>JANXHW010000008.1:37351502-39851502 GCA_026170595.1 Plestiodon gilberti rubricaudatus
CAGTGATTTAAAACCACAGATCTAGAGGGCTTTAAAGCAAAGCAAAACAAAAACATTCTCAGGCCACACCGGAAGGAAAACAGGGAGGGTTCAGTTCATAATTCAACGGGGAGAGAGTTCCATAATTCTGGCAGTGCTACAGCGAAGGCCTACCGCTAATTGCTGCCAGCTGAGCAGGAGGGTCTTCCCAGTCGTCCTCAGGGGACGGCTGTTCCGTATGGGAGTGGGCAGTCCTTAAAGTACTCTGGTCTAAGCCATGAAGGGCTTTAAAGGTCAAGACCAGTACTTGGAATCATACCTAGAAACAAACTGGCAGCTAGAAAAAGCAGCCTGACAATCAAAACTAGCCGATCCAATGACCACACGGGCCGCAGTGTTTTGCATGAACTAGTAGATAATCATCATAGGCAGCCCTATGCAGAGGGCATTCTGGCAATCAAGTCATGAGTGCATGGACTGCTATGGTCAGGTCTGAACGATGCAGGTATGGACACGGCTGAACAAAAGCCCCCTTGGCCACCATCTAAGAATCTAGGAGGGACCCCCAAGCTGCAGTCTTGCTCCTGCAAAGGGAACACAACTCCATTCAGAACAGACTGCTGATCCAATACCTGCACCAGAGGTCTCCGAAGAGGACCGCTGTTTTATTGAAAAAGCCTGAACCAGTTATCCAAATGAACGGGAACGGAACCAGAGGGTTAAAAAATACTGACAACCCTGAAGCACAGCTGAACCCAAATGATGAACTGCCTCACCTCCATGGTTATAATACAGGAGCAGAACATCCAGACAGATGACTGGCTCTACCTAACCACTAACCCCCTTGTAGTAGCTCAGGAGGAGGAGAAGGCGGCTTTAACAACTGGAATGCATTTGAGGCTGGAAAACAAAGTGGGAGAGAATGCGACACATACTTCTCCATAATGTCCAGCTGGTCGTGCAGCCGGAACGCAGACTCCTGGGAAATGTCCTGGAATACCTCCCTCATCTCGTTGCACATGTTCTCCTTCCTCCGGAAGAAAGAGCTACAGAAAGAGGACGGCAGAAGCACACAAGTTACACACCACGATGGGACCACTGAGAGCACAGTGAGAGGAAGAGGAGGAGGAAGGAAGAGCAGTATCTGCCTCTGCCGACAGACAGGGATGCCTGCATCAAACAGCACCATTCTGGTCAATGTGAAAGGGGGGGAAGTAGAGAGAGGCGTCTGAGCCTCAAAACAAGGCCTTTGGGGGCTTTCACCATTCTTAGCGGGGAGACCACTACAACGATCCACGTGCTGTTTAAAGCATGAGGGGGCGGGGGGGGTGTTGCGTTTCACGCTCATATTCATTCAGCCAGAAAGCCAACATCCCCTCGCACTCTCTGTGCTTTAACTGCCTCCTCAATGCAGATTGGGGGGGGGGGGTTTACATTTGTGTCTGGATACTGGCTCAAGTCAAAGGTTGCTGCCAAAGCAAAGCACCACGGCTCACAAACAGAGCCCAGTCGGGTCATCCCACTAGCTGCTGCTCTGTGGGTCAATGAAAGAGAGGGGGAGGTCTGTTTTTGAGACCCTGGAAGGGTCTTCCTGGAGCTCCATTAGTACCTTGCTCCCTGCCACCAAGAGCGGGACAGTCAGAGCATGTGTGAAGCCCTCTGCTTGGGTGTCATCACTGTTTGTGGGAGTGGGCTCTCTGCTCTCCGACAGGCAGTGCCTCCAAGGAGAGAAACCTACATTCCGCATTCCTACCTTTGAGACCTGCTGATTTGTTCTACGCTGTCTTCATCCTTGTAAGTGGCGGTCGTCGTCTTGTCTTCCCTCAGCGTCACTGCCAGCAAACTGCAAGGAAACGAAGTCAGCCACCGTGAGTTGGCCACGTCTTTTAGTAAGCGCCACATGAAACCAGAGCCGGCCCGCTGGGGTGAGGCTGCTCCGACAGAGGGCTCGTTTGCAACTCAGGGCTGATTGACAGCGTGTAGCGGAGTCAGACTTGGGCAGAGAATCCAGACGACTCTAAATGGTATTGAAAGCATTTTTAACCAAAGGTCATCTGAAGAGAGAGGAAGTTCCACATTCTTGATTCCACTCGCAGAACGTCCCTGTCTGGGGTGATCCTCCAAATGACGGAGGGACCTGAAGCTGAGCTTTGGAGCAAAACCTGAAAATATAGGTAGACTTGGTAACCAGAGATACCTCTTCCTCCGCATTCGGAGTACCTCTCCAACACTGCATTCAAATATGAGAGAAGGCTGCAAAAGAGACTTCTCCCTGGACAGGAGACGAGCACCGTGGTCACCTTTGCAGCCCCTCCTGTACCCAAATGCAACGCTGGCTCTTCTGGGCGACAATGCCTGCTTCAGTCCCACTTACGGCTTCGGCTTCTGTTCCACCGGGGTCCCTTCTCTTGGGGTGCTCTCTCTTGGGGTCCCTTCTCTCGGGGTCCCTTCTCTCGCAGCTCCCGAGCTGCCTTTGTCATCCTTCGAAGAGGTTGCTGAGCTGAAAGGCAAGAGAGTCCCCTCAGCAGGTCACTTCTCCAGTCCAGGGTTTTTCCCACGGCGACGGCCATTTCTGAAACAGCACCGCCACCCTCAAACAGCCTCCGGACCAAAGCAAAAGAGGCAGCTACGAAAGGGAAAAGACCACCCGTTTCCGTGGTGGGCTAGAGGCGTAACTGACTGAGGGACCCAAAGAAAGCAAAAAGTCTGAGAAGACAATGGTGAAAGTGAACATGGGGAGAGTTTCCAGATCCACCCCCTTCACCCTTGTTGCAGCTGCTGTCATTTCTCACCTCGGTCCAACTCTAGGGCAGCATGACTTTTTATTTTCCCAAATGGCAGGCCTCCAAGCTGGTGCAGAAAACCTTGGCTGATGACATAATGCCTGGACATCATGATGAAGCCAGGTCACGACTATCTGTGGTTCCGGCACAAGAGTCACTGCACGAACAGCTGACCCAGGTTTCTCATTGGTTCAGAGTAGTCATTAAAATCATGATATGGGAGCTGAATTTTCTGCTTGTGTAAAGGAATGGGTGTATGTGGCCAAAGATGGGTGGGTGGAACTATATGGGCATAGTTAGCGGAGGAGGGGTGGGGCGACAAGAACAACCGCGTTAACTCGTTGGATCATTGTACGGAAGATTCAATCGATCTGGGGGATTCACGACCCCCCCCCTTGCTTGCCGACAATGCATTCCCACTTCTTTTTGCTCACTGGGGGTGTGAGATGGACATCGCCTCCCCCCAGCAGCTCCTATGTTCAGCACCAGTCTGGGGCGAGTCCCCCTTGGCCAATGCACAATGGTACTGGCTGCTAGAGCTTGGATTTGGAAACGCTAATAGCTCACACCCTCGCTACACTGTGCGGGGACAGAACCCAGAGTAGTTGTGTGTTTGCACTCGGCCATGTCTACTGGGTCAGACCAGAGCGGACAGTGAGGCCCTCTTGGAGGGGGAAGGACTCCACTGCCAGCCCTGGCACCTCTGAGGGTCAAGGGAAGCCAGCAGGAACCTGGCATTGGAGGCCTCACCTGGCAGCCGCCACCGCTCCTCCTCCCGCTCTCGGCCAGTGAAAAGGAAGGGGGAACAGAGTGGAAGAGGAAATGTGGAGGAGATACTCTAGCCCACTCCTCTCCTCTTTCCCCCCCCCCCTACATTTTCTTTTTCACTTCAATCCCCTGTTCCCTTAAAGGAGCAAGAGGTGGCGGAAAAGACCTGCAGATAGGCAGGCCCTGGCCATTCAGTGCCCGAGGCAAGCATCTCACTAGAGTTTGTGGGTGGTCAGCCCTGGAACTACTCCTGCGTCTGCACAAAGGCAGGTCTAAATGGGGTCTCCCCGAGTACTGCCGTATGAAAGGGATCACATTCAAGTTCATCCATTTCGTGCAGCAGGACCTTGCGTAACCATTCGGATGGACCAGTGTGCCTCATTCTGCACAGGCACACTGTGTCGCCTGTAATGTCATTCAGAGAGTCCTTACCCTGGGCCTCGGTGCCAAATCGAGCTGCTGCTCGTTACGATGGGTTTCGTCAACAGGGTTAGCGGACTGCAAGGCAAGTAAGACAAGGTGCAACTTAACACACAACTGGAGCTCAGAGCTGAAAACTAAGATGCAACAGACCCCCCCTCCCAAAAAAAAATATTCACTCCCTGAATTTTTGAAAAGGAAGAGGAGAATGGCACGAAAGTGGAAATATGGAGGAGAGGAGAGTTGGTGGGTTACAATGCCAACATCTGAGCCCATGAGTCTCCTCTCCTCCCCACTTCTGCTCTGTTCCCCTCTTCCTTTCCGAATCATGGGAGTGGGATAAGGCAGTAGGTGGGGGGGAGCAGCTGGGACCCCTTTTCAATCTGCCGCCTGAACTGGCCACCTCCATTAGCCTCATGGCTAGGATGGCCCTGTGACTAGCTACGGAATGGCAGGTTGAGTAGTCAGTCACCTTCCATTTCTCCAGAATAAACGTCAGTAGCCTAAAAACAAAACCAATGTGACATTGTAATGTCAGGAAGCGCCAATCACACAGACATATTGTCCCATGTACCCACAGAGGAGCCAGCGTCATCCAAGGAGAAATATTTGAATGTGCAAATCGGCAAAAAGAAGACAGACAAGTAAACCGAAAAATTAGAGCACCCCTCAAGCTGCCAGGAGGCGAAATTTCAATTTTAGTTTGGGAAAAGAGTGTCTTCCGTCTTCCTGGATGTTGGTCAGGTGACTTACGAGATCGGTCTGGTCGTGTTCCAAAACATATTTTCTTTGCTGAAATTCTTGGCCACATCTTCGTGAATCATCTGAAGTAATGTCTGAAGGTCTGAGGAGAATGAACAGGAAGAGAATAGCAACCTGTTTCAACTGAGCCTTCGGCTTCTGCTCTGAATTGCCACCTCATCTGTTGGCCATCGTCTGAAGCAGAGAGTACATCTCCTGCTGGCACTGTTGGTCTTGCCAACACCCATTTAGCAACACCTCTACCAGTGCCCATGTGGATGCCTCCTTTCGTCAAGTCTTAACAAAGACTACCCCCTCCATCTTTCTTTTGAGACAGAGGGCATCCACCTGGGCACTTAGAATGACTGATTCATTTGCTGAACAGAGTTCCAGTGGAAGTGTGGAGAAGAGAGTGGTGGGCTAGAGTGTCTCCGACTTCCTGCATCTCAGACACTCTAGCCCACCACTCTCCTCTCCTCCACAGTTCCTCTTCTGTTTTCCCTCTTGCTGCCCAACAGGGCTGTTCTCATGCTGGACTGTCTCACAGGGGGCTGGACTGGGGCTTTGCTCATCCTATGCTTTGATGCTGACCTGGGAATGCAAAACCAGCACACTCCCATTGGCCCAGATTAGGTGCCTACGCTAGCCCCAGACTTTTCAGACGGAGCAGCCATGACCCACCCAAAGCCAGGACAAGCCTCCATGGGAGAAAGCTGCTTTTTGGCATCCGTGGGGGCAACAGTACTTGGGGTTGCTGCATGCAGTGCAAGAAACTCACAGTAGCTCATTGGCGGCTCCTCCTCTTCCTTTACTTCCTTGGTTTCCCGGGTCTGTCTGCTGTACGAGGACTCCATCTCTTCACCTTCCTTGGCACCATCTGAAGGAGGCTGGAGCTCATCAGAGGCTGGAGTCAGGGAGCTTGTGCTGGTCAGAGTTGTTTTGCTGTGAGGGGAGGAGAGCCCGCTTATCTTGGAGATGCTCACAGCGGAAGACTTTTTGGGCATCTTCTTGCTGCCTTGGGCACGGAACACCTTTGGGGTGTATCTTCTTCCCTGAAAGGACACCGCAGAAAGCCCAGGGAAGCATCTTGTGGGCAGCCCACAGTGCACCTGGGACAAGGGCATTTTTTGACATGGAAGGCCTGCTGGAGCCCATATGCCCACCCCTCTGGCTCAGGCCCACGCCAAGCATGCAGTACATCTGTGGGAAATCACATCCGTGAGCGTCAACCCGCGTGGGATTTGCAATCACACCTTCACTCCAGTTATAGTTAGGGGTTTATCCATGAAAAGAGCCATGGTAGTCCCTCCTCCAGTGCTGTCAATCATCCTTCCTCTGAGGACTTCCTGTTTCTCAGACACTCTACCCACCAGTCTCCTCTCCTCCACCCTTCCTCTTCTGCTCCATTCCCCGCTTCATATCCAGAGAGTGGGAGGATGGGCAGTAGAGCGAGGCAAGTGGATGCCCTCCTTGCCTAGTCACCATCTGAGGCAACCACCTTGTCTGCCTTATGGACAGGCTGGCTCTGGCCTGTAAGCGTAGTGAAGATCTGACAGCTCTCTGTTAGAGACCCTTCATGGTCCTCAGAGAAGTATAGTTCTCAGAGTTCCCTGGGTGAGAGAAAATAGATATCAAGTCACTTGTAAGCCTGCAGTGTGGATGTGCTCAAAGTCACAGGTTTCCAAAGCAACTAAGGCCAGATCAGGGAATGAAACACAGAGTGGGGGAACAAGCCTTTGGAACATTATTTTCAGCGCAAACCAGATTACCTTCGTGTGCATGAGAAAATGCTCCCACCGCAACCTCACCACTTTTTCTTTATTGATCACTTTCAGGGAGCTTTTTCCGCCACCGTAGTCTCTAAGTAAAAAAACACGTTAACGAGTTTTCCATTTCCACAGCCCTGGCTTTTATTGCACATTGCTTTCAGCACCATTAGGGCTTAATTACCTCCTGGGCTCCGCCACAGGATCTCTGTTTAATGGCAGGCCTCCGTAGTAGAATGTGAGAAGCCGTGCCTGTGAGCTGAAGCATCTGAACATCTGCAGAGTGCCACTCCCATCTATGTCCACGGCCAACCCCCCCCCCCACATGCATACACTTGGACCTGTGGCATGGTTCCTAGGTGGCCAGGTGGGCTGGCTCCTAGGCCACGCTGGGCCCCAGCACCTCTTGTCCTTGTTGGACATCTGGCAGCCCAAGGGCCAGATCAACCCCCCAAGACAATCTGTCTGGCCTGTGAGCAGCGTTAGAGCAGACAAGGTGATGAGCAGACAGTGGGAACTCTACAGCAGAAAGGGCAGAGGCAACAACTACCTTGAATAATCAATGAAACACACAGAGAAGAAAAGAGCTCATCTCCTGCCAGCGTATCCCACACAACAGGCCGGGTTCTCAGCCCACAGCTCACTGTTCTCCAAAGCGCACAGTCGGCTACTACCAATGTTGACACTTTGTTCATGGTGAGATGGCAAAAGGGGGAGGGGGCTTGGACTGGAGGGCTGCTGCTCAGCCCTGACCAATTGCTGAGCCCCTCTGGGAAGCATTTTTGCATTCTTCCTGTTTGAACTGGCTACATGCAGGGCTCTCCGTGTGGGTTGCCGCTGTGCAGGAACACAACAAAAGCACAACGTGGTTTCCTGAGAAGGCCAGTTGAGAGTACTGGGGGGGGGGGGGAACGGAGACGGGACCAAGTTTCTCGCTCCAATGCCTACAAAGCTGCATTTGAAAGTGTGTGAGCATGACCTGCTTTAAACATTTCACCAGCCAGAGAGGTAAAGGACTAAGATTTTCAGTGCTCGGGGGGGGGGGGGGGAGGGGACTTAACTGGCTCACCCCCACTCTACCTAGTAAAACCAGTCAAAGATGCAAGAGTTAAAATGCAGGAGACATTATAGAATGCAAAGCAAATGGTGCAAATATACTCAAGCTGCAAAATTTATACAGGCTGCCAGAATCACTCAGCTTTTCTTGTTTTTTTTTAAGAAGTGCAAGGGGGGGGGGCGTACATTTCCAAATTCCATATCCCAAAATCAGCAATCCAAGCAAATTTTGCTCATCTCGTACAATATATTAAGGCACGAGACCCCCAGAGAGCAACTAAGTTCTCCCCAATCAATGAAAGGACCTGCTCGGCCTCCCTCCGGAGATTTTTTTTGCCAGGCTCCACTCCTTTCCCACAAACCAGATGATCAGTCTTCCGCACGCCCTGCCTTGCCCACCTGCACCCCGACTTACTTGGCACTCCAACAGGTGATCAGAGGCTTCATGCTGCTGTTGGGCTCAAGAGTCATTGCTTCCAAGAACCAGTGGAGGGCGCACAGCTGCCGAAACAGAGATTCGCTGGTTAAAAAAAAAAAAAAAAGGGAAATTAAAAAGTAGAAAAGTCACTTCGGCACTTTGGATGATGCCCTGGCCGTTCATGTATTGGGAAGACTTCAGCTCCCAAGGACGACCAGGCGCAACAGGGTGAAAAAGATGGCGTGTGACAAAACCCGCCCTGCATCTCTACTGCTGCGGAGTGTGCTAGGGAAAGGGGGAGTGGGATAATCTCCCCCTCTTTGTGGCTCACCACCTACTGCTTTGGAACAGGGAAAGGGCTGGGGGGGGGATGTGCGTGGAGAAATGGTGGACAGAGCCAATGGGAAGGGGGCAGTAGCTTTCAGAGCCGTGGACTGGCTGAGAACCATGACAAAAGAGTCATAGTATGGTTGAAATAAAGTCGTCTTATTGCCCTGATGCACACCCAAATTCAGCACGGGCGCCTCCCATTCTTGCTCCTCCCATTCTTGCTTCCTCTGTGAGGCCCAATGGGGCTGCGTGCCTGGAGCTTCCTCCAAATTGGGAAAGGAAAGGAACTGCGCAGAATTCCAGAAACGCTTTGGCACTTTTCAGAGCTTTGACAGCGGCTGGTCTCTGTGAGAAAGGAATCTCGCCATCAGCTCCTGGGGGACGCGCTTTACAGAAAGATGCTTGTCAAAAACAAACAGGCCAACGTTAAGCAAATGACAGCACCACTGGTTGCTCAAGGCCAAACGTTGGCTTCTCAAAAACATGGTTTGGCCATTGCATAATTTACTGCTTTTTCAAGCATTCAGGCTTCGTGGACAAGGCCGGCCTGTCCATGCGGGTGACTGAGGTAGTCACCTTCGGTGACAAACTGGAGTGGACGATGGCACCTACCTCTCGATTCGAAAAGGAAGGAGTGGAGCAGAAGAGGGTGGCTAGAATGTCTCTACCTGCCACTCTCCTCTCCTCCACACTTCCTTTTTGAATTCTGGAGGAGGAAGGAGAAGCAACAGCAGAGGCTGGAGCACCACTAGGTAAAGGGGAGTGAGTGACACCTGACACACCAATTCATGGACCATGAATATCTTGAAGAACCGGAACACCAGGTGTCATTTCCCTCTCACATGGAGGGAAGATGGGCTGCGCTTACAAATGTGCGTCCGGATGCTTTCGTGCTATCAGACCATTATGAACAGGCGTGAACGGACGGATCATCTTCTTCTTTTTCTTTTTCTCTGACTCTCTCAGGAAGGGACATTCTGTTAGAAAGAGCCTGAAAGAAGAGGCAGGGAGAGAACTGTCAGAAGTCAACAGCGCAGGATATTCTAATCTGGCACTGCCGATTCAATTTCTGATGGCTTGCCTGCTTTCTGCCTTTTCTGAAGTCTGCCTTGACCATGAGTAGGAGCGATGGGGTCCCAACCCACTTGCGTGAATGCAGCTACAACGACATCCTGGGTGAAGCAAGTTGGGCAGGCATCTCAAAATAGTGAGGCTAAGGTGCCCTTCTCCTTGGGCTTCTGTACACTTAGTCGCTAGAGACAGTGCTTGAATGGGCAGTGAGGGCTAGAAGAGCACTAATGGCTTTTGACCACTAATGGCTCCCAGCTGCTGGCCACACCCCACCTGCCTGAAATCCTGCTCCCCCACCATCACCCAGTAAGTCGGCCCCAACGGAGGAGACCTACCAGGAGACAGTGGAAAGCAAGTGGTGGCAGCGGAAACTGGCTCCCTGCCCAGCTCCTTGGCACCTCCAAAGGCAGTTGGTGCAGGCGTGTTGTTTCCAAAGCAAGCGGGGAGCGTACCACAGGGAGGGTTTTTGCTGGGGAAGGGGAAAAGCTGGCACTGGCATGGGCAACGGGGAGTTTCTGCCTCTGGGCATGCTCACGAGGGTCCACGCACATTGAGTTGCCTTTGCTTTTGTGCTGTAGATCTCAAAACACGCAGGTTCCCCACATTGCCTCCCCCATCAAGGGCCAGTGCATAAGGTTCGGTCTCCACATGCAGCGGAAAGAGGTGGCGAAAGCTGTGGTGGCCGACTGGATTGTACCACTTCAAACTGCAGGTGCAGGATATCTTTTTTTTTTTTTTAAATGTTCACCCATGTAAAAAACAAAAACTCCTGAACAGAGGGGAGAAGGATCTAGCAAAGCTCATCCTTAGAGCACTTGGTTTTCACTTGCAGGTACCATTTTCACATGGGGGGGGGGTAATCACACAATGCAATTCCCCTCACGTGCAGCCTGAAGTGGCACAATCCATTTGACCATCTCATTCTGCTGCATGTTCAGCCCACGCCTAATCCGACAAACTGGGGGGACGGTGGTGGTCTTGTCTGGAATGAGCGCATGGTGGGCGATCTCCCGCCCTCACCCCTTGATCCCAGGCGACTCCTTAGGAAAACCTCTATAATCTGACAGTACTAGCGATCAGCTGCATTTCAAAAATGAAATGTGTGAATCCCTAGATATCACGTACCCGGTAAGCTCTTCATCGGAGGCGTCTTCGTCGGAGGACGAGGGATAGGTCGGAGGCTGGAACTCAGTTCTCAGTCTCTGTTCTTCTCTTAGCTGCTTCAGCTTGAGCGCACTCTTCCTCTCCACGGCTTCTTGGCGAATGGTGTGGAAATACCCGCAACCCATCTTCACAGAGTTGATCAAGTGCCTGTCAAAAATGATGGGAGACCAAAACAGTGAAGGACGTTGTCATATTAAGCTGCCCTCCAGTTCCAACAAGCTAGGAAAGACAAGAAGGGAGAAAAATCCCAGCTAATTCCCGTAAACAACAACAAACAAATTAAGACGAGTTTGCAAACCGCGGCAAAACCACAGAGAGAGAGAGAGAGGTAGTGGGGCTTTAACACCTTGCACCTGCCATGAGCCCCTGTGCATGCGCTAGTCACACATATGACGATAGAATCTGAACATACACAAAGAAACCCACAGGATTGCCAATTGTCAATTCTGATATTCACTATTGCGAAAGAAAGGGAAAAACTCACTCAAAACACAGGGAAATAAGGGGCTGTGGTGTAGAGAGGAGAGGCCAGCTGAGTTTTGCATACCGATTCAAAATAACTGGCCCACTGTTTTAATTGCTGTGGGTCTACAGCAGAAGGACTTCCCTCCTTTTTTTTTTTTTTTTAAGAAACTTTCAGGGCATGACAGAAGAGGCAGACACATGAGGGTGCAGAGTGGCAGCCAAACGAATACATCAGACCGGATCGCTCTGCTGTCTGTGTGTACAACACGTCGCTGCTCCATCTGGGACAGACAAGTGCATCCGTCTTCTAGCACATAACATACCTCCAAAGGTAATGGTTGTGCCAGGTTCAAATCGCCCCCTTTTTTTCCACCAGCGAAGCATTAAGGTTCCTGACAGTCAGACACTTTACAAACGGCGCAGACTGAAGGCATTTCAGAAGCTCAAGGTGAACCCCTCCTGGCCTGTCTGCCTGGTCCCCGTTTATTATTACAAACAAGTTCTTGAGGTTTGAGCAAGTGAAAGCCCATGTTTCTCCTTGCAGCAGAAGGTTCTGGGTTCCATCCCCAGACCCCAGCAGATACTACTACTACTACTACTACTACTACTACTACTACTACTACTACTACTACTACTACTACTACTACTACTACTACTACTACTACTACTACTACTACTACTACTACTACTACTACTACTACTACTACTACTACTACTACTACTACTACTACTACTACTACTACTGGCAGAGAAAAGATTCCTGCCCCAAACCCTGGAGAGTCACTGTTGATAATACTGAGCTGGAAAGATCTCTGGTCTGATTTGGAATAAGATGGAAGTGGAGGTGGGTGGGCTGATGGTGGTGGCGCACCGTGGCCAATCTGCGGACTAAGGCAACCCGCTCAGTTGGCCTCCTGGAGAGGCCGGTGCTGCAGTTTTCAGGTACTTCAGATTGTTGAATATAGGAATCTGGCAGTCTCCTACCTGAGGCCTGCCCAACTTGGGACCTATCAAGCCAAGCACCGCCCACCAGCTACAAATCGGCCAGGTATCAATGGTCTGTCTGTCTGTCTGTCTGTCTGTCACACACCTCTTATAGGGAAGAGTCTGTCCTCCACCAACCAAAGCCAGGTAAGGAAAAGGATTGCCAAGGCCTCCTTGAGCACCTCATTTTCATGCCAAGGCAAAGCAAATATTTTTGCACTGAAAATTCCAGCTTCAAAAAGTGTCTCACTTATATAGCAACGTGATAAAATTAGTCTGCGCTGCCGGCTTGAAGTCAGAGTCATTCATTAAAATGCAAATGCATGGGAGATGAACTTTGGAATATGTTTATTGCCGTAATTGAGCTCCAGCCGACTGTAAGTCACAACACGGGTTTTCCGCCACCTTCCAGGCAAAGGGCATGTCTTTCTTGTAAACTAATATCTTTGTCAGTGGGAAAATTAAGAGCTTTTTGAGGGCTAATAATTTTCGGCGGACTACTGCGGCTGCTTTATAAGATTAAATTAACACAGATAAAGGTCAGCCTTGTGCCGTACCCAAATAAAAATGGCCTCGCAACAAACAAAGTATACAGCAAGTCAACGGTGAGCACATATTTAAGTGCTTAATGTAACGTCTTGCACATTTAATTATTCTTTAAACCCTTTCCATCCCCCTGAGCTATTCGTTAATTGTAACACAAAAAACGACAAAGGAGCTTTTACCTCCAACGTTAAAGCCCTGGAATATTTCTCTGTGCGAGTAAAATACAGACGTCTACGGCAGCAATCCCACGCCTGCTTGCTTCGGAAGAAGCCTGAGTGAACTCCATGGGACGAGCAAGCACGGAGAGGGGTGGACTGCGCAAGGACTCCGTAATGCATGTCTCCTGGTAAAAGGAGCCCCCCACACACTGCACGAGCTCTGGCGTGGAGGCAAGCGAGCGTAGGTACCTGGCCGCTCGCCTCCGCGCACTGACCTCGTCTCCACGTGTGTCTCCCAGCGAATAGTCCCTCCTGTTGTCCCGCCTTCTTAGAAAGCGCAGCGGTGATTCGCTAAGCACAAGTGCGGTCCGATACACGAGAGAAGAGAGAGGGGCAGGAAGGAGAGAACAAAACAATTTGTGCCGGGAATAGAATTCATCTTGCTAACTTTTGTGAGAAGGAGAAATGGATCCAAGAGAAATCGGAGACTCAAGTGAGTTCCGATTGATTGACAACCCCTTTCATCCCGCCCTCTCATCCGGTTGGTGGCTGCAGTAGCTCCGCGTACCCACCCCTTCAAAGATGGGCAACAAACAATTTTGCTCGTGCCGGAACTCGGGAGAGCGCAGCTGCTCCGCCTTCAGCTGCTCTCTTCCGGAATGGTGACCACACAGCTCTGCACAGAAATTGTGCGATGTGGGACGGCCTTCACTGCGATGGTGGGGTGATACTGGGAAGCTGTGGCAGATGTGCCGAGAGAGAAACGTCCTGATGGGTGGGGTCAGAAGAATGTGGCATTCAAGTGACAACTGCAATTATCCCATTAGGCGATAAGCTAACGCGAAGGTCTTCGACAGGCGAGTTGGGACCCATAAGTGGATTACTGCAGTGCTGCCATTTTGAATGGAAGCTCAGGCCTGCAGTTTGCACTGGTTCTGAGGAGGCAAATCCCCCTGGGGACCCTGGCATTGGAGGGGTGGCTTTGGCCAAGTCAAAGCCACCTCAGTCCATCCATCAGTCGTTTCCTCTCCCAAGGGAACTGCAGTTCAAGGTAGGGATCTTTTCACAGAATTCGGAGCCGTCTCACTGAACTCCACTTCCAAAGATTCTTTGTGGGAAACTGAGACAGCTAAAGTGGTACCCAATTGATACGTTTGCAGTGTAGATATGCCTTGTGCCTCCGATTTCACCCTGCTCACCCTGGTCTTGTCTGCTCACCCTTCCTCCAAGGCAGAGCTCCCTGCTCATTCCAGGGCTGGCGTAGGAGAGGAAACACTGGTTTTGTTTACAACAGTAGAAAACGGGGCTGTCAGTTGATACTCAAGCGTCCATCACAAAAGACATTTCTTTCCGTCAGATACACTGCAATTTAATAAGCAGAAGTGTTTCCCCACTGTTGGAATATGGAAGCAGTAGCAGCTCTGGCAAGGAAGCTCACACGTGTTACAGAGACCAACACTGGCCTGGGAAAACTGTGAGGGCAGCCTCTCCGCCATTCCAGGGACGATTTGAAGGTCTGTGTGTCCTCAAGGGAAGGCAGAGGAAGAGGTGCCCAGGACAAGGAGCTCAGCTCCTGAAGAGGCTACCCAACGACCCGAGACAGTTCTGTTGCCTCTCTTGTACCTTGTGCTTGTTAAGATATTTTTAAAATGGGATGCCAAGGCAGAAAGGCAGGGTATGAAAACGCAGTAAACAGAGGACGGCTTCCTTCCCAAAATGCGCAAGCCTCTTTTAGCATCAAAACGTATGTGTTCAGTCTCACCTCTGCAGGACGGATTTGTCGTTAACACGCTGGAACCGATGTAGGCTCAACAAATTAATGTGCTACAGCCCCCTAATGAACTTGTGCCGATTCTCCTACCCACTAAGCTGATTCAAGTGTTCAGCCCTAGTTTAAGCAACACAAACACACACTGACAACCACTTGTGAGCCCCTTTGACTGCTGAAGGAGAGAGAGAGAAAAACAACAACAACCATGCATGCCAACCACAGTGTTGTTATCACAGCAAGATATGAGGGGGGGGAGCTGTGTTTTTGTAGACGGCAAAATCCAATAAGCAACACCCGGTTCCTAGGTATGAAACGGCAACACGGTTCTGCCATCGGAAGGCACATAAAATTGCATTTTGAGTGAGAAGCCGGGGGAAGGCAGGGCTGTTGACGGGTACCTAAAAGAGCGGTTTCTTTCCGTGAGCGATAGCATGGGCAATGTTTCATCCATCCATACACTCCGATAGCTGTCTGCTGTCTAATTAACGTGAGCTGTCATTCACACAGAGAGAAAGTTTCCTTCTTCTGGTGGAAAAGTATTTTGCACATCTCCAGCTGTGACCGTGCGAGAAGCATGCCAATTAGAGCAAACGCTGCCAAACAGAAAAAAAAAGCACCTGTTTCCAAGCAACTGGCCTTACTAAGCATTAGCTACAGTGGAAACCAGCTCTGGCGGATGATGCCAGCTTCCCAAGTGGCAGCTAGATTTCCTTCCGGTTTTTCCCCCTGTACACTCCAATCATTCCCTCCCGCCCCCCCCGCCATGGTCACCACCACAAAGACAGACTGATCCGCTGTGCTGGGTTGTGCCTGCATGGGGGGGGGGGGAGGGCTGAGGGAAGGAACTGCATTTCAGGTGGGGCTGGAGTGGCGCGCTAGAAGCCTAGAGCAGCTGGACTGAAAATAAAGAGGAGAGGAAGTGTGGTGCGCCCACACACCCTCTTCTGCTCCATTCCCCTCTTCCCTTTCAAACCCAGGGAGTAGGAGCAGCAGCAGCAGCAGAGGAAGGCTGACCCCATTGATCCGCCACCTGAGGCAACCACCTCAGTTGGCCTCATGGATGGACCGGCCCTGCCTGGCAGGCTTCCAGTTCGAAGTGACCTGGAAATGTGTCCACTTCTAGGGCAGGATGCAGCTGTTAGTGTTTAAGCCCCACCACAGCACAACATTTTCTCTACGGTGCCACAGATATTATGTGCCCACCACAATGGCTGCTGGAGGAAAAACAATGACCCCGCCCACACACACACACACACACACACACACACACACACACACACACACACACACTCCTCACAATCCTGTAAAACAAAAGTACTGGAGCTGTCGATTTCAGCCGATTCATTTGAAAATAAAACCACGTTCTTGGAGGCGTGAAGCCTTTACCCTTTAATAAAGTCTTAAAGTAAAGGTAAAGGTGACCCCTGACAATTAAGTCCAGTCGTGTCCGACTCTAGGGTGTGGTGCTCATCCCCATTTCAAAGCCGAAGAGCCAGCGTTGTCCGAAGACGCCTCCGTGGTCATGCGGCCGGCATGACTCTCCTTGCCGCAGCGCGTAGCATGCAGCTGGAACACGGAGTGCTGTTTACCTTCCCGCAAGCGGTACCTATTTATCTACTCACATTGACATGCTTTGGAACTGCTAGGTTGGCAGGAGCTGGCCAAGCAACGAGCGCTCACCCCGTCGCGGGGATCGAACTGCCGACCTTTCGATTGACAGCTTATGGTTCAGCAGTTTGAACCAACCTGGCTCAGCCATGATGGTCACATCAGTGGTCAGTCACCTCCTGAAGGGACCCTGGAGATGAGACAGGATTGTTACCTGACCCATCTTCGTTTAGAAACTGACCGCTCCAAACTATTTCAGGATGGCTCGACAGATCAGACACGCCATGTACAGGAGTTGGCCATTTTCGCACCAGAGCAAAAGTCGAGCTTGGAGTTCTGGACAGGCAATGCAGCAACTGCATCTAGTTACAGGGTGCAGCACGCCTGCTCGAAAGCTGGGGTCCGAGTTTATGGCATGAGAATGTTGCTACATAGCAGAAGGCTAAGTCGGGGTCTTGGTTCATCAAGCTCAGCGTCGTCTACACTGGCCAGCAGTAGCTTCTCCGGGATTCCAGGCAGGGGATTTACCAGCCCTACCCGGAGATACGTAATGTAGGGGTTCTACCACTGAGCTAATATATTACATGGCACAGACGGACCCTAGTTTCACCTTGCAAGCCTCCTGAACCTCTTGCATCTTTGGCACGTTCCGGGAGAAGGGGAACGCCCCCTACTTAAGAACAGGTACACGTGCACGATGCTTCCTTGCTTTTCTAAAGAAAAGACTAAGGTCACTACTTCACAGTCACTCAGGGTTTCAACCTCTCAGGATAATCTTTCCTTGGGTCTCTACCTATATATCCCAAAGGCTGCAATCCTACACACACTTACCAGAGCATATGTTCCAGAAACGTTGCATAGGATTGCACTGAAAGCAGGCAGACTTATCACCCCGTGGACCTCGCCACCACCTCAGTGGAAATCCTTTGTACACTACCATCACATCCATGCTGGGTGGGGCATAAGGTGGGCAGAGAGAGGCACCTTCTCTCAATTTACTCTTTTAATTTTTTTTAAAATCTGTTCCCATGTGTGCTCCATTTAACTGAGCAAGCCAAGTTCTACTATACAGTGTTTTGCCCAGTCTGCCCATTTTCTGTTGTTTGTAGAATTTATTTTATAGGTCATGACAATAGAGATTTTAAACTTAATTCCTACTGCCTCAGTGTCCACCTGTGCTCTCATCGCCATGTTTTAAAAAAATCTTTAACAAGTCTACGAATCAGTGAAGGCTCTAGGCTTCTAGTCACAGCTACTAGAGTAACAGGCTCCCTCTCTGCTAGTCGGTTGTCGCAGATGTTTCAATAAAAAGCAATTCGAGGTTGTGGCGTTTCCTCCCGATTGGTACCAGGGCTGAGACCATGCATAAACCAGGGGTGTATGGATCCACCTCGGAGGATGAATGGCAGCCCTTAGCCCGACTGCTTAGCCCTAGATGCTGCAGGAATGGCACCACCCCACAAGAAGCTCCCATGGGTCTAGGTGAGGCTCCTCGCTATGAAGATCAGGAACTGGGTCCTGGTTCTTCAACAGATAATCTTTCACCCCACCCAAAATACACACACAGCTCCGTGGGTACCCCCCCCCCCAACCAGGTGCCCAAAACACCACGGCCAACGGGCCAGGTCAGAAGTGATTCGGAGAAAGCAAAACGCCCAGTTATCGTCTAGGCTAGGGGAGTGTGCTTCTTTCGGAAAATTGTCCTGTAAGCCCTGCACTTCTGCAAGGCCTCTTTTCCAGCTATCATTTAGAACAGGGGTGGCCAACCTTTCAACATGAATGCTCCCGGCCCTTTATTGGTTGTAGAGGCGAGGGCATTTCAGCAGGTGCAGCTGCCAAGATTCTGCCTTCTACACAACTCTTAAGAATGCAGAGGCCCTAATGGTGGAAAGTTGGCCACGCCTGATCTAGAAAATGGTGGAGGCTGATGGCATTTGAACCCGTAATTGGGGACCAGCAGGTGCTGGGACAACAAGTCCAGTCCCACCACCAGATACTTAAATTCCTGCAAGGCTCCAGTCCTCCAGCTAATTCCCAGGACGTTTTGCCCTGGGGTGACTGGCTGTTCTGCTGCTCCAGATTCAGTGTTGAACCTCCGAACTGCCTGCCCAGTGCTCAGACCCACAACACACTCATGCACATGAAAAAATAAGCCAGCCTGGATAATTCAGGCAGGTTAAAGGCACCAACTTCCCAACGTCTCCGTCTCCCTCCCCCCCCTCCTTTATGTTGTTTACTTTCTCTCTCTCTCTCTCCTTTATGTTGTTTACTTTGACTCTTCTTTGTAGAATGCCTTTTGAAAGTTTTACTCCAAGGGCTATGTAGCGGAGAACGCTTGTGTTGTGAGTCTCCTTCCGAGGTGGGCAGTGGCGATCTGTCGGTGTTGATTTTCAGCAGGCTGTTGCTAAACCCACCAGTAGTAAATCATGATGTTTGTACTGCTGTTTGATGTTTGTGCTGTAAAAAATGCGAGTCTGATATTCAAATTAAGCAGCGTACAAAGAGCAAAGAACATACAAACGGCGCTTTCTATCAGCCGCCGCTTCTTTGGCTCCACTTCAAAGGGTCATCTCTAGGGGCTACTCGATATGTGACATTTTTCCCCAATACAAACATTCTTTTGTGTAAGAAGCTAATGTGTAAACCAGACACGTGGGGGACACAGGAGTGTCTATTTTGCGGCGCTTACGTGCATTGGAATGTCCCCCGGGGCATATTCCTGGCAATCCTATTCCAAGAAATCTGTAGTGCCTGGGTCGGGAAAAGACCTCTGCCTGAAATGTTGGGGAGTCGGGTTCAAGACCGGCTGCCAGTACAAGGCCGGAAGGATCTTGGGTCCGATTCAATCTAGAGTCGCTCCAAATATTGCTAAGGCAAAAGTCAGTCAACAAGGAATCACTTAGCGGGAGACTCAAAAGGTGGCTGCACAGGAAGTGAGCTCAATAGCTTCCCCCGAGATGAAATTAGCAATGCCAAGATACCCTCCTCTCCTGCCTGCCCTACAACATTCACTTTACCAACTTAAGTCAACAGAGAATGTTTCAGGCTTAAAGGCACTGCAACCTTCTTGATTAAAAAAAAAAAGCAGACATTAGAAAATGTTAACCCACTTCTTCACTCAAGAAAGAACCAAGAAAGACCACGACAACGAGGCACGGAGGGACAGAGAGAACTCAAGTCTCAACTCCATAGCAACAGAACCAGTTAGTCGTCAAGGGTAGACAACAGCAACCATGGAACAGCTCAAACCAGAAACGGTTCTCGCTATTCCTGAAGCTCAGCACATATTTGATGAACGGGTCAACACCCCCATCCATCCCATTCCATGAGGTAAGACGATCATCTGTATTCTCACCCTAAGATACACCCGTCTTATTTGCTTGGACTCTACTCTGCAGAATGCCTCGTAAAAACCTTCACGCCGAGATCATGCATTGTAACGGGTGCCCGTCCCTAGGTTGGCAGAGGTCATTTGTCCGTTTATTTGCCACAGGCCAATGCAAATGGGCTATATCAAGTTGTTGGTTAGGGTGCTGCAAAAGTCTATCATCACATCAAAAAAAACCTGAATGGGGGTGGGTGGGGGGTTGCAGGGAAGCAACGGCAGGAGTAGTAGGAAGCTGCCTTATATGGAATCAGACCATGGTCCGTCTAGGTCAGCATTATCAGCACAGACTGACAACGGGTCGTCAGGGAGCAGCCCTCCCTGGAGGCGCTGCTAGGGATTGAACCTGGGACCTTCTCCATGCAAAGCAGGCGCTTGACCAGTGAGTCACGGCCGTAACTCTCTCTCTCTCTCTCTCTCCTCTGCTTGTGGGCTTCCCAGAGGCAGCTGATGGGCCATTGTGGGAAACAGAATGCTGGACTAGATGGGACTTTTGGCCTGATCCAGCAAAGGGTGAGGCTCTGCAGGCAGGGGGCTGGCTAGCCGGCCTCCTCCATTGAGTTCTTTGGAACAAACGGACTGAAGAAAGGAGGCAAAATCCCTACATAAGACACCTGAAGGAATGTCTGCTCCCCACATGTTCTTACCCGTGTGCTGAGGTCCTCTTCAGAGGCTTGCCTTGAGATGGGTGGTGAGCAGGAAGGAGGCCTTTTCAGTGGTGGCCCCCCACTCACCCCTGGGAGAGGCTTGCCTGGTGCTTATGTCATTCTCCTTCAAGCACCAGGCAATGGCCTTTTCATTCTCCCAGGCCTTATGCAGTTGCTTTCACGGCCGTTTTATTTAACCACTGTCTTAGTGCCATTTTCCATCTGTGGAGCGTAATTACACCGGATTGGTTATCGTAACCGGGTTCACTACTTCAGTGCTCTTGTTGTCTGCCGCTTTGTGTATTTTTTGAAAAAGAAAAGTGGCTTTAACTTATCTTAAACAATTTTTTTTTTTTTTTGCAAAATGAGATTAAATATTATATCCTCACCCCGGACACTGAGGTCAACGGACCAGGAGCCGGGTTCCACCTCGCCTCCAGGGGCATCTCCCAATGCATCTTTTTATTTCCTCCCACAGAAGTGAGTGACGACCATGTCCCTGTGCGCACCGTGCTGGCACATAATGCATGCCTGCAGAAGACAAACACCCCCGCTGCCTGCCACAATGAAAGAAGCATTGTTCACTTTGGGCAACCAGCTCAAAAAAATCAAAGAGGCACTCGTAGCTGTTTCTAACTGTTGTTCTGTTTGCAGCGAGAGATGCCAATTTTTCCTTCTTCTCTGGAAGCTGCCAGATGGCTCATCTTTCTTACCTTGTGTGGGCAAGGTCTTTATGCAGGTTCTTCAGATCCTTTTCAATGTGTCTAAAAGGCAGGGGCTTCTTCTCCACTTCCTGAAAAGAAGGGATGAAGTCATCACTCCTTGGTGCCCAAGGTGGCTTGCCAAATGCTGCCCCTTCTCACCACCGCTTGTGCTCTTCATCCACCTCTTGCTCCCTGGATTTGAAAAGGAAGAGAGGAACCGAGCACAAGAGCAAGTGTGGAACAGAGGACAGTGGTGGGCTATAGCATCTCCCCTACTCTCTAATTCCTCCACACTTCCTCTTCCACTCTAACTCACTCTTCCTTTTCAAATTCAGGTGGTGGGAGGAGGAGGAGGAGGAGAGCCGATTGAGGTGCACATCCCATAAAGTCAGCCTCATGAACGGCTGGCCACGTGTATGTCCTGCAATAAAATAAATCCAAGATGTGCACTGATAAAACCCAAATCCTGCACTTGGCAGATAAAACTCATCAGTTTCTTGCTTAGCTACTAGGTAGGGATGCCTTGGTGTAGTGGTTTGGGAGTTGAATTTAGACCTGGGAAATCCAGGTTGAAATCCCCACTCAGCCATGAAGCTTCTTGGGTGACCTTGGGCCAGTCACCATCTCTCAGTCTCATCTACCTTACAGGGTTGTTGTATATAGTTCCTCCCCTCCTTTTCTCTTCACACCACCCTGACCTCCTTGGAGGAAAGGTGGCATAAAAAATGTGAAAAATTAAATAAATTTGGGAACTGCTCGTTTCAGTCAAGTGCACTGGGTTACAGACATAAACACCTGGTAGCCATGTAGCATTACCTTATGTTTTGGCGGGAGCTTCTTAGCACTCACTGGTTCCACTTGTTCCACTACTTCCTCCACAGCAGGGTAGGGTTCCTCTCTGAAGATCTCCTGTAAAACAGAGGGCAGCATGTGTAATCAGCAGAGTGCTGCTGCTAAGTACAGTACCTAGGGCATTCTGAGAGGACAAACATTCAGGATTGGCTCTGCTAATCTAGAAATAGTTATGCTATGCTGCAATGTGCAGCTAAGAGATTCCGAGGCGGCAACGAAGCCCTCGGCACCCACCAAAGCTAGCATGTCCATGATGTGACACTTTGGAATGTTCACAAACATTCCAATCTTCAGAGGGAAGCTGTCAGCAACAGAATATTCGCAGCACTCCGCTACCGTGAGTTGAAGGCTACTTTTGGACAGTGCCATTCATCCATAGTCACACAGGAGGAGTTCATGCCTGGGTTCCTTCCTATATTCGTCCTTCCTGGAAACGGGAGCAATGGTGACATGGGAAGGAGCAACAAGTGGACACTTCGCACATCACTCGAAGGAATTCCAGTACATAGTTCTATCTCCCAGGTGCTGAAGGTAAAGGTAATGTCCAAAAGGGCCCAAAGTTAAGGGTCCGTTTGATCAAGGAAACCCCTCACATGTGTCTTACAGGAGACACTACCTTGCCCAGGACTGAAAAGCTCAGCTGGCAAAAGTTGCAGGAAGTAGGGAAATAAAGGGGTAGACAACCAGGGCAGGCTGCCTGGGAAAAAAAAGGCTGGATTTAGAAAGAAAGACGTGTGGAGGAGTGTGGTGGACTCCTCCACAGCCCCTCTTCTGTGGGGTGAGGTCATATTCTCTAAGATCTGTTTCAGAGGCCCTTTTCCAGCTCTCTCTACGGAGATTACGAGGCTGGCGACTGGGGAGAGGGTCTTTTCTATGGTGGACCCCCTGAAATTATTTTCATTTCAGGCACCAAGACCTTTTTCATTCGCCAAGACTTTGAATTGAGCTGTGCTTTGGCTCCGTGACCGAATGTCTTGCTTTTCCTAACTGTTGTGTCCTGGACTGCCTTGGGCTGCTTGTAGCTACAACCCCACTGTCAGCTTTGTAAATAGCCAGCTTTGGCTGCCGGTCTCCAGTAAACCCACAAATGCAGCCATTCCGGAGACCAAAGCAGCAGCAGCTCCAGGAAAGCGGCACTAGGGGGCGCCTGAAGCCACCTCACTGCTTATTGCTCTTGCTAAGCTGCTTCAAATGGGCCATCGAAATGAATCTGGGCACTGTGCATCGCAGAGCGGTTGTTAGCCGCACGAGGGGCTTAATAGGACAGCCGTAAATGAACGATCTGCCTGGAAATGAATTTGTCCTCCGATAAATAAATGCAATCAGCTCTCTTGAAACACTTTTGCGTCGGCAACCTACTTGCTTCTCAGTCCGGAATGCAGGTGGAAACAGGCTTTTTATGGGCAGCATTCCGATAGAATCCCAGGGCCATCGTTGGATTTTATACTTTCCCTTTCTCTCTCTGCTCCACCCCAGCAATTGCTTAGCCCTTTTCTGCTTCTTTCCTTGCTGAATTGCTTTGAACAAGGAAAACAAGGATTTGCAATATGACACATCGAAGTGCCACCTGCCCTTCTGTGAAGTACCACTCAAAGCACTGCTGTAGGTGCCTCAGCCTTCAGAAGTTGTGACCAAGAGAGAGGCCATTCCTGTAGTGGCACGCTGGTTGGGGTATACTCTCCTAGGAAATGTTTGTCTGCAGCCCCACTGGTTTAGTTTTAGGATGACAGACCAAAATCACTACAATTTTTAGCACACCATGCATGCATGTGTTGCTTTACAAAGAATAAGAGGCCACGTCTCTGCCCCAAGGGCCTTACAGTCTGGAAAAAGATGCATGTTGAAGAAAGATAAGAAAGACTGCATTTGCATGAGCTTCTCGTGAAGTACTGCTCCCGATCTGATTGCTGCCTCCAAGACTTCGCTGCTTTATGGTATTTCTGCTGTTTACGATAATTTTATGTTCCTGTATTTTGTATTTTACTAACGATTCATATGCCGCTCTGTCAATGCCTTTGAAATTAAAAAAGGTAGGGTAGAAACAATTCAGATAGCTAGCGGGAAGCAAGTTGCCTTTTCGAGAAAGTCGAGAAACCAGGAGATGCTGGGAAAACAGCATTTTGGGGGTGTAGCATTGTGCCTGGTTCTGGTCGTTTTAGTTTAGCCTTTAAAGCCAATTATCCTAGTGGCCATTCTGAGCTAGATGGCCATAAACTGGATGGGCCAAGGGTGTAAGTCACAAGGCGGCAGCTTTATTTCTGGGCCGTCACTCCATCCATCCAACCCTGAATGGCAGTGGTTCTCAATGGTCTCAGCCACGAGGCTTTCCCAGCTCTGCCTTCCAAACAATGGGGGGCTCTGTAGATATATTCACCCCGATTCAAAGTCTCATTTGTACTGCAAGGAGCAGCCTGTCAACAAGGGCAACTGTATTTGTCACCTCACGCAGGGAATTGGCAGAGAGAGCTTGCCTTCATCTGCCCACCTGCCTCCACCCTCCCCATCACTAGATTTGAAAAGCAAGGAGGGGAAAAAGAGTGGAAGAGGAAATGCGGAGGAGAATCTCTGACACTCTAGCCCATTATTCTCCTATCCTCCACACTTCTTCCACTCTGTTCCCCTCTTTCTTTTTGAATCTGGGGGATGGGGAAGGGTCCCCACTGCAGGGGTCGCTCCACACACCTGCAGCCTTGTACGTGTGTGGAAACCCCCCCCCCCTTCTAAAGTGAATGAAGGAGCCCTAGTCAGCGAGGAAACTCCATATTAGAATTTCTGCGCCAGCAACAATTCTCCATGAGGGCTAGAAGTTTGCTGTTTTTAAGACATGTACTTCACAGGACACTTGAGATTCTATGGCAGAAACCCAATTCCACACAAGGCCTTGTTAATTGGGGGAAAAAAAGTCTTTATATTTTGCCTGATTGAGCAAGAGGTTTTACACTTACATGGTGCATTTTCCCAAGAGGCTTTTAATGCATGTATTATTAATGTTAGCGGCTAATGTTTCCCTTTCATTTTTTTCTCCCAGCTTTCACTTTTATTTTTAAGTAAATTCTCCATTCTCTAGAACGAAAGGAAGCTTAATTAAACTTGCAGACCGATGGGAGAAAATAGGAAATGAATTAGAGGAGTTTGAAAAAATTCTACTTGTCTGGAGAGAAAGCCAGAACGTTCTTACTTAGGCCACAATTCTAAATGCATTTACTAGGAGGCAAGACCCATTGAGGACAGTAGGACTTGCTTCTGAGTAAGCGTACTTGGGATCTGGCTATAAGCCCCACAGATTTTACATGGATGTCTCCAGATTTTGCTCAACTTGCCCACTCAAATCAATGGGCTGTATCCCAAAAAAAGCCAGTCATGATTTAGCCATGACAAACTTGTTTCATATATCCCAATGGTGCTTGGTCATGACTAGTTTTCTTTAGATTCAACCCTGTGGGTCTTGGCAGTGCTCAACTGTTTCTGTCTCCGATTTCTTGCATCAGGTCGGTTGGTCGGTCAGTCGGGGTCTCTCTCTCCCTCTTTTTTTAATATCCTTAACTGCCATTTCAGGTTGGAAACCTGGTACCTTCTTAGGGCATCAAAGCTCAATCACTTTTATTTCCTCCCATCATATTCTTGCTTCAGCTAGGTCCCCTTCTCCATTCCCTCCTAAGAAAACGTTACCTGCCATCATCAACTGTGAACCCACGACCCGCCTACTTCCGGAGCAGTCCAAATTAATTTAACAAGACTGCTCTGCAGTAAATTAGTTCTGGATTGCTGCTTTGGGGAATTAAAATGCAAGAGCCGTTTCTGATGCAAATCCAATTAATGCCATTCTTAAATTAGGGCTTAGAATCCCTGTGTTATTTCAGCTGGGTTTGGGTCTTTGCCAGGAAGGGTATCTGAAAAGGACAGTGTTTTTCCAATATAGTCACATCACATGAGCCAATGCTTTCTTTCTTCCCTTTCTTTTTTCCCAGATCTTCCCATTGTGTACAGCGTCTCTGTTTCTGCTTCTCAGATTCCTTTTTGCTTTGTTTGTTTCATTTCCATGGTCGTTCGGATGAGTGCCAAAGATTTTCACTTTCTACAGCCCTCCCCAAATCTTCTGTTTGTTGCGTGTTGCCAACGAAACTCTTCCCTTTCCTTGGCGGAGGGCTTCCTCTTTATCTATCCTATTCAGGGTTGAGTTTTCTAGCCGTCCCCCAGATGCTTTCCTGCAAAGTAGCTTCTAGGAAGCAGCCAACCCTCGCCATTATAAAAGCCTGACCTCGTCAGGCACATGTTTCATGCAGTCATCTTTGGCAGGGCAACAAACTGGAGCTGCAGCAAGGGCTCCATTCCAACCAGGGCTCAGCCCCATATATTTTCTCTGCCACTAATAATACTGAGAACCTTGGGGGGAGGGGGATGCACTCCCGGGAGTACATGACTTCACATGCATCAGCATAAGAAACCTCGAAAGTGACTGCTGTCATTATAACATCACTTTGTCAGGCAACGACTCAGTAAGGCCGGACAGCCTTATGACCCCCCCCCCCCCATTTTGCAGATGGGAAGTTGAGAGAGTGGCTCGCCGAAGGCAAGGTTCATGGCTCACACCACTATGCCACAGGGTTCAGACCTGGCCCCTGTGAAGCTGAGATTTCAAAGAATGTCTCTGGGTATGTGCAGAGTGACTGCTGTCATTATAACATCACTTTGTCAGGCAACGACTCAGTAAGGCCGGACAGCCTTATGACCCCCCCCCCCATTTTGCAGATGGGAAGTTGAGAGAGTGGCTCGCCGAAGGCAAGGTTCATGGCTCACACCACTATGCCACAGGGTTCAGACCTGGCCCCTGTGAAGCTGAGATTTCAAAGAATGTCTCTGGGTATGTGCAGAGTGAATTTCCCAACTCACTCAGTAACCCTGGCCCGCCAACACAATTGTGAGCATGGTTCCCAGGCAGGCTTGAGCCCTGCAGCAGTCACTCCAGGTACAGCCTGAAATAACAAGGACGCTCTGTGTATGTGAACTGTCAGTGGGGCCATCACACAGTGTTAGTGCCAGTGCATCTTCCCTATGTTGTGTAAGTTCTTCCCTATAAGAAACTCAACGTTTCTGATCATACGTTTAGCTGTCAGTCATCAAGTGTTTAAAAACCAAGTGATGTCTACATGTGCGTGTACACTAAAGCCCGGATTTCGCTGATCCACTGTCCAATAACAACGAGGCTTCCCAACTCGCATCCGTCAGGGCTCTTGTGCCTTTCAGGACTGCGCTTCAGAGAGAAGCTGCCCCAAATTCGGCTTCCCCTGCTGTGGCGCTACGGCCCATCTCCTTCCTCTGTCGGAGGGAAGTTGAATTGCGGATGCGACTGCGAGCAAGAGAGGAGGGTGGGCTGGGCTGATGCAGCACTGATGCTCCAGAGACTCACACAGGGGCAAGGAAGGAGCCACTGTGGCACATGCCTGCACCTGCTGACGGCTTATGCACGGGACAACCCGAGTTGTGGCGGAGAATCAGCGCAAGTCTCTCTTCTTTCTATTTCATAAGAGAGCCCTATTGGTTCAGCCCAAATTGTGCGGCATACTCCATCGCATCGGCTGGAACCAGCCGAACACATCCGGTGCCTTTGGGCTGCTCCCTTCCCAGAACCGTCCAGCAACCGTTCCACTGGTCATTATGCAACATGAACGTTTTCACACCGAAATGGCCTTTTCCTCTTCCCTACCCGTCCCTTTTGCATCACGTCAGCTAGATTGCAAGCCTGCAGGCAGGGGCCCATCTCTCTTTTTTGGATCTATATGGCGTGCTGAGAAAACTGAATGAGCATTATAAATAATAACTGTGTCAGGTGATCAGGGCAAAGGCCTGGCTTAAACAGGTTTGGGAACTGAGCTGTCTGGCCAGCCCTTGCTCAAATTAAGCCCTCACCGAGAGAGTTCAAAAGCTCTAATTATCCAAGCAGCCAGCCAGCTCTTGCCACATGTCACCCCAAAGGGGCTTGTGCAATGCTATCAGAGTGGAGATGCCCGACTGTCAGACTGGCATCTAGCGCAGGAAATAAACACACCACCAAGCTCGACAACATGAAAAATGCAACATGACAAGCCTTCTGGCACTGGCTCCTTACACAGCACGCGGGTCCAACTTCAGAAGAACACACACACATTGGTAGTTTAATAGTTTTTAAAAAATAATGTCACATAAGTCAGATCACAGGAGTCGCTTTATGCCTGCTTGCAAGTAGGGATAAGGGGTGGGGGTTGACAACTGCAGTGAAATATTTGGAGAACAAGAAGCCAGCGATGGCAAGGTCTGAAAACTGACCCAGGAGGCGAGCCTGCTTTCAGGACAAGCTCCAGGAGATAGTTATCGGCACATTTTTAAAGAACCCTCTCATGACCGAAAAACCTTATCATGTGGCAGACTCAAAGTGACCGCAATGAACTGGTGCACCGGGCAGAAGATCCATGGAATTTAACAAAACTGAATGGAAAGTTAAAAGAGGGAGAGAAGCTAACTGTATGCAGGGGCATGAAGTGGCGAGGCAGAAATGCTCCTGAGAACGACCTACACACTTTTGAATTCACTGCCACATGGCACGGTGATGGCCACTAGCTTATATGGCTTTAAAAAAAACCACCACCAAGGATTAGGACAATGCATAAAGGAGGAAAGCATCCATCACTCATGATAGCTACCTCCATGTATAGGGACAGCATACCTGAATGAGCATCAATTACAGGCAGGCTTAAAAGCAAGATATCATGTCTAAATCTCACTGGTGCCTAACTGCCCTTACTTACTCCAGGATCATCTTGAGGAATCTATTACACTTCTCTGATCTCCAGAGATGGGCGAGAACTTGTCCGTACACAGAAGCATTCTCTGTGGGTGCCGAGCCAGAA
Source organism: Plestiodon gilberti rubricaudatus (assembly GCA_026170595.1). NCBI lineage: Eukaryota > Metazoa > Chordata > Lepidosauria > Squamata > Scincidae > Plestiodon > Plestiodon gilberti. The sequence continues at coordinate 37,380,003 of JANXHW010000008.1, forward strand.
CACATCCACGAGTATCCTTGGGTTGACCTTCAGAAACTTTGTTTTGATTCTGCGACTGGTCCATCCAATTGGATAGCTTATGACCACCTGGGCACCCCTACCTTCCCTCTGAACTGGCCAAGTGTGCCTGGATGCACATTCGGCTGGTGCCAATCCATATAGGCGGGCCGGCCAGGATGATTGTCTTAGCCAGATCCCGATAAGGACTGCAACTCCGCGAAAGAGCCTGTAAGCACTTTGCCCTTCACAGTCCCTTTCTGGATCAGATGGCTCTCTGCTGGATCCCGCCCCCCAGGACTCTGAGATTCTGGAGCCAGCCTGGGGAATCTAGCACCAGAAGTGAAAACTACAAGGCACTCATTTCAGAAATGCAGGCGGTTCTGTCTGAAACCTGGGGAGGATAGATACACAGACACAAACAATATCTTTCTACGGTTAAAGTGTACAGTGCCATGGGAACACAGCGCACTGTCCGCGCTTTGCCCAGTGGCGCGGCTCACTGTCATCATACAAGCGTCCTCGCCATTGTTATTTGACCTTCCGAGAGAGAACTAATCGCTCCTGACATTTTGTGATTGTAATGACAGCTGCAGGCAGAGACTGTATCATAATTGCAGTCTAGAAGCCTTAAACATTCACTCGGCTTTGATTTCGAGGTTGTGTTCCATTAGTCCCAGGGCTTTCATGTCACAAAGCCATTAAATCATTGTTTTCGCTGACAGTACCATCTTTAGTTAACCCTGCGAGGGAGGTGGGGAAAAAAAAAAGATCATAATGCTTCTTAAAATTCACAGCAAGGGCAACTGGCCCATTCTACCCGGTTGTGCTCAAAAGCTTCATTCCAGCGTTGGACATTGGCGAGTGGGCCGCTTGCGCCAATTTCCCATAGGCTAAAGAGTGACAGGTTGCCCTCTGAAGTGAGACAGTTGTTTGATGGAAGCCCCTAGAGAAGATTCGGCACTGCAACCTCCCTGCTGGGTTGCTAGGGAAACCAGAGACACAGTGGGAACAACTGGGGAATAGAGGGAGATGGAGTGGGTAACACTGGTGAACAGAGTGCCGTGCTTGGACTGGATTCAAATCTGCACTCCGCCTCAAATCCCAACAGGTGGTTTTGGGTAAGTCACCAGCTGTCCGTCTAGCCAACTGGACAGGGTTGTTGAATGGCTAAAATAGGATCACGCCACATATACCACCAGCCTGACTTCCTTAGCGAAAAGGGCAGGACACAAAAGTGACAAATAAAACCGAAACAAGAGGCTGAACGTTCTTATGAGAAGCCAGTCTTGGAACAAAGATTGCTGGGAGCCCTGGAGAAAGCCCTGCAGTGCCCCCCATGTGCTGCCCCCATCCACCCCCAGGGCCTGATCCTGCCACTGGTACAGAGGATACAGGGGTCAGCCAAGCCAGGTGGGCAAGGCTCGCAGGCAGTGCTTAATGCCACCACCAAGAGACGTAGAGGAAAGAGCAAGCAGGAAACTATGGGGCAGTTCCCCTCCCCAGGCTGAATTTCCATTCCGCAAGTCCCAACACTGCCAAAGGCTCATTGCGGGACTTTGAGCAAGTGGTTCTCAGCTGTGATTCAGTTCTCAGTGGTTCTCAGTTCTCCCGTCTGTGAACGAGGAGTAGCACCAACAACTTTATTAGCCGCCTGCCTCCTCTGCTTCTCCTTCTCCCTGGATTTGAAAAGGGAAGAAGGGAATGGAGCAGAAGAGGAAACATGGAGGAGCAAAGAGTGGTGGGCTAGAGAGTCTACTCAAGCCCACCACTCTCCTCTCCTCCATGCTTCCTTTTCTGCTCTGTTCCCCTCTTTATATTTTTCAAAACCTAGGGAGGAGGAAGAGGATGGGCTTAGTGTGCCACCAGGTAAGGAGAGCAGCATTTGGTGCCTTGCCTTAGCTGCTGGGATGTGTCGGGCCGGACAAACCGAGAACTGTGGGCAAGGCGGAAGTAACGTCAAAGAGTCACAGAGCAAAGAGAGGCATGACCCACAGATCTATGTGACGCAGGTGTACAATTCAGTTCCAACAACAACAACAACATATCCAGCAAGCTCTGCATCAGCCCTGACATCAACATGAAGTTATGAAGCTGGCTATGGAACCGAGAAACATGCTAGCCAAATACAAACATGTGTATTCTTGTATGTCAGTCATGGCAAAACTGGGATAAAGGAGGAATGAGAACCTTGGTCTTCCACTTGACCTGGTTTCAGGGCTGAATTCCAGGAGTTAAAAGTAGCAGATAGGGAAGAGAACGCCACAAAATCCTTGAGCTTTCATGTGGAAATCTCACTTGATTTCCAGAAAACCTACTTAGCTTGTGGCTGCCCGCCTCATGCCAGAGATCCGATGACACCGTTTTTTGAAGAACATTTTCCAACAGTAGCAAAATGGTTCCAGCTCGTCGCAGTATGTGCGCTATTGCAGCCCTAGAGGTTTTTTTTACAGTGGGGCAAGCTAACAGGCTGGCAAAAATGCAAGAAAAATCAGAACACACACACACAAACACACACAGCTCTAATGCGTTGGTTAAGCGACGGCTTGGCAGAGGACTGTTTTAGCTGGTTCACGAAACAATAATACTGACGCCATGGCAAAAGCCAGCCAATGGTGAAATGGCTGAAAATGCTGGGGAGCAGTTGGAAATGGCTGGGAAAAATAAAAGAGGCATGGATTTTGTGAACTTGGACAAGTCCCCCACAATGAGTCCCCCACTTCTCATTTGTCACGCAGGGCTGTCATTGCTAACTGCTGTGGCTTGCAGCTTGACGACACTGGAGGACAAAGCCATCTACTAGAAATAGCTCTGATGATGGTTTCAAAACGAGCTCATTTTCCCAGTCCACTTCTAAGCTTCAGCCACAGATGACGGCGGCCTTTAATCACACAGGGCAAATGACCAAACGTGATGGGGAAGCGCATGCCGATTGCGCTGAGCAAAATTGTGATGAGCAATTGGAAGAGCCCGGATCCGGCAGAGAGATCAGCAGTCACCAACTCCAAACATTACTCTCCTAAGTGGTATGCCTTATGACCCAGGAGACATTTTATTTTGACAGAGATTGAAATTGAAAACAGGTTTTTGGCAGAGATTGAAATATATGGACCTAATGGTTCTACAAAAGGGGAAAAAAATTCCTCTACCTTCGTTCCATGGACATATCTACAGATTTAAGCTAGTTTAATGGTCGGTCATTCCCTCCAGGGAACTGTAATTCTGCCAGGAGGATCAGGGTACGATCTAACACAGAATCCTCAGCAACTTCGTAGAACTACAATTCCCAGGACTCCCTGCAGGACATGATGATTCGTCAATTTAGCCCTGCAAATACATCCACAAAAGTTACTGGCCTACAGATTTAGTTTATTCATTTGATCTATCAACACATACCAAGGTTAATCACTTGTAGTACACTGATGGCCTGAAAGAAAAACAGGGCGAACTCCTCCAAATCACGAAAACCGTCCTTGCTTGATCTCCTGGAGGTAATTCTTAATCACCACAAGTGCGTAGCTCTTTATAAACTAGTTATACTGGCATAAAATCAAACTGGCATACATTTGTAACAGATTTGGCCTTTGACTCTTCACATTTCCCAGAGTACCATGATACGAGCCAAGGATTGCGACAGTGCCCTTCTACATTAAAGGCAATTCTTCACCTCCGCATTCAGCAAGGTGTGTTACAATTTTAATTTATCTACACAACCACCATGTGAAGGAAGCCTAATTCTTTCCAGCTGGTGAGTTCATGGCCAAGATGGAATCCTCGCCCGTAGTGAAAATCCTCATTCCGCAACTGAAATAAACTTGAGACAACTTGACCTATTCCAAGGATTCTGGCTTGGTAACCACGGATATGAAAAGAGATGTCTCCCTCTCTTGAAAGTTCACCAAGGAGAGGAGCCCTCAAGGAAAAGGCAGAAAAGCCATGAATTCATCCCCACCCATTCCAGTTTCTTCTCTTAGCCCAGTGTTTCCCAAACTTTTTCGACCTGCGGTTCCCTTGACCATTGGCTGCGGCTCCCCATTACATTATGTTGATGCCCCACCAATTGGCATTGCGTTGTTTTCCAAGAGGATTCCATGGCACTCCGCGGTTCCCCTGGCAGGTTTCCGCGGCTCCCCTGGGAGCCGCGCCTCCTAGTTTGGGAACCACTGTAAATGGATAGGAGCATCCCATGAGGTTGCCAGCCTTGTTGCTAAGCCCAAAGACGTCTCCCATTAAGTAATGACCAGTTTCTCCCATGTGATGTGGGAATGAAGACTCAGAAGAACAGACTTCTCAGTGCTACCAGTAACAGAGGCTTTAAAAGAGCAGCCCTCCATGTTATACACCCCAAGTCAAGACATAGGCAAAAGAGAGAGGAAGCAGTCAGAGTGCATAGAGAACTGTGCCAAAGCCTCTATTGCTGTTCATCCTGGGGAGAACGAGCCCCTTGCCTGTGTACTGACTCATGTGTTATTGAGGGAGTGGGTGGGGACAATGTTGGTGCCCCTCCCAGTCCTTGCTCAATCAAAGTAAATGATTAGTGGTTGCCGGGGGGGGGGCGGTTTAGAGAGCAACAGATCTATGCAGCCCCCGGAAGCAGGCCTGACCAATCTTTTAATTAACACTAGTGTAATTTTTGCCAACAGAAATGGCTCCATGTTCTTCTTCCGCTTTGCTGTGGACGGATGCCGTTACCCATCTCATCACACACACACCCCTTCTTTTATGTATAGCACACAGTTCTCCCAACAGAGCCTTATTACAAGCACGGAGCAGGACAGGGCCATCGACGGCGCTACAAATTGAAAAGAAACAGAATTGTTTTGAGCGGCTCTCCAAAAGTCACCTTTCTTCAGTCTGAGAAGTCAACAAGCTGCCCCGTGGGGTTTGCCAATGAATTTGCCACGGCAATTAACTCTCCGAACAGATAAAACGGGGACTAATATTCCCCCTACGTTGGCTCGCTGAGGAATCAGACCAGACCTTTTAACACCAAGCTCGGAACACTCAGGTAATCAAAAAGGCTGTCTGGGGAGCAACGTTCCCTGATTTTCAATGAATCAGAGCTGCCTGCTTAGCGCGTGCCCATCTCTGGAGAGAAGTTGCGGTTCTAAAACTAAATCGGGTCATTTCACAGTTCTTAGATGAATGCTGAAAGGGCTCAGCTGGGCCATTCAGGGACAGTCTCTAAGGCAGAGGATGCTGAACGTTATTGCCCCAGAGAGCACTCCAAGAGAAGACTGGAGATGCTCTGAAAAGTGGCCGGCCTTTTATTGAGTCAAAGAGGCAGAGGAGATTTTAGGCCGGTATTGTGAGTGGCCAGACTCAACTTACTTAAGTCCCTCCGCTCCGTCCCTCCCTCACCGTGTGTGTTGTATTCACTGTGTATTCTCCTCTTAAGCACAGCCCAATTTCCACTGGCCTAGGAGAAGCCCTGCTGCAGGCATGTGTTTACATTTTTGCAGGAAACTGCATATATAACCCTGTTAAATAAACCTGTTGGTGACCCATCAGTGTACGGAGCCAAACTGAGTAGCCAAGAAAATAGCCAGACCAATCCAAAAGTTGCATACTGCTGGTCAATCACAGGAACCGATGTTGCACTCCACTATTTCCTTCTATATCTGAAGCAAGTTCTGAGTATACAACAATCTTTGACAACTATAGATGAGGTTCTAGTCTCGAGTCATGAGATTCTCCCCCAAAGCTCTGGATTTTCTGACAATAAGGGAGAATTGGGGTGGGTGGGAGAGGGTATTGCATGCAATTTCCTGCCTCTTAAAGCTTTTCCATGGCATAATGAGCCTAGCAGTACAGGAAAGCTGAAATAGCCACCCTTCTGCTTGCAGACCTAGTTTTTCTTATGTCCTATTTAATAAACATTTGTTTATCAAGATGTTTACCTGACCTTTCTGTCTTCAGAAGGGCCCCTCAAGGCAGCTTATATCATATTCAAAATTAAAAAAATACAATAATCAGTAAAATCATTTTTAAAAACACAACAAAACAGACAAGAACAGCAATTCAGGTAGCAAGTCATGAACTAAACACAATAATCAGTAAAATCATTTTGAAAACACAGCAACAAAACATTAGACAACAACAATTCGAGTAGCAAGTAATAAACTAAACAACTTAAAACTAAAAGCAACAGAGAGCTCAGGAAACACAAACAATAATAAAGGAGCAACAACAACAAAAATACCTGCCTGAACAAAAGACTTTACCAGGCAGCAAATAACTAACAATGAAGGAACCACGCAGGCCTTGAGAGGGAGGGAAGTGCATAATCTGGGAGCCACCACCAAAAGGGTCTTAACCATGTCCCCCCCTCCTGCCCCATTGAGCTTTGGAAAGAGTAGGAACACAGAACAGATGCTGAACAAAGAAGGTGGATGGGCAGATTCATAAGAGGAGTCACAATCCTTTAAATATCCTGGACTTTGTTCATTAAAAGCCATAATCAACGCTTTGAATTGGTTCTGGAAACATGCTGGTCCCCAATGGAGATGGTACAAAATGAGAACGAAATGCACTCAAGCATGGGTTCCTGCCAGAACCTTTGCTGCCACACTGTGTACCAGCTGAAGTTTCAAGGCCAGCGCATTGTAAAGCGCACTGCAATAATTCAATCACGTAGTCACCTAGGGCATAAGATCTCAACCAGTGGTACTTTGGCCAACTGTTGGTGGTATTCGGACCACCAGAACCTCGCTCCAACACAGCACTTTTGGCAGCGCATTTTCGCTCCCGAGAGGCTCCTGCCTTTGGCCGAACCTCTCAGGAACACTGAGAAGGGCCATCCCGCCGCCCTGCGTTTTCTGGCCTCCAAAAACCTGAAAACCCAGAAGTAACTGGTGATTATGTCATTGCCAGTCACTTCCGGTGGTACTCAGCAGGAGAGTTGCGCTGGAAGTGGTACTTGGCCGGGAAGGGGTCGAGAACCCCTGACCTAGGGCAAGCGTTACACTGTCTTGATCTGCCTTCCTCAGAAAGGGGTGCAGTTGGCCCATCAGCTGAAGCCACACCTGTGCTAGCCAAGATAATATACCATATTATTCCATAAAGTAGAAGACCTACCGCAGGTAGCTGTCCCAGACCATGAAGGGTGACTTTCCTTGGTTCAAGGTAAAGAGGGTCTCCAAAATCCTGATAAGGTTTCCAGTTGGGAGTAAAGTAGCCCTGTTGTGTGAGCTGTTTGAGCCTCCGGTGATAGTTCTCCAGGAACACATGCTCCCTTGTAGTATCCCAACAGTTGTAGATGGTGCTACTGCGGGCCTGGACTTTCAGACCTTGCTGGGTAGGGATGGGCAAAGGACGGATAAGAACAAAATACCGAGGGTCTGTCTTTGGATTCACAGGCATCTTGTCACTGTTGCTCTGGCACCTCTTTTTGCTACGTAAACCACTCTTTCAGTTGGGCTTGAGGTCTCTCCTCTCACACGTGTAGGCAATTCTTTCCCCCATGCAAACCCCCCCCCCCACTAGAATAAATGAGCCTCAAAAACAGGGACTGTACAGTTGCTCCTTGAAAACTATTTAGCCAACTACAATGAGCAATAACACCCAAAAAGTCAATCCACTCATATATATTGTCTCTCGGGCAATCAAGATCAGTGCAAAAATCTTAATTTCTCTTGCACATGAAAGGGGAATAAAACTCTACGATGAAAGGGGAATAAAACCAAAAAACCAACCAAGCAATTGTTTGAGTCTCCTAAGCTACCGAGGTTGTGGCACAAAAGTCATACGATATAGACATCCCCGTGCAGAGCAAACCCAGAACAAGGTTACTCACGGACTCTTCCACCAACACTCAGGAAGAGATCCTATAAGGGAATGGTTTCCCTCTTCTCCAGCCAGAGCTCAACAAGCCACCACTAAAAGCTTGTGAGGCACTGGGACAGGACTCCCCTTCTTCAGAAAGTCCACTTCCAACACTGTTACCTGCCTAGAACTCCAAACACTTCTCTTGAAAAGGCTCCCCCCCCCTTGCGCTCAGCCAATCTAGTCTCTAGCAGGGGCCACCCTACTGTTCCACTTTCTTTGGAAGACTTTTGCTTTAAAGTTTCTAGTCCCTGTGACTCCCTTGTTTGAGGTTTCTACCCGTCACTAGATGGGACCACCCCACTGAACCCCCAAACTTTACAGACTACTAAACCTTAAACAAGAAGGCCACTTTGCTTTTGTTTTAGAGTTTCTAGTCCCCAAGACCTCCCTGTCAATCTCTGCCTGGGATGCCTGATTGACACCAGTCTCTAGCCGTTTTGTTTCTCACTTTAAATTCCTGCCCTCAGCTCTCTACTGGGGCTTCTCCACAGACCCCAATCCCTAGCTAGTATTTCCCCTTTTAATAAGAGACCACGGCCGAACTGAGTCCACTGGGGGAGGGCTTCCAATTAGGAACATTTTCCTCCCTTTAGAAATTGCTAGCCCCCATAATTTCCCCACCCACCCCCTGAAGCCTGCTCCCCACTAGAGAACATGACGGCCCCAGCGTCCCTCTCTCAGCCCAACATTCAAGAGTTCGCAGTAGGCCGGAAGGGGGAGAAATGGCGTCTCGCGTTGCCCTTGGCAACCCTCGGCGACCGAACGCCACCTGTGTGAGTGCGCTCGCGCGCTCGCAAACGCCACCTGTGTGATCCTCGGCGCTTTCCGTAGGCGGGGCTGCTGAAGCCTTTTCGCCCTTTTGCCCTCACTGGAGGGAAATGAATGAATGGCATGAACGAAAGGATTCCCAACCTGGAAGAGAATCCTTTGTCGTGTGAAGCCTTGGCTTTTTCGAGCGTCGCAATGGGCTCCTGCGTTTACCGATGGATTTTTGTGCGTTTCGTCTGTTTCTCCGCACTTTCGAGAAGGCCCCGATCCTGTTTACTCGGGAGTAAGCCCGCCCCGCTTCTGAAGTTGAACGGACCCCGCTAATAGGGATGATGGTTAGTGGCCTGGAGTCTCCAGGAATTGGTATCGATCTCCAGGAGACGACTGAAAACCATCCTGGATATTTTAACGGGGGGGGCCCTTCCTTGGTTTACACCACACAATCCTATAGTATGTCTATTCAGAAGTCAGCCCCACTGAGTCCAAGGGGACTTACTCCCCTCCCAGCTCTGTGTATATAGAATTGCAGCCTTAAATGACCTTTTGTCATATGGTGAGTGGGGGAAATTCCAGGAAGAACTGGCAACCCTGCTGCCACTCCTTTGACTTGAAAAGAAGAGGGAGATGCAGTGGAAAAGGAAGTTTGGAGAAGAGAATGGTGGGCTAGAAGAACGTACAGTGGGTGTCAGGCCCTTCCTTGCTTGTGGGTTTTGCAAGCCCCCCCCCCCCTTGTGGGTTTTGCAAGGTCTTGCAAGGTTGCCATTGTAGAAACCTTGATTAGATTTACAGGCTCAGCCCAACCAACTTTCCAGTGCCAGTGCAACTGCAATGCAGCCCCAAGGCAAAAGAACAAATACTGTACTCCCTTACCTTGAGGAGGCTCTCCATGACTGCCGCATCATCACAGAATGCAGCACGTGTCCCATTGTTGTTGGCATGGCTGCATCAGTGCTGGAACGTTGGTTAGGATTGGGCTGTTAGTCTGATGCAGCAGGGCTTATTCTAATCTACATTCTTATTATGGAACCACCAGGACCTTAAGCCTCAGATGACCCTTACTTCTATTACTGATGATATGTCAGCCTTTGCTCGTCCCACTCTCTAACATTCCGCACTCCCATCCTCCACATTTCCTCTTCCTCTCTCTCCCGCTCTTCCTTTTACCTACCCAGGGAGTGGAAAAAGGAGCAGTGGAGGGAAGTAGGTGGATAGAGATGGGCGCCCTCTAGTGATCCGCTGCCCGAGCCAACTGGAAAACATGGCTGGTCGGATGATGGGGGGGGGGCAAGCCCCGGGGGGGACAAAGCAGCCGGGGGGGGCATTAATCGCACTGCAGAGGCGGCCGAAAAATGGCCGCGCACAGCGGATTGGCCCGCCCAGCCTCCTACGCTGTCAAAAACAGCGGAAAAACGCCTGGAGTTTTCACCACAACGCGGCGGGGGCGGGGACACAACCGGTGGGGGCAGGGCGGGGGCAATCCTATGTGTGTCTAGTCACAAGTTCCATTGTGTTCAATTGGACTTACCGGTATACTCCTAGGAAAATGTGTATAGGACTGCAGTCTTAGCATGGAGGTCAGCTTCCTCCAGAAACGAACATATGCTGAAGGCATTAAGGAACACCCATTCCTGTGCTGTAGTGCACCTGTTTTGGGACCATGAGATCATGAATCAGGAGGAGTGATCACACCTGGTGAATCCTTTGAGACAGAAAGATGTTATAACTTACAATGATGGCTCTCTGGCAAGTTCTGGAAGTATTTAGAAAGTTTTGTGCTCATGCATCGCTCCAGGGCTCAATGATCTCAGCAGAATGAGCACTGCAACAAGAGAACGTACATGCCAAAGGAACTTAGTCATTGCTAGGCTGTATGTCAGCTATATTCCCAAATGCTTTCTTACAAAAATATTTCCACTTGCTGCTGCTAAGGCTGCACCAGACTCTGATCTTAAACACAGTAAGGTCAGGGCAAGGCTGTGGATAATCCATTTTTTTAAAGTGGACATATTCTATCCTAGGTAACTAAAATTTTGCTGCAAGAAACATGGAATTCTGTGACCAATATACATTCTTCAAATCAAGCATATTTGCATCATTTCTTATTTTGCATAATTCTGCTGTTTCTGATACGCAAGGTCAAAGGCACTGAAGCTCTCCCCCCTTGGAATATTGTTCAGGAATTCCTCTGGCTTCTGAGCTTTATACTGGAGAAGGCTTGTGTGATTTCACTAATTCATCCTTGAGGTCTAGAAACTTGCGCATATGTGTGTGTTAAAATATAAAAACCTCAAAATCTTAGGGACTTGTACTGTGCACCTGGTTCAATATACTGCCCTTTTTTTCAGTGTTTCATGAACAGACACACACCTGCTTATGGGTAGTTCTAGTAACAATATCCAAGAGAGGAATATTATCCAGTAACAGTTCTAGTTACTGTATCTAGATATGTGGCAGGGGGGGGGATTCCTAGTTCTAGTAACAGTATCCAAGAGACCACCTATTCTGTGGTGTCTTAGCCACGTCCCTGCACCAGCTCTCAAAATAAAACCCATGTAGTATTTTAATACTGTGGGGAGCGACGCCCCATCCTTGAGGGCAACTGAGGTGCTCTTCTCAGGTAGCAAATTGGCAGGGGGCACCTTCCTCCACCCACCCACCCACTGTTATCCTCCTCTTTCCACTCCCTGGATTAGAAAAGGAAGTGGGGGATGGAACGGAAGTGGAAGTGTGAAGGAGAGGAGAGTGGTGGGCTAGAGCATCTCTTGGGAGACATTCTAGCCCACCACTCTTCACTCCTCCACATTTCCTCTGCTCCCACTCCCTTTTCCAATTTGGGGAGTAGGAGGAGAAGAGACTGACTATCTCAGGCATCAGGAGGTCTGGGCTGGCTCTGGCTTTGGGATATGGGATTAGCTTCTCCTGAATTAAATGTCTTGATATCAATTGTTTTGTAAGACGTACTGCACACTCTTGGAAAAGCAATCTAGGCTTCTTCTTTTTTTTTAAGGAAATCCGTCGTGCAAGCATTCAGATTACTGTTTGTGAATTCTCATTACAGGTATTTCTACGCCGCTTTGCAACAATAGCGAGAACGCATTCACAAAATGCGAAAGAAAAAGCAGCGAAAGAAAAAGCAGAAGACGATGACAGAATTTGGAAAGAAACCCCAGCATCCACAGCTTTGTGCCTGTCTTGATATTTTTGCAGTTCAGCCCAGAGAGCTGAAGCAGTCAGTCTGATCAAAACAGACGAAAAAGCATAGCTGATGTCGTCGCCTGTTTGGGAAAGCCTGTCTGCACTCATGCAAGACAGAGGCTTCTGCTGGAACTGCGAGAGCCGGCTTAGTTTTCAACACCGCCCTGTTTGTGCTGCAGTCTCCATGGCGGCCGAGTGGACGATGCTACAAAACAAGCGAAGGTCGGTGTCTGCTTTGCCAAGGGCCACTGGGAAAGAATCTTGGAAAGCGAAGTGCCCATCAAGTTTCATAAATGGAAACTTCATGCTTGCTGCCGAGTTCCCTTTCTCAGGAGTGCAAACTAGATCCTGTCCCCGATGCTGCAGTGCCTACCTTTAAGAACATAAGAACGTAAGAAGAGCCTTGCTGGATCAGGCCAAAGGCCCACCTAGTCCAGCTTCCTGTATCACACGGTGGCCCCACCAGATGCCTCAGGGAGCACACAGCCAACAAGATAACCTGTTTCCTGCTGCCACTCCCCTGCACCTGGCACAGAGAAAACCTACTTCTAAAACCAGGAGGTTGCTTATGGCTTGTAACCTGTGATGTTCTTTTCCTCCATGAATCTGTCCAAACCCCTTTTAAAGGCATCTAGGCCAGGTGCCATCACCACATCCTGTGGCAAGGAGTTCCACAGATGAATTACACGCTGGGTAAAGAAATATTTTCTTTTGTCTGTTCTAACTCTCCCTCCACTCAATTTTAGTGCATGTCCCCTGGTTCTGGTGTTGTGCGAGAGGGAGAAGAATTTCCCTCTATCCACTCTCTCTATCCCATGCATAATTTTATACGTCTCAATCATGTCCCCCCTTAGGCGCCTTTTTTCTAGACTGAAAAAGCCCCAAACGCTGTAGCCTTTCCTCATAAGGGAGGTGCTCCAGCCCACAAATCAATCTGGTCGCTCTTTTCTGCACCTTTTCCAATTCAACTATATCCTTTTTGAGGTGTGGTGACCAGAACTGGACCAATACTCCAGATGTGGCCTTACCATCGATTTGTACAAGACCATTTTATTCTCAATCCCTTTTTTAAGGATCCCGAGCATGGAATTGGCCTTCTTCACAGCCGCCTTTGTAGTCAGCAGTGGTCCATCTGCTGCTCCCCTGCCTACGGGCAGAGAGAGGGAGGAAAATTTAGACCTTGCTTGAGAGAGGGTATTGCTGTTGCAGAAGCTGCTGCCGGCTGAGCCCAGACCCTTGATCCATCTGGCCCGGTATGCTCTGACTGGCAGCTGCTCTCCATGGTCTCAGGCAAAAGCCTTGCTCGGCGTTGATACTGAGATGCGTTTAACTCGAGGTGCTCGGCATTAAACCGGGGACCTTTTGCATGCAAAGTATTGTGCTCCCTTGGAGCTGTGATCTCTCCCGTGCATATGAAGCTGTCTTGCATTTAGCCAAGCCGTTGCTTTTCTAGGGCGGTGGCTTTTCAAGGTCTAAGTGGGACTGGTGCCAGCGGTCGACCAGGCTGATACCTCAGTGCCCCTGATGTGGCAGCCAGCAGGCTTCACTCATTCATTCCGTTCACTTGCTCCTTCAGTAGCATGAATGGCTGGGCTTGAGTGACCTGTGCTGTCACTACCTTCCCCCTCCACTCACCATCTGCACAGTTGACTCAGAGAAAGGTCACTTGTAGTGGGTGGAGGAGAGATCATGTCCCAGCCTGCCCAGCTGCTGGATGCTCTCGTCTCAGGACTGCCAGGGCTCTGAGAAAGTCGTGTCTAGAGAAACAACTGCTCTTGACCTTCTCGGAAAGGTAGAGTGCAACGGTCTCTGGATGTTCTTCTCTCAGCATCCCAGAGAGCCCAAATAGCTCCAGGCAGCAGCGTACATGCAAGAACATACACATGAGATCGCTGTGGGGGCAAACTAACTAACCAGTGCAGGGTTTTGCCTTCAGCCCCCCCCCCCCATTGAACCTTGTGCCGTCACTGCACCTAAAGCAGAGACCTTTCCTTGACCAACAGCCTAGAATCTGTATGATTGGAGATGTTAGAGCTTGATCAACATGTGTAAATAGCAACGCATTATAGAAGTCCTATAAAACCTCCAACGCTCCTCCTCGCAAGGTTTATTGATCGCGTACAGCTGCTGTGGTGTTTTCCGGTGTGGAAGGCAAAACAAAATGCTCTGAAGTCCCCAAAAGTCTAACCAAGAAGATTTCTTGCCCAGCAAGACCAGAATGATTCCTGGCCTGGCTGACCCACAGGAACACGTCTTCCATACCCCAGAAATGGTGATCAGTTGCACTCTCTCGCTGTGTATGTATGTAAAAACAGCAAAGATGTATGAAGACTGTACAGCTCCGAGGCAGACTTGAGATGCCAGTCATGTCTCTCCGGCTTTTGCGCTGATTTTCCAAAGATTGCAGTCTGTCTATATCGATGTAAATGAGTCTTGTCTTGATGAAAAGGGAAAACAAATGGAGTTTTAAAATGCAGCTAATCAAGGAGTTAAAGAGAGGTTAATCCTCGTGGATTAATGAAATTGCATGCATAACAGGAGGTGAAGAGGTAAAGAGAGAGAGAGAGAGAGAGAGAGAGAGAGAGAGAGAATATAAGGGCGGGTTTATTCTAAACATTGTGTCCTCTCTTATGAAACTTTTCACGAGAATTTGTCTCCCAGCCATCACCGATTTTGAGAAGATGTCACTAGACTCCATGGTTTCCAGCAGTGGTTTCCAACAGGTGGGACAGGATGCAGAAGTGGGTCTTCTCAACCTCAACTGGGTCATAGCCAGACTGCCACCGCCATTTTGTTTTGAGGCTCAGATTTGTGCAGTTTGAACAGTAGCCTGGGCTGGGTGGCCAGTTCCTCCAGGGACAAGGACTTTGCTTTGGCCAAGCCTCCCCAATCTTCTATGAGCCCCCTCAGTCTCCCATCCACCCGCCTGCTCTCTGTTGCCATGGCACTTCTTCTGCCCCTCGCCTTGCTTCACCTTTATCTCCCGCCACCTTTCAAAATGGAGCAGGTACTGTTGCCATGCCACTCTCTGGCCCTCCTCTCCTTCCAATTGGCCTGGGAGGAAAGAACAGGCAGAGTGAGAGGCACAGAAGCAGTGGACACTGATTGGATGCCACCTGGCGGACCCAGAAAGGGAAAGTGAGGAAGAAGAGCGTCTTGGCACTCGACTTGCCCAATGAACACATGGACTTTTGAAGGTGTTGGGATGTGAGTGCAACATGTCGCTGCCTACAGGACCTGGGGGGGGGGTGTATTGTCCAGATGTCTGACCCCTTACCTGTCCTCTGTAGTACCTGTAAGGTAAAAGGTAAAGGTGACCCCTGACAATTAAGTCCAGTCGTGTCCGACTCTAGGGTGTGGTGATCATCCCCATTTCAAAGCCGAAGAGCCAGCGTTGTCCGAAGACGCCTCCGTGGTCATGTGGCCGGCATGACTCTCCTTGCCGCAGCAGCGCGTAGCATGTGGCTGGAACACGGAGCGCTGTTTACCTTCCCGCAAGCGGTACCTATTTATCTACTCGCATTAACATGCTTTGGAACTGCTAGGTTGGCAGGAGCTGGCCAAGCAACGAGAGCTCACCCCGTCGCGGATTCAAACTGCCGACCTTTCGATCGACAGCTCATGGTTCAGCGGTTTAACCCACTACGCCACCCGCTGGCCTGTAGTACCTGTAGGGGTGTGCATTGTGCAACTTCCTTTTTTCTTTCATATGTTCCCTCTCCTTGTCCCGCAAAGGAGCAACATTTAGGCTGCTCGATTCTGTTCCCAATGGCAGCCATCCATTTCTGGTGGTGAGTATCCCCTCACATCCACACAAGGAGAACAGCCATAGAGTTCTCTGTACCCTAAGTGCTAGAAGCCTCTGATTCTTCAGAAGATGTACATACAATCGTAAACTGTAAGTAAAGTATTTCCCTTGGAAACCTTCACTGCCTCTGCCCCTGTGTGTTTATTGATCACAGAAAACTAGCTGACTGGTGGAACCCAGGAAAAAGGGTTTTTTTTCCTGCTGATTGCTCTGATTTGCCAGAACCCCCTTTTCCAACAGAGGGTGGGCCCATCTTGCAGATTGGAGGTTGAAATGGGCCCCAGTTCATTGAAGGCTTCATGTCTCCAGGAGTTCCAGAGGTTTAAGTATGTTCATCTTTTTGTAAGAAGATACATGATATAGCCACTCGTTCATTCATCTATCCCATGCCACGTATGCCACATTAAATATGTACAAATATGTATGCCACGTTAAATGCGACACGGCGCAACTCTACGCATGTCTACTCCGAAGTAAGTTCTATGGAGTTCACTTCTGAGGACGCGTGCATAGGATCCCAAGTCTCCTGGTTGCCCAAAGGCTCGTGAGTTTTTTTTTTAATATATGAGAAGGCTAATGTGGGCCTTTGCACAGTGGAACCGGCTGCAAGGGAACATTTGTGTTTTGAAAAAGACCTTGGAAAATCACTTAGTGCTGCGGAACCAAAGGGGCTCTTCAGTTTGAATGTGCCAGATGCGAAATGATTGCCAAGGAAGTCCTTACGCTTCCTCCTTGCGTTTGGCTGAGGAGGGAGAGGGAAGGCGCGGATGAATCGCCCGAATGAAAGGGGCCAAGACTCTCGAGGGCAATCACCCGCCTCGATTGCATTGTCCTCTCCGGCTCCATCATGTTGAGAGCCCGTCCCCCTTCCAGACAGGAGCAGCTCCCCTCGTTAAGATTCTGTGCATTGGCGTTTCCGTATTAAAGCAGATATTAAGCCATAAAACGTAATATGTTATGACACCATAAAATGCAGCGTAATTGCTCCGAAACCATAAAATGTAATGTAGTTGGCTCAGTGGCCATTATCTTTTCTCCTCTTATGGCTCTAGCAGTTTAAAATGCGCTCTGAAACAGCCTAGGCGAGGGCAAATGGAACACTGGGAAAAAGAGAGAAGGGAAAAAAGAGAAGGGATAGCTCCCGGAGATTGTCAGCGGTAAGATGACCTCGCCTGCCCTCATTCTACTCCTTAAAGGGTTGATGCTTTTCAAACACACCATGCAGCTGAATCAAAGGTTAACAGGAAAGTAGGACACTAGTCTAGCATGAGAGAGAGGGGGGGGGATTCAGAATTGCCTGTCCTTTACCCTCAAGCCTCTCCTTCCTGTCTCAAGCCATTGATGGTCTACTGTGCTGTCACAGAATGCTCAAGGTCATTCCAACTGATGAGGAGGAAGCACAAATCACAGGTGCTGAGTGCCAGCACATGGACTGATTAAACGATCTCATCCAAGGCGCTCTAGGGGGCAAAAGGGACTGTGTGCACCATCCATCGGAACCATGGCATCCCGTTTGAGGGAGGCTGTGGTTCTGCAGTGGACTGAGCTGGATCCGGTAGGTTCCGATTTTCTAATGGAGTCAAGTTCACACTAAATTGAGCTTGAATCACTTCATTAGTCCTGGTATGCATGTTTGTTCTCTTGAACATGGCATTCATGCGTGGGGCAGGTGGATTAGAGTGTCTCCATCTCCCTTTTCCTTTTTCCATCCAGGGAGGAGGGGAAAACACCTAAACTTGTCATCAGGGAAATCAAAATGTTTTGGAAAATCCCCGCCAGAATTTGGGGTCTGCAAATTCCGCCAGAATTTCTGCTGTGATCCTGTATGAAAATAAAATAAAATAAAAGCAGTTTGGAGATATTCATTCTGGCATAGCTTCCTGTAGAAAGATAGCTGCTTGTGAGACACAGATGGCAGAACTGAGCATGCCGAAAAATTTACACATTGAATTTCTTCACGGATCCTCCTGACAGAAATAATAACCACTAGTGTTCTATGATACAGCTGAAGGAGTCCTGCTTGCTGGCTAACACGGATGTGAACCCCCAAAGGGCATGATCCTGACTGGTTCTGGGGCCTGGCAACTCTCAGCAACACGAGCACTTTCCAGGACCGCAGGACACAAGGTGTCAGATGGTGACAGAATCCATCTTCCAAAGAAAACTCCTTTCCTCTGTATTAGGGGGCAGAGATATCTGGTTGACGTTGACAAGCTGATGGTCCGTTAGATGCCTCAGTGCTTTTATTGCATATTTTGCAAAACAAAAATGTAAATCAAAATGCATACAAGGTTATAGAGAATTCCATGAACAACAAGCAACCCAACAGCACTGCAGACAAGTAGGCTCTGGGCCTGTGAAGGATGCCGTCGTCAAATTCAAATATTAAAGAGTAATATTATTTCAATAAGCGGTTGACCAAGCAGAGAACATGTAAAATGTTAATGCGAATCGTTTTGGCTTCTGCCTTCATCAGTGACACAGTTAGGATTTAAATACAAGTCAAGATGATGAGAGTATGGAAAATGCTAGAGACGGTGGAATTCTTTCTAGCTTATGTGGTTTGTAGGCAGTTATCGTTCAACTTGGTTTCTCTAACTAAGCAAACCCCAGAATTAAGCAGATGGCGAGCCTGATATTCTCTGAGTCTGGATCAATTTCACCCCAACCCAAGAGATGATCAATGGGCAGAGTGCAGAAGAGATTGACCCCGAATAACAATAATTTGGTCCAGGGTTTAAAAAGTGAACTTGTTTATTCCTTACATTCTTGGGGACGTCCAGTCAGTCACCACCCCGTTCCTGTTTTTCCGGAGGTCTCTTACCTAATCTCAGTGATAATCAGGCTGAGGGTTTTCTTTTCTTGACCTCCTCCCTGTTCTGTTAACTCCCATGCGGTTTGGGCGGTGTCCGCTCTGCCGGTTCCTATCAGTTGCCTCAGATCTTGTGGTTACTCTTTAGTGATTGCAAATAATTTTCTGCAGCCTGTTCCCTGCCTTGATTAGAGTCATGCCAACGAGAGTCATGGTCTCAGGGCCAGCCTAAGACCTCCTGTTCCTCAAGGTAGACCAAATGCATCCCCCCATGCCTAGTAGAGGGCCAACCACAATCTCCATCACTTCTCCTCCTCCTCTGCTCCCTGAACATTTCTGACGCTCTAGCCCACCACTCTCTTCTCCTCCACACTGCCTCTTCCAGGATGTGGAAAACCAGAGAGACTCTCTAGCCCATCACTCTCTTCTCCTCCACAGTGCCTCTTCCAGGATGTGGAAAACCAGAGAGACTCTCTAGCCCACCACTCTCCTCCACAGTGCCTCTTCCAGGATGTGGAAAACCAGAGAGACTCTCTAGCCCACCACTCTCTTCTCCTCCACATTTCCTCTTCTGCTCCGTTCTCTTCTTCCTTTACAGATTCAAGAGGAGGAATGGCAGAGGCGGGCGGAGGTAAGTGAGCAGATGGAGGTGGGTGGCGGGAACCTTCTGCCAATCTGCCTCATGGATGGGCCAGCTCTGTGCAGCCTAGCGAATCCATTTATCCAGAAACCTACCCTTCTGCCTACTTATAGCATGCTGTCTGGTTGTACTAGACCTAAAATCTACTTCAGACTTATTGCATTTCAGTTTGGCTTTATTTACACTGATGAAAAACTAAATTGCAAATCGGCCACAGATCACCGTCTTGTTACCTACCGGAGGAGAGCTGGTAGGTTTCTATAGGTGTGCATTTTGACACCCCATGATCTTCCGTAATGATACATCACATCTTTGGAGAGCAAGAGGCTGCATCATCCCTTCCTTCTGGTTACAGTCCAGGACTCCGAACCCACAATCGTACAGCTGTATTCATTAGCCACGCTCTCCAGGAACACATCCCAGTAGGATCTGGTTTTTATCCGAAGATTAAAAGCTCAATAAAGCTTTGATTAAAGTGAGAGGCTTTATTCTCAACACACCCTTGGATTGCAGGGTTGTCGCAACTCATACGAATGAGGATTCCTCATAAAGGGGGATTGCATGCTGCATTTCTTGAGGATGGTTGTTTCAATTTTTCACAGTTGCCCTCAGGCAGGAACCAACAGGGCCTCTTCCTTCCTTCCTTCCTTCCTTCCTTCCTTCCTTCCTTCCTTCCTTCCTTCCTTCAAGTCCCTCTGCAAACCCCACTTTCTTTGCCTCAACCCTTGTAGTCCCCTTGTTATACTGTTGTTGTTCAGTCGTTAAGTCGTGTCCGACCCTTTGTGATCCCATGAACCATATCCCGCCAGGCCTTCCTGTCCTCCACTATTTTCCTGAGTTCGCTCATTTTCATGTTCGTTGCATCGGTGATGCTGTCTAACCATCTCATCCTTTGCCTAACAAATCCTAATTATTTATACTGAAAATGTGTATTCCTCCCCTCTTTCAGGACCCTGGGGCACAGCCAGGACCAGCCCAAGACCTCCTGATGCCTTCTCCACTTAGCCGAAGATGTGCCGTCCTCTGCTCCTCCTACTCTCCAATGCTCTAGCTCAGCACTCTCCTCACCAATCTGCTGCCTGAGGCAAACGTTTCAGTTGGCCTCATAGATGGGCCAGCCCTGCTTTCCAAAGGAGACCTGACTCATGCCATGCCGAAAGCCCCATTGCCCAGCAGCACACTAGCCAGTGCTGTTGCTGCTGCTCTCCCATTCCCTAGATTTGAAAAAAAGGGAAAGGAGCCCAAGAGGAAGTGTGAAGGAGAAGAGAGTGTCCAACACTCTAGCCTACCACTCTCCTCCACACTTCCTCTTCCACACCATTCTCTTCTTCCTTTTTGAACTGGTGGTGAGTATCAGGACGAGGAAAAATGGAGGAGGTGAACGGACGGAGGTAGGCGGTGGTTCCCTGCTACCTCATTAGTTGGCCTCAGGGAGAGGCCATCTTGTTTGTACATCAAACCTGGGTGTGTCAAATCTTGCGACTGCTTTGAAATGGCAAGATTGATCGAAATGCATTTCAGAGTTTCAGTTCCAAACACATCTGAAAATCTCTGTGTTTACTAGAAGAGAACACAGAAAGCGGAATGTACACAGCCCCAACAGGGGAAAATGCTGGATGCAACGCTGCAGGTCCCCAAATCTGCAGTCTGTAACCATGTTAAAACAGAGCACAGGAAATGTTCGGCAGCATTGATGAGATTATAATCTTATTAGGCCCAAAAGCATCTTCATATTATCCTGTTAGGGAGCTGTTGCAAGAGCGCCATCCAGCCATGGCTTAATCATCATCTTTATTAATGAGGAAAATCCCATTAATAGAACAATAAAAACAAAACAAAACAAAAAAGTAGCACAGCAGCACAATAACCACAGTGGTGGACAATGGTTATTATCGCTGCTGTTCTGTCTTTTGGGGGAGATGTGCCTATGTAGATCCTCCAAGCCCCAAGAGACACAGGAGGAGTAAAGGGGAAGTTCAGTCTACTGCAGAGACCCGGAAACGGGTGCTGTTGCTGCCATTTTGTTTTGAGGCTCAGGCCTGCACAGTTTGAACAGTAGCCAGACTAGGGGTCCTAGAGGTAGGCTTACCAGATCTCCAACCGGGACAGAGTGCTAGACCTTTAGGAGAAGGAATGTGGGCAGGTGTAGCCTGTTAAACCTTAGAGCACAATCCTAGGCATCCATGGGGCTTGCTTCTGAATAGACAGGCCTAGGATTGTGCTCTAAGGTTTAACAGGCTACACCTGCCCACATTCCTTCTCCTAAAGGTCTAGCACTCTGACCCGGTTGGAGATCTGGTAAGCCTACCTAGAGGAGGTAACGGTAAATCTATCTCACTGGAGACTTTGATTTTGGAGGGGGTGCTGCACTGCACTGTTTTCCAAGAGGATTCCGTGGCACTCCGCGGCTCCCCTGGCCGGTTTCCGCGGCTCCCCTGGGAGCCACGCCTCCCAGTTTGGGAACCACCCCTATCCGGAAGTGCCTTGATATTTATCAGGGTGTCGGAAACATCACAGTCCCCTACATCAGTCCCCAGTCCTCTGCTTCACCCCAAGCCCAGTGTCTTTTCTGGTGGCTGTTTGCTGGTGGTGTTCTGCATCTTTTTGAGATTGTGAGCCCTTCTGGGACAGGGAGCCATTTAATCATTTGATTTTGTCTGTAAACCGCTTTGTGAACTTTTTGTTGAAAAGTGATATATAAATACTGTTAATAATCATAATCATAATCATATACAGTATTTATATACCGCCTTTCTTGGTCATTGGATTTCTCCTCCGACTTTAATCCAAGGCGGTGTACATGGGCAGGCTGTCCTAACCCCCCTTGGTGTTTTTTTTTTTTTACAATATATACAAGATATATATAAATGTCCAATCTCTCATGAACAGCTACTTTCCAGGTGGTATCCTTTTACAGTCTGACTTTTTTTTCTGCTGGCTGGTACCTCCCACACTCGACCGACGCAGCTGGAAGCTCTTATCTCTCCTCCTGGAGGCTTTCACAGCTTTTTGTGTGTCCAAGTGTCTCGAACTTATCAAGTTCACCGGTCTTCGGGCTTTGAAGGCAGCAGCTCTCCCAACTGAGCCAGACTCTTCAGACTGCATAATAATACAGTATGCAGAAAAACGTATCCTGAGTCCAGAGGGCAAGGAAAGGACAGGTGAGTGCCATGTCTAGAGTTTCAGACAGCCAGGCATATGGAAAGCAGAGAAGTTTAAACTGTGTTTTGTTGGCAATCAGTGCAAATAGGTGTCATTTTAGCTCCGGAGCTGTGTTTTCAACTTGAATAAAAAGGCTGATTATATAAGGCAATAAGTACTAGGGTAATTCAAGGCAATTAACTTCCCTGTTTCAAACAAGTGTACAGTGTGAAAGCCCACGCGGATCGAATGCCTTCTTATGCAACAGAGTAGATTTATTGCTCTCATACCAAGTTGGTCATAGCTTTTAAATCTTGGCTGTGGCCAGTCTTGCTGGAACAGGCCAAAAGTCTGTCGAACCCTGTTTCCGGTAGCAGCCAAGCAGGTACCTTTTTGCAAAGCTTTCAAACTGGGCATGAATGCAATAGCTGTCCCTTATTACTTGTCCCCAGCACCTGGTAGTCAAAGGTATAGTGCTCCTGCACGTGGAAGTTCCTGTATAGGAAGTGCAGGTATAGTGCTCCTGCACATGGAAGTTCCATGCAATGATAGCATGATGGAGCTGTTCTCTGTGGATCTGGCCAAAGCCATCGAAGCTAGCCGCCATTGTCACATCTCTTGTGTTAGCTTAGTTCCATCAGTTAATCACATTGTGGAAGAAAAAGGGTCTAATAAAAAAGAAAAAAAAGGAGAGGCACAGGTCCTCTCATGGGTCCAGTGAGGCTAAGGCCACTTCCAGCTTTTGAGGTCGCTGTCCATAATACCAATAAAAAAAATAAGAGAGTGTGTCACATATTGTTCCGATAGTTTAACAAGCATTTAAATCTGAGGCCCCCTTTCAGCTTGAGGCCCAGACAAGGTTTAATGTATGGAATTGCAGAATGCTTGTGTTGGAGGTCATCTAGTCCAACTCCCTGCTCAGGGTGGGTGGCTGGTTCTCCTGGTCTGATTGGCCCCGCAGAGAGGCAGGCCAGGAAGAAGCGCCATACAAATCTTTTGTCCACTGAAACTGGGTGGAAAGCTCTTACCTTTTGATAGTGACTTCCTGTGACCCCACAAAGTGGGGACTCACAGGCCCACACTTCCACTCCACCTCGCTTTTCCTAGTGTGGGAGGAGGAGCAGTGGTGGGTATACAGCTGGGTACAGATGGCATTGGTTGTATCACCTCAAGTGTTGGGTGGTATTGGACTGGCCCAAGACACCGTAGATCTCCAAGGTGCTGTGATTTGAAAGTAACCAAACTTTCAAATCCAAAGACACACACACACACACACACACACACAAACTTTCAAATCCAAAGACAGACAGACAGACAGACAGACAGACAGACAGACAGACAGACAGACAGACACACACACACACACACACACACACACACACACACACACACACACACACAGCTAAAAACTTCAGCTTGGGTTGATTCATCAAATAAAAGCACAGATCTTGTTTTGGGGGAAAAAAGGACAAGGAAACAGGTGCGTATTTTACATTTTTTTTTTTAATATTTCTGGTGTGTTGGTGGCTTGTCGTTACAACATACAGGACTCTTATTTTCATTACAAATTAGGCTTGCTGCCCACATAAGCTTTACAGGAAGCAGGAGTGGGCATTCTTTTCTTTAAAAAAAAAACGGGACAGCGACACAAAGGTTGGGAAACACTGAATGCTGAAGCGACTCAATCCGGTTGCCATAAATATTTCACATACACCGATACTGTACGAATGACAGGAAGGACTCGTTGCAATGCCCGACGTGCAGATCAGCAATGCTGGAGCATGTAAGACCTTGCTGAAAGAATGGGCCGTACAGAGCGTTGATGTGTGTGGAAGAAGCATTTCTATAAGCTGATACACCGCTGTTGCAATCCAAGTTTCTATAAGACTAGCATGGCTTGGCTTGTCCTGATCCCAGAACAGCCCTTGTGGGTAATGAGAGGCAAATCATGGAGAAGGGAAGCTATTCAGGAAGAACCAGGGACACGTCTCTCCAAAGAAGTTCTCCTCCTCCTTCAGCGGTTCAATTTTGAAGCTCCAGAGATACTTGTAAACTTTGATGGACTATTGCAACCCAAAACCACAACTTTAGTGCAAAATCAGTAAGAAGTTGATCAGCGTTCTGGTGAGGCACCTGCAGGCCATGATCCAAGGGGGTTGAGAGGAACTATTAGTTACAGTTAAAACACTCAGGGGTCAGGAAAAGTCAGGTTTTCCAACACCATGTGAACTTGCAGAAGGGACTTGTCTTCCTGCCCTTCCTGCCCTGCCCATACATCTCTGTAAAACCCTTTATGTCCTTCTAGCCAAGAGCCATATGTAATTCTGCTCACGAGGAGTGCAAGGCACATGGAGGCTCTCATAGGGAACACACATACACGTCACACATTAGGCAAGGAGAAACCTGCTTGTAGGTGGGGCAGAGCCTGAAATGGTCCATCAGGACCAAAGAATTGGGATCAGCTGGGATGATCTAGCAAGGAGAGAGGCAGCAACTTGGGATTGAAGTGATGGGTTCATATTAGGATCACTAGCAAGGACTGCAGTGTCTTGACCCGTTCGGAGGGATGCTGCAGCAACGTTGCTTCAACCAAGGCTAGATCTCCAGCAAACCCTTCAAGACCTAGAGCCAGACTGATGCTTGCCACGCCCCCATTCCTTAAGCTGCAGTCGCAAAGGATTCAATCATGACTTGCTCCTGCCCGCTGTCATGTTGCTGCACTGTTGTTGCCTCCTGTGCCAGGGACCCGTCGCAAAGCCCTCGAGGATCAGTAGGTGGATGTAGCAGGGCTTCCATAATCCTTGCCTCAAAGGTCCGATCCGCCAGTCCCAGGTTTTCCTGTCCTCCTCTTGCTCCTCCAAGTTGTCTTCAGGTAGTTCCTCCATAGAGTCTGTCTCAGGGTCTCAGAAGTGCTACAAGGCTTATGGGATGGGGTCCTTCTGGCTCCAGGTTGCTTTTGGAGGACCCCGAGGTCATCAGTAGATGTGAGCTAAGGTCAGATATGCTACATAATGATATAGGGTATGGAAATCCCAACGGTCAAGGCTCTCCTGGTGCTACACAGAGCTGATGAATGAGCTGATGCTTTAGGCAGCATCAAGACACAGACCGCGGAGGGGCACTACTAAGAAAATGTACAACATCGAATAGGCTTTTGGTGAACGCAATCGCATGTGGACGAAGAGGGAAGGCAGGACATGGGGAAAAACTACAACAAGAACTTGCTTCAGGCACAGGTGGCTTCTTGGTTGTCCATAGGTAACTCATTACCATAGCTGGCATCTTCATAGTGGTGATAAGGAGGTATCTGAGGAGCCTCAATGATCAGCAGACCCTCTGGGGATAAGGATGCAAACACTGTGGTGGGGTCCACCTCACAAGGAAGCCTAAGGGGGAAAAAAAAGGAATAAAATGGGGCATATGATCTGACTTACTTAGTCTCATGCAATGCCCCCGCCCCTTCCCTGCTCCCACAAATCTCTTCTGAAGACACCATGGATAGCGGTAGAAGGAACCACTGCAGTGATGCCTTAAAAAACACCCACACATTTTTTTTTCGCATATAAGGTTAGAAGGTCTGGATGATTGCTGTTTCTCCTTTCTGGTCTTCAGTTGTCTCGCCTCAGCCCCCTCACCTGCAGCCAGCATTCTGCCTACAAAATCATCTGCCTCCCTTGTGACTTTGATCAGGTCGCGCTCCTCCTGACATCTCGGCTCTGGCTTCCAGTCTGTTCCTGAATCCAGCGCAAACTCCTAGTCTCTGCCTTCAAAGCCCTCCAATGCCTTGTTCCCCATAACCTGCTACACACCTGCCAATGACCTCTGCCCCTCCAGCTCCACCACACTCAGTTGCCTGAAGGTCTCCTGGTCCCTCAAGCAGCTCTGCCCCTTATCCCTGGAACTCTGGGATGTCCCTTCTCTTTACATCCTTCAAATCCCTCCTTAAATGCTCCCCTTTGCCCCATTCCCTACTGTAAGTAAGCTGTAGGACATTCACATGAAACCATCTCACAGGTTCTCCCGGTTTACACCTGCCTCCACCTCCCTGCCCTCCCTGCATGGTCTTCCTTGTGTCAATATCTCGATTGTAAACCTCTCAGGGTAGGGTCCTATCTTTTCATGTTGAGTAAAGTGCCATGCACACCTATGGTGCCACATTAATCAATAAATATAACAAAGACTTCTCTCGTTTTTTGACGCAGCAGACCAATGTGGCTAGCCATGGGGTGGGGTCGGCATATTCCCTTAGATTTCTAATCCGCTACGAAATTTCTGCCATACAGCCCTGATCCTAGATAGCCTCTGAAATTTTAGCACTCTTATCCACAAACTCAGGCAGGCTGAGGTCTAATTATCACTGAAAGAGTTGTCCCGGTTTAACTGACGGGTTATTTTGGTTTTAGACTTAGGAACAAAGAGCAGAGAAGCTGTGGGTATTATGCATGCATTTTTTTTTCTTAAGGAGAGCGCCCCCCCCTTCTCCCATGCCTCCTCCTTGCATTGTAACACAATCCTAGCTTTAGCAAAGCCTTTGTGTAAATCTGCAGAAATTCCCTGGCAGACAGGTTTGACGGGATGCTGTTCTGATTTAATGCAGCGTACATAAGTTTCGGGCGACTCCATCCAGAGGAAATTTTGCACGGGAGCAGGGAAGACACATGACCAAATAAGGAACTCTTTAGGCAGCAGTGAAACCTAAATGATGGGCCCATACTGGTGTAGTTCTCAATGAGGTGGTCAACCAGGATGTTGGCTGTACCACTGCAGAAGGGGGCTCACATAACCTCCTGGTGCCTAAGGCGGCATGCCAAATGCTGCCCCCCTTTATCCAATGATGTGTCAGCCTCTGCTCCTCTCACCGTCCAATGTTCTAGCACACCACTCTCTTCCCCTCCAAATTCTGACTTCCTCTTTGTCCCCCTCTTCTTTTTCCAATCCAGGGAGTGGAAGGAGAAGGAGGGGCAGTGGAGGCAAGTAGGTGGACAGATATGAGCATCCTCCACCAATCTGCTGCCTGAGGCAACAGTTTTAGTTGGCCTCATGAATGGGCTGGCTAAGTCCACACACAAGACAATATGCCTTTCATTCCCATCTTGCTTTGTCTCATTTCACTTGTGGGCTCCTGAGCTGGGGAACTCAGCAGAGCAGGTCCTCTTATGGATCCCACCCTCCCATCTGAGGTGAGGTTGGTAGAGACATGAGAGAGGAACTTTTGTGATTTCAGGGCCCAATCTTTGGAACTCCCTGTCACAGGACAGCTCTTTTTCACCCTCCTTAGTAACATTTTGCTGCTCAGACTAATGGCATAGGACAGATCAACTCTCACTAGAGTGCCCTGGAAAAGCATATAAGCCAGTCTTATTGTGGGTCAGATTGTTGGTTTATTAAGCTCAGAATTGTCTGTGGGGGCTGGTAGAAGCTCTCCAGGCAGGGATCTTTTCCCAGCTCTGGGATTCACTGAGTCATGGGCTCATCTCCATATATGAATGCTCTGAGCGCATTGCTCCAAGTTAGACCATTATTGGTCCATCCAGGTTAGCATTTGCCTCCAGAGACTGGCATCAGCTCTTCAGGATCTCAAACAAGCCCTTCCCAGTCCCATCTGGAGATGCTACCAGGGACTCAAACAGGGACCATTCGTAAGCAAAGCTCATCCTGTTTCACCAAGCTACAGCTCCACCCCCAAACTGCAAGTTAGGCTCTATGCCTTAACCAGCCTTACAGGTCCTATTGCTCCTGTCCAGGGCTACCACCAACCCCAGCTGCCTCCTCCACCACTGTTGAAATCTGTTTCAGAGGCTGGCCTCCTCTGCCAGCTTGGAAAAGTCTCCTCTGAGCTTTGCAACCCCACATATTAAAAAAAAAAAATGGCAGAGAACGTTCTGGAATATGACTCGTCGCTTCCAAGTAAACAATGAGAGACTGAGAGCATGATGCATGGATTCCAAAATAGATCTTTAAGTGTATATTGATGAGTCACTTTCTAGGATAACTCCAGGACTTAGTAGCACAGAACCAGCGGATCTCAGCCACCTGCCTTCCCAACATCTCTCGTCCTTCATGAGCACACATGCACACAATTTTGGACAAGCTGCGGCTTCTTCTTACCCATCCTCAGCCTCAGGGCTAAGATGAGCTGTAAATCTGAAAACAGTTCGGTGGCTGCCATGATGATGACTCCAAACAAAACCGAGGCTTATGGGTAGGAGCAGGGCAACCCAAGAGTAGACGTCCTGGCACCTGAGGTGATGAATGAGTCGCCTCATTCATCTGTGTGGGACATGATACACCTTGAGGGCCAGTTGCATCTTCCGGGAACACTGCCTATAAGGGCCCTTTGACTGTTTTTGGAGAGTGTGAGGAAGCAAAGGCATAGCGCAGGTGAGGGTTGGGGAGGAACAGGTTGTATAAAATAAAAGAATGCCAAAGCCTGCCATCTCAGAGGACTATGGGGATACATTCAGACATCTCTAGCAAGATGCATTACGCAGAGAGACCTTCAGAAAAGCATAGTGGCACGCTGCAAGACTGGCTTTCTCTCTCTCTTTCGATTTCCCCTCAGTCAGTCCTGATCCTCAAACCATCTGCTGTGCAAATGATATCTGGCTCCTGATACCTGTCAGGCTAAAACCATTTTGACCTTTTCAGTACCACGGCGGGGGGGGGGGGGGGAGGAACGTCAGACTTGTGCCCTAGCCATGGTTCCTTTCTGCATTTACCCCCCACCCCACAATATCTGCTATTTGCCCTGGAAGAACAGCCATGGTTGATGCCAATGGAAGGCTTAGTCTCAGGGCAAAAAGCCATGTTGTGCGTGTGCGTGCGCGTGCGAGATCGAGACCAGAATCATAGCAGCAGCAGCAGCAAAGGGTTAAAAACCCTCCCCCTGGTCCTGATGCAGATTGTGTCGTGTGTGTGTGTCCCCCACACCCTGCAGCTGCTACTTAGCACGCTGTGCCCCAGCACATAACAGATAGTTTGGCCTTAAGTAACACACATGTTACCCCCTTCCCCATGCTCTTCAGTTTAAAACCCCTCCCGTACTGAATCGGATTGTCCTCGCCCCCGTGGCTGCTATTTCAGGAATAAAACATAAGCATACCAGCATGAGCTTGACATGGCGACCCATTTCCCCCTAATGAAATGGGCATGTGTTTGGAACGATGGCATTTCGGGCCGAATTAATCATTGTGTTCAGTAAGCTATAGCAACAGGACTGTAACGTTCCTGCAGCTGAAGAGCATGAACCCATCATTGCAGCCTTTGCACGGGCTCCTTAAAGTTCCCAACAACTTGCAGAGTGTTGTTGCAAGAGAGCAACACCACTGATCATGCTCCCAGCTGGAGGGAAAGGTCAAAATGTTTTCAGGAGCCACATACTGTATCATTTGCACAGCAGATGGTTTCAGGATCAGGACGGACTGAGGGGGGAATCAAAAGAGAGACAGAAAGCCAGTCTTGCGTGCCACTTTGCTTTTCTGAAAATCTCCCTGTGTAATGAATCCTGCTAGAGAAGACCCCTTGGGAGCTGGGCCATGTCATGCAGGAATGCAAAACAAGGTTAATTGGAGGGATCCCATATCCTTGAAATCCAATCGTGGCTCATTCTTTCACTACCAAAGAGCCACCTCTGATCAGACCAGGGACGGCTCATCCATGAAGCTGACTAAGACAGTTGCCTCAGGCAGCAAATTGGTGGTGGGGAGCATCTGCCTCCACCCACCCACCCACCCACCTTCATCTCCTGTTCTCTGGAATTGAACATGGAAAGGCAAACAGAGCAGAAGAAGAAGTATGGAGGAGAGGAGAGTGGGGGACCGTCTCAGAGACACTCTAGCCCCACACTCTCCTCTCCTTCACATGTCCTCTTCTGCTCTGTTCATCTCTTCCTTTTTGAACTCAGAGAGCAAGTCACTAGTTTTCTGATGAGCAACCATGAAAGCATCATTTAATTTTAAGATGAAAGTTAGTTCCAGGGATTGGACCCAGGGCAGAGCTATGCAGATGAAGGAGTGGGGCCATGACGGTAGAATCGACTTAGACCCCAGTGAGTTCTGCACCAGAAGAAACCAACTGCAATCTAAGAAATAGTTGGCACCAAAGACGATGCCAGGGACAAATTGAGCCTTCACCCCAGTGGTCTCCTGAGATGCATCCTGTTTTCTCTCCCATATAAATGAAAGGTTGGTTGGGAAAACTTAAAATCCAGAGCTAGCCAGTCCATGAGTCAACTACCTCAGGCAGGTGATTGACTGGATTCTAAAACAGGAGAAACTGGGAACAGAGTGAAAGCAGAAGAGAGAAGAGTAGTAAGCTAGAATGTCTCCGGCCATCGGAGACACTCTAGCTTACTATTCTCCTCTCCTCTGAAGTTCAGTTCTGTTCCCCAACATCTCTTCTGTTTTGAATCTAGGGAGTGGGGGGGGGAGGAGGAGTGGAGACAGACAGATGGAAGTGGGTGCCGCTTCCACTCCACCACCTGAGGCGACCATCTCAGTTGTCCTCATTGACAAGCCGGCCTTGTCCATACCAATGCTCGTGTCAACTGCAGAGATACATGCCAAGGTCTCTGTAGGAGATCTCTAGAACAAAGCTTTTAAAACTCTTAATACTTACTGGATTTTCTTGGTAAAGTTCTTGGAGACGAGTCCTCCTTCCATCTGTTGCTCTTCATGTTTACCTGCCAGGGATAAAACATGACAAATGTCTTGTTCTGATTGCTGAGAGTGCTACAAATACAATCTGCAGCCTGAGGCGACCATTTCAGTTGGCCTCATGAATGGGCCGACCCTGATTGTACTGTCAATCATGTTCCCCCTCAATCACTTTTTTTTTCCACACTAAAAAAGCCCCAAACACTGTGTAACCTATCCCTGTAAGGAAGGTGCTCCATCCCTTTGACCATTTTGGTTGTCCTCTTTTGCACCTTTTCCAGCTCGCCAATACTCTTTTGGAGATGGGTTGACCAGAACCATATAGTTTTCCAAATAAGGCTGCACCATAAAATTGTTCGGGGGCATTCCAATATTAGCAGTTTGTTTATTTCCTCTGATCCTTTTTTTATTTTATCCTCGACGACCCCAAATGCAAAAGAAAGGCAGTGTGTCAGCTCTTGTAACCGATAAATAGATGGATAAATAGGAAAATAAACCGCCACATTGGCTTCAAATTTCGTTGTGGGCCGAGTTGCGGAGGCAGTACCACCGGATAAATCCGGACTGTTCCGCAGGTGAAAAAGACTCTGCAGGCAGGCAGATTCTGTTTTACTCGTGGCCAGCTGCTGGGTGCACCAGCAACGCAAGCAAGAATGGGCGCGTCCCAGATACGGCTCTGGAGGGACAACTGAGGAAGTGTCATGTGAAACAGCCACACTTTTCAACAGATGCGCCCATCTGTTCTGGAGAAGACACTGTTTGGCCAGAAGCCACCCTTTCAAGCCTAATCTGAGCCGGGCCTCGCCACAGCCCCGGGGCCAAAATCGGGCTATCAACCCTCCAGGATTGGCCTGGAGTCTCCAAACATCAGCAGGGATCTCCAGGTGCCTACTGGACGCACTCCTGAAGATTTTAACAGGGTCTCCCTGGCTTACTATTACATCAGATTAGAATGATCCAGGAATAGTTTACGTCAGAACTGGCAACCTTAGGCCAAGGCTGAGACTCAACTGCACACTGTACATGGTCAGAGGAACTCTTTCTGCTTAACATCTTAATCCTGTGCTTAATATCTGCTGTTCATTACTGGAGTGTGCTTTTGTTTCATTGTGGCAGCCATTGTGTGGTAAGCCCGACTCTGAAAAGTGGCTACTATAAATTCACACAGTTAATACAGGAGACCTGTCCACCTCTCTTATTAATGACATGCTGATGAAATAACAATATACTTATTATTTCTGCTCTAATGAGCTACGAGGTTGACGGAGGGACACAATAGCCCAGTAAGCTTCCGCCATGCGTGAAGACTTGAACCCATATCTTCCTGTTCCAAAGCCCAACACTGTAACCACTCCACCACACTGCTCTGTCGGTCTTTCAGTCTAACCAGTCACCTCAGAAAGGAGCTCTCCTTGTTCAGTTGAATGGCCACCTGCCATTTCAACCCCCCCGCCCCCCAGGTTACCTCACAGGCAGTGAAACATTTGTGGAGCCATCAGGCAGGGGGGGGGAGGTATGGGACACCAGATTCCACCTGGACAGACTCTGGATGGGTGAGAAAGCACTTCCTTAAGGAAAAGGCACTCTGCATATGCTCAGGGGCATGTGGGTCAGTTTTCTAACTAGGTGATGGGGCTAGCTCAGTGCTTTTGCATGCATGCAGAGGGTCCCAGATTCAGTCTGTGGCATCTCCTGGTGGGGGTGGGAAAAGACCCCTGTCTGAAACCTTTGGAGAACTTCAGTCTGTCCTTTTATTCCCCTATTGGGAAAAAGGAACACTGCATATATTCAGAGGCACT
Source organism: Plestiodon gilberti rubricaudatus (assembly GCA_026170595.1). Taxonomy (NCBI): domain Eukaryota; kingdom Metazoa; phylum Chordata; class Lepidosauria; order Squamata; family Scincidae; genus Plestiodon; species Plestiodon gilberti. The sequence goes on from JANXHW010000008.1 coordinate 37,412,644, forward strand.
CGGCGTGAAGCACCAGAACTTTTGCCCACGAAAAGCAGTGATCCCATGAGAGACAGACCATTTGAGGCTTTCTGAAACAGCACACAACGAATCCAGCAGCTACACGGTTAAACAGATTATTATAGCACATGGCTGAAATCAAGGGAAAGCAACGATGAAACCGCTTAGCCTATCATCTTCTGAAGATGCCTCTGGAAAAAAAACAGCTGAGCAGAGCCACCAACCCTAATGTTCTAGCTCAGCACTCCCCTCCCCTCCCCTCCAGGTTTCCTCTTCCTTTCTGTCCCCCTCTTCCTTTTCCAATCCAGGGAATATGGAAAGAGCAGAAGGCACAGTGGAGGCAAGTAGGTGGACAGAGAGGGGAACCTCCCACCTATCTGCTGCCTGAGGCAACTGTTTCAGTAGGCCTCATGGATGGGCCAGCCCTGACCAGCTTTTATCTTGCTGCCCCTTCCCCCCTTGCTGCGCCTACCTCATGGCAGGCAGATTCTCAACTACCTCCCAGAACACAATGCCCCCTCTCTGACTTTCTCCAGATTCCTCTCCAAACCCCACCTTTCCCATAAAGCCTTTGGCCTAGCTTTCTAACCCCCCCCCCATATCATATTTTAACTAAGCCTAAGTACATGTAATTGAAATAATTACACATTCTTCCTCTGTTTACTTCTGCCTCCTTTTCCTTCCCTTTTTCTGTTCTCACCCTTGCAACTACTTCTAGATCTTAAGCCACGTGGGGTAAAAATCTAGCCTTTATTTTTGTGCACATGGGTGACATAATAATAAAGTCAGTTCCCCCCCCCCCCATATCCCACATTTTGGGGGACAATTTCATTTAACCATTTTAAAGTTGTTTTTTCAGCCTTCTGTTTTGTCTTTCTGGCCCCAATCCAACTCGTTTTGGGCTTTTGCCAGGTACATAAAACGTAATCCTGGATACAAAGGTTAGTTGACTTTGGTTCTTGTTCATCTCCTCCCAAGCCTGAGGGATGGGTAGATCAAAGCAAAAAAAAAAAAGGTGTTTTGAAATAAACTACAACTAAGAAACTGGGAACTAGGAACCAACCTCTGTCTCCTAAGAAACACTGAGGGAGACAGAATGACTCTGCAGTTGTTTTAAGATCCCTAACGACGAGGCAACTGGAAACTTTAAAACAAAAACAAGAGGATTGACCCATTTTACAGATGGGGAAACTGAGGCTGAGCAACGGCCTTGGGATCTACAATGCAAGAGGTGAGATAGATGCAGATCCAGGGCTTTCAGAGGATGAGTCAGAACACCTGCTGCAAAAAATGCATTCACTTTGCCTCCTGTCATCCACTTTGCTGCCTTTTTAATGAACTTTTTCCTAATGAAATAGTGTGTGTGTGTGTGTGTGTGTGTGGGGGGGGGTTGCACGTGTGACACAGAGTGGAAACATGATGAGAGCAAAGTGTTAAAGTCTCCTACCCTCTACCACAGTTTCAATGTACCTCCCTCCCAGTTTCACTGGGGTTCATATGCGCTCTTGGGTGTTATTTACAAAAAAGAAAAAGGAAAAAAAAAGCACCAACTAGGAAAAATCTGGGCCAAGACATAAACTGCAATAAGTGTGACTTTTTGTTCCTCAACTAATCTACTTTACAGAATTGTGGTGTGGACTGTGTTTTCACCATGTATATCCCCGGAGAGTAGACAGGATACAAACATGCATATGAGCTGAGAATGTGTTTATTACAAGTTGCTTGTAAACGCTTGCACCCAAGTACAATAGAAAGGGGTCCTTAATCCTAATCTAGGAATTCTTCTGTCTCTTTACTCCTGGGTATTTGGTTGGAGGATCCTGTCCCCTCCCACATTGTTGGACATTGTGCAAGAAATTCCTGAGCACACACCTGCCCCTTTAAGGATCTTGTGGGTTTCAATCAAACTTCGCTGTCACAGAGCTGAGATTTTGATAGCACCAGGCTTAGCTGTATGCTAATTTCTCTTTCATTCGTCTCATTAATTTCATTTGTGGGGCCCCTCCGTGGTGGATCAGACCCCGTGGGATTATTCCTCACAATTGCCAATATTCCCGGCCATTTCACTGACTCCATATGCAAGTGGTAATGGTCGCCGTAAGTCATTAGATATATACATCCTACCACCTACAGGTCCCTTTCTTTCAATGGAAGACATTCTTAACACATGCTGCTTTGGGGGTAAGGCTGTACACCCATCAAAAGAATGTTTAGGCAACTCAATCCCCTGCTTCTGGAACTGATCAAGGCATTAACTAAATTTACATTTATTTGGATGTGATCAAAAACGCTTCCGAGGTGCCCTTGGGCAATAAAGTCGGTTGCCTGAAACAACCTCCAGTGTCATCATCATTAAATGCTATTCCTAATTCATGGAAAGAATGGCAATTTTGGGTAGCTCCTATTTCTTATTATCGTTAACACCTGAACCAAACGAGGCTTCCCACAAATAAGCAACTGCTCCATTAACTGACACACACCCTTGAAAATTGACCCAGCAATTAATGAATGAAAGTTGATTAATCTGATTAAAAGTTGATCTTTTGTTCCAGTTAGTAGTGATTAACCACACAGCGTCTTGCCATGTCATCTTACATATATTTAAGAGGGGGCTTTTGACTCGGGCTCACCCCACCCTGAAACGACCCTCCTGTTTTCTTTCCCCTCACTCACCGGATACTTCCACGTAACCGTCCTTGGTTTTCACCGTCAACTCTTCCGGTTTGAAGCTTTGCACGTTGACACATACTTTCCAGGGCTCTCCGGAAACAGTTGGGGGGCTCCCGCCAAAGGGAGCCGCTTCTGGGTATCCCCCAAACCTGGAGCCGTATCCTGGTGGGGACATTCCGGTGGTTCGGGTCATCCCTGACCTTAATGGGCCTGGCCACGGTGAGGTCAACCGTGTGCGAGCCCAGTCTGGCCAGTCTGCAGTTAGGTCTCCGGAAAAGGGTGACATCCCAAAGTCATCGTCCAAAAGGCGAGAAGACAATGGTTCTCTGAAGGGGTCGCGGAGGCTTCGATGTCGGCCGGGATAATGGCAGGAAAAGGGAATCTGGCCGTCTGCCATGATGTTCTTGAAGTCGGAATTGACAAGGAAAACTAAAGAAGAAGGGAAATCCCAACAACGTTACCTAGTTGCCCTTAAAATCTTTCAAGCTGGCCTTGCTAGATGTGGACAGAAAAGGAACACTGAATGAACATTAAAAAAAATGAAATTTGTCCACTTAACCGGGAAATAGCTGGCAGATAGGGGTGAAAAATTAAGTTTCGAAATCCTGTTCACCCCTGCTTCTTTTCCTCCCCAGCAAAACAAACAAACAAAATGTATATTCAGTCTGAAAACTATTATTCAGCTTCCAAACTCAGCCTTGCAAAAAACTAAATTCGGAAATCGCTCAGAAGGGACAGAGGCGCTCTTGTTGGCTTGAATTCCAGATCGGAGAGAGAGAGAGGGGGAAAAAAAAAAAGATTCTTCTGCCAGACTTGAATGAATACAAAATATCTGATGGTGGCTTTCCGGACTGAAAACAACTTTCCCTCCTGATCCAGAGCAGGAGATTAAATACACTGTCCTCTTGGCAGCCCAGAAACTTCTCGTAAAGTTCCGAGCAGCTGCTTGCTCTTTATTTATATGCACGGCAGGGCTGGGGGCGTGTTGCAATCTCTGCCCTGCAAGCTGTATTTTTGGAGAGGATGAAACACCCCTGGAGAATCTGGTCCGCAACAGCTGACCTCACCCAGCGGGACAGGCATACCCAGATGAAGATCCAAGTTTAGGCAGCCTGTATCACTTGTCCCTCCCTCCCTCTCCTTCCTCCCTCCCTCTCCCTCGGCACCAGGAATAGCAAGCGAGGATATGCTATTCTTAGCGTAGGGTGTCAGGCCTCCCTCCCTGTAAGCCTCTAAATATCACCTCCTGGGTTTTGCTAGAACTTTGTGGCACCTTAAAGACTAATGCATGTAGCGTAGGGTTGCCAGATTTTTTGATAGACCCTGCTCCTGTGTCTTTTTAACAGCAGTCCACACTTCCTCCAACTGTTCCACCAATGAAAATCAGCACACTGGTCTGCTTCTTTTCACATTCAGGGTCACGGCTTGGGGGACCTCAGTTCCCATTTACACAGTTTTGAATGGTCTGGTCTGCCTGCTGTAGATTGGTTTCAGGGTAGACAAGAGGGACAGCTGATGGCAAACCTATGGTTTGATAGGGGGCAGCAGCCTCCATGGCCCCCCCTCTTTCCACTCCCTGAACTTGAAAAGGAAGAGGGGAACAGAATGAAGGAGGAGAAGAGTGGTAGCTAGAGTGTCTCTGATGTAAATGCTCTAGTCTAGCCCACCACTCTCCTCTCCTCCACAGTTCCGCTACTTTTTGAATCCAGGAAGTGGGAGGAAGAGGAGGAGGAGGAGGAGGAGGAGCGGTGATGGCTGGTGCACCATCAAGTAAGGAATGCAGCATCTGGAACATGACCTCGGATGCCTGGAGATCTTGGGGTTACCCCTCTAGAATTCTAAATTTACAGAAAATTCTAAATTTAAATTCTAATTTTTTCTTGGTTTTTATTTGACAGGCATACATTATTTGAGAAGTGACACTGGCTTCAGACCTGATGGCTAGCATTCCACAGCCAAGGCAGATAACAGATTATTAGATTTATGCGTAAAATATTATTAGATGATTCATAAAAGGTGCGAAATGGAGCTTTGGGGGATGTGGCTTGAATCTGGTTTGATTTCTGTTTGAAGGTCTGTCTAGAGTTCTGCTGTATCAGGGCCGGCTCATCCACAAGGCCAACTGAAGCATTTGCCTAGGGTGGTGAATTGGCAGGATACCCCTGAGTCTGTCTGCCCATGTCTGCTCCTCCTGTTCCCTGGATTCAAAAAGGAAGGGAACCGAGCAGAAGAGGAAGTGTGGAGGAGAAGAGAATGGCAGGCCAGAGTAGCCCAACATTCTTCTCTCCTCCACTCTTTCTTTTCCACTCCTCTCCTCTCTTCCTTTCCAAGACCAGGAAGCAGGAGGAGAAGCAAGTGGGCGTGTTGCTAGGTAAAGGGATTTGTTTGGCATACCACCTCAGGCCCTGGAAGATCTTGTTCCAGCCCTGCACTGTACGGACGAAAGTAGTCGTTAAATGGACAACATTAACGTTGTATGTTTGCCTGGAGCGTTAGTGTTGCTGGCAAACAAATTAAAGCTGTTTATTACAGGTTACTTCCAAACTGTATAATACTATACGATGCAGTCAACAATCCAGACAAGGTTGCTGCTTCCCAAGTTCAGCACCATGAAATGGCCCAAAGGACTGTGGTCCAAAAAATTTGCAGAGCATCGGGCCAGTAACTTGAAGTTACAGTGAGTGAATAGACCTTGCCCCTGCTTCCCCAAACTCTTTCAGTTAGGACAGGGGTGGCCACAACCTTCCATCATTAGGGCCTCTGCGTTCTTAAGAGTTGTATAGAAGACAGAATCTTGGCAGCTGCACCTGCTGAAAGGCCCTCACCTACAACCATTAAAGGTCCAGGAGCATTCATGTTGAAAGGTTGGCCACCTCTGAGTTAGGAAGTGGTGTAATCAAGATGATAAGAACCTAAAATGAATACAGCAAACCTTCAGTGTAAAAGACTAACGCGGGGAAGGGGTCTCCGTTCATGCTAAAAGTCCGTTAAATCTGGATGCATGTGCATGTCCCGCCTGCACAAAGGTGGGACATGTCATAGGTGCATAACAGCACATGCGCAAAACGTATATGATTTGTTTAGCAGCAAACCATGCCCGTTAGTTCCAAAGTCTGCTCAATTGAGGTCTGTTAAATCAAGCGTTCAGTGTGATGACCTTTCTAGTCCAACAGCGTGGTGCTTCCAGGAAACTCCCAAACAGGGCATAAAGCCATGAATTGCACCCCCAGCAGCTGAAGTTCAAGAGGGACGCTACAGCCACTGAATGTGGAGTTCCATGTAGCCATCATAGTTAATAGACATTAATAGACCTGGCTTCCATGAATGCGCCTTCTCCCTTTGAAAGCATCTAAGCCAGCAGCCAGCACTTATCTTGTGGCGGTGAGTTCCATAAGTTAATTTTGCATTGATTGAAGTACGCCGCCACTGGGTGGGGTGACAGGGATGCCTGTTCTGGGTGCAGCCTGCCCAGGGGCACAAAATAGGCATCAAAGATCACGCAATATAATGACGGTGATTCAAATACGGTGCTGGTTACGTAATGTTTTCTTTCCAGCGCGGGATAATTAAGAATGTTGTAAAGATGGTAGAGGAGAAGCCCAGAAATCAACTTGCTCGGAGGATTAGTTAAGACAACAGGCTGGGCAGAGTAGCACCCTTGCAGTTGCTCATTTGGCGCTACGCCTAGCACAGCCTAACACCTGAAATGACGTTCAGCATTGTGCTTAAGGAGAAAATTAGGAGCCATTCGACAGCGGCAGCCAGCATGACGAGCTTCGGAGCAGGGGCACTCTACCTGAGGTGTGAAAACTTGGAATTCCTGTAGTAGTGCCCTTAAAAGGTCCACACCTATTTTTAATCACTCCATCCCAGTGGTGTTTTTGGATGAAGAGTATGGACCCTGCCCCAGGTACATAAATGCCTAGCAATGGCCTCCTCAGTGCGGGGATGTTAAGAGAAAGTTGGTAATCCTGGAAACATATGAAACTGCCTTATAAGGAGTCAGGCTTCTGATCCATCTAGCTTAACATTGCAAACACTGGCTGGCAGCAGGTTCTCCAGGGGTTCAGACACTGGCTGGCAGCAGGTTCTCCAAGCTTCAGACAGGAGTTTTCACAACCATATATGGAGATGTCAAAGATTGAAACTGAGATCATCTGCATGAATGCTATTGTTGAGCAACAGTCCTTATTTGTAGGCAAGAATTTCATTCATTATCTTACAATCCTATCAGGCTCCACTATCAAAGCAGACCATTCAACCACCTAGCCACCAGTGGCTCACTGGATTCCCCCCCCCCCCCGAGACCAGATTCCTCAGATTCCTTTCACACGAGATGCTCGAATTTGGGATATTTGTGCATCTCAGTCATGCAGAATATCTACTGTAACAACGAAGATGTTAGATATGAGATATGCACATGGAGATGAGTGCTGTTCTCTCGGCCTCAGTTTTCCCTTTCTGTGAAAGGGGGATAAGCATAGAGCTGTTTTCAGAATTCTCAAGATTGGAAAGCAAGATAATGTGATGGGTGGAACTCATTTTACTGTCTTAGATGTAAGCTCCCAAACCTGTGTTTGAAGAGGTAATGGGGGGGGGGGGAGGAAGCATAGAATAGGGACAAGCAATAGGTGGGACGAGGTGCTTGATCTTTTTCCTGCCCACTGATTCTTCTTGAATCTCCTTCCCTCTGAGCATTTTTTTTTCTTTTGCCCAGGCAGCTTAATTCTGGTCTGAGGGGAAGGAAAAAAGGGTGAAAAACAGCCCAGTTGGGAGAATAAGAGAGCAGATAAAGCATTAAGTAACCCTCTCCTTCCCATTGTTTCTCCCCTGTAATACTACTCTCTCAGTGCTGGCCCATTCATGAGGCCAGCTGAGAGATGGTCTCTTGGGGTGGCGAATGCTCGCCTAGGATGCTCGCCTAGGATGCTCGCTGCCTGCCTCTATCCGTCCCCTGTCCCCCAGCCCCCCACTCCCTGAATTGCATCCTCTGCTCCAATTATAGCCTTACAAGATAAACAAGAATTTGGGGACCTGCGTTGGCCTCCGAAATTGTCCTTCTTCCCTCAAAGAGAAAAGGAAAAGCTGAAACACCTTCCATGACTCAGTCAATCCGCGCTAACAAGATCCAATCATGACCTCACCCCTAGATGCTCCGGCACACCCAGCCTTTGGAATCTGGCATTCAATCTGTCCATCGTCACAAGTGAGATAATTACTGTTTGCGGGGACTTAACCAAGTCCCAGTCCTGGGGAAGGCGGAAGACGCAACTGCTTCAACAAGTCCAAAAGGCTCGACTCAGCAGCTTCGCATCCTAATCGGGCAGGTGGATTCTAATTAACGCACTCGTTATCCTTTATACCCCGCCTTTCAGGCGGCTCTCAAAGCCACATACAAGTAAAATCTGTCAGAAGATACAATTGCGCGCATTAAGATGCAACAACAGAACGGAGGGGGGCTGTTGCTGGGGCATCCAGAAGGTCATGGGTTTGATTCCTGACATCTCCAGATAGAGCAGGGTTTGAAACACTGGGGGGTGAAACACTGTGTAGATACACTGTGTAGATAGTGCTAAGTGAGATGGTCAGACTTGGTATGAAGCGGCTTCCTAGAAATAAGTGCACATATGTCTTTCTCCGCCGAAAACAAGAAATGGCCTTGTGGCACCTTAAAGACCCACAGATTTCTTGTGGCAGAAATGTTGGTCCCCTTACCCAGCAGTGCGCCAGCCCCTGCCTTTGCCACATCTCCTCCTCTCATTTGAAAAGGAAGAGGGGAGCAGAGCAGAAGAGGAAGTGCGGAGAAGAGAGTAGTGGGCTTGGGCGTCAGAGACACTCTAGCCCACCACTCTCCTCTCTTCCACACTTCAGATTGTCTCTGATTGTCTCTAGCCCAATACTCTCTTCTCCTTCACACTTCCTCTTCCATTTTGTACCCCTCTTCCTTCTGAAATCCAGAAAGCAGGAGGAGCAGCGATGGAGGTATGTGGAAGGTGGGCAGGGGTGGAGGTGGGCCAATCCTCCGCCACCTGAGGCAATAATCTCAGTTGGCCTCATGGATGGACCAGCTTTGTCTGCTTACTTACCAGCTCTGTCACCTAATTACGGTGTTCTGTGGAGATTGCACTGCTAGCCCAAGCTAGACACAGCAAGTGCACGCACACGCACGTACACACACACACACACACACACACACACACACACACACACACACACACACACACACACACACAAAGGTATAGAGAAGAAAAATAATTGTAAGACAGTGAGATCAGATGGCCATGAAACCCGAGATGTATCGTCTGTGACAATTCTCTGTAACTGAAATGTGCAAGAGATAAGCACAGTGACAGGTCACCACTGCAGTCATCATCATGAGTGATAATAAGCCGTGCAAAATTAATTCACGACTGTAATGGGACAGGATACCGTTATCTTGATTCAAGCCTGAACAGCTTCGATCGCAGGGCTTGATAAATGCCGGAGCCTCCCCTGGAAGCCTCTGTCATTGAAGAATGATGATGACACACTGGGAGAGAATGAGGTCGCGAGGCCTAAGAGCAGCAGAAGCACCACCGATTGTTTGCCCAGATGTTCCTGCGCAGGGATGGTGCGATTTTGGGCCTCGTGGAAATCATGACTTTTAGGATGAGCAAGGCAACGTATTGGCATGGAAAGAAAGCTAACTTTGGAAGTAGGCCCTGTTTTTGTGCCTTTGTGCTGGGAGAGGAAGGATGTTGAGATGATAAGAGTTTGGGAATAATACCCTCCCTGACTTTACATCACATGTAAATAATACGGTGACTCAGAAATCTACAAGATCTGCTCTGACTTTCCATTTCAAAAGTTCACAACAATTAGATCATTCATAACGGCCTAATTCTCTCTCTCTCTCTCTCTCTCTCTCTCTCTCTCTCTCTCTCCCAGGAGTGTGTTATTTTTTTCATCTTCTTTCCCTTGGTCAGATATTGGTCTTCTCTTGTCCCTTTTGCTTTAAAACAACAACAACACTCTGATCTTTAAAACGGGGATTCTTTTCTTTTTTCCTTTTTCCTTCCAGTTTATGATTCAGCGATGATGACTCCAGCAATAGGAGCAGATTAGGGGTGATGATGGGGGAGTGAGTCTGAGGGTACTTGTCTGTCTTCCCCCCCCCCTCGCCTCATGCAATGGACCCATAAACTGGAAGGAAAAATGTGATGTATTTGAAAGCTTGCTTGCTTGAACATTAACCCATAAAAATCAATAGGACGTCAGGGATAGTATGTTCGGGCCAGAAGCATTTTCACCAGAACTATGTTATTATTTCTCTTTCAGAAAGAGAAATCTTTCAGTCTAACTGGTGGGACGGAGCTTGCTTAGCTTGTCCCCTGAAATGCACATTGCATTTTCCATTCCATTCCCTATTTTTGGGTGCTGCTGCTACCATCATCTGTCTCAATAGAAGGTCACTTCATATTGTCAATATTAACATACTTGGCATTTGTCTAGTGCTTTCTGAGTGCGCAGAGTGCGTGCCTCGTATGAATTATCTCGATGCAGTCCTTATAACAGCCCTGCCAGGTAAGTCGGTATTGCTATCCCCATATGGCAGATGGGGAAGACTGAGGCTGGGAGGGAACAGCTTGCCGAAGGTCACTTAAGGCTGCAATCGTATACACATTCCGGGGATTAAAACCCATTGAACGAAATATGCATAGGATCGTGCTGTTAGTGAGTTCACAGAGAGGTGAGATTTGAAACTAAAAATGTCCTGAGTCACAGCTCGGTCGCTGAGCTGCACCAGCTCTGAACCAAAAACGATAATACTGTATTAATCTGAAGAACTGACACCTCTCTTCCCTTCTAAACTAGTACGGCTCAGGCGATTGCAGAGGAAATGAATACAGCAAACTCATCTTTGTTGTGAAAACAGGGATGTTACTAAGTAGGCAAGAACGTCATTTCCCACCTGTGAAACGTTGGGGGGGTGGGTGGGACGGGACGGGATAAAACGTTCCTTCCTGATTCATTTCACTATCCTCTATTGCAGGGCCCATGGGGGGGGGGGAATAAGGTCCGGGGTAAATTGTACCTGGGCCCAGGGTCAAAAAGGGGGCCCAGGAGCCAAAGGAGGGCCCCCAGAAATTTCCTGGAATCTCAGCTGGCCTCATGGAGAGTGAAAGACGGTGGCTGGGCCAGGTCTACTGGGTGGGTCGACCTGGGTGCCGCATCAGAAACCCTGGTAGACCTGGGCTCCAAAGACTTTTCTGGCTATTGCTGCCCTCCCTCCATCCTGTTTTGCCCCCTCCCCCTTTGAGAAGGGGCCCAAAAGAAACGTGTGCCCCCTGATAAAATTCCTCGCAGAGGCCCTGCTCTGTTGGTAGGTAAATGGTCAGTTAGAGGGATGACTCAGGTTGGGATGAGATGACTCAGCATCGAGATTTTTGCATTCTCTGTATGTCTGTCTGTAACATCATACGATTCCACAGCCACTAAACCGGACACAGGGCTGGCTGAAAACTTCCTAGTGCCACAGTCCCCCCCCTTTCCAGCTGCCACCACTGTCACTGCTTCCCCCCCCCCCCCCCGTCCATAGCTCCCTCAAAAAGGACAGGAGCAGACCCGGAAATGTTGTAGATTCTCTGCCCCACCGCTATCCTCTCCTCTACGCTTCCCTTTCCTGCCCTGTTCCACTCTTCCTTTGTGAATCCTGGGAGCAGGAGAAGGAGGACCAGTAAAGGTGGATGGAGGCGGGTACCCCCTTATCAATCCACTGCCTGATGCAACAGTCTCAGTTGGCCTCATGGACAGGCCGGCCCTACCCTGGCACTTCTCCTACATGGTGCCCCACCCAGCTGCCTAACACTTCAGCAACACCTAATTACACCGTTTCAAGTTTCTCAGCAATTAACTCTATAGCAAAAACATACTCACACCTGTCCTGGCAGGAATGGTTTAAGAGCTGGCTGGTTCCTCCCATTTGCTCCTGGAATATCAGGCTGTTTTGTTCTTTCCTGGGTGCCAGCCTGGTTGGGATGTTTACCCATCCCATAAAAAGAAAGGGTGGTATCTCATTGTTGGGAGTAAGTTATTTACTCATAGAACTCTGGGGGGTGAAGATGAACACCAGCAGATGACTTAGTTGTGCCATGGGGACAGAGTCAGGAGGGAGGGAAAAGCACTCTGTACATGCTCAGATCGCGCTTTTCTTTATTGAACTTAGGGAGCTGCCTTACTTGGAGTCATTGCTCTGCCCATGTTGACTTGGCAGGGTCTCAAGCAACTCCACGCTCCACTGCCCTTCCAATGGGAGGTGCCCATGCAAATACTCTGCCATTGAGCTGATATAATGGCAATAATAGTCTATATCAGGAATGGCCAAACTGTGGCTCCTGAGCCACTTGCGACTCTTTGACCTATAATGTGCGGCTCTCAGAAATATATTGACTGAACCCTTTTTTGCATCACTGTTAATATAAAAAGGTAAATAAGAATTTTTCAAGCGTTGTAATTATTTACCAGGATGTTGTCCTTATAACAAAGTTGGCTGCATGCACGGAGTGTATCATATAAGCAATGTACTATATACCGTATTGTCCCGAGTATAAGACGCACCTGATTATAAGACGCACCCTTAAAGTTTGGTGCTATTAAAAAAAATTAATTAAATCACTGGCATTAAATTGCAACAGCCTGATTATAAGACGCACCCCTAGTTTAACAACTTAAATTAGGAGAAAAAAGTGAGTCTTATACTCAGACCAATACGATATATATATCTGGGGATATATATATATATCCCCAGGGTCCTATTCTTCAACTACAGAACTTCAAAGGGAGACTCCAGAGAGAAATGGCTGTGCTAGAACTGACCAGCGAGTTTGTTTAGGAGTCAATCTAGACCAGGGCTTTCTCTTGAGATATGGCTGTGCTAGAACTTAGAAGTTTGATCCTATTGGTTTCTTTAGGACTCAATCGAGACCAGGTTTTCTCTGGAGGAATGGCTGTGCTACAATTTAGACGTTTGATCCTATTAGTTGAGGGCTCAATCGAGTCCAGGTTTTTCTCTTCCACTGTAGGTGTTTAGGTTGTACGGCACAACTAAAAAGGTTGTGTCATCTGGTGACCGCTCCAGTGATTAGTCATGGGTTAAGCACTACATAGAATTGTCACAAATTGTATCTTTTGCATTTCATGGTCTTTTGGCTCCCCTGCAATTTTGTTCTTTATATCTACAAGCCTCTGAGAAGCCCATAAGCAGTGCATAACTCTCTCCCACTTGCTCCCCTGGCTAGTTTCCGCGGCTCCCCTGGGAGCTGCGCCTCCCAGTTTGGGAACCACTGGAGTAAGTGATTTACTCATAGAACTCTGGGGGGTGAGGATGAACACCAGCCAGTGGCATTCATCGGCTCACTGCCTCTAAACTTGGAGGCTCTACTTAGCACAGCCATGTCTTGTCTGGAGTACCCCCCCCCCTCAGTCACCTCCACTTCCAGTAGGATCAGGTGATAGGCAGAGCAGCGCCATGCAGTCACCGTGGCAGGGGGGGGAAGTGCCCCCCACCATACTGCAAAGTATCAAAAGGAATACAAGTATTGCTGATAGCAAAATCACAAGCCTCCCTGTTGTGTTTGCCACCACAAATGAAACCGGCGACCTGCCTGGAACGTGTCATGCCTGCTGCACGCAGGAGATTTAAACCTTGAGACACTCAAATACACAGTTAGCAAACCTCTCCCCTCTCCCACAAGCCAGTGCACCACGTCCCCGCTTTGGGTGGGCAAGCTAGCCATCTCTTACCCACAATCCTCTAGCAGCAGTGTCGAAGCGACGTCCAGTTTTACCAGCAATGCCCAGAATCACTGCAGCACACCCAGGGGCCTTGATGTCCGACCCAGCAATGGCGATTTCAGTGCTGAGTCACACCAGGCAGGACAAATCCCTACTTCTCTGGCAGCTGAGTAACGCAGACAGGAGCTGTTTGCCGTGTCCTTGCCTTCTCTGGGCAGGCAGCCATACAGCGAGCGAGCGAGCAATGTTCTCAGTGGGCAGGGGTGGAGCAAGGCAAGGAGCCAGCCAGGGCTCCAGGAGATGTTTGGTTTTCATAAGAGATTGTGGTGGCTGAACTCCAGCTCTTTAAAGGCCTGCGGTTCTTCCACAGGCAGCTGATGGCCCTGACACTCTGAGGCCAGAACAGGGAACTGCATCCAAACGAGCACCTGCATCAGTAAGAGCTGCAGTAGGAAACACCTGGTGTTTGGCTCAAGATAGGGGTGGTGGTGGTGGTGGTGGTGAGCTTTCGTGAGCATTCCAAGCGAATGCTCACACAAGCGTAGGTCTTTCCAGAGCTTGAGTTGAATGCTCACAAAGGCTTGAAATGAACTTTGGAGCAGTCAAATCCTTATTATGTCTCTTTTTGACATAATACTGGTGGAGTATTATGCTGGAGGAGACTCCTGAGAGTCCCTTGGACTGCTAGGAAATCAAATCAGTCAATCCTCAATGAAATCAACCCTGACTGTTCCCTGGAACGACAGGTACTGAGGCTGAAGCTCAAATATTTTGGCCACCTAATGCGAAGAGAGGACTCTCTGGAGAAGACTCTGATGCTGGGAAAGATTGAAGACAAAAGGAGAAGGGGAAGGCAAAGGATGAGATGGTTAGACAGCATCACCGATGCAACGAACATGAAAATGAGCGAACTCAGGAAGATGGAGGACAGGAAAGCCTGGCGGGATATGGTTCATGGGATCACGAAGGGTCAGACATGACTTAACGACTGAACAACAACAACATTATGGTGTATACAGCTGTATACAACTGAAGTATACACTGGTGGAGACTTTTAAGTTGAAACACATCTGGCCAGTGTGGATATGCTTTCTCATTTTTATTCTAGGGTGAATTAACAGATGGTTGTTCATTTTTATGCTTTTAAATGTCCTATGCCATAGATTTAAATGTTCTATGCCATGTGCTATACGAGGCCTGTAGGGTTTGAACTACTGTAGTTCTTGTCAATTTTTTTCAAAGCTCCACAGTACAGCATATGTTTTAAAGAGCATATGTGCTCTTTTTTTTAAAGAGTTCATTCTATTACTGAAGATGTACAGCACACACCTATGTGCAGTATCTTTCTTGATCACTGAGATACCACAATGAAACTTGCTATGTATGTTTCTGACACTTCAAAGGGAGATTCTAGCATGAAATTCCTGAATGAGAACTTTTGAACAAATTTGATTCTCTTCGTTTAGGATTCAGGCAAGATAAGGGCTTTTTCTTCCACGTCAGTGCTCAACATAGCATTGCAAAGGTAGGAAAATTGTGTTAGTGCCAGTTAACTGCTGTGTTGCGATGCCACAAAGCAGTGCGCTTTACACAGAGATGATGTCATAGACCAGTGATGGCAAACCATTTGGGCTTGGTGTGTCAAAATTTTTGAAGACACCTAACTTGACTCTGCTGGTGTGTGTCCTCCCCCCCCCCTTAATAGTACTTTGACTGTTGCTACTTTTAATAGTAATTTTGAATTGAATTGAACTGAACACAACTATAGACCACATTGCATTTTATTTAACATCAATTAGTGACTTTTTTTGTTGCTGAGTTTTACTAGAGAATAATTTGAAAGAGGTCTGCCAAAACCCCTGAACTAAATATTTAAAACAAGCCTATAAAACTTTTGTGAAAATATAAGGTGTGTGGGGGCCCTGGGGAAACGCTGGTGTGTCACCCAAAATGACCTCGCGTGTCACCTGCGACACGCATGTCATAGGTTCGCCATCACGGTCATAGACTGTACTTCTTGAATTTCATGTCCCCATTTGTCATTTTCTTCTCTTTGGTTGTGTATGTATGTATGTAAACCGCTGAACCATAAGCTGTCGATTGAATGGTCGGCAGTTCGATTCCGCAACGGGGTGAGCACTCGTTGCTTGGCCAGCTCCTGCCAACTTAGCAGTTCCAAAGCATGTCAATGCGAGTAGATAAATAGTACCGCTTGCGGGAAGGTAAACAGCGCTCCGTGTTCCAGCCGCATGCTACGCACTGCGGCAAGGAGAGTCATGCCGGCCACATGACCACGGAGGCGTCTTTGGACAACGCTGGCTCTTCGGCTTTGAAATGGAGATGAGCACCACACCCTAGAGTCGGACACGACTGGACTTACTTGTCAGGGGATACCTTTATGTATGTATGTATGTATGTATGTATGTATGTATGTATGTATGTATGTATGTATGTATGTATATCTGCCACCGATGACAACATTTCCTGCATTGGATGAAGTTGGTTCTACTCCATAAAAACTTCTGCCCAAAGCTGGCCCATCTATGAGGCCAACTGGAGCAATTGCCTCAGGCAGCAGATGGATGAGGGGCGCTCATTTTGGTCCACCTACGTGCCTCCACACTGCTGCTTCTCCTCCTCCTTCCACTCCCTGCACTGGAAAAGAAAGAGGGAGCCAGCGAGGAAGAGGAGGAAACGTGAAGGGGAGGGGAGTGCCGAGTAGAACATTGGAGAGTGGGAGGAGCAGAGGTTGGAACGTCACTGAGGAAGAGGAACAGTATTTGGCAAGAGGCACTGATGAGGAAGAGGGACAGCATTTGGCAAGAGGCACTGAGGAAGAGGGACAGCATTTGGCAAGAGGCACTGAGGAAGAGGGACAGCATTTGGCAAGAGGCACTGAGGAAGAGGGACAGCATTTGGCAAGAGGCACTGAGGAAGTGGACAGCATTTGGCAAGAGGCACTGAGGAAGAGGGACAGCATTTGGCAAGAGGCACTGAGGAAGAGGGACAGCATTTGGCAAGAGGCACTGAGGAAGAGGGACAGCATTTGGCATGCTGTCTCAGGCCTAAGGAGGTCTTGGGCTGGCTCTGGTGGCAAGGCACCATGTAAAGTGGGGTGGCATTTGGACACCGTTTCAGGTGTCAAGGTGTCTTGAGCTGATCCCAACCAGTCAGCCACTCCAGCCAGACATATGCCACAATTCCTGCACATATGTCACGTGGCAGGGAAGAGCAGAAGCCGTGCCAGTCAGGCATTGCCACGTAGCCCACATAAAGGGGCAGGACATCTTTTTGCAGGTCAGAATTGGAGGTGGGTCCCTGCCAGGGCTGGCCCAAGACCTCCTGATACCTGAGGCAGCATGCCAAATGCTGTGCCCCCTTACCTAATGATGTACCAGCCTCTGCTCCTCCCACTGTCCGATGTTCCAGCTCAGCACTCTCCTCCCCTCCACACTTCCTCTTCCTCTTTGTCCTGCTCTTCCTTTTCCAATCCAGGGAATGGAAGGAGAAGGAGGAGCAGGGGAGGCAAGTAGGCAGACAGAGTTGGGCATCCCCACCAATCTGCTGCCTGAGGCGACTGCTCCAGCTGGCCTCATGGATGGGCCGGCCCTGATCCCAGATCTTTACAAGCTGAAGATCTCTGCTTTCAAGATGCCACGAAACTCTCTTTTATGCCTTTCTTGCGGCAGACAAACATGGCTATCCCAGCTCTGGAGTATGTTTATGGCCTACTTCTTCATTGTAAATCCGCATTTCGGGGAGGGGTGCGTGAAAGGAAAGAAATAGGAACAACACATGAACAAGGAACGTCTAAAGCCAAGTCTCATGACTGTTGTGTTGTTAAAATGGTCGTGTGAGTTTATTGACATGTTGTTTTTAATGGGAGTGTTTTTTTTTTGGAATATAAGGAAACCAGTGTAAGAGGAGAATGCTAGACTGTGAGAGCTTTTATTCATACGAGTGTGTGTGTGTGTGTGTGTGTGTGTGTGTGTGTGTGTGTGTGTGTGTGTGCGTGTGCGTGCGTGCGTGTGCACGTGTGTGTTTTCTCAGAAAGGCTAAAGAATACAGCCAAGATTTTTAAAATCTGAAGTTGAGTGAACCAATGTTTTGGAGTCGTTTGGAAGCCACTGGCCAGATTAGTAAGAGAAGGGGCAAAATGCACCTTCTTTGTTTCCCCGATTTCATTCTTCATTATGTTCAAGCTAAAGCATTTTGGTTAATGTCATATGAACCGGCCACAGGGGGTCCTTGCAGGACCACATGGTCATCATGTGCAATGATGCTTCTCATCAGGATCGCTTTAGAATTTGCCAGAAGGTGGGCCTTATCACCTTGCCTAAAATTCAGTGGGGGGGGAGGGAAAATAAAGAGTTACGGGCTCTTCGCATTTCCATTGTCTGATTTTATTGTGGTCTTATGTACGTCGCATTGAGTCAATGCGTAGAAAAGTGATTCTTCAAGACCTCCCTGCCCACCAATGCACACACGCTCACGCACACAAATAAATAAATAAATAAATAGATAAATAAATAAATACAATTGCGAGGCTCCCTTTTCTTTTCAGTGAGGCTTGTGCTGGAGAATGCCTTGGTTGTTCGTGCCCTCGTAGATCAGTTCTGTATTTCTCCCTTTCAGCCATCCTCAGACAGCGGCATGTAAAATCGGACACCGGGGGGGGGGGGCAACTGCCTCCTGGGATCTTGGAGAAATGTTCGGTGGACTGTTTAGTCTAACTTTCCTGCTCTGATGATACCCATTTTCAGAGCCAGCCCAATATTCTGCTCCAGGCTTCAAAGCATTTTTTTGCTATCCTCTCCCTTCCCTTTCTTTCAATTACAATCACCCCTTCCCTATTTCCATCCTTTTTCAAATCTATTCATTGTTTCCTGTTCAATCATCCCCCCCTTCCTTTAGGGAAGTAACTGTAAAGTGAAGGATTGACATTTGATTCTCCCTCTAAGCACATGTAAGGATACTAAGCAAATTCATTTTTAGTGAGTAATCCCCCCCCCCCCAAATCGGCTGCTTGAAGTGGGCCATTCCACACCACTGCATGATGGGACCGGCCCCGGCCATTTTCAACATGGCTTCATTAACGTTCGATAAGGAAGTCTGTTTCGGGTCCAGATTTGGCTTGTGAGCCATGAAAAGCTCTCCTTTACGTTTGTTCCTGATGACAAACATCTGTGTTGAGATATCAATACTGAGCAGAGCGGTAACATTACTTCCTGGGCTTCCAATGCTGTGGGTCTCAACATGGCCCCATGTCCATGAGGACTTCAGGAATTCTCGTGTGGGAGACGTTTCTGGGGAAAAGGAACCGTGTTTTTGTCTCACGTGGGCAGTGGCTGAGATTTGGAGACTCTGCTAACGTATGAAGAAGCCCACTGGGGGGCCGTTTGGATGTCCTCAGAGCGCCTTTCCGCTGTTTGTCATCCCAACTGTTCACGCTACTAACAAAGGAATATTTCCATGACTGGTTGGTCTTGACCAAGGAAGATCAAGGGGGCGAAACTCACTTGGAAGGGCCGACAGCAAGAGGAGAGCAGGGCTGAAGCTGAGATGAGGGCTAGGAAGAGAGTTGTAGCGGATGACATAGCACAATGTACCTATCAGGGAGCACTGCAAACAAGCGACATGACCTCCTGAGTAGAGGGGGGGACTGGGTGGAACCCTCCTATACAGAAGGGCTCAGTTACCGTTGTGATGTAAGTGGGGGGGGGCAACCCAAGCTGATTCCCCCCCCCCCCAGAACTGGATTGTGGTATCTCAACATTTCCAATTCCTGCAGTGGAAATGTGTGGGTTGAACCAGCTTGCAGTGGTCATTCACTGGTCTATACCAACAACGACGAACCACACAGCTGGCTTTCTATGGGACAACAGTGTGCCTTTCCCTTGGACATCTCTCCCACAGTCTCTGTGGGGGTTTTTGTGTGTGTGTGTGTGTGTGTGTTTTGGAGTGATGTTGTTTGCACCTGGAAAGAATGGAGACAGCCATCTGGACTTGCCCTGCGAGAAAGGCGGCCTGTCGGCATGGAAGAGGGAAAAGGGAATCTCTGCCCAGCCATGGCTGCAGGCCAGCTGCTAATGGCGGGCGCTGGCATAGCTGCCCGCTGACTCAGAACTCCGGCTGCAGCTGCGACGGCTGTTCCTTGCGCCTGAGCTGTGGCTGCGACTGCTACTGCTGCTCCGGCTGCAGCTGGTCCTATTGCTGGAATAGCTGCGACTGCGGCTGCGGCTGAAGCTGCTGTACCAGGAGGAATAGCTGCTGATGCTGCTGGGGGACGAGGTGGAAGGGCTGGGTCTGTAGTAAGGAATGGGGCGCTTCCGGGCGCTGCAGGAGACAAAAAGAGGAATTAAAGGTCAAGCTCATTCGCTCCCCCAAATCCACTTCGGCAACACGTCGTGCTGAATATTCCCCGGGTCATTTCTTCAAGGCTGGGATATTTGGTGAATGCTTACCACTATTCACCTCCACCAAGTGTGGAGGAGAGACAAGTGGAGGGCTAAACCACATGTCCTGCTCTGTTCCTCTCTCCCTTTATGGATCCAGGGAGCAGGAAGGGGAAGAGGAGTGGAAGTGGCTAGCACACTGCAGGGAAGGCAGGGCAGCATTTTGTGTGGCAAGCAGGGCTGGCCCATCCATGAGGCCAACTGAAGCAGTCGCCTCAGGCAGCAAGTTG
Source organism: Plestiodon gilberti rubricaudatus (assembly GCA_026170595.1). NCBI lineage: Eukaryota > Metazoa > Chordata > Lepidosauria > Squamata > Scincidae > Plestiodon > Plestiodon gilberti. The sequence goes on from JANXHW010000008.1 coordinate 37,432,772, forward strand.
GTGGGGGAGCCCATCTCTGTCTGCCTACTTGCCTCCACTGCTCCTCCTCCTCCTCCCTGGGTTGGAAAAGGAAGAGGGGGAGAGAGAGGAAGAGGAAATGTGGAGGGGAAAGAAAGTGCTGAGTGAGAACATAGAGGGGAAAGAAAGTGCTGAGTGAGAACATGGAGGGGAAAGAAAGTGCTGAGTGAGAGTGGGAGGAGCAAAGGCTGGCACATCGGGCAAGGGGGGCAGCATTTGGCATGCTGCCTCAGGTGTCAGGAGGTCTTGGGCAAGGCACCAGGCAAAATGGGGTTGCATTTGGACACCATCTCAGGCGTCAAGAGGTCTTGGGCTCACCCTATCCAGCTCTCTGAAACCCGCTGCCGACTTCTCGGGCCTTGATGGCTCTCATTTAAGTTTTGTCTCCTCAGGCCTTGCTCAGTTGGAGACAGGATGCTGGGCTATGTGACAAAGGCCCTACTCTTCATCTTATGACCTCTTCAATGAGAGCCACCTCACCTGGTGATGCGCCTGGCCTCCAGGTGGCTGGGCGAATCTCTCCTGCGCTTCCTCATGGGCGAATAAGATTGTTTGCGACGTCGGCGGTCACGGTGCCTGTGGGACTCCTTCCCACTGGAGCCGTACTTGTGGTCTCGTTCACGGTCCCTGCGAAAAGGTCATTCCAGAAAGGGTCAGTCGAGTTTGTCTTGGTTCAGCCTTATCATGCACTTACATGGTTTCCATTTAGTCTTGTCCACATACTATTGTCCTCAACCCTCTTTGCCTTTGGAAATGAGAAGAAACCCTTAAGTAAGGGGAGGGACCTACAACCCATGCTGTATCCGGCTTTATTCCACTGCATAGACACCCCCCCTGAAAATAAAGCCACTTTCCTGAAGTTAGGCAGGTCCATGTCCTAACTCCAAAAAGTTCTGGAGATAGCTCCAGAATGAGGTATCCTGCCACACTCCTGCCCATGTCCTTCATTCATCTTGCCAGTGCTGGCACAAGGTTGCTGGGGATCCTGGGACAAAGATCTGTACTGAACTCCCCATGGCACCCAAAGGGTGCTATGGGAACTACCATTGCCATCAGTGCTGAGGGTCCAGGGGTCAGCCTGGCCAATAGGGCTCTCTAATGGGCTTGGTCAGTGCCCCATCTGGCTGACCTCCGACGCCTCCAGCACCACCACTTGCATCTGCCCAAAGTGCTCCTTCAACAGCTCTGCCCCTGACACTGAAACTCCCTCCATGCCCACCTGTGATGCCTCCTTGCTTTACATCCTTCAAATCCTTCCCCAAATCCTCTTTCCTGCAAAGCCATGGGCACCACCCCCAGCCCATTGACCCTCTTGCAACTAAGCGTAAGTGGACTAATTGCATAGTTTTCCTCCATTTACCCGGCCACCCTCCTTCTCTTCCTCTGTTGTCCTCTTTGTGTCCACTTATACATTGTGAGACTCTCGGGGCAGGGACCTGTCCACTCTTCTATTGCAAAGAGCCATGTGCACTGATAGCACGATATGATGATGATGATGATGATGGTTGTTGTTGTGGTACTATTATATTTTATTATATAGAGTGTGGTACTACTACTACTACTACTACTACTAGGTGGGGTATAGTAGTATATACTACTACTACTACTACTACTACTACTACTACTACTACTACTACTAGAAAGGCGGGGTATAAATTATTTAAATAAATAAATAAAAATAAATACTACTACTACTACTACTACTACTACTACTACTACTACTACTAATAATAATAATAATAATAATAATAATAATCCTCTTCCTCCCAAGTCCCAAGATTGTTTGTCTACATGCCTGCTTCTACACTTCCTGAAGGCCTGTGTTTCGAACCTGGGAGGAAGAGATGCTGGACTAAACGCACCTTTGGTCTGATTCCGTATGTTCTTATGTACTGTAGGTGTGCATCTAGGTAGCCATACCTGCTAGGGCTGTACCGAGAATAGCTAGGGCTTCGTCGTGGTCTTGAGCTCCTGCTCCCAGAACTTTTCCTTCCTGACTTGGACGAGTAGCTGAGGGAACGTGAATAGGACCTATAAAGGAGGGGGAAATTATAAGACCGCTGAGAAAGGGAAGAAGACCAAACCTGGAACAAGACTCAAAACTCACCACTAAAAAATAGGAATTAGGAAATTGCCTTGAGGGTGCATTTAATTCAGAGGAGGGCAAAGAATCTGAATCCAGAACCTCTAATCTGCAAGGACCTCTGAACTGGTATTTTGATGGCTTCCTGTCCATGGCCATGAATCTGGCTCTAGTCTACTAGACACGTCTCCCAGGTGGGCACACACCCTGGCACTGCCCACCCAAATGTAGCAGCCTTGCTCCTAGATACAGTGTTGGAACTAAACATGGGCCATAAACAAGAGAGAGAGGGGGGGGGCGCGGATATACTATTTTTTCTGTGAAAACTTCTATTTAAAAACAGATGCCGGGGGGAGGTGGAGTGTGGTGTGTTTCAATGTCGTGTTTTCAAACAAGCATGGCTTGCTTTTTTTTTTTAACAGAGCTGGAATCCGAGTTATGATGTGATGATAACCAGGTCTGCTCTATGGCCCTCCTTCAAATTCCCACACCCCAATGAGTAGGCTTACCAGATCGCTGACTGGGATGTTCCTTTTTGCCCTTAAGGGAGGCGAGGGGAGGGGCGATAGAAGCCGGAGCGATGCTTCTATCGCCCCTCCCCCCGCCTCCCTTAAGGGCAAAAAGGAACGTCCCGGTCAGCGATCTGGTAAGCCTATCAATGAGGCTCCCAGGCCAAAATATTTGCCCACCCCTGATTTAAATAAACCAGCACATGGAGGTGTCCTTCTGTGACTGGTTACCTTGGTGAGGGTTCAGAGTTCTGTTTAACCGGGTGAATCCCTGACTGTGGGGCAAGCTGCCCACTCTTGTGCCCAGCTGCAAGTCTTTGGCGGGGATTTGTGAAAGTGACACCCAGAAAAGGTGGCACTTGTGAAATGCATACATAAATAAAAAGTTGAAACACCCTGTACTTGGCCATGCTAGCTAAGTAGAACCGCCATACTCCATGGAAGTAGATCTGAATATGTATCAGTTGTGGGGGACATATAATTGTGGTGGGTGGGAGGACGTTGTGGCCTTCATATCTTGCCTGTAGAAGGTTATGGCTGTGGAAAACACAATGCTGGAGTTGATGGACTCCCATCAATCGGATCTAGCGGAGTTCCACTAACCTTTTTTATAGACATAACTGGCCAATGATGGTGTGGGTGTCTTTCCGGGGACACCGGAAAGTGTCCCGTTTCTCTCTGCCCATTTGTAGTGGGTGTCTTTCCGGGGAGGCTTCCTGACCTATTTTTCTGGCCTGCCTAGTTCGTGATATGAACTAATCGGTATTCCACAAATGCTCACCTTGTCCCTGAGGAACAGGATCTGCTTTGAGAAGACCTGAGTCCAGCCTTGTGACGAGACAGATGAGACTGGCCAGATTCTGGTGAAGACCTGCTGGCGGAGGAGGACCCGTTCCAGAAACAAGCCCTAATTGGGGAGCTGGAAAAAGAAGTGGGGGTGAGGCTTGCTTTCTTTTTTTCTGAGTGTCCAAGAGATGGCAACTTCAGTACTCTGAAAAGAGACATTTCCCATCCAAGAATGTTATTCTACTTTATCCCTTACCTGCAAGGCCAGCTCCTGGACAACGCCTTCAGAATTCTTTACCAGCAAAGCTACATGAGCAGTGCAACATGTAGTTCAGCTCAGTGGCGGCCCTAGTGGGTGTGGGGTGTGTGTGTGAACCACCCTGGGTGACACCCTCGTGTGTGTGTGTGTGTGTGTGTGTGTGTGTGTGTGTGTGTGTGTGTGTGTGTACTAAGTGGCCAAAATTGTAAAAACATATTTAAGAATAATACCATCATGTTATGTTTGATGTGTAATTTCAGGACGAATGCAATGCATTATCTGTATTCTTTCAAAAGGTATGGCCAAATAACTGGAAAAACAGAACAACTGCCTTATGTAACAAACAGTGGATTTCCTTAACTCAGAACAGACCAATGAGACTGATTGTTCTGAGAGCCGAGTTAGTTACTAATTTGTTGGGTGACCTGTACTATAAAGTTAATGGGGGTGACACCATGACAGACTGGGTGACACACCAACCCTCGTGACACCACTGACCAGGAGTAATCTGTAGAAATGCATAGTCCTGCCTTATGGGCATCTTTTGTAGAACCTAGCTCAGCCCAATCTTGTTTCTCACTATTCACCTCTGGCTCCATCAGGGGGGTGATGCACTGAGCTCTCGCACTGGGTGACGCAACCCCTAGTGTCGCCTCTGGTTCAGCTCTCACCCTAACAGGCAACTACTCACCTCTGCTCCTTGGCTCCAGCACACTGAGATGGGGTTGGGTCTTCCAAACTTGCTCCTTTGTTCCGGGAGACGCAACTGGTGAAGGAGTTTCCTGAATCGGAGCTGCTGCCACTGCCGGTCTTCCCGGAAGAGAAGGCACGGCCAAGGCCATTGTGAATTTGACCGCTTGCTTCTTGGCTGCCCTTTGATCTGGCTGAGGTTGTCTGAGCGGACGGAGGGGAAGAAGTATCATTTCCTGAGTCGTATTCGTGGGGCTCTCCGTTTCGTTTGGCTAGCTTGCCAAGCTGACCCTCTGCTTTTTGAAAGGGTTCAACAGAAGACCCAGACTTTGAAATCTGCAAGCAAAAGAGCCATTTGCCAGCGTTTAAATGGATTTGGGGAAAAAATAGAGAACATCTTCGTTTTGTCTGACTTTATTATATATATATTTTTTCAAATAAACTTGTTTTGGTTCTTTTTTTTTTTTAAACCATCATGATGCACAGTCTGCAACCAAAGGAAAGAAAGAAAGGAGGAAAGAAAGGAGGAAAGAAAGAAAACAAAGAAAGAATTCAGAACTAAAAACACATCTCCCTGAAAGAAAACCACAGAACAAAGAAATATCTTTTTTCCCCCGGATATAACTGGAAGATTTTAAGGCATCATGCAAAGAGGACTAGGCATGCGATCCATGTTGAATGAAAAGATTTAAAATATAGATATAGATATATAAAAATCAAAACAGACTGAAAGCAAAACAAAACAAATATACGTTGCATCTTTAGGAAAAAAAAGGACATATGCCTTAGAAATCAAACAAAACGGAACAAAATCCTATGAGCATGATCCAGTCATAGGTTCAGCGCATGGTGCATTGATTGCAATAGGAGGGTTTAGTTATGTGCTGAAGTGCTCCTCCATTGAAATCAGCAGAATTGAAGGTTGAAATCTGAAACACTCTGGGGGCCAAAATAGACGTGTATTTTTTTATTTTTTTGTAGATAGCAGCTGCAGAGGCCCCAATCTGGACTAGTTGGGGTTCAAAGGCATAAACCCTCTCTCCCACACTAGGGCCACAGCCCGGATCAGGGTCTCAGCAGCAAACATGCCAAGCCAAACAAAATCACATCAACTTTGACCCTCAGGCTGTAATCCGATGCACGATTACCTGGGAGTAAATCCCCTTGAACTCAGTGGGACTTCCTTCTGAGTAAACGTGTATAGGCTTAGGCTGCAATCCTAAGCATACTTACCTGCGAGTAAGCCCCATTGAACTCGATGGGACTTACTTCAGAGTAGACATGCATAGGATTGTGCCCTCAGTCTGTGAAAGGGCTCAACTTTGGCTAGATCATGTCCGATATGATCAGCTCCATTTTTTAAAATGAAAACAAATAATAAGTTTCCTCGATAAGGAGATGGAATGACGATCACTCCCCCCCCCCAAAAAAAATTAAACTTGAGTCTTTAAAAATGAATTAAAACAAAGCCAAAAAGCGGCGAACAGAATGCTTTGAAATAAGAAATAATAATGAAAAAAAAAAAGAGGAGAAAATTAAGGGAAAACTCTAAAAAACAAAAGAAAAACCAACTCCCTCTGGAAAAAAAGGTTGACATATATCACACTGTGTGTTTTTCCCCTTGCAGAAGGTATAGCTAATACTTTTTGAGTGTCCTCTAATAAATGTCCTAGGAGCTTTGCGTTTAGCATCCACTTACCAATCAAGATTTCCTCCTTTAGTAGGGTAAGGTGTAAGAAAAAGGGAAGAGCGGGCAATGTAAGTCCATTATTAGTGTCTCAAATTACAAGAGAAAAAAAAAAACCATAAACCCTTTCTCTTCAATGCCCAGTGCCAATTAAGTGTTTGTTTCCTATGATTTTTTTTTTAAATGCTCTGCTATCATTTACCGATCATCACCTACAACTCAACTCGATTCCTTTCCGGCAGGTTGATGAGCTGGGGAGCACAAGGCACCATTTTCAAATCCTCACCTTTAGCTTCTATGCTGGCTTACAGAGAATGCGAGAACTTTAAAAAAAATAATTCAACGATGGGAGTTTGTTTTTAAAGGAAGGTTTCTTGTGCATTACGGTGAGGTCTGGATCCTGGCTTCAAGGTGTAAACACAGTCCCCAGTGTGGAGTAGGGACCCCTATACAAGTGGATCCATGCTTGCGAGAGCCAGTACTGAGAGCCCTTGATCTCATGACACTTGCTTGCCTCCCACCTCTCCTTTGCTGCAGTTCGCAAGATGTAGCAAAACACTCCACACCTCACACAAGCTGGCACATGTTGGTCCAAACGGTCGCAGTTCCATGTTTTAACTCCCTCCCACCAGTCTCCACACTCTGCGGAAAAAAAGGGGAAAAAAGACTCTGCGCATGCTCAGAGGTACTCTTTTTCATCGTATGTTACCAGGATGATCCCAGGTAACCCCAACATGCCCAGGTTTGTGCTCAACTCAAATGAAGCCTTGCTTGAAGAGCATACATCCTACTAAGGATGTGTCTGCGGGGCAGGGTTGGTCCAAGCCCCGCCAAGATGCCCTGTGCCTGACGGCGTGCCAACCACCACCGCACAGCTCTTCCTCTTGCTCCCTGAATTTGCAGAGGGAACAGAGCAGAAGAGGACGGGGTGGAAGAGAGGAGTGTCTCCTACACTCTAGCCCACCACTCTCTGCTCTACACTTCCTCTTCTGCTCCATTCCCACCAGAGGAGCATTGGCCTGTGTGCCACTGGTAAGGATAGGTGGTGAATCCAGGGAGTCGAATCAGTGGGGGCAGATGGATGACCTCATGGGTGAACTAGCCCTGATGCATGAGACGTTTCTCCTTTTACCTGCTGCCTAGGTAGGTAGTGAATCAGAGGCTGGTTGTGCTCAAGTGCTGCATAAGACCAGGGACACTAGATGAACACACCTGAGTGTAAAAGCATTCCGGCATAATCCAGCAAATCTTAGTTGTGGCTAATCCTGTTAAAATCACGAGGGATGGGAAATTATAAGGCAATCCCATTCCATTGCTTTAAATGGGATGCAGTCACAACCCGGTACAGCTGGAGTGTATCCTGTGTATCTGGCACACTCCAGGGTCAGCCCAAGATCTCCTGGCACCAGAGGCAGTGCGCCAAATGCTGCCACATGGCAATGCACCAGTCTCTGCTCCTCCTGGACTGGAAATGTGGAGAGGGAGAGGAAGTGTGGAGAAGAGGAGAGTGGTGGGCTAGAATGTCTCTGACACTTCCTCTTCCACTGTTCCCCTCTTCATTTTACAATACAGGGAGTGGGAGGAGGAGAAGCAGTGGAGGCAAATGAGGGGATACAGGTGGGTGCCTCTGGCCAATCTGCTGCCTGAGGCGACCTCCTCAGTCGGCCTCATTGATGGGCCGGCCCTGGGCAACTTCCTAAATCCAAGGCCAATTTCTCAAACAAGCATGACATTGGTAGTGACTGCAGAATTTAGCTTTTACAGAGCTCCCCTCCCCACACACTCCTGCCTGAGGTGACTGCCTCAGTAGGTTTCATAGATGGGCCGGCCCTGTGGAGCTTGTTACAGGTCCTATTAGAAAGGAGCAAGTCCCCTTGAACTCAGAGGGACTTAACCTGTGATGACTGTGTTTAGGATCAGGCTGTAATTAAGTTGCGGTTGAGCCAAAACGTTAATTGTAGCAAGAGCAGCGTTGAAATGTTAAGTGGCTTTCATTTTCACTGAATGCTTAGCTCAAGAGGCAGTGCACCCTAATAGGTTACAAAAATATAATCGCAGCGAGTTTTCCAATTAAACTGAACAAACCCGTTTATTGTGCTTCAAATGGCCTCTTGGAGAGATATGGCTATCCATTTTCCGAGCCATATGGAACCGGCAATCTTGCAATAAGCTGAGAAACACGCTCCTTCCAGGGGGTCTTTCTTGTGTTTCAAAGCTCTAGTTTCAAAGGTAAATTTCCTTGCCTCCTTCAAAGAGGTGCCTGGCTGAATAGCAAGTGAGGTCTGAAACAAATCATGTGTGTGTGTGTGTGTGTGTGTGTGTGTGTGTGTGTGTGTGTGTGTGTGTGTGTGTTTGTGCGTCTCTAGACAGCAGGACAGAAACAGGACCCCAATCTGATTGCCCAAATTTGAGGCGGTTAAACTGGAAGGGGCATTTCGGCAATTGTGGGGTCGAGTGAGAAGGGGTGAAATGGGTGCCTCATTGGCTCCGCCCATTGACTCATTTCCACATAAGCCAAGTTGCCAGCAATGGGCTCTTTAAGACCCTTCTCCCCAGTGTCCGGGTCCGGCCCATCCGTGAGGCCAACTGAAGCGGCTGCCTCAGGCAGCAGATTGGTGGTGGACGAACGCCCATCTCTGTTTCCCACTTGCCTCCACTGCTCCTCCTTCCACTCCCTGGATTGGAAAAGGAAGAGGGGGACAAAGAGAAATAGGAAATGTGGAGGGGAGGGGAGTGCTGAGCGAAGACATTGGAGAGTGGGAGGAACAGAGGCTGTCACATCATCAGGGAAAGGGGGCTGTGTTTGGCATGCCACATCAGGCGTCAGAAGGTCCTGGGCTGGTCCTACCAGCGTGAACAGCTCATACTGTACATTGCGCTCACAACACAGGCAAAGCATCCTTTCAACACCTTGCCCTGTGTGAGTAGAAACCAGCTCTGCAGGGTTCTCTTCTTATGTTCCTCCATCATTGACTCTCCATTCCTGGGTCAAGAAGCTGACAAATGGGAAAGGCAGGACCCGCAGAGTGCAAGGAGGGAACTTAGAGAACATAGGAGGGCCAGATGTGAAACCACTGGCAGCCAAATTGAGCCCGCAAGCTGCCAGTTTCCTATTTTTATTTTAGATATTTCAGAAGGAACATAGGGGAGGCACTGGCCTCTAAGCTATGTAGGCAGGGTTGCCAACTTTCTTCTTGGCTCTGCTCCTCTGCTTTTCATAGTAGTCTGACATGTAAGCATTGAAACTGGCGTGGAGATAAAGTGTTAGGAAGTGCTTCAGCCATTATATGTTGGTGGCTTTGGTTACTGTTAAAGGTATAAGAGTGGGCCTAGGTAAAGGTAAAGGTATCCCCTGACAATTAAGTCCAGTCGTGTCCGACTCTAGGGTGTGGTGCTCATCTCCATTTCAAAGCCGAAGAGCCAGCGTTGTCCGAAGACGCCTCCGTGGTCATGTGGCCGGCATGACTCTCCTTGCCGCAGCGCGTAGCATGCAGCTGGAATACGGAGCGCTGTTTACCTTCCTGCAAGCGGTACCTATTTATCTACTCGCATTGACATGTTTTGGAACTGCTAGGTTGGCAGGAGCTGGCCAAGCAACGAGCGCTCACCCCGTCGCGGGAATCGAACTGCCGACCTTTCGATCGACAGCTTATGGTTCAGCGGTTTAACCCGCTGCGCCACCCGCTGGCCAGTAAAGTGGGCCTAGTAAAGACCAAAACATAAAACACAAAGTTGACTACCCTATCTTTTGGGCTGAAGCGATCAAGACCTTGTTTGGCCCTAGACTGGAGCTTTCCTGAGCAGCTCAAGCGTAGTGGTATTTTTTTTTAATTAACTCCTAATTAGTGTCTTTGCCAGCCAACTCACCAGGAGGCATCTTGATTAGATGTTATGAACAAAGGAATGACAATGTTTAACTCTCAAAGTTCAGTCTTAAAAAGCATGGCAACACGATCCACAGCACAAGCCTAGGCAAGTCTACTCAGAAGTAAGTCCCATTGTGTTCAGTGAGGCTTACTCTCAGGAAAGTGTGCATAGGATTGCAACCTCAGTGTTGTATTTAATGCTGGTGCATCCATGAAGCTGTGAGTGAGATGGCCACCTCAGGGGGCAGGATGGAGAGAGTGCCCACCACCCATTTCTGTTGAGCTGCTCGCTTCCTCCTCCTCAGGTTAAAAAAGAAAGAGGGGGATGGAGTGGAATAGGATGGGTGTAGGAGAGGAGAATGGTGGGCTAGAGCATTTTGAGAGGAAGAGGGGAATATAGCAGAAGAGGAAATGTGGAGGAGAAGAAAGTGGTGGGCTAGAGCGTCACAAAAGGAAGAGGGGTCTGGAGCAGAAGAGAGTGGTGGGCTAGAATGTCTTGGGTTTCTCCAAGTTAAATCTCTGATCAGGGTGGTGGTGGGTGCACATGGCCCTAGTGAGCATGTGCATCAATGCACAGGCATGCAAGCTAAGGCACCACAGAAAGCACAGCTTGCCCTTTTGCACGAGGCCCACGGCATGATTAATTTGAACTTAAGTATGATAAATTATTATGGGACAGCTGAGTTTTTCTAAACAGGAACCATTTATTTACCTATTCGACTATGTAACCTGCTTTGTGACTCTTTTTGATGAAAAAGCAGGATATAAATATACTATATATTTTTTAAAATGATAGTAATAATAAATAAGAGAGAGTCTTAATAGTAATGCCTCACATTTGAGTAGCGTTTTCTGAGCATGAAAGCATTTCACAGCTGATCTTTTGAAGTTGTGCTTCTAGTAGCCCTGTAAAGTAAGTGAATATTTTTATCCCCATATTGCAGATGGAGAAGACTGAGGCCAATGGGGGGGGAGTGGCTTGTCTAAGGCCACCTAGTGGGTTAATGGCAGAGGTGAGATTCAAACTGGGAAAGTCCTGACGTGCAGCTCAGTCTCTGCTACCTCAGCTCTGTAACCCTTTAAAGCTGAAAGAATTCACTGTAGCGGTAGTGTACATGAGATTCACATTCACAAACACATGAAGTAATATCCTTAGCACGTAGGGAATGTGTGTGCACACTCACACCCTGCCAATAACATTTTGATGCATTTGATGAAGTGGACTGTAGTCCATGAGAGCCGATGCTGAAATAAATCTGTTCATGACTCCCTGTTTTGTTTTGTTTTGTTTTGTTTGCTGTGTCGGCTCCCAATCTGGATGTGTTTCTCCAGCATACCTTCCACTAAAACAGGGGTGGCCAACCTTCCACCATTAGGGCCTCCTCTGCGTTCTTAAGAGTTGTGTAGAAGCCAAAATATTGGCAGCTGCAATTGCTGATGGTGAAATTGCTGCACCTGTGGAAATGCCCTCACCTATGCAACCATGAAAGGGCCAGGAGCATTCAGGTTGAAAGGTTGGCCACCCCTGCACTAAAAGAACAAATATCCTTGCTGCTTGGAAAGGTAGACAGGACCAGCCGTTGCTGAGAAAATTTAAGGCAGACCATAGCAGATGGAACAGAACCTGAAAGCAGGGGTCTCATGCAGGGGCCGCAATCCTTCGTGCCTGGGGGGGGTGTGTGCAACGCCCACACCCGGGTGTCTGTGCCTCCCATCTGTTGAATGTTAGAGGAGAATATGCACCCATTCCCTCACGCCAAAATGAGCCCAAGGGCATGGCAGCTTCCTAAGGTAAAGGTAAAGGTGACCCCTGACAATTAAGTCCAGTCATGTCCGACTCTAGGGTGCGGTGCTCATCCCCATTTCAAAGCCGAAGAGCCAGCGTTGTCCGAAGACACCTCCATGGCATGTGGCCGGCGTGACTCTCCTTGCCGCAGCGCGTAGCATGTGGCTGGAACACGGAGCGCTGTTTACCTTCCCGCAAGCGGTACCTATTTATCTACTCGCATTAACAGGCTTTGGAACTGCTAGGTTGGCAGGAGCTGGCCAAGCAACGAGTGCTCACCCCATCGCGGGAATCGAACTGCCAACCTTTCAATCGACAGCTCATGGTTCAGCGGTTTAACCCACTGCGCCACCCGCCTGGCAGCTTCCTAGTCATGTGCAAATCCCAGTGGTGTGCTGTCGCACAGAGCCGGAGCATGAATGGGTTCCGCGAGAAAAGCAGCTACTTGGGAGGCCTGACCAATGGGAGGCTGATATTGACCAACATTGCCTATCTTTGGCTTGGAAGTGAACATTAAAGTCTCCCTTCACTTGGGTCTCATTAAGCTCTGTATTGTTCACGCGGACCACTGTTGGCGATGTTGGCGATGACCGCGGGAGAACGTCTGCAAGCAACCAAGGTGTCCCACCACCGATCTATTGCTCCCTCCCCTACCTTGCCTCCAATCGCTGGTCCACTCAGCTCAATATTGTCATCACTACTAAATGATGACCTGAGGACACTGATACGAAATGATGACATTAAAAATAGGGGTTTAATGATCATGTCGGTCCGTTCTTAAAAGCATCAACGACATCTTAACGTTTCACTGCGGAATTTGTACGGAGCTTCTTCAGAAGTATGGAGCAAAGGCATTCGCTGCCCTTTCACAGCTTCTGGCTGGAGAGTTCTTGTTTATATGCCCCAGCCATCATTGCCTGACAGTGTTTCTCCAGAGTTCTAGTCGGGGTCTTTCCCAGTACTATCGAGAGTCACTGCCAGGGATTGACCCTGGTCTTCTGTAGACAAAACTGGGGCTTTTCCACCAAGCTACCAAGTCTGTGAAAGGGCAGACCTGTTCTGGGGAGCTGCCAGAGCGCCTGTCGGACCAGCATCAGCTCTGTAGCTCTGCGCATAAGAGGAGAATGCCTTTGGGACTTGTCTGTGCATTCTCTCTTTGGATGCTCCCACAGCTCCTATTAGCATCCGCGAGAGCTCGCAAAGCAGCCTGCTGGTCTGGAACCAGTAAACATCCATTCACCTATGAGCATCCTTTCCCCAACACCCCCGTCTTAGATGTAAATGTTGTCTTTTATAGGATTAATCTTTTGTGCCTCCGAGGACTGAGCTACTGGGTGCAGGAGCCAGCTGGGATGGATCCTGTCCGCCAAGGTAACACACAGCAGACACGTCCCTGTGAAATGTCATTGCCCAAGGCCGGTGCGTCGGAAAATGTCTTCTTTTTATTATTCATGGGCTCCAGGCGAAGCAATCTCTCTCTCTCTCTCTCTGCCTCGCCCTGTCCCCCCCCCCCCACCTCCCAGCCCCATGTGCATAACGCCGGGCGGAGGGAAAAGTTTCTGATACATCAGAGAGCATCTCGCCCTTTATAATGGATCCAGCTTTACACCAACTTCACTGAGCATGGCTCTAATTGAGGCTTCAACATTTCATATGAATCCCGTAGGTCTAAAACCGAGCAAGGAAGCAGACGCCGGGGGGGGGGGGGGGATACTTACAGCTCCCATAGTGGAGAGGTTCTGGAGGGCGTTGCCAAGGAAAGGGGCCTCTGTCACCGCGGGGGCACCGTCGGGCTTTCGGGCACCCTTTGACGAGTGGTGGGAGCGTTTCCATCTTGCTTTATGGCCGTCCTCCTGTGACCTGGCTCTAGGCCGCCTAGAGGAAGAGGAAGGCAACGCCAATAGCAGGCACACCGGAGCCTGCTTCTCTTCAAGGAACATGGCTGCAATTCTCACAACCAGTGCGCAGGCATGGCAATGTTGTTTTGCGGATGAAATTGCTGTTTAAGTCACCCACCCACCCCAGTCAAGCAAGCTATATAGAAACATCTCCTCAGGATCAGCTCTCCCAGTGCCTGAGATGGCATGCTAAATGCCCCCCCCCTTACTCATTGGTGTGCTAATTGCCCCCTCTTCTACTTCTCCTGCTCCCTGAATTCCAAAAGGAAAAGGGGAATGGAGCCCCCCCCCCAAAAAAAAAAGATGCGTGGAGGAATGGAGAGTGGTGGTGGATTAGAATGAGACACTCTAGCCCACTACTCTCCTCTCCTCCACACATCTTCTTCCATTCCCCTCTTCCTTTTCAACTCCAGGGAATGGTACAAGGAGGGCTGGCAGAGGAGGGGCAACAATGTGAGTGCCCCCCGTCAATCTAACATCTGAGATGACAATCTCAGTTTAGCCCACCCTGAACTGGTGTGTGTGTGTATGTGTGTGTGTGTGTGTGTGTGTGTGTGTGTGTGTGTGTGTGTGCAGGGCCGGCCCATTCACGAGGCCAACTGAGGCTGTTGCCTCAGGTAGCAGATGGGGACGGACAGACCCATCTCTGTCCACCTTCTTGCCTCCATTGCTCCTCCTTCCTTGGATTGGAAAGGAAGAGGGGGACAGAGAGGAAGAGGAAATGTGGAGGGGAGGAGAGGAATGAGCTGGAGAGTGGGAGGAACACAGGCTGACACATCTTCAGGTAAGGGGGGCAGCATTTGGGCTCAGGCATCAGGAGGTCTAGGGCCAGCCCTGTTTGTGTGTGTGCGTGCCAAGTTTCAGCATCTCAGGTCACGAGGAAGCATCGTAATCACCCCGATAGCCCCACAAGTGAGGCTCATGTATCTCGTTGGTTTGTTTACTTTTTCGACCTGAACGCTGCCCTTCGAATGGTCCTTCCTGCAGTAGCCCTGAGGCTATGGAATCCGCTCCCTAGTGAAGTGTGGAAATGTACTTCTCAGCTACTTGTATGAAATAACTGCAAAGCTCACTGATTTCAGTGGCCTTTCAAGGATTTTTATCCTGGACGGACTGTGATTTCATTGCTGATGTTTTATGCTTATCATATTGCTGCATTTGTGACTTTGGCTTCTTTATTGGTGTATCTGATGTTGGAACGTTGCCTTTAGCTTTTGATGTGATTTTACTATTTTGAATAGAGCTGAATAAATATTTTCTTCTCTTTGGGACCAGGGGCTCAGGGCTGACCCTAAATCTTTTGGCACTGGAGGAGGCATTCCAAAGGCCACCCTCCCCTTCTTGGTGGCACACCAGTCACCACCGCTGCTGTTCTTTCTTGTCCCACTCCATGGATTTGAAAGGCAAGAGGGGAACAGAGCTGAAGTGTGGAGGAGAGAGAGGGAAGGTGAGTGGTGGGCTAGAGTGTCTCCATTTGCCATCTTCCTTTTCATTTCCATGCTAAGCAATGTGAGCTGATCTATCAGTTGTTTAAAGCAACAAGATTTCACAAGGACTCCTGTCTTGAAAAATAAAAAAACCCACTTTCCCAAATACTGTAGTCCAGAGGTTCTCAACCTGTGGTACGTGTACCCCCAGGGGTACACGGACCGCAGGTTGGGGGTACGCGAGATGCTCTGTGTTATCAGCTGCTGCGATCAGCAGCTGGTAACGGGGAGCATAAAACCGGCTAAATTCCCCCCCCCCGTAGCTTCCCTTACCTTGTTTTCCAGCTGCCTCCATCTTGAAACTCGTGAAAATCTCACGAGATTCAAGATGGCGGCGGCCAAATCTCATCAGGGCACATGAGGCTGCCTCATACCTCATATGCCCAGGGGTACGCAGCCCTTGGGGGGGGACCGCGTAGGGGGTACGCGGGCCTCCAAAGGTTGAGGCACCCTGCTGTAGTCTTTAACTAGGCTGATCCCAATGAACAGCATGCTTCCGTATGCTTCCGAGAAGGTATGTTTACCTGCTTCCACAGCTCTCGGAGAGGGAACTGGTGCTGTCCGAGCCAGAGCAGCAGTGACGATGGTGACGGGGGCGGCGTTGGGATTTTCGTGGCTGACTGCGGGAACTGGTGAAAGAGAAGCAGGGGAACAAATGTAACACTAATCATCTGGTTAAAGATGTCCCAGAGTCCAAGGATTGATGGGAGACGTGACCGGAACACCCAGCTAGCCACTGGTCCCACTATGAAGAGCAATTAGTCTTGGGCACAGGTTGTCAAAAGCTATGTTAAATTCATGAAGACTTTAAATCAAGATATAAGCAGGGCTGGCCCAAGCCCCCCTTCCACGCCTGAGGCTACCGCTACCCCATTCACACAACCACGCACACAACTCTCCCCTTCCCACCTGCCTTATCATCACCTCTTCCTCTTCCTCCCTCTCCTGCTTACCATTTGAAAAGGCAGAGGGAGTGAGAGAGGGTGTTGAGGAGAGAGGAGGGCAAAGGCCTAGAGATGCTGCCGGATTTAACTTTTCTTGACACATATTTGGGTGACCCTCTCCTCTCAGACCTATTTGCATGCCAAGCAACCAAGGAAGCAGAGACCATCAAGTTTAACCCTGATCAGGCTGGTTATTTAACTTGGCAGTGGCACACAATTCCCAGAGCTGTAGTTGTAGCTATTTACACAGGTTTTGAGAAGTACAATATCAATCGAGCAAGCTTTAAACAAAAAGAGGGTGAAAGGACTCCTGGGGTTATCTTTCCTAGAGGCTGCTAGAGCACAGAATTAGCACGGAGAAGTTTTTATCAGGACTTCATACAGCAAAACTAACTACATATCAGCAAAACATGTCGGTGCAACATAAAAAAATCAGTTTGTGACAAAAGCAACAGATTACCCTGTGTGAAGAGAGAAAAGAAAGGACACTTTCTGACTAAGGAATCAAGGTACGAATACTAAAGGTCTTGGAAGATCTCTCGTTTGATGTGGGCATTAGAGTCATTGCTCTGCATTCTTACTCTCGCCCACCCTTTTTGTTTAATAGTAATGAATATAGACTTATCTTTTTCGTTGTTGTTAAAGTCATGGCAATAAACTCAAAGAGCCCTTACTTCCTGCAAGGGATCTTGCTTTGCCCGACTCTCCACCTTTGTTGGGTTGGCTCCCCCCCCCAGGAGGCGCTAGCAGCTCCCTGACATGGTTAAAATCACAACAATAAAATAGAAAAGAAGCATCACAACGAGTTGACGGTAGAGATTAGATGAAAACCAGGAACGTTCTGATTCATAGCTCCATCTCTTCACCGCTATGCATGACCATCTCTCGCATACAGGCGAGCATTTATACAAACATAATACAGACATGCATGTGTATCTAGACACTGTCCAGTATCTTTCCATCACATCCATTTGGGTCAAGGAATATGGGCGTATGTTTGTTTTCCTCTCGCAGGAAGAGGAAGTGTGAAGGAGAGAAGAGCACTGGGTCAGGACGCTGGAGACGCTCTAGCCCACTACTCTCCTCTTCTTCACACATTCTCTACTGCTCCATCTTCCTCTTTCTTTTGGAATCCAGGTAGCAGAGAGAGGAGGAGTGGCAGAGGTGGATGGGTATCCCTGACCACTGCCTGAGGTGACAGTGTGATGGTGACCTCAGGCGGCTCCCTGGATGCTCAGCATTCATAACCATTTATGCAGATGCATGTGGTTTCGCTAAAGAGTGCAGCAAATCAACGCGCGCCTACAGTCTCTACTTACCGTTTCTTGTGTTTTCTCTCTTCCTTCCTTTTGCTTTTTGGGCTGGAGGAACTAAATAAGAAAGAGCCAATGAATTAAGAGGTTACTGTGCTACTCAAAGAGCCAATGAGAGGCTAACACTTATTGGCGCATGCAAGCCTGGAGGAGCATCTCTGTGCACCTCAGCCATTTTGATGAAGATGCGCTACATTCAAAAGGACCATTCGGCAGTGGTGGTCAGGGCTGGTCCAACCAGGAGGCCGACTGAGGCCGTTGTCTCAGGTGGGGGATTCATAGAATCATAGAGTTGGAAGGGGGTCTTCAAGGCCATCTAGTCCAACCCCATGCCTGAAGCAGGAAAATCCTCTCCAGTGCATCTCCCAAAAGTGCCTGTCGAGCCTCTGCTTGATGAGCAACAAGGTTCTCCAGCAAGGACAAAGCCACTCCTTCCCTCAGTAATCGGTTCCAACGTTGAACCACTCTTACCATTAAGACATTTCCCCTAATATTCAACCAGAATCTCCTCCCCTGCAGCTTAAGTGGGAGAGGGTGCCCTGCAGATTGGTAGGAGGCCCCACCTTCCTCCTCTGCTCCTCCTTCTCCCTGGACTTGAAAAGGAAAAGGAGGAAGGGGCAGAAGAGGAAGTGCGGAGGAGAGGAAAGTTGTGGGCTAAAGCATCTCCTCCTCCACATTTCCTCTTCTGCTCTGTTCCCTTCTTCCTTTTGAATCCAGGGACTGGGAAGAAGAGGAGGGACAGCAGAGGTAGGGTGGCTGATGTGAGCCTGCCAGACAGGCAGGGAATTGGCAGATAGGACTGAACAGGGTTCAGGTAGCACAAAAGACCTGGGGAAAAAAGGGATATTTGAAGGGCAAAGGATGGAGCAAAATTAAGGAGAGACAAACAGGCCAGTTCGGGGATGTGATCCCAGAATACACCACAACAAAAGCGCTCCAAACTCAGCCTCTTCCTGCTCCCTGGAAGATTGGACCCAATGAAAGCACAACATTTCAAGTGGCCTTGCATTCCAGGCAGTCGGCAAGCACGGTCGCTCAGGTGAGCTGGCAGCCCAGGGGTGACAGGGCTGGTTGCCCATCTGCGGGAACGATGGGGAGGTAATGATGGTTCCATCATTCCTTCAGTCAGGAAGGAAAGGCAGTCTGAAGGCAAGGATTGGCACCTGGAGCCTGAAAGGCTGGCTGACCCACTGATCACCGAATTCATTCACCATATGACATTTGAGCTAGCGTTATCCCAAACTACTTAGGCAAGTACGAAAGTCTCCCTACCTGTGCCTCCTCTTCTTTGAAGATAGCCTGCAACCAATAAATCAATGTCACAAATGAGTCAACTGGGTGATGGGCATCGCCGTACAGAATGAACTTCCCGAAGGGTGTGTCTGTAGCAGTCTGTAGCAGCAAAAAGCAACAGAGCCCTGTGGCACCTTCTGTGTTAAAGGCAAGACTCATGGCTGCGTAGTAGTCAGAAAATGATCAGGTTAATAACCACACTGCAGAAAGGATTCCTGCCATCGCAGGGGACACAAGGGGAGTGATGGCTTATCACTGGAATTCCTTTCAGCAAAGGCAAGAAACTGGCTGGAAATGTAGGGTTCCTCTTTGGAGGAAGCGTCCTCTGGTTGGAAACCCGGAGACTGACTTGAAATATGACAGGAATAATATTTTTTATCTTACGTTGGTCAGCCTTGGCATCTCTAGTCTTCCCTTTGAAATTCTTCACCTCTGGGTCCCCAATTCCCTCTTGCCCTGTCTCAGACTTCCAAGGAAGGCTATAGTGTCTCTGGCAACCCCATACAAACCCACTGTGAAATTGACTAGAGAGGCTCAGGTAGTAGCCTCTGGTCCAGTCAATTTCACTTGGAAGGGAAAACCGCATAACAGCAACTATCAGGGCAGGCATCAGGGGTAGGCTTACCAGATCTCCAACAGGGACAGAGTGCTAGACCTTTAGGAGAAGGAATGTGGGCAGGTGTCACTTGTTAAACCTTAGAGCACAATCCTAGGCATGTCTACTCAGAAGCAAGCCCCATTGTGTTCAGTGGGATTGTGCTCTAAGGTTTAACAAGCCTAGGATTGTGCTCTGAGGTTTAACAAGCTACACCTGCCCACATTCCTTCTCCTAAAGGTCTAGCACTCTGTCCCGGTTGGAGATCTGGTAAGCCTAATCAGGGGACACATCCAACTGAGGTGGTTGCCTCCAGCAGAGGGTTAATGTGGGGTGTCTCCCCCCCCCCACGCCCACCCACTCGTCTCCACTGCTTCTGTCAGGATAGGAAGAGGGGAACAGAGCAGAAGTGGGAGTCTGGAGGTGAGGAGAGCAGTAGGCTAGAACATCTTCACCGCTCTAGCCCACCACTCTCCTCTTCTCCAGACTTCCTCTTGCACTCCATGCCCCACTTCCTTTTCCAATCCAGGAGCAAAAGCTGGGGCATCACAAAGTAAGAAAGGGGGAGTATTTGGCACACCTTCTCAGGCATTAGGAGATCTTTGGGCCGGCCCTGACAATATTTAAAGCTGTCCCTTCATTGTTCTGAGAACGAACAGCGTTTTTGGAGCAGACTTTTTTTTGCAGCAGTAATGGACTAAACCTCCCCTTCATCAGATGCATGAAGTCATTTTTTTTCTCTTTTTGCTGCAAGAGACTAACACGACGATCCCTCTGGAAGTTCTTCTGAGCATGGCATGTGTGTATTATTACGTCTTTAAAATATTTATATCCCCGCAACCTTCCATCCCATTTCAGAGACCATCGGGGCGGCTAACAGCCAACATAGAAGATATATTTAAAAGAGCACCAAAATATCAAAGCATGCAATCAATAATAACCACAAAGTGAAAAGAAAGGCAGCAAGCAAGCATCAAACTGAAGAATTCGGAGCTGGGAGCATAAACAAAAACTGAAGGCAACCGAACAGAATCAATTTATTTATTTTATTTATTTTTCACATTTTTATACCGCCCTTCCTCCAAGGAGCTCAGAGTGGTGTACATATTTCCTCCCCTCCGTTTTGTCCTCACAACAACCCTGTGAGGTAGGTGGGGCTGAGAGATAGTGACTGGCCCAAGGTCACCCAGGAAGCTTCATGGCTGAGCAGGGATTTGAACCTGGATCTTCCAGGTCTAAGTCCGACTCCCAAACCACTACACCATCAAAGGAAGGTGAAACAAAATCAGTATGTTTTGGCTGCCCTTCTACAAATGGCTGCTTCAGGAGTTGGGAGGTCTTGAGCCTGTCCTGCCAATGAGCCCTTAGGCCAGCCTGTTCATGAGGCTGAATGAAGCTGTTGCCGCAGGCAGCAGATTGACAGGGGGTGACCACCAATGCCCATTCACTTGTCTTCACTTGCTCCTCCCCCTTCAGTTCCCTGGATTGAAAGAGAGGGATGGAGCAGGAGAGGAAGTGTGGAGGAGAAGAGAGCAGTGGGATCGACTAGCCCACCATGCTCTTCTCCTCCACACTTCCTCTTCTGCGCCATTATTCCCTTCTAGCTTTTCCTATTCAGGGAGAGGGAGGAGTAGAGGCTGGCACAACAATCACCAGGAAAGGGAAAGGCACACATTGGCATACGCCATGTCAGGCTCCAGGAGATCTTGAGTCAGCCTTGAAGCAGATTTGATTTGTAGCAGAAAAGCTACATTGGGAACCCTGAGCTTCCACCAAACATCCCAAAAGCTATGGTGTTGGGGGGACGGTGGACTGTGACTTGGAGGTGAGGAGCTGCAAACAGGAAAAACATGTAGTCCTTTCCCCCTGCTTTACCCTTCCCCCAGCCATATCATATATTCCTCTGGGAGGAACCCAGCCTGGGGAAGTGTGTCAGTCTGGGGGTGGGCACTGCAATGCAAAGATTCAGCACCCCTCTCCTGACTGCCATGCCCCTCCCTCCAAACTGCAACCTCCCCCGTTTTAGATGTTCAATGGAGACTCTGAATCCTAGACTTGGGTATACTCTGTTTTGTCCTTGATTGACAGTGCAATCCTTTGGGTGTTTGCCCAGAAGTAAGGTTAAGAACCCCAATGTGCTCAGTGGGTCTTACTCTGCAGCATCTGGTGTAAAGAAAACATCCTTTTGGTAGAGGAGGCACGGATTTGGGGGCCACCCAGAGAAACATCCAGAAAGGCCTACCTGTTTTTCTTTCTTTTCTTGGAATTCTTCTTTTTCTTCTTCTTCTTCACAGGGGAGGGGCTGCAGGATGGAGACCTAGAGGAAGAAGGTAGTAGTATTAGGCAACGTGTTTATTTGTAAGCCTGCTTTAAAAAAACAAAACAGCTTGCTGATTGCGGCAAGACAGTCTTAGGCTGAGCCCTGGTGGCAGATTTTCCCCAAGCAAAACCAAAATAGTGTAGTGTAGTAGGGAGAGCTAGGTTCTGTATACAGTATTCTTGAACCACTCTGTCTTCCAGACAGTGGTTCTTGTGGGCCCAGGCTCCATAATCAAGTGAGTGGCATCTAAACACAGAGGAATAAAGAACCCTGTTGGATGGAGCCAATGGCTAACTAGTCCAGCATCACATTTCCCATAGTGACTAGATAGATGCTTACAACTACTACTACTACTACTACTACTACTACTACTACTACTACTACTACTACTACTACTACTAATTTATTTAAATAATTTATACCCCGCCTTTCTCCCGAGGGCACTCAAGGCGGCTTACAACACAATATTAAAATACATATATACACACATTAAAAAAAATTAATTAAAACAATTTAAAATAAACAACCCCAGTGGGTCACCTGAATTTACATATGTTAAAAGCAATTTGTTAAAAGGCTACATACTACATAAACTTAGTCAACAGCTGGAAATATCACTGACTGACATTGAATAATTGATACAAGTCTCAGCCTGAGGCCTACGTATCAACGAAATATCGACGTAGTATGTTATGTACGATGTTCCTAAAAGCGCCGTGTTTTGCAAACCTAATGGTGTCATTTCAGTAATCTGCAGTTATTTAAAATACAGCGGACCCTTTTTAACCGTGGATTTGGGAGCCGCGAACTTGACTCACCGCAGGTCCAGGATCTGCGAAGGTCCACTGAAAAAGCCGTTAAAAAGAAAAAAAGTCCCCAAATCGCTGTTTTACCTTTAAATAGCAAAATTGTGCTGTTTCCAAGCGTCCATGGGGTTCCCCCCCCCCCAGCCTTGTCCCAGAATGCACCCTGGGGCAAGGCTGGGAGGAGGACATTTTTCCAGTGCTAAAAGGATGGGGGAAAAGGTCGATCTGGATCAACTGGCAGATCACGGGATGATTTGCAATAGCTGTGCAAGGCTGTCTCAGTTGTTCAACAGCAGAGACTCCAAAAAGGTTTTCCTCCATTCTTTCTAAGGTAGGCTGTGTGGGTATCACTGAGCAACAGACCATCCCCAAAACATATGAAGCTGCCACTGAGTCAGGCTACTGCTCTACCTCACTCAGCATTATCTACTCTGACTGGCAGCAGCTTTTCAGACGGGTTATTCCCGAAGTCACCTGGAGATGCCAAGAATCAAGCCTGGGGATTTGCGCATGCAAATCAGGAACGTTCATGCCCAGAGATGGCCCTTCACCCTAAGAAAAATGAAAGCCAAACAAACTTTTGCTGTCTTTTACTCACCTTCGTCTCTTCTTCCGTGTCGATTTCTTCTTTTTCTTCTTCCCCCTGGCAGGAGGTGGTGTAAAGTCCTCATCGCATGACGGGCTTCGGGAGATAGAGAGAGAAAGGGAGAAAAAAACAACAACTCAAAGATACCAACTTTGCATGTGTCAATCATGGGCGTTTGTCAAAGTCTTTGACAGTTCTGATCTCTGAAGTATGACTGTCAGTGAAGAATGGCGTTTTGCGGCAGATCCAAAATGTATGGCGGATGTTTAATTGCCACGTTCCGGGTAATTTGGTCATGCTTGAAATTAACTGTCTCCTCTAAGGATTTAATGCAGATATAATGAGAGAGTTACTGTATGTTAACTTGCTTGGCACCAAGTTATTTAAGACATATTTATTGAGGTTAACAGCTCTATAATAGATTTATACATTTGGCTTCCCTCCGTAAATATGCTTTAAAATAAATTAATCAGCGTTTAATTTGCATTGGATAATGGTCATAATGCACAGACCCCCCCCCCTAATTTCTTTTAAAAAGAGAGTTTATGTACATTAAATACCAAGTTATCATTTAAATAGTACATTAAATAACAATTGGCCGACATGCATTCTGTGACATGACACTGGGCCAGTGGGCGTTTGAGGGTGGGAAAGAGGGAGGGAAGAGGAATAGCTCCATCCCAAAGAGTGGTTTATTTACCCGCATGCTTAGATTTTTATCCTGCTTACTGGAAAATAGGGTAAGTTCCAACTTGAAAGCAAAATCCTAAACTGCTCCCATTAAAAATAATAAAAAACTCTGCTCATGGTCAGAAGCCACATAATGCCTCTAACTTGCTGAAGCTAAGCAGGTCTGGGTTTTTAGGTATGTGGTGCAAAAAATGGTGCCAGCTATTTATGGCAACAGCTATTTTTTACCCATACCGCCCTGCGGTGACATTGCATCTGAGGGCATAGGGGTAATTAAAATGGCTGCTTCAAAGTAAGATACATACGGTACATTCTTTTATTAAGAAAAGGGAAAATGGATGGTATGGAGTGGTCTTGGACGGGAGCCCCCAATTTCTTCTGGGGGCTTCTGCCTCAGAATGAACTGAACTGGATTCAAATGGCGTTTATTTGTAGCCAGCTCCATTCATTCTGAAAATGAACGCAACCGGGTCCGGCCCATCCATGAGGCCGACTGAGATGGTCGCCTCAGGTGGCAGTTTGGAAGCAGGAGCCCAACGACCACCTTTGCCTTTCTTCACCTATCTCCGCCACTGCTTCCTGGATTCAAAAAGGAAGGGGGGGTGGAATGGAAGATAAAGTGTGCAGAAGAGGAGACTGGTGGGCCAGAGTGTCAAGGGTGCTTTTACTCCAATGCTGCTTGCAAGACATCTATGGAACTCCTTGCCAGGGGACTTGAGAACGACCCCCTCCCTCATGACTTTTCGGCGAGGGCTCAAAACGTTTCTGTTTCGTCTAGCGTTTGGGTGATGGGTTGTTGTCTGACTCCTGTGTCTCAAGATGTTCTGCTTTGCTGCTTCTCTGCTCCATATTGTCGCCACCCCCCCCAGTGGATTTTATTGTTTTTAATTTATTATATGTATTGTTTTAAATTATGTGTTTAATCCTTGTTGTAAGCCGCCTTGGGCATTTGCCTTGGCATAGGATAAGGTGGGGTATAATTTTTTCAAATAAATAAATAAATAGGGGGGGGTCTATATTTTGAGCTCCTCTGATAAATGTCTCATGACGTCTTGAGAAAGCATGTGGTTTTAGCGTGATGCCCCTGGAGCCCACGTTTTTGTCTTCCTCCCCAGTCATGCTCCTTAATCCCGGGGCATGTTGCCCTTTCTTACGGGAGATAACATCCCATTATCAACTTAAAAGGATGCTCTCGCTTCTTTTGCTGCTGTCGAGGGTTTCAAAGATCTTCCCCACGAAGGTTTGTGAAGAAAAGGCCCTCTTGGCACGCACAGGCTGCCTTTGTGATAAGGGCGTGTGATGTGCCTTTTAATCTATATTAAGATACAAGAACCGTATCTCCAAAGAACGAGGCAGATCTTTCCTTCAATCAGGCTACCTTTACAGAGGCTTGTGTGATCCACAGAAACTCATTTAACTCCTGCATTGCACAAGCCCAGTTTCCAGATGTGATGTTTTGTCATCCTCCTTCCGTTTCAGATGTTTTCCACCCCCAGAATTTTATTCATTTACTCATTTATTATTTGCGACAGTGGCTTTCCTACATAAGCAACATACAGATCTTGCTGGCCAGAAGCAAAGAGTAATGGCACGGATTTGAAAGGGGAGACAAGCAGCCACACAAGACAGTTCAACAGCATGAACCCCTGCCAGGTCTTAAAGCCGGAAACGGCAACGTATTGATTTCTTTTTCTCTCTTCTGACTGACATCCCACCAGTCTGGAGTGATGCAAGGAGGCTGACCACATCCAGAAGGAAAAACAACCAAAATCTGTACATCACAATCAAAGACATTGGGGGCTTGAAGACAGTTCAGGCCAGTGTTTCTGGTTGGGGTTTGAGGTGAGTCTTGGCAACTGACACTGGGCATGAGCCATCAGATGCTATAGCTTGCCACTCTCTTCTCCTCCACACTTCCTCTTTTCAAACCCAAGGAGCAGGAGAAGGATCAGCGGTGGGGACTGGTGTGCGGCGGTGTGCCACTAGATAAACGGGGTGGTGGTGGAGCATAAGAACATAAGAAGAGCCCTGTTGGATCAGGCCAAGGGCCCATCTAGTCCAGCTTCCTGTATCTCACAGTGGCCCATCAGATGCATCCAGGAGCACACAAGGCAGCATGATACCTGTATCCTGTTGCCACTCCCTTGCATCTGGCACTAAGAGATGGCCTATTACTAAAACCAGAGGTTGCATATACCCATCATGGCTCGTAACCTGTGATGGACTTTTCCTCCTTTGGTGCCTCAGGTGTTGGGAGGTTGTGCATTGACCTACTGGCTTATATATTGTTCACATTTCTCCTGCTGTTCTTACGTGCTGTGAGGTGGGGAGGCTTCGTAGAGAGAGGATTCCGATTTTGAGTCATGTATCAACCCACACACCTCTCCCGATGGAGTAACTGCAGAACGAAACTCTCTCGTCCCATGGTAGTCCCTGGCAGATCGACTCAAGAGACAGAGTAGTGCAAAGAAGATGGCTTTACTGTACTGCCTTTGATGTCTCCTCAAGCTGAGCTGGCATTCATTGTTTCTCTCTGATTGTAATCTAAGTCTAATTAAAAATGGGCTTGAGATTACTGGGTTGGTTAGGGAGATCTGCAGATGTGTGGCAGGCAGCCAGGCAGGCTTTTTCCTTTGTCTCTTCTCCAGGCAGAGGCTGGAAGCAAATAGGAAATATGCTTCAAATCTTGGGGCAGGTTAGCAGCAGGGGCCCTTGAAGCAACAATTTGCTTCTCGGCAGATTTTGGTTTGGAAACCCTTTCGTAGCGACAAAAAGTTGGGATAACGGCGGAAACAAGTTTTGAGAGTGAAAATACATGGACTGGCAGGCCACCATTGCTCTTTTCCAAATAAATGTATGCATCAGCTGCCTAATTAAATAAGTTTTATGTTACAGGAAGAAGGTTGTATGGGTAAATTAGCCATGTATTAGAAGTACAAAATACAGAGAACTCCAAAAACCACGTAAAATCTTTTTTCAAACTTTTTCAAACAACTAATAAAAGCAGGCAACGAAAAAAATTAAAAACGAATGTCCAGGAATTCCGGTATTTATATACAGAGCGACGTTTGTAATCAAAAAACCATTTTTACGTGGTTTTTGGAGTTCTCTGTATTTTGTACTTCTAATACATGGCTAATTTACCCATACAACCTTCTTCCTGTAACATAGTAGCTGGCCATGATAGCTTTCGTGCCAAAATAAGTTTTAGTTAATTCATCAACGGACAGAGCAATCCTACAGGTCCGCTCAGATGGAAGGCCTGTCAAGTTCAATGGGGCTTACCCTCAGGTAAGTGTTATAGGATTATAGCATTAGGATTGTACTTTTTTTTACCGGTGTAACCAGCAGGGGAGGGCAGGGCGGGAGGCTTTGGAGGGGAGGGGAAATTTAAATCCCCTATGAATCCATCTTTGGAGGAGATTTGAATCCCCTTTCCATTCAGGGGCCTCCTGTTCTCGCTGCACTGCTGGTTACACCGGTGGTATACATTGGATAGGATTGCGCTGTGGCTGACAGAGCAATCCTATACAGGTCTGCTTAGAAGCAGGGGCGTCGCTGGAGCGTGGCAGGGGGGTGGGGCGCCCCCAGGTGACGCGCGCCAAGGGGTGACGCGCGACACCCTTCAGACGCTCCGAGGCCGGCCCGGGAGCCTGCCTCAGAGCGTCCGACCCTGTCGGCGCTCCAGGGCCTTCTGAAAGAAGGCCCAGGCAGCGCGTCCATCTGGGTATTTCCCGGATTTTTGCCCTCAAAACGGGTCTGTGCATGCGCGAAAATCCGGGAAATACCCGGATGGATGCGCTGCCTGGGCCTTAGAAGGCAAAAAGCCCTCAAAACGGGTCTGCGCATGCGCGAAAATCCGGGAAATACCCGGATGGACGCGCTGCCTGGGCCTTCTTTCAGAAGGCCCTGGAGCACCGACGGGGTCGGACGCTCCGAGGCCGGCTCCCGGGCCGGCCTCAGAGCGTCCGGAGGGCGACGCGGGGGGGGGGGGAAGCCGGGTTGCCCCCCCGCGCCGATATCGTAGCGTCACTAGGGTGACGCGCGTCCCCTGCCCCAGGGTGACGCGCGTCCTAGTGATGCTACTGCTCAGAAGGAAGGCCTGTTGAGTTCGATGGGGCTTACCCTCAGGTAAGCATTATAAGATTTTAGGATTGTACTGTAAAAATATCGCTCTCTTTTGTTACTGCTGTTTTGTTATTTTAGACCCCTGTTTTAATTGCTTTTTTTTTTTTGCTGTTTATTGTTTTAATTCAATTAATTCGATTAATTAAAGTTAGAGATCCAGTGCGGTGTTCTGTTGACAACACTGGAGGTGAAGAGAAAAGATCTGGATTTCGAGTCCTGCTCAATAGGAAGCCGATTGGGTGACCTTGGGCCATCCACACCGTCTCTCAACCTAACCTACCTTACAGGGGTGTTGGGAGCTTGAGTTTTCAGTGTTTTTTTTATTTTCAGAGATTTGGGAAGTACGAGTATAGAAGCCATGTAAAACAAAATCCAGCCAGTTCACATGGCTTCTATACTCGTACTTCTCAAATCTCTGAAAATCGTTGCTGGCCATGAAAGCTTTCATTCAAAAATGTTTTTTTTTAATTGTTGTAACCCCCCTTGGGCATTATTTGATGGAAAGACGGGCTATATGCTAAATTATTCTAAACTACTTTTAAATCAACACACCTCTCATAGCCCTATTTGGTTCATTTTCATATCACTGCCCCCCCCCCCATACCACTGAACCCAAACCTTACCTGCATGATTTCTGTCTGGCAGACTCTTGGCTGTCTTTCAACCTCACACAGCCATTGGTCCTAGATGTCTCTTGAGCTGGGTGGGGATCCTCTGAGTGTTTGTCAGCAGTTGAAAGTGACAGGCAGCTGGGCACCTCAGAGCTGAAATAGAAGAGCAGAGAGGAACCTCCTGTGAAATAATCCTGGTCCGGAGAGGGTTCTGTACAGACAGTGTAAGATATTGCAAGCGCCCTGGGGCAGAGGACTCTCAGGACCCAAAAAGTGGAACGGTCCACCTGCAAGACCAATTGACTCTTCCAGCTCAGCACTCTCCACATTTCCTCTCCCTCTCTGTCCCCCTCTTCCTTTTCCAATTCAGGGAGTGGAAGGAAAGGGAGGAAAGAGGGGAGGCAAGTCGGTGGACAGAGAAGAGCTCTCCCACCAATCTACTGCCTGATGCAACAGCTTCAGTTGGCCTCATGGGTGGGCCGGCTCCGGACCCAGCTCTCGGCAAAGTTGGACAGTACTGGTTGAAGGGATAGTGCATCATAAGCTCCTCCCTATTTTATAATCCCTAGGGACATGGTATGACAAAAGTATAGTTCCTGGAGATAGGATCTGCAAGGGGAGATTGGAATTGCTTCTCATGGATGTCTTGTTCAAAGCACAAACTTGCCTGTGTTTGCTTTCTGTTGCAACTTCCCTCCTGACTCCAAAGCCTGGGGGGCAACACACACACACTCTCTCTCTTTCTCTCTCTCTCTTTTTCACATTCATTTGCCCCTACTGATCCCATGTTCCCATTCTCCCCGGTAAAGTTGCTTTCGGCAACTGGGATGAGAAATCACTAACCCAAATCAATTTGCCCATTAAGAATTGGGTTGGGGGCAGAGGGAGAAGGACGCGGCTCGCCTCCGGAGCGATTGGGAGTTTAGGAAGCCAGTAAGCACTTTCAGATTTGCACAGGCCACTGGTCTTGTCAGGAAGCATTTAGCAAGTGACCCATTCGGATCCGACACCTCATGAGAGCTGTTCCCCACAGCTGTGCAGACTCCCTGGGAGGGCAGAGGCAGCCCAAAGAAAGCAGGGAGGGAGGGACACACACGATGCATTGCAAAAGAGAGAAGCAAGGACACTGTCAGGATGTGGCAGACGGTGGCTGGACTTGAATCTGGGCCCAGGGGCTAGGGAGAAGCTTACCTCTGTTGTTCAGGAAAGGGCAGCGCTTATATCAGATCTGTCCAAATCAGATACTTCAAACAGCCTGCCAATCACAGGGTCTGAAGTTGCATACCCTATTTCCTGCTGCCCCTGAAGAAGACTTGGAAGCACAGCTCGCCCAAGACTGACCCGAACAGGGGCTGACCTGCGAAATCCTGCCCTAGCAGTGTTCCAACTGCTCCCACATCTCATCTTCCTGCTCCCTGGATGTGAAAAGGAAGATGGGAATGGAGCAGAAGAGAGGAGAGTGGTGGGATAGAGCATCTCCAGCACTCTAGCCCACCACTCTCTCTCTCTCTCTCTCTCTCTCTCTCTCTCTCTCTCTCTCTCTCTCTCTCTCTCTCTCTCTCCCCCCTCTGCACTTCCTTTTCTGCTCCATTCCTCTCTTCCTTCTCAAATCCAGACAGTGAGAGGAGAAGGACGGAGCAGTGGAGCGAGGTGGTGGTGGTGGTGGTGGTGGTGGTGGTGGTGGTGGTGGTGGAGGCGAATGCCCCCACACCAATCCACCGCCTGAGGCAAACGTCTCAACCTGCCTCATGGATGGGCCAGCCCTGCTCAGAAATATGAGGACATAAGTTCTTTACACCTGTTTATTGAAGAGTGTGGGGAGGGGGACTTGAGATCAGATCTGCGGCCCCCCCATCTGACCTACACCTGTTCAGG
The DNA here is from genome assembly GCA_026170595.1 of Plestiodon gilberti rubricaudatus. Lineage (NCBI taxonomy): Eukaryota > Metazoa > Chordata > Lepidosauria > Squamata > Scincidae > Plestiodon > Plestiodon gilberti. The sequence goes on from JANXHW010000008.1 coordinate 37,463,002, forward strand.
TGAAGTTACAAACATGAAGGCACTGTACATGTATGCACTCCCTCTATACATTTCTAGACAAGGCAGCCTATTTACTAAAGACAGGCCTGATCCCTGGTCCCTGACCAATCTGTGTCCCACGTTTGCCCCTATTTTTACCTTCGGGGGATGCCTTGTTAAAACTCCTAGCATGAGCCGCTAAAGCTGTCATTCTCCAGGGTACAGCTCTTTCCTCAGGGTCCTCTAGAGACATTATATCTTCTGAGTTGGGGTGACAGTGGGGGATGCATCTTATCTGGCGCATGCAGACACACATGCCTGAACATCAAGGGGTCGTGCAGCGGTGCGCAACCCGCTGCTTGACATGCTGGGGAGGCTCATTTTGAACTGTGGATAACAAGTTGCGAGGCAATTATATTTCCCTTGCATTTCTCTATCTGCGACCAATGGGCAGAATAAAATAAACGAATACGGTGGAATCCATTTACCGATTGAATGCCGCGAATGGGGGTGGAGGCACCAGTAATATGTGATGGGGAGGCTCCAGCGGTCATCCTTCGTATGACAGGGTGCTACAAATACATTCCTGTTTGCGTTTGTGGAAGGTATTGGGCTTTAGGACCTCTGTGTGGGTTTTTTGCAGTAGACCAGAGAGTCTGTAGTAGCTCAGTGGAAGAACATATATTTTGCATGCAGGGGATCTAGGTTTGATCTGACATCTCCAGCAAAAGGAAAGAGGCACCAGGAAAGAGTCCCTGGAAAGATGCTGCCCAGTCCACGACTTCCTGGCAGTGGCACCTAAGGCGGTATGCCAAATCCTGCCATTCCCCTTAACCATGCTCAATGTTCCAAATGCTGACTCTTGTTCCTCCTCCCCCTCCTCTTTCTCTTTGGATTAAAAAAAGGTGCAAAAAGGGAAGTGTGGAGAAGAGGAGAGTGGTAGGCTAGACTAGAGCTCAGAGACGCTCTAGCCCACACTTCTCTTCTCCTCCACGCTTCCTCTTCCGCTCTGTTTTCCCTGAATAGGAGGAGGAGACAGATAGGGGAAAGAGATGGGCACCTCTGATAATCTGTAGCCTCATAGACAGGCCATCTTTGCTCCTGCCAGTCAGCTTTATGTGCTTATGGATAAGGCCTCTTCTCTATATTCAGGGCTGCTACTAGCTTACGAGACCAGCTAGGCAACCATGCAAGAGCCCCAATTTTCCATCAAAGGGTTTCTGCCTCCTGCAGTACCTGGGAGGGATTGGCAGTGGGCATTTCTCCTTGATTACGTTTCCTGTAGGGAGCTTTGTGATAATCCTTTCCTTTAAGATAAGCAGAATTGTTCCGTTCGCATTCAATCGCATGCGCTTTTCCATCACAAACATGAAAGTCAACGAGGAAAAAACACACGCGCGGCACCCATCTGGCTGGCATCCCACATCCCTGGAGCCCAATCCAAAGGGATTATCAGTACTTTTGGGCTTTGGGGAGCTCCTGGATTCCATGAGAACAAATATTGGGTTGAAGTGGAGACAGCCTTTGATGGGATTGGAGAACAGTTATTCCCATCAATAATTGCTCTCAGCCCTAAGGGAACAGTTCAGAGCTTATTCCAAAATGGTACCATTTTTATTGTCTCAAGGCCAAGGATGAATTAACCCTGGCAGCGAAACAACAACAACAACAAAACCCCCACCAAAACATTATTCGGCCAGCGGGGAAAACAAAATATTTTCATTGGAGGGGTCCTTGCCTCGCTTCCTTCCTCACTGCAGCAGCAACGAGAAGCCCAAACTATTGAAAGTTAGAGCGACCTAAGCATGATGCACTCGTTTGCATATGCACATACGGTCGTGTGGGTTTATTGGGGGCTTGACTCCTGCGAACTAGGCTAACGGACTAGTTCACTCGGCGTATGATTGTGCAGTTTGACCGACTGGGGTAATAAGAAGAGCCCTGCTGGATCAGGCCAAAGGCCCATCTAGTCCAGCTTCCTGTATCACACAGTGGCCCCACCAGATGCCTCATAATTTTAGGTATAAATAGTGAGATGGTAACGAACCCCCGCAAAACCTCAGTGGAGGTGATTGGAGTTTGCTTCCCCCACATGGTTTGAGTGCTGATTGCAGCCCCCCCCCCCACCATGCATTATTTTTAATGAAAAAAAAAGTCCATTGCCTTTCTATTGACTTTTTTAAATATAAGAATAGTGCATGGGGAACTCGTCGGTGATCCTCCTCGATTGATTTGACAGGCAGCTGTCAATCCTCCATTGCAACGGCCTGGAATGATGCTTCATCATGACCATCATGCAACCCCCATGCTCAGAGCCTGCTTTAGGAGCTGCGGGGCCCAATTGGAAACATTTTTGCAGGACCCCAGGTTCACAGCCAAGGTCTGTAGAATCTTAGAAATATAAATCAAATGTATTGGAGGCATTACATCTCTATGGTAGAATGGCAAGCCATCAAGAGGTGCGCTTAAAAAAAGTGCATGTGACCAAATGGATCTAAGCACCACAGTTTAATATAAAATTGCACACATGTGTGGGTTAATCCGCTGAACCATGAGCTGTTGATCGAAAGGTCGGCACTTCGAATCCGCAACGGGGTGAGCTCTCGTTGCTTGGCCAGCTCCTGCCAACCTAGCAGTTCCAAAGCATGTCAATGCGAGTAGATAAATAGGTACCGCTTGCGGGAATGTAAACAGCGCTCCGTGTTCCAGCTGCATGCTACGCGCTGCGGCAAGGAGAGTCATGCAGGCCACATGACCACGGAGGCGTCTTCGGACAACGCTGGCTCTTTGGCTTTGAAATGGGGATGAGCACCACACCCTAGAGTCGGACACGACTGGACTTAATTGTCAGGGGTCACCTTTACCTTAAGTCTACGGGTAAACAAACAGAATGTATAGATTGCCTTTGAAAAGGAAATGGTTATAAAACCACTTATTTTAGTGACTGTGGAATGATTTCGTAAAAAATGGCATTGTGTGTATTTGACAAGATTAGTAGATTACTCTAGCGTGGGGGGCCCTTAGGCGTGGGGCTCAATTGGGAGCAATTGGTCCAATGGGCTTAAAGCCGGCCCTGCTTGCACTGAAAATTGCCAGATCCTCTCAGTTCTCTGACAGTGCAATCCTATCCAACTTACACCACTGGTGTAACCAGCAGTGCAGCGGGAGGCCCCAGAATGGAAAGGGGATTCAAATCCCCTCCAAAGGGGGATTCAAAGGGGGTTTAAATCTCCCCTCTCCTCCAAAGCCTCCCGCCATGCCCTCCCCTGGCAATAGGATTGCGCTGTGAGTCTGTGATAGAGGCGAGCCTTGACCCCATGCTTGTTGCAACCAGACATCCTTTTTTCCCCATTGCACTTTTTCAAAGTTCTGAAAAGAAGCATGAAGAAACTTAAGAAGAGGCGACCCTTAGACGTGCATGCTGTCTGATGCAAGAGGTCCGAATGAAGGAAGGAGCCTGTCCTCCTGCTTTTCGCTGAATGTGATTATGTGCTCCTCTGCCCTCCAATACAACATGCCCTGGCCTTAACCAACACCTCCGGGGACCTCTTGAAATGCGCCCCTGTCAGGCTGCCGAGCAATATTCTCCTCTTGATTAGCTGGAAGTCACTCAAGCCAGAGCGAGTGCCCTGGAGGTCTTTCATGCTGGCATTTCCTATGGATGTGTCTTCATGACGGGCAGGTGTGCCAAAGGGCAATCAGTGTGGCCTGGGACTTTGTGCTCTGAAATTGAAAACAAGTTCTCGGGGTCTCTTGGACTGAGCATAGCTTCCTGCAAGGCATCTGCTTGCCTGGGAAGACCATTTTCAAACAAAGGCTCCTGCAGGAAGATATCCCAGCTGCTAAACCAGCATAGAAGCTTCTGGGGATTTGGGGATTTGAAGTGTCCAAAGAAAGAAAGAAAGAAAGAAAGAAAGAAAGAAAGAAAGAAAGAAAGAAAGAAAGAAAGAAAGAAAGAAAGAAAGAAAGAAAGAAAGATAGGGGCGGGCATTACCTTTATTTATTTTATACAACAGTACAGGTCACCCAACAAATCATTAAACAACAAAAAAGTGGCTAATTTGATGACACTCACACAACACCTTATTGGTTCCATGCTGTGTCATAATAACACCTCATTGGCTCTCGGAACAATCAGTCCCATTGGTCAGTTTTGAGTTAAGGAAATCCACTTTTTGTTACATCGGGCAGTTGTGTTTTCTTTTTCCGGTTATTTGGCCATAACATTTGATCGAATACAGATACTTCAACATGGTTTGTTTCATTACATGCTGCATTAAATTCCCTTTCCAATGATATATAACCTTACGGTATTATTCATCCGTATAAAATTTCCAAAAGGTTTCTACAATTTTGGCCACTAGTGGTGTCACTCCCCCCCCCGAGGGTGTCACCCAGTGTGGTCTGCACCCCCTGCACTCCCCTAGTGATGCCACTGCTTCATCCCAGCCTCCAAGACTGAATTTTGCCTGTCCTTTTGCTCCTAACTCAAGGCAAGTGCCTAAGTGATGCCATAACAAGGTGCCTCCAGCTCCTGTTACTTTGCTTGCTTAACTCACATTATAGTCTGGTCCAGTACTCAAGACAGCACCCCTGGGTAGCCCTCATGGTATGCCCCTATCTCCTGCTTGTGGGCTTTCCAGAAGCAGCTGGTGGGCCACTCTGACAAACAGGGTGCTGGACTACATGGGTCTTGGGCCTGATCCAGCATTCCTGTGTTCTTATAAGCATGCCTGATACATAGAGTTGGCTAGACATACTGAAGCTCTGGAGAAATAATCACCTGCCAGCCGTCCTGTCCCCCTCCAACCAACCCCCCCGCGGATACTTCTATGGTACCTATGGCTGCGGTTCTCAAGGAGCACTGTTTTGAAATATACACTAGAGGTTCTTCCAAGGGGGGGGGGGATTACATCATTTGCAGCTTGAAACCTAGAGCCTTTTAGATGATGGCAGATTGATTCAATGGGGGGAGAAATCAATTAAATGTAAATAGGGAGAAAGATTAGAAAATCAGGCACAATGCTTTCTTAATTACAGCACCTAATCACTGACTTTCGAAAAAGAGGTTGAGCTCATTTCCTTTCCTACGCAGGGGACTGGGAGGCCTGAAATGAGATGTCTGTGGCTCCGCTTGAGTCGTAATTCACTAGGGAGCCTTGCGGAAGCTTCTGCAACACCCCCCCCCCCAAGCTATCAGGTGTTAATAGCCAAGCATTTGGTACGGCTTTCCACTCTCTCTCCCCACCTAAAAGAACAACCCATGAAAACAACAAAAAATTAGTTGCTTATCATTTTCCCCTTATCATTAGTTGCTTATCATTAAATTGTGGATTTCATGTGCAAAAATAAATGTGTGTGTGTGTGTGTGTGTGTGTGTTTAAATTTATAGACAAAATGTGATTAAATGCCTAATCTAATAATCTTTGCAGGCCTTGGAAGTAGGTTGCTGCAAGCCAGCAAGCAAGCTGCAAAGAAAATAGCTTGAATTACAACCAGCGTCACCTCGCCCAAGATATAAATGATCCAAAATGGGATCCTTCTCCAGCCTCTTTCTATGTAGACCCCCTCCCCTGCCCCACAGTCAGTGGAAGGCAGGGCATGATTCTGCACTGCGCCTCTCACACCATCTGCAAGAGTCATCCGGTACCAGCCAGTCTGCCAGATTTCCTTCCTCCTTTTCATAATGAAGGAAGCAAGGACAAGACCATCACAAAAAAAAAGATGTCCCGGTCTGTAAGCCAGGATGGTGTAGTGGTTTGGGAGTCGGACTTAGACCTGGAAGATCCAGGTTCAAATCCTCGCTCAGCCATGAAGCTTCCTGGGTGACCTTGGGCCAGTCACTATCTCTCAGCCCCACCTACCTCACAGGGTTGTTGTGAGGACAAAAGGAGGGGAGGAAATATGTACACCACTCTGAGCTCCTTGGAGGAAGGGCGGTATAAAAATGTGAAAAATGAATAAAAATGAATAAAAAAATAAATAAGGACTGGAACCCTGTTGACCCAACTTGAGGACTGATCTGGGTCTGCTTGAAAGGAGTGAGCAGGGGCCTCCTCATGAGAAGGGAGAGTTCTTGGTCCTGCCCCTCCCCAGTTGCTGGTACAAGCAGAAAGGGGACTCCGCAAGGTGCTGAACTGGGCACGGCTGAGACTCAGCAAGGAAGTGTAAAAAGCAAGCCATTCATGTGTTGATGAGAGAGAAGAAGGCTAGGCGAGGTGAGATCCCATGGTGATGTACGGAGAGGATGGAAGCCCAGTTAAGCTGCCTTGAAGAAAAGATGATGGCGACAAGGGAGATTCAACCCCCTCCGCTCCCGGAGAATCTGGGGCATGAAGGACTCTGAAGAATCTGGGCACCTTAGGGCGGCATGCCAAATGCCCCTGCCCTTACTTGAGTGATGCCTTGCCAAGCCGGAGAGATAAGCTAGTGTCCTTCTCCTCTTCCAATTCTGCAGTTGCCAGACCATACACAGTGCCACCTAGTGGGCTCTTCTGGCAAATGCCAGATTGCCAGAGATGCCCCTTGTTGTTGTTCAGTCGTTAAGTCGTGTCCGACCCTTCGTGATCCCATGAACCATATCCCGCCAGGCCTTCCTATCCTCCACTATCTTCCTGAGTTCGCTCATTTTCATGTTCGTTGCATCGGTGATGCTGTCTAACCATCTCATCCTTTGCCTTCCCCTTCTCCTTTTGCCTTCAGTCTTTCCCAGCATCAGAGTCTTCTCCAGAGAGTCCTCTCTTCGCATTAGGTGGCCAAAATATTTGAGTTTCAGCCTTAGTATCTGTCCTTCCAGGGAACAGTCAGGGTTGATTTCATTTAGGATTGACTGATTTGATCTCCTAGCAGTCCAAGGGACTCTCAGGAGTCTTCTCCAGCACCACAGTTCAAAAGCATCTATTCTTTGGCGCTCAGCCTTCCTTATGGTCCAGCTCTCGCAACCATACATTGCTACTGGGAACACCATCGCCCTGACTATACGAACTTTTGTTGGTATGGTGATATCTCTGCTTTTTATTATGCTATCTAAATTTGCCATAGCTTTCCTTCCAAGGAGTAAGCGTCTTTTAATTTCATGGCTGCTGTCTCCGTCTGCAGTGATCTTGGAACCCAAAAAAGTAAAATCTGTTACTGCTTCCATTTCTGCCCCTTCTATTTGCCAGGAATTGATGGGACCAGATGCCATGATCTTAGTTTTATTAATGTTGAGTTTCAAGCCAACTTTTGCACTCTCCTCTAGAGAGATGGATAGAGATGCCCCTATCCATCCTATATTTGCCTCCCTGCTCAATGTGTTGGGCCAGGAGGCATGAAAGGAAGGCTACAAGACTACAAGTCCATCACGGATGACACAAAGTCCCCCCCCCCCATGCTTTATACTGTGTTAGACCTTCAACATTTCTCCCTTTGGCCGGCAACTTCTCTCCAGGGTCTCAAGAGAGGTTGGTTCTTTCCCAGTCCGTCTGAATTTGGAGCCAAAGACTAAACTCGAGACTTGATGCATAACAAGGATCGTATGTTCCAGCCCTGAGTTTCCGTCCCTCTCCGATTCTGGACCAGGTGGAATGGTTTCCAAAGCTGAAGATTCAGCTTAATAAAAGCAGGTTTTGGTTCCAGCATTCCCCCCCCCCCCGGCCCTAGAAAGAGGCGATAGCTGGCAAAGGAGCCTCGGCAGGTGCGCAGGTAGCTGTATGAAGCCGCAGCAACAGCGTACAACCGCGCTGTTCAATTACTTTCGTCTGTGGGTAAATAGCTCTGGTGTAATGGGTTGATTAATCTTCTTATCACACAAAGCCCATACGTGTAATTACATCAGAGACTACAGATCCCTGAGCATAGTATCAATCAAGTGATCGTAGGGTTTTTTGTGTGGTTTTTTCCCCTCTCCCTTTTCTGGCTGCCATGCAGTAAATAGGAAGAGCCTTCCCCATCTCCCCTCTTAGCGTCTTGGAACAAGATGATAAGATCGAGTCGAGGAGGAAGGAGGGAGGCGGGATCTGCCCATTCAGCTGATCACCTGTCTCTACCTCTCCTCCTTTTGCCACTCCCTGGACTCCAAAAGGAAGAGGGGTGTGGAACAAAAGAGGAAGTGTGGAGGAGAAGAGACTGCTGGGTAGGAAGAGGAGGAGCCGTGGCAGAAGGTGGGCAGACAGGCCCTGCCATGTGCCACCAAAATGTGTACACTGCCCCACCTTGACCACGGCTTCGTCCCAGCTGGGATTTTTGTGTGTGTGTGTGTGTGGTGGTGGGGAATTGGGTTTTTCATTTGGGACAAGATAATACCCATTTTATTTTTTAAAAAAAATAAGAGCTTGTTTTTCATATCAGGAGCAATTGCAATTTAGAAAAAAAAAAATCGATGGCAGCTGGTGTTCCCCATGCCCAGGCACTGACCGCTTAAGCTGCTTAGGCAAGATTTCCCTGGCTCAAGGTGGATTTGTCATGATCACAATCACTCTTGGGCTTAAGTGATTCTGAGAAAAGGATCCCAAGAGCCACTCTAGGCCGCCAGTGTCATCTCCTCCACACACTTCCTCATCCGCTCCCTTTTCAAAATCACAGGATGATCAGGAGGAGGAACAGGTGCAGTTGTCGTTGAAGAGGGCTGGGCTGGGGAAGGGTGGGGTGGTAGTGGCCAACAGAGGTGACGTGGAAGACTCCCAACCATCTATCACCTCCCACCGATCTCTTGCTGCAGGAGGATTGAGGGGAGTTGGAGAGGAACTGATGAGGGGTGCCTGCACCCCACACCCCATGTGGTGCCCCATCTAAATCAACCAGTCTGCTGCCTGAGGCAACCACCTCAGTAGGCCTCATGGATGGACCAACCCAGAGGAGTACGGGCCACGTTAAACAGAATTAGAAAACAGGTCTTGCCCCACAAGGCTCACAGTCTAAAAATCAACACAAGTAGAGGAAGTGGAGGGAAGAACATGTGATTGTTTCATTTAGTTGTAGTGAGGCTTAGTTACGAGGAGGCTTGAGGACTAGGGACCTGGGTCAAAGGCATTATGGAAGCTTCTGACGTCAAACCAGAAGGCAAGTGGAATGAAATGTGGGGCTGAACTGAGCAACAATGGAAGGGGGGAAAATACTCATCTGCTAAAATAAAATGCAATATATAAAATAAGAGTTGTGAGCCTCCCATCTCCACGCCAGGGACATTGGTGGGATTTTGATTCCGCCATTATAGTCTGCTCGCAATCCGGCTTCTAAGCTCTTTTCCCCTTTTAGGATCAATTAACTGTTAACAAGCCCCTCTTATCGCTTTGCTTTTGAAAGCCATCGGTTGTTTCCGAGTGAGGCTATGCGTTGCCGAAACCGTCGGCGACGACCCCTCTTGTGTAGCTGCGATATCAAGGAATTATGGAACTTCAAACGCTCCCAAATGGGGATTGTTGCATTGAAGGCTCACAAGAAGGAAGAGATAAATGGTGAAAGATTTGGCACGAGAGTGGGTGAGTGGAAACCAGACAAGGTTATTTTTCAGGTTGTAAAGCATCCCAAGAGGTGAGGGGACGGGACTTGGAGGTTTCAGAATATGGAAGTGTTTGTCTTTTTCCAACACCATCCATAATTAACTTCTGGGATTCAGCGGCACAGGATGCGGCAACCGTCACTCTTGCTATCCTGGTCTACTCAAGCAACAGAAAGAAGTGGTAGAATCAGGGCTGGCTCATCCATGAGGCCAACTAAGGTGGTTGCCTCAGGCAGCAGACTGGTTGATTGATGGATGAATCCATGAAATTTGTGTTTGCTTAAAATGATAGTTTTAAAGGGAAAAAAAGCATCCTTCATTTTTAGATGTTGCTGCAGGTTCCATTTTGGAAGAGGCATTCTCTCCCATGGGAGAGTAAAGAGAGGATGCCTCTCCTGTGCTTTTTATAAGTACTTTTAGGAAACAATTGACATTTAAAAAAAAAGAATTGCCAAATTAATCAGGGATGCTTTTTTAGTGAATTAAGAAGAGGTTGAGTGCATTAAGCTAATGGGTCAATTTATTAATGGTTGCAGCCTGATTGAAAAGCAAGGGACAACAGTGAATGAGAGCAAGGGAGAGCTTTATTTGCTTATGATCAAGTGCCAGGGGCCAGACTAGATGGCCTCTGGGTGTATCACCAGGATGGATTCTACAAGAAGTTCTCTACTGCGTGCAGTTGTTCTGGGAAAGGAGAGGGGGGGGAGAAGGGGGCATGAATTATTTAACGGCACATGTTTCTTTTCTCCTCATCTCACATTTTTAATTATTTTTCTTTATACTAAATAATTAGTCTCAATCAAGGCAGGGAGCTCTTCAGAATTACAGCTCATTAGCCACTCTCCCATTTTCCAGTTGCTATAAAAAGTCAGGCTGAGCTGATGAAAATTAGACCTCTGCGAGCAGAGCGCGTGAGCTTCCTATCGCCGTCATCCGCATCCATTTAGCGCGGGTAACTGCAGCTGGTGACAAAATGCAGGGAGGACATCTTTGCACCGTCTTGCCATGGCAGGTCTGTCAGAAAGAACATCAGGAGGCTACCGCCTAAGCCAGTCGGGGATCGCTAAGGACAGAGAGCAACCTCACTTTGCTTCACTTGTGGAGATGCACCAGCAGGGCCGGCCCATTCATGAGGCCAACTGAGGCGGTTGCCTCAGGCAGCAGATTGGTGCGAGGTGCCCGTCTCTTTCCACCTACTTGCTTCCCCTGTTTCTCCTTCTTCTTCCACTCCTTGGATTGGAAAAGGAAGAGGGGGAACAGAGAAGAAAAGAAATGTGGAGGGGAGGAGAGTGCTGAGCTATAGCTTTGGAGAGTGGCAGAGGCAGTCTGGAACATCATTGGGTAAGAGTGGGGTAGCATGCTGCCTCATGCGCCAGGAGATCGTGGGCTGGCCCTGTGCACCAGTCTCCAGACGGAGACAGTTTCATTTTTCCACGTGGCCGAAAGAAGGTCTATTGCCTGTGGTATGCATACTCGTCCCAGTTTGGCCTCTAGTAAATGGATCATGCTGATGCTTACACTGCTTCAACAACAGGAAATAAGAAAACATCTGGATGGATCGGGTCCAAGGCCCATTTAGTCCAGCATACTATTTCCCACCAGCTGCCCACAAGCAGGTGATGAAGGCAGATCCCTCTCCCACCATTGTTCCCTACAGCTGGTATGCAGAAGCAAACCGGTATTGAACCTGGAGGTACAGTAGCAGCACCATGGACATTCTAGCCCACCACTCTCCTTTCCGCCACACATCCTCTTTTGTTCCATTTCCCTCTTTCTTTTCCAGACCAGAGAGAGGGAGGAGGAGGAGAAGGAGAGGTCACCCCTTGGCGGTGCAGATCATCGAGCGATGAACATGTTCTGTAGGAACCTGATCAAAGGAATCTGCTCTGAAATATGCTCTAAATCAGGGGTTCTCAACCTGTGGTACACGTACCCCTAGGGGTACGCAGACCATCAGGTGGGGGTACGTGAGATGGTTCCCCGTATCTTTTTAAATTTGCATTATTAATTAAGAAAAATTGAATATGTTTTAGAGTCTAAATGACCTAGTGTAGGTCGGCTTCTCATCACCCGCCATGGGTGTGGGAGAATATATCCGCTAAGCACGTTCAATAACTGGCCGGCTGTCAACCCTTATCTTCAGTCTTCCACTTACACGCTTGTTCTTTGGCTCTTGGCTAGGTCTGCCCATTCTCAAAGATTAACGCCGATCTGCCTATCCTACGACTGAGCTCTGCTCTTGCTTAGGGAGGGTATGCTTGCAAACAGCACATTTGCGCTTTGGCGCATGTGCGAGAAGACAGGGAGAGAGAGAGACCAACCAAGTTCTGGGGGTGAGGAGAGCTCAGGACAAATTTACCTGCAGGGGTATCCTGAGACCAGTTGAGCCTCTGGGACATTCCCGTCACTCTGCATCAGCCAGGCAGAGATCTGCCTCTGGCGTCATCACACAGGCCAGGAGCAATAAGACAAAGTCAACCCACTTTTCCCCTCTCTAGTTTGTGTCGCTGCAGTGACTGACTGCAAAAACAGCCTGTTTTTCCATGCTTCTCTGATACAGGGGACACGACATGCTCCTGCCTTATCCTGAGTCACCCCCTTGTTCCATCTAGGTCGGTGGTCTTCAATTTGTCGGTTGCTGGAAACCCCCCCCCATCAATTCCAATCTGCAACATGGGGGCCACCTTCAAGAGCCCAGCAGGTGAGAGGGATTGGCGAGTTAGCGACCCTGGTTCCTGCTGCTGCCTGGTGATAGCCAATCAGCGAGCACAGCTACTGTTTCGTTCTGACCATTCTTTCCTTCCAGGCCAGTTGGAAAGAGAGGAGGGCAGAGTGGCATGGCAACAGTGTGTGCTCAGTTTTGAAAAGGGTAGGGGCAGCATATGCAACTGCTCTGCCTGGATCCCTCACCCAAATGCTGCCTCCACATGCGCACACACTCATATGGGTGACGGGGAGGGCAGGTGGGCAAATGAGTGGGTGCTGCACCCTCATCCCCCTTCCCTTTGTCTACAAAGAGCATGACATGCGCTGTGTAACTTCTCTTTGAAATGAAGGGGACCAAGATATGCTTCCCCCCCTTCTCCTTCCAGCACCCCTTCTTCCGACTTGCTTATTGAGGAAAACAGGTGGTGGCTTATGCATTGGAGCCATTCTTCTTATCGTTGTCATATTATTTTTATCGGTAATATTGCGATGCTTTGCAGCATCTATTCTTTTGTCCTTGCTTCTTACTACAGGGATATTTGTCTTTTCTTTTTGAACACTTTTGTAATTTGAGATGAACGTTAAATTAAAACAACCGCAACACAGAGAGTATTTTACAGTCGGGGTGCCACCACGGAGAAGACCCTGCTTTTAGTTGCGACCTATCTAACCTCTGAAGGCAAAGTGTCCAGAGAAAGATCTCTGCTGAGGATCTTAATCAGTAGCAGGACAGATATTGGCCTTATATGGAGTTAGACCCTTGGTCCACCTAGCTCAGTATGTCTACCGGACTAGCCGTAGCTCTCCAGGGATTCAGACAGGAATTTCACAGCCCTACTCAGAAAGGACAGGGATGGAATTGGGACCTTTCTGCATGCAAAGCAGATGTTTTCCTACTGATCTGTGGTTCCTTACGCGAATGAAAAGGCACATATTCACCAGGAGACACAACGTTTTCTGAAAACATTCTGAAGTTTTTCGAGAACATTCGCTGCCGCCCCAGTCAAGTTGACCTCCGACAGACAGAGGAGCCCAAGAACTTCGTAAAGCAGAATGAGGTCCAGCAAGTGACATTTGCAATGAAAAGAGATGTTTTGTGCAAAAGTGTGTCCCTGTGTGAACGTGTGCAGGATTGCGAAGTGGCACCCTGTGCGTTTTAAGAGTGGGAGGCTGCTCCTTGCAACGCCTCTTCCCGTGCAAACGGGTTTCACCCGCGAGGTGCCGACGGAGCTTTCATCTTGAGAGTAATGTCACTGAGAGTCACGCAGATGTAAAAAAATCCAATAAGCCTCCAATCTTGGACTGACGGTGCCATTTCGGCACTTTGGCTCTCTGCCCTCTCATCCCTGCACCCCCCGTCAGCTGTGATGCTCGCGGGTTTGTGTGAGCATCACCCAAATCAATTTTCTAGCAAACAGCCTCGAGTTCTATGGGCCACTTTGCGGCCGTTTGCATCTGCTTGCCATGGGGGCCTCTCGGTACATTGACCCTGGTCCTCTCTCCCCTATCTCCTGGGATTAGGGATTCAGTGTCCAGGAGAGGAAAGAAGAGCATTGCATCCTCGGAAACCTGCTCAGATATGCCTTGGGTCACATCTGCTTCTTAACCCTGTAAACTGTGTCCGTCGACAGCCAGCCCTCCTGCCGCAGCTGGCACAAGGAGACGGAGGGAACGCGGCAGGGAAACCGGTTGTGACCACAGAGATAATAAAAGCTAAAGTCAATGGACTCCAGTACTGTAGGTTGGCTGACAGTCAAACCCAGCCATGTGTCTGGTAACCAATGCCAGACAGATGGGAGGGGGAAGATAACATAGACATGGAAGGATTAGCATAGAGTGAGCTGTTATGCAGCCTCGCAAGGTAAAGGTAAAGGTATTCCCTGCTCGAAAGCCAGTCATTTCTGACTCTAGGGTGCTCAATTCTGTTTCTAAGGCCAAAGAACCAGCGCCGTCCAAAGACGCTTCCGTGGTCATGTGGCCGGCATGAGTAACGGAACGCTGTTACCTTCCCGCCGCGCCTTCCCGCTGTTACCTATTTCTCTACTTGCAATGTCTTGCTTTCGAACCGCTAGGTTGGCAGGAGCTGGGACAGGAGACGGGAGCTCACTCCGTCACGCGGCACTCGGGTCATGAACTGCTGTCCTACTGACCTTCCGGTCTGCAGTTCAGCATCTTAACCACTAAGCCACCATGCATGGCCCCTTTAGTCTTGCAAAGAAGCATGCAAATATTACTTGTTGGGTTATTTTTATTAACAAAATACATGTATTAAATTTGGTAAAAATGGAACGGCAGCAACAGAAACAAAACCAAGGGCAGAAACAATGGAGCCGGGAGTGGCGCAGATTGTAAACACTCAGAAAACTGGCTATTACTGTTTGATTTTATACAGTAAACTTATACTTTATGGGGTTTTATCGCATTTTATATTGCTGGCAGCTGCCTTGGGCCTTATGTTGCAAGAGGGACAGGTGGAATATAAATGCTTTAAAATAAAATAAGAATAGAAATGCCTGTGTGAAGAGCCAGGCCTTCAACCTCTGACGAGCAATGCAAGGAGGGAGGCAGATGTACACTAGATGGCATGGCATTCCACAATGTGGGGGGCCACATTGAGAAGACCCTGTCATGTGTTGCTGTCAATGGAACTTTGAAAGACAGCTGGACATGCAAGAAAGGCTTCCTCCCATTTTTTAGCAGATGGGTAGATTCATAGAGATGCAGAGTTCAGATATCTTGACCCTTCAAAGGCAATCACCGTGCATCGTGCCCAGAAATGCATCAGTTAGCCAATGCAGCCGAAACAACAAAGACGAGACAGGTTCATACAGGGTCGGCCCATCTGTGAGGCCAACTGAAGCACCTGCCTCAGGCAACAGATTGGAAAAAGAAGAGGGAGACAGAGAGAAAGAGGGAATGTAGAGGGGAGAAGAGTGCTAAGCTGGAACATTGGAGAATGGGAGGAGCAGAGGCTGGCACATCATCGGGTAAGCAGGGCAGCATTTGGCCTGCTGCCTCAGGAGGTCTTGGTTAGGGCCAGCCCTGGGTTCATGTCGTCTTGTGCCAGTCAAATATTAAGCCCACAAGTTGTTCACCTGTCTGTCAACATAAACTCTTGCAAGGTATTTGCAGCACAGCTCACCTCCAGAAAAGGAAACAAGAGACCGTGCTTTCCTCTAAGTATAACACACGCACAGACACACACAGCCAAGTTCCCCTCCCTGGCTGCCTCGAGGTACTTCTCTCTCGGCGAGGGTTATTTATGCCTTTCTGCATTTTCCTTTGCATTTCAGCTGCTGGGTGCTGCCCTTTGATTTCTGGTTGCCTCCATTGCCATCCTGACCATCTGTTTATTTTTATTGCCCTGGCGAGAAATACGATCACGTGCTCCCGGCAGCGTCTCCTCGATGACAGCTGACGATGCTCCCGGCAGGTACAGCAATGCCCTGCAGGCTTGTAGCTCCAAAGCTCGACTGAGTTCTGTTAGAATTGCAGATTTCACTGCAGGGTTATGGGGGGGGGGGGGAATCCAGCTCTGAGGATACAGAAGGTTCATGGGGAACAGTGCCGAAGATGTGATTGGCTGGCAAAGTTCCACGTTGCCCCCCCCCCTCCCCACGAGCCTGGTAGACTGCTTCTACACGTGGCGGGAGTCGAAAGTAGCATCTTTGGAAAATAACACTGTCCCTCCTTTACCTGCACCAGCTTCTTTACCACTCTCTCTTCCTGGATTGGTAGAGGAAGAGGAGAATGGAGCAAAAGAGGAAGTGTGGAGGAGAGTGGTGGGTTAGTTAGAGCATGTATCCCACCACTCTCCCCTCCTGCACACTTCCTCCTCGGCTCCATTCCCCCCCCCCTCTTTCAATCTAGGGAGTGGAAGGAGGAGGAGGAGCAGTGAAGATGACTAGGTGGATGCCCCCTATCAATCTACTGCCTGAGGCAACAGCCTCAGCCAGCCTCATGGATGGGCCAGCCCTGGTACAGAGGCTGATCCAATCCCAGGGGATGTGTGCCGGTTTGGAAAGGACGTGTCTGGAATGGAGCCAAGAGAGAGGTTGTGAGCATTTGATCCCCTCTTTGAATGCTTGTGGGCAGAATCAAGACAAACATGTGCTGCCTCCTTGCAAGGGCTCAGGCTGTTGCGAGCAATCAAATTGAATGCTTGCAAAGCAGGGCCGGCCCAGGACCTCCGAATACCTAAAGGTGGCATGCCAAATGCTGCCCCCCCTTACCCAATGATCTACCAGCCTCTGCTCCTCCCACTCTTGCCTATGTTGTGAGTCAAGCCATGTCCTCTTGGCCTCAGTCTTCTCTATCTGCAGTATGGGGGTAATAATACTGACATACCTTCCAGGACAACATTATGACTTTCCATGTGCTTGGCACACTCAGAAAATGCTATAAAAATGCTATAACATGTGATTGTAATGCACAGATGATGCTGCAAATGCGCAATGTATCGGGCGTCATTTTCCAACGACGACGAGAACTTTCTTGGATTTGCAAAGCTGCACGCGGAGCCCTGTGACAGTTTGATTGCTGCTCTCTTTGACTACAATGCCAAGCATCTCTAGGTGCTTTAAAAACAAAATACGGATAAGGAAAATATGGCTCCATATTTAGGAAATAAATCATCAAAACGTGTTCTTCCAGGCACGTTTAGCATAAAGATTCTATTTCATGGTAAACAAACATGGCTTAATAATTACATCAAGCAATTATGATGCACGCTTGTTTCGGAAATAGATCGAACGGACAGATGGGGAACTTGATTTAATTCCGCCTTTTCCTTTGCGATTTAAATCAATCCATCCTGATTCGTGAAAAGGAAGCGTTGGAGCTGCGGTTGCTTACTCGGCTCAGCCCATCCATGAGGCTGGTTGCCCCATATTGATGGGGTGGTGGTGCTGGCCTCCACCTCACCTATACATCTCCTCCTCTTCCTCCTCCTCCTGAATCCAAAAGGAGAACAAAGAGGAAGAAAAGTGTGGAGGAAAGGAGAGTCTTGATGCTCTAGTCCAGGGGTTCTCAACCTGTGGGACGTGTACCCCTAGGGGCACGTGGACCAATGGCAGGGGGTACGCCAGAACCTTTCCCTTATCAGCTGATTGTCCGGAATTTTTAAAGTTACCGTATTGGTCTGAGTATAAGACTCACTTTTTTTCTCCTAATTTAAGTTTTTAAACTAGGGGTGCGTCTTATAATCAGGCTGTTGCAATTTAATGCCAGTGATTTAATTTATTTTTTTTAATAGCACCAAACTTTAAGGGTGCGTCTTATAATCAGGTGCGTCTTATACTCGGGACAATATGGTACTTGTTTCTGCGCCGAAGCTCCGCCCCAGCATGCCTCCGCAGCAGTCCCAGCCCACTCCACTTCTCTCCTCCACACTTCCTCTCTAGTCTTCTCTTCCTTTTCAGAGCCAGGGAGTGGGAGGAGACAGTGGCTGGCATGCTGACAGGTCATTGGGCAGCATTTGACACCTTGCCTCAAGTGGGCCAAGCTTGTTGCTGACTCTCATTCCGACAGGGTGGCGGGTTCCAATTCCCTGCTCAGTGACAAAACGTAATGAATTTGGCCAGACTCTTTCAGCCTAATCTACCTCACTGGATCAAATGGAAAGGAGAGAATCATGTCCTCCTGGGAGGAAGGACAGGATAAAATTGTAATCAGTAAATTAAATTAAATTGGGCAGGTAAATACCTCCCCCCCCTCCCCGTCAGTGGAATCTGTACTGGGATAACTTCATGCGCTGAACGTCTGCCCATAGAGCCCCTATTAAATGCACAGGAGCTTGCTAGAAAAAAAAGGTGGCAACCATCCAAGAGATATTCTTGATTCGCACGAGGCCTTCCTGCTGCGTGGCTGTGATGCTCTAAGACGTGAACAGTGGGATCACCGTCTTGTCTTGTCTCAGGAGATGGGAGGCAATGCGTAGCATGAGAGAGGAAAGAAAGATTTCACATCTCTGTTTGGCACCCACCATCTGCGTCCCTTTTGTCGGGAGATTAATGAGGAGTGTAGAGCTAGCCGGTGGAGAGAATAGGGCCTTGAAGGCTCACGTATGATTCTGCCAGCCAGACCGGCTGCACTGGGACTCCTGATGCTCAACAGGATGCTGCTATATGTTGTTTTGTGGCACATTTCTACTCTTCTCTCTCTCTCTACCTCATTCAGGACTGGCTGCTCCGTCCCTGAGGCTCCTCCTCCTCCTCCTCCCCCAACTCCCTGGATTTGAAAAGGAAGAGGGGGAGCAGAGCAGAAGAGGAAGTACGGAGGAGGTGAGAGTGGCAAGCTAGAGCATCGGAAGACCAGGGGGAGAAGAGGAGAATAGTGGACTAGTAGAGTGTTGGAAGTTGTGGGGAACAGAGAGGAAGTATGGAGGAGAGGAGAGTAGTGGACTAGAGTGTTGCAAGAAGAGGGGAACAGGGAGGAAGTATGGAAGAGAGGAGAGTAGTGGACTAGAGTGTCGGAAGACGAGGGGAACAGGGAGGAAGTATGGAGGAGAGGAGAGTAGTGGACTAGAGTGTTGCAAGAAGAGGGGAACAGGGAGGAAGTATGGAGGAGAGGAGAGTAGTGGACTAGAGTGTCGCAAGAAGAGGGGAACAGGGAGGAAGTATGGAGGAGAGGAGAGTAGTGGACTAGTGTGTCGCAAGAAGAGGGGAACAGGGAGGAAGTATGGAGGAGAGGAGAGTAGTGGACTAGAGTGTCGCAAGAAGAGGGGAACAGGGAGGAAGTATGGAGGAGAGGAGAGTAGTGGACTAGTGTGTCGCAAGAAGAGGGGAACAGGGAGGAAGTATGGAGGAGAGGAGAGTAGTGGACTAGAGTGTCGCAAGAAGAGGGGAACAGGGAGGAAGTATGGAGGAGAGGAGAGTAGTGGACTAATGTGTCGCAAGAAGAGGGGAACAGGGAGGAAGTATGGAGGAGAGGAGAGTAGTGGACTAGAGTGTCGCAAGAAGAGGGGAACAGGGAGGAAGTATGGAGGAGAGGAGAGTAGTGGACTAGTGTGTCGCAAGAAGAGGGGAACAGGGAGGAAGTATGGAAGAGAGGAGTGGAATGGACTAGAGTGTCGGAAGACGAGGGGAACAGAGAGGAAGAGGAAGTATGGAGGAGGTGAAAGTAGCCTTGGCATGGAGGATTCTTGGAAAAAAATAGTAGCCAGCAGTGGATTAGAGCTGCAAGAAGCAGAGGTGAAGTCATTTCTTAGAAGCCCTGCAACTCGACCCCCCCCCCAATAATCAAAATAGCTTCTCCCAATTTCATGGCCAATTCAGCCCCACCCTGCTTCACACCATGGATGAAGCAACAACCCCCCCCCCCCCATGAACTGTCTTAGAATGCCACAACCAACTTCACCCAAAGGCTACAATCCACAGACCACTTGTTTTGAGACAGTTTCGTTGATGTGACCTTTGGGTGAAGCTGGTTGTGGCATTCTAAGACATTCTCATGAGAGGTCCAACTTTGCCATGCTGACCCCTGAACCTGAAGTATCACAGGCAATGGTAGCACCCAATTTGCCATCAGGGGGTAGGATTGGGTGCCATGGGGAACCCGACGAGGATTTTCCCCAGACCCCCAGAAACCTAGCACCTAGCACTAAGAGGGCTGCAACCACTGTGACCTGGACACTGCTTGGGGATAAGACATGTCCCTTCAACCTGTGGGAAGAAGGAAATATTCTATAAGTCTCACTCCCTACAACCAAAAGCTGGCAGGGACCATTCCCGCACGCCA
The DNA here is from genome assembly GCA_026170595.1 of Plestiodon gilberti rubricaudatus. NCBI lineage: Eukaryota > Metazoa > Chordata > Lepidosauria > Squamata > Scincidae > Plestiodon > Plestiodon gilberti. The sequence goes on from JANXHW010000008.1 coordinate 37,482,902, forward strand.
GAACAGCAGCTGCCTAATGAGATGCAGAGCCCTGTTGCACTCTCGTTATGTGCTCCGCTTCTCTTCAGCGCATTCGTGGCAGGTGTTGCAGGGACAAGATTTCCCCGTTTCCGAGTCATTAGGACCTAAGCAATTAAACAGAATGCTGATCTAATAGAAGCTGCCTTGATACAATGGGTGTAAATCTGCAATAGCCAGCTACATGACTGGAGATGTATTTCGGGAAGGAATATGCTGTGAGCAGTATCCAAGGAAATGAAGGGATCCTGAAAACACAAGTGTGTGTTTTTCATCCAATCCAAGCAGGACTAACTCAAGACCTTCTGGTGCCTGAGACAGTACACAAAATGCTACTCCCTTACCTAGCATTACCCCAGCTGCTTCCACCATTCCTCCTGCTCCCTGGATTCCAAACGGAAGAGAACAGAGCCTACTACAAGCAAGTGCGGAGGAGAGTAGAGTGATAGGCTAGAGTGTCAGAAAGGAAGAGGAGAACAGAGCATACAAGCAAGTGTGGAGGAGGGTAGAGTGATAGGCTAGAGTGTCGGAAAGGAAGAGGAGAACAGCATACAAGCAAGTGTGGAGGAGAGTAGAGTGATGGGCTAGAGTGTCGGAAAGGAAGAGGAGAACAGAGCATAAGAGGAAGTGTGAAGATGAGTGCTGTGTCATACCACCAGAAATGTCTACTCCAGCTCTCTAGATTCAAAAAAGAAGAGGGGAATGGTCTGGAGTGTAGGAGGAAGTATGGAGTAGAGGAGAACAGTGGGCTAGAACATGGAGACTGCCACTCTGCTCTCCTCCTCCACACTTCCTCTTCTGCTCCATTCCCCTCTTCCTGTTGAAACCAAGGTGTGGAAGGGGAAGGTGCAGTGGAGGCTGATGTATCGCCAGATCAAGGGGGCATTTGGTGAATTAACTCAGGTGTTGGGAGCCGGACGGCCTGGCAGTCTACAGGGCACCTGGTTTCTTCATGTAGTAGCCGCTTACAACAATTCTTACAAAGTCCATAAGTATTTGTATCCCCATATTGCAGGTGGGGAAGACTGAGGTGAGATTCAAATCAGGGACGTCTTGATTCACATCTCACTTGCTTCACCGCTCAAGGATCCTGTTCACTCAAGCATCCTGTTGAGTGTCAGGATGTCATATTGTCATATTGTCAAGCACAATTTGCCCGCGGAGCCTCAATCTTTTCATCATGGTAATGGGTTTGCAGCCTCATCCGTGCTCTCCTGTACTCCTAGGCTCCAGTAAAGCATACCTGTCTCCTTCCACTCCCTGTCCCCCCATGTGTGGACTCTGATTGGAGATGAAGGTGCTACACTGACCCAGCCGTTCTTCCGACTCACCTTAGATGTGGACTGGAAAGCCTAAGTGCTATTGCTCAGCTGCTCACCAGAGGGCAGCAGCGTGCTTGTCACACAGAGTTTCCTCTGCCAGCTTTTCATAAGTTGGTGTTTAGCATCTGCAAGGGTACAGAGGAGGAACCAGAGGGGGAGGGAGCAAAAACAGGCTTCCTGGCTACTGCAGCTAAATAAGAAATAACAGCTCTGCCTTGGCCTTTTGTGGGAAAACATCTGGCATTCCTGATCTGATGGGTTGCTTAAAAAAAAAAAAATTAGAGGGCTGCCAGCATCAAAATGCTTAGAGAGATGGATAACTTATTGCTTTGGAGGGAGGCTTTTTTGTTTGGCTGAATAGTTAGGAGAAGAGGTCTGAGAAAGAAGGACAGTAAGCTTGGAACATGCATAGGATTGCACTCTCTGATGCAATTTTAATCTTTATCGGAGGGGGATATTTTTCATCCCACCGTTCAGTTTGCATACTTTTGCTTTAAACGACGACAACCCACTCCAAGCCTTTGCAAGTGAGCTAGATCTCCAAATGAAGCATCATCAGTGTCAAAATAGAGATAAGTGGCCAGGGAAGAAAATACGCTAATTCAGAAATTTAAAGGCGGCGGTTTTGTTGTTCCATCATTGTGGTTATGGGAGGGGGAGGTGTTGTGATGAGCTCCTGCACTTCAAAACTGTGCCCATGTCCCATCAGGAGGACTAGAGGGAATAACTGGACGACTTCAACTCATACTTTGTGAATTTCAGAGTTGCTGGGGAGTTACTCAGCGTGTAAGTCATCTGTGGAACTCCTTGCCACAGGACGGGGTGATGGCACCTGGCCTAGATGCCTTTAAAGGGGCGTTGGATAGATTCATGGAGGAAAAAGCCATCACAGGTTACAAGCCATAAGCAACCGCCTGGCTTTAGAAGTAGGTTTTCTCTGTGCCAGGTGCAAGGGAGTGGCAGCAGGAAATCTTGTTGTCTGTGTGCTCTCGGAGGCATCTGGTGGGGCCACTGTGTGATACAGGAAGCTGGACTAGATGGGCTTTTGGCTGATCCAGCAGGGCTCTTCTTATGTCCTTATGTCCCTACAACTGGTGCAAGGAGGCCCCATCTCAGGAGAAGCAGCTGTTATTGCAGGAGACAGATGGAAAATCCAACTCAGTGTGGTGTTTGCTTGTAAGGGATGGAAGCCAGTAGCCTCTGCTAAGCCAGCTGTCAGTCATGCTGTCAAGGGACAGAAGTGAGGTTGGAGTGGCCCCTGCTAAGCGATCCCAGAAGGAGCCTCAATCAGGGGCCTTTTACCTACTCCCAAACGTACACAGATCAGATAATCTTCCAGTGGGTGCTCTACTCCCTGGGTGCTCCATTGTTCTTTCAGTCTAGAAAGAAGGTGCCTGAGGGTGGGGACTTGATTGAGATCTACAAAATTATGCATAGGATGAAGTTCTTGTCCCTCTTCCACAATACCAGAACCAGGGGTCGTCCACTTAATATTGACGGGCGGCGGGAGAGTCAGAACAGACAAACAAACAGAAAGATTTCTTTACCTAGTTGGAATTCAAACTGTGGAACTCCTTGCCACAGGATGTGGTGATGGCACCTGAAGGCCTAGACTAGGTCTTTCAAAGCAGAGTGGGCAGACTTGAGGGAGGAAAAGCCCATCACAGGTTACAAGTTGTGAGGATGACTGTATGCAAGCTCTGGGTTTTAGAGGGAGCCTATTTATGAATGCCAGATGCAAGGGAGTGGCAACAGGACACAGGGATCTTGTCCTGTGTGCTCCCAGAGAGTGATGAGCTGCTGTGAGATCTAGTCCAGGAAGCTGGACTAGATGGGCCCTTGGCCTGATCCAGCAGGGCTCTTCTGATGTTCTTATGTTTAGGGCTCCGGTATTGTCATGGTCGGGGTGTCTGTCTAAGTCAACTTTCAGCACTGCCAGGAATATAGAAGGTCCCCCCTCCTTCCTTTCCGACACTCTAGCCCATCACTCTACTCTCCTGCACACTTGCTTGTAGGCTCAGTCGGTGGCACCTCCAGTCACAGGATTTCAGGCAGAACAGAACTCTTAGGACTCTGCCTAAGACTGTGGAGAGTGGCTGCCAGATCACCGACAATCTGCCAGAAGATGCCAAACTGCAAACTCTGGATACAGAGGTTCAGCTGACGATGATGATGGCAGTGGTGATGTCAATGATGCCTGCCTGTCTTCCATGGAGAGCCTCAAAGCAGCTTACAATACCAATTAAAACCAGAGCCAGTTAAGAATGCAAAGATGACAAAAACACCACGACACTAACAGCAGCAAACTAAAATACAGTCAGGAGGAAGGAGAAATGCGTGTCCAGGAAATGCTTGCTTTAAGAGCCAGCTCTTAGCCTACAATGGCTAGGCAAGGAGGGAGGCAGACGGGGCCTTTGTGGGTCACACACTGGTCACATGCCTGGCCAACCTCGAAAGACGTGAGGCCCAATGGAGATGCTTACTGGGCAATTGTGGGGCAGCAACAATAGCAGGTTTCCTCCTCCTCCTCCTCCTCTTCCTCCTCCTCCTTCTTCCTGCAATGCCATTTTACAATTTCCAGTTGTCCTGTCCCCTGACACTTCATCTGAAGCTGGGGCAATCTGGGGATTTTTAGCTAGTGCCAAGGGAAGGAAGAGCATGGCACACACACACTGCTATCATGGTCTGCTCCCTGCTGTCTCCCTGTAAGCCTCCCCATTGGCTGCCCAGCCAGGAAAGCTGACCGGGAATTGGACAGTGGACAGGTGACACTCCAGCTGCTGGTGGCAGCATGGAGGAGGATGACATCTACTGCCCAGTTCCCCCAACAGGAGGGGCGGTCGGCATGTGCACATGCTTTCCAAAGCATGGGGGAGGAGTGCACCATCGGGGAGGTCTCTGTAGTAGGGCTTTCGCCCCAAGTTTCCCCTAAAGCTGGATCTGCCGCCAGACGTTTTTACAGGGCCTGATAACATTAGCTCTACCTATCATCAGGGGCTCATTCTCTTGCTCATCCTCCAACATGGAGGATTGCCATCACTTGCGAACAAAGCCATCACTTGCCAACAAAGCCATCACTTGCCAACAAAGCCATCACTTGCCAACAAAGCCATCACTTGCCAGTAGTGCCCTCCTGCCTCCCACATTGGACAAATGGGCCAGTCCCTGTGCCGGAAAATAAACAGACACAAGCCTGACATTTAAAAAAAAAAAACCCGACCACATTCAGTAGCCAGCGGTAGAGAATTTCAATCTCCCCCAAACCCGCTTTGCTGTTGACCTGAAAAGCACCAGGCATCAGCAAAACGCGGTGACAAAGCCTCCCGGGTGACAAGTGCAGAACGAGAATTGATCAGCAAATTTGGTTTTATCCCATTCAGACTTGTTCAGGATTCTGGGTTTCGTTCCCACTACAGGTGTTAAATAAATTAGCATCGCGTAGCCAGAAAAAGACAGCATTAATCACCATGACGGCTGCTATGAATGGCTGGCTGTTCTTATCTTGCATACATTTGGGCTCTACACATCAGTTATTTTGAAACAGCTGTCTCCCTGGTCCCAGAACATTCTTGTATTCATCACATTTTTACCCACCACCACGTCCTCCCAGGAGCTCACAGCAGTGGTCTTAGATCTCACCCTGTCTTATCTCCAACCCTCCCAATTAAGTTGGGTTGGAAGACAGCGATGACTCCAAGATGTCTCAGTGATCTCCCAGGCAAAAGCTCTGAACTGGGGGTGGTGGTGGTGGTCTCTCAAGTCTAGAGCCACGACACTAACCACTGCGCCACACTGCCTCCGAGCAACGGTCCGAATGGTTGCGTGTTTGCTCCAGCAATGCTGATTTTGAGTCTGTGCCAGGGCTCACTTTAGAAAGGAAGCACACTGCTTGATTCAACCTTTAGCTCGAGGCTACTGCTGCCTGCCAAGGCCCAGCGTGGAGTGGGAGAGCTCCCCCCCGCCCTGCTGCTGCTTTGACAGATAAGGTACATCACCCATGGTGGGAGCAAACCTTTCACACTCCTTCAGTCAAGGATGAAATCAAATATTTTGACAAAGTGCTGAGCTGGTCTCTTCCTTGCCTTCTCCACTCCAATCCTGTCTCCCACCAGCCGGTTTGGTTTCTGCTTCCTTCCACTCCATTTACTCTATCTCTCCTGCTGGTTTTCCCACCTGGGGTGGCAAACAGCAGCTCATCTCAGCTAGTTGTCCGCACCTCTCTCTCTCTCTCTCTCTCTCTCTCTCTCTCTCTCTCTCTCTCTCATTGCTATACTTAGACAAGGTTGCTGAGGACTCTTAAAGCAGTGGTTCTCAAACTTTTTAGCACCGGGACCCACTTTTTAAAATGACACTCTATCGGGACCCACCTAGCTTTACGTGACTCACAGCGCAATCCGACTTAACTTTTGTGCCGGTGTAACCATCGGTGCAGCGAGAACGGGAGGCCCCAGAATGGAAAAGGGGATTCAAATCCCCTTTGAATCCCACTTTTGGAGGGGATTTGAATCCCTTTTCCGTTCTGGGGCCTCCTGTTCTCGCTGCGCCGCTGGTTACACCGGCACAAAAGTTAAGTCGGATTGCGCTGTTAAATAAATAAATATTTATTTACAAGAAAAGAGCTCAGCTGCTTGCAGGGTAATTAGCAGCTATCTTGCAAACTGCAGGAGCTCAGCTCTTTGCAGGGCAATTAGTAGCTATCTAATTTTTGAATAGCCTTAGGGCTTGTGGCAATTATCTGATCTTTCCACCACCTGGGACCCACCAGAAATCAGGTCGCGACCCACCAAGTGGGTCCCGACCCACAGTTTGAGAAACACTGTTCTTAAGGGATGGTTCCTATCTTCTGTAAGATGAATGGATCTCACATGGCTGGCTTTCTTCACACTCAGCCCCCATTACCACAACTTCTCTAGTCATTTGAAGAGTCCGCAAGAGTCCATTTAGGTCAACGGGACCCACTCTGATGGGCAGGGTCTCAAGCAGGGACACCACCACAACTGGCTGGTAGAACATCTCCTTGGCATGGAGAGGTTCCCAGACACAATCCCTGGCATAGACAACCAAAAGGATCAAGTAGCAGTCAAGGGCAGTACTGGGCTAGATTGACCAAGGGCAGTTTTGTGAGCGCAGAGTGATCTCCCAGTCCCGGAGCTTGAAGGCTGAGCTACATTACACGCGTCGCGGAGCTTCTGACATCATTTTTGAAGCAAGCGGAGCCGCTGCGACCTCCGCACTGCCGGCGCGTACCTCAAGCTGGAATCCTACTTTTGAGGGGGCGTGTTCGCAGAGCTAGGGGGTGGTTCGCGGAGCTACTGCAGCCTACCAATCATAGGAGAGGGGGGGAGAGTGGCTGCATGCCAATCAGAACTACCTCCAATCACCTTCTTAAGAAGGCGGGACAACAGGAGGGACAACAGGCGACACTCCCCCGCTCCAAGCGCGCAGGCAGAGGCAGAGGCAGAGGCGTCGGCAGAGCCTTGAGATGTCCTCTGCTGGAGATTCCAGAGTTGAGGGATCTCTACATGCACTTGAGCACTAAGGCTGCCGTCCGCCGTCCTATACACACACGTTCCTGGAAGGAAGTCCCATTGAAGTCAATGGAACTTACATCTGAGTAGGCATGCCTAGGCTTGCACGGTAATCCTTTCCACTGACTCCTATTTCCATATTTGACCGTTCCAAGCTCTACATGACAAAGGTTGCAATCCTATACTTCCTTTCCTGGGAGTAAGCTCCACTGAACACAATGGGACTTGCTTCTGAGTAAACATGCATACGATTACGCTGAAAGTCACCCATGCTGCTGTAGTTATCAGTCGTTCCAACCATTTATGGCCATTTAGTGGGCATCTTGCTTAGATACTGTCATAGGGGAGCGAGAGGGGATGCCTGGCTTCCTCTCCCTCTCTGGCCAAGCCCAAATGACTTCTTTCTCCAGATGCAACACTATTCTAATGTGTTCTCCGAAAGGCAACTCGGCAAGTCTTGCAAGGAGACCCAATGGAGGCCAGAGCGCTGCCTAATTAATGGGCAACGGTTCAACTTTTGCAACACATGACATGGGCTCTGTCGGCAGGAGGCTGTTTTCCAGGCCTGCAAGACATATCGCTGCTTGCTCTTGTCTTGGTAATTAAAACCAGCATTACCAGGCTCTCTGGCAACTGGTGACCCGGTGACATTTCGAGTCGCGGTCTCAAGGTGTTCCAAATGCTCTCCCAGCAGAGCCGTTTTTCAGAGGATAGATACACCGGATGTTTCTGGTCATTCTGTCTAAATCCGGAAGAAATCAGCCCCCAAACAATATATTATTGTAGAATAGAAGCTATCATGGCCAGCTATAATATTCTTTTTTCCCCATGTATTTATATTTTATTAATATAGTGAAACATAAAAACAATACATATTTCGTAAGATTATAGCAAGCGTGAAGCAATACATCCTACTAGCATACAATTCACTATTTTCTACATATAATATCCAACTAAGCCAAAATATCACCCATTTATATTGGTGATATATCACCTTTGAATATTATATCGCCAGCTACAATATTCAAAGAGGTAGGGTATATGGGTTCTGTAGCCATGTTGAAAGTTAAAAAGGTTAAAAAACTGGTAATACATTTTAAAACATGCTAAAACACGTAAAACACAGATTAAAAACATGTTATCTTGTTTTTAACACATGATCGTGTTTTTAACCTGTGTTTTACGTGTTTTTAGTGTGTTTTAAAAACACGTAAAACACAGGTTAAAACATGTTATCGTGTTTTTAACACATGATCGTGTTTTTAACCTGTGTTTTACGTGTTTTAGTGTGTTTTTAACATTTTTAACTTTCTACATGGCTACAGAAACCATATACCCTACGTCTTTGAATAATGTATTATTGCTTCTCATTATTGAAGCTTGTTGGTGGGGAGAATAATCTAAAAAGATATATACATTGGATTTAAAACACACACACACACACACACACACACACACACACACACACACAAAACAACACACCAGAACAGACACTGCAGCTTATTCAGCCAAAATAACTCAAACTCCCCATGAATCCAAATTCTGGGGGGAATAAGGAAGTTTTTACAGCTCTCTCGAAACTACTAGCGGAAGCCGCAATCAAACAAAGTGAAAAAGCTCCTTGGGTTTGAACCGAGACCCTTGTCTTCCAGCATCCTGGAGGGGAAGAGTTCAAGAGGGAAGCTTTCATAATAGAGGATACCCTAAGTGTCAAATCAGATGTTTGGGTGCCCAATCCAATCTCAAATGTTTGGGTGCCCAATCCAGATTGGGGCTGCGGTAAGGAAATAGAGAGGGTGGCGAAACTTCTAATTACCGTATTGTCCCGAGTATAAGATGCACCTGATTAGAAGACGCACCTTTAAAGTTTGGTGCTATTAAAAAAATCTAATTAAATCACTGGCATTAAATTGCAACAGCCTGATTATAAGACGCACCCCTAGTTTAAAAACTTAAATTAGGAGAAAAAAGTGAGTCTTATACTCAGACCAATACGGTAGTCATCATTTTCTCCACTGGAATTTGCTTCGCCCAGACTTGTTTGTGCCCTTGAAGATGTCGTTGCAGTTCGCCAAGAATGTCTCTTTTCAGGGCCTCACTTTTCGACAGGTGGGACCGTACTTAGGGCATTCTCAGATGGCCTTCCAGGTGGCCATGTGACCTTGGGGAGCAGACCACACAGGGTTGGTGGGATGGAGCTCAGGATTTCCAGGTGATGCCAATCACACAGAAGGCAGGCAGGGAACAGACCGGTCTGCCTGTCTGGCCGACAGAACACTGATATTGATCCTTCCCTTCCACAGCATCACCCCTCTAGACTCAGGATCTGCAGAGAAGCCACATTTGAATTGGTGGCATCGCAAATGCAGAGGAGAGAGAGAGAGGGAGGGAGGGAGGGAGGGAGGGAGGGAGGGAGAGATAGAGATAGAAAGAGATAGATCTGTTTTTTCTATAAATGACAGCATCCTAACCAGAACTGTCACAATTAAAAGCATTTTTCCACCTTCGCACAATCGAACAGACTTGGGATGCAACCCTATAAGTAAAATATTTTTACTTGCCTCCTGCTGGATGTCCGATTGCCCCCCTCCACCATAGCGGGAAGCGCAGCCTCTGTTGGCGCGGCTGCATGCTACAGCATGGCAGGGGATAGGATTGGGCTGCGACTTCTCTTACAGGGCTGTTATAAGGACAACATTGCCGCGATACCTGGGAAGAGCTTTCAAAACCATTCCCAAAGCACAAATGCCAAGTGTTGTAAACATGTCAGTTGCACTTCTCTCTGCGTAAGTTTCCTTTTGAAAGTTTGTCATTTGCCTGTTGGGAGCCTCTTCCAGTGCAATCCTAGACCTGTCTACACAGAAGCAAATCTCACTGACTTCAATGAGATTTACTCTCAGGGAAGTGAATTTAGGGTGGCAGCCTTTGGCGTCTATGTTTCTTGAACTTTGCTCTCCAAACAGGCCCGGGGCATTTCCCAGATGTCCAGTTAACAATATTTCTGATGACTTGGCTGCAAACTTGGATCAAGTTCATTCAGTCGGTAGATTAGTGATTCCCAGATTGCATGCCTCACTGACATGCTGCATCGGCAACATCTCAAGGGAGGGAGTTTGGCAGCATCAGGCTTCCTTGATACAATTTGTGAGACAGCTGACAGGTGTGGGGGGAATCCTAGAAGCCTCTCTATTACCCCAGAAAGCACAGACTCATTTTTAAGTTGTGCCTGTTTGGGCAAAGGGGAAAGCGGAATGCCGGGATGCAAGCGTAACTATTGCAAGTCGATCTGGAAAGGTCATTGATAAATACTGTTTATAAAATCAGACATAAAATAAAATAGCTGAGCTATTATCCCACAGTTGCAAGACGGGTCCACTGTTCCGGGAACCGATTGAGGGCAGAGATCTCTTTCTTTTGAATGGCACAATGCAATGTGCCTCTAGGTTTAAGTGGTTTCCCCCCCAGGCATTTGAGGAGCTTTGCAATCCACACCGGCTTAACCCAGGGGTACCTCTATGGCTGGTAAGTCAGTATTTTCCCCTCGTTAGTCCCTAAAAAAATGGGCAGTGCCATGGCAAGGTTTGAGGTTCCTGGTTTGAGGTCAGCCGCTGCTCAAGTAGGCAGACACGATGTGCCCGTCCAGTTTGCCTCTCCCCATGGCTAGGCTTACCAGATCTCCAACCGGGACAGAGTGCTAGACCTTTAGGAGAAGGAATGTGGGCAGGTGTAGCTTGTTAAACCTTAGAGCACAATCCTAGGCATGTCTATTCAGAAGCAAGCCCCATGGATGCCTAGGATTGTGCTCTAAGGTTTAACAAGCTACACCTGCCCATATTCTTTCTCCTAAAGGTTTAGCACTCTGTGACCAGGTCATCCTCGCAAAACATCCTTTTATGTTAAATTATCCATAAGTTGCAAGAGAGAATAGGGCATTAATGCCATTATAATGGCATTATTGCCATTATATCTAATGGTAGGCTTACCAGATCTCCAACCGGGACAGAGTGCTAGACCTTTAGGAGAAGGAATGTGGGCAGGTGTAGCTTGTTAAACCTTAGAGCACAATCCTAGGCATGTCTACTCTGAAGCACGCTGAACTGAACACAATGGGGCTTGCTTCTGAGTAGACATGCCTAGGATTGTGCTCTAAGGTTTAAGTGGCGTCACTATGATGCGCGTCACCCTGAGGCAGGGGTGACGTCACCCCCCGCTCCCCCCGCCACCGCGCGTCACCTACCTTCGAGTCCGTCACCTACCTTCGAGTCCTACCTTCGAGTCCAGATGTCTTTGGCCTTGCCCATGGCTCATTGTGTGCATGCGTGGATTTTCCGCGCACACGCACAACGTCGCTGAGGGCAAGAGCCTGCCTGGTTGCCCTCAGCGGCGGGTCTGTCATTTTGGCGCATGCGCAGAACGCCACTGAGGGTACGAGGCTGCCCAGTTGCCCTCAGCGGCATTGTGCACGTGTGCAAACATGGCAGATCCGCCACTGAGGGCAACCGGGCAGGCTCTTGTCCTTAGCGACATTGTGTGCGTGCGCGGAAAATCCACGCATGCGCACAAGAAACCGCTGGCCAAAGAGGCCGAAGAGGATGGTGCAGTGGTAGCAGGGGTGGCGTCACCCCTCTGGCGTGCGTCACCCCTCTGGCCCCTCTGGCGTGCGTCACCCCCCTGGCAGCCCGCCACCCCCGCCTTGGCCCATCGACACCCCTGAAGCTACTCCTGCCCACATTCCTTCTCCTAAAGGTCTAGCACTCTGTCCCAGTTGGAGATCTGGTTAGCCTAGCCATGGCCATTGATCCTTACATCGATCCTCACAGCCTTCCTAAGGGAGAGGGAGAGAGAGGGAAGGACTGCCTGAAGGTTGCCCAATGAGTGTCCTGGCGGAGATTCAAACCCAATTCCACCCCCCCTACCCCAGTTTAAGCCCAATGCACCATCCACTGTAGCACACCAGCTCTTCAGATATAAATAAGCAGCTTTGTGCCTGATGAAGCTATACAGACTGCCATGACTCTATTTCAAAGAATGCCCAAGCAGCTAATGAGAGAGGCAGCTGGCAGGGATGTGTGAAAGAAACTGTGGGCTCAAAAGGGATTCTCTTGTCCCAAACCAGAAGCTCCGTCGTCCTGGCTCCTGTGATGAGGATGCCCGCTGCTCTTCTCTCCTGTAATCCTAGCATGGCTCTCTCTCTCTCTCTCTCTCTCTCTCTCTCTCTCTCTCTCTCTCTCTCTCTCTCTCTGGTGCTGCCCGCCCTGCCTTGTGGCCTGATAATTAGAACTCTGAAACCCTGGCAGCCTCTCGGAGAACGGCTGTACAGCTGGAGCCGGAGGTCAAGGAGCAGACAAAAGCACGGCTCTTAATTGCATCAACAAGCCTCTCTCTTCCTCCTCACCTTCCTGCCTCCCCCTCCATCTCCCCCACTTTGCCATTCGGCTGAAGCTATGGGCTCATTAAGGATTCTGCTCATTGGGATCGGAGGGGGGGGGGCTGGGAAGAAGCAGATGGCAGACAGGCTGACGGTGGGGGCACCGGCCGGACCTCCTCCTCCTCCTCTCGCTGAGCAGATGCCCACGGAACAAGAGAGCGAGTGCAGGAGAGAGGATTAAAGACAGCTCTGTATCAATTAACATCAAAGGTCAAAGAGAGAGAGAGAGAGAGAGAGAGAGAGAGAGAGAGAGAGAGAGAGAGAGAGAGAGAGAGAGAGAGAGATTAGCTCGCGGGGCCAGGACATTTCCACTCCTGGCCTGGCCCTGCTGCCACAGCCGGCAGCAGGGCCAGAGAAAGGCCTGGACATGCTGGCATCATGCATCTTTTGCTGGCTTTGGGGGGAAAGCTCTTCTCTGTCCTTTTGGCTCTAGGTTTGCATTACAATGGACCTCACTACAAGGCTGAAGAGCTGTGGGTTGTACAACATGGGTCAAGGCCCTAGACCAGTGTTTCCCAAAACGTTTTCAACCATTGGCGACCGTTGGCTGTGGCTACATTCTGTTGATGCCTGCCAATTGGCATTGCACTGTTTTCCGAGAGGATTCTGTGGCACTCCGCGGGTCCCTTGACTGGTATCCACGGCTCCCCTGGCTGGTATCCGCGGCTCCCCTGAGAGCCATGCCTCCCAGTTTGGGAACCACTGCCCTAGACACATCTCCACCAACATTCCACATTGGGGAGAAATGAAGGAGAGTATCCTGTAGTTGTCACCCTGAGCTCCTTGCAGCAAATCAATAAATATGTTCCCACAACCACGGGATACCCCCCCCCCTTCATTCCTCTCCCCAACAACCTTGTGAGGTCACCTAGCCAAAGGTGACACAGGAAGCTTCCTGGCTGAGTGGGGATTTCAACACTCATCTCCCTGCTTCTGCAACTCCAGTTGCTCCAGCTCTAACCATTGCACACTCTCCCTCGCCCTTTATTTGAAAGGAAAAGAGGAACGGAGCGGAAGAGGAAGAGTGAAATTGTGGAGAGTGGTGTGCTAGAATGCCAGAGATGCGCTAGACTAAGCCACTCCTCTCCTCTGCTGTCTCCTCCACACTTCCTTTCTCACTCCATTCCTCTCATCCTTTTTCCAATTCAGGGAGTGGGAGGAGGCGTGATAAAGGTGGTGGCTGGCACATCAACCGGCAGGGCGATGGCAAGGTGCCCTGCAAGGGGGTGGCATTTGGCATTTGCCAGGAGGTCTTGGGCCAGTGCTGACCCTAGAGGCTCCCTGTGCCAGAAAGAACAGGTGCATAGGTCAATCCTCAGACCAAGGATCAATGTCTGCTCCACCCCTCCCCGCTACACACTGCGATGCCCTTCCAAGGGTGTGCTCTCATTGTTTACTCTGCAATCGTCTGTCACTTACCAATTTAAAAGCCAAGAGCACTCTTGCTCTTTGGATTTGAGGGAGACTCAACAAACATCATTGCCCTACAGTGGCTTATCAATGCTTCACATTTTCCACGGCTGCAGTGTGTGGGTTGTGCAATGCATGAGACCTGAGCGTTCATACACAGGCATTTAGGTGCATGGGAAGGATTCTATGTGATGTATTTATGTCACATAGAGCCAAAATCGGAAGGCTCCACAAGTAGAGCCGGATAGGGCACAGGCTAGGGGCCCTGCCACCCCCCCCAAGGTCCACACACACCCATGCCCGGACAAACCCTGAAGCAGCAAGCTCCCTGCTCTTGCCCAGATGGGCAAGCATCCCTCTCTACCACCGCTGAACTTGTGGGTGGTGGCTGGCATGGAAGAAGACATGCGTTCATCAGAAATCTGGTTTCCAGGCACCATGGACGGGGAGGGGGGTATAGCTGGTGAACTCAGTGCTTTCCAAAGGGGGCCCCTCATTGGGCCCTCAAAGGGCCCCACCATTGGGGGGCCCTCATAAGCTGGGACTGACATTGATCAAGATGCATCCACTCCCACCACCGTTCAGAAAAATGTCCAGAACTCCTGAAGAGGATGCTGAACTCTGGAAACAAGAATAGTCAACCCACTGGTGTCGCTAGAGGTGGGGTGGAACGGTAAGTCTTGTGGAGGAAGAGTGGGGTGGAACGGTAAGTGGAACTGCTCTGTTCCATGGTGGACCTGCCCACTCGCCGTCGGAACCAGTCCGAGCAGCGAAGGCAACGCACAGCAGTCTCTAGTGACTCAACCCTTGACATTCAGACAAGCCACATTTTGACAAGGCTAAGACAAAGATGGGACACTTGCTTATCGAGAAACGTTATCTGCAAAAAGAGACGTTCCCTGGTAGAGAGAGGGCAGCTGGAGCAGACGTGGGCATGATGAAAGCCCAGCAGGACTGGCACCAAGCAAGATCATCTTGATAGATGCCTATGGTAGTATACAAGCAGGGTATGAAGGTGGCAGAACTCCCCTGTCTATGTGTCCTGAACATCTTGACTGCACAGGTAAACTGCCTCCACATCTGGAGGTTCAGTTTAGCCCTGCCAGCCCTTAAAACTGTCCTTGGACCGGAACAAAAACATAGATTCACAAGTATGCTACATCTGCCCAAACGGTCAATTTTGTCGTTCCAGACTTGACCTTTCCAAGTGCACTGTTGCTCCTCAGGTGTAAGATTTTGACCTTGACAGTAAGATCGCTGGCAAAGATGCAATGCAGACGATAAGCTCATCGTCAGTCAGATCCTGCCTTATTCTTACCGTATTGCACTAAAAAATGGACAGGAAAATATTTTCATACATGATCGCTGCAGCCAGGATTAGATATGACACACTAGATTGAGGCAAAAATGTCTTTACCCCCCATCTCAGAATGAGAGTGTAAAGGAAATGAATATGCCATTCTCTCAGAACTGACTCAATACGAGACAATGCTGAAACAGATCCTTGTAATGCAAAAATGGAGACTTTTGCAAATTTCTGGCAAAACAAAGCTCAGCCATGCAAAACAATTTCTGGCAAAACAAAGCTCAGCAATGCAAAAATGGAGACTTTTGCAAATTTCTGGCAAAACAAAGCTCAGCCATCTACCGAGATCTTTATTTAGCATGCTGTAAAAGGGTATAAACGGCTATCGATTTCTGTATATTACTGTGCGCTGTTTTTGTACTGCAAGTATTTTCAAATTGAAAATGAATAAAAGATGAATACGGTCTAGGAGGGCTGTTGGCATCTTGTGGTCATGTGTTTGGATTTCTGGTTTGACCCCCACCTTTCTAGTCGGAGAGCCTTTCCCCCCAAATTTGATGCCTGCAAAAATGGAAACAGAAAACAAAGAGTGTTCAAATACTAAACACCATTGCGCTTGTCACCCTGACATGCGGTGATGGCCTTGAAATTGGAAGGCTTTAAAAAGGGGTTGGACAATCTCATAAGAGCCTTGCTGGATCAGGCCATCTAAGTCCAGCTTCCTGCATCTCACAGTGGCCCCACCAGATGCCTCAGGGAGCACACAAGACAACAAGAGACCTGTATCCTGTCGCCACTCCCTTGTATCTGGCATTAAGAGACAGCCTACTACTAAAACCAGGAGGTTACTTATCCCCATCATGGCTTGTAACCTGTGATGGATTTTTCTTCCATCAATCTGTCTAATCTCCTTTTAAAGGCATCCAGGCCAGATGCCATCACCACATCCTGTGGCAAGGAGTTCCACAGATTAATCTCATGGAGGACAGGCCTATCAATGACCACCAGTCACAATGACTGCAGGCCTCCTCTGAGTTTAATGGCAGACCTGCTTGTGGGCTTCCTAGGACAACTGGTGGGCCAGGATGCTGGACTTGCTGGGCCTTGGGCCTGATCCACTTAGGTTCTTATGTTAGGTCAATTTTTTTTTTGTTCAGTCATTAAGTCGTGTCCGACCCTTCGTGATCCCATGAACTATATCCCGCCAGGCCTTCCTGTCCTCCACTATCTTCCCGAGTTCGCTCATTTTCATGTTCGTTGCATCGGTGATGCTGTCTAACCATCTCATCCTTTGCCTTCCCCTTTTCCTTTTGCCTTCAATCTTTCCCAGCATCAGGGTCTTCTCCAATTCCAATTCCAAAACCTTTATTGGCATCTTTATTGGAAGAGAGTCCTCTCTTCGCATTAGGTGGCCAAAATATTTGAGTTTCAGCCTCAGTACCTGTCCTTCCAGGGAACAATCAGGGTTGATTTCATTCAGGATTGACTGATTTGATCTCCTAGCAGTCCAAGGGACTCTCAGGAGTCTTCTCCAGCACCACAGTTCGAAAGCATCGGCGCTCAGCCTTCCTTATGGTCCAACTCTCGCAACCATACATTGCTGGGTAGTTAGGTCAACTACCCAGTTCGCATGTCAGCCTTCCAATTCTATCAGCTATTAAGTGAAATAGATGCAGAATGCAGATATCAAAGATCCAGTGAATATACAGCAAATATACACATTTTTCCAGAACTATTTGGAGAATATTGTCAAGAGGAGAAGGGGGGGGGGGAATCCAGGCTATACCATTGAATAAGTGCATGTGGGCTGGACACTCATTCCAGGGATTAACAACCAGGCGCACAAATCCCCCCCCCCTTTTTAATCTGCCCATACAATCAGATCCAGCAATAAACTTTCTCTTCTCCCTGCTCCCAACCAGCCCCATCATCACTGTCTGTCGGGAGATTGAGGGTTAAAAATGCAAATCCCCCTAGATAGCTAGCCTCAAGTGACTCCCTTAAGAGGCCATCTGCCATCTGGCCTGCTCGTCATCAGGAGGGGGAAGGGAGGGGGGATCGGAGGCCTCCTACGCCGAAACAGCGTCCTCTGACTTCCCATGGGACGCCACCAGGTTGGTGCGATTCTTTGCACCACAGGAAGTGTCAGGAAGCCTAGATAAGTAATACATAAAGACGTCTTACCCTTGTACCTTCTAAGAACCAACTGTTTTGGTTGCAAATGTACAGGGGCTTCCAATTTTAATTCTGGAAAGAAAACGCATGCTTTGGCTACCAGACGTTTTGGCAATGCCGAGAGCCAGCTTAACGAACATGCACCAGTGAGTAAGGCACATAGGTTCCAAGTCACGATGACTGTACGTCATCGTGACTGTACGCGGTGGCTTAGTGGTTAAGACGCTGAACTGCAGGCCGGAGGGCAGGCAGGACAGCAGTTCGAGACCTGAGTGCTGCATGACGGAGTGAGCTCCTGTCTCTTGTCCCAGCTCCTGCCAACCTAGCAGTTTGAAAGCAAGAAATTGCAAGTAGATAAATTGGTACCGCTACGGTGGGAAGGTAATAGCGTTCCGCTAGTCATGCCGGCCACATGACTAAGGAAGCGTCTTTGGACAGTGCTGGCTCTTCGGCCTTAGAAACAGAGATGAGCACTGCACCCTCGGTCAGACATGACTGATTTTTGAGCAGGGGTTACCTTTACCTATCTCTGAATGCCAGATGCAACGGAGTGGTAACAGGTTACAGGGATCTTGTTGTCTTGTGTGCTCCCAGAGGCATCTGGTGGGGCCACTATGAGATACAGGAAGCTGGACTAGATGGGCCCTTGGCCTGATCCAGCAAGTCTCTTCTTATGTTCTTAAGGGCCATAGGGGGCTCAAAGTAATTCTTGCTTTGTTCAAAACCTGCATGGGGAAGAATGCTCATTTGCACAACAAATCTTCCTGTTTCTTCTTCTGCTTCAAGGGGCTCAGATGCAATTTATGCCCTAGGGATGAAAATGGACACTCACACGTCTACTTTGTCCCTGAGCCAGAATGGATGTCTCAGGAATCATCCAGCCTGATTCCTGGTTGTAAACAGGATTGGCAAGGATTAGGATGCAATAATTCAAGACTCTCATTTTTTCCCCGACACTGAGCCTTGCTTATAAATTAATTAATTTCCATACCAAATTCGTACTGGCTGCTTCCTACGTTGACTTCTATAGACACGCTTCTCCCCTGGCATTTTCTTTCCCTCTCTCCCCACCTTGAACCCTGTTAAAAATAAAATAAAATGATCTGGCTCTCCTTGGTGCCAGTTTCGAAACGAAACAACACCAAGGCATTCATTCACCAGCATTAGGAAAGGGCTTCAGTGCTGGTTTGTTTGCAGGCGGAGATATTGAACAGATCTTTATGAAAATGTTTATTGATTGGGAATTTCCTCTGCTTTGGTGCTCCCTCATTTATAACTGGGTTAAAGATGCCCCATCACCCGGGGGGTTTGCAGCTCGTGACCCAGTTTCTCAGTAAAAATTGGAAGCCAGGCATGCATGCTTGTGGATGTAACCACAGCTGTAATTTTAGAAGGGACGGGCCTTCTCTGTGTGATGATAGTAACTCATGGGCTTCATGGTCCATGAGTTGGACTTCCTGCCATCAGGGTTCAGATGATAGGGAGGATGAGCAATGGAGGCCAGCCACAAACCCCCTGGTGCCTGAGACTGCAGCAGGCCAGATGTCCCTTACCTGGTGTGCCAGCCTCTTCTCCCACTTCCTAAAAGAGAAAAAGGAAGGAGAGATGAAGTGGTAGAGTGGAGGAAAGAAGAGTGGTGGGCTAGAATGTCTCCAACTCATTAGCCCACCATTCTCCTCTCCTTCACACTCCCTCTGCTGTTTTGTCTTCCTTTTCCAATCCATAAGAACATAAGAAAAGTCTTACTGGATCAGGGCAAAGGCCCATCTAAGTCCAGCTTCCTGTATCTCACAGTGGCCCCACCAGATGCCTCAGGGAGCACACAAGGCAACAAGATACCTATATCCTGTCACTACTCCCTTGCACCTGGCACAAAGAACACCTACTCTAAAGCCAGGAGGTTGCTTATGGCTTGTAACCTGTGATGGTCTTTTCCTCCATGAATCTATCCAAACCCCTTTTCAAGGCATCTAGGCCAGGTGCCATCACCACATCCTGTGGCAAGGAGTTCCACAGATGAAAATCCAGGCAGTGAAAGGAGGAGGAGAAGGAACAGGGGAGACAAAGGCATGCACCATAGTGAATGCCTCAAGCCAATCTGTTGTTTGACATGACCGCCTCAGTCGACCTGAAGGATGGGCTGGCCCTGAGGATAAAGGAGAATAGTTGCAGGAACCATCCCCAGAAAGAGCTGCAGAAGTTCATGGTTCCACCAGAATCTGTCCACCCTTTAAGATTTTTCAGATAGGCCCTCTCATGAATTCTGGCACCATTGGAAACCCAGTGGATGATTGTCCATGATCCTTCTTGGTGATAATGATTATTACCATTAATAATAACCATCCTCATTATTTTTAAGTGCTTATTGAAAATGTGGAGGAATTGATGGATCTGGAGCCCTTCTCCAGAAGCACACTGGCTCCTTGAGTTACGAACATCTGAGTTACGGATATGGCTGCATCGGTGCTTTCATGAAGGCGCAATAATCCTTCGGTGGTTCTTTCGGACAAATGCAATAGCGCTGGGATGGCAAGAACCAGCTGTTTTGTTTTAAGTACAGGGGCGTGCCCTGATGTGGTGCCCTGGGGCGGTGGGCCCCAGGGCGCAAGGGGCGGAGGGCCTCTGGGGGGGCGGGAGACATCCTAGGTTTCGTTTTTGTTTCAACTTACAATACAGACCTCTGGAACCGAACCGATACACAAGTAGGGACAGTGTATCTCAATTAATCTAGACCACGGATTGCCACGAGCAGAGCCGAAGAGCCCACCGAGATGCAAGACACCAAAAATCCCTGCAGAACACAAGAGAAAGGGATTTGGAGCAGTTTGTCCTCATGCAGCTTTCTATTCAAATACAGGTCTCGGTGCCGTACTCGGCTCTGACAAGCTCCAGGAAAGGTTAATTGGAAAAAGCCCTTTCTCCTATTTATTCTGCCACGGTACAAGCAGCTCAATAATCCATTTGCGGAGACATTGTTCCAAGCGTACTGTGGAACCAAAACCCTCAGGCCTGACTCCGAAACATTTACAACAATCTATACTAGGGAGGCAAGGAGGAAGGGGGGTGGGGGGAGCTCCGTTTCCTCCTTTGTTTTGGAATAAACAAAGACAAGCCACATATGTTTCAATTTCACTTCCAGGGTTTCCAATCCTGAGCAATGCTATTGGCTATTACAATTTATGTTGCAAGACATTAGAGCAGGGCAGCGAAGGGGCATCTCGGCAAGCCAAGACCGTGGTCTGCTGCATAGGTGTCAACAGTCCTTATTTACCAGGGACAATCCCTGCTTTTGGTAGACCTGTGTCTCTCTATCTTCGGGTGACGGCTTGTTAACATTTTGCTAGCATGCATTGCTAGTGTCGTTGTACTCTAGGGTTCCCTTACCGTGAGCTCTAGAGATTGGAGGGAATGGGGGGGGGGCTATTGGTGAGGATGATAGGAGGGGCAGGGGGGACAGAGGAACCACTGGGGGGTAAAGGGAATGTGTACCATGGGGGGGGGGAGAAGAGCACCTGGATGTCATAATCTCCGGTACGGTAAGGAGACAGCAACAGGATGAGTTTGTTAGTGGCAAGGGCCAAGGTTGCATATTTCTAATCCCCTTCTGGGCTCTGACACCTCTGCGTATATACATTTCCTGGCAGGACCACCCAAGACCTCCTGATGCCCCAGGTGGCATGCCAAATGCTATCCCTTCTTACCCAATGATGTGCCAGCCTCTGCTCCTCCCACTCTCCGGTGCTCTAGCTCAGCACTCCCCTCCCCTCCACATTTCCTCTTCCTCTCTGTCCCTCTCTTCCTTTTTCAATCCAGGGAGTCGAAGGAGGAGCAGTGGAGGCAAGTAGGCGGGCAGAGATGAGTCCCCACCCACCACCAATCTGCCACCTGAGGCGACTGCTGCAGTTGGCCTCATGCATGGGCCAGCCCTCAAGTGGCAAACAATTTGCCTCTTGAGTGCAGGAACCAAAATGATCTCCCTCACCCCATGACGAGTGAACTCTTTGGCTCTGCAAACTGCTGACTCACTGACTCCTGGTCTGGGACATAAAAGCCCTCGGACCATTTTATTTTACTTATGCTCTGTGGTGCAGCCATTAACTGGATACAGACCAAGTCCTAGAAAGTTCTGCCCGAAAGCTGACCTTCTTCCCAGAGGGAATGTGTTAGCTCAGGTTGCATTTCAAACAACAGCAACAAAAATGATGGGCAATTGTGCGTTCCAGCTGTCTGTCTGAAGGATCAAGAAAACAGAACGGTTGTCTTTTTTTAACTCATGCAATTCAAGCCAAAACTCCTCATGGTCGAATTTGGTGTAAGAGGACTCCCCAAAAATAGTGTACAAATTCTCCAGCTCTCCTTTTTTCTAACACCACAACTCATTTCTCAGTGGTCACTGGCTGCCATTCCCCCCCCCCCCCCAGAATGCCTCCTGCGAATTATGCTCCATGGACCGGTTACATAGACTGTGTTTGCTTTTCAGCTAGCAGCACCAGTAGTGCTCTAGAGAGGTATACGTTAATCTCCTCCTACCATGCTAGGGTAACATATGTTTTTCAGCTTCTAGCACGCTCACCATGATTGCAACCTTTCCTTTGAGCTCCAAGGTATTAAACATGGCAGCCTCCATGCATTTGAGCTCTATTGGTAAAAACATGGCAGCCTCCATGCATTGAGTTCTAATCTAATGACTCATCTATGACTCGACACCATTTTGTTATTTGCTAATGAATCAAATGTCACTTCCTGCTAGCTGCTAGCTGAAAAACAAACGCAGCCATAGCATCACTTCCTGGGCATTCTGGGAAAAATAGCAGCCACCAGCTGGTGGATATGAGAGATTTGTTTTGCCCCCATTTTCCAGTATCAGATGAAGACTTGGCTTTTCTGGCTAGCCTTCAGTACATTTTGCGCTTTTATTAGGCCGGCTCTGAGATGTTTGGAGAGGGTGCTTTTTGTTTTCTTTAAAAATCAATGTTCTGTTCTATTTTCATGTTCATCTTCTTGCTTAGATCTTGTTGCTGTTCATCTTTTTTCCTGTAAGCTGCCTTGAGCTAAATTGTGTGCATTATAGTCTAAATTTGCTGCTCGTCACTTATTGCATTTCCCCTGGAAACATGAACATAGTTTAGCACTTCTGTATGGACATACAGCAATTCATTCTTCCATGGTTGAAATGTAGATTGTAAGCAGCTTGGGGCAGGGGACAGTCTTTTGGAAATACATGCATTGATGTGATTCAATGGCGCTGTATAAATGACTAATATGAAATAGAGTCTGCACTCATAGTTTGTCTATGTAGACAAGAACACTTCCTCCCCTTCTCCTGTTCAAATATGGAATTATTTTGAACTAGGAAGGAGGGCAATAATATTAAAGAAATTAGTCAAGCACTATATTTTTGCATTTCAAGGGGCCCTAAAGGCAAAAAAGATTCCAAGGAGCTTGTCAGCTAGTTTGTTTTGTTAACCTGTTGGCAGCCATTCCCAGAATCCCTTGAAAATCCCTTGTGCACTTAGTGAGAAACATGCATACCTACGTATATTTTGTTTCTGTCAAAAACTGGAGGGGATGCATCTTTCAAAGCCAGCTTTCCGCCTGACAGTTCCCCAGTTAAATCCAAAGTCCTTTTTCACCCCACTGCACTGACGGCCCATCCCGCCCACTGGAGCGTTCCATAGCTTGGCAAAATGAAGCGAATGCTCCCATTGGAAAACTCCTCCCGGCCGAGTCTGCAAAGAACTACGAGCAGCTCTGTCTGGGCAGAGCTGCCGATCTGGAATGGAAGCCTGTGTGAAAAAGGAGTTGCTCAAAATAGCTGTTGGAGCTACAGATTGTGTAGTATAGGAGCTAAGAGACTGAGATCTGGTGTCAGAGGTTGGACTGTTTCAATCACATTCTGCTCCCTTCCCAGCCAAGGTAAAACGACCCTTACCAGGAGATAGGCTCATGTGCCAAGAACTCTTGATGACAGAGATGGTATGCTAACTGCTATCATCCCCCTTGCATGGCACCTGGCCACACCACACCAAATGATGCCAACTTACTCAGTAGCACACTGGAGTAGACCCGGAGAGGAAGTGTGGAGGAGAAAAGAGTGGTGGGCTAGATCGTGAGCACAGACCTCCATACTTCCTCTCCTGCTTTGATTCCTGCTTCCTTTTTGATTCCAGAGATCTGGAGGAGGAAGAGCAGAGGAGGCAGGCAGGCCGACAGAGGCAAACAGCAAGGCCCCTTCCTGCCAATCTGTCACCTGAGGCAGCTGACTCAGCTGGCCTCACGGATGGGCCAGACCTAGGCTTCAGATCCAGATCTTTATTCTCATGCAGGTTGAGACAGGAAATGAAGGCAGTCCTTCAAATGACTGAAAGCAGTAACCTGAAAATGCTTTAAACAATCTAAAGTGCTCTATAAATGTGTGTTATTCTTAATTCTATTCTTACGCTCTCTCTGGTCAGAATTAATCACTGCATGGCATTATTTAGATGTACCATCGCAGGATGGAAAGCAATTGCTTTGGGACAACTGATATTCATGTTTGCATGTGCTGCTTGGCATTTTGTAGCCAAACATGCAACCCCAAAGAAAACATGTGGGTCCCTCCCACATTCTGAAGCAGAAACATCTAACTCCCAAGTGCCATATGCTCCACTATGAAGAGAGCCAGTTGATACATCTCAAGGTCAGGCTTTTGCTAGAGGACTTTTGCAAGACTGCCTCTGGATGTGACAATAAAAAGACAAGTTGATGCTAGAGGCATATATGAAACTGAGTCAGGCAATTCGTCCACATAGCTCAGTGCTGAAAACACTGACTGGCAGCAACTCTCTGATGGAGAAGGGTCTTTCTTCAATGCTACCAGGCCTGGGCTCTCCTGCCTGCAAAGTAGGTTCTGGACCATGAAGTGACATTGGTAGTATCCAATACAGGGCCAGCCCAAGACCTCCCTGATGCAACGAGCCAAATGCTGCCCCCCCTCACTCAATGACATGCCAGCCTCTGCTCCTCCCACTCTCCAAAGTTCTAGCTCAGCACTCCCCTCACCTCCACATTTCCTCTTCCTCTCTGTCCTACCTTTTCCAATGCAGGAAGTGGAAGGAGAAGGAAGAGAGATGGAGGCAACTACTTGGTGGATAAGTGCCCCCCCTCATGAATCTGCTGCCTGAGGCAACTGCTTCAGTTTGCCTCATGAGTGTGCCGGCCCTGATCCAATACACCAGGGGAGGGGAACCTATTTGCAGTGGGGGGCCATTTTCCCATAGGGAAAATTTGTTGTGGGCCGGCAGGCCGGTCGATTTCCCCCCCCCCCCGCAAATTTGACCCCCCCACCGCTCGCTCTCCCTCCCACCCACCGCTCTCTCTCTCTCCCAACCGCTCGCGCTCGCTCACTCCCACCCACTCACTCTCCTTACCTTATGGAGGCTTTCGCGCGCCTCCTTCGTTTCAAAGCCTTTCGCACGAAGGAGGCTTTCGCGCGCCTCCTTCTGAAAGCGACCTTCCTGGACATGTGCACAGGGCTGCTGAAGCTGAGAATGCCCTCAGGGCAATCTCAGCTTCAGTGGCACTGTGTAAAGGCCACTTTGAAACGAAGGAGGCGCGCGAAAGCGGCGGCGGCGGAGCCTCCGGTCCGGTCCCGCGCGGGCTGGATTGGTCCGGTCCCGCGGGGGCCGGGCTGGATCGTCCCGCGGGCCGGATCAGACCCGCGGGCCGGAGGTTCCCCACGCCTGCAATACACCATCAGGAGGTGGGCAGGGGGTATCAGGGGGCTAATGCAGGGCTTTGCTTCTGGCCCTCCAGCAACCTTGCACATATGCTTAATAGTTACATCAAGGCTCATTTTGCTACCCAGGAGCCTAGTGGCAAGGTAGGTTGCTCTGTCCCCAGCTATAAACCACACATTGCATCCCTGCCAGTGATTCAACACACCTTTTGAGAAATACGGAAATAGCAGCCAGCTCTCTGGCTTGTTACAAAGTTATCTTGAAGGTGCATGTATGGGGGGGGAGGCGGAACACCCCCCCCCCCCGAGAGCCAACGATGACACCAATTACTTCTCTGAGAAAGCACATCAGTTCCCAGAGCTTCCATTATGGAGCTCTTCAGATAGCAAAACTATTGTAACCACAGGCTGTCAAAAGACAAAAAGCTGTGTTGGGTGTGTTGTGTGCACAGTTGATGAGCTGCACACCCTCTGAATGCATTCTGCGCAAATGGAGCTTAGAATTGCACACAGGGCTTTGGGTATCAAGTCACAACATTTGATTGAACCAAATGGAGAGAGAGAGAGAGAGAGAGAGAGAGAGAGAGAGAGAGAGAGAGAGAGAGAGAGAGAGAGAGAGAGAGAGAGAGAGGTCTGTGTGCGCCGCCAAAATGACAGCAGCTCCTTTCCGGTTTTTTTGAGACAACACTGACTGTTGCCTCAAAATTCTTTCTTTCTTTCTTTCTTTCTTTCTTTCTTTCTTTCTTTCTTTCTTTCTTTCTTTCTTTCTTTCTTTCTTTCTTTCTTTCTTTCTTTCTTTCTTTCTTTCTTTCTTTATTCAAGGCAAGAAATCACTCCCGGATTCGTTCTGCCAAAATGGGTGCAATTTCCACCGAGTTTCCATTTTGGAGCTTGGCGTGTTTCATAAAGTTGGGGAGGGAATTGATGAGGGCAAGTTGTTCCAAAATTGCCCGAGAAAATAACAGACCAGGGCCTCTCAAGCAGTTTTAGAGCTCCCTCCCCTCCTCTCCATTTTGATCAAGAAAAAGAGAAATTCCTGCTATGGAATATCGGAGGGTTGCAGCCAGGGCCTTTGAGAGGAATTTTATCAGGGGGTACAAAGTTTATTTTGGGCCCCTTCTCAAAGGGGGGGGGACAGAATGGGGGGGAGGGCAGCAACGCTCAGAAAAGTCTCCAGGCTTCTCGATGCAGCGCCCAGGTCTACCTGCCCTCCTGGTTGGCCCGGCCTCTGTCTTTCACTCTCCATGAGGTCAGCTGAGATCCCAGGAAATTTCTGGGGGGCCTCCTTTGACTCCTGGTCCCCCTTTTTGACCCTGGGTACAATTTACCCCCTTTACTCCCCTCTCATGGGCCCTGGTTGTAGTACCTCCATATATTTCATTGCCTCATTCTCAGGCCACGTAACGGGGAACATTTCAGCTGCTTCCGGGGTGGTGGTGGTGGTGCATTTTTCAGGGTCACCCATGCCCCTCCCAGCTTCTTTCAGCTGACACAGTCACCATTTCTTCCCCAGGTTGACCCTTCATCACGATGCAGAATCGTTCTGGGGCATTCTGGGGGGGGGGGAGGCCAACCAAGAGAAGCCGGAGAAGTGTCTGTGAGTTGGCCCAAGCCCAGAAAACAGAGGTGATGTGGTTCCATCCTGCCACCAGTGGTGTAACTAGAGTGGAGCGGAGGCAAGTAGTTCTGCAAGACTCTGTTACACCGGAGTCAGCGGCCCCGCCCTCTTGCTATTGGAGTCATTCTGGCAGCAACAGCAACATGCAGGACACTCCCCTGTCGCTGCCAGAATGGCTCCAACAGCAAAGGAGAGGGGCCGCTGACTCCGGTGTAACGGAGACTTGCAGAACTACTTGCCTCCGCTCCACTCTAGTTACGCCACTGCCTGCCACTTTGAACTCCGGAACCAGCTCATGCTCAAAAAGAGGCAAAGAGAAGAAACAGGCCAGGCTGATGCTGTGTTGTGTGTGTGTGTGTGTGTGTGTGTGTGTGTGTGTGTGTGTGTGTGTGTGTGTGTGTGTGTTTCAAGATAGCAATAGGGAGAGCCTGCCTGCTGGCTGGCTCTGTAATAAACAGAAAGGTTCTGGAATTAGCTGCATGGCCATAAATTTCCAGGACAATAGAAAACCCAATCTACAAAAAGCCTTTTCCTCTGGTTGAAAACGACAGCTGACGAGCAGGATACTTTGGGCATCAGATGATGGAATTAATGGCAGCCACCCAAGGCAATGACAAGGCAAGGATCTTCAGAACCCTCCTGCTGTGTCTCATTTAATAGGGGAAATAGGGAAAATATGTTTTTGTATAGTTCTGTGCTGGATGCAGATCTTGGTTCTGCTTCTTCTTCCCTGCTTAGACCATATTCCTCCTCCTCTTCTGCCTGTAACTTTAGAAAATCTGGAGCACTGAGGAAGCAACTTCTGGAGTTCAGCTGCAGACAGGATGGAGTCAGCAGGTACCCCACCAGGAGCTATGAACGTTTAGGAGCTATGCAACAAGGAAGCTGCATGTTCTGCATCTCACAGTGGCCCACCAGATTTCTCTGGGAGCACATATAACAAGAAGATCCCTGTGTCCTGTGGCCATTCCCTTGCATCTGGCATGAGGAGATAACCGACCTCTCAAACCTGGAGCTTGCACACAGTCATCATCATGGCTCGTAACCTGTGATGGATTTTTCCTCCATCAATCTGTCCAATCCCCTTTGAAAGGCATCTGGGCCAAGTGCCATCAGCACATCCTGTGGCAAGGAGTTCCGGAGATTAATTATGCACTGGGTAAAGAAATATCGTCGAGTCCAATCGCCTGCCAAGTGCAGGCTGTCCACAACTACAACATCCCCAATAGGTGGCTATCCAGCCTCTGCTGAACATATTTATGTCGTATACTAATGAGTATAAAGCATCTATTTCTGATTAATAATAATAATAATAATAATAATAATAATAATAATAGTGACCTCTTTATATAGTAAAGACTGTGGGATGCTGCCTCCCCTCCTGCAGTACACGTTTAGTGGCACATCCATCCACATTAGGGATCACAAGGATAGACAAAGAGGCAAGGTGACCTCTGATCTTCAGCCAGGTGGGATTTGTTCTGGATGAAAGCCAACAGAATTTGTCCAAAGTGAAGGGCATGATGTTGTGATCCCCACAACCCAGTATTTCATCCCCTATGTTAAAGTGATGGTGAGCAGTGAGATCTTGGCCTCTCTGCAGTCTTTTTTTTTTTGCAGCAGTCACAGTCAGACAGTAGCTGACCTCCCTAAGCAGATCTTGTTATCTAGAGCTGTCCTTTCTGGCCCAGCCTTTTCCAATGGGCTCAAGCTCTGTTATGTTGTGGACCCTCAGACAGACCACAGCCTGCCTGGGTTGACATCCATGCTGCACCAAACAGCCCACCTGCCAGAGGTTGGCAGAACCGCCTTCCCCCTGTGATGCCTGGCATCTTTGACCCACCCCTCCTGCATTCACCACAATAAGCCTGGCTAAGCCAATCCTGAAATCACCCCCTCCAGGAGTAAGTTTCAGTTCAGAGATTCTGGGCAGGCTCAAAATATTGCGGCTGACAGATGCTGCCATTGGGGTGGGTGTTGGCATGAGTTGGCATGACTCATCAATCACACTTGAGTGTGGCGGCCTGGGCCAACATCTGTCTAATTTGAACTTTCTTTCTTTCTATTTGTTTTCAAATTGTCCAGTCTTGCAAGCAATTAAATACAAAACATAAACGATTTCAGAACACCTCTCCATTTACAAATACTTTCAGCTAAGCAGGAAGATATTGTTTTTTTTTTTTAAATAGCTAAGACACAGATTACAGAAAACCCAGGGCGAAGACTCTAATAATGGTATAATGTCTAACAGCGCAATCCTCCTATGTGTGTTCACTCAGAAGTAAACTCTATTGTGTTCAATGTGGCTTACTCCCAGGAAAATGTTATAGGATTGTAGCCTGAGATGAATACAGTTTACATTCGACTGATTTATCCCCCTCCCCAGATAGTACTCTTTCTGCACAGGGAAGGGAAGTTTCCTTCTCACATAATGAAGAAGTCCACATGAGATCTTGCAAGGTTTTAATTTGTTGCGATATCTCATCTGTGGCGTTCCATTTGAGAAGATCCCCGGATAATTTGCAAACCACATTTAAAGGGATTCGCAGCTCCGTTTGGCCTCTTATTTGGCGGTTACCTGAATTTTAGCCTCACTGAGGAAGGAACTGACGAAAGGTGCTCACAATGCTGCGGATGACTTTAACAAATAGGAAGCATGGGAAGCATGATGCGCTCCTGTATTCCATTCCAGGCCAGAAGTGGGGCTTTGAATCCCCAGAGTTTTCTAAACCATGGCTTCAGGACGCTTTATGTGGAGGGTGTGTGTGCGTGTGTAAGAACATAAGAACATAAGAAGAGCCCTGCTGGATCAGGCCAAAGGCCCATCTAGTCCAGCTTCCTGTGTCACACGGTGGCCCCACCAGATGCCTCAGGGAGCACACAAGACAACAAGACACCTGTGTCCAGTCGCCACTCCCTTGCACCTGGCACAGAGAAAACCCACTTCTAAAACCAGGAGGTTGCTTATGGCTTGTAACCTGTGATGGTCTTTTCCTCCATGAATCTGTCCAAACCCCTTTTAAAGGCATCTAGGCCAGATGCCATCACCACATCCATGTGGTGATGTGTGTGTGTGTGTGTGTGTGCGTGTGCGTGTGCATGTTTGAAACAGTAATGGTTGCAACATTGTTGCTACGGTAATATTGTTGCTACAGTAATGGTTGCAATATTGCTGCTACAGTCAATTCAAGAGCCCAAAAGGGCATCCATCATTTTAAAAAAGCATACAGTAATGGCAAAATAAAAATAAAAATCAGAGCACAGTTATGGGACAATATCTGATAGATTCCCTTGTGAGGAATGAAGAGATATTGCATCTGTGTGTCCCATTATCAAACATTCCTCTATTGGTTGTGCAAAAATCATACCTCCCCCCCCCCCCATCAAAAACTGAAAAGCAGACTCAGCTTGGGCAGCAATCCTCTATGCACCTGCCTGGGAGTAAGTTCCATTAAACTCAGTGGAGCTTACTTCAGTTGCAGGCGTGTGCGTAGGATTACACTGTTTGTGAAATGAATGTTGTTTGAGAGATCAAGTACAGAATATCTTAATGTTCAGAACTTGCTCTAGGAAGCCAGGGTGATGTGGTGGTTAGAGCAAGCAGCAGGCAGACGTCAGCCTTGTGGAAATCTATTTTGCTATTGCCAGAATCCCAGAGTCCACCAACTGGAGACAAGTGGAAAACAGTGGCTTGGGGGGGGGGGGAGGCAGAACATCCTTAGAATTCAGGAACAAGGGTATCTCTGAGCATATCTTAGCTTGCAGATTGGTTCTCAGAGCTAGGATTGAACTCACAATCCTTTCAAGCAAAAATCCACTCCTGGTTTCCACCCCCTCCCTTCATTTCAGCAGTCCAATTTAGGAGAGAGAAAAGCTCAATGTGTGAATGGGTAAACCATTGGGAGTCATATTTTTACTGCACAATCCTAGGCATGTCTACTCAGAGCCTACTGAGTTTACTGAGACTCACTCCCAGGTATGGGTATCAGATCGCTGCCTTACTGAGCTGCTGCAAATCTTTCCAGAGATCTGTTAGTTAGAGCCCAAATGTACCTTCTGCCCTGAGTTACAGTGTCAGTCCTGGACGAGAGCAACTCAGATTCAAATCCCCACCCTTGACCACAATTCACAGTACAGGGAGTTCCACAGTCTACCCCTGAAAAGGCCTTCTCATGAACTGTCACCAAATGACTTGCCTTGGCTCACTAGGGTGATCTTGGACCTCCTGTCTCAGCATAACCTACCCCACAGGGCTGTTGTGAGAACAAACAGGGAGAAAAGCCATGAATGCCCCCCATAAGCTCCTTAGAAGAAAGGTAGAAATACATTATCTAGAGCAGTTAGTGCTGGTACAATGTGCCCTTCACCCCTCCTTCCAACAAATGCAGATGATCAGGTGAAATAAGAACTTAATGCTGCCTGGGAGTCAGATTTTTCCCAGGTTTTCCCATTGGTGGTGGAAGCTAAGGAACAAAAGCTTCCTCACTCACTTCCTTCAAATCTCTTCTTTAAATTCACCTCTTCCATAAAACCTTGGGCACCACATCTGAGTTCCCATTCCCTCCGGTAACCAAGCATAAGTACATGTCAACGGATACCATTGCAGGCGCACCCCCATTTGCCCCTTCCTTTATCTTTCTCCCCCTTTGTTGCCTCCCTAGCGTCAAATGCCTAGAAGATTGTAAGTGCCTCGGGGCAGAGACCTGTGCCATGCATGCATGTGGACGGCACTCTATAAATACGTTCGTAACGATGACAATGGCAATGGCAATGAAAATCATAGAGAAAATGAAAATGCTTGCTGAATGCTGCCCTCCGAGGAAGGTGGGCTAGACAGTGCTCTTTCTCAAACAATACGTTTCTGAGAAAGACACACTGTTCTCTTTGGTTCCTTTTTCTTTCAGGCAGAAATATGAGCAAAGCGTCTTTTTTCTTTCCCACAATGGGGCCAGATCAAGTTGGCGTGACGCCCTCCTGTGCCCTGGAGTTCCTAGCTGTCAATCCTCAATGCAGCTCATATTTCAGCTGTATCCGACCCTTCTCCAGAGGAGTTCAAAGGCAGCATATAAGGTTCTGTCCTCCACCCATTTTAGCCTCACAGCAGCCCTGAGAGGTAGGTAAATGGAGAGACAGAGTGACTGGCCCAAGGTCACCCTGCGAGCATCATGACCACCCAGAGATTTGAACTCAGGACTCCTTGAGTCAAGCTCAGGACTCAGACCACCACGGCACACTGGCTCACATAACTGCAGGAGAAGTCATACAGGTGGGTAACATCTGACCTAGCTGTGCATCTGGCACAAACCAAATCACCTGTTTATGAGATCAAACGCCTGTGCAGACGTTTGCTCTCAGAATGGCATTTATCCACGGAACATTTATGTGAGATTGTGTTGTTGCTTTGTTTTTGGTCTGGCTGAGTTGTGGCGATTCTGTTCCGGCGGCCACCTTAAATCACCCTGCAAGAGTGCCGGATCTAGTGCTTATCCTCACTAGTCCACAAGACAACTCTTGAGAAATCCTAGGGGCTGTTGTTCCAAGCCCAATACACCTTATAGAACACTCGTACTTCTGTTTTACAGGTAAGTCTTTTGGTTTCACACAAAAGCTTTGCGGAAGCTGTGCGGAAGCATCTCCCGGGGATGCGGAAGTGGCAGAGTTGGTAGCTTCCAATGTACTGATGCCCTCAAGAAAGGCCAGAGGAAACAGGATGAGCTAGGTAGGTAGATAGATTGGCCGATCGATAGATAGAAGAGATTCCATCAACTGAGCATTTGGCCCTGCTGCCTAGATCACCTTCACTTCTACCTTGCTCTTCACAGCAACAGCAACCCCCCCCCCCCCGGCACTTGTGAAATGTTCCCTTGTTCTGACATCATCATGGCTAAAAAGTGATTGAAGGGACATGTCCCTCCCCTCCCCCCAGGTCAACTCCTTCTGTGCACAGCTGGGGCCACCATAATCCGTTTGACTGATTACAAAGCCAGGAGAGGCACGGCAGTTCTCCTGTACGTATTTGCTTTTTCATCGCCTGTTCCAAATACTGGTGGGTGTAATATATATATATAAATATATTTGAAACCTGGTTTAACATTGAAACTCAAATCCATATCAGCTAAGCAACCAACACATTGCCAAGGCTCAGACCGCAACTCTTCTTGTCCCCCCCCAGCCTGTCAAAATAATAATAATAATAATAATAATAATAATAATAATAATAATAATAATAATAATATGCTATTTCAGGCTCTGATCTTTGGGCTAGTCCCCACAGCCTAGCAAAGCTATGAAAAGTTTCCATTCTCACTGGCTCAGGATACATTCAGTCGTGCCGCTAGTCCTCATGTTTAAGGTCTTAGGTACGGCTGAGAATGGGCAGTACGGCTGACTCGTAACACAACCATCACCACCACCGGCCACAGGCCCAAGAGAAGCTATCCTACAGTCCACCAGGGGAGGTAGGGTGTAGGGGTCTTACCTGGACAGTGGCTTGCGGGAAGTGATGCTGGCCACAATGATGCTGCCTGGTCTCGGCGTGGCCACGGCTTTGAAGGTGCCTCTCCAGAACTTCTCAAAAAGCTGCTTCTCGCCTTGCTGAACACTCGTCATGGCTTGGGTGCAGCGCCTCGCCACGCTCTGAGCTCTCCAAGGTGCTGAAATTTACATCCAAGGCAGCCGGGTAACTGGAGGCAGGTTCTAGAGATGGGGGCAGCGGCCCGGTGGGTAGATAGAGAGCATGCAAAGACAACAGGAACTAGGATTACCCCACACCCCAGCAATGCCGGGGTCTTCAAGCCGTGTGTGGGGCGTGGGATGGGAGCGTGTGCCTGGCTGTCGCTCTATCTGGCTGTGCATGCGCGCCGGCCAAGGCGTGCTCCGTTTTGTCTCCTCTACAATGTGACGTGCGACTGGGGGGCTGGTCAATTTAGGAGCTCTGCGCTTTTTTGCTCTCTGTCTCTCTCTTTCTCCTCCTCCATCTGCCTCAAACACACACACACACACACACACACACACACACACACACACAGAGACGCGCACACAAAAGGCAACCTCTCTTGCCCGAATCAGCATCACAAAGGACTGCGAGTCCCAGGGGCCTCAGGGCGTGTGCCTCTCAATGTCTTGGGAGGGGAGCTTTGGGGTGGAGTGGGGGAAGCTAAGGGGGCAGGGCGCTTGATTCAGAAGAGGTACAACGGACAAGGGGAGGAAATGAACGCTCAAGCAGTCCTCCTCCGGGCCCTGGGTACACCTCCCCCCAAGACAGAGTGAGACGGGGAAGGAAAGCCCCTAGTTAAATAAATCAACCCCCCCCACACACACACACACTTGCAAGGAGGAAGATAAATAATAATAGGCCCTTCTACCTGCAAACGGATAGAACTTGCTGCTCAGCAGTAAACACTACTTTCTAAAGAAGCCTGCCCCCCCCTTTTCTGCACCATCTGTCTTTGGGTTCTGGTGCCCATTACCCAGATCTCCCCCCTTCCCTCCCCCCTCCACACACACACACACACACACACACACACACACACACACACACACAAACGAGAGAGAGAGAGAGAGAGAGAGAGAGAGAGAGAGAGAGAGAGAGAGAGAGAGAGAGAGAGAGAGAGCACATGGGCAGGATGGTACCTGTGTTAATTTCAGGGCTGTCTCCTGATTAAAGACCTCTCAAGAGTCATCTTTGAATTTTAATGGATCAATTAAATGAAACTGTGAGCATTTGCCCATGAATAAAATGTTCTTTTTCTTTTTTTTTTTCAAAGAGGAAAAGAAATCATATTGAGTTTGTTTTAGATCATGTACGCACAGAATGCAGAAAATCCCCCTGTGGAAGAAGAGGCTTTCTTTCCCATATATGAGAATGCCGTTTCCAGTCTGGCACCCACCCGCCACTCATGGTTTTTGTAAGCAGTTACACTGAAATTATTCAATGGATGGATTTCAACAGGCCAATTGATGAAATTGGCATATGTTTGCATTGGAAGAACACAATGATTTTGCTGAGGAGGAAAGCATACTCTGTTTCAGATGGAATACACATGTATTACAGCAAGTATCAACTTATAAGAGGCATTCCCTCCTGTGCAAGAAAGATGGGAAATGCCACTTCTAAGATACACTCTCAAAGTATTTTTTTAATGTTGTGTGTGCATATAAAATGACTGACTAACTAATCAAGGGACGCACCTTTGAAATAAATCAAGAGGGCTTTTAATTAATTAATCTAAGCAAGTAATCAACTCACTGATTCAGTCCTAGTTACATGATATGTACTGGGACTTATGCCTGCCTGTAAATACTCCCTTCAGTCCTGTAAGCACTGAAATAATTTCAGGTGAGATGAGACTGGTTGTTGGTACAAAACAGCACTGGATACATACTCGAAGGTAGTTACGATCGCTTCATGTGTCTATGCACTGCAGCAAGGAGAGTCATATCGGCCACATGACCACGGAGGCGTCTTCGGACAACGCTGGCTCTTCGGCTTTGAAATGGGGATGAGCACCACACCCTAGAGTCGGACACGACTGGACTTAATTGTCAGGGGTCACCTTTACCTAAGATGCAATTAAAAGGAAGCTGTATCCAGGGCCCCTGAGAGGAATTTTATCAGGGGGTACAAAGTTTCTTTTGGGCCCCTTCTCAAAGGGGGAGGGGGCAAAATGGGGCAGGGGGAAGGCAGCAACAGCTGGAAAAGTCTCCGGAGCCCAGGTCTACCAGGCTTCCTGATGTGGTGCCCAGGTCTACCTGCCCAGTAGACCTGGCCGCCTGCTTAGCCCAGCCTCTGTCTTTCACTCTCCACGAGGCCAGCTGAGATCCCAGGAAATTTCTGGGGCCCTTCTTTTGGCTCCTGGGCCCCAGTACAATTTACCCTCCTCTCATGAGCCTTGGCTGTATTTAGTTCAAAGCCATGCTGTAGACTGGAAGCAGCTTTCCAGAGTTTCAGACAGGACTCTCCTGGTCCTACCTGAAGATGTTGCCAGGATTTGAACACAGGACCTTCTACATGCATATGAAGTGCTTAGCCACTGAATTGATACTGATGAGGCCTGAGCTTTGGGAGGGTTGTAGCTCAGTGGTAAAGCACCAGTTTCATATGTAGAAGGTCCCAGGTTTACTCTCCAGTGTTTTCAGGTAGAGCTGGGAACCCAAGAGAGCTGCTGCCAGTCCAAGTTGACCCTACTGGGCTAGATGAGCCAGTGGTCTGACTCAGGAAGCTTCCTATGAACTAGCTGTGACTACACTCAAATGTGGCCTTGGGGTTACAGTGGACAGCTCAGCCTCACTGAAAATGTCGGTAACAACGAGAGGCAAATGTAGTGTTGTAGAATACTGAGAGCTATCTATACTTGCAACGGAATGAGATGGCAGAACACGGAGATGGTGGAGCAGACTGTACCACTGCAGGTGGCTGGGATACCACTTTTGAATGCTCCACTCCATTAATAAAAAAATCTCCTTGCAAATGGAAAGCTAGCACAACAGGAAGAAAGGTCTAGGGCTATACCTCCCTTTGCCTGCTTTGTTACATGCAGGGAGGGTTTTTTTGTTTAAAGGGAGGGGAACATTCGGAAAATAATCCCTCGCTTGAAGGCTGAAGTGTTGAATAATAACACCGAACAATTGTATAGCACTTTTTGAGTGTGCAAAATTGTGCTCTTTGATGGCTGGGTGCAGGGTGCAGGCGTCTAGCAACCGGCACTATTTGTCAGCCCATCTTGCCCTGAAACATGCTGTCAATTGAGATGGTAGATTACTGATCAAGCTTCTCACCAGTCAAAGAAGTGGGGTGCGAGTATGAAACAATATTCCAATGTGCTCATTTACAGCATGAGCCCATGCATGTCTACTCAGAAGAAAGTCCCATTAGGAAAGTGGCAACTACAGGGAAGTAGAATTAGGCTAGACATGAGGAAGAATTTCCAAAGGGCTGCCCAGCACTGGAACAGTCTTCCTCATACAGGAGTGGGCTTGTGCAGTAATGGGAAGTTTTCTAGCCCAGGCTACATGAGAATACATCTCTTGCATTCACTTGTCCAGGATGCTGTAGCAGTTGTCTGTACGGAGAAGAGGGTTGGACTAGATGACCTCCAAGGTTCCTTCCAATTTTGAACAGTCTATGCTTCTATGACTGCGGTGCGAGAAGTTGTCAGGAAACATGACTATGTGATTTAGCTGGTCCAGGGATGGTTTCTTGTCACGCTATGTTGTTAAATGAATTAATTCAGCCAGAAGGACTGTATTATTGCCTCTCTTTGCCTATGTGAGTTATCACTGTAATTATTATCATGCGTTTAGCTTCACATAAAAATAGCTACAGCCTGTATCACTCTCCTTCCATGGTGTCAGGGGCCCTGGACGGGGGGGGGGGGGGAGAATCTTAGGTGCCTACCTGCCCCTGGGATCCCCACCAGTCTGGGATCAACCATCTCCATAAGGCCTCCTGGGCCACATCCTCCAGTCTCATCTCTCCTCTTCTTCCCCTGGGCCTCAGAGCAAAGACAGGGAGGGGATGGACAAGTTGCTGCAACCCCACAAATGAGGCTTTGCAACCCCATTTGGGGTCCTGACCCCAAGGTTGAAGAACAGTGATCTAGAGATTTCCTTGTCCTTAGCTCAAATCACTGCACTGGCAATTGACCCAGAGTAAGCTTTCAGTCTGGGTTTAACTAGGCTCTGGCTTGTTCCAGCAATGTTCTGATCAAAACATACATTCCCTCCCACCATGACATTCATTCAAGCCGTTAAAGGAAAATCATGTTCCTGAGACATACACCCCTTTTTATTCTCAGTGGGCGAACACATGGATTGGAAAATCACTAGGGCTCTTCTAAATGTTCATCATTCTCATTCTCATCTCTTGCATTCACTAAGGGGGGATGGGGAATATACAGTGCCTGAAAAGAATCAAGCCAACTAGAGCAGTAAACACCTATGCAGAGTGGAGATGGGAGATCGGTAGCCAAGGGCGCCCTCTGGTGGGTC
Source organism: Plestiodon gilberti rubricaudatus (assembly GCA_026170595.1). NCBI lineage: Eukaryota > Metazoa > Chordata > Lepidosauria > Squamata > Scincidae > Plestiodon > Plestiodon gilberti. Next base: position 37,520,413 of record JANXHW010000008.1, read on the forward strand.
CTTCGGGCTGTGCCGGAGAGGGCTCTTTTCAGCTAGAGCTGCGGTCAAGTCATGGTCTGTCATGAACAACTTAGCAAACTACCAGTGCCATCCCATGCCTCTGTCTACTCAGAAGTAAATCTCATTGGAAACAACAGGACTTACTCCCAGGAAAGTATGCATAGGGTTGCAGCCTAAGGCCCCGATCCTTGTTACATGATAACGGATATCAAAGTCTGCAGTTAGGGGGTGTAGAACAAAAGGCAAGAGTAAGAGGACAATGTGAACGAAATAATAACAACACCCCATGATTAAAGGTTTGTCCACTCAACATCAAATCTTAAAGAGCGTCAACCCCACCCCCACCCCGCAAACATAAAGGTACAACTGCATTGCATGACTTCAATTTTAAGCTGCAGTACATATTGTGAATGTTCTGGCTGAATACTGATGGGATCTGAAGAGATGGTAAGGTAAAGGTGACCTCTGACAATTAAGTCCAGTCGTGTCCGACTCTAGGGTGTGGTGCTCATCCCCATTTCAAAGCCGAAGAGCCAGCGTTGTCCGAAGACGCCTCCGTGGTCATGTAGCCGGCATGACTCTTCTTGCCACAGTGCGTAGCATGCAGCTGGAACATGGAGCGCTGTTTACCTTCCCGCAAGCGGTACCAATTTATCTACTCGCATTAACATGCTTTGGAACTGCTAGGTTGGCAGGAGCTGGCCAAGCAACGAGAGCTCACCCCATCGCGGATTCGAACTGCCGACCTTTCGATCGACAGCTCATAGTTCAGCGGTTTAACCCACTGCGCCACCCGCTGGCCTAAGAGATGGTAACTACCCAAAAAGAGATAAGCTCATAAGTGGATCCCCGCTGGATCAGGCCAAGTTTACCATATCTCACAGTGGTCCACCAGATGCCTCTGGGAGCACACAGGACAACAGGATATCTGTATCCTCTTGCCACTCCCTTGCATCTGGCATTCAGAGATAGGCTCCCTTTATCACTTGTAACCTGCGATGGAGTTTTCCCCCACACATCTGCCCAATCCCCTTGTAAAGGCATCTAGGCCAGGGGCCATCCCCACATCCTGTGGCAAAGAGTTCCACAGATTAATTATGCGCCAGGTAAAGAAAGATTTCCTTTTGTCCATTCTGACTCTCCTTGTCTGTCAATTTTAGTGCATGTCCCCTGGTTCTGGTGTTGTGCAAGAGGGAAAAGAGCTTCCCTCTCTCCACTCTATCCATTCCATGCATAATTTTATACATCTCAATCGTCATCTCTAAGGTGTATTCTTCCTAGACGGAAGAGCCCCAAATGTTCTAGCTTTTCCTCCTAGCCCATGAATCATTCCAGTTGTTCTCTTCTGACCTTTCCCCATCTTTGAGATTGTGGCGAAAAGTAAAGAGTCCTGCTGGTCCCAGTAGGGTGATATTTCACAGTATGACAGGAGGGACTGCATGACACTACTCTGCCTGGACTGACCACAATCCTCCTTTTGAAAGGTTGCCATCAGCAAGGTTGTTGCTGTGCCACATCACCTGTGGCCAGCACCAAATCCTGTGGCCGAGAGTTCCATATGTTAATTATGTGCCATGTGAGGTGGTACGTCCTTTATCAGTCCTGAACTGAATAGCCATTGGATGACTCCATTTGGGCTCTTGAGTTCTATGAAGGCATCACTCTACTGGGCAAGTTCAGTGTTAGGAGGTATGAAGGAAAGAGATTTGAGAAAGTTGCACCGCAGTTTTAATGGCTCTCTCAATTGGTGCTCTGGAATTCTTGCCGCTGCTCTTTTTATGGCTGCTGCATCACTCTGCTTTACGGCGTGTCTGTTAAACATTTATTTGTATGATTACAAGCTTGGGGTTTGAGGCCGTTCATTTTTTTAAAAAAAGGATAAAGAAGGTCAAAAGGAAGGCTGAGTGGAAATGGCCCTGGCAATTTCACTGTCCATTTGCACCCGTTTTAGACCAATGAAGGGGGGCACAGAAAAGGGGCAAAAACACAGGGGCTTTGCCGGTTGTCCTGATGCAGTTCCCAGCAGCAGCTATCAGGTGGTGGCCACCTTCATTTCCCAGGCAACTCTGCCTGCTGCCTCTCCAGAACTTGAGGATGCAGACGCCCACCTTTTTTTTAATTGGATGCCAGCTACCCTGCCTATTTTTCATTGGAAGGCAGCAGCCAAACTGACAGACAGCGCAATCCTGTGTAACCTTGCACTGGTGTAACAGTAGATGCACCAGTGTAAGTGCACTTACACCGGTGCATCGGCTATTACACCGGTGCAATGTTACACAGGATTGCGCTGTAAGGCAGGTTTCTTGTAGTGTAGTGTGTGTGTGTGTGTGTGTGTGTGTGTGTGTGTGCTGCCAACTCATTGACTGTGCTGGAGAGGAGCAGTGCGAAATAAAAGGTACCTTTTTTAAAAAAAATGTTGGGTTTGGTAAGGCTCTGTCTCCCCTGATTGTACATCCCTGCTTTGAACATTAGTCATACACATCTGAATCCTGCACATGTGAGGGAGTGGCGCTCTTTTCTGCAAGTTGAGCAATGCTGGGGTGGTTTCTATAAACCGAAGAGAAGAGTCTATTAAAATGTGTTGAAGTTTAAAAACACCCACAACCACACAGAATTGAGCCTTTACCAAAAAAAGTTATATAAATCCACTTTTTTTTTTCAGTCTTAGCACATTGTTGCTAATCTCTATTTAGATTATATTGATTCTATTTTTCTTTGGGTTTTTTTAGACAAAAATTATCTCCCAACGTCGCTCGTGTCGATCATGAATGAAGTATAGTGCTGGTATCAAGCACTGTACACTGTAGATGAGAGAAATTCCCTCCCCTATTTATTTATTTTTATTTATTTATTTTGTCACATTTTTATACCGCCCTTCCTCCAAGGAGCTCAGAGTGATGAACATATTTCCTCCCCTCCTTTTTTGTCCTTACAACAACCCTGTGAGGTAGGTGGGGCCGAGAGATAGTGACTGGCCCAAGGTCACCCAGGAAGCTTCGTGGCTGAGCGGGGATTTGAACCTGGATCTTCCAGGTCTAAGTCCGACTCCCAAACCACTACACCACAAAAAATATTTATATCCTGCCCAATGTCGCCCCCAACCTGCCCAAAACCCAGACAGAAGATGGCAATCCAGCTCCTTTCCTCCTCATTCCTTCCTGAGTGATCCTTTTCAAAAGAACAGGAAGTAGGGCACACGTGCGGAGCTCCCATCATGCCGTGCACTTCCTGTTTTATTTAAATGGATCATGCGAGGAAAAAGTGAGGCAAGAGGATAAGGGCGTGGATTGCATTTAGTGAATGGGGAACAGATTGATGTGGCTCTGTCCACTGCAGGCTGGAGAGAGACATTAGCAGACTCAGACTGAAGGGCACCCTGGGTCTGTGCCAGGGGGGGTGGCGGTGGCACTGTGCCACCGCCCCCTGGTCACCCACTAAATGCAAGTTGCATCATAGGCTTCATGAATGGGCTGGCTACGACTCTGCCTTTCTTCTCCCAATGGGGAAGTGCTCCAGGCAGCTTACAATGCCTTACAAGACAAATGGCAGAGCAATAACATACAACCTCAAATGAATGCCACAAAAGCAGAGCCACGGCAGCAGCGTAGCATCCAACGAGCAGAGGACAAAATATCATTGCAGCAGGAAGCCAAAAGAAACTCTCCCAAACAGAAACAAGGCTATGGTTCCACTCTTGTCAGGCGGCTCACTTGGAAAATGGCATCTCATTCTGGGCACCGCATTTTAAGAAGAGCTTAAAGATGAGCTGGAACAGGTTCAGAGGAGAGGGCACAAAGACGGCGAGGGGTCTGGAAACCCAGAACAGTGAGAAATGGTCAAAAGAGCTTGGTGTGTTTAGCCGAGAGAAGACTAAAGGCGGAAGCACACCGGCCGCGTTCTGCGTGCAGCGTGTGCTGCGCGGGAAACGCAGCCAACGTTGAGAATTCTCCAGGGGAAGAGCCAAACGCAAACGGACCGCTCTGCGGCTCCCAGCGGCTCTCGGCGTTCAGTGGGACTTGCCTCCGGCCGGAAAGAACACAGACGCAGCCGGCCGCAACGGGCTGCACGCACACAGAACGCGGTTGGTGTGCTTCAGCCTTAAGGGGAGATATGAAAGCCATCTTCAAGTATCTAAGGGGCTGTTTTAGGAAGGAGGACTTACTCTTTGTAGCTCCTGAGGCAGGCCGAGAACCAGTGGATTGAAACTACAGAGAAGTACAGTCAATTTAGGCTAGACACGAGGAAGTACTTCCTCATGATAAGAGCTGCCTTGTGCAGTTGTGGCCTCTCCCTCCTTGGAGGTGCTCAGAGGCTGACTAGCCGCTTGTCAGGGATGCTGTAGCAGTTGCCTGCATGGAGGAAGGGGTTGGACTAGATGACCTCTAAAGGACCTTCCTCCAACATTCTATGATCCGCCATTGTAAGAACATAGGGAAGGAAGGGGTCGATAGCAGTCCTCCCTCCAATTGGATGGAGGGAGTATACGGCGGCTGTTTACACTTGCAGCTGCGGCTGCCTGGAGGGGGTGAGCATTACGATGGAAAGCACGTCGCCCTCTAGGATTTTGAGGGGCACCTCTGGAAACAGAGCAGGATTTGATTACCGTCTTCAAGTCTAATGGCTGCTTCTAAAAGCTGTTATTTCCTCGCTGTGGATCAATGGTCGTTGAAGAGCTGCCAACTGTGCTTGCTACAGAAGGCGTTGGATTTGGCAGTACCCAGAAGGCTCTTCTCTGGAGCCGAAGCCCAGGTGGCCCTGAAAGAAAGTCTTTGGATCCTGTTGACCGTTTCTTTCTCCTTTACCCTCAATTCTATCCCAGCAGTTCTTGGGAACTGTGTTTTCACAGACAAAGAAAGGGGAACCTCTTCCCCTGAAGCACAACATTTTACACAGTCGCTGTAAGAAAGGAATGAGAAAGGAGTCCGAGTTTGAGTGCTATCTCCTGATTCGCGGCCAGCCCGACTGTGATGAGGGGGCCAGGCTTTCATTGAAAAATGTTGTATTTTGCCTTTCTCAGACAATGATTCAAGGCTACTTATAATATCAACATTTAAAGCAGCAGCAATGATTAATTGGAATTGCAGCGAAAAAAACTACAAAATGCACAGAGGTGGAAAACATGAAACAGAACGTAGACTTGCAAGAATACAGAGAGAGAGAGAGAGAGAGAGAGAGAGAGAGAGAGAGAGAGAGAGAGAGAGAGAGAGAGAGAGAGAGAGAGAGAGAAGTAAATGGGCCACAATGCTGGAAGTCTGGTTTGGAGTGCCTGTTCTCACTCATCAGATCCTCCAGCCTTTTCCAATGGCTGTTTGCATCATTTTTGCATCTTTCTTGTTTGGTTGCGAGCTTCTCTGGGACAGAGGACTATCCTTTCATTTCTTTTGTTCTGTGAACCATGTTGTGACATTTCCCCCCCCCCCATTCCATTTCATTGCAGCATGTCAATATTTGTCCTAAGAATAAGTTAGCATTTCATACTGCTTTCTGAGTGGGCAAACCACTTCAGCTGTACGATCTTGTCCCCCACAAACTCTATATAAGGTATGTATTAGCCCCATTTTGCAGATAGGGAAGACTGAGAGGCTTGTCCAAGGTCACCCAATGAGGGTTCAGGGCAGAAGTGAGATTCAAACTGGGGAAAGTCCCAAATCACAACTGCAGCTCTTAGACTGCAATCCTACACACACTTACCTGGGAGTAAGTTTCAGTAATTCAATGGGAGTTATTTCTGAGTAGGCATGCCTAGGCTTGTACTGTTAGCCACTGTGTTATAATAGCTCACAGTTAAGACACGCTGTGGGAGTGACTTCCACGTACATCACTGGGATGCAGTTGGCAGCCTGTGGATCAATCTGGGTCATGTGATCAGTCACTGATTGGCACACCACATAGCCATGCTCTTCTACCAATCGGTGCATGGCATTAGTGTGATGCCTCCGGCAGCAACTCAGAGAGAGCACCAATCCCTAGGCAGCAATGTCATGTGACTGTGTAGAGCTAACATAGCCATCCATTCCTTTCTCCAACCTGGATTAAATCTAGTCTAAATGATACAGATGCTTTGCAATCATGTTTTCATGGGAATGAGTCCAGGGGGAGTTGAGGTGGATCCCTGAGATGAGATGAGGAGGAAATCTCATGTCACAGTGCAACTAAGAGAACTCTGAATCATTCACACGCCACCAGCTAAGTACAGGTGGGCCCCCATATCCACTGATTCGCTATGCACGGTTTCAGTTATCCACGGATCGTGGGGACCCCCCCAGGCTTTTACTTTTTCCCCCAGTAAGCTTCGTTTCTTCCTTAAAGAAGCAGGAGAAGCAGCCTCTGGCTGCTTATTGCAGGCAAGTAGAACGAGACTAAGTCCTAGAGAGGCTCTGCAAGGTTAACAGAAACCTTGCAGAGCCTCTCTAGGACTTAGTCTCGTTCTACTTGCCTGCAATGGAGGCTGCTTCTCTGTTTGTTTTAAGGAAGAAATAAAGCTTGCTGAAAGAAAAATAGTGGGCCCTCAGGAAACCATGGAGGGGGTGTTCGCTCTTATCCACGGTTTCAAGTATCCACGGAGGGGCCTGGAAGATATCCCCTGCGGATATGGGGGCCCACCTGTATATCATTTCCATTAGGTCTTTCGTCCTGCTGAGAGGTCATTCACAGCTTTTGCAAACCTGTCTTGGAAACCAGCATTCCCAACAGGGATGGAACATACGAGGATAAGATGTGCATTCGTTGTGACGAATTCACAAAGCGCCTTCACAAAATGCACAATGGGCTGGTAAAAACAACCACAAAACAAAGTGTGTGGCGTGGATTGGCTCCACATGAACTCTCCAAGGAAGCACCAACGCAGTGCAGAAACACTCCCTGTGTCTTCTTGGTGGGTGATGATAGATCTGCAGTCGGGGTTTGTTCAAACAGCTTGTGAAACGGCAATGTTTTGTTTTGTTTTGTTTTGTTTTCAGATCATCAGAACAGCCCTGCAGGAGGAGACCAAAGAACATCTCAGCAAGCATCTGCTCCCTAACGGCAACCGACCAGGTGTCTTTGGAAGTCTAGGAGCAGGGCATGAATGCAACACCCTTCTCCACTCTTTGTCCTAGTATCTGATGATATTCAGAGAGATTTGGACTGCATGTTCTCACTCTCAGGGCCTTTGCAGTCAGAAGGTGGAGCCTCGGTTTGGTGCTGTTGACTAAGGCAAACAGATCTCATTTCCATTGTCATCATCAGGTGGTTGATCATCGGAAAAGAGCTCCTGCCATTCATCTCAGCCCACCCACCTGTTCCTGCTGCCATATCTCCTCCCAGCCCCTCAATTTGAAAAGGAAGTAGGGGACAGGGTGGAAGTGTGGAGGAGAGGAGAAGAGGATAGTGGGGCTAGAACAGCGCTTCTTAAGCTGTGGGTCGCGACCCACTTGGTGAGTCCAGAAATGAAAACACGGGGGATGGAAAGATCAGATAAGTAATTGCCTCAAGCCCTGAGGCTATTAAAAAAATCAGATAGCTGCTAATTGCCCTTCAAAGAGCTGCGCTCCTGCAGTTTGCAAGATGGCTGCTAATTGCCCCGCAAAGAGCTGCGCTCCTGCAGTTTGCAAGCTTGTGTAAATATAGGGTGATAAGCATTTGAGTGTCTTTTTTTCTGTCCCCCCCCCCCGAGTCTGTCAATGTCAGGTAGTGGGGGCAGGTGAAGACTGGGTCACATAACTAAGCCCCTCAAGCTTTTAGGTTATTCATTAGGGCTTTCACATTACGAGAAATGGATTGAGTTGTTTTTTTTTTTTTTTTGCAAATAAATAAAATATTACTTGTAAATAATTATTTATTTCTTTTTAGATCACCTTTTTTTAAAAGCCTCATAAAGCTAGGTGGGTCCCTGATGGAGTGTCATTTTTAAAAAGGGGGTCCCAGTGCTAAAACGTTTGGGAACTAGAGCATTAGAGATGGCCTTGCCTGTCTCAGAGCTCTCTCCAGGTATTGCTTTGTAGGCAATGAGGTTTTGGGGTTGGCCAGGCATGGTCCAAATATTAGGATCCTGGCTTTATTCGCTGCTTGGTCAACAGAAGACGACTCTGAGAAATATTGCTGTTCTTGGAGACGGCCTTCTCGTTGCAGGCAAGGCTGAGTCAGCCCCTCTTTGCCTCGCCTGTGGCTACAAACCAAGCAGCAGCCACAGCCGAAACAGCCCAAAAAAGAAGAAACTAGTGACGTGAGGCTCCAGAAGAGGATTGGATCTCGCACCGTTTCCGAAGCACCACACAGCTTTCCCATCTGCTGTTTCCGCTTTAATTAGAGCCATGCAGAGTGGCCTAGGTGAAATATTGGGCATGTTTTAAATATGAGCTGTCACTCAGAGGAGGAAAGGGGGGGGGAGAAGGCTACATTGGTGGTGGTCCCTCCTGCTGACACGTGGGATTCTGTAATACATCGTACTGTGTGCAGTATACAGTCAACAGTACAAGAACAGGGAAATCCTGTTATGTGGCATAATGGTTAGAGTGTCAGACTAGGACCAGGGAGATCTGGGGTTCAAATCTCCACTCAGCCATACAACTCACTGACCAGTCCCCATCTCTCCACCTCATCTTCCTAAAAAGGTTCATAAAATGTGGGAAGGGAGTGTGGAGGTCATCTAGTCCAACCCGTTGCTCAATGCAAACTGGTTGTTGTGAGCATAAATAGAAGCGGGGAGCTAACAGTGTGTGCTGTTTATCAAGTCCCGCTAACCAGGACGTGATCCAGAAGGGACATCCATGGAGTAGGAGAGGGTTTCAAGAGCCCATTGAGCACTCAATATTGGCTGTGGAGGAGAACCTCAATCACTTCAAGGGTAAGGAGATATTGGTACGGATTCTATTGGTAGGTCTGATTCAGTACAAGGTCTGTTCCTATTGTAAGCTGGGGCTAATTAAATCAGACTCTGGATAGCAGGAGGAGGAATTTACCAAACAGCTTTTATTCGAAAAGTGATATATCACTGGCGCGCAGCCCCAAGCTGTAACAGCAACAAAAGGGGGCTGCGGCCCTGGGCAACGCCTGAGGGTGAACTTTTATACCTTTCAGTTGTTACAAAAAACATGAAAACATGTCACTGCGTTTGAAGTACATACATTGGCCGTGTCTTCGTCCAGTCATTTATCACTAGGCAGATAAATTAGCGCAAGGCAAAGAACTTCCCCAAAATGTTTTTCTTGTAACTTCCCACCGACTACCCCAACTACAGGCCCCTGTTAGGTTTCGTTTCTCGCACATCCCTGCCCTGCTTAGGCAACCGAAACCTTGAGCCTCTGCTATCATGCTACATTCCTTTCGCAGTGTCAGCTGTTTTACAGAAGCCAGAAATGCCAGTTAATATTCCAACTTAAAACCAGATTAAAAAATCAAATATGTTATGCAGCAATCTTATAATAAAAAAACACTCTTAACATGCTCAGGAGTAACTCCCCTGCAGGCCACACTATGAAATTGAATGCGAGTTGAAACTGGCACCCTGAGGTCAGCCAGCTCTGAGCCTTACTCAGAAGGAGGGTTTTACCACCTGTAAACCCTTCAACTTGCTGCCTGAAATGGTTCAACATTTCCACCTTGATCTTCCATCTTGCTCTAGTTAGCTGGCTGGACAGCTCCTCCTCTATTTTCTAAAATGCCCAAATGACCGCAGAGCCTTCTCCTTGGCAAGGAGAGGTATTGTACAGAGGTATTGTACAGAAGATTCAGAGGAATTCCTTATGAAGAGAGAATCTGTCCATGCCTATTAGGTGGGGTAGAATCTATTCATCATATGCTCTTGCACTACCCTTATTACAAAGATTTGCAAAGAGAGTTTTTAGAGGAGCTCTTACGCAATAGAGAAGGATGGGAAGATGCTGAGAACACCTGTTATCTACTCTTGGGTGTGCAAATACAGTTCTTTCAGAGATGGCGACCTTTCTGAAATGGATTGTTATTAGTAGAAGGACACGATTGAACGCAACCACACCTCCAGGTTAGCCGATTTTTATGGTTTGTTGTTTTGCTTAGGTTTGTATGACTGGATCTGGATTTTAATATGCTCAGAAAGGGAACTGAATTGAATTGACAGCTCCTCTGCTATCTCAGTAGCTTTCCCTGAAACCTGTTCTTTGCCCTGTTGGACAGTTCCCCTGCCATCTCAGGATGAACCTGGCCCTGAAATCTAGCATTGTCCTTGCTAGACAGCTCCCCTCTCTTCCTCTGGCTTCCCAGTAGTACAGTCAGTTCTCTTTATATGCAAATTCGCTATCCGCGAGGGGCAGAATTGCCACCTATCTCTCCTTATCCGCAGTCTGTTCTCATTATTTGCGATCTCATCAGGGCCATTGTTCTCTTAGCTTTTTTTTTCGCGGGTCTCCACGTTGCTCTAGGAGCATATTTATTTATTTATTTATTTACTTACAGTATTTTTTTTATCCCGCCTTTCTCCCCAAAGGGACCCAAGGCGGCTTACAAAAGAAAAAAAAATACATACAAAAAATACAATATAAAAAAATCCACATACAAAAAATACAATATAAAAAAATCCACATACAATACAAAAATACTATATATATATATAATTTCCATGCCTTACTGCATTTACTCACTGTAATGGGTAATCTCTCTTCTGGAGTTACTCTCTCTCTCTCTCTCTCTCTCTCTCTCTCTCTCTCTCTCTCTCTCTCTCTCTCTCTCTCTCTCTCTCTGTTGAATGCTATTTGCAACACAATGGGAACTGTTTGTGCTCTCTCTGGGCTTCCAGGATACTGTACAATACCCTTTTATATTTGCATAATGTTGTTAGGAAGGAATAATAATTAATTTGCTAGAGTTAGGAATTGTCCCATAAACAAAGAGCCAATGTGGTATACTGGATGGGGCCCCCACTATCACCCAGCCCATAGACTTTAAGGTAAGATTCAGGATCACAAAGTTCATATAGTGTATGGTGAAGAGGGTCCCGTGGAACCTAACCTCATTTTCCCCATAGGCTCAATGATTCAGTATCTGCTAATTCAGTATCCACTAGGTGTTCCAGGAACCTAACCCTAGCGGATAATGAGAACTGACTGTACATGATATGGAAACGGAACCAAATCACAGCTCCAGTGTTGGTGGCAGTTGGGGCAGAACAGGACTGCATTTTGCTCTTTGGTGGTGCAGAATAATTTTCCTTTCTGCCCTTGCACACCATCACAGCCATTGTTGCAGCTAATGGACTGTCTCTTGCAGGAACTCTTTTTGGAGGCAACAAAGAGTAAAATCAAAGGTTACTTTTGATTGGGTTACATTGGGAGTCCCCCGCCCCTTAAAAAAAATATCCCATTTAAGACGATTCATCAGACAAAGCCGTCCGCTCCCCCCTCCCTGTGGCCTACTCGCTATGGAATAGGAGAGAGTGCGCTTATTGTGTTCTTATTGTGTTCTCCTTTTTCAAAGTCACTGGAGCATGCTATGTTGTGACGGAGGCTTTTCTTGTATCTGCCTTGCAAATGGAAAACAAACATGCTGGAAGAGAATAGAGAGTGAGAGAGCAATGACTGAGCACATCATAACTGGGGAGCAATCAATAGGAGGCAGCCTGTCAAGGGATGTGACAGAGACAGAAAATATTTGCAGTAAGCAGCTACACCTCCCGGAGCCACACGGCTTTCTTCTGCTTAGGGTGCACTCTCTTTCAACTCTTGTTACAGAGCCATCTCAGTCATGAGATGGATGGAGGCAGTTGGGTGGGGGCCACTTGCTTCCAGAGGCGTAACAAGGGTGGAGCGAAGGCAAGTAGTTCTGCAAGACTCCGTTACACTGGAGTCAGCGGCCCCTCCCCCTTGCTTTTGGAGCCATTCCAGCAGCAACAGGGGAGTGCCTTTGCTGCCAGAATGGCTCCAACAGCAAGGGGGAGGGGCTGCTGACTCCAGTGTAATGGAGTCTTGCAGAACTACTTGCCTTCACTCCACCCTTGTTACGCCTCTGCTTGCTTCTGTCGTTCCTCTCCCTGGGTTCAAAACGGAAGAGGGGAACGGATTAGAAGAGGGAGTGGAGAGGAAGAGGAGAGCAATGGGATGTTGTACAAATCGTTGTACAGGATTTATGCCATTGTACAAATCGATAGTAAGGCCACATCTGGAGTATTGCGTCCAAGTTCTGGTCACCACACCTCAAAAAAGATATAGTTGAATTGGAAAACGTGCAGAAAAGAGCGACCAAAATGATTTGTGGGCAGGAGCACCACCCTTATGAGGAAAGGCTACAGTGTTTGGGACTTTTCAGTCTAGAAAAAAGGCACCTGAGGGGGGCCTGTATAAAATTATGCATGGGATGGAGAGAGTGGATAGAGGAAAGTTCTTCTCCCTCTCGCACAACACCAGAACCAACCAGGGGACATGTACTAAAATTGAGTGGAGGGAGAGTTAGAACAGACTAAAATAAATATGTCTTCACCCAACGTGTAATTCATCTGTGGAACTCCTTGCCACAGGATGTGGTGATGGCACCTGGCCTAGATGCCTTTAAAAGTGGTTTGGATAGATTCATGGAGGAAAAGTCCATCACAGGTTATAAACCATAAGCAACCTCCTGGCTTAAAGTAGGTTTTCTCTGAATGCCAGATGCAAGGGAGTGGTGACAGGATACAGGTATCTTGTTGTCTTGTGTGCTCCCTGAGGCACCTGGTGGGCCACTGTGAGATACAGGAAGCTGGACTAGATGGGCCCTTGGCCTGCTCCAGCAAGGCTCTTCTTATGTTCTGATGGTCATTAAGCCTGCTTGCCCAAACAGGCAATGTGCCTGGTGAGAAATCCTGAAGGGGCCACCATGTGCCCGTGCTCCAGAGGAGAAGAATGCCCCTTTAAGGGACGGCATTCCTCAGCAAGGGGGTGGAGCCTGAAAAGGGCAGTAAGGCATTGGTGGTTCAAAAAGGCTCACTCTCAGCTCCCATCCAAGCAAGACTTCTCCCAGATATCAGTTCAGGGTCCTGAAAGACGGTTCTCTGACCACCTGGATTGTTCTTCAGGTTCCTGGTCTAAGATTGCTTGGAAGTTCTTCCTGCCTCAAGTCCCTCCCTGTCCATCCATGAGCACCACCTTGCCAAAATGGAACACCAGCTACTCTGTGTTGACTACCCTGTATTATCCTCCCCCCTCCACTCCTGTGTGCTCTTAGGTGCCTGTGCCTCTAGACCAGGGTGGTCCAACGTTTCGTACCTCGAGGGCCGCATGCGAACTTCGACATGAAACCCGGGGGGCGCACAATAAATAAAATTATTAATTAATAATAATGACCGATGCATGCCCCGCCCCGCTGTCTAGCATGCCCCGCCCACGCTCCCCTGAAGATCGAAAAGGCGGTAGGCTCCCTACCGCCTTTCCGATCATCGGGGGAGCGTGGGTGACTGTGGGAGAGGGGAGCTCCAAGAGCAGCCGGGGGCCGCAGCAGAGGCCTTCGGGGTCCGCATGCGGCCCGCGGGCCACGCGTTGGACCACCATGCTCTAGACCTTGCCTAGCATGCTTTGGGTTTCCAGTGAAGCCTGAACAGTTTGCAGTGCCATCAGTATCCCTGGTGCCGTGCCAAAATCCTTGGCACTCCAAGTAGGACTGCAAGGCATACATTGAAACAGGAATGTAGCACTGAGTTCCCCCTCGCCATCTGTTTCTGTAATTTCAAGGGAGAGAAGAGCTCTGTTCTTGTCTTTAGCACCGCCATTGTCCAAATGAAGAACAGGGCCATCAATGGCATGGGGAGCAAGAACGGGGATCTGAATTCATGTCTCTGAAGTTCCATATGCAATGGTGGCCCTCATTGTTGGACAAATGTAGCTGCTGTCTTTGCCAGTCAAGAGTGAGATGCTTCTGAATGTCGGCATTTCAGTCAACAAGCAAGCCTCATTTTGCAACATCAAACATTAAATAGAGAGAAGTCTGGGCCCGGTGTAATGGACAGTTTAAAATGGAATTAAACAGCTGTTGAATGATGGCTTGAGCTTCATGCTATTATAACCGCATTATCTCAATATTTGGGAATGGCGTAAAGCCGGAGAACGTAAGAAAGAAAAGACAATCTGGGGAGGGAAGGGAAGTCAGAGCCAGCCTCGTATTTCACAACCAAAATTGGATTTGATCTTAAATGCAAAATCGCCAGGAATCTTATGTTGTTTTTTTTTTTTTAATGTTTAGACGGGAACGTCATGAGAATTAATGGACTGATAAAAATAAAATGATCTCCTTCTGCTGTAGGATAAGTTGTCATGGCAAGTCTTTTGCTGAGATATTTCTGTGAGTGAGAGGCTTTGTCTGGCTACCTTGGGAGCCACTCACTGGCTCCCTGTCACCTGCCTTTAACAGTTAACTGTGAATGCACGTATTAATTACAAATCTTTCTCATTGTATTGGCAGTACAAAGGCACATTCCAGCCCAGCTTGCCTAGAATGAGAACAATGGGAAGAGAACGGCCACAGTTGAGAAAGAAATATCAGCACCATGGAAAGCTCCTGTCTGTTTCCTTGGATGTTCTGCAGGGAACAGTAGGAGAGACTATGAAGTTGCCCTTGGTCCATCTAGCTCAGGACTGTCTACTCTACATAGCAGCTCTCTAGGGTTTCAGACAAGAATATTTCCCTAGGCATACCTGGAGATGCTGTCAAGGACTGACAGCCCGATCCTGTGTAAGTAGACGCCGGTGGAGTGAGCACTTCACCGGCATTAGGCGTCAGAAAAGGGCCGTAAGGTACTTCTTCGACGCCTTGAGAGTAAGTGGCACTGCCCCTCTGTGCCAAAGCCCTGCCTTTTCAGGATATCATAGAGATAGGAAAAGGCTAGAGGCATCGTGGCCATAGCCTGCAAATGGAACTTCAGGGTCTATCTAGGTCCATTTTCCCTCTTCTTACCCAGGGCGGAAGTTAGAACTGTTCAGAAATCCAGGATTTTAGCTGGGGGATTATACGTAATACATTGTCCTCCACATTCCAAGAGTCCATTATTATCCCCCATGTTACAAAGGGAGGGGACTCAGATAGTTGCTCAGATAGTTGTACAACAGCCCTGCAATGTAGTCCATTGTTAGTAACTATATATGGGATTAAAATACCACTTGCCTGCCTTACAAGCTTTTGTAAAGTTTTTCTGCCCTGGAGGCTGAAAAAGAAGCACAGAGCTCTGCCATGGAGGGCCTGAAGCAGGAGCACATGCGCCAGCTGCAGGGGCTGCAGCAGATGAAGGAAACTCTGGCAACAGATTGCCAATGGGTGGGAGTGTCAGGGGCGCTTCCTGGCCTGTGAACAATATGGTCTTCCTGAACCATATTGGGGCTGGGGCACATGTGCTCACATGTAATGGAGCCAGGATGGTGTAGTGGTTTGGGAGTTGGACTTAGACCTGGAAGATCCAGGTTCAAATCCCCGCTCAGCCACGAAGCTTCCTGGGTGACCTTGGGCAAGTCACTATCTCTCAGCCCCACCTACCTCACAGGGTTGTTGTGAGGACAAAAAAGGAGGGGAGGAAATATGTACACCACACTGAGCTCCTTGGAGGAAGGGCAGTATAAAAATGTGAAAAATAAATAAAATAAATAATGGGGGGTGCAAGGACAGGGCATGGCCTGAGGGGCCCACGGATGCTGGTGTTTGCACTGTCATTCACCATCACACATTGGTTGGGTGCACAGAGAGAGAGAGAGAGAGAGAGAGAGAGAGAGAGAGAGAGAGAGAGAGAGAGAGAGATATGGATGCCTGGTGCATGTTCTCAGTGGGTTTTTTTCTTTCCTCGGTATGCGGACCAGAAATTCCTTCTCCCAAAGGAAAGGAAGACCTCACTGTTCCCTCCCCACAAATCCCTTTTGCCTCCAATAAGGAACAGCTCAAAAAGTTATCCATCAGCAGGTGCAATTATCAGATGGCTATCTATCTCCGGAAGGCTGCAAAATGTTATTGAATGCATTGCCGCATCACTACCCAAGCAGAGAATCCCAACGCAAGCTGTTCACACCACATGCGTAGACCTCACACCAGTTATTAATAACCCAATCTGGGGTGTGATGTGCTGGGTGTGGGTGTGTGTGTGCATTATCTTCAGAAAGCATATTCAAGAGTTGCAAGATTGGGGAGGGGTGTGTGTTCCAAGGTCACACACCTGGGTAGATTGTTGTGAATGTCAGAAACTCTCACACTTCAGTATGATCTCAGTGGCATGGGACTAACCTGCACTTATCCTGCAAAGCCTCTTTTAAGTTACAGTTTATTAAAACTAGAGTCGCCAGTTTTAATCAATTTCATTGCTATTTATTTCATCAAATAGGAGCCCAATCCTACACCCCCCCCCCCATCATCTAATGCCATACAGCCTCACTGCCAGAGTGTGTATGCTGCATGCTATGGTGGGGGAGCAATCAGACTGTAGTTGTTTGAAACAAAAAGAAAGGACAGTTGTAAACACATGCACACACATGCACAAACACAAAAACTGGGAAGATATGAACGTCCCTTTCCACTGGTGAATGCAGTGTTTCCCAAACTTTTTCTGTCTGCAGCTCCCTTGACCATTGGCGACCGTTGGCCACGGCTCCCCATTACGTTATGTTGATTCCTGCCAATTGGCATTGCACTGTTTTCCGAGAGGATTCCATGGCACTCCGCGGCTCCCCTGGCTGGTATCAGTGGCTCCCCTGGCTGGTATCCACGGCTCCCCTGGCTGGTATCAGTGGCTCCCCTGGCTGGTATCTGCGGCTCCCCTGGCTGGTATCCACGGCTCCCCTGGCTGGTATCTGCGGCTCCCCTAGGAGCCACGCCTCCCAGTTTGGAAGTCACTGGGTGAATGGATGGACTCTGAGGGAGTTGACCAGTCCTGGGAGGTTTAGGAAGGTCAGTTGGGCTGGGTGGACCCTCTGATGGGCGTCATCTCTCAGGCACTATGCAATCTGGCTGACCCTTGACTCCACCCTCAAGCAAAGGCAAAATAAATCACGTCAAATAGTAAACATTGCAGAATACATTGGGCAAAACAGGACAAAATCATCCTCTTTTTCTTCATTTGATTGTTTTCCCCTGGCACCATATTTACCTCCCTTTCCGCTCTCGATTTGCTTAAATCACAGCTCCGAAAGGGGAGAGTCTCCCCTTATCTCGCCATTGCTGATGGAGAACCGGGGGCAGAAATTATCTAGTTCAGGCATGCCATGGAATTAATGTACAAGGGAGTAATGGGGCTTCTCGACATTGCTCTCCTCACTTGCCCCAATCAAAGGCCTGGCCGAGCTCCCAGTTTCTCCCGTTTGCTTTTGTTCTGATTTGCAGAAAATAACCGGAGACACAGGAGGTGATTAACGCTTCGAGGAAGATTTGCTACCTATTTTTTTTTCGGAGCAACCATTAAAAAAAAATGATTTGCCATAGGGAGAAAAACACAGGAAAACAAACACGATAAGACCATTCCAGAACTGTGCTTATTTTCACTATCTTTCTCGTGGCCGCATCTCTGTCCCTCCTGCCTCCCCAGTCCCTGCTTTCTCCATAATAATTGCTGAAATACATTCTGAGAATGCAGAATAGCCGGAGAGTGGAAAGCGCCCTCATTTTTAACATGGGCAAAGCAGGGTCCCTTGCCGGGGTTAATTATTGTGGGAAGTCTTTCTTTTAGAGTTGCAGATAGAAAATCTGCACAGAAACACCATAGGCTTGAAAAAGGCACCCAGCGCTAGATCCAAACCTTGTTCCTTGGCTCAGTTGGTAGAGCAGCCACCTCATATGCCTGAAGATCTGAGGATGGCAGTTCGAGATCTGTTGAGAGCTGTCGACACGCCGCTGAAAAGCTGCAGAAGCCTCGGTGGGAGAGAGAATTCTGCAAGCTGGCACACTGAGTGGGAGGCAGTGTTGCTGTCAAGTCGATGAGCGGAAGGCGAATGCCAGAGAGAGGCCAGACCGTGAAGGAAACCACCTGGAATGAGCATTCTATGTAAGATTAGAACGTTTGTAATATGTAAAAACAGCTTTGGTTTAGCTAACCTGCCTATGTAAACCACCTTGAATTAAAGTTGGAGGAGAAATCCGATGACCAGAGAAAGGTGGTATATCAATAATACTGGTGGTATTATTATTATTATTGTTGTTGTTGTTGTTGTTATTGTTATTGTTATTGTTACTGTTGTTGTTGTTGTTATTATTATTATTATTATCCATTGATCTTCTTTTGTAAGAAACATGTTACAAAAGACTTCAAAAGTAATTTTGTCTCAGGCTCTTGATAGTTCCTCAGGAGCTGATAAGTAGTTCTCCATGGCCTAGACAAGCGCGCGCACACACACACACACACACTCACACACATACACACACACATATGTGCGCGTTCACACATATTGCAAATGTAGAGCACTGTTGCGCTGCCTCACAGGCCAACCAAGTCCATATGACCCATGTTTTCAGAACACTTTTTCACTTTTACTCAACTGTCCTTTCCAAACCAAATTCTGAGTGAGGTGGAATTTGGTAGGAATCCTGATCTTTATTAGCCTGGAATTCCCCAAGCCAAACCATTGCAGATGACTTGGAGGGGGGGGGGAGGTGGAAAAACAGGACCAGACACTGCATCTCCTAGCACAGTGGTTTAGTCTCGTGATGGCAGCTGAGGAGCGCTTCGTTATCGATGCCTCGATGTACGCCTGCCGTGATGCTGGCAGGCCGATATTTAGTCATCTCCCTGTGCTCCTCATTATATGCCGTTTGCATAAAAGCTTCCATCTTGGTGATGGCACAGTCAAGGCCAATCAGGGCTCTCCTTGTGATTTACAAGCACTCCATGGGAGAACAGCTGTAGCTTTTGTCTGCTTTGTCAAAACTCATTTAGGCTGTTTGTCAGCCCCTTGGCAGCCTTGATTGGCAAGGGTCAGGAGCTGTTCGTGGTGCTGAAGATCTCTTTCAGAATGCTGAGTGACCCATGCCTCCTCCTCCTCCTCCTCCTCCTCCTCCTCCTCTGAGTCTTAGGAGGCAATGCAATATACATTGCATTGCCTCCTGCATATGTATCATGGCTCAATCTTAACCTCAAGAAACGCCAGCATATCTCCATGTATGCTGGCACAATGACAGCCCTGTTGGCGTAGAAGTCCAACTGCCAGTGCACGCTCCACAGATGCCACACACTCCAGGAAATAGTTTGATATAAGAGCAAAGAAGGGAGCTGTTTGGATGCAGGGTTGGCCCATCCATGAGGCCAACTGAAACGTTCGCCTCAGGTAGCGGTTTGGTGGGGGGCACCCATCTCTTTCTGTCTACTTGCCTCCACTGCTCCTCCTTCTCCTTCCACTCTCTGAATTGGAAAAGGAAGAGGGGGACAGAGAGGAAATGTGGAGTGCTGAGTTTGAATACAGAAGAGTAGGAGGAGCAGAGGCTGGCACATCATTGGGTAAGGAGGGGTAGAATTTGCCATGCTGCCTCATGCATCAGGAGGTCTTGGGCCAGCCCTGAATGAAAGCCCATTTATTGGGGATTGGTCCCATATTCCTTCATTTTAAAAGTTTGGAGAAAGTACAAAAACACAACCATGAAGACTGGAAATTGAGCAGGCATTACTCCAACCTCCACTCCTGATAGTGATCACTGAGGTGGAGCAGACAAACACCACTGTGGCCGGATGCAAATTAGAGAGGCAGTGGAAGGCGTTTACCTAATGGGGAGTACGAATATGCATGGGGCACGGAGAACGTTTGGTAGCTAATCAGCTTGCTCCGTCAGAGCAGTCAGCTAGAATAATTGCCTTGAAGCAATTCACGCTATTTTAAAATATTAACATGAAAGGTCAAAGACTCCCCCCCCCATTAATTTGTTTTCCCTTTAAAAAAGCCTGTTTATTTTCATCCTCAGCAGCTATAGGCATCTTGTGTTCCCCAGGCAAATGAAGTATTGCAGAACTGTAATCTAATATGTAACAAGAAGGGTCCTGCAACCAAGTGTTGCAGCATGCACATTTGCCTGGGAGTAAGTCCTACTAAGTTCAATGATGCTTAATTCAGAGAATGCATTCCCTGGATCTTGCTGCCAAGCTGTAGGAATCAGATTCAGCTTTGTGTATCTCTCACTCTCTCTGTCTCTCTGGTTCATATCTTCCCAGTTTTTGTGTTTGTGCTTGTGTGTGTGTGTGTTTACAACTGTCCTTTCTTTTTGTTTCATTTGTTGTTCAGTCGTTAAGTCGTGTCTGACCCTTCGTGATCCCATGAACCATATCCCTCCAGGCCTTCCTGTATCTTTTAGCCTTTTGGTACTGTTCATGGGATTTTCTTGGCAAGGTTACTGGAGTGGGTTTCCATTTCCTTCTCCAGTGGATCACTTTTAGTCAGAACTCTCTGCTATGACCTGTCCGTCTTGGGTGGCCCTGCACGGCATAGCTCATGGCTTCATCGAGTTATACAACTACAGTTTTTTCAACTGAACTGAAAGTTCCTTATCTCTCTTAGCCCATCTCCTTCAGTGGAGACTGGGATGCTGTCCGGAGCAAAATGGTGCTGAAACTTTAGGGGAGCTCCCTATCCTTACAGGCATCCCTAGGTTGCCACTCTGAAGGACAACCTTCTGAAGGAGTTTGTGGGCTTCAAACACTTGATTCCCCCAATGGACCTCAAATACACACACGCGCATGCACGCATGCACGCACACACAAACACACAACCTTAAGGCTGATTCATACTACACTTTTCCAGGCGCGGATGCCCCTGCCCCAGCCCCAGCCCCAGCGCGCAGAGCTGGCCGGACGTCCTCCTGCTGTCCCGCCTTCTTATGAAGGTGATTGGTCGTAGTTCTGATTGGCATGCAGCCACTCTCCCCCCCTCTCATCCGATTGGTAGGCTGCAGTGCGTACGCGAAGCCGCCCCTCAAAAGATGGCTAGGCACCATCTTTCCAGCTTTGTGTACGCGCCGGCATCAGGAGCTCGCAGCTGCTCCGCTTGTTTCCGAAATGCTGTCAGAATCTCCACAATGCGCCGGGATTCGTGAAGTGTAGTTCCGGTCTTAGGGGAGCTGTCTGGAGCAAATAAGATGGTACACAAGCAACTGCCTTCTACAACTCACATCCTTGGTCCATCTAGGTCAGTATTGTCAACAGTGAATGGCTCTCCAGGGTTCTGCAATTGATGAAGGTAAGAGACTGGTGGTGGCTAGGAAGACAGCCTTCTTGGTGGTGGCGCCCCGATTGTGGAATTTTCTCCCCTTGAAATTAAGGATGGCTCCCTCCTTGGAGACCTTCTGGCAGGGCCTTAAGACCTTTTTATTTAGGATAGCATTGGATGGACTGGCATTTTAATTAGATGCAATTTGTAGCTGTTTTTATGTGATCCATTGGGGTTTTTGTCTTGTTTTGATCATTTTAATTGTTTTAATTTATGATGTTTTCAATTTTGTAAGCCACCTTGATTGCCCTTACCAAAAGAAAGGCAGGGTAGAAATTCTTCAAACAAACAAACAAACAAACAAACAAACAAACAAACAAACAAACAAACAAACAAACAAACAAACAAAATATCCTGTTTGATGGATCCTGTTCTTCAAGAACGTCGTCCTACAGACACATTGGATCCAGTCGGCCCAGGAACTGCAAGAACTGCCAACTTGAAACATTCCTTGTCAATTTGGGAAGGGTTAGCAGCTTGAGACGTTAGTGCAGGCTACATGCTATAAAAGAGGTTTTTCCCTCTGTGGAAACATAGAGACTAGAAATAAGAATTTAAGGCAGACAACTGAAGAGCAAAAAGTCACGCTGAAGGGCAGAACAAGAGCAAAGGCAGGTGGGTGGTAAGTGCATGAAAATTGCTCTCTCTTCAAGGGAGAAGACGGACGTACCGTGTTTGGAGCGGTGGGGTCGATCTGCAAGCATCCTCCCGGCATTCACTTAAAAACATGTCTCTTTCCACAATCAAGTCCGGAGAAAAGAGACGATTCTACAAGTTTACTGCAGAAGCCCGCAGAGCACAGCATTAATTCCCTTTGAAACCAGCAGGACATCTAAGAAAAGAGGGTGAGGTGTCCTTCAATCAATGTCAAGGATGATGAGTATGGTTGGATGTCACCATGAAATGTCTCATCCCCAAACATTTCAAAACATAAAGCAAAGCGTTAATGTTCATAGGAGTTCAGAGGTCTTCCTTACCTCTGATGTGTACCCTTCGATGACTCCTGGCTCTGATTCCTGGCTCCCAGCTGGCTCGAACTCTGTGTCCCCAGCTTGTTTCTCATTCTCAAACTCTGACTATCCATATTTCCAGCCCACGGTCCAGTCCTGACACACTCCGGGTGAAGGAGTGAACTTTTCCTTCCAATACGAAACCACTAAAGTCTGAGCAGTTGTCAACAAATTGATTCTCCTTTTCAAATCATTATCATCACACAATTTAATAATACTCGCAACGGATCCTTTGGGATCTTATACCCCGTCATTTGTTCAGTCTGTAATAAAGCAGAGTTCCAGAAAGAGAGAGCTTTCTTGCATATACAAAAAAAGAAGAAGAAAATGACTAAAACTACTCCCACTTGCTTTTACTTAAATGTATTGCAGTGAAATGATTAATGGTATTTTTTTCTTTTATACTCTTTCTCCTGTTTTATTCATAATAACAAAGACCCTTATCTATCTTTTATAAAATAATACTAATACAAGAAAACGATGTCGTTACTTCTAAGCAACCTTGTAGTGCAAGTCGGAAAGACCTGCTGATTTCAATGGGCCTTTCTCTCAAGGTTCTCCATGAGGCCAACTAAGACGGGTGCCTCAGGTAGTGGATTGGTGAGGTCCACCAGCCTCTACAATTCCTCCTTCCACTCCCTGGATCCAAAAAAAGGAAGTGTGGAGGAGAGGAGAGTGGTGGAAGACACTCTCTCCCATTGCACTCTCCTCCACACTTCCTCTTCCATTCTCTTTCCCTCTTCCTTTGAAGTAGGAGCAAAACGAGGGGCCATAGCTGATGCATTTTTTGGATGAGGGGAGACTGCACTTGGCACATTGCCTCAGATGCTGGGAGGTCTTGGCCTGGCCTTCCTTACTCCTGATTGCAATCTTAGCTTCCCATTTGTCACTCTTGTATGCTATAGAAAGAGTTGAATAACTTGCATTGCTAATCAAGTATATTTGAATGGAATGCAATTGTATTGACTCCCTCTTGGGAGAAGGGAAGATGTTGATGAGATCAGGCACTTCCTTGGGCTGGCATTATCAGGCTTGGAAGGGGGCCGAATGTTGCTCTTTTACACATGGAGAGGCTTTCTGTCAGCTGATTGCACCGCACACGAAGCTTAATTAAACCTGGCATTTAACCTGCTTGATGATGAGCTCTGTCAGCAGAAGAAAAATGACTTTATCACCTCGAACGGCAGGCGCCTGGGTGAGCTGGTGGGACCCTCTCCTGCTTCCACCTGTGCTCATCAAATACCTTTGAGAGCTGGGGGGGGGGGAGCGTGCATGTCTCAGGACTGTAGCCCAGTTACTGTAGCCCTAAAGACCAGTTTTCTGGGAATTGACAGACAGTGGATCCTTCAAAGCCAAACAGAAATGGATTAAGGTCCAGGATAAACCGACAATGCGAATTACACACTCATCATGAATACATAACTACAGGGTATCTCTCCCCCCCCCCCAAAAAAAATGTACACACACTTTATTGAGCTCCAATTCACATACCTCATCATAGGAAACCGGCAAACAATTGAACATCTATGGCAGAGGTTCCCAAAGTGGGAGGCGTGGCTCCCAGGGGAGCTGCGGATACCAGTCAGGGGAGCCGCGGAGTGCCATGGAATCCTCTCGGAATACAGTGCAATGCCAATTGGCAGGCATCAACATCATGTCATGGGGAGCCGCAGTCCATGGTCGCCAATGGTCAAGGGTGCCGCAGATCAAAAACATTTGGGAAATACTGATCTACGGGAAGCAAGCGAAGAGAGACGCGGAGCCGTCCCAGCACCCACGCTGGCGGATGTCTGCAGATCCCATTAGTCGACGATGTCGGCAGCGTACAGACGCCAGCGGGGGACCCTTCAAGCACTTGGTCTAATTCATTCGCTAATTCATTAATTAATTGGCCGGGCCAAGCAACTGCTTTCTGCGTACACCCCATGCAGGGCACGTGTGAATGATCGTGTTTTTGTGTGTGTGTGCGAATTACAGCGTATCCGCGTGTATGAATTACAGCATAATAACTTTGACACTATAAAACGGGTGGCTAAACTTGCTTAATGTAAGAGCCACATATGATAAACTTCAGATGTTTTGACAGCCACAATATTTAAGAAGCATTTAAATCCTTAAATATATTTACACACCATGAATATTAAACTTATGTTTTAATCCAGTGGACTCTCAGTTTATACCTGGTAAATAATGATAAAGCTAGAAAATTTCTAGATTTCTAGATTTCTAGCTAGAAAAAAGCTAGAAGGTTCCAGCTTCCTCTAGAGGTGAGCGTTTGGGAGGCGTATGGTGTCTTTGTCACACTTGCTTTATGGGCCAATGCACAGACCGAGCATTGGATGGGACTGGATCGCACCGCGCTCTTTTCAAGCAACAACGGACTGCATCGGTTCTTTAGATAGCAGCTTTGCACCCGAGGTGCTTTGGCTCCTCCTTATTGGCGGGGAGTGGTGGAAAGGAAAGTGACATGCCAGCAAACGCCAACAGCAAGCTGACAGCAGCAAGACAATAGAATACTTTTTTTTTTTTGCAGGTCTAGCGGATGTTCCTGAGTGCCAATGAAGGATGAGTTCATCGCAGGAGTCTGTCTGCTGTCTTTTCACGAGTGGCCTCAAGGACAAACGCCGGGGAGAGGGAGTCGGTGCTGAGTCTTCTCAACCAGCCTGTCGATCAGGAAGTGACAGGCATCATGTTCGGAAGCGCAGCCTTCCATGACGATTGTAGGTCTCTGCACATATATCACGGGCAAAAAAGCGCCTCTATCCATCAAAAGCTTCAGGAGCTACATTGCAGGATTTGACTTAATCAGTCTACAGAGAGGGCCTGGAAGCTGATGTGTGCTGGAATGGGAGGGAGCGAGGAAAAGGGGCCCATGCTGTCTTGGACAACAAGAATTTGAATTCCCGTGGATGACGGCCTCCACTTAAGTTTCCTAATTGGTTGTCTTGAGTCAAAACCCGGCTATGCTAAGTGACAGCAAAAGCCCTTTGCAAGATAGCTCAGCTCTTTTGCAAGCTGAATCAGATGAGGTTTGCAGAACCTGAACTGCTCCATCAAAGGAGAAATATGTACAAAATCTTCTCTTAGGATCAAACTAGGTCCAGCATGGGAATTCTGCCCTGCGTACCTCCTAAGTTCTTTTTTGGGCAGCAGTAATGGATTGTGTGTGTGTGTGTGTGTGTGTGTGTGTGTGTGTGTGTGTGTGTGTGTGTGTGTGTGTGTGTGTGTGTTAGAGAGAGAGAGAGAGAGAGAGAGAGACTGGAAGATGCAGTGCGAGGGAAGAGGAACCCTTTGCCTATGCTGATTCCCAGACTGAAATTGCTCCCCCCCTCCACTCCCAAGCTATCAGTTTCAGAGGGTAAAAATTACATGTATAATTATTCTCATATATTTTCCTCGCCAGTCCACAGTCAACAGCAGCTTCACAGGGTGAGGATTTCGATTGTGGCTTCAGCCATAATTGTCTGGGGGCTGGAACACCTTCCTGATGAGGAAAGGCTAAATGCTTGACATCTTTCTCTTTTTGCAAATAGCAGACAAGTGGAACATTCAGGATCCTCCCACATCAGTTCAATGCTATCAGCCAGAGCTGATCTGAACCCCTTTCTGCATTTCTCAACTATTTTCGAGCGGAGCGGCCTTTTCTGCTATTTTTTGGGGGGCAGATTTTATTTGGAGGTGAGGTTAACACTTAACATAAGAACATAAGACGAGCCCTGCTGGATCAGGCCAAAGGCCCATCTAGTCCAGCTTCCTGTATCACACAGTAGCCCCACCAGATGCCTCAGGGAGCACACAGCCAACAAGATACTTGTATCCTGTCGCCACTCCCTTGTACCTGGCACAAAGAGAACCTACTCCTACAACCAGGAGGTTGCTTATCCCCATCATGGCTTGTAAGCTGTGATGGACTTTTCCTCCATAAATCTGTCCAATCCCCTTTTAAAGGCATCCAGGCCAGGTGCCATCACCACCTCCTGTGGTGATCACCACTTATGGGTCACCACTTATGGTGATCGCCACTTATCATCACCACTTATGGGGCTCTTCAAGCTCTGACAAAGTTGCAGTAGCCTTTCTGGTATTCCCAAGATGCCTTGCTGCAAAGGGAAAGAAGAGACTTCCTCCACTCCAACGAGTGCCCCCACTGGAGACATCCATTAATAGGGAAAGGAAGGACATGTAAAAGGCAGAACCAGGTACGCATAATGCACAAATGCGTTCTTCAGGTGCGCATTATGCATGGATGTGCATAATGCATGGATGCATTCTTCTGTTTCTCTCCCCACATGCACCCAAAAGGGACAAGGCAGGCAGAGGAATCTCAAAATTTTCTCTCTCCCCCTCCCCAACATTTTTGTGTTTCTCAAAACTTTTCCTTCCCCTGATCACAAAGAGGAGAAAAATGGGCACACATGCACAAACAAGACATTTCAGATCAGCCCTAATATCAACAGGTATTTGCACCCAAGGAAAAATCGACAGAACGGATTCATGCCAGTAATGAGCGAAATGATTCTGACATTTTTATGAATTCCTGGCACCTGTTTGTCTCATTTGTAAATGGTGAGCTGCTGGTTAACTGTTTTCCTGAAAGACACGTGTCAGTTTGTTCAGATTTGACTGACCCATGAGTGACCCATGAGTATGAACAGTTGGTGACCCATGAGTATGAACAGTTTATTTATTCATTAAAAACAAAAATTGTCGCCTGCTCTTTTGTTGACGATGGCAAACGATGTACAAGATGAAAACCAATATAAGAGAAACCATCCACCTGCGCATCCTACATTCTGCGCATCCTACATTCAGGATGGCGTAGTGGTTTGGGAGTTGGACTTAGACCTGGAAGATCCAGGTTCAAATCCCCGCTCAGCCACGAAGCTTCCTCAGTGACCTTGGGCCAGTCACCATCTCTCAGCCCCACCTACTTCACAGGATTGTTGTGAGGACAAAAAAGGAGGGGAGGAAATATGTACACCACTCTGAGTTCCTTGGAGGAAGGGCGGTATAAAAATGTGAAAAATAAAATAAAAATAAATAAATAAAAGAAGGCTGAACAGGGCTGGCCAATCCATGAGGCCAACTGAAACAGTTGCCTCAGGCAGCAGATTGGTGGGGGACGCTCATCTCTGTCTGGCTACTTGCCTCCACTGCTCCTCTCTTTCCACTCCCTGGACTGGAAAGGAAGAGGGGGACAGAGAGGAAGAGACGATGTGGAGGGGAGTGCTGAGCTAGAATATGGGAGAGTGGGAGGAACAGAGGCTGGCACATCATCGGGTAAGGAGGGGCAACATTTGGCATGCTGCCTCAGGCATCAGGAGCACCTGGGGCTGAAGGTGGAAACAGTCATCGGTGACCTTTTGGAGGGTGGCATCCCACCATCAGTTGACCTTCTCCATTTGCCACCTGTAAATGTTGTCCTTCCACAGCTTGTCATGCTTTCAGGTATAGCAGCGAGATGCAAGTTTGAGGAGACAGATAAACGCTGGTGCTGTACGGTGAACCGAACACTAGCCTCGGGAAGAGGGAGAGGGTGGAAATGTGCCGTGGTCTCCCCTTTGCCTCTCAGGCTCAGTTGCAAAAGGTGGGGCTGGGAGGGATGTAGATCAAAATGTAATTTTCCCTCACAAGCTTCGGGAGGCCTGGTCAGTAACCTGCCCCAGGGGCCTTCGAGCAATAACTTACAAGCATTTCTCTTATAACAGCAGGGCTTATTAAAGGTCAAACATACCTGCAGGGGCTGAGGGCTGATGGATGCTGTAAAGGGTTGAGGAAGTAGGGGGGAGGCTTTCCAGGAGCGGCAAAATGAGCAAGTAAATATCGGGACTGCTACACATTGTTTTGCTTTCTGCGTGCAATTTCGGTGAAGGTCAAAGAGGCTGCTGTTGACGCTCGTGGGCTGCGGAGCTACCCCTGCGGAGTCACCCCCGGAAGGCCCTTTGCAAAAGTCAATTGGCCAGGAATCATTGGCGAGGAGGCGTATATAAAGGATCAGGGCCAATCCTCCTCCATGTGGGGAGCGGGCCATCGCTCCATGACCATGTGCTTGCTTGGTATGCAGGAAGTCCCACCTGGATGTTACTGTCAGCCCAATCCTGCATAAAGATCTGCGGCTGGCCCATAGGGCCAGCCACAGGATCCTACACTCTTCCCGGGTCGCTCCAGCGTGGCCCAGGGTCTTCTCGGGGGAAGGGGACATTTGTCCCCTTCCCCAGGTGTAGGGCTGAAAGGCCCTGATAAGCCTCCTCGGATGTCCGCCGGCTCTCGAGCTGGCGGATATCCAAGGTGGCGGTGTAAGGGCCGCCAAGCCTGGGAATGGGACGGGGATAATGCGGCTGACATACCCGCCCCCTCCCGGGCCAGCTCAGCAAACGGCCATCCTCCCTTGCCACCCGAAGTGCCCTCCCCCGCCCCTGCTCCCATTGGAGCAACCCTTACCTTACTGGAGAGCAGCTCCGGTCCGCGGCGGAGTGAGGCTTACCAGTGTGTGCACCGGTGGGCCTTACTCACTGGGTGCTAAAAACACACTTTACAATGATTTTATGGCACCCTCTGCCTGCGGAGTGCGCGTTCTGCAGGCAGGACTTTGTGTAGGATTGCACGTATGCATGTAAACAATGATAGTATGTTAACCCCCTACCCAGTATTGACCCCCAACCATCTGCCAGCCTCAGCCTCAGAGGAGAATTCATCTGAGAAGGAGGTGGAGCTGGCCCCTGGAAATTTGACACCCACCACGATCCAGCAGGGACCACAGCTATGAGAATCGGTTACCCTTGTGGTACCTCCATAGGGTATGGAGGTACCACGAGGGTTACCGATTCTCCAGGATTGGCCTGGTGTCTCCAGCAACCAGCATCTATCTATCTATCTATCTATCTATCTATCTATCTATCTATCTATCTATCTATCTATCTATCTATCTATCTATCTATCTATCTATCTCCAGAAATAGCTTCAGACAGAGTTGGCAACTCTAAGTGTGGGTGTGCTCCCCCATCTCTCTTTCCGAGAGGGGCTCTACAGTGAAGGCATTGAGGCATCTTCCGCAGTTTAAATTCATTAGGTTTCCTCCCAGCCAGCATCTGCTTGCATCCCGCCCTCCTCGCTCCGACAATTCAGGAAGAGGCAAGCAGGGCTGCCGCTGTGTCTGAAACCACTTGGCCTTATTAATCGTTAGTGCAACTGCTAATGGCAAAACTTTTATGGCTCCACAGAACAAACAGGGGATCGCAAGAGCAGACACTTCCCATTAAGAGGCACTAATGAAATGTGAAAATGTTTTACTAGGCCATAATCGCATACATGTTGGCATGCTTTTGTAGCCGAAGTAGCGCACTTCCATTTGCGGTGAATTTAAACGCCCATTAAGCCCAGCTCGATCGCAATAAAATTCTGCCAGAAACTGGGACTGCTGGAGATGGGTGCAAGAATGACCAAGTATCTACCTTTCGCTATGTTACTAATAGGCACTGAAGACAAGAAGGTGGCCACTGGCTACTTGCTTCTGGGTGCATCTCATCTGCTTAAGAAGAGCTGGAGTGAAACATAAGAAGAGCCCTGCTGGATCAAGCCAAGGGCCCGTCTAGACCAGCTTCCAGCATCCAGTGGCTCATCATATGCATCAGGGAGCACATAAGACAGCAAGTTACCTATGTCCTGTTGCCACTCCCTTGCACCTGGCATTAAGAGCCTAAAGCCTACAGGTTGCAGACAGTCATCGTGACAGATGTTTCCTCCAACAATCTGTCCAATCCCCTTTGAAAGGCATCTCGGCCAGGTGCCATCACCACATCCTGTGGCAAGGAGTTACACTGATCAGAGGCGTCGCTGAAGCGCGGCGGGAAGGGCGGACCGCCTGGGGGCGACGCGCGCAATGGGTGACGCGCGGTCGCGCGCGTGCACCCGCGAGTCGCGCGCAGGCAGTCCGCCCTTCCCGCCGCGATCCAGCGATGCCTCGGAGGAGGCCTCGGAGCGTCCGCCCTCGGTGGAGCTCCAAGGCCTTCTGAGGGAAGCCCGATGCGACATGTCATATTTAGAAGGTTTAGCGCATGTGCAGAATGTTTGAGGGCAAATCTGCCCTCAGAAACGTACTGCGCATGCGCAAAACCTTCTAAATATGACGTCGCATCGAGCCTCCCTCAGAAGGCCTTGGAGCTCCGCCGAGTGCGGACGCTCCGAGGCCTCCTCCTGCCCAAGACAGCCAGCCGGAGAGTATGTCTCCGGAGCCGGCAGCAGCGGAGGCTTCGCTGCTGCCGGCTCTGGAGACATCCTCGCCAGCCGGCTGTCGGGCGGTACGGGGGTCATTAGGGCGGTGCGCGCACGGCGCGCGCCCTAGTGACGCCGCTGCCACTGATTAATGATGCTCTGGGTAAAGAAATACCGGTTCTTCCTTTTGTTTGTTCTAACTCTCCTGCCAATCAATTTTAGCTGAAGTCCCCCTGGTTCTGCGGTTGTGCAAGAGGGAAAAGAACTTCCCTCTATCCACTCTCCCCATCCCATGCATAATTTTGTATGTCTCAGTCATGCCCCCCCCTTAAGCACCTTCTTTCTAGACTGAAGAGCCCCAAATAGCTGGGCAGCTAAGATGTAGCCAGTCAAGGTGTTACCGGTGGTTGGTTGTTTTTGTTTGTTTGTTTGTCTGTTTAATTTTGTATTATTTCTTCATATCCATGTAACCTATGAGCAATGGACAGTATCTCAAATGCCTATAACTCTCACAGCAAGCAGCACAGCCCCAGTCAATGTTGCCTGCCCGTATATCTACTGTCACCAGCAATGTACCTCTGGACTATTTTCCTGAAGTTTCTGGATACATAAATGGCCCACAATAGGAACAATGGATCCTACTTCGTTCTCTAGCACTTAGGCCAAGATTCCAATCTTGACCCCTGTTTGCTACCTTGGGGAAAAGAGACGAGATTGAACATTCCTACCTCACTGATTGTGGAAACATCCATCACTGTTGGGATCTGTTTGACTTCTGCCTGCGTTTTCATTTGGCCTCTAAGTTCATTGGCATCTCCCCCCTAAATAGAGTCCCATAGTCCGTGCAGGTGTGGGAGGTCCAATCCATCCCTTGCACGAGGAACACCCTCTTGTGATAGGGCCAGGGGAGTGCCCATCACCTGAGCAATGGCGCCGGCTGTGTGGGGAGGGTGTCCTCACTGTTCAACCATCAGTTATATGTACAGTCAATGTTCTGGGGTTCCTGGAAAACCCAGCGGATACCGAATCATTGATCCTATGGGATCAATAGGCTTTTAGGGGGAAAATCAGATTGGCATGAATACCTTCAGAATGGTGCGGATAGCTTCAAAATGGCCTCTGCAGATTCAAAATGAATAGCTTTAGAATGGCCGCGGATGCTGCTTCAGAACGGCCATGGATAGGGGAGAACAGACCGCGAACGAATGGCGTGAGGTACGTTGCACTCAATTTCCTGCGGATAAGTGAATCCGTGGGAACGGCATGTGCGGATAGTTAGGACTGACTGTCTCTCTCTCCCCTGTTGGGGGCAAGTCACAGTTCTGCCTGCCGATTCTCTCACTCGCTCACACATATACACCCCTGCAGGAGCACCACTGTGTCACCCTTGTGTGTGCTGGGCCTTGCCGCCTACATTTGAGTGAGTCCTTTTGTGTCTTCTCCTTTGTCCTTTTGAAAGACAACCTCAGCCGCGTGATCCGTCTTGAGCTGGCCGCCAAAACATCCCTGCAACCCATCAATGTCGGACTGTCAAAGGCGGTGAATGGCTGTGGCTGTAAATAGGACCATTTTGTCAGCCCCCGCATTCGGTCCCAAAGAGGCTTTGTGGAGGAGACGATTGCCTACTGTGAAGCATCCTGGAAAGGGGGAGGGACACACAGAATTGATTTCTGTTACGGTGAACAGACAGCAAGGGGAAAACAGGGCTGGCTCATCTGGGAGGAGGTCTGGAGCAGCAGCCTTAGGCAACAGATTGCTGGTCCACCAGTTGCCTCCACTGGTCCTCCTCTTTGGACCAGAAAAGGAAGAAGAAGTGTGGAGGAGAGAAGAGTGGTGGGCTAGAGAGTCAGTATCCTCTCCTCCACACTTCCTTTTCTGTTCCATTCCCCTCTTCCTTTTCCAGTCCAGGAAGGAAAGCTGAGGGAGAAGTAGGGGCAGCTTGTACACCATTGTGTGTGTGTGTGTGTGTGTGTGTGTGTGTGGTGTTGGTGTTGAAATCTGACATGCTGCCTCAAGCTCTGAGAGGACTTGGGCTGGCCTGGGGGGGGGGGGATGGATGTTGCACCTAATTCCTTTCCTCAAAAGATACATGAGGCTATGATGGTGACCCCTGGGGGAGGAGGGAACAGAATAGGATGCACCTGCAGGGCCTTTGATGGGATGCTATGCTCCCTCAGTGCCCTTGGAGGTTTGGGGCCAGCCCTGTGGGCCTCTATTGGTTCCTCAGATCACCTGATCCTCCTTGGCTGAAAAGCACAGGATGCGCCCAGCACATCTCAGGGGTGACAGCAGAGATTAGGGCTGCAATGCTATGTACACTTTTCCTGGAAGTATTCCATTGTGCATAATGGGACTTACTTCTGAGTAGACATGCATAGGATTGCACTGTCAGTCTCCAGTCCCCTCAGCTTACAAACTGTCCCAGGGAGTCAGACTTTGGGACTCCATTATCATTAAATCCATCATTTTAAGACATCTGGGGTGTTTCTGCAGACTAAAGCTCTATTTTAGTCTAGCCCACTTCTGCAACTGAAGAAGATGAGGGGTGACAGTTGAGACTCTCCCTGCAATATAAGCACCCTCATAAGAACATCAGAAGAGCCCTGCTGGATCAGGCCAAAGGCCCATCTAGTCCAGCTTCCTGTATCTCACAGCGGCCCCACCAGATGCCTCTGGGAGCACACAAGACAACAAGATACCTGTACCCTGTTGCCACTCCCTTGCGTCTGGCATACAGAGATAGGCTCCCTCTAAAACCCAGTGGTTGTATACAGCCCCCTCCTGGCATGTATCCTGTCCATGGGAATGACAAACATTATGTTCCCATACAATACCTGCCACTCTCCAGGCTTCCAGTTGTCCGTGAAAACCTCTGCACAAGCTAT
The DNA here is from genome assembly GCA_026170595.1 of Plestiodon gilberti rubricaudatus. Lineage (NCBI taxonomy): Eukaryota > Metazoa > Chordata > Lepidosauria > Squamata > Scincidae > Plestiodon > Plestiodon gilberti. Next base: position 37,553,647 of record JANXHW010000008.1, read on the forward strand.
TGTGTGTCCGTGAATACATTCTCAGTTGTTCTGAGCTGCCGTGCCGCTGAAGAATAGACTTGCAGAAAGGGCGATTGCTGTTCTCTCCCAAAAGTTGCTTCTCCGCCCACCTTGAACAATGTATTCAGTCCTAGTTATCTCTTCACAATAAAGTACTAGCACAGAGAGAGAGAGAGAGAGAGAGAGAGAGAGAGAGAGAGAGAGAGAGAGAGAGAGCTGTGATAAGACATCCCTAGACATCCCTAGTGGTAAGCAAGGAAAAGATTGGAAAGAAGAAAAAAATTAAGGAACAACATAGAGGTCAAGGCAGGTGTTTCTATTTGTACTCTCTTAATTCGGGATGGCAAGGACCGTCGATGCAATTAAAAGGCAAGATTTCTAGATTTAAAGATTTGTAGAAGGTGGTCGTTTTGGAAGACAAGTTAAGGCTCCCGAGCTCTCTTCCAAGAAGCAACAGACTGAGGCAAAAGACCAGAGCTGAATCTGTAAAAAGAGATTAGAGGTCTTCAAACAGCAGAGAATATCTGTAGTTATTAGCAGTGATGTAGACTTGAATCTATTGACTCGGACTCGAAACGGACTCAAGTCGCGTCAATTACTCGACTCGGACTTGACTCGGCAATTGTAAAAGACTCAAAAGACTTGACTTGAGACTTGGAGCCTTTTACGAGAAGTCCAATTTTATTCAGGTTTAAACCCGTTTCCCCCATTAAATAGAGAGGGACTCGCAACCAAAGATTCTTGACTTGAGGGCAAAGACTTGGGACTTGACTTGACACTTGGACCCAGAGACTTGGGACTTGACACGAAACTTGGAGTCAGAGACTTGATCCACACCCCTGGTTATTAGGTGGAATGAAAATGCAAACAATAATCTATATTGCCCTGTCTCAGGATAGTTTCCTTCAAGCCTCAGGGTGTGAACTAGCTGCTCAGATCGACATCTGCTTCAAGATTTTGTGGACACCAGGCAAGAGACAGCTGTGACATATTGCCGGGAAAGTAGCTGATGGTGTGGGGTTATTACGATGAATATTAACCGTCCAGCCGTGTTCTCTCTCCAGTAGGCTGGACTGGCAGTCAGGAAATCGCAGGCAGAGCTGTGAACAATGCTGGATGCTTCTTAATAATGGAAAATTGCCCTGCAAGAATGAGAGGCTCCTTTGACCATTGTACCTGGGAAAAGGGGCTGAAGTGGAAAGGTATACGGGAATTCCTTCCCTCCTCCCTCGCTAGGGTGATCAGTAAAAGGACAAAAGCAGTAGGGCAGGCAATTTCTGGGGCTGTCTGTATTCTGAGAGAAAGAGAGACTGGATTTGATCAGCCAGAGACAGAGATTGGAAAAGAGAATCGAAGAGAAGGAGCGGGCAGCCCTCAGCCCCCAGCTTCTATGAAAGTTATCTGAAACATATGTCAAAGAGTAGGGGGAGCGGTGGGAGGGGGGAGTGGAGCTTCAGAACTTCTCCTGCAGCAGGAGATCTCAGTTGCTGCTGCCTCTGACATTTTTTTCAAAGGAACCTTGTGGGGAAAGAATAATCAGGCTCTGCAGGAGGCAAACTAAGAAATTTGCCTAGGGGCCTATTACCTTTTCTAAGGGCTGCCTGAGAGCCACTGTTCAGCTCCTGTTACATTAAGAGTACAGTCCCCTTCCTAAATTTACCTGGAGTAAGTCTCATTAACACAGTAGGACTTTCTTCTGAGTAAACATGCATGCTACTATATTTGGAATACTGTATTTTTTATCCCATTTTCCTGTTTTTATACACTATTGCACTCAGTCCAAAAGTTTCGGGTGAACTCAGCTCCGTCTTTCAATGAAGTCTCATAAGCTTCAAAGTAAAAATAAGTGGCAGGTGAAGGAAATGCTGTATTGATTTTTATGGTTGTTGTTGCATCATCTTAAGGGGGTGCGGCTCCGGGGAGGGGGGGGCATGATGAGCTTCTGCATTCTAAAATTTACCAGTACTTCACTGAACATATGTAACCTGATGTTGCCTGCAGTAGTCATGTTGTATCTGATATCCATTCCAATACTTGACCTGAATATTGGTTAATAAAGCAAATACAGTACGTACTGCAAAAATACCATAAACCTCCAGTAATCTCTTCTCCCAAGGAATCCGGAACGATGCTGCCCTGGTACTTTTGTGTCCGTGAGGAGGCCTTTCCAGGCCTCCACATTGTGTGGTCTGGTCTGGGTATGTGTGGTCTCTGGTAGGCGTGGTCCATGGTGGTGCCACCATGAGATCTCGCCCTGAGTGTTACCAACCCTAGTGAACAGCATCTATCCTGCAAATGCAAACCAGTTTTCCAGCCCTTTCCTGTCCCCAGGTAATCCTGGGAAGTGTCATTTTGGGAATCAGCCTTGGGATTCCATATCCAAGAATTCCTCCCAATATCCTCACCAAACGACTGTTCTGAGGATTCACTGGAGGGCGGGGGGGAGAGAACCCATCATAGTTTTGACTACTATAAAACCAATAGACTTTGGCACCAGGGTAAAAGACAGACATTTATTGTTCCACCACCTCTTCCTTTCTTAAGAGAGCTCTTTTGTTTCTCCCCATTTCTCCCTGAACAAGTAGCCATGAAAAGGGGGGGCAGCGTTCCCTATTCTTGCGGAGCAATTAACCCTGCAACATGATGGAATCCTGTGCCTCTATTGCTTTATTCTCCTGCTCAGAACAATGAGGCAGAAAGCAATTTTCTTGAGATACTCAAATTCATTCCCTGTTCTTCCCAATCATTTCGGGGGGGGGGGGGGAAGGGAAGGAACCCAGCTTGACAGAAGAGCAAGAAAATAAGATTCGAAAGATCTCCTCTAGCATTTTGTAGCATCTCGGAATGAGCCGAGAACATATGTTTCTCTCCACTTTGCAAACCACGGCACACGCCCCCCCTCCCCTTGTAACGCCAAACATTTCTGAGACCCCCCAATTATCTGCAAAATGTTTTCTTTGTTATATCTATACCTTACCGCAGGGCAGCATAGCAATGAAGGAGAGACCTACCGACTGTCAAGCTTTGCCCCAGTGCATTCTGGGGAAAGCATTTGATATCAAGGAAAGAAGAAAAAAGCATAGAAAATCCCCACTGGCTTATGAACAGAAGAAAGAAAATATAGAACAATCTTGTAACGGAAGCAGAAACCGAGGCATGGATGTTCCCTCTCTTTTATTGCCAGGTTTAACATGAATGGCCAGGTCTTCTGCTGTGGAATCACTGGCATGAGGTTGTCCAATGCTGCATGCTTCCAAGATTTTTGTTGTTGTTGTCGTTCAGTCGTTAAGTCGTGTCCGACCCTTCGTGATCCCATGAACCACATCCCGCCAGGCCTTCCTGTCCTCCACTATCTTCCTGAGTTCGCTCATTTTCATGTTCGTTGCATCGGTGATGCAGTCTAACCATCTCATCCTTTGCCTTCCCCTTCTCCTTTTGCCTTCAATCTTTCCCAGCATCAGAGTCTTCTCCAGAGAGTCCTCTCTTCGCATTAGGTGGCCAAAATATTTGAGCTTCAGCCTCAGTACCTGTCCTTCCAGGGAACAGTCAGGGTTGATTTCATTTAGGATTGACTGATTTGATCTCCTAGCAGTCTAAGGGACTCTCAGGAGTCTTCTCCAACACCACAGTTCGAAAGCATCTATTCTTCGGCGCTCAGCCTTCCTAAGATGGAATGCTCTAAATCAAGGATGGCCGACCTTTCAACCTGAATGCTCCTGGCCCTTTAATGGGTGTATAGCAGTGCTTCTCAATTTTTTTCTCTCATGCCCCCCCTATGAAGAAGAAAAAATTTCGTGCCTCCTAATATAACTAATGCAATGTAACTAATGTAAAGGGGGGCTCGTTGCAATAGTTAGTGTGTATGCTTTGCGCCACTTATCTTGATTGTAGGAGCCACCAGCGACGATCTAGTTCACCGACGATCTCTTCCAGGGAGCAGATCGTTCTTCTGCTCCCCGGCGCGAACTCTGTAACGCGCCTAGGAGCGCTTTGCAGAGTTCACGCATGCGCAAGACGACGATGTTGCCAATCGTCATCTTGCGCATGCGTGATTCACAGCGTGAACTCTGCAGAGCGCTCCTAGGCGCGTTACAGAGTTTGCGCCGGGGAGCAGAGGAACGATCTGCTCCCCGGAAGAGATAGTCGGTGAACTAGATCGTCGCTGGAGGCTCCTACAATCAAGATAAGTGGCGCAAAGCATACACACTAACTATTGCAACGAGCCCCCCTTTACGGAGCCTCGCGCCCCCCCGGGGGGCGCGCCCCACTATTTGAGAACCGCTGGTGTATAGGTGATGGCATTTCAGCAGGTGCAGCTGCTTTAGTGGCACCATCAGCAATTGCAACTGCCAAGATGCTGTCTTCTACACAACTCTTAAGAACGCAGAAGCCCTAGTGGTGGAAGGTTGGCCACCCCTGTTCTAAATTGTGTATCTTATATGGCATGCAATCTTGAGATCACACAGGAGAATCTGGGAGCAAGGCCCATTGGCCGTTGGGGAAGAGGATAGGAAGATGGATCTGCACGAGCCTCCACATTGGTGGGCTCTGTTTCCTCACCACCAACCGCCAATAAGTCTTGAATTATTGCAGCACTCCTCCACTTGGAGTGCTGCCGGTTGGAGGCTTGCCAACTGACCGGAATCGTTCCAGGACTGTTCCGGGACTCGAGCCCGGATTCCGGTATGGTCTCCGGGACAGATGGCAAGCCTATCAATGGAGGAAAAGTCCGTCACAGGTTACAAGCCATGATGATTGTATGCAACCTCCGGGTTTTAGAGGGAACCTGCCTGAATGCAAGGGAGTGACAACAGGATACAGGTATCTTGTTGTCTTGTGTGCTCCCAGAGGCATCTGGTGGGCCACTGTGAGATACAGGAAGCTGGACTAGATGGGCCCTTGGCCTGATTCAGCAGGGCTCTTCTTATGTGCTGGTCCCCAATAAACAAATCCTTTCTCATCAACTTGTTAATCCAGGAGTAGGTCCAGATGTAATTGTTCCAGATTAAAAAATAAGATAAATTCAAGCATTTTCAAAAGCACCCCCCAACATCCTCCTCCACCACCACCCACCGCAGGATACGGGTTTGAAAACAGCGGTGAAGCACCCTCATCTTTCTCGCTGCAGTTTATCATGCGATTCCAGCCTGGCATTTCAAGGGAATTCTCATTTGGTTGTAATTATCTATGAAGCACCGCTAAAAAGGAAACAGATTTCACTGCAGATGAGGAACTGAGCACAGCGTCAACAGCAGCCTTTCAAATTGGCCTTTTTTTTTCCCATGGGTCCTTTTGATGAGGATCAAAACTGTGCATCTAAGGCCGTTAAAAGTAGCCAACGTTTTTGCCAGCTTCTGCTCAAGTGTCGCCCTATCAGCAATCTGGCAGGGATTTACGTTTACACCACCCCCGATTTCTTAAGCACCCCCAGGATCTACAGATAATGAAGGAAGACAGCACAAGAAGACGTTGAGGCTAAAAGCACCACAACTGACACAACAAAGAAAGATGAAGCGAAGACATTAGAAGTGAATGAGAAACAAGATGGAAAATAGATGGGGGAGAGAAGACAACTGTCTCCTTCAGTTCTTCAGTCAACTGAAGAAAGAACAGCTAAAACTAAATGAGGACACTGGCAGCTGGAGGTTCTATTTTCATGCTGGGGCAAAAGACCCAATCACAAGCTGGTAGGCTTGCCTCGTTGATTCAGCGATCGCACCCTCTCCTCTATGCAAGAGTCCAGCAGACCAGGCTACAGAATCCTGGAAAAATCCCAGTGACCAACCATTATGCCACAATGACACGTTCCCTTCTAGACCGGTGGTTCCCAAACGTTTTAGCACCAGGACCCACTTTTTAAAATGACACTCTATCAGGACTCACGTAGCTTTACGAGACTTTAAAAAAAGTGATCTAGAAAGAAATATTTTTATTTCTTTATAAGTAATATTTATTTACTTCTTTGCAAAAAAACCTCAATCCATTTCTTGTAATGAGGCAGCCCTAATGAATAGCCTCAAGTCTTGAGGGGCTTAGTTTTGTGACCTTCACCTGCCCCCACTACCTGTCATTGACAGACTTGGGGGGGGGGAACACACTAGAAAAAAGACGCTCAAACATTTATCTCCCTAGACACAGATTGTAGTTGCATTGCCGGTTTAATGCAACTTTTATCTCCCTGTATCTCCCTGTATCTTTTTATCTCCCTGTATCTATAGAAGCTTGCAAAGATACACAAGCTTGCAAAGATAAATTTATCTCCCTGTATCTACACAAGCTTGCAAACTTCAGGAGCTCAGCTCCTTGCAAACTGCAGGAGCTCAGCTGTTTGCAGGGCAATTAGCAGCTATCTGATTTTTGAATATTATTATTATTAATAATATTATTATTAATAACAACAGTATTATATACTACTTTTCAAAAAAAGATCACAAAGCAGTTTACAGGCAAAATAAAATGATTAAATGGCTCCCTGTCCCAAAAGGGCTCGCAATCTAAACAAGATGCAGAAGAACACCAACAAACAGCCACCAGAAAAGACTATGCTGGGGTGAAAGGGGGGCAGTTACTCTCCCCCTGCTAAATATAATAGGAGCACCAATTGAAAAAGTGCCTTTTGCCCAGTTAGCAGGGGAGCCTCAGGGAACAGCCTTGGGATTTGAGGTAATTAGTTATCTGATCTTTCCATCACCCCAGCTTAATTCATTGGAGGCTCTATGGGACCCACCAGAAATCGGATTGCGACCCATCAAGTGGGTCCTGACCCACAGTTTGAAAAATGCTGTTCTAGAGTAGACAATAATTTGGAGACAATATTTTGGACCAATGAAGTTTCCGGATAGTTTCCAAAGGCATTCCACCACCCTACATTCCACCAAATGCATTCCACCACCCAGCCTGTTTCCAGAGTCACCCTCTGCTTCAGCCTCATTGACTGTCTACATCAACCCTCCCAAGATGAATCACACCCAGCAAGGTGATAAAAGCCATAGATGAAGACAGACCAAGATTGGAGTGAAAAGATGTTTGCTTTGAGTCCCCTTTTTTAAAGAGTGGAATGCAGATTATTAGTGCAATTAATTGTTCAAACTGCCAGGACCGTGAAGAGTGTAGGGACTAAACAGATGCTGGTCATGATTCAATACTCATTAAGGCAGAGAAAAGATTCATTTCCTATGCATGATTAACTCCTGCCAGCCACTGTTTTGCAACGCAGATGATCAGAAGAGAATTAATTATTCCACAAATAGCACCTCTGATATCTTGCCAGTTGGAGCCCCTCTCGGGAATGTGAGCCCAGGAATCTGCTGCCCCCTCTATTTGTTGACGTAGGATTTCGAGAAATTTTGGTCTGTGAGAGACGGGTAGATGGATAGGCTACTTTGAAGCATGGGGCAATGCTGCAGGAATTTGCCAAGATAGATAGATAGATAGATAGATAGATAGATAGATAGATAGATAGATAGATAGATAGATAGATAGATAGATAGATAGATAGATAGATAGATAGATAGATAGATTTGTCCCCCAGGCTGGCTGGCCATTTCCTTTGCTCAAGTTTTTTTTTTTAAAATAAGCAAACAGGTATTTTTTAAGAAAACATATCGCATATATGCCTCCAGCTCCAATCCTGCCTCCACACAAAGAACCCCATCCAAGCAGGCTGCCCTGAGAGTCCCTGAAACTCAAGGGATGGGCACGTGCTTCCTGGAACAATGGCTCTCGAAACCGAAGCCGACGTCATCTCCACTCCAGCTTCTTTCAGCCGGCTTCCCTCCTGGAGAGCCTCGCTATTGTCTGGCTCAATGCAGCTTGCGCTTCATGCGCTGCAGTGCTGAAAAGGCGAGTATCTCATTCGAGCCATTTTGTACACGCCGATGGGCAGCTCTTCCTGCGGCTTGTTCATGCTGAGCTTTGGAAGCTGGATGTATGAAACGGCGGCCATGGATCCACTCTTTGACTGGGCAAAGAGATCCTTGCACTCAGTCTGGGCATTGCTGCCCTCCAAAAAGACTCCGTCGAGCTGGGAAATGTCAAAACTTTCATGCGATGCCCCCCCGCCATCTTTTAATTCCAGCTAACGCCCCTGCTTAGCAGAATTTCTGACATTCCCTCCTTCTCCTCCCCCGGGTTCCTCTCTTGGTGTCTGCTCCAATTACCATCCGGGGAGTTCACATGGGGTGCTCAAAAGGAACTGGCCCCCGGCCACCCTGAGCTGACCTAGTTAGCAGTGACATCGCTGGCGAAGCCGTGGCAAGAGGCTGTCGGATGGGCGGTCAGAGGCAAGGAAGGAAAAAGGGATGTTTGCAGGAGATGAGACGAAAGAGCCGACACCTTCCTCTGAGTCGCTCGGGGGGGGGGCAGTGTGTGGGGTTCTCCTCCTCGCAACAACCCTGAGAGGTCAAGTGGATTGAGAGATGGTGACCAGCCTATGGTCACCCAGTGAGCTTTCATAGCTGGGAGGGGGCTGGAATCCAGGTCTTCCTGATTCTAGCCCCCAACACTCTAATTGCTAGTCTTTGTTGCAGAGGTTCCATCCTGACCTGGCATTCATTTGATTGACATTTATGATTGCCCCCTATTTGCAGGTCAGTTGCTTGAATAACAGGGGCCGCGGTGGCTCAGTGGTTAAGACGCCGAACTGTAGACCGGAAGGTCAGTAGGAGAACAGCAGTTTGAGACCCGAGTGCCACTTGATGGAGTGAGCTCCCGTCTCCTGTCCCAGCTCATGCCAACCTAGCAGTTCAAAAGCAAGACATTGCAAGTAGATAAATAGGTACCACTGCGGCGGGAAGGTAACCGCGTTCTGTTAGTCATGCCGGCCACATAACCAGGGAAGCATCTTTGGACTGCGCTGGCTCTTCATTCTTAGAAACAGAGATGAGCACCACACCCTAGAGTCAGACACGACGGGCTTTCGAGCAGGGGAGACCTTTACCTTTTACTTGGATAACAGCTTCCACGTGGGGCAGCCACTCACAGGGCCTCAGCTTTCTGAGCTCCATCCTAGACAGCTTCCAGCACATGATGTCCCAGGTAGGTTTGGTTCTGAGCATCTCTAATAAAAGGATCAGGGAGGACATTGGAGGTGCTACGGAATTCTTCTTCCCAAGAACCTGAAGAGCTTCGGCCAGTCAATACAAGGGCTGGATAGACCAGTGGAAAAACTGAGAAGGAAACAGCTTCGGATCTTCATGTGGAACTTTGTTCTGATCCAACAGGGGTCTTCTTGTAGCCTTCTGCCACTCCTTGCATCTCATGCTCCATTGGCCCCACTGCAAAGTTTTTGGCGCTCTCTTAGCATACTTGCATATCTATCTATCGAGAGCCAGGATGGTGTAGTGGTTCAGGAGTTGGACTTAGACCTGGAAGATCCAGGTTCAAATCCCTGCTCGGCCATGAAGCTTCCTAGGTGACCTTGGGCCAGTCACTATTTCTCAGCCTCACCTACTTCACAAAGGTGTTGTGAGGACAAAAGGAGGGAAGGAACTATGTGCACCACCCTGAGCTCCTTGGAGGAAGGGCAGTATAAAAATGTGAAAAATAAATAAATCTTCCTTCCTTCCTTCCTTCCTTCCTTCCTTCCTTCCTTCCTTCCTTCCTTCCTTCCTTCCTTCCTTCCTTCCTTCCATCCATCCATCCATCCATCTGCCTTCCTTCCTTCCTTCCTTCCTTCCTTCCTTCCTTCCTTCCTTCCTTCCTTCCTTCCATCCAACCAACCATCCAACCAACCATCCATCAATCCATTTATCTGATAAAGAAGGCTCTAGTCCAGTGGTTCCCAAACTGGGAGCTGCGGCTCCCAGGGGAGCTGCGGATACCAGCCAGGGGAGCCGCAGAATGCCACAGAATCCTCTCGGAAAACAGCGCAATGCCAGTTGGAAGGCATCAACAGAATATAATGGGGAGTCGCGTCAATGGTTGCCAATGGTCAAGGGAGCCACAGTGTCGAAAAAGTTTGGGAAACATTGCTCTAGTCCCTCTGCTACCCCCAATCTATTCACTCTGAAGGTGACACAAGAGGTGTTGCTGCTTTGGGCGGCAACCTATCATAGAACCTTCCTGCCATAAGGAGAAAACAAGGCATCCAAAAGGGGATCATTGCTCAATATGCATCCCTCCAACTTCCACAGGGGCACACTGAAGGAAGGCCAGCCTGTTTGTTTTCCCCTCTACTGATCGTCAACTGTTAAACAGAGACATAACACCCTACTGACATTTGCAACAGAATGCACTGACACTGTCAGAGGCTGGGAGAGCTAATTGGGACTCAAAACGGATGTGACAGGGAGAGAGATTCTTGGGGAGGGGAGTCCAGAGCTGGCCTGGCCCACAGACGCCGACTCCAGCTGCAACAAAAACACAGAGTCTCTGGCTTGGAATAGGCAAGTCTTTTCAAAGATGCACCAGCAGAAATTCTGCTGTCTCCTTTGCATCTCTTTTAGATTGTCAGCCCCTCAGGGCAGGGGGGCCTGACTTGTTTCCCTTGCAAAGTGCCACCCATGAACGAATGCAGCTATACAAACTAACAAACAAATGAATTGCTCATATGCAGCTATTCCAATGGATGAATAATTGCTAAGCTATACCTGGTGGATACCTGCATCATTTAGCTGTAAGAACCATAGATCCTCTAGTGGAGGGGGAGGAAGGTGGCAACCCTACTAACAAAGTGTAAGGTAAAGGTAAAGGTATCCCTTGACAATTAAGTCCAGTCGTGTCCAACTCTAGGGAGCGGTGCTCATCTCCGTTTCAAAGTCGAAGAGCCAGCGCTGTCCGAAGATGTTTCCATGGTCATGTGGCCGGCATGACTCAACACCGAGGCGCATGGAACGCTGTTACCGTCCCGCTAATGCGGTACCTATTAATCTACTTGCAATTTCTTGCTTTTGAACTGCTAGGTTGGCAGGAGCCGTCGCACAGATTCGAACTGCCGACCTTTCAGTTGACAGCTCATGGTTCAGTGGTTTAACCCACTGCGCCACCCGCTAGCTCTACTAACAAAGTGTAGCCTGGTCTAAAGGCACCTTGCGATATATGCTCTGTGCCGACTGCCGAAGATATCTGGGAACCAAAAGATAAACTCGCCCTGCAGGTGCCGAAGAGGAGAGGGGTGGGATGGGAAGCCTCCATGTTAATTGAGACATTTGCTTCCAACCAGCCAAGGGCCTCGAGTGTTTGCTTGCATGGTGCTTGTTATCTGCTCGGTTTCCCCAACCTGGGCCTTTTTCTTCTATTCGTGGAGCTCGTTTCCTCAGTCAATGAGGAACAGCAAACCCAGAGGCCAGACAGCCTCGCTGGAGTCATTCACTTCAAACTAGGAGGCTCCTGGTCGGCTCCCGGTTTTCAGTTTTAGGTCAAACAAAGCTGAAATATTGCCTGACAATGACCATTTTGACTGGGCAAATGTTCACACCTCCTTTTTCATTCCTGTTGGGTGTCATGGCTTTGCTGGTCTGCTGGTGTGGCACCATCTCTTCCCTCCCCTCCCACTCCATCCCTGGCTTCTTCTCCAATGCTCTTGCCCACCACTCTCCTCCGCACTTCCTCGTCTGCTATGTCCCCCTCTTCCTTTCAAGATCTTCTGTCCCATCATTCTCCTCCAGGCTTCCTCTTTGTTCCCCTCTTCCTTTTAAGGTGTTCTATCCCACCACTCTCCTCTTCCCTCTTCCACTTTCTCTTCCGCTCTGTTCCCATCTTTATTTTCAAATCCAAGGAGCAGGACGAGAAGGAACTATGAAGGTGGGAGGAGAGAGAGAGAGAGAGACGGGCTCCACTTCCCTATCTGCAGCCTGAGGCAACAGCCTCAGTTGGCCTTGTAGGTGGGCCGACACTATATGACCTCTATTTTAGAATCTTGAGGGCTGGAAGCAGTCAAAATACTCTGCTCTGTTAACCAGGCAAGGGCAGAAGGTCATGCTGCAGACGACAACAAGCTGACTGATCTTGCAGATTTGTACTGCCTGCCTGTTTTTCCCTCCCGCTCCCCGCTTTCTGACAGTATCGGTCCTGCCTATGCTGGGATCCAGGAGTAGCAGCAAGGGCAGGCAATCAGGCTGGAAGAGGTGCGGGGCATTATCATCGAGGCTGCGAGCCTCAGATGGGCAGCCAAGATGTACTTTAGACGTCCAAGATTTCATCTCTCCAGCCCGAGGAGGAGCTTGATTTCATCTCAACTGTGTTTTGTTTTGTTTTTTCCTCCGCTCATGAGCACGAGGGAGCCGACGGCTAGCTTGGCTTATTTGACAGGTAATTGCCAGTAATTTCTCTCAGCAAACACCAGATAACAGTAGAAAGTGCGTGCGTGCATGCGTGTGTGTGTGTGTGTGTGTGTGTGTGAGGGATGTATCTAAGTAACTAGGTCATGAGTGCAAGTGTGAGTCTGAGTGCGAGTCAGTGCCAAAATTTTTGGGCAAGTACGAGTCATTTTTGCACGAGTGCGAGTCGAGTACGAGTAAGGCCAAAAAACACGTGTCACAAGTCACGAGTCGAGTCACTTTGGGGAAAATGGCTTTTTTCCCTGAAAATGGGTGGGTGGGTGTCTGTGTGGGGATCTCTGAGGCTTTTAAAGCACCCACTTGGCTTCCCGTATGACTTGGAAAATGACTTGGAAATGGCAAGTCATTACCCCCACAAGTGCGAGTCAAGTGCGAGTCCCATGGGTCACGAGTACGAGCACGAGTGCGAGTCAGTGGGTCATGAGTATGAGTACGAGTACGAGTCAGGGAAAAAGTGACTCAGTCGCACTTGCAAGTCGAGTCATTTGACTTGAGTTCCCATCCCTGGTGTGTGTGTGTGTGTGTGTGTGTGTGTGTGTGTGTGTGTGTGTGTGTGTGTGTGTGTGTGTGTGTGTGTCTGTGTGTCTGTGTGTCTGTGTGTCTGTGTGTGTGTCTGTGTCTGTGTAGCCAATAAACTAGTTGAATACTTAAACTAGCCGGCTACAGATACTCACGGGTTTGGAAATTCAATGCCGACGATTCTGACTATTTCACACAAACTCAGACTTGTGCTAACCAAACTGCCTGCATCTTATTTTTATTTATTTTCTGTATTTATAGTATATACCGCCTTTCTCATCATCAAATTTCTCATCAGATTGATTCAAGGCAGTTTTACACAGGCAGGCTATACCAGACCTGATAAGGGTCTTTACAATATTGTTCTATTCATATACAATATATCGAACTTTCCATGCTCGAGATGTTTCCCTTCCGAGTGCAGCCCTCCTTCTGGCTTTTGCTCTGCACTTCCAAAGTTCATAGTTCACCGCAGTTCGCCCTCGCACGGTTGTCATGATGTTCTCTCCCTAACTGAGTCCTCCGCATTCCACCCTCTCACGGTGCCTTCTCAGTGTCTTCGCAAGGTACATCAGCAGCTTCTGTCTCCCATCCAAGTGAGAACCAAGAGCGACCCTGCTTAGCTTCTTCAGGCTGCACACCAGCTCACTTTTTCAAGCCCTTCCCCGACATCAAATCGCCCCCTTGAGATGTGACACTTCACTCCAGTCATTGTTACAAACCAATTCTGGTGTAATGGTCCGTTCAGAAAATGTGCAACTTTCATGTATCTACCTTGCATGACATGGAAACGCAGCATCAGGTATGCTCATGCCTTAGACTCTAAGGCTTAGAGGAATTGATCTCCTATCTCAATCTGTCCTTCAGAGTTCTCAGTTCCTCCCTCTACCTCATCTTGCATGGTTCTGTTCATGCATTCACTGAATTCGCGATGAAGCGTTTTGTTGCTAAGTATTCCACGGGACTGGGATGGTCTAGGACCTAGATGGCGAACCTACGACACGAGTGTCACAGGTGACACGCGAGGTCATTTTGGGCGACACACCAGCGTTTCCCACAGGGCTCCAACACACCTTACATTTTTGCAAAAGTTTTACAGGCTTGTCTTGAACGTTTAGGGCAGGGATTTTGGCAGACCTCTTTCAAATTACTAAAACTCAGCAACAAAAAAAGTCACTAATTGATGTTAAATAAAATGCAATGTGTTCTATAGTTGTTTTCAGTTCAGTTCAATTCAAAATTACTATTAAAAGTAGCAATAGTCAAAGTAGTATTAAAAGTTCGGGGGGGGGGGGGGGTTTGACACACCAGCAGAGTCAAGTTAGGCATTTTCAAAATCATTGACACACCAAGCCCAAATGGTTCGCTATCACTGGTCTAGGAAGATGCCTCCAAATAAGGGAAGGTTCTTAAAATAAGGGGCACATATGGCAGCATAAAGCACCTTCCTTTCAGCGCAGGGCAGAGTGCAACACAGGTGGCGTGTGCCAATCATGTACCAATGCACCAAACATGCACCAAACAGGAGGAATGGGGAGCTCATGGGAGCTCAAAGCCATTCAGTGCCCCAGAGCTTGGCCCAACCCGGTACCTGTCCTATCTTGCAGTCTGCCCATTTGGGAGAAACCACCAGCTACCCCCAGTGTCGGTGACACTCCAAGAACCTTCTACCTTCCTGCACTGTGGCAAACCTCAGGCGTTTCCTCTCCGCCCCCACCCCATTCTCCCCACCTCTCCAAGTTGCCTGGCTACTGCCCCAGTGACTGACAGCAACCTGCAAGTGGAGAAAAACAGTGACAAATAGCTCCGCTCATCAGTCTCCCCCCATGTCCACACGTATTGACTTGCCTCTCCTCTAACAGCCTCTCATGCAGAGGCTCCTATTATTAGACGTCCTGCTTCTACAGCCCCGGCGTGTTTCGTGGTGCATTGCCTGGCCTTCAAGCACAATAGGCTTTTGTGCCACTGTTTCTCTGCGATTCAATCCTCTCAAGGACACAGAGAGTTCTCTGCAAGTTTCCTCCCTCTTCGAGGACAGGGAGGCTGCGAGAGAGGAAGCTGCTTAACTCTTTGCAGGAGGAACAGTGTTGTACCAGCTGGTGACCTTGGCAAAGCCCTTGCAACTCTTCCAGCTCTTTTGAGCAAAGATCCTTGGGGTTCTTCTTCTCAATCTAGGAAGCAGATGCAAGACTTCCTGATGCCAAATGCTGCCCTTACCTAATAATGTGCCGGCCTCTGCTCTTCCCACTCTCCAATATCTTAGTTCAGCACTCCCCTCCCCTCCACATTTCCTCTTCCTATCTGTCCCCCTCTTCCTTTTCCAATCTAGAGAGTGGAAGGAGAAGGAGGAACAGTGGAGGTAAGAAGGGAGACAGAGCACCCCCACCAATCTGCTGCCTGAGGCAACAGCTTCAGTTGGCCTCATGAATGGGCCAGCCCTGCTAGGAAGGTCTTGAATGAAGTGTAATCTCTGTTGTGCACTCATGGTTCATGCCAGCACTAGGTTCTTGGAAGTCCTGGGGCAAAGTCCTGTGCTGGGCTAGATCCCCTGAGTCACCAGGTTTCTCAGAGGGAGTTCTGCAGGGTGGCTGAGCTCCATGCTCAGGGGCTGTGGTGTTCTCCTTTCTTTTGCTCCATCTTTCATATTTCTTCACCCAGCGTGTAATTTATCTGTGGAACTCCCTACCACAGGATGTGGTGATGGCACCTGGCCTAGATGCCTTCTTAAAAGGGGTTTGGATAGATTCATGGAGGAAAAGACCATCACAGGTTACAAGCCATAAGCAACCTCCTGGTTTTAGAAGTAGGTTTTCTAAAGTAGGTGCCAGGTGCAGGGGAGTGGCAGCAGGAAACAGGTTGTCTTGTTGGCTGTGTGCTCCCTGAGGCATCTGGTGGGGCCACTGTGAAATACAGGAAGCTGGACTAGATGGGCCACTGGCCTGATCCAGCAGGGCTCTTCTTATGTTCTTAAGTTCTTATCTTCTCCCACATAAGGGGAGCAGTCATAGCTAGGGATAGAGCACCATTTTGCATACTGAAAGTCCCAGGCTCCATTTCTAGCACTTCCAGGTAGGACAGCGAGGTCTGGAATCTACACCGATCTACGTGACTCAATGGCTCAATACAAGACAGTTTCTTATACTTGGCTTTCTCACTAAGATCATCTTCAGAAGAACTTCTCCAAGCATTACCACCTCTGGAGAGAGGCAAATGGCTATCAGAGAGAAGATCTTTTCGATGGTGGCACCCAAATGATGGAAATCCTGCTCCAGTCAAGTTCACCTTTCTTAGAATTTTTTTTAAGACATCGTGCAAAAAAAAAAAAATCCATCCTGTTACGACTTGAGCTGTATGCTGTGATTTTGAGGCTCAATCCTTGCCTTTGTATTTGCTCTAAAATGCAGATTATCTTCATTTGGGCAGCTCATAAATCCACCCCGCTCCCCAAACCCACCCCATTGTCTCCGCAATGCGTGTACAATATCGATCGAATGTTTCTCAATTATATTGTGCCTTCCCAATGGCGATCAGCCTTTTTAGCCCCAGCCAGGTATCTCTTGTTTACTGCCTTGCTCAAGATCAGGAGGTTAATTAGCTGTAGATTCAATCAATGCAAGAAAAGGCCTTCCGGCAACCCTGAAAATTCCACAAAATCACTGTATTTGGCCATGTAATTTAGACATACAACTTTTCTGGTGAGAGGACAACACTATGCTGGAGTGGGACCCATTCCCAGCTGTAAAAAGGGAGTTTGCAAGAATGCTGCCCCCAAACTAGAGGTGCAATGAATGTTCGATTGGGGTGCTTGAAGAAGCAGGCACCCTTGTGGGATTGCTTGTGAGCAGCCATGAGACAAACACAAACCTGCTTGCAAAGGATCAAGCTTTTATAAGCAATTGAATTGTCTGCTCGCCGAGATTCAAACATCTCACCGCCACTGCGCCATTCTACATCCTCCAAAGCAAGTGCTTCGTTTTTGAGGGGGAGGGAGCAGAAGTGAGGAGGAAGTGAGGAGGAAAAAAACCAGAGAGAGAGAGAGAGAGAGAGAGAGAGAGAGAGAGAGAGAGAGAGAGAGAGAGAGAGGTGTACCCCAAGATATGAACAAACAGGTGGGGGTAAAAAGAGTAGCCACACACCCCTTCACACCCCTTTTGCAATAAATTGCCCGGTTAATGTGACAAGGAAAGAAGATTCAGTATGCAAAAACAACTATCTCTCGCAGTCAAACATAACCACTGTGGATCTGCATTATATATTCTGCCTTTTTCACAGATCATTAATTCTCAAAACTATATCAGGCTGCTAACCAGTTATCTCTGAATTCATTTCCCTTGTTCTACATATCTGTTGGTTGAGGGAAGGACTGGAGCTTTGTTTGTTTGTTCATGTTCTACTTTTCTGCAGGGAACTCGGTGGATCGCAATCATGAAGTCATGAAAACGACACGGTTTCCCGTAACAACTGAAGCCTGAGCCAACCACTGAAGCCTGAGCCAACCAGTCTGTGAGGCAAGGTGGAGGACAGGAGAGTGGTGGGCTAGAGTGTCTCCAACTTGGAGACACTCTAGCCCACCACTCTCCTCTCCTCCACACTTCCTCTTCTGCTCCATTCCCTTCTTCCTTTTTGAATCCAGGAAGCGAGAGGAGAAGGAGCTGTGGTGGGTAAGCCACCAGGTAAAGATTATGGCACCTGATGCCCAATCAGCCAATAGTAACACAGTACCCACAAGAACATAGTGGGTGAGTCAACAAATAATGGTTGATATGCTGAAAAGGAGCACACTGTGAGTCTCTCCCTGGCAAACATTGATGTACTGAAACAGGAACTTGTGGCGCACACAGGCATGCAGCGAGACCAATGACATTTGGAAAACGCTTCCGATGAGAAAGCAGCTCTGCTTCCAAGCGCCAGATTGCGAGCCGACCCCCGAACGGCAACATGCGAGCACAGCTCTTAATTTTGTCGTTACAGAACGCCCGCACCTCATTTCGACATTTCTTTCCGAGCAGCCTTGAAGCTGCACAGACCGTCTCGCTGACGGGCACGACGACCAAGATGACTTAATGGTAGTTGAAACAACAATATGTTTTCCTGGGGATTCAAACCATGCATGCCCTGTGTATGTGCGGAAGGGCAGTCACAACGAAAAAGCTGTTGTCAACGATGGAGAAGTACACAGCCAATCTGCCAGTGTGAACTCAGCTCCCAAATGCTTAATATCTGATAGAACTACTGATTACGCGGCTTGATCTTCGCCAGCAGAATGGAGATTGCAGAGGGGCCAGTGCTTTTGGAGAGGGCCAGAGAGATTATCCTTAGCAGGGACGTGTATAAAAGCTCTGCTATATAGAGGAGATTGGGACCTGCATTTGTGTGTGTGTGTGTGTGTGTGTGTGTGTGTGTGTGTGTGTGTGTGTGTGTGTGTGTGTGTGTGTGTGTGTGTCGCAAAGCTTCTCTGGGTTGGACTTAGAGAAACAGGAAATGGGGGTATATTTTTCATCAAGTATCTGGTAGGGCTGTCCCAGTTCCTATCTGCCCAGGTTGCAGAATTATGGGAGCGCAGAATTCCAACCACATACAGTAAAAGCTGCTGTTGTACTACTTTTGTGGCACAGAAAAGAAGGGTTCCGTAGCATTTTGCAAGAAGAAATAATACACTGAACAAGCCAAAGTCTTCCTTCCCCCTCTGTGGCCAATATAAGTGCCATAACATGTGGTGTTGGCCATAAAGTTTTAATGCAGAAATCATTGCTTCCTCTGCTCCTTGACTGTGAAAGTCAGGAGTGTTGAAAAGTCCCCGCCGCTAGTAATTGTGTCTCGGATTAAAACAAGGAGGCCTTCTCCCTTGTTTATGGGAAGAAATCAATCACTCAGGGAGCATGACCTCATGTGCACACTAAGAACATAAGAAGAGCCTTGCTGGATCAGGCCAAAGGCCCATCTAGTCCAGCTTCCTGTATCACACAGTGGCCCCACCAGATGCCTCAGGGAGCACACACGACAACAAGATAACCTGTTTCCTGCTGCAACTCCCCTGCATCTGGCACAGAGAAAATCTACTTCTAAAGCCAGGAGGTTGCTTATGGCTTACAACCTGTGATGGTCTTTTCCTCCATGAATCCATCCAAACCCCTTTTAAAGGCATCTAGGCTAGGTGCCATCACCACATCCTGTGTCAAGGAGTTCCACAGATGAATTACATGCTGGGTAAAGAAATATTTTCTTTTGTCCGTTCTAACTCTCCCTCCACTCAGTTTTAGTGCATGTCCCCTGGTTCTGGTGTTGTGCGAGAGGGTGAAGAATTTCCCTCTATCAACTCTCTCCATCCCATGCATAATTTTATACGTCTCAATCATGTCCCCCTCAGGCACCTTTTTTCTATCTTGACACTATCGTCTATACCAGGCGTTGGGAACCTCCGGTCAGCGGGCCTGATCCGGCCCACGGGACGATCCGGCCCGGCCCGCGCGGGACCGGACCAATCTGGCCTGCGCGGGACCGGACCGGAGGCTCCGGAGGCTCCGCCGCCGCCGCTTTCGCGCGCTTCCTGGGTTTAAAAGCGGCCTTTGCACAGCGCCGCTGAAGCTGAGATTGCCCTGAGGGCATTCTCAGCTTCAGCAGCGCTGTGCACATGTCCAGGAAGGTCGCTTTCAGAAGGAGGAGGAAAGCGGCCTTCCTGGACATGCGCACAGCGGCGCTGTGCAAAGGCCGCTTTTAAACCCAGGAAGCGCGCGAAAGCGGCGGCGGCCCCGGCCCGGAGCCGAGGTAAGGAGAGTGAGTGAGTGAGTGGGAGGGAGGGAGAACGAATGAGCGAGCGGACGGTGGGAGGGAGGGAGAGCGGTGGGTGGGTGGGAGGGAGGGGGAGAGAGAGAGAGAGAGAGAGCGGTGGGTGGGTGGTAAATTCGCGGGGGGAATTTGCGGGGGAGGGGGCAAAACATCAGCCGGCCTAACGGCCGGCCGGCCCGCAGCAAATTTTCCCTATGGGAAAATGGCCCCCCAGTGCAAATAGGTTCCCCACCCCTGGTCTATACTTTCCACTTTTCTCCTTTCTCGACAGATGAAGGTTCTGTGTTTTGGATTTCATTGCTGTGCCTTATGATGTTCAGAGAACCAGGTACTGTGTGTGTGTGTGTGTGTGTGTGTGTGTGTGTGTGTGTGTGTGTGTGTGTGTGTGTGTGTGTGTGTTTCCATGCAAGAATGCAAATTACACACAAGAACATCAGAAGAGCCTTGCTGGATCAGGCCAAAAGCCCACCTAGTCCAGCTTCCTGTATCTCACAGTGGCCCCACCAGATGCCTCAGGGAGCACACAAGACTTGTATCCTTTCCTTGTATCCTGTGGAAAGGATGGAAAGAAGATGGCACAGCAAGAAGTAAGATGGGGGGAGGCATTTTGTGTCTTCTGTGCAGAGCAGCCTTGGGCCAGCCACGCCAAGTTGACCTTGCTGTGTCTTCTGTGTTGCCACTCCATGCTGGGCGAAGCAATCCCCTTGTCTTTCGCGGTGTCAACAAGTCCTTTCGAAGGAGCCCCCGACTCGACCACACACACACACACACACACACACACACACACACACACACACACATCCATCTGCTGCTCTTCCCCTTCGTGCCAATATTTAACAATCAGGGACACGCTGCATTGGTTTGACGGTTCCGTTAAGCACGCTCCGTTGGGTTGAAATATGGTGCCTCCCCTGCCGAGGCCAGTTACAAGATCCCCGGGTTTTATTAGGTTGTGTGGCGAAGGCTGCCATGCATTATTGCCGCTGGTCTCTGCTGGACTCCACAGATCATTTGGCAAAAATCTAATATCTGGACTGTTGAGGAATGCGGCTGGGTCTCGAGAAAAAAATGTTATTTATTAAGGCCACGGATATCTTTGTTGGCTCTGCGGAGCCCTCAAACTCTGCTCGGCTCCAAGATGCAGAAACAGGGCTGTGTCTATGTGGTAGTTAGGAGGGGACAGGACCAGAAGCGGCTGGCGAATATAACCTCAGGTGTGACATGACAGTCCTGCGCCCGCCATTTTGTTTTGAGGTTCCAGCCTGTGCAGTTTGGACAGTAGTTGGGGCCACCACCAAGCAGGACACGAAGGGGAACTGTAGCTGCTCAGTCATCCACTCCTTTGCCCACTGGACTCTGGAAAGTGGGCCTCATGCAACAGGCGGGGGTTTGAGGTGGGTCTCAAGTCCAGAGTGCAGAAAGTGATATCAGAACAGAATTCTACCAGGGCTGGCCCAAACTCTCTCCCCATATCCAAGGTGATCCACTGTCACTTCCCCTTGCTTTCGCACCCAGCGCCAGCATTCCTTCCCTTTCCACTGCCTCCTCCTGTTGCTGCCTCCCGCTATTCTACTAATTTTATAAAGCAGGAAGAGAAAAGCTGACGCGTGTAGGGAGAAAAAAAGGAGCTCCACAGAGGGCTTTTGTTTTCCCTAATTTGATTCTGATTGGCCCAACGCGTTGCTCCATGTCCTGCCCTCACAACACCGAACGCGGCCTCTCATTGGCCGAAGGTCATTCTGGTGCGTTCCAACTTGAATAAATTGAGCTTTGGCCAATGAGAGACCACGTTCGAGGGCGGCTTTAGCTTAGAGGAGGTGCTGGCTATAGCGGTAAGGGAGGTGAGCAGACCAGAGACCAGCTGAGGTGGCTCAATCTGGTGCCTGTGGGCTCTGTTTCATCTGGCCTCCTAAATGGGCCATCCCACATTCCGTCTCCAAAAAACCCCCTCCACCTTCAAGTTTCTAGTCCTCATGGCTGCAATAGCATTGAAAGTATGTAGGCCAACACATGCTAGAATGTCAGGGATGGGACTTTAGAGATAGTTGCAGCTCTGTAACACACACCCCCACAGACACACACACTAGCAAAAAGAGCATGAATTATTTAAAAGAAAAAGGAGTAAACATTGCAGACTACCAGTAAGTGAAATATGTGCCAATAGCGTAATTCGGCTTTCATGCGAAAAACGTTCACGTGCTGAAGAGTGAGCCCCCATCATACGGCAGAAGGAATAAACATTACAAATGGATATTGATATAAATATCGATCCCAATGTGCGACGCACTGTAAAGATTTCTAAAGCAGGTTGCGACGACTGTGTTTATGAGACATGGTTTGTCTTATTGGCCCGTTCGTTGTGGGGCATTCTTGTACCCACAGCCCTCTTTAACCCAAAGAAAATAATCTGCCTTCCCTCTTCTGTGTCATTCCCTTTCCCGGATTTGCAGGAAACCCATTCATAGAGGCAGTCCAAAATGGTGGATTTTGGTGTTTTCCAAAATAAAGCTGCTAAAAGCGGCATTATGTGTTTTTATTCTCTTTTTATAAAGTATCGTCGCTTTAATAAGCGCTTTAAAAGTGAATTAGGTGGGTGATATCGGTGGTATAATGTCACAGATGCACCCACAGTCATTACTAATATGTAGAGGTGCTAAAAAATGTGTGTTATTTTTCCAGATTGGGGGGGGGGGGTTGTGCAGAAAGCGGTGTTATGTGTTTTATTTCATAAGACTGCCCCCCTACCCATTCAGTTTCCCTTTCTCGAAACTGTACTTTCAGACATTGACCTACCCAGCAACTTGGGCTTATTCAGGAGTACTGTGCCATTATTTTATTATTTTAAAAAGCCTTTGGGTTTTTTTCAATCGAAGCAGAAAGAGGAAATCATGTTTGTTGGATTCAGGTTCTCATGTTTATATCCTCAGGAGATTCTGGTTGGTGTCTATTCATATATCAAGAGGCAAAATTGATTTCCGTCCAAGTAAACATTTGGAGTCATAAACTTTCTTTAACCCCGTGAACATCTCAGCCTTCACTTAAAATCTGCATCTCTCAGACGTGTCCCATTCTAGGCAATGGGGCTTACTCCCAGGTAAGTGTGCATAGGATTGCAGCATGCTGCTTGCATGGGTGTAAGTCCCATTGAATTCAAAATCTTCAATCTGAGTAGACGTGTATAGGATTGCAGTGTGAATCTTCTTTGGATTCAACACCAAACATGAAGATTAGACTTGGAATAATCCTATCCACATTTTCCTGCGGATAAGTCCCACTGCTTGAGCCGAATGGGACTTCCTTCTGAGTAGACACACATAGGCTTGCACTGTCAGAAGTGTGGCATTCTTACCATCAAATTATTACCATCATGGGTTAGCACAAACTCGTGGCTGAAAGTTAAACTAAAAGACCCTTTTGGAGTTCTTTTTAGTTTTTTTTTGGTTTTTTGCATTGCCCACGTCTGCAAATGGCGTGAATAAGCGACATTGATTTCCACTCAAGTTGTCAAATGGCTTTCCCTTGCTTTCTGTAGCGCATTAAGAACAGTCACAGGTGATGCATTCCAGACAAAGGGGTATTCTTAACGTCATTTGCAAAAACACCCATTGCTTCATCACAGAAGTGGCTCCTGAGACCGATTTTGCCTAAATTTATGCCCGCCTCCACCTCGACTGCAGAGAATTGCAAACTAGGCGACGAGGTCGTGAATTCAGGAAAGATGTGGGCATTTAAATCACTGTCTCACCTCGTTATGATGCTGCTGGGAACAATGTTCTTTTTTGCATTTGTAATTAAAGGGGAGAGGCAGATGGTGGCTGCCATAACCAGAAGTGATGAGTCTATTAAAATAATACTTAGGCCCTCTCCCGTTGCTTTGTGATTGTAAGAGCTCTTTGTCACTCATGGGAAGTGATAAACTGCCATGCACCTGATTCTGAGCGTGCATGTCTTTTTTCCAAGCAGGATGCGGCCTTGGCATTGCAAGGAGGGACTGGACTGGGCAGCCCCCCCGGATGCAGTCTTTGACACCGTTTTCCAGGGTGACATGAATGGGAGCCGCGCATGCGCACAGGTGACGTGAATGGGAACGTACACATGCTGCACATGCACAAGCTTTCCAGAAATGTGCTGGTGTAGCACAGTGGTCGAGAGACTGAGAGCTTCAAATGAGAGTTCCCCAGTTCAAATCTTGCCTCTGTCATGAACCACGAGGTGGCCTTAGGCAAGCTGACTCCCTCTAAGCCTCAGTCTTCCCATCTGCAATATGGGGATAATAATCATACTTACGGATCTTTTGGGGTTGCTATAAGGTGATCTCCAGGTTAGCGCTGAGAAGGACCACATCCATTGCCGGGAATTTGGGCTTCTCCCCACCCTGCGATCACGTCAAAGCTACACATGCCACTGCCACGCAAAGTATTTTACACATGCAACATGCCACTGTTACACAGGTGTCCAGTACTCTCTTTTCTTCCACCAGCTTCATGAAATGAGGCTATGAAGCAAGATTTCCACCCAGAAGCTTCCCAGGGTGGGTCTGTCTATTGAAAATGTACACACCCAGTTCCCAAGGGGTGGGGGTGGGGAGAACATCTTGCTTGACTTCCTTGCTTTGCTTCTCTGCCCCCCCCTCATACTCCTGTACATATTCCAAGTTTCCCTGTGTAGCCGAAGCTAGACAAAGGCTTCATAGATAGGAGTTCAATTGCTCTTTGGATTAAAGTGGTATGCAAGTTTGTTTTAATCAAATAGAAACGATTTATTGGGAACTAAAATGGCCAGCGGGTGGTGCAGTGGGTTAAACCGCTGAACCATGAGCTGTCGATCAAAAGGTCGGCAGTTCGAATCCGCGACGGGGTGAGCTCTCGTTGCTTGGCCAGCTCCTGCCAACCTAGCAGTTCCAAAGCATGTTAATGTGAGTAGATAAATAGGTACCGCTTGCGGGAAGGTAAACAGCGCTCCATGTTCCAGCTGCATGCTACGCGCTGCGTCAAGGAGAGTCATGCCGGCCACATGACCAGGGAGGCGTCTTCGGACAACGCTGGCTCTTCGGCTTTGAAATGGGGATGAGCACCACACCCTAGAGTCGGACACGACTGGACTTAATTGTCAGGGGTCACCTTTACCACCTTTACCTTAAAATGGGACAGGGGAGGAAAAAAAATACAATCTAATTCAATACTCAAGATCAAGAGCAGAAAAATATGAATACATACAACATGAAGTAGAGAACAGGTTTTAACTAAAACTTTCCCTGACTAAAAGAAATCCACTTACTGACCACCCTCTTCCAGGCACTGGAGAGATAGATCTTCTTAGGAATTAATTCCATCTTGGCTAGACAGCTTCCATTTCACGTGGTTAGCATCTTGTATCTCCAACACAGGCTACCCCTTAAGCCAGCTGATTGGCTCTCTTTTATCCCATTTTGGGGAGACCAGGACCAGTCGCGTCGCGACGACGCGCGTCACCCCAGAGCGGGGGCGCGCGTCGCCCTTAAGGGGAGGCTCCGCCCCCGCGCGTGACGTCACGCGCAGGAGCAGAGCGCCCTCCCCGCTCCGTTTTCGGCTCATTTTGGAGCCAAACGGACACAGGGGAGGGCGGGCGGGCCCACCCTCCGCTCGAAACTGTAAGTGGGGGGGTGATCGCGCGTCACCCCTAGACGCGCGACACCCCCCGGCAGCCCGCCCGCCCCCGCTTCCCCCTGTCGACGCCAATGACCAGGACCTCCCCAAACTCTGATAGGCTACTTTGAAATTAACAGACGTTCATATTTCCCACTCCCAAGTCAGTTGAGCAAACCGGACCAATGACTAGCAGCACAGTCTTAGGCATGTCTTCGTAGAAGTAATGGCATTCAACGGAACGTACTCACAGGAAGGCATGTATACTCTTGCAGCCTTCATATGGACTAGCGTCACTAAATGCTAAATGGGATCTCAATTTGCACCTGGGAAGAAGAAGGTATCCTGAGCAAACATGCAGAGACTAGCACTGTACCTTTTATATTTATCTGGGATATTTTGTCATTTTTTTAAAAAATACATTTGTTTTAAAACTATTGCAACCCACTTCAGGAGTCTGGGATGACATAAGCTAGATCTTGAAATGGAATATAGTATACTTCTCAGAGTAAGCATAAGTGGCAGAAGGACACTCTAAAGATGAAATCTAAAGTTTATTTTCTTATTGTAGTATAGTGCAACTGGGACGGGGTTATGGGGGATTTCACAATAAAGTGCTGAACAGTATTTTAATGTTTACCGCTACAGCAGGGCTTCTCAACCTTTGGAGGCCCGGGTACCCCCTATCATGGTCCAATTTCCAAAGTATCCCCCTGCTAATTAACTGCTGATTAATCAATCAATTAGGTAATTAATCATTAAATAAAAAGTACTAAAACAATTTTAAATGTGAAAAAATGCCTTATTTAACTCTCTCTCTGTGAGTGTGAGTGTGAGTGTGAGTAGGATCTCTTTTTTTCTCCAAGTCACACTTCCCAAAATCAGCTCCTCCCTCCCCCACCCCACCAAAGTACGTTTCCCAAAGTACAAAAATAAGCCCAAAATCAAAATCAGAGAGACAGAAGGGCTTCGAAAATAATTAATAATTGCGGCGGCCCGGGTGGTTGCCGGGGCCTGTCGGTTCGACTCAGTCGGACTGTTGCTTCAGCGGCTACACTGGCTGCCAGTTCGTTTCCGGGCACAATTCAAAGTGCTAGTTTTGACTTTTAAAGCCCTATACGGCTCGGGTCCAGGGTATTTGAGGGATCGCCTCCTTCCTTATAATCCGACCTGTACTCTGAGGTCATCGGGGGGGGGGGGCTGTTAACCGTGCCGCCACTGATGGAGGTGAGGCGGATGGCGGCGCGGAATAGGGCCTTCTCGGCAGTGGCGCCCCAATTGTGGAATTCCCTCCCCCTGGAATTGAGAACGGCTCCCTCCTTAGAGACCTTTCGGCGGGGCCTTAAGACATTTTTATTTAGATCAGCATTTGATGTCTGACATGGCGGGCTGGCTTTTTAACAAATCACTTTTAACAAATGTAAATGTGGATTACCACCAGTAACATATGACCTAAACCATATCCCTTATGAGTATACAGTGGAGGTGAAGAATAGATTTAGGGCATTAGACCTGGTAGACAGAGTGCCTGAAGAACTATGGACGGAAGTTCGTAACATTGTACAGGAGGCAGCAACTAAAACCATCCCAAAGAAAAAGAAATGCAAGAAAGCAAAGTGGCTGTCAGATGAGGGTTTACAAATAGCTGTGGAAAGAAGGAATGCAAAAAGCAAGGGTGAAAGGGAAAGATATAAACAACTGAATGCAGATTTCCAGGGAATAGCAAGGAGAGATAAGAAGGCCTTCTTAAATGAACAATGCAAGGAAATCGAGGAAAACAACAGAATGGGGAGGACTAGAGATCTCTTCAAGAAAATTGGAGATATCAAGGGAACGTTTTGTGCAAAGATGGGCATGATAAAGGACAGAAAAGGCAAGGACCTAACAGAAGCAGAAGAGATTAAGAAGAGATGGCAAGAATACACAGAAGAACTATACAAGAAAGATCTGAATGTTCCTGATGACCACGCTGGTGTGGTCACTGACCCAGAGCCGGACATCCTAGAGAGTGAAGTCAAGTGGGCCTTAGGTAGCATTACTAACAACAAAGCTAGTGGAGATGATAATATCCCAGCTGAGCTACTTAAAATCCTAAATGATGATGCTGCGAAAGTGCTGCACTCAATATGCCAACAAATTTGGAAAACTCAGCAGTGGCCAAAGGATTGGAAAAGGTCAGTTTATGTTCCAATTCCAAAGAAGGACAGTGCCAAAGAGTGTTCAAACTACCGTACAATTGCACTCATTTCACATGCTAGCAAGGTTATGCTCAAAATCCTACAAGCTAGGCTTCAGCAGTACGTGGACCGAGAACTACCGGACGTACAAGCTGGGTTTCGAAGAGGCAGAGGAACTAGAGATCAAATTGCCAACATGCGGTGGATCATGGAGAAAGCACGAGAGTTCCAAAAAAACACCTACTTCTGCTTCATTGACTACGCAAAAGCCTTTGATTGTGTGGATCACAACAAACTGTGGCAAATTCTTAAAGAGATGGGGGTACCAGACCACCTTACCTGTCTCCTGAGAAACCTGTATGCGGGTCAAGAAGCAACAGTTCGAACCGGCCATGGAACAACTGATTGGTTCAAAATTGGGAAGGGAGTACGGCAAGGCTGTATATTGTCACCCTGCTTATTTAACTTATATGCAGAGTACATTATGAGAAATGCAGGGCTGAATGAATCACAAGCCGGAATCAAGATTGCCGGGAGAAATATCAACAACCTCAGATATGCAGACGATACCACCCTAATGGCAGAAAGTGAAGAATAACTAAAGAGCCTCTTGATGAGGGTGAAAGAGGAGAGTGCAAAAGTTGGCTTGAAACTCAACATTAATAAAACTAAGATCATGGCATCTGGTCCCATCAATTCCTGGCAAATAGAAGGGGCAGAAATGGAAGCAGTAACATATTTTACTTTTCTGGGTTCCAAGATCACTGCAGACGGAGACAGCAGCCATGAAATTAAAAGACGCTTACTCCTTGGAAGGAAAGCTATGGCAAACTTAGACAGCATAATAAAAAGCAGAGATATCACCATGCCAACAAAAGTTCGTATAGTCAGGGCGATGGTGTTCCCAGTAGCAATGTATGGTTGCGAGAGTTGGACCATAAGGAAGGCTGAGCGCCGAAGAATAGATGCTTTCGAACTGTGGTGTTGGAGAAGACTCCTGAGAGTCCCTTGGACTGCTAGGAGATCAAATCAGTCAATCCTAAATGAAATCAACCCTGACTGTTCCCTGGAAGGACAGGTACTAAGGCTGAAGCTCAAATATTTTGGCCACCTAATGCGAAGAGAGGACTCTCTGGAGAAGACTCTGATGCTGGGAAAGATTGAAGGCAAAAGGAGAAGGGGAAGGCCAAGGATGAGATGGTTAGACAGCATCACCGATGCAACAAACATGAAAATGAGCGAACTCAGGAAGATAGTGGAGGACAGGAAGGCCTGGCGGGATATGGTTCATGGGATCACGAAGGGTCGGACACGACTTAACGACTGAACAACAACAAATGTGGATGACCCACTGGGGTTGTTTGTTTTAATTGTTTTAATTGTTTTAATTCTTGATTTTAAATGTATACATGTATTTTAATGTTTTTATTGTAAGCCGCCTTGGTTGCCCTTGTGGGAGAAAGGCGGGGTATAAATTCTATAAATAAATAAATAAATAAATAAATTACAATTTAAAATTCATGTTAATTAACACTTAATTAGCTGCAGATGGGGCAGATAAGGGGCAGGGCTTGGCGTACCCCCAGGAAGAGGTCCGCGTACCTCTAGGGGTACCCGTACCACAGGTTGAGAACCTCTGTGCTACAGCAGTGCTTGACACAGGGAGAAAACTGAGGGAGGGAAGGGGGGGGAGGAAGCAGGGTAAACAGGGGAAGCAAATGTGATTTATTTCAGCTACAGGCCCTTAAGTGCCAAAGGCTTTGTGGAAAAGGTGAGCTTGAAGAAGGGATCTAAAAGACATGCATGAGAAGAAGCACCCCACAGGTGTCTGGCTGGGAGGTAGTTCAAAGCGCTAGGGAGAAAAGTCAGTCATTGGAGGGAGGGGAACACCTTCGGACAGTGGCGCTGGAACAACAAAGCGCTTGAGCAGAATTGCAGCCAGAGTTGAGCAGTAGGGAGGAGCGAAGTCATGGAGGGCTTCCAAAGGGAGGACACGGATGGTGTAGTGGTTTGGGAGTCGGACTTAGACCTGGAAGATCCAGGTTCAAATCCCCGCTCAGCCACGAAGCTTCCTGCGTGATCTTGGGCCAGTCACTATCTCTCAGCCCCACCTACCTCACAGGGTTGTTGTGAGGACAAAAAGGAGGGGAGGAAATATGTACACCACTCTGAGCTCCTTGGAGGAAGGGCGGTATAAAAATGTGAAAATAAAATAAAGAAGCTTGTGTTAGATCCATGCGATGACCCGCATCACCATTGCAGTGGCGTCGTCAGTGGTGGGGGCCTTGGGGCGGTGGGCCCCCGGGCGTCAGGATCGTGCCCCAGGCAGCAGGTTGGTAGGGAGGTGCAATGGCGGACGGTGGCAGGCAGCCTGTGAGGTGTATTGCGTCCCAGTGCGTTGCAAGAGTAGCCAACATACCGCAACACAACAACGCACCTTGGTTGCACAAACAAAAGCTGCACAGAGAAGGGTAAGACATCATGCCCCGCCCCCTGCTCTCTTTTAGCCAATCAGAATCGGGTCTTTTCAGACTCGATTCTGATTGGCCAACACTTTGCTCCGTGTCCCGCCTCTGTGTCCTCTCATTGGCCAGGGGTGCTAGAAACAGTGATGTAGGCTTGAGTCTATTGTCTTGAACTCGAGTCGGACTCAAGTTGCGTCATTGACTCAACTCAGACTTGACTCAGCGATTGTAAAAGACTCGAAAGACTCGACTCAAGACTTGGAGCCTTTTATGACAAGTCCAATTTTATTCAGGTTTAAACACGTTTCACCCTCTAAATAGATAGGGACTCACAACTCGCAACCAAAGACTTGGGACTTGGGGGCAAAGACTTGAGACTTGGAGTTTCAGAGACTTGATCCCCACATCCCTGGCTAGAAACCATTCATCTTTAAAACGGTAGCCTTCATGCCAAAGATGCCCCATCACGATCCAATTTGTGGATAAAATGTGAACACTTGCCTAATGAATTGAGTCTGATTATTATATCCATTTCAAAGTCTGTGATTCCCAGCAGAGTCACCTTGAGCCTCTGAAGCGGGCCCACCCCAAGAGGGGAGAGGCAGGGAATGGATGGCAGACACGCTGATTGCTGCATCCGATTAGCAATTAAATCCAGAACTCTTCAGATGGGGCTGTTGTTGTCACTGTCGGGGAGAGAAGAGGTTGGTGGCAGATTGCAGGTTCCCTTGGGAGCAGCTCGTGGTGCTGCCAGCAGAATCATGGGAGATTTGCATTACAGGCAGGGATGCATCCAGCCTCAGGAAGAGTCAGAAGGCAGGTGGCCTGTGGTCCTCAACTGGGAGGGGTCAAGGTCTAGG
This sequence comes from Plestiodon gilberti rubricaudatus, assembly GCA_026170595.1. NCBI lineage: Eukaryota > Metazoa > Chordata > Lepidosauria > Squamata > Scincidae > Plestiodon > Plestiodon gilberti. Next base: position 37,584,356 of record JANXHW010000008.1, read on the forward strand.
GCAGCAACTAAGAAAACAGAGCAGGAGTTTAGGCCAGAGGTCTTCCACGAGTGTAGCCAGCGGGTGGCGCAGTGGGTTAAACCACTGAACCATGAGCTGTCGATAGAAAGGTCGGCAGTTTGAATCCGTGCGACAGCTCCTGCCAACCTAGCAGTTTGAAAGCAAGAAATTACAAGTAGATTAATAGGTACCGCGTCAGCGGGACAGTAACAGCATTCCATGCGCCTTGGTGTTGAGTCATGCCGGCCACATGACCATGGAAACGTCTTCGGACAGCGCTGGCTCTTCGGCTTTGAAACGGAGATGAGCACCGCTCCCTAGAGTCAGACACGACTGGACTTAATTGTTAAGGGATACCTTTACCTTTACTCCTGAGAGTCCCTTGGACTGCTAGGAGATCAAATCAGTCAATCCTAAATGAAATCAACCCTGACTGTTCCCTGGAAGGACAAGTACTGAGGCTGAAGCTCAAATATTTTGGCCACCTAATGCGAAGAGAGGACTCTCTGGAGAAGACTCTGATGCTGGGAAAGATTGAAGGCAAAAGGAGAAGGGGAAGGCAAAGGATGAGATGGTTAGACAGCATCACCGATGCAACGAACATGAAAATGAGCGAACTCAGAAAGATAGTGGAGGACAGGAAGGCCTGGCGGGATATGGTTCATGGGATCACGAAGGGTCGGACACGACTTAACGACTGAACAACAACAACAACAACAACAACACCTTCCACAAGTAGCTCAGGCCCCAAAGGTGGACTCAGGTGGGTCATAGCACTGCTGCTGCCTCCCTTTTGCTTTGTTTTGCCAGAGGAGGTAGATGGGCCATTCCCGAGCTTGAGACCCCCTTGCGACAGCTCCAGGCTGCAATTCCTGCAAATCGCCACATGGAGCAGAGCAGCCCAGGGCTGGCCCATCCATGAGGCCAGCTGAAAGGGTCGCCTCAGGCAGCAGACTGGTGGGGGTCTGCTGTCCAGCTACTTCTGCTCCTCCTCCTTCCACTCCCTGGATTGGAAAAGAAAGAGGGGGAAAGGAGAAGGAAAGATGGAAGGGAGGAGAGTGCTGAGCGAGAGCAGTGGAGAGTGGGAAGAGCAGAGGCTGTCACATCATTGGGGAAGGGGGGGCAGAATTTGACATGCCGCACCAGGAGTCTTGGGCCAACCAGCCACTCACAGAGCCTTAAGGCTTTCAGCTCCCAGCCCAAGCCGCAGCTAGAGGCATGATCTCCAACAATCTCATGATTGAAATGTGGTGGGGCTGCATATATCATTCTTCCTATTCAATTGTTTGTCTCCTCCAGTTGCAGTACAGCTCTTCTTGCTACTGTTTCGTTGACTAGGGGCCCAATCCTATCCAACTTCCCAGCTCCGATGCAGCCGCAATGTTGACAAATGTCTCCTTACCTTGAGAAGGCGCCCGTGACTACTCTGCCCACCGCAAGATGCAGCGCACGCCCCATTGGCACAGCTGCATTGGTGATGGGAAGTTGAGTAGGATTATTGGGTCCTAAGTCACGGATTTTGCTCGGTCCTCCACCCCTACATAAGAACATAAGAAAAGCCCTGCTGGATCAGGCCAAAGGCCCATCTAGTCCAGCTTAATGTATCACACAGTGGCCCCACCAGATGCCCCTATCTACAGAGTGTCCCTCAGAGGCCCTCCATGCTCAGGGAAAGATCCAGGAACCCCACAGGTGTAGGGCCCCCCAATGTGGGCTTTACCTTCCATGATCTGGGATAGGTAAAGGTAAAGGTGACCCCTGACAATTAAGTCCAGTCATGTCCGACTCTAGGGTGTGGTGCTCATCCCCATTTCAAAGCCGAAGAGCCAGCGTTGTCCGAAGACGCTTCCGTGGTCAAGCCGAAGAGCCAGTGTTGTCCGAAGACGCCTCCGTGGTCATGTGGCCGGCATGACTCTCCTTGCCGCAGCGCGTAGCATGTGGCTGGAACACGGAGCGCTGTTTACCTTCCCGCAAGCGGTACCTATTTATCTACTCGCATTAACATGCTTTGGAACTGCTAGGTTGGCAGGAGCTGGCCAAGCAATGAGAGCTCACCCCGTCGCAGATTCTAACTGCCAACCTTTCGATCGACAGCTCGTGGTTCAGGGGTTTAACCCACTGCGCCACCCGCAGTGTTCTACTTCTTTAGAACGACTACTTTAGAACATCCTTCTAAATCTGACGTAACATAATGCCCCAGAGATGCTCTCTAATGCTTCTTTTAGAGGAGATGCTCAACTGGGCTTTGTTACTTTCTTCCATAACCCTGGCTTAGCATCCAAATAACCGGCGAGATTAGATAGCAAAACACACACATCTTAACACTTGCTTTCTGCCGGAGGCCTTTTATACAATTGCAGGGTTCCTCTGTATGGTCTCTAAGCAGCAGAGGAAATCAATGTTCTACACACAGGCTGAAGTGTGGGCGCATTTTTTTCCCAGCCTCCAAGGGTAATTATCTCCTCATACAACCTAACTCAACAGACCATGCTCAGAAGCATTTATGAGTTGTGTTTTTAATACCGAGCCAGAATATTTGCCCAATAAATTCTTAGGTGTATGGAATTATGGATCGGCCATTACAGGCTATTAATAAATCCATTACCGTTTCTTTTTTGTTTGTTTGTTTTAAACAAACCACCCATCTGTCTGATGAATATGCAAAACTTAACAAGAGGCAGGGGAAGGTTTTATGGGGAGAGGCGCTGGGAGGGCAGCTGAGGCAGGCAGGGTGGGGTGAACAGATCGCAAAGGGTCACTTGAAATCAGTCCATGCGGCGGGGGGGGGAATTAGCACTGCATTGCTAGGGGAGTTGTCTAATGATGCTCGTGTGAGCCTTGGTAAGGTAGGAGAGGGGAGAAGTCAAAAGATGGAAAGGACTGGACACTGCTGTGAACTGCACGTGCTCCAATTCTGGAAACCTGGCATGCCACAGATTTAGTAACAGTTCCTTGAAATCCTTCCTCAAAACCCACATTTTCTGTGAAGGCTGTCACTCAATCCCCTGGTCCACTTATTACACTGTAACTATACTTACATGTGTCCATGCCATTATTGTCTAGGCTTCCCACGTCTTTCCCTGTCCCGATTGTCTCCTCTTGCTTTGCTGTCTGTCTCCCTCATGTCTGTTTTTAGGTCATGAGCAGGGCCGGCTCATCCATGAGACCGATTGAGACAGTCGCCTCAGGCAGCAGATTACTTCTGTTTGCCCACTGGCCTCCACAGCTCCTCCTCCTCCTCACTTCCTCGATTGGAAAAGGAAGAGGGGGAGAGAATGAATGAGGAAGCGTCGCGGAGAGAGGAGAGATCGACCACTACATCTGATCCAGGGAGTGGGAGAAGTTGGCACATCACCAGGTAGTGGGGGGGGGGCTACATTTGACACCCCACTTCAGACACCAGGAAGCCTTGGGCCATCCCCCAGCATGAGCCTTTTGGGACAGGAACGTGCACTAATGTGGTGTGATGAGGCTTATGGCCCAATCCTATGGTTTAGTTTCGCCAGAGGAACATGAGTTCCACTGGCCTGCACTGTCGCAAAAGCATTGTAAAGTGCTTTGCAACAGCGCAGGGCTTTGCCATGCCGGCAGGAAGGCCAGAACCTTCCCACCGGCACCGGCAGACTCAGGGACGCCTGCCGGACAAGGTGAGTTCAGTGTAGTCCAGTGCAGGGGCAAAAGGAAGATGGAATGGGGCAGGGGGAGGGGGAGGGTGGCAATGGGGGCAGGGGTGGGCGGGATCAGCAGCGCTGGTGCACGCCGTATCCTATCCCCCTTCCCGGGCCTGATGATCCGCCAACACAGATCAATGTGGACTTGCACCAGCGATATTGCTGGCGCACATCTGAGTTGACTCATTCTGGCTGTTGGGGCTTACCCTGAGGAGACCTGCAGAAGCTGAATAGAAGAGATGCTCTCTAATGACCTCCACAAGCCATATAAGCAACCTCCTGGTTTTAGAAGTAGGTTTTCTCTGTATGCCAGGTGCAAGGAAGTGGCAACAGGAAACAGGTTATCTTGTTGGCTGTGTACTTCCTGAGGCATCTGGTGGGGCCACTGTGAGATACAGGAAGCTGGACTAGATGGGCCACTGGCCTGATCCAGCAAGGTTCTTTTTATGTTCTTATGATATCATGCAAAGCCAAGCCACAGTCTTGCATCACAACTGTGTGCATGTGCGTGCTTTAATCCTGACTGACACTGAAATGCAGTTTTCCAAAAAGTATCGACGCTGAAGGGAAGAAGAAACAAGAAAAGGAAATTGGCCACATAAAAACCACAATATTTTCTCAGGCTTTCAAGATCCCCATCGGGGCCGGCTGAGTGCGATCGATTAAACTTCTCGTTTATTAGAAAGAGGAAAGAATATAATTTAGATATCAGATGCATACAAAGAGTGCCCAAGCAATGGATGGGAGGCTTGTTGCAGAAACTGGCAGGAGGGACCCCGGCCGTTCTCTTTTTAATTACGAGGAGCTGGAAGTAATCCGTTTGCAATTTAATACGATGGCAGGATGCATTTCTCCCCATGGCTTCCCAAACATCTGCAGAAGAACCATCTCTAAAAACCAAATAGACTTTTGAGATTATAGTGGAGGATTTTTTACTCCCATGGCTCTAGGCGCAGAGGAGAGCAGAGATGATGTAGCAGCATAGCTTGGTTGTCTTCGACTTGTCAAGAGCTGAAACTCACCACAAACTCCAGCCTGCAATATGGGACCCACCTTCAAGAGCCCAGAGGGCGAGAGGGGCAGGAAAATGAGCAGTCATGGCTCCTCCTCCTTTTCCCACCCAGTGTCAGCCAATCAGCATGCATGACTACTGTGACATTCTGCCTCATCTTTCCTTCCAGGCCAATTGAATGGACCATCCTGGGGAGAGGGTGCACTCGGTTTGGGATGCTAGAAGGAAAGGCAAAAGAGGTGAGGCATGGCAAGGCAAAGAGGAAAGGTACACTGCTTCCCATTCTCTGTCATCTGCCTGGTGTTCAATTCAGGTTGTAAGCCCCTTGGGGCAGAGATCTACCCTATCATCCCCTGTAAAGTGGCATATACATGGATGACACTGCATAAAATCTTCATCGCCATCCCACAGGGCTCTTCAATGGTTATGTTGTGTGCCAAGAAGAGGTGACTTCTGGGACCTCATTATGTGAATCCTTCCTTGCTCATTTGTCTTGTTGGTGCGGTGGCGTCGTGCAAGAGCATCTGCTTTGCATATGGAAGATCCCAGATTCAATCTCCAGCTAGGGCAAGAAAGTCCCTCCTCCGCTGCATCCACAAGCGGGTCTGAGCAGAGAGGTAGTTTGAGGAGCAACCGAGGACCCTGGAGTGCTCACCTGCCACTTCATCATACCTGACCTTGCATACAAGTAGGGTATGAAATCAATAAGGTAAAGGTTTCCCTTGCTCGAATGCCAGTCATGCCCGACTCTAGGGTGCAGTGCTCATCTCTGTTTCAAAGCCGAAGAGCCAGCGCTGTCCAAAGATGCTTCCGTGGTCATGTGGCTGGTGTGACTCAACGCCAAGGTGCACGGAACGCTGTTACCCCGCCACAGCAGTACCTATTTATCTACTTGCAATTTCTTGCTTTTGAGCTGCTAGGTTGGCAGGAGCTGGGGCCGAAGATGGGAGCTCACACCGTTGTGTAACACTCGGGTCTTGAACTGCTGTCCTGCCTACCTTCCAGTCTGCAGTTCAGCGTCTTAAACACTAAGCCACCGTGGCTCCATGAAATCAATAGCACCCCCTTTAAGAAACAGCCTTCACTCTGCTGCTGGCTTTTGCCTCAGCTCTTGTGCAAACACATTCAGGGCTCTGGGGCAGGACCTAGAGAGGCTCTGGAGCATTCCCAGCCTCCCTTCCCTTCCCAGAGAAATGCACGAAAGAGCCTTCCTTTTGTGAACAGCCCTGTGAAATGTTACTCCCCCCCCCCCCAGCGAACACCGGAGTTTGATGTGTCAGTTGCTCCAGTGAGCAGAACTAATCTGGACAGATTAGGTGCCATTTTCATAAGTCACGCTGAGCTGCACTCTCCGGGCCAGTTAGGCCTACAGAAACCTCAGGGGACTGGGTCTGGCCGGGGTGGCTTGAGGTGATCAGAACAGGATAATGCGGCTGAAATTGTGAGTGTTCCAAGAGCAACGCTCTAGGATTACAGGAAAGATGCTTCGGTGCTGTTGCCTTGCTCACTCGAGTATCAAAATAGTGAGCAAGGCTAACCAGGGCTGGCCCATCCATGAGGGCAACTGAAACAAGTGCATCAGGCAGCTGATTGGTGAGAGGCACCCACTTCCACCCACCCACTCACTTCCACTGGTCCTCCTCCTCCTACCACCTGGATTGGAAAAAGAAGGGGGCACAGACAGGAAGAGGAAGCATGGACGAGAAGAGGGCAATGGGCTAGAGCATCTTGGACCTGCCCAAGACCCCCTAAGCACCCAAGGTGCTGTGCTGAGTGCCACTCCTCTTACCTGGCAGCACAGCAGCCACTGCATCTACCAACCCTCTTCCTCCTCCCCTCCACTGATCCTGGACTTGAAAATGAAGTTGGGAACAGAGTGCAAGGAGAGCATAATGTTAGGATAGACTCTCCTCTTCTCCATTCCACTCGCTTCCATTCCACTCTCCTTTGCCATTCCACTCTTCCTCTTCCATTCCACTCTCCTCTTCTTTGCCATTCCACTCTTCCTCTTCCATTCCACTCTGTTCTTCTTTTCCATTCCACTCTTCTTCCATTCCATTCCCCTTTTCCATTCCACTCTTCATCTTCCATTCCACTCTCCTCTTCTTTGCCATTCCACTCTTCCTCTTCCATTCCACTCTCCTCTTCTTTGCCATTCCACTCTTCTTCCATTCCATTCCCCTTTTCCATTCCACTCTTCATCTTCCATTCCACTCTCCTCTTCTTTTCATTCCACTCTTCTTTCCCCTCTTCTTTTCCATTCCACTCTCCTCTTCTTTTCCATTCAACTCTTCCTCTTCCATTCCACTCTCTTCCATTCAACTCTCCTCTTCTTTTCCATTCCACTCTCCTCTTCTTTTCTGACTCCAGGGAGCAGATACAAAGGCAGGTAGATGTAGGTGGGTAGTAGGCATGCCTGTCAATTCACCCCCTGAAGAGGCCGCCCCAAATGGCCTCATGAATGGACCGGCCTTGACTGTAAGGGCATTTGCACATCAACTTCTGTTCAGGGTCCTGAACATCTTCTATCTGGACCAACCTATATGACAGTGGGGGAAAGACTGGGAAATTGTCCCCATTTCGCCCACACCGCTTCTGTTCACAGCCCTCCCAGGATATTCTTCACATTGTCTTTGCTTCAGGAGAGGGTAGAACACACAAGGAAAACCCCAAAGCAATGCAGCCTAATCTTTGCCGCGCCTTCTGTTTGTCATTCAGCACTTCCAGATCTCATTACTTGTGGGCAGCCACATCCCGTCTCTGCAATATGTTAACCACCAAAACAAATAAATAGATAACACACAGCAAGCAGGCTGCACCAGGGACATTGATTTCATATAATGCACCATTTATTTTCAATTATCGTGGCATTTTCCCTTCCTCCCTCTGCCTCCCGGCCCTCCCTCCCCCTCCCCAAGCTGTTTCCTCCAACACACTTGGCAGCTCAGCACTGGAAAGTTTGCCGAGTTGCAGAACCGCCTTGGCGGGAGCTGTCTTGAGTTGACGCGACGTGTTAAAAGGCAAGGCAGAGGAGGCATAGATTTTAGCGGCGAGATGATTATTAAAATATCACCTGGGGAGACGACAGAGCTGCTGGCATCACGATGCAGTTCTGGAAGAAGCTTGGAGCCTTCTGTGTCTCTTCGTGGCTTAGATCGGCAGACAGAACCTCTGCTCAAGACGCAGAAGGCGTGACCCTTGGTGTGAAGCATCCTTGGGATCACAGGAAAAGACAAGCGTTAACAGCTGTGGCGCATTTGCCGGCTGTCACTGGGCAAAGGGGCTGCAGGGCTCGTGTTGCAGCAAAGGGAACGGTCTCCATCATCAGGTGCTCATCTCCAAATGCTGGCAAAGGTCGTGAAGCCCATGTGGGTTGGGGGAGAGAGCTGGGAAGACCTGCTTTCAAAGCCTGGCTTTGGGGTTCAACCCAGGCAAGGCTGAGCCTGCAGGGGAAGTCACAGGATTCAGGACAGGATGTGGTTTGGAGGAGGGAACAAGAGGAATGGACCAACAGACCAGGACTGTGGGTCCATGGCAAACTTCAGAGACAGGAGAGGAATGAATGCTGGTCTTGTATAAGAGCTTCAGGACCATGGACAGAAGTTGATCCAACAAAGGCTTGGTGGTAATAGAACCCTCTACCTGTAAGCCTGGAATCTGGTCCTCCATTATCTCTCCACAGGTGTGCTGTCTTCAGTGGCAAATAGGTTCAGGGGAACAGGACCTTGGAGTTGAGGATGCTGGCTTCTCAGCAGTGTCTGCTGAGGGGGTCGGGTTCTTTGGTTCCTGGATACAGGCTTGGTGTCAAAGGCCCCATTCCGGAGCCTCTACCACCTGTGCTTCTGGGTCTGGTCCAAGACCTTGTATAAGGTCTGAGATGGCATGTCAAATGCTGCCCCCCCCCTTACCTGGTGATGTGTCAGCCTCTGCTCCTTCCACTCCTTGGCTCAGGGAAAAAAGAGAGAGGAACAGAGTGGAAGTGTGGAGGAGAAGAGAAGGGTGGGCTAGAGTGTCAGACACTCTAGCCTACTATTCCTCTTCTCCACATTTCTTAGCTCCATACCCCTCTTCCTTTTCCAGTCCAGGCGGAGGAGCAGCAGCAGTGGGTGGACACAGGTGGGCATTCCCCACCAATCTGTTGTCTGAGGTGACCCCCACAGTCAGCCTCATGGATGGATAAGCCTTGATCTTCTGGCCTATTTGACCCCTTTGCTGCTGAGTTCATGTTCAGATAGCTTTTGGAGATGTGGGTCATGACATCTCCAGAACGAAAAGGAGGTTGGTGGAAGAGTAGGTGAGTTCAGTTCGTGGCATCACCAGGTAGCGCGATTTATCTGACATCCTGGATGTCTGACACTCTAGCCCACCCTTCTCTTCTCCTCCACACTTCCTCTTCCACTCTGTTCCTCTCTCCTTTTTTTAAGCAAGAGGAATGAACGCTCTGACTCGACTGACAGCCGCTTCAGATGTACACTCAGAAAGTGCTCTATAAATGCTACATGTCATTATGAAGAGATGGAGAAAGGGCTGTTTCTGGAAGTCAGTTCCCTGCCCCAACCACCTTACAGCAACGGCCAGAGCGACAAATGTTCGCTGCCATCTCATCCGGACGCCGACGAAATAAACTGCAATCCTGGCACGCACAAAGCTCAGAGAAGAAGGGGTGAGTTTACGGACAAACCTCAGCGAGTACTAATTATTTCTGGCATTATCTGCACAGACAGATAAGGTTTTCATTTAATAAATCTCGAGGGCGGGAACCTACCGTGCCAAGTGAGAACTGCAAATTAACAAAGACAAGCGGGAAAGCGTTGATTGGGCGGAGGGCGCGCTTGGGTGGTGGGCGAGTGGCAGGAATGGCGCTAACCATGGTGGGGATGCTGGAAGCGCTAATTAGCCCTGCCACTGGTCCCCAAATGGCCGCCTTCCTCCTCAGGCGGCCTCTTATTTCTTGACATCTTGGAACGGCAGGCCTTTCATATATGCAGGCCTGCTTTTGTTTTTCAAACCAAGGAGCCTATCTGTGCTTACTTAACTGGAAAGAGATAAAACCAGGGAAGGCTGAGCACGGGGAATTTGGGAAAGGAAAGGCCCAGATCTCTTTGCTGACTGATATAACACAACAACAGAGGGTTGTGGTTTGGTGGTAGAATGCACAACAGGTTCCCAGATTCAATCCTTCATAGCATCTCCAGGTAGGGCAGAGATGGGTACCTGTCTGAAATCTTGGAGAATTGCTGCCAGAGTCATTGTTGGCAGGGATGGTGTTTGAGGGAGGGGAGAGCTAGCAATGCCTCAAAATAGCTCAGTAAATGATCCTGCTTTTTTTTTTCCAGGGGGTGGATTGGATCATTTTTGAATCATTTAGAGGTGAACATAAACGAGCCCTCCCATCTCCAGCGGACACACACCTCAAATGTACATATTGGTTTCATACCAGTGTCGATGGTTATGGCTTCCTCCAAAGGATCCTGGGAACTGTAGTCCGGTGACGGTGTGGAGAATGTTAAGTTAGAGACTCCTCACAGGCACCCCCTTCTCACAGGACGACAGTTCCCAGGCTTCCTTGAGGAAGGGGGATGCTGATTAAACCAATCCACACCTGCGGTGCAGAATCTGCCATGAATAAAGATGGAAATGCTTCATTATGATCCAATCTCTTTCTCCGCAGGGCCCTTTGGTAAACATTGCCGTGGTTGTCAAAGCAAATCCTCACTGCTCTGTCGGTAAAAGCCTGACTTGTGAAGAGACCAGGGGCGGATGTATCCTGACAGCCTCGATTCGATTAATATTTAGTTGCCTTTAATATTTGATGCTGAGTTTCCATGCTGCAAAGAGCAGGTGAAAATCATCAGGCTGGTGATGTGCCCAGTGCAGCTTCTCCCTCCCCATGCAGCACCTGGCAGCAAATGTGCTAGTCCTCACTCTCCTCTCCTCCACACTTCCTCTCCCACTCCCCTACACTTCCTGAGGGTGGGAGGAGTAGGAGTGGTTGAGAAGGAGCAGCAGAGGTGGGCACTCTTGCCAACCCACCCCATAAGGATCAGCCTCACAGACAATTCAATCCTGCATTATAACAATGCATGACTCCAAGTTCCTCTAGGGCAGGGGTTCTCAACCTTTGGAGGCCCGGGTACCCCCTATTACTGTCCAATTTTCTGAAGTTCTGAAGTGCTAATTAACTGCTAATTAATTGGATTAATCAATTAATTAGGTAATTAATCATTAAATTAAAAAGTACTAAAACAATTTTAAATGTGAAAAAATGCCTTATTTAACTGTGTGTGTGTGTGTGTGTGTGTGTGTGTGTGAGAGAGAGAGGGAGGGAGGGAGGGAGGGAGGGAGGGAGGGAGAAAGAGACACAAATGCAAGGATCTCTTTTTTTCTCCAAGCCACACTTCCCAAAATCAGGTCCTCCCTCCCACCCAACCAAAGCACATTTTCCAAAGTACAAAAATAACCTCAAAACCAAAACCAAAATCAGAGAGACAGAAGGGCTTCGAAAATAATTACAATTTAAAATCCATGTTAACACTTAATTAGCTGCTGATCGGGCAGATAAGGGGCAGGGCTTGGCGTACCCCCAGCAAGAGGTCTGCGTACCCCTAGGGGTACCCGTACCACAGGTTGAGAACCCCTGCTCTAGGGCAGTGGTCTTCAACTTTTTTCATGTCACGCCCCTCCACCCCTCTGGCCCCATTCCACCCTCTCTCTGCCCTCCCCGCCCCTCCCTGCCCATGCATAGCCCAACGGGGGACTACCCTGCTCCGGTGGGCCTCCTCCACTGGGCCAACGCACATGGGAATGTCTTGGCCTTAGTGCTAGCGTGCCTAGCCTCCACACTTTTGCAAGCACTTTATGGCGCCTTTGCAACACATAGAGGCCTGGTGCACCAGCATAGCGTATGCCAGTGTTTCTCAAACTATGGGTCGGGACCCACTTGGTGGGTTGTGACCTGATTTCTAGTGGGTCCCAGGTGATGGAAAGATCAGATAAGTAATTGCCACAGGCCCTCAGGCTATTCAAATATCAGATAGCTGCTAATTGCCCTTCAAAGAGCTGAGCTCCCGCAGTTTGCAAGATAGCTGCTAATTATCCTGCAAACAGCTGAGCTCCTGCAGTTTGCAAACTTGTGTAAGGAAGATATGTTTGCGCATCTCGTAAAGCTAGGTAGGTGGGACCCGATAGAGGGTCATTTTAAAAAGTGGGTCCCAGTGCTAAAACGTTTGAGAACCACTGGCATATGCTATGCCAGCGCACAAGTTAGGTAGGTAGGCTCGTGACCCCCACTCCTCCCATATGAGGCATTGTGACTCCTGGGGGATTGCGACCCACGGATTGAAGAACTCTGCTCTAGGACATTTGCCCTCTTCCATCAAACCATTAGTTTAAGAGTCCTCTGAATGGAAGAGTCCCCATACAGCTTCAACAGCATCCCCTCTGCTCGCCAGTTCTGGATCTATAATTCATTTCAGCAGCTAAGAAGTGCAGCAGGATACATATATCCGAACATGACGTGGCATCTTTCACGGTGAGTATTATTTCTTACATATGCCTTCGTGGTGCGTGCTTACAGCCTGCCTTTCCATTGTCAATATAATGCTCAAGGCAACTAACAGCTTATAGGGGGAAAAGTTCAACAAACACAATCAACAATAAGATGATTGTTTCATCTCTGACGTCGTGGCTGTCTCATATTTAGCAAGCAAGAGAGCTACTGTTTCTATTCACCCTGGGATAACGTCTTCTCCCAGTGGCTCTCTCCTGGTCTCTCATTCGAGTCTTTCCGAGGCCTCGCAATCTAGAAATAGACAATATAGAAAGGCATATTGTCTCTATTGTCAATATTGAGACAATAAAGGAAGGAGAGTGGTGGGGAGGTAAATGGGGGAAGAATGTGCTGTTCTTTTGTGATGTACACCGGTACTTTTATAATGGGGAGGGAGAGAGCATGCAAATGTAGGTGCATTGCTGCATCTGTGTGCAGCAATGCACACAGTATTATTTTACATAGTAAAACTAGGAACAGCATGAATCATAGAATCATAGAGTTGGAAGTGACCCACCACAAGGTCTTCTAGTTCAGCCCCCTGCCATGCTTGGACAGCTGCAGAGGCTCCAGCATACCAGGAGGGTGCATTGCTGATCTGACCTGCAGTAGCATCCACCGTCATTTGCCCGTTCCCCTTTTCTGGGGAATGGTGGGAGTGGAACCCCTCGAGCCCCTCTGCACCACACTATACTTCCCACAGCTAGAGGAGTGCTAGTTTGCTTGCTGTTGGGCTTCAGCAGCATCGTTGGGAATGTTGGGACTTGAACCCAGAATCCATTGCTTCTGGGACTTGAACCCAGACAGGAGGTGTTGGGACTTGAACCCAGAATCCAACCCAGAGCAGAATCCTTACTCCAGGCTATGCCTGGAGCAAGCCACCCTTAGAGTTCCAAAAGGGTGCCTAAGCTCTGGAGTGATTCTGCCCACTCATGCTGCTCATTGGCTCTCTCTGCTCTGGAAAGAAGAGCTATTAAAGAATTCCAAGTCAGGCTGGGACTTTGCTTTGTCAGCAACAGTATCAATTGAGCCTGGCTACTGACTCCAGACTCCTGATTCCAGGCTTCCGACTCCAGGCTCCTGATTCCAGGCTTCCGACTCAAGGCTCCTGATTCCAGACTCCTGATTCCAGGCTTCCGACTCCAGACTCCTGATTCCTGGCTTCCGACTCCAGACTCCTGATTCCAGGCTTCCGACTCCAGGCTCCTGATTCCAGACTCCTGATTCCAGGCTTCCGACTCCAGACTCCTGATTCCTGGCTTCCGACTCCAGACTCCTGATTCCAGGCTTCCGACTCCAGGCTCCTGATTCCAGACTCCTGATTCCAGGCTTCCGACTCCAGGCTCCTGATTCCAGGCTTCCGACTCAAGGCTCCTGATTCCAGACTCCTGATTCCAGTCTTCCGACTCAAGGCTCCTGATTCCAGACTCCTGATTCCAGGCTTCCGACTCCAGACTCCTGATTCCAGGCTTCCGACTCCAGGCTCCTGATTCCAGACTCCTGATTCCAGGCTTCCGACTCCAGACTCCTGATTCCTGGCTTCCGACTCCAGACTCCTGATTCCAGGCTTCCGACTCCAGGCTCCTGATTCCAGACTCCTGATTCCAGGCTTCCGACTCCAGACTCCTGATTCCTGGCTTCCGACTCCAGACTCCTGATTCCAGGCTTCCGACTCCAGGCTCCTGATTCCAGACTCCTGATTCCAGGCTTCCGACTCCAGACTCCTGATTCCAGGCTTCCGACTCTAGGCTCCTGATTCCAGACTCCTGATTCCAGGCTTCCGACTCAAGGCTCCTGATTCCAGACTCCTGATTCCAGGCTTCTGACTCCAGACTCCTGATTCCAGGCTTCCGACTCCAGGCTCCTGATTCCAGACTCCTGATTCCAGGCTTCCGACTCCTGATTCCTGGCTCCTGACTCTATAGCTGCCCATGACCCAACATTTATACCACTGTGGGTGGTCAGAGAGTGGCATTTCCCCTACCGCGATCCTCTTAGCAGGGATTAGGTGACCAAAGGGGCCAACAGGATTCCACTTGGTTCGACAAAGGTACTCTGCTTCTTTCCAGGCTCCTCAGTGAGAGCAACGTGTGACTCAGCAAGTTCTGATGCAAACTCGAAGAAGGAACCAGAATTTGACTCTCTCAGCATTGCAGCCTCCCAATGGCAAGCAAGTGTTTGATCTCTGAAAGCAACAGAGCATCTGCCCAGAACAATAAAAGAGCAAAGGCAAGGGATTCTGCTGGTGTCTTTTTTCAGGAGCAGTCCTATCTGAAGCCAGGGAAAAGGACGATAGACATGTTTGCTTCAATCAAGGCAAAAGGTCAGGCCGCAGCCACAGATCACAATCTCCAGGGTGGTGATTCATACATATTCAAAGCTTACCAAAGCCTTGACCCCCCCCCCCTCCTGGGACCAGACCTTCCAGAATTTGAGAAACAAGGAAGCATGTAGGATGCTGAACTGCACAGAGTGCATTTTCTTGAAATGGGGGGGGGGAGGGAGACTGCTCATCGTGAACACGGAAAGAATAACCGCATGACTCCGGCAGATGGCAAAATGTGAGAACAAAATGGAACTGCTCTGTCCTGAAGAAGATTAAGGAGGAAAACTTGAGAAAGAAGAACATGCATTAATAAGAAACTTTAAACCCTACAAAAGCACATAGAATAACCTTTGTAACTTCCTCCTCTTCTCCTAACCTCTTAATCCCACTTGGCATTTATATAGGGCTTTTTGAGTGTGCAACATGCTTCACACACATTATCACAAGATAATATTTGCAACGACCCTGCAAGGTATGCATTATTGTTCCCATATTCCAGACAGGGAAGACTGAGGCTGGCAGGGAGCAGCTTGCCTAAGGCCATCGAGCGCATGGCAGAAGCAACATGTGGACAGAGGAAGACCCCATTTGCGTTTCTGTCTCTAAACTGCTCCACTGCATCAGTTCACTTTATGCAGCTGTACCAGCAACAAGTTGTCTAAGATCATACAAAATGAGAAAACGGGGAGATAAAAGCCACTTTGCAATGCCAGCTCTCCCAAGAGATTCTGCCTCCAATGATATTACTCCTGGCTATAAGAATCCTTCAGTGAATGAACGTTAGCTAAGGCTATTAGCCAATTAAAGCATTGTTAAGAGATTAATCATCTGCCTTTTAAACCACTTATAAATCAAATGCATTTAAGTACACTTACTTATTACCAAAATGCACTGATCACAGGGAAAAAAAAAGTTTCATGTCTTTAGATCTTAGAGGCAGAATCTAAGCTGGAGCAGGGGTCAGAGAAGCCAGGCTCAATTGATACTGTTGTTGGCAAAGCAAAGTCTCAGCCGGACTTGGGATTCTTTAATCATTTCTATCCCAATGGCATAAACCATTTGCAATATTTGCAGGGACAAACGAACGCCAAACATTTAACTCATCTGGTCACACTACATAGCACCACTTAAGGTTAGGACAGATACTTTTTCAGGACCTTGGACAGAGCCTACCTATTTTCTGTCAGACAGACTAATCCCAGTCACCTTTATAAACAGCCTGTAGAGAATGATCCTAGGTATGTTTACTTGGAAAGAAGTCCCATTGACTTTTAATTTGGCTTACTCCCAAGTAAGCTCACAGGGATGCAACTTTTAAATTTCCTACATTTTTATGACAGCATTATAGTCTTCACCATCACACCCTTAGAAACCATCATTCTTTATCAAAGCAAACTCTGCTCGTATGCTGATCGGATCGGAGCCCAAATGAGATTCTCCAAATGAGAAGAGAGAGATTTCTGGGAACTCAATGAACTCTAGAGGTTTTATTTATTTATTTATTTATTTATTTATTTATTTATTTATTTATTTTAGCAAGACAAACAAAAGGGGACAAAGAAGTCCCCCAACTCTTTGCTTCATAGGGAGTATAAGAGTTAAAGGAAGAGAGTGCAGAAAGGTTTCCTAGAGAGGCATCACTCTTCTTAATGCAGGGGAGGTAGTAAAGGGAAAGAGCTTTCATTTTAACTGAAAGAACTGAAGTTGAGCAAAAGAAAAAGGATAGTGTGTGTGTGTGTATGTGTGTGTGTGTGTACGTACAGAGAGAGAGAGAGAGAGAGAGAGAGAGAACAAACTGAGAAGATTTGAACCAAAGTGAAAGGGAAAGTTAAGTGTGACTGTTCCATGCAGAAGGCTGCTGCCTACCCCTGCAACCTGTGATCCAGGGCATGCTTACTCTGAAGTAACCCCATTGATTGTAGTGGGACTTACTCCCAGGAAGTTGTGCACACTACAAAACATTTTGTTGCAAGAGCCCTCTTGTGCTCTTGTATAATATGTTCTGTCTCTAGGTCCGGCTCCAGCACCGCTAGAGGTGGTCTTAGTGATCTTCCTGATCTGGCTAATTCCCCTCCAAAAAAGCCCTGGCTACAGCTTGAGGCTGGAGATCACAACGAGGAGCCTTTTTTTTTTCCTCCACTCAGTCACCTTGAATAGCTCACTAGTGACACCAAGGTCCACATTAAGTAGCTGGGTTGGCATCGAAAGGTTGGCAGTTCGAATCCGTGCGACGGCTCCTGCCAACCTAGCAGTTCGAAAGCAAGAAATTGCAAGTAGATTAATAGGTACCACGTCAGTGGGACGGTAACAGCATTCCATGCGCCTCGGTGTTGAGTCATGCCGGCCACATGACCATGGAAACGTCTTCGGACAGCACTGGCTCCTCGGCTTTGAAACGGAGATGAGCACTGCTCACTAGAGTCGGACACGACTGGACTTAATTGTCAAGGGATACCTTTACCTTTACCTAGCTTGAGTACTGCCTGATCCTACCAGTTTTTCAAGAGATAAACTTAGCCTATGCCTATGTTAGAAGGAAATGAGGATGGAATCATATCCGTTGAAGCTTTGAAACACCAGTG
Organism: Plestiodon gilberti rubricaudatus; assembly: GCA_026170595.1. Classification (NCBI taxonomy): domain Eukaryota; kingdom Metazoa; phylum Chordata; class Lepidosauria; order Squamata; family Scincidae; genus Plestiodon; species Plestiodon gilberti. The sequence continues at coordinate 37,601,496 of JANXHW010000008.1, forward strand.
AAGTCACTGCACACCTGAGAGGAAAGATGGAAGTTCATTAACGCCAAGAGGAAACCCAGAGGTCCAATATCCATTTCTCAAATAACTGCACAAGGAGCTAAAAGTCACCTGCTTCGGCTGTCATCCTTCCGAACCCATGAAAAATGCGCACAGATGGTGAAAACTTCTTGAGAAAAAGAGATGAAAATTAGCATCTGAGCCACGAGGAAGCAAACAGGATCCATCATAACTAATTATTTGTTCTTAATTGTCAGGGAAAGAGGTGGATTGATGAAAGGCAGCTCCGTGATAAGTTGAGGTTTTCAAAGTTGAGAACAGTCGTGGATTGAAAGTTTTTTTTCCCGTTTTCATAATCCATGGGCCGTTAATTATCTAAACACAGGTCCCTCGGAGCTGCCGGAGTGAAGATTAATTAGTGTTTGAAATAATAGCTAAATTGATGCCCGAAAAAGGCTGCGAGTGCCAAAATAATGGCGAGAAATTAGCCGGCCTGTTCCTTCATTTCTCTTTGTGGGGTTCCAGATGAGATTTGTCTCTGCTGTTTTGGCAGAGAGAGGCCGTTAATCACACAGGCAGATGGTCCATCCCGAAGCCGGCAATACTGCAGAGAGGCTCTGACAAAGTCTTCCTCGTGAGAAGGAAGTGGGGAAAACACAGCAGCTTCCAGGCTAGAGTTGCTCCAGTACTGATTTCATTTGTGCAGGACTGAAAGCCACTCTACGCATAATACAGAATGAGGAGGGAGGCTGAGAGGACAGAATTCTGCCATCCTCCTGCTCTAAACAGGGGCACATGTTGGAATGCTCCTCCACATTAAAAACTAAAATCTCCCTGCATCTATCAAAGTAGCAGCTCAGGGAGAAAAGGGCAGTGAAGTCTTCTCCTGATAGGCTAGCTTTCTACAGGATTATTACTATTACTTTTCATGTATATATTTCTAAAGTCCCCACCCCCTGGGCCAATAAGAATGGAACGAAAACGGGCATACCCACAAAGAAGATGAACCTCTTTGGGTATTCATCAAACTCCAGAGGTTTGCAATGGTTTGAAACATTAAAAGACAGAGAGCTAAAGGGGACAAAAAAGTCCCCAAAATCAATTCTTCCAGGGGAATCTGAGAGAGAGAGAGAGAGAGAGAGAGAGAGAGAGCATCTGAATTCCTAGAGAGGCATCACTGCCTGCTAGGTTCTGCCTGTTAACCACAAAGCTTATTAGAGACTGGCACACAATTCCTTTAGAAGAGAATCAGGATTGTATTTTTCTCTTCTGGGAATACCACCTTTCTAAAACTGACCTGAAAACCGCTGGGCAGAGAAGATATGTGTAAATTCAACAGTTTTTCCAGAGAGTTTTTAAATGGGCAATTGTTGCTCAATGCTAAAAAACAAAAAAACAATCGACACCTTCCTTTGGGACTAAGCTTCTGTTGCAGGAATATCACATTTCCTCAGCATAGACACATGCTCTTTCGCACCAGGGATGCTGTCACTTTTTTCCCACACTGCCATATGGCATGATTGTGCCTGCCACACAGAATGTGAAGCGCAGGAAAGTCACCCCTTATGGGCATACGCGGGCCTATTCAGACATGCCTTGTTGGTCGTGGCATCAAACAACAGCTTGCTTGTGTGAACGAGCCAAAGTGGGTTTGCCAACGCAGGTGAAGCCGATTCATTGGGATGTGGGGCTGCCCTTGAAAAGGTTCAGAAATGGCCTCTGGTTCAGAACGCTGCAGACAGATTGAGGGTTAGGATACTGAAAGGGGAGGATATTGCTCCCAACTTGTAAGAACTACACGGAGTTCCCCTCTGTTTCCAGGTCTAATACGAGGGGCTGGTTGTTGTCTTTCCAGCCCAACACATTTTAAGCCCTCAGAATCTTATGGCCCATCTTCTGCCATGTGAATCAAACCCATGCGTTATGATCTTGAGAGGAGACTGCTTCGTAAGCCATCGCTGAATGAGGTTTGAGTGGTGTGAACATAAGACAGGGCCTATTCTGTGATAGCCCCCATCACATGCGGAACTCCCAGCCTCAGGGAGTTCAGGGGGACCTGTCTGTCTTTGCTTCTAAAAAGATGCTCAGGACACTCCTGTCCCAGCTGGCTTTTGGATTCTGAGCTGTTCCGAGATCTTCTCCTTCTACTGGAGCGTTTTATTTGTCTGTCTCAAATGACTGTTTTAGATGATTGATGTTGATTTTATTGGAAATGGTTTTTATATTCTCTGCCATCTTGGCACGATCTAATGGAAGGCAGGCTAGACATGAATTAATAATAATAATAATTTTACTATGATTTACAATTATCTATAATGTGAGCCGTTATTTATATAGCTCTGTAGTGGATGACCTATAGTTACGCAGGATATATTTTTTGTAAAGAGCATAGCCAGACACAGTCCAAAGATAGAAAAAATGACACAGTGTTGGGAGAGAGGGAGAAAACATTCCCTCTGCCTACTCTCCCCACACCATGCATCGTGTTTTAAGTTGCCATCATGTCACCCCCTAATTGCCTTCTTTTCCAAGCAAAAGAACCTGAACGGCGCTGCCGGCCCAACCCTGTTGCAAGGTGAAACGGATTGCATGAGTGTCAGACAGCGAGGGGGGATTCGAGGAGGAGGAGGATTCAGGGAGCACTTCACCCTGAGTCTGCCGCTGCCTCGCTACAGCCTGCCACTGACGCAAGCCTTGGAACTCCTTGCCTCTGGATGTGGTGATAGCACCTGGCCTAGATACCTTTAAAAGGGGGGTTGGATAGATTTCTGGAGGAAAAGTGCATCACAGGTTACATGTCATAAGGGAGTGGCAACAGGATACAGGGATCTTGTGGTCTTGTGTGCTCCCTGAGGCATCTGGTGGGGCCACTGTGAGATACAGGAAGCCGGACTAGAGGGGCCTTTGGCCTGATCCAGCAAGGCTCCTTATGTTCCGAAGCCACAATGATGTGCTTCCCATTTGCCTGAGCAAGGAGCAGGTCACCCCCCTCCTTACCTTGCTCCCCAGACATTCCCGTGGACATGCCACCCCTTTAAATAAAACCAGAAATCTTGCACTTCCAGGTTTGATGAAACCGTGCAAGAAGCATCAGCAGCTGCAATGTCAGCATGGGGGGGGGGGGGGGCACGCTCCAGGGCTCCAGGTCGTGCCGTTCCTGCTGCACATTGTAGCCTTTCCTCTTAAGGAAGGTTACTCTATCCCTCTGATCATTTTAGTTGCCCTCTTTTGCACCTTTTCCAAGGAGGAAAGCTCCCTCGGTGAGGTCTGCATAGCCACAACAAGACAAAACAGGCATCAAACATAATGATTTTTTTTCCTCTTGCACCTTCCTGTGTTCAAAGCACTTCCCATATATCAGCTACAACAAGGTAAGGTAGGCACCATTATTCAGGTATTGCAGCTGAGGCTGAGTGGGAGTGACTTGCCTAAAGATCACCTACTGAGTTCATAGCAGATGTGAGGTTCAAACCAGGGATTTTTCTTCCCCTGGCATGGATTTGCGATGGGAGTTCTTGCTTGGCTGCTACGTCTGCGGAAGATTAATAGCTCTCTCCATGGATGGGAAAAGCTGTTGTCACCTCTCTCCCACGTTTTTGGGGATTGTTCATCACTTGCTGGCTGTGGATTAAAAAAATGGCCAAAGCAAGAACCACGACAGGCGAAGCCTTCCTTGCATGCACACACGTACCCGCTGCCCCAGTTGGACCTCACCGCGACACAGTAACTGAGTCTCATCACTCACCTCGTCCTTCCTTGTCCGGCGCAAGAGGCCAGCTAATTGTGTTCCCCCTGCAGGAAGAAACACGTTCGTCTGTTCCGTGTTCCTGCCTACGAAGGGCTGGCAAAGCAATCCATCTCCGACTAGAGCAGAAAGTATTGGGCAGAGGAGGGCAAGAGAAAGGCCAGGGGGCGCTCCTGAGAGGCTCCAGTCTGGCCCTGCAATGGCTCCCCATCTATCCAACACTCCAGCCTCCGCCCATGCACACATACACAGAGTGATGCTGATGCTGATGCTCTCTCTCTCTCTCTCTCTCTCTCTCTCTCTCTCACACACACACACACACACACACACACAAATGTAGCAGATGCAGCATTCATGTACCTTCAGCCAGCAAATCACACAGAAACCTCCTTGGGAGAAGGTCACATTACATATTCAGAGAAGCAACATTGAACGCCACAGGAGGTGGGCAGGCAAGACTTTGGAAGCCCTGTCATGACAGCAACCCCATCCCTACATAATGTTGTACAGGGGAACCAACACAGGCACTTGCTTGTCAGGAGCAGAAGCCTCACGCCCACTGTCTCCTGTCCTCCCTTCGGAGTGACAGCGGCGTCAGCTGCTTTTCCTCCTGCTTGTCAAGGGAACCCTGAAAACATGTTGCTTCATGTTTGGTGAAACCCAGCAAAGAGATCGGGGTGGGGTGTGGAGAGGAGATAAGGGAATCAACCTCCTCTGGCAGCCTCTTATTTAAGAAAGCAGGCCTGGCAGGGAGATTCTATCTCTGTCTGGAGATATCAGGCAGTTTCTCCTTAACTGTAACTTGAATTGAAGCCAATTAAGTGGGAAGTGAGATAATCAGACTCTCCTGGCAGTAGGGAGATGGTTTGGCGGAAAACAGAGGTGGTGCTGCGGATAGCAAAGAAAAGTTGTTGGGTTGACAGACTTAGCTGCGGGCAATTTTTGTAGGTCAAAATGGGTGTGTGCAGAAAGACTAAGTCCTGGTGCCTGGGGTGGTGGGTGCCATCTGCCACCTCTCTTCCTCCTCCTCTGGCTTCCTGGATTTGAAAAGGAAGAGGGGGACAGAGAGGAAGCAGAAGTGTGAAGGAGAGAAGAGTGCAGGACTAGAGCATCTGTAATGCCCTAGCCCTCCACTCTCTTCTCCTCCGCACATCCTCTCCCCCCTCTTCCTTTTTGAATTGAGGGGACCAGAGAAAGAGGAGCAGCACTGGCATAGCTAAAGGGGGCTGGGGGCGCTCAGCCCCGGGTACCACGCCTCCGGAGGGTGTCCAGGAGGCCTCCAAAAGGTACTTCTGGTTTTCGGTGAAAACGGGACGTGCCTTTCAGAGGCCTGCGGAAGCCACGCACGGACTTCCCAAGCCTCAGGCCACCCCATCTGGCACCTGGGGGCATAAAAATTTGTGACACCCACCCCCATATCCTCCCATTAACAAGGCTGAGGGGTGTATGAGGATGTTAAAAAAAATTGTGTCCCTGGGTGACAGATGCCCTAGCTACACCACTAAGGAGCAGTGAAGATGGATGTCCCCCCCCAATTCACTGCCTGAGGCAGCTGCCTCAGTTGCTCTCATGAATGGGCCGGCCCCACTTTTAGGTTAGGGGAGGTTGGCATTCTGTGATACATCATCAAGTTTTAGTTTTTTTTAATGGTGTGAAGTTGAACAGTTTTCCAGGCTTGAGTTAATAGAATCATAGAATGTTAGAGCTGGAAGGGAGCTTAGAGGTCATCTAGCCCAGCTCCCTGATCAATGCAGGTGACTGGTCTAACCTCCTTGGTCAGCTTCAGACATAATGCGAAATAAGGTTTTGTTTTGCTATATGTAGTTTCATAGTAGTGTTTGAAGAACCTGAGCTTGCCTACAAGTTGGGGTTTGTTTGGGGGCAGCCAATCAGGATCTGATTGGAGGCCAATGAAGGTAAATGCCTGGAGGTCATTTGGCAAGGGAGCCCACCTCCACCCACTCCCTGGATATGAACAGAAAAGAGGAACAAAAAAGGGGAGGTGGTGGACAAGAGGAAGCTGGACTAGATGGGCCTGTGGCCTGATCCAGCAAGGCTCCTTATGTTCTGAAGCCACAATGATCTGGGTGAGTGTCTCCAACTTGCTCCTGATTGTCTCCGACTCACATCTGAGCAGCCCACATTTTTAGTTTGTTTTCTACGATGCCAAATATTGCAAAAAAGGCTCACCATTTCAAGATATGATTTAAAAAGAGAGGAGAAAAAGGCAGGCAGGCAGGCAGGCAGGCATCCAGGGAAGGGGCTGGGGAGGACCTCTGTTCAAAGGGCGAGAGCGAAGAGAAGGGCTTTCCGATAAAGATTTAAAAATCAGAGACGGCAAGTCAGCTGAAGGTCAAGAGGCAAAACCTTCCAGTACGAGGGAGCAGCAAAGGAGAGAAGATGCGGCTGCAGCTTTGAAGAATGAACCGCTGATTCGTCAGGAAGAAAAAGGCCAGAGGGGGAGAGAGAAGGCAGGAGGAGAAAGGAGAGATGAATCGGACGTTGGAGCAGAGAGAAAGATTGAGACCTGCTGCAGTTCTCTGTTCATGTCCTATACAGACATGCAGTGGTAAATTTTGAAGCGCAGGAGCTTAACTTGGGACCCCTCGCCTGCCAAGGCCCCCCACCAGAGTTCAGTAAGACCAACTTCCTGGTCAATTTGCCTAGGATTGTAACCTTCATGTAACATGAGCTACATACTGTGCTTCAGAGAAAGATGATGACCTATGGCCCAATCCTATTCTCTGTTTGCGCCCGCGGAGCATGTGCTCTGCTGGCACAAGCCATCACAAGGGTGTTGTAAAGCACTTTGCAATGGTGCAAAAGCCACGTGCACCAGCAGGAACGCTAGAGCCTTCCTGCCCATGCTGGCACAGCTGAGGGCATCTGCCAGAGCAGGTAAGGTCTGTGCTGGGCAGGTAAGGTCTGCGCAGGGGCCGGCAGAGGGCGGCGATGGAGGTGGGCTGATTGGGCCCAGGAGGGGGCGGAATAGGTGGCGCCATTGCATGCCATATCCTATCCCCCTTCCTGGGCCTGATCCGCCAACCTGGGTCAAGGTGGATTTGCTGCAGCAATATCGCTGGCGCAGGCTCGAGTTGACCCATAGCAGCATCTGGGGCTTACCCTACGGGGACTTTCCGCCTGCTACGCAGCATCCCCACCCAGAGGATGCTGCGTAGCACATGCAGCCACCGCCGCCTCATCAGCGCAGGGACATTTACGTAGGATTGGACTGTTTGACAGTAATATATGCCCCTAGGCAATTTTCTCAGCTTGCCTTCTGAGGAGCCTGATGCTTCGTCTCAGCCTAAGCCCTTTCAAAATATTTCAAAGGTAGCACTTGCACAATCTTGCTGATGAAAGCAGTGCTCCTGCTGTAGGGAGAAGTCCTAGAGCTCTGCTCCCCACCTCCGCTCCCCCTCGGCTATAGCTCCAGTACAGGTGGGCCCCCATATCCACTGATTAGCTATCCACGGATCATGGGGACCCCCCCCCCCAGGCTTTTACTTTTTTCCCCAGTAAGCTTTGCTTATTCCTTAAACAAACAGGAGAAGCAGCCTCTGGCTGCTTATTGCAGGCAAGTAGAACGAGACTAAGTCCTAGAGAGGTTCTGCAAGGTTAACAGAAACCTTGCAGAGCCTCTCTAGGACTTAGTCTCGTTCTACTTGCCTGCAATAGAGGCTGATTCTCTGTTTGTTTTAAGGAAGAAACAAAGCTTGCTGAAAGAAAAATAAGAGCTGGGGGGGCAAGCACGCCTGCCCGCAGGGGAGGCAGGGCGGGGGCCCCTCAGGAAACCATGGAGGGGGTGTTCGTTCCTATCCACGGTTTCAAGTATCCACGGAGCGGCCTGGAACATATCCCCAGCGGATATGGGGGGAGTACCGTACTATATTTAGAAGCAAGGCCCACTTGAATGAATGGGACTCACTACTGAGAGAACCTGCCTAGGATTGGGATGCAAAAATGATCTTGAAAGGATGAGGGAGAGGCAAGTGGTGACATTATTGGGCAACGTCTGTTCCTTGTCAGTGCGGCATTTCAGAGAAATAATTTTCTCCATGCCCCTCCTGGTGAGGTGTGTGTGTGGGGGGGTCTAAACGGGCACATACAAAGGCTGTCATCTCCACCACCAGTTTCTTGCAGCTGGGAGTTTTAATGAACGTGACAGAGCTTCATGCACAAAGCACGGAGGCTGCTTGTTGTGGAGCTTAATTCGATTTCTTACTCGTGCTGCCGAGGGATTCTGGATATACCAAGGGTGAAATTTGCCATTTGCTATTAGCCCTGATAGATTCCTACCACCCTCTCTTATACAAAGAGTTTCCAAGAAGGCTCCTCTCAATGGCAGAGCAATTTCCGTAAGAAGTGGTGCAGGAGCTGAGACCTGGCTGTAAGTCAAGGCCGGCCCATCCATGAGGCCAGCTGAAGAAGTCGCCTCAGGCAGCAGATTGGTGAGTGTGCCCAGGGCCCATGAGAGTGGGGTAAAGGGGGTAAATTGTACCCAGGCCCAGAGTCAAAAAGGGGGCCCAGGAGCCAAAGGAGGGCCCCCAGAAATTTCCTGGGATCTGAGCTGGCTTCATGGAGAGTGAAAGACAGTGGCCAGGCCAGGTTTACCAGGCGGGTAGATCTGGGTACCGCATCAGGAAGCCTAGTAGACCTGGGCTCCAGAGACCTTTCCAGCTATTGCTGCCCTCCCCCCGTTTTTCACCTTCCCCCTTTGAAAAAGGGCCCAAAATAAACTTTGTACCCCCTGATAAAATTCCTCAGAGGCCCTGGTGGTCCAGCCTAACGGTTGTGCTAATGAAGAACTGGGGGTAGGGCCGGCCCATCCATGGGGCCAGCTGAAGAGGTTGCCTCAGGCAGCAGTTGAGTGGAGGGTGCCATCTCATTCTGCCTACTTGCCTCCACTGCTCCTCCTCCTTCCACTCCCTGGATTGAAAAGGGTTCAATCAGAGAGGAAGAGGAAATGTGGAGGGGAAGAAAGTGCTGAGCTAAAGCGCATTAGAGAGTGGGAGAAGCAAAGGTTGGCACATCATCTGGTAAAGAGGGCAGCATTTGGCATGCTGTCTCAGACATCAGAAGTCTTGTGCTGGACCTGCTGTAAGTCACATTTTTTGTAAGTGCCCTATGCTCTTCCTTGATGTCTGGAAGAACATCATTGTGTTTACTCCGAAAAAATCCCCACAGCTGAGCTGTGGGAGTAAAATCCTGAGACTAGATCTCTTTGGCTTGAGATATCCTCTCCAGACCCACAGAATGTGGTCTTGAGTGCAAAACTCAATCCATGAAAATCTCAGCCCCAAAGCACTGGCCCTGGAAGTTGGATGGGGTCAGGGTTGGGGGGGGTTGTAATCAAAGGTAACTCATCCTTTCCCCACCTTCCAGCTATTTTGGGCAGCTTCAAGTCTGCAATCTTTCAATGTCTTAAACTAGGGTGTAGGACTTGCTAGGTAAGACTTAAACCATTTTTACCCAAGGGTGTATATACACAACAAGAGTTAAATGTGTACATTAGTGGGCTGGGAGGAAATGGGTTTGCGATTACAAACCCGTCTCCAGGTGCAAAATACCGTATTGTCCCAAGTATAAGATGCACCTGATAAGACGCACCCTTAAAGTTTGGTGCTATTAAAAAAAATTAATTAAATCACTGGCATTAAATTGCAACAGCCTGATTATAAGACACACCCCTAGTTTAAAAACTTAAATTAGGAGAAAAAAGTGAGTCTTATACTCAGACCAATACAGTAGATTTGGAGGTGGCACTGGAGGTTGACAGTAGAAAGAGTTAAAAAAAATAGCTGTTCCCCCACTATTTTTGAAAATTAGAAAATAGAGTCGTTCTTCTGCTCCAACTCCAGCTCTAAGCCGACCAGACGGGTCCCTGGTGGGGCAAGGAATGGAAAGTAAAGAGAAACCTGGGAGTTTTTCTAATAGCAAAGTCGAAGATATAAACATGTAATTATAAAATGCTTCCAAGAGATTTTGTTTTTCCTCTCGACTTGCACCTGCAACGCCTTGGAAAGGGGAACGCAAGAGCGGATTAAATTTGCGGCGCGCCTGGGAAGGAGTTCGGTGGGCCCCGACGAGCGAGAACAAATTAAAAGGAGCCATTAGCTCCAGCTGAGACTTTCATTTTTAAAAGTGTTCATTTTTAACTTCCTTTCTCCGCTGCCTTGTATCTTAGCTTCAAAGGGCCTCTGAACTCCTCTGGGTGGAACAGCCCGAAAACGGTCAGTCGTGCACCCTGCGGCAAGATGAATCGCATTACCTGTGCGCAGGAGCTTTCGTCTTCCGAACCCATTTCTGGGCAGAGAATGAGGAGACCAAAAGGAAATTTCACTCCGCTAATGCAAAATTCCGGATGCAAGTCGATGTGTCATCGGGGGATCCGTGGTTGGATCTCCCGCTGGTTCTTTTGAAGATTAATAGCACCTGCAAGGCGGCGGCGGGGGGGGGGAATTGAATTGGAACCCACAGCGCTGACCCTGAAGAGGGGGGGGGGCTGAACCTACATGGTTACTGTATGTTTCGACAAAGGAAAAAAGGAAGGCTCTGTGATGAAGGAAGGAGGGAAGGCTCCAGAGCAAGAACTTATAATCCATCTTTTCAACAATGCCCAGTTAGGCATAGCTATCAATGGAAAAATGTAAACTCTCTAACTTGAATAGATTGACTGAGTAATTACACTGTGTAACATTTGAACAATTGTGTTTAGCTGAATATTATTATTATTATCAACCACCACCACCACCACCAGTATTTATATACCACCTTTTCTTTGGTCATCGGATTTCTCCTTTGACTTTAATTCAAAGGCAGTTTACATAGGCAGGCTTTCTAAACCCCAAGGGGTTTTTACAATACAATATGTTCCAGTCTTTCATAGAACCCTGGTTTCCTTCACAGTCCAGCCTCTCACTGGCATCCATCTCACCACGCTTCAACTGACAGGCAACCTTGACTCCCACTCAAGGTGCCAGCTGCAGCTTCTCTCCCTCACGGAGACTCTGCAGCTCTCCGACAGACGTCCGGCCAGCCCGAACTGCCGTCCTTGAGATCTTCAGGCATATGAGACGGCCGCTCTACCAACTGAGCCAGACCTCCTGCAAACTATAGGCGCTCAGGTCTTTGAAGGGCAAACAACAGCTATCTGGTTTATTAATAGTCTCAGCGCTGATCTTTCCATCATCTGGGACCCACCAGAAATCAGGTGGCGACCCACCAAGTGGGTCCCGACCCACAGTTTGAGAAACACTGGTGTAGACAATATTGAATCTGCTGGACCAATGGCCTGACTTTATACAAGACAGCTTCCTATGTAAACGATGGCTGGGGTTCTGCTCTAGAGAGTACATGGCATCATGATTAATCCAGCCTCAACCTTTCCAATGCCATTGGGGCCCAAACCTTGTATTCTTCTCGTGGCTGCTGACCCAGCAAAGTGGCACATAGATTCGGGCTGTAAAGCAGCGTTAACACTGAGCTTGGTGCTGGCTGGGCTGCAAGCAGTCTCCACCAGCTTCTGGAAGGGGACAAGCATCGACTGGACTGCGTCCAGAGTGTTTTCAGTATTCGCAAATGTCACAAAAAGCACGCTGAAGGAGATCTCCGAATTTCAGCTTTAACCACCCATTTCCGCACAATGTGGTTTCCTTAGTTTCCATGCTGCAAAGACATCTTTGAGGAGATGGTGATTGCTGGAAACATTGACGTAAGCTGCAACAGGCACCAAAAATGGACAAAGAGGGTAGGAGCAGAGAATGCATCCAAAAGAGGTTATGTGAATGACAGCGCAATCCAATGTAAATATCCAGGGTGGATCCTATCCCTATTCCAGGCTGATTGTGATCAGCCTGGAGATCTACTTGATGGAAGGGGACATTCGTCACCTTCCCCCGGTGTAACGCGGGGAGGCCCCAATGGTCCTCCTCAAATTTCCGCCAGCTATTTAGCTGGCTTAAGTCTGAGGAGGCCATGTAAAGGCTGTGCCGGCTCGGGAACAGGATGGGGATATGGTGGGCATCATCCCCATCCCCACGCGGGCCAGCTCGATCAACCCCCGGCCTCCCTCTCCACCTGGACCGCCCCCGCACCTGCCTTACCTGTATCCAGCGGCCGCAAGGACGATCTGGTGGCAGAGTAAGGGCAGCTGACCTCCGTGCCGGCCGCCCTTACTCTAAAGCAGGGGTTCTCAACCTTTGGAGGCCCGGGTACCCCCTATCATGGTCCAATTTTCTCTCTGTGAGAGAGAGAGACAGACAGACAGACAGACAGACAGACAGACAGACGGGATTGCATTTAAGTTCTAATTAACAAGTAATTAACTACTGATTGATGCTGATAAGGGGCAGGCTCTGGCGTACCCCCCGCCATTGGTCGCGTACCCCTAGGGGTACTTGTACCACAGGCTGAGAACCTCTGCTCTAAAGTCATCGCAAACATGCTTTATGGCACGTATGCGACACTTTAGAATGGGGGAGTGCACGCTCCGCCGTTCTAAAGATAGTGTAGATTGCGCTCTGAGTGCTTTCTTTCGTCTGTCCTGAAGCTTCCACCCATCGTTTCATAATATTCCTGCAGGAAAGACTGAGGAAGGATAGATGGATTATGGCAGACCGGTGTCGACTTTATCCAGATGAAGTTGGCATTAAGTCAGAAACAGGCAAGTTCTGGGATAGAGACAGACCACAATGAAGCAACCCGACCATAGATTTTAACCACGTGCATTTTGTTTCCCAGCCGATTAAGAGCAATGAGTTCACGTCGTTCATTAGAGTTAATCGGGGGTTAATCTGTTCAAGTTAATACCTAATTAAAAAGGTTGCGTCCAACTAACCTCATCAGAACGGGTGAAGAAATTAGCACTGTTGGGAATAATTTTCAGCAATTGAAACGCACGCCCTTGGGGGCATGCCATCAGGGTGTACGTGGCGTGTTTTCCTTCTGACTGCACCTTGAGAAAGGGAAGACGAGCTCAAGGGGGTCAGAACTAAAATTCGCAAGGGGTTGTGGTGGTGAGGGAGAATGCGTCAGGCTCTCAGAAATGGGAGTCCAGTAATATGATCCACCCTGCCACGTCAGGCTGAGACTTAAGTTCTTTTTACACAGTCAATCCAGAACACTAATAGGGCCGGTTCATCCATGAGGCATACTGAAGAGGCTGCCTGTGCCATCTGTCTCGGCTTGTCTCCCCCACTGTTGCTGCTATTGCTCCTATGCTCACTGGATTTGAAAAGGGGAGCAGAGCAGATGAGGAAATAGAGTGGTGGGCTAGAGAGTCTCCTATGAGTCACTCTAGCTCTTCTCTCTTCTGCTCCACACTTCCCCTTCCACTCTGTTCATTTCCTCCTTTTCAAATCATGCAAGCAAGGCAGGAGAAGAGGCAGGGATGACGTGGGTAGCTCTAGCCCACCACTTTCCTCTTCTGCTCCATTCTCTTGTTCTTCTCAAGACCCAGGGTACGAGACGATGGGAGCTGGGAATAGATAGATAATGATGAGCGCCCTCTACCAATCAGGCAGCCTCATAGACAGGCTGGCCCTAGGTTTTTTTGTTTGTTTGTTTCTAGCTTGAATTTTTGAGGCTGAAATATTAGACCTGGAGCAGGAGATGGTTCTGAACAAAAAAACAATGCCTCCGAGAAGAGACTGGGTGCGTCAACAACACCGGCCCCGAAACAAATTGCTCCATTTGCCATCAGAGAATGAATTAACATTTCCCAAGGCTCACCAGAGGTAGGATTTGTCTGAAGATTACACCGATTAAATCATCAAGCGCTATAATCCTTCCTAACAAGGCTGCAAGAGGGATATGGAAATATAGATATCAGCTGCTAAGCCCCAGCAGGGTGAGAGTAAAGTCATCTCCCCAAAGCATCGATTATTGCTGGAAGAAGCGTAGGCAGGCATGCATGCCCTCCAACATTTCAGTGATGAAAATGGAGATACCGGTAATATCGCTACTCTTATACCCGGATAGTTGCCTGAAAGCTGACCTTCCCACCTCTACCAACTTCAGACAACTCCCCACCCTTAATAGAACTTTAGGGAGCAGCTAAGTCCAGCTCCTTGGAAGTTAGGGCGCAATCCAATCCTACTTATGCCGCTGTTGTAACCAGTGGCGCAGCGAAAACAGGAGGCCCCAGAACAGAAAGGGGATTCAAATCCCCTTTGAATTCCCCTTTTGGAGGGGATTTGAATCCCCTTTCCGGTCTGGGGCCTCCCGTTTTCGCTGTGCTGCTGGTTACAACGGCGGCGTAAGTAGGATTAGATTGCACCCTTATTCTGATAACCTTAGATGTTTCCATGGGGAGACATTTTGCTCCCTCCAGGACAATCCCTCATTTTGCAGAACAAGAAACTGAACAATGAAGAGCATCTAAGGATGCGGAGCAGAGGGCAGAAAGGAGACGACGGAGGCAAGAAGGAAGCCTCTTGAGGAAGGGGGCGGTGAGCATCTTTTTACATAACATTGCAAACTTGGAATGCGATGTGTGAATGAGAATCAATGTGTGAACCTTGGGCTCGCCCCCCAATTCAATGCCTGAGAACATGAGAAAAGACTTGAGGACTGCGAACAATCCAGGATACGATCAGGAATAAAAGCCACCATTGGAGGTTTGCAAGACGCTCTTAAGAAAATCCCTGCTGGATCAGACCCAAGGCCCATCCAGTCTGTTTACCACAGTGGCCAACCAGCAACCAAAGCAAGAGAGGAAAAAAACCCATACTTCTCTCCCACCATTGCTCCTCTGCCACTGGTATTCAGACGTTCACTAAACCACAGGTTACATTAAGACTGATGCAGCTTTCGGGTTTTAGAGTTTGGGTTTTTATTGCTGAATGCCAGACGCAAGGGAGTGACAACAGGATGCAGGTATCTTGCTGTCTTGTGTGCTCCCTGACCCCGAGGCATCTGGTGGGTCCACTGTAAGATACAGGAAGCTTAACTAGATGGGCCCTTGGTCTGATCCAGCAGGGCTCTTCTTATGGCGAGTCCTCTTCGCTTCCCTTAACACAGCCAGGACATAAAAGGACAAAGGGACTGTTTTTTAGGCAGTTTGAGTAAGAACAGAAGACAATTTGCTTTCACCCGAGACAGAAACAGGCAGAGAAGTAGAAATTGAAGCTAAGTACTAAGGGATGCAAAAATCACTCTCTGGGAAATTGAGATGGTTCCACCCTTTTACCCTTCCATTTCCACCCTTCCATCCACGATCTGCCTCCATCCAGTTCTCAACCTGTATATATTTGTAGATAAAGCACATATTACAAAGTTACCTTAAGGCTCCAGCGCACTCCCCTCCAAAAGGAAGCCAGAACCCCGGTCTCTGCTGCACCCCTGGAACTCCTTGCCCCTTGATGAAGTGGGACGCACACGTAACAATATGTCTGTGCAAATAGCACACTGTGGATGCATGACAAAAGGAAGCTGCATTGAGACCCTGTGCTATCAGGTTTCTTTTTATATATATAAAAACATATCCAACAAGAATGTGGTTCTATTCCACGCGTAAGCCTATCTGGCAATTACGGGTGAAGACAGATGCAAGATTTCAAGAGCAGTCACGGCAGTTTCTTCACCCACAGTGTCAAAGCAACTGTCAGTCTTACCTTCCTCTCATGCATCAGGAGAGTTGTTTTTTAAAGCAGTTTGCATGTTTTGTTTTGTGTTGTTAAAGCATTCACATTCTTTTAAAAAAAACATTTCGAAAAGCTGCAAAGTTTTGAAAGTTTTAGGGGTCGGGATGTGGTGTGTTGGTAACATAACAGGTGCTAGCCAATCGGCAGCCCCCACAAGTGGCTCTCTTCCCCCTTCAAACCAACCATGCTAGAAATGTGAAGAATCATTTTCCGAAAAGCTCAACTTGCGAGGGAAATATTTATATTGAACTCAGTGAGTGCTTTCATGCTTTCCTTGCTGCTCTGGAAAAAAAACATTACATCTGCCTTCACCCTCGCACAGCGGATTGATCATGTTGTTGCTTGCTACCTGTCTGCCCCCCACACTGGTATTTTCCCTTTCTTCGCTCAGCAATGCACCTGCTTACTGTTACCCACAGGACTCAGGAAATCATTACAATGACTAATTTAATTTCATGGCAATCCTCCCTGCCCTCTGGATGACATTGCAGAGGAGGAACAACCCATTTGCGTCCCCACAGCAGAGGAAGGGGGGGGACGGGACGAGAGGTCGGGAAAGCGATGGCCTGATGGATTGTAGCACAGACATGTCTGCTCCAAGTCTTGCGTGGCCTGTCCACCTCGCGTCTTGATGAGCTCACCTCCACGCAGGTAGCAAAGCAATATATAGGGACAGGGAATCGCAACATTTGGGTTCTATGGATCGAAGCAGCACCCGTCTCCATCAATTCCTGCTTCTAAAGCCTGACACACACACCGCACACGTTGTGTTGCGTAGAGCAGCGTCTGCGTGCGGTTTGAAAATCTTGGTGTGTCTTGTCTTTTTACAGATCGCACCGCAATACAGGAGAGTTGCATTGTGGTGCGAGTAAAGTTCAACAAATTGAACTTCGGCCAATGACAGGCCGCATTCGGTTCTGTGGGGGGTGGGCAGAGGCGTTGCTGGAGGGGAGTGGTACCGTAAGGTAGGAGACTCCCTGCCCGTTGCCTTCGCTGCACTGAATGGTTCCGATGATGAGGGGGCGGGGCCAGTGGCGTCACTAGGGCGCGCGCTGCCCCAGAACGGGGCACGCGCGTCACCTAGTGACTCCTCCCCTGACACCCCCCTTTATAAATGTTTGGCGCGGCCGCGCCGCGATTTGGGGGTGGGGGTGACCGATGGGTCGCCGCTCCAGGCGCCTCCTCAATCGGGAGAGCCGGCTCAGGGACGTCTTCCCCGGCCGGCTGCTGGGGCCTTCTGAGCATGGCCCGCTGCGTGAACGTTATTTATAACGTTCGTTTTGCGCATGCTCAGACTGTTACTGAGGGAAAAGGGCAGCCCTTTTCCCTCAGTAACAGTCTGAGCATGCGCAAAACGAACGTTATAAATAACGTTCGCGCAGCGGGCCATGCTCTGAAGGCCCCGGGCAGCCGGCCGGGGAAGATGTCCCCGAGCCGGCTCTCCCGATTGAGGAGGCGCCCGGAGCCGGCCTGGCGAGGCGCGCGGGAGGCCCCCAGGCAATGCCCGCACGTGTGCACGCACGTCACCTGGTGCCCCCCACACGCCACGCCACAGCGACGCCTCTGAGCGGGGCCACCTCGTGCTGGGGAGTAAACGGGGACTAGGACAGCACGGGACTTATGGTACCATCTCCCTCCAGCGACGCCTCTGGGGAAGGGAAGTAGAGCAATGTGTTGGCCAATCAGAATAGAGTTTGAAAAGACTCGATTCTGATTGGCTAACAGAGAGCAGGGGGCGGGGCGGGGCAGGACATCATACACTTCTTAAATTCACAGGTCCAGTGTAGACAGGGTGCACTGCAGTGCGGTGAGATACGTCAGCTACTCTTAGGCCACACCGCAACACACCCCGACGCAGGTGGTGTATCACAGGCTTTACTCTCACACCCTGGGTGGGAAAAAGAGGGGGAAGGGAGCAGAAGGCAAAGTGTGGAGAACAGTGACAGCTCACCTCTCCTCCACACTTCCTCTTCTGCTCTTCTTCCTCTTCCTGTTTGAATCCAGGGACCTGGAGGAGAAGCAGCGTCTAGCGCACGGCTGGAGAAAGGTTTGCGCTTGGCAACAGGGCTCCGGTCCCAGGAAGACATTGGCTGGCCCTGATTGACTGGTCATCTAGGAGATGCATCTAAACCGTATGCCCCCTCTCTCCGTCATCAGAGAAGGGCCGTAGGTAGCTGAATGAACGTCTGTGTTGCCTGCAAAGGGCCCTAGGTTCAATCCATTGGCTGCGACTGATGGAGAGCTCCACTGATTTGAGGGCAGGGGACAGTGAACTTTGACATGAGAATAGGGAGAGATCAAGGGTGTTCCTATTTTTATTTTTAGGAAATGTGGGAGGTAGAGCCAAAGGGTATAAGGAGAAAACTCTACTGAAGGGGTTGGATTTGCTTCCTGCCCATTATCTGCCACCTCTCCCCAAGATCATAGTTATCAGAATGATGGCGCCAGGGTCTGCCCGCCCACTACAGCGGTGTGATGATGTCCTGCTGGTGCAATAAATTTACAGTGCAAGTAGCAAATCATCACGTGCTTCAACACAAAGCCAAAAATATTTCGGGGGGGGGCAAGGGGGGAGCCACAGATTTGTGAGCAGGCGGAAAGCCAAGCTTGCCAGGTAAGTCACCAGCCTAGCAGTGGGAGAAAAAGGACAGCCGCCTGCCTATTAAAGAGGCAGATGAGTGAAGAGGCCCAATTTTGCTGGAATGCATTTCCTGGCTTTTAACAGAATTGACATGAAATTCTGTTTACGGTCTAACCGAAACCGTGTCAGTGTGAAATTGGAAACACAATGTCAAGTTGACACCGACCCTCCGCAGCTGGAGTAAACAAACAAAAAAACACACACCCGCACAAACACATACCCGGGGCAGGGGGAGATCTGCACGTTCATGAGCCTCAGCTGAATGGGAATTATAAAAAGGTGCCATTTCCATTTGAAAACCCCCACCCCCCCGTTAGAAAGCATACAACTCACAGCAACATTGCTATGGGCAGATGTTTCTGAGCTTCTAAGGGTGGATATGGCAGGGACCAAAGGAACGCTGCCCGAAAATTCGCACTGGAGAATTTTTGACCTTGAAAATTTGCCGCTGATTCCAAAGGGGGCCAAAACCAAAAGTGGTTTTTAAACAGGGTTCAGAGTAATTCTGAGAAAGCTTTAGGGGCAGTTTACCATTCGTTAGCAGCAGACAGATACCCTGTTTTCCCTCTAATTTTATTTTCTGCTCCCAGGATCGACTCATCCACAGGGTCAACCTCTGCGCCCGATGGGGGACGGACGGACCTCTGTTCACCCACTCCCCCCCCCACTCCCTAGCTTGGAAATGAAAGAGTGGTGGGCTACAACACCTGACACACTAGCCCAGTGGCTCCCAAACATTTTAGCACCGGGACCCACTTTTTAAAATGACACTCTAGTGGGATCCACCTAGCTTTATGAGACTTATTTATTTACGAGTAATATTTTATTTATTTATTTGCAAAAACAAAAACAAAAAACAAAAAACCCTCAATCCATTTCTCTTAATGAGGCAGCCCTAATGAATAACCTCAAGACCTGAGGGGCTTAGTTATGTGACCCAGCCTTCACCTGCCCCCATTACCCGTCATTGACAGACTTGGAAAAAAATCACTCTAGAAAAAGATGCTCAAACATTTATCTCCCTAAATTTACACAAGCTTGCAAACTGCAGGAGCTCAGCTCTTTGCAGGGCAATAAGCAGCTCTCTGATTTTTGAATAGCCTCAGGGCTTGAGGCAATTGCTTATCGGACCTTTCCATCACCCGTTTTCATTGGGTGAAATGAGCACCCACTGTTGAACACCAAGTGGGTCCTGACCCCCAGTTGGAGAAACACTGCTCTAGCCCATCACTCTCCTTTTTCAAATCTGAGGAGCAGCAGAGGTGGGCAACACACATACCGACTGCCTGAGGCAAATGTCTCAGTTGGCCTTACGATCAAGCTGGCCCCGAGGCAGGCCTGATCACTCCCCTCTACACTTCCACTGCCTGGACTGGTGTGTGGAGTGAAAGGGAGAAGAGGACAGCTCATCACTATGCTAGGAGGGGCAGCATTTGGCATGCCATCTCCGGCACCAGGCTTGGCTAGGCCTGCTCAGTCTTTGGCGATGGTGGTGCGGAGCTTTTCTTAGCAGCCCCCTCTTCTTGGCTGTGGAGAATTTCCCCCAAATAGCCAGTGGATGAAATGAGTTCATCCAAGAAAGGAAGGAGCTAAGAACTTTCTAAGCCCCCCGGGCAGTTGTTCGAAGTCTCCTTGGCATGGGCTCGCTTGTCGGGGCCGTTCCCCCCTTAGGTTTCATCCCAGACACGCAAAGCCTCTTTCCCCGTGCTAAGTCCTGTTTAACGGCTGGACGATTAAATTAGCTTTTTTCCATCTTCGTGGTGAGGAAAGGATTGAGTGGATGGCGCCAGGGCTGGGAAAGTTCCATGTCATTTTTGCAAGGTTGTTCGGCACTATGTGGCGATAAGCTACAGAGGATTATCCTGGGGAGGGGGGAATAAACCCTGTTGAGCTGTCTTCCGAGTGGGTGTCTATGGCTCAGAGACCTGACCAAGGAGCACAGGAAACCATGGATTAAAGGGGGGGGGGGGAGGTGGCAGTTTTGCATTTCCTCCAGCACATCGCTACAAACCAAATCTCTCAAAATCAAGGTTTTGCAAAATACAAGTCTCGGCTGTTTTTCTGTCCCCCAGAATGGCATTTGCTCACGTCGGTTTTGTTCGCTCGGTTTACACTGATCTCGGGGGCAATTACGCAATATGATTTGCTATGCCGGATCAGTTAAGCTTCCTCAGCCGCTAATAGCTGCGCAAGCAACACTGCTGCGGGACACGTTATCCGCCAGCCATCGGGGCTGCTGCCCGTCCCGCGAAAAGCTAAGTGCTAATAATCAATTGGATTCAGGCATGCAGCTTCCAAGGCGGAGACCTCGAAAATGCCTGTGCTGCTTTCCTCATCCCCTTTGCACCCAGCATCCTTACCGCTGAAACCCGCCTTCGCCTGAAACCCTCATTCTCTCTTGTCCTTTTATGCCCCCCACCCATGAACCCCACCCTTTCTGCTCATTTAAACCCAGAACAGCCTCCCTAGGAAGGCTGACAGGAGAACTCTCCACGGTGCCACATCTCTTCCCCTTCAACTTAGGGCCCTCACCCAAGACATTACGAGGAGCTACGTAGGGGGGGTTCGACACCCCACCATCCTAGCTACCTGCACATCTACTCCTGAATCAGATGCCGGGTCCATCTGGGGTTGTCTGCACCGACCGACACCGCTCTTCATAGTCTTTGGCAAGGGTTTCTTCCGGGCCACGTTCCCTTTTGTGGAGATGCCAGTGATCGAACCTGGGATCTACTGCTTGCAAAACCATGTGCTTTACCACCAATTCGGTATCTCTCCTTCGCTCGCTTTGGAGCGCTCAACAACAAGCGGCACGTACTTTTTTAAAACATACCTTCATAGACATAAAGGACTAGAAACTCGCCCCACTTTTTTTTTTTTAAAACTGAAGCAAATGACTTTTGGCAAGTTGAGTTCTGTAGCGCATACCACAGGGGAATCATGGCCTGCACAGACGTTGCACAAATATGGCTTGTGCCCCCTTTGAGAACAACAAGCCCACTTTGGCGCTCAAGATTCCCCCCCCCCCCCCAAAGATATCTGCCCTGGAACGAAGTTTCACATCGGTGCTGGAAAATGGACTGAGACTGCAATCCTACATGCACCTTCCTGGGAGTAAGCCCCATTTAACAGAGTGAGACTTACTTCTGAGTTGACGGGCACAGACCTGCACGGTGAGCTCTAGGTTTTATACATCCAGGAGCATTCAACCACTTGTATTGCTTTTTTTCTTTTTTTGTCTAAGCAGTCCCTTGCAACACACTTCCTCTACCTTCACTTCTCCTTTGCTTCCCATCTGTTCTGTAGGACTCAAAAGCATCAATATGTTCTGACTTTGGGGTTGGTCCTAATAAAGGCATTACAACCACCCTAATGGATTTTTTTCTAGTGGAACAACACTGCCACCTAGGAACACAGGAAACATATCTTTTACTGAGTACGGTACAGGCCTGTTTTAGCTCAGTGGATCTCCCAGGGTCTGGAGGTTGTGCTGTTACCTTGCCTGAAAAAGCTAAGCAGGATCAGCTGCCTTGGATGGGAGACTGAAGCCACTGGTGGATCTCTGCGGAGGAGTCAGCTGGCAAGAAACGGATAACGTCTTGAGAACCGGCCTGAGGCTTGATTTGCAGCTGCCTGCGAAAGCTTGGAAGCGCAAGAGCTGGCAAGCCAGAAAGACGACCGCACATCTGGAGAAATGGAGGGTTCTATTAGTCTCTCTCATGAAACAATACTTGTAAAAACCCCATTGAAAATGGGTTTTATGATCAGCCTGCCTATATAAACCGCCTTGAATCTAAGAGAAAGGCGGTATACAAATACTGTAATAAAATATTAAAAAGGTAAAGGTCTCCCCTGACAATTAAGTCCAGTCGTGTCCGACTCTAGGGTGTGGTGCTCATCCCCATTTCAAAGCCGAAGAGCCAGCGTTGTCCGAAGACGCCTCCATGGTCATGTGGCCGGCATGACTCTCCTTGCCGCAGCGCGTAGCATGCGGCTGGAACACGGAGCGCTGTTTACCTTCCCGCAAGCGGTACCTATTTATCTACTTGCATTAACATGCTTTGGAACTGCTAGGTTGGCAGGAGCTGGCCAAGCAACGAGTGCTTACCCCGTCACGGGAATCGAACTGCCGACCTTTCGATCGACAGTTTATGGTTCAGCGGTTTAACCCGCTGCGGATATTACCCTCTGCCATTCTGAGAGATTGAACCCGGGACCTCCTGCATGCCAAACAGGTGCGCCTCCCCCATAACACCATTTTTGGACAACACTTTTGAGTGTGCCCAGAATTTCACGTTATCTTGATGTAGTTCTTACAACAACCCTGTAAAGCAGTGTTTCTCAAACTGTGGGTCAGGACCCACTTGGTGGGTCAGGACCCGATTTCTGGTGGGTCCCAGGTAATGGAAAGATCAGACAAGTAATTGCCACAAGCCCTGAGGCTACTCAAAAATCAGCTGCTAATTGCCCTTCAAAGAGCTGAGCTCCTGCAGTTTGCAAGGAGACGGGTTCCTGCAGCTTGCAAGCTTGTGCAAATATAGGAAGATAAATGTTTGAGCATCTCGTAAAGCTAGGTGGGTCCCAACAGAGGGTCATTTTAAAAAGTGGGTCCCGGTGCTAAAAAGTTTGAGAACCACTGTTGTAAAGGAAGTCAGCATTATACCCATTTTGCAGCTGGGGAAGACAGAGGATAAAAGGGAGCACCTTGCCTAAGGTCACCTAGCGAGTTCATGGCAGAGGTGAGATGCAAACCAGAGAAGTGCCAATTTGCAGCTCAGTCTCTTAGCCACTATGATACACCAGCTAAGATAGCAAGCTGCCAGATTTGGTACTAGTCACCATGGTAGCCATGCACACACTACCATCTGCACTTCTTCCTTCCCCTCCTACCAACCACACAGCTCAAAAAACACAGCCAACTCTGCCCCAAATTCGGCAACCGAGAGCAGAAATGAAGTTTCTACTGCAAATCTTCACACAAGTATTATTGAATTGCATATTTTCATGCACAGAAGATGACTTACCTGGGTGCGCAACATTTTCTCGGCACAAAGGATGCCCAATGGGGTTTGTGCCAGCAAAGAAAGAATTCAGTGTATTCTATGGCTGGGTTTTAAAGAAATCAAGGGTGGGTTTTTCATGCTCCACTCACACAAAGCTATCTATGCCTTCACAACCTTTCACAGGCAGATATTTTTCGCGGCCAAAAAGAGACAAATGTTTCCCCCAAGAGGAAAGGCTAAAGGCAAGTCTATAGTCTAATATCCTCAAAAAACATTTTGCCCATCAAGGTGGCTGGCTCTCTTTTGTAAGCTCGCCTGTGAAGAAACTAGAAAGGTCAGAACCCTTTTACAAAAGAAATAGAACGTCTCTGAAATCGGCAGCACAGGCGTTTGTTCTGGCTTCGGCTTTTCATCCTTTGCAGATCAATGCTACCATGTGAGGCTAAAAGTTAAGCTGCTAAGCCAGACCAACAGTCCATCTAACTTAGGATTGTCTCTACACTGACTTAGCAGAGGCTCCCCAGGGTTTCAGGCAAAGAAGGACCCTTCGTAGCTGAAGATGCCAGGTCCTCTACTACAGAGCTACAGTCCTTGTACCAGGCACTTGTGGAGATCATCCTTCCAGCTATCAATGCCATCACTCACTCACTCACTCGCAAACCGTGGTTTCAGCTCTGGGTTTGCTGGCCTTAAACAAACCCCAGTGTGCAGGCTGGCTTGGATTCATGCATAACACCGACAGCGCAATCCTAACCCACTTTCCAGCGCTGGTGCAGCCGTGCCAACAGGGTGCACACTGCATTTTGCAGGGCAGGGGCAGTCATAGAGGCCTCTTCAAGGTGAGGGAACATTTGTTCCCTTACCTTGGGGCTGCATTATGGCTGCACCGGTGCTGGAAAGTTGGTTAGGATTGCGCTGTGAATTGAGGAAGAGGACCAGTGTTCCAGGACTGGTGAGTGAATACCTCCTGACTTCCTGGGTAGAGAACCGTCACCACTGCACTGGGGGAACTGAGCTCTTTTTTCAAACAGATGTTATATTTATTATGCCATTCTGAGTTCATTAGGCCTCTTAACTCCCCAAAGTGTTACCCATTTCAATGGGGAGACCGTTGGGGACAAGGCTATCAACAAAACGGTGAAAGCTGCTCTGAGCCCATGGAGAACACACACACACACACACACACACACACACACACACACAGGCACACACTTTAGCCGAACAAGACACCTTTGCATCATTTCTGAACCCAGTCCATGTTCCAGTGCCCCCTACATAATCAGCTATTTCCCACTAGCCTCCCTCCTCGCTTTGTCACCATTGCACACAAGGTGCTTGTAGATCGAGTCCCCCACATATAAACACTGTGAAAAAAGGAAGACGCTCTTAAGCCAGTGCTTGGCAAAGAACAATTCCCAAATGGCTGTTTCAAGGAGACTCTTTCCAAGAGGAGACTGCTGTACGGCTGGACTACCCAGCAACAGGTATGAACACACCTCTCACATCTCACACTGATTTGGTGTTGATGACCCCAGTGAAAGAGGCCTCCAAAGAGGACAACCACCTCTTCGGCAAACAGTTGACAACCACCCATTGCAGACCGAGATCCTAATGCAGACCCAACTATACTGAGGCTTGACTGCCACCTGGCTACAGCCAACGGGAATAAAAGGAAACGCAATGCATTGCCGACTCGTGTTAACTGAGGAAGGAGGGCTAAGAAGGACCTCAAAGCAAGAAATCAGGGTTCCCTGGGACAAGCAGCTTGCGAGTTCCAAAGGTGCAACAGGCCTGGTTCAATTGTCGTTTTGCATGCTGGCTACAGCAGGGTCGGCGTCACCCTGGTCAATAGCATTGTCCGGATTTCGACAGATGGGGAAACAAAGCAACACGCCACACAGTCGGTTCTGGAGATAAAAAATATTTTGGAAGCAATTTCACGGCTACCATCAGATCATTAAAAAAAACGAAGTACACAGCATTTTGAAGATAGGCACTGCACGTTCCCATCCAAAGCCATCCCACGTTTATGCCTGCTGGGCTTCCCGCATAAAATCACAGGCGCAGGGAATTTTGCAGGCAGCCCCTCCAACCAGACCTCCCACTGGCCACGGCAGATGAATGGCCGCCACCGTAACAGCAAGGAACCCGCCTGGCAGGGTCTGAACAGTGCCGCTCGCATGACCCCAGCCATGCCGTCGTCTCACCCTCCACAGGAAAAACATTAAAACCCTCCCACCCTGTCCATTGCTGGGCTACGCCAATGGCGGACAAGGATTCGGCTTTCAAAAAGGTTTTGGAGGTCCCTTAACCACATTTGATAATCAACTGGCGTTTCAGGTCACTGCAGGACCTTGGAGAACTCCTACTGGGGAGTCTGTGCATCTACTGGGGTAAAAGTGTTGGTCACATGCTAGATGCAAACAGGCGCTACAGTCCGATGCTCCTCCTGCTCACCTGACACCTGACTCGCTTCCGCCAAGTCCCCCCAAAGTCTTTTCCCCTACCGAGCTGGTGCCATTCCATGCAAAAGGTGAGCTATAGTGGGTGCTCTTTTCATGACACAGGACAGGAAGAATGGAGAACGCATTGGCAGGCACTCTCCTTAAATAGTCTTTGGGAACAAGAAAGGGAAACTAAAGCCTCAGGCCAGGATTCGGGGCACTGCGTGGGCTCATGAAAGGAACACGAGGACAGCTGGGACGACACGGGCAGCACACGGCACGACTTCTGGAGGAGGAGGAGGAACAAAAGCCTTCTGCCAACGAGAGCCCAGAAGGGCAACTGCAAGTCTCTGGAAGAGCTGATTGTCCTTCAAACATGTCCGTGAGGAACGTCACGCCGCCGACCGCCGGCGGATCACAAACGCCCCTCGCTGCAGCTGGCCAAGGTAGATCCTCATTTTGGTGCTGTCGCTGGTTTTCCTCACCCAGATCTGCACAAAAAGAAACAAAACGTTCTGGGTCTGCTGGTGCTTAGATCCCCCCCCCCCCGTATTATGATAATACTTGGAATCACAATTCTTCAATGGTACGAATCCACTGTTTTCTGCAAAGCAGCATTGTTCTTAGGTCTGTTGACTGTATGGATGAACTATTCTATTCTTTCTGAGTTAAGGAGGGTCACCTTCACACATTATGCAGCAGGAAACCCAGGTTCCGGAAACCCCCGCGGGTAATAAATTTCCACAGATGGTGAGGTTGCGCTGCAATGCCTTACCAGATTGAGTGAGAGGTGCCTCCAGAGGCCACATCCGGGTCATGCCAGGCCCGCAACGCACTCCATTCTTCCCAGGGCGCCTTGGAGAAGCAACAGGAAGTTGCGAACGCAAAACCTGAAGTCGGTTCCGGTTGTTTCCCCAAGGTGTCCTGGGGCCTGTGGAGGCCAATAGAGTGCGTCATGGGTCTGGTGCAACCCAAAAGTGGCCTCCGGAGGCACCTCTCACTACATCTGCGGATGGTGAAATCTACGGATACGGGACCCATGAATGTGGAGGGTCCACTATATTCACATAGAGGCTACAGTACTCAGCATAAAGAGTCTGAGGGCGAGAGACGAGAATCAGCAAGTTGGAGGAGATTTTAATTACTTTTAGCAACAAGGGAGAGAGTTGCAGAGTTAGGAGCGAGTGGGAGTTATGAAGGGGTAGATTCAGACACAACCAAGGCGTGAAGTGGGCCGAAGACAAAGCTAGTGGAGGCGTGAAAGGGTCTTTCAGGGACAGCTTCGGCTCCTAATGCACAGTCGGGGTGGGGAGCTGGAAAGAGCTCCATTTGGTTACAAAAGCAAAACCGCATCAAAATCCAACACATTATCAAGAGGAAAACAACCTGCAGGTCTTAAATATGTCTCACTCTGCCGTTGGCCCCCAGCTGGCTGTTGCCAGGCAACAGAAGCCAACCAAGGAGGGAGGACCGACTTCAGAACTTGTGTCCAGTTCCAAAACGGGGACAAGCAAGCTGCTGTCAACAACAGATGCCGGCGACAATTAATGGGAAACGTGGCCATAAAGGCATGCGAGGGTACGGACCCAGCACATGGCCCGGTAGATGCCGTTTCTAGTTATGATGAAAACCGGAGGCGCTCCTTTACCTCGTTGGCTCCCACGGAGCTGATCACGCAGCTGATTTTGGTGTTCTCTTTCGACTCCAGATAAATAGCTTGGCTCTTGTGATACCTGCAAAGAATGTTTAAGAAAAAAGTGTGAAGTTATTTGACCTCTGACATCCCACCTATAAAAAATTAGCTGGCTTATCAAGCAGAAACACACACACACACACCTCCCCACCTCCCCCAAATAAGAAATTATGTTCCAATATTTTGCATCTACAGTTTTTCCGATGTGATCTTGGCAACCATAATTCTTGCTCTTATAAAAACATCAGAAGAGCTCTGCTGGATCAGGCCAAAGGCCCATCTAGTCCACCTTCCTGTATCTCAGTGGCCCCACCAGATGCCTCAGGGAGCACAGAAGGCAACAAGTATCCTGTTGCCACTCCTTTGCACCTGGCATTCAGAAATAGCCTACTACTAAAACCAGGAGGTTGCTTATCCCCATCATGGCTTGTAACCTGAGATGGCTGTTTCCTCCATAAATCTGTCCAATCCCCTTTTAAAGGCATCTAGGCCAGGTGCTATCACCACATCCTGTGGCAAGGAGTTCCACAGATGAATGACCTTGACTCTTATGACTGACTACAGCAAAATGCTCTGGGTGCAGAGCTATCTGTTTGGAAGCCTCATGATTTCTGGGCAGAATAAAAAATGCTAGGTGTGACCAAGTCCCAAGTACGGGAGGGGCTGGAGAGCCACGACCCTTTACCCAGGCGGGGGGTGTCAAGAGAGACAGAGAAAGTCAGGATTCCTAAAGCGATGTCGCGAACACTTGGAACTTTGTGCCAGGTGAACCAAAACTAACTTCTGTTTTCATTTTCAATGCTTATTACGATAGGATTTGAAACTGGTTCAGGGCTGTGTGATTTCTCTTCCTCCCCCACATTGCCCAGAGGTCTAGAAACCTCTGCCGTATCCCGTGTCCCCTCCCCCAGATCTTGCCATAATACCTTGCAACTGTGTCAGTGCACCAGACATTCTTTTGTAAACTGGGGCAAACGGGAGGGCGACATGCAGGACTCGTCAACCGAAAGCCTGCGGGGAGCTGGCACTTGGGTCACGGAGCTGCCATTTTGTGGGGAGAGAACCTGCCAAGTGCCCCTGAAAAGCTAGAGGGACTCCACTCCTAATCTTCAACATGTGTTCTTCGGGAGAGAATTGCCCTTTTATATTTCCCATCAGGCAGAACCAGAAAAGTATTCATTCCTCAGCTCTCAGGTTTCATTCTTTTTGACACACGATGTTCATTTGGAGATAATACGCACTTAAAAAAAATGTCCTCCCACACTCCTGAGTTATTTTAAAATATTAACTACTTGGCTGAGGCATTATTACAATCGATCAAAAAAAAAAAAGATTCGTTGCGGTCAGGTGGACGTAAAATGTCGATCTGCAAGACTAGGAGAGCCAGGAAAGAGGGAACAGAACGGCCAAAGGCGGCAGGGTAGTATAGCAGGGAGTTTGAAGTTGGTTGACAGAGACCTTGGTTCAAAAAGCCTTGGGTTCAAAAGACTATGCTTTTTAGAGGACAGATTTAAGGGAGGGGGATCACTGAGCCAGCAATTCTCAAAATGATGGATCTCAGGAGGGCTGCAAGAGGCTTACAGGTCAGTCAAGTAAGAAAGATGGTTTTAATTTCCCAGAGCCAACAGCACGTCCCAACACTGTTCTAATTGCATTTGTGAGCCTGCTTAAGATTTGGGAAGCTCATAATCAGGGCCCAATGGTGACAGCTCTCTCTACCTCGTCCCCAGCTATTGGCACCCGTTTCTTCATTTTGGGATATCAATTCAGGGCCATTTCAGTCTTGCCAAAGCTATTCCCAAATGTGCTACACCCCAGAAAGCGATCATAGTTTCTTACAAATCAAGTCCCCTCGAAAAGATGATGAGGTGTGATA
Source organism: Plestiodon gilberti rubricaudatus (assembly GCA_026170595.1). Classification (NCBI taxonomy): domain Eukaryota; kingdom Metazoa; phylum Chordata; class Lepidosauria; order Squamata; family Scincidae; genus Plestiodon; species Plestiodon gilberti. The sequence goes on from JANXHW010000008.1 coordinate 37,630,540, forward strand.
GTACAGTCGGAAAACGTTTACTGCATTCTGCCATCGTGTGGCCCAAAGCTTACATGACAAAGTAGAAAAGAGGCATTTCTGAAGCTCTGCTATTATGCAGAAACGGATTAGCGACTATTTAATTACAGGCCTTGGGTGGTGAGGCTGTTTTATATTTTATTTTCTAGCTTTAGTAGCTCGCCTTTTCTATTGTAAAAAGGAGGCTCCAGGCAGCTTATTATTTAAAAAAAAAGCAAAAAAATAAGACAGTTGCAAAAAAAAGAAAAGAAAAAAAGAAACAGCAACACATTGGCAGACCATAAATCTCAGGCAAAGGGCAGCTGGAATAAAAACTCTGAAATCTCTCTGAAATGCCAGCACGGAAGGAGCCGCTCTAACCCCCGCAGGGAGGACGTTCCAGAAACCTGGTGCCAGAACCGAGAAGGCCCCGTCAGAGGTAATCGCCAATCGCACCGCCATTGGTTTTCCAACCATCACTCTCCTGAGAACTTGATGCTGAGTTCTACTTCAGAGAGAGGATAGTCTAGGACAGTGGTTCTCAAACCTTTTGGTCCCCAGAGCCCTTTACACTTGTAAAAAGGAGTCTCTGGGAGTCCCAGAGTGCCGGCGCATGTGCGAAGTGGCGCAGCACCGAGCCCAATGACAAATACTGGTGAAGAGCCGGAACAGAAGGAGAACGAGGAAGGAGAGCCGCGAACAGGGGTGGTGGTGGTGGTAGAGATGCGTAAACTGGGCAGGTGGTGGTCACTGATGATGTGCTCACAGAACCCCCCGGAGGAGTCTCAGGGAGCCCCAGGGCTCCTAGGAGCACACTTTGAAAACTGCTGGTCCAGGACTAAGCTTAGGGTGCTCAGCATTAGCACAGTGTAAGGTACAGGCTCCTTGCCCCACTACTGGGACCCAGTCCTTGACTTAGGGCCAAAGTAAGTTATGGGCTGCCTCCCCCCCCCCCATGCATCTACTAGTCCTATATAAGATCCTCCAGGGAGGCTCTCCCATTCTTTAGCCAAATTGTCTCTTGCGCAGTCAGATCAGCTCAGAACGCCGTAAGCTCAGAACGAGCCCCGTTGCAAGACTCACCATCTTTTGTCGTAGTACAGTTTGCCGTCTTCTATCCTTGCCTCGTAGCGCTGCGCAGGGGAATCAGCAGGTGTGGCAGGCAGGTGTTCTGGCGATGAAGGAGATGCTGGAATGGAAGAAGGAGCTCAACGCACAGCAGAACACCCAAGGAGCGTCAGCTTCAACATGAGCAACGCCAACAGCCCAAGCCTAGTCACGTTTGTTGTTCAGTCGTTAAGTCGTGTCCAACCCTTCATGATCCCATGAACCACATCCCGCCAGGCCTTCCTGTCCTCCACTATCTTCCTGAGTTCGCTCATTTTCATGTTCGTTGAATCGGTGATGCTGTCTAACCTTCTCAGCCTTTGCCTTCCCCTTCTCCTTTTGCCTTCAATCTTTCCCAGCATCAGAGTCTTCTCCAGAGACTCCTCTCTTCGCATTAGGTGGCCAAAATATTTGAGCTTCAGCCTCAGTACCTGTCCTTCCAGGGAACAGTCAGGGTTGATTTCATTTAGGACTGACACGTTTACTCAGAAGCAAGTCCCACTGAAGTCAACAGGGCTTACTCCCAGGTCAGTGGGCGCAGAATGGCAGCCTCAATGTGGGATCGCCATGAGCTACTCCCCTCGGCTTTGTCCTCAGTCCACTTTCAGAGATGAAACCTTCAAGCAGTTCAGTCTTAAATACACCTTGGAATGTTCATTAGAACAAAGACGGTGAACTGTCTCGGGCACTTACCGGGTCTTTTCGGTGATTTAAGCTGCAAGGAGGAACAAGAAAGCCATTTTAGTGATCGACAAAACCACTTTACAAGGCCACAAACTGCATTTTGATTTGGGCCAGAGGCGCATGGAATTTGAACATGGGCATCAACGCTTCAACAACAGACATGACCGTCGTCACTCAGCTCTCTTACCTTATTGAGGGTCCGCAGGTCCTCCATGATCTGTTCATCGGTTAGCAGGTAATTGAGCTGCGGTAATGCCAATTAAGGGGAAAGGAACCACAGCATTTGGAAGACAGGCACAAACATGGCTGCATTTTAGTGCACCAGGAGCTTGACCAGGAAGCCTCCAGTAGCAATTCCCCCCCCCCCCCCCCCCCCATAAAACCAGGGCAGAACTCCTGCTTTAAAACAGCTAAACCATTCTGGGATGCCCTGAGGTTTCTTTGGAAGCTTATCACAAGTTCTTCAAGATCAGCAATGGCAGACACAATTCCGTTAAAGGTGGCTTATCTAACCATCACCTTCTCCTGCAATGCACAGCAATAAGGGAAACATAAGAATGCCCGTGTTCAATCAGACCCAAGGTTCACCTATGGCAGCGTTCCATTTTTCCACAGCAGTCCATAAAATGCTTCCATGAAAACCCACAAAAGAACATGGAAGCAACAACCCTCTCCCGCCATTGTGTGCCAACAACTGATTTTTACTGGGGCATACTGCCTCGGAACATGGAGTCTCTACACAGTGGGTGTGCTGGGTGCCGAGTCAACAGCGAGGCCCAATGGCTGTAACCCATGTGAACTACAGAACCCGCTGCCACCCACAGGAATTTCTCTGCCGACAATTCAACATTGGTCATGAAAGTGCAGGCCCGGGAAGGGGGGGGGCACACCAGTTGCCCTACCCAAGAGCCCTACCTACTCTGTTGACCTGGCTCGCTCTCTTTCTAAAGAAAATTAAGCCATGGAAGGCCTTGGTGCAGGCCCAGCCCAGGGCATACAAGGAGATAAAACCCTTCCCTTCTCAGCGTTCTTCTGTCCCAGGAAAATTCACCCTGCCTCTAGAAGGATATCAGGAGCCGGCTTCCGTCTTTTGTCAGGGATGGGAACGGGATCGTTGGGCCGCCGCCTCAGTTTTCGGGTCATGATGGGCTTCACCTCCATGGAATCTGAAGAGTGCAAGAGACGGCCAGTTAAAGTCACAAGAAGTTTGGTATTCCATTACAAAAATAATAAGCTGCATCTTTCAGTATTAGTCACTCTCTCCCCACCCACCCACCCATGCTAAAGTACACTTTACAATTTGCTATCAAGTATTTCTTTGCCCAATGTATAATTAATCTGTGGAACTCCTTGCCACAGGATGTGGTGATGGCTCCTGGCCTGGATGCCTTTCAAAGGGGATTGGACAGATTGATGGAGGAAACGTCCTTCGCAGGTTACAAGCCATGACGGGGATATGTAACCTTCTGGTTTTAGTAGCAGGCTCTCTCTTAATGCCAGGTGCAAGGGAGTGGAGACAGGCTATAGGTTACTTGTTGTCTTGTGTGCTCCCTGAGGCACCTGGTGGGGCCACTGTGAGATACAGGAAGCTGGACTAGATGGGCCTCTGGCCTGATCCAGCACGGCTCTTCTTATGTTCTTAGTTACCCGTTTTACCCTAAGAAAGCTGCATCTTGGCCCCTAATTTGACAGAGACGTACCCTTAATTTTAAGCAAAGTTGTTTCAGCAGCAGCCTACATGTCAAGCAGGGCAAAAGCACCAATAACCCGCCAAACAAATACAAAGAAGCAGACAGGGGAAAAAAGGTCAGGCACCCTTATCGCTCTTTTCTCAATACCTCCTGTTAGCTCCATGGTTAGCTTTTCACTCTCGATCATCTTCTTCTTCTCCTCCAGTTCTGCAATCAAGTTCTCCTTCAGCTCAATTTTTTTATCTTCAAATTCCTTCACGGCTGCCTTCTTCTCCTTGATGTAGTTCCTTTCGACCTGCTCGGTCTGGCGGGGACCCCAAAAGAAAAACCGGGCGTTATTTAACAGGGCAAACAGCACATCGAAATGTGCATTTTTTGCTAAATGGAGCGAGAATTCCATTCCCCTGTGGCTGCATTAGAGCAACCCACGTGGCGCGCAAAATGGGTGATGGAGTTGATTACCGCATTATTATTATTATTATAGCTATTATTATTATTATTATTATTATAGCTGGGCACTTTTACAAAGAATGTGAGAACAGGTCCCTGCCCCAATGGGCTTACAATCTAGAAAACAAGCAAGACAACTGAGAACGGGAATGGGAACAGAGGCGAAGTAAACCAGGAAAGAATATTCATTTATGGCAGCTACACATAGTTAGGATTCGTTACAGTAGGGCAGTGGTTCCCAAACGTTTTAGCACTGGGACCCACTTTTTAAAATGACACTATCCATCGGGACCCACTTAGCTTTACGAGACATTTATTTTCCTATATTTACACAAGCTTGCAAACTGCAGGAGCTCAGCTCTTTGAAGGCAATGAGCAGCTATCTGATTTTTGAATAGCCTCGGGGCTTAAGGCAATTACTTATCTGATCTTTCCATCACCTGTGTTTTCATTGGAGGCTCTGCGGAACCCACCAGAAATCCGGGCACAACCCACCAAGTGGGTCCCGACCCACAGTTTGAGAAACACTGCAGTAGGGGATAGAGACTAAGGGGTGAAGAGGAGGGTCAGCCCAGGCTGCAGAAACTGGCTGACCCCAAAATTGTGAGAACTGGCTGCTAGCCTCCTGTAGGTGTGTATGCCTAGTGCCAGCCCTACCTGGAGATGCTGCCAGGAATTGAACTTGGACTGTCTGTTTATAAAGCAGGTGTCTTTACCGCTAAGCTACGGCCTCTCCCCAGAAGCCAACGGGGCTATATGGTGTGTAAACATGTGTAGTTGGCCTCTGAATAGCACAAAGCTTAGAGTGTAATACTCCACCGAATTCCATTCATTCATTCATTTAGCTATCCCTTGGAACATCAGCTACAATGTCAAGTCAAGAGGCTCTGCTCACATCCTGAGGAAAAGGGGAACAGAATGCGCTAACAAAGACCCTAAAATAAAAAGGGAAATAAAGCCACACTTACCTCCAGCTGGAGAAAAAGCTCTGAAAGAAAAAGAGACCAAGCTGAATTCATTGGCAGGCCAACGTGGACACTCCTAACTCTAGAAAAACACATCACCTGAAGCTAAACGAACATTTTCAGTAATGGTACCTGCATTAACAGACGTCTGAATAGCTGACTTCAAAGTAGCAAGCCTAGAATAAATGCGTGATGGTTGCAGGCCTACAGGGCAAACCCAAGGCAAACCCAAGGCAGAAGGACGTGTCACTGGGCCTTGAGTGCGCTATATAAGGGCTCTATTCATCATCTTTAATCCTCAAGGAAAGCAATTTGCTTTCACAAATAGCCTAGTTATGAAGGACTGCCCATAGCATGCACACAGTTAAGAGCCATATTCCCATGATCCCTCCCCTTTAACGGGAGGAGGGGCTCCTGAGAGGTTGCACTCCCAGGATAGACACCATGACAGGGCGGAGATCAGCCTGGCCCCCATCATCGGCCAGAGAACGCAGCAGCTGCAGGGAGCTCGTCTCCCCCTCTCTGCCTGCAAAAAGGTTCGCTCCAGCTGCCGCTTGTCCAGGAACTGGAGAAGTAAGCGGAGGAATTGGCCAGGAATTTCTGTTGTGACTGTATGCCTCCCTGGGGATCATTTTGATCAAAAGATGGGGCACAAATTCACAAACAAACATGCCTCCCCCTCAGAGAACTGAGCAGGCGACAAAACCAGGTTTCAGTGAAGTCAACAGGAATTCTATCAGAGGGTGCAAGTTGTGCGTGCAAGCGCAGGATCAGAATGCAAGACAAGGAAAAATATCACCCAAGCGTTGAACTGACATCACGCATGTCTTGCGGTGGCCGGGGGCCTGCGTGGATCAAAAAGCCTCCACCGAATCACCACTCACCTGCATTGCGTATCCTCTCCTTGTATTGCTGGTCCAGCTTTTTCATTCTTTTTTGATACTCTTGTAAACTGCCTGTTGAAGACATTACAAAATAAGGCGTTACTTCCAGGCAAAGACAACTAGGCAAGAGCCATCAGGCCCCTCTCCTCCACTGCCCCCCCCCCCCCAGCAAAGCACTCTACTCCCCGTCTCATTAGGTTTTCACAATTATCAAGCTATCGATGCTGGGTCAGGCCTGGTGCCCCACTTGGGCGAAGGAGGAAGTTAATTTTGCTGCGTCAGAGATGTCTGTACACCATGTAAACCACACAGCTTATACCTTTCGAAAGGACAAACCGAATCTCATCGACTCGGTGTGAAGTCAAAACGTCAACAAGATTTTCTTCTGTATACTAACGGCGATGTCTCTTGAAAAAAAAAATCAAGCCCTAGTTTGATCTCGCATGTACACCGCAAGTCAGAAACCACTGCCACCCACCCACCCACCCACCCCTCGATAGTAAGACATGCCAGAGAAGCAACCACAGTGAGATATTCAGGCACGCTGAGCCTAACAGAGGAGCAGGCTACTTCCCAGTTTCAAGCATGAAGTCACTCTCGATGGTGCCTCTGCTTGCCTGGCCCCGTGGGTCCCCGTTCTTCCAATCCAGCACCTAGGAGGGGGGGGGCACAGGTGAGTAATGCAAAGAAATACCCAGCTTGGGGGCAGCCACTTCCCCATTCAACTCAAGGCTTCGCAGGACGGGACGTGTCCCAACGGCCACCCAAAGTTGCAATTCAGGAACTTTGAAGCTGGTTGCCAAGATGTTCTTGGCAGCCCACAGGCTGTTGGAAATAACCGTGGGTGCCAGCAGCTATGGGAGCTATGGGGCAGGACCTCGATACATAGGCTTACCATCGTCCCGGAATCGAGGTGTGCTTCGGCCTAGAAAAGACCCGAGCCACTCCCAAGAGTGCACTGCGGCTGCCCAACGCAGTTGCCTCATTTATGCAAGGTTGCATTGGGCAGCTGCGGTGCACTCTTGGGAGCGGCTCGGGTCTTTTCTAGGCCGAAGAACACCTAGATTCCGGGACGACGGTAAGCCTATTGATACATGAAGCTTACTTTAAGTAAGCAAATACCAGGAGGTGGAGGGGGGTGGAATAAAAATGACTTTTGAGTTGGCTGGCAACCCTTGATCATTCTGGAATACCAGGCACCCATCTGAGAACGCACGTTAAGAGGTTTCAAGCCCTGCATGTTTTTCGTTTCGTATACTGTGAGTTGGGATCTTTTTTGACGGCGAGCCCTCTGGGACAGGGAACCATCTCATTCCTTTTCTTTTGTAAACTGCTTTGAGAACACTGCTTAAAATATTTATTTATATAAAGCACTGTATTTTCCAGATACAAGACCTTTAAATTAACGCGACAGAATTCGGAAACATTAACATGACCCTGGTCACTTGTATTGGCTTTTCTGCCTCTCCTCGCCTTTGTTTCTATAATTTGTGTGTAAAGGCTGGGTTTAATTACTCTGCATGTGAAAGAACTAAACAAGACCCCAAGACCTTCAGAGGGGACCCTTCTTTGGACTGAAGCAAGGGTGGCAGTGGTTACAGGAAGAGCCTTCTCGGTGGTGGTCCCCCAAATGCAGAATTCCTTCTCACATAAATCACCATCAGCCCCCTCCCCTGGAAACATTCCAACGGGGCTTGAAAGCTTTTTATTTATTTATTTCAAACGGCTTTTGGTGGTGGGGGAGAGATTTGATAGTTGAGGACAATGGGGGTAGGCCTGCTGGAGTTTTTGCCTGCCATTATGTTTTTATATTTTAGCTGCGGTTTCTAAGCTATTGTGGTTTTAAGTATTTTTTCTGCGTATGTTTTGTTGTGGATGATTTTATCTTTTTTTATGCTGTAAACAGCCTTGAGCGCCAGGTCTGTTACCTAGAGAAAGGTGGTACAGAAATCTCCACGTAAATAAATAAAATAAATGTGACCTTTATTATGGGAAATCTAATACAATTGCAGATTCCATGACTTTCTGATATCTTTAGCACTCTGTGTGTGTGCAGGAAGGGGGAGGATACCACCTCCATGATTTCTGACGTTTCTTTCCCCCTTTGTTTTTATCTGATGCTAAAGTGAGACGAATAAGGGAACTAGCAATGTTGGCACGTAAACACGGACATCTCAGTACAAGCGCTGATCAGATTAAGCGCAGAGCCAGATCAAGGGCTGTTTTCTAGCTCTGCACCGGAAAGTCCAGCTTAAGTGAACTCAAAATTCTGATCTGGACAAACTTACTGAATTTAAAGCCTGCCATAAATACCCTCCCTTTAGGAGCTTAACTGTCCAATGGCACCACTTTTAACCCCTACCTTCCTGCAGTTGCTGCAGCTGCCTCTTAAGAGATGCCAATTTGTCCTGGTACATCCTGCAGGGAGAAGACACATTCAATAAATGGACCCGGGTCTAGACACACTACATATTTATTTTTACCCCCTCCTGCTTCCATGACGTTAACTTCATTCTTCCAATGTGTAGATGGATGACTGATTCAACCTTTATCGGCATAGAACAAACAAAATACATAAAACAAAGCCACACAAAGGCATACAGATAAATACAAATTACCATTATCATACACAGAACATCACAACCAAGTCAACCCACCCTGAAAATTTTTCAAGAAAATTTTTCCCAACCAGACAAAGACATTTTGCCACCTGGCTAGTAATCTCAGGGGGACCCTCATTTAATAGATAAACCCAATTTCTCCACATCCACACGCCCAGATATACTTATCAAAATAGGATCTAGATACACAATTTCGTGAGGAATTTTGTAGAGGGCAGTAGAAGAAGATATGACTTAGGGACTCAACTGATCTCCCATCACAGGGGCAAGTACGATCAGCATAAGGTGTTTTAGAAAATCTGCCTAAAGAAACCTGTGAGGGGGTAACATTAAACCTGGCACATGACATCGCCGATGTTCACTAGGGCCCATTAAGAAAATCAGATATGAGGCTAGCTGAGCACGCAGCATGGGGATGTGAAAGAAACGCGGTGAACAAGACACTACAGCGAAAGAGTGGCGATTCTGGTACTCCACATCCCGAAGTCTTAAGTTTCCCGAACACCTCAGTCTCCAAAAGGAAACATAGCGCCTCTTGGGAACGTGTACGAAACCAAGAGGTGACTTCGCTTTTTTGGATGGTGGTATGCTCTCCAATCACTAGTTAACACTACTAGCTTAGCTTCTATTGATGCTCTACCTAGTGGAACACCTGCATTCATCTCCAGCTTCGCTAAAGAGAAATCATATTAGTTGTCTTCCATGTCTGCGCTCCACCTTAGCAGGGGCTGTGTGCCTCTTGATTAGCACTGGAGACAGATCAAAGTAAACAGATTTCCCCCCCCCCAAAAGTAGGGGTACAGTCATTAACGAGTCACCTTCGTTCCAGAGGCCCTGGGTGAAAAGGACATGCCCTGGGTACATTCCAAGACCATATCTAGGACCTACTACTGAGGCTGATTAACACAAATCCGCATAGTTTCCCTGTCTCAAGACTTACAACATGCATCTCTTTGGGGGTCATTTTGCTGGGCCCACCTGCCCCCTCCCCTTTTTCCTCTCAACATCCAGCCTAATAAAGCAGAAGGCTTAAGACTGTGTCTTTTTGGCTGGTCCTAAAAAAAGCTTATTCCAGAATGTGGTTTCCAAATTTTTTTCTTATGGACCAAACTTGGCAACCTATAGATTCATTATATAGACAAGGTTGGGACCAATGGAAATTTGGCTCGTCCCCACCAGAACTGTCTCCTTGGCAGCTTTACTCGCCCCCCCTCCCATTTACAAACAACTAGACTGTGTATGAGCTCACATGTGCTGCAAGTAAGTTTCCCCACGGACAGCTGAACAAAAATTACGACTCAAAATTTCGCTAGCGTCATATCCAACCGTCGTGTTACTCATTAGTTAGATGAAAACACTTTCTTAGAAATTGAAACCTTTATCCAACGCATCACTGCCGCGGGAAGGTCGATCCCTTCCAAACGACGAGTTCCACATATCTTTAAAGGCTCTGCTATTGGGAAAATGTGGCGCCAATCTGAATCTTTCTTGTTTTAAAGACAGGCAAGCACTCAGGGATGCAGCAGCTACCAACGGAGCCTCAACAACGCAGATGGTGAACTCGGTCACCGTGGCTGCGCCATTCTCCCCATCTGTAAAAGGCAAAATCAATTCACAGCAAAAGGTGGCGATGAAGCATACTTACTGCTCTTTCATTTCTACGTAATCCTCTTCATCGTGTTTTGCCAGGTCAGTTTCACTAGCATCTTCAGTATCTGAAGGACAGAACATTACCAGCAGGTTAGATCAAGCAGCCCCTCCTCACCCCATTCATTCACCCAAAGCCTAACTATACATAAACAGAAGCAACTGCAAGCCCATTTCACAGACACACAAAAAACTAGCAAGTCAAAAAAGGAAGCTTTTTTTTTGCGCTGTTCAAACTTTTGAAGTTATAAAAAAGGTAGGAACTTGATATGCCGCAAACCTCATCAAATATTGTTAACTGCCTGTATAACAGCTGGTTCCACTGATTTCAGACATTCATTCCATACAGAGAGCTGGTGTGGTATACACTGGAGCTGGCTATGAAAACAATCCTCATCTACATGCTTATTCTGTTCGTTTTTTTTTTAAAGACTGAGCCCTTTGCACACAGGGAGCCATTTACCGATTTATTTTGCAACATAAATCACTTTGCAAACTACTTTTAATTGAAAAGCAGTATATAAATATTCTTAATAATAATAAAGACTTGGGAGTCAGGCCTATTGAACGCAAGTGGCACTTTGTTCCAGACAAACATACACAGAGTTGCACTGCAAATCGTAGGGCACAAACCTACATTCTTGCTTGGGAGTAACGCCCACTGTATGCCGCAGGGCTTCTTTCCAAATAAGCACACACAGAGCTATATTGCTTAGGAGGCTAAAGTCTTCTAAGGACACTTACTAGGGAGCAAGCCCCATCGGACAATGCAAAGTTTACTTTACATTGGCAAGCTATCATCCTCTATACTTACTTGAGAATAAGTCCCATTGGTTGGCTTTCTCCCAAGTAAACATGCACTGAACTGCACCCACAAGGCTTGGGTTCAGATTCTCCACCCACACACTTACTCAGCAATAAGTCCTCCAGCTGAAAGCATGGATCACTTCGGAAGAAAAATACACAGAGCTGCACTGCAAGGCTCAGGATCCGGTCCTCCACATGCACGCACTTACTCAGGAGTAAGCTGAAAAGTCATGGCTCACTTCCAAATACTGTACAGAGCTGCACAGCAAAGCTTGGATCCTCCATCTGCACACTTATTTGGGAGTAAGTCCCCAGCTGAAAGGCATGGATTACTTCTGAGTAAAAATGCACAGAGCTGCACCGCAAGGCTTGGATTCTCCACCACCCACGCGCTTGCCTGGGAGTAAGCCCCTCCCCACCAAACCCACTGGTGGGACTGACCTTCGTCGGAGTCCCGCGCGCGGCCGCTGCGTTCTCCGTCCTCCTCGTCGGCGGGGCTGTCCAGCTCCTCTTCCTCGTAGCTCTCGGCGGCGGCGGCGGCTGCAGCAGCGGCTGCAGCGGCAGCCGCCGCGATGGCAGCGGCAGCGGCGGGGCCCGATCCCGGAGGCAGCGCGGCGGTGGGAGGTGGAGGCCCGGGCGGCAGCGTGGGAGAAACCAGCGCGGAGACGCTCATGGCGGCGGCGCGGGAGAGAAGAAGAGGCCGCGACTCCGCCGGCCTCGAAGAGCAGCGGCGGCGGCTCTCGGTCTTTTTTCCTCCCCTCGGAGCGAACGTCCCACCTCCGCGCGCAGGTGCAATAGCCACTTCCGGGTCCTCCTGGGTGGAGCTATCTGCTTTTCCTCTACGCTTTCCCACATCTTTTGGACTACTGCCGCACCCGTACTCCTGAGAATCGGCGCCACCCTCTGGCCTAGACGCGGCAGCAACAGGGACTCTCAGCCATTGAAATTTACATATCCCATAACGTCGGACGTGTTCCATTGCTCGGTATTCACCCAGGCGCATGCGCAACAAACGTCCTACGAGCAGAGACGCTCCGCGACGCCCGAACAAAAACCGGAAGTTCAAAGGTTCGAATCCCACTGTCGCCGAGCATCTGTCTGCCGCTCCCACCAATAACATAACTAAATAATAAAGCACTTTATTAATAAGAATTCATGAATTCTAGTTAATAGGAATAATAACTGGCAATAATAAATGTTATATTTAATAATTACAGCAGGATGTAAAGTTTTAAAACCAATTGTTATTAGTTGCTGTCTTTTTTAGTAATGTGTGGTTGTGTTAGTATCATTCACTTCTATGGGGAAAGAAGGAAAATAAAAGGTAAAGTGTAGAATATTGTTGTGGGATGCTAACAGCACAAGTCTTTGCATGTCTGTTCAGAAGTGGCATTGGTTCGTGGGACTTGCTTCTGAGTAAGTGTGGCTAGCCAGCGGGCATCAGGATGTCTGAGAGCCAGGATGGTGTAGTGGTTCGGGAGTTGGACTTTGACCTGGAAGATCCAGGTTCAAATCCCTGCTCAGCCACTAAGCTTCCTGGGTGACCTTGGGCCAGTCACTATCTCTCAGCCTCCCCTACCTCACAGGGTTGTTGTGAGGACAAAAGGAGGGAAGGAACCATGTACACCACTCTGAGCTCCTTGGAAGAAGGGCGGCATAAAAAAAAGTTGGTTAGAGAGAGCATTCATCTCACAAATGCCTGAAGATCTGCAGGACAGCAGTTCAAGACGGCTGGAAGTATTTCGGAGAGCTGCTGGCACGAGCTGCTATGCTGCAGAACCCTGTGAAGCAGCTGAAGCGTGCTGAGGTGAATGACAGAGAGAGAGAGCGAGCGAGCGCGAGCGAGCGAGCTGGACTGTGAAAGTAACATCTGGAATGAAGGGTTCTATGAAACCACAATGTGGCCATCATGCCACAATGAAGGTTCTATGAAAGATTAGAACGTTATTATATTGTAAAAACCCTTTGGGGTTTAGAACAGCCTGCCCATGTACACCGCCTTGAATAAAGTCGGAGGAGAAATCCAATAACCAGAAAGGCGGTATATAAATACGGTGTATTATATTGTTATATTAAACCATGCTTACCTAGGAGTAAGCCCTGCTGAACTCAGTGAGCCTTCCAACCTTCAGCTCTTTCTGTTTGTACATTGCCTGTTCTAAGTTCTTTCTGCGATGCTCTACCAGTAGATTTGTAAATAGACCAAATACTACAACATTAGAGTCTCAGAAGGAAATCTTATTTATTGCGTTATACGGGGCTTACTTCCAGGTAAGCGTGTACAGCATTAAGCCCAACCCACACTACACGAGCTCAGGCGCGGCCTCCCGCGCAAGGAGTGGGGAGAGGCAGTTTTCCAAGCGCTCCCCTGGAACGCGGAAGTGCCCCTCTAACTTCATTGGTCTGCTCCGGCCTTTCCCCGCCTCCTTTTTTTGGTTGCTGTTGAGGGGCCAGGCCGAGCAGCCGATTATCGACCTCTTTCTCTTCTTCAATCTCGCTCCAAGTCCGAGGTTGGCCAGACTCGGGAGTGGAGCGCCGTGTGGTCGAACGCGCTTGGCCGCGCCTGGCGAGCAGGAACCGCACCTCGGGCGAAGCGGCAGCAGGAGCAGCAGCGGTGGCGGCAGGCGGGGTCGGGCTGGGCTAGGCTGCCTTCGCTTCTGTCCTTCTGTGGCTGGAACTGGCCCTTCGGCGGCTCTTGGGCCCGGACAGCGCTGCATAACTTTTCCTGGTCCGGAGTCCGGGTGAGGAGGCGCCTCGGGGCGGCGGCCAGGTGCGGAGGACCGGGAAGGGGGCAGTGTCGCGTTCCGGGAGGGGGAAAGAGAAACTTGAGGGGAGAGGCTGGGGGAGACTCGGGTGGCTCCGGGCCGGGGGTGGCAGTAGGTGTGGGGCAAACAGGAGGAGTTGGTGAGTCGCTCAAGGGAAGAGGCGGGGTGTGAGTGGGGGGGACCTGCCTCGACATGGGGGGCGCAAGAACTGGGGGGAGGGAGACTTGGAGGAGTGATGCAAGGAAGGGGGTGGTGCAAGCAAGCAGAAGGGGTTGGGAAGTCGCTTAAGAAGGGGGAGTTCCCAACTTGGGAGGAGTGATGGAAAGTGGGGTGACACCAGGTGTGGAGCAAGCAGGTGGAGTTGGGGAGTAGCTTAAGGGGAGCTCCCAACTTGGGGGGGGAGTGAGGAAGAGTTGGCACCAGGTGTGAGGTAAGCAGAAAGGGTTTGGGAATCACTTAAGGATTGAGGCAGGATATAAGGGGGGGGTCCTCCCATGAGCATGAGAGATGAGAGGGAGGCTTGGGAGGAGTGATATAAAGAGGGGGCTATACCAGGTAGGGCAAACAGAAGAACTTCGTGTCTTCATGGGATCATATAAAGCTGCCTTATACTGAATTGGGCCATTGGTCTATCTAGGTCAGTGTTGTCAACACAGACCGGCACTAGCTCTCCACGTTTCAGACAGGGATTTTGCTCTGCTTTTCCTGGAGGTGCTGCCAGGAATTGAATCTGGGGCCTTCTGCTTGCAAAGCAGATGTCTACCCACTGTGCCGCAGCCCTCCCCCAAGTTGTGCGGTAACTTAAGGGAGAGGGGGAACCCCGTGGTGTTAGGAGAGTGATGTAAGGAGGGGTGACAAGAGGTGTGGGGAAAGTAGATGTTGTGTGGTAGTTTAAAGAGGGGTGAATCCTCAACCCCGGGTGATATGAATCTGGACACAAATCTAGACTCAACTTTGGGGGGATGTGATCTGATCTGTAAACCGCTTTGTACACTTTTTTGTTGAAAAGCGGTATATATAATAAATAATAATGGGGGTGTTAGTGGGGAACCCTGACAAGGAAAGTTGAGGGTAGACCTAGGGCAGGGAGGGATGTGAGAGAGCAGCTAGGAATGGGGAAGGGAAGGGTGTGACCCCCCCCCCTCGAGGGAGCAAAGCCTGGAGATAGAGCAGAAAAAGATGCTTGTCAGGAGAGGTGTGTGTTCAGTGGCGTCTTAGATTTCTGGTGTTCAAAGGTGAAAGGTTGCAGGAACGAATGGATCCGTCGTTAACAGCCAGACTTCCACATTCATCAATAACAAATGAATCATCATCATCATCATTCACCACAGGGGAGGAATGTTGTTGTGAAGCTGAGATACCGGAAAGATGCAAGGGGGGTAGTGAGTGAGAGAAAAATGTTTTTGCAGGTCAGTTACAGGTGGCATCTGGGTCCTCGAAGGTGAAGAGAGGGTCCTGGAGGCAAGGCAAAGGTTGGATTAGTTCAGGGAGGCCTGTGCTAGAGGGATAAACCTTGGCCGTGCAGTTTGCTGTTATCAAGCACTGATAACAGAGCAAGAGCTCTGCTTGGGCCTTAGATCAACTTCCACCCTAGCTGGAGTGTGAAAGTGGAGATACAGTGCTGCTGGGGAGTTGCAGAGAAACCTGTTTCAATCAGAACTTGAAATGTGTAGGATGATCTCTAAACTGCAGACCTAGAAAGACCTTCTTAGGAAAGAAGCAAGGTTTGGTTTTGCTCCAGTCCATTCCACCAACGATACCAGGGTGTTTGGTGGAGGTTAGCTGATGCTTTTGAGGCATGATAAGTAATAGGAGTGGCAGGACACGAATCCAGTGCATCTGCCCTTCTGTATTGGCTCCATCTGATAGGGAGGCAAATTGTTCTGGAGTACTAATTCTACAATCACGTCCCCACACCTGCATTAGTGCTGTATTCATATACGCTGCTTAAATAACCAGGCCTGCAAGATTCAGATATGCAAAGCAGATGCACTTCTACAGAGGAGCTGTCTCTCGGTTTTGCACGCAGTCTTCTGTAGTGTCTGGTAATTTAAATAGCTCTGCCTATGAACCTTCAGCAGCTTATTTTGTGGCAAGCTCCTTGGTACTTGTGTGTGCAGATCTTCCAGCCGTGAATCGGGCTGCCTCTTGGTTCTTAGCTTGTTTTGGTCCTAGAAGAATCATCCTTGTTTAGTTCCGATGGTGAGCATTTATAGGCACATAGTGTTACGATTTGTGTTTAATTTTCAATGGTTGACTGTAGAACAGGAATTCTTGTCGGTAACGGTGGTTGTTGCATGTTTGTCTTTCCCTACTAGACTGTTTCTGGTACTGACGTTCCGCTTGCAAGGTTGAAGGTTGGGTTTCGTCACCCATTTTAGCCATTTTCTCCCATACAAACCAAAGCACAGGTATACTTGAAGCCCTTTCTCCCTAATGCGAACAAGCATGGGAGCTGAAACCGAGCCCACCCTTCATCCTGCTGCTTCGTGGCTCAATCCAAAACCCAGGCAAAGGACCTCTCGACTCCACCCTGAAATGTCAACAGCAGCAGAAGTTCTGTCAAAGTTCTCCCCTTATGTACCTCAATTGCTCAGCCTGGTGCCAAAATGCAATCAAAAGGAAGTGAGCGGAGGGAAAGCACACACTAAGGGGGAAAACTCCTCTAAAGCATCTGTTGCTGTCAAACTGAGGAGGAGGGGGTTAAATTAAAGAGCCCACTGCCAGCGTCTTAGCACAAGTGGGAGCCGTCAGTGGGAGGAACGACTGCTGCTGGCCTTCCAGCTCTTGCCCCGTTGAAAGCTAGTTGCTGGCTTGGAGAAGGCTGCATTTGGAACATTGCTTGGTCGTACAGTTGGCCCTCACTGTCCGTGGGAGATCCATTCCAGACACCCTCACCCCACGGATAGCGAGGATCCATGGATAGCGGGATCTGCGCTAATATGTTTTTTAAAAAAGGCAAAAACCACGGGTTTTTTTAACCTTTAGCAGCAAACCATGCCATTTCCAAGCCTCTGGAGGACTTCTCTAAGCTGACCGACCCACTTCTGGGTCGCGCAAAGGCTCTTCCCTCCTCCCAGCCTCCTCCCAGTCCCAGAATTGTTGTCCTGGCCAAATTGTCCATTTTTGAGCTGGAACTTACTTTTTTTTTCTTGTTCTCTAAAATGTTTGTGTTTAATCCTCCAATAAATTAACTTCAGAATGAGTGTGTGTGTGTGTGTGTGTGTGTGTGTGTGTTTTGGGCAGATATGTAGAAGAAGCGCAAACACATATGCTCCCAAAGTTACTCTTTGCACTGGAGCGACATTCCGGTTGGGCACCCCTTTGATCGGACAGAAGGTTGGCCGACTCATTAATAATAATTATAATAAAACCCTTAACTACTTTCTTAGTCACAATGGTACAACCAATATGTAGCTTTAAGCTAGAACGGAAGCTATCATGGCCAGCAATTATCTTGCATGTACCAGGTAGTACGGGTAATGATGCCATGTAGAAAAGAGAAGCCAGGATAAGAAATTTATTTTTATCCTGGCTTCTCTTTTCTACATGGCATCATTACCTGTGCTACCTGGTACATGCAACAATATGTAGCTTTGGAGTCTTTTGTTCTTAGCGTTCACATGAGCTGATCAAACACCATTTGTGTGTCGGGCCCAATGCAGCACAGCGTTTGTGTGTACACTGGTTGTGACGAAATATTCCGTTTCTAAAGGTTTCTTCAAAACGAGGACCTGGGTCTTTACACAGAAAACAGCGAAAAGCTCGTGCCCTGTGAAAGATAATGAATGTGAACTGCAACCTTCTGATTCAAATACTACTTTTGCCGTGAACCCACTCGGGTTGAAATCTTAAATACGCTTAATAGGGGAATAAGGCTGCAGTCCTTTACCCATTTACCTGAGAGTAAGTCCCATTGAGCTCAGTGGCACTTACTTCTGGGTAGACATGCATAGGATGGTGCTGTTAGTCTCATTGAATGCAGTGGGACTTGCTTCTCGGTAAATGTGATTACACTGTAAGTGACCTTAGACGAGACTTTCTCTGAGGCTTAGCTTCCTACCTGTAATTTGGGGGTGATGATACTGCCCTACTTTTGCAGGGTGCTTGATGTATGAGCTTACATATACCACTCCCATGTCCTTACATCACTAAACGAGGCCCTGATGTGTATTTTGCTCTCCACCCAGGTCGGACTGAATAGCACCTGCAGCAAGGCCTTTTCAGTGGTGGTGCCTATAATCTGGAATGCTTTCCCAAGGGATCTCAGGGTGGCTCCATCCTTGCATGCAGTCCATTGCCAGCTGAATTCCCTTTTTCCCAAGCTTTGCTGATGGTTAAGTTTTTTCCAACTGGGTTGATTGTGTCACTTTTTTTTAGGTCCTACATTTACCGTATTTATTGGCGTATAAGACACACTTTTTTGTCTACATTTGTGACCCAAAATAGTAGGGTGCGTTTTATACGCCAATACTAAAAAATCCCTTTTCCCCCCTTGCCCGTTTTAAAGCATTTTCGGGCTTACCGCGTTTTTCCGGAGCCTGAGAGCTCCCTTGTGCTTTCTTCCCTAACTAATCTATCCGATCTACAGCTGTTTGTCGGCTTTAATTTATGCACGTGCATGAGTTGAGCTTCTCAGCACCCAGCAGAGGGCGCTGTGCTCAGTTCAGCTGAGCTGGGGAGGGCCTGCTCTTGAATGCAGCATGGGTAAGCTTCTGAACTGGGCCTAGTTGGGAGGCTTTGAAAACTGTATAGGTGGGGTGGGGGGAAAAGAGTTGAGTCTGGGGTTTTTGTATTTGGGATTTATGTTGTTTAAGAGTTGGTAAGAGTTGAGTCTGGAGGTGGTAAGGTGGTAAGAGTTGAGTCTGGTTTTTTTTGTACTTTTATGTTTTTTACTGTGGAAACTGCAGGGGTGGGGTGGGGGGAAAAAGAGTTGAGTCTGGGGGTTTTGTATTTGGGATTTATGTTTACTTTGGAAACTGTGCATGGGTGGGTTGGGGGAAAGAGTTGAGTCTGGGGGCTTTTGTACTTGGGATTTAAATTCTGGTGCATTTTGTTCATGTGTCTTATTGCTGTGTGTTAAAAGAGATCCTGGTATTTTTGTGCAATTTATGTAAATTAGCTAATTAAGCAGCCAAGCAGTAAGTGGCCAAGTGGCCCAAAAATGCTTTAAATCTTTTTTTCTTTGAAACCCAGGGCCAAAAGGAAGGTGCGTCTTATACGCCGGTGCGTTTTATACGCCGATAAATACGGTAATTATTTCCCCTGCTAACTGGGCAAGAGGCACTTTTTCCAATTGGTGCTCCTCTTATATTTAGTAGGGGGAGAGTAACTGCCCCCCCCCTTTCACCCCAGCACAGTGTCTTTTCTGGTGGCTGTTTGCTGGTGGTGTTCTGCATCTTTTTTAGATTGTGAGCCCTTTTGGGACAGGGAGCCATTTAATCATTTGATTTTGTCTGTAAACCGCTTTGTGAACTTTTTGTTGAAAAGCGGTATATAAATACTGTTAAACACAAATTATTATCGTGTATGCCTGGAGCACTTTTTAGCTGGAAGGGTGACTCATAGGTTTTATAAATAAGCACTTGAAGAGGTATGGGCTATATAAATGTTAAATATTTATTAATAAACACATGCAGTCTGTTGGATTGGGAGGATGCAGTAGCTTCCGTTCAAGAGATCTAGGAGGATGTGGGCTTAGAGACCCTAAACTGTGTGCGGGTAAATTTTCTGCATATTGACAGACTCCGGAAACACCTCCTGAAAATACATGCCGTCCATGATCCACCATTCCAACCTCTAGTAGTTATGCTAGTCTATTTCAGCCCCAGAAGGACAAAGCCAATGAAAGCTTATGGCACAAAACATCTGTTAGCCTGTAAAGTGGTCCAAGACTCTCTTTTTGTGTTGCTTGGGCACTCTGCATAGTGGCCACTGACAACCGTGCCCTTGCCGTGAAATTGCAAGGCGTGGGTGGTTGTTGGGGCCAAATGCTTTTCAGCGTGCCTGCTTGCCTTATTGGATAGGCCTCTTTCTCGTGGAAGAAGTTGTGCGCTAGAAGCCCTGCTCAGGTTTTGCATGAATGAGGTAACAAATCCTTTGGGTTCTTCGGTATAGCACCCACTTCCTGCTTCTGGCCTACTAAACGGCATCTGAGCACTGTGAAGGGGGGTGCATATCGGTGGCTGCTTTGACGGATTCCCTTTCATTTGTTAGCGAGCAGAACTGTATTTCAAGTTCAGGAAATCTCAAAGGTTTCTTCCTTCTTTCAAAGAAGGAAGCATCTGCGTGCGCCGATGTTCACAATGTGTTTGCTTTAGCTGCACTACGGACTTGTGAAACCGGTGGTAGCTGTGTGTCGGTGGGAGGGGAGGGAAGAGGGACGGCAGTTGTGTTGCTTGCAAGTCGCTGCTGGCTGTTTGGGAGCCTATAGAGACGTGTGAGGAGGAGTGTGTCGAATCGGGCCCAAATGTTGGGTTTTAAACGTATTAGACTACTAAATACTAGTACTGTAGTACAGGGGTTTACAGGGTGTAGTACAGGGGTTCTCAACCAGTGGTACTAGTACCGCCAGTGGTATCTTGGCCGACTGGACTGCTGGAACCCTGCTCCGACGCTTTCAGCAGTGTGTTTTCGTTCCTGAGAGGCTCCTGCCTTTGGACGAGCCTCTCGGGAACGCTGAGAAGGGCCCTCCCACCTGCCCAAAGCCTCCTCCCTGTGTTTTCTGGCCTCCAAAAACCTGGAAGTAACTGGTGATGATGTCATCGCCAGTCACTTCCGGTGGTACGCAGCAGGAGAGTGGCACTGGAGGTGGTACTTGGCCGGGAAGAGGTTGAGAACCCCAATATGTTTAAAGTTGTTTAAATTCAATGCAACATTTTCCTATAATGAAAAAATGCCAACTGTTTGTCAGTTACCCTGGTAAGTTTACATTCATTGGCTGGAATACTGGATGGTGGAAGGAGATTGACTTCTTACTAAGCAAACAAGTGGAATATAGCCTGTGGGTTTTTCTTATCTCCCTAAGCCTATAATTTGTTAAACTCTTATTTAAAATAAAAATATGAAAGTCAAAGAAGGTGTTGAAATATTCCGGGGGTCGAGGAAAGCCCTCGCTTATTCTTCCTTCTCTGCGGCTATTACTTGAGTTTTAGGGATACTATTAATTCCATGGCTTCATGTGCCTTAAAAAAAAAATGTTGGCAGCATTGTCTATAGATAGCATCGTAAGATCCTGTTGTCATACCAGGAATGTACTCATTTGAGTCAAGATCAAAATGAGATGGTGAAAGGCTGCTTTCTGCAGACTCTTAATTCCCCAGCTTTTGAGGAAGGAGTCTCTTAATTCTCCATGCACTTGAGAGAAACAACATGGCTGGGGTGAGGGGAGAAGAGGAACTAACCATGATGGGTAATAAGGACTAGCGACATAACTTCAGCTTCTTAGTGGCATCATTCTGGCTCATCTGTAATGATAGTGTAAAGCTAGCAGTTACAGGGTCAACAGCTGCAGATTGATGCTTTTTATGTGGCCTTTGTTCCGAAGACTGGTTGTGATGACTGAAATCTAAGTAGGTGTGAGTCTACACTCCGTGAGTCTCTCTTTAAATAGAGCTTTCTAATCTCATGATCCAGAGCGAGGGCTAGGCTTTTGCAGCTCTGTTAACCAGAAAAAAAAACAGCTGGCCGGGTTCTTGATGTTTATACAGACCTGATGGGTTAGAGAGGTTTCCTACTGCCTGTCATTCAGAAGGGTTAATGGGTTAATGTTGTACTCTTATTTCCCGTGTGTGTGTGGTGTGTAAAAGAAAAAGAAACCGATGGAATTGGGAAGGTGGGTGGAGCGCGACTGTGTTTTGCTCACTGACCCAAAGTGGTTCGCTCTACTCCAGGCCGGGCGAAAACAGCATGCTTTTAAAGAGTCAGTCGCTCTTGGAGTGAACAGGGCAGGCTCGGCAAATACATTTCTGGAGACACCCCCACCACCCCCACTGCATCTGAACTTGCATTGACTCTGTGTAGCTCCCATGGCAGTCAGAGAAAAGGAGAGGGAACATGGTCAGGGGTGGGAAAGAGACTTCAGGATCAGCCCTTTCTCCAGCTCCGCTCCTGCGAAGTTGAGGCAGAGCAAGGCGGCGGTGAAGGTTCCCAGCTCATAGCCGGCATAATCGTTGCCAGTCCCCTTGTAGATTAGACCACTGTGCAAGCTTGAGCCTGAGTACGGAGTCAGGGACTATCCCCTAAGCAGCTGCATAGGCCTGTTACTGATCAAAGGCATCCTTACTGATCTGGCTAATTTCCCCATGGTTTCCTCATTTTCCCCCGAGCTGGATGGAGGTGTACAGGCCAATCGCACTCTTTTTTAAAAAATTCCTTCCTGAAATCCCAGGTAAGGGCCTGCTGTGATCCTTAGACCAGTGGGAAAAAGTCTGTAATGTGCACCATTCTGAATTCTTATGCCCATAGCCCAGAGGTTCCCAAACCTTTTGACAGTTTGTAAGTGTTTGCAGGAGGTGGGGACGGTGCCGACGGCGCTTCCGGGATTGTGCCACCAGCGGGGGGGGGGGAGGAGGTTATTTTTAGCCCTACTTGGAGGTCTTGTTGGGCCTCCAGAGGATGCAGGGTGCCTGTGGACCCTTAAAAAACCCTCCCCCCCCCCCCCGGCGGCAGCGGCACAATCCCAGAAGCGCCATCACCACAGTTTGTCACTCACCTTAAGGGAGTAGCAACCCATTGTTTCCAGCTGGGACGTTGCGACACCCCAGTTTGGGAACCTCTGCCATAGCCCAATTGTATTTAATCTACTTCAGAGAAAGAGTTCTGTTTTAAAAAAAAGATGACATAACAATCTCTCATAAAACAAAACCGAAATTATTCCTTATTGCTGAAATGACTTCTTCCGTGAGAGGCTGGTTCTGGCAGTAAAAGGTTTTACGAGCGGGTGGGAGCCTGCGCCTTTGGCTCTCGGGATTGAACCTTCTTCCTGCTTTGCACGGCAGCACGGACTCCAGAAGTGTGGTGAGCTCACACTGCGTGCATGAGGAATTCATTACTCAACTTGTAGCGGTAGGAAAATGTCAGGTTTAATGTGGAGAGCTTACAAAACGCTTTCAGCAGAGCCGTAATGGAAGGCTTTGAAACGGGTAAAAGGCAATCTTAATGCAGATTTCTCTTTAAGGTGGAAGCAGAAGATTTGCTCTTTGGAGTATAGAATCCAGAAATGATCTGAAAGTCTGCAGCTGTGTATCTTGTCTCTCTAATCTCCCCCCCCCCCCCCGTCACCTAGTTCTCTTTCCAGAAAAAGTCACAAGCTATGACTTCTCGTGGTTCCCCCCCCCCCCCCACCATTTTGCTGGTTCTGTTGTTGTTCAGTCGTTAAGTCGTGTCCGACCCTTCGTGATCCCATGAACCATATCCCGCCAGGCCTTCTTGTCCTCCACTATCTTCCTGAGTTTGCTCATTTTCATGTTCGTTGCATCGGTGATGCTGTCTAACCATCTCATCCTTTGCCTTCCCCTTCTGCCTTCAATCTTTCCCAGCATCAGAGTCTTCTCCAGAGAGTCCTCTCTTCGCATTAGGTGGCCAAAATATTTGAGCTTCAGCCTTAGTATCTGTCCTTCCAGGGAACAGTCAGGGTTGATTTCATTTAGGATTGACAGTTCGAAAGCATCTATTCTTCCGCGCTCAGCCTTCCTTATGGTCCAACTCTCGCAACCATACATTGCTACTGGGAACACCATCGCCCTGACTATGCGAACTTTTGTTGGCATGGTGATATCTCTGCTTTTTATTATGCTGTCTAAGTTTGCCATAGCTTTCCTTCCAAGGAGTAAGCGTCTTTTAATTTCATGGCATGCACCAGCAAAATGAATCTGAAGATATTTCTGGAAAATACAGCTGTATTGCAGACTGCACTGGGGGACTGATTTTGTTGCCGTGCATTTCAGAGGAACTTCAGAGGCAATCGATGACTTTAATATTTTTTAAGGTTCTTTCCATAGAGAGGTAACTTTGGCTGCATCCACAAAAGAGAAGACTCATAACTTGTTTCTCTGGAGAAGGTCTGCCAGGAAATCTCACCCAGTTGGGTGTCCGAGTTGCCTCTTTTGCCAGGCAATATACCACTTGGGGTTCATTCACCAGGTATGGGAAGACAGTTGTTGCGCTTCTCTTCTGTGTGTGGTTGTATTGCCCAAGGAAAAGAATATCGGGTGTCATTGAGCCAGGCTTAACTCCGCCTAATAGAACCTCGCACCCAGCTCCTAGAAAATGGATGTAGATACCCAGGAATTTGAAATCACCTGGCAGCCCAGTTTAATAAAACTATGGCTGCAATCCTATATGCACTTACGGGAGAGTGAGTCCCATTTAACTCAATGGGGCTTATGCATAGGATTGTATCCCCTGACAATTAAGTCCAGTCGTGTCCGACTCTAGGGTGTGGTGCTCATCTCCATTTCAAAGCCGAAGAGCCAGCGTTGTCCGAAGACGCCTCCATGGTCATGTGGCCGGCATGACTCTCCTTGCTGCAGCGCGTAGCATGCAGTTGGAACACGGAGCGCTGTTTACCTTCCCGCAAGCGGTACCTATTTATCTACTCGCATTGACATGCTTTGGAACTGCTAGGTTGGCAGGAGCTGGCCAAGCAACGAGCGCTCACCCTGTCGTGGGAATCGAACTGCCGACCTTTAGATCGACAGCTTATGGTTCAGCGGTTTAACCCGCTGTGCCACCCGCTGGCTTATTCCCTTGGAAAAGAGAACTCGGGGGGAAGATGGCCACATGGGGAACCCAGCATTCTTAGGCCTCATCTATTATTTCCTTAAACTTGAGACAGTCGTAACACATATTAGCTGTTTCAGTGTGAACTAACTTGCTCTAAACTGGAGCTGGACATCTCCCAGAAGCCTTGTTGACTGGGCTCCTAGAAATGTGCGTAGGGATTCGAAGTTTCTGTTCAGCCTTGTGCAGAAACGGCTGCCATGATCAACATTTTGGCGATAGGAATTTGAGAGATTTGCTCGGCCCTGCCCCAGGTTTTTGGTGTTTTGCTAGTAACAGAGAACAAGTATGCCATCTTGATTCTGTCACAAAGCTCTGTTGTGGTTTGGTTCGGTTGAACCAAGCGAGCGATTATATTTGGAGGAGAAGGGAAGCCTGGGTCTCTGGTAATTCTGATCTTTAGGGAAGAGTGTTCCTTCCCCCCCCCCATATATTTTTTATTAATATATTAAAACATAAAAACAATACATATTTCATAAAGTTATAGCAAGCACGAAGCAATACATCCTACTAGCATACTATTCACTATTTTCTACATATAATATCCAACTAAGCCAAAATAACACCCACATTCTATTCATTAAATCCGCATATCATCACGTCGTTCTTCTCTCTCTCTCTCTTAAAAAAAATCGATAAATGGTTTCCAGTTATTCACGAAAAGGTTAACTGACTTTTCCTTAATTAAAATTGTAAGTTTATCCATTTCTGCATAGTCCAAAACTTTCAGTCGAGTGTTCCTGACTTCTTGGAATATATTGGGCTCTGTCCCTTAACCCATGACTGCCATCCAGCTGCGTTTTTAGCTTTGAATGCTTAATCTTGGTACAGGTGTGCCCACCTTGCCTAGGGGATGCTCCTGTGAATTTCCAAGCATGAGAGATTGTGCATGAACGATACGTTTGAGCCCAGCACTGAGATGGACCTATCTCCAAATGGTTTGTTCACATGATTGGAGTCACCCTGTCAGTACAAGGTTGCAGGGATGTGGATCAAGTCTGACACCAAGTCTCAAGTCAAGTCCCAAGTCTTTGCCCCCAAGTCCCGAGTCTTTGGTTGCGAGTCCCTGTCTATTAAATGGGTAAATAAAATTTAAAAACCTGAATAAAATTCGACTTGTCGTAAAAGGCTCCAAGTCTCGAGTCAAGTCTTTTGAGTCTTACAACCGCCGAGTCAAGTAATTGACATGACCTGAGTCCGACTTGAGTCCGAGTCAATGGACTCAAGTCTACATCACTGCAAGGTTGTCACCTTGAATCAACAATATACCTGTGTATGGTGGGGCAGTTTTCATTACATCCTCTTACATATTATTTATTTTATTTTTCACATTTTTATACCGCCCTTCCTCCAAGGAGCTCAGAGTGGTGTACATATTTCCTCCCCTCCTTTTTGTCCTCACAACAACCCTGTGAGGTAGGTGGGGCTGAGAGATAGTGACTGGCCCAAGGTCACCCAGGAAGCTTCGTGGCTGAGCGGGGATTTGAACCTGGATCTTCCAGGTCTAAGTCCGACTCCCAAACCACTACACCATCCTCTTACGTATTATTTCCACCTATTCCCAAGTGACTGACTGCTTTTCTTGTTCCCTGTCCTGTACTTGCAATGCATTGTGGTTTGGATAATTTGGGATCTGATGTTTGGGAAGCTCCCTTGGGACAAGGGGTCGAACTTTGGTGGTGGCTTCCTAATTTAAGAAGGCGCTTCTTAAATTAGCTTCTGGG
Source organism: Plestiodon gilberti rubricaudatus (assembly GCA_026170595.1). NCBI lineage: Eukaryota > Metazoa > Chordata > Lepidosauria > Squamata > Scincidae > Plestiodon > Plestiodon gilberti. Next base: position 37,656,664 of record JANXHW010000008.1, read on the forward strand.
GGGGGGGGGGCGCTAGATATTGCTAGCAGAATTCTCAACTGTATTTCCTGGGATTCCTTTTTTTTGGGGGGGGGAACCATGACAGTTGAACCCTGAATAAAGCTGGTCATGTGTGTGTTGTGTTTCTGTCTCACCCTCCTTTGAGGATTTCAGGACAACATATACAGCGTTTCCCCCCACCCCACTTTTATCCTAATAAGAAGAAGGGGGGAGACTGAATAAGCCATTATACCCTGAGAGGTACAAATGCTGTTGCCGTCTTTTCCCTGTATCTTTTTCCTCAAATGAATTAAAAATGGTGTTCTCTCTCTCTCTCTCTCGCGTGTGTGTGTGTGTGTGTGTGTCTCTTGCAAGTAAAAATATAGAGGTGTTGCTGGTGCTTTTCAGCCAAATTCTGGCGAGTGCAGTTGGTGTTGAATCACTCCAAGGAGAGAGAGGCATTCTCTGTAAAGAAATATAGGCCAGCAAATGAGCATGCTCTGTTTATATTTTATATATACAGTACTGGGAAAGAATTTGAGTTGTAGATTTTTTTTATTTGTGTGTGTGTGTGTGTGTGTGTGTGTGTGTGTGTGTTGAGTTAAGTAGGAAGCTTTAGGTTCGTGACTGCTGTTTGTAAAGACAGAATGTCGGCAACAGCACAATCTTTTTCAAAGAAGGGGGGGATCCCCTTGAGCATGTCAGTGTCCTCGGGTGCACTAATGGAGCTTTTTGGGACCCCGACTTTAGGATCCCTTGTTGATTTTGATCAATTGGCTCCTGGTTCACAACTTATGCAGCTTTTGCTGGAAACACCAGTGAGTACAATACTCTTCTGATCCCTATAAAAGTGTTTTAAAGCATGTTCAGAGAGGAAAGCCACTTTTATTTTTTCCATGGCTGGGGGACCTTTCATGCCTTCAGAATATTTCTTGTCTCTGTATTAAGGTGTGTAGTGTTTTGTTGTGTTTTATTTAAAAGGCTTCACTTTTGTAATGGAAGTGGAGGCATTGGCGTGCAGGAAGAGGAAATGAGATGGAAACGGTGAGAACCAGTGGGGCTGGAGGGAGCTGGGTTCAAGTTCCCCTTGGCTGTGAAACTCACTGGCTGCAACTCACGGGCCGGTCATTTGTCTTTCAAGGTTGCCTGGATAAAATGGGGAAGCCCCACAATAAGCTTTACCCTGAGCTCCCTGGAGGAAGGGTGGGGAATAAATGTGATCAAACTAAATGCCGTTGGATGCTCATCTGGCCCGAGAATTCTGTGGTGGATATGTGAAATATAAAACGCCTTAGTTGAGGAATGCTTTTGTTCCAGGGGCTCCCTCCTTCCAAAGAAGCGTGTTTTGTTTTGTTGTGAACTGTGGTGGAAAACAATCCCGACAGTATTGGGAACGTAGAAGTTTGCTTTCTTCTTGGTCCATCTTCTAGCTTGACTGGCAGTGGCTCCCCCTGGTTTCAGAAAAGGATCTTTCTCTGTTCTACCTGGAAAAGCGGCCAGAAATTGAACCCGGTACCTTCTGCATGCAAAGCTGATGCTTTACCACTGAGCTTACAAACCCCCCCCCCCCCCCCCGGTTATGCATCAGAAGTTTTTGAGAATGCTCAGAACACCAACTTCTAAATCAAAACGCGGATCTAATTCAGTGGTCTGTTTCCAACTCTGTCCACCCACATATTTCTGAGAAGTTTGCAAGCAGAGCGCCATGGTGACAGTCCTCCCCCATTATTTTTCTCCATCACCATTTCTTGTCCAAGGTATACTATCCTTGGATTTGGAGGTTCCACTTGATTATGGTGGCCCATAGCTGTTGGTGAACCTATCCTGCTTGAAATTGGCGACTTCTTTCTTCCCTAGCTTAGCCTAGTCACGCTACGGAATGCTTCATCGGATCAGTTTTCTTTATCTTGGCTGCTGGCTCTTCTACTTTCTTCCACGATCAATCTGCTGCAGATCCAGCATATCAATGTGATCATCACTGAATGCTTAGGTGCACACAGAACGTTGCGTTGCAGACAGAACGTTGCAGACAGACACAAATCGGTTGTGTTGAGGGGAGAAGTGGAGCTAGGAGGAAAACGTGTGCAAAGATTCTTTTTTCTGGTGCCTAGCAGCAGAAATTGCTTTGTGTCCAAACACCGGAGCAGTGCAGGTGTTGTCCTACAAGAAGTTAGCGTGGAAAGAGAGAGGAGGCAAAGTATTTTGTGTGTGTGTGTGTGTGTGTGTGTGTGTGTGTGTGTGTGTGTGTGTGTGTGTGTGTGTGTGTTTTCTGAATCCTAATCTTCAAGGCCCAGTTTCTGGGATCATGTGCCAGTGGGAGGCCTAAAGACTGCAAGTTACAAAGTGTTGTTTGAGATGGGGATTTTTCTATTTACGCTTTAAGCTTATTAACCTGCATAATTCGGGGGGCTCCGAGCAGGAACCGGTGCTTGGATTTTCCACTCTTGGTTCCAGGTCATGCTGCCCAATGGCTGATTCAGGCCTGCGTGTATCTTGAAGTGCTTTATTTTCTATAGGAAAGGCTTGGCATTGACCTGGGGAGGAGTGACTTTTGCCTCGAAATCTTTCGGAATCTCTGTGCGAACGACATAATTAAAGACTTCTACGGAGACATGTTTAAAGGCCCAAAGACTCCTTCTCCCGTGCTAGGGAATGGTATGATAGCGTGTGGAAGTGTAATTCTTGAACATGTGCAATGGGTTGCAAAGATGCCAGAATTTCAAATAGCACAAGAAGGGATCTGCAAATCCCCTCCTCAATTGTTTCGAAGTGATTTTACAGAAGCTGCCCTTGTACCGCAGGTGGTTTTTTGCCAGGGCTGGCCTAAAGGGCATTAAAGTCTGCAACTTGGTCCTGAACATAAGCAGAGCCCTGCTGGATCAGGCCAAAGGCCCATCTAGTCCAGCTTCCTGAATCTCACAGTGGCCCACCAGATGCCTCAGGGAGCACACAAGACAGCAAGATACCTGTATCCTGTTGCCACTCCTTTGCATCTGGCATTAAAAAATAGCCTATTACTAAGACCAGGAGGTTGCTTATCCCCATCATGGCTTGGAACCTGTGATGGACGTTTCCTCCATCAATCTGCCCAATCCCCTTTTAAAGGCGTCCAGCCCAGGTGCCCTCACCACATCCTGTGGCAAGGAGTTCCACAGATTAATGGCACGCTGGGTAACGGAATCTTTTCTTTTGTCCGTTCTAACTCTTCCCGCCACTCAATTGTAGTGGATGTCCCCTAGTTCTGGTGTTGTGCCAGAGGGAAAAGAACATATTTCCGAGCCATGCTTTCTAGAAGGCTGCTTTCCCTTCTAGAAAGACAGGCTGCACACTAATGCTGGTATAACAACTCTATTCTCCCTACTAGCTCCCATCTCCCCATCTTATTCTGCCCTCTTATCCCGGAAATGTTTCTGCCGTTTTGACAGCATCTTGCTGGCCAGGCTGGCTCCTTGGATGTGTGGTGCCGGAGCAGCCCCTGCAGAGCGTTTGAACGACCATCCTGTCCAAGAGGCAGCTTTTCCCCATCCTCTCCACTGGAAAGATCCTGAAGCTTCACAGGGATTCCAGTTTGCCTGGGACCATTTTCCATAGCGCGCTTAGGGTTTTAAAGTCAGGGTTGTATGATTTTGTGTTTGGCTTGTAATATGAATGTAAAGGGTAGGAACATTTGAAGGAGAGAATCAGCAGGCAGGTGATATTTGACTGTTTCTCTGGCGGGTGGCACAGTGGGTTAAACCACTGAACCATGAGCTGTCGATCGAAAGGTCGGCAGTTCGAATCCGCAACGGGGTGAGCTCTCGTTGCTTGGCCAGCTCCTGCCAACCTAGCAGTTCCAAAGCATGTTAATGCGAGTAGATAAATAGGTACCGCTTGCGGGAGGGTAAACAGCGCTCCGTGTTCCAGCCGCACGCTACGCGCTGCGGCAAGGGGAGTCATGCCGGCCACATGACCACGGAGGCGTCTTCGGACAACGCTGGCTCTTTGGCTTTGAAATGGGGATGAGCACCACACCCTAGAGTCGGACACGACTGGACTTAATTGTCAAAGGTCACCTTTACCTTTTTTACCTGGCCATATTATCCTCTGCAGATCTTCTCCCTTGTGTAAATCCCATCCTAGGCTCCGAGACTGGGAATAAACCTGACTGGGATGAAATGGTTTGGGGTGCAGATGCTAGGTTAGGTGTACTCCCTCTTACCTGTCATTCCCCCCCCCCCCGGTAAATGCTCTCCCTCTCCTCCTTTCCCCACCCTCTCAATTTGTGGTGTTTAGTCAAACGCCGGCTTGGGAACACACATTGGCTATGGTCCGGTGTGCGTCTGTTCTTAGTGTAAACCTCAATTTGGCCTTCTCTGTGCGACTGTGAAGGCAAAAAGAAAGAAATGGTGGTTCTCAGAATTCTGCGCTAGTTTCTGCATCATGTGCAGAGAAACATGCACAATGTTAAATGCGTCCTCTAAATTATCTTGCGTTGCTTTTTTCTCTCCCCCCCCCCCGGCCCAGCTGAATTGCGACCCCTTGACAGAAAAGCTAGTACATGAAACCCAGAACTCTGATCTGTTTGTCGAAAGCAATTCACCAAAAATATGGATTAAATACAATCTAAATCTGAGGGAGATGGGTTTTTAAGTTTTGGCAGCTCTCTTGCGACTGTTTCACTTCTTCATATTTTACCAGGGAGGTTGTCGCCCGCGCCTTCACCCGAAGTTCGGCTTTTTCACGTTGCAGTATAGAAGGAAGCCTGCTTGGGGGAAATGAAGTGTTTCTGCCCAGCTACATACAGTGGGAATTGCAGCCGGCTGGTTATTTTTAGCATCTGGAGTTATCTCATTGCAAGCATGAGTCTTTGTGGTTGCAGATGCTTGGAGTGCCATGGGGGTGGCTGTTGACTTTTATTCCCCTTCCTGGTTCTCTTTGTGCCACCCTGATCTTACGGAGTAGAGACACCGCTTGGGCAAGAGCGGGGGCTTCGCCATTCGCGCCATGGGCACGTCATGGACTTAACACGCTACTTTCAGTTATTTTGCTTAGTCAATAAATTCTCTCCCCAAGAACAGGTAAGTCTTCTGCAGTGATTGGGGTTCTCTGTTATACGATGGTGTCTCTTTTTGCTTTGCTTTTTAATCGTCTGGTACATAAATGTGATGTGAAAATAGCGCTTGCTTACTTCCTGGGCAAGAGAGGCACATTTTTTTCTGCATGCATCCCTGCATGTGTTTTAGCTCCCACTGTGATACAACGGCTTGGCTTTCTGAAATGGGGATGCCAAACTGAGTCGGTTCGTTTTTTTTTATGATTAAGACTATTTATGTGCCGTTTTTCAATGGGGGAAAAAAAAAGTCCACAAAGTGGTCCACATCGCTAAATAAATTTCCCCTGTCTCAAAAGGGCTCGCAAACCTTAAAAAGATGCTGGTAAAACAGCAGCTGGAAAATCTGCTAGGCTGGGGTGAAGAGGGACAGTTGCTCTCCCCCTACTAAATACAAGAGGAGAGAGTTTTTGTGTACTTTTTTTTTTTTTTTTTTAGAGCATGGAACATGGATTTAGAGGAATTCACCTGTCTGCAGGTTTCTAGTCCTTGCTGTGTAGACACGGTTTGAAGCGTTCAGGCTGTTGAAATATTCTGGTTTTTCTGGGTGGCCAATATTTCTGTGCTGTTTGTCATTGCTGGTATGATTTTGCTGCACCTCACTAAGGCCAGTTCTTGCAGTCAGCATGAATTGTGCCAGCTGCTCGGTTCCTTGCCAACAAACCCAGTTTTTATACTCTCTTGATTTTATTTTTCTTGTCGGGACTTATTCTGAGATGTAGAACTGTGAATTGGCTTGACCCACATTTTAGGCAGCATGTCTCTGCTGGCAGGCGGTGGGCACAGTGTGAAAGGCCCATTGCTTTTCATGCCTTCTTTCTGGGCTTCCTGGCCACTGTTGGAAACAGAATACTGGGGTAGATGGATCAGCTGGGCTCGTATTTTTCTAATGGGTATTCAGTTGTACTATGTGAACAGTCCCATATGACGATTCTGTTTTTAAGGGTCAAAGGAACAAGGCAGTTCATACCAGAACTGCATTTGCTGCACTGTATGCTACATATCCCTGTATTCTGACAGGCCAAAGGCCTGTGAAGCTCCAGTGTGCCACATGAAACTCCAAGTGAGAAGGGCAACTTTATTCACTATACAGGATGGCATATACTGTACAGAGCTGTGCCTACGGTGCATGCATGGAATCTCCATACACCCTTCTAACCTGTTGGATTCCACTGTATTTTATTGTGTGCTTATGTTTTGTTTTCACTTTATTGGTATGCTTATGTTTTGTTTTCACTTTGTCAGTATGCTTATGTTTTGTTTTCATTTTATCCACCTAATTTTCTCTTCAGCTTGAAACATTGGCCATGGAAAATGTTCCAACCATTTTTTTTTTTTGGGGGGGGGACATTTGGTTGCAAGCTGCAGTTTGGAAAGTTCCTGTAGTTCTGAAAACTTTGCACAGTAACTTATTCCTTCTCCTCCTTACCACCCCCAGACATTAATTTTGCCAAATGGCTTTATTCATGGCTGCACTAATTTTAGGAGCTACATGCATCTCCCAAATGTGCATTAGGCACATTTTTTTTTTTGGAGGACTTTGCACTTGGGTACCAACAAAGCCCATCTCAACCAGGCCACATCGGAGGATGTCTGTATCCGAAAGTATCCTAAAATGGCCTGAATCGCGACAAATAGCAGCTGGTACTAGTTGATGCATCTAAATACTGCTTTTCAGCACAGGACAGCAATTGAACGGGCCAAAGTATGTGTATGTGTGCGCTTGCATGTAGCTTCAGTAACCTTGCAGTGCCAGCCAGCAAGTTTCCAAGATGGTCCTCTTCAATCCACTCTCATCAGAGTGTTTTGGTGTATTATGGAGATGTCTGATGGGTGTGTGTATATGTTAATTTAATTGCTTTAATGATAAGATTTCCACAGCAGAGAATAGATACTCCCCTTGCCTACTCCAGGAGTTTCATAATCCATAAGAACATAAGAAGAGCCCTGCTGGAACAGGCCAAAGGCCTAGGTAGTCCAGCTTCCTGTATCTCACAGTGGCCCCACCAGACTCCTCAGGGAGCACACAAGACAGCAAGTGACCTGTATCCTGTCGCCACTCCCTTGCATCTGGCATTCGGAGATAGCCTATTACTAAAACAAGGAGGTTACTTATCCCCATCATGGCTTCTGTAACCTGTGATGGACTTTTCCTCCATGAATCTTTCTGCTCAGATTTGTGGCAGTAGTTTGCAAAAAGCATGTCCAGATTGGTTTCCACCAAACTCCTTAATGGTGACCATCCTAATTTATATGCAGTTATCCTTTAAAAGGCCAATAGTCATCGGCTTGTTTAATGGCAGGATGCCCTGCTTCAGGTTAATCTCATTTCCTGATGGAAGGGAACACCCAGATGTTCATATTATTTCAAGCAGCCTGGGTATTGGGTGGTTCTTGGCCCCAAGAGCCTGGGAAAGAGCAACATCTGCATACAGCTGGAGTCTGAATTCCTCTTGGCTAAATCTCATTCCTTCTGTTATTGGATCCTTTCTAATGACGGATGCCAAGAGGACCACAGCTGGTTAAAAAGAAGTAGGGACACCCCAGCGATGTCTGTCTGAGGGCCAAGATAAATGGAAGGAGAGGCAAGTTGAGTTCTGTTTCTGAGGTGTGTTGAGACAAGGACATGGTGGGCCAGGGGAACTAAGGAACTGCAGAAGGGTTTGCAGAGTCTGTAACAGATATGCATGCAGTGAGTGATTTAAAGTTCCCTAACAGGAAGGGGTGGTCCTTATAGGGACGGTGACCAATCCCAGTGGAGAGGGAAGGAGCAAGGGAAAGACCTGCTAAAACCATTGGGTCTCAGGAGACCTATAGAATCCAAGAGGGGAGCAGTGGCCCATGGAACAGGGTGCCAGTCTAGGAATAGGCATTAGCCCAGATTCAGAACCAAGGAATGAGGTTTAAGGAAATGACTGTGCCCTCCACCTATAGCCTCGGGTAAATTACTCAGCTGGCGTGTTCAAGGGCATGGTAGAATCTAGGACTCCCCTTAGAGGCTGAATGCTTTATTTGCTGTGCGGCTGTGGCTGTTTTTCTGAGCAGATGCTTTCAGAGAGTTGTCCACAATGACTTCGGGTCTTTTTCCCTCCACGGTGACAGTGAATTGTAAAGTTCAGCAGTGTGCATGAGTAGCTCGCATTAATTCTCCCGATACGTACACGGTCTTACATTTGTCAAGGAGCGGTTTCCTAGCGTTGTGTGTTCTTTGGGTTCTTCCCGCTATTCCGAGGGTTCTCCTCTTCCTCGCGGCCTGAGCGCTGCTTCGTAGCGTCTTAGGTTTTTTTTCCCCTCCTTCATTCCATGCTCTGGATTGGTCTGTGAGACCTGGATGGCTGCAAGTAGCAAGCTCTTCCAGGGCTGCTGCCTGAGATTTCAAGGAACAGCTGTGCTACGAATCTGTATTGCCTTTATATCACTTAAGTAGCCGTGGTCCTTCCCCGCCCCCCCCCCCCAAAATCTGTGAATTGTAGTGCGAAATGCAGAGTATCCTCGGTTAGCGATCCTGATCTCCCACTGATAGAACTACAATTCCCAGGGTTTCTTGAGTGTGGTGCTTAAACCAAACTCTGTGCCATATGTATGACAAATCCTGCAGTCCTAGTGACTTAATGCGGTGCCTCATACATGACTAATGCATGCTACTCTCGACTCAGCTACCCACCCTCCCATCTTCTTAACTGAGCTCTGTCATCTATTCAGCGTGAACAGACTTTACACCAACTCGTTTTTGCACATGGCTTGAGTAGGTCCATAGATTCTTCCAGAGGAGGAGATGAGAGAGGGGGACAGACTGCTCCCTTTCAGGAGCAGCTAGTGGCCTCACTGGGACGAAGTGGCTCACTGGGACAAAGTGGCAAGGTAAAAAAGACACAGCGAGTTAAGCAGCTGGGCGAGGAGAAGGTAAGTTAACTCTCTCAGTTGTGCAGCTTTGTCTAGCTTTAATTTACCATTAACTGTAAAGGACTTGGTTAAAGCTACCTTAAGCTACCTTAAACTTAAGATAGAACTAAGCCTAGCTAGAACTAAGCCTAGCTAAGTAGAACTAAATATAACCTGAGGAGGGGAATTTTAAGGTCCAGTAGCTAGGACACAGGCACAGAAGCTAGGTGAGGAAATTAAATAGATTCAAATAAACAAACAAGCACCTATCGAAAAGGCAAGGGGCAGAAACTGGACAAGCCTGGGAGCGGATTCTAAAGAGAATTGCAGTCCAAATCTAAACAGGTCTACTCTGAGTAAAACCAGTGTTTACTCGAGAGTAAAAGCCCAGGGCAGAGACCTGAGTCTACTTTAGAGTAGGAGCCCAAAACAAAACAGGAGGAGGCTAAAAGAAGGGGAGAAAGCAAGCTAAACTACACCTTAAGCAGAGTTAAACTTAAGCAGAATTTAAAACATACAGTTTAAAACATACAGACCGCATGGTATAGTAGGCCAGATGTAAATTGAGGCAGCAGCAGGAACAATAGCAACAGGAATTTCCTGCCAGTAAACCCCATCAGGCCCCACCCCCCTTAGAGGCCAATCTTTTCAAACTTTCAGGTAGGCAGGGGGAGGAGCTACACAACAGTTTAAATCTGGGGCTGGTTTGCGAGTGAGCCCTTTCAGGAGCAGCGAGTGGCCTCACTGGGACGCAGTGGCTCACTGGGACAAAGTGGCAAGGTAAAAAAGACACAGCGAGTTAAGCAGCTGGGCGAGTTCAGCAGCGGGGTGAGGAAGCCAGGCCCCACACACTGCCCGGCACTTCTCCTCTGTGGAGAGGAGAGAGGAAGAGAGGAGAGCTCCAACAACCTTGAAGAGAGGAGAGCTCCAACAACATTAAGGTACCCAAACTTTGATAAATCCATAACTTGCACTCAAAAGCTATGCAGTCAGACAGCCAGCAGAAGGGTGGGGGCTATCCAGTGTTTTGCACTGAGTGTCTCATGTATGACTATCTGCCTCTTGGGCACAAGTCATGGGTGTGTGCTCGGTGCAAAGAGCTCCAGGCTCTCAGGGAACGGGTTCGCTCCCTTGAAGCCACGGTTGCTGACCTGGAGAAGCAGAGACAGGTAGAGAGGAACCAGGGTGAGACTTCTAGGGACGTGGAGGCGTCGTCCTACCCTCAGTTGGCCAGCTCCTCAGCTGCCAGGAAAGGGAGTCTCAGGGCTGGAGGACGTCGCTCTGGAAAAGAGGGAAACAATCCCACAGTGGGGACCCCTTCTTCAGGTGATGGGCCTGTATCCAGTCGCACTATGGATACTCCTCTGGGGAGGGGGCGAAGGGGGCTTCTTGTCGTGGGTGACTCTATAGTCAGGAACATAGAGAGGGGGGTCTGTGACGGATGTGAGGACCGCACGGTGACTTGCCTACCTGGTGCGAAGGTTGCGGACATCACCTCTCGTCTAGATAGGCTGGTAGAGAGTGCTGGGGAAGAGGTAGCGGTTGTGGTGCATGTTGGCACCAACGACATGGGGAAATGTAGGCGGGCGGTCCTGGAGGCCAAATTTAGGTTGCTAGGTAGGAAGCTCAAATCCAGGACCCCAAAGGTAGCGTTCTCAGAAGTGCTACCTGTTCCACGCGCAGGGCCAGCTAGGCAGGCGGAGCTCAGGGGTCTCAATGCGTGGATGAGACACTGGTGTCAGGAGGAGGGGTTTAAGTTTGTTAGGCACTGGGGAACGTTTTGGGACAAGGCGGGCCTGTACAAGAGGGACGGGCTTCACTTGAACCAAAACGGAACCAGACTGCTGGCACATAACATTAAGAAGGTGGCAGAGCAGCTTTTAAACTGACTCCTGGGGGAAAGCCGACAGGAGCCGAGGGGCATCCGGTTCGGGACTCCTCATCCCTAGGGAATGAGGGTGCAGAGGATGGGGAACAGTCAAGTAATAGCAGAGTAAAAATTGGGAGTGGTAGCGTGATGGGACATGACAGCCAGTCTAGCAGGACAGAGGGCTGCAGGAATAAAGGTGCAAACATGCAGCCCTTCTTGGGGGACCAGGTATATAAGTGCTTTTATGCAAATGCCCGAAGTCTACGGGCAAAGATGGGAGAACTGGAATGTTTGGTGGCTAGGGAAAACATTGACATAGTAGGTATAACAGAAACCTGGTGGAGTGCGGAGAACCAGTGGGATACTGCAATTCCAGGATATAAACTCTATAGGAGTGACAGAGAGGGGCGTGTTGGAGGTGGGGTGGCCATCTATGTCAAAGAGGGGGTAGAATCCACCAGAGTAGAGCTGGAGGGGGGCTCTGACTCCTCCGTAGAATCACTGTGGGTTAGATTACCAGGCTCAAAGAGTGATGTAATAGTAGGGGCATGCTACCGTCCTCCAGATCAAAAACCGGAAGGGGATCTTGAAATGAGGAAGCAAATCAGGGAGGTGTCAACAAGAGACAGGGTTGTAGTCATGGGGGACTTCAATTATCCTCACATCGACTGGGTCAATTCATGCTCAGGTCATGAAAGAGAGACTGGATTTCTGGATATGTTAAATGACTGTGCCTTAGAGCAGCTTGTCACGGAACCGACCAGAGGACAGGTGACTCTGGACTTGATATTGTGTGGCACTCAAGATCTGGTCAGGGAGGTAAATGTTACCGAACCGTTGGGGAATAGTGACCATGCTGCGATCTGTTTCGCCATGCATGTCGGAGGGAGAGTGCCGAGCAAATCTGACACGAAAACCCTTGACTTCCGAAGGGCTGACTTCCACAAAATGAGGAGACTAGTTAAAAAAAAGCTGAAAGGGAAGGTAAAAAGAGTCCAATCGCTCCAGAGTGCATGGAGGCTGTTTAAAACAACAGTCATAGAGGCCCAGCGGGAGTGTATCCCACAAAGGAGGAAGGGCTCGACCAAGTCCAGGAGGGTGCCGGCATGGCTAACAAGCACAGTTAAGGAAGCTATAAAAGGCAAGGAAGCTTCCTTCCGTAAATGGAAGTCTTGCCCTAGTGAGGAAAATAAACAGGAGCACAAACTGTGGCAAAAGAAATGTAAAAAGATGATACGGGAGGCCAAGCAAGACTTTGAGGAACGTATGGCAGGCAACATAAAAGGGAATAATAAAAGCTTCTTCAAATATGTTAGAAGCACGAAACCTGCCAGGGAAACGGTTGGTCCGCTGGATGGTGAGGGAGAGAAAGGGGTGATAAAAGAGGACTTGGAGACTGCAGAGAAATTAAATGAGTTCTTTGCATCTGTCTTCACGGCAGAAGACCTCGGGCAAATACCGCTGCCGGAACGGTCTCCCCTGACTAAAGAATTAAGTCAAATAGAGGTTAAAAGAGAAGACGTCTCAGACTTAATTAACAAAATAAAGATCAATAAATCACCAGGCCCAGATGGCATCCACCCAAGAGTTCTGAAGGAACTCAAGAATGAAGTTGCTGACCTCTTGACCCAAATATGCAACTTGTCCCTTAAAACGGCCACTGTGCCAGAGGATTGGAGGATAGCTAATGTCACGCCAATCTTTAAAAAAGGAAGGAGGGGGGACCCGGGAAACTACAGGCCGGTCAGCCTAACATCTGTTCCAGGGAAGATGGTGGAAAGTCTCATTAAGGATAAAATCTTAAAATACATAGAAGAACAAGCTCTGCTGAGGGAGAGTCAGCATGGCTTCTGCAAGGGGAAGTCTTGCCTCACAAACCTGTTAGAATTTTTTGAAAAGGTCAACAGGCATGTGGATGCGAGCGAACCCGTGGATATTATATATCTGGATTTTCAGAAGGCGTTTGACACGGTCCCTCATGAAAGGCTCCTGAGAAAACTCCACAGTCAGGGAATAAGAGGGCAGGTCCTCTTGTGGATTAGGAACTGGTTGAAGACCAGGAAACAGCGAGTGGGAGTCAATGGGCAATTTTCACAATGGCGAGAGGTGAAAAGCGGTGTGCCCCAAGGATCGGTCTTGGGACCGGTGCTTTTCAACTTATTCATAAATGACCTGGAGTCGGGGATAGGCAGTGAGGTGGCCAAGTTTGCAGATGACACTAAACTTTTCCGGGTGGTGAAGACCAGCAGGGATTGTGAAGAGCTCCAGAAGGACCTCTCCAAACTGGGACAATGGGCAGCAAAATGGCAGATGCGCTTCAATGTAAGTAAGTGCAAAGTGATGCACATTGGGGCAAGAAACCAAAATTTCACATATACGCTAATGGGTTCTGAGTTGTCTGTGACGGATCAAGAGAGAGATCTTGGGGTGCTGGTGGACAGGTCGATGAAAGTGTTGACCCAGTGTGCGGCGGCTGTGAAGAAGGCCAATTCCATGCTCGGGATCATAAAAAAAGCGATTGAGAATAGAACGGCCAATATCATTATGCCTTTGTACAAATCGATGGTAAGGCCACATCTGTTGTGTCCAGTTCTGGTCACCACACCTCAAAAAGGATATAGTTGAATTGGAAAAGGTGCAGAAAAGAGCGACCAGAATGATTCGTGGGCTGGAGCACCTCCCTTATGAGGAAAGGCTACAGCGTCTGGGGCTTTTCAGCCTAGAAAAAAGGCGCCTGAGGGGGGACATGATTGAGACTTATAAAATGATGCATGGGATGGAGAGAGTGGATAGAGGGAAATTCTTCTCCCTCTCGCACAACACCAGAACCAGGGGACATGCACTAAAATTGAGTGGAGGGAGAGTTAGAACAGACAAAAGAAAATATTTCTTTACCCAGCGTGTAATTCATCTGTGGAACTCCTTGCCACAGGATGTGGTGATGGCATCTGGCCTAGATGCCTTTAAAAGGGGTTTGGACAGATTCATGGAGGAAAAGACCATCACAGGTTACAAGCCATAAGCAACCTCCTGGTTTTAGAAGTGGGTTTTCTCTGTGCCAGGTGCAAGGGAGTGGCGACTGGACACAGGTATCTTGTTGTCTTGTGTGCTCCCTGAGGCATCTGGTGGGGCCACTGTGTGACACAGGAAGCTGGACTAGATGGGCTTTTGGCCTGATCCAGCAGGGCTCTTCTTATGTTCTTATTATGTTCTTATGACTGACAGCGCAATCCTATCCAATTTACACCACTGGTACAGCGAGAACGGGAGGCCCCAGAATGGAAGGGGGATTCAAATCCCCTTTCCGTTCTGGGGCCTCCCGTTCTCACTGCACCGATGGTGTAAGTTGGATAGGATTGCGCTGTGACCGACCGACCGACCACTGCAATCAAACTGCTTTTTAAAATTCGCAATGTGCGATAGATTTTGTTTTGTTTCTGTTGTTCTTTTCTTTGTATCTGTGCTTTGGCACAACAGCGTACCATGGAACCTGTTTATCTGCCCCCAAAGTTATTCTACTGTTAAATATGGCAGCATTTTTTAAAATGCCTCCTTGGACATTTGCTTTGGCAGGGGAAAGGCGGGGTATAGCTTTTTAAAAAAATAGAGAAATGACATGAATTGGCATTTGGCTTGGGAATAAATAAAAAGGTGTTGTACATTCATTTTTTTTTAAAAAAATAGGCTAACAGTGACCTGCCCTAGGCAGGATGTGGCCCGTGCCGGCACAGCCAGGGCTCACCTTGGTGGAAGGGGACGTTGTTGAAATACTTTGAAATGCAATACTTTCAAAAGGATTTTGAATTAAGAAGGCCCCTAATACTACTTTTTAGTCAGTATTTCTTTATTTTCCTTCCTTTTTGTCATTCCTTTAAGGGGCTTTCAAATATTGGATTTGATTGGAAATTATGATGGCTTGTTTATGGTCTCTTGACCCAACTTTTGACCTGTGGAAGAGGATACCCCCCTTTTTTTTTTGACGTTTTAGTTTGTAGTCTGTTGTCTGTCTTGGCAGAATCTTCTTCCCTACTCCTGATTTTAGGCTTCACATAGGCTAATTGCCAACAGTTTGGTTTTTTTTAAAAAAAATGCAACTTGGACTTAGTGCGGAAGAAGCAAGCTGTGCTCTCCGAAACACTCTCAGTTATGGATAGGATGAGATTTGTACCGATGCAACTGAATTTTACCTAAAACAAAGTTCAGAACGAATGTGGAGGTTCTTTCTTGTGTTTAATAAGGGGGTGTTGGAAGCAATAGAGTTCCGATCAGCTGAGCAGGGGCTACTGAAGGATCAAAAAATGGACTTGATGATTTAGTTGTGTCACATTCTATAGATTGGTAGCATTAAGGGGGAAAAATGAAAATTTTGCAGTAGAACAGGTGGTTACCATACAGATACACCTGAATGTGAACTGATAGCTCACTTGTGGATTGGTACGAGAAGATTTGAGGTTTATGGGTTGAATACTGATGTTGAGGTTGGCATCCTTGTATATTTAGTCGCATGTTCCTTAATGCTCGTCTCAGAGCCAGTTCAAGCATGCAAGAAAGAACTGCCACAACCTTCCATTCCATGAGAAATCAGACTTGGAACTTGTCACTTCTTTTCTCTTGTGCACACATGCGCATGTACACACACATGCATGATTTGGTCAAGGGGGAAAAATGCTCCATTTGCCACTTTAAAATGAGCATTGCATGCAACTGTTATATTGGTGTGAAGTTTGTCCAGTTTCATCTGCAACTATTACATGTACAGATGGACCCCCATATCCACTGATCCACGGTTTCAGTTATCCACGGATCGTGGGGAACCCCCCCCCCCCCAGGCTTTTACTATTTTCCCCAGTAAGCTTAGTTTCTTCCTTAAATAAGCAGGAGAAGCAGCCTCTGGCTGCTTATTGCAGGCAAGTAGAACAAGGCTAAGTTCTAGAGAGACTCTACAAGGTTAACAGAAACCTTGCAGAGCCTCTCTAGGACTTAGTCTCATTCTACTTGCCTGCAATGGAGACTGCTTCTCTGTTTGTTTTAAGGAAGAAACAAAGCTTGCTGAAAGAAAAATAAGAGCTGGGGGGGCATGCACGCCTGCCCGCAGGAGAGGCAGGGTGGGGGGCCCTCGGGAAACCATGGAGGGAGTGTCCGCTCCTATCCACGGTTTCAAGTATCCACGGAGAGGCCTGGAACATATCCCCAGTGGATATGGGGGGAGTACTGTATGCATATGCTATTAAAAAGAACTAAGCCTGGTGGCATTGTCACAATATTTTAGATATAAACTTGAACATATTAATTTCCCAGCTGTTTCTCTGCAAATAGCACTCAGTCTATAAGCAAGATCAGTACTGATATAAAATACTGCAAATATTTCCCTTGCATTCTCTCCCCCAAAACACACACACACACACACACACACACACACACACACACACACACACACACACACACACACACGAGTCCCAAGAAAATGGACGCACTTTATAGTGTCAAATTTATTATGCTATAGTTCACGCACATACTGTAATTTGCACGTGTGCTGCACATGGTGTACACAGAAGCAGTTGCTTGACCCAGTTAATTACTGTAATTAGTTAATGAATTAGACCTAGTGCTCAGAGTATTCCCCATTGGCATCTATATGCCCCTGACATGGTTGACGAAGGGATCTGCAGGCATCCGCCAGCATATGTGCTGGGATGGTTCCACATATCCCTTCAATTGCTTCCCTTAGGTCAGCGACTTTCCAACCTCTTTCATCTCTCGGCACACTGACAGGGCGCTAAAATTGTCAAGGCACACCATCAATGTTTGGACAATTGACAAGGCACACCATGCTGCTGGTGGGGAAGCTCACATCCCCCAATGGCCCTGCTAATAAACGACCCTCCCCCAAGCTCCCACAGTACGCTTGTGAACCATGCGCGGCACACTGGTTGAACATGGCTGCCTTAGATGTTTGAGTGTTTCACTAACCCTTCTGAGCTTGCGAGAGGTGTGCCTGCACCCTCACCGGAATGATTTTCTATTCAGATGATTATCTTGGAGCCAGGCCATGAGGGATGGGTGTTCCACACTATCATTCCTGCACCTGCACATAAAGGAGAACCTCACTGGCTCAGTTTTTGGAACACCTGAGAGTTGCGTTGGATATAACCAAGTTAAACTGTGTGTACATTTTTTTGAGACGCCCTGTGTGTGTATGTGTGTGTGTGTAATAGTTTTGTTTCCCAAACGTTTTCGACCTGTGGCTCCCTTGACCATTGGCCGTGGCTCCCCATGGCATGATGTTGATGCCTGCCAATTGGCATTGCACTGTTTTCCGAGAGGATTCTGTGGGACTCCGCGGCTCCCCTGGCTAGTTTCCGTGCACACCTCCCAGTTTGGGAACCACTGGTTTAATCCCAAACCCACCTACACACCCCTCCCTCAGTCTCTTGCCCTCTTTCTTAATTGCAAACCCTCCGATGAAGTTGTGTGCTTTGAATTTCGGGGCGCTCTTGCCCAGAACCACAAATGTCTCTGAGACATGTGGACTTCAGCATTTGGTTTTGTTGTGCATGGATAAGAGCACGTACCGCCGCCCCAGAATGCACTTGTAACTCTAAGGTTACTTGGAGATCGCATGTAGGAGCCCAGGTGTGGATGGGTGCTGTTAGTCTGCAGGCCCAACAGTATACGGAATGCTTTCTGCTGAAGTTACATGGTGTGATTCAGCTGTCCCTGAACCGTGTCAGGGTAACACATTTTTGGGAACGTTTTTGAGCTCCCTGGAGGAAGACAGGGTGTGTGTATAATGAATAAAATCGGATTATTAGCTCAGGTTTTGCCCTGTTTTTGCAGGTTTTGTTACTATATCTGCTTCTCTCCCCCCCCCCCCCCCCAGATTCACATGAAGGTCAAAGACTGACCTGTTAAATGTCCACAGATGCAGCAAGAGTCCCAGGGACAAGGTTGCCAAAATAATGGAAAGCTTCGTAATATGGGACAGGGGGAAAGAGCCTCCAAGACTTCAGCTCTGTGCCGATAATACTGCTTTGCCACCACACCCTTAAGGCTGAGCCAGAGAATGCAGTCTCTGGGAGAGGAGGAATGAATAAATTGCCTGTTACAATAATTTACTTTCCAGCTTGCATTCCTCTCCGCTTGTACATATGTCATTTCGTGCTCTGCTCCAAGCCCAGTGGGGATAGAAAAGAGGTTTCAGAAGCATGGATGTTCTTGTCGTCGTCCTGGTATATGCTGCCCCTATTAAAGAACTGGGGGGTGGTTGGCGTTCTGGCTCCTTTTGCCTTGTCAAGGAGTAGGAGGGGATTGTCTTGGCTAATCTCTGACTTGAAGGCTTTGCTTTTCCCTTCATTTAATTTTTTTTTTTTTTTGGTAAAAGAACCAAGGCAGGGCGACGATGAATCATAGCTAGCGATGACGTAAGAACATAAAAGCCCTGCTGGATTAGGCTGAAGACCCATCTAGTCCAGCATCCTGTTTTCCCACTGTGGCGTGCTAGCTCCTTGGGGAAACCCGCTAGCTAACGAGAGAGGCAGATCCCTCTCCCGCCATTGCTCCCCTTCAACTGGGTATTTCGCTCACAGTGATTCTGCAGAGGAGTCCGGTTCCCCCAAATTTTCTCGGTTGTGTTTTGATATGCAGAGCCCAATATGCCGCCCCTCCCCACCCTTTCTGTATAACTTGTATCCTGCAATTACCATCTCCAACTGGTTATCTCTGTGCCACCATGTTTCCATTACTCCCACTCTATTTATTTTTTTCCACATTTTTTATACCACCCTTCCTCCAAGGAGCTCAGGGTGGTGTACATAGTTCCTTTCCTCCTTTTTTATCATCACAACAACCCTGTGAGGTAGGTGAGGCTGAGGGATGGTGGCCCAAAGTCATCCAGGACGCTTCATGGCTGAGTGGGGATTTGAACCTGGATCTTCCAGGTCTAAGTCCAACTCCGGAACCACTACACCATCCAGGCTCTCTCTATCTGTGTTCTCCTTTGCCACCAAGCACTCCAGCTTCCCTACCTTGGCTCAGCGGTTTCTGGCATTTTCATACATTGTCCTCATTCGAATGTTATGTGCCTTTTCCCCCCTGCTGGCTTTTACTCTCTTTAAGCAAATGTCTTATCCTACCGTACATTGTACCCTTTCTCTTTCCGGGTGGTCTAGAGAACATTTATCTCCTCGTCCCATAGGCATGATTTGGCCCAAACCGGATGCTCCCCAACTCCCTTTGGCTTTCAGAGCGATGTATGCAACAGGTTCAAGCTGGGCTAATTTATGTTACAAAATAGAACCTGTTTTTGTTAGCCAGCAGCAGCAGCAACAATCTTTTCACAATGCACACCATGTGTGCGCTATGTTTGTTTAAAATGGCAGCTGCCCAGCAACTCACATGGCTGCACTTTGGCGGTCGTTCTTAACGCAACACGCATGCCCCACCTTTTGTTGATTTATGGTAGCAGAAAGGAAGAGCAAGGGGTAAGTGCTTCTAACCCCTTCCCCACTCAAGCCCCCAGCGGTAGTTGAATCTGCCACCACCAACACAATCCCTCCTTGCTCTCGATTTTCCGTCATCGATCCTCCAGAAGCGCCAACCGTTCTGCTTCATCTTCGGAAGTCTCATTCGGACTTCCGATTAACCCCGGGGCTCGCGAAAAAGTCTGGCTCGTGCCCTGACTGATACCTTGGATATCTAATGACCCCGTTTTTGTTTGTGAGTAAAGTGCGCGGTGGCCGCAAATGGCGCAGCGACAAGGGAACATTTCCTGCCGAGCCTGTGGAGCGTGAAGAGTTAGCTCCTCATCACACAGGACTGACGACGGTTTGATTTCCAGCTGCCAAAAAAGGCACGGACACAGAGCAGTATATTTTCCAGATATTTTGCACATAAGCAGTCTTAATCGTCATGGCCACAAGGATCCTGGATAACTGTGCTGGACAGTTCTTTTTCCCCATCGGATCAGACCTGCGCAGTTGGCTTCTCTCTCTGTGGTGGTTTGCACGAATTTTGCGAATTGCACGAATTTCGGCAAAGCGCAGTGGCAACGCGATTCTTTTGCTCGGTGAACCACTTTTTGTTGCAAAGCGGTCTTATAAATATCCTTAAAAATGACCATAACAGCCGAGGGGAAAATAGCAACTGAAAGACTCGGCGCTCGGAACTGGTTTTCCACTTCCTTGCCTTTGCCCCACATTTCATGCTCCCTTCTGGCCGCCTTCCACAGCATCTACCTTTTCACTCCAGCTGTTTGACCTCATTGCTGCTTTCTGCATGCGCTGAAAGCCGCTGTGATCCAGAAGTTTCGTCCTCAAGAGGAATTTTAGAAAAGACGCTCGTGCGTTTTTTGAGTCCGTTGGCGTTCGGGCGTCGTGTCAGGGTTGTGTGTGCTTTCCCTACTTGTGCTACTGACTCTGTATATGTGTGTGTTTGTTTTTTAAATGATTTTATTTTTTTAAAAAATTAAGCCTTGAACGATGGCCTGCAGGAGACGGATAAAACCATTTTGGGTTCAGAAGGCCCTTTTGGATACTTGCTTTTTTATTGCTTTGTTCACTCTTATTCTGTGATTTTATTGCTCATACTTAGAGGTTTAGATTTAAAACTGACAATGGTGGTTAAATGGGTCTTTATGATTGTTTGAGCTTCCATGGGGTATCTTTGGATCCAAATTTTTTGTAAGGGATTTTGATCCTGTCCCTCTCCTCCCTCCCCCCATAATGGGATGCCCAAGGCAGCTTACAAAAGCCATAAAATGCAAAGGCAGAAAATTAGAATAAAATCTAATGATAAACAATGACAGTGGCGTCACTAGAGTTGGTGTCACGCAGTGTGGTAAGTCATAGTGCTATCACTCCCATGGACCTCATCCCAGTGATTTGCCTAGGGTATTGGACACCCAGTGTGGGTTGTTTTAAGCCACTTTGAGATATTCTCCCCCCCCCCACTCCGGGGAGGCCAGGTCAATCCTTTGGTTTCTGCAGTAGGTAGACCTGGCCCCCACCTCAAGATCCAATGGCTGAGCTCCGTGGAAGCAAATGTAACTGGGCAACTCATTTTGGTGTCGCTCCCCTCCCCCCGATGGTGTCACCCGGTGCAGTACGCACCTCCACCCCCCTCCCCAGTGATGCCCCTGAACAATAAAACCTAGAAAGCTGCACATACTAAAACAAAACCGATGGCATGAAATAATGCATTTGAAACCTCGTAGAAAGCTGCATCAAGAACAGAAAATGCGGACCATATACGAAGAGGGGAAAAAAAATCAAACCCCAAAACAAATGATGGTCCATATGTGAGGAGACAGACCCTCAAGGATCCTAGTCGCAAGCTATGAGGGTTTTTAAAGGTCAACACCTTGAATTGTGCCCAGAAAACAAACCGGCCACCAGTATATCTGCAGAAACAGCAAGCCTGACAGAGTCCAGGCAAATACATATGATTGAATGAAGTTTTTTTGCTTATGAGTCCCCTTGAGGATCCTGTGGGTGGAAAGGCAGGGGGAAATAAGGTTCCAATGTGGGTGGTTTCCGAGGGGGTGGTGGTTCCAGGGGGTGGTGGTTCCGAAATGTGATGACATTTTTATTTAGATTAGTATTTGGTGTCTGACATGGCGGGCTGGCTTTTTAACAAATGACTTTTAACAAATGTAAATGTGGATGACCCACTGGGGCTATTTGTTTTAATTGTTTTAATTTTTGATTTTAAATGTATATATGTATTTTAACGTTTTTATTGTAAGCTGCCTTAGTTGCCCTTGTGGGAGAAAGGCGGGGTATAAATTCTATAAATAAATAAATAAATAAGGACCCACCCACCCCCCGCAAAAAAAAATGTAGGCACAATTCAGCAAGAGTTGAGCATTTTCAGCTTCCGTTGTTTTTGATGGAAAAGACTGTGTAACTCTCCCATTGAAATCAAGGGGATTCGACTGGATATAAAACACATTCCTAGCAGAGAAATCAGCTGTGGTCACGTTGTCGTGGGCAAGGCCCTCCAAAATCCGAATGTGTCCTCTTGCCGTTTCTGCTCCCTCCTCGCTTTAGCGCTCTGTGGTCAGTGAGACCAATGCAGGTTTTTGGCGCTCCTGACATTATAACTAAAACAAAGTCTGCTCTAAACACGTTGCCTCTCTATCCTATTCGGTGTGCTTAGAAAAACGAAACCTAATGATTTTGCTGGTGCTAGAAAAATAATGGCCAGATTTTAAAATGTTCCAGTTGAATGTAGGGCGTAACGCTTTTCACATTTGACTCATCCCTGAACCTCTCTTTCTGTACGTGAACTCGTCTTGACTCCGATTTTGCATTGCCGCTCTTTTAAACCACAAAGTGACTTATCAGCTGTAGATATTTTGCAAACGTTTCCTCCAGGGAATTGGAAGCACGTGCAAGAGAAGGAATTGGCTGGAGGTCTGAAAATCTAGGGAAAGGACGCCAGGGTTGTTTGCGGATATTAATAGGCTCTTTCAAGGGTGGGGTTCCTAATGGGGTGGGGTGTTACACTGGGGAAAATAACTGCATGAGCTTGGTTTGAAGCAATCTTAATAGTCCTTTCCTAAATTCATTTCTGTCTCTGGTTCGTTTGCAAGTTCAAGGAGTGAACTGGAGACCAAAGTAGTGAGTCGAATGAAAATGGAATTGCATGCATGGGGGGGGGGCTCCATTATGCCGTTTTGTAGGGACCGCGGTGGCTTAGTGGCAGACCGGAAGGTCAGTAGGACAGCAGTTCAAGACCCGAGTGCCACGTGACGGAGTGAGCTCCCGTCTCCTGTCCCAGCTCCTGCCAACCTAGCAGTTTGAAAGCAAGACATTGCAAGTAGAGCCATAGGTAACAGCTGCGGCGGGAAGGTAACAGCGTTCTGTTATGCATCTGTTATGACACGGAAGTGTCTTCGGACAGCGCTGACTCTTCGGTCTTAGAAACGGAGATGAGCATCGCACCCTAGAGTCAGACACGACTGGTTTTCGAGCAGGGGATACCTTTACCTATGACGTTTTAGCACCAACCAGAGACTGGCAGAAAGAAATCTGTACATCCTTCCAAGCCAAACATTTTTCACGGAGGGGATTAATTTAAGAATATTCGATTTGATTAAACAGTTTGCACCGATATTGTCTTTTGCTGTAGCGCAGAGAGGTGGCGGTTTTGTGGCTGTTAGTTGAAGGAGAACCTGAAATTCAACATTCTTTGAGGGGGTGGTGGTTCCAAAATGTGATGATGGAGGGATGACCCTGGTCAGTTGCAAGCAAACAATGCATCTATTTCAGCTTAGGTTTTTCTTTTGTCATATGTGGTGTTGTGTGGCTCTTCCTCTAAGTGGCAGTTTTGCGGGTGTTTGCTTGCAGAGTGCCTTCTGTTCATGGAGAATGGGTGAAGGCATTTCTTGCTACTAAGCTGGAGAAGCAAGATTTTCTGCCAGTTGAGAGAGCTTTTTATTGTATGTTCTGTCTCTCGCTCTCCTGTTTTTACATCAAAGGTCTAGAAATAACATTCTTTTTTCTGTAGTTTATATCCAAACAACCTGCATTGGCCCAAGACATTTTCTTATCTGAGGCAGAAAATCTAAATTATATTCCCTTCCACCACCGCTTCAGTAGGAGGTGACTGTACATTTCTGCAGGTTGCTTGGATCTCGAACCTTGCCACTTCTGAAAGCTCACCCCCCCACCCCCAACTGTGCAATAAGACAAGTGATTAAAGAGGGAAGGGTCAGGAGCCCCTTATAGGGGTTCAATCTTGACGGACTTTAGCGGTCTCCTGCTTTTAAAGGACCTGATTTGTTGATATATTTTTTTGAATTGTTGGTTTTTGGTTTCAAATGGAATGTTGTTGCGTTTTCAACATGTTCAATGCTTTGGAGGCCTGTTGTCTCCAAAAAGTGGGATGCGGATCGAGAAAAGAAAATGCAGCTTACAGGCTAATTTTTTAAAAATGAAAGAAATAATTGGATGTCGAATTCTGCATGCCTTGAGTTGCAGCCGGGACGTCCCATTGCCGCTTGCAAATTAGTTCCTGCAACATGTTGTGGATTGCAGAGTGTATGCGTCATGTCTAAATAGAGATGTTTCTGGACCACTGATCAGATCTATGTTGGACCACAATTCTCTATGATGCTGTAAGACTTGCAGAGAACATGCGTCTTATTAAAGGAATTACTGAGCCTTCGCTTTGGTTTCCTGGGAAGGTGGATTGATGGATTAGTAAGCTTGTGTTGATCAAAGGCATTTGCCTTTTGGCATAGGAAAAGGCGGGATATAATTTTAAAAAAAAATAAATTAAATAAATAAAAGGGAAAAGCCCTCTCAAGCAATGCAGAGAAGACGTGCCCACTCTCCAGGTTGAGCACTTCAAAGAATGTTCTATTAGGAGACCGCGAGCAAGTTTCGTGAGCATGCATTCCACTGGGATGCTCTACCGTAAAATGCTGACAAGTTACAGGTCACATTTTCTGCCAAAGCGCCCCCCCCCCCCCAGCTGAAAACTAGATTATAGTATCTTTTGGTGTGGCTTGTACGCTTCGTTTTTCAGGACCCGGATTGTAGATAGTCAGAGAAGACTGATTTTGGCTGGAAGCATCTCTTATGAAAATGGTCACGTGTTATTTTTCACCCCGCACGGCAAATCTGCACACCGTTCTTCATCCTGTGGCGGTCCTATCGCTGACCTGTTTGACCGACAAGCCCCAGGGCAGTCCCTATCTTCCTCACACCATGCGTTCTGCAGTCAGCCTAGGGGGCGTGCTGGGGAAAAGGTAGCGGACGTTTCCTGGGAGGCTTTTGGCGCTTCTGGTTGTGTGCTGCAGCTCTGAGCCAAGACCGTGGGCAGCTGCCATCTGGATGCGTCCTTAGTCATGCTGGCGGATGCCTTGCAGTCTCCAAACAGGCGTCCTGCAATCGGCGTACAACAGCAGCTTGCTTTGGCAGGGGGAAGAAGGCTGCACACGAGAGCAGATGCTCTGCTTTCTAACAGGCCAGTAAATTAGACATTGCAAATCAGCCCACAGAAGCCTCTCGTCTTCTTTGGCACCAAGCACTAATAAATAATGCCCTCCTCCGAGCATCTTTATTATTATTATTATTATTGTTATTATTATTATTTTAGTTCCAACTGTGTTAAAAGGACTGAGGTGTTGGGTGGAGAGTAACTTGGCATCTTGCACTGTTTGGCTTTAAAGAGCTTCCTGTGCAATGAGCTGCTCCTTACAGCCCTGCAAGGTAGGCCAGCATCGTCATCCCCATTTTGCAGATGGAGGAACTGAAGCGCTGGGAGAAAGTCCCTTTTCCTTCTCCCTGGTTTCTAAGAGGAAGTGTGGAGGAGAGGAGAGTGGTGGGCTAGAGCGACTCTGCTGCTCTAGTCTACCGCTCTCTTCCTCTTAACTCTTTTGCGCTGTTTGCCTCTTCCATGTTCTGGGGCAAGATGAGTGCCTGGCTGTGTCACTGGGTAAGGCATGGCAACACTTGCACCCTGCCTGAGGTTCCAGGACATCTTGGGCCTCCTCTGTGCACAGACCAATATCTGTTCATTTGTACAACGTTTTGCCTCTTTTTTTAATGATTGCTGCTTCCCCCACTACAGGTCAGAAGACCGAAGCGTCTAGAAGCCAGGGAGGTGCCGGAAAAGAGAGCGTCACATTTCTACTGACATGGGTCTGGACCTGAGAGTATGTTCAATGCTGCCGTTATCCAGGTATGTTTAAAATGCCACTTTTGTAGCGGAGCCTTTACAGCAATGGCAAACTTCGCTTCGGGACTGAAATCAAGTCCACAGTTTTTCGGCGATGGGTGCTAGGAAGATGGAGATGTTTCCCCAGCCCTCTTTATTAATGAAATCTGCTCTTAAGGAAACTCACCCGCCCACCCCCTTGTCGAACCAAAAACCTCGGAAATTACAAAACTTTGCTACTGTGATCCAAGCACCTTCTGGGTTTGCTGCTTTATTTTTGTTTCATGTTTTTGGAGCATTCTCTTTTTTTCCTACCTTTCATAAATGGAATTCTTGTTCTCATGGGTAGCTGGAAGTTTCAGGATTCTGCTGGGTTGATAACAGAGCCTGGCTGCTAATGAAGGGATAGTTTGCATGGCAAAAAATACTTTCAGGTCATCTCCCACTGTCTAGAGAGCCAAATGCCTCCCCCAACATAGAACGTTGACACTCCTGGCTTAACGTATTTTAGGAAAACAAGCCTGTAGCCAACTTATTAGCATGTAGCATGTTGCCTACTTATTAAAAGAGAATTGTATCATATCTGGCAGCAAAACATTTTTCTCCTACAGATATACTGTATATTGCTTTTTTTTTTTAAGCCACTGTTACAGTCATCACTTTTTGCATTTGATAGAGAGGCCATAGTATGCTCCCGGTGTGCCTTTATTCGAATAATAAACAGAGTTAATTGACAGGTGATAAAGGTGAGCCAGTGGGTGGTGCAGTGGGTTGAACCACGGATCCATGAGCTGTCGATCGAAAGGTCGGCAGTTCGAATCCGTGCGACGGCTCCTGCCAACCTAGCAGTTCGAAAGCAAGAAATTGCAAGTAGATTAATAGGTACTGCGTCAGCGGGACGGTAACAGCGTTCCATGCGCCTCGGTGTTGAGTCATGCCGGCCACATGATCATGGAAACGTCTTCGGACAGCGCTGGCTCTTCGGCTTAGAAACGGAGATGAGCACCGCTCCCTAGAGTCGGACACAACTGGCCAGTCATGTCCGACTCTAGGGTGCGGTGCTCATCTCCGTTTCTAAGGCCGTAGAGCCAGCTCTGTCCGAAGATGCTGCCGTGGTCATGTGGCTGGCATGACTAATGGAACGCAGTTACCTTCCCGCCGCAGCGGTACCTATTTATCTACTTGCAATTTCTTGCTTTTGGACTGCTAGTTTGGCTGGAGCTGGGACAGGAGCTCACTGCGTCATGCGGCACTCGGGTCTCGAACTGCTGTCCTACTGACCGTCCGGTCTGCAGTTCAGCGTCTTCACCACGAAGTCATCCCCACCCCCCAAGTTGTTCCCTTGGATCTCTGTGTAGAAGGAACATGAATGCAAACAGATGGAAAGGCTTACTTGGTTAACTTGGTTTTTTTTTCCCCTAAAGGTTCTGATTTGTTACCTACAAGCCACATTGTCAATGTGGGAAGCAACCGACTGGGAATTTGAGGTGGTATCGAGGCCCTGATATTCTTCATCATGCGCAAAGGGGTGCCAAAAGACCCAGACATAGCAGACCTGTTCTACAAAGATGACCCCCAGGAGCTATTTGTGGGTTTGCACGAAATTGGGCATGGAAGTTTTGGAGCGGTTTACTTTGTAAGTGTTTTTTTTTTTTTTGCTTTCTATCCCCTTGTGCCCACCCAAAAATTAAAAGTGTGTAGTAATAAGTTTGTGTTACTTGAAGTTGAGATGTGATGTCATTAGTTGAGGCTGTTTGAATCGCGCTCTCCCCCTTATTTAAATAAGAAGCATATTTAATTGCTTCTTAAATATTGCATCTCTCAAACATCTGACGTTTCATCGTATGTGGCTCATAAGCAAGTTTGGCCACCCCTGCTATATATGCTGATTAAAAGGGGGGGGGGTCCCTAGGATCTTCCTCCCTCCTCAAAAGCCCAATGAAATAGATGGTGTGTTTACATGAGCCGTGTATGCTGTTTATCGGTCATATCCTCCAATCGCAAAACAGCCGAAAGAGAGTATCTTGCAGCAGGTTTGTGGCAAGGGCGGGACTCGAATCGGGGGCCCCTTGGCTCCTCATTAAATTTTTGAATCAAAAATAGGCATCGATGCTTCAAGGAGAGCTTCACGCCGCAGTAGCAGGTTGCTGTTTTTTGGACGCTCTCCGTTGCGGGAAGATGCTTTGCCGGCATGCCTTCCTCAGCGAGGTGACCCAGTTTTCGCAAATGAAGAGGATTGAACTTATTAGTCCCTCTGCTTTGCAGAAATGATGTATTCCTTGGAAATGAGGCTGGGCCACTTTACAGCAGCCTGCCTCACAGCGTTACTTACAGCCTGTCTGATGAGCCTGTTATTTAACCGTGAGGTGGCTGTGGCTGTGGATTAGTCCTTCAAGGAACCCAGAGGGAGCCCTGCTGCTTGAATCATTTAAAGCTCCACTAGAAAACGCCTGGGAAGAACCTTCTGCAGGAAGCAATTTTCCTCCCGGCCAAGAAGATCGCACCAAGCAGTCTCCTCGCCACACCTTTCCCGGCTTCTGGAGTCTGACACGGCTTATTTTAAGCACTTGGCATGGGGGAAAAAAAATCATCCGATGTTCCTGGCATCATAGAAAGTGCCTTGGGAGGCTTCCAAATAAAGCTTCATTTTTTTTTCTCTTAGTGGAATAATATGCAACCACTGTCTCATTTGAACCTATTAAGTCACGCCTTTCAGGCATAAACTCTCGTTAATCTTCTAAGGTTCTGCTTTTAAAAAATGTTTTATTTAAAATCGTACTTGGCCTCTCCGTCACAAGCAGCATTCAGGACGACCCCACAAAATTTCACGAAACCGTCAAACTTAAAAATGTGAAAAGCAGACTGAAGAAAAGAGATCACACCCTTTATTTATCATTCAAAAAAGGATGCAAATGAAACTTGGCAATTAAAAACAAATCCGGCAGCCTTTATAGCAGATCCGCAAAAGTGAGCCTTTAACCAGATAACACAATAAGAGAAATCGGATTTCAGATTTCCCCTCTGTGTAGAAGGGTGTCGCCAGAGAGCCTTGACTGTGGGGGGGGGGGAGAAGAACGATCCCCATGTGGCGCATGATTCATCATACCTGTATCCTGAGCGAGGGTGTGGTTCTCCCCCTCCCCCTGGAATTGATTTGTGCAAAGCTTTCACACCTAAAGCGCACCCTTTGTTACAAAAGCAAACACTGACAGCGTGCATAATTTTGCTTCTTCTTCTTCTCTTCCTCCCCCTCCCCCCAGGCCACCAATGCCCGCACTAACGAGGTGGTGGCAATCAAGAAGATGTCCTACAGCGGCAAGCAAACAAACGAGGTAAGAGGGAGAAAATAAAAATGACTCCACAAACGCTATCCTTGCCCCCCCCCCCCAGTGCCTGGTATTGTGGTACTGACAGATTATTTAGTTGTCAGTTGCCTGCTTCTATTTGTGGGGGAATATCAGCTTTCCATAATATTGGATCCGCATTAGTTTATTGGTGAAGAGTGAAGTGGGAGTGAAGAAACGGAGCTATTTGGAAAGTAGGATCTGGAGCAGTTTCCACATGCTGCAAAGTACTAAGTAGGTGTCTCTCCAACCTACGGGTAAAGGTTTGCATGAAAATGTGAAATCCAGCCTTTCTTTCCTTTCCTGGCCTCCGCCCAAATGCTACTCCTGTTCTGCTCAAGGTCTCCTGTGATATTTTCCTTCACCATCCTGCATCTCGGGGTCTCTATCTCACTGTTCCCCATAAACCAGTGCTCCTCAAAGTGTGGTTCGCGGACCAGTGCTGGTCCTCACACCATCGGCTGGTGATCCCTGGTGAATTTCCATGAAAGAAACAAACAATAATAATACAGGCGTTGCCCCGTATCCGCGGACTCGGTTTCCACGGTTTCAGTTACCTGTGGTTCTCAAATTCCCCCCCCCTCGCACTCATGACTCACCTCCCTTTGTTTGGAAACACTTTTGCAAAAGGAAGCAGACAGCGAGAATGCTAGACTCGTAGCTGCTAGAGGAGGCAGCAGTGAGAATGCTAACAGGAAGCGGACAGCAGAGGAAGCAGACACAACGAGACCCCTAGACTCCGCTTCCTGTTAGTGTTCTCGCTGTTGCCTCCTATAGCATTCCTCTAGCAACTACGAGTCTAGCATTCTTGCCGTCTGCTTCCTTTTGCAAAGTATTTCCAAACTACTGTCTGCTTCCTGTTAGCGTCGCTCTTAGGATTCATGTCTTTTTATTTTGAAGTGGTGCCACGGTAAGTATAGGGTTCGCTAGTATCCGTGGTTTCCGGTAACCACGGTAGCAGCAGTAGCATATCCCCCACGGATACGAAGGGACGCCTGTAATATGGCACCGGTCCCTGGCATATTGGGAGGAGGGAATTGCTGGTCCACCACATGAGAGAGTTTGCTACATTATGTAGCCCATCAAGAGTTGAGACGTCTTCCCTGCCACCATCCTCGAAGCCAGAATTGATCTGTGTATCGACCCTCAATGTTCTGAGTGACAGCTCCTCTTCAGTAACGTTGGAGCATGCTGCAATACCACTGAAGCTCTCATTTGACAGGACTTTCATGTCTGACTTTCCTTTGATTCTTTTGTGTCGCATAGTCTTGTGCTTTCAGATAGGAGTCAGATTTCGACTGGCTGTGACTCATCAAATCCAGTAGGCCAAATGAACTATGTGTGTCCTAAAATGCCCCTGGAACATGACCGTTGGCCAAGGCTAGCAATAAATCCACAGTAGGTCGCATAGCATGTGTTTAACCGAATTTCCCTGTGATTCATAGGACATTACTCAGGCTTCCCTTAATTTGTGTAAGCAGCATTGCGCATACGTACAGAACGATAGATGTGCATATTCTGTTATGCAATATTGTGTGGCTTACTCTATTCCCTTCTTGTAATTCTTAAGCCTTGCCAAGGTGCTGGCCAACTTTTTTTTTTTTTCCTTTCTGGTTCCTTATGCTAAATCGCTGGTGGGAAGAAAGCGAAGATTCCCCGTTGCCAAGCTCAGACTAGCTTGTAAGACTCCACATGAAACAGGGAGAAGCTATAGCAGCATGGCGAAGTCGCTGCATTGCGTTGTGTAGGTTTCAGTTTCTGTCCCTAGCATCTCAAGTTAAACAGATCCTTGACGTAGCGCCATCGGTGTACGTGGTGCTCTACCATCGGAGCACAAACAGGGTCCTGCCCTGATAGGCTCCTAATTGTCCAATAAACACAAGGGAGGCCAGAGAGGAAGGTAAGAGGAGTGGAGGCAGGGTAAAGGAGGAAAGAATAAACACGCGGATATTTCGTGTACAGGTGGACTTGGTGGCGGTTGATTAAAGGGACTTGGGGGTGGTATCGAAGGCTTCATGGAAAAGTTGGGTTTGGAGGAGGGATGTAAGAGAGGAAGCATCCCACAGGTGGTCTAGGATGACGTTGCAGGCAGCAAGGAGCAGAGCCATTGGAGGAAGCAGGAGGCCTTTGGGTGCCTGTAGTGGCAGATCATGGGAAAGCCCCCTGCTATAGGTCCTGGACAATTGCTGGTGCTCGGAGCAGCAGGCGATGAACATATGGCCTGACTCGGCAGAAGGCATTTTCATGTGTTCATACATTGAAGGCAGCAGAATTGTTCAGCAAGGCTTTGGACTGAGCAAAGCACTCAGTGTTGCTTTGATGCCTCTGATGGCGTTGCAGAGCAGGTACACGCAGGCTTGTGGAATCGACGTCTTCTCTTTTTTGTTTTACTAGAATCCACCCAACTGGAGCCAGGCAAACATGGTGGCAGTTGGCTCCATCCACCGAGCCTGTTGCACCCCATGGGCCAAACATGCTCCGGGACGACCTGCATATACTATGACAGGTCTCTGTTGAAGGTGCTCAAAACTGGAGTCTGTACCACCTCCAACAGAGAAGCTGTTCAAAACTGAACAGCTTCATTTGTTTTACTGTTTGTTTTTTAACAGTTGGTAGGGGTGTTTGTTTTTGTTGATATTCGCATAAAAACGCAACACACCACCTTTTCAAACCAGATAAAAAACACAAAACACCACCTTTTCCAAACAGAATTGGAACCTAATTACCAAATCACAACTCGACTGGCTGTGCAATTCATCTGGTTGAAACCAGTGGCTTTTCCACTTAGAAATAATTGAATAATTTGTTTTTTTTTTTTTTTTTTTGGCATTGAAGAATATAATGATATTAAACCTGCTGTTGATGCTTAAGAATGCGCACCTGTGCATAAAAACACAACACCACATTTTGCGTTTTAATTCAACACATTTTAAAAACCAACGAACCACCATTTTCAAACACCTCTAACCATTGGGAGTCGGAGAGCCTTGCAAGTCTGCTGTGAATCGTTCAGCGATCTGGCAAGAGGCCTTCTTCCAGCCCCTATTCCAGAGGTTGCAAAGTGTGGCATGCGAATTAAGTTCCTCCCTTCCTTCTTTTTCACAGAAATGGCAGGATATCATCAAGGAAGTCAGATTTCTGCAACAGCTAAAGCACCCCAACACTATCGAGTACAAGGGCTGTTACTTGAAGGAGCACACTGCCTGGGTACGTTTTGAACCGAAGGGGTGCTTTTGGAAAGGCTTAAGATGGAACTACACTACACGCGTTGCGGAGATTCTGACAGCATTTCGGAAGCAAGCGGAGCATCTGCGACCTCCCGATTCCCGGCGCATACCTCAAGCTGGAAACCCATCTTTTGAGGGGGCGGGTTCGCGGAGCTACTGCAGCCTACCAATCGAAGGAGGGGGGAGGAGAGTAGTTGCATGCCAATCAGAACTACCTCCAATCACCGTGGAGGTTATATTCCAAGGCTTATTCAGCCAATCGGAGCGCGCTTGTGTTTAACCAATCACAGCTGCGCTTTCTTAAGAAGGCGGGACAGCAGGAGGGACAACAGGCGGGAAGACACTCCTTCCGACCAGCTCTGCGCGCAGAGGCAGGGGCAGAGGCCTCTGCGTGTAGTGTAGTTCCGGCCTTAGGTTGGAGGATGTAATGCGTATTTCATTTGTCTCATGTTGATTTTTATTTTTTTAAGAGAGGCAGTGATCCTGCCTTGTCTCTACATCCCACCCCCGTGATGCCATAGTGGTGGCTTCTGGGTTGCAGAGCCCTGTTTTTACGGCCGTTTTGAAGCCTCAGAAGTGAGAGAGAGGAATTGTCTGGTGTAGCCATAGTGAAAGTTCACATAGTTTTTGAAGCGGTTCTGAGAGCTTGCTAAATACGTTGCATGCTAAATGGTTTGATGGTGAGCAGGAACTAGACCCCAGTTTTGAATCCCCTGCATGTAATGGAAGCAGTAACAGATTTTACTTTTTGGGGGTTCCAAGATCACTGCAGACGGAGACAGCAGCCATGAAATTAAAAGACGCTTACTCCTTGGAAGGAAAGCTATGGCAAATTTAGACAGCATAATAAAAAGCAGAGATATCACCATGACAACAAAAGTTCGTATAGTCAGGGCGATGGTGTTCCCAGTAGCAATGTATGGTTGCGAGAGTTGGACTATAAGGAAGGCTGAGCGCCGAAGAATAGATGCTTTCGAACTGTGGTGCTGGAGAAGACTCCTGAGAGTCCCTTGGACTGCTAGGAGATCAAATCAGTCAATCCTCAATGAAATCAACCCTGACTGTTCCCTGGAAGGACAGGTACTGAGGCTGAAGCTCAAATATTTTGGGCACCTAATGCGAAGAGAGGACTCTCTGGAGAAGACTCTGATGCTGGGAAAGATTGAGGGCAAAAGGAGAAGGTGAAGGCAAAGGATGAGATGGTTAGACAGCATCACCGATGCAACGAACATGAAAATGAGCGAACTCAGGAAGATAGTGGAGGACAGGAAGGCCTGGCGGGATGTGGTTCATGGGATCACGAAGGGTCGGACACGACTTAACGACTGAACAACAACAATGCTACAGACCTATATCCTGTTTTAAAGCCCCCTTTAACTGTTGCGACTTCCGCCCAAGCAATCCTGGGGAATTGTAATTCTTTGGGAAGGTGGTAGAATCTCTAACATAAGTTCGTAGCAGCCTCCCCAAACACCAGTTTCCAGATTTCATTGAGGACAGGGAATGACTATTAAACTGTTGTATGGGTGCACCCCTGATAATGCATTCTCAATCTTCCCAGGCTGCTTGTCCTTTTTTAACGTTGATCTATATTTCTGTCTTCTGCAGTTAGTGATGGAGTACTGTTTAGGATCCGCTTCAGACTTGTTGGAAGGTAAGCCTTGAAGTCGTTCTGCCCATATTCCTTTACAAACATGCCTACGTTTTGGGGAGGGAGTGATTTTCCCACACAGCGTTTCATAGGTGATTTAGTATTGATGCAGTCTTAACTTTCCTTTCTGGCCCCAGATTGGTCCTTGTGCATTTCGATCTGGCTAGCCAGGCCTTTGCAGTGTCCTCATAGCAGAATTACCGTCCTGTATCTGCATGCAGCTGGGTTATTCTGAGGCCGCTAAGCTACTGTATGTCTGTGCAATCGTGGCTTCTAGTCTGGCTTCCATCTTCTTTGCTTCCTGGTTAGGAACTACTGGTACTTTTGATGGAGGACCACATGGGTGTGGCCAGTGTTCCATGCCCCTCTCCGCAGTGACCTGCTGCCAAATGCCACTGTTACAATGGCTATTTACCGTATTGGTCTGAGTATAAGACTCACTTTTTTCTCCTAATTTAAGTTTTTTAACTAGGGGTGCGTCTTATAATCAGGCTGTTGCAATTTAATGCCAGTGATTTAATTAATTTTTTTTAATAGCACCAAACTTAGAAGGGTGTGTCTTATAATCAGGTGCGTCTTATACTCGGGACAATACGGTATTTTTCACTTTTTTATACCGCCATTCCTCCAAGGAGCTCAGGGTGGTGTACTTACCGGTAGTTGCTCTTCCCCTTTTCTCTTCACAACAACCCTGTGAGGTAGGTGAGGCTGAGGGTTAGTGACTGGTCCATGGTCACCCAGGAAGCTTCGTAGCTTCCTGGGTGACCAGGGATTGAGCAGGGTTTTGAACCTGGATCTTCCAGGTCTAAGTCCAACTCGCAAACCACTACACCATCCTGGCTTTCACCCACAGTCACATTTTACACTTTTGTCTTTCTCACAGTGGAGGCGTAGTGCAGCAGAATGTGCACAGTGGGGAGGGAATAAAGCCCAGTGCATTTTGCACCAAGAGAAATATGTGCAGGAGACGATCCTAGGGAGAATCTCAGCATTCATGTTAGATTGAGGTTTTTACATCTTGGCTGGATCCTGTCTAAAACACAGCAAGGCTGATGCAGTAGAGTGAAGGTCAACAGCAACCTGTTGCGTTAAGCAAGGCCACCTTGTTGTTGACCAGATTCATTTTACTTCTGGAAGAGGGCAGGGCACAAGGGCCAGATTGAACCACGTGCACAAAACTACCATGTGGTTTGTGGTTTAAAGGTAAAGGTATCCCCTGACAATTCAGTCGTGTCCGACTCTAGGGTGTGGTGCTCATCTCCATTTCAAAGCCGAAGAGCCAGCATTGTCCGAAGACGCCTCCGTGGTCATGTGGCCGGCATGACTCTCCTTGCCGCAGCGCGTAGCATGCAGCTGGAACACGGAGCGCTGTTTACCTTCCTGCAAGCGGTACCTATTTATCTACTCACATTAACATGCTTTGGAACTGCTAGGTTGGCAGGAGCTGGCCAAGCAACGAGTGCTCACCCCGTCACGGGAATCGAACTGCCGACCTTTCGATCGACAGCTTATGGTTCAGCGGTTTAACCCGCTGCGCCACCCGCTGGTTTACAGTCGAACATCAACAAAAAGGAAAGGGGAAAGTGTGCCTGGTTGTAATGACACATCCTTGGGCTTCGTTTCAGTTGCGAGTGCAAGATAATAAGGAGCTAAGCAAAAGGCTTCACAGAACAGAAGGGAATGAAGGCAGAGAACGAGATGCTCGCTTAGACGTTTAGAGAGGGAGTTTCAGGCCATACAAGTTGGTTTAGTTAAAAGAGCAGGAAGCGTGTGGGTGACTAAGGGCGATCGAGTTGAAGGAGTAAAAGTCAGGCAGGTATGGTAAGGCTATTTCTGTGCCCTGTGCTTTGGGCACCCTCTCTGATCTTTCTGTTCTCCTGCATAGAAAAGGCAGATCCTGCCAGTATAAATATATTCTCATCATGGTTTGAGATGATGACCCTGGCAGTAGGCTCCAGGAACATTGTATAGTCTCTCGTGCCCTAGCGTCTCATCAAGTTGCACTTGTCTGATTTCAGGTTTTGTTTGTTTGTTTCAATTCAGTTCACAAGAAGCCACTTCAGGAAGTGGAGATAGCTGCCATTACCCATGGTGCCTTGCAGGGGCTGGCCTACCTGCATTCTCATTGTAAGATACATAGGTAAGAGCATGACGTTCTCTCTTTTTTTTTATGGTAGCGTAGGTTTTTTGTTTTGTTCTCTGCATTGACAACTGGGCTACTTGCAAAACCTTAAAGCAGATGTCGCTAACACATGGACGATCCTTGCTTGTTTAGGAAAACAGACACACTCAAATCCCACAATTGCTAGTCCTCCACAACTACATAACAACATTATACTGCAATATCTCACCAGTTCTTAAACTCTTGGGTAGAGTTTGAACTAGTGAGCACCCAAAAATCCCAGTCCAAATATCTGGTGGACTGTGACACCACTGTATAATACTGTAATAATAATAATAATAATAATAATAATAGAAGAGCTGGAAAAGATTACAAAATACAGAGATTTAGAAATCAAAGTTCAGCGTCTCTGGGGAAAGAAAACGACAACTATCCCATGCTGGCATAGATAGAATAACAACCTGACAGCTGCAAAAAGCCACACTACTGCTGAACACCCCGCATGTTCTTATGGCTTCTGCAAGGGGAAGTCTTGCCTCACAAACCTGTTAGAATTTTTTGAAAAGGTCAATAGGCATGTGGATGCGAGCGAACCCGTGGATATTATATATCTGGATTTTCAGAAGGCGTTTGACACAGTCCCTCATGAAAGGCTCCTGAGAAAACTCCACAGTCAGGGAATAAGAGGGCAGGTCCTCTTGTGGATTAGGAACTGGTTGTAGACCAAGAAACAGCGAGTGGGAGTCAATGGGCAATTTTCACAATGGCGAGAGGTGAAAACCGGTGTGCCCCAAGGATTGGTCTTGGGACCGGTGCTTTTCAACTTATTCATAAATGACCTGGAGTTGGGGATAGGCAGTGAGGTGGCCAAGTTTGCAGATGACACTAAACTTTTCCGGGTGGTGAAGACCAGCAGGGATTGTGAAGAGCTCCAGAATGATCTCTCCAAACTGGGAGAATGGGCAACAAAATGGCAGATGCGCTTCAATGTAAGTAAGTGCAAAGTGATGCACATTGGGGCAAGAAACCAAAATTTCACATATACGCTAATGGGTTCTGAGTTGTCTGTGACGGATCAAGAGAGAGATCTTGGGGTGCTGGTGGACAGGTCGATGAAAGTGTCGACCCAGTGTGCGGCGGCTGTGAAGAAGGCCAATTCCATGCTCGGGATCATTAAAAAAGGGATTGAGAATAGAACGGCCAATATCATTATGCCTTTGTACAAATCGATGGTAAGGCCACATCTGGAGTATTGTGTCCAGTTCTGGTCACCACACCTCAAAAAGGATATAGTTGAATTGGAAAAGGTGCAGAAAAGAGCGACCAGAATGATTCGTGGGCTGGAGCACCTCCCTTATGAGGAAAGGCTACAGCGTCTGGGGCTTTTCAGTCTAGAAAAAAGCGCCTGAGGGGGGACATGATTGAGACGTATAAAATGATGCATGGGATGGAGAGAGTGGATAGAGGGAAATTCTTCTCCCTCTCGCACAACACCAGAACCAGGGGACATGCACTAAAATTGAGTGGAGGGAGAGTTAGAACAGACAAAAGAAAATATTTCTTTACCCAGCGTGTAATTCATCTGTGGAACTCCTTGCCACAGGATGTGGTGATGGCACCTGGCCTGGATGCCTTTAAAAGGGGTTTGGACAGATTCATGGAGGAAAAGACCATCACAGGTTACAAGCCATAAGCAACCTCCTGGTTTTAGAGGTTTTAGAAGTGGGTTTTCTCTGTGCCAGGTGCAAGGGAGTAACAACGGGAAGTAAGTTATCTTGTTGTCTTGTGCTCCCTGAGGCATCTGGTGGGGCCACTGTGTGATACAGGAAGCTGGACTAGATGGGCTTTTGGCCTGATCCAGCTCTTCTTATGTTCTTATGTAGTGCGATGATACCTCACTTTGTTGTTGTTCAGTCGTTAAGTCGTGTCCGACCCTTCGTGATCCCATGAACCATATCCCGC
Organism: Plestiodon gilberti rubricaudatus; assembly: GCA_026170595.1. Taxonomy (NCBI): domain Eukaryota; kingdom Metazoa; phylum Chordata; class Lepidosauria; order Squamata; family Scincidae; genus Plestiodon; species Plestiodon gilberti. The sequence continues at coordinate 37,694,454 of JANXHW010000008.1, forward strand.
CAGGCCTTCCTGTCCTCCACTATCTTCCTGAGTTCGCTCATTGTCATGTTTGTTTGATACCTCACTAGCTCCTAATTTTTGGCTAGACTTGAAACTAGTGTAAGTCCAAAAAATGCAAGTCCAAACACCTGGTGGATTGTGAAAGTTTATATAAGAATAAGTGTTGTTGTTATTTATTATTATTATTATTATTAAATAATAATAATAATGATGATAATAATAAAAATAATAATAATATATAATATAAGCATTTGTATAGTGCATTCTGAGCGTGCAAAGCTCATCGTATGTATTATCTTGATGCTATCCTTACAACTGACTAAGTACTGTATTCTCAATCCCATTTTGCTACTGAAGCTGAGAAGGGAGTGGCTGGCACGAAGTGAGTTCATGGTGTAGGCAAGACTTGAACCAGGTAGCTTTTTAAAATGTGAGATATAATGGCGGCAAAAGTTAAGTTGTCTATGAGCCTAATTCGGGGATGGCCAACCTTCCACCATGAGGGCCTCTGCATTCTTAAGAGTTGTGTAGAAGACAGAATATTGACAACAGCAAGTGCAGATGGTGCTGCTAAAGCAGCTGCACCTGCTGAAATGCCCTCACCTATGCAACCATTTAAAGGGCCAGCTTTCATGTTGAAAGGTTGACCACCCCTAGCCTAATTCGAAGGGGGATAAAATGCATCAAAATCTATAGAATACATCCAGGCGTATTAAGTGTTATATGTTGCAAGAACCTGACTTGTCATTCTGCAGTTTTGTTCTGTACAGAAGCTCATAAGTGGTACCTTATACATCTTACATTTGAGGACTGGATCCTTTTGCTGTGTTTTGAGCTAGCCTTGGGTAAAAGGTTAATGCGAATCAATTAAAGACCCGGAGCCTCTAATTGCCGCATCCGTTCTCACCAAGAACAGTTCTGGGTGAACAGCCGACGTGGTGACACTTCCAGACACTTCCAGACACTTCCATAGGCTGATTTGTTGGGTCACAACAAGTTAGGCATTCCGTTGTGTGACTGACCTGGAATACCCTTTTGAGCCAAGAAGGTTGAGAGTTACAATCTTTTGGTGACTTGTCGGAGCATTCGGATGAATGTTTGTCAAGCCAAAACGCTTGCGCTATGTCAGCTGTCTGTCTGGATCCATCCGCCAAAGGGAGAGAAGGCAAAATTTTGCTCTCCTACCTTATGCACTGTGAAATGCTGGAAAATAGGATGTAATTTTCCATAAGCCACAACCAAATGCCACCTTCTCCTCGTCCCGCCTCTACCGATATGAAACACTAGTGTTGTGAAATTCCCCACCTTGGCTCCAGTATATTTTTGGCGGTTGCTTGTGGGTGTGGCAAAACGTGGCGTTCATGACGTTGTGTCGCTTGTCAATCCTACAAGAAAAGAGGGGGAAGAGGAGACATGAGGCTTCTGGCTAGGCTTACCAGATCTCCAACCGGGACAGAGTGCTAGACCTTTAGGAGAAGGAATGTGGACAGGTGTAGCTTGTTAAACCTTAGAGCACAATCCTAGGCATCCATGGGGCTTGCTTCTGAATAGACATTCCTAGGATTGTGCTCTAAGGTTTAACAAGCTACACCTGCCCACATTCCTTCTCCTAAAGGTCTAGCACTCTGTCCCGGTTGGAGATCTGGTAAGCCTACATCTGGCAATAGCCCTGAAAGTAGTAGGATGTATCGTTCTGGCCTTAGTGTTGGGATTTGAGCCCACAGCAGGTCCTAAACCATAAACCTGAGGGAAGTCAAGCCGTGCTTCTGCCTATACACTGCCCCCTATCTCTGGTCAAAAGAGGAAACTGCAAGAAGACCCACAGACAAGTCTTACTAACAGCAATGAGTCTGAATGGTATTCTTCGGTCTGCTATGCAATGGGGCAGGTAGTCTTTGATTTGATTTGCTTTTAATGACCAGGAGAGGCGCTTAAAGTGGCAGGGTGCTTATTTTGTATTTTCAAGCAATTCTTTGACTGTGGTTTTCTTCCTCCTGTTCAAAAGGGATATTAAAGCAGGAAATATTCTCCTAACAGAACCAGGTCAGGTGAAGCTAGCTGATTTTGGGTCCGCATCTATAGCCTCTCCTGCCAATTCCTTTGTGGGGACGCCTTACTGGTAAGTGGCCACCGGAGTGCAGTTTTCTGTTACTCTATCATGGGACACTTATAACTTGATCCAGCCTGCAAATGCAATCCTAACTTTTAGTTTAACTTCCTCCTCCCCCCCCCCCCCCGGAGCTTCCTGTGCAAACATGATGTCCTGTTTGGAGTTTTGGAGGCAAATACAGTTTTTCCCCTTTCCTTGCAACTCTTTCAAAGTTGAGTGTCGGGCACATAACAATCACGTAGTTGTCACTGGCGCTTACCAATAGGACCGATTGCATCGCCGTGGCCTACAGCGCCAGCCTTCAGAGTAGTTTTAGATGTTTCTTGCCATTAAATCGCATCATTTTTTCAGTTTTATTGAAACACACACACACACACACACACACACACACACACACACACACACACACACACACACACACACACACACACACACACACACACACACACACACACACACACACACACACACACACTCCGGGGGAAGAAAATCCAAATGGCATTTCCCCCCGCACTACGGAACATGTGGCGCAATCTCCTGGGAAGCCTTCCTGTATAAACCGAGCTCATGCAGACCTCCCCGATTTACCCATTCTCTTGAGCAGCTCCCATTTTATGTCAGCCCGGTTTGTGCAAGAAAAATTTTTGGGGATTTTATCCTTGCAGTCATATTTGGGCATTTTTCCACTCTGCCGTTTATGACGACACATATGATCTGCCTTCTGAGCTAGCCATCTCTCCTTGCCTTGTAGTAGGGTCACCTCTCTATGTGAGAGGCTCTTCTTCAGGCTTTATCTGCTCATGAGATGGTTTCTTTGACCCATCGGATGAAAACCTGATGTATGTTGGCAGGCAAGCGTTGCTGGGCTGGGTATTCTGAAATAGGTATTTGAGTTCTGAGTCTGGAGAAGCGTGTTTTTTTTGGGGGGGGGTGTCTCAGACAGGGAAGGCAGGCAGTATGTCTTACGCGTATGAATACTTGGCATTTCTGTATTAAAACGTTGTTTTTTTATATTGCCTTTAGTTAGGCTTACCTTCATCCCGGAATCAAGCCTGGCTTCGGCCTAGAGCAGACCCGAGCCGCTCCCAAGTGTGCACTGCGGCTGCCCAATGGGCTTCCGGCACTTCCGGTCAACGACGCGACCAAAGCCGTAACCCCATTGGCCTGCCGCGGTGCACCCTTGGGAGCGGCTCAGGTCCGCTCAGAGGAATTGAGCCTCTCTCTCTCTCTCTCTCGTGTTGACCTCACCACAGCTCACTCAAGTGCAGGAAAAGTCCATCACAGGTTACAAGCCATGATGGGTATATGCATCCTCCTGGTTTTAGAGGTAGCCTATCTCTTAATGCCAGATGCAAGGGAGCGGCAACAGGATACAGGTATCTTGTTTGTGTGCTACCTGAGGCATTTGGTGGACTACTGTGAGATACAGGAAGCTGGACTAGATGGGCCCTTGGCCTGATCCAGCAGGGATCTTCTTATGTTAGAGAACCTAAATACTCAAAAAGGGGGTGGTTTTTGTAATCTTTTAAAAGATGGTGATGGAGAAGGCCAGACAGGGCTCTGGGAAACCGACTTCCACAACCTGGATGCACCTACAAAGCCGTCCTCGTCCCAAATTACTACCAGCCTCACCTTTACTAATGAAAGAACCTGGAGCTGCTCCCCTCCAGTGGTTCCCTTAGGCAGGGCACATTCATACAAAGTAGGGCAGTTCTGCAGGTTTACGTAGCGCTTTAGACTTGCCATGTTCTGCAAGGAAGGCCAGTATTATTGCCCCCATATTGCAGGCTGACAGCCGCTTGCCCAGCGAGTTCATTTGAGCTGTGGACTTCCTAGTTCACATCTCAGATTCCTAACCCTTCCGTCGCCATTTCTATGAGGTGTCGCTTAGCTGTAACACTCTTATTCTTGACGTCTTCATTCTTGATGTCTTCCCGATTGCTTGGTGAGGCCCCGGGGCCCCGAGTGTGCAGTGTGGTGGTGGTCTTTTCCTTAAGGGGTGTGTCTAGATGGCTTTCCGCATGCTTGGTTTGTTGCTTGTATGGAAAACTAGAGACTAACCTGAACAGATCCTTGTACAGAAGTGCGAGTGACTTATTACACAAGCCCTTCTGTTCAGTTCCACAGTTGCTGTTGCTCGATCTGTGAACGTGGGGGGGGGGGGGGGAACGACCCAGCACAGCATGAAGCTGTGGCAAGAGGGGGCACATCTGGATTGCAGGAGCTGGGTGTCTACCCATTCCCTCTTTAAAACTAGAAGTGCAGATGTGCCCCCAGTGTGGATGTCCCCTGCTGTTTGCTGTGTACTGCCTTAATCTTAGAAAAAAAACACCCCTCCACCTATTTCCCCACTGTGCTCCAGATCCCCCTTATTTCTTCCATAGCTGCACTCCCAGGCTGAGCATCTCCAGGAAAACACTGTTGGTGTATCAATGGGGGGCGTACACCTCCTCTGGTGAGCCTGAAATTGATGCCTTAGGACTCTTTCGGGCCCCTGCTGGCTGACTCCAGGTACAATTCCGCTGAGGTTGGTGCGGGGCGCCACTTGCCAGCATGTTGCACTAACAGCAGACCATTAGGTTGCCCTTTTTTTTGTTTTGCTCCGTTCATCCTCCTTTACCATCGCCTCTGGAAGAAGTTTGCTAAGCAGGCAAGTGTTGTTGTTGTTTTTTCCAGCATGGCTTTAATTCCGCTCCATGCTGACCTTTTTAAGTTCTGGGGCGGCTGTGCTGGTGAGGATGACGTGGGGATGGGGGGGAGAAAAATCTCGCGCTCCCTCTCACTCTCTCTTGTGCCTCTAGGGGTGTGTGTTTTCCTTTTGTGTTTGTGTAACCTGCCCTCTCGTGTCTCCCTCTGTGGTAGGATGGCCCCCGAAGTAATCTTGGCTATGGACGAAGGACAATATGATGGAAAGGTTGATGTTTGGTCTCTCGGAATCACGTGCATAGAGTTGGGTGAGTAAATGGTTTTGCCCTGCAAATGTTCAACCTGCTGCATTCACCGCTGTGGGTCAAGGTAATTTTTGCCCCCATATTGCAGGCTGCAAGTGGCTTGCCTAACAAGTTCATGGAAGAGGGGGGCATTTGAACTGGGGGTTTCCTGGTTCACAGCTCAGGTTCCTAACCAGTTTGTTACAATTTCTATGAATTATCAGTTAGCTTTAATGCTACTGGCTGGGATCACGGAGTGAAAAGCGGGTTGGAAAGGCCCAGTATAAAGGCCCGGGTCATTTATACTCGTGGCTTAATGAAGCCACATTGTTGACCTCTGACATCTTAACAGAGCCAGGATGGTGTAGTGGTTTGGGAGTTGGACTTAGACCTGGAAGATCCAGGTTCAAATTCCCGCTCAGCCACGAAGCTTCCTGGGTGACCTTGGGCCAGTCACTGTCTCTCAGCCCCACCTACCTCACAGGGTTGCTGTGAGGACAAAAAGGAGGGGAGGAAATATGTACACCACTCTGAGCTCCTTGGAGGAAGGGCGGTATAAAAATGTGAAAAATAATAAATAAATAAATAAGCCATGTTGTTGACCTCTGAAAGTCGTCAACGTGGCTTAATGAAGTTTACAAGAAAAACACACACGCTGTCTACAATAATTAAAACCCCTATTCTGGTGTAAACAACAGTGTTATAGTGGTAAATTTTGGATTGCAGGAGATTGATATGACAAACCTCCATCGCCTCACCCCACTATCAAACAAAATCAACTTTAAGTTTCTTCATTGGGGTGTCGTCTTCTCCTCCTACTTATTCCTACTTGCTATACTTCATTGAGGCACCTTGCTCATTTCATACCAAACCCTTGGGGAGGAGTGGGTTGCAATAGTTTATAAACAAATGTATAAAAATGGAATTTAAAAAATAGCCAAGAAATATCCCGTGAAAGACGTATTGGGTTTTTAGCTGGCGCACAGTGGGACTCAAATGTAAGTGCCACTGTGTTCAGTAGAACTTACTTTTTCAGGTAAATGTGCCTAGGATTGTAGCCTTTAATGTAACCTGAGCTGCAGGCTCTCTCAGGCAGCCCTTGGGAAAGACAATGGCCTTAGACATTAACATGTGCCCTTAGGCACATGTCTTAGTTGTCCTGATGCTACTTCTCGGCAAAGATACTCTGAAAAACGTTTCACAGGCAACACCCTGAGTTGTTCCTGCTGATGACATCACCCCTCCTGCTGTAGGAGAAATTGCAGAACTCTACCACCCTCCCTGCTCCGCTTCTACTACACCTTTTGGTAAACAAGTATGAGCAGGGCTAAAACAAGCAGGGAAAAAAAATATTTCAGATCAGATCCCTGGGAAAGATTCAAAATATCTTGACGCTGAAAAGGAGATCAGTGCTGGACCCCAAACAAATATGTCCATTCCGCAGATGGGCCACCGCCACAAAAGTAGTCAGCACCTACCTAATTTAAGAAGGGAGTGACACTTTGAACAAAGCTATGAGACAGTGACCTGGGAGAGCTTGAGAGAGTGCAGGAAGCATCTAGTGAAATCTCAGAAGCAAAAGCAGCAGTGCCAGTTGTCCGGAAACCCTGCGTAGCTCTTCCCTAAGACTGGTGGTGGAGGAAGAACACATTGTAGAGAGCAAATGGGTGGTGTCTATACTGGCCACAGAACTCGGCTTCTCTGGGGACAGAATGTTGTGACGTCAGATCATCCTGCCTAGGCACCATTGAAATCACTGTGGCCATTTAGTCATGGCCAGCTTACGACCCGTTCATTCCGGTGGGATTTCGGAATCTGAGGAATTGCTTAGGGTACAACCCTTTGCTTTTGCACCCAGCCTTTGTGCACCTCTTATGCCCATCCATCTACTGTACATAAACAAAGACTCAAGATAAATGTTCTTGTTTTCCTCGTTGCTCTATAGTTCTCGGCAATACGGGGTGGACCTCCACACTAGCAAATCTTTCACATTATTTGTTCTCAAGTAATACTAACAGCAGGCCGCGGAGTGGTGCAGTGGTTTAAACCACTGAACCATGAGCTGTCGATCGAAAGGTTGGCAGTTTGAATCCGCGCGACGGGGTGAGCTCTCGTTGCTTGGCCAGCTCCTGCCAACCTAGCAGTTCGAAAGCATGTTAATGCGAGTAGATAAATAAGTACCGTTTGCGGGAAGGTAAACAGCGTTCCGTATTGTCATGCTGGCCACATGACCGCGGAAGCATCTTCGGACAGCGCTGGCTCTTCAGCTTCGAAACGGGGATGAGCACGGCACCCTATAGTCGGAATCGACTGGACTTAAATATCAAGAGACACCTTTACCTTTACTAATACTAAGTTCAATGAGTTCAATGGGACTTATTCCCAGGTAAGTGTGTATTGGATTTCAGCCTCATACATGCTTATGCAGGCCACACCCGGCATCCTGATCCAACTTCTAAAAAGTTGACTTTTGACTTTGTTTCCTTTTTAAAAAAACAAACCTCCTGAAATAAGTGAAGAATTTGCCAGGCTGTCTCATCACTAGCACGTGTAACATTTTCCTGCCTCTCCTCCTTCCCCCTCTCCTTTTTATTAGGATATTTATTTTAATCTGATTCTGTAGACGCACTAAATAGTCGCCGTGATCTTTTGTTGATCAAAACTATAAGACAGTGGACTGGTTTGGATGTCGGGGTTAACATGGTTTGGCTACTGGGCCTGACCCTTAGGCTTGCATGATTCAATTCCTTCCCTCAAACCATAGCAAACTGGTTTGTGTTTGCTCTTCACACCAGAACCGGAAGCCACAGAAATTCCAGTTGAGAGGCAGAAATTCCAGTTGAGAGGCAGTGGTTCCCAAACTGGGAAGCGTGGCTCCCAGGGGAGCCGCGGATACCAGCCAGGGGAGCCACAGAGTGCCACGAAATCCTCTCAGAAAACAGTGCAATGCCAATTGGCAGGCATCAACATAATGTAATGGGGAGCTGCGGCCAATGGTTGCCGATGGTCAAGGGAGCCGCAGGTTGAAAAAGTTTGGGAAACACTGGGCAAGTGCATAAACCCCAGTTTGCCGATTTCAAGCGCAAGTATGGTTTGCTCAAGCAAGGTGTTCAGGGAATCGGATCGTACAGAGGGAGGACTGGAGTACAAGGACTGCACGTGGATCAGCCCTCTGCGAAAACTCTGTTACATTTGCTGCATGACTTCCTTTCTTTCTCCTTGCAGCGGAACGGAAACCTCCCCTCTTCAATATGAATGCTATGAGTGCCTTATATCACATAGCCCAGAACGACTCCCCCGCGTTACAGTCAAATGAATGGTAAGAGCTGCCATCCGCTTTCTGCTTCTGCTTTTGAAAACTCGTGGTCTCCCCTCCCCGTCTCTTCTTGTTCCTGCCCAGCATGAGACGATGGAATGAGTGACATCGTGGCGGATAGTGTGTTTTAGTGTGGATATGGGAGATCCAAGCTCTCTGTCTCTCTCTCTCTCTCTCTCTCTCTCTCTCTCACGCACACACGGGTTGCAAGAACGTCCCTGAGGGATATACCGTTTATGTCAGTCAGCTAGTCATGTTTCTCAGTTATTGTGTTCTGTAGCAGCGTTTTCCACAAGTTGGGCCCTCCCGCCCTTGCGCTGGTTTGCGCCCTCCCGCCCTTGCGCTTGCCAAGTTACTTTCTGGTTTGATCAAACCATGGTTTGCTATTATGTCAAGCTGACAAAACTATGCTTTGCACAAGCTCAGCAAACCAGGATCCAGATGTGGTTTACCATTCTAGTTTAGGGAGCTTGTGCCAAGCATAGTTTGGTGTAATAACAAACCATAGTTTGATCACACTAGGAAGTTGCTTGTTTAGCTGAACATGCTAAGGGAGGAAGAAGGAAGTGTGTGAACACAGGGTTCGTTTCCAGTCCCCCAACTCATGACTTGGCGAATCAGAATTGTTGTCATCTCAAGCTCTGTCCCAATATAGCCATCTTATTTATTTTTTTCAACAATACCACGAGGTGGGGTTGGTTGTGCTTCTCTTTCTCCCCCCCCCCCCCCCCCCCGGGTACCTTCTCAAGCTTACATTTATTTTTATGCATGCTCTGTTCCTATACTCAGGACGGACTCTTTTAGGGGATTTGTTGATTACTGCTTGCAGAAAATACCTCAGGAAAGACCGTCTTCGGCAGAACTATTGCGGGTAACGTTTCAAACTTCTTCTAGGGGGGTGGAGGACTGGGGGAGCAGGGTATGTGGAATATGGCTGTACAGCAAGATGGGAGTTGCTGATAAGGGGAGCAACTGTATCACATCTTCAGAATTCCTGACCTCAGCCTATCCCCCGAACTGTTGGGAAAGGGGGTTTCTAGCAAGCAGAGTAATCAGCAGAAGTACCCTTTTCCTATGGGAAATTCCACCACCCAGCTAGCTTGCTGCTACAGTGGACCCTTTTCATCTGCGGATTTGGGACCCGGTATCCACGGATCCTCTATCCGTGCGGGGGGTGGCGGTTCTAGAACAGATTCCCGCGGATAGCAAGGGCCAACTGTATTCATAAACAGACAGAGGAGCAGAGGCTGCTATAGTATATGGGTCCCTTTGGGGAGAAAGGCGGGATAAAAATACCATAAATAAATACATAGTTTCAAAACAAATACCTTACAGTTTCTCAAGCATACACATCTTCTGCAGTATCAGAGGCTCCTACTACTTATGGAAAAGAGAACCCTATAGCTGTTCTCTTTGTGGGGGTATGAGGGGATGTGCATCAGTCGTGGCTGACTGTCCACCATTAGGAGACAGAGCTTAAGAGTCTGCACCCTTCTGTGGTGGTCAGGAAGAGAGAGAACATGTGGGAGGAAGGAAGTTGCACAAAGAGGCACATACCTTCTACAGGTATCAGAGGGGGCAGGTAAAGGGGTTCAGAAGTCTGGACAGCATAACCCCCCCCCCAGGTCCTGCAGGCAGCGTTGCACCCAAATTCCTGCACAAACATGAACACTAAACTGAATTAGAACAGGGCTTAGTTATTCCAGCTTGACCACTTGCACTAACTCTGCCATAAAACACACACTAGTAGTTTGGTTAGTTGATTATTATTATTTTTTTCCTTCAGGCCAATAGACCTCTGAGATTGCTTACAGGTGGTAATGTCTTCAGGTCTGAGGTAAAATTGTGGAAGGGAAGGCAGGTGGGCACTCTCATGCTAGAGACAATGAGCAGAAGGCTAAGGATGGAGTCATGGTGAGACTGGGATAGAGGAACAGGAAACCAGAAGGCTCACTACGGCAGGTCAAGGTCTCCTGTCTTGTTCAGCAGTCAAATGTGCCCCAAGTTAACAGTGGATAGTTTTGGTACCTGACTAAAAGAAATCCCTAGTGGTGGTGAATCTGCTGTGCCAATATGTCTTAAGACAGGGGTTCCCAACCTGTGGTACAAGTACCACCACTGGGACTTTGGCTGACTGCTGGTGTTACTTGGACCACTGGAATCCTGCTCCGATGCAGAGCTTTTGGTGGCGCATTTTGCCAAGCCTCTCGGGAATGCTGAGAAGCCCCCCCCATCTGACCAGAGCCTCCTCCCTGCGTTTTTCTGGCCTCTGAAAACCCAGAAGTAACTGGTGATGATGTCATCACCAGTCACTTCCGGTGGTACTCAGAAGGAGAGGGTTGGGAACCCCTGTCTTAAGACACTCGCAGGAACTGGGCTCGGAGAGGTGAGGTGAGAACTGAATAACTGCTTGTGCCTCTTGAGGAGACTCTCCTTTTGAAAACAGGAAATTATTCATTGCTCAAGTCAAAGTACACGCACACACAGCTTACCCTAATGCTGTTGGCCCAGAATGTACGCGGGGGCACTGCATTAAAAATCTAGACCTTTTTTTTTTCCAGTTGCAGTTAATTATTTTCACTCGTCAATGTTTTCAATATACATAGGTGCCCTTCACGCTGTGAAAAAAAAAATTGCTTGGTTTCTTTTTCTCTTCTGACTCTGAGCGCTTATGTCTCCTTTTTAAAACCAGCATGAGTTTGTTCGCTGTGAGCGGCCGCCGCAGGTTCTAATAGACTTGATTCAAAGGACGAAGGATGCCGTGCGGGAGCTGGATAACCTTCAGTACCGGAAAATGAAGAAAATCCTCTTCCGAGAGGCCCGCAATGGCCCTCTGAACGAATCTCAGGAAGAGGAGGAGGTATTGAGTTTATCTATAATGGTGATGGGTAATATTGACCTCCGTGCCTCACGTAGCCCCTCCCCACCCCCTTTTCGTGGGCCCCCGCATGAGTTGTGGAATTCTGTGGTGAGCTGGAACAGCTTGTCTCTTATTTCTGGCCCGTTATATATTTTTTTCCCACTTACTTGCCGTTGGTTTCAATGTCACAATATTCAACAAATGTCCTGAACCAGGTGGAGTTCACTAGCAGCCGATGTTTCGGGCCACGGAAAAGCCACGGGTGAGGCATTGTTTTTTCCTGTGAAGAGGGGGGAGATTCTAACGTGGCTGCTGCTTCAGTAGCAAGTTGCCCCGCTTTTCTGTATAGTGCCCCGGAATATCCTGTAGGGCGGCAATTTTCAACTTTTTCATCTCACGGCACGCTGACAAGGCGCTACAATGGTCAAGGCACACCCTCAGTTGTTTGATGATTGACAAGGCGCACAGCCAGCGAGGGGGGCACATCCCCCAATGGCCCTACTAATAAATGGCCATCCCCAAACTCCGGCAGCGCACCTGCGGACCATTCGCAGCACACCAAGGTGCTGCAGCACGCTGGTTGAAAATTGCTGCCATAGGGCATGTCAGGAGCTCTGTGCAAATATGGTCCTTTCCAGGACTGGATCCAGAAAACCGAGCAACGGCAACGCGGCATAAGAACGTATCTTGAGGACAAAGCCCACCGACTTAGGTTGAATAAGCGAGAACTGTATCCTGTTAGGAAGAAGCGACTAAAGTAGGGCTGTCGGGTCTCTGCCCGACTGGTCAGGCCGTGCGGCAGCACTCCCAGGGTGAGTGGTTGCACGTAGATCCTTGGATATCTTCACCCTGTGGCAGATCGGAACTCGACTTGGGTCGACTTAACTGCAATACTCCGTTCCGATTTCAGAGCATCCCTGTTAAGAGTATTTAGTTATATATTGCTGTTGAATGAAAAGGTTCTCGAAGCGGCTTACATGGCAGAAGAAATAAGAAGGGAGCTCGCTAAAAGAAATTCAAAGGGGGAGACCAATAAATGACCCTGGGAGGGATGCTCTGCAGTCCCTCTGCCAAATATGTCTCCACTTTTAGAAGGTGCCTGTGCCTCCAGCTAGCAAGGATGTTTGGGACAGTGGTGCATTGAACCTACTGACTCCCTGGTAGAGGTGTAGGGTTCCTCCAATCAGAGGTGTCGCTACGGTGGGGACAGTACCGTAAGTTGTGTCCCATCCTAGTCCCCATTTACAAGCCGGCACGAGGCGACCCCGCCCCCTCACCATCGGAGCCATTCCATGCGGAGAAGGCAGTGGGCAGGAGACGCCTCTGCCTCCAATGGTGCTTACAAATTCACGTGGCCTGCCGACCACACGTGTCCACTGCTGTCAGATTGTCTGGCCACTGCTTCCCGCCAAATTGCACGTGGAATAGATTGCTTTGTACGTGGCTCCTCGTAGAGGAATGGAAGACTGCCTCAGAGGTGCAGAGGCCCCTGGGCAAACTGCCCATATTAGTAGGGGGTTCTCTTGGCTGGGGGAAAAGAGGTTAACCGGGCTCTTCTAGATTGGGAAGCCAGACTCATGGACCAAGCAGCTAGAGAGAGGAGATGATGTCCTAACTGTGGGGGCTTTAACCCCTCGAGCAGCTTGATTTCCTTGGCTGCTTTGTTTAAGAATGAGCGCCAAGAGCCCCCTGTCCCCCTGAAGATAGAATAACTGAGCTGAAAAATATTCAGTGGACCAAGCACCCAAACTCTCCTCTAAGAAAGATTTTAATACCGTATTGGTCTGAGTATAAGACTCACTTTTTTCTCCTAATTTAAGTTTTTAAACTAGGGGTGCGTCTTATAATCAGGCTGTTGCAATTTAATGCCAGTGATTTAATTAAATTTTTTTAATAGCACCAAACTTTAAGGGTGCGTCGTATAATCAGGTGCGTCTTATACTCGGGACAATACGGTATCTAAAGCATCCTCAATGGGGGCCCGTCCAACGTTTCTTGAATACCTATTACACCGCATTTCATGGCTTATAAAATCTAAATGCTGTGAAGACTGTGGATAGATTATTGTGGGGTTTTTCCTCACAATACTGTAATTTAGATCACTGAGTGAAGTCGGTTGGCTGAAGCGTGGGATACTTGTGAATCGGTTCTGCTCCCGTTGCTCAATGGTTCCCAACACAGCCAGCTACAGCCCATGCCGTGAGAAAAGTTTCATACTGTCACTCGTTGTCTGCACTCAAAACTAGCGATTTTTCATAATCGACTGGAGGTAACGTTTTCTTCTTCTCAATGGGATTCGGGAGTCGCTTGATGAAGTTGGAACAGGTCAAAGTTATTCTTGACGCCAGCGTTCCGATTCGAGGCGGCTAACGTGATAAAGTGCAGACTAACAGTGCAATCCTAACCAACTTTCCAGCACCGGTGCAGCCGCAATGCAGTCCCGAGGTAAGGGAACAAATGTTCCCTCTCCTTGAAGAGGCCTCCAAGACTGCCCTTGCACTGCAAAATGCAGTGTGCGCCCTGTTGGCACGGCTACACCGGCGCTGGAAAGTTGGTTAGGATTGCGCTGTAGGGCACCGAACGTACGTTGACCATGTCGTGATCGAGGGAGACAACGTAGGACTGTGCAAAAGGGGTGATGTGGTTGTAGCTGTACAAGAGAGAGATTTAGAAGATTCAGTGCACTCTTATCACGGCATCAGTTGCCATCGCCAAGATATGCTTTTGGAGTGGTCTAAAAAAAAAAAGCTTGCTTTTAAGTTCTCCACATTATATTTGCATGCAGCATGTGAAACAGTGTTCCTGTTATAAGCATGTACAAAAAATCTCACTGTAGTCCAGTGTGCACGTATGGCTGTTCTTAAAGTGCAAACTAGATGTTACCAAGGCTGCATAACTAACATTTTCCATAATCTCTGACAACTTTTCTGAGTAAAGGTTTCCAAAGCTCCCTAAAGTATACCCCCCCAAAAAAAGCTCCCATCTGTGGTCCACTACTGCCATCGGGTGCATGATGTGTGACATCTTAGGGGTATTTAGTTTACACACACACACACACACACACACACACACACACACACACACACACACACACACACACACACACACACACACACACACACACACACACACACACACACACACACACACACACACACACACACACACACACAAATATTTGGGGGGGATTTGCCATAAGGAACAAGAATTTTTTGTGAAAGTGTTTTCTGAGAAAATGACCATTCATGGGCTTAGCAGGAAATGGGAAAGCTAAGATTGCCCATGTGTGCCTTATGTACATTTGTACACATAACTCTCCACGAAAGAACATGCCGTTTCTGTGAAAAGGCAATATAAGTATTTTGTTGGGACATGCAGGTTTTTCATTTCTGTATGCAGTGTTCTAACATGGTCAATCTTTAAGAAACACACTGGGGTAACCCCAGTGGGGTTTCTAATAGGGCTGCAGCAATTATTGACCAATTTCAGTTATGAGGTCAAAATGAACAGTCTCTTTAGAAGTAGATTCTCTCCCCGCTCCACGCACGCACAGTTAGATTGTGTTGAACCCTTTTCAAATCACCTTTTTCCTTTCAAATTCTGTCCAGCCCCATTTTCCCTTCTGGGTGATTGTTCTGGATTAAGCTCGTGGATCGTCCTGCCCAATTAGGGATCACATAGCAAATAGGATGGCATCACATCCTCCTAGGTCGTCCTGCCCAATTAGGGATCACATAGTGAATAGGATGACATCACAATGCTACATCTGACAGAGTTACTGGATTTTAGTAAATAAGCAGACAGATTTGGGTCTGTGATGTCACCGAGGACAATTGAAAGTAGAGGTAGGTGAGGGCAATTTAAACAACAAATGAGCAAACAGTTTTGCAAGGAGTACCTAAAATTGCTGGGGAAATGGAGTTCTCTTTGGACTGTACTGATTTTAAGAAACTCCGCTGGGATAACACAAACTAGTCAACAATTGTCTTACGTAAGGATATCTTTTGGGATAAGAGTTTTTTTGGGGGGGGGGGTCCCCCAGCTTCCAGCATTTCCCTCAGGCAGTGTTCTTATCAGAAGCATCTTCTCTGCTTGGGACAGGGTAAATCAGATCCCTCCAAAGGCCAAGCCTCATCGTTACAAGTTTTCAAATGGCAGACAAATGCGAGGATTTTAAATTTTTGAAAAAGTGCCATTGTACATTTTAAGACCGAGACAATTTGCGATTTCAGTGCAGTGGCTTTGAAATGATTCAGGGTGATTTTGTGATGGTCTTATGGATACATGCAGTCACTCCCTCCCTCTGAGTTAGGTTATGTCCGCATTTCCAGTTTTTACTGGACTCATTCTAAGTCGGGCAATGAGTAGCTTGCACCGTATTCAATACTGTGGCCCGTTTGTAATTGGGTGTCGTTTGATTTTTTTTTTAATGCAACAATGTCTGTTTCGTAAAATAGGGGCCCGTTTCCCGGGATACCCCAAATTGCTAGCACTGATTGTTTAGACCACTGTTTTCCATCTCATTGCACCCCAGCCCTCGTCCTGGCCCCTTCTTCTCCACATTTCTTAGGACTTTAAAAAAAAAATGATTTACATATCTAAGCATTCTCCAGCCTTCAGAGACCTCTTTCCAGTTTCTCAGATTTTGTATGTGTTTTGCCTTTCACAAGGGTCTTTGTTCCATCCTCCTCCTTTTTTTTAAGTTTTTGCAAGCAAATCCACACAAACTTTAGCCATCGGTGTAAGGCACATACATCTGGTTGTGCATGCATTTGATTCTTTTTAAAAAAAGAGAGGTCCAGTCAAATCTGATTCCCAGTGTTGAAAGACCAGCCCGCAGAAGGATATACCGACTTGGAATGGTGCACAGCCCGCAGGATTTACAAAGCCTGCTTTGTCGGGGATTGCTAGGCCCAGTGTGCTGGGGGGTGGCATTGTGGATGCAGCTTTACTTTCCGGGATAATTGTCCCTCCTGAAACGAAAAGCTTCAGAAGAACGTTGTTTGGAGAGCACAGGTAGTCGGCAGTGGCCACAGTTGCGTCTGCCTGACTTGTCCTTGAGTAGCTCTCCTTGGAAGGACGAGGGCCGCGCCAGTTGTGTGCTCTTTCTGGAACGCTTCCTTCCTAGCGCTACTGACCAGCTTAGACCAGTCTTGCTTTAGGCAAGGGATGAGAGCAGCAGTGCAAGGCGGCGTAATTGCAAGCTGGACAAGAGTAGGGGATGGGTTTTAACAGACAGAGCTTTGCAGCGGGTCCTTGCAGCGCAGTCCGAAGCGCTTCTACTCGGAACTAAGTTCCACCGTGTTGGACGGAGCTCACTCGCGAGAAAAGTGTGGCTAGGATTGCAGCCTTGGTTATTTTACAGGGTGCAGTCGGGGAACATGTATTAGTATTTCGAATACCACTTAGAAGTTCTCAAAGTGGTTTACTTAGCAATGGGAAGATGGTTTTCACCAGAAGATGCCCCAAAAGGGGGGGCTCACACACTTAAAAGAAATGCAGGGGACACACACACACACCAAAAACTGCCACTGGGAAAGATGCTATGCTGCGTTGAAGAGGGACATCTTTCTCTCTGAGTGGAAGATGACAACACTACACTGGAAAAGGCCCTCTCTCAGCGTAGGCTTATGCCGTTGCTCTCACTGCATCTGGGGAGAAAGGAGAAATGACCAAGGCAAAATGAAAGATGTTCCTTTCTGCAGGGTTGACGCTTAATGGAACGCTCCCTGCTGCAGAAGTGTGGCTTGGGGAGTTTTGCCTCCTGTTTGTTTGTTTATCTATTTTAACTCTCCTGCCCCTTGTTTTATAGGACAGTGAGCTGAGTAGGAAAATGGACAGTCTGGGCAGCAACCACTCTATCCCCAGCATGTCCGTGAGCACAGGCAGTCAGAGCAGCAGTGTCAACAGCTTACAGGAGGTCATGGATGAGAGCAGCTCTGAGCTGGTTATGATGCATGACGACGAGAGCACCATTAATTCCACTTCCTCTGTTGTGCACAAGAAGGTATGTTCCCTGGTGCTCTCTCCCCCCCAGCCTCGGGCCGCCTCTGCTTTTTACCGCTCTTGCTTCTTCAGGTCTTTGGTCAGCGAGCCGCTAGGTTGTCTCCCAGGCGGCACGTTGCAGGAAGGAGGCACGACGCCCCTGCAGGATGTCGGAAAGCTTCCGTAGTCCCCCCCCCCCCAACGTGCATTTCAGGAAACGCAGGCAAGGTAGCGCCTAGAAAATGGGTGGGGACGCGCCTCTTCGTCACACCAGAAAAATCTGGCACGCGCAAGATGCGCTACCGCCACAGGTTTCATACCTGCTCTTTTTGGTTTATGGCAGGAATAGAATTGTCTTGACTTTGGAGAGAATCCCCTGTAATCTCTTCTCCTCCCCCCCCTCCTCTTGCACCCCTAAGCACCGCATGTATGCCTCTGTCGTTGCCTGTAACACCACCGTGTCTTCTAAACATTTGTCTCCCCCCCCCCCCCCCAAGTGGCTGTCGTGTTGGTTGAAACACTCACACCCGCCACGCTAACACAATGCATTCCAAAAAAATGTCTACCCAAAACACTGGGCTGTGGGTGGAGTAGTTAACGGCGTACTGGCTCACTCCAAAAGGTAGGTGTGCATGTGAGGGTGGAAGTCGGCGCAGCGTGCTTCCGGGCCTTTCCCCCCCCCCCCCGCCCCCTACAGAATTCCACATGTTGTCACCAGGTCTCCCTTGCTATTGGGAGCTCCCTAAGCAGCAAGCCAAGCAAAGGAAGATGGAAATGCTGAGCCTAACACTGGAAGAATCACGTCCGATAAACCCAGCAGCATTTGTACGTGCGCACTGATAAAGAGGAGGCTGTGGGTGCCTGCTCCTTTTGGCAAAGGGCTTCTAACCTGTCGTCCTTTTAAGCCATGTAACTCTGCATTGATAGCATTTCCCTCAAGTTGAATACCTGATTCTTATGGCAAACCATCTGGGGGTGAGGTGGGGGGGCACTATACGAAGGAGGAAACTGCAACTCCCTTGCCTTCTTGCCAAATTGTAGCTCTGGCAAAGCCGGTCCCAGCAATGGATGCGATTCAGGAAGAGCTGGGCATGGCTTCGTCCCTTTGGCATAAATTGGGACTTCGGCCCACAAATGGGACAGTTCTGTAGGCCGTGCCTGGTAGCTGCGTTCAGGTCACGCCCTCGCCCGGTGCCGCTTCGTAGAGTAGACCAGGAACGTGGTTGCGTTCCAGCTGGCTGCGATACAATGAGATGTCCTCGAAAGCGCACTTCTTAAAGGGAACAGGGGCTAAGAAAGGAAGATTGCATTTCAGAGAAAACGAAGCCCCCTTTTAAAGGTGAGGAGCGGCTATGGTTGCGTAGAGGGAAGGCCATTACACACACTGCAAAGGACTGATCACCTGCTAGAGAGAGAGAGAGAGAGAGAGAGAGAGGTTGATAGGATATGGAAAACAGAAGATGATGTCTGAATATAGGTAAGCCACCCACAGGTCTCCAATACCGGTGACATGATGCCTTTATGGTAGTCGCAGCCTTGAGAAGCACAGTGTAATCTTATTTGAATTTAGTGCCATAAAAGCTCCCAGCGTAGAAGAGCTTAAGGTGGGTACTGTACGATCACTTGCCTAAACCAGGGAACGACTGTTGTCATATTCTAGACCAGTGGTTCTCAAACGTTTCGGTCTCCGGAGCCCTTTGCACTCCTAAATGGAGTCTCTGGGAGCCTCAGAGCGTCGACTTAGGGTTTAGCTTGTGCCCCATGCTATACGGCAAAATCATACATTCTTATAATGCGGTGACTCCAATAAGACATCTCGACTTTTTCTCCACGGACCAAATTTGGATCCAGCTGGCTAATTTCTGGGAAGATTCCAGCAGTTGCGTCTTATGTCGTGCTGCGGTCGAGGCTGTTGGGCACTCAGAGCATATCTACTACACTTGCAGGTTGCATGGTGACCAACCCAGGTCGTGCGTTTTATCTGGCATAAGTTGTGCTCTGAGCTGACTCCTCTACCAGATACCAATTTTCCCTGCTTCCCAAGCGGCCGAAACCTCCATTTCCGAAATAAATCAACTTAGCATTGCTAGGATGATGTTACTCCTGTTGTGAATTATCCCCATGCTTATCTTAAGCTTGTCACGAGGTTTGCCCCCCACACACCTTTTTTTTAGCCATTTGACTCCCTTGTTTTAATTTTCCCCCCTCCAATATCTGGGCGCATGCAGACACCTGCCTATTGTGGGTTTCATGCATCCGATGACGTGGATTGTAGTCCCCAAAAATTTAAGCTGTCTGAAATTACCAGCCGAGGCGGAAAGGCGCCCTGAGCCTTCCGAGTGATCACTCTTTAGGCTTATCAAGTGGCTTGCAAAATTACCCTGTTTCCCTGAAAATAAGACCGGGTCTTATATTAATTTTGGCTCCCCCAAAACACGGCAGGTCTTCTTTTCAGGGGAGGTCTTATATTTATGAGTGCCAGCAAAAATATGTGCCCTCCCCCCAAAAAAATGACGGTAGGTCTTACTTTCAGGGTAGGTCTTATTTTCGGGGGAACATGGTAATCAAGACTTTCCAACATTGCTAGCAAATGATATTGCCCATAGCATCGTGCCCAAGTGTTATAATCATGGCGGTAGTCCCTAGACCTTCTTCTGTGTAAGATGGTTCTCCATACCTTCCACAAGAACTTTGTTTTGTTTGCTTCCACTCTAGTGATTCCTTCACTGGGACACTAATGAGCTTGTCAGAGCCTCATATAGGGTCCTGTGTTCGTGGATAGGCTTTTGAAAGTGATCGTGTAAAGGAGGGGTGGCCAAACTGCGGCTTGTGAGCCACATGCGGCTCTTTGACATATAATGTGCGGCTCTCGGAAATATGTTGGCTGAGCTCCTTTTTTTGCATCACAATTAATATAAAAGATAAATAAGAAATGTTCAAGCTTGATAATGATTTACCAGGTATAAACTGAGAGTCCACTGGATTAAAACAAAATTTTAATGTTCAGGGTGAGTAAATATTTTTAAGAATTTAAAAATGCTTCTTAAATCTTGCGGCTCTCAAACATCTGAAGTTTATCGTATGTGGCTCTTACATTTTAAGCAAGCTTGGCCACCCCTGGTGTATAGTGGTTCAGAGACCGAGCTGTGAATCGAGACTTCCTCAGTTCAAATCTGGCCTCTGCCAAGAATTCTCCCAAGGTGGTCTTTGGCAAGCTGCTCCCTCTCAGCCTCAGTCTTCACCATCTGCAACATGGGGGCGATGATGATATTGGCAGACCTTACAAGACTGTTGTACGGACACCATCCAGGTAATGCATACGAGGCTCTTTGCACGCTTGGAAAGCGGTATACAAATGCCAAAGTATTCCTCAGTAGAAGAGTTACACAGGACCTGCTCAAGTTTTCAGCTGGGTTTGTGAGCAGTGCTCATGGCGTCCAAAATCGAATCAGTTGCATCCCTGTTCCTGAATGACTCCAAGGCAGGGCATTTTCTGTGAATGTTGATGGGCAGGCAGGCAGGCATCTGTCTATTGGAGCAATAGGATTCCAATTTAATCCAACCCTATTGCAACGATGGGATTAAATTGGCAAAAGAAGAGCCAATAGCGACCAAATAAAGACTGCTAAAATAGGTAGTGCTTAATTGCCTTGATTCAAAGTTCCGGGGGGACTCCGAGCTCTGCATGAGCAGATGTCTCCACCGTCTTGGGACAATGGGTTGTGTACTCATTCCCCAGAAACCTCTTTCCATTTTGAACCTCCCATGAAGTGCACACAGTAGCTGTTGGGTCAGAGCAAAGCTTTCTGAGCAAAGATCAACATAAGCAGGAACAATGGAAGGGGCCCTCTCCCCAGAGATTTGTCGTACATTTCTCTGGTTCGGACACCGACAGGGGGTGTTTGAATGCTATTTAGAGATCTTGTGTATATCTAAGTATAGATTTATATGAGAGAGAGAGAGAGAGAGAGAGAGAGAGAGAGAGTTATCGGTATCATTATCGGTATCGTTCTCCTATGGCACCACAAGAACATTTCTTGTAATTGAATATTTTAATCTTGATACTTGATTAAAACCCAGCTCCATTTAAACGTGTGCTCCTGTTAGGCCCCCTTCTGCGTACGCCCACGTATTTCAAGTGTCATGGCCTACCTGAAGCTTTGCCCACATTTTATATACTGTATTGTCCCGAGTATAAGACGCACCTGATTATAAGACGCACCCTTAAAGTTTGGTGCTATTAAAAAAATGTAATTAAATCACTGGCATTAAATTGCAACAGCCTGATTATAAGATGCACCCCTAGTTTAAAAACTTAAATTAGGAGAAAAAAGTGAGTCTTATACTCAGACCAATACGGTATATATAAAATATTATATAAAAATACAGTGCCACACAAAATGTATCCTGCCAGGGACAAAGGTGCAGAATTAAAACTAGCTTCCCTTGAGCTGCCCTCCTAGGACGTTTGTTCCTCCCGCAGGGGGTGCCTTTCAGTTGCACTGGTGGGTGACAGTCAAACACATATTTTTTTTAAAAAAAGTTTTCCATTTGATTTGTCACACAGAAAGCCGCCATATTCAAATTATGGTTCCTTGACATGTGACTGTTTTTAGTTCAAGCTACCGGCTGCACACATGATGGTTCTATTTCTGTGAACTGCTATGGTCTTAAAGACGCTCCTTTTTGTCACTTGTCAATCGCCATTTATTTTTCCTCAAAGAGAAGGATGGCATCATAAGAAGAGCCTTGCTGGATCAGGCCCAAAGCCCCATCTTGTCCAGTTTCCTGTATCTCACAGTGGCTCCACCAGATGCCTCAGGGAGCACACAAGACCACAAGAGACGTGTATCCTGTCGCCACTCCTTTGTATCTAGCATCCAGAGATATCCTACTACTAAAACCAGGAGGTTGCTTATCCCCCCCCCCCCATCATGGCTTGTAACCTGTGATGAACGTTTCCTCCATCAATCTGTCTAATCCACTTTTAAAGGCATCCAGGCCAGGTACCATCACCATATCCTGTGGCAAGGAGTTCCACAGATTAATTGTCCGTTCTAACTCTCCCGCACAGAGCCATTAGGAATGGGTCCACATCAGTCTTGAGAGGACAGAAGAGCTGGAGGGATAGTTGATCCAGGGGCTGTAGGGTGTCCATGCAGTGGAGCCTTCTGGGTGCAACCAATCTATTTACAAATGATATTTTCTATTTGTCATCCTTAGGGTAACTGGATGAATTACAAAAAGCCAACCCTGCCTAGGGTCATTCCTCTGTTTGGAGAAACTTCAGAGGACCTGGCCGATTTTGCCCAAGGGCCTCATTTAAGTGATCAGTTATCCTGCAATAATGCCCTCTGGATTCCCTTATCTCTGATTTCTTTTTTTTTTCTTTTTTTGTGACGATTTTTTGCTTTATATCACACCGCTACAGTGTAATAAGCAAAAAAGGGGGGGGGGGAAGGGCTGCACCTTGTATTCTGGACATGATCTACCTATTCCAGAAAATAACCGGACGCTGGTGTGAGTTGAGTCACCCTGGCAAGGATCTGGGACTCAAGACTTGCTTGTCTTTCATGCCAAGTCAGTTGATCAGCTGGAGCCTCCTTGCTTTATCGGTGACCCACCCTAGCTAAATCAGGGCCCCTGGCTTGGCTTAACCAATAGGAGAATTGCCGAATCTATATGATAAGACGTCACAGGTCCGTAGGGAAGCGCAGCGACCTGCAGGTGACCTATGGTAGTCGGAAAGGGACTGCGGCCAAAACCTTGTGGAATTCCTCGCTTATGTATAGGAAAAGTAAGAACTCTGCAGTAACACCCTCCACCCTGTGGCTGCCTTAGTCTCTGGTTGAAGCCCTTCTCCTTATGTCAGTTATCGGAGTATCTCTAGAATAAAAAGGTAAAGGTATCCCTTGACAATTAAGTCCAGTCGTGTCCGACTCTAGGGAGCGGTGCTCATCTCCGTTTCAAAGCCGAAGAGCCAGCGCTGTCCGAAGACGTTTCCATGGTCATGTGGCCGGCATGACTCAACACCGAGGCGCATGGAACGCTGTTACCGTCCCGCTGACGCGGTACCTATTAATCTACTTGCAATTTCTTGCTTTCGAACTGCTAGGTTGGCAGGAGCCGTCGCACGGATTCGAACTGCCGACCTTTCGATCGACAGCTCATGGTTCAGTGTAGGCACTGTTTATTTTTGCTTACTTAGAGATATGTATCCCACTTCGTCACAAGGTTTCAAGGTGAATCACAATTAAGATGAAAATTGCAAAACAGTAGCGTTTAATAAAAGACATCACTGCAGAGAAGGGCTTCTAGCCCTCCCAGGGTTGGTCTCTGGAGTCTCCAGGAATCGGCACCAATCTCCAGGAGACCACCGAAAGCAATCGTAGGGATTTTTAGCTGGGCCTCCCTGGCTATAAACTACATGACATCATGTTTGAAAGTAAACGCACCCAGGAATCTCTAAAAATAGCTTCAGTCGGAGCTGTCAACTTTGAACAATTAACCCCCCCCCACTGATAAATTAATTTCAGCTGTTTAACCAGTGCCACTGAGAGTATGTGAGAATAGGGCAGTCCTTAGCTGGTGCCTAAAAGATAACCATGCTGGCACCTGGCAGGGAGTCTCATAGTTTGGGTGCCACCCCCAAGAAGGCCTTTCCTCCAGTTGCAACCCAGCTGACCTCGGAGAGCGAGGGCCGCCGGAGAAGGGCTTTTGGAAGTTATTGTAACTGAGGAGCAGGTTCTTATGGAAAGCAGGCGGGCCCCTCTACTAGCCTGGCCCCAAGCTGTTCGCGGCTTTGAATTGTGCCCAGAAACAAGCCGGAAGCCGGTGGAACTTGTTTAAAACTGGCACGATGGGACAGTCCCAGTCCACAGTCCACCGCTTGGCTGCCCCATTTTGAACCAGCGGTTGCTTCCAAAGACCCTTCAAGGGGTTGCCCTACCTGCGCATCGCAGGGCACATACAACACACTAGACTAGAGCATATCTCCCAGGCACGTTTTCCAAGGTGTGCAACTCCCTTGGCTGTTGGTAACTATGGAAGTGCAGCTGTATCTTTACGGTTTACTCATGCTCTCTTTCTTTCATCTTGTTGAACAAGATGGCCCATGGCCTGATCCTGCAGGGGTGCTGTTTTGCCCAGGTCTCCTCATGTTTCATGGAGCTCCTTCAGGTGGCACGATCCTTGCAGTGCAGCCAGAGGACCCCCCCTTTTTTTTAATTGCCCATCAGTGTCATTCTGGAAAACGTAGGGGAACGTTTTTGACCTCTCCCAGTTGGAGACTAGCAGTTCAGGGGTAGTTTTCCTAATTAGAGAAGGAGATTCTCTTTTTTGGTAGCCTGCTTAGCCCAAGTAGAGAAGTCATAACCATGTTTGTAGCGTTCTCAGCAAGAAACACCTGATTTGTTCCCATTGTGCAGATGGGGGAAACTGAGGCTGAGAGAAAGCGGTGCTCGACGCTGTCTAGACCGTGTCCGTGGATAAACTGGGATGCTCACTGGTGTGTCCCAGATCCGTGCCGTGGACTCTGTGCAGTGGAACATGCTTGTTCTCATGCGATGCATGCAGTAATTTTAGAGAACATGTGTGTGACTGAGAGAGGTTTGGTATGATGAGTTCCTGCTGTGAAATCATGTTTTCCGAATCTCTGGCTCGTCAGGGAGAAGGAAAACTTTGCAAAGATCATTTGTATCCGACTGTGTTCTGTCTCTTTAAATGTGAAAAAAAAAAATCCTCCCTTTCCAAGGCTAGGGAGAGAAAATGCTAGAACCGAGCACGATCATGACTAGAAAGCAGGATCCCTGAATGGTCACAGAGTCTTTCCAGCACAAGACACACAGAGAGAGCGCGAGAGAGAGGCTGGTCTCCTCCAACCCTGCATCTATTTAAGCAGAAATGCTTCTTCTCCAGAGCAGATAGCAAGTCCAAAGGAGAAACCAGGCTGAAAAGGGGAATGTGGCAGATCCTTGCTTCTGTGTTCAAAGGGAGCAGCCGTAGCAGCAGCAGCAGCAGCAGCAGCAGCAGCAGCATCCTCGCTAGACATGGAAACCATGTTTTTAAAGGGATTATTTGGGTGCAGTGTTTTAAGCAAGCCCTTCTGAGGACCCTGACTGCTCTGCAGCGTGGCGTGTTTTTGATTCTCTTTTTTGCACATATGTAATTCTGGAGGTTAAAAAAAAAGAAAAGGAAAATACTAATACTAATAATAATTCTGCCCGGGATTCAGAAGGCATCCCACTAGCGATCAGCTGACATTCCTAACTGAAGGCTGCAATGTCTTGCTTATTCATTTTGTACTGCGAGAGCTGCAGGGACTAGCAGAGAGCCAAACTATGCATTTCAAACAGGAGGGCTTGTGCAAAAAGAGGGGCGAAAGAGAGGCAGCCGGCGAAGAAAGAGCACAACTGGACTTTCTCCTTGTTTTTATCCATTTCTGCAGGATCATGTATTCATAAGGGATGAGGTGGGCTACAGGGAGCACAGGCCTGAGCTGCGGCCTACCCACTCAGTCCAGAATCAGGCCCTCCACTACCGGAACCGAGAACGCTTTGCCACAATCAAATCAGCATCGTTGGTAAGCTCCCACCACACCCCTTACCCCTGCGATCCTTTTTTTTTTTCCTCCTCTGGTCCGATGTGGCTGTGTCAGTCTGGGGGAAGGGGTCAAGAATTCTCTCCTTTCCCCCCCAACACCCTCCTTCCCCCCTTTCTCTCCCTCTTTTGTTGGCATAGCAACTAGATATTGCAAGAAGGATGTGTGTGTGTGTGTGTGTGTGTGTGTGTGTGTGTGTGTGTGTGTGTGTGTGTGTGTGTGTTTGGTCTATATGGCATGGTTATTTATTTATTTATTGGAAATGCATTTTAGCCTTGGAGATTTATTTTGCAGCTTCTGTGCAAATTTTAAACATGGCTTTTGGAGGGAGAGGTTGCATGGGTGGCGTGTGTGTGTGGTGTGTGTGTGTGTGTTTCCCCTCTGATTGGTTTCTTCCAAATTGCATCCATTTTTCGTAGAGTATAATTTCTGTCTGTCTGGGGGTAAGGGGAGGGAGAGGGGATGGTGGGGAACCGACTGACTTCCAGGTATTGATGATTACAATTTTTAATGAGCGCTGATGGATTTGACCAGTGGAAGGGAAAGGACTGTTCGCCTCTCACGGTGAATTTGCTGGCTGTTTGTATTCATTCATTCTCATTCATTCATTTGCGGCTCGCTGCATTGTTCCCATAAAGGACCGGGCAACTCCTATAAAATGACAGGGGCTTTGCTTTTTTTCTTTTTTTGGGGGGGGGGGCTTTGGTTTGGTTTGGTTTTCCTTTCCTACGACAGGCTGTGAGAAAAGGGGAGATGGCGGTGGTGGTGGTGGCGGCGGCGGCACCGTTTTCACTATTGCAAATGTGATTGCTGGTGATGTCTTTGTAGTAGCGAAAGGGGTGTGTGCTGGGTAGAGAGTGAGGTCTGTTCCTCCTCCCCCATCCTTTCCTTTTCTCTCTCGCTTTTTCACACACACACACACACACACACACACACACGCTCTCTCACACACACACACACACACACACACACACACACACACACACACACACACACACACACACAGACACACACACACACACACACACACACACACAGCAGCAGCAGTGGGTGGAGGAGGGGCCATGATGCTTCACAAACCAGAAACACGCTCCTACATGTAAAACGATAGGAATCTTCAGTATTTCGGCCAAATCAGTATTAGAGGTCACATGGGCAAGAGAGAGATTTACAGGGTGCCCAGTGCTGGGCTGTTACATTTGCTGCCTGCCATTATGACATCATCCTAAGCCAGCCCCAAAATTACAATGGATAACCCTCTCTTCTTCCTCCCCCCCCTCTTTTTTGGGTCTTGCCTCGTATCTGAATGATTTCTCTCCCTTGCCGTTTCCCCTGAGCTCTTTCCACGGTGCATCTCTTCTGTTCTCTCCCCCCCCCCCTCCACGACCACCACCACTGCTTCCATCTTCGGAATGCATCGAAATGGCTCGTTCGTAGCCCTTAGACAAAGGTGGGTCGGAGAAATGAGAAGGCATTTGCAGGGATAAAGCTTCGTGTCTTTTCCTTGCTGCTGGAGAAGTGGAGTTTGATGTCCTGCACATGCTCACTGCTGCCACAGATCCTGGGAGGGGTGTGTGTGTGTGTGTGTGTGTGTGTGTGTGTGTGTGTGGCAGGGGGGGACTGCTTCCTTCAGAACTTGCAGGTTGACCCGGATGCATGGGCGTGGAAGAATGGTCTCCAGGCCACCATGCCTCCTTCCAGGCAGAACCCTCTCTTTCCTCCCTTTTCGGTAGAAAACCCTGACACACCACATATTGGTGCCTCCCTGGTCACAAACAAGGATATACATTCTGCATAGGTCAGTGCAGTAACCCCATTCATTCAGTCACTCTTGAACTCTTCTTAAAATGCCACTCGGTTCTAACACAAGCTTCCTATGCATGACTTTTTCTGAGGGCGGGGAGCGATGGTCACACTGGTGGTATTTCCCCATAGTTGACCCCCCCGCTTTGCGTTTCTGTGACTGAAACATGGCAAACGCTGACAAGCCCAGATTTTGCGAATCTCGGAAAACTCAGATTTTGTACCGCTGAACTCTTGACGGTTGCCTAAATGCAACGGTTGGCATTTGTGCGTATCTCCGAAAATCGGGGAAGCGCTGAGCTATATTTGGGCGTTCACGAAACGAACGTGACTGACCGTCGTTGGAGACTGTCGACGTTCACCCGTGAATATCGATATATGCCAAATTTCTCGGTTTTGCTATAACACGTATACTACCGAGTACCACGGTACATATTAGGCGATAGTTACAACCACTGTGCTTCCCGGAAGAGTATTTGAGATGACCCAGGGCAATTGCTTCCTGGCAGGAGTAAGAGAATAGTATGATCCAGACGACCTGGCGGTGTTACTACATCTGGTGCAAACTCCTGCTTGTTTGCAACCAACATTTCCGATTATCACTATTATTACTGCTGTGTGTCAGATGGAGCTATAGGTTCCCTCATTTACTCCTCTAGAAGCAGAGGGGTGACCATTGCAAATGACCTTCTATTGTCGCTGAACGCTGGCGCTTGCCAAGTGTGGTATTGGAATATATGCGTGTAGGAGGCCTTAGATAGCCATCGTAGAGGGGAGGTGTGTCGGCTGTCCGGGACATTAACAAAAACGGAGTGGAGGGAATGCATGGTAAACCGCACACCTCCTTTTGCAACGGCCTGTTCCCACTTTGAGCCCCACGAGTCACAACGGGACATTACCGCTCCCCAATCTGGCCCTGTACGCATAGAGACACACATGAGCACACCTGCCTTGACAGCTCCCCCCGGCGTGCCTGCTCTGTCTCTACCGTTCGCACATGGGGCAAATGTTCAGACCCAGTCTATGCACATGAATTCCAACACGCTTGCACCCCTCCACATAGTATCACCCAGATTGGGGAGGGGCATCCCCCAATCCGGTCCCCAGTCTCCTCTTTCCCAAAGATTTAACTTCATAGTTCTTATGCAGAGACTATTTCCTGGCGGACCCAGCAGAATGTGCCAAACCCTCATTAGTCCTTGCCCTGTCCCGTCGTCTTTTTGTCCATTCCCCAGAGAGAGCTTTTGTGCACCTTCGCCCTCTCACCCCTACTATATCCACATGTCCCCTACTCAGGGGAACATACAATTCTCATTAACTTATCCTCCCTTTCACGTTTTCCCTTCCAACTCCTTTATTTGGGGGGGGAGAGGGGGTTGTTTCAACGATAAAAACGAGAAAATCGTTTTTACGCTGTTAGAAATCATATCGTAGACATTTTTTTTAAATCCCCACTGTCTTTCACAGAAATGGGGGCTTTGCAGCCTCGTAAGCCAGGCAAAACGTTTTGGGTTTTTTCTTGTCAAAGCTCCAGTAGTATATAAACACTTAAACTTGTGTTCATACCAACAGTGCGAATACAATTTAGCCTTAACTGTATACATTGACAGGCAACAGCATACCGCCAATTTGTTGAGCCCTGGGGAGCAAGATTTTTCTAGGGCCAGATTCTCCAGCACACCTTCCAAAAGCCAGGGAGACGAGAGGAGCTTGGGGACCCGGCCAGCTGCTTCTCACCCTACCAACTGAAGGCTCTCCAATCAGGGGAAATGGACAATTGCCCAAGAGGCTGCTGAGTCAGGACCGTTTTTCCCCTTGGAGATGGCTGGGTGGGCGTGATCTGGAAAAGAAGTGGTGCATGCTGGGTGGAAAGCTGCCCTTTCCATGGTGCAAGGAGGTACGACGGTGGCTAGCCAAACTGATGGTGAGGTGGCTAGCCAAACTGATGGTGAGGTCCCAGCATTGTCTCGCCAGCAACACTACCGTAAGGCCCCCGTATCCGCGGGGTTCCAGGCCCCCCCCCCTACGGATATGTGAAAGCCATGGATAGGGGCGAATGCCCCCTCCGTGGTTTTCTGAGGGACCCCCACAATCCGCGGATAAGTGGATCTGCGGATAGCGGGGGCCTCCTGTAGTTGGCCCTCCTTCATCCTGCCTGCCTCATTCAAATGAATAACTCCCCACCCGTCTACAGTATATGCAACCTAAACCGTTGCAGCGATGGTTGGGATAGTGAGATGCACAGTCTTTGCACAAGGTCATCCTCCAAGTGCTCTTGGGGCCAATTGGGGGGACTCTGAGACACTCTGCCACAGCCTGCCCAGGCAGGAGGAATGCAGGCCACTGCCATCGGGGAGGAGGAAACCAAGAACCCTCTCGTGTCTTCCCTCCCATCTGGGATGAGCCCAAGCACCTGGGGATTCCTCACCATGGGTGCCCGTTGCTGTAAGAGAAGGCGAGGCACCAACTGAACGGGCTCTTCCCATGTCCTCTGCGCACACAGGAACATGCACACATAAGAACCTAAGAAGAGCCCTGCTGGATCAGGCCAAGGGCTCATCTAGTTCAGCTTCCTATATCACACAGTGGCCCTACCAGATGCCTCTGGGAGCACAATCTCCTTTGAAAAGAGTCTAGGCCAGGTGCCACCACCGCATGCTGTGGCAAGTAGTTCCACCAGCTGCAAGTGGATCTGTCTGGGAGTGAGGAGGCACCAGCTCTGAGCTCGTTTCGGAACAAGGCAGGCCGGTAGAAGCTTTAAAAATGAGTTTGGTTTCTTTCAAAGAAACAGAAAAAAGGTGCGCGGGGGGGGGGGGTAATAGGAAGAGTCAGGTACTTGGACTTGGCGGCAAAGCGAAATAAAGTCCCTAGCACAAAGATGAACTCGGCTGAGCATGTCTAGGAAGACTGCAGTTCCGTGGTCCACCTCCTGGTCTGTTGCTGGTGTCAGCAATGTCCGGTTAACTCCACAAGTGCTGGAACAAAATGTGTCGCCTCTTGAGCCCACCACCGCTTTTATGGTGGTTCAGGGGAACGGGAGTCTACTTTTTCCTGTTTGTTAATCCTAAGGGGGACCCTAGCTCAGCCCACAGGACCTGCCCTCAGCCACGGTCGGGTGGCCAGGCGACCAGTGAGCATCCATGAGCAAAACCCAGTGGCTTGCCAGCGAATCCTTCCTGGCTCATGGTCTTAGCCGGGCGCAGGTGCTGCCAGTACCAATCCAAGTTGAGCCTTTGCAGGAGATGTGGGGATTACAGAGGTCAGACTGGCAGAGCTGCCCATATTAAACACAAACAAGGTCTTTGCTAGAGGGGCGGCATGTCCCTGTTCGCTACCATTGTCATCCCAGAAGATGCAATGCTGATGGAACACCATTGGGATGCGTCGCTGCGCAAAGATGACCCCAAACTTGGTTTCTGTCCCAGGAGAATAGGGAATATATTTTCCTGTTCCCTGGGCTTTTTTTATTTCTAGACCCTCCTGCATTAATTGCACGGCCAGTATTGGGAAATGAGGACCTCCCGACCCCAAGGTAAATGCAAATAGCTCAGAAAAGTTGATGGAAATAATGTCCCTGGGGTAGCGGCGCTAGTCCGTTGCAGCAAACACAGCAAGAGAGTCTTGTGGCAAGTTAAGAGGCTGACAGATCTGTTGGAGCAGGTGCTTTCATGGACTAGAACCCGTCGCTGAATCTGGTCATCTTTCAGATACGACAGGGTTCCTTGTCGTCCAAGTTCACGGAAGAGCCTTGAACCCTCAGCCCCCTGCAATTGTCCCCAGCCAGCTCTGTTCCGTTATGCGGCTGCGCTTGTGGTGCTGTTGACTCGCTGGGTGCCAAAGTAGCGGGGATGTGAAGCTTTGCTGGTTTATCCCTGAGTTCTCTTTGGCCACCAGGCAGTGTGTCAGGAGGGCGGGAGGATTTCACACCAGCGCATTTGCGCCCATGCTGCAGGGTCGAAAGCTGGGGCTTCCCTTTCCTGTTGCACTTCTGTTTCTGCCATTTGCATCCGTCACTTTGAACATATGGAGCGAGTGAAGGCATCAAACCCTCTGACTTAGCTGTTTCCTTCTCTGGGCCTTCCTAAAGATGCCGCCAGGGTTCGAAGGGAGACCTGCGTGCCGCTAAACTTTGGCCCATCCCTTAATTTTTGTTCTCACTCAGTTGCATGTTTGGTTTTGTTTGGCTTGTCAAAGAGCCATTGCACGGCCTTCCCGCCCCAACCCTTCCAATGCCAGAAGAGTATCAGACTTTGCCCCACCAGTGTGTCATCCGTTTGCCTCTCCATGTGTACACACACACTCTCACTCTCACTCTCTCTCATTCCCCCCAGAGAGAGTATAGGAAGCACCCATTCCTGAATATTTTTCCGAACCTCCCACACGGCCTAAACCAGCAAAATTTACCGGTATGTTTTTCCCCTTCAGCAAAAACGTGTTGAAAGAACCCACAAAGAAACCCACCTGTCTCCAGGTGTTTGGTGCTCTTAGGCATCTCCATTTGGCAGCCATCCTCAGGGCAAGCGGATCTCTTCCGTAGCCCCTGTGAAAATGGGGAGGACCCACCCCAGTCAGACCCATTCAAGCCATCAGTGGCTCCTTCTGGACTGATGCGGAGAATTCATTGGTTTAGGGCAGTGGTTCCCAAACTGGGAGATGCGACTCTGAGGGGAGCCGCAGATACCAGCCAGGGGAGCCGCGGATACCAGCCGGGGAGCCGCGGAGTGCCACGGAATCCTCTCAGAAATCAGTGCAATGCTAATTGGCAGGCATCAACATCATGTCATGGGGAGCCGCAGCCAATGGTCGCCAGTGATCAAGGGAGCCGCAGGTTGAAAAAGTTTGGGAAACACTGGTTAAGGGGTTCCCCTCTCCTGCAGTGTCTCAGCGTTCTGGAGATCCTTCCTTTTGTCCCGCGACAGTTTTAGCCTCTTTCATTTTTAGATTCTGTTGCTCGTTGTTCTGGCTCCTTCGACGGGACGGAGTTCCGTTGTGGTACCCCCACTGCCTAGTTTGCGATGGGCAGCCGAGAGAGAGGTCCCTGTAAGTGCCGACCGAAAGGCCGAGCTTAGGTTCCTTATTCAGTTCCCTGCTATCTCTGGTTAAAAGCTCACATGTGACAGGGTTGAGAGACACCTTTGTCTGGGGCTCTGGAAAAGACGGACCCTGCTGAGCTGGCTGCTCTGATGGGTCTGACTCAATAAAAGGGAGCTATTTTGTATCCGTGAGCTACAAAAACCCTGTGTTCCCTTGAAGCTGGTCCGGTCGTCCATCTTCTCTCTTTATGAACCTTTCTTCCTCTTCTTTCCGTACCACGTTTTCAAATCGGTTCCCGCTGTTTCCTTCGGGGACATCAAGTGATGATAGTGGCATTGTAGTAAAGCTTAATGTGTCTCTCCTCGCAAGAGGTCACCAAGGAGAGAGACTTCTACCTGCCCTTGCAGTCTTGAAATGACAAACTGTAAGTGAAATGGATAGAGAAGTGGCGTTATGCCAAATTAATACTATTTATTAATACTGTACGATGACAGCGATAACACGAAGCGTTTTGTACAGTGATTTAGAGCAGGGGTTCTGAACCAGTGGTACTAGTACCACCAGTGGTACTTTGTCCAACTGCTGGTGGTACTGGGACTGCCGGACTACCGGAACCCTGCTCCGACACGGCAGTTTTGGCACTGCATTTTTGCTCCCGAGAGGCTCCTACCTTTGGCTGAGCGTCTCAGGAACGCTGAGAAGGGCCCTCCCACCCGCCCAGAGCCTCCTACCTGCATTTTCTGGCCTCTGAAAACCCAGAAGTAACTGGTGATGATGTCATTGACAGTCACTTCTGGTGGTACGCAGCTGGAGAGTGGCGCCAGAAGTGGTACTCAGCCAGGAAGGGGTTGAGAACACCTGATTTAGAGTCATCTTGTAATCCATACAATGGCCCTGTAAGATAGGGCAGTATTATCCCCTATTACAGATGGGAAGGCTGAGGTTGAGAGGGCGTGGCTTGTCTCAGGCCACCTAGTGAGCTTGTGGAACTTTCTGATTCTTGTCTCAATCTCTTGACTGCTTCATAATGCACCACACCTAAGAGTACCGAAGAGATTCAAAATATGAAATGACTGACTGGTATGGGGAAGGGCCGTAGCTCAGTGGTAGAGACCCTCGTTTGCATGCCGAAGATCCTGGGTTCAACCCCTGGCAGCATCGCCTGGTAGGGCAGAGAGAGGTTCTTCTTTGAACCCCTGGAGAGCTGCTACCAGTCCGTGTCGGCAGCAGTTAGCTAGATAAATCGGTGGTCTCAGTCAAGACGAGGCAGCTTAGTTATAGATGTAGTTATAGTTTCACTCTCGCACCAGCCCCTTTTATCGGAGGATAGGATGGCGGTTCATGGGACTCTCATATTTTAAGCACCAGACTCAGTTCTGGACACTGCAGCCTGCTGTCAGGAACCAGGAGGTGGCTGGCCCCAAGTTAGGGGTCATGGCATCCATTTGGAGATGGTGGTTCTTAGTCTCGGGGGCCAGGATCAAGGTGTGCCTTCCAAGAGGAGGAGGCAGGAAGCCTAGTCCTGGAGAGGCAAGAGGTCAAATCCGGTGACAGTAACCAAAGAGCCAGAAGGAGGCAGAAGCTTAGCCAGGAAGCTCCTTGGGTGGCCCGGAGTCAACTTGCTTGGACAGAAGAGCAAGTGCGGAGGCTAGGGTCTTATAGGACCTACTGGACAGGGATTGGCTCTTGCAGGTCAGCTGACCGAGCCAGTCAGGTGACTGGACCCCACCTTCGATGGCGCTCTTGAGGCTCAGAGCTCAGTCCTCCATACGTGGTAAGTGATGCAGAGCAACAGCGGCCCAGATGGTCAGGAACTAAAGACTGTGTGCTGGGAGCCCTGGTTTGAGAGACACACCAAGACGGTCCCATACAGGGTGGTGATCCTGGCTTAAGTTCTAGACCAGTGGTTCCCAACCTGTGGTACGCGGGTGGGCGGACACCAAGATGGCAGCCGCCATGCCACCCGCTCGAGCCGGCAGAGCTTGAGCACGCGGGCTTTCTGAGCGGGGAACGGCCCTCCTGCCTGCCCTTTCTCCGTACCTTTGGCTTTCTGACCTCTGGCGTGGACACGAACCAGGAAGTAAGTGCCGATGACGTCATCGGCACTTCCGGTGGTGTGCAGCTGTGTCGGAGGCTGAAGAGGTGGTACGCCACCGAAAAAGGTTTAGTACCTCTGTTCTAGACAAATGTGTAGATAATCTTGTAGCCTCGCAAATCTAAAACATGTTTGGCAACTGAGCATAGAAAGATCCTCACTTGTAACCACATGTCTGCATTCTGGGCGTCGGGCGAAGACATATTAAGACTGTTTTATCAATGGTCCGTTTCCCCCCCCCCCCTTCATACATCTTCCCTGTCACCGACATTCTTGCTCAGAATTCTGCTCACTCTGTAGCCCAGCCTCTCATTGAGTGGAGTAAGAGAGTTCAGTGCCCCACTAGTTCCGGTCATTGAAATCCTTCCTCTCGTGCACTTCCCCACTTGAGAAGACAGGATTATTATCTCTGTGGCTTCTGATGAGCAGCCGGTATCCCTTCGCTCTGTCCTGCCCCACAGTGAGACAGGCACCAGAGCAGTAAGGAACTACGGGAATATCATCACACACACCCCACACACACACACTGGGCCAGTTTTCTTCCAAATCCAGGGATGGCTTCTTTGACTTTCCTGTCAAATGATGTTTAGCCGCATTGCTCTCCGGAGTTGGCGAAACTTTTTGAGGTACCCAAACTGCAGGACAGGCAGTGGTTCCCAAACTGGGAGGCGTGGCTCCCAGGGGAGCCGCGGAAACCAGCCAGGGGAGCCGCGGAGTGCCATAGAATCCTCTCGGAAAACAGTGCAATGCCAATTGGCAGGCATGAACATAACGTTACGGGGAGCCACGGCCAATGGTTGCCAACGATCAAGGGAGCCGCAGGTCGAAAAAGTTTGGGAAACACTAGCCAAATGAACTGAGGTGAAATTAGTGATGGGCAGACTTAATCCTTAATTGAGATGAAAATGCCAAATTAATTAAGACATTGTTGCTGGATATCCAAACATGTTCATCTTTTTGTTGTTGTTCTGGTCTACTTGGGAACTGACATGGACTCTAAGCCTCATGACACATACAGTGACGTATCTGAGCATGCACAGAAGCCTGGAGGCCCTGGTGCATCTCCTTCGCCTCTCCCAGCATAGTCCAGACCCTCCTCACCCCCAGCGTTGCGCTGTTTCCTGGAAGCATGGGGATAGTGGTGGTGAGTGGGTGTAGGGGGCCATGAGGCCTAGGGTGTATCCACAGATCAGGGCTTCTCTACGCCCTAAAGTAAGTAGCATGGGAAGGGTAAGGTCTTAGTTGGGCCAAGAAAGGTGCTGCTGGGATCCAGGAGGCCTGGACCACTGCTCTGTAGGGATGGTGCATCTGGGTTGCATCTCAGGCTGCCCAGGTTCCTTATAGAGGAAACGTGCATCACAGGTTACAAGCCATGATGGGGATAAGCAACTTCCTGGTCTTCTTAGGCTATCTCTGAATGCCAGGTGCAAGGGAGTGGCGACAGGATACAGCGTGCCATTTATCAGGAGTGAGGGGGGGCTCAAGGCTTTTCAACTTGTTCATTAATGACCTGGAGTTGGGGATAAGCAGCGAGGGGAACTCCTTGCCACAGGATGTGGTGATGACATGTGGCCTAGATGCCTTTTAAAAGAGGATTGGACAGATTTACGGAGGAAACGTCCATCACAGCTTACAAGCCATGATGGGGAAAAGCAACCTCCTGGTTTTAGAAGTAGGCTCTCTCTGAATTAAAATTAAAAGACGCTTACTCCTTGGAAGGAAACCTATGGCAAATTTAGACAGCATAATAAAAAGTAGAGATATCACCATGCCAACAAAAGTCCGTATAGTCAGGGCGATGGTGTTCCCAGTAGCAATGTATGGTTGCGAGAGTTGTACCATAAGGAAGGATGAGCGCCGAAGAATAGATGCTTTCGAACTGTGGTGCTGGAGAAGACTCCTGAGAGTCCCTTGGACTGCTAGGAGATCAAATCAGTCAATCCTCAATGAAATCAACCCTGACTGTTCCCTGGAAGGACAGGTACTGAGGCTGAAACTCAAATATTTTGGCCACCTAATGCGAAGAGAGGACTCTCTGGAGAAGACTCTGATGCTGGGAAAAATTGAAAGCAAAAGGAGAAGGGGAAGGCAAAGGATGAGATGGTTAGACAGCATCACCGATGCAACGAACATGAAAATGAGCGAACTCAGGAAGATAGTGGAGGACAGGAAGGCCTGGCGGGATATGGTTCATGGGATCACGAAGGGTCGGACACGACTTAACGACTGAACAACAACAACAACAACAACTCTCTGAATGCCAGATGCAAGGGAGTGGCGACAGGATACAGGTCTCTTGTGGTCTTGTGTGCTCCCTGAGGCATCTGGTGGGGCCACTATGAGATACAGGAAGCTGGACTAGATGGGCCCTTGGCCTGATCCAGCAGGGCTCTTCTGATGTTCTTATGTTCCTTAGGTGCACTACTGATTGTGGGGGTGTCTGGGGCACCCCCTTGCCTCTGGCTAGTAGCGGAAGGCAGGGGTCGGATCCATGCCTTGAGGGACACAAATTGCACCCAGGCCCCATCCGTTAGGTCCGAAAAGATGCGTGGTCAGCCTAAAGGGCTGGCTGCAGCATCCAGCGCCCTTCCTGGGCCACGCCGGCACGGCCCGGGAACACCTCGGGAGAAGGGGACATTCATCCTCTTCCCTGGGTGTAGGGCTGCCCGGCCGCAATGGGCCTCCTCAAACATCTGGGGCAGCAGGGTAAGGGTGGGCCAGGCCGGGAATAGGCGCGGGATATTGGCAGAGCTCGCCGCCAATATCCCCGCCCCCTCCTGACCCGGGCCAGCCAAAAGCCTCCCTTCCCCCCCCCCCACACCTGCACCAACCGGTGCATTACTTACCTGCATCAGCGGCTGCAAGGTCCAGGGGGAGGCGGAGTAAGGGCTGCCGGCCCTTACTCTCTGGGTGTCAAACAGTCTTTACGGTGCGTTTACGTCACCTGCTGCCTGCAGAGCCAACGCTCTACTGGTGTTTTTTTACGCAGGATTGGGCCGTGAGTGCAATGGGGCCTGCCAGCCTTGTGGATGCTCAGAAAATTGAGACGCGGGACTGCTGTCTACACAACCGTAGGTCCAAGAAGAACATCAGACTTTAGTGGGCTATACTGGCTGAAAGAAGCCAGCGTAATGCCATGTAAAGCACAAAAGGCCAATGCTATTTTAAGTTTATATTAATAGGAGCATTTTCCCCAAGACTCAGGAAGTAATAATAATAAGACCTTACTCAGCACTGTTCGGACCTCCTCTGGAGTACCGTGCTCAGTTTAAGAAGGGCATACAAGTGGGGAAGGGGAAAAAAAGGATTTGAAGGGGTGGGGAGGGAGAATTGAGGGTGATAACAGCTCTGAAATGCAGACCCTGCGAGACGAGGCTTGCAGGGACTAGATATTTGGAACGGACCGAAGTGATTAATAATGACCAGGTCATTTTCCCTGGCAGACGCTTGGTGGGTTCGGTTGGATTCACGCTGTGGGTCTGGGGGAGGGGGCTCGATCACACACATCCTTGTGTTTCTCAGAGCTGAGCTTGTAGGCTTCCGTTGAGCAGCGCTCGAGGCGGGGGGAGGTCAAGCTAGAGAACGAGTTGAGAGTCCAAACCCAAGAGCCAGGAAAGGCTGGTTGCCCTGGCAGGGGGCAACCGTGGCCCTTCTTGTTTAAAAGGAGCAAACGGACAGCTTGGCTGTCCAAAGTCACCCGCTCCCCGGAACCCTTCTGTTGCTCAGGGCAGCGCTGTTCAACCAGTGGTACTTTACAGTCTGGAACTTGGGCCCGTTGCCATGGTGACGACGTGGCACGACCTGACCACGCTGGAAGTGGAGATGGCTCGGGCGGTAGGGTGTGGCTCTGCAGTGGCCTTGCCATTCAGAAAGAGGCGTGGCTTGGCGACGGCAGGTGCAGAACCCCGCCCCAGCGGTAGGGCAGGGGTCTCCCACACCTTCGCAGAGCTCCGCCTCTGGGGTCTGTGGCGATGCTTGCAAAACGCATTGACGTTCCTTGCGAGAGCAACGCTCCGACCTGTCGCCCTGGTGGCTGACGACGCAGACCAGTTGGGGGAATCTAAGTCGTAGCCCTGCCAGTTTCTTGACGGTGCGCATCACTTGATTGATTTATTTTCACCACCCAGTACGCAACCGTTGGAGCTAGTTGGGATGTTGCCAGTGGTCGTGTGGGTTCTTTCTTTCTTTCTTTCTTTCTTTCTTTCTTTCTTTCTTTCTTTCTTTCTTTCTTTCTTTCTTTCTTTCTTTCTTTCTTTCTTTCTTTCTTGCTACAGTCTGTTTCAGGCTTGTGAAACTTTTTTTTTTACTAGGGCCCCTAGGTTCTCCTGATAGCATCTGGTGCAAACTGTATTGGTGGGGGGGGGGTCACCCACTTAGAAATTAAGGAATACGGTGCCTCCGAGCACATGCTCAGTCCAGGAAATTGTTCTCAGCAGCAGAACTGAGGTTACAGCTCCCTTGTACAAAATTCCTCTCCGGGTTCCCCCTCCCCCCCCAAAAAAAAGTTCCAGCAGCCTAATTTGGAATGTGGGGGGGGGGGTGGGAAGAGGAAGGCTTTTTCGCTGCTGCAACTAGCGAGTCCCAAACCTTTGCGGATCTACTGTAAATCACCCTCACAGATCTTCCGGTAGGTCCCAGTTCTACCTTCTGCTTGGTCAGTTATGGACTGAGCTGGGTTCTCCTACAGTTAAAATTCCTGGCATAACTGGGGCTCTTACCTCCCCCTCGCTCAAACCACGTGTGCCCCGTTGGAGCTGGGGAATCAATGTCCAACTTGTGAAGCGGTTTCCTTTCTGCTCGACCAGGTTTTGCAATCCGCTTAGCCCCCTCATTCATGCGAAGAAACAGCGTTCCCTTCTTTGTGGAGCATTTTGGGGTCTGCATGCAGAATCTCCCGCCCCGCTCTTTGTCCTAGCAAAGGGATTCTGGAAGGCCAGTTCAGGCAGAGGGGTTGCAACAGGGATATTGCGCAGCTTTCCCTTAAGGCGGAAGATTGCATTGGCGTGAAGGAGCTGAGCATCAGTTCAGAGCACACCTGGGAGAGAAATGTAAGCTTGTTACTTTGGTAGTGGGACAAGGTGGGATGGGAAGCGAGGGATTGTTTTAGGAACTTGAGATACAAGGTGATCCGTTTGAACGATATTCAGAGGAGGGGTTCTGGAAGAGCAAGTAGAGAACTCAAAGAGCGCCAGGGAAGTGGAAAGGTTCCTAAATGGCCACATTTCTATTTACTTGTATTAAGAACATCAGAAGAGCCCTGCTGGATCAGGCCAAAGGCCCATCTAGTCCAGCTTCCTGCATCTCACAGCGGCCCCACCAGATGCCTCTGGGAGCACACAAGACAACAAGATACCTGTATCCTGTGGCCACTCCCTTGCACCTGGCATACAGAGAAAACCTACTTCTAAAACCCAGGAGGTTGCTTATATGGCTTGTCACTTATGATGGACATTTCCTCCATGAATCTATCCAATCCCCTTTTCAAGGCATCTAGGCCAGGTGCCATTACCACAACCTGTAGCAAGGAGTTCCACAGATTAATGTGGAAATTCACCCCTGGGCAAATCTGGCCTCCTGACTGGCTCCAACCACTTTCTCCATAGCCTACCGCAGAGGCAAAGATGGGTGCTCATGAGCTGCTTCTGCAGCTATGAAATGTGGTGGCAGGCTATGCAGAAGGGAGGGGGGTCTGCGAGGCCTCAATCCGCCCCGCTCCTTGGTCAGAGTAGCCCTCTGACAAAGCGTGCCATTTATCAGGAGTGAGTGGGCTCAAGGCTTTTCAACTTGTTCATTCATGACCTGGAGTTGGGGATAAGCAGCGAGGGGAACTCCTTGCCACAGGATGTGGTGATGACGTGGCCTAGATGCCTTTTTAAAAGAGGATTGGACAGATTTACGGAGGAAACGTCCATCACAGCTTACAAGCCATGACGGGGATAAGCAACCTCCTGGTTTTAGAAGTAAGCTCTCTCTGAATGCCAGATGCAAGGGAGTGGCGACAGGATACAGGTCTCTTGTGGTCTTGTGTGCTCCCTGAGGCACCTGGTGGAGCCACTGTGAGATACAGGAAGCTGGACTAGATGGGCCTTTGGCCTGATCCAGCAGGGCTGATGTTCTTAAGGCCCAGTGCTTTCCCCTGGATTGGGTCTACGCAGCCCTGTAAATGTTTCAGCATTAGCAGCCAGTTCTCCGAGTCAATGGCCATTCCATGCTCCCATCTGTGTGAAACTCCGGGGTGTCGAAGCTGCCTGGAATAGCCAGAGAGGGCTTGAAAAGCACGCCGGTCGTAGCGTATCCCTGGACTTCCTCTCTCCTGTCGGAGCTTGACCTGCCCACCTGACAATGTTGTTGTTGTTGTTGTTCCCCTTCCCTGGCCCTAGGTTACAAGGCAGATCCATGAGCATGAGCAGGAGAACGAGTTGCGGGAACAGATGTCAGGTTATAAGCGGATGCGGCGCCAGCACCAGAAGCAGCTGATCGCCCTGGAGAACAAGCTGAAGGCTGAGATGGACGAGCATCGCCTCAAGCTGCAGAAAGAGGTGGAGACTCACGCCAACAACTCGTCCATCGAGCTGGAGAAGCTGGCCAAGAAGCAAGTGGCCGTCATAGAGAAGGAGGTGCGTCGGGATAGGAAACGGGCGTCTCTGGAGCGGTGGGTGGGATGCAGGCCGGAGGCGTTGCTAGGGGGTCGAGGGGGCCCCCGGGAGTCGAGGGCAACACGTGGTGGCGGCGGTGGCAAAAACGGCCTTTTGGAAGATTCAGCGCCAGCAACAGGAGTTGCCCGCCCGCCCACGCCCCTACTGAGGACCGCTGGGGGAGGGGGTGTTTTTTAATTTTTTTCAGCATGAGGCGGGGCTTGTGACGTCACAGGGGTTTCAACGGGTTCAGCCCCCCTCCCCCCCTGGGCAGAGGGTAGCTATGCCTCTGATGTAGGTGTACATTTCAGGGCTGGCCGGCGCAGTACGGAGAATTAGATGACAGAATTCTGGACTGCTCCATTTTAGACCATATGTGGGTGTGCGCGCGTGCGTGCGTGCGTGTGTGTGTGTGTCATATTTTCAAAAGCTCCCCCATGTAAGGAGCTCTCTCTACCTGACTGTACTAAGTCCTGATGTGCCAGTTTGCAACCTGCAGGGCTCTTTTTGCATTGGGGGAGCATTTAGAAGTATGACACCCCCACCCACCCCAGTTACAGTCTGAACTGCCCAGAATTCTCCTCCCCTCATTCAGCCTCTTGTGTAGATTGCAGTTCTGCACCTTGGGTGGGGAGTTGGGCTTCCCTAGATTTTGCAGCAAGGGCACCGATTCTGGAGTCAGAAACAAGATTATACACATTTAGCGTGTTTGCACGAACACGCCTGGAACGCCCCTGCTTACTTGTTAGGTCCTAAACACAGGGGGTTGCAGGTAAATGCTGTTTGTTTCAATAGAGTTTACTTTCCCAAAGGCATTGTTTAGGATTGCAACAGTTCTGGGCAAACGCGACCAGTCTTTGCTCCCTCCCCAGCTGCGGGGGCGGGGTCCTTACTCAGCCACCGAGCCCTTGTTTTTCCTTCAGAACGTTCTAGGTTTGATCCCTGGCACGTTCAATTCAGTGATCTCAAACGGCGCAACTAGGTCTCGGAGTTGCCACCGATCTTTGACCATTCTGAGGCTTAGATAGGCCGAGGATCGAACAGGATAAGGTCGCTGCTGAATTCTAGGCCCGCTTTGAGAGCCTAGCGAGGGAACGTGAGGGTCATGAGAAAGGAGTGTGTGGTGCTCCGTTCTTTTACCAGGGTGTTGATCCTGTTCTCCCGACCAGGGGTAGGCGATCCTTGAGAGGAAAGGCTGCATATTTCGGGAGACTCGGCTCCAAGTTGCTGCCTTTTGCTTTTAGCCCTTGTAGATGCCGTAAAGAGTCAGGCAGCCTTGGCTATGCTTATTGAGTGGACACACTTGAATTATTATAGCCTGGGCCGCGTGTTCATGAGGGCACAACTGGAAACTTCGGTCAAACGTTCACGGTTCTCATCTCTTTCCTTTTAGGCAAAGTCAGCGGCAGCAGACGAGAAGAAATTCCAGCAACAGATTTTGACTCAGCAGAAGAGGGATCTGACCAATTTCTTAGAAAGTCAGAAGAAGCAATACAAGATTTGCAAGGAAAAGATTAAAGAGGCAAGCAAGCTACTCCTGGGTTTGCTCTGGGAGCGGACCAAAGCACGTCCCAAAGCGTTGGTGGTGGGGAATGAGTTCGAGAACAGGCAACGGTTTGCTTTGTGGATGAGCTTCCCCAAGAACCCTGCTTTGCTTGTTTGCTTACTGATTTGGGCTTATATCTCACCCCCTCCTAAAGGTGTATGGTGGATAGCATAACAAACTACATAACAACCCCCCCCTCCCGGAAATACCTTAAGTTTGAATTATCCGTCGTCCTAAACACCAGCCTCATGCAGAAAGGGATTTCGCTGCTTCCAGAACATACTTCGACAAGGGTTTTGGTGCATTACTAGGAGGTGGCAATTCCTGAAGCAGAGAGTAACTCTGCCTTCCTACAAGCCGTTGTAGCCGACACCATGGCTTCCTCAACGAGGAAGCTGCTTGACTCGCATTATAAGGTGGCGATGCCGTATCCCCAAAGCTAGGCATGATAGGGCAAAATAGATGCCAATTTTGGAATCCGTGCCCAAGAAGGTTTCTTGATCCTCAAATTTGCAAGCCTATGTTGTTTTCCACTTTGAAAATGGCCCCAGTCTTTTTGTTTGTTTGTTTTTAACCGTTATTGGCATATTAAAAAAGAAA
This sequence comes from Plestiodon gilberti rubricaudatus, assembly GCA_026170595.1. NCBI lineage: Eukaryota > Metazoa > Chordata > Lepidosauria > Squamata > Scincidae > Plestiodon > Plestiodon gilberti. Next base: position 37,737,967 of record JANXHW010000008.1, read on the forward strand.
AATAGGCATAGAACACAGAACCCTATTAAATAAATAAAACCCTATTAATTAAATAGTCAACTCTTGCAGCTCCTCCTCACTGAGAAAGAAATACAGTATTCCAAATGGCTTCTCTTTGGGAATTTATCCCAGGCTTGATTTCTTAAAATAATAATAATAGTAGTAGTAATCTGACTTTCAGCACCCTCGGGCTGCAATCCTATACTCACTTAGCTGGGAGGAAGTCTCATGTAGACTTATTTCTGAGTAGACAGACATAGGATGCCGTATCACTGCCATATCCATGCTACGGAGAGTGTCATTCTTGCATGTAGGTTGTAATTTGGAATGGCCCTACGCACGTGTAAATCGCTGCATACGTGTTGTGCCTTACATTGAAGGAATTGCTCAGTTTCTCGCATGGCTTGGGTGAGCTGTGAATCACAGCTCAGTCTCTTCAGGAACTTCAGAAGCTTCAGTCTCTTAAGGAACCGCACCTGCCAAAACGGGTTGTCGGACGTAGCCCGGCAATTCCCTGCCTGCTATGTTTCCAGCTGCGCAGGGCAAGCAGAGGCTGCTTGTTCAGGGGTGAAGTTCCACATCACCCTTGATAGTCAGTCTATTAAATGCTGAGTATCCCTGCAACAACTTTCTGGTCATTAAGGGCTTCTGCCTACATTCAGGTTTCGTGTACACATGAAATTGGCACGTGTGGATATCTCAAATGCATGTATTGTGCAGGTAGACCCTGTCCCATCTTGGCAGGGCTGAGGCTGTGGGGATGGTCAGAATGCAGGGACAGGCAACAGTGGTCTGGAACTGGGGTGCAAAAGGAATGGACCGACAGTGGTCCGCTCCATGTTTTCCAGGCATGGCAAGAGGCAGTCAGGTGTAAGAATTTCAGGACCTTGGACAGAACCTAGAGAGAAAGCAACTGGTCCCCACAAGGGCTTGATGGTAATGGAGCCCTTATATCAGGGGTGGGGAACCTCAGGCCCCAGGGCCGGATCAGGCCCCCGAGGCCATCCGGTCCGGCCCCCGGAGAGATTGCCGGGAGGCCGCCCAACCGGCCCCTGGAGGCTCTGCCGGGTCCACGCATCACCTCCAGAGGCCGGGAGAGGGCCTTTGCATGTCCTCCCCGGCCGCCGCCTCGACCCCTTCTCACCAGGCCGTTGGCCATTTCGCAAATGCGTACCACGCCGATGAGGGCAAGCTTTTGCCCTCTTGCCCTCATCGGCATGGTACGCCGGAGGTGATGCGCGGACCCGGCGGCGGCTTTGTACAGTGAGCACAGAGCCTCTGGAGGCCGATGGGGGGCGGGGGCAAAAATTAAATAAATAAATAAAAATGGCGGCCAGCCTTACGGCCGGCCCTCAAGCAAATTTCTAATATTTAAAACGGCCCTCGCCAGGGAAAAGGTTCCCCGCCCCTGCCTTATATGCTCTCTGGACACACAGACACACCCCGCCCCTTGTTGGGGAATGGAAAGGCTTAACGGGCCCCAAGTCTGGCGCTCCATCACCTTTTCATTGTCTCTCCACAGTGGTGGCAAACAGGTTCCGGGAAACATGAGGCACTTGGGGGGGGGGTGAGAATGCTGACCTCCCAGCAGTCTTTTCCGCCCCGGAGCCTCCACTGCAAGGGGCCCTTGGCTGCTGGACTCGGGATCAGTGTCAAGGCCCCGATTCAGCGCCTCTGCCCTCTATGCTTCTGGACCTTCTCCTGTGGAGTTGGCTGTCCCAATCACTGCTGGAACCTGGCTCATGTCACCCTCATCAGATATTGTCCAAATTGTCTTTATCTTCCCGTCAAGGGTGCGCTTGGTGGCAAACACAGGCTTTCTCCCACCGAGGAATTATTCCCATTTTAAAGATGAGGCTGACAGCACCATTTGCCCTTAGTTTAGGTATTTGGAGCAGGTCTCTCCATCACAGGTTCAGCATTCCTTTTCGTAACTCAGGCCAGCCTTGCTACAAACATGTTTGCCTCCTGCCCTCTTCCTTTTCCTTGGAAACGTTCGGAATTGCACCCATCATGCCCTCTAAACCTCTTTGAGTATATAATCTTCCTGATAGAATTAGAACATTGTGCTGTGAAAAAGCTTCAAACTTTTTTTTTTAAACAACCACAAATCTTATTTCTCTAAAATGTGGTTTACCAACTACCGTACCTGCAGCTAAGGAGCTTTTAGGATAATTGCATTAATTTTCCAAACCGTGCTGTGGGTTTTTGTGTGTGTGTGTGTGTGTGTGTGTGTGTGTGTGTGTGTGTGTGTTTTCCTTTGCGGCTCACCCCTACCAGTCTATTTGAGGTGCTTGCCGTAAAATGCATTTACAGCTCAGCCTCACTGCTGCCCCAGTCATCCGGGCACCTCCCGCGTTGACTGTGCTGCGGTTCAGGGGAAAAGGAAAAGCATGGAAGGCAAATTTGCTCAAGGGCCACAGGAAACGTTTAGCAGAGGGGGAAATTTTAAACCCGTGTCCGGCATGTCCTGATCTTCTGTGCAGGCATGCAAAAGAATTCTTGCATTCCAAATGGTCAAAGCCAGAATAATTGCTATAGCATTCTGAGTTCCTAATACGGATCGTAACTGGTGCATAAGTTAGTGCACTGGGCTAAGTCCACTCACACAGGCGCCTCACTTGACTCCTGTACCTCTGATATCTGGCAGTCGAACGTGTGAACCTGTTCAAATGAGTCTCAGATCTGCACCAGCTATTTCTCTGGCGCAAATCCAGGAGCCCCGTGTAGGGCAAACCAGCCAGGGAAGGGGGACAGGATTTGGTGTGCACCGCTGCCGCTGATCCCGCCCCCCAGTCCAGTCCGCCCTCCCTGCCGCCCTTCCCCAACCCGGAACGCCTCCACACCAAGTGGCACAGACTTACCTGCTCTTTGCCACTCGCCACATGGATCTGGCGCTCTGGGGCCAATGTAGGTCTCTGTAACGGCCTGGAGCTGGCGCAGTTGCTTTATGGTAGCTTTTACGGCGGCTCTAGGCAAGCACAGGATGCGCTACGCCGGCCAGTGCTAGATAGGATTGCGCCCTTAATCCCCTCTTTGCCCTTATTTGCCATAGGGAGGCTAAAACCCGTTTGTTTGTTTGTTTGTTTGTTTGTTTGTTTGTTTGTTTGTTTGTTTGTTTGTTTGTTTGTTTGTTTTAACTTGGGAAGGTTCTCTACAAGCTGAATCCTGGGAAGTGCCATTTGCCAAGAATGCTGTTTAAAGATTCCTACCAGCCCTTCATAGAGCTACACTTAATTTAATTTATTTATTTGTTTTAAACATTTATGTCCCGCCTTTCCAGGTTTATTTAGAACTGCAGGAGGCGGCTACCCGTCTTAAATCATGCAATTTTTATTGCCATTGTTTTTAAAGTCCAGCCCCGGCTTAAGTCAACAAGCAGCGAATAAAATATCCATACGAAATAAGCACAGCAGCAGGTAACAATAAATGAAAGCATAAAGGCGGACAAACCAATCGCAGCCATAAAATAGCAGCAGCAAAAGTAGGGGACCAAGGCAAATAATACAATAAGCAGAGGCAGGGGCTGAGCAAGAACAATAACCCAACCCCAACTGAAGCGCAAAAAAAAAAAAAAAAGTCTTCAGGCCTCACTGGAAACTTTGCAGTGAAGGAACCGTTCTTAAATTAAAGGGTGTTCCAGAGATGTGGTGTCACAACTGAAAAGGCCCTGCCACAGTTTGTTTCCCCCCCCCCCCCCATTCTCTCTCATGTATAAACTGATTAGCTCCCAGCAGGGGCATAGGCTTAAGGCTGATCTACACTGCACTGTGTCCAGCGCTTTACGGAGAATTTTACAGTCTTGCGGAGCATTTGCGTGCTCCCGATGCTGCGGCGTGTACAATGCGTCAAAGATGGTTCCTGCCATGTTTTGAGGGGTAGCTTCGCCATACGCAATGCAGCCACCAATCGGATGAGAGGGGGGAGGAGAGTGGCCAATCACAGCTACGCTTACATAGGAAGGCGGGACAGCAGGAGGGACAACAGGCAGGAAGACACTCCTCCGGCCCGCTCGGCGGAGGCAGGGGCAAGACGACTCCACGCCGGACGCAGCGCAGTGTAGATCCGGCCTTAGACCAGTGGTTCCCAAACTGAGAGGCACAGCTCCAAACCAGCCAGGGGACCCACGGAATCTTCCCAGAAAATAGTGCACTGCCAATTGGCAGGCATCAGCATAATGTACTGGGGAGCCACGACCAATGCTCGGCAATGGTTAAGGGGAGCCACAGGTCAAAAAGGTTTGAGAAGCACTGGCTTAGACCTTTACTGGAGAGCGGGGTTCAAAGGAGTGCACTGTGCTGCTGTTAAGCTCGTGCAGGTGGTAGAAGCGGGGTGGGGGGGAGGCATGGAGGTTTCCCTTTTGTGAAATCAGGGCTGGTTTTTGACACGCTCTTTTCTTTCCTCCGGACACTCATCTGCGTAGGAGATGAACGAGGATCACAGCACACCGAAGAAAGAGAAGCAGGAGAGGATATCTAAACACAAAGAGAACCTGCAGCACACACAGGCTGAAGAGGAAGCCCATCTTCTCAGCCAGCAGAGACTGTACTATGACAAAAACTGCCGTTTCTTCAAGCGAAAATCCATGATCAGGAGGCACGAGTTGGAGCAGCAGAACATTCGGGAGGTACTGCCCCTCTCTCTGGCCTTGTACGTGGTGGGGGGGGGGGGTGTACGGTGAATACAGATGACCAATCGCCATTTGATAGGCTCGTTATCTGTATTGTCTGGACAGATGAATGGTTATGATGGTATTTGGACTGGGATAATGGTGCGTTAATTGCATTATGAAATTTTGTATAGCGCTTCGTGAGTTAGCAAAGAGCTTCATGTGTTGTTATTGATGTCCGTACAACAGCCCTGTAAGGTCAGTTGGTATTATCCCCGTATTGCAGATGGGGGGGGGGGGAAACGGAGGCCGAGAGCAAGTGACTTGCTTGAGGTTGCTGCGCAAGTTTATGGCAGGGGTGAGATTTGAACCAGGGAAGTTATGATTTTGCAGCTCAGTCTCTTGGCCACTAGGGCCACACCAGCTCTCCTGTATGCTGAGGGCGACATGATGGGAGCCTCAGGGCTCCACTGACCGGTTCAGCAAAAGAATATCCGCGAAAGGCAAAACAACTCCAGGCGCCTGTGTTTCAGAGGTGTGACACTTTTCCATTAATGCCTCGTCGTGATAAACGCATGAAAAGTTCAGCTGACCATGATTCGCACACGCGATTCTATGAGGCTCAGGCATTTGGACAGGGCAGTTCCACATCCCTCTCCTACGTGCATAAAACTAGCACTTCATGCTGAGAAGGTTTTAGTGTGCTAGTTTTCTTCTGGCACGGAGCGTTGTTTGGGTTTCTTCTTTGCTTTACATCAAGGAGCGTTCAGAGATGTGATTCTCCCAAGATGCTACCCTAGTCTAAAGTGAATCAGTCCGTTCTGCCACGTGCTGCTGGCTGCCTGACGGTGTAAGCTAGGGTTGCCCAGTTCAATTCTCTGCTCACCCACAAATTTCCTGCATGGCTTTAGGCGCTCCACTCTCACTCGGCATCTATGTAACATAGATAAAAGCAGTGGCGTAGCTGGGGGTGGGGGGGCACCACCCCGGACGACAAGGGGGGGGCGTCACGCTGTCCATGGGGGGGAGGCAGAGCACTCGCCGCTCCGAGCAGTTTGAGTGGTGAGCGAAGCTTGTTCCCTCCCATCCACCCTCGGCCTCCGTTTGACTCAATATTGGAGCAATTTCGGAAGCAGGGGGAGGGGCGATGACATGGGGGGCGGGGCTGCCCCTGGTACTGGCCGGCGGCCCAGCTATGCTACTGGATAAAAGAATGCCAGTTACAGGATTTGGGCATGGGTTCCTGAGATGATATATGCAAAACACTTTGAGCATTCACGAAAGCCCCATCGTGCGCATGTTAAGTCTGAGCCCGAAGCTTGGCAGACCCTGCCCTGAGTGCAAGGACAAGGGTGCGGAGGAGAAATGCTTCAGCCGTATTCATTGCTGAACTTGCTACCGTAACGTGGTGGAAATTCCATCCGTGTTCTGGGTTCTCTGCACCAAGCAGGGTGGAGTTAGACTGGACTGGTGGGGTTGGACTGGACTGGACTACAGCTCTCTTTGACCCTTTTTCATCACAAAGTGGCTGTCTCCAGTATCCACTTTTTGAATCTAGGTTGTTTTGATAGGTCCTGAACTGGCATCTGGTACTATCGCCAACCTGCCAGCTCAGAGCTGTCTTTCTTGGGCTTTCGGCTTCATGCGATTGCCAACATCATGAAACGCCAGGAAGATCTAGGAGGCAGATGCAATAATAGAGCTGCATCCGGTGATGGCACCTGGCTGTGAAAATGTGCTTTTTGAGTTTCTAGAGTACCATATTAACAGTGTTTTGTTCTAGCATTTTCCAAAATGCTTTGAATTGCTATGCCGCACGGGCAAATGGAAGCTGTTTGCTCATGTTGTGGTTTGCCCGCCACACTGTGAAACTGCTGTGATTTTAAAACAAGCCTACGTATTTTTCTCTGCCAAATGTTGGAAGTATGAGCCAGGCTGTATCTATTTCACAGTTCCACAGAAGCAAAGAAATTAGTGTCGAATACAGTAAAAGATGCAGAACGGCCAATTTCAAGTTTCTAGTCCTTATGACTGCGGAGTCGAAAATGCGTGGGAGATGCCTGGTGGAATCTCTGAAGCCAGAAGGGTGGTGGAATAAGATTTCTGGGGCTTCGGGGGAGTGGAGCTCCCATGCTCTTCAAACCCATTTTCCTTGAATAACCATGACCAACAAAACCAGGTTAAATTATTCAAAAAAACTTTTTAAAAAGCAATAAATCATGCACAGTTGGCAAAATTATGCACTTTTCCTTAATTTACATAATGTATACTATTATAAATTCTTGGTACAGAATTTGGAGCGCCTGGCTGCAGAATTATTATTATTATTATTATTATTATTATTATTATTATTATTATTAATAATAATAATAATAATAATAATAATAATAATAATAATAATAATAATAAAAACAGGCTAGCTTACACTCCACCATGCTGTAGTTTTGCAGAGTTCAGCTGGATGCTTGCCATGCTTTAGTTTAAAGGAGCCAGCTAAGCTTCATGTTTAGAACCTGAGCTCTTAGCACCTTCATGCGCTTAAGCACCTTCTTGCTTAGTGCATGAAGTGCACCTCACACATGCAAGCTTTCCAAAGTGAGATCCCATGGCTGCGATCCTGGCTGGTTGGTTTTCCTTTTCAGTCTCTCGGTTTTCGTTTCAGCAGCAGAATAATAAGATGATGCTCTTTTTGTTTTTTTGCTTCTCCGCTGTGAGGAAAACTGGGATGGTGTGGGGGCTGGTTTTACTTGGAGGTCCTCCCCGTTACTCAGGAAGGATTTCCCAGTGTACTTCGAATGACGTTTGTGGACTGTCAGGCTGAGCTCAGCAGCTGTAGCTGCCACCTGCCGGGCAGTTTGGGAAGTGCACAACAAAAACCGTTTCTGGGCGTCTCGGAACCAGAGGTATCCTAAAAAAAAAGGCTTGTTTTGAAGCTCTGTGGGTTCTGCCCAAGACAACAAAAGTACTCCTTCAGGCAATGGAAAATCGCCATGTAAAAGTTCACCACCACATGATGGTGGCCGTGAGCGTAGATGGCTTTTTCTATCAACTGGAGCTCGTAAATGGAGGTTCGCTTTATAGAAACGGCGTCTTCCTGAATACCAGTTGCTGGGGACAAATAAATCAGCAACTTCTCAATGAGCTTCTCAAGGCTGCTTTTGGAAGCAAAATGCTGGACTAGATGGATCTCAGGCTAGTCCAGCCCTTAAGCAGGGCAGACTTTCCATAAGAACATAAGAAGAGCCTTGCTGGATCAGGCCAAGGGCCCACCTAGTCCAGCTTCCTGTATCTCACAGTGGCCCCACCAGATGCCTCTGGGAGCGCACAAGACCACAAGAGACCTGTATATGCTGTTGTCACTCCCTTGCGGCAGGCATTCACAGACAGGCTGCCTTTGAAACCCAGAGGTGGCATACAGCCGCCATGACTTGTAAGCTGTGATGGACTTTTCCTCCATCAATCTGTCCAGTCCCCTTTCAAAGGCATCTAGACCACCACATCCTGTGGCAAGGAGTTCCGCAGATGAATCCCACCTGCCGCAGCTGCCTTATTTGGATGCCAGGATCATTGGGTATATTCATCAAAGCCTTGCCACTGGCGCAAGAGATTTGAGGATCTGCTGCCGCCTCGCTTGGGATTGCGCCTCACCCGCTTTTCCTTGCCACATGCAGGAGCTAAACAAGAAGAGAACCCAGAAGGAGATGGAGCACGCCATGCTAATCCGGCACGACGAGTCGACGCGGGAGCTCGAGTACAGGCAGCTGCACACGTTGCAGAAGCTCCGTATGGACTTGATCCGGCTGCAGCACCAGACTGAGCTTGAGAACCAGCTGGAATACAACAAGCGGAGGGAACAGGAGCTGCACAGGAAACATGTCATGGAACTGCGGCAGCAGCCCAAAAACCTGAAGGTAATGAACGGGCAGAGGGGGCTACGCTAGGGGCCTTCGGACCGTCGCAGGAGTGGCCAAACTGCATCTCCTGAGCCACATGTGCCTCTTTGCCGTATAACGTGCGGCTCTCGGAAATACGTTGGCTGAGCTCCTTCTTGCATCGCAATTTTAATATAAAAAGGGAAATAAGATATTTCAAAGCTTTATAATTATTGGCCAGGTGTAAACTGAGAGTCGACTGGATTAAAAAAAAATTTAAGGTTCGTGGTGAGTAAATATACCGTATTGGTCTGAGTATAAGACTCACTTTTTTTCTCCTCATTTGAGTTTTTAAACTAGGGGTGCGTCTTATAATCAGGCTGTTGCAATGTAATGCCAGTGATTTAATTACATTTTTTTAATAGCACCAAACTTTGAGGGTGCGTCTTATAATCAGGTGCGTCTTATACGCGGGACAATACGGTATTTAAGAATTTAAACGCTTCTTAAATATTGTGGCTCTCAAACATCTGAATTTTTTCGTGTATGTGGCTCTTATGTTAAGCAGGTTTGGCCACCCCGACATATGGCATGCGTTGATCCTCTGTGGCATTCATCCGGGGTGGCCAACCGTAGCAGTCACATGTATTAAGGATTTGGCCATGCTTTGTCCACTGCATAATGACAGTATGTATCCATTTGTTTAGTTCTCTTTACTGTAGAGTTTCTGCCATGAGTATTGTGCAATCATTCATGCTTAAAATAGTATTTTATTTATTTATTTTTTAAACTGGTAATATGTAAACTCATCCCGAGTTGTCTGCTTTCTCTAAAGGCCATGGAAATGCAGATTAAGAAGCAGTTCCAGGACACATGCAAAGTGCAAACTAAGCAGTATAAAGCACTCAAGAACCACCAGCTGGAAGTGACTCCAAAGAGTGAGCACAAAACTATTCTGAAGAGCCTGAAGGACGAGCAGACAAGGAAGCTTGCCATCCTGGCTGAGCAGTACGAGCAGAGCATCAACGAGATGATGGCATCGCAAGCGGTGAGGCCAACGCTCGGCTTCAAAGTCTAGCCGTAAACAGACAAAAACAGATTCTGTACTGTAATAGGCAAATGGCTTCAGTGGTGGCGATGATGGGAGGAGGGCACCTATCAGCTGAGCTGATGTGATGTCTTAGAATGTTCATCAACATTCATAGCATTCCGATAATGAAACGGGCAACAAGGAATGTTTGCTTGAGGGAAATGAGAGGTCGGTTTTGGCTCAGGCCAAAGTCTGCAAGAAGGGCAGAAAGAGCTGTGTGGGCATCTAAAGGAGGAGAAGTAGGAATGAATGAATGAAAAGCAGTAATATGTGGGCAGAGAGGATGGAAGTTACAGGGGCCTGAGGAAAGGGGCATTGGAAATGTGGAGGGGCTGAGGGGTGTTTCTTGAATGTCACGTAAGGCAAAAGGAAGAAGAAGCAAGAGTGTATGAAGAAGCTGGGCAACAAAGATGGTGGGTGGGAGCCAAAGAAGCCGAACAAACTGGAAACAATCTGGAAATTTTTGGCCGTGGTCTTGGTATCATAAATCATTTTCTGCTGTACCAGAGGATATGAATCCACTTTAAAAAAAAATTTTAAGAGGATCCCAGAGGATCTTGGGAGCACAAATGTGGAAGGAATGTGGAAGCACAAATGTGGAAGGAAAAGAGAAGGAGGAAGAAAATGGATAAGGGGAGGTATAGAATTGAAGAAAGGAAGGACCAAGAGAGAGGCAGAATTGGGGGGGGGGACATCAGGGGAGCAGGAGGAGAGTTTTGGAGTTAGAACTTGAGGACCACCCACACATTGCAAGGAACGCTTGATGACTTCCATACTGGCCACTTAGCTCAGAAGTCGCTCTTGCGTTTTCTTCCCATTGGGCATCTAAATTTGACCTAGGTACTCTGCCCTGAAGAGGTTTTTCGTGATTTGTTGTTGCGTCTTTGCACAATGCGCTCTTGGGCCGGCGACAGCTTGGCCCGATTGGCCCTCTGAACTTCCGCTTGCTGTTTTTTTCAGCTGCGGCTGGACGAGGCTCAGGAAGCGGAATGCCAGGCCCTGCGGCTGCAGCTTCAGCAGGAGATGGAGCTGCTCAACGCCTACCAGAGCAAAATCAAGATGCAGACGGAAGCACAGCACGAGCGGGAACTCCAGAAGCTGGAGCAGAGGGTGTCATTGCGCAGGGCACATCTCGAGCAAAAGGTACGCCCCAGGCTAGCGAGATGGCGGTGGGGGCACCGCATATCCGGAGAGCATGCCCCACGATGCAGTTGACCTTTTGTGTTCACTGCCTCTTGGAGTGAATTACTGAGTGGTAAGAAGTTCCAGCCGGAGGCTGCTTATAGGGTTGTGAGGAGGGTACTAAAGCGCCATCTGCTTTTTGCAATATCTGTATACAGTCGGACCTCGCTATCCGCCCCCGCAGATAGTGAGGATCTGCGGAGTCTGTCTCTTCATATTACTCCTCCAGCAGTTTTTAAATTACGTTTCTATTCATCGACATGGAGCATGGCTTCCATGGGGTTTTGACGTCCTCTTCCATCCAGGATGGAAAGAGCTGCCCAGCCCAGACCGGTGTGTAATTTCAGCAAGGCAGCTCTGGACAGGACAGTATCTTTGTGTCCAGCGAAAGCGTGTTCCCGATTCCCTCGTTTGCCGAGATGCCAGAATCGTTGGGGTAGGGTGGCATTTATGCGGGAGGACTGGTATGTGGGAGGAGTGCTGTGAACCCCTTTCCCGCGTAAAGTTTTCTCCTGCAAATGTCTTTCCCTCCAGCCTCCCCTGCCCCATTTTCCCATCAGCTGGGCTTGCTTCCCCGTTTCAGAGCCTACTGGAGTTGGCTGGGGGAAAGGCAGGCTGGTGGGGACAGGGGAGTGTGCAGGAAAGAGGGAGCAACTGGGTGACAGAGAGGAGGGTTATAAGGGAAACTCAGGGTCGGAAGCCCAGGCTGGTGGCAGAAGCGTCACCGGGGGGCAATGGGCCCCCGGGTGACAAGGGGGGGTGACAAAGCGGCAGGCAGCGGTGACAACAGCGGTGGGAATAGTGGACGGCGGTAGTGGAGAAGGTGATGGGTTTGGCCCAACCTCCCACCCTACGTCTCCAGTTCCGGTTGCAGTTGCGGTGGCAGCGGCATCACTTCCGGTGGTGACGTCACCGGGGGGGGGGCAGCATAGAGCCGCCAATGGCTGGTGGCGCCCTACAGGCTTTGGGTTCCAGCAGCCAGGTCGCGCATCTTCCAGGGGAGCTTGCTGACCGTTTTCCTTGCCTCTGCTCTTTCAGATTGAAGAGGAGTTGGCCGCCCTACAGAAGGAGCGCAGCGAGAGGATAAAGTTTCTGTTGGAAAGGCAAGAGCGAGAGATTGAAACTTTTGACATGGAGAGCCTTCGAATGGGCTTTGGAAATTTGGTCACGTTAGAATTTCCAAAGGAGGACTACAGATGAGATTAAATTTCTTTTGCCATTTTAAAAACAAAATGCAAGCAAGCAAAACACACACACAAAAAAATCTCCAATCCCAACATTCCCCCCATGTTAACGGGTGTGCTCTCTCTCTTTTTGTCTCTCCTTCTGACATCACGTCGGACTAGTGCCTGTGTATTCGTACTCCATCAGGGGCCCCCCCTTCCCGCCAAGCGTCGGGATCCAGACCTGGACCGCGCGCTGGGCAGTCTCTTGAATCTCATAGTGTCTCACAGTATTGATGTCTCTGTGCAATGAATTTTTTTTTAAAGGAAAAAAAAATATTTCAGTGAAAACTCTGGAGACGAATCAAAACAAAACAAAAAAAAGTGGATGTACGTTTCCTTCTGAGCACTCAGTCATTTTTGCCACCAAACAATGAAAGTACAAGCAAAAAAAAAAAAAGAGAACAAAAAATTTTTTTTTAAAAAAAAACCACAAAGAAGTCAAATCCCCAGGGGGGAGAGAGATGGATATCGCAGCCTTACCTTAATCAGCCGCTGCATAACTTTTAGGTTTTTGATTTTATTATGATTTCCTTTTTTGGTATTTATTCATCAGGACTAATTAAAGAAAAAAAACTAAAAAAAATTTATTAAGAGATTGAGAAATTTGATACATTTTACAGAAAATATGAATTCTGAATTGTGCTGTACATATCAGTGGTGGACATATTATTACTTTGGGGGCGGGGGGTAAGGGGAGGGGGTGGGGAAAGAGGGAGAGCGTGATTTTTTTGAAAAGGGCCAGGCCAGGGCCAGGTGGTTTTTTTTGGCCATGGTCTTTGGCACATTCTTGATTGTATCATAAATCATTTTCTGCTGTAGCAGAGGATGTGAATACACTTAAAAAAATTAAAAAAGGAGCCCAGAGGATCCCAGGAGCACAAATTGGGCCTTGTCAAATTGTGTATTTTGTGTATAGAAGGAAATTTAAGGAGAAATTTACTTATTTTCATATTGTATTTTAACTGTTTCTCTGATCAGAAGTTTTTTTACGACCTGCCTCCTTGTCCCTTCCCACCCCACCCCCAGGCCACGCCAACCCCAACCCCTTTTTCCAAGTCAATCTTTGGAGTTTAACACTGTCTCTCAATTGCATCACCTTGATCTTTCCTCCTCCTCCCCTCCCCACCCCTCCTTTGGTTCCCTTTTTACCCACCTTCCCTCTCCCCGTCCCCGATAAATCTTGGTCCATAAATATTGCATTCTTCACACTTTCAAACTGTGTATTTTCTTACAATAAAAAAGGTTGAAAAAAAGGCTTTACTTCTTTTGCATGCACTTTAAAAAAGAAAAGAAAAAAAACCAACAAAAACGAGAAAAGCAACAACGAAACGAGAGACCAACCTTTTTTTTTCGGGTCCAAAGGAAGAGCATGAAAACTGTCAGAGCTTTTACTTATATTTGTAAATAATAAAGTGTTGCGCACAACGCCTTGCTGTCTCATTGTAGCAGGGGGAGCAGCTCTCGCCCTGCCTCATTCCCCACCCTAGTTGGCTATGCAGGAGGTGCGCATAGCCTTCCAGCCCTCTTCCACTCAACAACGAGGCCCAGTATGTGCCTGAGAACGCCTGAGGTGACAGAATGGAGGTGGGCACCTTCCTGCGCTCTTCCTCCTTCTCCTGCTCCTTGGATTCTGAAAAGGAAGAGGGGCATAGAGCAGAAGAGGAAGACAGTCCAAGACACTCTAGCCCACCATGTTCTTCTGCTCCTCACTTCCTGTTCCGCTCTGTTTGCCTCTTCCTTTGCAAAATTCCAGGGAGTGGAAAGAGAGGAGGAGTGACAGAGGTGGGAGCTGATGTACCGCTGAGTAAAAGGGTATTCTTTGGTGTGGCAAAAGGGGGCAGCCTTTTCCATGTAGCCTCAGGGGCCAAGGTCTTGGGCTGGCCCAATCGACACCAGGAACGTTCTTAACCAACAGCCACACTGGGACCAGAATGCCACTCGCCGTGACGCGCACAAACGGAGAATGAGCATTTCAGCGAGTCCTGTGCTTCTCGTGATTTCATAAGGTGTTGAGGTGAGGGGAGTCTGTCTTGGAAACGGCAATGATACTGGGGTTTAACTCCTAGATTCTAGATCCAACATGTTTTCCTTTGCAGCGACTTCATTTCTGTGGCTTGCTTGATTCTGTGTTCCACCCAAAGGACTCTCAAAGGAGCTCAGAGTTTCAGAAGTGATAGAAGCGCTCTCTCTCTCTCTCTCTCTCTCTCTCTCTCTCTCTCTCTCTCTCTCTCTCTCTCTCTCTCTCTCTCTCTCTGTGTGTGTGTGTGTGTGTGTGTGTGTGTGTGTGTGTGTGTGTGTGTGTGTGTGTGTGTGTCATCCACCCCTCCCATTCTCTCAGTACCTAGAAACTAATTTAATTTAAATCTCTGAGAAGCAAGTCAATGCTGCAGACAAGTTCAGTGGTTGTTGTTATTATTCATTCATTCATTCATTCGTTTATTTATATAAGCTTTCACAGTCTACCAGGTGTTTTGACTGGCATGCTGTGTACTCTCAGTAGCAGGAATTCTAGCCAAGAATTTAGGAGCTAGTGAGGTATCATTGCAATATGTGGTGCGTTCCTAGTCATGTGGCTTTTTGCAGCTGTTTGGTTGTTATCCTATCTAGGATAGCATTGCCCAGATGTTTCTTTAGGGCACATGCACCTAGTGCTCTGATCACTACTGGGAATTATTATTATTATTATTATTTATTAATCAGAATGCACAAGCCAACTTCAAATGATGTTCTCACTGTGCTGTTTTAGGGCTAGAACCATCTGCTTAAACTGGGACTAGCCTAAACTTAGGCTTGGCCTATGTATCAGCAGAATAAGAGCATAGTATATAAATGATACACATACCACATCTGCTTCCATAATGTCATGTCTTCTGTGAGAGGCTGTGATGCTTTCCATGCACAAAGAGGTGTGCTGAATGTTCTCCTTGCCACTTTCAGGGGTCCACATCTTGAGTTCCGTGGCTGTTTGGCATGCAGGGATTGCTTTGTGGCATCGCAATCGCTTGTGTTGCAGTCACATGAGGATGCTACTCGGGCAGGGTAGCGGTAGTCTTCCTGAGCAGGTTCTGCTGTGGCCAGAGCGGACAACTTGCACAGACATAGCTAGGAATTAACCTGCTATGGTAACCTTTCAAATGGCTGGCATGTTTTCCTCTTATTTTGTCCATGCATGCGCACTGCCTCCTGCCCAATGCATGCACTACGGACATGCCTATGTAATTTCCTTCGGTACAACAGTCTATACATGATGGGATATCTGTCTGAAGGCAGGTGTTTTCTTTTTTGTATTTAAGCTCCTTGGAATATTTTTAGCAACCGTCTGCAGAGCTGGCCAGTGTAACACGTGTCATAGGGTCAGCTAGATTGGATTACTGCAGTGCGCTTTGTGTGGAACTTGTGCTTGACTCTCATTTTGTACATCTTCATTGTTTTTCGCTGTGTTCCCAAGCCCAATTGGAGGTGTTTATGACCTTTAAAGCCCTTAACAGCCTGGGACCAGAAAATTGAAAGAGTCGTCACCTCCTGATATGGACCTGCCCATCCCTCCATCTGGCACTGAGGCCCTGCTCTACGTTCCCCCTTTTTCTGAAGTCCATTTAGGTGAGGGTATATCACAGGGCCTTCTCAGTGGTAGCCCCCAAGTTATAGAACTCTCACTTGAGACCCACTTATCCCCCTCATTGTCAGTCCCTGTCTAATCAAATCTGTTTTGTTCAGACCAGCATTTCCATTTAGTTGATCCCCTCTCTCCCCTCTTTGTTCTTTCCCTGCACTCTCAGTTGCTGAGAGGTTTTTGTTGTGGTTGTGGTTGCACATCATTTGGATTTTATTTGTATTAAAATACTTCTATGCTGCCTTTCCTCCCATGAACCTTTCCTCCTCCTCCCCTGTTACAGAACATCCAAGGTGAGGGAGGGGAAAGGGAAGAATACCATGAGGATGATATGCATGAGCTAAAACAAGATCAGAGCAAACACACAGAAAGTTAAAACACCATGTAATAAAAAGGAGGGGGGAGGGAAAGAGGATGTTTTAGCTCATGCATATCATCCTCGTGGTATTCTTCCCTTTCCCCTCCCTCGCCTTGTATGTTCTGTAATTGATTTGGTGCGGTTGTCTTGGAGGATAGAGAGGATGATTGGGATATTGTGGCAGCTTATGTGTGTGATAGGGGAGTTTTTGTTGGCGCGTTGTTTCTCTTCAGCCATGGGAGAACTGTCAGAAGGAGCAGAAGAGAGTGTTGATATTTTACTGATTTGTTTTTACATGAGAGTTTGATCAAGCTAGGATGCCTGTTTAATGCCTGGTAGAAGTATCGTCACCATTGACAGCTGACGGGGTCACTGTTAGGACACCTGATGTCAATTAGATTGAGTAGTAGGAGTATATATTGAGCGTCTGTCCTACAGTGTTAATCTTCTGATGATGCCCCGAATGTCAGGGGTGAAACGTTAGGTTACTCGTAACATCTTGTTTTTGTAATAAAGAATTTATAAACGACGTAGTCTTACCTGGAAATATGTGGGGTTTTAACTCAAAAAAGAAGACAGAAGGTAATTTTTTTAAAAAAAATTATCCCCTTTGGAAAACTCTGCAAGTAGAAAACTAGCTCAACAGGGAAGAGGCTGGATTAGGGCTTTTCTCCCTGATGTGCTAACTTCGGACTTTCAGGGAGGTGGGAGGGTTGCATGTGGGGGAGGGGAGAGAAGACTTCAAACCTGTCTCTGCTGCAGTCTGTTGCCATCTGTTCTTCCACCCATTTCTTCTGTATTCCTAGCCCAGGCTCAACTTCCAATTAATTTCCATGATTTGGGGGCATCAATTCAACCACTGACTGTAGACTCTGGGGGAGGAACATCACACCTGAATGAGGGCCAGGTACATACAAAAGGATTTCTCTCCATTGTGTTCCTTCTTTCTCTGACCCATGTTGCATTTTTTTACTTTTTTTTTTAAGCCACAGAATTTCCTACACTGGAGACTGCCTTCTACTGGTAGTTTTCACGTCGTTTCATGATTTGACCGAGCTTAATTTTCAAAATGAGAGGTACTAGGACTCAAAGGCAAAGGTACTAGGAAGGCAAAGGATGAGATGGTTAGACAGCATCACCGATGCAACGAACATGAAAATGAGCAAACTCAGGAAGATAGTGGAGGACAGGAAGGCCTGGCGGGATATGGTTCATGGGATCACGAAGGGTCGGACACGACTTAACGACTGAACAACAACAACAGGACTCAAAACTTCTAGAAAATGTTACTCTACCCCATAATACTAAATGGGGTCAGTCCAAGACCTCATGGTGTCTGAGGTGGTGCTCCAAACGCCCTCCCCTTTTACCTGGCGGCGCACCAACCACTCTACCTAGATTTGAGAAAGGAAGAGGGGAATAGGAAGTGTGGAGGAGAGTGCATCAGCACTCACTCAGACTCTCCTCCACCCTTCCTCTTCCACTTTGTTTCCCTCTTCTCAAATCCAGGGAGCAGGAGAGGCTGGTGGGTGGAGGCAGGCAACTGGCACGCACAGAATCTGCTGCCTGAGACAACTATCTCAGTTGGCCTCATGTATGGGCCAGCCCAGGTACTAAAACAGAGAAAGCCAACCTCTCGGATTGGGGCTCCAAAGTGATTTTATTTTGCATCTGTCACTCAGTCTAACACAAGAATAGTCCATAAGGGGGTACAATATCAGATTTATTTGAAGTCCAGACAGACAGTTCAGTTAATGGGGGGGTTACTGATGCCCCCTTTATTCAGGTCATTTTAATAAAAGATCTCACCCTGTCATCTACAAAATGCCAAGGAAGCCTTTTCTTCTTTACAATTGTAGTGAGAAAAAAAATCTCATTAAAAAAATCAATAAAATGAATCTTAATATTTAAGATTTTCATGGCCTGCGATGATTCTTGAATTTACTGGTAAAGACGGGTGTAAAGCCATATCTAAACTTTTTTTGTCATGGTGGCTTTCCACCCGTCTTTACCAGTAAATTCAAGAATCTTAATATCTTAACACTTCAGCCAAGTGGGAAATGACACTTGAGATATTAACTCCTGTATAGACAAATTGTAACATTCTTGAGACGATGTTTCTTATTTGTGACTTCCCCTGTAAGTGGTAGAATTTCAGTGGGGCAGAGGAAAGTTCTTTGATAGAAAACGAACGTTGGGATCTTTATTGATTGTGTTCTAATATTGGGGTGTGTGTAGATATAACACAACATTCGCTCCAAATATGTCAGAACTGCAAGAGTAAGAATGCTGTTTGGTTATTTCCAGAGGATTAACTGCCGTAGGGACCCCGATTCCAAGGAATCTCCTATTTTACGTTCAGCTGCTCGTAGATTTTGGGCACGTGGCTGTCCCACTCAGCCTGGTAGCACACACCTGCCACTGGGGGGCCCAGCTTGTACTTCTTGCGGAACGAGGAGGCTCGGAACTTCTCACGCTTGGCCGCTGAGAGGTTGTTTAGGACAGGCTCATCGCAAGTCAGGGGCTGCGGCTGCTCGTAAACTAGCCACACGTAGCGGTGAAGTCCTGCGTTGGACAAAAATAGAATATAGAGCTTTGGCAGAGCTAAACTGAAAATAAAGGCTGGTTTCTTGGGAGATGGGGAGGGAACACTCTCAGCAATGTTGAAAAACGGCTCCCTCTTGAGTTTCTTTTACCCATTGCCAATCAGCACCATGACTTGCTCATGTCCTTTGCCCTCTCTCTTAACTGTGCGCGCCGTCTCTCACAACGGGCTTAATTTGCTCCAACTGTCACCACCACGTCACCAATTCTGATTGGCTACAGAATGTAGCAACAACATTCCGCTCCTCACGCCGCCTCTGTGATTGGCTACGATTGCCCAGCTGACTAAGCCAGGAAGAACAAAACGGCACTGAAGCATTAGCAGATCGAGGAATCAATGGCACTTAGAAGGTGAACATTTTGACAATCAAAACATTTATTCACAGAGCCATCATTTATTTTTGATTGTAAACATGTTCACATTTTATAAGTGCATGTCCCTTTACACCAGGAGAGAAGTCTGTGCCCCAAAGAGCTCACACTCTAAAGCAGACACAAGGCAGATGACAAAGGGAAGTGGAGGCACAGAGTAAAAGGGAAGAATATGGCTTCTTAAAGGTTTGGACAAATTCACAGAGGAGAAGAACAGAGGTCCGCCAGCCATGATAGCTAAATGAAACTTCCCTGTAGAGAGACAGTAAGCTGATGCTATTTGGCCAGAGACCAACAAGGGGAGAGAATGTAGGTCAGTGGGGAAGGGTATTTGCTTTGCATGCAGAAGGTCCCGGGTTCAATTCCTGACAGTGTCTTCAGGCAGGACAGAAACCTTGGAGAGCTGCTGCTGCCGGTCAGTGTTGACAATGCTAAGATACTGGACTCAGCAGGACGTTATCTTATGCTAACAAGGAAATGCATTCTCAGTCTGCTAGTGAGCACACAGAAACACCTGGCTTGACCTAGCAAGCCTGTTCTTACAAGAAAAACACCAGGGATAATTTCAAAGCGAGTCTTATGGGACAAGATATTGCAGTAGCACCACCCCCACCACAGCATTAAGTTGTGTTGATGCCAATTAAGCTCCACTATGGGCAGGCCGTGAACTTACCATTTCCTTAGCCAATGACTTTGTTGACAGACGTGCCATGTAATCCTTTGCACAAAAGGGGCATTCAGGCAGGGAGTGAACGAGCACATATCAACCCATTTCCCCTCCAGGGCCTGGCCCTCTCCAGAGGCACCTAGAGAGCTTGGCTGTGACTTGTTTGTACATTCAGAGCTCTCCTTTCAATCCTCTCCTGGGAGGTTAAAATGCCACTCCCCAGCGTCTTGAAAAAGCGTAAGTCACAAGGATCGATGCTTGCCAAGCGTGATGGCAGTGAAGTCACTGGCCGTGATTGGCGGAGCACTGCTGACGTCACAGAGGCTCAGGGAAGGCAGAAGTGTCTCTTGATTGCCATTGGCTGAGCTACTCCAATCCTACAGAGAGGCAGGTGGACATATCTACGAAAAACAGGAGGCGAAGGAGCAGAAGCAACTCATGCATATTCCACCGGGGGGGGCTCCTGCCCCCCTCTGCTGCTGCTCCCAGTCTCAGTCTTCAACAAGGAAGAAGGGAATGGAGCAAGAGAGGTAGAGGAGAAGAGAGAAGATTGTGATGACGAGCTACCTCCTCCATGCGTCCTTTTCAAATCCAGGGAGCAGCAGGAGGAGGACAGAAGAAAAAAAAAATCCAGAGAAAGGAAAGGAAAATTGCAGAAGGAAAACCAAAGGAAACACAACTTGTCTGTGAGGAGGAGCTACAGAAATGTGGAGTTCTCCGATTAATATGGAACTACCAGCCAAATCTTTGGTGGTGGGTCAAAACTGGAGAGGACCAGAAGCCACGTTTCCTCCTTAGTGGGTTTCATTTCAGTGATACCCACCTGTTCCAGTCTCCCTCCCCTAAAGTCCACAGAATGTATCCCGGATGATGCTCAAGGGGCTGCAGAGGTACCTGTTCATCATATCAGGGATGTGCCAGGTAAGAGCACATCGCAAGCATGTTCCCCAAGGAGGAGGAGGAACGGGGCCAAGCATGGGTGCTACTCTGCTTGGTAAAGCACCAAGAACCAATCACATAGGACAGAAACTCCCCCTCCGCCCCCCTGAGCTGTCTTTGAGCAGCAAGTTCAGCCAAGCAAGCTAGGCTAATCCCTCCGCTCATTGCTCAAAAGCAAACGTGTCTCCCCACCCCAAAAAGCAAAGACTGGTCTTCACTGTCTAGGCTTGTTTAAATCCAGCTCCTCCCTCCCATCCAGCAGTCTTCAACTCCCCATCCTTCTACTTTGCGGCTGCTGCTCCTCCAGCGGAGGCAGGAGAAAGGTCTCTCTCCTCTCCAGTGTGATGTGCTGCTAGAACAGTGAGCCAGACTTGCTGGGAAATGTAGTTATTGTTTTTGATGGAAAACAGTTTGGCAAGGATAATTAAAGCTGGGCTGATGACTTACATCCCAGCTAGATCAGGCCCAAGGCACGTCCAGTCCAGCATCCCGTTTCTCACAGAGGCGGACCAGCTGGCTCCAAGAAGCCCACAAGCAGGAGATGGGGACATCCCCTCTCCTGCCGTTGGACCCCTGCAACTGGTATTCCTCCACACTTCCTGTTGCGCTCCATTCCCTTTTTCCTTTTCAAATCCAGGGTGTGAAAGCAGGAAGATGGTGGCGGGAGGCAGTTGGAGGCAAGTACGCTCATCAATCTGCCACCTGAGGCGACCAACTCAGTCGGTCTCATGGGTTGGCCGGCCCTGCCTCAGGTATTGAGGGGCCATTAGGCTTATGTAGAAAGAGGATGATGATGATGACCCCCCCCCAAGCTATGCCACGGCCTTCCTACCTGTTCCCTTGGCAGGTGCCGACCCAACATAATCAGACAGAACGCACCCGCTGCCGAGGTTGTTGCCTTGCATGTTGACGACTAGGAAGTGGTGCCACTCTCTGAAAAGCAGGAGCAAAGGATTCAGGATTCGGCCACACCAAGCCCTCCACATTCATGCTCCATGGCATTGGAAGGACAGGATCCTTCCCTGCATTGGTCGGATCCATGACACCCACTGGAAGATGCTCATTCACTTCAAACTCTCACACACGTGTTTTTCAGAAAAGTTGAAAATGGCTTTTATTTGCCAAGACCTTCCTGATCCTGTAACTTTTTCCTCGTTTTCGTGCTGCTGTTTCAACATTTCTAGATGCTATCTTAAATGCAGTATGCATTTGTCAGTGTTTTGTAAGCCCTTTGGTCACTCAGGAACACAGTTCAAGAATAAAAAAAAGTCTTCCTTTCATATTCACCTTGGTATAGTGCAGGAGTGGCCAAACTGCGGCTCCTGAGCCACATGCGGCTCTTTGACGTATAATGTGCGGCTCTCGGAAATATTGGCTGAACTCCTTTTTGCATCACAAGTAATATAAAAAGGTAAATAAGAATTTTTCAAGCTTTGTAATTACTGACCGGGTATAAACTGAGAGTCCACTGGATTAAAACATAAGTTTAATGTTCATGGTGAGTAAATACTGTATATTTAATAATTTAAATGCTTACTGCACAGTGAGACACATATACGGGTTTAGATGCCATGTAATAAAAGAAAGACTTGTCCTTTACCCGTTCTCCAATACCGCTGATGGATCTCCTTTCAGGCAGCCGTCACAGGCATAAAAACACGTAAAATCCAAGGTTTTTGCAGACCCCAACGTTTCGCTCCGACCTCGGAGCCTCTTCTGGGGGAAACGAAATCACGAAGATTGCGATGTGATTTCACCATCTTCGTGATTTCGTTTCCCCCAGAAGAGGCTCCGAGGTCGGAGCGAAACGTTGGGGTCTGCAAAAACCTTGGATTTTACGTGTTTTTATGCCTGTGACGGCTGCCTGAAAGGAGATCCGTCAGCGGTATTGGAGAACGGGTAAAGGACAAGTCTTTCTTTTATTACATGGCATCTAAACCCGTATATGTGTCTCACTGTGCAGTAATTTCAGGCCATGAAAGTTACAGAAAAAAAATTAAATGCTTCTTAAATGTTGCGGCTCTCAAACATCTGAAGTTTATCGTATGTGGCTGTTACATTAAGCAAGTTTGGTCACCTCTGTTATAGGACACTGTCTTATAGGAGGCACCCTGAAATCTGTGAAAGAGCCCATAGGTCACATTTGTCTTTCTTGAACGGTCTCTCTACTTCCCACAATGCATAGCGCTAAACGCCAGTGCAGTGCATTCTGGGCTATGCACCTAGCATCTCAAAAAGGCAGCTATGTTCTCAAGAACATCAACCCCAGGGAAGATCCACATGGGAAACTCATTCCTTGATAATCCAATGGGAGAAAATGTCTCTCCTAGTCTCACCTGAGTTTTGGGTCCGTCCTACTTGGGACGTCCAGATCTGTTAGGATCAAGGTGTAGAGCTTCTCTAGCCGACAGCCATCCCAGTCAATGGAAGTTGGACGGTTCTGAACCTGCCACCGTTAAAGTCACAGTATTAAGTGAATCATTCAGGAATGACGTGAATGGGTTTGGGGAGCAGGGTAATAATACACATCCCAGGTGAGCATATACGCTCAGAGGGCCAGCCCAAGATCTCCTGGCGTCCGAAGCAGCACACCAAATGCTGCCCCATAACCATGCCCAAACATTGACAAAAACAGGCACTGGACCCTGCTATTATCTCCTGGACCTTGGATTTGAACAGGAACAGGGGGAAAGAGCAAAAAAGGAAGTAGGGAGGAGAGGAGAGTGGTGGGACAGAATGTCAAGCAACTATGAAGGAGAGGAGAGTGGTGGGCTAGAGTGTCTCTCATTTGTCCCAGGGTAATACAGTCTATGTCAAACTACAGCAGTGTAGCTGGAGCCCCCAAAGGGTACTCAGGGAAGTGAATATCACAGAGTTCTAGGACGCTTACTCCCAGGTAAGTGCACATCAGTTTATGGCCTCAGCTTCTGCCTGGCAAACTTCAGGTTTGCTTCTTTATTTCCAATAATCTAACCCCTAATCTGCCACCTAGTGTACGTGACTACAGGGCAGACTTCTCTGTTGCCAGGTCCTTTGCAAGACCCATTGACTGGAACTGCAGGGCAGTTCAGGGCAGGGCAAGGAACAGAAACGTCCGCCCTCTAGTGGCCCTGGCTGGAACTGCAGGGCAGCAAGCAGAGCAGCAGGGAACAGAAAAGTCTGCCCTCTGGTGGCTCTAAGTGGAGCTGCAGGGCAGCAAGGAACAGAAAAGTCTGCCCTTCTGGATGGCTATGTACAACCACCTTGCTCAGGGGCAGTCTACCTGTTAATACCAATTGCTGAGGGGGGGGCGACAACGGGGGAGGGCTCCAGAGTTTTCCCACTTCAGGGCTTCCTGGAGATATCTGGTTTACTACTAAGCAGGATGCTGGACTAGATGAGTCTTTGGCCCGATCGAGCGAAGCCGTTCTGGAGCAAAATGCCGAAAAGGCATGAAAAACGCAAACTCTCCCTTTGCTCGACCAAAAAGAGGCCCCTCACCAGATGTGCCTGCAGGCAAAGAATAATTCCATAACACAATCCAGATGTCTCTGCCGAGCAGCCCAAAGCCACATGCAGCACGGAAGGGGGAAAAAAATCTCCTATGTCACCAGCCAATCTAATCAAGTCCATCATGTTCCTAGAGGAAAATTCCTCCTGGATGTCAAATACAACAATAGTTTAAAGGAGCCACGCAAGCGGAGACTGTCTTCCATTCACGGCCGCAGATGTTGCTCGTTTGCCTTTTTTCTGTAAGAGCTGACCTGCTGAATCGGATTGGTCTAAACCAGCATCGGGTTTCCAATAATGGCAACCAAAATCTCCGTCTAGAAGACTCACAAGGAGGGAGCAAAAGCAACAGACTTCCCCAACTGTTGTCCCCAGCATCTTGTGTCCAAGGTACACTGCCTCCCAAGTAAGGTTGCATTGGACTGTAACCATACCGTCCAATCCTATTTATGTTTAAAGCGTATGAAGAGCCTTGTCAGATTAGGCAAAAAAAAAAAAAAAGCGCTCAGAAGTCCACTGTCTCACACAAGTCAACACGATACCCCTACTAACTGGGCAAAGGGATGGCTTTAAGTCTAGATTATCTTGCATTTAGAAGAGAGAAGCAATTGTTCTCATTCATTTCAGTACAGCATCTTTTCCAGGGGCTGTTGGCATCTCCTTTTATGTCATTTTAAGGTGGTTTTCTGTACCCAAAGCACTCATTTTTTTCCATTTCTTCTGCTGTGTAAACTTTCTTTTGCTGAAAAGCAGCATAGCAATATTTTTAAAACACAGTCAAACAAAAACATTTTTAACAATGATTACCCTTTCCCAGACTTCACCGCAAAAACAAAGCTTTGCCTTTGCTTTTAATGTAATGCTTTTTAACTTGATGGTTTCAGTTGAATGACCATTTTCTCTTTCTCCCTTGACCAACTTTTTTAAAACTAAGACAAGACCTGCTTTCTGCAAATCAGAGCTTGCAAGGATGAGCTTCTGAAATGCCGTTTAGAAAAGCAAGCATGTACATAACTCTTAGCTGGCTTAACTCCAGCCCGGAATAAACACAGATCTTACATCATGGCTGAAACAAGCTCAAAAAAAGGAGAGTTTCATAATTGTGGACTCACTGGCCAGTGGCCAAGTAACATTTTCCCCTCTGTGTAAGAACACCCATAGAAAAACAGATGAAATCCACCACACCTAGGGCTGTTATGTGTGTTCCGTTTTGTACCCAGGAACTAGTACAAAAAACAACATCACAATTCACAACATCATAAAAAGGACACCTGGAACATGGGCCTGCCCAGCCTCACAGCCAAACTAGATGAAGTGTGTGACTGTGTCCCCATGTGTTTGAAACTGAAAAGGTTGTCAGTTTCAGCCAAGGAATGAAGAGGAGCGAAAAGGCACTGATCTGCCCAAAGTTAACCACTTTCAGCTTTCTTGGGAAAGGGGTTCAGACCACATGGTCAATTTTTCCTCATTGATATCAGTGAGCCTGCCCATCGCTTCATAGGTACAAAGTACCTGAACTGCATTGTTCCCTAAATTTGCCATGCACACCTTGCCATTTCCAGCGTTTGACATGGAAAAGACAGCACAGGACTTTCCCTGATTTGGGGGTTTCTTACATGCAGGGTGTTCTTTGCATGGGGGAAATTCAAAAACACCCCCCCACACACACACACGGTCTGAAGTGGAACAGTCCTGAGTTCCACCACTCAGTTGATCATCCCGCTCTGCATCATGCATAGAAGTCATAGGCTGGCATTATTGGGTGTCCCCCTGGGCTATTGTTCCACCCAGCCAATCGCAGAGCTCTGAGCCAGCCCCTCATTTGCATCCTTGTCGCTATATAAGGGTCCTACTCCAGCAAGCTTGGCATCATTTGTAGCGGGACAGCTGAGTAGCCCAGGAAGGGACCGATCATGGCTGCTATCAGGAGAGGTAAGAAGGCGGACTTCCTGAGGAAGAAGAGCAGGAGGCCAAAAGGGCCTAGGAAGAATGTGACCAAACAGAGGAAGCTACCTTCCAATCAGAAGAAGAACATGTGCGCGATAAGGTTCCCCAAAAGCAGCTATCTAAGGGCATGTCCCCTTGTGGCCTGGTACTTTGACCGGCGAATGCACAACGATGTCCTTTCGTTCCGGAGGAGAAAGAGTTTTGGGCAGTTCTACCACACTTGTAAGATGCCCCTCCCGGCGGGCAGGCAGAAGAAGCATCCGTGCGCTGGCCGCGCTTGCCCCGAATTCCTGGAAGCCGCGCTGAAGGAGGTGGCTAGCAAGAAACGAGCCAAATGGGTGGTGCCTCCCACCAAAAGGCGACAGCATTACTCGGACGAAGAGATCTTCTACAGACTGGCCAACGCCTCCGAAGAAGAAGGGGGCTCCAGCTCAGACCCAGGGACCTCGGACATGGCTGCACACCCTCCGACGCTGTCCCAGCCACTCGCAAATGAACCCCAACCCGTCTCAATCTAGAGGCACAGCCCCCTCTCTCTTCCCCAACCCAAACTACAAGTGCAGGCCTAAGGAAGACCCAAGGAGAAGAGAGAGAGGGGGGGCAAGAAGCCACCAGCCTGCTTAGAAGATCCCAGAAAGTAGAGGAGACCAAACCGACACCTACACGCCAAGCCTGAACAGCAGCATTTGCAAAAGCCCATGACATTCGTTTTGTCCATGCCTGAGGAAAAAGAAAAAAAAAAAGAGGACATTTTCTCGGTTGCCCGAATAATGGAGAATGGAAGGAAGGGCTTGTCACCTCTGACCCCACCAGTGAAGAGAATTAGATATTTTTCCTTGGTAATAAGAGATGAACAGATACTGCCAATCGCTATCAACGAAACAAAAGAGTGTTGTATTTCTGGTGTGTTCTCCCCCCCCCCCACCTCAAAATACTAATAAAGCTGGATCTTTGGAACCTGAAAATTATGGGTGTTGATATGTTGTAATTGAGTCTCGTTCTTGTAGTTTTGACCAGCCTGGGTGGTTACATGGCTTCTTCCCCCCTCGGTTTTATCTTCACAACGACACTGCAAGGTAGGCTAGACCGAGAGGCAACAACTGATCCAAGGCCACTCTGTGAATTTCAAGGAGGAGTGAGGGGGTTTGGTCTCCGGTACTGATCCAACACTCTTAACCAGTATACCACTCTGGATCTCAGAGCGGATTATTGTTTGGGGGTAATAATGCCGGCTTGTGATTGGACCGTCTTAAACACAGGCTGAGCTGCGGCCCTTCCAAGCCTGCTGTCCTCGTTTCCCCCAGGGTTGCGAGAGTTCCAAGGCAAGAGGCATCATTGTGATGATGTGACCTTATGACACCTTTCCCCATAAAGGGCAGATGTTGAGTCATTGTGAGCTTTCTCCCCTCTAAGGAGGATTTTGCACAGCTGCTTCTGGGCCCCCATCCATCGCTGGACGTGTTGGTTCTGGGGTCAAGGACGTCCATGTATTCACCCTTTCAAATGAACCTTTGGCAAGGGGCCAGGGTTGGTCCAAGACTACTTGGTTCTGGAGGGGTGAAATATCACTGCCTTGTCACGCCAAACGCCCCCCCTCCCACCAGCCACGGCCACCTTTCCATCTCCTTGAATGCCCATGTGTGTGTCCCCCTTTCCCCACCGCCTTCCATACTTCCTTGTCCTCTCCATTCCCCTCTCCAGTGGAGTATGCAATATTGGAAGACGCTAAGATGCCCGAGGCGGCATACCAAATGCTGCCACACCTTGCCAGATGGTTCCCAGCCTCTGCTTCTCCCACTCTCCAGGTGGGAGGAGCTCAGCACTGCTAGTGGGTTCTAGCTCTGGGTTCTAGCTCAGCACTCCCCATTTCCTCCTCCTCTTTGTCTCCCTCTTCCTTCTCCACACCAAGGAGGAGGAGCTGCAGTGGAAGCACGTTAGTGGACAGAGAAGAGCACACCCCACCTATCTGCTGCCTGAGGCAACAGCTTCAGTTGGCCCCATGGATGGGCCAGCCCTAGTCTCCTGGATTATTTTGTTTCACAAAACCAAATGGCCAGCTGGCATCCCAGCATGGAAGACATCCGTTCATCTGCTAGCCTCAAACTCATTTAGCTATCATGACATGACTTTTAACCGAGAATGTATCCCCCAAAGTAAGCCCCACTGAGTTCAATGGGTGCTTACTCCCAAGTAGGCATGCCCAGGGCTGCAACCTTTGCAAGGGAAAACAATGCGGTATCAACAGCCGTGTCCCCCTTATCCAACAAACCAGCATATCTTCAGTTGGGGAGGCGTTTCTCAAAGTACACCCCAAAAATTGTTCTCCAGTCTCAGAGAGCACACCACAACATGATATAAGGGTTGCAAAAGATCCAGCTTTATTAGATTTAATAGCAAATTCCACGGAAAAGAAGACACCAGAGAAACGACCTCACTTTTTCCTGTGACAGCGGTAGACAATTCATCTCTTGTTACCAAGGAAATATCGAAATCTCTTTTGCTGGGAGGGTTCAGAGATTGTGGCCGCTTCCAGGCGATGGCATTGTCCATTAGTCAGGCCATAGATGATACGTCCTTTTTTTCAGGCATCGGCAAAACACATTTCATGGGCTCTGCTAACTTGGCTGTTCAGGATTGGGGTATAGGTGTAGACAGTTTCCTCAACTTTCTGGAATCTCCTAAGCAGGCCGGTGGCTTCTTGCCCTCTCTCTTTCTCTCTCTCTCTTCTCCTTGGGTCTCCCTTAGGCCTGCGCTTGCAATTCGGGGAAGAGAGAGGGCTGCGCCTCTAGCTTGAGACGGGTTGCGGTTCATCTGCGATGGGCTGGGCTAGCATCGGAGGGCCCGCGGCCATGTCCGAGTTGCCTGCTGCGTCTGCGTCGGAGCTGGAGCCCCCCTCTTCTTCCGCGGCGTTGGCCAAGTTGTAGATCTCCTCGTCGGAGTGACGCTGCTTCATTTTGGCGGAAGCAGCTTCCGACTTAGTGCGTTTCTTGCCCGACACCTCCTCCAGTGCGGCTTGCAAGAAGTCCGAGCAGGTACGGGCAACACGTCGTGACTTTGTCACCATCTTCTTCTGCCTGCCTGCTCGTAGGGATGTCTTACGACCAGCAATGGAGTTCATGGTTAGCTTAGTCTTCTGGGATGATGGTGCATTGCCCTCCTTCCACTCCAAACTCCAGGACGTGCGGGGCCCCTTCCTTTGATTGTTGTCCCTTTGGGACCCAGGTCCTTGTGGGCCCCTCTTTGACCTAGAAGGGAGCTTCCTCCGACTGGCAATGCTCTTCTGTGGCCTGCTTTGCTTCCTCTTCCTCAGATGGTAGGTCCTTCCAGCTCTTCTGATTGAAGTCATGATTTCTCCTGATCTTCTTTTCTCCACTGCCAACGATGATCACCTCACTGCAGCACGGCTCTTATAAGGTGGCCAGCATGCAAATGAGGCTCTGGTTCTGAGTTCTGTGATTGGTTGGGTGGAACAATAGCCCAGGGGGACACCCAATAATGCCAGCCTATGACCTCTATGCATGATGCAAGGGGGGGGGGAGGGTGATCAGCTGAGTGGTGGAATGCGAGACTGTTCCACTTTATTTATTTTTCACATTTTTATACTGCCCTTCCTCCAAGGAGCTCAGAGTGGTGTACATATTTCCTCCCCTCCTTTTTGTCCTCACAACAACCCTGTGAGGTAGGTGGGGCTGAGAGATAGTGACTGGCCCAAGGTCACCCAGGAAGCTTCGTGGCTGAGCGGGGATTTGAACCTGGATCTTCCAGGTCTAAGTCCGACTCCCAAACCACTACACTTCAGACTGCGAAGGGGGGGGGGGAGAGCCTTAGATGAAGGAGATGGGGAAGTCTGCCTAAGAGCGCAATCCAAGGTCACCATTAAGGGTGGCGGATTTCAACTATTTAAAAAATGTAGCTTTGAGTGCTTCCCAAACAACAACTGAAAAGCAGCTCATAAATCTAATGAACACAGACATATAAACAGAGCATAAAAAGAGTTCTGCTGGCAAGGAGGCCCATCTGGTGGAGCATCTTGTTTACTACAGGGGCCCACGAGCAGGAGATGAAGGCCTGCCCCTCTCCCACCACTGCTCCCCTGGGATTTGGGGACACACTGCCTGTGTGCACATCCATAGCTGTCATGACCCCTAGCCATTGATAGACCTGTCCTCCATGACTTTGTCCAACCCCCTTCAAAAGCCAACCCCACATCTTGTGGCAAGGAATTCCACAGGCAAACGATGTGCTGTGTGAAGTACCACCTCCTTTTATACTCCCATAAAAACACTGCCCCTAAAGTCATCCCAAAACAGGGACCCTCGTCACCCCCTCCTTCTTTACAAAAGGCTACCAGGCAACTTCTTCCACTCTTCTTCACTAAGCAACATATAGTGTAAAAATGGTGCTGCACACATGGTGACAGTGGCGGGGCCGGCCCATGCATGAGGGCGACTGAGACAGTCGCCTCAGGCAGCAGCTTGGCAGGGCAGTAAGGTAAGGTATATCTCATTCATTCTCACACACACACACACACACCCCTGGAGATGTTGCCAGGGATTCAACCTGAGCTCTTCTGCATGGAAATCAGGTGCTCTACCCACTGAGCCACAGCCCCTCCCCAAAGCTAAAAGAGCCTCACCCATTCTAAGACAATAGACTCAGAACAGATAGAGGCAGGTGAGGACAAACTCACTCAAGAGAGCAGATTTAAAGGATCTCTCTAGGCTGCTTTGGGCAAGTTGAGTCCTGAAAATGCGAGGGAGCTAACTAACTTCTCCCCACTTCTCCCGTTAAAAAAGGAAATGTTTCATCTCTTCCAGAGATATAGAAAATGAATCTTTATCAGGAATGGGGGCCTGACTCTCACTGGCTTTGCAGGCAAGGAGTCCCCAGTTTGATCACTGGCAGCATCTTCAGGAGGGGCTGCAAATAAATCTTGGTTCGAAACCCTGGAGAGTTGCTGCCAGTCAGTGCAGACAATACTGAGCTAGGTGGACAAAGGCTCCATCCCTGGCCAGCAGCTGCCTATTCTCTAAACTGCAAGAAGACTTTATGGTTGCTCCAAGCAATCAGAGCTGAAAAGGATGAAAGCATTTCTGGGGAAAGTGCAAATTCCTCCATATGTTTTTTTGAAGCTCCTATCCGAACCGAAGGAATCAAGAAACAGGAAGGAGGAAAATGAGGAGGGATGTCAATCATCTACTTGCCCTGGATGAATTACAAGGTGCCCAGTCTTCCTAGCTTCAGTTACTGTTTTATGAGGTTGGGGGGGGGGGAGGCATGATTTGACTCATAGGGGAGGAAAGGAAGCATTGGGGGGGGGGGCTTGTGGACTGCATTACCTGCCTGTCTCCCCTTTTAATTTGCACGTGGCATGCATGCCACACTGAGCTGCTCCCTGGAGGAAAGGTGGGATTAAAAGCTATTATTATTCCACTATTAGCCATTTTTTTGAGGTTAGTTGTGTGTACTGCAATAAGGAATGAGGGGAGAGAGAGAGCGCGAGCGCTGAAACTAGGCAAGACTACCAATCGCAGTTTATGAAAGGGAGCGCCTGCAGGGATGCTTTGCCAGGAACCCGCACAGACCAGGCACTCTGCACATGCTCACAGAAACCCGACGCCTCGCCCCAACCCACCTGCACAAACATGAACTACTTTCTGAAAAAAGGAACGGGGACGGACGGGGCTACACTCGGGAGTCGGGAAGCGGCCCCTACCTGGGTTGGCGTGAGCACCTTGCCCAGTTCGTCCACCTCCAAAGCGCTGTACTGCACCCGCAAGGGGTGGGCTGGCCTCTCCTCCACCTCGCCGAGGTGCAGCGGCCCGTCCCACTCATGCAACTCCAGCAGCGGCATCCTCGGGGCAGCGACAAGAACGGACCTAGGCAAGAGACAGAATGCAGCTCTCCGGAAGGGAGCGTTTACTTAGCCGCCCAGGCGGGCCCGCCCCGTCCGTCCCACCCGCGGTTCTTGGAGGCGGAGAAGCCCAGCGAGGCTCTGTCCTGCCTGCCTGCCTGTTCCTACGGCAGCCAGAGCGCGCCGCTGTCCGCGCATTGAGAGGAGTTGCCTCCGCTTAGCTTCCGCGGGGGCTTAAACCACGTGCCTTTAGTTTGGCTCAAGGGGCAAGCTTTCCTGGGGGGCTACGCGCGGTCTGGTGGCTGAACTGTTCCCTAGGCTGGGCCAGCTTTGGGGCTGGAAGGCCACACTGGGCTATGAAAATTGTAGCATCCAGACGTGTTAGAATTCCCGTCATATCTGACCACAGCTCTCTAAAAAGAAACCAAAAAAAATGACATTTCGTTCTTTTTTGACCATGCCACCATCCGTGGGGGTCGGGTCACCAGACTTGCTACATATACATGGTGCTACATTACAAATACAAATACAGAAATGCATCGGTTGCATAGGAGAACTCCCTTTTTCTGAGTCCAGCAATTGCTCTAGATAGCTGAGCATTGTCAACCCGAACTGGCAGTCGTTGCAAGTTAAGTTCACGCTTCGTCGCTTTCGTCCATATTTATTTGTTTGTTTTTCACATGTTTATACCGCCTTTCCTCCAAGGAGCTCAGGGTGGCGTGCATAGTTTCTTCCCTCCTTTTTTGTCCTCACAACAACCCTGTGAGGTAGCTTAGGCTGAGAGACAGTGACTGACTAGGAATTTGAACCTGGCTCTTTCAGGTCTGAGTCAAACACCAGAACTACTACACCAGCCTGGCTTTCACCAGAATATCTCACAAAAGGTACCTGTGTTGAGGCGTTGTATGAAAATGTAATTCATTGATCTATTGGTTGATAGCCCCTATGCATCCCACTCAGTTTCCCAAAGGCTGCAATCCTATACACAGTTTCCTGGGAGTAAGCACTACTGGACACAATGGGACTTCTGAGTAGACATGCACAGCCTTGTGCTGTTAATCTGGCTCAAAACAGTTGCCTTCCTTGCGTTAATGCTGTGTGACCAGCAGAGGGCTCCATTAAGCCACAAGAATCTCCTCGTGGTTTACAAAATGCAGCGGTGTTCCTCTGTTTTTCTTTCATAAAATTGAGCAGGGTCAGACTCAGCACCCCTCTAATTATTTATTTTTCTCTTGCATCATGTTGCACTTCATAATTTTTATTGGATGTACAGTATAATCCTTTCTGATGTGCAAAGCCCTTCAGGCGTGTTATCTTGGCATCTCCTTTTACAACTCTCCTTCCCCCCCAAACAGGAAAGGTTAGTCAGTCCTATTCTCCCCATATTGCAGATGCGGAAGACTGAGGCTAAGAGGGCGTGGCTTCCCAAGGCCACCTACAGCGCAAGCCGAGGCATGTCTACTCAGAAGTAAGACCCATTGAGTTCAATGGAACTTACTCCCAGGTAAGCGTCTATAAGATGGCAACCCATAAGCGAGCTGATGGCGAGCAATTCTGATCGGCACGGTACCTCAGGGGCTTAATAATAATTAATAATTATAATAGTTCCCGGTCCTAACGGGCCTCCCAATCTAAAACGAAACACCAGCCACGGCTACTGAGAAGGACGCTCTGCTAACATGAGTAGGGGCAGTTGCTCTCTCTCCCTCTACACATTAACGCAACGCTTTGCACACGCTCAGAGGCGCGCGTGCGTGATTACTGCACAGGTGCCTGCCGTGTGCCGAACGAACGGTGCTGGCTTGGCTTCACGGGGAGGCGAGGAGTCGGAGGAGGCCTGGCTCGCTGCGGTTTCTGGCCGCCTCCATGGGAGGGGCGAGGGATCCCCCCTCCCCTCCGCCTTGCCTCCCACGGCTGCATTCAGCCTGCGCCATCTGAACTCTGGAGCAGTGCAGGGGTGGAGAAGGTAGGTGTCGCGGGGGGAGCCCAGCAGAGATCTCTCTGGCCCACCTGGGGACAGGTGGGGGCGGCTGCCTGTGGACGTGGAGCAGGACTGGCGGTCCTCCCGCCTCCCCTCTCCGTCCTCCTCTCTCCGCCCCGACACCTCCCCTAGCTCGCTCCCGTCTCTCCAACAACGATGCGCGTTTACGCTTCGGAAGGGACGGGAGGGGGCTGGATGTAGCGTCGCGTGGCGTGGCGTGGCGTGGCGGGGGAGGGCGAGCCGGGCGCCCCCGCTTCCACTCCTCAGGGCGGCGGCGGCGTCTGCCCCGTTTGCAGGGGACAGAGCGAGGTAAGAACCGTCTGCTTGGTAGGGGGGCGCTTTGGAGGGGGGGCTTTTTCTCCATTATCCACCTGCTTGGACAAGCCAAATCGGTTGAAATCCCCATGGCGGGCGCTCTCCCTCCCCCCCCTCTCTCTTGCCCTCGCCCCCTCCATCCTCCTTTGTGTCTGGCGCTTGGAAGCCCAGCGGCCAGGTAGGAAGCAGCCTGCCCCCCCCCCCCCCAGATATTCCTCTGGGTGCCAATCTCTCCACTCTATGGGGACAGACTGGCAAGCTGGATCCATCCATGCAGGTGTCAGGAGGGGGGGCTATAGCAACTCCTCCCCTCTTGCAAAGAAGGCAGCTGGGAGGGAGTCTTTGGTTATGGGGGGGGGGAACAGGGTGCCAGACAGACAGGGAGACCTGGCCAGCCGTTTGCAGCGATCCCCCGCATGCCAAGGGAAGGCGGGGGTAGTGGAGACCGGTCTCCTGGCGGGCGTGAATCCATCATCCCCATTTGTGTCTCTTTCCCGTTCTAGACTCGCCTTCCAGCCTCTGCTTCAGGCAGAGCCGAGAAAGAGAGAGAGGAGGACCAGACTCGGGCCAGGCTGCGGGAAAACAAGGATGACACAGCCTTGGCTTCGGCGGCGATGGCAGCAGAACTGAGAAGGAAAGAGGTCATCTCATCTCTGAAGCAGGCAGCATCTCCCACACCTTGCCACCCCGGGGACGGAAGCTGGCCTCTTGGCTTGACTCTGCTGTCCAGAAGAGCAGATCTATAATGGCCCCCGCCCCTGCCTGCCCTCCTGGCCTGTCTCGGAGTCAAGGGTGAGGAATCCGCAGCCGAGATCGCTGGCCTTGGCCTCCGTCTCTCTCTCCCCCCCCCCCCCAAGGCAACAGGAGCCTTGCCAGAACTTGATCAGCTGCTCCCAACTCTGCAGTGGGACGTTTGGGGGCCCTGCAGTGGGAATCTGGCTTCTTTAGGAACTCAGGACTGGGGAGGGAAGGGCTGTCAGCCTGCAGCGATTCACTGGGGGACAGAGGAAGGCCGGCTTGTCAGCAAATGAGGCTGCCAGGGAAGCAAAGTGGGGTCTCTGCTGAGATTTTGGGGAGGCCTTAAGCGAAAAGGGACTTTTTTTTTCCTTTTTTCTTTTTCCTCCTTTGTTGCTCCATCAAACTGGAAAAGGAACAGCAGAAAAAGAAGTTCCGGTGTCCACCTTTTCGAGGGGAAGATTCCGAGCCTGGATGTTGGCCTCGGTTTGTTTGCTTCCCAGGGAAAGAAGCATGTTGTTTCAGGAGGGGATGAACCATTGTTTTGCTTTGCAGCCCAAAGTCCCCACCCCCCTTCCCTGCCACTAGTCTGGCGTGCCTCTGAAATGCGCTTCCCGTATTTTGATTGAAACGTTGACCAGTCCTGCCACGGCATCGAGCCCGGTTCACATCCCTCGTTGTGCAAGACTGCTGGGAAAGGGCGTCTTTTGTTGGGTTTGTGTTCTTCGGACAGTGACCCAGGATAGGGGGAGAGATGCTGCCCTGGGGTGAGACAAGGGGCATGGTCTGAGCCCCACAGGGGCTCCTGGACCAATGGGGAGGATACCTGTTTGGTGACCCAGCCTGCCTCGACTCTTCCATGCCCAGTAGCCGGGAGCTGGCACGATGGCACGGCCTGGCATGGGGGCGCTGGTCTTGGCGAATGGATTGGGCTTCCCTCCCAATAATGTGGCCCGCGTGGTGGTGTGGGAGTGGCTGAATGAACACGGGCGCTGGCGGCCCTACACGGCGGCGGTCTGCCACCACATTGAGAACGTGCTGAAAGAAGATGCGCGCGGGAGCGTTGTCCTCGGGCAGGTGGACGCCCAGCTGTCTCCGTACATCATCGACCTGCAGTCCATGCATCAGTTTCGTCAGGACACAGGTAGGCACCAGTGGCATGGCGGGGAGGGGAGGGGGAAGGCGGACCCACTGGCACATGAAGGGAAGTGGAAGGGGGAATGGAGTGGAAGAGGAAGTATGGAGGAGTGGAGTGGTGGGGTAGAGAGTGTCAGATTTCCCTCCTCCACACTTCCTCTTCCATGCCATTTCCCTCTTCCTTTCTGAATCTGAGGGGCAGAGGAAGTCGGAGTGGTGGAGCTGAGCAAATGGAGGCAAATGCCCTTTCCTGCCAATTCAATTTTCCCACCAGGCAGCAGCAATGGCTTCAGTGGACTTCATGGACAAACCAGCCCTGACTTCCACTGACAGACCACATCTTTGGACACTAACCCCCTATCGGGGGCGAAATAAAACACCCTGCATGTAGAAAAATAGCATACTGATATGCTAATTTTCTACCTGCAGGAAGTGGTGGTTTCATTTATTGTTTGTACGTACGTAGGACACATTTAAACGTCCAGACCCTCAGCTGCAATGCCATTTGTACAATTCTAGGAAAAAGAGTTTATCTCATGATTCTAAGGAAATACATAAACTCAGCCATCCGGAAATTTCAGGTGTGGCAATACAGCTTCGATGGGGGTGGGCTGAAGATATTGGTTAATAAGAACAGCAGTGAAAAAGTTGCACTCCAATGTGTCATTAACTTGCCTTGACCCATGAGCTGGCCAGTCCACGAGGGAGCGGATTGATGAGGAGGAGGTCCCCTGTCTCTATCTGCCTGCTCACCCCCACTGTTCCTCTTCTCCCTGGATTGGAAAAGGAAAATGGGAGTGGAAGAGGAAGTGTGGAAGAGAAGAGAATGGCTGGCTAGAGTGTCAGAAATGCTCTAGCTAACCCACCACTCTCTTCTCTTCCACACTTCCTGTTTTGTTCCAATCTTAAGAACATAAGAAGAGCCCTGCTGGATCAGGCCAAAAGCCCATCTAGTCCAGCTTCCTGTATCACACAGTGGCCCCACCAGATGCCTCAGGGAGCACAAGACAACAAGATAACCTGTTTCCCGTTGACACTCCCTTGCACCTGGCACAGAGAAAACCCACTTCTAAAACCAGGAGGTTGTTTATGGATTGTAACCTGTGATGGTCTTTTCCTCCATGAATCTGTCCAAACCCCTTTTAAAGGCATCTAGGCCAGGTGCCATCACCACATCCTGTGGCAAGGAGTTCCACAGATGAATTACACGCTGGGTAAAGAAATATTTTCTTTTGTCTGTTCTCCCTCCACTCAATTTTAGTGCATGTCCCCTGGTTCTGGTGTTGTGCGAGAGGGAGAAGAATCTTGTCTTCCTTTTTGAATCCAGGGAGCAGTATGAGAACCTGGTGCCTTGACGGGCGGAGGGATGGCATTTGGTGTGCCCCTTCAGCTGCTGAGGGGTCTGGGGCCATACCTAGCCCTCTTTCCCCCCCCCCCCCCCATCATACACCAAGGGTTAGGGTTAAAGCTTTCCAGAGGAAAAGGCACAGCTAACTGGAAGGCCGTAGTGCCCTCTCATCTCGTTCTAGAAACACAGCTCTGCAAATACATTCAGGGGTCTTGCAAATACATTCAGGGCTCTGCAGAGATGGGGCCAGGGCTGTTTGCTTCTGTTGAGCCTGCCAGCATGCAGTCCTCTCCTCCCTTCTGTAAATTACACGTTTAAATTGAATCAAAGGGAAGCCCGATCTCGTTGAAAAATCAACACACAGACCAACACCCAAAGACAACAAATAAAAGCAGCAATGCATTTTGTGGCCTGGCACCATTTCGCCGTTTGTGGGGAAAGAAGCTTTCATGGACTACAGAGCCACGTTGTCAGACACGAGAAGTTCATTTGCCGAGCAGGCTTTATGGTGTTGCGTGACCTTTTGTTGTTTTGTTGAAACAGACCAATACGGTTACCTCTCTGGAATGTTTTCATTTTCTTTTCAAAGACTAAGGTTCTAGATCTCATGATGGCAGGAAAGAAATGGCTGTGTTTAGAATTATGGGCCACCTTGGAGCAGGGTGCCGTTATAAATTTGTAGATGTCTCTCTGTCCAATCTCTGCTTTGCCCCTGAGTCTATCTTGGAAAATATATAACTGTGAAAGTGTGAATGAGGGGGGTTATGAAGGATTAGCTCTAGAGCCTGTTTTTACTGCCAGGAATTGGATCTGGTACAAGCAAAGTAAGCATAAATGTGAGAGTGCCTCTGAGGATGTGCAGAGTGCCTTCTGCACAGCTGGACAAACTCATCAGCTCTCCTTGCATCTGGGAGTAGCAATAAGGCTGCAGAGGCCAGAAAGGCACAGTTTTCACTCTCGCTTCATTGTGGTGTAGCGGTCAGAGTAGTAGGTTAGACTTATCTCTCAGTCTAACAAGGTCTCACAGGGAGAGGGCAGAGAGGAGAGAGAGAGAGAATGATATATACCACCCAGAGTTCCTCGGAGGCAGGACCGGATAAAAATGTGATGGGTAAATACATTTCTGAGCCCTGTGATCTGCGTCTGTCCACAGTTCTCTTTTCAACCAGGCGAAATCAACGCATTTTATTGTTGTTGCTGTCGTCTCTCGGCAGTAGCGATCTGGCTTGGTGGCCTGCAATGCTGTGAATTCCAGCTGTTTGCGGCCTGAACAATCCCAAGTGTGCTTACACGGGAGTAAGTACTGTGAACCTCAATGGAGCGGGCTCCTTTAGGCTTCCCAAGGCAGGAGTCTGGAGGTGGCAGAGAGATTTTTAAAAGTGGTATGAGAGGGGCCTGTGCGATTTGGGCACCCACATCCCAGTCGCCTTGCGGTGTTGACCTACCGGGTGCTGAAGAGACCCCTCCTCCCTTTTTGGGTTTACCCCATCCCCGGTGGTCCGAGATGGTGGGTTGCATTTGTATGGTCCGGGACTGAGGTGTACATTACAGGTTTAGGAAACGATCGTAACACCTTGAACCTTTTGGATGAAAACACTTATCCTTTATCTGTGGCTGGCAGTACCATTTCACTGGGGGGGGTGTGCTGATCTTGGAGTTATTTTTGCAAGCTGGATCCCTCCTTCCAATCTTGCCGTGTCCCCCTTCAACTCCCTCTGCTGTGAGGCTCTCCATCCCCACTGTTCCCGAGTAGCTGGAATACAGGCACCTAGCTGGGTGAAAGTCGAGAAAAGCCCCCCAAGGGTCCAGTTCTTATGTCATTGGATCGGCATTTCCGGTTTCCATTGGAACCCAGCCACCGTGGTGGCTGTCGACTCAAGGCAAACAGGGTTGGCATCAAAGCAGTGTGGAGGTACCACAATGACTCCCTCGCCTGCATTGTGGTCCTCCCGTTCAGTTGGCAGTTTTCCAAAAGGAAATGGGAAGCAAGGCCTATGTGCAGGGCCGGCCCATCCATGAGGCCAGCTGGAGCAGTCGCCTCAGGCAGCAGATTGGTGGGAATGCCCACCTCTGTCTGCCTACTTGCCTCCACTGCTCCTCCTCCTCCTTCCACTCCCTGGATTTGGAAAAGGAAAAAGGGGACAGAGAGGTAGAGGAAATGTGGAAGAGAGGAGAGTGCTGCTGAGCTAGAACATTGAAGAGTGGGCGGAGCAGAGGCCGGCACATCATCTGCATGTAAGAAATTAGAAACTGCACCACTGTTGTCTTTGATTTTGTCCTGTTCATCCCCAGGGCATCTCAATTACATGGCCTCATTAAGTGACTTCCTCCTGAGGCTGCTCAGAGATTCTCTCTTTCTCTTGCTCGCGTTTGTGTATGTCTTTCTGAGAGAGCTTCCAATGCAGGAATCCCGCTTTCAGTTGTTGGAGCATGTGCAGGTGGTGGTGGTGGGAACCCTAGAGCACTGCTGCCAGTCAGTGCAGACAGCTCTTGGCTAGATGGACCCATTCTTGACTCAGCAGACAGCAGCTTCATATACTCTGTAGTGTGAACAAAGGTGTTTGAGCCTCTGCGCTGAGACTCTGAATATGGTGGGGAGAGTAGCAACAACCTTTTGGGGAGGGGCTCTTGCCTGGATTGCTTGTAACAATTCTGTGTGTGCCTGGAATGCTCTTCTTTACGGGACATAGTGGGATTAGGGGGCTCTAACCCTAGCCCTACCATAGTCCCAAGGCATAGAGAATCCTGATCTGGCTGTTATTTACCCTGGGGAAAAAACTCTCATTGGCACCTATGGGAGGCTTTTCTGTGCTAAATAGTAGCTGGATTGGAATTATGGTAGGGGGTATGGTTAGGCTCCCTGCCCCCTCTCCCCTGCATAGTCCGGATCCACAGGGAGGGGGCTGATCCGGCAGCTATTAAGCTTGAGAGACAGTAGAGTGCAAGCTGGCTTAAGGAGGACTGGGCACATGCGAGCTGGTATAGGCTGTCAACAGCCATTAGCCGTGGCAGCGTAATAGAACCTCCCTGTGCAGGAGCAGTGAATGCCAGTTGCTGGTGCAGGGGGAGGAAAAACCAAGGAAGCCTCTTTCTTCATGCCCTGCCTGTGGCTCAGTAGAGGGCACATGCTCTGCATGCAGAGAAAATCCCGGATCTGATCCTTGATGGCATGTCCAGCTAAATTGGGAAAGACTAGAGCCATGCCTGGAACCCTGGAGAGATCCTGCGAGTGTTGACAGTATTTGGCTAGATGGCCTGCCTTGGAGGAGGCAGCATTCTCAGCAAGACCTGGCTAACCGATCTAGAAAACAGGATGCAGACCCGGACAGGCGGTTAATTTTGATCCGGCAACACTGTCCTTTTGATGTTCCCTGCTGAGTGGGAAACGACTGTGAAACCAGTTTGCATTTAAAGTGTGAACCTGCAGTTTTCCTGCCTTATCTCATCTCTCTCTTGGGCCGATGCGCTTCTGCCTTGATTTTTCCCGGTCCCTTGGTGGCATTCTTCTGTAACAACCTTGAAAGTTGGCATATTTCAGCGTAGCCAAGGAAGGCACCAGCCTGGAGCTGCTGAGTTTGAATTATGCATTTGCTGAGTCGCGCGATCAGACTTTGGCTCCGTTGGGACTGGCAGCGATTGGCTCGTTTGCAGGAAGTTGGTGCCCCTCTTGAGACTGCAGGTGTACCGTATTCATCTTGCTTGGCCAATTCATCGCCAGTTGGGGGTGGGTCATACCCACCCTGATGAGGTCGTTCTTCTTTTGACCAAATCTCGTTTATATTTGGGTTGGCATAGTCGTCATGGGACACACGCTAATGTCTTCCAGTTCTGGACCTCTTAGATTCACTTTGTATTCCTCCTACGTTCTCTTTGTCTTCACATCTCTCTTCCCCGCTTCATTCCTTTCCTTTATCTTTACCTAGCAATATCTGTCAAGTGAGGATAACCCTTAGTGTGTTTCAGTTGGACTCCAGTCCATGAAAGGTTTCCTGACAGTCATGGGTTATAGCCTTTAAAAAGATGCCATAAAATTCTCTATTGTGTGTCCTGCAACAGACTAACATGGCAACCCTTCTCAAATTTCCCCACGTTTTGCTGTTTGCAAGGTTTATCTAATTAACCTTCATCTTAATCACAGTACAACAGAACCACAGATGTCGCCAGTTCTAGCTTTCGTGGTTTTAACCTTTCATGGACAACTAGCGGTAATTTTGGCCTTTCGCTGGCTTTACCCCAGAAGCCACTCAAAATTTCATCACTTCAAATGATCCAGGGAAACTGAGGCGGTCTCTTCCCAGCTTTTACCGCCTCTTTGTGGTACAGCGTTTACACTACTAGTTCCTTTGTTTCACCCATAATTATGTTGCACAAGCCCGTGATCGTGGCGCCAGAAGGCAGCCAAAAGCCATGGCCTAACTTATTTCAATTTATCTGTGTTTATTTTGGGTTCCCACCTATGTTACATTTTCTTTAACCCCGGGATTCGAACCCCATGATTCCAGTGAGGTTTAAATTTTGGATATCGCAGTTTTGGCTTTTGCTGTGCTTTCGTGGAATGCTTTCCCCATGATATTCAAGGGTCTGCTGTGTTTACGTGAAGAAAGAACATACAGTGGATCCATCTAGAAAATGGACTTGTGGTACAATTTCATAATGCTGAGCAGGTGGGTGGACTAGATGACCTCCAGGATGCCTTCTAATTCTAACAGTTGTTCCCAGCTTCATTTGTTCATTCTTATCCTGCCTTTCACTCAAAGTCCCAAGGAGACTAATGGTAAAATATAAAAACACAGAATCAGCTGAAAAGCAAATTAAGAAAACGGAGGCTGCAATCCTATGCACACTTTCCTGAGAGTAAGCCCCATTGAAGACAATGAGACTTATTTCTGAGGAGACAAGCACAGGATTGTGCTCTAATTGAAGATAGCCGAGATATCTAGTAACCCTAGCAGCAGACGCTAAGCAAAGGCCATTTTCACTCTTCCCCCAAGTCTGGGTGAAACAAGTGTCTTAAGGGCCCTTTTAAAGATTAGCAGAGAGGGGGGCTCGTGAACCCTCTGAGGTAGGAAGTTCTATATGCAGGGGGGCCGCAACAGAGAAGGCTCTGCCCTGCATACATGCCAATTGAACATCAGTCAAAGACTGCATGCAGAGTAGAGCCACCCCTGAAGTTCTTAGCAGACAGGTTGATTCACATAGCAGAGGAAAAGCTGGCGGTACCAATGGCCTTGATTACAGGGCTTTAAAGGTAGCGACCGCCAGCATGGGTCATTCTCGCAAGACGGGAAGGATGCGCACCCCACCGGCGGTCCCTGTCAACAATCTGGCTGCAGCAGAGCTAGTTACAATTCCTGAGTCTTTCCCAGCCCCGTGTCGAATGTGCGGTGGTAATCTAGTCGCGATGTGCCCAAATCACAGGTGACGGCAGCCAGATCTGTGTTCTCAAGGAAGGGCCCCAGCTGGTGCAGCAGCCAAAGCAGGGCAAAGCTTGAGGGTGCGGAGGGCATCACAGCTGCAAGTGCGCGGGCAGCCTTACACAAGACTCTCTGCATGCGGTTGCTGACACTGTGGAGAAGGGATCCGGTGCGCTCCGCTCGCAAGCTGCCACCTGACTGCTGCATTGCCGTCCGCGCCAGGATTGCAGGAGTTATTGGCACGTTCCCTCTTGGCTTGGCCGGGAAACCGGGGTCATCGCAGGAGGGCTGCCAAAGGCACGATTTAATCTGCTGTTCCTCTCAATTCAATGTGGTGCTCAGCTTCCCAAGAGAGAGGCTGCTCTTGAGAGGCTGCCTTTGTCAGGCAGGC
Source organism: Plestiodon gilberti rubricaudatus (assembly GCA_026170595.1). Taxonomy (NCBI): domain Eukaryota; kingdom Metazoa; phylum Chordata; class Lepidosauria; order Squamata; family Scincidae; genus Plestiodon; species Plestiodon gilberti. Next base: position 37,781,110 of record JANXHW010000008.1, read on the forward strand.
AACGGAGAGCATCCTCAAGGAAGTACTTCGTCCACCTGGACGGGGTACGGTCCTCGTTCCTGGACCGTACCACTTCCAGGTGGAAGAAGTACTTTGTTGAGGATGCTCTTCTCGCTCAAGCCTAGGTCCTCTGACTGGGAGCCAGGGGGTGGAGTCTCAGGGCAGTGGGTGGAGCCTGGTAGACACCAATTGGAGCGTAGCAGAACTCGATGGGGGTGGCAGTTGGTGGGTAGGACGGAGGGCAGAGCCGGGCTCTGACTCACAGTGGAGCAGGAGAAGGGGGGGCTGATAAGGGAGAGGTTGTAGGGCAGTAGTGGAGCATCAGCTTTGTGTGGAGGAAGTCCCAGGTTCAAGTCTCGACGAAGTCAGGATCTTCCTTGCTCCTGTCGTCCCCCTCCCCCCCAAAAGACAGGGCAGGAGTGGGAAAGAAATACGGAAGTTCGGGGTCAGCTCTGAGGCTGGCCAAGAGAGTCGCTGCCCGATCATGAATGGCGGCTTCAAAGACTTCCTGGTTTAATCGGACCTCTTTTTGCGGAGGATGAGCTTGGCGGTCTTGTTGTTCCAACAGCTTCATAGCAGAAGTTCTCATCCAACAAAATAGAAAATAGCCTGGTTCTTTGGGATGCTTTGCCTTGCTCTAAAATGGCGCCTCCTTGCCCTGGAGACTCCCCAAAGATGAATACGATGAGATTTCAGATCGGAGCCTAAGACTTGGCAAGCTTGTGTGGCATCCGTGGTGGTTCCTGCTGTGGTACTGGGACCCCATAGCTGCCCAAGGCTGCTGAGCCTGGCGTGAGCCATACTCGAACAGTGCCCATGCCAGGTTGCTGAAGAAGGCATGGGGGCAAAGCTGTGTATTGAGCTCCCCCAAGCTCGCAGGCAATGGCCCCGGGCGCTGGCTCCCCCCTCCCCGAATGAATGGGGGGGAATCTTGGCTAACTGGTACTGGGGAGTTCAGAGACTTGGTATTGTAGGCCATGTGCCTGCTCTGGCTGGCTGATTGGCACTATAACTTTCCAACCTATTTTGGTATCCCATAAGGACTAGAGATTTGATTTTGTCTACAAAACAAGAGCTGAGATTCTTAGGAGGCCACATTCTGAAGCCACTTTCTGGTATGGTTTCTGCACCTCTTAATACACCCTGTGTGCTGCCTGTTGCCTGAAAAATCCCTCTCAACAAATCCTCTCTCTCTTTCTCGTGGCTGATTCGATTTGAAGAGTGCAGCCAGGCACACATGCCTCTCTCTGGCGTTGTGTTAGCTCTGCAGGAGGGGTTGGGATGATGTGAGGCCATGCATCCACAATCTTCCATCCTTCCAGGCTTCCCTCCTCCTAGGGAGCACAACTGCTGTCGTCGGCAAAAACCCTACTGCTGGAGTCAATTTCCCTTCTGCCAGGCCACTCTCCGAAGGCCGTTGATTAATTACCATAATTAGGGTAATTAATCGGACTGGACAAACAGGCATGGAGAGTTTTTTTGTGGGAACATTTCCGCTGGGCCAGGCAGGGGCCAAAGATACATAAGGCCAGAGCAGGGAAGGGAGCGAGGGGTTATTAGCTTGGAATTGTGACAACTACAGGCAATCAGGCTTTGGGGGAGGCCATTGTAAGCAAGCCGTACTCCAAATGCCCTTTGTGGGTTGTTAAAGGCAAAAGAGGAAGCAGAAGGTGCCATTTAAAAACCATCAGAAAGCAGAAAAAGAAACGATGGCACTGGAGTGGATCAGGAAATTTGATTCTGTTGGTTTGGGCTTGAACAGAGATGAAGGTTTTGTGTCTCGCTACACTGAACTCCGTTCTGCCAGAAAGACTGTACAGTATTATTATCACTGGTTCCTGGGAATGCATAGCATTTGTGTAGCACTTTTTTTTTTAGCATGCTAAGCACTTTGCAGGTACAATAATGGTCGAATGATGCTCCCTTAATCCTACAACACCAAGCCTCTGAGCTCCCCAGTACAATGCTACTGACTTACTTTTCTGCGTGGTGGTTGTAAGGACTATTTCAAGATAACATACCTGAAGGGCTTTGCACATTCAAAAAGCACTGTATAAAAGTATTTATGACTTATATACAGTACTTCGTAAATAAATTGGTGAGAAGGCCACATGGCAAATAGCCAGTCTGGATTCATTTGTACCCGCAAAAAATCTGGCTCTACTTTGTTTATGATATTGCGCTGTTCATCTCGGGATGTGTTTTGTTGCGCTTGTGGTTTTGCAAACGGAAACTTAGGCAGCTTTGGAGGCACTGCTGAAAAGCAGCCTCGGAAAAAAATAGTGAAGGATGGATTTACTATTGGCTTGTTTTTTGTTTTAATAACTGGGAGGAAATCGGTCAGAAATCCTAGCACGTCCAATAATAGAGATAAACAGCCATTTCTGGCCTCAGCGCAGAGTCAATAAAAGAATCAATAATGGAGATGATATTCAGTCACATTTTTTTTTAAAAAAAATGTCCGTTTAAAAAACAAAGGGCTCATGAAATAAACCCGACTCTGGTGATGGGTGGAAGTGGCCTCTCACTCTAGGCCAGTCTCTGCTAGACATAGAGGACCAGCTCAGAATCTGGCAGTGACTGAGGCCGAACACCAAATACCACCTGCCCCCTCCCCTTTCCAGGTGGCACGGAAGAGGCTTCAGGGATTGGTGCATCTGTCCACCAATCCTTTTTCCTTCATCTTTTGGGTCCCTTTCTCATGCTGCCTGGATTTAAAAAGGAAGAGGAAGTGTGGTGGGCTCTCCTCTCCTCCACACTTCCTCTTCCACTCTGTCCCCCTCGTCTTTTTCAAATTCAGGAGGAGGAGCAAAGTGGCAGCTGCCAGCCTGCTACTGGGAATGGAGAGGAGGCACATTTGGCATGCTGCCTTGGGCACTAGGAGATCTTGGGCTGGCCCCGTGCCTAAGGTCTTGACTTGGCCCGGTAGAACCTCCTTGTGCAGAGACAGTATACCTTTGAAATCCAGGTGCTGGAGGCAAAAAATAAGGAAGGTCAGTGTGTGGATGGCACAGTATTATGGACAGCCTGGCAGCAAAAGAGACAACCGAACCAACCAGTATAACTGGCATCAGGACAGGAGAGGGCAAAACTGCCAGTGTTCACCTTTTGCCTGCTCAGAAGGGGTGCAATTGCAGAGAAATGGCTCTGAAAGCCAGGTTTGGGGTAATGCTCTCCTCCCATGTTCCATCCTTGCTAAGACACCAAACAGGAGATTTGATTACTCCAGTGGAAACCGCTCGAGCATCAAGCTGGTTCCCTGCGTGGCACAGACCAGGTGAATCGCGATGATGCAAGAGGCACGGTTTGCGCCCCTTGACGTCTGCTGCAGGGAAGCACCGTTGTCCGGGCTGTTCGTCTTCCCCGGTGGCTTCCTGCTCAGCAGTGCTGCAAGGCAGAGAACCAGGACAACTGCCAAGTAAGCCGGCCCTGGTTGAAAACAAACACCACGGAAACCGCTGGCGTAGGGCCGTTTAGCTTTATGAGTCTCCAGGGAGGGAGGCATCGTTAACGCAACACTTCAAACATAATTATTGATTGCACACACGGCCTGCTGTTCCGGCTGCGCCACTAGCAAACAAGAGGAGAGGGGAGAAGCCAAGCAAGGGAGATTCTGTAAATGCGCATGTCTTTATGGTGGGGCTGGGTGTGCCCTTGACCGCAAGGTCGTACCGCAGGCAGGTGAGGCTGCCAGGTACCAGGTTTGCCGCACCTTTTGTTTAGCTCTGACATCCTTGAGAAAGCAGATCTGGCCAGCTTTGCTCATGTCGCGCAGTGCCTCTTGGATAGACTACTGCAGTGTGCTCTGTATGGGGCCGCTCCTAGGAAGCGTCGGAAACTACAGCTGGTTCAAAAGGCAGAATCCAGATGGTGGATAGGGGGGCCCCTTGCAATTGGAGCATATGACTCCAATTATATGCGAGCTGCTTTGACTTCCCATCTTCTTCTGGGTTCAGTTCAACTGCTAATGGTGACCTTTAAAGCTTGGTATACGTTGGATTCTGCGAAGGATCGTTTGCCGCCGCCACCGCCACTCCAGCCTGGCGCCAATGCAGGTCGCACTAATCTGCTTTGCACTCACTCGATTGAGCGGCAGATCATTCCTCTCCTTATCCTACTCTTCATGCGCTGCTGTGAAACCTGGAAGTGCAGGACTTCAGCATCATGTAAGGTATTATTATCCCCATATTGCAGATGGGGAAAACTGAGGCGGAGCAGAAGCAGCTTGCCTAACCCCACGCATTGAGTTCCTGACGGAGGCGAGCCTCAAACTGGAGAATTCGTAGTGCGGTCTGTGGGACACTAGATCACACCAGCTCTGCGAGTAGAGTGACCAAAACAGGAATCTGTGGCAGTCAATTTACTCAAGCTCCCTCCTTCTGAAACTAGTTTGTCATGGCAAACTATGGCAGTGTAAATGAATGGCTTTCTGACTTGGTTGCCAGCTTTTTCAGCAGGCCCCTGTAGCTGTGCTTTAACAGTGACGTGATCTTCAGCAGTTCACGGTTGTTGAAGCTTCTCTCCACACTCCTGTTAAGGTATAGTTAGAAGGAACAAGAACATGGGCTAATTTAAAATGCTGGCCAGATGGATCTCTTTAGTCTGATCTTGCAGGTCTTATCCTATGAGACTTGATTTCCTTATTTGACACAGAGATGATGCTTAGCACCTGGAAATATTTGATTGAAGTCATGTAATGAAGATATGAAGCTGCCACACTGAGTCAGGCCATCGGTCCGTCTATCTCAATAGTGCCTACACTGACTGGCAGCGGTTTTCAAGGATCTTTCCCAGCCCTACCTGGAGTTTCTGGAATTGAACCCAGGACTGTCTGCCTGCACAACAGTTTCTCAGCCACAAGCTACAGCCTGTCCTGTTTGCAATGGAGTATTTGTCAATATTTGACCGGTTAATTGTCAATATTTGACCAGCTTTGGCTGCCTGTCAAAATGCCCAAGAGATGCCCGCAATAAGCATGCAGGAACATTTCATATTCCAAATGTGAATTTGGGCTTTGGTGAGATTGGGAATTTGAGTGGAAACTGTCTCCTTATTGGTTACGTTCATTTTGGATCATATTTTTTTTTTTAAAGCCACAACACTGTAATACTTCACATGTCCAAATCATAAGATTAAGAGCAGCTTTACAATGTCGGTAGTCAAAACCTTTCTGAGAGCTGGCTTGGCATAATAACTTAAGGGCTGCATCTCAGGATGCCCCCAGTTCAAATCTCACCTCTGCTGTGAATTCTCACTCAGTGGCCTTAGGCAAGCCATTCCTTCTCGGCCTCAGTCTTCTCCGTCTGCAGAATGGGGATAATCATAGTGACTTACCATACCAGGTCCTGAAAAAAGACTGCATCTAATAAGCGTAAAGCATTTTGCATGCACAGAAGGCCCTAAATATTATCATCCTGGCTGCTCATTCAGTTCTCGCTGGCTGAGGAGATCTCATGAGATTGGCTTGTAGCAAAGCATTCTGGGAGTATCTTAGCTGCTCTCCAAACATTTCTGTCACACACTGACTGTGTGCTGCTAAGCAAGCATGAATTGTGCTGCGTCAGTTTCCCACCCATCCCAAATGCCCTCCCGCAACCCAGCCTGCCTCGCCAATTTGGACCAGGCCTCGATGAGTCACACGGTTTTCGGCTTCCCAGCTGTCCAGCCCAGTCCATCTGACCTGGCCATTGTTCCTACTTGCTTTCCCCTCCGAACATCAGGAAGCCTCTTGACTGTGGTAGGCGAGCCAGCATCTTCCTGTGCGCATTTTCACAGACAGGCGAGAGGAGCAACTCCTGCTCTCCATTGGGATGTTCCTGGCTGATGTCATCCTTCTGTTGGAACCTAGTTTCCGTTTTGTGTCTCTCGCCCCTGAGCAGATTCCATCTGAGGTCATGGCTGGAGGCTTTTCTGTGGTGGGGGAAAAGGATGTTGCTCTCTTGTCTTCTTACAAACAGAGCTCCAAGCTCGGAGAAGAGGATATTTCAGGTCAGAGAAGGGACATCTGTAGCAAGGGTTCAGAAAGAGAGGTGTTGGGAATCAAGTGATCCTCGGGGGGTCATCTTTAGAGCATAAGAAGAGTGCTGCCGGATTGGCCCCATGTAATCGGCCAGCGGGTGGCGCAGTGGGTTAAACCGCTGAACCCTGAGCTGTCAATCGAAAGGTCGGCAGTTCGCGACGGGGTGAGATCTCGTTGCTTGGCCAGCTCCTGCCAACCTAGCAGTTCCAAAGCATGTTAATGCGAGTAGATAAATAGGTACCGCTTGCGGGAAGGTAAACAGCGCTCCGTGTTCCAGCCACACGCTACGCGCTGCTGCGGCAAGGAGAGTCATGCCGGCCACATGACCACGGAGGCGTCTTCGGACAACGCTGGCTCTTCGGCTTTGAAATGGGGATGAGCAGCACACCCTAGAGTCGGACACGACTGGACTTAATTGTCAGGGGTCACCTTTACCTTTACCTTAATCAGGACCTGAGGTGACATGTCAAATGCTGTCCCCCTACCCAATGATGTGCCAGCCTCTGCTCCTCCCACTCTCCAATGCTGTATCTCAGCACTCCCCTCCCCTTCACATTTCCTCTTTCTCTCTGTCTCCCTCTTCCTTTTCCAATCCATGCAGTGGAAGCAAGTTAGTGGGCAAAGATGGGTGCCCCCCTCACCAACTGTTTGCCTGAGGCAACTGTTTCATTTGGCCTCATGGATGGGCCGGCCCTGCATGCAATGCAACATCCTCTTTCCCAGGAAGAAAGAGGAAGCCCACAAGCAGGAAAGCAAGACCTACATTTCTCCTGTCGTTGCCGCTCAGCAACCCGTATTCAGAGGCAGACTGAACTGGAGTTTCTGCACAGCCATCGTGATTAGTAGCCAGCGATAGACTTTCCCTTCTATGAATTGGTCCAGTCCCCTTGGAAAGATATTAGTGACCATTAGCGTTTCTTGTGGCAGTGAGTTCCATAGATGAACAATGTGCTCTGTGAATTTACCCCATCCCCCCACTCCCCTGTGAAAAGGGCTGCTTTCCTTTCAAGCCATGTTGGCTGGTTAATGGCCTTTTCATTAGAGCTCTGCTTGCGGTTGCAAGGAGGCCCTCGAGAGACACTTTGCAACTGCCATAATTGAATGGGAAGGATCAATAATCTGTGGGCAGAGCGTCCGCTGAAAAATATTGATGCTGGATTCTTGGGCATACGAAGCAACTGACCGGCAGACATTCCAAGATGGCTAAACTCCATCTCTTGTTCCTTATTCTGCCCCCGTTTTCCAGGGTTACCTGAGAAGGGAGAGAGGCTTTGAAACCAGTTTGAGCACGTAATGTGGTTTAGCCAAGGGGGCTGTGCCTTGATGCCAGAATTTTTGGCTTATTCATTGTTTTGAGTTTTAAGTGGTGGGTTCAAATGTGCAAAGATCTGAGTGTGGATGGAACAATAGTTGTTTTTAGATGAGATGTGCAACACACCCACTGCTGTGCTTCTCTCAGAAGATTTCAGAAGAGTTTTCTTGTTTGACTCACAAGCACTTTGGGAGCGAGGCTGCTACACAGGGCCGGCCCATCCATGAGGCCAAGTGAAGCTGTCGCCTCAGGCAGCAGATCGGGGGGGGGGGGAGCCATCTCTCTCCACCTACTTTCCTCCAATGCTCCTCCTCCTCCTTCCACTCCCTGATTTGGGAAAGGAAGAGGGGGACAGAGAGGAAGGGGAAATGTGGAGGGGAGTGCTGAGCTAGAGCATTGGAGAGAGGGAGGAGCAGAGGCTGGCACGTCAATGGGTAAGTGGGGGCAGCCTTGGGCATGCCACCTTGGGCATCACATCAGGAGGTCTTGCGCCAGCCCTGCTGCTACATTTGGGCAGGCAGCATCAGAGTGTTCACACGGGAGAAAGGTCTGGGGGTGGATTTGTTAGAGTTGGACAGGGGGCAATTGGAAAGCCAAAGCTGGAGGCTCTTACAGGCCAGATCCGGACCCCAGACCTCAGTCCACCCCTAGGCTCAGCGTTACAGCCTACGTTGAACCACTATACCACACTGCCTGACTCCTGCATGTTATTCTCTCCTTAGGGACGATGCGTCCAGTGCGAAGGAACTTTTACGACCCCTCCTCTGCTCCGGGGAAGGGGATTGTGTGGGAATGGGAAAACGACAACAACTCCTGGACGCCGTACGACATGGACATTTGCATCACCATCCAGAACGCCTACGAGAAGCAGCACCCGTGGCTGGATCTGTCCTCGCTGGGATTTTGCTACCTGATCTACTTCAACAGCATGTCCCAAGTCAACCGGCAGACGCAGCGGAAGCGCCGTCTCCGGCGCCGCATGGACTTGGCCTACCCGCTCACCATGGGCTCCATCCCCAAGTCCCAGTCCTGGCCCGTGGGCACCAACTCCGGCCACCCTTGCTCCTGCCAGCAGTGCCTGCTGGTGAACAGCACCCGAGCGGCCTCCAACGCCATCCTGGCTTCGCAGCGCAGGAAAGTGTACTCGGGCACCGGGACGCTGGCGGTCCGCCAGAGCAGTACGTTCAACGGGGCCACGCTCTGGTCCTTGGGCTCGATGCCACCTGGCGGGACGGCAGAGCAGGTCCGTTCGGCAAATGGCATGCAAGTGGCCACCTTCTCGCGAAGCCAGAGTGCCCCCAGCAACACGCAACTCCCCGGCCAAAACAACCTGAACCGGCCTGGGACGCAGCGTGTGGCTATCCTGACTACGCGGGCTTCCATCCCACCAGGGTAAGTCAGCAGAAAGTATTTTAGTTTTCTTCCGAACTTGGGCTGGCCCATCCGTGAGGCTGAGTGAGGTGGCTGCCTCTGGCAACAGATAAGCAGGGGGCACCCACATCTGTCCACCCACTGCTCCTCCTTCCTTGTCCCACTCTCTAGATTGGAAAAGGAAAAGGGGGGTGGAATGGAAGAGGAAGTGTGGAGGAGAGGAGAGTGGTGGGCTAGAGCGTCTCCAACTTTCTAGTCTATTCACTCTCCTCCACACTTCCTCTTCCACTTCCACTCAGTCTCCTCCTTCTTCCTCTTCCAATCTAGGGAGTGGGAGGAGCAGAGGCTGGTTCTGCCCTCAGAATCCTGCCTGCCCCGCCAGTTTAGAAGCCAGGATGGTGTAGTGGTTTGGGAGTCGGACTTAGACCTGGAAGATCCAGGTTCAAATCCCCGCTCAGCCACGAAGCTTCCTGGGTGACCTTGGGCCAGTCACTCTCTCTCAGCCCCACCTACCTCACAGGGTTGTTGTGAGGACAAAAAGGAGGGGAGGAAATATGTACACCACTCTGAGCTCCTTGGAGGAAGGGCGGTATAAAAATGTGAAAAATAAATAAATAAAATAAAGGAGCAGCGGGTGACCGAGGAGGGGGGGCAGCTGCAGTGGGGGGACTGGATGGGGTGTGGAGGGGATACAGAATTTGGGCTCCACTTCAGCTTGGGCTGAACCTGTGCCACACACAGCAGTGTGGGGGGAAATGGCATTTGAGACTGGGGCTTAGGTTGGAGGAGCCAACTTATCTGTCCACTTCATGGCATAAGATTGCTTCATTCTGCACCCCTCTGCACCCATCCTGCACCCCTATGTTCCGCCTGCCTTCTGGCAGTGGGACGGAAGACAACAAGCACAGTTCACAAACCCCCATGGCTGGAAGAGATGCCAAGGTGTGTTTGGGGCTCTCAAGAACTCTGTGGTGGCCAGGAAAGCACACCCTTTTGACCCCCCCCCCCCTTGCTCTTGTGATCAGGGGAAGGCACAGAGGGAAAACAAAAGTCCTTTCTTCCACCCAGAACACCTCTTGATGCCGGAGTGTGAGAATGTGTCAGCGCTTCCTCTCGCGAGGGAGGCTTGGCTCAGCTCTGAATCCAGCTGGCGCGCCAGAGAGCAGGCCTCGCGTTGCCGTGACAACCAGGTGGCCGTGTGATACAGCGCTGAGGGTTCACTAGGAATAAATTAGAGCCTCGGGGTCCCCAAGCGCGAAGCTCGCTGCTGTTTTCTCCTTTCCATCCTCATTCGTAGCAGCCACCTGTGAGCTGCCTTCTCACGCTGCATTAATGCTCGGGTACCGACTCCTCCTCGGCGCAAATGCACACGTGCGCATGAATGGCATTCATTCTTGACAGGGATCCTTGTGGCAAAATTGCTGGTTTCCCCGTTCAAATAAGTAGGAAAAGAGGCCAACCCTTTCCCCGATCAAAGGAGAGGAAAGCATTCTTAGGAAGGAAATGTAAAGTCGATGTAGCCACACTGTATGGAACAATATAACTTTCACAGGCTTATTCTCGATCCCTTTCCTAATTTTGCCTCCTTCACCCACCCACTGTGTCAACTTTTTAACTGAGCTCTCCACCATGACCCTAAGATCTCTTTCTTTGTTCATCACAGACAGCTCAGACCCCATCAGTGTAGAGATGAAATTGGGATTTATTTTATTTACTTTTTTGCTCCAATATGCATCCCTTTACGCTTGTTGACATGGAAGTGCGTTTACCATTGGGTTGCCCATTCACCCAGCCTGGAAAGATCCTTTTGGATCCTTTTGACAGTTTTGGTTTTCACCACCCTGAATCATTTCGAATCTTCTACAAACCAGACAGGCACCTGCTAGAGATACTAGGAGAATCTCCTGTTACAGGCAGGGGCTGGACTAGATGACCTTATGAGTCCCTTCCAACTCTATGATTCTATTTTGTAATTCTGTTTACCCCTCTCTCAGGGTGTTTTTGAAAAAGCACCATTCCCAAGGCAGATCCTTGAGCGTCCCCACCCCTCCACAGTCAGAATTGCCCTTTTATTCCTCTTCTCTGCTTCCACATAGCAGGGAGATAAGAACAAAAACTAAAACAGGGGTCACCTATTTATTTTTTCACATGTTTTACTGCCCTTCCTCCAAGGAGCTCAGGATGGTATACATGACTCCTTCCCTCCTTTTTGTCCTCAAAACAACCCTGTGAGGTAGGCAAGGCTGAGAGATCGTAATTGGCCTAAGGTCACCCAGGAGGCTTCATGGCTGAGCCGGGATTTGAACCTGGATCTTCCAGGTCTAAGTCCAACACCAGAACCACTACACTATCCTGGGTGGACGGGTGGGTGGGCGGGCAGGGGGAGAATGCCACAGTGCACTACTGATGCATTCAGCAGGGCCTCTTTATCCGACAAGCTGTTGCAACTCAGTAGTAAAAACCAAAGTTAAAGAGGAAGGCCTCTGGCTTGCACTCCGAATGCTGTTTCAGCAACTTGAAAGCACGCCAAAGCTCAAGCGGCTAAGGCTCCTGTGCACTGGGCTGTGGCTGCCCTTTAGCAAGAGCTTCCTTCCTCCGTGCAGTTTTGCATTTTCACTTTTGGGTGTAAAAAAGCAACAAGAAGGGGGCACATCAAGAGAGCCGTTTCTCTGCGAGAGGAATACCGTGATCTGCAAAACCTGTGTGTTTGCCCATGAACAGGTAGGATGAGTCAGTAGAACATGATCTATTTTGGGGACCAGGAAGGTCTATGTAAGATGCCAGCTGTTATGGCTGAGAGCCTCTGATTCCTTCTGGGAAATGGGGGCGGGGAGGAGCAATGCCAAACAGTTACTTTCTGAAGAGAGGTGCCGGGTTCAAGCCTGCCCTTGAGCCACACGCTCGACCTGGAAGCCCTCACGGAGGAAGCACGGTCAGGCAGCTCCTGGTCTAATCCTGTATATGCACTGCCTGCCTAGCTGTGCTTCCTCTGTGCTAGAGGGAAATGCACTCTGCACATGCTCTCATTCTTCTATTAACTGGGGCCTACTGAGCCAAATTCGGGCTCCCAGAAAAACGCTGCTTGTCTTTCCCTCAGTGCCAGTCCAGAGGTGAAAGCAAATTGTTGAGAGAGCAGGAGACACAGAAATGGAATTTTGTTGGCCAGTTGGTTTTCGGGGTTACATCTGGGGTTTTAGACCAGTCCTGCTCAGCAGAGTTCCCAGATTTGCTGTCCAGCAAAATTAGTTGCTGCCCAGTGTTTCTTCCAGGGCAGAGGTGGGCAGAGTAAGAACCGGGGGAGGGTCCAGAAGAGTCTCCAATTCCACCCTTTGGCTGCTTCCCATCCATGACCGACACTCTGGCCTTCTGTCCTCCTTCTGTGTGAGAATGGTGGGCATACCCAGGGCCGGCCCATCCATGAGGCCAACTGAGGCAGTCGCCTCAGGCAGCAGATTGATGTGGGCTTCCTTCTGTGTCTGCCTGCTTGCCTCCCCTGCTCCTCCTCCTCCTTCCACTCCTTGGATAAGAAGAGGCCACCGTTCCTATATGCCAATATGCTGATATTCTATCATATTAATAAAAGCTATTGTGAAGGACGACGACGACGACAAATCCCAAACTGGCTGCAGCTTCAGAAAGAGGTATATCAATAGCCAAGGGCAGTGTGTCAATTCTTCCTCTCCACAAGCTGTCTTGCGTGTAGAAAGAAGTCCAGTTGCTCTGCTCCTCCGTGCTCCTCTTCCTTTCTCAAGGACTGGGTCAACAGCTGGCCTTTGTCAGGAATATTTACTCCCCACCACCCTTCACGTAGCCGTGAGATCACTCGCAAGGGGAACATGCTGTCCTCTCGGTTTCGGGAAATGAGACTCTGCCGTAAAGCCACCCGACCCTCTGGTCTTAGAGTCCAGCCCAAGAAATTAACTGCCCAATGGCCGTCTCTCCCTCTCGAGCGTGGAGGGTTTTGTTTTTTAACTCGGATCTGAACAAGCACATGTCAGTACCCCAGCAATACTGTACATCACTTTCATTTTGCCGAAGGTCTTCAGGGAGGCAAGACCTTCCCTGGGAATCGTTCCACGACATACGATTTGCTTCCGGGCTCATCCTTCTGGTGCCCCCACCTTTTGGAGATTTGGCGGGGGGCAGCTGGAGACCATTTTCAGAGAAGGTATCCTGCTGGTAGCATACTCTCCTAGGCAGGTCTAGAGAGCAGCACCCAGGGCCTATTGTCTTTAGGAGGGCTTCCGCCCAGAAAAGTGTGTTTTCGATTGCAGCCGAAAGCATTTTATGAACATTAAGTTGGCTTGGCCCATCATGAGGCCAACTGAGGCAGGTGCCTCAGGTGGTGAATTGGCAGAAGGCATTTGCCTCTGGCTGCCTGCCTCTACTGCTCTTACATAAGAAGAGCCCTGCTGGATCAGGCCAAAGGCCCGATCTAGTCCAGCTTCCTGTATCTCACAGTGGCCCCACCAGATGCCTCGGGGAGCACACAGCCAACAAGATAACCTGTGTCCTGTTGTCACTCCCTTGCACCTGGCACAGAGAAAACCTACTTCTAAAGCCAGGAGGTCGCTTATGGCTTGTAACCCGTGATGGTCTTTTCCTCCATGAATCTATCCAGACCCCTTTTGATGGCATCTAGGCCAAGTGACATCACCACATCCTGTGGCAAGGAGTTCCACAGATGAATTACACGCTGGGTGAAGAAATATTTTCTTTTGTCCGTTCTAATTTTAGTGCATGTCTCCTGGTTCTGGTGTTGTGCGAGAGGGAGAAGAATTTCCCTCTATCCACTCTCTCCATCCCATGCATAATTGTATACGTCTCAATCTTCTTCCTTCTCCCTGGATTGGAAAAGGAAGGATGGAGCAGAAAAGAGAGGCTGAAGCAGAGGAGAATGGTGGGCTAGACTGTCCGACTCTCTAGCCCAACACTCTCCTCCCCTGAGCTTCCTCTTCTGCTTCGTTCCCCTCTTCTGGGGAATGTAAGCTCTTTTACATGCTCATTTCCCCTCTCGCCCATAACAGGAGGCAGATAATAATACAACACACCTGCAAGGATTATGGAGTTAATGTTTTGTGGTGCATGTTGGGCTCTTGAATTATGGAAACCCAAAATATAGCAGGCTCTTTCGGAGGAACTGTTATAAATTGGAAGCAGGCATGCGTTTCAAGGATTGGATGTTGAAGCACGGAGCAACTAAACATATCATGGGTGGCCAGAATTGTTTTATTTCTGTCCGTGGCTCCGTGCCCAAGCCAAACCCGTGTCCTCCTTGTGACTTCTTTCTCCTAGTTCCTGCCAAAAGTTTCTCCCAGAGCAAACAAGTCTCAGCTGCTTTCCGAAAAGCGAGGCATTAGGGCTGCTGGCCAGGACAAATAGAAAGTTGTGTTTGGAACAGCAGTGTCGCTTTCTCCTCTCCCGCGGCACAGGACAATGCGAGAAGGAAGCTAGTTAGATCCTCACGCACATGCACACACCCCCTCAGTGACTAAGATGGAACTGTGGAACAAGAATTCTCTGGTTCAAATCTTGCCTCTGCCACCGATTCACCAGGTGGCCTTGGGCAAGCCACTCCCTTTCGGTCTCAGTCTTCCCCATCTGCAATATAGGGATAATAATACTGTTGTACCTTACAGGGTGATTGGTAAGGACTACAATCAGGAAGAGTACCTGTGAAGTGCTCTGCACACTTGGAAAATGCTTTATAAATATTAGTTTCCTTGCCACCTGTGCTTACCTCTGGAGGACAAGATTCAGCTCCAATCCACTGGGTTCCAAAACCAGACAGTGAACTTTGACTTGTCAAGAGGTGAGACCCACCTTCAAGAGCCCAGCGGCTGAGAGGGCTCAGGTGGGTCAGCAAGCCTTCGCTACTGTTCAGACTGCGTGGCTGCTGAAAATGGCATGGCTGCAGCCTACCTGAGGTCAGGTTTCGAACTGCCTGTTGACGACCTCTGGGCAAAGAGATGCATGGAGCTAGAAGGTGTGACTCAACTCTTGGGTATACCGCGGGGACTTTTCAGTGGTGGCTCTGAATTTGTGAGACTCTCATAATGGCCAAAGAAGGCCCCTTTGATCACAAGCAGAATGATTATTAGGAAGGGATGCAGCCTTTTTCTTCATCCCGACCAACCTCATGTGCAATTTGAGACCCATGAAAGCTCCTATACGTGTGCCTTATTGTACTGATTAGCTCTCCATCTCCTTTTGCCTGCAGGGTTCCTGCCCTCCCCGTCAAGAACCTGAATGGAACTGGTCCAGTTCATCCCGCCTTGGCAGGTAAGGGTAGCACAGGTGAAGCAACACCAGCAGAACCCGTCCCTTTGGGGTCAGAGGGAGGGAGGCATTTGCTCAGTGATGGGATGGGAAAGCGGTGTAAGGCGGTATAGTGAAATCTAGAATTATTCACATTGCCCCTCCAAGTAAGCCTCGAAGCACTCTAGACTGAGTGCCAAATAGTCCCATGTTCTCTAACCCACTACTCTACTCCTCCTCTCTTCCTCTTTTACTCAATTCCTCCATTTCCCTCTTCATTTTCAAATCCAGGGAAGGGGAGGAATTGTGGAGGAGATACGAGTTTCTGTTGTTGTAACCCACCACTCTCCTCTCCTGCACCCTCTTCTCCTCCTTTTCTCTCTTCCATTTCAGATCTAGGGAGGAGGAGGAAGTGCAGAGGAGATGTGAATTTCTGACGCTCTAGCCCACCACTCTCCTCCTCCACACCTCCTCTCTCACTCCATTAATTTCCCTCTTCCTTTTCAAATTGAAGGAAGAAGGGGACGTGCGGAGGAGATGCGAGTTTCTGTTACTGTAGCCCACCACTCTCCTCTCCTGCACACTTCCTCTACTCCTCCATTTCTCCAGGAGGAGAAGGTGAGGAGCAGAGACGAGTTCCTGACGCTCTAGCCCACCACTCTCCTCCTCCACACCTCCTCTCTCACTCCATTCATTTCCCTCTTCCTTTTCAAATTGAAGGAAGAAGGGGATGTGAGGAGCAGAGACGAGTTCCTGACGCTCTAGCCCACCACTCTCCTCCGCCACACTTCCTCCTCCACCCCATTTCTCCAGGAGGAGGAGGTGAGGAGCAGAGACGAGTTCCTGACGCTCTAGCCCACCACTCTCCTCCACACCTCCTCTCTCACTCCATTCATTTCCCTCTTCCTTTTCAAATTGAAGGAAGAAGGGGACGTGAGGAACAGAGACGAGTTCCTGACGCTCTAGCCCACCACTCTCCTCCTCCACACTTCCTCCTCCACGCCATTTCTCCCTTCCTTTTCAAATCCGGTAGGCAGGGGCAGCAGAGGCTGTTGCACCACCAGGGAAGGAGTGGCAGCCCTTGACGTGATGCCTTGAGCCCCGGGAGGTCTTGGGTTACCCCTGAGCTCTGCCCATTGGTCTCTTCTGCCTTATATCAATTACTCTCTTCCTCTCTCTCCCTTTCCGTTTATCTGGGACAGGAATGACGGGCATATTGATGTGCGCTGCAGGGTTGCCCGTCTGCCTCACTCGAGCCCCGAAGCCCGTCCTGCACCCGCCCCCGGTCAATAAAAGCGACATGAAGCCAGTGCCTGGCATCAACGGCATTTGCCGGAAGACCAAGAAGAAGCATCTGAAAAAGAGTAAGAATTGTGGCATGGCTCAATAAGCCCCCTGGAAACACAAGAGGCCCAACCGTGACTGTCAGCCTTCCCGTGTCCACGTCGGAGAACTGCAGGGATTCAGTGTTGTACCCGAAGAAGAGCTCTGCTGGTTCCGACCAAAGGGGATTCCTGGGTGTCATGTGAACGTTGAGCAATGGTTTGAGAGGGAGGGCAGGATCGACTTCTGTATTGTCGGTGGGATGGTGGTGGATATTTTAGCCAGAAGCCTGAGAGCTGGAGACGGATGCTCTCATGTCAGGCCAGGTTTGGAATGGGAGAGCCTCAGCAAGGTGTTGACAAGTCTCCCCTCCTGCCTTCTAAGCATGTGTGCCGAAGGGGGGGGAGGAGGAATGGGCAGACCCGTTTTATCGAGGAGTCTCAGCCCCCCATCGCTGCTGCCACCCAGAGGGGGAGAGGGAGGGGACAGGCAGCAGTGGAGGATCCGGGCCTGACCTACCCTAGACTTTTGGGCATCTGGGGCATTGCACCAAATGCTCCCCCCTCTGACGAGCTCCTCCCCCCCCCCCCACTCCCTGGATTTTCAAAGGAAGCGTGGAACATGGAGGAAGTGGAAGTGTGGAGGAGAGTAGTGGCCAACTCTCCTCTCCATTGCCCTCTTCCTTGTCCAAGCGAGGAGGAGCAGCAGGTGAGTGGATGCAGGTGGTCTCCGCCAATCCTCCCTGAACCCGGGTCAGGTTGTGTGAATGAGTAGGATTTTCCGAATTAAAATCCACCTGTGGGATAGAACCACAAGGCAGTGTTCTAGAACTGTGACGGTCCTTTGCGCATTGCAATGCAGAGCGACGCAGAC
The DNA here is from genome assembly GCA_026170595.1 of Plestiodon gilberti rubricaudatus. Taxonomy (NCBI): domain Eukaryota; kingdom Metazoa; phylum Chordata; class Lepidosauria; order Squamata; family Scincidae; genus Plestiodon; species Plestiodon gilberti. The sequence goes on from JANXHW010000008.1 coordinate 37,798,266, forward strand.
CGAGGCATGCAAAATGTCGGCATGCAAAATGTCGAGTTAACAGCCCTGTTTCGTCCTGCACAGGCAAGAACCCAGAGGATGTAGTGCGACGTTACATCCAGAAGGTTAAGAACCCCCCGGATGAGGTGAGTCTCTCAGATATGGTGGGACCTGTAAACAAGACTCTCTGGGTGAAGAAGTAGTCTTGAAATGTCGTGAAATGAAATTCCCAAGGGTGGCCCAAGACTTCAGTGCCACCACTTCTCCTTCTGTTCCCCAGGTATGAAGAGGAGAATGGAATGGAAGAGGAAATGTGGAGGAGAGAAGAGTAGAGTGGTGGGCTAGAGCGTCTTCTGGAAGACACTCTAGCCCATTAGTCTCCATTCACTTCCTCTTCCGTTGCCATCTGCCTTTCTAGGGATGAATTTGATCAAATAAATTGGGGTGCCAAACACAAGGATCCCTCTCTTCATCCACTCCTCTCTTGTACTCTCTTCTGATTGCAGGACTGCACAATCTGCATGGAGAGACTGGTGTCCTCGTCGGGCTACGAGGGCATCCTGAGGCACAAGGGGGCCAAACCAGAGCTCGTGGGAAAGCTGGGGAAATGCGGGCATATGTACCACCTCCTCTGCCTGGTTGCGATGTACAACAATGGCAACAAGGTGAGACTGGGGAAGGGGAAAGGCCGAGCCATGGGAAGGGGGATTGAGAGCGGTCTCCTTTCTTTCCATGGAGATTTACGGTATCGTTTTTGTACTCTGGTTTTCATTGGCTGTTCTGTGGCATACGTTTGTCATGGAGGAGAGAGCTCTCCAGCTGTGTTTTGCTCAGGGGACCAATGATGGCAGTATAAAGCCGGAGCTACGCTACAGGCAGAGGCTCTGCTGCCGCCTGTGCCTCCGCCTCCGCGCTGGAAGCGGGGGAGTGTCTTCCAGTCTGTTGTCCCTCATGTTGTCCCGCCTTCTTAAGAAGGTGATTGGAGGCCACTCTCCCCCCCCTCTCCTGCGATTGGTAGGCTGCAGTAGCTCCGTGAACCACCTCCAAGCTCTGTGTCCCCGCCCCCTGAAAAATAGAACACCAACTTGAAGTACGCGCCAGTGGTGCGGAGGTCGCAGCGGCTCCGCCGGATTAAAAAATCAGGTCAGAAGCTCCGCGATGCATGTAATGTAGCTCTGGCTTAAGGCTACTAGGTCAAGCCAATGGTTTGACCTGGCAGTGGCTCTGCAGAGTTTCAGATGAAGGGTTTCCCTTGGCCTGGTGTATGAGATTTCATAAGTGGAGGTGCCAGGGACTGAACCTTCACCAGGAGTGAAGACTTGGGAACTCCCTCCAGAGCAGGGTTGGCCCAAGACCTGGCAATGAAGGGAGCATGTGAAATATCACACGTGCACACCCAACCTGCCATCACTCCTCCTCCCACACTCCCTAGATTTGAAGAGAGGAATGGAAGAGGAAGTATGGAAGAGAGGAGAATGATGGCCTAGAATGTCTCCCAGGAGACGCTCTAGGCCACTCTCTTCTTGTCCATGCACTTCCTTTTTAAAATTGCAAGAGTGGAAGGAGGAGAAGGAGGCTAGCATGCCACTGGCACAGGACTGGGCTGGATTACAAGGACAGGCATGTTGGAGGCCGGAGGAGGTTGCAGTGGGTGCAACGCACCTGGGGGTACCTGCCAGCTCCCACCTGAGGTGGCCACTTTCTTTGGTTCATCAGTGGACTTGCCCTGGGGGAAAGAGTTCCAAGGGATTTCCTTGCATCTCTCCTCGTCTTCGTAGTCCCCTCCCTGCGCGCACACATACAAACTCTTTCTTTTGCGTGGCAGGACGGTAGCCTGCAGTGCCCCACTTGTAAGGCCATCTACGGGGAGAAGACTGGGACGCAGCCCCCCGGGAAAATGGAATTCCACATTATCCCGCACTCGCTCCCTGGCTACGTGGACTGCAAAACCATCCGCATCGTGTATGACATTCCTGCCGGGATCCAGGTGAAAAGACAGGGGGTTGCAGATCTGGAAGGCGGGAGGCGCAGATTATCAGCAAAAGGAAGTTGCCTAATGAGTTATATTTCAGACTTGAAAAAGGCTCTTTGTTTGTCCAGAGAGAGCGGGGGGGGGGGGGGGAGAGTTCCCTGGGAGAGTTTTGTCTGGTGCAGCTTCTCTTGTCATAATGCAGCAGAAGTGGGAAAAGTCCCCTACCAGAATTCACTCTTTGCTGCAATCTAAACCATAGGGTCCCTGTCTTGGTAAACACTCCTCCTTAGACCTCATTGCATGATACATGAGTGTATTTTCTGGGTTTTCATGTAGCTTGTGGAGCATGGAAGTTTCTATCGAGGGGAATTCTGAGATAAGGAAGCATCAGTAAAAGTGAGATGCTGGGAATGGTCTGCTCCTCCTCCTTTTGCTTACAACCATATTTTGTCGTGGCCCTGTTTACCCTGACGTGAAGGCGAATGACAGTGTTTCAACACCCACTCAAAATTTAAGAGACCTAAAAAAGTGTTGATGATACAAAACAAACAAACCCAAAACCCATTGGAATCAGCGCCTCCGAATTGTATAAGAAACATTTAAGAATAAACCTAAATGGTGTTTGTGTTGCACACAGTGTAATGTCCTTGGCTACTTCTTTGGGGATTTTAAAGGCTGTGCACGAATGTCCAAATTTCACCCAGAAATCGCACGATGGTGTAGTGGGGACAGACGTTTTTCTGTAGTTGTGATTCCCCTTGGTGGAAGACTTTTTACATGCTGGTTTCTCACTTCCACCAGGGCGCAGAGCATCCTAATCCAGGGAAGAAGTTCACTGCACGAGGCTTCCCGCGGCACTGCTACCTTCCTGACAACGAGAAAGGCAGAAAGGTGAGTGACTGCTGCCTCCCTCTTTTGCACCCCCCTCGGATTCGCCTGGGGCCTGGGGTCCCTCGGCTCGCCAGGGCATGTTTCCAAATGTCTGTGCTAAATTCTGCCGACCTTCACACGGAGTTTGTGAGATTTTGCCGTATGCTTTCAAGCTTAGCTGTGAGCCCATTGGAACTTGAAACGGGCCAGATTTGTGTTGTGGGAAGGAAGGCTGTGGTTCTCGAGAGGTGCGGGTTCCAATTCTGCATGTAGGTGGTGCAGTTTTGGAAGCACAGAATCCAAGTGCAGCCCTCGAGGTCACTCAGAGCGGAGCAGGGTGAGATTGCCAGAGGGCAGGAGAATATGCATTCCCCCCCCCCTAGAATATGCATTTATTGGCAACAATTTTTATTTGCCTGAGGCAGAAAATCCACAAGGCTTTCCTGCTGCCTTCCAGTTTAGGAGTCTGAAATCGATGCCCGAGGTGACCAGCTCCCCTCACAGTTGCAGGGCTGGCCCATCCATAAGACCAGCTGGGATGGATGCCTAAGGTAGAGGATTGGTGCTAGGTGCCTGGGTGCCTCTGTCCATTCAGCTACCTTCCCTGCACCTCTTCCCACTACCTGGAGTCACAAAGGAAGAGAGGAACAGAGCAGGAGAGGAAGTGTGGAGGAGAAGAGAGGAGTGGCCTAGAGTGTCTCTGGTTCTCTACCACACTTCCTCTTCTGTTTCAGTTCCTTCTTCCTGCTCAGATCTAGGAGGAGCAGTGGAGGCAGCAGGTGGCCAGCTTTTCGGAGAAGGGAGGGGCATTGGGCACTACTTCTGTATTCCCTCCTTCTCCAGATCCTGAAACTCCTGATCGTAGCATGGGATCGCCGGCTCATCTTCACCATTGGAACCTCGAACACTACTGGGGAATCCGACACCGTGGTATGGAACGAGATCCACCACAAGACCGAATTTGGGTCCAACCTCACCGGTCACGGGTATCCCGACCCCAACTACTTGGACAATGTCTTGGCTGAACTGATGACCCAGGGAGTCTCGGAAGCCAACCTGAAGGACTGAGAAGTCTCCTTCGCTTGCCTTTCTCCCCCCCCTCTCCCCCCACACTCCGCTGTGCGCTGCGTGGAAGCGTGAACACTGCCTGCGTCCGTCCTTCTGTCCGTGTGTGTCTGCCTGTCGACCTGCTGCTGTCCACCAGCATCTGGGATAGATCCCTCCCTTCAATGATCACGTTGCTTTAGCTGCCTTGACTTCCGATGACCTTCGTACGGCAATGCCAGGAGACCCTGGAGAGGCTCCTCCTCTTCTCCCTCATCAGGAGTGTCTAGATCATCTCTAGGTTTCCTACTGGAGGCACATGAGAGAGAGAACCACAGGCAACTGCGCAAGTGAGAAATCGATGCCAATGCCCAACTGTGGTTTTTTGGTTTTTTTTATATCTATATATGTATTCTTGGCAATTTGCAATATTCCTCTTCTCCCCACTTATATGCGTGCACATAGACTATACTACATATCTACAGCTCCTGTACCATGTCATAGAAGAGATATACAAAACCGATCGCGCAACCGTGGGTCTGTCCCCTGCCCAAGAGCCCCACCGTCTCGCCCTGTATTCCTCCCTTGCTTGATACTCATGGCTCTTTGTTTCTTCCTGCGATGCCTTTGCCGTTTTTCAGGGAGGCTGGGGAGGGGACAGACATAGTGTTTTAATCATGAAGACAGATGTACTGTGAAGACAGATGTAATGTTTTAACAATGGTCAAACAGGTAAAAACGCTGAAACCTGAGACTGAAAAAGTGGATCCTTGTGCTGAACGCAAACCAGCCTGTCCGGTTCAAATATTACATCTGTCTTCACCTCAGTTTGCTTCTCGTCCATTGTCCAGGTTTTGGGGGGGCAAAATATCCTAGGATCTGCCTCCCCGCAGTCCAGTGGTTCATGCTCATTTGCCGGGCGCCTGCTATTGTTGAGCCAAGCGTGAGGATGACTCCATCTTAGAGCGCCTTCTGAAGTGGAAAGGTAGACGTGAGAATTTTGGCAGTCCGTTTGCTCTTACCGTTGTGGACCATTGATGGGAAAAGTTGTCCCGAACCCTCTCCTTAGGTCAGTTGTTAAGAGCAGAGGTCTTCAACCTGTGGGTCAGGACCCAGAGGTGGGTCACAACCTGATTTCAGCTGGGTTGTAGTTATGGCCGCCATTTTGTTTTGAGCTGCTCTTTGAACATTAGGCAGGACTAGGGGTCCTGGGCAATCCCGCCAGAGTGTTTCTTTTTGGCCAAGTCCCCCCCCATTCTTCAGCAGACCTCCTCAATCTCCCCCTTGTGCTCTCCTCTGCCACAGCACCTTCTGTTGTGCCTTGCCCCCCCCCCACCTCCCTGCCTCTCTATCCTCCGCCATGCCATTCTCCCGGGGAAGGAAAGACAGAATCAGAGCAGCACTATAGCCTTATATGCTGATTGATCGCCCTGGGTGGGAAAGGGGGGGGGATGATGGCCGTGCACTGCGCCACCCCTCTCGCCCACTGGGCTCATGAAGTTGGGTGATGTGTAGACTGGGGCATGGGGTGGGTCCCAGCTCCTGCAAACGTTGCAGGCCACTACTTTAAAAGCATGGGCGTCGCAAGAAACTGTACACCCACTTTCGAGTGTCAAAAACGTGCTATGCTAGAATGCACACGTACTGTATACTATAATACTAGAACTCGCATAGAAGCAGTTGCTTGGCCCAGCCGATTAAATTAACTAGCTCATTAACTAGACCAAGCACTCAATAGGTTGGCGTCTTGCATACTGCGGACATCGTTGACGGAGGGATCCGCGGATATCCACCGATGTGTGCACTGGGAGGGTTCCACACATCGCTCCAGTGGCTTCCTGTACAGAGGTTGGCGTGTGGCAGGTTTTCAACAATGAAGTACGTTGGAATTGGAGCTTGTTTAAAAAGGTGTGTACGTTTTTGTGGAGACACCCTGTAACGTCACAAGGTCGTGAGCAAGCTTTTGAGCTTGTCGGAGCTCTTCGTCCAGTGGAGCGTTGCGCCACAAAAAGAGGAAGAGGAAAAGCCAGATGTGATGGAAATGCTCCACCCCGTCAGCGTTTTGTCGCTGGCATACGATGGAGTGCGGGAGGTGATAGGCAGATTTCATTAGGTTTGACGCTGCCGGGTACAAAACAGATTGTGACTTGGTGCTAGAGAGTGTGGTAAGCATGCTGGAGATCCTGAGTTCAGTCGCTGATGCTGGGGAAGACCCCCTGATAATACTGAGCAAGATCTGCTGAGCATCTGACTTGGGGCCAGCCCATCCATGAGGCCAACTGAGGTAGTTGCCTCAGGCAACAGATTGGTAGGGGTCATTCTTCTCTGTTCATCTTCTTACCTCCTCTCCTTTTCCTTCCACTCCCTGGGTTAGAAGAGGAAGTGTGAAGGGGAGAAGAGTGCTGAACTTGAACATTGGCGAATGGGAGGAGCAGAGGCTGGCACATCATCGGGTAAGGGGGGCAGCGTGTGTCAGGAGGTTTTGGGCTAGCCATGATCTGACTTGATGCAAGGCAGCTTCTTGTGTAGCTATCGGTTGTACTAAAGGCTTTGGGAGAAAGAAATGACGGCTAATCTGCCTGCACTGGTAAGTGGGAAAACGAGTGTCCCTTGCAAGACACAGAGGAAGTTAAGAGAAAAAAAAATCACCATTATGGTCTTACCCCAACTGGAGCTTTAATTTGAGGTGGTGCATTATGACTGGTGGCCATTTTTGAAGGTCTGTCCAGCAAAATAACCCGAGGATGGGAGTGGGATACCGTAGGTAGGGCGATGTGTGGGTGTGACGTGTGATTGCGGGCAAGGCTACCGTACCGTGAAGCAACATGCTTGCTTGGCCATCTGACTGTCAAAGCCAGGGCTGAGGCTAGAGCCGCCATAGCTGTAAGGGGCAAGTGAAAATGGCCACGCTGCCGTGGTCCCAGGGCGTGGCCTGGAGGCTGCCTTGCTGCAGTTCAGTGGATCTGGGTTTGGTTAGGTGGGAGTCTGTCTGGACAACCCCATGTAAACTACTTTGAGTTTCCCCAGGCAGTCGCATCCTCGCCTTCGAAAGAACCAAAGAAATGGGAGAGAACACATTGGCAACTTCTCCCGCCCGTCCCTTCCTTGCTCCCGCTGTGTGTGCATCTGGAGCAATGATTGCTTCACTCCCCGCCATGTTTGCCGTGTCTGGCGCTACGCCAACCTCCCAGCTTGCGCCAGCCCCATTGCACTTGCACTTCAGGGGTTCGGGGTGGAAACGTGTGGCTTTTTTCTTTCCTTTTTACTTGGGCTGGAAAGGGTCGATGGAAACACAGGGAAGGAAGGAATAATATGGGTTGCCTCTGAGCATGTGCAAAGTGCCTTTCTCTCACACTCACTCGCCACTGTGCAATATATCCCCACCCAATATAGGACAACACAGCTGGATTTAGCTGGAAGGGGGTTGAGGGTACAGTTTGCCATCGTTATCACCTCTCCTTAGAAATGGACCTCAAGGCATTTGGCAACAGTGTGATGCTTCTGAAGGTGAAGGAAGAGAGACCGCTCTCTTCTTCCCTCTTTCCCCAGATCCGCCAAAGTGCAACCATGTTGTCGTTTGGAAACCAATTCAGCAGTGTTTTCCAGATGGTTCTCCCCCCCCCCCCCACTCTGCCGTTCTGAGATAAACCTAGGGGCCCAACTCTGCAGTTATGCTCCCAAAAACCTTTACATTTAGTGTGTGAAAGAGTGATTGGGCCTTAGAGGAGTCCTTCTGTTGTGTATCTGCTCGAGTCGCTGTTCTGGGCATGCCTTATCTGAAGGTGCAGAGACATGGCTAGTACAGAGATGTCAGGGGAAACTGGCTGTAAAACTGTGGTTGAGCCCCTGGTTTGCATGCAGAAGATCCCAGGTTGAATCTCCAGCTCAAGGCTCGGGAGAGCTGCTGCCAGTAAGTGCTCAGCAAGCAGGGACTGATGGCGGACTCCGTAGGTAGCAGCTTTCCTGTATGTTGCATCTGATTGATTTAAGCAGGGTCGTGGCCCAGCAGCAAATGACTAGCTTTGCAGGCAGATAGTTCCAGATTGTTTAGTGGAGCAGCTATTTAGTTACTAAATAACGACATGGAAGTTGGTTTTTTAGCCACTGTGATGCCCGCATAAAACGGGATGCCAACCTGAGGCAAATGTTCAGCTGTCATGCCAGATAACCCGTTTCCCATGTTCCCAGCTGAGCAATGCGCAAGTGTCAGAGTTAGTCTGGGGTGGGGGCAGCGGGGCATTAGCATTCTCAGATCCAAATCAGAATCCCTCATCCAGGATCCAGGCTGCCTGTTGCCAAAGCTGCACTTAGAAAGTGGGTTGTGAAACTCTGTTGGGGGGTGAAGGTTTGGCTCCTTGTCTATAAGGTACCTGACCATTGAAGTATGTAAGCTTGCTAAGTCACACAGAACTCTTCAGCAGGCAAAACTGGACCCAGTCGATGCAAGATCAGCTACAGTTTTTCATTGTCGCTTATTTTACATCTGTGGTTTGCCACCACTACCCCAAATCCCCTTTCCTTGATGAAAAGCATGCTTTCTGTTGGGGGGGGGAATGCAGCTCTCCCCAACTCTTTTTCCCAATGTGGGATGCATTCTTTTTTTTCAAGAAACAAGTAGCGGATTTATTTATTGTGGTAAAGCCTTGTTGAACGTATCAAGGTCCCATCCAGTCTCCATCCTAGGGACTGGAGAATGAGAACTCCTGTTCCCTGAGCGCATATTGCCATTTGCAGATGGGCAGAGATCTGGTGCCACTTGGGAGCCAGCTTTTGGTAGCCAGAACTCCACCGGGTTCTTTCACGATCCGTACCGGCATTGTCCCAGTTTCAGCAGTGAGACTGTGACTTGTAGGAGCAGATATTGAGCAACGCCAAAAGTTTCGTGGCAATAAGAGAGCATCACTGCCAGCTTAAACATTTGTTTGTTTTTAAAGCAGGCTGGAGCTGCACAGGGTATGGAGGTGTCATATTCTCTGTATTTGGGCTCAGTGGGGCTGTGGACCCCATTCTCTCTGGGTTTGGGAGAGACAGACAGGGCACCATCTCCTCCCTGGTTTGGAGTAATATTGGAATTACATTTCCTGTCCCTTTAAAGAAGGGGTGTGGCCAGACATGGGAAGGCGGTGCCAAACAGGTGTGATTAAAGGGGAGGGCACAGCCTTGAGTAACTATGGAAATTCCTCCCCCCCCCCAATTGCATCATGGATCTTGCGAAACAACTTGGTTCTTGATTCCGAAGGGCTGACTTGAGAGACTGACAGAGGCAGTAGATTTGAAAGGGAAGTGTGCAGGAGAGAACAAAGGTGGGTAAGTGATACTCTAGTCGGCCACTCTCCTCTCCTCTACACTTCCTCTTCCACTTCATTCCTTGTTTCCTTTTCCAATTTAGCAGTGTGCCAGAAGGGGTGGTGATCTTGCCCCCCACCCGTGTGCGACTTTCAGTTGGTGGCCCCCAAAATCCATGCTTGGGGGGGGCAGGGAAGGAGTCACAGAGAAAATGGTTGTCTGAATTCATGCCTTTCCCAGAGTAAGGATAATCTCGGGAGGGGAGGGGTTGAGTTCGAAGGGCCTGAGATGGAACCGGTTGTGGTATCTGTATCTCTGAGCATGTCCAGCTTCAGCTATGGCATGGGGAGCTTGGGAGAAAGTTGCCCCAGCAATAGCATGGTGAACTGAGGTTTCTGTCTGGAGATCCTTAAGGGCTGTGTGTTTTCTTTCGTCTCTCTCTCTCTGTTCATGCTCAGCACGTGTTGATGTCTTTACACATTTATTCAGTAAACGTGGAACCCAAATGCGACCCGTGTCCTGCATTTTTCTTTCATTAGTCTTCACCTCAGAGGAGTCCTGCTGGGTAAGACCAAATGCACCCCCCCTCTCTCTCTCCCCCAGCCAGGCTTGGTGTCAGCAGACAGCAGCCTTGGGGGAGATATGGGGCCAGGACATGTACCAATCTGTGCCAGATCTTCTGGATGTCCATGTGCCACTACTGCTCACCCGTCCAACAGCCGACTGCGTCTGCCCTTCCAGCCCCCCCATGCCCTAGATTTGAAAAGGAAAAAGGGACTAGAGCAGATGAGGAAGTGTGGAGGGGAGGGGAGGAGAGGGAGGAGTTAAAGCAGGGGTTCCCAACCCATTCCCGGTAGAGTACTACCTCCGGCCCCACTCTCCTTCTGAGTACCACTGGATGTGACTGGCGATGACATCACCAGTTACTTCCGGGTTTGCAGAGGCCAGAAAACATGAAAGAGGCTCTGGGCAGGTTCGAGGGCCCTTCTCAGTGTTCCCGAGAGGCTCAGCCAAAGGCAGGAGCTTCTTGGGAGCAACAATGCTCCACCAAAAGCTCTGCATCGGAGCAGGATTCCAGCGGTCCGAGTACCACCAGCAGTTGGCCGAAGTACCACTGGTGGTACTAGTACTACAGGTTGGGAACCCCTGGGTTAGAGCATTAGCCATGACCCGTCAGAAGCAGAAACTCAGATTGACTCCAAAGAGGGGGAAACATTGGGGTTAGGAGTGGCTCCAGACCCCCTCACGGACTTTGACCACCAGGCTGGATCCTGGACTGAGCTCACCAGCCAGGAGTCTCCAAAACTAGGGATCTTGGAACCAACACCCCTTGAACCAGCCACTTCGAGGAACCAGCTTTTTCCTTCCCCAGGACCTTGTGCTCCCTAGCCCCTGGACATCAAGCTCCGACAATGGGCCAAGATGAATCCAGTGGAGCGACAGAGGAGGGTAAGATCTCTCTCTAACCTCTCTCTGCTTTCCAGGCAGGGCAATGGTGGAGTCTGGCTGGGTAGTTGTCTTGAGGCCAGAAGGCCAGAAACACACTCAAAGGTGTGGCACACTCAAACACACTCCTCTGCTCCTTGTTGGAGCATGTTGCTTGCTTGGAGCTCTCCAGGGTGCTGCAAGCCTGACCAATCCAGTCCTGCTAGCTCTTGGAGGGTGGAGCAGGACAGCTGGAGACACTCTAGCCAACCGCTCTCTGTTCCTCTTTCTCCAGTGGTTCTAGGGTGGCTCAGTCTCTGGCATCTGGGAAGCTACTCCCTCCCGGGCAGGCAGGGTCACATGATCAGGGGGAGGGGCTCCCTGGAATCCCCAGACTGACCTTGCGTCATGCGCAGGTAACAGGGTCATCAGCTCACTCCGAGACCTTTCTCTCAGTTGCCATTTTTGAGCTCTTCAACACTCCAGTTTTTTCTTTTCCTCTTATATAATTATGAGACATAAATGGAGAATGGGGAAATTTGAGCTTACCTGTGAATTCCCCTTATTGGTTCCAAGGCTCGGTCTACCCACCCTGCAAGCCTTGAGATCGATACAAGGTGGGTAGGACTACGAGGTTGGAGAGGGAGGAGTCCTCCACCCTAGAGGTCCTTAATAGGCACAATGCACTAACAATCCGAGGGGCAGCCCTAGGTGTGTGTGTATAGTTTCCCCACAGGCTTCGACTATACCAGATGGCTGCTGCTGTCCAACATCAGACACTCTAGGCATGGGGAGGGGTTCCGAGGCTTCTCTAAATCTGGGGATTCCAGGGAGCCTCTCCCTACAAGCAAGACCCTGATCATCTGACCCTACCTGCCCAGGGAGGAGGAGCTTCCCAGACGCCAGAGACTGAGCCACGGTGGAACCGCTGAGAAGTGAAATCCACAGGTAAGCTCAAATTTCCCCCCATTTTCAAATCCACATAGCAAGAGAAGGCAAGACAATAAAGGGCAGGTGGGCAGAGCGAGACTGGTGGCCCTTCCTGATCTGCCCCCTGAGGCTACCACCTCAGCTGGCCTCATGGGTGGGCCAGCCCCGAGAGGGAACCAATTAGACCAAGATCACCCCAACTCCTCGAGCCTTTGGTAAAGAGTCACCGCTGCTTCCCTTTTAAAAACTGTAAAAGAGCCAGGCATCCCATAAAAAAATGGCAGGACATCAATCTGAATATATAGTCTGGGGGCGGGGGGACGACGACCCAAAACCCAACACTTCACATAAAGGTAGGAAGAGTTTTATTTGGAATTTTGAAACCCTCCTCTAAAGGCTCAGCGCAGATAACATTTAAAAACAATAAAGTAGTTATAAAAACACACCAGCCACTAAAGTCACACATTTTTAACACACACACACACACACACACCCCTCAAAACATTTTTGGCAGCATCAGATATCAAGTTCCTTGAACTTTCAGCCATCCACCTGTTTCGAGGCACTCAGATCTGAAGTTCTAACTTTCCTGGAGTGTGCTAGGAAATGGGAAAACTATTTTCAGATCTGTCCATCCCATCCCACTTTCGTCAAAGAGCTCAGGGTGGTACACATCGCCCTCCCCCCCTGGTTTTATTCTCACAACCACCCTGTGAGGTAGGCGAGGCTGAGAGAGAGAGCTTGTGCGACTGGCCCTAAAGTCACTCCTGTTGGTTGAAGGGAGATTTGAACTCAGACCAGGAACGGGGGGGGGGGGAGGGGGTTAACAGTGAGTAGAGAAAGTTGAAACCTGACCCTCTGTCTCCTTCCGCAACAGCCAGTTTGAGGCCCTCTCGAGGACCACAGGCCACACAGTTCGAGGACTCTCCCTCTGGAGGGACTATACCAGTGGCAGCTCCTCCAGAAAAGGCCCTGTAGCTTTCCACAATGGTGCACTCCTGCATGCTTTGACAAGTGCAGGTGCAGCCACTGAACCCCCTTTTGGGGCAGCAGAAACGAGGCAGCAGATGAGTGTGCAATTTGTTTTTGTGCCACTACCTGCAGCAGCCAGAGCAATGGTGAAGAAGGTGGCTTGAACCCATCCATTTTCTTCCGCCAGTGCAATTTAACCGTTTCCAGATAACCTGGACCCCAAAAGCAGCATCCGGGGTTGGGGACATCTGGAAATTATAAAACTGCAATGGGGGAAGAAGATCAGGATGTAACACAAGCCCTGCTAGCTCAGGACAGGATCAAGTCCCGCATTCTGTCCCACAGTGGCCCACCAGCTTGGAAACCCACAAACGGGAGAAAAAAGCATCCTTCTCTCTCGCCCTGCCTCCCCTACAACTGGCATTCAGAGGCAGGCTTTTGCTGAACCCCGAAGCTGCACATGGCCGCTGTAACGAGGAGCCAGGGATAGGGGTGTCCTCCAGGACTTTGTCTCCTTGTCTTCTGCAGCCAGCTGCACCAGTGGCAATGAGTTCCACAGACACATCATGTGCTGCGTGAAGTCCCTCTTTTTGTCTGTCCTAAATCTCCCACCAACCTGTTTACTTGGATGACTACCCTCGTTCTAGGTGAATTGGGCCCCATGCTAACAGACGGGGGGGGGGGGGGGATGGACGGACTGCCCTTTGGAGTTGCCATCAAGGCACAAAAACTTCCTCGGCACACACTGCTGTGTGGTTAGGGCACCATGTCTCTCACTTTAAGCAAGTAGACTAGCTTGTGAAAGGCTTCCCAGCTCACCTGACTACACTGGGTCACAGGATGGGGGGGCCAGTTAAAACAGGACAAGGGAGGGCGATCCCCAGGGCTTCCCCAGGACACCCTGTTGCACAGGCTTTCGGTGCAAAGCCATGATTTATGGCGCCATTTAATGCTGCTGTTGCTGCAGCAGGGCCTGCTTTTGGGCAGGGCGTCCCTGGGGAACTGCTGCTAGGCTCAAGCGAAATGGTTGAAAAAGCAAAGCAGACATCCGGTCAGGCCCACAGCAGCCACTCACCAGGCCACAAGCTTTTCCTGACACCTGCGCTCAAACTGTGGTGGTGGGGGATGACCCTGAAAGGGTCAAACCCCACCCACTAATTTCCCCAATTTTAGCTAAATCATGCCTGCCAGTAGCCTTCTGCAAACCGTAGCTAAGGAGGCTGTTACAAAAATGGGGGGCCACCAAGCCCCATCTGCCCCCCTGTAATTTGAGCATGCCTTCTCAAAGCTGTAGGAGCATCTCCGTTCCTTTAGCTTGAAATAAAGTTGCTATGTCTGAGCATTCCTAAATGTTTGTGAGCATTCAAAGAGAGGTGCTCACTTTTTCAAGCACCCCAGTTGAACGTTTACTGCCTCTCCTAGCACTGGAGCTCAGAGATCTCAGCAGTACAAGGGTGTGCACACCCTTCCGACCCATGTTTGTCTCAATTCTGCTTGTGAGCATTCAAACAGGGGTGCTCGCTTTTTCAAGCACCCCGGTTGAACGTTTGCTATATCTCCTAGCACTGGAGCACAGAGATCTCGGCAGTACAAGGGTGTGCACGTTGTGGGTACATGTGCACATGTTCATCACCGTGGTTTGGCAGCAACCAACATGCTGACCGACAAAAGCCACTCAACACTCTGCTCCAACACCTGCTTCCCTTTGCTTCTCTTAGGCTGCCCTCAGCTCTCCAGGGACAGTCTATTCTAAGTCTGCCCATGAGTCATAGCTCCTCGCATTCAGTAAACGCATAACACTTTAAGATTGGTATAGCGCCGTTGATGCCCTCAAAAAACAAAAAACACATTTACAATTTTTTTCCTCCCCTGCTGCATGCCATAAGGGGGGGGGGGAATAGTTTTGACAGTTTCACACTGAATTAGAAAAAAAAATGGCTGTGTAATCAGCACCAATTGGTGAGTGCCCATGCCACCAGCAACACACTTTTTCCACCAGTATCCCAGTCCCTATTTTTGCAATGTTTTTTTTAAAGGTTTATAAACACACACGTACATACATAAAAACATACGCATCTCTCAAAAATATTTTTCAAAAAAAGAAGGGGAAACAGCCTACCTGATGCACAAACGGAGGGGTGAGAGTGGGAGCCGAGCATCACCTTGGGCTGGGAAGTCATCTTGCCAATCCAGCATTTTGGCGCATAGGTTTGTAAAACAAGTTGCAAAATTGGGTTCATGGCATGGGTGAATGGAGCAGGACCACTCTCAAAATGCATCTCTAAGCAGCTTCACAATGAGGAGCAAAGTACATTACATTAACATCAGGGCCAGCCCAAGACAGCCGGCCTGGCCCATCCGTGAGGCCAAATGAAGCAGTTGCCTCAGGCAGCGGATTTCACTTTAGACCATCCATCCGTGTCTGCCTGCCTCCACTGCTCCTCCTCCCCTCACACCCCGGATTGGAAAAGGGAGAAAGGGACAGAGAGGAAGAGGAAACATGGAGGGGAGGGGAGTGCGGAGCACACTGGAGAATGGGAGGAGCAAAGGCTGGCACATCTTTGGGCAAGGGGGGGCAGGATTTTGACATGCCACTTTGGGCATCAGGAGGTTTTGGGCTGGCCCTGCGTGACACGTTCTCATACGGCATGGACTGCAGGTGAATGATGCTTGTTATTTCTGTCTAGGACTCTCTCTCTTTCTCTCTCAAGCCCAAACACGGTGTAACCCGCACGGTCTTGCAAGCCACACAGCTTGCAGTCCCCCAACCCTCGCTCCCTCCACACAACAGATGCAGACACGGTACTACAATACAGGGGAAACCCAAGCTGGGGTCCGAATTGCAGAGGTCGCTCAGGGGTGGGCCGCGGCGGTACTGTTGGCAGCCTCCTCTTCCCGCTGCTGAAAGGTCTCGTGGGCCCGCTCCAAGCCTTGGATGACCTCTAAGAGCCGGGCAGCGGCTGCCATCCTCCGCTCACTTGCATCTGGGGGCAGAGGACAGGTGGAACATTAGCCCTGGCTTTGGAAAGAACAACATACGACATGTGTAGTTTGACCCAAGCATGCCTGGAGATTTTGAGCTGTTACTGTTGTCGTCAACCAACCAGGTTGAGACTGGGGTAGAGGAGGAGGGAGCTTTAAGGGAGATCAGTGAGGAGGCAGAGGTGGAAGGAAGGAAGGAAGGAACTGCCTGCCCCAGTAGGGGACCAGGACAGCATTTGGCACCTTGCTGTAGGCACTGCAAGACCTCAGGGCCTCCTGCCTAAACCGACTAGGGGGACAGGGGTTCCCTCTGCAATAATGCAGCTTGCCTCATTTCGGGCCCTGATGAGACAGACCAACCCTGGAAGGAGCACAGATCTCTCCAAAGCCATTGGTCACTGAGGCTCAGGCACCCGCCTGCGACAACCCACGAAGAACACGACTCAAACGGCATGGTTCTGTGAGCGGCTATTCCTGCT
The DNA here is from genome assembly GCA_026170595.1 of Plestiodon gilberti rubricaudatus. NCBI lineage: Eukaryota > Metazoa > Chordata > Lepidosauria > Squamata > Scincidae > Plestiodon > Plestiodon gilberti. The sequence continues at coordinate 37,814,205 of JANXHW010000008.1, forward strand.
GGGCTCCTGCAGCAACTGCCAAGTCTGGTTGAACATCCGAGAAGGTCCCGCCTTACCAGGCTATTGCTAAGCCATTCATCGGAGGGCTTCCATCTCTCCCGCCTCATTACCTCCAAGGCGCTCTCGTTTTCCAGCGTTATGAACATTGATCGTCCATCCAGGGGATAGAATTGTTCACACTTGATTAAGGATGTACAGAACCCTCCCTGACAGCAAAGTAGAGGAGACCTTCCCTCCCTCTGGATCTCTGGGAGTTGGGGAAAGGGGGGGAGGGCAGTTTCCTGATTTGCAGCTCTTGGGGGGCCGAGGAGATGCTAACCAGAGGAGAGAGTGGCCGTTCCTAACAAGCTTTGAATTTCTCTCATTGACATAGCACAGCTATAACCAAGCTGTGAGTTGCCAGTCAGCAGGGAGCTTCTCTTCCAATTCCATTGGCTGAGCTACTGTGACGTCATGAAATGTCCGCAAACATCCCTAGGTGCTGCGATGGAGAACATTTAACAGTGGAACTTTTGAGAGCTGCAGCAACTTTCATCAAGGGGAATTTCTAGATGGGGTGTTTTAGTCTGGGATTGCTACATCCTTTTTTTTTAACCGGGAATTTACATGACGTAATTCAGCAGTTGTCCTCAATCTGCTGCATCCTTCCTGGTCCATTTATAAAGAGAATCGCGGGACAATTGTGCAATGACCCAGTAGGGTTGGGGGAGGGACACTGTTCTTAGACCTAGACTTTCACCTTTTTTCAAGAGACGCAGGCCCAGATACAGCAGAACAAAACAAAAGCTGGAGGAGTAAAGAGGGGGTCAGTCTGTGTCCCCCAACACACTGCATTTACTGTTGCACAGAAGGAACACGCAGTTCTGCATGCTTCTGCAAGCCAAAATGCTAAAACTGGCCGTGCTACCAAGAGCCGGTCTATATGAGCACCCAGGGAAGCCAAAGGACAATTTGCTGGAGTAGCATCACGTCATCGTGTGGGCTGGTAGAACTTCTCAAATGGGGAGACTGGCCCCTCAGAGGGGTTGTGAATCGCCTGGAAGAGGAGCACAAGGAAAGAGAAGGAGAAGGCCCTGCAGCAGGCAAGCAATGGGGGTCTGTCCCGCCCCACAGGAGCAGTTTGGTGTGCTAGTCACCTAGTTGGCATGGTTACAACGGAACCTGCAGGGAGTGGGGTGGGAGGAGCTTCGAGCCCCAGCACCTCTGGCTTCCTTCCACAACTGGCTGGTTTTAGGAGGGAATGTGAGATGCCTGGTTTCAGTTCTCACCCCACGTCACTGCTTGGGTCAATGCCCCAACCCACGGATCCTTATGAGCACAGCAGACGGATACTGGCTGCTTGCCTGCAGAAGAAGAGACAGCTGCTGAAGGGCTCAGAAGGGCCGGTTGGTTTGAAAGGGGCCCAGGGTGAAACCGTACGAGAGAAGAGTCGGCGTTGGAGTGGGATATGCAGCTGTGATTATGCTGGGGGGCTGGAGAGCCGCAGATGCCTGCCCTAAGCTGCCAAACCCAGGAGCAAATGGGGGTGCATGGAGAGAACATCGACTGTGGCCATGCCAGCAACCCAATGTATTATTTAACATATTAATACACCATCATTATTATTATTACCGTATTGTCCCGAGTATAAGACACACCTGATTATAAGACGCACCCTTAAAGTTTGGTGCTATTAAAAAAAATAATTAAATCACTGGCATTAAATTGCAACAGCCTGATTATAAGACGCGCCCCTAGTTTAAAAACTTAAATTAGGAGAAAAAAGTGAGTCTTATACTCAGACCAATACGGTATTATTATTAAAATCTAGCTTAACACTATTACCAAGTCATTTTATGATTAAAGTTAACATTGCTAATTAATGAATTAAAACACTAAGACCTCATTGTGGACTCTGTGCACGGAGATTAATAACCACACATGCCTCATGAATGAATGAATGAAACTATTTGTGTACTGTCATTCTAGAAATGGTCAGAAACTAGACTAACAGGGTGGTGCAGGCACTAAAGCTCCCTGCTAGGACATCCGCGTTTCCAAAAGGCAACACCAACTGCAGTTTTCCTGTCAGTGGCTCATTTTGTGTCTTGCCCCCATCACCACCTCTATAAATCCTGGCAGCAAAGGACAGATGATCCTACCTTTTGGAGCGGCGCCGCTTTTCTCCGGCCCGGCCCTCGTACTTGGGAACTCCAGGTATTTCTCCCTACGGAGAGAGAAAAACAACACTGTGTAACAAAATTCAAACCATTTTGTGTTTAGTTGAATATTCCGATGATCTTTATTCATTTTGCTGCGAGGATTTCAAAAACGCTGGTCTTTTTTGGCTTAGCACCGATAGTTCGGCCACCATGATTCACACACACACCCCCGAGAGTACCGTTGGAATTGGCGCCTCTAAATTGTATAAGAAACATTTAGAGATAAACATAATCAATTTTTGTGTTAAAGCTATGGAGCAAGCTTTGAACATCGATTGATTCGTGCAATTAATCAGTTAAATCATTAATTGCAGGCTTACAATGCATGTCAGTTTCACTAGCCTAATGGAGGGGGGGGGAGCTTCTTTTCTGACCCACAACATGTAGGTCAGACAAAGAAACCTTGCTGAATTTTGCCACTTTTATAGAATGTCTATTTATTTTAAATTTTGGTACTGACCCATCCCCCCACCCCCGCCCTATAAAAATACTTTAGAGCAAACCAACCTAATCAGGCCAAAATCGCAACCAGCGAATAGCCCATCAATGTTGCCCATTGCACAGCTGGCCCAGCGGAGCGCTACGTCACACTAGGCAAACAATTTTAACAGCGATCAAAAACACCATCATTCACTGCCTGGAAGACCTCACAGCGATCTGATTATCCATTGCATTTTTTACTGGAATTGACAGATAAGCCATTAAACTCCAGAACTGGCTGAATTGCCAGTGATTTTATCTGCTGTTCCGGTTTCTTTCAACAGGGTGGAATTACACACAGGACAAGGAAAACAGCAGCTCGGTGCCTGCCCCTCTTCACCCCACCTCCCTGGGAGGCTGCAGCATGACATCCTTGCACCATTTTTTTCCATGGTCAGATCTCCAGCACCTGAGATGGTGCAGCAAATGCCACCGGCCTTCCTTGTGTGGTGCTTTGCCATGCCAAACGCTGCCCCCCCCTCCCAACCTGGCAGCGTGCCTGCCTGCCTACGTTCCTTCTCCCCCTCCCCGGATCTGAAAAAGAGGGGGAACAAAAAGGACTTGTGGTGGAGAGGAGAGTGGGGGCCTAGTGTGTGCCAAAGACAACAAGGCACAAACTAATCAACCTGGAGAACAATTTAAAAAAAAAAAATATGTGACGTTGCCAGACCGAGTCAGGCCATCGTTAATGTACTCCAGTATCATCTACTCTGACTTGGCAGCAGCTCTTTGTTGTTTCATGCAGGGATCTTTGCAAGCTTGCTACTCAAGATCCCTTTTTGGCTGGAGTTACCTAAAGGCCTTTTGGGGGCCTGAGATGCAATGTCCAGTGCTGCCTCCTGCCTGCCTACCCTGTCCTCCTCCCTCCACATTTGCACCCCATTCATTCATTCATAATATTTGTATCACACCTTTTCCAAGAGGGGCACTCAAGCTGGTTAACAGCATGCTAAAAAAATATATATATAGATGCAATATTACCTCCCCCCAAAATTAAATAATCAACACCCTAAACACGTTTTACAGGTATCAGTGTATCAACAATATCAATCATTGCAGCTGTCGCTGCCCTCCTCCTCCATGGCTTAGAGGTGATGCACAAAGAGGGCCACTCGGTTCACCTTCTTGGTATGTTGTGTTTGAGAAGGAGGAAGAGGAAGGAGGAACAAAAGAAGGAAAGGGGGTTTCCACTCTTCTCTCCTTGATTCTCTTCTCTGCTTTTTAGTGAACATGGGGGTGGGGGTGGAGCAGCCAGAACAAAAGGGGAGGCAGGGCAAAAGTGCATTCAAACACAGTGCCCCCTGAGGCAGCCATCTCAGTCTGCTTCATGTATAAGCCGGCCCTGCTGGGACTTTCTGGAGGAAAACAATGGGCTGGGACTTTCTGGAGGAAAGCTGGGACTTTCTGGAGGAAAGCTGGGACTTTCTGGAGGAAAACCTCTACTACAAAGCAAAATGGTTCTTCCCTGTAGGCTTTAGGCCCATATGTAATCCGAGGCACCCCTCAAGATTTTAAGACAGGGGACACACAGAGAATTGCCTCGTCGGCTTCCTCCTTGCTAATCAACCTACAAGCGAATTGCTTAATAAAGGGTTCTCTCTGGTGGGGACATCTGGTAATGCAAGCCAGACTCTGAGTGCAACAGACTATATCACCCCCCCCCCCCAAGAGCTGCTCGGTGCCAAAGCTGTGAATATGTCAAGGGACAATGCCAATCCAAAGGTGCTGACCCCCCCCCAACCTTCTGTACCTGTGGCAATGATAGTGCCAATAAGCCATCAGATGACAGACAAGGGGGAACCATGGAAAGCTCAATGCAGAGCATTGCCCAGGGCTCCCAGCAAGCACATAGAGCATAATTAGTCTGAAAGCCAATGCCACCCTTGCCAGGAAATGGGGGGGGGGGGATTTCACAAGCGGAAGGAGTGGCTGCACCAAATTTCCAGCCAGCAGTGGATTCCATTTATCCTTCCATGTCCCTCCCCACAACTAGCAGAAGCAAAATAAAATAATGCACAGGGGCTTGAGCACCTGCTCCACATGTCGAAGGTCTCGGGTTCAATCCCCAGCATCTCCAGGGAGGACAGGGACTTGTACTATACAGCAGGGAGCTTAACCCAAACCAGGGACAACCGCTTCAGAAGGGGTTCTCTTAGATTCTCCCAGTGTCAGGGCCAGAATGTTGGGGGCTCTGGGAAAAAGACTTGCACTGTGCCTCCCAAAGATGGCAGATTAGCAAGGATGCCTGCCTCCACTGCTCCTCCTTCCCTTGCTCCCGGAACTCAAAGGGGGGGGGGATGGGGCAGAAGTGTGGAAGAGAGGAGGGTGATGGGCTAAAAAGTCACCGACGCTCTAGCCCACCACTCTTCTGCTCCACCCTTTGCCTTTTTGAAATCAGGGAACAAGAGAAAGAGGCATGGAAAAGGCAGCACTGGAAGGAAAGGGTGCACACCATGCCACCAGGGAGGTCTTTGGCTGGCCCTGGGCATGGTCCCTCAGCAGATGGACAGACCTGACTGACCCGCAACACCCCCCTCTGCCATCCACGCCAGCTGGACTGTGGAATCTCTGTCTCCCCTCCTCTCTGCCCCCCTCAAACACATTTGCCTGCCAGCTCTGGCACACCACTGACCTGAGCATGTCTCTGCCCAACAGAAGCTGCCGGAACACCATCTGGGCCTCAGTGTCTGGATCCAGGGGGTCGTTCCAGTCGCCAAGGGTCACGGCCGAGTGCGTGCGGCTGCAGCCATGGACTGTAAAGCATACCACATGTGGAGCTGACAGGGTAGGGAACGGACAGCGACTTGCTGCAAGACCTGATCAGAGTTTGGACTACTGTGGGAAAGGAAACTCAGAGAGAAGGTCCTTTTCTGTGCGACGGTGAAATCACATTGGAAAATGTCCAAGTGATGTTGGCTCGTCTCGGCCCCTAACATTTTGCCCCCTGGTGCCCCTATCATCCAGCAACTTAGTCTAAGTACTTAAACATGAAATAATCACACATTTTCCCATATTCCCTGCACCACTGCCTTCTTCTGTGGTCTACTATGTGTCTATTTTAAATTGTAATCCCCTTGGGGCAGAGACCTGCCTTCTCGTCTTTTGTAAAGTACCATGCACACTGAGAAGGCTATATAATCAGTCATCCATCTTGACATGGGATTACCAATGATCAATAATGGGTTGGGGGACTGTGGGGGGGGGAAAACGATCCTTCTACAAACTGAAAAAAAGGAGAGGGAGACTCCCAAAGTACTGCAAAAAAATTATTTTATTATCAGATGCTCCAATGCCCAGTACATTTTGAGCAAATAAGCTTAACAGCATTTTTTTAAGACGAAAAGGAACCATGTCTGCACAGTTAAGAGTTTCTCAACTTCACTAATATATAATTTTTCCCCCAGGCTTGGGCAAAGCTACTTATCTTTGGCCTCTGAAAAGGAGCTTATTTGGTAGAAACAAGCTGGGCATTTTACTTCATGGGAGCATCTGACAATAAAATCATTTTTTCCAGCAGTTTGGGGCTGGAAGTGGAGCCTCAGTCTCCTTCCCCCCCCCCCCACCAGTGATCTCCCACCCAGGGGTCTGATCTGCTGTGAGTTTTGCTCTTCCCCACCCTCTCGAGGTATTTTTTTTATTTTATTTTTTTACAATGCAGATTTATATATCCAACCTTTCCTGACACTCATCGCTCCAAGCTGGCTGACGAGTCAAACACCACAATAAAGTACAATCTAAGAACACAACTGCATTTGTTTTGTCCATTTGGAGGCTGGAGCAGGGGAGAAGCTGATGGGAGGCGGCCTCAGGAGACCCCTTTCCCCCCTCCTGTCTACAGCCAGTTCTTTTAAACCTACGATATGGTCATTGGGACAATTTCCAGACCCCAGTGTGGTCCTCAGGCCCAAATTTGGCCCAATTCTGACCTAGCCTGAAGATAGGATTCAAATGCTTGCTGGCTTGATGCCTTGCTACTTGGGGCTGGTCAAACCGCTGAACCATAAGCTGTCGATCGAAAGGTCGGCAGTTCGATTCCCGCGATGGGGTGAGCTCTCGTTGCTTGGCCAGCTCCTGCCAACCTAGCAGTTCCAAAGCATGTTAATGCGAGTAGATAAATTGGTACCGCTTGCGGGAAGGTAAACAGCGCTCCGTGTTCCAGCCCCATGCTATGCACTGCGGCAAGGAGAGTCATGCCGGCCACATGACCACGGAGGCGTCTTCGGACAACGCTGGCTCTTCGGCTTTGAAATGGAGATGAGCACCATACATCCTAGAGTCGGACACGACTGGACTTAATTGTCAGGGGATACCTTTACCTTTAATCTCACAAAAGAGGCTCAAAGCCAGATCCGAATTAGACACAGCAATCTCAAAGACTTCTCTTAGCCCAGAATCTTTTTGCCCTTTGCTATAAAGACTGAGTTTTCCCCCTCCCTACTCCCCCCCCCAACATATTGAACCTGAGCTGGGTTACCGGCGCGATCGGTCTGCAAACAACACGTCCAGCGGTTGCCACGAAAGGTACCCGGGTGGCAAAAAGGCAACATCCATTCATTGGAGATAGTTGCTTTCCGAATAGCCGAGAGCCACTGATTGAGCTCATTGACGTTCTGCCAAAGGAAGGAGAGGAGTTTGAAAAAAGAGAGCTAAAGGGATGCCCCATCCTTGCACGACCTGAGCCAGAAATGCAAGATCCAGGCATACAAGCCCAGGCTGTTTGGGATGGATGAGCCACAGAAAGGCCGCACAAACACGGAATCTGGTAACAGGGGTTAGTCTAAAGCGCCTTTAATTCCTCACAGCCCCAGCGCCCCCAAGCGGGAGTTTCACGACCAACTTCCGGCTTACCTTGCAGTGGATGTACATGGTGAACAGCTGCCCGCCGTTGTCCCGTGTGGTTATCTGCATCATGTGCGGCTGCTGGAAGGCGTTGTCGTCGACACGCTCCACGGCGCAGATCCGTTGGACGGGGATGGATGTACGCACCTGGATGTGGAAAACAAAACCGACACACAGGCCCTGGCCTGGTTAGCTGGGATGGACTCAAATGTCTCTTCCCCAACCCCTCTCCGTGAAGCACTTTGGAAATCGCAAGAACCATTCCACTCAACATGCAGTGAACAGATCCAAATATGAAAGAATTCTCTCATCCATCCCCACACTCTGTTATAACTACTGTACACGGAAGTCGGCGTAAATGGAATTGTTCCACTTTCTTCCCGAGTTTATCCCCTTGCTCTGCTGTCTTTCCTGGTGTCCATTTTAGATCTGCAAGCCCCTCGGGGCAGGGACCTGCACATAAACTCTGCTATATAAAACAAACAATAATGAGCTTATCTCTTCCACGCAGCAGGGTGTAGTTGGGATCGGGCTCAGCAGGAACTTATCCCTCAGGCAGCCCTGGGGAAAGACGGTGGCCTACCTAGATATTAACATGCCCCTAGGCAAATGTCTCAGCTTGACTCCTGCTGGGGCCGAATGTTCTTCTCTGCTAACGTCCTTTTGAAACAAGTTTCAAGGGCAGCACCTGAGTGCTCCTGCTACTGACATGCCAGGTGGAATCCCTGAGGTCTGCTCCCCTCGACCACACCCCCGGCTGTAAAGGATGCAACATAATGACTGTGACTGCTCTGAATGCTCTACAGAACTGTATCAAATGCAAAGTGGGGGCCGTAAACAGATGGAATCGCGACTCTGATAATTGGACACCTTGTCAAATATGGACTCGATTATGGAATCACAATTCTGCTTTTCTTCCCCCTTGCGACAGATGACTAGAAGACCATTACCGTATTGTCCCGAGTATAAGACGCACCTGATTATAAGATGCACTCTTAAAGTTTGGTGCTATTAAAAAAAATGTAATTAAATCAGTGGCATTAAATTGCAACAGCCTGATTATAAGACGCACCCCTAGTTAAAAAAACTTAAATTAGGAGAAAAAAGTGAGTCTTATACTCAGACCAATATGGTATTTCAAGTTAACATTTAGATGGTATTTAACTCCACCGCCTTTAAAGAAGAGTTATGGAAATTATAAAGATAACTTGGTACAGGAGTTGCAGCGGGCTGAGGGGGCGAGGGAACAGGACGGACGACATCAAATGTATTTAGGGCTTTGGAGGAGGGTGAGAAAGAACAAGGGATTCTGGGATACGACAGATGTGATGATATGTGGATCTGATGAATAGAACGTTGGAGATATTTTGGCTTGGATATTATAAATAGAAAATATAGTATGCTAGTAGGATATACTGCTTCACGCTTGCTGTAACCTTTCGACAGATATTGTTTTGTTTTAATACTATATGAATAAAATAAAAATATATCCGAAAAAAAGAACGAATGCAACGTTAATCTTACATTAATGCAACGTAAGAATTCTAGCAGGAAGAATGAACGGACACCCTTGAGCGAGGAGGGACTCCCCCTCTCTCCCAGCCCGAAGAGAAGCGCCTACCTGCCACTCGGGGGATTTGGAGTAGGAGAGGGCCTCGTTGCTCAGCCAGAAGTACCGTTTCTTGAAGGTGAACCGCGAGACCAGATGGAGGCCGTCGGCCTTGCGTTTGTTCAGGTAGCCCTCCTTGATGGTGGCTGAGGGGTGGAAGGGCGTCCACGGCTGCTTCTCAGGGGCTTCTAGAGAATAAAACAAAGGAAGAGTTTGTGGTCTCTGGGATCCAGAGTGGCGCAGGACTTTCTGGTGTCTTGCATGCAGCCACCTCCCCCTTCCCCAGCAGCACACTACCCGTTGCCTCCACAGCCGCTTCTCTTGCTCCCTGGACTTGAAAAGGAAGAGGGGATTGGAGTAAGAGGAAGTGTGGAGGAGGAGAGAAGAGTGGCAGGCTAAAGCAGCGGAAAAACAAATGTAATGTTCATGTTGATTGAAATGCAGAGTTCTGATTTTCTGGACTCAGAATTGGGGGCGGAGAGTTCTAACTTAGAAGCTGAATCTCAAGTCTTGGGCTGGCACCAGGTTGCTGGAGGGGCCTAGGGAAATGCCTTGTACTGAGCTTCCCATGGCACCCTCCAATTATGCATTGGGCACCGGAAAGTCACTATCCAGTGAGGGCTGCACCTCTTCTCCACTGCCAGGAAGAGTTCCAAGTGGCGCACAACCCACCCAGCAGCAGTACAAGCCCCAGAAAATCAGGCTGGGTCCTGGAGCAAGCTCACCATTCTCAGACTCCACATCAATGAGTCTGTCCAGGAAGTCCTTGACGCGTCCAATGCTGGAGAGAATGAATGGGTGCAGGGGTCCCATCCACTGCTCCTTGCCATGCCCCAGCTGCAGTCCCAGGTTGCCAATGCTCTGTACTGCCTGCCAAGGAGACAGGCAAGTGAGGAAGTGAACGTTTGGGGGAGAGGAAGAAGGGGAAGCCTCATCCTTCCTTGGGGTGGGAGGGGAGGTAACTGGGAGCATGCTTCTAACACACCAATTCTTATGACCACCTATCACTGCTCAAGCTTTATTTGAAAGACGGGGTTGAAATCTCCTAAATATAGTCGGACCTCGAGTCGCACAACCCGGAAGAGGCTTCCGGAACATGATTTCAGCCTAAGCAAGAACACGCAGCGGTTTGCTTCTAAAAGGAACACTTTAACTTTTTCTTTTTTGCTTTTTACAGCATTTTTCAGGTGGATCTCGCGGGTCCGGGATCCGCAGTGAGTCAAATCCGCAGATTCCAAACCCGCAGATAGAAAGGGTCCACTGCAAATGAATAGGCGACCCCCCCAAAAAAAGATAAGATAAAAATGTATACAGTTAAGTAATTGTGGATGGTATTGCGTGGGTGGGGCAGCGGATACAGATGATGGGGGGGGATACCGATTGTGTGGGTGGGGGCAGCGGATACAGATACACATTTGGTGAGATGTCCCTGTGAAAATGCCAGTGTCGCCATCCACCTCAATCCTATTGCATTTACATGATGCCAGACCACTTCCCCAACCCTTTGGTGACATGAGGATCGGGTCAAGATCTTCCTGGACCTGAGGCAGGGTGCCAAATGATGCTGGCCCCCACTTACCCAATAGTACACGTTGCCTTGCCATGGCCAAATATCAACCCCCCCCCCCCTTTCCTGGTGGTATGGAAGGCAAGAAGAGTCGCTTCCCCGTCCTTGTCACCATCCTCTACCAACACCGCTGTTCCTCCTCCTGCGCTCGCTGGATGTAAAAAAGGAATGGAATGGAGGAGAAGAGGAAGTGTGGAGGAGAGAAGAGTGGTGGGCTAGAGTGGTGGACACTCTAGCCCACCGTTTTCCTGTCCTCCACACTTCCTCCTCTGCTCCATTCCTCTCTACCTTTTCAAATCCAGGGAGTGGGAGGAGAAGATGACATGGAGGCAAGTGAAGACGGGCACAGACCCCCCAACCAAGGCATATCAGCCCCCCTTGTGGATGGGCCCACACCTGGGAAGCACGAGTGAGGTACCTTGGCCAAGAGCAAGAGGGTGCGACTGGTCTGCGTGTCTGCATGATGGTCTCGGAGGTTGAAGAGCTTGGGGGTCAGGATGGCCGGAGCAAAGAATCGGAGGAAGAGGAAGCCGCTGATGGAAATGTATTTTGCATCCTTGGGGAAAGGGAAAAAAAAAAAAGATGCATGGAAGTCAAAAAGACATTTTGGGTGGGGAAAGAGCAGGCTATACATCCTTAAAATAAAAATGGCCCACCACCTGGTTCTCTGCCTCCGGGAAGCGTTCCTGAACTCGCCTGTGCAGCTGCTTGAACGCCACCCTCATGGTGGGGGGACACTTCTCCATCGAGCCCACGATGGACTCCACAATGTCCCCCAGGTACCCCTTGAGGACCTCCAGGCTGCTCTCTTGGATCTGGGCCTCGGACAGAGAGCCCTTGAAGGAGATCCGCCTAGGGCAGGATGGGGAGAAAGAGAGAAGACATGCATGAAAACGGAATCTATGGAAAACATCTCCACCCCACCAGCAACCCCGGTCACCCCTGTTGCAAGCTCCGATCCTCCCTCAATTACCGGAAAACCCCTGAGATCAGGGCTGTGGCTCCATGGTAGAGCCTCCGCCTTGCATGCAGAAGGTTCAATCCCTGGCAGCAACTCCAGGTAGGACAGAGACAAATTCCTCTCTGAACCCCCGGTGAGCTGCTGCCAGTCAGTGTTCAGAATATTACGCTAGATCGACCAACTCAGTAGGAGGCAGCTTCCTGTGTAAGTAAGCACAGGTGCCGTGCAACTTCCCTTTTCAAGGAGTGGGGAGGTAACCTTCTATTCGTGCCTGTCCACAAGGACACTGCAAAAAAGAAAAGCAGGGGGTATTTTGCAAAAAAGACAGAAGGGTGTCCCTCCTTCAACCTGTCCTCAGAAATACGTTACCGTTGTGCTTATTTGTTTTGCAATTTTGCCAACCCCGTTGTAACCATACCAGGTCTCCGAAAATTACACAAGGTTCTCATGTAGAGGTGGATGATTGACCCACACAGTAATAGATCCTAGAATAATAGCTATAGTCTGGGCCAGCCTGTCTGGGCCAGCTCCAAACACCTGAAATAGTGGGTCAAATGCTTCCCCCCTTAGGTGTCAGCCTTTGCTCCTCCCACTCCCTGGACTGGAAAAAGAAGAGGGGGCAGAGAGGAAGAGGAACTGTGGAGGAGAGGAAAAGGTTAGACTAGAGCATCTCACTCCTCCACCCTCCTCTGCTCTGTCTCCCTCTTCCTTTGCCAATCCAGGTATCAGAAGGAACAGCAGCGGAGGCGAGTGGGCAGATAGAGGTGGACGCCTTCCGCCAATCCTGCTGCCTGAGGCAACCCTCTCAATTGACCACATGGATGGGACCGGCCCTGGGTGCAATTGATGGGTAGCGTGGAGAACTTGGCATCTGATATCAATCGGTTGCTTCTGCACAAGCATCCGACAGGACACAGATAAGGCAAGTTAATAGAGAGAAGAGGAGCGAACCCTTCCAGTGGCCAAACCCTTCGAGTTTCAGGTTCCGAGTCCCAGCTCAATAATGCTGGAGGCTGTGGCATGCTCTCCTTGGCGGCATCCCAGGCGTTGCTTAGCAACTGGCGCAAACAGCATCTCTCCCAGGAACACCGCTGTCATTGGAGCAGCCAAAATCCTTGCCGTGAGAGAGCCAACCACATGCTCCTCCCAGGACTGATGCTCTATTAGCGATCCTGGTGGAAAGACCCTCCACCCATTTGTCACTCTGCCACAGATGCGCCAAGGCTGCTACCCCTTTGATAAATCAAACGCGCGTGCCCATGCGCAAAACCACACACAGACAAACGCCACACAACGGTGGATGCGTGCAACGGAGCAGTGTATTCGTCACTTTAGAGAGTATTTATCAAAAAGACACACAGGTTTCTCTTATCCGGACCACCCCTCTTTTGCTTTCTGACAGCTTGCTTAGCAATGTAGGAAGCTGTCGCACCGAGTCAGACATTGGCCCATGTAGCTCAGTAGTTCCAACACTGACTGGCAGCAGCTCACCAGGGTTTCAGGCAGGAATTTGTCTCTGTCCTACCTGTCGCTGCCAGGGATTGAAGCTGAGATTTTCTGCATGCAAAGCTGCTGAGCAACAGCCTCTTTCTAACCTTGCTGAATATCTTGCCTCTCCCACCAAGAACGTTTTGTCCCTCCCTCTACTGAAAAATGAGATTGCCCTCTCAACTCATCCCCTGTGCTCCATCAATCACGTGGAACACCATGGCTTCTGTCACTGGACTATGGGAGATTGGCTGTGCCGAAACAGTGGCCTCAGTTCTCCAAATGGTCACCGCGTGGTAGCCCAGGACCCCCTGGCATGTGAGGAAGCACACTCAAGGGTTCACCTGAATTATTCCTCCTCCTCCTCACAGAATTAATCTGTGGAACTCCTTGCCACAGGATGTTGTGGTGGCACCAGGCTCAGGTGCCTTTAAAAGGGGATTGGACAGACTGATGGGGGGGGGGAGTCCATCACAGGTTAAGCCATGATGAGTATATGCAGCCTCCTGCCCCACTGAATTCCTCCTCCTCCTCCTCCTCTCTGTACTAGAAAAGGAAGAAAGGGATGGAGAAGAGGAAGTGTGGAGGAGGAGAGAGCAGAGTGGTGGGCTAGAGTGTCTCTGACTCTGCTCCATTCCCCGCTTTCTTTTTAAATCCAGGGAGCAGGGGGAGGAGGAGTGGTGGCGAGATCTCATGGACTGGCTGGTCCTATAGCCTTTGCACACAACCACAGCCATGACTTTATTCTCTGCTCACAAAGCTGCAGGCTCGTGGGCGGGGCCAAGGGTGACCGTCACCCAGCAACAAAGCACCCCCGGATGTCTTTCCCTGCTGGACTGCTGCCTGCTTCTGGAGTCACTGCTCACAAACGGGACCCGGAACGGTTATTCATCTTGGCCTGCCACCGTCTGCCTAATTATTTTTAGAGGCATAAATCACCCGTCAGGCAGGCTTTGCCACGGCTGCTTTAATTAGCGCTGATGAGTGAGAAAACCTACCTGCAAACTGACACCCAGCGCCACTGTTTTTAATCAGTCCCCGTTGCCATTTACCACCCTGCCCCCACTCATCAGTCAGGGCCGGCTCTTCCACCGGCTTGCTCTAAACTCAGAAGAACATAAGAGAAGCCCACAGTCCATCTAATCCTGAATCCTGTTTCCTAGAGTGGTCCACCGGCCATCGCTGGAACCAGCAGGAGATAAAGGCATATTTCTTTCCTGCCATTGTTCCTGTGCAACTGGGATTTGCAGTCGTGTTGCCTCTCAACCTGGAGGTAGCAAGTAGCCATTGTGATTGGGGGGCACCATTGACAGACCTGCCCTCCATCACTTTGTCCAAGCCCCCTTTTAAAGCCATCTAAGCCAGTGGCCCTCACCACATCTTGTGGCAGCCGGTTCCACAGACTAACGGCGCACAGTGTGAAAGAGGAGGCCTCCGCCGTGACTACCCCCTCACTACAGGATGCAGCACATGCCCCAGAAGAGTCTGGCTCAGTTGGGAAAGCTGCTGCCTTCAAAGCCCGAAGACTGGTGAACTTGATAAGTTCGAGACACGCCACCGGCAAAAAGCTGTGAAAGCCTCCAGGAGGAGAGATAAGAGCTTCCAGCTGCGTTGGTCGAGTGTGGGAGGCGCCAGCCAGCAGAATTGTCAGACTGTAAAAAGGATACCACCTGGAAAGTAGCCGTTCATGAAAGATTGGACATTTATATATATTGTAAAAAAAACCAAGGAGAGTTAGGACAGCCTGCCCATGTACACCGCCTTGGATTAAAGTCGGAGGAGAAATCCAATGACCAAGAAAGGCGGTATATAAATACTGTATATTATGTTATATACTATTATTGGCAAGGCTGCATCAGAACTGGGAAGTCGGATAGGATTGGGCCCTCAATCATTGTCCCCCTGCACTGCCTTTTTCCCAAGCTGACAAGACCCAAATGCTGTGTCCTTTCCTCAAGAGGAATGTGCTCCAGCCCTCTGATCATTTGGGTTGCCCTCTTTTCCACCCTTTCTAGCTCTACAATATCCTTCTCAAGGATATAGCTACAGAACTAGATACAGGATAGGATATAGATACAGAACCAGAACTAGATACAGTCTTCCAAATGTGGCCATACCATAAGTGTAGTATAATATTTGCAGTCCCTGAGTTGATCAAGCAATTTTCTCTTAGCTCCCAGCCAACTTGTGAGTTTTGGGGGGAAACATATGGGAAAGGCGACATGGAGTGCCCCCTAAATGTTCCTTTACCCAGTAATTAACCCATGGAACTCCTTGCCACAGGATGCTGTGGTGGCACCTGGCCCAGGTGCCTTTAAAAGGGGATTGGACAGATTGATGGGGGGGGGGCGGGAAGTCCATCACAGGTTACAAGCCATGATGCCTTGCATGTGGAACCTCTGGGTTTTGGAGGGAGCCTCTCTCTTAATGCCAGATGCAAGGGAGTGGTAACAGGATACAGAGATCTTGTTGACTTGTGTGCTCCCTGAGGCACCTGGTGGGGCCAGTGTAAGATACAGGAAGCTGGACTAGATGGGCCTTCGGCCGGACCCAGCAGGGCTCTTCTTATGTAGAGCAGACTAACCTGGAATAGGCTGGTTTTAGGCACTAGCCTTTCTTGACAACCAAGGAGATTCTTCAGAGAGAGAGAGAGAGAGAGAGAGAGAGAGAGAGAGAGAGAGAGAGAGAGAGAGAGAGAGAGAGAGCAGCTTAATCCTAACATCAATTAAGTACCAAGGTTCCTGCCTTCACCTGGTCCGGGCTGGCTCAATCTTGCACGGATCCAGCTCCACATATTTCTTCTCCTCAAAGATCCGGCTAATGATGGCTTTCAGTACCTCATGGAGGTAGGGCATTCCCACTACCTAGAAAAGTTCAGAGAGAACAGCTTGGTTTGGAAAGGGAGGAAAATACACATGGGGGGGGGGAGAAACCATTGGAAGTGTGTGTACTGTGATGTGCGAGACTGAGCTGCAAATCAGGACTTTCCCCAATTCAAATCCTGCCTCTGCCACCGACTCATCAGGTAGCCCTGGGCAAGCTCCTTGTTCTCAGCCACAGGCTTATCCCATCTGCCATATAGGGAGAATAATAGTTACGCACAAAGCGGTTTGGAAAACAGCATAAATGGAAAATGTTTAATGAGACAGACATCTCCATGCTCTGGTCTACTCGAAGGGTCTGCACACTGCGCTCATTGAACACAATGGGACTTACTTCTGAGTAGACATGCATAGGATCGTGCTGTTAGTAACTTTATAGCAAGACACCAACCCCACAACAATTCAGCACAGCTGTACTCAAAACACGTTGGGGGGAATCTGATTTTAAAAGATTTCCTCCTAGCACCCTTGGGAGAGTCCCTCTTCTGCTTTTGCTCACCCCCCCCCCCTGCAAGAACAGCAGTTCTTTCTCCTTCCCCTCACTCACCTTCATGAATTGCTCCATGGATTTGGAGGCCAACGAGTTAGAACGGAAGAGGGTATTTGGATCCGCTGAAAGAACAAAGAGGGATTTATTCATCATACAATGCTTGGTATTGTAAACCAGGCCCACATTAAGATCAAGAATATAAAGACAGGAAAGTAGGTGTAGCAGGAGTGGCTAAGAGTTATCCCAGCCAATCAGGGATCACATAGACACTGTGATAACTCCACAGCAAATCTTATCTCAGTCATGAACTCACTAGAGGGTTTTGGGCAAGCCAATTCTTCCTT
Organism: Plestiodon gilberti rubricaudatus; assembly: GCA_026170595.1. Classification (NCBI taxonomy): domain Eukaryota; kingdom Metazoa; phylum Chordata; class Lepidosauria; order Squamata; family Scincidae; genus Plestiodon; species Plestiodon gilberti. The sequence continues at coordinate 37,831,066 of JANXHW010000008.1, forward strand.
CGGACTCATCCTACCACATTTCTTCGCTGAAACAAATTCACATTCTGCTACCATAAATGCTAAACTTTTTACCTGTGTACCCCGCTACAGCAACATTTCATCGTCTCAATCATTATATTGATCTTTCTTATCAATTTTTATTACTTTCTTATCAATTTTTATTTGAATTATTATTGGTTATTTTATTACTTTCTTATCAATTTTTATTTGAATTATTATTGGTTATTTTATTACTTTCTTATCAATTTTTATTTGAATTATTATTGGTAACTTAGTCTGCTTCTGTGAGTCATGATAAAAGGTTTTGACCTTTGAAGACTAGAGAGCTTATGTAACAACTCTGCTGGTTTCTGACATGGCAGACACAATTTCAAGCACCTCTCTGAAACCATAAGGACTAGAAACCTGCTTTTATTTTGAAATGAGGTTCTCAGGAAGGTGTGTTGAGTGCCGAAGACCACTTCCTGTGGCCTTTCTATATTCCCATGAAACCACAGCATACATGCAGCCCTAGCTACTGTAGCTGTGTGGCTGAGCCACTGAACTGGGACCATGCGCAGACACCACTGAAGTATGAAGGAAGAGCACTCACTAGTTCTGGAAACCTCACGGAGGTTCAAGTAGTCCAAGAATGGCACCACCAGGCCTTGCCCAAGGAAGATCTTGACCAGCTTGGTGGCCACATCTTGGCGACTCTCCACCGAGCACACCTCTTCCAGCATGTCCAGGGGTGTGATTTCCTCCTTCTCCTGCAGTGCAACATAACATCCTCAAGGAACATGTGCATGTGTGAATTTAATATCTGCCCGTCCAAGGTGCCCAAAAATGGACTTGAGAGTGAAGTCCAGGAACTACTGTATGTGTGTAATCGATTTGGCGTGTAGAAAGGGCTTTCGATGCAAGTGGATGGCTCTCAGTGACTCCAAGAATCATCATGCCTTCCTGAGAATATAAGGGTTCTCTTGGACTTTGGAGTTTTTCAGAGCAACTCCAGTTTTCCCAGGGAGCTCTCCAAAGACCTGAAAAGACTGACTTGATAAAGACTTGCTTCCTGTGCGTCTGCGTCTGTGTGTACTCTCTCTCTCCCCACCCTCCCAGTCGGTTGCCCTTAGACTTAGCCCAGCACCCTGCAGATTTTCAGTCCAGACAGAGAAAGACACTGTGCTTCCCCCCCCCTCCATTTGCACAACCCCAGCCCTTCTGTCCATTCATTCCAAAGTCATCTCCTTCTGAGCTCTGAATCCGACACACCTCTCACCACAAAAAGTAGCATCTGGCCAAGAACCCACCTCTGGTGGGGACAGGATGGACTCCATCAGCATATCTATGAGTGGCTTGTAGTAACTGGAGGGCAGGACTCGATCCTCGGTGAGCCGAACCCTCAGCCTCAGGGCCCCCAGCTTCCCCCTGGAATCAGAGAACAGTTGGCACACATGTGATCTCAACATATAGGGTGTGACAATGACATTAAGAATATCTTCTGTAAAGGAACATGGGAAGGGTTGCAAAAACAGGCCTCAATCCTCATTGCTGCCACCCCCCTTCAGACATGCCTCTGAAATGGGACAAGACTGTTCTACCTTTAAAACAGGAAACTGGGTTAAATAAGCCTTTTAGTCCCATTCAACTCTAGGTGAGTTTGTGCCACAAAAGAAGGGTGCCAGAAGCCAATCTCTCGTCCTTTACTTCCTGCACCAGTCAGTCCCAGACTGACAGCATTGGCTTCCTACTAATTGAGCAAAGAGGCACCTTTTAAAGGGCCGGCTCTCCTACATTTAGCAGGGAGAAAGCAACTGTCCTTATTCTCCCCAGCACTAACTCTCTTTCCCAGGGGCTGTGCACAGCATATCCCACATGCATTTTGTTTTCTTTTAAGACTTTGAACCCCTTTGGTACAGGGAACCGCCCTCTCATTGTTTTTGCTAGGTAACATAAAGTAAAAAGGGGGCACTCGTCTTTCGGTGCTGCTAAGGCTCTGCGAGAGCAGCACCCCACATTTTACCTTCCCAGACATTCAGAAAGCACTAAGAAAAGAGCCACCAAACCAGGGGGGGGGGGAGAGAGAGAGAGAGAGCAGTGTGTGGAAGCACATCAGATCACCATGGGGTGGCCAGGATAGCGCCTTGCCCAATCGCCCTCCCCCTTCAACCTGGCTCAAATGCTAAGGCTGGAATAGGACAAACTAAGTCAAAATAATGGCAATCTGCCCTTGCATTCTTATCCTCAAATCACTTGATACATTTAAGTCCATGAGGCTGAATGAGCCAATCACCTCTGGGATTAGATTAGGCGGCCTGCCAGCTTCCACTGCGGCTGCTCTTCTCCCTACCTGGGTGTGGAAAAGGGGAGGAGAATGGAGCAAGAGCATTGAGGAGAGAAGAGTGGTGGGCTAGAGTGTCTCCTCCACACTTTCTCCTCTGCTCTGTTCCCCTCTCCCTCTGCCAGGATGAAAAAAAAAGAGAGGAAGTGCACGGGAGAAGAAGTGCGGAGGGGAAGAGTGAGGTGGAGGAGCGCATCAGAGAAACCCTTGCCCACCACTCTCTTCTCTCTTCTGTTCCGTTTCGAGGACCAGGAGGAAGAGGAAGAGGAGACAACCCTGAGCCCACCACCTCAGTTAGCCTTATCAAAGAGCCTCTGGTTCTTTCAATTGATAATCAATACCCCCTATGAACCCAGAAAGCTGACAGCTTGGGGACCAGGCCCTGTTTAGCCCGAATACTCCATGTTTGAAGAACACAGGAAGAAGTTCCACATTTACCCAGCATCCTCCTCTGCACTGGGAAAAGGCAGCAGCCGGTACCAGCCTTTGGGAGGGGCTTTCTGTAGGGCATCCAATGTAAACTCAACCTGTATGCATCAGAGAACAGGAACAGAGAAAAGAGAGAGGTCAGGAGTTGCTACAAAGGAAGGTGAACTGTGGGGCAGGAGTCCGAGTCTCCGGATGTCACATCCTAGATAACAGAAATGTCAAGGCCGAGGACAGCTCTGCAGATGTGGGGCAGTGGAAGTCTGCCTTGGAGATTCCAGCAGAGAAGGAGGCACAGGAACCAGTCTGAAGGAGATCATTGCAGGTTGTTGTCCCGTTCCCCCCCCCCCCAAAAAAAAAATCATACATGAGGGCAACTCCACTCCTAAGGAAGATGGATAGCTCAGCTCTGGACAACTCCTGAAAGGGGACTCAGTTGCCAGCTCTAGCTCCCATGGGTAGCCCTACCAGTGTCCTGGAATCGAGGCTGGCTTCGGCCTAGAGCAGACCCGAGCCGCTCCCAAGTGTGCACCGCGGCTGCCCAATGGGCTTCCGACTTCCGGAACTTCCAGTCAACGACGTGACAGAAGCTGGAACCCCATTGGGCAGCTGCGGTGCACACTTGGGAGTGGTTCGGGTATGCTCTAGGCCGAAGCCAGCCTCGATTCCGGGACACTGGTAGGGCTACCCATGGGGATCAAGGAGAGTCAGCAGATACGGTGACATCTCTCTCCAGACCACCACCCAGAATGTCCTCCCACTCATGGAGGCAGCACATTCACAAGACCCACTGTACCCTGACTGGAAAATCTAGAACTGGAGCAGGTAGTTCCAAAATTATCCCTGAGACCCAGCAGCAAAGGCCCAGGGTCCCCCTGGCAGCATGAGGCCTCCAATCCCTAAGCCCAGTGTTTCCCAAACTTTTTCGACCTGCGGCTCCCTTGACCACTGGCGACCATTGGCCGTGGCTCCCCATGACATTCTGTTGATGCCTGCCAATTGGCATTGCACTGTTTTCCGAGGGGATTCCGTGGTACTTGGCGGCTCCCCTGGCTGGTATCCGCGGCTCCTCTGGCTGGTATCCGCGGCTCCCAGTTTGGGAGCCACTGCCTAAGCCCATTCAGGAGGAGAGGAGACTGGAACCAACACACACTCTGGATCAGGACCTTGGATGTTTCAGGAAGAGGTGAGGCAGTAGGGCTAGCTATGGAGCTGCTCATTTAGGGGGCCTAGCAGTTGCTGATTCAACAGCTCCTTCACATCATCTCTTAGTTCAGACGACTCCTGTGCTGGACAGCTCCCCAGTTCTCCTGAAAACCTTGCTTCCTGACCTGCTGGACAGCTCCCTGGCCTCACCTGGAAGGTGGGACTCCGTGGTGGTGATGAGAATGGGATGGCTCCTAGCAGAACAGGCAAGGGACATTCTCTGCTCAGCAGTGTCAAAGTTTAAGACACCAAATCAGGGTGAAGTCTCTTTTCATCCCTGCAACTGTTCAGCGACAGCAGTGAATCTTCCCCTTGTCAAGAGTGGAGACCCACCGCAAACCCCAACTTCCAACATGGGGCCCACCTTCGAGAGCCTAGAGGGCAAGAGGCACGGACCAATGAGTGGCCACAGATTCTCTTCTTGTCCCAGCTGCTGGCGGCCAAGCAGCATGCACCGCAACTGTGTAATTCTGCCCCTTCTTTCCTTCTGGGCCAATTGGAAGTTGAAGAGGGGCAAAGCCTGGCATGGCTAAGGTGTATATATTCATCCATGAAAGGCAGAGAGGAGTAATGGCAAGGCAGAGAGGAGTAAAAGGAGCTTTGGCAGGGGGAACAGGCATATGGGTGGGAGACTGAGGGGACCCACTGAAGACTAGGGATTTGGCCAAAGCAATTCATAAGTCTCTAGTAGGGTTTAATTCATCTAAGACCTCCTAGCCCTGGCTACTGTTCAACTGTGTATGCTTGAGCCTCAAAACAAAATGGCGGCACCATGGTCAAGACATGACTCCTGTTGAAGGCCTCCGAGTTATGGGATGAGGCCTGGACCTTCAGGAGGCCTGCTCTGTTGTCAAGGCGCTAATTTAATCTCAGCCCACTGTCAAAGCAAGACCCACATTCCCCAAGGAGGAGGCACTGAAGTCCAGCCCAGGCTCCTCAAGGCCTGGTCTACTCAGGCCCTCCTTGCCACTCACCTGCCCCAAGAAGTCGTTCTTGCCCACCATATCCCAATCCCAGACTTCCACAATCAAGGGGGTTTCAGCTGCGGTCCCCTCCTCCAAGGCAAATTCCAGCAGCTCATCCCAGCGCGGGAAGCGGGTCTTCTTGATTATCTGTAGAGGCAGAAGGAAGACCTTTGAGCTGCAGAGTATCCTGGCCAGAAAGGGGCTTTATCATTGCATTGATTCTTACTAGGGCATTGTCTCACACCCAAGACAAAGGCGATACTCACGGCTGTTTCGAGGACCTGCCCATTCCACAGCACACGAACAAAGGGATCCGAGGTGCCAGAGCTATCTCGTGGAGCAAGGTCCCTAAGGGGAAGAAGGCAGCAGATAGACACCAGCAGGTATTCCGGGGAAAGCTGGGGCTCCTTGCAACATCTGGAAACAGGGCTTGCTCGCCCCCGACTGGGTGTGGCTCGCCTAAGGCCACCGTGAGCCGTCAAAGCAGAGGCGGGATTCAACCCAGGGAAATCCCGATTCACAGCTCCGGCTTTGAACCGCTACCTCGCACCAGCTCTCCACCTGTTCCCCCTCGTTTAGAACTACAGGCTCCCTTCCACGGCAGATGGCTGTGCTTCTATGCAGCCCTGGAATTAAGGGCTGCATTTTTATTTATTTTAGGAATTAAGCAAGAGAGGAGGGGAGTAGCAGCATTTCCCAAACCTTCCCAGAGAGTATTTTGAGAACCCAATGCAAAACAGTACATTCCAGGGGTGTGTGTGTGTGTGTGTGTGTGTGTGTGTGTGTGTGTGTGTGTGTGTGTGTGTGTGTGTGTGCGCGTGTGTGTACACGTGTACACTTTCATCAAGCTGGGGCATCATCCTCAAGCATACCTGCCCACTGTGGCTGGCCCCCTCTCCGTCTGCCTCTGCCACCACCATCGCCACCCCAACCATCCTCTCCTCTCCCATTGGCCACTCGGTTGCCTAGGCACCCATTTCGGTTTCCAGGGAAGCAAGATGCCTTCTCTTCGGCTCTGATGAGCTGTCTCTCCAATGAGACACGGCAGAAGGCCAGAACACAGTTTGTTTTCCTACTCTCCCCCCGTGGCACATACACATACTAGGTCTTCTCCCCCCCCCCCACACACACCACAAACCTTTGTGCGCATTCAGGCTTGCAAAGCAGAGTGGCAAGCCAGCCACCTGAGGCAGGATCCTACCAGCACCTCTGCAAATTGGATGCCTCAAGGCCCAGCCCACCTTCCTTGAAGGCATGTCCTTTCTAGGATGGAAACTCAGTGCTCAATCCCAGCTTGGTGGAATTTTTAAGGCCAAGAAACTATCGCCTCTGCAGTGCTGCTTAGGGCTAGCCGAAGGCTGGACAAACTGGAGGACTGTGGCTCAGTGGTCATGCACCTGCTTTGGTTCCAGGCTCCAGGGACCACTCAGCATCTGAGATGGGACACCAACCCCCCCCCCCCCAAATCCAGCAGTGCATCAGTGGCCACTAGATTCCAAAGGGGAACGCAGCAGAAAAGGAAGTGCGGAGGAGAAGAAAACGATGGGCTAGAATGTCTCCAAAACTCTAGCCCACCACTGTCTTCTCCTCCACATTTCATCTGCTCTGTTCCCCTTATAACAAAGGGCGAGGGGCTGCTCCTTTCTGTGGTTTAACATCTTATTCTCCTCCTTTGTGCACCCTGGTGCGTGAAAGGGAGGAGGTTCACTTGACACCCGCTTTCACCTCCTTCAGGAGGCTGCTTTGGTGGTGCTTCCCTCTCCTGGGGGAACGCGGAGCTCCTTCCTCCAGTGTTATATATGGTATAGCAAGGGGTACATGCTCTCCAAGAGCTCGCCTCTTCCCACATTCTTGCCACCATGCCATGGGCCAGCAATCCCAGAGTTCTCACCTGAATCCTCAGTCGATCTCTCCACACCTCCCAACAGCAGATTGATCCCCATCCTCAGAAAAGAGGCGTTCGGGGCAGCTGGGGCCCCAGGGACGAGAGGCTCACCCAGACACCATTCTTCATTTTCAAATCCAGGGATAAAGAAGATTAGCAGCAGTAGTGGAGGAGGCGGGCAGCAGGCACCCTCACTAATCTGCCACCTGAGGCAATGGCCTCAGTTGGCCTCAGTGATGGGCCAGCCCCATTCAAGCAGTTATCTATCCTTCTCCTGTACTAGGAAGTAGTGTACCCATTTTGCCACAGCCAGGAAAACCTCATCTGAGCTGAAATTTTAGTCAAGAATTAGGGCATCCAGGGTAACACTGTGCTCCTCGCCATCATCGCCCCCTCCCCCCTCATCAAACCTTTTCACAGCTCTCTGTACAACATTTTTTCATGAGCTGTTAATTATCTCACATCAGAAGAGATTTTGGAAGGGGGGCGGGGGAAGAATGAGAATTCACACTCCTCGTTTCAACAACCACAACACCTTTTGGTGACAACACTCTCCTCTGTTCGCACACCGGCGGGGGGAGTGAGGAGGCCAACCCCACTCCGAGTGCCCATCTGTCTGAACAATTCAGAACTGGCAAAAGTCAGCAGACTAGACGGTCCACAAAAGATGGGGACTGCCGTTTTGCTTGTTCCTGAAAGGCTGGGTGCTTCCCCCCTCTCCAGCGCAGGGGTGCACAATCGCATGGACTGCTTTTCAGCCCAGGCACAAAGAACAAACACTATTCACCATCAAGGTTTAACTAAGACACAGAGTTGGCACTGCCCTGTGACCTTCTGTTCCGTTTTCGTAGTGTGTGGGTCCTTGCCCTAGACTGTGTGGGTCCTTGCCCCAGTGCCATTATGGGCCATCCATCATGAGGGCAGCCCAGAGGACAATTTGGCGGTGGCCACCCTTCTTTACCCACAATGCAATGCCCCCATCATGGTATCAGGAGGTGTGGCCGCAAGCATGCACCGTTTAGTGTGTGCTCCAGCGGAGTGTGTGCTCCATTTTGAAAGGCATAGAAAAAGAGGAAGGGCTGCGAAACACGGCAGAGGGAGGGAACATTACAGCAGTGGGGAGGAGCAAGAGACCAAGGGAGGACCAATTGGAAGGTCAAGGGCTTGATCAAACTGCCCCCCCTCCAAAGACCCACTCTCTGTTCAAATTGACTCTTCCTGCACTGCGACTCCAAAATGCAAAACAAAACAAAGCCATGATCCACTTGCAGTTGGGGGCCCCGACCCACATATCGCCCACATATCGAGGATCTCCAGTTCAGGAGGAAAAGTTCCCCTACCTGGCTTCAATGACGTGGCAGCAGAGCACTGGTTTGTGGGCTTCCTCCAGCACCTGCAGTTCCAAGGAGATCTCCCCTTGCACCTCTTCATTGGGGTTCACCTGGCTCAAGTTGATCCAGCTGTCAATTCCTGCCAGAGGGAAAGAACATGTGAATCTTTGTTCCAATCAAAACAGCACCCACGAGGACTGCCACCAACAACCTGACTAGAACCATCAATATGGAGCATCAAGGTGAAGGAATGGGGTAGCAAAGCTAGCCTGTAACTAAGGGAGGGATTCCTGAAATGGCGCCAAGTGTGAGAAAGGCATTGAGGGTCAGTTTTAAATGTTCTTAAATCCAACACACTTTTTAAGGATGGAGCCACAACGCAACAGGAGACACTATCCCCAGCCACAAAAAATAAAAAAAATAAAAATAAAAAATAAATTACTCCACCATAACACTAGGGGCCTCTAGACTACAGAAGACTTCCACCAGTTCAGACCAGGAACCCAATTTCTTGAGCATCAAGTTGCAATAATGGGACCCACTTCTATTTATTTATTTATTTTAATGCCTGAAATTCTGAGCCTTCCCAGCTTCCTCCTAGCAAGCGACAAGTTGGGGGGGGGGGCACGATGCCACAGATTGTATGCAAGGTCCCATAACCACCGCCAACCCCTCCCAGCGGAGTGTCTGCCAGCACCTACCCCGCGGTTGGGAAGAGATGAAGTCTTTGCCGAGGGAGATTTTGCCAATGACGTCATCATGCCTGCAAGGAGACGAGAACAGAAACGGCATAGGTTGGGACTCCAAAGGAGAGGGAACGCACCATAAACCAAGAACAAAAGCTCAGGTGGGCACAGGTAGACTCAGACTTTGAAATAACATGTGGAATTAACATTTAACACAGCATCCAGGAACCTCCATTTTAAAATGTGCGATTAAACTAACACACGCATCATTGTAGATGTCAACATCAGTTCTCTGGCATATCTCTTGGTCACACGAGACTTCTGGTGCAGTGCTCCTGCCTGTCCAGCAGGGGCACCCTCACACACAGGAAGTCTAGTGTGACCAAGAGGTTCAGGGAATGGCCCAACCAGGTGTGGACCTTCAACCAGGGCTTGATCTGTCTGACCCCTGGCACCACCTCTGTGGAAAAAAAACCCACAGCAGGACTGGCAGAGGTAACAGATTCTCTCTGGGTAGAGAAACCTACATATGGGGGAGGATGGAGGCTGAGAGGGAGTGGCTCGCCTAAGGTCATCTGGTGAGTCAGTGGGAGACGAAAGATTTGAAGCAAGCAATTTCTGATTCTCAGGCCAGTCTCTTAGCCACACATAGTCTTCTGGCATCTTGCACAGTACACATTATGCACAAATTAATCTGATTCAATTGAAAGAACAGATAAGGGGCTCTGCATTGTACATGTGGGGCTGCCTTCCAAATTTCCCCCGCGGATACTTAGGGGCACACTGTAAGGAAGGGTCACCACATTGGGCGGCCGTTGCAGCCAAGGGATGTGTCTTCCAAATATGATGTCATTGGTAGAACATGCAAGTTAAGTGCTAAAAAGCATCACGGAACAGCTCGTGCTCAGTGCTGGAAAAGTGAGAAACTGGGGCCAGATTTTTGTACATCTGCTGGACGTGCTGTCGGATGAGAGACTTCTCCAGAGCGCTACAAATGTTAATGCTCATATTACAATAGTGCTAGTTCTCTTGTGCAGAAGTTCAGATTTGGGTAGGGACCCGGCTACGGACTTGCAGAGACAAACATGCCTTTGGCACGGAGATCGGGTTCAGAGGCTCTCCTCTCTGGGTGCCAGAGAAAAGAAACTCTGATGACCAGAGAAAAGAGGGCCTTCTCAGTGGGGGCACCCCGTTTGTGGAATTACCTCTCTCCCAGCTCACCTGGCACCTACATTGCTCTCCTGTTAATGCCAAGCAAAATCCTTTTTATGCTCCTAGGCTTTGAACGTTGCTTTAAATGCGTTTGTCACTTTTAAAATCTTATTTGGACTGGATACTCCTATTTGATTTTTAATGACAATTTCGTTTTTATAATGTTCGGAAATGTGTCTTGTTTTTTTCCTTCCTCTGTAAACTGAATGTTTGATTGAAGGGCCGTACTAAAACAACAAAATCTTTATTTCGAGCATCATTTATTTCAAGCATGGTTTCGTGAGTTGATCTAGTTATACACTTTGCTGACTTATTTAAAATGCAGCTGATATAAAATATCACATGAAACCAAAACAACACAAAACATTTCTTTGTTTGGAGGCACCCACAACTACGTTTGCTCGCAGTCATCCCTTGTCAATGCCTCTTTCTGTTTCCACCCGCACCCACCCCCTGTAGTCTAAAATGTATGATTGTAAGCACCTTGGGGCAAGGACTCATTTTGCTAACGTTACTCTGCTTATGGTACTGTTTACATTCACAACCACAACCATTTCCTGTGAGCACCTATATGGAGTGTCCCCAGATAGGTGCAACCCATGTCGCCCATTTCACAGAAGGAAAAGTGGATAGGGCTAGACCTGCGTCCATGTCAACACCCAGTTCTATTCCTACCACCTCTGTTCTCTCCCCACCCATCCCACTTACCCAATAGTATCTTCATCCAGAACATAAAACGAGAGATTGTGGAACCCCAGGGGAAGGTGCAGGGTATATTCCTCCCCCCAAAAGGGGTTCAAATTCTTCCACACAGTTGCAGTCCTGCAAGGGCAAAACAGAGGGACCATCAGTACCACAATTCTACACACATATGTGTCAGGCCACATAGTGGCACCCCGGCCAGGAATTCACCTTGAGAGGTTCGGTTAGACTCCTCTTTCTTGCCGTTTTGTCACCATTTGAGTTTTTTTTTTTTTGTCTGCGCCTGCGAGCCTTGAATTCTTTTACAGAAGGAAATGTCATATTTACACCAAGGTCTGCCCAAGTCCTCTTGCAACCTGAGATAGCACGCCAAAGGCGACCACGCCCGTCGCGTGCCCACGCCAAGAGCCTGTGGTGTGCCAGCCACAGCCTCTGCTGCCGAGGAAGTGTGGAGGAGGCACTCTAGCCCCTCCCTCTTTTCCTCCACACTTCCTCCTAATACAGGGAGCAGGAGGAGGGGCAGCAGCAGGGAAAAGGTGACAGGAGAGAGGTGGGTTCCTCTGTCAACCTCATGGAGAATTTTCCAACCTGACCCCCTATAGCGTTCCACATGCTCCTCCTATATCCTAGAATCAGGACCTCAAGAAGGAACGTTGCAGCTTGTTTTCTCTTCCTGGTGCAGCGCAGCCAGGGACCATAGCTCAAAGGAGGAGCTCAATGCTCTCAGTACCAGCTCTCCCTTCCCCAGTTAATCGTTTACTTGTCCAAAGATAAATCTTTACAGTTCAATCTTTCTCTCTCTTCCGAGCCCCTTGACATGTCGTTAAGTTGCTCCTTAGCAAATATTTGACGAGGGACGAGATGAGGAGGGCGTGTTGAGGCTGCGGGTGGCAAAACCCGAAGCCCAGGATCGCTCGCCACCTTCCAACGTCTCGATACATGGAAAGAGAAATGAGCAGGGTTCCTTAAGTCAATCTGCTGCCCAGCTGACCATGAAGCAACACTGTCACCCATTTCACAGAAGGAAAAGTGGATAGGGAAGGCATTCACCTCCCTCTTCATTTCATGCTGGTCAGGAACCAGGAATCAACATGGGCTCTCTCACCCTGTCTACACTACATACTTACAATGGCGTTGTTCCGGTTTGGTATGGCTTCCCCCAAAGAATCCTGGGAAATTGTCGTTTGGTGAAGGTCCTGAGAATTCTGTTACAGGCCCCTGTCCTAAACCTTTCCCAGAACTCCAATTCCCAGGATCCCCTGAGGAAAAGGGAATGACTATTGAATTCAGTTTCACTACAGATATGCCCTCTAGTCTCTCAGGGCTGTTCCAACAATTGAGGTTATTGCCTAATGCAGGGGTTCTCAACCTTTGGAGGCCCGGGTACCCCCTATCACGGTCCAATTTTCTGACGTACCCCTGCTAATTAATTGCTAATTAATTGGATTAATCAATTAATTAGCTAATTAATCATTAAATAAAAAGTAGTAAAAATTTTAAATGTGAAAAAATGTCTTAACTGTGTGAGTGTGTGAGAGAGAGTGTGTGTGACAGACAGACAGACAGACAGAGACAGACAGACAGGGGGGATTGCATTTAAGTTCTAATTAACAAGTAATTAACTACTGCTTGATGCTGATAAGGGGCAGGCTCTGGTGTACCCCCTGCCATTAGTCCGCGTACCCCTAGGGGTACTCATACCACAGGTTGAGAACCCCTAGCCTAATGTGATAGAAGAACGGCAGGGGGCTGCCTCCACTCGCCTCTGCAGCTCAAAAAGAGTCCCCTTGAAAAGAGGGGAACAGTGCAGAAGAGGAAGTGTGCAGCAGGTGAGAAGAGTGGTACGCTAGAACATCCCTGACATTCCTTGGACACTCTAGCCCTCCACTCTCTTCTCTTCCACACTTCCTCTTTCCTCACAAATCCAGGGAATGGGAGGAGAAGGAGTGGGCAGTGCATCACTTGGGTGGCACCTCAGGCACCAGGAGATTGTGGGCTGGCCGTGGCATCAGCTCCTCATTCTCGTGGCTAAGTTCAGGCCACGAGCCACAAGAAAACCAGCAGCAGTGAACAGTCTGTGGAGCCTGCTCGGGGAGTACCAGCTTCCTCCTCCCAAACTGCCAAGCGCCTTGCAATGGATTAACCTCATCCCCTGCGGGCAACAATATGTCCTTGTTAAGTGTACTTCTGAATTCCTCTGTTGGCTGCCAAGCAGGGTGCCATGCTAAGCAGGCTCAACACCCTGTTATTCATAATCCCTGGGGAAAGGCAGCTCCTTCCTGGCTCAGAGTTTCAGCGGCGCAACGTCACCAACAAATCCAGGATTTGGAAGCCTGGCACTGAATGCCCTCCGCCAGGCTCCACTGCCAGTGGAGCTGGGAGTCGGGACTCTCTGAACATTCATAATCACAGGCAGAGAGGCCTTTAGAAAAAGAGCATAGCAAGAACAGTAGGATTTCTATGCTGGGTGGGAGCAAAAATCCTTCTAGCCCAGTATCCTGTTTCCAACAGAGGATGGCCACATGCCCCAGTCAGAGAAGCTCCCAAAGCAGGGCACAAGGACAACAGCTCTCCCTACTGCTTGTCCCCAGAATGTAGTGTTCAGGTATACAGCCATGGCTAAGGCCTGAGGACTTCCCCTTCTCTGTGAAGCTGTCTAATCCCCATCAAAGTCAGTGACCATCACCAATTTCTCATACATTGCTCCTTATGCCTCAATCGGTCTCCCCTTTGCTGTTCCTCAAGGTCCTCCTCAAGCCCCTTGTGAAGAACTACTTAATGTCCAAAGTCTTTTTTTATTTTTTTACACAAATGCTCTGAGTTCAAGTTCTCACAGAGAAGATCAGGCTGCATTACTTTAGATGGCAAATCGTCCAAAGACCTCCTGGGGGTGATGTACCAAATGCTGCCCCACCTTCTCTGGTGGTGGGCAACTCCCACTACTGCTCCTCCTCCTCAGATGCAAAAAAGAAACAGGAAGCATGGAGGAGAGGAGAGTGGCACAGGAGCATGCACAGAGTGGCGGAAGTGTAAAAGGGTGAAAGGAGAGGGGATATAGGACCACCGGTCACCAACCTATTGCTGTGGTCATATAGAAACCGAGCCACTGTCGCCACTCCGGGGCGGCTGAGCGAGATTTAGATGTTTCAAACCTCTGTGGCGTGACTCTTCCTTACCTGGCTACGACCTCGTTGTCAACCTTGATGATGCAGTAGGGGTCGCTGGTGCCAGACCTTGGGGAATCAAACACACTTGGGTGAGTATTTAACAAGCCCTCCTCTTTGGGTCTGGATGGACTCTTTGAACAGACTACCAGGAAGGATCCAAAAGCCCAAGTCGGGCGGTACCATTAAACATAAGAACATAAGAAGAGCCCTGCTGGATCAGGCCAAAGGCCCATCTAGTCCAGCTTCCTGTATCACACAGTGGCCCCACCAGATGCCTCAGGGAGCACACAGCCAACAAGATAACCTGTTTCCTGCTGCCACTCCCCTGCACCTGGCCATTGCTTAGGGCCAACTAAAATGACAGAAAATCGTGAGTGAGCTTTTGGGTTCATTGCTGCTCTCTTTCAGGCTGTATATTAAGCAAAGACGGAGTGGGGGGGGGACACGGAGAAGCCCCAATGCCTGCAGTCTCTGACCGTTTTAAAACCAAACAGAAGATGTTCAAACCCAGCCTTTGTTCCTGCTACTGTAACTACGTCTAACATAAGAACATCAGAAGAGTCCTGCTGCATCAGGACAAAGGCCCATCTAGTTTCTGGATCTCACAGTGGCCCCAGCAGATGCCTCAAGGAGCACACAAGACAACAAGAGACCTGTATCCTGTTGCCACTCCCTTGCATCGGGCATACAGAGAAAACCTACCTCTAAAACCAGGAGGTTGATTATATGGCTTGTAACTTGTGATGGACTTTTCCTCCATGAATCTATGCAATCCCCTTTTCAAGGCATCAAGACCAGGTGCCATCACCACATCCTGTGGCAAGGAGTTCCACAGATTAATTACACGTTGGGTGAAGAAATATTTTCTTTTGTCCGTTCCAACTCTCCCTCCACTCAATTTTAGTGTATGTCCCCTGATTCTGGTGTTGTGTGAGAGGGAAAAGAACTTCCCTCTATCCACTCTCTCCATCCCATGCATCATTTTATAGGTCTCAATCATGTCCCCCCTCAGGCACCTTTTTTCTAGACTGAAGAGCCCCAAACGCTGCAGCCTTTTTTCATAAGGGAGGTGCCCCAGCCCACTCATCATTTTGGTTGCTCTCTTCTGCACCTTTTTCCAGTTCCACGATATCCAATCAGAGCTTTAACCAGTTCTGTAGCTCTTCAAAATACTTGATTAATTCCATCGCTGTCTCCAGTGTTTAGAGGCAATGGTTCTTGTGGGTCAGACCCGGCTTTTGGGGTTCTTTGTTCAGCATCAACCAAGAGGACAGAGAGATAAAAGGAAACTCGCAGGTCTTCATTTCTCCCCGCTATGCGCCTTTCTGCACGCGTGGCCGAGCCCTCGCCAGCTGGCAGCTTGTTGTGAAGCCCAGCCCCTCCTCCCCCTTCCATTATTTATAGATTAATATCAGGCAGAATTGTAACCTGATAAGTTATCGCTGTAACTCAATTCAGCCTCCTGGATGCTCATAGGGCAAGCTGGACGGCTCTCGCCCGCCGTACAAAAATTAAAAGAGAGCGCCGTGCAGGAAAGAGCGTTCTCTAGGATTCGGCAGGGCCACGAGATGCTGTTCGTTTCTGTGGAGATGTCAGGATTTAATGACCGGGCCTTTAGAAGAAGCTCTTTCCCGCTCCATCCTCTCCACTCCCCAAAATCAGTCTCGTTTGCCAGCCTCTGAAACGAGCCACACAAAGAGCTGTCACGACAGCCATGGAAACCACAAAAGGCCATGAGCCACGCTCAGCTCAGAGCTGAATCTCCCCTTTGCTGACTCGGGAGAACAGCTGTGTATGCTAACGGCTACGAGTAGCTCCAGGACCCGTTCGAGGTCTGGGTTCAAAACCTGTGCCTGGAAACAGAAGCACTGCATGACGTATTTGTGTAACCAGTGGTGGCTTCTGCTTTGGGGGCGCCCTGGAGCAAAAGCTCTGCCATCCCCCCATGGTTTGGAAAGCACATGAGCATGCCAGCTTCCCTGCCCCCCCCCATGTCCAGGACCCACGGCATTCCTCCATCACTTCCTCTGCTATAGTTACAAGTAGTGACACGAAGGAAAATTCACACCTACTTCTGCCACCCACTCACCAGTGCCTGCTAGAAAGACTCCCTGTTGAACCCTGGGCCCTGGCTTACCGGCTGATAATGCAGAGGTGGGAGGACTGGTAAGATGGCCCTGGGAGAAGAAGGGGGCAGTCGACTGTTGCAGTCAACAGCCGTGGGGGTCAGGACAGTTGGGAGATGTAAGATGGCATTGGAGGAAGATGGCGACAGTCCCCACATCTCCTGGTAAGCATCCCAGCTGGTGGTGAAGAGAAGGGGCAGCAGTGGACCCACAGCAGCTCAGGGGGTGGCCTAGCATGGACACGGGCTCCTGGCGCGGACCCCATCAGGCCCCACTGTTGTCTGCAAAGACACTCAGCTGGATTTCTCTAGAAAACTCACAGATAGGGTGCCACGTTATCCGCCTTCCCCTTCTGCTAGTCCTCAACGTCTGGTTTTCAAAGATAGACTGCCTGCGTGCATGGAGGTTCCATCACGCTATCATGGCTAATATGTGTGGTGCCGCCAGGGCAGGCCCAACACTTCATAGCTTCTCTCTTCTATTTTGTAGGGGAGAGCAACTCTCACATTAATCTCTGCATAGGCTATTGCACCTGTCTCCTATTTAAGAGAGTGACGCTCTCTGGGACAGGAAATCTTTTTTGCAGAGTGACTTGGAGGAGTTGGCGTGGCCCGCCCCATCTAGGATGGTCGTGTCATGCAGCCCCTCCACTCTCATCACAACCCTTCACATCTGTAGAGCTCCTTCTGAACACACAAAGCGTATCACAGGCACGATCCTGCTGGAATCCTGACAGTAACTCTGTAAGGCAAAATATTCTCTCCCCCCCCCCCCAATTGCAGACAGGAACGTTGAGGCTGAGACAGAGTGGGTGGATTGAAATGGCCACTTTGAGTCACAGGCTAGCGGAGGTGGCATGCTGGGGGGGGGGGTGGCAGGACGATCCTAGGACTTCTCACCCTAAACGTCTTAGGGGCTAGCAGCCTGCCCCACCTTCAGTGCAACAGAATCCAAGGGGATATGGCACCCGGCTACCCCATAACCTTCTCGCATGCTCTCCAAATGAGTAAGCAGAGGCTGGGAACCTAGACTTAGCTTACCTTCTCCTCCTCCTCCAGCAATAAAGCTGGCAGCCACTGGCTGCCACTGCCAGGGCCAGCCCATATGTGAGGCCAACTGAAACAGTTGCTTCAGGTACAAAATTGGCAGAGGATGCATTGCCCACCTCTGTCTGCCCCCCCCCTCCACTGAGAGGAGCAGAGGCTGGCACATCACCTAGTAAGGGTGGGCCCACTGCCTCAGGCGCCAGGAGTGCTGGCTGCTGCCGCCACTACCACCCTCACCACTGCCATTTTTTTGTAACTCAACTGGGACCAGTTGGTCTAAAGCTTCCAAGTGCGTTCATAGCATAGGTAACATTTAAACAGGGAGCTTCCAGTTCACAGCTCAAACCCGCCACACGCCACACCAGCTCATACACTGGGAACCAATTAAGTGGTCGAAGGATTTTCCCTACCAAGAAAGGCTCAATGAACTGGTGCTTGTTCTTATCTTGGGAACAGGATAAAGTAGGAAGCATGCTAGAGATTTATACATTATGATCATTTCAATATACACATACTCTACGCACTGCCTCTCTCAACCAACACGAGTTCAAAGTACGGTAGGAGAAATGGAGACAGAAATGGTTCTCTGTCCCAAAAGAGGTTCTCGGAGTCTTTCCTTTGCTTTTTCAAAGGACACAAGAGAGCCTACAAACAGCGGTTGGAAAAGATGCTATGCAGGGGTGAAGAGGGACAGGAGGTGCCCCCCCTGCTAAATATAAGTGATCCACACACACACACACTCACACACACACCCCGTGCCTCTTTGCTCCAAAATAGCCACCACAAGTTTTTTGTTTGTTTGTTTTTTAAGGTTGCATAGCCTGGCAAAATAATTAATTTATTTTCCCTCTTTCTCACATAACGTTAGAACTCATGGTCCATCCCAAAATCGATGGGTAGTAGAGTCAGGTCAAACAAGACTACTTTTTTTTTTTTTCACAGTGCAGAAAGAATGCAGGTATTCAAAAAATATATACAGTATTAGAAAACTTCATAATTTGCATTGCCTCCCTCTCTACCTCCAGCCAACCTCGCAACCACCACTACTAAAAGTACAATACCTTCTTAGTGGACCTCATTGTAGTCAAAATGGGGCAGACTGCTAGTCCCTAAGGTTTAGGGTGAGAATTTTAAAGATTTTTATCCCCATTCCCTAACACTAAAAGTTCCGGTCGTTCAAACGAGCCCAATAGCAAGAGATTTGGGACAGATCAAACAACGCCTTTCTTTCGAGAGACCAGGGGTAAGTTAATAATTCAAGGTTATAGATGGCCACTGGCTCCCAGTGCAATCTTAGCCATGTTTATGCTGAAGAAAATCCCATTATGTTCAATAGGGCTGACTTCCAGGAAGGGGTACATAGCCGCATTGCAGCCTCAGAGTGACTTTTGTACACCACAAGTCTGAGGTATGCCTACTCAAAAGTCAGCCCACTCGAGTTGAGGGATACTTACTCCCAGGGAAGTGTGGCTAGGACTGCAGCCTTAGCCACATTTATGGAGGACAGATCGGTCGGTCCTCGACTTTGAGAGGTCAAGGGAGGGAACCTCCAGGGTCCAGCGCAGTGTACCTCAAAGAAGGGCAAGTTAAAGAAGGGGGGAAGGGGCAAGCTCAGCAGCGTAGCTTCGGATGGCGGACACGCGTGTGGGACGGGGGGGTGCGCTTGACACGCGACGACGGGGCGAAGCCACCACTCACACGTCCTTGGCGGGCAGGTCCCTTCCCTCCACCACGCGGAAGTGCAGCGACGCTTTCTTGGCCATGCCGGGGCAGAGCGAGGAGGGCGTCCAGCTGGCTGCGCTCAGAGCCGGTCTGCCGGCTTCATGGAGCTCCGGTCCTCGACGGCGGGGAAGCCGAGCGGCGGGAGACGCCTCCCTTCGGAGCCGCAGTGACAGTCCTCCGGCTTCCCAGATTCCAAGCGCCAAAGCAGCGCGGAAAGTCCCCACGCCAGCCAAGCGCGCAGGCAGGTGAACCGGTCCGCCCAGGTGGCGATTTCTGCCGGCTCCGCTTGGCTGGGCTCCCCGTTCTCCTCCCGCTCCGGCTCCCCTCGTGCAAATGCAACGCTTCGGGATCTGTGGAAGCGCTACAGGTTGCCCGGGCGGAGGAGTGACGCTAGCCCGCCGCCTAGCGGCCGCAGGGGAAAACAACCTGACTCCGGCAGCGCTCCGCAAAAGGAGCCACCCTTGCCCTGCCCAGAGAGAGGATTGAGGATGACACAAAAAACCTTGCTAGGTCTCTACCCCGCCCCCCAAAAGCCTCCTTTCGTTCCGCGTTCCTCTCCGAATAGGCGTCGATCTCGTTCTTTATTTTGCTTATTCTGGATTGATCAAGGCATTTCTAGCCCACTTTGCGTAGCTCAGGTGTAATATAACAGGCGCACAGCACAGGGATGGTGTCAAGAGAGATTTCTGCGTCAGACCTCAGTAACAATATATACACTTCCCTGTTTTCAGGGAGACAAGCTATTTACATTTCAGTCTTTTGAAACCAGGTAGGTGGAAAGATAACAGAGATCTGTGAATGAGAGGCCTTGCAAAAGCAGTGTTGTCTCCCTTTCTCTGGAGCTGGCCGGCCCCATCCATGAGGCAGACTGAGGTGGTCGCCTCAGGCAGTGGATTGACAGGGGGGGGAGTGCCCAGTGCCAGCACACCTCTGCTGCTCCTCCCCCCACTCTTTGGATTAGAAAGGGGGGTGGAGCAGAAGAGGAAGTGTGGAGGAGAGGAGAGTGATGGGCTAGCTAGAGCATTGAAGACTCATCTCCTCCACACTTCTTCTTCCGTTCTATTCCCCTCATTCTTTTCAGATCCAGTGAGTGGGAGGAGCTTCAGCAGAAGCAATGGGCACCTCCCCAACACCCTGCTTCCTGATCAGGAGGAAGAGTAGAAGCAGGTGCCGCCCCCCCACTAGTCCACCCTAGCCTGAGGCAACTCTCTCAGTCGGCAACAGGGATGAACCGGCCCCAGAGATGTTGACAATGCTTCTCTTGCAAGTGGAGCATAAGCATATATTGGCAAGTCATTATTTTGGCTTCATTTGAGTCTTGGGCCTTAGAGAGGGTCGATCTTTAAAACACATCAGAATTAAAACGTTTATGCTCCTGTTTTTGTAAACCCGAGGCAACAGGGATCTCTGAAGGAGTGATGGATGCCTCTTCTTGAGAAACAAACAAATTTCCTTAGAGAAGCCGCTCTCGAGCCTGGAAATGTCTTCTAAAGTTTGGCACCCACACACCGAAATTAAGAGTGCCACCGATGATGACTGAGAAAAGGATGCGGGCCGGAAAAACAGGATGTTTCTCCTCTCATTTCCTCCTCCTCCTGCAGAACATTACAGGGCCAAATGCAGAGCTGTGTATAAGTAGGGTTACACCATATTTTTTCAAATTAAATAGTCACCCCCCTCATCCTACATGGGGTGAAGCAGTACACTAGGTGGGGGTGACTACAACCTTGGGTTTATTGTGGCCCACTTTGAATTGCCTGCATTGGGGCAGATAGGTAGGATAAGAGTCCTTTCAATAAAGAAACAAAATACTTGTGTTGCAAACCATTTTGGCAATTAAATTAATTGCAAATCTTCCTGTTGGGAAACTGGGACTAGACCAACCTGGAATGAATAGGAAATGAGATTGCTGTTTGCCTCTATGCTCAACGGGGTTTGCCCTGAAGTCCCACAAACCTTGCTACGTTTCTTATAAAACCCAAACTGGGGGCAAGGCCACCTGTAAAAAAATGCAGACCTGGGGGGGAGCTTTGGCGATCCAGGAGCCCTGGCTCGTGCTTGGTAGCTCAAGTGGCCAGTGAGGGGGACAGGCAGATCTAGGGGTCTGGAGCTGCGGATCTCAGCCTTGTAGAAGGTCCTTCTACAAGCTTTCAGCTTTTTTTTTAAACTAGTCTCCTCATTTTGGGGAAGCCTGCCCTTCGGAAGTCAAGGGTTTTCGTGTCAGATTTGCTCGGCACTCTCCCTCCGACATGCATGGCGATGGGCTTTTGGCCTGATCCAGCAGGGCTCTTCTTATGTCCTCTCGGAGAAGGAGCTGGAGCTGGAGCTGTCGAGGCTGCACAAGACCACCTCTGCCCTTGAGGCGGAAAAAGAGGCCTAGGGCTTCAACAGGAAGGGCTTGAAGTAGGAGCACATGCATCAGCTACAATAGAGGAAACTGGCAGAAGATTGCCAATGGCTGTCTCAGGGCAGGGGGACGGGGCTTGCTGGCCTGCGGACACCTTTATCCTAGTGTCTTCCTGGGGCTGGGTCCCAGTGGTAGATTGCCTGCTTTGCGTGCAGAAGGCCCTGGGTTCAATCCATGTTTGTGCATTGCCAGACTGGCCTAGGAAAGACCCCTAGTGAGTTGCTGCCAGTCAGTGTAGACATTGCTGAGCTGGATCGACCAATCGCCTGACTCAAGAAGCAGCAGCTTCCTCTGACCTAGCGCATGTTTGTATTTTATTGAGTTCAGATATTTATACCCCAGGGCTATGTCTGCAACAAGGCTGCCTAGAATTTTGCAAATAACGTATCAAATCTCACAACTCCAGTCGCAGATAGATCTAACCCGTGAAGTCTCATGAAAAAGAGAGGCTTTCAGAGCACACTTTAAAATGGGGCAAGGTCTTGATGAGTCTCCCTGGGGAAGAGGGAGTTCCAAGGGTGGAGTCACCAATAGCCCCATATAACCCAACTGTGATCACCTTGCAGTCACCTCCTTATCATACTACCTATGCCATAGGGGCTGGGAGAAATGTTCCCCACCCTACCCTCCATGAAGCTTAACAGAATTGCTAGATTGTTCTACAGGAGTATCTTGTTTCCTGGGTACGGCTATGAAGGGTGGCAGTAAAGCAGTTACGGCTTCTTGTATTGAGAGGAGGCACCTCTGCAAGGTTCTCTGTGGGTTCTGGAAAAAGATCATCCTGGATGTGGAGGTCCCTCTTTGCTTGCAGGAAACAGAGCTCATTCAGCTGCGCTGCGGGAGAAGTTGCGGCATGAGAAGCAACAAATGATGTGGGAGGTGGGAATTCCCAGTGGCGGACCTAACTGTAAGCTGTTAAACTGTGAACTACTTTGAGTGCATTAGAACAAAGGCAGTATCGAAATGTAGCAATTAAATAAATGATAGGTGCTAAATACCACAACTAAATGCAATTTTCTGACTCCTCAATGGCTTTTTTTTCCCCAGGGTCCCTGGTGAGGGGTAGTGTCATTTTTTAACCACTGTGATTTTTTTCCCCAGCCATACAACGTAAGAAAAATCTTCAGTCACCAACAGTATATATAACTATGCACTTCTAAGCACCTTATTACTGTAAAGTTAACTGCAATGTGCTGTGAAGATAGACTGACAAGTTGGTGGCTCCGGGAAGGTGTGTAAATAGCTTTCACATCAATTGTGCTGTGCACAGGAGCTAAAGGCACAAATCCTTTTAAACTGATGGTTTCCCTTCTCTCCATTGATGGTGTAGTGGTTTGGGAGTCGGACTTAGACCTGGAAGATCCAGGTTCAAATCCCCGCTCAGCCACGAAGCTTCCTGGGTGACCTTGGGCCAGTCACTATCTCTCAGCCCCACCTACCTCACAGGGTTGTTGTGAGGACAAAAAGGAGGGAGGAAATATGTACACCACTCTGAGCTCCTTGGAGGAAGGGCGGTATAAAAATGTGAAAATAAATAAATAAATAAATAAAATGAAGGTGCATATTTCTATTGGAGCCAAATTTAGATGCTCCTCCTTGCCTGAGCCAGTTACAAGCTCAGGGTTACAGATTTCTTCCTTCTTCCCTTGGGGCACACAGAGCTTATTCTGCCCCTAGAAACGTGGGGAAGAAGTGACCCTAACAATCTCCTGAGGCCAGTCCAGGATTTTATGGCCGTCGATATTGAACCTCTTCCTTCTCCCTCTGCTCTTCAGCGTTTCTTCCTCCTTCCCCTCAGCGCATGAGCAGTTCCTGGAAATTTGGGAAATTGCTGCTATTAGCACTCTAGCCAGTATTACAACTACAGTTATATCTTACAATTACAGTTGTAAGGTACCGCTCATAAACCATGTCTTCCCTCATCCGCTCAGGGAATAGAGTAAGCAGACACTTGACTTGAATGCTGGGGGGCTTAATTTCAGGTCAGTGTTGGGCACTATCTGATAAAGTTGATAAGCACAGCTTTGACAACGAAGCAAAGGAATATGGGTTCAACAGCCATGTAGACCATGTAAATGGAGAAATAAAGGTATCTTAAAATCGCCTTTGTAGTTTGAAAAAACTACATCTAACAGTTTTCATCTTTTTCATCTAACAGTTGTTTAACTGTGTTTGCCTTGAGAAAGCTCCATGTGCCCTTAAATTTTTTTTTCAAACTACAAAGGTGATTTTAAGATATCTTTATTTCTCCATTTACACTGTCTACATGGCTGTTGAACCCATATTCCTTTGCTTCTTTGTCAATCGTACATGGCCATGAAAATCTCCATACAAGCACACCTTTCTTCACAGCTTCTTTTTTCTTCCTTCATCCCCGCAGAGTATGGAAGATCCTCGCATTATTCATGCAATGTCTTTAGCCAGGGAGACCCTCTTAAAATCTCCAGGATTACAGTCAGTAGTTTTCTGGAGACCGATGCATGCTGCGTCTTGCAGATTTTGGGGCAGCCCTAATTGCAGGTCTGAACAACAGCAAAAACATCGGAACACCGAGCCACTTTGCTTGAAAAGGCCCCTGGTGCGGGGAGAAACGTTGCAGGAGGACTCACTGGAGGTTTATTATTTTGTCTTTTATGTCTGTTCGTTAGTCCTGAGCGCTCCTTCTCTTCAGCTAACCTGAGGACATCCACGCTACAGGAATTTCGCCAGGCATTTGGTTAAACAAGTAAACTTTATTTCTCAACAAAACGATACATGGCTGAATTACCCATATTTCCGATTTCGCTGCAAGCAAAAACCTCTGTTGTTAGGAAATGTGCCTTATGGTGGGTGAAACTGAATGGTTTGCAGAAGCCACCTTGAGTTAGGGGGCTTTTGCAAACGACCATTCAGTTCACTCTCCTGGATGGAGAGAACAGGTCGGTGAGCCACTTTAAACAGGAAGATATTGTAAATATGCACCTGCCTCTTTCTGCCAGCCCCGCCTAGTCATACTACGGCAGGCTACAGGGAAAACTTTCCAGCGTTCCACACGCGCGCCCATGGCAACAGAACGTTTTGCTGGCCGTCTCCTTAGCAACGGCCGGACGGCTCCTGTCTTTAGCCCTTTTTGCTGCCCTCTCGAGCTCGGGGACCGGAGTGGGGAGTCCTGGGGCAGGGATGGCTTCGGATTTGGAGGAGAGAGTGCGTGCTGCTTTCCGGGAAAAGCTGCAGCTGCTGTAAGTTATTTTGGGGCGAAGGGAGGAAAGAAGGCTAGAGGAGAGGGGACAGGGGAGTCTTGCAAGCAGAGAGAGAGCACGAGCCTGTTTACTTAGAAGTAGACACACACAGTTCCATTGTGTTGACTGGGGTTTTCTCCCAGGAAAGTGTCTATAGGATCGCATGCTAAAACTTGTAGAATTTGCCGTGCAGTCACTTAGGCTGTAGTCCTATGCACTTTCCAGAGAGTAAGGCCATCCTACTACTGGATTCAGTGAGACTTACTTCTAAGTAGCCACACACAGGATTGCATGATAGCCACTGTGCTGCATGCATCAAATCTCAGGTTATACCCTAAGAAACAAAGGCAGCAATCCTGGCTATACACACGTTCCAGGGAGTAAGGTCTATTGAATTCAAATGAGACTTACGTCTGAGTAGGCATTCCTTGAATTGTAGTGCTTGTTATAACGAAATCCTTTTTAAATGAGTGAGCTGTCATTATTATGGCTAAGAATATTTGTATACTATCAACTGCCTGTTGGAGAAAACAGTTATGTTTTTCCAAACAGAAAGTTGATAGAACACTTTGCTTCGCAAAAGAAATGGGAAAAAAATGTTTTTCTGTGCCAAAGAGACAGCACTGAAGTGGGGAAGGAAGGGGACCTATTGAACACAGGAAGACTTATTCCCAAGTAAACATGGTTGGTTGGTTAATTGCTTGCAGTCTAGCAATGCAAAGTTTGCTACAGCTGACCTGTAGATTTGCCTGTTTTCCTCTTCCCTCCCTATCATTTATTTCCCTGCAAACCTTACTTTTTTGGCAGTGTATAGGCTGCATGCTATTGGGGGGGTGAGGGCTTCGGCATCCAAGAGCAGGCTGATGTGCAAGAATGACACCCGCCTTATCTGTTTCAGGAGCCTCCCCGAACGAGAAGATGACTTTTTGCCTCCTGCTTGCTGTCTGCTGGAGAAGCGCAGAGAATTGGCAGAGGTGGAACAGGCTTACCTGGCCCAGAAGGAGGTAAGACCACCAGCTTATCGGAGGACCCTCTAGTACAGGGGTGGCCAACCTTCCACCATGAGGGCCTCTGTGTTCTTAAGAGTTGCGTAGAAGACAGACTCTTGGCAGCTGCAAGTGCTGATGGTGCTGCTAAAGCAGCTGCACCTGCTGAAATGCCCTCACCTAGACACCCGTTAAAGGGCCAGGAGCATTCATGCAAAAAGGTTGGCCAGCCTTGCTCTAGAAAGAATGAGAGAGGTTAAGGTGATCCCCCTCCCCAAATGATGTTGCATTGCCCCCCCCCATCCAGGAGTTTCAGATGAAGATGGAAAATCTGCAGCTTCGTCGTCAAGAACTAGAGCAGAAAGAGGAGCAGCTTAAAAAGGCCATCTTGAAGTTTGACAAATTCCTGAAGGTCTGTAGACTGAGGGGAAGGGTCAGGTGGTTATGGCCAGAAGTTACAGGGTGGGTGTGTGGCCGGCCCGGCCCATACATGAGGCCAACTGAAGCTGTCGCCTCAGGCAGCAGATGAATAAGGGGCACTCATCTTTGTTAGGCTTACCAGATCTCCAACCGGGCCAGAGTGCTAGACCTTTAGGAGAAGGAATGTGGACAGGTGTAGCTTGTTAAACCTCAGAGCACAATCCTAGGCATGTCTACTCAGAAGCAAGCCCCACTGAACACAATGGGGCTTGCTTCTGAGTAGTCAGCCTAGGATTGTGCTTTAAGGGTTTAACAAGCTACACCTGTCCACATTCCTTCTCCTAAAGGTCTAGCACTCTGGCCCGGTTGGAGATCTGGTAAGCCTATCTTTGTTCACCTTTTTCCCTCCACTGCTCCTCCTTCTTCCACTTCCTGGATTGGAAAAGGAAGAGGGGGACAGAAAGGAAAAGGAAATGTGGAGGGGAGGGGAGAGGAGTCCTGAGCTGGAACATTGGGGAGTGGGAGGAGCAGAGGCTGGCACATCATTGGTAAGGGGGGGGGCAGCATTTGGCATGCCACCTCAGGAATCAGGAGGTCTTGTCTTGGGCCAGACCTGATAGGTACAGAAGCACTGTAAGTAAGCTTGAAATGCCAAGAACTAAGCACAAGTCATACGATAGGTTTGAAATCAAAACACTGAATTTATTAAACAATATCAACAACATAATATTATTATTATTAACAGTATTTATATACCGCTTTTCAACAAAAAGTTCACAAAGCGGTTTACAGACAAAATCAAATGATTAAATGGCTCCCTGTCCCCAAAGGGCTCACAATCTAAAAAAGATGCAGAAGACCACCAGCAAACAGCCACCAGAAAAGACACTGTGCTGGGGTGAAAGGGGAGCAGTTACTCTCCCCCTGCTAAATATAAGAGGAGCACCAATTGAAAAGTGCCTCTTGCCCAATACAATTTTGATAGCCCATTTAGTATTTGGGTATTATTTGGATTCCGGCTTGGTTGGCCTCTCTGGTTAGTACAGTACCTGCTAATAAGTGCAGACCCAGCTGTTCTTAAAGGTGCAGCTGCAGCATCTCGAAACTTTGGAGACCACAGGGAATCTTGTCAGGGCTGGTAATCAAATAGTTCTTTACACGAGGCTGCCGCCTCTGAGCTTATGATGCATGACCAGGGGGAAGGGAGTGACCTTCTGACGCGAATAATGCCCTTAATGCTTACCAGGGGGAAAGGAGTGACCTGACGCGGATAATGTCCTTATCCTCTATCCCATAGGAGAATGATGCCAAGCGGAACCGGGCTCTGAAGAAGGCCGAGGAAGAGCAGCAGGAAACGGCCCGCAGAGGGGAGGAAGTGGAACGGCTTCGGGAGGAAGTTGCACAGCTGCTTACCGTGAAGGAGAAGCTGCAGCAGCGTCTGGAAGCCCACAAAGCTTTTCCGGAGTACCTGCAGAAGATTCTGGAAAAGACAGAGCAAGTGAGAGGGCCGAGGGATGGGGCTGGCTTGTCCAAGAGGTGGCGGCTAATAAGTGGGCGGATCCACGTTTTGGTTCAACTCCCACACTTGAGTTTTTGCTGTGCTCTCCCCTCCAGTTTCAGGAGATCCCCGAGCTGATTGGCCGGTTCCAGACTCTGTTGACCACCCAGGATGCCTTAGTCCAACGGGAGCTTGTGGGCCGCGAAGCTGTCGAGGAGGAGCAGGCCCGCCTCCAGCAATATGTGGAGGAGAGTAGCAATCAGATCTTGCAGCAAAACAACCACATGGCAGAGCTGCAGGCCCAGCTGGAGCGGGCCCAAGCCAAGACACTGGAATGGGTAAGGAGCTGGCGCCTGATGGAGCCAGGTGGCAAGGGGGGAGCAGATGCTGGGACGCCGAGGTTGGCAGGGAGCCCATCGGGGAGGTCCAGGGCAGCTGGCTGAACCCGTTGCACAAAGCAATTGCTTCGTTCCGACGTTCCTTCTTTGCCTTCGTTCGCTGAGCCAGTAAAGGCACTCCGGTGAAAAGAAGTGGACATTCGGCGCCCAGGCAATTGAGAATCTGCCCCATGACGATAGCACGGCTTGTATAAATGACGCCAATTTGCATGAATTCACCATGGAATCATTTATGCCGGCATGTTTTCTTTGGTGCATCCTTGATTCTAGTGTTGCTCGTCGCATGAAGGGTACGGACCCCAAAATGCTTGAAAGTTCCTGTTCTTCTGCATCTCTGGCTTTTGAGATCCCAACAGGTGTTCCTATGTATGAGCAGTAACCAAGACTAGGGGACCCTGAAGGGGGTAAATCCCACCACAGATGGCTTTGGAGGGGCTGCTTTGGCCAAGCTCCCCCAAATCTTCAGCAGGCTCCATTGGTCTTCCACCCGTCTTTTTGCCGATATCTACCGATATCACCATGCCAACAAGTTTGCATAGTCAGGGTGATGGTGTTCCCAGTAGCAATGTATGGTTGCGAGAGTTGGACCATAAGGAAGGCTGAGCGCCGAATAATAGATGCTTTTGAACTGTGGTGCTGGAGAAGACTCCTGAGAGTCCCTTGGACTGCTAGGAGATCAAATCAGTCAATCCTAAATGAAATCAACCCTGACTGTTCCCTGGAAGGACAGATACTAAGGCTGAAACTCAAATATTTTGGCCACCTAATGCGAAGAGAGGACTCTCTGGAGAAGACTCTGATGCTGAGAAAGATTGAAGGCAAAAGGAGAAGGGGAAGGCAAAGGATGAGATGGTTAGACAGCATCACCGATGCAACGAACATGAAAATGAGCGAACTCAGGAAGATAGTGGAGGACAGGAAGGCCTGGCGGGATATGGTTCATGGGATCACGAAGGGTCGGACACAACTTAACGACTGAACAACAACAAACCATGCTCTGCTCTGCCTCGCTTCCTCCTTCTCTCCCTCCGCCTTTCAGAACCGAGCGCATGCTGTGCCCAAGCATGTGCTTTGTGTCCCCCAGTGGGCCTGGAAGGGAAGAAGTGCCAGAACCAAACAGTAAGCGCATGTATCGCTTGGTGGCCACTGGGAAGCGTGGCAGAGTTCACCCACTTGTGGGTCCCATGTTGCAGGTTGGGGTGCATTCTGGCTCTTGAGAAGACCTCACAGTAGTGAACAGGGCATTGTTCCCTTCAGTGAGAACATTCTGGCAGGCACAGGTACATTGGGGTGCACCCAAGGGGCGCATGGCCTTGTTCTCTTACTCTCTGTTCCATATCTTCTCTCCCCCCCCCCCAACAGAGCTCCAGCTGGGCTCGCATCCAGAACACTGCCGCTAAGAACACGCTGGAGCTCGGGCAGATCAAGCTGGCAGTCTTGAACCTCTTCCAGATGGTCGCCAAGCACAAGCGACTGCCCGCCGACCTGTCCGAAGACGACACGGAAGCCCAGCTGGATGCGGTCAGTGGTGGCAGGAGGGGCGGATGGTGGGCATAATCATGTGCCTTCAGGCTAGAAACCTGGAATGTTTCCAGCGTTCTACCCAGACGGAATCTTCTTACAAATACATTGCTCCGATTCCACCAGGTCCAGCTTTACATGACAGACTTAATTGCCATCCTTGCCGACTTCCGCAAGGGGGAGCCGAACTTAGTTTTGCAGCCAGAGACCATGGCAGCACCTCAGGCTGAGCCCAGCTAACTGCATCCACCAGCGGGGGTGAGTTTAGTGTTTCCCAAACTTTTTCGACCTGCGGCTCCCTTGACCATTGGTGACCATTGCCCACGGCTCCCCATTACATTATGTTGATGCCTGCCAATTGACATTGCAGTTTTCCGAGAGGATTCCGTGGCACTCCGCGCCTCCCCTGGGAGCCAAGCCTCCCAGTTTGGGAACCACTGATGCATCAGCTTCTTGCCCCATTCCAGGATGTCCATCCCATCTTGGTAGAACATGGTGGCCATGTGGCTTCATTGTCCCACTTGCCCGGTGTTCTAGAGGGTGAAGAAAAATTGGGGTTTGCTGGGCCGTATATATGCAAAAATTAAAGGCCACTCAGTTCAATCTCTGATGGTTTTCAGCTTAGTTTTAACAAAAAAAAGTTTCTATCCCCTTTGAGCATTCCTGGTCTAGGTTAAGTTTCTATCCCTCTGGCACCCGAGATGGATGATGTGCTCAAATGCCCTCTTGCTTGACGGCATACCCACTGCCCCTACCTCTCCTCCTCTCAGGGCTTTGCCCCATCCCTTCCAGCCCACCTAGTGTACACCAGCTGGCTCCAGGGAAGAAGGAAACAAAGTAAAAGGAAACACAGAGGAGAAAGAGTAACGGGCTAGAGCGTCAGACTCTCTAGCTGTCCACTCTCTTCTCCTATCCACTTCCGCTTTCAAGCGGTTTCCTCCTTCCTTGTCAATTCCAGCAAGTAGGAGTTGGAATGTTAAGAGGCAGGCACTGCTTGTCGATATGGTGCAAGCCTCATTGGCCTGATATGCGTCTGGTTCAGACAATCACCTCTTGGGCTTGTGTTCGAATACTGACATCAATTTTTCCTCTTCCCCCATTCTCCGCTAGGATTCAGCATGCTGAGGCCTGAGGACGAAGAGAACACTACTCCAAAGTGATTAACCGCAAAAAGACAGACAGCAAGAAAGAGGACACTTTAAAAACATTTAACGTTACTCTCCAAACTCCGGGGTTTACACAGTAAATATCGCCCTTGTGGGCACTACTGATGGGTTTTGCTACATCCACTTCCGCATCTTGCCCTTCTTGGCGGTTCCGCGTCCAAAAGCTGTGCGGCGCATCTCTTGCACCCGCTTGCGGTTGCGAGACTTCAGGTGTTTCAGCCCTCCGGTCTGCAGGAACCGCTGCTTGGCCACCTTCTTCCGCTGTTTCAGGATCTGCTGTTTGGTTTTCAACTCGTTGCGGACCTTACCCTGCTGGGGCCCACGCGAGCCCTGGGAGGATGCCGAAGGACGAGCACCTTTAAGAGAAGTCGCAAAGTTGCATTGCAAAAAAAAAGAAAAAAAAGTCCAACCTTTCTTTTTCTGGACCAGCCTATGTCTGGGGACAGATGCACTCAAAGGGGTCAGAATTTGGTCTCTGCTAAATATATCCGTAGCCAGAAAATCTCTCCTTAGAGCCTCCTTTTTTTAAAATAAAAAATAGACTGAAAATGCATTCTGAATTGGATACAAACACATGTTGAAACTGAACTTATGCAAGGATGCTTTTCTTTAGT
This sequence comes from Plestiodon gilberti rubricaudatus, assembly GCA_026170595.1. NCBI lineage: Eukaryota > Metazoa > Chordata > Lepidosauria > Squamata > Scincidae > Plestiodon > Plestiodon gilberti. Next base: position 37,862,088 of record JANXHW010000008.1, read on the forward strand.
AAAGAAAGAACAATGGGGGGAACCCATGTTGGTCAGGCACCATACTGCATAATAATTCATGTATCGATAGCCTGGCTTGGACCTGGGGGCCAGGAAAGAGCTGGCACTGTCCACACCGGTGTCAACCCCCAATTTAACTGGGTGATTTTTGCGTATATCGGGCTGGCCAAACTTGCTCTGTGTAAGAGCCACATACAATAAACTTCAGAAGTTTGAGAGCTGTAAGAGATGTTTGAGAGCTGCAATATTTAAGAAGTATTTAATTCTTAAATATATTTACTCACCATGAACATTAAACTTATGTTTTAATCCAGTGGACTCTGTTTATACCTGGTCAGTAATTACAAAGCTTGAACATTTACCTTTTATATTAATTGTGATGCAAAAAGGAGCTCAGCTAACATATTTCTGAGAGCTGCACATTATACGTCCAAGAGCTGCACGTGGCTCAGGAGCCGCAGTTTGACCACCTATGAATAACTGCCTGATCTCCACAACCGGCTCAGTTTGTCCTCTCAATTATCTGTATTTATAACAACCAGAAATCTACAGGAACTTGGTCATTTATCTTCCATTTCACAGAGAACTACTTTTTGGGAAGATGGGACTGGGCAGGTATACGGCAGAGGAGAAGGGGCAGACTTGGACCAAGGGAAAGGTTGGGTATACGTTCTTTAAATAAATAAATCAACAAGGATACTGGAAAGGAGAAGCTTCTTGCAAAGTCAATTTTTAGATTGTGAGCCCTTTTGGGACAGGGAGCCATTTGATCTTGTCTGTAAACCGCTTTGTGAACTTTGTTGAGAAGCGGTATATAAATACTGTTAATAATAATAATTCCAACCAGCCCCCGTCTACAAAACTGTGCATGGCTACAGGTTGTGAAAGAGCCAATTTGGGGAATACTTTGAAGGGGGGGGGGAATTGCTTCGCTGGATCAAAAAGGAAAAAATGGGCCACTTTCGGGGTTAAGTGTCCTCTCTGAAGAGGTGATTTTCAGTGGGAAAACAGTGCAGCGGTTAAGTTAAATACCCTCTACCTCCATGCTATGGGCCTGATCCAAACTGCAGCCCCATGCAGCCGCTACGTACAAGTAGACATACATTGACATTCAGTTTGGCCCAAAGCATACGGTTATCTAAATAATAAAGTGTAAAAGTTTGATTTCAATTGGTCTTTTATCCTTGGTGATTTAAACCGTGCCAATTTGAAGAAGTCTGCCCTAGTTCAGGAAGAGGTGGGGCCATGAGACGGCTGTTTCTGGCTGCTGGCATTCATTAACTCATGGACAGGCAGGAACCCCTTGCAGATACCTCCTCCGCCTCACTCACCTCTGCCTCTCGGCCTCTTCCCACCTCTGTGCTCCGTGGCGGCCTCTGTGTCGGAGTCTTGCTCGTCGACCTTGTTTTTCTTCTTCCACTTCTCGTAGCTGTGGCAGAGTGGTCAGGAAAATCCAACCTTCCTACCCTTCCCTTCCATGGTGCTTTCCGCTGCTACCTGTGGCGCATGAAAGAGGCCTTTGCGGAAAGCACCCCAGGAGCGTACAGCCTGGGCTCATGCTTGGTCTCCAACAATAAAAGAAAATATTTCTTCACCCAGCAAATAATTAATCTGTGGAACTCCTTGCCACAGGATGTGGTGATGGCACCTGGCCTAGATGCCTTTCAAAGGGGATTGGACAGATTCATGGAGGAAATGCCCGTCACAGATTACAAGCCATAAGCAACCTCCTGGTTTTAGAAGTAGGTTTTCTCTATCCCAGACGCAAGCGAGAGGCAACAGGATGCGGGTCTCTTGTTGTCTTGTGAGCTCCCAAAGGCACCTAGTGGGGCCACTGTGAGATACAGGAAGCTGGACTAGATGGGCCCTTGGCCTGATCCAGCAGGGCTCTTCTGATGTTAAAGACTTAAGCTAGAGTGCCGTAGGGATGCTTCTAAACAAGACTCGGATCTGGGCATCTTGGGAGATTCCTGGGATTATGGCTGCTGGCCAGGGGTTGACTAGCAGGCATTTCCCTCCACCCTCGCTTTCCTCCCTGGCCAATTCCTTGCACCTCCTGTGTGCACTTTTCCATGCCAGCGAAATCTGGCCCTTGAAGGGAATGGTGATGACAGTAGCCCATGCTGGGATGGCAACAGCGGGAGGCTTTCATCCTCTGCTCGTGGGCTTCGCAGAGGACTGTAGTTGGTCACTGCGGAAAAGAGGATGCTGGACTAAATGAGACTCTCTGCCTGACCCAGTAGGGTTCTCCTTGCAGACATCCAATTTCTCACCTGACCGTGTCCATTAACGGGAGGGGGAAAATCAGAGCGATGGTCATCACTTCATCTCCACCACAATAAAGCCAAGAGGGGAATGAGCCCCAACCGCAGGCTTATCTACGCTAATGGATGCCACAGGATCCTGTAGCACTGAGTTCCACAGGCCAGTTCTGCCAAGTTCTTCCTCTCCTTTGCCCCCAATTCAACAGGGAGCATGAAGGGATCCCTGCCCGCTTCCTCCCTCAACCCCTGCCTTCCACAGCTGGAAGGATACAGGTTCGTTTTGTAGGAGCTGTTGATGTACGCGCCGCTCTCTGTGCGGATCTTCTTCTTGTCATCCTGGCCCGTCTGCCCCACAAATCGCTTCCTTTTCCGGTCCCTGGAACATGGACGAGAGGTTTGGGATTGGAGAGATCAGAAAGCCGCAACGTACTTCAGTGGGTCAAAGAGGCATGCCAAGACCTTTGGGCACCAGAGGTGCTCATTTGCTCAAACCCAGTGGCACCCCAGCTGCCTCCTCTACCACCACTCCTCATATTCCGTGGATTCAAAGAGGGGAACAGAACAAAAGAGGAAGTGAGGAGAGAAAAGTGGTGGCCTAGAGTGTCTCTGCTGCTCTAGCAGACCACTCTCCTCTTCTCCAAACGTCCTCTTTTGCTCTGTTCCTCTCCAAAGCAGGGAATTTGCCTCATCCAGACCCCCTGTCGACTCTTCGGCTGCTGCATGCCTGAGCCTCTAAATCCAACTGTGGCAGGGGCACCGCCACGGCCCACCTAAAGTCAGGTCACGAGCCGCCTCCAGGTTCTGACTCACCTTTCGAAGACTTCTGCTGTAAACGGAAACAATGCCATCATCCCGTTTACCCCACCCCCTCCTAGGTTGAATTTCAGATTGTAAGCTCCTCGGGGCAGGGACCTCCCCTCTTGTACTTCAACACACCACCATTCTGGTACTGGACTAAGAACCCTCCTCCTCCTGCACACTCACCACTTCAGCAGCTTCTTGTTTTTGTTCAGGCTTGGATTCTCGTCGCCCATCAAGTCGAGGACGGCCCCCGATGCCTGCTGCTCAAAAGCATTCCCTTCCCCGCTCACACACAGCCTGGGAACACAGAAAAGAGGGGAATCGGGAAAAGCTCCTTCTCCTTGGACTGGGGGAGAACCCAGTCCCCACTCTAGCCCACCTCCTGCCACGTACCCACGTTCGCTTTCAAAGTCCTTTGGCCGATAGGGGATGTAAAATTCGTCGTCCCGCTGTGCCAGCGGTTTCCTCTTCTTCCCGGCGCACTCGCCCAGTGGCTGCTGCTGCTGCTTGCGCTTCCTTCCGACCATGGTGGAGAAGACCGCCTGGGATAGAAGCATCCAGGCCAATTAGCTGGGAGCCCCACGCGGCTGCCTTGAGCTCCACAATGGAAGGAAAGGTGGGACATAAAATTCAAAGAGGGGAACAAAGCAAAAGAGGCACGCACGCATCACGCACGGCCCTGGTCTATATCCTAACCTGGAGGGTTTCTTCCCCTTCCTCCAATTCTTGCTTGGGGGCAGTGGGCATAGCCAGATCTTGGGCCTTCTTTGCCGCCGTGGACTGTCGTTCCTGCTGCTTCCGCCGGTGGCGGTCGATGAGCTGCCGGTCGCGGCTACGCTTGGCTCGCATGACGCCGCCGGCTTGCGTCTTGTTGGTGGTGTTTATTTCAAAAATGGTCTGGATGCAAAAGAGGAGGAGGAGGTGGAGGTGAGCGGGGCTTGGAAGTCACTCCCCGCCTTCCCTCCGACCAGCAAACAGGAGTCAACATCGGAAATTAAGTTTCCCATCCAAGCCTCTGTGAAGCAGGGGTCTGCCACAAGGCAGTGCCGTTCAGAGGCTGGTTGCAGACTTCCTGGTGTCCAAGACAGGTGCCCTAAAATGCCACTCTTACCCAGTCTCTCTGCTCCCCTCCCACCTGCTTCCTAAATCTGAAGGGGAAGAAGGAAATGGAGCAGAACAGGAAGTGTGGAGGAGAGGAGAGTGATGGGCTAGAGTGTCAGAGATGCTCTCCTCTCCTCCACACTTTCTTTCTGGTGGTGCGCAAGAAATGTCCCCTTTCCGGTGGGGCACAACCCAGTGTCTCTGCTATTCCTCCTCCCTGGATTTTTGGGGATGACAATGACAGAGAAGGGAGCAAAACAGGAAGTGTGGAGGAGGAGAGGAGATTGATGGGCTTCAGCTGAGAACAGGCACAAGCTTGAGCAGGGAAGGAGGAATGCGGCCATCAGTGGGATTCACCCGCCTCAAATAGATGCCATCAGTCGTTGGCTGTTTCCCCGGCCATTCACAAAGGCCACCCGACTTTCCTCCTTCCGCCACTCTTCCCTCATTCCTTCGGTACCAAGTCCTAGCAGATGGAAACCCGTTCTCAGTAGGAAGGTCTCTGCTTGGATTCTGCGTGCAGCACTTAAAAGCCTCAATAGTTCGGGCAGGAATAGTCATCAGCGGAAGAGCAACTGTTTTGCATGCAGAAGGTCCCGAGTTCAAATTCCTGGCAGCATCTCCCGGCAGGACAGCAAAAAATTCCTGCCTGAAACCTTGGGGAGCTGCTGCCAGTCAGTGCTGGCAATACTGAGCCAGACAGATGAGGAGCTGGACCCGACAGAAAGCAGCTTGCCTACGATTCTATCCGAGACCCTAGTATGCAGTAATACATTTATGCCGCGGATGAAATCTGTGGGTGGAAGGACACCAAGTCAGGAGGCCCATCATACACAGCCTCCCTACACAACCGAGAGCAAAAGGCCAGAGGGGCCTGCTCTACACTTACTGCTTTGGAGCGGTAGGTTTTGATGCTGTCCACGAACTTCAGCTGCTCCATCTCATCAGCCTCAAAACGCAAACCTTAATAAAGAACGAAAAATAGTCTCTATTTTTCTAGTATCTAGTATGTAAGAGATTTCGATCGGCAGCACACTAGCAGGGAGGGCTCCTTTCTTGCTGGTGAGCACCTCTGTGCTTGGCAAAGCTGTGGTCTTGTGGGAAGAGAAGCTATCCCAACCAGCTTCACGAACAGGCCGGGCCTGACAGAGCACCAGAGCCCCCTGCTGCCAGCTGCAAAGGGCACACTCACTGAACAGTGGATGAATGCCCAGGAGGTTGAAGTCCATTTCCTTGACCCTCTTGATGGACTCTGGCGACGGTGCCGGGCGCGACTTCAGGTAATGCTTCTGCGCATTGTCGGACACGCGGCGGAGGTTCTGCAGTTCCAGGGAGCGCTCGTGGTCCGTCTGCAGCAGACTCTCCTCGTCATCAATGATGCTCTGGGGGACGCGGCCGAACACGCCATCTGTGTCTGGAGCGGAGAGCAGACGGAAAAGCCAAATAAATAAAGGTAAAGGTATCCCCTGACAATTAAGTCCAGTCGTGTCCGACTGTAGGGCGTGGTGGTCATCCCCATTTCAAAGCCGAAGAGCCAGCATTGTCCGAAGACGCCTCCGTGGTCATGTGGCCGGCACGACTCTCCTTGCCGCAGCGCGTAGCATGCGGCTGGAACACGGAGCGCTGTTTACCTTCCCGCAAGCGGTACCTATTTATCTACTCGCATTGACATGCTTTGGAACTGCTAGGTTGGCAGGAGCTGGCCAAGCAACGAGCGCTCACCCCGTCGCGGGAATCGAACTGCCGACCTTTCGATCGACAGCTCATGGTTCAGCGGTTTAACCCGCTGCGCCACCCGCTGGCCTGCCAAATAAATACATGGAATTAAAAAAAAAAAAAAACGACATTCCCGTCCCTTCTGACAGCTCCTTGGCCTATACGGGAAGGTAGAATCCTGGCAGGCTTCGACGACGAGCCCCCGGAGAATTCTTGAAGAAACCATCAAATAGAGGACCCTGTAAGACCCACCTGCGGGCTGCTTGTAGGGACTGGCCAGGACGAGTGGCCGGCCAAGGAAGAGGTGCAAATCGAAGATGTAGGGGGTCTCGTCCGGTGCTACTAGAGAATAGGCTGTGCCGCTCCTCCCAGCCCGGGCCACTCTGCCTAGAGAGAGCAGGAGAAAGGAAAAAGTGTCGCATGCCGTAACATTTTACTTAAAAGACATCAAATTAAGGTCGGAGCCCCACCGAAGCCTCAAGAAGCCCTGCCTAGAGACATCTAGAGTGTGGGATTACTCGGCTGTCTTCTAAGGGGCAGGGTTCCCCCTAGGGATCAGATGCTGAACCAGCTTTGTTGGCTTCTAATGAGACCCTTTATAGACCCATCTGCAAAAATATTATTTTACACGCACCCACCAACCCCTTCCTTATGAGGAAAGGCTATAGGGTTGGGGGCTTTTTAGGTTGGAAGAAAGGCAATTAAAGGACGGACGGACGGACACACAATGGAGTCTCTCCCTCTCACTATACTAGAACCAGGGGTCAGCCAGCAAAACCAATTGGCGGGGGGGGGTCCGGATGGAGAAAAGGAGACCCTTCTTCACACCGTGTGCGGAATTCTCTGCCACAAGCTGCAGCTTTACAGATTAAAACCTGTGCAAGGCGCCAGATCTTACAGACTTACCCACACGGTGCAGGAAGAGCTTGGCCTTGGCGGGGAAGCTGTAATTGATCACGTTGTCCAACATGGGGATGTCGATCCCGCGGGCAGCCAAGTCGGTGACAATCAGCACTGAGCACTTCCCGTGGGTGAACTTCCCAACGTTGATCTTGCGAGCGGTCTGGTCGAGGGAGCTGTAGACGTGCGTGCAGTTCACACCCTGCGCCGTCAGCAGCTGTTGGGGCATCAAAATGAATCAAGCCAGTCAAACGTCCCTCTTCCCTTCTTATGTTCGCTTTCAGGCCTCCGTGGGCCAAAGCAAAAGGACTGAGCCAGCATTCTACTTTTTCCATGTAAAAAAACAACAACAAACTAGTGTGCAAGTTTCTAGTCCTCATGACTGCCCAGAAACTAACAACAACAACTCCTCTTACCCAGTTAGAACAGGGCAAGTCAGAACAGCACAGCCCCAAAGAATCTGTGCTCCAAGGAGCTTACAATCTACCAGGGATGGGGACTCGAGTCAAATGACTCGACTCGCAAGTGCGACTGAGTCACTTTTTCCCTGACTCGTACTCGTGACCCACGGGACTCGCACTTGACAAGCACTCGTGGGGGTAACGACTTGCCATTTCCAAGTCATTTTCCAAGACATTGGGGAAGCCAAGTGGGTGCTTTAAAAGCCTCAGAGGTCCCCACACACACCCCACACAGAAACTCACCCACCCCATTTTCAGGGGGGAAAAGCCATTTTCCCCAAAGTGACGCAACTCGTGACTTGTGACTCATAGTTTTTGGCCTTACTCGTACTCAACTCGCACACGTGCAAAAATGACTCGCACTTGCCCAAAAATTTTGACACTGACTCGCACTCGTGCAAAAATGACTCGTACTTGCACTCGCGACCTAATTACTTAGATACATCACTGCAATCTACCTTTAAAAAAAAAAAAGGGTAACAATTTTGTTTAATTTCATCCATATACCAAACATTATTCCAATCTAAAGTTTCAACAGCTTGAGTTGGGTTGAAGAAAAGACCACAGTAGCCAATTAGGACTATGGACAAAACACAGTTAAGACGTACTTAGGGTTCCTTTCCAGTTGGGGAGAAGGACTAAAGAAGTTACTTCGAAAAGAGAAAACAGAAGTTAGGTTTGGAGGAGGGTGTCCTGAGGAAGGGGCAACAGCTACAGGGTGCCCTCCTCGCCCTGCATGATCCCCACACACCTCTCTCAGATACTCCGTGTGGTGCTTGGTGGCCACGAAGACAATGGTCTGGTCCTGTGGTCTTACCACGGTCCTCAGCAGATGCAGCAGAAGGGCGGGCTTGTCGTCGGCTCGCACGTGGTAAAAGGACAGCTAGGGAGGGTGAAACGTGTCATTTAGGGCAGTGTTTCCCAAACTTTTTTGACCAGCGGCTCCGTTGATCGTTGGCAACCATTGGCCATGGCTCCCCATAACGTTATGTTCATGCCTGCCAATTGGCATTGCACTGTTTTCCGAGAGGATTCTGTGGCACTCTGCGGCTCCCTGGCTGGTTTCTGCAACTCCCCTGGAAGCCGCGCCTCCCAGTTTGGGAACCACTGCTTTAGGGGCTTGAGATGCAACCAAGCCAAATACTCCCAAGCAAAACAAACTGCACAGACTTTCCCGACCACTCAGCCTCCTTCAGATTGGGCCTGGGAGGGGGGTGGGACTGGCGCCCTCATCAGACGCCGTATCTTATCCGTCCTCCCAGGCCTCGGGCCCTGACACGGGGCTTCTCGGTTCTCCACTGGCTAAGGAGCCGGTGGGGATTCAAGTAGCTCCACTGCGGCTGCTGGGGGTTTATCTGGGGTAAGCGGGCAAATGTTGCAGCAAGAACAGTCGCGTGCTTCACTTGAGATGCACCATGGGAGAACTTTGGAAAGCGTCACCCCCTCCCCTAAATACAGCCCATGCCAGAATCGCGCTTAACGGTTCCTCTCACCTTGAGCTGTTCGCTGAGCTTGGACTCGACATCCAGTCGAACCAAAACAGGCTCCGTGAGGCCTGAGGAAGGGAAAAAAACCAAACGTGAGGGCATTTCGACCTTCAGAGAATAAATCTGGGGTAGGCAAAGGAAAGCAACGGAGAAAGGAACGACAGGATTTGTCAGGGAGTAGAAGCTGCCCTCCCGCAACAGGCAGGGAGAGACGTTTTCCTGATGCGCCCCACAATCACAGCACATAGGCCCACGCGGCTGTGGGACCAATGGCTTTCCAAACTAAGCACCACAGTGTTGGGGGTAAAAGAGGTCAACGTGCCCAGGAGTGACGGCCACCAAGGTCTCTATCGAAGGAGAGAAGAAGGCTGTATAGATGGTATATAACCCCAAGCAAATTAGCAAAAATGTAGTGATGATACGAAGTGATGATATGCGGATTTAATGAATAGAATGTGGGTGTTAGTTTGGCTTAGTTGGATATTATATGTAGAAAATAGTGAATAGTATGCTAGTAGGATGTATTGCTTCGCGCTTGCTATAATTTTATGAAATATGTATTGTTTTTTATGTTTCAAGATAATAAAATATAATGGTCTGAGTATAAGACTCACTTTTTTCTCCTAATTTAAGTTTTTAAACTAGGGGTGCGTCTTATAATCAGGCCGTTGCAATTTAATGCCAGTGATTTAATTAATTTTTTTTAATAGCACCAAACTTTAAGGGTGCGTCTTATAATCAGGTGCGTCTTATACTCGGGACAATACGGTATATATGAAAAAAAGAAAAGAAGGCTCAGCATTCTGTACGGTTCCACAATGTTGCCCCAGGGTGCGGCAGCTGGGAAGAAGGCAAATTCCATGCTGTGGGGTTGTTAAAGAAAAGGCTCGAGAAGACAGCTGTGAATATTAGAACGCTGTTAGACAGCTCTGGGGTGCGGCCATATTTGGAGTACAGGGTGCAGGTCTGATCGCAGCATCTCAAAAAAGGGTACCGCAGACTGGAGGAGGGATATCTTCACACAGCACATCGTTAGCCTGCAGAACTCACTCCCACAAGATGCGGCGATGGCCACTAGCTTAGACGACTTTAAAAGGGGAATGGACAAAGCCACGGAGAAAAGGTCTGCCATGGGAGTGTGCTACCTCTGGGTTCTGCATTAGTGTGCCTCTGCATACCCGTTTCAGGGGAGATGGGGTACGCCTCCATCTCCCCCTTATGGGCTTCCCAACGACATCTGGTAGGCCACTTTAGAAAACCGGATGGCCTCTGGCCATGTACAACCTCTGGAGCCATCACCAGATCGATTCCCTTACCAGCTCGGGCAAACTCCACCAGAAGTTTTGGCAGGGTGGCAGAGAACAACACCGTCTGGCGGCTCTCAGGCAGCCGGGTAAGGATCTCCTGAAGCTGCTCTGCGAAGCCCATCTCAAACAGCCTGGCGGGACAAGCAGATAAGGCAACAAGAGTAAAGGGGGAGGAAAGAGAAGCGCATACGGCGTCTCCGGAGACGAGGATGCTAGATCCATCAACACACGCCTCCTCGGCAAGTACCACCTCAGAATGCACACTGGGAATCGCAGTTTCTTGAGAGTGCTTTCATGTTAAAATTCGGCCATACACTGAAGGCTGATATGTATCACGCCAGGGAAGGTACAAAACGACCGCTTCCAAAACCAAGATATGGCCCTCCTCCTCTGCCCTCCTTGGCAAACACTCGGTGACCTCTCCCGTTGACTACTGCAGTGTCCAAGGTCATTCATTTCCCTTGTTGCCACCTCCCCAAATCCCTTCATTGGCTTCCTGTCCAGCACAAGCTCCTAGTCCTTGCCTTCAAAGTCCTTGGGAACCATGCCCGAGTCCCCGTTCCCGAGGATAACTCCATTCCCGAGGATAACTAACCTTAAATATGTTTAAATGAAAGAAAAAAACCTCACATATGCTTCTCCTGTTATGCTTCTCCTCAAATAGGCTTCTCCTGACCACATCCTCCTTCTGTGGTCTCCCCTGTGTCAATATCTAGGAGGCCAGCTGAGTTTTTGATGGCAACGGAACACACAAGACCACCTCCCTGAAAGATCTCGGGGAGGGGAGATGCATATGGAGGACGGTGGTCCTAAAGATGTTTCCCGCAGCCATAGGAACCCAGCTCATTGAAACTGACCTGTCAGCTTCGTCGAAGACCACATATTCTACGCTCTGCAGCTTCAGCTTCATCTCCACGGCGACGTGTACCAGGCGGCCTGGAGTGGCGATGATTCTGGGAGAGGGGGAGGCAAATGAACATGGTGACTGCTGGGGGGGGGGAAGGCAGGGAGGGGTTTGGTGCGGGTTAGCCCTAGTGCAGAGAAGCAGGGGATGAAAGACTTGCCCATTCGGTCCCAACAGCTGGATTCTCCCCAAAGTGGTAAACCTGCATACTCTACCACTAGCCAGTGAGTGTAATGGTTAGAATGTGGGACATGAACTAGGAAGACCCAGGTTCAAGTCCCTGCTCAGCCATGAAGTTTACTGAGTGACTCTCTCAGCCTAACCTACCTCACGGGGTCGTTAGGGGAAGTGTCACATACGGGGGGGGGGGGGGGGAAGAAGAGTCACTACATCTTGAGCTCCATGGAGGAAGGGCAAGAGGCAAAATTCAAACAATAAAATGAAGTTAAATATCCCTGCACATAAGATGTCTAGGGTGTCAGGGAGAAGTCTAGGTTAGAACTGTTCTCCTCGACATGCTAGTTGTCTATGTGGAAGGATTTCTTTCGGTATCAAGGTTCATTCAGACAGATAAGCCCCAAATTGGAAATTTGAAGTGGGACAGTCCAGACACAGATTTACCATTTCCGGAAGATCTAGGCCAGACTAGACAGCTTTGGACTGACACATCGGCAGCTTCCGGTACATAGCACATTGTGGTCAGTTCTGAGTTGGGTATTCCTTTGCAATAGTTTTAAATCCAGGGGTTGCTGCTACAGCTACTCCCCCTTTGGGCAGTCAACACCAGGGCAGGGCCGGAAGTCACTCTGGAGCAACTGCCTGGAGAGACTGGCCCGTCCACAAGGGCAAATTCCACAATTCCAAATCCACAAGGAGGCACCGGTTGCTACTCTACAGCAAGTCAGAGTATTAGGCCAGTTGACTCAGCATTAGGGAGGGGCTGTGACTCGGCAGCCGAGCACCCATTCTATACACAGAAATCCCCGGCAGCATCTCCAGATAAGGTTGGGAAAGACCCCTGTCAGAAAGCTGCTGCCGTTCAGTGCAGACAATCCTAGCAATCCGGACCAAGGGGCTGACTCTGCAGGAAGCAGCTTCACATTCGTTCATTGACTCACATATCTGGGTTTTCATGCAGAGCTGCAAACTGGTCTTCCATCCTGGAAGAGAAAATGGAAAGTCAGGCTACACAGAAGCATAAAGGGAAGCAGTAAACGCTCATGTGTCATTAAAGTCTCATTTAAAAAAAAATAAAAAATCCTGCCCTGTTCCTTCAAGGAAGTCTATCTGGCTCCCTCCTTCTGCCCACTTATCCTTACAACAAGCCCTATAAGGTAGGATTGGCTGAGAGACAGAAGCTGGCTTAAGATCACCCAGGAAACTTGGGAACCGTGTGGGATTTGAACCTGGGGCTCTCTGCTCACCCATCCTTCCAACGACCTAGACAACTGGGCTCAGATTTGCAGGAATGTCTAAGATTCCCACAAGATACAGTACAGCATTTAAAGTTTTTAATCTCTATGGCTTGCAACTAGGATTCTGGGAGGACCAACCACCTCAACCCCCCCCCCCCGAAAGTGCCTTTTGGGCAAGTTATATTGGCAGAGACATCCAACGTCTCCAATTGGCAGAGACATCCAAAGGTAATAAATACGGAGTGCTTTGCACACACAGAAAGAACTATACAAATGTAAAATATTCGTGGTAGCAGTAATGATTTAAAAAAAATCAAATTCATAGTAGAAGGGGGGAAATCTTGTGGAAGAAGCAAGATCTAACTGATAAAGGAGACAAATGAATTTCATGGGGCAGGGAGTTCCACAGCCTGGGCACCACAGCAGAGAAGGCCTCCTCGGGTGTCCCTGCCTCCCCTAACACACAGTAGGGCTCCTTCAGATGACCTCAGAGGACAGGCAGATTTATGGGAGGGAGGGAGAAGTGGCGTTTTAGGGATAGGGGAGAGCAGTTGATTTCGTCTCCGTCTCGTGGGCTTCTCAGAGGCATCCCGGACTGCTGCAAATGGGCCTCTGGTCTGATCTATCAAGTTTCTTAAGTAACGTTATACCCTGTGAGCCCTCAAGGACGGGGACGGTCAGAAATCCAAATGCAATACTTACTTGTCTCCGCCAAGGATCAAGGCGGTTTTCAAGCCGGTGAATCGGCCAAGCTGTAGGGCAAGAGAAAAGAGAGTTAAGAGCCGCTTCAACAAAAGAGCCAGTTCTAAGACTCTCTCTCTCTCAGTTGGCCAAGCACCTGCTTTGAATGAAGGTGGCTGTGGCTCCAGGCAAGCCACAGTTCCAAGGATCTCAATCTCCAGCACGGTGCAATCCTATGCGTGGCAATATAAACGTAAGTCCTATTGTGCTCACTGGAACTTACACCCATATACCTATATAGGATCGCAGCCTGGCAATCTAAGCCTGGAGGTAAAAACTGTATGCAATCTGAAGCAAGATTCCACAAAAGTATTCAGTTGTGCTTACTCCCAGGTAAGTGTGCCTAGCATTGCAGCTTTAGATTGGTAACAACAACAACCCCAAAATCTTTCCTATTCCTGAAAACATATGGGAAAAGAAAGAGATCAGAAGTAGCTTTTACTGACTGGCTGAGTTACCGAGTCTCCAATGGCCATTTTGTTTACGACACTCTGGTTTTTGGACAGAGTTATGTTTCTAAAGCTTGCAAGCTGCTTTGAGAGCCTTGAGGACTAGGAACTTGGGATACGGTAATATTTAAGAAATAATAATTTTGAAAGAATGATTTTTTTTTTTTAAAAAGCCAACCCACTAGCTTAGCAAGTGAAGTGATGGGTCTATATTAGATATCATAGCACCATGCACCCCTGAAGCACAACCTTTGTTTGTCTGATTTACTTCTATATTTAATTTTTAGACCGTTTTCCCAAGCATAGGTTCCCAAGAGTAGGCTTTGGAACCAAAGTAGGTTCCCAAAACATGGATGGGAATAACAATCATAAATATGCGATCGGCACCCAAACCAATAAACATTGAAAGAATCAGGGAGGCCTTGGCCAGTAAAATTGCTCTTAGCAGTACGGGTCCCTCTGGAAAGGGAGTTCCACAACAGTGGGGCCACCACCAAAAAGGCCCCGTCTCTTGTGTCCACCAACAGAACATCAAATCTAGTGGCGTTAAGTTCTACTGCTCAACTGCACGTAATCTCTGGCTCTCAAGAGCCGCAGGAGGAACCCTCAGGGTTGGCATGCATGCTTCGGAGACTCAGCCATGACAGATTCTTCTATCACTCACTAATCTCAGGCTTGCCACCCCTCCCCCCCCAATCTCTAGAGTACCTCCTTGGTGAATTTGAGGGTCTGCAGCGCAAGCTCCCGAGTGGGCGACAGGATGAGGGCTCGTGCGCCGGTCTTGGCGCTGTGTGCCTTCAGCTTCTCAAACATGGGGATGAGAAAACAGGCCAAACATGGGGATGAGAAAACAGGCCGTCTTTCCACTTCCGGTCCTTGCCATCGCGACCACATCCTTGCCGTCCAGGATCAGAGGAATAGTCTGCAAAGTAAGCCAACTCCACTTCAAGCACTGGAAGCCTTGTCGTATTACGGCTCATCCCAGTGTGTGTTCCCCTTCCAGTCTGGGACAACAAAGCAGACTTCTTTGGGCTGCTGGAATGGAATCCCCAGCTCTCTCTTCCACCAGCTTATTGTGGAAGTCAACTTCCACAAGATTTGTGGAAGTCTTATTGGTCTACTACAGCAATGAATTTTAGAACCCACCCTCATTGCTAGGCACTCTGAAATGACTGACACAAACACATATTCTCCCCCCTGCGTAGCCTTGCCTCTGTTCCCCTCCCCCCCCTCCTCTGTTGTCTCCCATGTGTCAGTTTCTAGACTGTGATCCCCTTGGGGCAGAGACCACCTCTCGCAGTCTTTGGAAAGTGTCACGTACAAGGCAGCTCTATATTAAATATTTTTAATAATTATATCATTATTAATAAATAATATTCTAAGAAATACTCTAAGAAATGTATGAAATAAATACTAATATTTATTATAAAATGTATGCAATACTAATATATATTAACAAATAAACAATACTGTCTTTTAATGGATTTAATTAACTGTAGAGCATGTTTTAAGATCAACTAAACATCACAGTCTTATTTTTTTTACCCAGTTTATCCTCACAACAACCCTGTAAGGAAGGTTTTACTGAGAGACTGCAACTGCCCTAAGCTTTGTTACCTAAATGCAAAGCTACACGTCGTCCCTGGATCAAATTGTATCCACTGTACCATATCAGATCTCTGCTTCTGTCCCTTTTAGAGCTATGGAGCAGGGAAGCATCATCCGGCAGAGGCAGGATAGATCCACCCCCCCACCCCCCCGGAGACTCAAGTGACGTGAAGGTGGTCACTGCCCCTTACATGACAGCACACCAGCCTCCACTACCGTGCATCTCCCCCCCCCCCCCCGCCTAGTTTTGAAAAGGAAGAGGGGGACAGAGCAGGAAGCGTAGATGTGCTGGGCAAAGGAAGGCAAGTAGTGGGTGACTACTACCAGTCTGCTGCCTGAGGCAACCATCTCAGTTAGCCTCATGGATGGGGCCGGCCCTAAGCAATGGTCAGCATCACAGACAAGAGAGGAAGTACAGCTGTGTGAGGATCTGCCCTCCTTGCATCTCTTTACAAATTCTTCAGACGTTCTTACCTTCCTCTGGATGGGGGTAGGTATCTTGTATCCTTTCTTCAAGATTCCTTTGAAGACAGGGTAGCTCAGGCCTAGCAGAAAAAAAAAGCTTCAGTGAGGCTCCTTTCCATTTCAAGGCTGCTCCTCCCCACCAAGTGAACTTTACAGACAACTACAGCAACACTTGGAACTCCCAGCCAACCAGAAAATGAGAAAAATCGGGAGGACGGGACAACACCTTACCTTACAAGGATTTGATTTGATAAGATCATATCTTTCTAAGGGGTTGCCATAGCCGCAAACAACAGAGGATCTTGTTGTGTCCTAAACGCTGATTTATTTACGCATGAGCTTTTGTAGACCACACCACATACATCATCAGATGCATAAAGTGAAATTTTCAGTAGGCAGATTACATAAACAGGGTCAACTGTAATGAGGGAATGAAACAAGGTCGATTGGTCAATAGCTATGAAGTCACTCACCCATAGATTGGAATCCTCCCGACTTCTTCTTTTTCTTGTTTTGGGCCCGAACCATTTTCCGGGTGTCTGGTTCGACATCAGAGGCGCAATCTGACGTGGCGAAGGCCGATACAGTCATCTCGTAGTCCTTTGAGAAAGGGAAAATGGGGGGAGGGGCCAGTTCAGATATAGAAAAGCAACAGTTCATATCATCCTCTGACATAGCAAAACAAAGGGACGACTCTGTTTGGGGGGCATTTTAGAAAAGCCCCATCATAAATGGCATTTATGAAAATGGCATTTCATAAGTAAATGCCTCATCATGAGGTGGTAAGTCTGATATAAAAGCTTATTAGAGCGCTAGCTTATCCATGCTTACTCAGAAAAAAGTCCCACTGAGATTCCCAATTAAATTTGCCTAATATTGGAACCTTAATAATGTAATACTGTATGAGGTACGTACTGGCGCTCAGTGACAGCCCATAGGAAAGAGGAAGACCTAGGAGGGAGCTTTAAGGCCAGGTCTCTGCCCCGAGGGACTTACAAGTCATCTAATGACACAAGAGAGACAGCGGAGGAAGACGGAGGTACAGATAAAAAAATGGAGCAGCATTGCAAAGAAGCGGAAGCCCCGGCACCTATTTGGGAAAAGTTAAACCACCGGTCCGGCCCTCCCTCTTACCTGCTCCTTTTCCGGCTCCTGATCGCTGCATCGCCGCTGTCTTTTCTTCCTCCGTCCCGAGGACCAGATTGGGGCCATGATAGCCACTAAAGTCCGATCAAACCCCACAGCTCAATCCAAGCCCCCCAAAACCAGGAAGGAACCACCACGTGGGCCGGACTGGGCGGTTCAGGGGCGGGCTGGGACTGAACCACAACCAGAGGGTGGATTGAGGGGGTGGAGCAGCCTAAGCCTCTCCCCTGGTTCGTAAGCAGACTCTCAACGCCACCTCCTTCGCAAAATGGTTTCGACCAGGCCGGGGTTTTCCCCTCCCTTAGCAAAGGGGCACAGACGCAATAGTATTCAATAAATAGTTCAGGTTCTGTTATGGGAAAGCATCAATTTCCAGAGAGATAGCAGCCCTGTTAGCCTATAGCTGCAACGGTTGGGCCCATCCACGAAACAGAGGGCTGCGTCCGTTTCTCAGCTAGTTCTAGGAGCTTCTGAAGTCCCAGACAGCTGTTAGTTTTTCGCCTTCTAGCACGCTCGGTTCGCGTTCCTTTTTCATTTGAACTGAGAGGAAACCATTAAACATGGCGGCCTCGTGCACCAATAGGAAGGCTGTTCGGCCGCAAGGGAGCTTGGGGGATGTAGTGCGAGGGACGAGGAAAAAAGAGCGTTCTCTGCGAGGCTTATCGTTATCATGTCGACAGGATTCATTCAAAACAGCTAAGGTGGGGGCTTGCTTGCAACAACACTTCATCATCTTCAGATTCTGTATCCAGCTCTGTAAACGCCGCAAAAGCACCCTGAACTACAGTAAGACGCCACGTCGTGTTTTTTATTTTATTTTAAATTCTATTATTAGGCATGCTAGAAACGTCTCTTTCGTCTTCCTGCTAATTTCTGCGCATGATAACCGGACGTTTTGAGCTGCGTGGAACTCTTTGGTAGCCCAACCTGCAAGGCTAAAAGACCCGGAGGGATGAGTTTAGCTGCAAATCTGTAAGCGCTGGAGACGTGCTGATCAGAGGCTACCAGGTTGGTGGGGGCGCCCCTGGGGTCGGACGTGCATTCCCCTTGCGCTCAAGCCTTCTTGCTGTTTAGCTTTGTAATGCTATTCATAGCGAAGGATGCTTCCCCCAGGGAAAGCAAAATGCACAAGCATTTAAAAATACGTAGAGCTGGGTTAGTTGTGCAGGCCCGATCCGCGGCGTCTTTACGCGGAAACTCCGAAAGAAGTCCCGCTGTGCACAATGACGCTTATTATGCTGGCATGCAGTAAAGAAGGGGTTAAGTCGTAGCTTCTGGTCAGGAAGTCGAATAAAAAGCAACTCGGTTCAGTTCCGGTTCAGCTGTATTATTTATTACTTATTTTAGTAACTTGTTCAGGTTGACTTTTTTAAATTGAAAAGTGTTTTGGAAAGTGGCTCAGAGGAGGCAACTTAGATACTGTGTATACCGTGTGTCTTGCAGAATAATATCACATTTATTATTATTGTAGATTTGAAAGCATCATTACTTATACTTACCACCAGTACTTTCAGCTGGTTGCCACTTTTGCCTTCAGTGTTTTGATTCAGGTAACTAAAAAAGATGTCTGCTTTGGGTCTGGTTCACTGAAAAAAAGGAGTGGATACAAAACCCTTTTGAAACTTTTTTGGATTTCGGTTTTGGTTCTGCTCCCTGTTCATTGGTCCTCCTTGATTTCCACGGGAATGCAATAGGCAAAGAGAGGGGCAAGCTTATTAACTGCAAGATGAGGGCATGCTGTTTATGCAGTTCATGTAATGTTTGGCAAAGTTCTTGCTGCCTTGTATGAAG
Organism: Plestiodon gilberti rubricaudatus; assembly: GCA_026170595.1. Taxonomy (NCBI): domain Eukaryota; kingdom Metazoa; phylum Chordata; class Lepidosauria; order Squamata; family Scincidae; genus Plestiodon; species Plestiodon gilberti. The sequence goes on from JANXHW010000008.1 coordinate 37,880,644, forward strand.
AAAGAGTATGAAAGATTTTGGATTTGAAAGGTGGAAGATGCATATATAATAAAATAAACAGAAGAATAGTAAAGCCTTTCATACCCCAAACGTGGCTTCTTAATAGGAGGCTGTCTTTGCAGTTTGGTATGCCTGAAAGTGACCTTACTAGCTGCACACTGATTCTGCATGTGTGAAAGACCTAGTTGCAAGGAAGACACTAATAAATGGTGGTTATTGTTGCAGATTTCTTTTCTCCGCTCCTGGCCGTCTGCAGGTGTGAATGGCTGTCCCTGTTTGGTTCTGCCAGATCGATGAAGACCTCTGTTGAGCTGGCCGTATCGGGAATCCAGGCCCTCCACTTGCAACGCAGGGGCAGAGGTGGTCACAGAGTCAAAGCCAAACCCTCCTACGTGGATGAATCGCTCTTTGGCAGCCCGAAGGGGCGTCAAACGGTGATTGTGGAATTCGATCCCCCGTGGGTTGATCAGAAGCCCAGGCCCCAGAGACCCCTGTGGCGGAACCCAGAGGGAACGCGATGGGACAACAGCTCCTCAACCCCCCCAACACCAAACAGCACTCCGAGGAAGAAAAACAAGTACAGGTAGGAGAGATCTTGGAGATCTGCCCACCAATGATGGGGTTATGTTTCCCAGCGGAGTTAGGCAGTTCCTTGATGCTCTGAGGATTGACTCGGTATTTTGCGCCCAAAATATTATCCCTCAATAAGAACCCCCCGCATCAGGTAACCTGACTGTATGACGTATACACTCTGATTGCACGCACCAGTCAATGCTGAATTTATGTATGATCACAATCAGTGATGGGGACTCGAGTCAAATGACTCGACTCGCAAGTGTGACTTAGCCACTTTTTCCCTTACTCGTACTTGTACTCGTCACCCACTGACTCGCACTTGCACTCGCACTCGTGACCCACGGGACTCGTACTTGACTTGCACTCGTGGGGGTAACGACTTGCCATTTCCAAGTCATTTTCCTTTAATGGCCGGCATTAACATAGGCAGGTGCAGTGGAGACCTCGGAGGAGGAGGGCAGTAGGGAGGAAGGGTTTTCAAGGGGGTGGGAAAGCAAGCCTGGCTCTGAGTCCCCCCCTTTTGTTGCTGTCTGTTTGCCATTGGCCACAACTCCGAGCGCGAGGGGTGGGGAGGAGTGAGGGAAGGCGAAGCTGCCGCAGCAGTTCCTCCTCATTGACCAAAACTCCGAGCCCAAGGGATCCTTGGCTCTGCAAGGGCAAGGAGCAGGGAGGGAATAATAAATGGTTTGAATGTAGACACGCTTGTTTTTCCCAAACCAGATGGGTGGTGACAAGACTGAGAGGTGAGGGAAAGGGCATAGGGGGAGCCAAGTGGGTGCTTTAAAAGTCTCAGAGGTCCCCACACACACCCCACACACAGACACCCACCCACCCCATTTTCAGGGGAAAAAGCCATTTTCCCCAAAGTGACTCGACTCGTGACTTGTGACTCGTGGTTTCTGGCCTTACTCGTACTCGACTCGCACTCGTGCAAAAATTACTCGCACTTGACTCGTACTTGCCCCAAAATTTTGACACTGACTCGCACTTGGACTCGCACTCAAAAAATGACTCGTACTCGCACTCGTGACCTAGTTACTTAGATACATCCCTGATCACAATGTTTAGGGAGAGACGCTGTAACTCGACACCTCTTTCATGCTTCCTTCTACATGCTTCCTCCGCCTTTCAAAGAGGCAGAGAGGAGCCAGCCGGGAGCTAATATAATGTTATAAATCTAATAATGAAATATGTATATTTTCTACCTTGATGTCATGCTGCTTGGAACAGTTCCTCTGTTGGCACCAGGCCCTTATTTGTAATAATTTAAACATCTGTTCTCTTTATTTCTCAATGAAGGCTTAAAAATCATATGCCGTCTTATTGCGATGAGACCCTGTTTGGCCCAAAACCAGGGGGACAAGAGTGGGCAACCCCTTGGATGACGAAAGAGGATATTGCGAAGCTCCGCCCTCTGCTCTGGACTCTGCCCTCTGCTCTGCGAGACCGGCCAGTTCTTCCCTCTCATCCAAAGGAGACGCCGCTGAGAGCCGTTCATCAAGAAGCGCTACACTCCCGGGGGACAGAAAGGTTTGGGACGGAATACAGGCGAGAAATCTCTTGTCGGAAACCTCCTGAGAGCAATTCAGATTTGGACAACCGGGGTCGGACCCGTTCACAGTCCCTTACCCGGCTGCCTAGTGGCTCTGATCGGTTTCAGCAAGCTGCGAGCAAACCACGGACAAGTAAGCAGCAAGATTGCCACGCCCCAGTGACTTCCACAGGGTCTCTGTCCAGGCCATTTTCAAAGGGTGTGTCGGAGTTGTCGTCCTCCAGGGTACAGAAAACTACAAGCTCATGCAAACCCAGACCTCCCTGGAAATAAACTTGCTACTTGAATAGACAAGAGGGGTCTTGCAACAAGAATTGCAGTATGTACATTTTGCTGGGAGACAATCCCATGGGACTCAGTAAGGTTTATTTCAGAGCAAACATGCCCTGGATTAGGCCACAGGGAGGTGGGTGGGAGTCTTCAGCATGGAACGATCAGCCTTGCTTTCTTTGGTTAGCTCCTTCAAATGTCTTCTCTTCCTTTCTTTCTCTGTGTTTTTACAACCTATAAACCTTTATTCCTCTTTCACTGAACAGCAGCTATTTCAGCTAAGCTGAAAATTCTCTCAGCCTTGTCCTCCCACCCCAGTAACAGTGATGCTTCTCTAAGAATCTGCCTTGTACTCTCTTCCTTTAACTCTTAGACTCCCCCAGGAAGCCGAGTGTTTGAGGCTTTTTGGCCTCTGTTGGTTGCCTTTTCATTTCATCCAAACCTTGGAAGTTTGGTGGGTTCCCAGAAACCTTCATCTATCAGACTTTAAAACAGTAAATATGTATGGTATAAATTTAGCAATACCTTCTAAATTGTATTTATTCAGCTTTTGTTAGCTACTTTGTGCCACATGTGCAGGAGAGAAATTCAATAAATGCAGAAAAATATGGTGAGTATGCAGCCTTGTTTAATGAGTGGCAATCCTACTTGGTGGTTTGAAGAAAACTGTTGTTGTAAGGAAACAGACTTACATTGGTGAAACTGCCCTATCCTAATTTGTACAAGAAACAGATGCATTTTTATTCTGCGCTTATTTTTCGTATATCTTTTTTCTTGGGGTCAAACTAACAGCGCAATCCGACTTAACTTTTGTGCCGGTGTAACCTGCAGCGCAGCGAGACCGGGAGGCCCCAGAACAGAAAAGGAATTCAAATCCCCTTTGAATTCCTCTTTTGGAGGGGATTTGAATCCCTTTTCCGTTCTGGGGCCTCCCGTTCTCGCTGCGCCGCTGGTTACCCAGGCAAAAAAGTGAAGTCGGATTGTGCTGTAAGGCTGCAATCCTATACACATAGCCTTGGGAAGCAAGGCTATTGAACACAATGGGGCTTGCTTCTGAATAGACATACAGGTGGGCCCCCATATCCACTGATTTGCTATCCACGGTTTCAGTTATCCACGGATCGTGGGGACCCCCCCCCCCGGCTTTTACTTTTTTCCCAGTAAGCTTTGTTTCTTCCTTAAAGAAACAGGAGAAGCAGCCTCTGGCTGCTTATTACAGGCAAGTAGAACGAGACTAAGTCCTAGAGAGGCTCTGCAAGGTTAACAGAAACCTTGCAGAGCCTCTCTAGGACTTAGTCTCGTTCTACTTGACTGCAATGGAGGCTGCTTCTCTGTTTGTTTTAAGGAAGAAACAAAGCTTGCTGAAAGAAAAATAAGAGCTGGGGGGAAGCATGCCTGCCTGCAGGTCCTCTGCAGGCAGGGGGGGGGGCTCAGGAAACCATGGAGGGGGGGTTCGCTCTTATCCACGGTTTCAAGTATCCACGGAGGGGCCTGGAACATATCCCCAGCGGATACGGGGGTCCACCTGTATATCCGATTGAGCTGTAAAGTCTTTTGCTTGGGGTAAAAATGAATCTGGATTTTCTACAGAGAAACACCCTGGGGGAAAAAAGTTAACATTTTTCTTCAGTGGAATGGTTGAGCATCAGCATCTCGTTTGCTTTTTCTTGAACGCAAGTGATTCAATACCATTACGTAGTGTGGGGGCCTGGGGGAAGAAGGTGAAATGGGTTGATGTGGCTTCAGAAATCCTTGCTCCAGATGCAGTACCTTTTTGTTTTTTTTTTGGGGGGGGGGAGAGCTGGAAGTGAGTTTCAGCATAACCTGTTGTGAGAATTGAATACTAAGCTCCCTGAAGGATGTAGGTACAGATGAGGAAATGGAATCTTGCTTCTGCAAGTCTTTCCCAAGTGTGTTAGTGGAATGCCTTTTTGTGCAGCTTTCCTAATTTCCATGCAGATCCAGAGGCGGGGATGGGACAGGACAGGACACCTCCGGTACAGTCAATGAGGTTCATTGAGGAGGCAGTTCCCTCAGGTGGTGGATTGTGGGGGACTGTCTCAATCAGCCTCATTGAGGCCGTCCCCCACAATCCACCATTCCTTCTACCTGCATTCAAAAGGGAACAGAGAGGAAGGGCGGAGGATCTCCTCTCCTCCACATTTCCCCTTCTGCTCCATTCTCCAATTCCTTTTTTAATGCGGGGAGCAGCTGGAAGAGGCTGGTGCCCTGCTGGGTAAGGAGGTAGTATTTGGCACCCCACCTTGGGTGCCAAGACGTCCTTGCCTGTACAAAGCTGTGTCCCTGGCCCATAGCACTGATGAAGGAACAAACCGTGCTTGAAAGTGTTAAATCTTTATTTTAAAACACCTACTTGCTGGCTCAGTTGCCTGTTTACAAACGATGGCCTGTGAAGGGCTGTGGTCTACCTCTTGCCCTTCTTCCCTTTCCCCTTTTTCTTCCGTTTGGTTCGGAGCAGCGACCTCACCAGGTAGCCCTTCCAGAAGGCCTGGATGAGTGTGGCAGCTCCAACCAGGATGGCCAGCTCCTTCTCGGCTTTCTCCTTCTGCTCTGCCTTCAGTTTCCTTTCCTCCACAATCTGGCTGTACTCTTGGTTCAGCAGTTCAAATTTTTCCCACAGCTCTGCCAGCTGGGCCTTCTCGACCACGTAGACTTCATCAATTTGCTCATATTCATCCTGATGGGGGAGAAGAGGCCTGCTTAGAATCGGGGCTCAGAGCATTGCTTTGCCTCAGTCGTGATCGATGGCCCTAACTTTAACAGGGACGTTTCTAGATCAGAATAAGGGAGTTGGAGGCAGGGGCGGCCCACCTGTGAGGCCAACTGAGGCAGATGCCTCCAGCAAGCGGGGTTTTGCTTCTGCCACTCCCCATACTCGAAAAGAAAGAACGGAGTGGAAAAGAAATAGGGGTGCCAACCCTGACTAAAACTATGCGCAGAGATTTTTTCCCTCAACATGATGTCATGTTAGAAATTCCTGGAGGCCCTGTTGAAATCTCCAGAATTGCTTTTGGTTATCATGTGAAGATTGATGCAGATTTCTGGAGACTCCAAGCCAATCCTCTTGGAGGGTTGCAACCCTAAAAAGGTTGAAGAACACTCCGACCCTCTCCTCCACCCTTCCTTTTCTGTTTCAAAGGGCAGGGGAGGAAGAATGGTGGAGACAGGTACCTTCCCCCCCCCCCCCCCCTGATAGGCTGACCCTGGGAAGTAGGGAAAGTTTCTGAAAGTGGGGAAGGAAAGAGAAACTGCTAAGAAGGCTGCTTAGCCAGGTCCTCAATTTCACTTTTGTTCTGCTCCCAGGAGATCCACTCCTCTTTCCCGACTCCCAGTTTATCGCACACATGGCCACTTGACTACACATCTGAATCGGCTGTGCAGTTAAAATTCTCCTGACCATGGCAAAGAAGGAAACAAGTGCCCAGGTTACTCAAGGAGGAAAGAGTTGGGCGGTTTGGTCATCCATACAAGCCTGTGTTAGCGTTCTGGCTGAAAAATGGCTTGGAGGAGGCTGCCGTTGAGGTTCAGTTAACTGATGCTGTGACACCAGGTCAGCTCGGCTTTTCAGCTAAATGTCAGCGAAGAGCTATGTAGGTGGCGAGGCAATTTTGTAATCGCAAGGTAGCAAAGCCGAGTTGACAGGTGCAAGTAGGGAGAAAGAACCATCCAATGGCAGAGCCTCAAGAGACTTTGTCACTGACTTCCTGTGTGACACCTTCTTTCAGGACAACAGTAGTGAAGCCCAGAGACATAATGAGAGTACCGTACCTGCTTTTCAGTCATCTCTGCATCGTACTTCTGGACCCAGTTTTCTATTTCCATCTCCACTTTGTATTTCTTCTAAAATAAACCATGCAGGAAAAGCATATTTAGCTAGAAGCCAGTGACCATCTGTTCTAGGTTAGCTAAAAGAGCCTCTGTTCCCAGTGAGATCTTGGCCTAGCTGAATATTGCCAGAAGCAAGCCTTCCTCCCAATTTCCAAGTTCTGTTCAGAGTACTTTAACACGCTAGCTCTGGTCATGGTACATGCAGTGCAATGCAATCTGTGTACAGTATACACAGGGTGGTGGTTCTGCTCACATGTACAGTTCACACATTATGTTCAATGTGTGTACAGCAGTACACACAATCGGAACTCTGTTTCAGACAGTCTAGCCCACCAGTCTCCTCTTCTACACATTCCCTCTTCCACTTTCTTTTTGAATCCAGAATAAAGAGAAGCAGCGGGAACAAGTGGAGGAAGGGAGGTGGTTGGGTGTCGTCTAGCAATCTGCTGCCTGAGGCAACTGCCTGAGCTGGCCTCATGAACAGGCCGGCCCTGCCTCCACTTCCTCCTGCGTCAGTTACCTTTCGGAGAGTGAGCTCCGACTCGCGATTCTCAGTAATGAGGGCATTGAGTTGGGCCCTCAGCTGCTGTAGCTCTTGCTGTAACTTAGCGCATTTGGTCTGCGACCCCCGCAGCTCCACTTTCTGTTGCTTTTCGGCTTCTGTCCGGGTGCGCTGGATTTGGCCTTCTGAGAACTTGGCCAGGCTGTGTAAGTGGGTTTTCAGTTCCTTGATCATGGCGTTCTTCTTGGAAATCTGAAACACCCCCAGGTAGGTCAAGAAGTATGTGAATTGGCAGGCGATTAGACAGCAGACTACAGAGGTGTATGGAAAGACCAAAAAACCAACTATTAACAGTTCCATAGAGGGCAGAGCAGGGCTGGCATTTGGGGGCCAAACTAGTGGTGGTGGTGGTGGGGAGCATCAGTATTTGTATGTACGCAAACACAGCAGAGTAACATGAGGGACCCAGCACGTGGACCCCCGACCCTAGTGCTGATGCTGCCCCAAACGTTTCTTGTGTGCTGCCCTCACAAACATTCCATGCCATCTTCAGTCATTACACAATACAGTTTTGGACTGTACAACTGCCCAGCCGCAACTGATCAATCAGACTGATCCAATTGTACCCGCATCCTACCACCTACCTCGTCGTCTCGGTTCTGGATCGCAGTGGCTAGTTCGTCCTCCAAAGCCACAACGGTCTCTGTATTTTTCTTGTCGCGGAGGGTGATTTCATGGATAAACCGCTGTTTCTCTTTTTCTTCTTGCGGGGTTGTCAGAAGCTTCTCAAAGAGGAACCCTCTGAGCTCTGTAAGGCTTCTAATGAACAGATCAGAAGCTGGGCTCCTCTCGTGGGCATGTCTCATAGCCTGACAGGCTATGGGGTCGGCATAAAACAGACGTACAATATTGCGGACGGAGCTCTTTAAGCCTTGGACGTGCAGCTGAAGGGTACCGCCGGAGTCCTCCGCTCCTAAGAGCTGCCCTTGAGACTTTGCCATGCCCTTTAACAGAAGGCCTTCTTCGTCCAGGCGGACTAGTGTGGCTTCCGTATTGTTTGAAAGCCGCAGATGTTCCCTGAGAGCCCCAATAAGTTCAGGGCCAAATGCTACAATGAACTCCTCAAGATGCTCAATCACGTAAGCAAACATACTCACGATCTCCACCTTAAGGATGGTGTCATCCAAGACAGATATGATCCTTTTGGTCTCCACAGTGGTCAGTTTTGACCGTCCAGGATCCAGGATCCTCAAGGGCATTTTGGGCGTCAGTGTCCTGCTAGTTTGGCCCCCGGGGGACCTGTCTGGTTCATATAACAGAGTAAGGGTTTCAGTTGCCATGTTGTCAAATAGATATAATTGCTGTGTGAACGCTGGAGCTGCTTGGGTCTCCTATGCTGAGTGTCCAACGCTTCCAATGAGTCAGTTTGGGTGGGCGGATTGGTGAATGGAACAGTTTACGGTCACAGAACTGGAACAAAAAAATGGGGTTTAGTTGCATAAATGAGAACAAAATGCCAAGGAGTTGACTGCAGGGTGGCTGGAGAAGAAAAACCCATTCAAAGCTGGGGGGCATAATTGTTTGCGCGTGGTGCTTTACATAGGGTGCTATATATACACACATACAGTGTATATAAAAAAGCACAAATTGTTAGCCATTTATATATAGATAGTTCATACATATACATATACATTCCACATATGTTATAACATATAAATTGCATACAGTAGCCATTTCTCATACAGTAGTAGATAATTTTATATATATATATATATATATATATATATATAACATTTATGTTAACCATTTACATACAGATCATCCATGCTATGTATAAAATTAATATGAATGATCTAAAATACAGTACTGTAGTTAACATAAAAAATTGTCTGTGTATGTTTCATTTATATACCGGCATGTCATTTATATATGGTATACAGAGAGTGTGTCATATGTTAACCATTTCCTATCTCGATGTAGCCCTTTTTGGCAGGCCAAGGCAGATGCTCCAGCCTCCTGCTCCCTGGGGCTGACTCACCTACAACCGGCCCCAACGAAAAGCACCCAGAAACGCACCAGCGCCGTTTCCCTTTTGAAAACAAGGCCAAGACCTCTCGTTGCTTAGCAACGCAGTCTAGCTAAGGGGCGGGGAATATTGAGAGGGAGAAATCGTCCAATCCGAAGGAAGGGGCGGGGGACGAGGGAGGAGACAGTAACCAATCAAAAGCCCTAACACTCATCCTCACGTCCGTCTCACGCAGAGGATTATCCAATAAAATGGCCTGACAGAACAGAAAGACGTCTTCCAGCTTCGTGTTTCTCTAATCTAGTGACTAGACTTTAGTCTAGAGTGACTAGACTAGTCTAAGTCTAGAGAAGCAGAAATAGATTCTGTCGGAGACGGAGTTTGCAATCGTAGACAGCAATCCTCGACCTCGACATCCTTACCTGGGGGTGAATTCTACTTGACTTTATTACGACTTCTGAGTAGGCATGCACTGCTACACACAAGCGCATCCCTCTGCTAATTTGGGTCTAAAGCGGGCGAGGCACCTTTTCAAACGGTGGCTTGGGAGCGGGGAAGAGCGCTCGACCCTCCTCATCCCAGCATAGCATTCCTCCCAGTAGCTGTTTGTCTTTACGTCTTTTTGGAGACTGTACGCTCTTTGCGGACAGGGAACCTTTTTCCCCCTCCGAATCTTGTGTGAACTTTCGGGGAGTGTTTTGGTTTTTTTTTAAAGTGGGATATATAATATAAGTAATGAGTAAACTATAAGTAATATACTATAAGTATACTATAACTATAAGTAAAATATAAGTAATGAGTATATAATATAAGTAATGAGTAAATGAGTAAATATAAGTAATGAGTAAAGCTTTCCTTGGAAGGAAAGCTATGGCAAATTTAGATAGCATAATAAAAAGCAAAGATATCACCATACCAACAAAAGTTCGTATAGTCAGGGCGATGGTGTTCCCAGTAGCAATGTATGGTTGCGAGAGCTGGACCATAAGGAAGGCTGAGCGCCGAAGAATAGATGCTTTTGAACTGTGGTGCTGGAGAAGACTCCTGAGAGTCCCTTGGACTGCTAGGAGATCAAATCAGTCAATCCTAAATGAAGTCAACCCTGACTGTTCCCTGGAAGGACAGGTACTAAGGCTGAAAGTCAAATATTTTGGCCACCTAATGCGAAGAGAGGACTCTCTGGAGAAGACTCTGATGCTGGGAAAGACTGAAGGCAAAAGGAGAAGGGGAAGGCCAAGGATGAGATGGTTAGACAGCATCACCGATGCAACAAACATGAAAATGAGCGAACTCAGGAAGATAGTGGAGGACAGGAAGGCCTGGCGGGATATGGTTCATGGGATCACGAAGGGTCGGACACGACTTAACGACTGAACAACAACAATGAGTAAACAAATGCCTATTCCCTTCTGTTTTACTTCCCGCCCCAGTCCCGGATTTTTGTGAAACAGACACGGTCGGTGTGTCCGGTTGCGCCCCAACTAAGGCTGCCGGCTCATCTCGGGACAGGGCTCGCCCGCGTCCTTCTGCTTTGCACGCCGCCGGCCCGGCCCCCTCCCTCTATGTGTTTTTTTTTTCTTTCCCCGCCCGCCTCCCGGGATCCTCATCCGCCTCGGGCGGAAGGGCTGCCGAGGTCAGAGAGAAAGAGACGCTGGACAAGTCGGAGCAGCCGGGGGAGTTGGGTGTTCGAGAGCAGCTTGCGCGCAAAGGCGTATGACGGCAGCGCCGGAGTTGACGCCGCTTGCAAGCGCCGCGTCTCCTCTTGCCCCGTCCAGACCGTGCCGGGGGCTCTTAGTGCGGGTGGACTCGATGCGGCCCAGGGGTCCGAAGAGATGGATGCTATCGCGGCTCCCAGGACTCTTGCAAGGCTGGACGAGGGACCTGAGTTCTGACGGAGCCTGCATTTAAAGGGAACCCCCCTCTCCCACAAAGCTGAACCCCGAACCGGCGGCATGGCTGTAAATCTGGAAGACGATGACGTGCCCCTCATCCTCACCTTGGACGAGAGCAGGAGCCCGGGCTCTACGCGGGAGGAGCAACACAGTGCAAGTAAGCCCAACTTTGCAGGGACTCTGTGCCCTGTGGAAGGCCTGAATCCACACAAACAAGGAGGAAAGTGTCTTTGGGTAGTAGGGTGACGTGACTTGCAGCGCAGTACTGTGCGTGTTTGGTCAGCAGCCAGGCTCAGGGAGTTGGGGATCTGGTCCCATGTGAAGCGCAAATAGGCTTGCACTGAGTGATTCCTGAGAAAATGTGCATGGGATTTGCTCAGGGCCTATCTGTGTTCATTCAGAAGCCAGTCCCAAGAAGGGTCAGTTTGGGGATTTAATAGCATGTGGGGTACGCGTTAGATTGCTCCAAGGGGATTGAATCCTGAGAAAAAATTATGAGATTTGTGTAATCCCATCTATGTTTCTTTAAAAGCCTGCTCCCCTGTTGAATGAGCATAAGATTGTACAGAGGAGACTGGCTTGTGAGGGAACTGCACATAGGATTTGCACAATTCTGTGTGTGTGTGTTTACTCAGCAGCGAGTCCTAGGGATTATAGGAAGATACTGTACAGCATCTATGGCTCTCCAGGTTTTTCGGCAGGAATTTTTCTCTGGCCTATGTGGTAGTGCTGGAGATTTGAACCTGGGACCTTCTGCATGCAAGGCATGTGCTCTACCACTGAGCCACAGCTCCTCCCCCCCCACCGTCAAAAAGGAGGTATGGCCCTTTTGTTCTGCCCTGGCAGAATTGAGGGACAGGGACCTCAAACTTTTGACCATCAGGAGTCAAGCCCAGGATGCTAGACTGTAGCCAACTGACACGTTTAAGGGGACTGACTTCAAAGAAAATGTGCAGGGGGATCTGTGCGGTTACTTGGAAGCCAGTCGCAGTGAGTCCTATTTGGGGATTTCCTGGAGAGCAGTAAAACGGCACCATAGAACAGCAGCGTTAAAATACGGTATTATCATTGGTTGAAAGCGGGACAAATAAAATGTACTCTGCCTGATGCATGAAGGACTTCTCATTCATGGAGTGCTCAAAGGGGAAGGAAGGCTGTGTGCATAAGAAGAGCCTTGCTGGATCAGGCCAAAGGCCCATCTATTCCAGCTTCCTGTATCTCACAGTGGCCCCACCAGATGCCTCAGGGAGCACACAAGACAACAAGATACCTGTTTCCTGCTGTCACTCCCTTGCACCTGGTACAGAGGGAGGGCTGTGTGCATGCTCACCTGGGAATAAATCTCATCTCAATAGACCTCACCTGTAGGGCCTTACCCCTGGGTGTCAGGCTTTTCCCTATCAGGTCTATGTCTGGTCCTTCTGACATTACCGAGACCCACACCTACGACCATTCCACCCCGTATCTAAGGGTCACAAAGATTGAGAGTGTGTGCTTCCCACATTGGATTGTGGAGCATTGCATTCTGTATTGTGGAAGTCGGAAGGCTCTTTTGCACTCCTTCAGTGCTGTGTGACGTCACCCCTGTGCTCCGCTGTACCCTGGGATCGCTAGTTTGCTGCTGCTCTCGAGGAAGGCCCTGTCAGCGAAACCAGCTCTGGCCCACGAGCCTCACTTTCAGCAGGCGGGCAGTGAGCCATGCTTCTTGCCGAGTAATAAAATGCTTTCAGCTGCTTCAGTCTCATTCAAGACCGCGAGGAATAAATGCAAGTGCTTTGCCTTAATTGGGCTGTGTAATATGCAGAAGGCAGGTTGTTAATTTACTTCCATGAGTCTCTCCTCTCAAGAGTCGGTTTCTCCGCAAGTGCCCCTGTGCTTAGAAAGAAGTTATCCGCGGAAACCCTAATAGGGGATGAAATGGTCTGTAGTCTATCACTTGGCTTGCTCGCTTGAGTCGTCAGTTTTGCTCCTTGCCAGAGCAACCGTTCCCTGGGCCAAAGTTTGTTACTCTTAGAAGAACCGGCACCTGAGACTTCTTAAATCTGGGAGTAAGGGAGAAATCACTTTGGATTTGTTTATTTTGCTAGGGGAGCTGAGAGGTAAGGTGGTCTTGGGCCTTCATTCTTTTTCCCCCTGCTTACCAGTCCAGTTTAATGGTAGGGATATGTCGAATAAAAGGTGAGAACTGGTAGGGCATAGTGGTTAAGAAACTGAGCTGCGAAGTACGGCTTCCCTAGATTGTCTCTCGCCCCTACTGTGAACTCAGTAGCTGGCCTCAGGCCAGCCATTCCCTCTTGGCCTCAGTCTTCTCCGTCTGTAAAATGGGGACAATAATGCTGACTTAGTTTAGAAGGTGGTTGTAAAGGATTACATCAGGATAATGCGCGAGAAGTGCTTTGCGCATGCAGAGTGCTCTGTTCTCTTCCTTTTCGGGTCCAGGAAGTGGGAGAAGGAGGGAGCTGATGTGTCGCTGGGTAAAGGGGAGGCAGCATTTGGCACACTGCCTCAGGCGCATGGGAGGCTTTAGGCCAACCTTGACTGTAGCGCAAGAAAGCTCACGAAGAAATAAAGTGGCTAGACTGTAAGATGCTGCAAGGCTCTCTGCTTGTTTCAGTATCACATTTGAAAGGGCACTGACATCTTTTTTGCCTGTGGTCGTTCCGCCCGGCACAGAGTGGTACCATCGAAGAAAGAGAGCTGTCTTCTGGGTCTCAGCTGCCAGCTGTGCCAGCACATTGGTGCATGTCAGATGATGTGATTTTATTGCAGGGTTTTCCAACCTATCGCTTTTCCAAGCATCTCGTCCTCCAGGGACGTGTGCTGGGATTGTGCGGCTCTATGCACAGCCCCTTCTTGAAGCAAGGAAGAGCCCTTCTCCAATTGCTGCCGCCTCCTGATCAGTCCTCCACCCTGCATCATCCTCGTTCAACCTGCCGTACTTCAAAGGGCAGGGCCCAGGCTTCTGCACAACCCCAATTTACACACGCCTGCCCCAACCACCTCCATTGCTGGTGAACAGGCAGAGGAGCGCACTCCACATGGTTCCCCGTGGCACTGGTGGAACTTTACGCACACAGATTGAATAATCTTGCCATCCCAGGAAGCGCTACAATTCTCATTGCGGCCTTTGTGCATCATGCGATCGGACTCTCCTGCCAAAGTTCTGATCGAGAATGTGGGGTGTGGAAGGAAGGAAACGAGGGCCAGGAAGAGATCAACCAAAGAGGAACTTTATATCTTGTTTCATACGAACGGAGCGCAAACAGCAACAGATCTTTGGAGGCATTGTCAGCTATGCCCCCTTCCTGGCTTGCTTCCAAGAAACAAAGCTAATATGAGCTGGCATGCAGTCCTTTTATAAGTACCTATCAGGCACATCAGAACAGAACACCAGACTAAATATCAGAGCTGCCCAAACTAATTCTACACCCCCCTCTTTAAAAGCACTGAAATGGAGGCTTCTGGCTTGTATTAATTCAGGGAAAGGGAGCTTGGAAACACCCACCCCCACCCCCCCACCCGGCAGTGGGAAAAGGGGCAGGGGAATGTGCAAAGGCAATCTGCTACAGCTCTAACCCCTGTCCAGATGTTTCTGTTTGGTTTCTACAGCACTGCTTCTGGAACGTGGATGGGTAAAATGAGCTTTCAAGAATCCCCCTGCTGGAGAGATCTAGGGCAATAGATTTTCTCGTAAACATTCGACCGGCTACAACGACCGAACTCAGACAGCCCAGGGTTGTTGTTGTTGTTGTTTTTGCAAGCGTTTTCATCTGTAACTCAAAGCAAGCTTGGGTCTTCTCCAGCGTTTTTGAATGGGCTACGCCCTGAAAAATCCACAAAAGCAATAATAAAACCCTCGCCAAACGGATGCGTGCCCCCAGGAGGCCGCGAAAACTCTAAATTGCTCTGGCTTTCCAGCCGTTGTTCCGGCTCTGCACGTCAAATGTTCCGAGTCGGTGGCGGCGGGCGACGAGCAGCCAGACGCGGCCGACAAGACGTCGTCATTTCAAGCGTGCAGTTTGACTGTCTCCGGGTGCATTAAAAATGTTTTATGGGCCCATGGCCACCTGTTCCCATAACAGCTTAATGTACGGATGCATATCGGAGCCACTGCCGCCCCTCGTTGCAAACCAAGAATGGAGAAACGCCTCGTGTGTTTTGTTCTCGGTTAATGCGATGGAAGACTCAGTGAGGGGTAGAATGTTCTGGAAGCACCAAGTCATGCAGCTACCTCCTCGGTGGTCTTCTGCGGGCACGTCATAGTCCCCCCACCGTCCAGCATTCTGCTGTTTAGGTCAGGGGTTCTCAACCTGTGGTACGCGTACCCCTAGGGGTACGCGGACCTCTTGCTGGGGGTACGCCAAGCCCTGCGCCTTATCTGCCTCATCAGCAGCTAATTAAGTGTTAATTAACATGGATTTTAAATTTTAATTATTTTCGGAGCCCTTCTGTGTCTCTGATTTTGGTTTTGGGCTTATTTTTGTACTTTGGAAAATGTACTTTGGTAGGGTGAGGGAGGGAGGAGCTGATTTTGGGAAGTGTGACTTGGAGAAAAAAAGAGATCCTTGCCTCTCTCTCTCTCTCTCTCTCTCTCTCTCTCTCACACACACACACACACACACACACACACACACACACACACACACACACACACACACACACACACACACAGAGTTAAATAAGACATTTTTTCACATTTAAAAATTGTTTTAGTACTTTTTAATTTAACAATTAATTACCTAATTAATTAATTGATTGATTGATCCAATTAATTAGCAGGGGATACTTCAGAAAATTGGACCGTGATAGGGGGTACCCAGGCTTCCAAAGGTTGAGAACTCCTGGTTTAGGTCATTCATCTCGCCCATCTCTCTAATCATGTCATGGCCCACCAGACATCTCTCTACTGGCTTCCTGTCCACTCCCAGCTCCGGCAGAATCTCATCCTTACCTTCTCAGCTCTCTTTTATCTTGCTACCCTCCTGCCTATGACATTCGTTCTTCCAGCTCCTCCACCTGCTTCCTCGAGGGACTCCATCTTTTTTCCCTTGCTGCCTCTCAGTAAACCTATGGAAAGTTTTTCAACCCACTCCTTTCAATCCCCTTCTTAAAACCCACCTTTTCTCCAAAGGCTTTGGCACCATTCTTTGACTCCATGCCCTGTGGCCACTAAGCTTAAGTACATGAAACTGAAATAAGTTCATATGCCTCCCTTCTTTTCCCCCTGTTCTCTCTCTCTCTCTCTTGTTAGTATCTTGATTGTAAGCCCTTTGGGGCAGGTACCGACTTTTCAGCATGAAGCATCTCATGCGTTGATGGCACTGTGTAAACAATCTGAACATGTGGAAGCTTCTTTATATGGAGTCTGACCCTTGCTCCATCTTGGACAGTATTACTGACACGGACTGGCAGCGTCGACTGTTTAGACAGGAATTTTATTTTGCTCTACCTAGCGGTGCTGGAGATTGAACCCGGAGCCTTCTGCCTGCGAAGCGACTCCCTCTTCCTCTGAGCTCCTAGATAAAGTCCTTGAGGAAACCTGGATATTAGGTTTTTGTTTGATGAATGAAAACCAGCTTCTGTCTCGTCAAATGTCCTGTCACAGTCAGCAATTTGAGTCTAAACTGGGTTTTTTTGTTCCAAAAGAGGGAAGGAAAGGGAAAGAAAGATGATACGTCAGAGCTTGGAAAAGTTATTGCAAAGCAAATTTGCCCTTCAGGGGTTGTGTAGGAGAATGTCAGTTATGTAAATAGGGAGATGCTATTGGAGAGACAGTAATAAGACGTCTGTAAAAGGTCACCCAAGCTTTTAAGTCTGTGTGATATTGATTGGCATTATCCGTCATCTGTTTGCATATTGTCAACCTCTCTGTGCCCGCTCATGCCCAATGCATTTTCCTTTCCCTTGCCCCTGTATTGAGTTAGGCACATGACATGTTTGGGTTTTCCAAAGGGGCAAGAATGGAAAGAGGATTGGGTAGGTAAATGCTGCCAGGGGTGCAGTAGATGGGGGGCAGGATGAAGTGCTTTGCCAGGACTTCTCCTTTAGCAAGAGCAGTGATGCCCTCAACAGGTGTGCTTGGGTGCTGCCTTTGAAACTTTTTGCAAAGGACCTGAACCAGAAGAAGCATCCGCCTCAGCAGAAAGCCAACTGAGACATTTCCCTAGGGGTTTAAATCACAAGTCTGCCCTACTCCTAGATGGATGATGGACAGGAAAAGAGGCGCAAATGACTGGATGTAAAAGAACTCTGCTCCAACTGGAGCTGAAGCTGCCTGGGGGACTGCAATAGCAAATGGAAGGATATGTGCAGCAAATTGGCAGAGGGTGTGTATTGACTTCAATATGCCGAGTCCTATTTAATAAACCTATGAAAACTCAGTGCATGCACTGAGTCATCAGGGAGTGTCTTTCCAGAAATGAGGGTATAACCTACTTAAGGGAGTTGCTGCACTAGAATTTCAACTAGGCTTCTGATCAATGATAAATGAAGGTGACTTGCATCTGTAAACATTCCCAAATATTAATATGTTGCAATTCTATAGCACATTCCATATTGTGCAACGCCCGTCACATTCATTATCTCAACGCAGACTTTGCAACAGCCCTGTAAGCTAAGTCAGCGTTCTGGTCCCCATATTGCAGAGAGGAAGACTGAGAGGCTGAGAGGGAGCAGCTTGCCCAAGGCCCCCGAGTGAGTTCACAGCAGAGGCAAGATTTGGCCTGGAGAAGTCCTGATTTGCAGCTTGGTCTCGGAGCCGTTCTATCACACCAGTTCTTTGGCATATTGGGACTCTGTAGTTGCAGCTAAGATATCCAACTAAGATCGTCAAAGTTGTTGTATTTGATAACCCGTGACTTAGGAGTTCCACTTCGTGTATGCCAATATCTGCTGTCCCTTCAAATGGTCAGGATTTCGGAACGAGCAAAAAGGTGCAAGGTTGTTTTGAATTACTTCTCCAGAGATGGGAAATGTACAGGTGGGCCCCCATATCCGCTGGGGATATGTTCCAGGCCCCTCCGTGGATACTTGAAACCGTGGATAAGAGCAAACACCCCCTCCATGGTTTCCTGAGGGCCCCCCCCACCCTGCCTCCCCTGCAGGCAGGCATGCTTGCCCCCCCCAGCTCTTATTTTTCTTTCAGCAAACTTTGTTTCTTCCTTAAAACAAAAAGAGAAGCAGCCTCCATTGCAGGCAAGTAGAACGAGACTAAGTCCTAGAGAGGCTCTGCAAGGTTTCTGTTAACCTTGCAGAGCCTCTCTAGGACTTAGTCTCATTCTACTTGCCTGTAATAAGCAGCCTCTGGCTGCTTCTCCTGTTTCTTTAAGGAAGAAACAAAGCTTACTGGGAAAAAAGTAAAAGCCGGGGGGGGGGGTCCCCACGATCCGTGGATAACTGAAACCGTGGATAGCGAATCAGTGGATATGGGAGCCCACCTGTATACAGGAAGTCCTCGCTTAAAAGTTGTCGATCGGTTCTTCTTGGAAACTGCAACTTTAAGTGAAACGACTTACAATGAAACCAGTTTTAGAAACCAATCTAATGGATAAATTGTAAACGTTCCTCCTGGCATTTTCCCATCAACTTTAAACGAAACGATTTTATACTAGGACAACTTTAAGCGAGGACTTACTGGCTGCAGTTCCAAACACTGAACTGTAAATGGGCAAATATTACAGCGACGCCAAAAATGAGAAGAGAGAGGGGAGGCCCTATAGTGGAATCTCATGATGCAGCGATTCTTAATATAAATCTTGCTGAGTCCAGGAAGAGAGTCAAGAACATGACAGAGGCAGATTTCAACTGGGGAAGGACCGGTTCATGGCTTGGTCACTTCGCCAATACACGTGAACTGCCTCCATGTTGCTCAATAAAGGAAATATCCTGGAAACTCCATCCGGATCCCAGCCTCTCTCATTCAAAGGGAGCCAAACTGGGCTCGTGCGGCCGCAGAGCCTTCTCGCCTCTATGGGAAAGGGGAGATGCACCACAGTCTTCTCGCGGGGGGGTGGGGGTGATGGCAGCGATTGTGACTCCCCTCTTTTGCCAGATGATTGCCATCTGTTTAGAACAGCCAAGACTCCGCTGATGACGACGAGATCACTGGAAGCCCTGGAGAGACTCCTCGGAGAAGACTGGAGGCTCACGCCAAAGGATCCACTGGAAATTATTGATTGATTTTTTTTCTTTTGCTGTGTAAACTGCTTTGTGAACTACTTTTTGTTGAAAAGCAGTGTATAAACATTATTATTATTATTATTATTATTATTATTATTAATAAGAATAATAAGAATAATAAGAATAAATCTCTGGCATTCTAATAATAATAATGTTTTTATTTATTAATAATAATAAAAATAATAATAAATCTCTGGCATTCTAAGTAGGCAGCTGTCCTCCACTGCTTGCTTTTCTTCTCCCTCCTTTCTGCGTCTCAATCATTTGTTGTTCAGTCGTTAAGTCGTGTCCGACCCTTCGTGATCCCATGGACCATATCCCGCCAGGCCTTCCTGTCCTCCACTATCTTCCTGAGTTCGCTCATTTTCATGTTCGTTGCATCGGTGATGCTGTCTAACCATCTCATCCTTTGCCTTTCCCTTCTCCTTTTGCCTTCAATCTTTCCCAGCATCAGAGTCTTCTCCAGAGAGTCCTCTCTTCGCATTAGGTGGCCAAAATATTTGAGTTTCAGCCTCAGTACCTGTCCTTCCAGGGAACAGTCAGGGTTGATTTCATTTAGGATTGACTGATTTGATCTCCTAGCAGTCCAAAGGACTCTCAGGAGTCTTCTCCAGCACCACAGTTCGAAAGCATCTATTCTTCGGCGCTCAGCCTTCCTTATGGTCCAACTCTCGCAACCATACATTGCTACTGGGAACACCATCGCCCTGACTATACGAACTTTTGTTGGCATGGTGATATCTCTGCTTTTTATTATGCTGTCTAAATTTGCCGTAGCTTTCCTTCCAAGGAGTAAGCGTCTTTTAATTTCATGGCTACTGTCTCCATCTGCAGTGATCTTGGAGCCCCCAAAAAGTAAAATTTCTTACTGCTTCTATTTCTGCCCCTTCTATTTGCCAGGAGTCTCAATCATACAAAGTGTTTTTTGTTTTTCTTTTTAATTGCACATCTCTGTGGCTGACTGTTTGAGGTCAAAACCGAGGACAGCATCGTAATATTTCCCTGGGTCCCCACAGGCTGAGATTTCCGCGGCTGGTTAGCCAACAGAATAGTCTCCATACCGTCCATGTTTGCTTTCCTTCTCTCCCCTTTTACGATGGCATCTGGAAGCCGTTTCTGTCGAGAGGCCTGCCAGCCCTCCTTGCAAATGGAAGCGTTTGCTTTCCCCAAATTATCATTCCAGAGGCCTGGTGTAAGCAAGACAGCTGCGTCGGATGGGGCCCTGGGGATCGGTGACACGAGCGCAAAGGCGGCCTCGCCATCTGCGCAGCGGAGCTTCCCGCTTGCCGCCGCCTCTCCCTGCAAACTTGAACTCTGCAGGCGCTTGGCCCCTCTCATGATTGTATCCTCGTAACTACGATTGGCCTGACGAGGTTCCCAGAAAGGGGGCTGTGCGAGAGCTGGGTGTCTCGGCGGTGCACCAGGAGAGGAGAGAGGCCATTCCCATTGGATGTGTCCTGCCCTGTGCAGGCTGGGAGGGACTGAAGAAAACCTGCTTCTCTCTCGTCTGCAGCAGGAAAAAGTTTACCGGGAGGACGTCCATCGGGAGGAGCTGTTGCTCAGAGGTAGAGCGCATGTAGGAGATCCCAGGTGTGACACAAGAGAAATCCTGCCTGGAGCTCCAAAAAGGTGCTGCCAGTGCTGAGCTGAATGGATCAAGGATCTGGCCCCATCTAAGACTGCCCCCGATGTTTTTTCCTAGGGGGGGGCTTTGCTTCTGATGTAGCCCATTACCCATGGAAGCTGACTCCATGCCAAGCCACCTCTGAGATGCCATGGGTTTCAACAGCGTGGCTGTGGTTCTGAAACAGCAAGATTAAGGGCGGTTGATTTCCCTTCCCTTCCGGTAGTTTGCGTTTTCTCTTCAAGGCCCATGGCTGAGCGCTATGAAGGGGATCTGCCTGCTTTCCAGTCCGAGGGACTTTCGGGAAGGTCTCAGGAGGACTCCCAATGGACCGAGCCTGAAGCCAATGGTAAATGCCCGTGAGAACATTTCGGCTCAGGGAGGGAAAGAAATGGGGTGATGCCATGCCCTGGAGGTGATCCCCTCTCTGGGACGGTAGCCAGGGAAAGTCTGGAGCTGCACTTTCTGGATCTTGCTTGATTATTATTGACAGTGCGTCATTAGTCTGTGAAACTCACTGCCACAAGAAGTGGTGATGGCCACCAGCTTGGCTGGCTTTACAAGTAGACTGGACAAATTCATAAGACACGTCTATCGATGGCTACTAGTCATGATGGCTATGCGCGACCTGCGGGCTCAGGAGCTTGTGTCCCGTTGCAGGGGAGCAGCGGTGAGAGAGAAGTATGCCTTTCAGTCCTGCTTGTGGGCTTCCTGAAGGCAAAAGGTGGGCAACTATGGGAAACGTGATTCTGGACTAGCTGGCCCTTGGACCCGATCCTATAGGACGTTTTGTATGTCACCGGTTCAGATCTTTCTTTCCAAAAGAGTTGCCTTGAGCATGTTAATGTGAAACGGAAAGGTGGGATTATAAATATTTATACTGAATGATCATGAGGACTAGAAACCTGCTTCTTCAGACATGAAAATGTCCATTCTTGACAATGTAACGCAACCTCCCTCTCTCTCTCTCTCTCTGTACAAAGCACTTCACAAAGTTGTGAGCAAGCAGGCAGCTGTCCAAGGACCTTACAGTGTAAAATTTGACTTGGGGAGGCAATAGGGGCGGAAGATGGACCGTGGGTAACGGGGAGCGTGGGTAACGGGGAGCATGGGTAACGGGGAGATGCTGTGTCTGATTCACTGAATCCGTGAAACCTAGACTTAGTTTCAGTAGGATAACTGAAGGTAACGGTAAATTAAAGGTAGATGAAGCTAAATCTTTTTATAGATAAATGAAGTTTTTCTCTCTCTTGCTCTTTTTTCTTTTCAACACAGATGGCGGCAACTACGACTTCGTCGACGACACGCCCAGCCCAGCCGCCGGGGATTGCCTTCCTCGGCAGAGCTGCGCAAGACACAACTGGGAGATGAATTACCAAGAGGCAGCCATCTACCTCCAGGTGGGTCCTTTGGATTGCTGCGCAGGCGCCCGCGGGAAGGGAAAGAAGGCAGCGCTGAAGAATGGGTGGGTGCAGCGTTGAAACACGCAGCACCCTCCTATGCGTGTCTGCTCGGAAGAAAAGTCCGTTGAGTTTGATGGGGTTGACGCTCGGGGAAAGTGCGTGTGGGATTGCAGCCGAAGTTGTGCAGGTACCGAAAATGCAAAGCATTTTTGTTGTGGGGCTTGTCAAATCCGCTGTTGCAGGGGCCGTTAAACTGTAGGTCACGCTAGACGTGTTGGAGGAGGAAATGTTTCATCCTTTCGACAAACATAGAGTGACCTGTATCTTAATCAATGCCTGCAAGATACCTGAGTTTGATAAACTGCACCATTTGGGGGCTATTGCACCATTTGGGAGTGCAATAGGCATGGCTATTGCACCATGCCTCGGCATCGCGCTCCTCTCCCTTTCCTTTGTTTTGCTTGCCAATGCCATCCAACCTGATGAAACGTTGGAGAACTCCCAAGCCTGCTTAAGAGCCTGTGTCGTTTACATTGGTCTTAATTTGCAACCAGGCTGTCAAATTCCCTCCCCTGAGAGGCCTGATGCGCTCCATCCCTGCCGTTTTTCAAAAGATCCGCAAAAGACCTTTCTGTGTTTCATTTGGCCCTTCGCGGATAACCTTCTGTTCCTCTGTCATTGTGCGTGTTGCCTTGCTGTGCCTGCTGCTCCGTTTTTAAGCAAATTCAGAGGGTGTTCTTTGGGATTGTGGGTTGTTACACAAACAGACAAAAGAAAATATTTCTTTACCCAGCGTGTAATTGGTTTGTGGAACTCATTGCCACAGGATGTGGTGATGGCACCTGGTCTGGATGCCTTTTAAAAAGGGATTGGACAGATTTATGGAGGAAACGTCCGTCACAGCTTACAAGCCTTGATGGGGAAAAGCAACATCCTAGTTTTAGAAGTAGGTTTTCTCTGTGCCAGGTGCAGGGGAGTGGCAGCAGGAAACGGGTATCTTGTTGTCTTGTGTGCTCCCTGAGGCATCTGATGGGGCCATTGTGTGATACAGGAAGCTGGACTAGATGGGCCTTTGGCCTGATCCAGCAGGGCTCTTCTGATGTTCTTATGTTTCACGCTTTTTGTGCTGTCCGGTCCCTTTCTTTAACGGGACGGAAAGGCGGCAAACCAGTATTTTGAATGAATGAATGAAAAAAGTTGCTTGTACTTTTATTGGGCTGCCTGTCTATAGTGTGTGTTTTGCTTTTCTGTTGCTTTGTTATTTGTCTCCTGAACTAGGAAGGAGAAAACAATGATAAATTCTTCACGCACCCCAAGGACGTCAAAACGTTGGCTGCTTACCTCTTTGTGCACAACCATCTCTTCTACCTAATGGAGCTGGTCACGGCGCTGCTGCTTCTGCTGCTCTCCCTCTGCGAAGCACCTGCGGTCCCTATGCTGCGCCTGGGCATTTATGTACGTCCCCTGGGGATGGGGTGCAGCAGGACAGGTGATGGAAATCTGTTGGGCCCGAGGAAGACATCCAGGGATGTCGCGGAAGGGGAGTGAGTGCTGAGACTTCTCCTAGGGCAAAAGTGGTGATGTTATTAGCAGGAGGGCTCAGATGCTGCCTTGAAATCTGCTGTGCAGAAGGAAGCATCAGGTTTGGCAAGAGGCAAACTGAGAATTTTGCCTAGGGGCATATGTTGGGTGGGCATTTGCCTTCAGCATAGGATAAGGTGGGGTCTAAATTTTTTTAAATAAATAAATGTTAATCCAGTGTTTCCCAGACTTTTTCAACCTGCGGCTCCCTTGACCATTGGTGACCATTGGCCATGGCTCCCCATTACATTATGTAGATACCTGCCAATTGGCATTGCACTGTTCTCCGAGAGGATTCCGCAGCACTCCGCGGCTCCCCTGGTTGGTTTCCGCGGCTCCCCTGAGAGCCATGCCTCCCAGTTTGGGAACCACTCTCTTAATCTATAAATGAATGAATTGTAAGCTTCTTGGGGCAGGGATCTATGCTCTCATTCTGTGCCAAGTGCCATGTGTATTGATGTCTGTCCGTCTTTGTAAATTCATTCATTCTCTCTCTCTCTCAATAAATTAAATAAATAAATGCTAGGACCACCCAGATATTAAGACTGAAACAAGAAAGGGCAATTCACTTTGCTAGCTTATCTGTGCTTTCCAGCTTGTGGGGCAGAGAGGAAGGGGAAGGAAACAGACCACTGCAGAAATGTTGGATTGGTGTTGAAAGTTCAAGCATTTAGGAATTAAAATTTGTCAAATGGGAAAAATGAGTGTTGCGTCTTGTTGCCTGCCTGCTTACAGATCCACGCCACCTTGGAGCTGCTGGCCCTGGGAGTCGTGGTGTTTGAGCTTGCGATGAAAATGAGATGGCTGGGCTTCCACACCTATATCCGGCACAAAAGGACCATGGTCAAGGTGAACCGCTGGTATAACCCTCTTGCCTGTTTGATCTGTGCTGCTGCAGGAACCAGGGAGATGGACTCAAAGCCATCCCTTGTGTTCGACTGATGTGGCTTGACAGCGAGACGTTAGCGAGATGCTCTGTGCATCTTGCCTTGTGGATCTTTTGTCTCTCTTCAGTTTTTAAGGTGGCTTTCCGGGGTTAGCCATTTGCATTTGCTACTTGCTTGTCCTGTCTAATACACATTGTTGTCTGGCTTTCTTTGGTCAGTGGAAGAGGAAGTGCGGTGGAAAGAAGGGTGACACTCTAGCCCACCACTCTCCTCTCCTCCACAGATGCTCTAGGACCTAGACCACCACTCTCCGCTCCTCCATATTTCCTCTTTTGCTCTGTTTCTCTCTTCCTTTTCAAATCCAGGGAGCAGGAGGAGGAGCAGAGGCGGGTATCCCTGCCAGTCATGCACAGGGCTGGAGAGTGGCAGATGCAATGGCTAAATCCTGGGGAAGCCAGTTCGAAGGACCCTGGGATCTCGGACAAGGACTTAGCTGACTGTTTTGTCACCCTTTTTCTGCCTCCTTTCTTTGCAGAGCTGCGTGCTGGTGCTGCAGTTTGTCGAGGCGATAGTGGTGTTGGTGCGCCAGACTTCGCACGTCCGGATCACCAGAGCTTTGCGCTGTATCTTCCTGGTGGACTGTCGCTACTGTGGAGCTGTCAGAAGGTGAGGGACTGCCTGGTCTTCAGGAGAAAAAACGGAATCCTTTGAGGGAGCAAATGTCCTTTGGATGACAGAGAGTGGTGGAGCTGCAGTGGTACCCTGTGGATTCTCTTAAAAAGAAGAATCCCTGTGGATTCTCTTAAAAGCACCAGAAGGGAGCGCAAGGGAGACGACGTTCCTCAAGATAACTGATGAATCGCGTTTCTTTCAGAAACCTGCGGCAGATCTTCCAGTCTCTCCCTCCGTTCATTGACATCCTCCTCCTCCTTTTCTTCTTTATGGTTATCTTTGCCATCCTTGGTACGTATCTTCAGCGTCTCCTGTTCGTGAGCGTTGCTGAGAGCCTTTCGGCTGCCCGCATTTTCAGCAAACGAGCCCGCGCTGCGTCCCTAGAACCAGTTCCTTCGGAGGTCCTAAGAGGCCACCTTGTCTTAATCTGAAGCCCTCCTCTTGAGTCCCCTCGCTGGAGAGCTGCTGCCAGCCTGTGCAGACAATCCTGAGCTAGACAGATGAAGGGACTGGCTCTGTAGACAGCTGCTTCCTATGTTCCTATGAATTAAATTGAATTGTTCCCTTTGTAGGAAGGGAATTTTTTTTATCATTGGTTGCTTAAAATTGTTTGGTTTTTTTTTCTTCTCTTCTTCCACCCCCCCTTCCCCAATCTTTCCAGGCTTCTATTTGTTCTCTCCTAACAAATCGGATCCGGTAGGTAAACCTCAGTTCTTGCATTCCTGAAGGTTTGCTCTTGTGGGCTTTCCCTAAAAGCAAAAGGGGGATTCCTTGACTACGGCATGCTAACTCTAAAGAAGCCCAAATGGGGAGCAGGAGGGGAGCCCAAGGGAGCAAATGTCCTTTGAGGGAGCAAATGTCCTTTGGATGACAGAGAGTGGTGGAGCTGCAGTGGTACCCTGTGGATTCTCTTAAAAAGAAGAATCCCTGTGGATTCTCTTAAAAAGAAGAATCTCTGTGGATTCTCTTAAAAGCACCGGAAGGCACCATGACCTCACTGCTACCTGTAGCTGGCTGCTACCAACTTTTACTACCCGAGAGGGCCTCTGATCAGGGAAGGAACCCGTAGCTCCGGCCTCTGTTTCTGGGGAATTATTGTTGTGTGGCGCTATATTGTAAGACCAAGGGCTGCTAAGACATTTGACCTGACAACGGTGTTTAGGAACTGGGAGTTTTGTGTGACAGTTGACAGGCGTTCGGTTTGTTTTTTTTCTCTCTCACACAGATTTATTTGTTTCCCTCCTCCTGCAGTATTTCAACACCTTGGAGAACAGCCTCATGAATCTCTTCGTTCTCCTGACGACTGCAAAGTAAGCCCCAGCGCTCAAGAAATGTTTCCAAGCAGAATTGCTTTGAAAGTTGCCTTTAAAAAAACAACAGTCCAGGTCTTAAATATGTTTGCTCGGAGGGCGTAACGTGGCCAGCTTCCAAAGGAACGACTCCAGCGTTCAGCATGATATAGCCCTGCTGCCTCAGTTATGTTTGTTGCTTAGGAGTGTGCGAATGTCACGTCGACTAATTGGTTTCTCCTTTGCAGTTTCCCCGATGTGATGATGCCTTCTTACGCCCGCTCCCGCTGGTCCTGTGTCTTTTTCATTGTCTACCTTTCCATTGAGCTGTACTTCATTATGAATTTGGTAAGTCATCTGGCTGCACCCCCAAAACCTCTCTGCTCTCATTTAGATGTTGTTTTGTCCATTGCCGGGGCAAAACACAAGGAGTTTGGATTGCACCTCTGTCTTAGTGACATCTGCTCAGCACTGGCCCGTCTTGGTTGTCGGAGCCGGCCCAAGACTCCCAGCCCTGGAAGCGGTGTTGATGCTCATTGATGCTCTCCCTTCCTCTTCCTGGACCCGAAAAAGCGTTGGGGAATGGAAGAGGAAATGTGGAGGAGACGCTCTAGCCCACCACTCTCCTGTCCTTTCCTCTGCACTTCCTCTTTTGCCATCTGTGGAGTCACCTAGGCTTCTGATTGGCCTTTAGGTGCGTATTTCACTGTTGATGGAGAGGAGAGAGGATTTTTGCCCGGCAAGGTCCAGGACTCCCCTCGACAACGGGAGTCAGATTTCTCCTTTTCCTCCTCTCCCTTTAGCTTCTCGCTGTGGTGTTTGATACTTTCAACGACATTGAAAAAATGAAGTTCCGGTCACTGCTACTTCACAAGCGTACAGCCATACAACATGCCTATCACCTACTGGTCAGCAAAAAGGTACATTACGCTACGTGGGTGTGTGGGGTGTAGGGGTGGGTGCGTGGGGTGTGTTGTGTGTACAAATACACGTGCAGGACTTCAGATGTTCCATGTCCCTGCTAAGGGACCAGACATGCTTCCCGTAGGAGGGAGTTCCACGTGGAGGGGGCCACTACAGAAAAGGCCTCTTTGTGTGTCACCATTTGCTAAGCTTCTTCTGGCAATGGGATATATGCAAGAGAGCCTCCCCAGAAGATCTCAGAATATGAGTAGACTCATATGGGGGAGATGGTCCATCGAGTAACTCGGTCCTAAGCCATTTAGGGATTTAAGGGTAACAACCAGTACCTTGAATTGTGTCCTCGCAAACTGGCAACCGATGCAGAGGCAAGATGTGCCCATAATATCTTGCTCCTGTTAGAACTCGTGGAGCTGCATTTTGAATCAGCTGATACTTCTGAAGGGTTGTCAAGGGCAGCCCCATGTAAACCGCGCTGCAGTAATCTAGACGAAAGGTGACCAAGTATTGGTAACCGGGACTTTTCCAAGTGATCAAAACGGTTTGCAAAAGAGAGCGCGGAGGATAACCATCATAGACACACAATTAACACAATATCAATAGCCGCTAAAATAACAGCAGAACCAATGAACAGTTGCAGTGTCGGGAAGGCTTTTGCCAAATTCAACTGTGTTTGGCTTCTTTCTGAAAACTGCGAGCTGTATAGGTTGCTCTGGGAGGGGAGTTCTGCAGCAGTGGGGCCGCCACCCCAAAGGCCCTGCCTCTTTTTGCCTGCCAGCTGGATCTCAATGCTCCCTGCTAAGCACAGCTGTTCCTGTGGGGTTTGGGCATTGCGACCGTTTGGCTCGCAGAGCATGCAGGAGCGCCGACGGGCTCTGCTTTCTCTGCGCAACGTCACCTAGGGCAACTCTCTTCTGCTTTCTAGAGGCCCTCTGGAATCTCCTTCAAACAGTTTGATGGACTGATGCGGTTTTATAGACCTCGGATGAGCGCGAGAGACCGGTACCTTACTTTCAAAGCACTGAGTCAAAGCCATGCTCTTTCCATCAGGTGAGGACTCACTCCTGCTTTCGTTCGCCCCCTTCAAGGAGAAGCATCTGGGAATAAATTTTACTCCATTTTTAAAAATTCAGGAGCATCAACCCCCCCCCCCCAGAAGTCTGTAACTACTGCAGCCTTCTGCTTGCTAGTCTTCCATTGTTTTATGAACCCCTTCATTCTTTCGTTCTGGGTGGTTTCGGAATGGGAGCCCTTGACAAAAAAGCACAAATACAATTTCAGCCGAGCGATATGCTGCCAAATCCAGTTCTTACAAAGGCCTCTCTTCTCTTTTAGTCTCGAGGAGATGTACAATTTCTATGAAGTTGTGGGTTTGAAATGGAAGGTAGGTGTGTGTGTGTGTGTGTGTGTGTGTGTGTGTGTGTGTGTGTTTAATGAATGGTTTCTTGATTGGGGGCGTTGGAAGCAGGGTAGTTGCTCCGAGCGGGGAGGATAAAGGCTTTGGAGAGGTTTGGGGATAGAGGGTGGAGGAGAGAGGGGGAAACTCCTGGAAGAGGCATCCTGTGAAAATGAATTTTTTGCTTGATACAATACCGATTTGTCAAAATGGATACTGTATATCTTAAATTGGAGGTCTTTAACAAGTGGTACTGTTGCTTCTGCTGTATATTTTTAGGTGCAGGCCTGTACAGTTTGAACCGTAGCCAGGGCTAGTTGACCCTAGACAGGATCAATCCCACCAGGGACTTTGGCTTTGGAAGGGTTGCTTTGGCCAATCCTCCGTCTCCCAGCTTAGCTGCCTATTCTTCTTGGCCGTGCCTCACTCTTTGCCTCCCTTCGCTTCCCCTCCCTCTGCCTTTCAAAACTGAATGTACGCTGTTTGCCATATTTGCCCCCTCCCAGCTGGCCTGGACTGACAGATGGGCAAAATGGCACTGTAGCAGGGCGTGCTGATTGGCTGCCCCTGGGAAGGAACTGGGATCACTTACTGGCCTTGCCCTCTCAGCTGCTTGGCTCTTGACGTTGGGACCCATGTTGCAGATCGGGGTTTGAGGCAGGTCCCGACGCTTGATGAGCTGAAGACCTCAACGCGTTGCACCTTTTTCTATTTCCAGGCCAAAAAGAACCGTGAGCATTGGTTCGACGACCTTCCACGAACGGCATTCCTTATTTTCAAAGGTAATGTCCCGTGGCTTGAGAACCGTGTCTGAATTCCCAAAGGCCTTGCCTCCCAAGAGCAATCCTGCATTTTTCCCTTTCCCCTCCCCGTAAATATGAAAATGCACGGCAATGGAGATGGTGTACTCGGGAGAGAGTGCAGAAGACCACTCCTCGCGGTGACTGATGAAAGAGGAGTGAACCCTCTCTTCCTTGTGGGAGGCCAAGAAGGGCCTGAAATCAAGCTTTTAAACATCTTTTTTTTTTCTCCTTCCATTTTGTCTTCCTCCCGACAGGCATTAATATGCTAGTGAATTCCCGACCCTTCCAGTACACCATGTGTAAGTAACCATCGCCGATTCTCCGAATGTCGTCTGCTTAGCCGTCGTCGTCTTTCAGCTCGTTTACTGCCCCTTAAAGGTCCCGAGAAAATTAGGGACCAAGGACCTGCTGTAGCCCTGGGGTTTGGGGAGGATCTTGTGAAAAATTGTTCCTTTTGCAAAAAGTTGTGCCTTTAAAAGGGGGTTGGACAGATTTATGGAGGAAAAGTCCATCACAGCTTACAAGCCATGATGGGGATAAGCAACCTCCTGGTCGTGGGAGTAGGTTTTCTCTGTGCCAGGTGCAAGGGAGTGGCGACAGGATACAAGTACAGGTGGGGATATGTTCCAGGCCCCTCCGTGAATACTTGAAACCGTGGATAAGAGCGAACACCCCCTCCATGGTTTCCTGAGCCCCCCCCCCCAGCCTGCAGAGGACCTGCAGGCAGGCATGCTTCCCCCCCCCCCCCCCCCAGCTCTTATTTTTCTTTCAGCAAGCTTTGTTTCTTCCTTAAAACAAACAGAGAAGCAGCCTCCATTGCAGGCAAGTAGAACGAGACTAAGTCCTAGAGAGGCTCTGCAAGGTTTCTGTTGACCTGTAATAAGCAGCCAGAGGCTGCTTCTCCTGTTTCTTTAAGGAAGAAACGAAGCTTACTGGGAAAAAAGTAAAAGCCTTGGGGGGGGGTCCCCACGATCCGTGGATAACTGAAACCGTGGATAGCGAATCAGTGGATATGGGGGCCCACCTGTATCTTGTTGTCTTGTGCTCCCTGAGGCATCTGGTGGGGCTACTGTGTGATACAGGAAGCTGGACTAGATGGGCCTTTGGCCTGATCCAGCAGGGCTCTTCTTATGTTCTTATGTTGTTCGGGACCTCCTCACTGTAGAGGTGCTGTGGCTGGTGCAGAAGTGATCCAAACTCCAGCCCAGCCCTGGGATCTTTTCCTGCAGCCTTATGTGACTGAGACGTTCCTTGGCAAACCGGCCTTGTTCCTCGGTCATCCCCGCCTGCCAAGGGCAAGAGTTTAACCAGGTTCGTTTAACCAAATGGCCCTTCAAAATCAGCTGCATGTTTTTCCTTCTGCTTTGTAGACACGCTGGTAGCAGTCAATGGCCTGTGGATCCTCGTGGAGACCTTCATGCTGCGAGGTACTGGGCAAACCAGTTGTTTCTGGGTCCTGTTTCCTGGCCCTTACGTCGTTTCAGTTCGGGTGGCCAGGTTGGATGCGCCCCAAATCCCAGGTTTTCTGGAGTGCGACCTAGTGATGTCAAGGCACAAGGTGGGAGGGGCTTGGTGATGTCGCAAGGCCGCCCAGCTTTGAAAAATTGTGGGGAAATCTAGCTAAGGGGTGGGGTCAGCGATGGAGGGGAGGAGGCCAACACCAGCCACCCCCCACTCCCCAAAGTGCCCTAAAAGAAAAAGCTGTGGAAAAGGGGTTCATTTTGGGCAAACTGGCAACCCTGACTTCTAGGCCTCTCTAAGGTGCTACTAAGAAGTGTGATTTATTTTTTAGATGGCATCTTCTCCCGAGAGGTCCCCTGGAGTTACATTGTCTTCCTCACGAGTAAGTTTTGCCACTTCTAGGCGTTGAGCATCTTCTTGAGCTCAGATGAGCTGCGCTGAGCATTCCACTAAAATGTTGTTACGGTTTTGTCTTTGTTGTTGTTGTTGTTTACGGTTTGTGTGCTGTGCTTCCTACAAGTCGCACCTGATCGCCGGGCTGCGACATGCTTGCGTGACGTTCCGCTTTCTTGTGCCCACAGTCTATGGGGTGGAGGTGCTACTGAAGATCACGGGATTGGGGCCGATCGAGTACCTCTCCTCTGGCTGGAACCTGTAAGTACATCGGGCCAGAGCTGCCAGGGTGGCGGGTGGGGTGCATGCTCACCGATTCACTGCTGCCCATCCTCTTGGCCTTTTCCAGCTTTGATTTTTCGGTCACCCTGTTTGCCTTCTTGGGTCTCCTGGAGCTGGCCTTCGACAAGGAGCCCTTCTATTTCATCGTGGTCCTGCGACCTTTGCAGTTGCTGAGGTGAGACTGGAAGGTGGAGAGGGAATAGTTGGGGGAGCGAGAAACCTTGGAGTGCCGAAGGCTCTCAAGCGACGAATGCAGAGGGAAGGACTGTCCTGGCTTGCTCTCAAGCGACGAATGCAGAGGCAGCTGCTTGAGAGCCTGGCCATTTTCCAGGATCAGGGGAAAAGAAGAATTCCTCCCACCAGCCAATGGGGTTGCTCCCAGGATCCCCCTGCATTATCTCAAGGGGTCTTGGGAGCAACCCCATTGGCTATTGCACAATGCCACCTAAACGGTTAAAAATACGGTGTTACGCCCAAGTCGTGTGGACTAAGAAGATAGAGTCACTGCGCGATTCTCTTGTCTTTTTCCTGGAGATTTAGGCTGCTGTGACTCAGGTGTACAGGTGCACTCTGTGACTGGTCCTGTATTGATGTGCCTTGAATTAGGCCCTATTTGTAATTCAAGGAGTTTACTTGGCGAGTAAAGCACCTGCTTTCCATACAGAAGGTCCCAGGTTCAGTTCCTGGCAGCATTGTCGGGTAGGGCAGAGGGAAAATTCCTGTCCAAAACCCTGAAATGCCGCTGCCGGTCAGTGTTGACACTGCTGGCTTAGGTAGACCAAGGGTCAGACTCAGTACACAGAAGCTTTGTATCTTCCTATGCCTCCTATGAATAATGCCTTTAGGGGTCCGAAGCAGAGCCGGGCACGTCCAGAAGCAAATTGTGAGCTAACACAATGTTCTTTTGCTTCCCCGCCCCCCCCCCCCAGGCTGTTTAAGCTGAAAAAACGCTACCGGAATGTCTTGGATACCATGTTTGAGCTCCTCCCCAGGATGGCCAGGTAGAGCTGGGTGATGGGGAGATGGGGGGACTGGGTTTACGTCTCGTTGAATTGGAGCGGGAGTCGAGGTCAGCCCCAGCACTGTCCATTGTCCTCTGGCTCTCTTCCTCCTCCTCCTCCCCCTCACCCTTATGCTTCCTGGTTGCTTCTTTGGGATACTGCTGATCCTTGTGTGTGTGTGGGGGGAAGGGCCCTTTAAATCAGCATTAGCCTCTGAACTAGATGAGAGTTCGAATCTGGTTTCAGTCTGGCCTTTGCTATCCATACTGTCCTGGAAGTAAGCCCCATTGAACACAGTGTAATTCTGAGTAGACATGCCTAAGATTGTGCCGTCCACGACCTTAAGCAAATCATTCCCTCTTGGCCTCGGTCTTCCCCATCTGCAATATGGGCGTACGAGTATACTAGTGCTTGTAGGGTTTGGCTGACTCTTGACTTTCTTTCTTGCAGCCTAGGCTTAACCTTACTCATTTTCTATTACTGCTTTGCCATCATCGGCATGGAGTTCTTCTCAGGAAAACTCTACCCAAACTGCTGCAAGTGAGTATCCAGCATTAGCCTTCCCCTTGGGGCCGTGCACATGGGGTCTGGAGGCCCTATTGTGAGGTTTCTGATGCAGATCTTGCCTTTTACTCAGGGTGGTGGAGGGAAGAGAATTTATTCCAGGTGGCTGCCAGGAAAATTCTTTCATTGCACAGACATGGGCTGGTTTGAAGGCGCAATTGCAGAAGGCTGGGGAAGGTTTCTGACTGTTAAGTGGGTGGTGAATTGGTGCAGTCCAGAACATCCTAGCTGCTGCCTCGCCCCTATCTCCATGTCCTTGGTTGCACTGCTCCCCTCTCCCTCTTTACCCAAAACTATTTATTTACCCATATTTATTTATTATTTATCACATTTTTATACCGCCCTTCCTCCAAGGAGCTCAGAGTGGTGTACATATTTCCTCCCCTCCTTTTTGTCCTCACAACAACCCTGTGAGGTAGGTGGGGCTGAGAGATAGTGACTGGCCCAAGGTCACCCAGGAAGCTTCGTGGCTGAGCGGGGATTTGAACCTGGATCTTCCAGGTCTAAGTCCGACTCCCAAACCACTACACCACCCAGCGCCTCGTTAATCTGTGGAACTCCTTGCCACAGGATGTGGCGATGGCACTTGGCCTGGTGGATGCTTTTTAAAAGGGGATTGGATAGATTGATGGAGGAAAGGTCCATCATGGGCTACGAGTCATGACGACTACTGTATTTCTTCAGTTCTAAGACGCATGTTTTTTTCCCAATTAAGCATTTCAAAAAATGGGGTGCGTCTTAGAATCGAAGGTCTACAAAAAGCACCCCAAAATGCTATCTTCTTACTTACTGGGAGCTTCAGGGAGGCCTGTGCAACCCTCTGCAGGCCTCCCTGATCTTCAGTTTGGCAAAAAATGGTGATTTTCAGCCAGTTCCGGTTTTCGCGAAAACCAGAAATGGCCAAAAATCGCTGTTTTTTGCCAAACTGAAGATCAGGGAGGCCTGCAGAGGGTCGCGCAGGCCTCCCTGAAGCTCCCCCAAGCCCAGGTAACGAAGGAAATGGCACTTTCTGGCAGGGCCAGAAATGCTATGCAAAGGCAGCGCACTCAGTCATCCTCAGCTGCAGGAGACATGCTAGGGAGAGTTGGTGCTGAGCGGGTAGATTCAATGAAGGGAGGCGAGTCTTACAATTGATGGATTTTTTTTCCCTGCTGGTGGTACTGAAAGTAAAGGTGCGCCTTAGAATCAATGGCGCCTTAGACTCGAAGAAATACGGTATATGCAGCCTCTGGGTTTTAGAGGGAGCCTATCTCTGAATGCCAGACGCAAGGGAGTGGCAACAGGATACAGGTCTCTTGTTGTCTGTGTGCTCCCTGAGGCATCTGGTGGGGCCATTGTGAGATACAGGAAGCTGGACTAGAGGGGCCCTTGGCCTGATCCAGCAGGGCTCTTCTGATGTTCTTACGCAATATTCCTTCCCTGCCCCCCTTCCAAGACCTCGGTGAATTTTGAATGTGTTGTTCCAGTTGCAGAATTTCTTATTTATTTATATTGCTCCCTCAATATGCATGGTGCTTGATATAGAGTGGAAAGACAGCGCCCTGCCCCAAGAGGCTTACAGTCTAGAATATTAACACAAGGGAGAGACGGTAGATGGGAGGGTAAGGGGACAGAGGTGGGGGACAAACTAGGGAGGATATGTGAGTGTTTCAGTTGTGTGTACTTGAACTTAGTTACAATAGGCAATGGGGCTTTGCGAATGTAAATAGGAATTTGCTTCCTAGCACTCCCCAGGGGCAGATACTCGGGGCAGGTAGGCGGACGCACGCCACCCACCCCCTTGATCTGCATAGAACTTCCAATTGTCCCTTCCGGTGTGCCGCTCTTACCATTTGCTGTTTTGTGTCCCTCCCTCCCTCTGCGCAGCACCAGCACAGTGGCAGACTCCTATCGCTGGGTGAACCACACCGTTGGAAACAGGACGGTGGTGGAAGAGGGCTACTACTATCTCAATAACTTTGACAACGTCCTGAACAGTTTCGGTAAGACCACAAACAGAAGAGTCTTGGCCTTGTGGGTGACCGGGGGGGGGGGGGAATTGCCTGTCTCTGCTTTTCCTCCCCCTCCTCCGTCGCCTCCATTGCTAATTTCACGTTGCGCTGAAAATGGAAGTGTTTTCGGGGGAGTTGAGTGCTGAGCAACAGCAGTGACAATACGGGTGTGGAACTCCTTGCCACGGGATGTGGTGATGGCGCCTGGCCTGGATGCCTTTCATTGGCCAGATTTATGGAGGAAAATTCCATCACAGGTTACAAGCCATGATGCAACTCTCTGTAACCTCCTGGTCTTAGTAATAGGCTATCTCTGAATGCCAGGTGCAAGGGAGTGGCCACATGATGCCGATATCTTTTTGTCCTGTGTGCTCCCAGAGGCATCTGGTGGGGCCACTGTGAGATACAGGAAGCTGGACTAGATGGGCCCTTCGGTCTGATCCAACAGGGCTCTTCTTACGTTCTTATGTCTATGTGTGTGTGTTTTCTCTCCACAACCACCTGTCCGCCCGTCCATCCCTGCAGTGACCCTGTTTGAGCTCACCGTCGTCAATGACTGGTACATCATCATGGTGAGTGCAGGCATTTCATCACGTTGCTTGATTCTGTGCCTCTTGAGCATTGCAGGCAACATTTTATTTAATCATTGAAGTTTCTACCCCTCCTCTTCGCCTTCGCAGAGGCCCAGAAACGGGCTTACAGCCTTGTAAAATATACGTGTATAGTTAAAAAACAAACAAACCCAACATAAAATAATCCCAGCCCCAAAGACAATTCAATAGCAGAACTGAAATGTGGCAAGAGAGGGCTCCGTGTTTTCCAGCCTGCGCTGAAACCGAGACGGGGGGGGGGGCTAGCCAC
The DNA here is from genome assembly GCA_026170595.1 of Plestiodon gilberti rubricaudatus. Classification (NCBI taxonomy): domain Eukaryota; kingdom Metazoa; phylum Chordata; class Lepidosauria; order Squamata; family Scincidae; genus Plestiodon; species Plestiodon gilberti. The sequence continues at coordinate 37,916,618 of JANXHW010000008.1, forward strand.
GGCTCCTGTGGCAGGCTGTTCCACAGTGAAGGAGCCACTACAGAAAAGGCCCTTTTGCGTGCCATCATCGGCTGAACTTCTGATGGCGATGAGGTGTACAAAAGAGCCTCCCCAGATGATCTTGGGACAGGCAGACGTGGGTGGAGATTGCCTCCTATGGAAATGAACCTGTTTGGGAAATGGCCTGTTTATCGTGTGTGTTGTGTGTGTGTTTTCGATCAGCTCCCCTCTCTCCCCAATGTCCACCTTTCTTCAGAGGCACTGTGTGATGGAGCCAGGCTGGGTTAGGCTTAAAACTGACCTGAGTACTCTCAAAACAATGGATGGTTGTGTTGGGAAAACAGAAACTGTAGCTTACCCCTCATGTTAGAGGTTATGGTTTTCTGCCACCCAATTCCTTTCTTAGCCCAGGTTCCTGCCCTGCGAGTAGCGGACTGTTTTCAGCATAATATGGAGGTGTTGAATCATAAGGGAATCTAGGGAAGGGTGTCCCTTTTGGAGCAGGGTGGGTCGATGAGTGATAGTTGCATTCATGGAATTAGTTTTGCATTTTCCCCTCTCCAACTGTGTTTTGGTGGTTTGTTTTCATGTCGCTCAACCTTTTTCTTGCCTTTCCAGGAAGGGGTGACCTCGGAGACCTCTCACTGGAGCCGTCTCTACTTCATGATCTTCTATATTGTGACCATGGTAGGTGGAACAGCCAGACCAGGTAGCCTTGCAAGACTGTTGAGTGACTGCAGTGTGAGTGAGTGATTTTTTTTTTTTTAACTGACAGCAGATCACCAGTTCTAGCAATCTCATAATATCGGGAGCAACCTTGAAAGGCGTGAAAGAGAGCTTCCGCAAGCTCTCAGGTCCTGCAGAGCTTGTTGTCCGGCTGAATGCTAAGGAAAGCAACTGGGGAGTGGTTGGGTGAGGCACAGTAGCCCCCAAAGTCTTCTGCTTATAATTGACTTGACATGGAGTACAGGGGGATTTGTGTAGACCCCCGCCAGGGCTGGTACAAGACCTCCTGGCGCCTAAGGTGGCATGCCAAATGCTGCCCTCCCTTTACCCGCTCATGTGCTGCCCTCTGCCCCTCCTACTTCCTGGACTGGAAAAGGAAGAGATGGAACGAAAGAGGAAGTGGGGAGGAGCAGAGTGGTGGGCTAGAGTGTCTCCTATGTTCTAACGCACTGCTCTTCTTTCCTCTGCACTTTCTCTTCCGCTTTGTTCCCCCCTTTCTAATCCGGGGAGAGGAAGGAGGAGGAGAAGAAGCAGTGGAGGCGAGTAGTTGTGTGGAGGTGGCCAGCATCCTCCTCCCAATCTGCTGCCTGAGGCAACTGCTTTAGTTGGCCTCGTGGAGGAGCCGGCCCTCCTCACTCAACACTACGCAGGATATCAGTTCACACACCCAGAGCTTTTGGGGTGTAAAAAAAAATGTGCCCCCTTTCAGAATGTCCATCCTATCGGTGACTCCGTTCTGTCCCCGGCACCAGCCAAAACCCCCAGGCCCCTTGTCAGGCAGAGAACAGACCTAAAAGAGAAACAGCTGTAGCCTTATATTGGTGCAGCTGGAGATTAATTTCCAGTAGAGAGCCACTAAGAGCCAATTTGAATAAAGTGAGCAATACACAATTGGGACAGACTGTTTTCATAAACCCCTGCTGGTTTTTTCCCCCCTCCTCCTTTCCTCTGTCCCAGGTGGTGATGACCATAATTGTAGCCTTTATCCTGGACGCGTTTGTGTTCCGCATGAACTATACCCGGAAGAACCGAGATTCAGAAGGTCGGTGTTGCAACCATGCAACCTTTCTTGTACCCAGGTTGGAGTGCACAGAATAGGCCGTTTCTGACCCCCATCTCCCCAGGCAATGCCTTGAGCTTTGTGCCTGCGGTCTGAGGAAGCCGCTCCCGGAATGCGACTGCCATCTTTTCGGCGCTCGGAAGAGACCCTCCAGCTCAGTGGCAGAGCACAGAGGCGGCCCCTGGGTCAGTCGTCTGCCTCTCTGTTTCAAAGGGTCTCCGGGAGTAGGGCTGCAAAAGGCAGCTATCTGCCTGGGATGGCCTGGAGAGGCACTGCCAGGCAGAGCGGGCAGCGCTGGGCTAAACGCAGGAATGGGCCCAGGGCCAGCCTGAGACCTCCTAGTGCATCAGCTACCAAGCCAAACTCCTCCTCCTCCTGCTTCTCTTCCTGATCCCTGGATTCAAAAAAGGAATGGAGAAGAAGTACGAACCCAAGACACTCTATCCCATCCCTCTCTTCTCCTCCACACTTCCTCTTCTGCTCCGTTCCACTCCTCCTTTTCCTTAAAGCACCGTTTTCACCAAGCAAGGCGCCCATTTCTGTTCTGAAACCATCGCTGTGGGCAGTGTAACCGGTCTCCTCTTTCCCACGGCCACCCTTCTCCTTCCTGGTCTTTGCCAGCGGAAAAGGCAGGGAGGGAGGAAGCGGGGAGAGGAGACTGGAGACCCAGAGGGGCCTCTTCCCCCCTTCTTCCTCCGTCCCTGCTTTCCCAAATTGGAGGAGGAGACTGTCGGTAGCATGGCTGTGTACAACATGATGTGCTGCAGCCGGCCACCCTCACAATGTCACGGGGGACCACGCTCCCACCAGAGCTGTGGCCTCGCCTGCAGTCCATTCTGTGCCCTTCTAACGTTCTGCGGAGGCGCTCAGTAACCAACCTTGCCGTTGCCTTTTTTCCCCCCCTCCACAGAAGACACCGGCATCGTGCTGGAGCGGGAAGTCTCCAAGGAAGAATTGACCGCGTTGCTTGAGCTTTATGGGAGGAATTGTGCTGCCTCCTCCGTCGGCGAGCTCCTCAAGGTCGTTTCCCAAATGGACAGACATAGGGTGAGGGCGGGAGAGCCAGTATTGGCTGTTTGTACTTTTCCAAGGAACTCCCCCCCCCACACACACCCCTTACTGATGCTGCTTCACGGATGACATTTTTCCTGCACCAGGCATTGGATGAAAATATCGCCTGAGGCGCACCCGCACAAACGTGCACTGGGAAGTCACAGTGCACGGCAGATTCCTCCTGCTTCTGCTTGCGGCAGTCATGGTGCGTGGAAGCCACGTCCAGGCAGTAGCAGTGCTGTGCGGTTCTGTGGCTCTGTTTGGAATCCGCGGATTCCAGTGGGCGGAGCTGGCACCGCCCGCGGGAACTCTAAAGCCAAACCGTTTATGGAAAGGTCCCTGTTCAAATGGTCCTGATCCTCCCTTGGTTCATTTTGCAGCCTGTGTTTAAATATTGTTCTGCGCTAGTATCGATCGGAAGCCGTTTCCGCCATCCTTGCGCTCATCTGCTGTCTTCTGTCGCCTTTAGCAAACGTCGATGCTGTTCCTGGGTCGGAGATCGAGGACCAAAAGCGATTTAAGTCGGAAAATGTACGAGGAAGAGATACAAGTAAGGATGCCGTCTTCAAGTATCTGAGGGGCTGTGATGCAAGAGAAGGGGAGGGCTTGCTTGTGATGGCTCCGGAGGGCAGGACTAGAACTAGTGGATAGAAACTAGAGGGAAAGTAGATTTAGGCTAGACGGTTAGAGCTGTTCAGCACTGGAAGCATCTGCCTTGTTCAGTTAGAATCAGAGTTGGAAGTGACTCTTAAGATCATCCAGTCCAGCCCCCTGCCAAAATAGGTTGTCTGCAGCTGCATCTCTGATAGATGGCTATCCAGTCTCTGAGTAAAGAGAACCATTGTGGGCTCTTCCTCCTTGGAGGTTTTCAAGCAGAGGCTGAATGGCCACTTGTCAGGGATGCCGCCCACAGTAGTTGCCTGTACTGAGCAGGGGGGTTGGACTGGATGACCTCTGAGGAGGTTTTCAAGCAGAGGCTGAATGGCCACTTGTCAGGGATGCCGCCCACAGTAGTTGCCTGTACTGAGCAGGGGGTTGGACTGGATGACCTCTGAGGACCCTTACAACGCCAGTATTGTATGCGAGAAGCTGCAAGGATAGCCTGACGCTCCCCAACCCTATAGAACGGGCAACATCGGAAGGGCATGCAGCTCAATGGCAGAACACCATTCTCAGTTATGGTGCTCAGCCTGTGGGACTCCCTTCCACTGGGCATCGGGTCTGCTCCCACTTAGTTGGCGTTGCGCTAAAAATGGCTGGCCGTGAGGGGAAACCAGAACTCGATGTCACAGCAGTTTTGCCACGGGAAAGGGTGCCAGGGTCTAGCCTTGGCATCACAATGCAGGGCTAGGAGAGCCGCCCTGAAGAGTGGCTGCCTCTCAGGGTAGGCCAGAGGTCTTCAAAGACCCAGAAGTGGGTCCTGACCTGACCCCAGTTGGACTCAACGCTGCTGCCTCCATTTTGTTTTGAGGCTTCAGATCCGTGCAGTTTGAGCCGTCGCCAGGGCTGGAAGCCCTGATTGTTCTAAATGGGGGGAGTGCTTTGGCCAAGCCCACCCTCGTTTGTGGGCCCTCTCATCACCCCTCTGCCTTGCCTCGCCTCTGAAAATGGAGTGTGCCTTCTCCCCATGCCTCTATCTGCCCCGTCTCTCCTTCCAATTGGCCTAGAAGGAAAAAGGGGGCAGAGCCACACAGCCCACGCGGTCACCGCACTCACTGATTGGCTACCACTGGGTGGGACGACAGAAAGAGGGCTGGTGGCCACTTATTTGCCCTTTGGCCGCTGGGGGTCTACTCTCAACAAGCTGTTTTAAGTGGTGAAGGGCTTTCCACATTGGCCTTTGCGTCCGAGCCTGGAAGGACGGCAAAATGACCTTGCTTTCTTTTCTCCACGCAGGAGTGGTACGAAGAGCACTCCAGGAAGGAAGAGAGGCGGCTTCTGTGGCAAGACGACGACCAGCTGCTCAGCCAGCCCTTGCAGCCCCCTGGCCTCCGGCAGCGCTCCCAGACGGTGATCTAGCTCCCTTCCACGCCAGCGGCTTCTCCTGATCATTAACACCCTAACGCAACTGACTCTGCCATCGCATGTTTGTATGGGACTCGCGCACAGTATAGACCGTCTGGCAGGATGACTTCTGCTGGAGGTCTTTGGCGGAAGCCTGGGTCTCCTTTTGCGGAAGCCCTTCCACTAGAGCCTGGGATTCTGGACTACAGCAGCCTCTAAAGCCTTCCTTGTGGACTGGACACTATGCAGTGTGGAATGGCAAACAGGGTATTCGTTGTATGTACTTCCGGGATTGGTAGAGGACGGGCCAGGAGTTTATTTTTGCTGTCTCCCCGTAAGCGATCCACTAGTTGTAGCTGGATGGTGTCACTGGCAGTAGTATAAGCCTCGCCCACTGGGCCGCGGTCCGTTCCAGCCTTCCGGGTGGAGCAGGCTGGTGGTAGCGGCCCGGAAAGCCTCTTTGCATTTCGCCAGTCTTCACAGAAACGCCCGCAGGCTGTCCTGTTTGTAACAGGACTGTCTGCACAAAGGCCCGCTCTGACCTCAGTTTCTCCATCAAGGAAATGGGCTCCAGCTTTGGTAAGCTGGCACGGACGTGTAAAACTGTTTTCCTCCCCCTCGTCCCTGAAAGTTTGCTCCTCGGTAGGCATAACCACTCTACTCTTAACTTAACCAAATCCTGGAAGTGAGGCTTCTCCTCTTGGGAGCAACTTTGCCATTCCTAATGCAGCTGTGTTGCACAATACCTGCCCCCTCATTGTTGGAGCTAGAGGAGGAGGCTGGACTGTGGCTGGAGCAGTCCTTACGTGTATCAAAGCAATAAGTTCTTGACTGAAGGAAAACCAAGCTATTGCCACTCTGGCAGTAAACTGCACAGTGTGATCCTTCTCAGGTTAGGTTACTCACAACCGTCAGCAGACAAATCTCAACCCCCTCTTTGTTGTCGGTTGTCCCTTTTTTTAAGCACTCTTCTCACAATGAATGGAAGTAATAAACGCCTAACTTTGTGGTGCTGGGGTTTGGCTTAGAAACCTGGAAATGTTTGCCTTTGTTTTGATGTGAGCATCACACGCTCCCATATTTTTCCGCAACTCAGATTAAAATCTGAGACGACAAACACCACTCCCTGCCCATCTGTGAACGCCTGATCTGCCTGTTTATCTTGCTGTGACTGCGGTAGAAAGGAGATCTTTCTTCTTTTCCCCGCTTGCCCTGCTACTGCTCTGGCAGCAAGCTAGGTGTCCTGGGAAATATAATTTTCCCAGGGCTCCTGCTATTGAGAAAACTATATCACCTGGCTCATTGCTGTAACAGCTGCTGCAAAGTGGGTAGGGGAGTGAGAAGGGATTCTGGAGATTCATAGCCAGGCTGGGAACAGGTTCTGTGTAATTCGGAAGCCATTTGCAGCCGAGTTCTGCTGGGTAGGGCAAGCAGTATGTTCCTAGGTAACAGCAGGTGTGGGTTCTCTGATTAGGGCAGGGAGGCATTTTCTCGCCCAAACAAAATTCCTACTTTTCAACAGGCTCCCCTGGCTTGCTTTGGTGCGTGCGCCGAAAACATTGTTTCTTTAATGGGAAATTTAATTCTAACCTGGGAAGGGAAGTGTCTGTCTCTTCACTGGCTCAGACCACTAACCAAAGGAGCAACCCTGGGTGTGTAGCATCTCTGGGGCAGGGACCTACTCAGCTGATTTAGAGAGCAGAGACCCAAGAGCTCTGTTTTTCCTTAATGAAGGCGGAGTTGGGAACTTTGACTAGTTTTAAAAAGGCAGCTGGTTCTGGGTGTGGGCTCCAGCTTTTGGAGGGGCTGGGGCTGTAGGGCAAAAGCCCTTGATGCATTTCTCTCCCCCCCCCCCCCCGTGATGCTCGGGAACCAAGCAGTGGACAAGCAACAGCTTTGCTTCACTATCACCACTATAGTTATGGAGGGGGGCACGAAGGATTTGTGCCTGTTGCTCACCCCCCTGCCTCTTAGTAAGCCCCCCCCCCGGGCTGGCTCACTTGGCAACGGTGGGAAGTAACAGCAACTGAATTTGTAAGATGGTGCTGAGGAGGGTCCTCAGTGCCTCCTAGCAAGCTGTGGGGTTTACTGGGAGACGGTGGGGAGCTGGAGGGGCTGCCCCCCCCCTCTTTGCTTGGTCATCTTTAGCAGTTCCTACACAGAGCTACAGCAACCAGGGCCAGAACATGCAGGTATCCTAAAATGGCCCTGGGGGGAGGGGAGACAATGACAGCCTGGCATTGCCCCCCCCAAGCATCAGCATGGGCCCTGATTCACTGAGTGGTGGTGGGGAATGGTAGTGGCAGCAGGCATGCACTCTTAGGGGTCCCTGTGCCCCACCTGTGGTGACTTTAAGGCATAGACACCCTGTAAGGACTTCACTAGAGTAGCTTGGTTCCTCTTGACCGGATTGCTAACTCTTTAACCTGCCCCCTCACTTTTGCACTGTTTAAAATATATAAATAAAATAAGCTAGTGAGATTTCCAGAAGCTACTTTCTTCCAAACTTCTTTGCAGGCTGGAAGGAAAACAAATTTTTGGAGTATGGGGCATCCCCTTCTGTCTTTTTTTTTTTTTCCTTCTCCAAAGACAATCGCTTGTAAGGTTTCCTAGGGCAGGAGTTTGTATGGCAAAGGTGAATTGCGTCTGGAATAGTATTATATAGCTCTTTCTAGGATCATTTAATAAAATGTTTAAAATAGTGTATTTTGGGGCGTTCTGCATTGGTTTTGACAAAGTGGAGCTGGGGTGAGAAGGAGAAACCACTTCCTGCAACGGGGGGGGGGGGGGGGTGTTGCTTCTGGTCAATCAAGAAAATTGTCAACCGCCAGGACCATCCTGTGTCCTCTCTCATTTTTGAACAGCACCGAGCAACATATGAAGTACATGCGTACAATGAATACAAGTCTGATGGCACACCAAATCCCACCTCCCCTCCCACTTATCCAGCAGCGCACCAGCCACTATCTACAGCTCTCTGGCTTGGAAGAGGAAGTAGGGAGGAGAAGAGCATGGCGGGCTAGAGGGGCAGCTGGATTTTGGAAGCTTCCAGCATTTGTTAGGTGGGGATCTACGCCCATGGGGGTTGGAAAACCTGCTCTAGGAGGTACTGTAAACAGTCTAGCAGCACCAAAACCACTTTTTACAAAATTGAATGATGTGGTTTTCTAGATCCACAGCTGCCCTAGCCTTGAGACTAACTGTGGCACCCACCACCTAGCTCTGCTTTCCTCAGGTTTGACAAGAGGAAGTGCAGAGGAGAAGCAGGGATGCTCTCGGTCACCACTCCTCTCCATTTCATTTTTCAGTCCGAGAAGCAGCCGGGGGGGGGGGGGTGTTGCTCCATCAATGCACCACCTACAGCTATGCCCTGCCTGAGCGACAGATACATGCACAGTGGTCTATGTGAGAGACTGTACCCAGTTTCCACCCTTTTTTGTCCACAAATGCTGTGTTTGAGGGCTGAGCAAAAGCCTCCAGCAGGCTCTTCTCTGCCAGTATAGGGCTTTGATACTCCTTAGTTCAGGAGCCAAGTTGTCATCTCCGCCCAGACTCCTGTCGCGCCCAACTGCACACTCTACCCATCTCGCCCTGCCCACATTGGTTTTACATGACAGACTAGAGAAGTCACCTGCATGTAGTCTTTATTAGCAGAACAAATCCACTCGTATGCAGACAAGGGAAAACAACAAATATGGGCACTTGTCATAAATGCAGCTCATTAAAATGCAATACCCCCCCCAAAAACCAACAATCCCCCCCAGCAAACCCCACAATGTGCTATTTCCAGCTGACCCTACCCTTCCCAGCTGCTAGCTTCAAACTGGGGCAAAGGAAGGGCAAAGTTGTTGCTGGATCTTAAAAGACAGACAGTTCACAGTCCAGAGTTTCAGCAACTCTTGCCCTGCTTCTAACCCTAAGCTCTAGCTTCTTTCCACCGTAAACATTCATGGAAAGCAGCAATTGTGTAACCCGTCCCAAGGGGGATTCCTCAAGCACAGCTGGGGGAGGAACGAACATGTTTGGGTTTCTCCTAGCCACCGTTTAAAGGACTGATTGACTGAACCGCCGATTAACTAGACCTGTAGCAGCACTTTCACAGTTAACTGAAAAAGTTATTTTGATGGGTCGCTCTATGATACTAAAGATTCAGACTAAGTTGCATCTCCTAGACTTATCCTCCTGAGGTAGATCGTTAAACAGAGTTAATATGTGCTTGAGGTTATCCCGAGAGAGGATTAGGGTTTGGAGAAACCCAGCTTCAGCTACCCCTGCACTAGGGGTAGATAGACTTGTAAGATCTACATTATTCCATTCTCCTTGTCCAAAACTCCACCAAGGGGAACCAGGTGCAAAACAGAGACTTTGGGGTGGCAGACATGCACTTGGAATTAGTGCAGAAATGCACTTGTTCCAGTACTGAGCTCACAATCCCTTCATGCAAAAAAAAGCAAAAAAAAGCAGCCCACTCCTAGCTTTGTCCTAGGCTCTCTGTAGTTTGGTGGTCTAATTTGGGTAGAGGGAAAGAGAGGTGAGGCACTTTGAACAACTGGGAGTCAGAAAGCCATGTCCCTCTATTGCAAAAAATAATTTGGCAGGAACGATTGTGCTAGTTATTTTTTAAAAAAATTACAGGACTAGAAGAGCCTGCTTAAAAAAAATTGGACTGAGCAACTAAATTTTAATCTATTAACTCTGCATAAGACTACCAATGTTTTTGTTTAGCAACGTAAACCGCTTTTGTAAACTACATTTTGTTGAAAAGCAATATATAAATATTAATGTTTTGAAGGGGGCAAAAAACAAACACCCTCTGTTGCAGGTGACCTAATGCCTTTTCTGCTGCCTGCAGCTTTTAAGGAATACTTTAAAAAAAAAGTACTTTAAACACTTTAAAGCATGTTGCCCCATTAATTAGGGACACTTTCTTTTTTAGTTGACTTACAGTGCAACCCTAACGTGTGTATTCAGAAGCAAGCCCGACTGGCTTCAGTGGGGTTTACTCCCAAGTAGCATGCACTGAATTGAAGCCAAATGTGCTTATCAATTCTTCCAACTGGTTAATGGAGCAAAAGGTTGCAATCCTATTGTTGATCTCCTCATGGATAGTGGGTTTCTCAACCGTTCTCACAGCTGCTTTAGCCCAGGTATAAAAGATACAGTACTTGCCATCTAGGGTTTTCAGTGTGGCAACAGCTGGACAATGCTCTCTGCTGCTGTCCCGCTGTGTTGCTCGGCAAGAGGCTGGGGTGGGTGGGGGGCCAGCACTAATAAGGTTCTCACACTGCCACATAGAACATTCCAGGATCTGCCCTCCTGCAAAATTGCTAAACACACTGTAGTAATTCAAAATCGAAATTGCTCAACGGCGTGGAAGGCACGGAGCCCTTTTGAGGAACAAAGGGGCAAGCTGGACGTCCTTGTGGTCCGCCGCCTTCTGAACCGCTGTCCGAATGGGTCAACAGTTCCTTGTTCTGCAAGGCGACCAGCCCCCCCTGTTGCCCAATGCGAGCGCTCGGAGTGTGGTTGAGTGCTGACTCGGGAATAAAACAGCCTTTTCATGCTGCCGCCTGAGAAATGGTCTCTCTCAGCCTCATGCAAATCCACTGCGAGTCAGCAATCTGCCACTTCCCCCGTCTTGCGCAGACCTGGGGTCGAGCATGCAGAATGGATGGAAGACACTAAGCAAAATGCAGAACTACTAGGAACTTGGGGAAATGCCTGCTTTTGTAGGCATTTGTTCTATTATCTATATTTTGTTCTGCTATCTGTTCGGGAGCATGTGTGGTTCAAAACGGGTCCTACGTTGCACAAGATGCTCTCGCCCCCGAAACCTTGCGGCCCTGCAGTCTCACCCTGGCTCTCAAAAAAGGTACAAAACTGTCACTGAGAGACGTCCTTGTCCCAGCCACCGCTCTTAATGGAAGTTAGCAAAAGCTGGGCAGCTGTGTTGGGGCAAACCCATTATTTGCAGGAATGCCGTTGATCATTTTAAACAAAACATTTGCTTGCCTGGTTGCAGGGGAAGAAGAGGGGAAAAACGCAGATCCAGTAAAAAAACCAAAAACCAAATGCAGTATCCAAGTTTAGTGGGAAACCAGACGCAACGTATGATTGCTGCTGAAATTGGAATGGCAGCTTTTATGCATGTCTGCCCAAAAATAAGCCCCACTGAGTTGAATGGGACTTACTCCCAAGTAAATGTGCATAGGATTGCAGCCTTAGTTGCTTTTGGTGTGCACACCTTTTTTCCCCTTCCCCTGTTTGACCAACAGGTTTTTCAAGCACTGCAAAATCCATTCACCAGAGGCAACGGACAATCTCCCCTTAGATCTCCCGCCAGCATTGTTGCTTCTGTCTGATGTGTTTTGACACCATATTTACACAAGACCGTTTTCAGTCGATTGGTTCCTTGTTAAAACTGCACGGTGGCAACCAGTGGTCGTGAGCAATAAGTTAAATATGTACCAGTGGCTCCTTCCAGTCTTCAACTATCTTCAACAGCTTATTAAGGGGATCTAAAAAACAGTTTCCAAGTAAAATTTTTCAAAAAAAAGGGGGGGATCTAAAAAACAGCTTCCAAGTAAAATTTTTCAAAAAAAAAAAAAAAACTTTGAAAAAGTGTAGTCTAACACCCAAAATTGCTATTCCAAATGTAAGATGACCCTTGGAAAAATTAACACAGATTGGAACCTGAAAGTGTTGGGGGCTCAGAACCCATTTGAGCCCAATCGTCCCTGGTGGTAAGAGTTTGTAACAATGCAGCCAAGATTGTCGTGCCTTGACGGCAGCCTCCTGAGGTCCGAGCGGCCCCTCCTTCCCTTGTTGGCGTTCAAGTCTTAACAGGCCTGTTTTGAATCGGTCGGCCATGCTGGCCGTTCCACCGGAAGGCACCAAAGTCAAGCGAGCAACTGGATCAAGAGGGGGGGGGAACGTAACCCCCCATCATCACCACTGCTGCCGCAGCTCCATGACAACATAAGCCAGAGTTCCCAAGCCCAGAGAGGCCTTCATCAGAAGGCAGAAATCTGGATCACCTTGAACTCGGTCAGCAACGCCACGGTCAGGAAGACCAAGTAATAGGCGATGAGGCAGCAGCCGTATCTCCTCCCCAAGTGGAAACACAGAGCGGGCACCGAGAGGAACGAGAAGACCAGGCTGAGGCCCAGTGCGCCGGCCAGGATCCACACCAGCAGGCCTTCAGATTCCAGCTGTAAAGAGACAGACACGGGGAAAGCAGAGTGAGGATGTTGCCCTCCAAGCAGCAGGTGAGCGTTGTTGTTTTCTTGGGAGGGAGAGGTGCTAGTTAGGTAGGGCATGGAGATTCATGGGCTGGAGCGTGTAAGAACCGCTGCTTCACTTCTTCAAAGACACCCGGCTCCAATTCTGTCTGAAGACACCACCTTCTGGCCTAGGGGCCGTCCCCCCCCCCCCATCCAGAGAATAGCAAAGACAGGCTTGGGGGCCGTATCGGTCCACGAGAGCCTCCAGAATTTGAACATGAAGAGGGGCAGAGGCATTTTGCTCACTAACTCAGGTGCCAGGAAGTCCTGAGCCAGGGTGGGGCAGCCCACCCTTTAGATATTGGGGGGGGAGACAATGACAGTCCTTACCCTCACTACAGGCTTGCTGCTCGTCATCTGAAGCAGACAGCCGAGTCCCACTCCAACGAGCATATCTGCAGGCACGTTCAGGAAAAACCATTCTGCCAGGAAGAGGGGGGGGGGGGATTGGCTGGTCTCCATAAGCCAAGAATCCCCTTCTGAAGAAACTTCAGAGAACCTGTTTGCTTGACAGCTGGGCCAAACTGGCGGGGGGGGGGGGGCGCTTAACTAGTACTCACCCTGTTGCAGCTGCCGCCTGGGTTTTACAGGAGAGGCAGAGCTCATTTGGTAGCTGCTAACTGGCGACCACCATACCCCCCCCCCCAGCCCCTTCAGAGTACAATGCTATAGTTGCATAAATTGGGATGGGGGTGGGTGATGGCCACTAGCAGAGTGAACAGGAGAATGGGGTCACCAGCACACCCCTTGGAACAATGCTACACAATACCGTAGTGTTGCTTAAAGGGGTATTTGGGGGAGGGGGGAGGACAGACAAACTGGCAGCTGCTGCAAACACCACTACCTAGAAGATTCTCTCCCCTCTTTTAAAAAAAATCCCCAATACCCCCCCTCCTCTCTGGTGCCTGCAAACAGGGTGGCAAAATGGGAAGCTGTTTTGGGGCCTGCCCTAGTTCAGTGGGCAGAATCAGAAGGGATTTAAACAAATTCAGGGAGGAGGAATAGCTCTCACTCACACTCACAATCACCCAAATACTGAATGCAGGACACTAGGGACATGCAAGGGACCCTTAGGCTTTGAGCCGATCCGGCAGGCTCTTTTTAGGAGTGTGCTATAACAAAACTGCTGAGATTTCTGGAGGCAGGCTTGCCAACCCCTGCGAGATGTACACTGGCCCATCAGTTAAACCTCTGGAGCAGAACCCAGCACGCCCTTCCTATGGGCCGCAGCTCCTCGAGCCCCACGGGACAACACCAGCTTTGCACCCAACACCTAAGGATACTGAAGATAATTCCCCCAAAGCAGGCCGAAAAGGCCATGCGGGGATATCCCTGCCGAGCCATGGTGAGGTCAGAGAATGTGTCTGTAAGAACAAAAGAAACGGGAGGGGGTGGGGAGAAACAGGATACATGAATCATGTGCTTTTCTTCTGCTTGGTTAACACAGAGCGCTGCCTTCCCCCAAGCCAGACTGCTCGCCCACCAGGATCAGTATTGTCTACACTGGTGGTCTTCGTCTTGTCAAAGGCTGAGATCCACCTCAAACCCCAACCGGCAATGTGAGAACCACTTTCAAGACCCACAGAGGGAAAACCAAGGAGAGGTCATGGATCTTCCTTTTCCCCCCAGTCACCATGCACGGGGGAAAAAAATAAATCACACTGAAGAATTTGGAGGGGCAGCTAAGCCCCCCCATCTCCAAGGGCTATCTCCTCTGTCTCCAACCCCCACACCCGCTCTCTCCAGTCTCCCCTATTAGATGGGAATATGTATTTAAATTTATTTAAACAATTTATACCCCGCCTTTTCCTATGCCCAAGGCAAATGCCCAAGGCGGCTTACAACAGAAATTAAAATACAGAATTTAATACATAATAGAAACGCCTCTGGCCAAGGCAAGATTTAAACTAGGGAATTTTCCAATTCTCAGGTCAAGCCTCTTGGCCGTGATGCTGTTCCTTGTTTACAGGCGCCCAGCTCAACCCACACATAAAGCAGCTCCAGCACATGTTGCTTCTACACTCCTGAGAGCCTCTGTGTGCCAGGAATTTCCTGGACTGCATCGCTCCATTCTCCAGTCCCCATGCAGCTCAATCCAAATATCCTCCCCTCTGAGCTGGCACTGTGCGTGCTACTCTGGGAACAGACACCAATAGGACAGGGCCAACCAGGGAGAAGGATGCTACAAGGACCGTCTACTTTGCAGCAGCCACAGCTGGGCGGGGAAGAACCAGCCAAGAGCAGAGAGGAAGCTGCTACCAACCGAGTCAAGCGCTTCTTCTATTTAATTCAGCTTGATCAACACTGACTGGCAGCAGCAATCCATGGTTTCAGAAAGGAATATTTCTGTACCCTACTCGAAGGTGCTGTCGGGGATCAAATCTGGGACCCTTCTGTATGCAAAGCAGAGGCTCCATTCACCGAGCTATAGCCCCCCTCCCTAAAACGTAGCACAAGCAGGACATAATTCAAGTCACATCAATGCAAAGCCCGTCAAAGCATTGCCCCTGTCCACACGAATCACTGCAGTCTGGATTGCTAGGATTCTACAGAACTGCCAGGTGACTCTATATTAGTCCCTATTAGACCCTCCTGGAAAATGGCTTAAGTCAGGGATGTGGGATCAAGTCTCTGACTCCAAGTCTCAAGTCAAGTCCCAAGTCTTTGCCCCCAAGTCCCGAGTCTTTGGTTGCGAGTCCCTACCTATTTAACGGGGGAAAACAGGTTTAAACCTGAATAAAATTCGACTAGTCGTAAAAGGCTCCAAGTCTCGAGTAGAGTCTTTTACAATCGCAGAGTCAAGTCCGAGTAGAGTCATTGACGCAACTTGAGTCCATTTCGAGTCCGAGTCCATAGACTCAAGTCTATATCACTGGTTTAAGTACAATCCCATTTCCTTCTCCCGTCATCTGCCCCCCTCCCATGATACTCACCCCCAATGCTATTCCCCCAGGCCAGCAGGGTCAGCCCCAAGACAGTGTTGCTTAGGCTGAAAATCACGCCCAAAGTCCTCAAGACGTTCACCACTTCGGTGGCTGCAGCGCTGATCCACATGGCGCTGACCAGGAACCCCAAGAAGGCGAAAATCTGTGGCCGCAAAAAAGAGGCAGGAATGAGACACCGAAACACAAACACCTCCCTTGTACCGAGCGAGACTCTGGGCCCATTTGCCCCAGTTGTGTTTATTCTGGCTGGAAGCAGCCGGTACGGTTCTTGCCCTCCATATTTCCTAGTCACTACTAGGCTTGAATTAGATTTATACCCCACTTCCCCCCCCCCCCATAGAGGGACCCAAAGCGGCTTACAACAATACAAATACATAAATCATAAAATGATAGTATAAAAGTCTTTAAAAACATCAATGTGATAAAATAGATAATACAAAACTCTTAAAAGACAATTAAAAAAATTAAAATACAATTAAAAAAACAGAGTGAGGTACAATAAAAAAGTTCTTATAAAAAAAGGGCTGGACCACTAAAATTGTTAGGCTGGGCAGTAACTCAGAGGGCGTGTTAAGAAAAATGTTTTCAGGTCCTGCCGGAAGGCCTCTCAAATTAGGACCCACCACCCCAGCTGGATCAGGCCCAAGGCTCATCTATGTCCAGCATCGTCTTTCCCCAAAAGGGGCCAACCAAATTGTTCCGGGAAGTCCACAAGCAGGAACAGGAAAGCAAACCCTGCTATTTGTCCAGCAGCGTTTGAGATAGACTGCCTCTGAACCTGGAGGGTTCACAGTGCGTCATCACAGCCAATAGCCATTTGATAGTCCTTTCCTACACCACGATCTATCTAATCCCCCTTTAACAACGCAAGAAGAGACTTGCTAGATTTGGCCCTAGGCATGTAGTTTAGCTTCCTGTTTTCCCAGTGGCCCACCAGGTGCCCCAAGAAAGGGCAGAAGAGGAACATGGTGGAAAATAGTCTTGTCCTGAAACCAGGGAGCGGGAGAAGGGGTGAAGCCAGGCAGGCAGAGGGAGACACCCTCCTTGAATCTGCTGCCTGAAGCGACTGTCTCAGTTGGCCTCATGGATGAGCCAGCCCTGGGGTTTCTCCACTGCTTCCCCCCTCCCCCAATAAGACTAGAGAGTCTACGCAAGAAAGAGCCCCCAGGTCCTTGATGCTCACAAAATGGTATCGGGGCGGCTCCTCGTTCCTTGTGGCGCAGAAAACAACCGATGCCAAGACAGCCCCCACCAGGAGGACGAGGCCCCAGACTGGGAAGACGCCTTGTATCTTGTGCAGACCATCTGGAAGAGATGTGAAGAGAGAGAGCGCAATGGATCTTATCTAACCATCGAGGTGGGGAGAAAGCCTTGCCTTAAGAGGAGCAGGTTTGGCCGTAGAGTGGGTCTACGGTAGACGTGGCCTCCCGGTTGGCCCGGCCTCTGTCTTTCACTCTCCATAAGGGCAGCTGAGATCCCAGGAAATTTCTGTGCCCCCCCTTTTTTTTTTAAACTCTGGGCCCAGGTACAATTTACCCCCTTTACACCCACCCTACCCCTAACACACACAAGCTTGAGAACCAAGCAGCATGTAACAAGAACTAGATAACTTCAAGTAAAATCAGCAGTTCCCACACCAAAGGAAGGCCAAAAAGCTGGTTGTTACCGATAGAAAGTGGGCCTAAAGAATTTAGAAAACCCAGCCCAAAAGGGAACAGGTGTCGATGAAGAATGAATGGGTGGGAATGTAACTAACATGTGTAATGAGCTCAGCCCCCCAAATGGGCTGAACCTTGCTTGCTTGCATGACTATGTCTAAATCAGGGGTTCTCAACCTTTGGAGGCCCGGGTACCCCCTATCACGGTCCAATTTTCTGAAGTATCCCCTGCTAATTAACTGCTAATTAATTGGATCAACTAATTAGGTAATTAATAGTTAAAGTACTGAAACAATTTGAAATGTGAAAAAATGTCTTATTTAACTCTGAGTGTGTGAGAGAGACACACACATGCAAGGATCTCTTTTTTCTCCAAGTCACACTTCCCAAAATCAGCTCCTCCCTCCCCCACCAAAGTACATTTTCCAAAGTACAAAAATAAGCCCAAAACCAAAATCAGAGAGACAGGGCTCCAAAAATAATTACAATTTAAAATCCATGTTAATTAACACTTAATTAGCTGCCAATGGGGCAGATAAGGGGCAGGGCTTGGCGTACCCCCAGCAAGAGGTCCGCATACCGCTAGGGGTACCCATACCACAGGTTGAGAACCTCTGATGCATATAAATAAGTCAGACCCCGACCCCCACTTGCTTGCCTCCGGGCCGCCGAGACTTGCTTGCCTGTTTGCCCTGGCCTTGTCTCTCTTCTGCAGAATAAACTTGAAAGCGTTCCAAACTTCAAAACTTGTTGCATATTTGACTTGCCGCACCAGGGACGAACTGAGCCCACTAAGGGCTTTAACAATTTGGCTAACAATAAGGGAAGGGGCATGCAGGGAAGAATGGGTACAATTTGTATCAGTGTTGACAGCCCACACTTGCTGCATTCCACACACACACACACACACACACACACACACACACACACACACACACACACGACTCTTAGAGGAAAACGGGGCACTTACAGGCACCAGATTTCAGCGTGAGAATGCAGACAAGCGGGCCGGTGATCAGCTGCAAGCAGTTTAAGGGCCGCCTCCAGTGTTGGTCCTCTCTGTCAGGGTCCACGACGGGTACCGTCAGCAGCAGCAGCAGCTTCACCGGCAGCTGATGAGACAAGAGCAAGAACGTCCAAAGCTGCTGAATGCCGAGTCAAGCCATTGGTCCGTCTAGTTTACTATTGTCTGCACTGACTGGCAGCAAATCTCCAGGAGTTCAGATAAGGTCATTCCTTGTCTGGAGCTGCTGCCAAGGATGTGGCACAGCCCACGCTACCCTTCAGGACATCACTCCTTCATTCTGCTGCATGTCTAAGAAATCACCATATTGGTCCCCGGGGGTGGGGTGGGGGAAAGAGGAGAGCAAGAATAAAAAGTGGTGAAAGCCATTACCTTGACAGCCTTTACAAATCTCCAGTGGCAGGGCTTCCTCCTCCATTTCCTGTAATTCAGGGGGTTTATAGAATGCATAAAGACCTGCAGCGTAGTCTCCGGGGAGGGCAGCAGCAGCTGGTATTCTTCCCCTGCACAAGAGAAGGGAAATGTGAACAGGACAAGGAGTCACCAGGGCACCCAAGAGCCTGGACTAATCCAGCAAATTATTTATTAGCACTCAGCAAGGTAAGAGACAGCAAAACTGTATCAGACTGTCAACCAATGGCAGAACCATATAGTCGTTTCATCATCCACCTCTCAACCGGCAAAGCAATTAATATTAAGGCTGAGCAAGCTCAACTCTTGTGGGCCAATCGGATCGTCGCTAAAATAGAGCCGCAGATGGTGGAAGTTTTGGGGTACTCTGCAGGACAGACTCCAAAGTTGCTGGGAACCCCAGAAGTTTGCAAACATTTAAAAAGAGGGCATAAAACCCACAAAATGCTTTGCTTCTTGGGGAGTCTGAGGGCTAAAGGGAGAGAAAGAGAGAACAGGGAAGATTCCTA
Source organism: Plestiodon gilberti rubricaudatus (assembly GCA_026170595.1). Lineage (NCBI taxonomy): Eukaryota > Metazoa > Chordata > Lepidosauria > Squamata > Scincidae > Plestiodon > Plestiodon gilberti. Next base: position 37,935,291 of record JANXHW010000008.1, read on the forward strand.
GAGGGCATCACTCTTCCTGCTGGGGTCGCAGGGGCCAGGAGAAGAAAGAAATTTCAGTTTAAATGAAAGAACAGCAGTTGAGTGAAAGAGGAAGAAAAGAGAACAGATTGTAAAGAAACAGAGAGCAGGAGAGCGTGCAAACAAGCTGGGAAGATCTGAACCAGACTGAAAAAGATCACGCTGGCTGTCTCATGCAAAAGACTCTCATCCACCCTGAAGCCTAACTGTGTGATCTAGGGCAGGCCATGCATGCCCTGAAGTAAGCCCATTGAATCCAGTGGAGCTTACTCTCAAGAAGATGTGCAGACTGCAACGGTTTATTGCTGGATCCCTCTTGCGAACAACAAAAAGACAAGAACCAAGCCCAACACAGAACAGATAGACAGACGTCGCCAGAGGAGATTGAGTAGCCCTGCCTGGCATAAAAGAAAGCACTGACTGTACATTTAAAATTAAGCAACAAAGATGGCTAGATGAAATGGTGTTATTGCACAGCAGTGGGGCCACCACAGAAAATGCCCTGCTCCAGACCACAGTAGATTTGGCTCTCAGAAGCACCATACCAGGAACAAAACCCACTTAGAAGATCTCCAGGGAATGGGGAAGCCCATGCATGAGAAATCCCCATAGGCTTCTGGGCCCAGGCTGTTTTGGGGGTTAGAGACAATACCTGGACGCTTGAAGTGACTCACCATAGTCATCTCCATTGACAATGGGTGGATCCCCATCTTCGGAGTCTGTTTGAATCTCTACCGAAAGAAACAAGTAGCAGTGTTAGCAGGACATTCTGCCCGAGAGTCTAAGTAACTTGGGGGGCATCGGATGCTTGGCATCTTGAACCAAAGGGAGTCAGTGCAGCATAGCGGTTAAAGCACCGAGCTGGAGATCAGGACTTTCCTGGTTCAAATCTTGCCTCTGCCATCCGGGTCAGATGGACTCCATCCATTTAATTCACATACAGGGCTTTGTGCATTCAGAAAGCATAATAAAAAATGCCCAATTTTTTTAAAAAAAAATACGGTCACTGCACCCTTACCTGGTTCCGCGGGACTGGGAGGAGCCAATCTCTCCCTGCGCTGTCTCTTGTGTAGCCAGGTGGAGACAACGACTGTCAGAACGTAGAAGATGTACAAGCCTATATAACCTGCAGAGAAGGAGATGGTGGGTGAGTCTAAGGCAGTGGTTCCCAAACTGGGAGGCGTGGCTCCCAGGGGAGCAGCGGAAACCAGCCAGGGGAGCCGCGGAGTGCCACAGAATCCTCTCGGAAAACAGTGCAATGCCAATTGGCAGGCATCAACATAATGTAATGGGGAGCCGCGGACAACGGTCGCCAGTAGTCAAGGGAGCCGCAGGTCGAAAAGGTTTTGCACGATTCCTGGGCAGAGGAGAAGTCTATCAACCGCTCTTAGCCCAGATAGTGAGACTGAGCTTCCATATTCAGGAGCAGTATACCACTGAATACCAGTTCAAACAGGAGAGGACTGTTGCTCTGGGTGATGCTTGGGGGCATTTGGGTGGCCAACCATTGGAAACAGGAACCTGCAGTGTCTCAAGCAGGGTGTCTCTTATGCCTCTTTGCCCACCCCGATTACTTACTGAGGGCTTCTGCCAGGGTGACCTTCTCAAAATAGAGAGCCACAAAGGTCAAGAACACAGCCACCATATAGAAGATGGCATCCCTGAGGAACGGCCTGGAGGCTGCGGTGAAAGGCCTCACCAGGGCAATACCGCCCGCTACGATGGTGGTGACGAAGATGCCGGCACCTGGAGAGAAAACGGACATATCACCCACCTCCCAAGTTGCGCTCGGCAAACAACTATCTCCATGGGTGCTCCTGTCCATGAGGCCGACGGAGGTGGGCTTGCCAGCCAGTGGAATAGTTGGAGGCCACCCATCCCCATCTGCCTGTTTCAATCCTCCTCCCACTCCCTGGATTCTAAAAGAAAAGTGGAGAACAGAGCGGAAGCAGTCGCGTCGCTACGACACGCGACACCCTAGAGCGGGGTCGCGCGTCGCCCTTAAGGGGGAGGCTCCGCCCCTGCGCGTGACATCACGCGCAGGAGCAGAGCACCCTCCCCGCTCCATTTTCGGCTCATTTTGGAGCCGAACGGACACAGGGGAGGGTGGGCAGGCCCGCCTCCAACTAAAAACTGTAAGTGGGGGGGGATCGCGCGTCACCCCTATACGCACGACGCCCCCCAGCGGCCCGCTCCCCCGCTTCCCCCTGTCGACGCCAGTGAGCGGAAGGGAAAGTGAGGAGAAGAGGAGAGTGGTGGGCTAGAGTGTCAAGGATGTATGGAGAACAGAGTGGTGGGCTAGAGCGTCAATTGGCTAGCGTGCCACCAGGTCAAGGGGCTGTGTGCATTTGACATGCGGCCTGAGGTCTGGGAGGTCTTGAGTCCGTGCAGACTGTCTCTCATCTCCCCACCCTGCCCCATACTCCCGATGCGAGGAGACAGCAAGCAGGTCACTTTCCCAGCAGAAGCCGAGACTCCACCCGAGCAAGAGGGGGAGATAGAACAAATCACGGTGCCATGAGGCAGGCCAGCCATACCAAAGAGGGCTCCGATGGCAAGGCCAGCTGTCCGTGGGTCAGAGAAAGCCACCACAGCGCTGAAGACATCCGGCGCCCCGTTCCCGAAGGCCAGAAAGGTGACGCCATAAAGGAAGACGTTAAGGAAGAAACACAACCGCTCTCCCTCTCAGAGAGAGGCAAGGATACCACTGCTCCAGGCACACACACATGAGGATTCCGCCCGACAAGTGAGCAGGAATCAGGCCCACTTGGATTCCTAGTAGAGAGTCACGGTGGGGTAGTGGCTAGAGAACTGAGCCAGTGCCCTGGGTTTGAATCCCCACTCAGCTATTACGTTTATCGGGTCACCTTGGACCAGACACCCAGTCTCAGTCTACCCCACCACACAGGCTTTTTCAGAGCCTCTCTAGGAGGCTGTCAGAGAATTTGCTCGAGGTTGCAGCAAGACTCTAAGTCTCAGTTCCCCTTGTTGCAAAAATGCTCTTTTTGGTCTCCTCTAAGGGCTGGTTCTGATGAGACTTTACCCTTCAAACAGGCTCCATGGATAAGGGACACATGCGCTCCTGGTCCCTCCCTTCGACTCCCAAGAGGAGATGGGTCATCTCTATGCAGGTTTAGTCCTACATTCTCTCATGTTGACTTGTCATGCCCTATTCCACTTGTTTAACAGGGCCATGCGAGGTCTACCTGCCATCGCCCCACATGAGCACACAGTCCCGCGTCTGACTTATCATTCAGCATCCCAAGAATTCCATTCTATTAAAAACAAAAACAAAATATTTTAAAATTACCCGCCTGAAACCCCAGATTACCACTGCAATGCTGAGCCAGTATCGCAATGCATTATGGAGCTATTTTGGGGGAGGGAGGGGGAGTCGTGCAACCCGGAAGAGGCTTCCGGAGTGCGATTTCAGCATCTGCAACAAAAGAATACACAGAGGTTTGCTTCAAAAATGTAACCCCCTGGTGGTTTTTAACTTTTTTTTCTTTTTGCAGCGTTTTTTGCTTGACCCCAGTATACGTGGATTTCAGTATCCGCGGTAGTTCTGGGGAACAGAGTTCCCGTGGATACGGAGGTCTGACTGTACTCAATATTCATGCACACCACAATCCATGAACTATATTCATGTACTCATGTTCCCCACCAGTTAGTTTCAGCCTGCCTTCTGGGTGTGGGACAAGAGACTGAATGATCCCAGGAGGCCTTTTCACACCCCTGTCCCCAAAACTCAACACTGCCTGAGCGCCACCAACAGGTTTATGAAAGGATACTGCTACATTGTGGGCCAGCTTCAACTTGGTGGAGATGGCAGAAAGGTTAGGGCAGAAGCTAAACAGGAAAAAGAGAGGGGAGGTTACTGTTTGCAATAAACACACATTTCTTGTTTGGCTTTGGAAGGGTTCAGTTTCTCAGTGCACTGTAAACACAATAAAATGGTCACCCAACTGGAAAGCAGGAAGCGCCTTCTTGCTGAGTCAAGCCGCTAGCTCAGTATTGCTGACCCAGGCCAGCAGCAACTCCCCAAGATTTCAGATTCCTACTTGTACGTCCCCACCTCTCCAGGGATTGAGGCATCCCATATCTCGGCAGGCGTTTTTATTTTTCACTTGGGAACATAACTTCCCAAGTCCTGTTTGGACACAACGCCCTTTTATTGGCCTGAGAAGCCTACGAGGGGGTGGGAGAACTACGTCTTTGCTTTGGGCCCACTGGAATCGAGACCCCGTAGTAGCTGTTACTTACAATTTCTCAGCCGTGACGCCAAGGATAAGAAACAGGTAAAGGAGCCACAGGGCCTGCGAGAAAGGGAAGAGAAATCAGAGTGTTATGAGGTGGAAAGGAAACCGCCCTCCCCAAGCAAAGATTATCCACTCTAACAGTTGAAAAACCGTTGCAAAGGATGTACCATATATTCATTCATTTAGCAATGTAAACTGCTTTGCAAACTACTCTTTGTCAAACAACAACAACGTACACCTGACATTAGATGCAAGGTAACCTGCTTCTAAGAGAGCCACTCGAAACAATGAGGACTGCAATCTTGAAGCCTAATCTAGTCAACAAGAGCTCACTACCAACAAAAGGGAAGATACCAACATATCACAGGCTGGCTGAATTCCACATGATTCTACCCCATTCTCTTGTCTGAGAAGCCTTCTGTGGGAACGGTTGCTTGGTTGTGCTGGTGGGGGGTCTGGAGTCTGAACTTTGGCTCCTGTCAGGGGGAGGGGGTGTAGACCCAATGGAAGGATGGCGCTTGCGGAATTATTGTATGAATGACTTGATCATCAAGGAGAAGTATGGATGCTGTACCAGGGTATAGCAATATAGAATGCTCAAGTTGGAAGTGTCATTAGAGGTCATCTAGTCCAACCCCCATTCAATGCAGGTAGCTACATTGAATGCAAGCCCCTCCCAAGCCCCCTCTCCCCTATTCTAAGCGTTGCCCCCCCCCAGGAGTACCATATTTGCCCGCAGTGACAAATGCTGCAGGTGGTGGGTCTTAGAATTGCATTGGGGCACGGATTTGGGACATGCGCTCTGCGGTTTGCCCAAGGCCTAGAATCCATAGCCCATATGTGCATTTATTTCATTGCATAGTTGATACTCGAGGAGCAAGCAAATCAAGCTGGGCTGGAACCACAAAGAGGTATTGCTTCAGCCGACAAACACCGAGGCAGCAATTTTGCCGGCACCAACATGCGTCCTCCCTTCCAGAGCCACAGAGTCATCACTTCCTCCCCACGAAAAAAAAACAGTTCCTCTTCTAGGAGCAGAGAGTCACAACCGATTCCCTGCCCCGGGGTTGTCTGCCTTCCTACAGCCTGCCCCGTTTAATTCATTACATTTTACTCCCATTCTTTCTCCCAAGAACTCAGGTTGGCATAATCTTCCCTCCCCACAACAACCTTGCAAGGAAGGGTAATCTGAGAGACAGTAACTGAGGGCAGGGGTGGCCCAACCACGTGGCCAGCTGAGCTCTTTGCTTTAGGGTTGGCAGCGGATGTCCACCCTGCACCTGTTGGTTCCCCGGCCCGACTGTTAGTTGTACTTCATTTACTTCTCTTGCACACCCCCGTGCATGGTTCACCCTGATGCCACTTCACAGCTGTGCAGGGATCAGAATCCAGATTTTGTCGTTCCTAATCCGACACTCTAACCACTACACCACACTGTGCATTAATTCCTTCTCCCCCCAAGTAGGCGAGGGCTGGTACTTCCAGGCAGCAAATGGTTCGTTCTTAGTAGCTTTTCAAAGCCACTTTCCCTTCTCTCCCACTGTTAGTGGATAACAGCAGCATGGAGTAACAAGGAAACCTATGCAGGGGAGAGGGAACAGGACACCCCATTCATCTGAACATTGCCACTTGGTGCTTACGTAGAGGGTCACTGCTAGGGGCTGGAGAACTTTCGGAAAGAGGCAGAAGACTCCGTTGAGGTAGTTGAGAAATCCGCCCTCCATCTGGCAGTCCGGGTTGGTTCGGATGAAGGAGCATCGTTGGGACTGGTTCTGCTTTCTCACCTCCCTGCACTGCGAGAGAGAAAGGTTGTGTTTCATTTAAAAAGAAGAGACTAGAGATTCCAAAGTGAGGGCCCCATTGCCACCCATCACTCCTTCCTTCTAAACCTGCAAAATAACCAGAGAGGTCGGTAGGTGTCGGAGATCTAAAGTGTCGGATGGGTAGGTGAAACTAAATATAATAATCCTTGCAGATTCTTCCTGTGTTGGTCTCCCCATCCCTCTCCTGTCTCCCTGTGGTCTCCCTTGCACCGATTTTAGATTGCAAGCTCCTTGGGGCAGGGAGCATCTTCGTGTTCTTTGTAAAGCAGCATGCCTGAGCATCATTATCCATGACAACGATACCAAAACAGTCGGAAAGAGCTAGGTTTTGATCCCTGACAATGTTTCCAGGCAGGGCAGAGAAAAAGACTGGCCTGGAAAGGCGGTATATAAATACTGTTGTTAATAACAACAACAACAACAACAACAACTCTGCGAGTCTGTGCTGACAATTCTGTCAGCTGCTGCCAGCCCGCGTCTGACAATTCTGAGATGACGCAGTGCGGTGGCATGGCAGCCGCTCAAGTTGCATATCGGGGCCTGACTCAGGAAAGCCCCGATTCACAGCTCAGCCTCTCAGTCACCATGCTATGCAGACCAGCAAAGCCTGTTTTTCCTCTCTCAGCTCCCTCGACCAACCCCCTCTCTTGTTGGCTTCACATACGCAGCCCCCTTTGCACAGGCTGGCAGCCAGTTGCACCACTAGCGATCCGTATCGTCAGCCATGGGGGGGGGGGGGAGAGAATCTCCCTGGGGCAACAAAAGATGAGTCAGCAAAGAGTGCTTAGACTACGAGCCCAGCAGAGCAGAAAACAAAACTGAACAACTCAGGCTGACATAAGAGCGCAAAAACATACGTAAAATGCAACGCAGGAGTCTTGTGGCACGCCCACAGCTCTCATGGCAGAAGCCGCCATGCGCCAGACGCAAATAGGTTACCCCTCTAGTGGCAGGTACATGTGGTGAAAAGTGTTGCACTCTTGTTTCTCTGCTGCTTTCATGCACCTTATTTGCACATGGTAGAGGAGGCGAGAGTCTCTTGCAAGCCACGCCCCATACATGCTCCACACCCCATAGCTCACCTGGATTACAGCCCAGTTTTCCAACTCATGGGGAAATCTCTCCTCGAGTGAAACATTTGTCACTGCAGACAAACACAATAATCGTGTGGGGGGGGGGGGAAGAGGCGCTTACCGGCACTCTCCCACCGACAGCATACCTGGTTACAACGTCCATGACCTGTGAAAGCATGAATCTGCTCCGTGCATTAGCTAGTATGCTTATTGTAGCGGAATTTTAAGCAGATGAGAATTAATAGGACCAGGAAGACTGGTGAACAAGGAAAAAGTATGGGTTTATGTGGTTACGCAGCGCAGTGGACAGCACCCCAAGAGGGGCACTGACCCTTTGCTACATGTGAGAACAGTTTTTATACATTTCCAAGCAGAATATCACATGGTTGCTGAGAATGTGCATAGTCAAGGAGGCATACAGGTTTCTACAAGAACTTTGGATTTACATTTTACAGAAGACAATAGGAACAATAGTGGGCTGAGCTAGTCAGAGGACTCCTTGATGGTCCGATCCTTGAGTTCTGGGAGACTTAATTGAGTTAGCTCTGGGAGTCTCCTAGCTGCCAGGGCAGGGAGTTAGGCAAATGGAGCCCCCACCCCACCCTCTGGAGGCAGCTGAATGTGTGTGGGTGAATTTCCAGAGAGGGGGAAATGTGAAGTTGCAAAACCAGAGATTCTTTCTGTGACTTGAGGAGGCAGATATGAATAAAAACCAGGAAAATATTTTTCTGCTTCATTATACAGCATCAGCTCCAGATGTTTTTTTTTGGGGGGGGCGGCTTAGGGAGGGGCTGTGGCTCAGTGATAGAGGCCCTGCTCTATGTGCAAAAGAACCCGGGTTCAATCCCTGTCAACGACATCAAGACAGACAGAGAAAGACCCAAACCAATAACACTGGCAGTCCAATCAATCAATAACCTTTATTGGCATAATTACAGAACTAAAAATAAAAACAAAACAGATATTGGTTCCATAAAATCTAGCATAAAAAAGGCGCTCTACCGATAATAAAAATTTGGAAACATTCCCTGCCGTCTCGAACAATCCATCATTGAGGAGGAGAGACAATTTTGCAAGATCTGAACGGTCTGGGTATTTGACAAATATAGGGTCCAGATATCGAGAATGAGGGTACACATGGAATTTACAATTTTTTTTTAAAAAAATGAGAAAGCGTCTCCACAGCCCCAGAACCACAAGGACACACTGGCAGTCGAATACAGTAACTTTTTACTTTGTTAGCACCATTTTCAAACACCTTAAGTTATACAATAATCTTTGCCCCACAAAACACAATCCCTGAACTCTCCCCAGAAAAAGCCCCCAACTGTCTCATTACTCACATCCATAGCTGAGCCCGAGTCCTGGATCCTGCTGGGCTGCCCTCTGTCGTTCAAGTGCAGGAACACTGGGATTCTGGTGTCCGGTGCTCCGATGAGGGATTCAGTAGCACTGGCCACCCCAATTAGCATCCAGGCCACGCTGAAGACCCCGAGAACCCGCATCACGGCTGGTCAAAGAGCCCCCCTGGGGTCACACAGAGGACCAGTCCCTTAGAAAGACTGTCCGTGCATCACGGACATCACGACATCACCTATCTGGGGAAAGAGACACCTGCTCCAACCACAATGAAATGCCACAAATTTCAGCCGTTGGTGGAAATAGAGAAGTGGGCTCCGTTCAACAGAAAAGGTGGAGAATTCTCGGCATCGGTTTCCTTCGCAGAGAGCTGGAACCTTTGGGAAGCAAATGGGCAAAAATAAGAATAAGTGATGGATCTGTATCAGTACACACAACAAAGAGTTCTGTGGCACTTAAAGGCTAACCAATTTATTGTAGCGCACGCTTTTGTGGACTCGAGTCCCCTTCAAATCAGGTGCATTGGAGCAAAATCCACAAGAGGCAGGACCATAGGGACATGGGTACAGAAGAAAGATTGAGAATAGCAGAGGGACATTTGCAAGAGGAAATGAAACAAGGTCAACCTCCTAACAGGCTTAAAAATTATACAAGATAAGGGCTGAGATTACCACCTCACAGCACGGTTAAACCAATCAACTCTGCAATGTGATAATAAAGCCCCTGTCTTGATTAAGACCTCCTTTCTGTAATGGTGCCAAGTCTCATTTTAAATTGACAAAACCATCACCAAATCTCCAACATCAGGAGATCAGGATCAGGGCTTCCAGAGTGAAGAATGAACTTCACAGAGACACACGCACCACCAGGGAGTCAACCCAATCAAAATTTGAGTTCCATTCCAGTTCAGATACAGTACTACAAAAAGCAGTGCAGGAACCAGTTCATCTACATCCCAAACAAAACATCCTAAAGTTTCCTTGAAGTCACAACTCCATAAAATAACTGGAATAAAACGCTATTTAATGTGAGAAAAAGCAAACACATTATTTGTTAAACTATGTTGAATTTTTAAAAGGCTTGATGAACAAAATATTATGAAACGAGGCAGGCCGCTTTCAATACGGGTTATCCAAATTGTGGAATTCCCTGCCACAGGAGGCCCAAGTATTTAAGAAAAGGCTATTTATTCCTGCAGGCGTTTGTTTGCGTTCAATTTTCATCCTGTTTGTGTTCGCCTAGCTCTTTTAAACTGCTTTTGATACAACAACAATCAACAACAAGTGTTTTGAAATGTTTAAATGTTTAAACCCCTTTTTTAAAAAAGTTTAAAAACACTTTAAATGGGTTTTTTTTTAGCTGTTTTTAAATTGCTCTTCTCTTAAATTGTTTTGTTTTATCTGCTGAAAATCACCTTGACAGTCTCAGTGAGGGTCCAGAAGGGTGAGCAGAATTTTTATAAACACACAGAAGAAGATTAAAATCAAACTACATAAGAAAATAAGCTGTGTGCCTGATTACAGAATGGCTAGTTTTGAACCCGTTACCAATTTTATTTTATTTATTTTTTTGCGCTTGGGCTCCAATTCAGTTCACTCACATACACCCTATGAACTTGTTTTGGATCCGGGTTCAACCCGCTGTTCTTCACCATTGGTCATATTGCAAATTAAGTACGGCATGAATCATGCGTTTTTTTAAAGGTACTATAGGCCTGAGAAACTGTCAGGTTGCAATCCTATGCACACCGACATGGGAGTATGTTCAATTAAATTCAATGGGGCTCACTTCTAAGTAGACACGCCTAGAATTGCACAGAGAAATACGCCAAGGAAGTGGTTGTTCATTACCTGTTCTACGGGCAATAGCACGGCACGATCAAAGATGAGGCCCTTTTTTCCAAGTCAGACAGAGCCCCTCAAACCAAGACAGTACAGAATAGCTCTGTGTAGTCTGAAAGCTTGCATCATTGGGTTTTAATTCTAACGACCTCTTGTTCAGCCCAAATGGAAAGACAGCAAGCCCACAATCCTAGCTTCGGCAGTAGATGCCTCGGCAGGGTGGGTCAGGAAGGAACAAAGCAGCAAGCATGTTCTCTGCACTGTGCATCATTAATTTATGGCATTCGCAAGCGCATAATGCGGTGAGGGCCATTAGCTTTAGAAGCTTTTTTTCATATAAAAGGATCAGATGAATCTATAGAAGGTTCTATCAAGCAGGCATCTTTCAAAGGCACATGACACAGCAGACTTGCTGAAGCCCGGAAGGGCTGGGTCTGGTCAGCGCTCGGATGGTAGACCTCCTGGGACCCCCATCTATATTGCCTGGAGTTCCACAATGGAATAAAGATGGGACAAAAGACAGGATGCATTTAAAAACAGAGCTGGTGCCGCATAGCAGCCAAGAGACAGAACTACCAATCTGGAAGTCCCCAGTTCAAGTCTCGCCTCTGCCATGAATTCATCAGGGGGGGGCTTATGAATTCATCAGCCCCCCCCCCTGTCTTTCCATTTGGGCTGAACAAGAGATTGTTAAAAACCCAATGATGCAAGCTTTTAGACTGCACAGAGCTATTCTGTACTGTCATGTATTTAAAACTTGTAGCTACACCACGATCAGGGGGCCTTAAGCAAGCCATTCTCGCTCAGCCTCAGTCTTCCCCATCTGCAACATGGGGAGAATACTTAACTTACCTGATGGGGTTGTTGCAAGGAGTGAGAAACACTTGAAAGCACAATACAAATACATACCCACAACACAACAAAAGTGATTAGCCATAGCAGTTATATAAAGAGCCTCCAACAACAGACAGCATACCTTGGTGTAGTTGCCCAATCCTAGGGACAGCCAATGGGGCGTGCCGCATGACGTGTCTACCTGGTTGGCAACCTTCCCAGGACATCTGACTGCCTCCTGTGACAAAGAGGCAACCCTTTAGCCAGGCTACCAAAAAAGAAAATAAAAAGCCCACATCCTCATTTCAGCCTGTTTTCTGCAGGCCAAAGACGATCACGATTCATGCCCGCAGGCCACAGTCCCTCGGCCTCTCTTTCTGCCGAGGAGTATGGCAGGCACTGCCCTGGCACTGTGGTCAAGAAGGGGGCAGGCAGGGTGCTTGCCAAGTGCCCATTTGCCTCCCAGCGCCGAGGGAGCCCCTCTCCTCCAAGCCGGTGCGCACGCGGAGTTGCCGCGTGGAGCTGCACCCCCCCCCTCCCCCGGCCCGGGACACGCTGTGGTGTGGCCAGGGTGATCCACAGAGACCCCTAGCCGGGGCCAGACACGTCCCCCTTGCAAAGTCAGAGCCCCTCCGACAGCTGCGCCGCGCGCTCAGCCCCCCTGAGGCTGCAACTCACCCAGAGAGCAGAAGGCACCCTCCAAACCGAGATCTCAACGTGAACGCAGCGCCCCCGAACTGCTCTCTATAGCCGGCCAAGCAAGCCACAACTCCGCCCTCCCTCGCCGGCTCAGCCCCCTTGCCTGCTCGCCAGTCGCTTAAAGGGACAACTGTTCTATTTTTGCGCCTGTGTGGGCTCCCTTACCCGAGCCAAAAAAAATCAAAAAAAATCACAGCCCTCGCGCGTCTTCATAACGCCATTCATTGCCATTGGGGCAGGCGGCCCGGGCATCTTCTTGACTCGCAAGGAGTCGGGAATCCGAGGCGGGCGCTTGCTCCCCGGTAAGCGTGCATAGATAGGATCGCAGCCAGATCCTAGCCCTAAGCTACGCAGAAGTAAATCTACGCACCCCCAAGGTCGCCAGTTCTCCCAGGAGGCTATGGGGCTGACCTCCATGCACATGCTGTACCCCCCCCCCTTTAGAAGGGGCTGTGGCTCCATCGTAGACCACTCATTTTGCAGGCAGGTAGTCTAAAGCTACAGGTACAACTGGCAAGGGCACTTGTTTGAAACCCAGGAAAGCTGCTGCTGCTGCTGCTGCCAGTCAGTGCCGGGACTTTGCTGAGCTACAGAAACAGTAGGCAGCATCAGGTGAACATCTGCACCCAGTGACTTTTCCTCTCTTTTTTTTTTTAAGCTACAGAGCCTAAGACAAGATAAGACAACAAAGTAGGAATCCGACCAGAGGTCAACTCTTAACGCAACATCCCTTCACAGTAGCCCCAGGTGAGGTCTGGTTCATGCAAATTGCCAGCGAGGTGGCAAAATTGTTCCTGGACTGTACCACTTCAGCCTGCAAGGGGAGGATCTAGCATTCCATGTGGACCCTGCCAACTTCCAAAGCAGCTAGTCTCTGGAACTCCCTGCCTCAGGAGATCAGACAAGCACCATCAATCCCGATGCCCCCTTTGTCTACTGAAAGCCACTTCCCCCACCCCAGCAAACCTCCTTTGATTTGCCTTGCAAAATATAGTACATAGATTTTTGCTGCATCCTTCCAAGGTAGAAGATAAACAATGAAATCGGGGGTTGAACTAGATGACCTTGAAAGACCCTTCCAACTCTATGAAATTCACAAGCCCTACCCCTGACTTTCACCGATTTGTACCAGATCACAAGTTGCCTCCTCCTCCTCCACAGCCTTCTAAGAACAGTAGCTAAGGGGGGGGGGGTACCACAAACGTTAGGGGACCAGGCCCCCCTCCTCCTCCAAGCACTACACCCCACCCACACAGGGAGGGCTAGGCTTCTGCTCCCCAAAACCTTGCCCTATCCTTTCCCTGTGTTTCACCGATCCCTCTGCACTCCGCCCTGACGGGACAAGAGCCCAAAGAGCCTGTTACCTGTCTGGTGACATAAGAGCTTTAAGAGATTAAGGGGTCAACACAGCCTCTGGTTATATTGCCCCTCTGGGATCACATGCTTGGTGGGGAGCGCCTGAACTCAGCCACCCCGGCGTCAGGTTCACGCCGCAAAGGCCCTGCTTCGGCTAGGGAAGTTCAAGAAGTTTTGCTGAACCAGCCCAGGCCTCTTGAACGCTCAAGAGGCCAGAAAGACGCTCTTTGGCAAGATCAAGGTCTCCCGAGTGCAGCCATGCCTAGTGACATCAGAATAGATACACCCAAGGGGAGTCTGGAAATCTTGCTCTGCGACAGACGAGTGCCGATCGCCTGTGAAACTCTTCTTCCAAAACAAATGTCTCTGCATGCGATTTAAGGTCGAGAACCAGGCCAGCAGGAGGCTACAGATCAAATGGCATCTCCCTTTTGCAGTAGCGTGCCAGGGACAGAAGGGGCTGTTCCATCCAGGTTGTTTTTGCAACTTCCCCAGAGATCTCTGCATCAGCCGCTGTTAGGGACACAATGCCAGGTTTCGAGGAACCTTTGCAGGGCTGAGCCAGGCGATGGTGGCAGAAAGGGCTGGCGGGACACCCGCCTCTGCCAGCCTTTCCACGTTTTGGAAATGAGCCAAAGGGAGGACAGAACAGATGGCTGGAGAGGAGGGAGGGAAAAGTACATGCCAACACCATTTGGAAGACACGTGTGTAGCTCTGTGTTTGCAAATACTGTGCAGAAGTCTCCGAGCCAAGGTGGGGAGCTGGCGTGCTCGGCTGCAAAGGAGAACATCATCCTACCTATACAGTGCCCGGGACTGAGTGTGAGATGTGAGTGTTGTTGAACCATTAGGGAACAGGAACCTTAGTGCTACCCTGTTCAACAGACCTGCGACGGGAAAATTTCCATGGAAGTCCAACATAGATGCATTTGACTTTATCCACAGAGACTCTTCAAAAGTGCTAAGTAAAAAGGAAGCAGAAAGGGAAAATTCAAGTGGGTCAGATCTCTCCAGAGCGCAGGAAGATTATTTAAAACCACAGTAGCAGAAGCTCAGCTAGAGTGTATGCCAACCACTAAGAACGGAAGGCATCACCAGGTCCAGGAGGATGCCAGCATGGCGCATGAGTGAAGGAAGCTATTAAAAGCAAAAAGGAAGCAGGAGGTGTGGCCTGGAGGTTTGAGCCGGTGCCCTGCCTGAAGAGGCTAAGCAGGGTTGACCTCGGTTCCCGCTTGGATGGGAGACGGAAGCTGTTGACGAACCTTGCAAAGACACTGAGAAGGCATCGCGAGAGGGTGGAATGCGGAGGAGTCAGATAGAGAGAGAACATCTAAGACAACCGTCCGAGGGTGAACTGCGGTGAACTGTGAAGCTTGGAAGTGCAAAGCACAAGCCAGAAGCCACAAGCCACATCTCGAGCATGGAAGGTTCTATATAGGAATAGAACAATATTGTCAAGAGACCCTTATCAGGTCTAAAGATAGCCTGCAGCGCCCTTAAACTGCCTTGAATAAATCTGATGAGAAATCTGATGATGAGAAAGGCGGTATATAAATACAGAAAATAAATAAATAAAAGGCGCCCTTCGGAAAATGGAAGCCTTGCCCAGACAAGGAGAACAAAAAGGAACATGATGTCCAGCAAAAGAAGCGCAAGCCAACAATAAGGGATGCGTTAAAAAAGGGGGGGGGAATCAACATGAGATGTGTGTGGCTAGAAACAGCAAGACAAAACATTTTTTTCTTAAATATATCAGGAAACCTGCCAAGGAGAAGGTTTGATAAGGAGAGAATAAAAAGGGACATGGAGATTGCCAGGATGCTGAATGAATTCTTTGTATCGGTCTTCGCTACAGAAGACAGAGCCCTGTGCCTGGCCTGACCTTCCCAGGGAGGAACTCTGTTGAACCCGGGTCCAACAGAAGTGGGAAGGGATGAGGTTGTGGAGTGCACTGACAAACAAAACTTTAACAAATCACCAGATCGAGAGGACATTCACTCAAGAGCTCTAGCTCAGATGTGAAATGACCAATCTCACAAAACATACACAAGTTGTCCTTTAACTCAGCCTCTGTGCCGTTGAAAAAGTAGCCAGTACAACATTGATACTCTGGGAAATACGGGGGGGGGGGGGAGGGGGGCATGATTGAGACCTACCTAGAGGCTTTTCTCATTTTCTGACAATACCAGAACCAGGGGTCAGTCAATGAACCTGATTGGAGAGAGATTGAAGATGAAAATACGTCTTAATGCGGTGCACTGTTTGTGGAACTCATTGCCACAAGATGCAAGGGGAATGGACCAATTCACAGAGGCCAGGTCTATCACTGGCTTCTAGTCATGATGGCTATGCACTGTTTTCGGGTTCAATAGTGCGTGTACAGGTTGCAGAGGAACCATGCTGGGAAAGGAAGATGTCTTTTTCTCCTGCTTGTGGGCTACCCAGAGAGGCAACTGGCAGGCCACCTTGGGAAATAGGATGCTGGACTAGATGGGCCTTGGGCCTGATCCAGCCGGGCTCTTCTGCTCACCTCTCGCTCTGCAAATTTAAGAAAAGCAGAAAAGGAAGTGGGGAGGAGACTGATGGTTTAGAGTCCCTCTAGACTTTTTTTTGGGGGGGGGTCTATCCTGCTGCCACTCCTTTCTCCTCCACTCTGCTCCCCTTTCCATGTTTATCATGGCGTAAGAGTGGGGGGTGGCTCCTGCTGGCACACAGGTGAGGGGGGGACTTGGTGTCATGGTGTGTGTCACTTCAGGTGGCGACGGGGTCTTGGTCCAGCCCTGACCTTTTTTGCCTCTCATCCGGCACGCACGCAGCTCTTCCTCCCAACTCCAATTAGCCACCATGGTTGGGAAGGGAGCCTCCACACAGCAGGGCAATCTATCTACCTCTCTGAAGTCCAGATGCTAGCGAGACACAAAGGTGTAGCGAAGTGGTCAGCTCAGCCCGCCTCGCCTGGGAGGTCCTGGAAAGAGGCCCAACCTCCTTCCCAGGGAGCAAGCCCCGCGAGAGTGACTTCCGTGCTGCTAACGTGCCCGGGAGTAGGACGATCGCGCTGCTCCTGGATCCCCTGGGGCAGCGGATCCAGTTTGCTCTGAAGCTCTCCCGCCCGCCCTTGACTCGCCTTCTGCCTTTCGGCTCTCCAAGGCGGCGAGGCCAGCGCGGCGCATCTTGCGGGACAGGGCTCCCTCCGGGGGCTGTCGCGTCGCCGGCACAGCTGCCGCCGGGGGAGGCTCCCAGACGCCGGGCTCCTCCTCCGGCTGCATCAGCGACTCACGTGAGGGCCCGACGACGTGCAGCAGTCCTGGGCCGAGCGAGCCAGCGATCTGTCGCCCATGGCGCTGCTTCGGGGGTTCACGCTGCTGCTCCTCTACCTGCCGGGCCTCCTGCAAGCCGCCTCACCGCCGCCCTTCCCCAGCCCCGGCTCGGAACCGACCCGCAGCTGCTCGGTGGTTCTGGATTCCGCTTCCGGGCAGCTGAAGATCGCGCACAGCTGGGATCCCACAGCGATCGCCGGGGCCAATCTGACCGACGGGATTCAGGACACCGGGTAGGCAGCTGCGTAGTTGGGTTTCGCCGCGGGGGGGGGGGGGAGATCCTGCGAGGAACACTTACACTAGGACTGGGAGCCCGCCCTCCTCGGCGTAACCCCTATGGGATTTACTTCCGAGTATAAGCTCGCAGGGGGTGCAAAGCTTGCACAGGCACACGTTGACTTGTGAGCGAACCCCATTGGCCGCTTGGCTTTCCTTTCGTGTCCACGGGGTTCGGATCGGGCTGCATTTGGCACCCGCTTTCTAGATTGTAAGGCCCTCGGGGCGAGGACATCAATGCAGAACGCGTATTGGCGGCACATCAGTGGGGAGCCACAGTGTTCCTTGGCTTAGCTAATCCCCCCCCCCAGTTCATGGTATAGCCAAAGGGGGCTTCTAGCTGTACCACACCCTCTCCTGCAGGCCAGCCCTTCTTATGTTTACTCGGAAGTAAGCCCTGCTCAGTTGAACGGGACTCCCTCCCAAGCGAGCCAGTGTACGTTTGTCACCTCGCATCATAATCCCATAATTATTACTCGTGCAATGGTTCTTCTTATTCAGTCAGACTTCAGATGTAAATCTCATTGAGTACAAGCACTGCAACCTTAGGGTGCCGGCAGCCAGATGCAGCCCTTGTCAGTTTGCCACACACACACTAACTTTCCCAAAATACATCCTGGGGCAGGGAGAACATCTGTAACATGATTCCCCAGAACTAATTTTTTTCCCCTTGCCCCAAGTCTTATTATTAAACATCAGAATGGAAAAACTGGTTCTACACTCTGGTTAAACTCCAGGCCCGGTGTGGGTCAATCTGGTTTCTTCGCTTCTTTTCCCTTGGTACAGGTACATAGTTTGGTCACTCTACCAAAAGGGGGGAGTCCTTGATAAGCTTCCTTCCTGTCCCACTCTCAAGCTGCTCCAATTCTGTTAACCAGTAAAACCATCCGCTTTCACAACTCCTGGATGTGGGTTTTTTTCCTATTGCCTCATGGCAGTTTCTTTTCCTCGCTTGAAGGCAGGAAGGAGGAAATCGCTGCCAGGGTGGAGGGTGCCCTGAGGACTTGAACCCCGTTCATGCACCCAAGAGTCTACGTGGGTGTCCCAAAGACTCATGTGGCCCAAGATAGCTGCAATCTGACTGCAGGAAAAATGGTCAGAGCTGAGTTGCAGCATTTTTTTTATATATATAATAGCATCATGCGTACAGCACTTCACTATCTTAATGTTTTCCTTGCAACAACCTTGCCAAGGAAATTATGTCATCATCCCCATATTACAGATGGGGAAGACCGAGGCTGCAGAGGGAGTGGTTTGCCTTAAGACCCCTTAAGACCTCTACCCTTGGTAGAGGGTAGATTTGAAACCCTGTTTTGCAGCTTCTCAGGCCCTTAACCAATACACCCCGATGGAAATGTTGACTCGGAGAAGGTTTGAGTCGGAACTTTCCATGGCTCTTTGGCACACACTCCACGTTTACTGATGAGCAGTGGCTGATAGGTGGTGGCTCCTTCCAGGTTCCCAATGATGATTGGAGGAAACTTTGGTGGCAGTGGCAGCTCCTCTCCCTCCCAATCCACCATTCCCACCAGCCAATGGGCTTTCTCCTGAAGCTTCTGTATCATTGCCGAGCTTTGGGAGAAAACCCATTGGTTGATGGAGAGGGAAGAAGGGGAAACTGCCATGTGGGTAGAAGCTTCTCCTCCCCCCACCCTTTCTACCATGACGGAGGGACCTCTGTGGACACTCCCATGTGTGAATATGGATGTGGCAAAGCCAAGCCATGCCAGGTGGCCTGAGTTAGCCAGGGGTCTTAGGATCTGTCCTAAAGGGACTGGACAAGCAAGGCCTAGTAAGGACTGATAATGGACAGTGGAGAGATGAAGATGGGATAATTCAGGAACATCTTTGTAAAAAGCGATGGGTTGTATTTGCAAAAGACTGTTTCCAGGCATCTGGCAGTAAAGGAGGGCTGAAAGTGCTTGTAAGCTGCAGGGGGAGAGATGAGCTTTTTAGGGAAGGCTTGTCGTCTGTGGCAGGGTGGTTGGAAGCGCCCATGTTGAGGACTAGAAACTTGACGCGGCTGTGAAACGTGACAGCTTGCGAATATTTAAGTAGGAGGTGGTGGAGGGTTCAGCAGTGGTAGAGGGCCTGGGGGGATATTTGTGTGCTTAGAGTTGTGGTATTTCAGCACTGGGCCTCTCAGTCTCCCTCCTCTCTCTTTGGCAGGTGGGCCGTTCTGGAGCTGGTCACCAATGCAGCATACAACGACAGTATCCAGGCCTATGCAGCCGGGCTGGCTGAGGCAGCTGTGACCGATCAGGTATGTGTCAGCGCAGAGCACGGGAGAGAGTGTTGTGTGTGGCTGGGCCGTTTCCCTGCTCCGGCTTGCTTCATTTTCCCCAACCTCCATCTTCACTATCTCAGGGTCATTTCTGCCTCTTCTGCCTCCTCGCTTAGAGAAAACAGGGCTTAACGGGGGCATCCGGCAACATCCTTTTGATGCATCCTTCTCCCGCTGCTTGACAGTGTTTATGATGCAAGTTAACTGACTGATGCAATGTGATTTGTTTTATATTCGATGTTTTAATTTCTATTTTCCTTTTATATGGTAATTTTATTCTTTCCTCTTTTATTTGTAACTATTTTAGAGTGTACGCCTTGGGCAGGCTTTTATATTCTTTCTGAGTTTCTTTTGTAATTTTGTACAGCGCTGTGTATATTTACAGCGCTTTAGAAATAAAGTTTAATAATAATAATAATAATAATGCTGGAGCTAATAGAGCTCTAAGAAATGTGAGGTAGTCTCTGAACATGTGCAGAGCGCCATTCGCTCAGCACTGACTGCTGCTCTGCATGTTAACTGAGCACTGTGTTGTTCTTTGCTTGCTTCCCTGGATGCACGAACAGAGCTGTCAAGGGCTTATGAATTATCCTGAGTGGAGGCAGTGCTGGCCGATCCATGAGATCAGGTGGTGAATTGTTTGGGACGACGCCTCTGTTGCTCTTCCTCCCAGAAGCGGCCCTACACCCCCCTGTGGGAGGGGGCCTCTGCCACGACACCCCCCCCACTGATGCCAAATGCCCCGCCCCTGAGGGGCGTGACATCATCGTTGTGCACCGCTGCGGCACGGAAACACCCACAAACCCCCGGTGCCTCTTGACTCCTTTTTAGAGCCAAACGGCACCAGGGAGGATGGGAGGGCCAAACTTGCAGCCAAGAATGGCTGCGAAGAGGAGCCGGCGGGAGGGGGGGAATGGATCCGGTGGAAGGTGTGCCCCGCTGCTTGGGGCCCACCACCCCAACCGCCCCACCGTATCAATGCCTCTGCCTCCTCCTGCTCCCTGGAAGGAAAAAGGGAATGGAGCACGCAAGGAAGTGTGAAGGAGAGGAGAGTGGCGGGCTAGAGTGTCTAAGACACAGGAAGTCAGAGACACTCTAGTCTAGCCCATCACTCTTCTTCTCCACACTTCCTTTTGTGCTCCATTCCCCCTTTTTCCTTTCTGAATCCAAGGGGTGAGAAGAGCAGTAGCAGCAGTGATGGGGGCAGACAGAGGTGGTGTGTGTGTGTCCCCCCCCTCCAGTCCACCGCCTGAGACCCCTGACTTGGTCACCTTCATGAATGGACCGGCTGCATGGATTTCTCTCCGTCGGATCCTGCAGAAGCAGCTGTGTTCTTCGGAAGCGGCTGGCTGGACACCTCCTGAATTTCCTGGCCCCCTTTGTGCTTTCCAGCTCATGTACATGCAGTGGATGAACAACATGATGGGCTACTGCGGCCCCTTCAAATACCAGACTGACTATTGCCAGAAGCTCAAGAGCTACATCGAAACAAACCTGGCTTGGATGATGCAGCAGATCGAGATGCAGGGAGACGACCCCTACTGGTACCAGGTGCGAGAGTCCTTTGCTCTGAGTCTCAGAGCTGGGTTCCGTGTCACGGGGGGGGGACTTGAGGTGGGTCCCCAGCTCTCGAGAAATTGAAGATCACTGTCAAACATGATGGTACAGCAGCTCTCATGAAAGCGCAGAACATCGTGTCTGGCAATTATCAATTTTATAATGTGCATTTAAATGTATAATACATGGTACTGCTGCAGGCTTTTGGATTGATCATCTAAGCACGGGCAGTGCCTTTGAGCCTTTCCTGTCTGTTTCAGCAGCAGGAGAATTTCGTTGTGGGTTTGTGCGATAATCTGCAAGTCATTATAATAATAATACATTTGTAGAGTGCTTTTCTAAGCCCTCCCATCTCGGAGTAATCCTTACAGCGAATTCAGTATTATTACCCCCATTTTACAGATGGGGAAAACTGAGGCTCAGAGGGAGCAGCTTGCCTAAGGCCCCCTTGTGAGCTCACGGCAGAGGCGAGATCAAACCTGGTGATTAACCTTCAACATGTTACACCAGCTAGTTGGAACCTGGACGCAGCTTGGATTTTCTGTCCTGGGTGCCAGAGCGTCTTGGCTCAGCCCTGTGAGGGGTTCTCTGCCACTTTTAATGTCTGGGTCTGCGAGTGATTCTAGGGAGGGACTGTGGCTCAGTGGTGCCTTGCACACAGCAGTTCCCCGGTTCGATCCCTGGTGTCTCCGACTGGGAAAGATTGCGATCTGAAAGCTCAGAGTGGTGCTGTCCGTCGACATCCAGTGTACCAAGCTAGGAGGACCAATGAGCCTACTCAGTGTAAGGCAGCTTCTGTGTAAGCTATGTCTTCCTGCCTCAATGTTCAGGTACGCCTCGTGCTGCTGCAGCTGAAGGGCCTTGAAGACGGTTACAACGGACAGGTGTCCTTCCCGACTGGCAAATTTTCCATCTCCCCTTTTGGCTTCCTGTGAGTCCCTTCGTAACACGAGAGAGAAGTGGGGAGGGAGGGAAATTCGCACATGCCAATTCAGGGAATGCCTTAACTGTGTGAATGTGATCTGTTCCAGTCTGTTCCAGATGGGGGGCGATTTAGAATCCTTGGAAGCGGCCTTCAACAAATCCCGACAGCCCCGTGTCCTGGGTTCGGGGTCATGCTCGGCCTTGATCAAACTTTTGCCTGGCAACCGGGACCTCCTGGTTTCCCATGATACCTGGAACGACTATCGGGCCATGCTGCGCATTCTCAAGAAGTATACCTTGCCGTTCCGCGTGTCGGCCGGAAGTGAGTCGCAGGAAAAGGGAATAGGGTGCAACGCAGGGGAAAGGGGGTGATGGGGGTGGTGTT
The DNA here is from genome assembly GCA_026170595.1 of Plestiodon gilberti rubricaudatus. Taxonomy (NCBI): domain Eukaryota; kingdom Metazoa; phylum Chordata; class Lepidosauria; order Squamata; family Scincidae; genus Plestiodon; species Plestiodon gilberti. The sequence continues at coordinate 37,957,296 of JANXHW010000008.1, forward strand.
CCTTGCCCACGGCGATTTTCAAGGCAGGGTCAAAGATGTTTAATTCTGAGGAGGTGGGAGGGGTGTTAAACAAGCCACGCCTTCCCCTTTGTTTAGCAGAAAGGCATCATTGCCCAAGGGGAAATGGGAATCCAGTCACAACCGTTTTGAATCTTGCAGCACTGGGATTCAAGTAATAATACCGTATTGTCCTGAGTATAAGACTCACTTTCCCCCCCTAATTTAAGTTTTTAAACTAGGGCTGCGTCTTATAATCAGGCTGTTGCAAAAATGGTGATGCTGGGCCTAGCCAGCATCGGGTTTGCAGCCGCCCCTCCCCCAGACTCAGCAGGCAATGAATGGTTTACGCTGCAATCCTGTGCACACTTTCCTGAGAGTAAGCTCCATTGAGAACAGTGGGGCTTGCTTCTGAGTAGACATGCACAGGATTGCACTGTTCATTAAATCAATGGCATAAATTTAATGCCAGTGATTTAGTTAAAAAAATTTAATAGCACCAAACTTTAAGGGTGCGTCTTATAATCAGGTGAGTCTTATACTCGGGACAATACGGGTACTAAATAATAGCTGGGAGTCAAACTGGGCTGGCCCAAGACCTCTTGGTTGCTAAGGCAGCATGGGAAATACTGCTGGTTCCCCCGTGCTGAGCACTTTCCCCCTTACCTAGCGGCACACCAGCTGTTGTCACCATTGCTGTCTTTCTCCTTCCACTTCCTGGATTTGAAAAGGAAGAAGGGAACGGAGCAGAAGAGGAAATGTGGAGGAGAGGAGAGTGGTGGGCTGGAGTGTCTCTGATGCTGTACACTTGGGAGGTTGCCTGGTCACTTTATTCCCACCTCCATCTACTCATCTTGCTGTTCTTCCACCTCCTGCTCCCTGGATTTGAAATGGAAGAGGGTTGCAGAGCAGAAGAGGAAGTGTGGAAGAGAGGAGAGTGTCTGACGCTCTAGCCCACCACTCTCCTTTCCTCCACATCAGATTCAGGGAGCGGGAAGAGGAGGAACGCTGGAGGCAGATGGGTGAGAGGACAGAGGAAGAGGAAGTGAAGCAGAAAAGGAAGTGTGGAGGAGAACGGTGGACTAGAGCTCCTCTCTGGTTTTCCTTGCAGTGTATGGGGTTGGTGGTGGTAGTTTATCCCCTGCTGCCATCGTCTGCTCCAGGCGCTCCTCTCCACCGGCAAATTGGCTTTTTTCCCAGAAGGCCTTGCAAGAAGCCACTTTGCCGGTGAGTAGAGCAACAGAGCGACTTTCTCAGTGGAGAACGTCACTGTTGCTACCACCTCTGCACGGAGACAGCCTGTCCGCTAGAGGGTTGCTGATGGGTTCTTGTGGTTGGGCTCCACAGATGCTACCACCATCGCTGGCCATACCCAGGCATTCTCTTCCTATCCTGGCACCATCTTCTCCGGGGATGACTTCTACATCTTGAGTAGTGGCTTGGTGAGTGTCGCCTGCCCTTGTCCCCCCTTCTGTGCTGGTCTGGATGGGGTGGGAGCCCTTTGCCCCAAAGCCATGCTGTGGGGATCACAGCAGGGGCCGCTAGAGGAATGTCCCACATGCTTCCTGGGCCTTGAGAAGGGATCTGAAGGCGGCAAGAGAAGAGGTGTTCCGGGAGTCAGATCCGGGCAGCAGGGGAGCAAGCGCAGAGTTGTTTGAGGGAGGGAGCAAGAGATCTTTGGCTAGCCGAGGGTGCTGGAGATGTAGTCTTTGTATGCAGAAGGAACCAGATTCTGCAGCAATAAATTCTGCGCTTGAGCCTCTGTCAGGGCCGGTCCATGCATGAGGCCGATTGAGGTGTTCGCCTCAGGTAGTGGATTGATCTGGGGGTGCCCTCCGCCCACTCCTTTTTGCCAGTCTTCTTCCCCCTCTCTGGATTCGGAAAAGGGAGAGGGGAACAGAGCAGACCAGGACATGGAGGCTCTAGTGTCCATAAGCTTTTTTTTTCCAGTTGGGAATGTGATCGCTTACTTCCCTTGCAGGTGTCTCTGGAAACCACCATAGGGAACAGCAACAGTGCTCTCTGGAAGTACATCCAGCCCACGGAGAGTGTCTTGGAGTGGCTGCGCAACATCGTGGCCAACCGGCTGGCACAGAGCGGGGAGCAGTGGGCACTCCTCTTCCAGAAGTTCAACAGCGGCACGTGAGTGGCGTGTGTGTCTCTGCGAGGGGAGGCCTTGGGGGCTTCCACAGAAGAAACGGAAGCCCAAGACAAAAGGGGCGTGGCCAATTTCATTTGCAACGGGGAGGGGCCAATTTGATTTTTCCCCAGTTCCTTGCCTCCGATGTGATTGGCTGTAGCCACCTGTGCTGAGCAGGGGGTTGGACTAGATGACCTCCAATGATACAATCCAACTCTAGCATTCTGTGATTCAGGGGTGGGACACCTGGTCAATCACCGTGACGCCACTGCTGCCACCCACCATCACCCAGCAAGCTTGCCTAGTGGGAAGGGCTTCCTGTAGACAGCAGCTGAAGCAGGAGGCATCCCCTCTTCCTTCAGGGTTCAGCTGGTTGGGCCCCCACATGGGCTTTTGGCCCTGTGCTCGACCCCTGATGCCGCCTTGCAACACCCTCTTAGGAACGGCACTTAGAACCTTCAGCATGCAAAGCGAAGCTGTCGTTTCCTAGGCGTGGTGACCCTGCCTTGGTTGGTGTCCCCATCACCATCCTGCTTTCCATGCTGTCTTTTGCATCTGGGCTGGGCCCAGGTTCAGGGCCAGGTTCAAGCCGGGGGCCGCCAGATGCTGACCACTGATTCAAATCCGTTACACTTCCTGAATGTTCTCCGATGGTGATTTTTTTTGCACAGGTACAACAACCAGTGGATGATTGTGGACTACAAGGCGTTCGTTCCAGGCAAGCCCAGTATCCAGAAGGGTGTGCTCACTGTCGTGGAACAGATCCCGTAAGTCAGTGGCCTTCAATGCGTCAAGGACTGGGGGCCCCACCTCAATCCACAGCCTGTGACATGAGACCCACCTTCAAAAGAGCCGAGTGGCCGGGCGAGAGGGGTGGGCGAGCGAAGCCACCAAAGTTGTTCTTCTTTTCCTGCCTACTAGCAGGCTGGGGACTTGGCCAAAGCCCCCTCCAAGGCCAAAGTCTCCAGCAGGATTCACTTCCTCCAGAACCCCCAGTTGCTGTTCAACGCTTGGCTGGAAAAATCATCAAGCAGGAACTGGGAAATCAGAACTGGACAATAACCTCAGAGCCAGAACCAGGAAAAAACAATAACAACACCAACCCTTGCCCAGTCTGAACAGGAACTCATCATCACCCTTCCTGTTTAGGAGAACCAATGGTTGGCCAGAGTTCGAGGAGCCATTCCAGTATCTGGGAATCCTTTACTGGCTTGAGAGATGCTTCGGCCTGTGGTCCATGTGTGCAGAATGATTGGTTTCTGTCTTCAGCCCCTGACCCACAGCCGAGCACTGGCCCACCTGCCCATGAGCTCCTCTGCTCCAAGATCTCGCCACATCTCCACCTTTAGGGGGTTCGACCTTCTCTCGGACAGGGGTACCTGCATTTTTCGGAGTTTCAAAGCTCCTTCGAAACCATCACCCGGTCTCAAATCTTGAATCGTTTCCCCTGTTTTTCTTGCCCTCTCTCCAGGGGGATGGTGATTGCAGATGACAAGACGGAACTGCTGTACCAAGAGAGTTATTGGGCAAGCTACAATCTGCCGTAAGAATTCCCTTTCACTCTTGCCGTCCCTCCTCCTGCATTTTCCCAGGGTCTCTCTGGCTCCTCTCTCTGAGGGGGAAAGGGATGTCTCTCAGGAGCAGAGTTTTGCATGCAGAACCTCCCACATTCCATCCCTGGTAGCATCTCCAAGAAGGGCTGAGTCAGACCCTGTCTAAACCCTTGGAGAGATGCTGCCAGTCAGTGTTCAGTGTACTGATGACCAAGAGTCTGACTCATGGTACAGTATGGTGGGCCTGTACATGTATGTACGAATGGCCCAGTGCATGGTCTGAAGGCATGTGATGTTGCAGCCTTGCTGAGTGAGCAGGCTAAGCAGGTCTGGCTCTGGTCAATGTCTGGATGGGAGACTGCTTGGGAACCCTCATGTACACTGCCTGGAGTTCCATAGGAGAAAGACGCTTTCTTGAGCACCATAGAAGATCCAGATTAAATAAATAAAGGGTATTTGAGGGAATACCCAGTGTGGGTCAGCAGACATGGACTTTGTGCTGTGCTTGAGACTGAGTTCCAATCATACCAACTCTGGCTTTGGATAGAATGGCACAGGCAACACTAGGGTTGGCCTGAGATCTCCCAGTGCCTGATGCAGTGTACCAAATGTTTTTCCCCCTTTTCCCAACATCACACCAGCCACCATCTTTGCTATTCCTCCTCCCACTCATAAGAACATAAGAACATAAGAAGAGCCCTGCTGGGTCAGGCCAAAAGCCCATCTAGTCCAGCTTCCTGTATCACACAGTGGCCCCACCAGATGCCTCAGGGAGCACAAGACAACAAGATAACCTGTTTCCCGTTGACACTCCCTTGATTTGAAAAGAAAGAGGGGAATGGAATGGAAGAGGAAATGTGGAGGAGAGAAGAGAGTGGTGGGCTAGAGTGGCAATGATGTTCTAGCCTACTACTCTCTTCCACACTTCCTCTTCTGCTCTTCGTTCAACACCCTTCGTTCAAATCCAGGGAGCAGGAGGTAGAGGAATAGTGAAATAAATGAGTAGAATGGAGGTGGGAATGAACTGGACACGCAATCCCCCAAATGTATCTGACTGGCCATGTCTCTGCGCCCAGGTACTTCAAAGAAATCTTCAATGCCAGTGGTCTTCCTCAGCTGGTGAAAAAATATGGCGACTGGTTCACCTACGACAAGAACCCCCGGGCTGAGATCTTCCGGCGCAACCAGACTCTCGTCCAGGACATGGACTCTATGATCCGACTCATGAGGTCAGATGTTTGCGGGTGGCGCCCTCTGCAGGTTGGGAGCTGTCTACAAACAGTTACTTTGAAAACCCATGGAGTGCTAGCTGGAACGGCATATCCTGGAGGGAGGTGTGAGTAGGGTCACTGTTCGCTTAGCAGTTAGGTCAACTTTTCATCGGTAAGGTAAGCCCTCCGAGTAGCTTTCCCTCCCTAGAGGTGGGAAAGAAAGACTATATGAGTATGTATTGTTAAGAATGAAGAACAGGTGTGGCTACAACGCCGCATGTTAAAATATATCTGTGCTAAGTGTATCGCCTGCATTCGGCCATCACCACGTCCTGTGGCCGTAAATTCCATTTGTGGGTTATGGGGTGTGTGAAGAAGTCCTTTTCCCATCTGTCCTCGATCTCCTGCCGATCAATTTCACTGAAAGGTCTTGAGGTCTAGCATCTTGAGAGAGGGAGAACAACTTTCCTCTGTCCACTTTCACCACCGCATGCATCATTTTATGAGGCTCAATGGAGTCCCCCCCACCGCCACCTTTTTCCTCAACTGAAGTGCCCCAGATGTCATTAGCTTTCCTCGTAGGAAAGGTGCTCCACACCTTTGACGGTTTCAGCGGCCCCTTTTCCAGCTCTAGGATCTCCTTTTTTGAGAAGGGGGCGACCAGAACTGTACGCAGTGTTCCCAACGTGGCATTCACCGCCTCTTCCTTGACTCCCCACAGATACAACAACTTCCTGAAGGACCCGCTATCCCAGTGCCAACGCTGTGACCCGAAGCAGAACGGGGAAAACGCCATTTCTGCCCGCTCGGACCTCAACCCCGCCAATGGCACATACCCTTTTACAGCCTTGCGCCAGAGGTCGCATGGGGGAACCGACATGAAGGTGAAGGGACTGTGCGATTTGAGGAAACGCGGGGGTTGCATTGGGAGTCTTTGTCAAAAGACATGGAGGGTTTCGGCAAAGCGAAGAGACAGAGCATGGTTTTCACTGCTGATAGATTTTAAAAGAGCGGGTAGTGATTGGGGAGAGACTTCTGTTTATGTGCTGTTTCTTCCATGCCTGTTTCTTTGGTCCTGCTGATGCATCCAGCTGAGTCCAACCATTGGTCCAGCTAAGCCAGTATTGCCTGCACTGACTGGCAGCAGTCCTCCAGGGTTTTAGGCAGGTTTCCAGTCCTATCTAGAAATGTATGGGATGGAACAGGAAACCTTCTGTGTGCAAGGCTTATACCTCTGGGCGAGGGTGCCTCGTGTGTGGGTGCCTCGTGTGTGTGTGTGTGTGTGTGACAATATCTTTTTTCCCCTCCTTTTCTTAGGTCACATCCTATAAGATGGCCAAGAAGTACACTTTCATTGCCACGAGTGGGCCCACCTGGGATGACCTCCCTCCCTTCCAGTGGAGCACCTCCGCCTACAACAATTTGCTGCACATGGGGCAACCTGACCTTTGGAAATTCTCCCCCATTCAGGTCTGCTGGGGCTGAATGTCACGTGGGGCTGGACGTTCCCATTGCACTGGGCTCCATGAGTTTGATCCTGGCTGCTGCAGTGTAACCTATGGGTGTGCGTTGCACCCGATGCTGGCTGTTGTTGGAGGAATCATGAATGCGTTATTTTTGTTCTCGGAAGGGTGAGATTTTTTGATAGTGGCTAGGTATGATCAGGGTTAGGTGTATGTTTAAAAAAAGCATACAGAAAAAGCAAGACTGGCCACCCGAGAATCCCAAATGATCTTTTCTCCTTTTTTTTTTTTTTTAAATCAAGTTTCTAGCCCTTATTGACTGAGAAGATGTGCTTTGAAAGCGAGTGGACAAACATATCCTGAAATCTCAGAAACCAGATAGACAGAAGGCTGAATAAGATCTGGGGTGTTACGGAGTGGCTGAACAAGCCTCACGTAGCTCCTTGCGTCTCCTCATGTCTGGCGACGCTAGCCTAAGTTATGCCAAATAAATAAAATGGCAGAATCAGTAATGCAAAATGAGAGGAAAATACGCACATGTTGCAGAATCCATAGACGTTGTAGAATTCCGTTTTTTCTTAGTGAATTGTCGTTGGGTGTATTGCACAAGCTCAATATCCGGGGCAGATGATTCCCTCCTCCGGCCCCTACTTTTCCCTGCTTTTGTTGCCTTTTTGAACCTGAGAAGTTTCAGGAATATCCCCAGAAGATTCAAGATCTTGAACCTGTTTCTTGCCTGGAGTATCTTCACATCCCCGGAGGGATCCGCTTCCTAGTTGCCTCTCCTGTGATTGTCTGGAAGTGTGAGCTTAAGCTGTCAGGATGTTCCTAGTTGGAAGGAATCCTCCCTTGATTGAAATGGACCAAAGATTTGGACACATGTGTGCTGTAGACTTGAAACTGGTTTCAAGCTGGCTTAACTGTCAGGGCTTCTCAAGGGAACATCAGAATCCATTCAGGGATCCCAAACACACGCACAAATTGTAAAACTCCCAGGGTTTCAAGCCAGAACTGTTAAACCAGTTTGTCTTTATAGGGCGGGTATGTCCCAGTTTTCCTTGTCTTGCTCTGATGATTGTATACACACATGTCCTGCTTAGCTAGTTACCCTTGAAAATAACTTCTAGGTACGAAAGGGAAGGCTGAATGCCCTACTTGTTCTCTTGCAAGGGAAGGCTGAATGCCCTACTCGTTCTCTTGCAACGGCTGCCTTGAATCTGGAAGCGTGGCCCTGTCTGCTGACCCTGCTGAGCCCTAGAGCTTAATTGTGAATGGGGTTCTGTTCTGTTGAGCATGCGCAGAGTGCCTTTCCAGTAGCATTAAGCAAAGCCCACTCCCATGTATCTGCGGTCAATGGGAATGCACTTTTAGGTCAGAGAGTATCCTGGCTTTCAGGTACGGAAGTCTGAACGCCAGTGTGTCTCTTTAGAAATGTAACTGCTGCCTGCAGTGTTTCTCTAGGAGTACGTGAAGCCTGTGGATTAGGGAAGGAATATCTCTGTCCCTAATTTGCATCTGTGAATTCCTGCCAGCGGCTGGCTGGAATTCCACCCCCTGCCTCTCCTTCCCCGAGACAAAGGGAAGAGTCTGGTGGGAGCACAGCATGTATCCTGTAACTCAGGGCCCAGGTTTAATCATATGAAGGAATGTCCATCTCTTGTGTGATCGTGGAGCGTTTTGATGTTATTTCCTATAAATCTCTAGGATAACTTGTCTTCCCTTGTGGCGTTTTTGTTCCTATGTTAAAATGTTCTCTGTCCAGCTGTTCCCTCTTAGGGATTCTCTTTGAGAAATCTTTTTTTTTTTAACCCCCCTCCCCTTTCTTCCAAGGAGCTCATAAGAGGAGACTGGTTTGTTCATGTATTTCTCCAGTGTGTTGTGTTGTGTTGTGTTGTGCTCCTTTTAAACCACACTTTCCAACCAAAGTTCCCGATCTGGCTTACCAACAATCAAAGCTATTCGGTACAAGATACAATCAGACACATATACAATAAAACAACCAGCTCGACAGGTTTTTAAAGATATCATCCATCATCCAAAATATCAGCACTGCCCAAAATGTGAAGGTGTAAGATCAGCAAGCTTTGGCAGAGTTCTCTCCAGATTTCACCCCATGGCTGCACGTGGGGAATGACAGAGAGGTGTTTAAGGGGAGCCTCTCTGAGTCTCACTTTCAGTCCACACTGGGAGGCAAGAGGTTAAAAGGTCCTTTGCCCATGCCCTCAACTCAGGGGAAATCAGTCTGTGGGTGCGGTCAGTGTTCTTGCTGGGTTGAAAATAGGGGTTCTGTTTCTGACAGTGTAGTTAAGGGCAGGCTGGCCTGTCCATGCAGGTTGCCTCAGGCAGGAGATTGGTGATGGGGGGGGGGGCACCCACATCCAGCCACTTCCTCGCATGCCTCCAGTGTTTCTCTTCTTCTACGCACTCCTCAGATTTCAAAAGGAAGAAGGGAACAGAGCAGAAGACGAAGTATGGAGGAGAAGAGAATGGCGGGCTAGAGCATCTTCCTGGTTTTCCGCTTCCTGGAAGAGGAAGTGTGGAGGAGAAGAGAATGTTGGGCTAGAGCGTCTCCCTGGTTTTCCACTTCCTGGAAGAGGACATGTGGAGGAGAAAAGAATGGTGGGCTAGAGCATCTCCCTGGTTTCCTGGAAGAGGAAGTGTGGAGGAGAAGAGAATGGTGGGCTAGAGCGTCTCCCTGGTTTTCCACTTCCTGGAAGAGGAAGTGTGGAGGAGAAGAGAATGGTGGGCTAGAGCGTCTCCCTGGTTTTCCACTTCCTGGAAGAGGAAGCGTGGAAGAGAGGAGAATGGGGGGCTAGAGCACCCCCTCCTTACGTCCTCTTCTACTCCGTTCCTTTTCCGCGCTAAGGATCGGGAGAAGTGGCAGCGGCTGGTGTACCGCTGGGCACGAGTGGGTGGCATTTGGCGTTCTGCCTCTGGCACTAGAAGGCCTTGGGTAGGCCCTCTGAGTCTGAGCAGTTCTTATCTGCTGGGGATCCAGCCAACCAAGTCCTGAGACAGTAGGGCTTACATCACAGTATTCATCACCAGTCCGCTCCTGCCCCCCCACCTGTGTCTGACTGGGAAGGTGGGAGGGAAGGATTCCGGTGGCGCAACGATGAGTTTTGCTGAGCTGGTTTTCCAACACACTTGGACTGAAGCACTCCCAGTACCCCGGATCAAATACTAGCATTTCCCAGAGCTCCTTGAACTTCCCTTTCACTGTGCTCAGCGGCAAAGGAGTGGAACTCCTTGAAGCCACAACCCCTCCTGCCTAGGTGGCCATGATATCCCGGATGCCCAGCTGCTCCTTGAGGTGCCGCAGCTGTGCCAAGGTGATATTGCTACCACCACATACGATAACCACCAGGGAGTCCAGCCGGGGACTGAGCTTGCCCTCCGCTTGCAGCCGGCGTGCCACCCCGCTATAGACGGATGTCAAAGCAGCCCCACATGCTGGTTCGACCAGAATCTTTTCGTCATCTGCAAGAGAAGGAAGGAAAGTTGTTTATGCCACTACTCAGACGGGGTCGAAGAGAGAGATCGGATCCGGCACGGTTTCATCCAGGGAACTGAAGCAAATATAAACCCAAATGCAAAAACGGATTTGGGATGTTTATTTCGGAGAGGTTGAATCCTTGTTAGCTCCGGGCAGAGCTGAGAAAGAGCCCTTTCTGAAATTCTGGAGTGCTGCTGCCAGTCAGTGTTGCCAATACTGGACAAGACAGACCAAGGGGCAGACTCAGTAGGAAGCCACTTTATATTGTCACTAGATTACAATAATAGATCCTCAGTTGTGCAAGTTCTTATATGTATATATCTGCACAGGACACTGTGCAAAGTCCTTTGAGAGCTAGTGTGGTGTAGGGGTGAAGGGTATTGGACAAGGAAGACCCATTGGCCTTTGTCACAAGAACCCTTGAAGATGGGGGGTGGTCTGGTGCCAGGGCAGAGTTCCTCAACAACCCAGCAGCAGCCCCCTCCCTAAATAGCGTGAGATGCCACCCTCATCCTTTGAGAAAAAGAAAAAAGCTGGAAAAACAGGGTTGTTTGGGAGAAACCGGCCACTCCATTGACAACTGTGGCTACGAAGCACATGTATTTTGCGCAATCGGTGGGCTCGAAGACGCGCGACATACCCACAAACTTCTCGACGGCCATCACCGCCTCCTGGTCTGTGACGACCTCGGAAAAGAGCGTCTGCTCCCGGGCCAACTTCAGAGCTTCGGCTCCCACCGTCTTTGCCCCGAGGGTTTTCGCAACGCTGGACACAAGGAAAGAAGGAAGTTGGCCAGACTCAAGTTTTGCTTTGAAGCTCAGCTCAGGTACAGGTAGCGCATATGCTGGGGGGCGGGGCGGGGATGAATGAGACGGTCTCTTCAGACAGCAGGTTGGTGGGGGAACCTGCGTCCAATGGTCTTCCTTCTCCCACTCCCTGAATTTGGAAAGGAAGGAGGGAATGGAGAGAAAGAGGAAGTGTGGAGGACTGGAGTGGTGGGCTAGAGTGGTGCTTTCCTCCAAATCAGGTCGTTGCCTCCGGTGGTGGATTGGTGGGGAGCGCCCACCTCTACTTGCCTGCCCCCTTCCAATATTTCTGGTGCTCTAACCCACTGCTCTCCACTACACGTTCTCTTCTGCTCCATTCCCTTCGTCTTTGTCGAATTTAGGGAGAGGAGGAGGGGCGGACATGGGGGCAGCTGGCACTCTGCCAGGTAAGGAGGGGGCGCTTGGCACAACACCTCAGGTGGGAGGAGGTCTTGGATCAGCCCTGCAGGTACCAGGTAAGGAGAACCACATCAGCTGTCTCACTGTGTCCTGGAGCAGCGTGCGACACCTTCACCTTTCCCCCTCGCCAGAACTCCTAGCCGCAAAACACTCAGGATTTATTTTATGATGTAAATTGCTTTGTGAACGTTTTCCCCGAACTGTGATACGTACACATTTGTATTCATCTTTAATAATTATTTATCAATATTAAATTATGGCATAATAATTATTATGACTAATAGCCCACACAGTTTACATTCTCGTTGTTTTGTATATTTATGTTTATTTTAAATGAGGCATTTGTATGTATTACGTTAGAATTGTATGCCGCTTTGAGCGTTGGATAAAGCAGGATAAAAAAATCTTTTAAATAAGATAATGCAACATGCTCACCTCGTAATCTCTGGAAGTGTCACCAGCTTCCCAGATGCTATGGCAGCATTCAGACTGTGGGCCCCCTTGGTCTCCAGGGCAACGATTGGGACGTCGTCCCAGCCCACCTCACGAAGGCCCTGGACCACCCCACACAGCATCCCTCCTCCTCCAACTGAGAGAGCCAGTGCCCCCGGCTTGGCGTCCATCTGTTCCTTCAATTCTCTGACCAGGGACGTGTGTCCTTCCCTGCAGGGAGAGGGGGTCCAGAAGGTCAGTACCCAAACTGGGGAGAGGGGAGCAATGGAAAGAGGGAGAGGGATGCCCTTGAGAGCTGCCAGTCAGTATGACTGGTCCAATAGGCAAAATGATGTTTGGTTGGTTGGGTTGCCCAGCATCGAGGTGTGCAAGATGATACACCCCAGATTTCTTGGCCATATCCCTGATGTTTGGACCTACCACTCTCCTTCACACTTCCTCTTCCCCTCTCCCTTTTCAAATCCGGGGGGGGGGGTGCAGAGGAAGTGTGGTGGAGATGCAGATTTTTGTCACTCTAGCCCACCACTTATCTTTCCTGCATACTTCCTGCTCCATTCCTTGCTTCCTTTTCAAATCCAGGGATCAGGAAGAGCAAGTGAGCAGGCTGAAGTGGCCTCCCCCCCCCAAAAAAATCTGCTGACTGACAGATGGGCTGGCCCCCTCCCCCCCATCTGCAAACTCACAGATGGGCTGGCCCCCTTCCTGATGTATATGGTCTTAGAAACTGTTTCCACAGGAGACATTGGGATCATTCAAAGACATAACACCGCGACTCCTGTAGGAAAAGATCCGCATTCTGTTTTCATTTTCCCCTGTTGGGCCACGTACCAGATGAGAGGGTCATCGAACGGGGGCACGTAGACCCATCCAGGGTTGTTCGTTACCAGTTCCTTGGCTTGTTCTATGCTCTCATCCAGCATCTGGAGAGAAGGAAGTTATTTTTATTACATTCCAATCCTGGGAACAAGTGACAGAAGGAAGTCAAATATGCAGGAGGCCAATGGAAGTGGTCGTCTCAGGCGGTGGATTGATGGGGTTTGTCTGCTTCTGTTGTTCTCATCCACTCTCTTGATTTCAAAGGGGGAGCTGGAAATGTGGAAGAGAGGAGTGGAGGACTAGAGTGTCAATGAAGTCTGGAGAGGAGAGTGGAAGGCTAGAGTGTCAAAGAAGTCTAGAGGAGAGCGATGTTGGGTGTTGGGAGGTCATGGGCTGACCCTGTCTGTCTGTCTGTCTGTCTGTCTGTCTGTCTGTCTGATTCGTATCCTGCCCTTTCTCACAGCAACTTCTGAGATAGGTTACAAAGAGGCAGTGGCTGGACCAAGTAAGCTTCAGGCCTGAGTGGGAATTCGAACCGAGGACTCCAACTGCTACACCCTACTACCTTCCAATCCTCATTCTGCTGTGATTAGCCAGGAAAAGATGAATCTCCATCCCTCTCCTCCCCCCTCCCTGCTGCACTCCATACATACCTCTCCCACAACATACACAGTGCCTCCTTCATCTTTCAGGCGCTGTATGGTGAAGGATGGCGTGGATGTGGGCACGACAATGGTGGCCGGGATGCCTAGCATTCTGGCAGAATAAGCAGCCGCAAGGCCAGCATTTCCCCCTGAAAGGAAACCCATTGGGCATCGCATGACACTAGACCTCAATGAGGCCTACTTGATGCCCATCTTCCCTCTATCTATAAGATTGCACCTGTGTGCGAGTGGTACAGTAAATGTGGAATGAGGCTGCATGGACACACGGCAGCAGATGTGCATGCATGCGGTCACACCGGCAGAGTCTCCCCTCTCCCCCTGTGAAGCCCAGCTGAGTCCACGCGAAGGTGTCTTACCTGAGGAGCAGACGAAGTGTGCACAGCCTCGCTCTGCCCACTGTGGAGGCAAAGGAAATGGCCTGAGTTAGCATCAAGGACTTGGGCCGGCCTTGGGCTGCCCCACCCGTCTCTTCAGGCAATACAGTGGCAGGCGGATGTCCGCCACCACTCCCAGTGTCCCCCTCCTCCTTCTGTTCCCTGGAGTCAAAAAGCCGAGAGGGGAATAATTGAGAGGAAGTGTGGAGGAGGAGAAGAGAGTAGTGTGCTAGAGTGTCACTGAGATGACATTCTAGCCCACTGCTCCCTTCTCCTCCACACTTCCACTCGGTTCTCCTCGTCCTCTTCAAATCTAGGGAGCGGGAGGAGTGGTGGAGGAGGGGCTATCATTTAAGAGGAGCTGGTGCCTCAAACACTTGGAGGCCTGGGGTCCACCCGGGTCCATCCCATGTTATTTTCTCCTGTCCATACCGCTTTACAGAAGTGCCCGATGCCCCGAATCTTGAAAGAGCCTGTGGGTTGGGCATTGTCCAACTTGAGGTAGACCTTGGTGCCAGCCAGCTTGGAGAGGGGGATGCTGTCCCGCAGAGGAGTTTTCACGTGGAGGGTCTTGGTAGAAGTCATAACGGAGGGCTGAGAACAAAAGGGTGATTAGATCTAGAACAGGGGTTCTCAACCTTTGGAGGCCCGGGTACCCCCTATGATGGTCAAAATTTTGGGAGTATCCCCTGCTAATTAGCATAATTAATTAGCTAATTTACATAATTAATTTTAAAAGCGCCGCTTTTAAATCTAAAAGAACAATCTAGAAGAGCATAAAGGGGAGAAAAAGGCAATACTGTTTTTTTCAGTCTAAATTTTTGACAAATGCTTGAGGTTTTTTTTTAAATGTCACATCATTTGGTCCTTTCTTGGGGGAAACACATTGTTAGTTGTTACTAAACTGCTGAGCATGATTCCTTCCCTCGAGGAATAGCTTCTGCTGTGGGGAAACGACATTCTTCTGGCGTGATTTGATCAATTGGAAAAATGGGATTCTTTCCACCGAACAAAAGTCCTTCTTGGAGGGAAAACTGTCCGGCTTATCTGCCGTGGCTGTTGGAAGCACTGTGTGGAATTTGGTTGCGGGGCTTGGGGGGAAGCATGTTGTGGTGGGCACCTATTGGATAATGTCCATGTCATCACTGATTCAGAGTCACTATATCGGGAAACTGGAGCAAGCAAAAGGGGAGGGAAGCCCTCTCCTCGCAGTGCTGTGGCCCCAATCCAATTCTCCTGCCTGCCCTTTGATTGCTTTCGATTGTTTAAAAAACATGGGAGATGTAATCATGATTTTTCTGCTGTCTTGTCTAGTATAAACCCAGCACGTATGCATAGAGACACAACGTCCCTGAAATGTAGCCTCCCCCTACTCCAGAAATTACATAATGATCCATTTATCACCCTATCAAGCCACCCTTCTACTCCCTTGGTCTATCTAGTTCAATGTTACCTACATGCAAGCAGCTCTCCAGAGTTTCAGAGAAGGGCATTTTCAGCTTGGATGTGCCAAGGGCTGAACCTCGGATACACCAGCGGCCTCAAGACATGCTGAGCCCTGACAGAGAGCTAGGACACTTGAGAGTTAGCCACCTTAGCCAGTACATTCTACACCTCTTCCCTTTTACAATCTCTCTCTCTCTCTCTCTCTCTCTCTCTCTCTCTCTCTCTCTCTCTCTCTCTCTCTCTCTGTGTGTTGTCACCAAAAAATGCCACTAGTGGTGTCAACCCCGCCCCAGAAGCCTGGCACCTGGGGCCCTGGGGCCTCAGGCCCCCCCTCTAGCTACGCCACTGGTTCAGGGAGAGAATTCCAGGAGTCCCTGCTCTTCCAACCCAGCTTCTAGCAACTAAGGAACAGGTAGAGGACGGGGGAGAGAGAGAGAGAGAGAGTTTCAGCGTGGTATATAGCTACCTGTTCTGAAGAGGAGAGCCTTGCCAGAGTAGGAAGTCAACAGTGTGTAAGCCGAAACCCTGTCCTGAAACAACACGCAGAGGTGTGCACCAGAGTAGAGTGACAATTGTTGGGCAAAGAGCTATCCTTTTTAAGGATTTTTGGAGTTGCTGCTAAGTGCAGGCTAACTATTATCGGGGATAAATGTGTAACTTGGGGTGTTCTGTTTTGATGTGTCAATAGGTAACTTGGGCTGTGAATGAAAAGGGGATTTTTTTTTTCCGTAATCAGGCCGGGATGTAGGTAAACAGGTAATCTCCTGTTGCTTCAAAGGGTTAGCAGTATCAGCTCAAATGCAAATGTGCAATGGTCACCAAACAGTGGTGCCAGGGAGATGTCTGGCACCCTGAAATGAGGTTTACCTGGGTTAATGCAAAATGCAGGTACAATCAAATCAACGGCAGACTTTTGTTACAAAGTTACAGAAGTTACTGGAATTGCATTCAGGAGGGCAAATACAAACAGTAAATACAGACAAGAGATGAGTAAAAGGATTATAAAGTTCCATTCAACTAGAGATACAAGATGGGATTATCTCTTTCCTTTCGAGATGTGTGCCTGTGGGGGTGGGGAGAGGGAGAAGTTTGTGGCTTGAAACAAGAGTTCTTTCAGAGGCGTAGCCTGTAGGCCAGAGTCCTGTCCATTTTGTGCATAGATACGCTTACCATTCGTCCCGGAAAAACTGGGACGGTTCCAGAAATGGCCCTCCGTTCACGGAATCATCCCAGAATGGTTCCGGGACGGTTGGTAAGCTCCGCTGCCGTTGCCGTCTCCATTTTGAAAATTGAAGAACTTTCCTGGGTGCCGGCATCTTGACTTGCAAAATCTCGCGAGATCCAAGATGTCGGCGCCCAAATCTCGAGAGGCCATATCATTCACTCTTTAATATTAAATTGATTTTTATTTTTTTAAAAAATAATAATTATTTTTTAATTAATTAAAAATAATTAATTATTTTAATTAATTAAAAATAATTAATTAATTGTGGGGGGCGGTTTAAGGGGGTAAGCCTATGCATAGAGGTTCTGTGAAACAGTGATGTAGACTTCTTCAGTCTATTGACTCGGACTTGAGTCGGACTCTAGTTGCGTCAATGACTTGACTCGGACCTGACTGGGCGATTGTAAAAGACTCGATTCGACTCGAGACTTGGAGCTTTTTACGACAGGCCGAATTTTATAAACCCGTTTTCCGCATTAAATAGATAGGGAGTCACAACTCACACAACCAAAGACTCGGGACTTGGGGGCAAAGACTTGGGACTTGGAGTCAGAGACTTGATCCACATCCCTGCTGTGAAAACAGTTCATTTTGCCCAGTGGCATTCATTGAATTCTTTGTATTAGAGTCCATATTGCCTGTTGTTATAGTGTGGGGTCATAACTTAACCCTGAATGGAAAGAAAAAACAAGAGTAAAGGGGGAAGAGAGGGAGAGATGTACTGGTAACAGAGAGTGTGTGTTGTCATTTGAAAATCTTAACATTCTTTTTGAAAAGAAGTCCATTCCTAGCCCCTATGGCTGCAAGAATCCGCTTGGCAATGTGGGGGCAATGCCAGCTGGCATCTCAGCCTGGAGGGATGGTGACATGAGATGTCCTGCCGTTGTGACCGGGCTCCAGTGCTGTGCTTTGCTCCTCGCCTCTCGCTGCAGTTAGCGAAACAAGACTACATGGTGCGAGTCGCAGAATTCAACTTTGGAAAGAGGGGGGCTCAGTACTGCCCATGTGGCTGGGTGCAGAATTCCTATTTTCCCCCCATGCACACAGCCCTGCACATAGCTTGTGTGAACCCTGTGCCTGCGACCACTAGCAACTTGATTTTTCGTGCCTGTCTATTTTGGCGGCATTGTCCTCATTCCCTCCAGCTACGTGCGCGGTGGCAACACCCCTCTTTCCTCTCTGGACCGACAGCATCTCTCCTTTTCTTTCTTTCTTTTTTTCTTTTTGCTTCAAGCTTTGTTGCACACTACAACACAGCACACAATCGGATCTCAGTCCCCTGCCAAAGTCGTTAGGCCTCATTTTTGGCAACGGAGGGCGGAATCGGAGGACAAGGCAGCTGGGCCAAAAAGGCTCTGTCGGTTTCAGGGGACTCGTGAAAAGCATTGACGTGTACCGGTTCTCCCTTCTCATCAGAGTTTCCCCATCTGCTAATGTGACGGGGCCCAAACGGACAAAAGGCGGGATGATGGAGGGATGGGTGGATGAACAGCCAGGCCAAAGGAAGCGAGCCGCTTGGCCTCATCCAGAACTGAGCGCATGGGAATATCTGTTCCCCTCCCCCTTGGATATCTACCCAAACGCTCACAACCTGGACGCTCACAATCTACCCAAATGCTCTCAATCCGAACGCTCACAAACAGCCAGGTTGCAATGTGGAGAGCGACACTGTACGATACAGCTTCTCCTGCCCACTCTTTCATGGAAACTTTCATCCCCCCCCCCCAAGCCCACTGGCTGTGTGATACATCTGGAGTCCTGCTCGATATAGCAAGTGGGGAAGGGGCAGATGGACAAAAAGGATGACAAAACAGCCAGAAAGAAAAAAACCCACAACATGGTTGCTGCTGCTTCTGATAAACAGGGACTTGAAAGGAGGAGGATGCAAATCAGCTCGGGGCTGCATGCAGGCAAAGCTGGCCAGGGCTGGGCCGGGCCATCCATGAGGCCGACTGAGAGGGCTGCCTCAGGTGAGAGATGGGTAGGTGGAGGGGTGCCCTGCTCCCACCACTGCCTATGCCAGCCACCTCCACCTGCCCCATAGCTGCCATTCCCCCTTACCTAGTTGGCTCCCTACCACTGTCATTTCTCCTCCTGCTCCCTGGATTTTCAAAAGGAAGAGGGGCACAGAGCAGATGAGAAAGGTGGGCTAGGGTTGGACCAGTTGTTGCCACTTCTCAGTCGAACCCATTTTGCAGGGTTGTTGTGAAGATAAATGGAGGGGAAGGAAGAGGAAAGGTGTCGTGTCCCGTCCCCCCCCGAGCTCCTTGGAAACAGGATTGTCTATACATAATACATATATGAAGTCCTAAAGAAGAATGGTTTGTTTCCCTGTTGCTTTAAATCCTGTCAGATGCATTTGCTTTGGAAAACATTTATTTAAAAATACTGTAAACCAGGGGTTCTCAACCAGTGGTACTAGTACCACCAGTGGTACTTTGGCCAACTGCTGGTGGTACTCAGACCGCCGGAAAACCGCTCCGATGCGGTGCTTTTGGCGCTGCATTTTCACTCCCGAGAGGCTCCTGCCTTTGGCGGAGCCTCTTGGGAACGCTGAGAAGGGCCCTCCCACCCGCCCAGAGCCTCCTACCTGCATTTTCTGGCCTCCAAAAACCTGAAAACCTAACTGGCAATGATGTCATTGGCAGTCACTTCTGGTGGTACGCAGCAGGAGAGTGGCACCAGAGGTGGTACTCGGCCAGGAAGGGGTTCACATTTGACAATAATAAATATTTTTTCTCAGATAAACGGGGGCTGAATGTAAACTCTCTTTTGCTCTCTCATGCTCACACAAAAGAACGTGATGATGATTTGCAGTGATTTCCCCATTCCCTCTCTATCCCACTGCACTCCCCCCCCCCATCTGCTCCTGAGGCTTGGTGGACCGGTGTGGGGTACGAGGCAAGGGGTGCATCCGAACTGGTTCAAAACCGGTTCAGAATGCCTGGATCCGTTTCTGAACCATATTTGGTGTTCTTTTGAAGGTTACTCTCTGAACTGGAGGGTTAAAAAAAAAAAACCAGTAATGAATTTCCACCAGAACAGAATGCATATTTTGAAGGCTTCGACTGCCTGAATGTAAGCTCTTTGGGGCAAAGGCTTGCTTTCTTGCCTGTAGCAAAGCGCTGCGCGTGCGGAAGATGCAATAGAAATGAGATCTTATTTAAAATAGGCATGATGGACAAATGGTGAGCAGTTAGTTTTGTAATTGTGGTCAACAACAACACCCTTTTGCTGAACCTCAACAGGCCAAACTTTCTGATTGTCCAAATTCACCATTTCTCCAGGTGGAAAGATGAGTTGGGTGGGGACTGGCACAGAACAACTTTTTGCGAGATGAGGAGAAAGTCTGAAAGACTTACCTCTGCGAGTCTAAGCCAGGGGCTTCAGAGCCTGGATTGCCAAGTGGGGGGGGGGGGGCTCGGGTGGTGGGGCAGGCAGAGACTGCAGTGGGGCTTGTCTCCTCCTGGGAGGGCTCCTGGTGTCAAGTCGATCCCGAGAGCCTCCTGTACCATTGGAGGATGCTTTTCTCTTGGCCCTGTTTTATAGGCCGGTGGTCGACTTGAGGGCCAATTGGGGGAGGGAGGAGGGCACTCCCCCCTCACTGCCACTATCGCCTCTGACGTCACCCCCCCTCCCCTGCTGCAGCCAGAGATTCCAGCAAAAGGGAATGAGGCTGGAGCTGTCTCCAAAAAGGAAGAGGTCAATGCAGGGGTGGGTGGGAGGCGAGTCATTGCAAAAGGGAAAGAACTTATTTCAGTCACTCCAATACCAAAAGGAGAGAGAGAGAGAGAGAGAGAGAGAGAGAGAGAGAGAGAGAGAGAGTGACAGACAGGCTGGCTGGCTGAGGCTGTGGGGGGGGGGGTTGACTTTCTCAGACAAAGAGCCCTTTACTCCGGCGGGTTCAGAACTGGCTCAAACCAGGTTGACAAGCTGGGTCTGGAATGATGATGAGGCAGGAACAGGAGCCAGGGCGAGAAAGCACTCCGACCCTGGCAGAGGCACCAATGTAGATGAATCAAATGGGGGCTGCCTTCCCCTCTCTGGCGTCCCCATTTTTATCGCCTTCCCAATTATGTATTTATTTCTTGAATATTTTTTGAGCGCTTCTTCTCCCCCCCCCTCCATGGCCGTGGGCGCGCAAGGCAGCGGACATCAACTTCTGAAAGTAAATGTCTGCCTCCTTTCGTTGTACAACGGTCCCAAGCAAGCGTCCCCGGAGCAGGAGGAGGTCTTTCCACGGCTCGATCCGTTTTCGAGACCGTCACATTGGCCTATGTGGGATCAAGCCAAGGGTCAGTTGAGTGCAAGGTTTGGAGCCGACGGAAATGGCCTGACTGCCCGATGAAACCGCGGTGGTTCAGATTTGTTGGAACCAGTCCTTGGTAAATCACAGCCCCTAGTTTGTTCTCATGGTCATCGTGGTAAGATGCGGTTTGTGTGAGTTCCTAGCATAGATCCTTCTGTGGGGGTTTAGCCCTAGCAGTTGAACCTTTCAAAAGAGCATGGACGTATGCATGCGCAGAAATGCATGGCGCATGAGCACTAAGGCCCTATGCGGTACACAGCCTGCTGCGTCACTTGGCATCCCACATGGATATGTCTCGTTATACATGAAAGACAGCGCAATCCTGTGTAACCTTGCACCAGTGTAACAGTAGATGATGCACTGGTGTAACAGCAGATGCTCTGGTGTAAGTGCACTTACACTGGCATAAGTGCACTAACACCAGTGCATCTACTGTTACACCCGTGCAAGGTTACACAGGATCACGCTGTGAATTGGGTACCATCTTCGAACCATGAAGATTATAGGGAAGAAGAGTGAGAGATGACCCCCTGAAAGGTGCCACCTTGGTTTTGGGACTCGCAAGCAGGCTGGCTTGGGGAAGCTGCCGTTTACTGAGTCAGACCATCAGTGTCTCGCGGAACCCTGACGAGCAGCATTCAGGCATTCAGACAGGTCAGGCATTCAGACAGGTCAGGAATTTCTCTCTGGAGCTCTCCAGCTTTCTCTCTCTGCTGCCGCTGAGGAACAATCCCTCCCTAACAATCTGGCTAAGCCCTGGTTCAGGGGCTCAGCTGATATTTGAATCCAGGCCTCCTGACTCAAAGTCATCACTCTGAGGGCCGATTAGACATCTCTCTCTGTTCCTTACCAGCTGTAAAAAACAAACAAACAAACCAATAAAACAATGGAAGGCTTTGAGAAAAAGCTACTTTCCTGCTGCAGATGTTTTCCTTTTCCACCTCAGTGATGCCCAGGGAAAAGCCACTGTAGCTCTTCTGAGAAGGGTGGGATCTAAAGTTTGAAAATAAACCAAGGTCAATTTAAGCAACATATAACTTGCACAGGGCTGGCCCATCCATGAGGCCAACTGAAGCATTCGCCTCAGGCAACAGGTTGGCAGGGGGGGGGTGTTGCCTACCACTTACCTCCACTGGGAAGAGTAGAGGCTGGCACATCACCTGGTAAGGGTGGGGGCAGCATTTGACATTGCCTCAGGTGCCAGCCATTCCTGGGCTGGCCCTGAATTTGCACATAGAGTTATGCAAATCTAGAGTCACTGCGCAAGTCTAGATTTTCCAGCTGCAGGTTGTTGCTGTGCCTTATGTGGCAGGTCTTTAAGGCTCTGCACAGCACCTCTGGGAACAATCTCAGTTGGCTTCTGGGGAAAAGAGAGGGGAGGAAGTCTCCCCCCCCAGGCCCTAGCTGTGGAACTCCCCCCCCCCCCCAAAAAAAGACAGCCCCTGGTCTGAAAATATTGCCTGGGATGGTCTCGTTTTGCAGTTGCTGTGTGGACTCTGGCATAGGGGATTAAATATTAAGTGGTTCTCATTAACCTCCGATAATGATCTGCTGAAAGGGAAAGGCTCAAAACGCGTTGCTAAATTGCTGACACCAGGATTCTGATTATAGTCCAGGAGATAAGAACACAGCAAAATGATCTCCGCTTCATTCATACGTCCTCGTGGACTTTATCAACAAGACGATGGAAAGGGCAAAGCGAAACCCATATTGAGTGAACTGGGCAATACGTATTGTGGACGTGTGTTTGCACGATCCCTTTTCCAAGAGAGAGCGACAAGGAACTGAACAGCGGTCCAGTCAGGGCTCCGAAAAAGCTGAAAAATTGTGGAAACATTTTGGAAAATTTGTATTTATGAATAATACCATTGTGTTATATAGCATTGGAAAGGTAATTTAATGCACAATGTAATGAAACCAACCGTGTTGAAATAGTATATGCATTGTATCAAACGTTATGGCCGAATACCCAGAAACAGACTGCTTGGAGGACTGCTGCCAAGCCAGGGAGTTCAGTACTATAGTTACTGCAGCGTTCAAGAGGCCCTCTGTCAAAAGCCCTGCAGTGCCCCCCCCCGCAGTGGTGTGCTCCCCCATGTTTGGAAAGTGTGTGTGTATGACAGCGATCCCTTCCTGGTGTGTGGGATCCAGGCAGACACAAACCCTCCTTCGTATATCCCACTATGCAGGAGAACTTTCACTTGCTGCCGCCTGCCGGCCTGTCCAACTCCCACTTAGCTTTCCTGTCTGGGCACCCAGTGCTTCCCAGGATGCAGCGGGGAGCAGGCAGCTGCAGTAGTCTATCCTCGTCCTTCCCCCAGTGATGTCAGGTAGCAGGTGACATCTGGGAATTGAAAAATGGCAGCAAGGGTGGAAGATGGCGAGCGCGTCTAAGCATCGCTTAGGCCAGTGTTTCCCAAACTTTTTTGCCCTGCAGCTCCCTTGACCATTGATGATCATTGGCCGTGGCCATTACGTTCTGTTGATGCCTGCCAATTGGCATTCCACTGTTTTCCGCAAGGATTCCGTGGCACTCCGCGGCTCCCCTGGCTGGTATCCGCGGCTCCCCTGGCTGGTATCCGCGGCTCCCCTGGCTGGTCCCGTTTGGGAACCACTGCCTTAGGCCCTGGGCTTCCCAGGTGGGAAGCAACAGCAGCCAGGGTGGTAATGGAAGTTGGCCAGGTGGGGCACTGACTGGGGTCCATGCCCATCACCAGGCTGGCTAGGCTTGGCCAACTCCTGAACAGTCCATTCCGGTGGCAGCAGTAGAGCCGGTGGCATCGGGGGATAGGTGGGGCTGCTGTGGGGGGGCACTGCAGGGCTTTGCCCCCCAGCAACCTGGCACAAGCAGCGGACCCTCGTTGCCTCAGGGCTTGGCTGGGCAGAAGCATGGGTCCTTGTGTGTGTGGCCCCCTGGCACAGGCCTCACCAGGCCTCACTTGTGGAGCCAGCTCTAATGGAGACGACACTGAGCTCCAAGGACGAATGGCCCATTGCAACCTCCTACGTTCCCATCTGCATTCCTCCGAGGAGCAAAGTGTGATTTGCCGGCTGAGAACTGAAGAACTGCAGAATGAGAAATACTCACTCATCCTCCCCATTTGCGTCATTCTTGGCAGCTGTCCAGCACTTTCCTCCTTGGCTTAACTTTGCTCCACAGCTGAGAGCGACAACTACTCCCTGGGAGAGACAAACTCCTCTTGATCCTGGGGGAGACCGGAATTCGTTGCTTGAGGAGCTCTGAGACGGAAACCCAGAGAGGTACTCTCGTTTGGTGGACGTAGCTACTCGGGTCTTTGCAAAAAGGGGGTCCCACTAGCTGGCTGGCTGGTTTGGCATTTTGCAAAAATTGGGATTCTCAGTTATTTGTGCACGGCTGTGACCAGATGGGGGAAAAAATGGCTGTTACTGTAGTAGCCAACTCAGGGGAAACAAAAGTCGTGCATTTTGGCCTGAAAACAAAGGGTTTAGTCGAATGCTAGAAAGGATCTACGCCTCCTGCAGGTTACGAGGACACTGTGAAACTCTCGTCTAGCGCAGATTGCATTTTTGTCTTGCTCTGGTCTATTGTCACCATTTTCCTTCTTCCTTGTGAGGAGGGATTGTAATGTAGTGGTTGCATTTTATTTTGGCATGCATGAGTTCTCCAGTTCGATCCCCGACATTTCCAGGTAGGAGGGGGAAAGACCCTTGCCTGACACCCTATAGAGTTGAGCAGGCAGTACTGAGCAGTGAAGACAATACTGAGCTGATGCATTGAGTTCCTGGCTCAGTAAGGTCTCCTGTTTATGTTCCATCTAACAGGCAGTTTTCCCCCTCTAAGGCTGCAATCCCATACCTGCTTTCCTGGAATTAAGCCCCATTGAACACAATGGGCCTTACTTCTGAGTAGACACACATAGGATTGTGCTCTTAATCAGTGGCTCTTAATCACTAGGGATTGTGCTCTTAATCACTAGGGGGTGCAGGGGGTGCGGACCGCACCGGGCGACACCCTCGGATATGTGTGTGTGTGTGTGTGTGTGTGTGTGTGTGTGTGTGTGACACCACTTGTGGCCAAAATTGTGGAAACCTTTTGGAAAAATTGTATTTATGAATAACACTATTGTGTTATATATCATTGGAAAGGTAATGTAATGCAGAATGTAAGGAAATAAACTTATCTGCATTCTATCAAATGTTATGAACATATAACCGGAAAACATAAACACAACTGCCTCTTATGTAACAAAAAGTGGATTTCTTTAACTCAAAACTGACCAATGAGACTGATTGTTTCAAGATCCAATGAGGTGTTATGACACAGCATGGAACCAATAAGGAGTTAGTATGAGTCAGCTCTCATTTCTATGTCTCAAAGCTAATACTAGAATTCTTCAGTTGCGTGAGTATCATCATGTTGGCCACTGTTTCTTTTTGTTGTTTACTGATTTGTTGGGTGACCTGTACTGTTATATATTAAAACAAATGAAGTTAATAGGGGTGACACCATGAGTTACCACACCGGATGACACCAACTCTA
Source organism: Plestiodon gilberti rubricaudatus (assembly GCA_026170595.1). Classification (NCBI taxonomy): domain Eukaryota; kingdom Metazoa; phylum Chordata; class Lepidosauria; order Squamata; family Scincidae; genus Plestiodon; species Plestiodon gilberti. Next base: position 37,982,192 of record JANXHW010000008.1, read on the forward strand.
GTGACACCACTGGGGTGATGCGATGAGCTCTCGCACTGGGTGACACAAACCCTAATGATGCCCCTGCTCTTAATCACCTTCCATTAGGAACAAACCACTGTGTTTTTCTGTGGGTGGCCATGCATTTCCCCCCAAAAGTCTCTTACCAACACAATGTTTGGGGCACTGTGGAGAAAAAGGAAGGAAACCTTGTATCTGGGACGTTCTAGCCTACCACTCTCCTCTCCTCCACAATTCCTTGACACTCTGGCTCACCACTCTCCTCTCCTCCATGCTTCCTCTTCTGCTCTGTTCCCCTCTTTCTTTTCAGGCTCAGGGAGCAGAAGGAGAAGCAGCAGAGGTAGGTGACAGGATCCTGCAACCAACCCATTGCCTGAGGCGACAGCCTCATTCAGCCTCATGGATGGACCGACTCTGTTGGATCTGACCCAGCAGGGTATCTCTTATGTTTGATTTTTATGGATTCATTGGAAAATCCATACCCAACTTTTCCAGTTCCATAGGGGAAGAAGACACTAAGAAGTATCTGGCCTAACAGAAAAACGAATTCAACAAGGCAAACGTATTCTTAGCATGTCTCTGTTTCAGGAAAAAAAAACTACTTACCAACAATGGAAGCCCAATCTGGAGAAGATGGAAGACCATTCCATGTGGCAACTCCTGTGCTGGAGAGCATAGCTTTGTCACAGGCTGCCGGCACCAAGGTCTGGATGAAGATGGAGAACGTCCAGCCCACAGGCTCCTTCAAGATCCGAGGCATCGGCTACTTCTGCCAGCAGGTAGATGGCATCCACTGGACTTCCAGAAGGACTGTTTTGTGTTTGCTGTGGAAGGGTTAGAGATTCAGGGCGAAATTGACCGGTCATGTCAAATGCAGAATTTGGCTCTGCTTGGATTCTTTTTGGAAGTAGCAGATGCAGGGGAAAAGTTCTGGTCTGGATCAGGACCCTGGTATGGGAGGAAAGGGCGTTAACCCTTTGCAACTGCTGAGGTCCCAATCTGGATATCTTGTTCTTTCCTCTAAGAGGGATCCGGCAAAGTGAGATTGCAGAATGCGGCTAGACTCAAGCAAAAACCATGCTCCAACAAGGGCCAGAGCGGAATGATGCTCTAGTAGCCTTCCACACACTCTCTCTCTCTCTACCAGGATCCCTCTTCTGCCTCTCTTCCTTTTTGAATCTGTGGAATGGGAGGAGGAGGAGGAGGAGGAGGAGGAGGAGGAGAGGGGGAAGCAACAGCTGATATGCTGCCAGGTGAGCATTTTGTGCCTGATCTTAAGTAGCTGGAGGACTTCCGTTGGCCCTGAGTTTAACTGCAGTTTGGCCTGCATCTCGCTGTAACGTCCTCCTTTTCTTTAGGGCTGCCTGCAGAGCCCAGGCAAAACCCTGACAGGCAGTCCCCCAACCCTAACGAGCCCTTCTCTCTTGTCCATTTCAGGTGGCCAAAGGGGGCTGCCGACACTTGGTTTGCTCATCAGGTAAAGACTCTGCAGGGGGTTTGTAGTTTGCCTTCGACCTGGTCCCTGGGGGGGGGGGGGAATGGCTGGATATCCAGCCATTTTCCTTCATGTCTGTGGGCAAGACCAGTATGATACTGGCTGAACTGGTTGTCCCAGTGGGCAAGACTGTATAGGGGTATGGCTCCACCTCTTCCTCCTGACAAAAGAACATCAGAACATCAGAAGAGCCCTGCTGGATCAGGCCAAAGGCCCATCTAGTCTAGCTTCCTGTATCTCACAGTGGCCCCACCAATCGTCTCTGGGAGCACACAAGGCAACAAAAGACCTGTTTTTCTCTCTCCGTTCTCCAATGCAGGTGGCAACGCCGGCCTTGCGGCGGCTTATGCTGCCAAAGCACTTGGTATTCCGGCCACCATCGTTGTGCCAGAAAGCACCGGCCAGCTGACGGTGAAGAGACTGCAGGACAACGGAGCAGAGGTGGAACTCTTTGGGAAGGTAAACGGGGAAAGGTTAGGAACCTTTGAGCTCAGGAGCCAGTTCAAGACCCAACCGAGCATTGGATCAATACAGCTTAGAGCAGGATCCTGTTTGCAAGCAAGAGAAGCTTGATTCCTTACCAGTGCTCTGAGGCCCACAGAATAGACCATGACTTGGGGGGGCGGAGCCAGGTACAGGAAGATGCAAGCAAGGTCGGCCCATCCGTGAAGCCAACTGAGGTGGTCGTCTCAGGCAGAAGATTGGCAGGGGTGCCCACCTGTGTCTGCACACTCACCTCCTCCTGCTGCTGCTACTCCCTGGATTCGAAACCAAGAGGGGAACAGAGCAGGAGAGGAAGTGTGGAGGAGAGGAGCGTGGTGAGCTACAGTGTCTCCAATGCCCTAGTCCACCCTTGTTCTTTCCTCCACACTTCCTCTTCTGCTCCCTCCCCTCTTCCTTTTTCAACCCAGGGATCAGAACAAAGATTAAGGAGAGCAATGGGGAAGCAGCGGATGTGTTACTGGGTAAGGGGGGGGCAACAGGGTGGGGGGATAGCAGCAATATGTGCACTGCCTCAGATGCCAAGAGGTCTTGGGCTGACCCTGGATGCATTTGCAGCGGAGCCACGGTTAGCCAGGCTGGCAGCAACATATCAAGTTCATTGTCTGGTTGTGATTTTCGGTCCAGGAGAGATTTCTTTGCTCCTTGTCTTGGCAGGTGTGGGATGATGCCAATACCAGAGCCATGGCGCTAGCTGAGGAGGACGGCTGCATCAGTGTCCACCCTTTTGACCACCCTCTTGTGTGGTGAGAACCTTGGAGACTCATTCCATTCAGACGTAGAGCCGGACCATCCATGAGGGCAGCTGAGTCAGTTGCCTAAGGAAATAGAGTAGCATGAGGCGCCCACCTCCGTCCGACCAGTTGCTTTCACTGCTCCTCCTCCTGCTCCCTGGGTTGGAAAAAATGAGAGGGGGAGGAGCAGAAGAGGAAGTGTGGAGGAGAGGAGAGTGGTAGGGTGGGCTGCCACTCTCCTCCACATTTCCTCTTCTGGTCTGTGTCCCCCTCTTCCTTTTTCAATCTAGGGATGGGGAGATGTGGGGGGAAGCATTTGGCACATCACCTCAGGCACTGGAAGGTCTTGAGCCAGCCCTGTCCAGGTGGGTAGTCATGTTGTGGCAAAAGCAACAGAGCACCTTGTGGTACCTTAAAGATGAACTCGTTCATTGCAGCAGTCTCTTGGGTAGACTGCAGCCCACTTCATCAGCTGCATGACGTGACATTCCCAGTAGGCAGGTATTGAGACACACATGTGGGGATCCAGATGTTGAATGTTTGAGGTGGGCTCCAGCTCCTGACTAGCTGGAGGCCACTGCTATAAATTACCATCTCTCAAGGCTCTCTCTGTGTGTCTCCTGTTCTCCCAGGAAAGGTCATAACAGCATCGTCCACGAGATGAAGGACTCCTTGGATGCCAAGCCAGGAGCCATTGTGCTCTCAGTGGGAGGAGGTGGACTTCTGTCTGGGGTGGTGTCTGGTCTGCAGGAGGTGGGGTGGCTGGATGTGCCCATCATCGCCGTGGAGACGAGAGGTGCCGACAGCTTCAATGCAGCCATCAAGGCCGGGCGACTGGTCACTCTGCCAGATATCACCAGGTATGTTGTTGGGGTTGGAGTTGGCAGCTCTCCTGGGGTGGTGTACAGGTTGGACACTGCCTGAGGGTCCACACCCATCATCAGGGCTGGCCCATCCATGAGGCCAACTGAAGCTTTCGCATCAGGTAGCAGATTGGTGAGGGTGGGGAGCTCTTCTCTATCCACCTTCTTGTCTCCACCTCTTCCTTCCACTCTCTGGATTGAAAAAGGGGTAGAGAGGAAGAAGAGATGTGGAGGGGAGGAAAGTGCTGAGCTAGAACATTGGAGATTGGGGAAAGTAGAGGCTGGCAGGTGGACAAAGGTGGTTGTCCCTGCCAATTCACCACCTGAGGCGACTGCCCCAGTCAGCCTCCTCGTGGGCCGGCCATTGGTGAGGCAATGCAGCCACTGGCTGCAGCACTGACTCTCTCCTTGGGCATGGTTGCAAACAGTCTTGCTCTCTCCTGTCCGTTCTGCAGTGTGGCCAAATGCCTTGGTGCCAAGACGGTGGCACAGCGGGCATTGGACTGTGCCAGTGAGTGTCCAATCATCTCTCATGTGGTGGAAGACGCTGAAGCTGTGAAAGCCGTGGAGCAGTTCCTGGGTGAGTTTCTGAAGAGGTCGAGAAGGCGGTCCAAGAAGAGATCAGAGCATGCCCCAATGGCAATCCAGGCGTTGGGAGTTATAGTTTGGTGAGGAAGTTGTAGTTTGGTAAGGGCGCCGAGAATTATCTGTGAAAGAACTCTACAGCTCCCAGAGTTCCTTGAGAAACCAGTTTAACTAATGTAAACCAATGTACCCCAAGAAAAGAACTCTGTCACTAGGCACGGCGTACACTGAGGAAATCACTCACAGCAAATGCTTAAAATGATACAATGTCTAAGCCAGGGTTTCTCAACCCTTTCCCGGCCAAGTACCACCTCCGGCGCCACTCTCCTGCTGCATACCACTGGAAGTGATGGGTGATGACATCATCACCAGTTATATCTGGGTTTTCAGGTTTTCGAAGGCCAGAAAATGCAGGTAGGAGACTCTGGGTGAGTGGAAAGACCCTTCTCAGTATTCCCAAGAGGTTCGGCCAAAGACAGGAGCCTCTTGGGAGCAAAAATGCACCGCCGTTGGAGCGGTGGTCCGGTGGTCTGAGTACCACCAGCAGTCGGCCGAAGTACCACTGGTGGTACTAGTGCCACTGGTTGAGAACCCCTGGTCTAAGCTAATGTTTCCCACAGTTTGGATAGCAAAGGGACACACACACACACACTCCCACCATCAGTCTGCTACCTCAGGCTACCACCCCAGTTGGCCTCATGAACAGGCCGACCCCATACAGCTTTCCATTATTGAATTGATTCTCAAGCCACTCTAGTCATTCGTCCATGAAACACTCATGTATTTAGCACACGGTTCAGGACATGACAAGCCTTAATGTACTCAGTGTAGATTCTTGGGACTGAGTGTGAAAATATCACAGTGGTCCTTCCTTACCCTCTGTGTCTGGGATCCTGCTTGCAAGTTACATCTTACAGCTTTGAAAGGCAAAATCTGAGGCGGGACCTGGACAGAGAGCAGCAGAGCCCCATAATGGATTTCAACACAGGCCGTCTCATTCATAAAAATGTTCCTCTGTCTGCTGTGTGTCTCTTTCCGCTGCCGGTTTAGATCAGGTTCAAAGAACAGACTGACTGTGGAAGCAGACATATGCAGGCAGATAGCTCCCCATAGTGGCTAGTAGGGATTCCTGCCTCTGCCCACAAAATGAAGTTGTCGGCTTCATTTTCTCCTCTCCGTGTCCTACTTTATCGGCGTGTTTGCTGCAAACAGCAGCGCTGGAGCACTTGAAGACGCCTTCTGTTGAATCAAATTATTGACCCATCTGGCTCAGTCTTGTCTGCACCAATCTACAGTGGCTCTTCCAGGCTTCAGGAACTTCCCTGCTCTGCCTGGAGATACCATGTACTGAATCTGGGGTGGTTTGTATATGTCAAGGAGGTTCTTTACCATTGAGTTACAGCCCCTCTTCTGGGGTGTGACTTTGATGGGGAAAAATGACATGGGGGTGGAAAGGGTTAAGCAGTATATGTTGAAAAGCGGTATACAAATATTCATATCATTATCATCATCAACCTCTATCTCCCTGTGAAGAGGCAATACGATTGATTGATTGATTGATTGATTGATTGATTGATTGATTGATCCAGCAATACTATTTAGTTATTTTAAATTTAATTTTAAATATGTGCTGGGGGTTTTGCATGTTTTTTTTTAAACTTAATATGCCAATAAAGGTATTCGTATTCGATCCAGCAATACAATTCAATTTTCTGTTGCTGTTTGGGCTCCCTCTGAAACTCGGTGGTTGCAAACAGTCAGCATGATTTGTAAGCTGTGATGGACCTTTTCCTCCACCAATCTGTCCAATCCCCTTTTCAAGGCCATCTAGGCCAGGTCACCCTGTGGCAAGGAGTTCCACAGATGAATCACCCACTGGATAAATAAATATTTCTTTATGGGGAGAAGAGGAGGCCGTGGTGGAAATGGAAGGGAAAGTAAAGGAAAAAAGGGGAGGGCACAGTGGGGAGATGCAGGGATCGGCCCCAGTTCCCAGCACACGTGAGAGGTATCATGGAGTGACTCAGAAGCTTCTAGAACAGGGGTTCTCAACCTTTGGAGGCCCGGGTATCCCCTATCACGGTCCAATTTTCTGAAGTACCCCTGCTAATTATTTGCTAATTAATTGGACTCATCAATCAATTAATTAGATAATTAATTGTTAAATAAAAAGTACTAAAACAATTTTAAATGTGAAAACATGTCTTACTTAACTCTGTGTGTGTGTGTGTGTGTGTCTGTGTGTGTGTGAGAGAGAGTGTGACAGACAGACAGACAGACAGACAGACAGACAGACAGGGGGGATTGCATTTAAGTTCTAATTAACAAGTAATTAACTATTGAAAAAACAGCGCTCCGTGTTCCAGCCGCATGCTACGCGCTGCGGCAAAGAGAGTCATGCCGGCCACATGACCACGGAGGTGTCTTCGGACAACGCTGGCTCTTCGGCTTTGAAATGGGGATGAGCACCACACCCTAGAGTCAGACACGACTGGACTTAATTGTCAGGGGTCACCTTTACCTTTTTACCTAACTACTGATTGATGCTGATAAGGGGCAGGCTCTGGCGTACCCCTGCCGTTGGTCTGCGGACCCCTAGGGGTACGCGTACCACAGGTTGAGAACCCCTGGGCTAGAAGCAGGATCTAGCAACCCTGGCCGCTGTGACATCCTCCGTTCTTGCCTTTCCCAGACGATGAGCGCATGCTGGTGGAGCCGGCCTGTGGAGCTTCCCTGGCCCTACTATACTCTGGCCACCTTCAGCGGTTGCAAGAGGAGGGGCGCTTGAGCAGGCAGCTGGACTCCATTGTCATCATTGTGTGTGGCGGAAGCAGCATCCGCATGGAAGAACTCCAAGCCTTGAAGCACCAGCTGCGCATGACATGAGACTTTCGCTGACTTGCAGCTCGATCCATGGCAACATGGCCAGCATGGCTTCTTCCAGTCTGCCTAGAGGTCAGGCATTGCCCCCTTCCCTCTGCCTTCTCTTCCCCCCCCCCCATCCTGAGCATCTCAGGGTTGATTGACATCTTTGGGGTCTGGAAGGAACTCCCAACCCTCACTCTTAAATGTAGGTTTACTAAAGGAACCCAAGTTCTTATTGCTGTAATTTTAAATGCTGCTGTAAAATTTTCTAGAATTTTAATCTAATTGTTGTAATCTGGCATGGCTTACTGGTTTGAGCCATCCTGAATGAACTTTTCGCAGTGCCTCAGTTCTCCCACCTTTAAAATGGGAATGATAGCTGTGGCTTTTCTCGGCAAAGGGGGTTAAGAAGTGTATACAAATGATCTGTTCTGCTGTAACAAAACTACTGTAAGTTCATGTAGCTGAACCAATTGCATAGGCATCCCGTTTACCCCACCTCCATCCTCTTCCCCCACCCCCGTTATTTCTCTTGTGTCAATATCTAAACTGTAAGCTCTTTGGGGGCAGGGATCTGTCTTTTCAACCTGCGTGAAACATCATGAACTTCGATGGGACAGCAGCAGTGGCAACGACAAATGATCAAAGTTTTCAATTTGCTTATAACATTTCTAATAAAACTTGCGGTTTCTAATTGGTCCGACGTGGGATTCGGGGTCATGAACCAAGCATTCAGGAAGCAGGAGTAATCCCGACTTACGTATTGAGCAAAATGAAGTGGCAGAATTCTGGGTCACCAGGAAAGACCGGAGTTCTTTAAGGGAACAGGACAGGCGGCCTTCAGATCTCTGAGAGGGGTAGAGCTGGAAAAGCAAAGAAAGGGGAAAGTCAAGCTGTCCCTCCTTTACCCCATAATGTGCCATCCTCTGCCCCTCCCACTTTCCAATGTTTCAGCTCAGCACTCCCCTCCCCTCCATGTTTCCTCTGCCCCCCCCTCTTCCTTTTCCAGTCCAGGGAGTGGAAGGAGAAGGAGGTGCAAGTTGGCAGACAGAGATGGGCACCCTCCTCCAATCTGCTGCCTGAGGCGACTGCTTCAGTTGGCCTCCTGGGTGGGCCGGCCCTGTATGATTGCTTAGAGAGGCAGGGAGGGCGAAGGCCAAGCTAAGGACCACGGATCTTGTGCTGGATCTGGGAGCAGACAGGAAGTCGGTGAAGGGATTTAAGAAGGGGGTGCGTGGTGAAGATGAAACTGGGGAGAATGCTGGGTGGAGTTAAGGGGACTGAAATGAGGCAAGGACAGTCCATGACAGAAGCTGCAGTGGCCAATGTTCTTAGAGGACTGAGCTCCCTCCAGTGCAAACACTGAGCATCAGGGCTTCTGCTGCTTCATGTCAACACAAAAACTCCAGCAGGGCATTGTGGCCAGGGTCAGTCTATTTTTATACCCCCCAGTCCTTTGTCTCTTGTGGATGAGTCATTGTGTATCTCCCTCACCTGTTTGTAAAGCTTCTATTATGCAGTGTGTGAAATCTCGGCTCTGGCAACAGCTGTTCCCCCCCCCTCCTGCCACTGGTCCATAGCGCATGCTGGTGCCAAGCTTGTGCGCGGGGAGCATGTGTCACGCGCCTTCTTCCTCTGCAGACAGATGCCACTTTCCCATGGATTGAAAAACAAAACAAAACACCCCACATATAATCTGGAGAGTTACAGCACAGGCTTTAAGAGCAGAGGATAGTGAAGAGGGATACAGCAAACTTTCTGGTGCTCTCAGCAGTTCTCCGATCAAGATCTGCTCCCTAATTTCAGATTGCCTGTCCTTGGTTTGTTCTTAATTTTCCCTCTTAGGGCAGTGATGGTGAACCATTTGGGCTTGGTGTGTCAAAATTTTTGAAAATGCTTAACTTGACTCTGCTGGTGTGTCGCTCCCCCCCCCCCCCAACTTTTAATAGTACTTTGGGTATTGCTACTTTTAATAGTAATTTTGAATTGAAATGAACTGAAAACAACTATAGAACACATTGCATTTTATTTAACATCAATTAGTGACTTTTTTGTTGCTGAGTTTTACTAGATAATAAAAGAGGTCTTCCAAAAACCTCTGCCCTAAATGTGCAAGACAAGTCTGTAAAACTTTTGCGAAAATGTAAGGTGTGTCGAGGACCTGGGGGAAACACTGGCGTGTCACCCAAAATGACCTCGCATGTCACCTGTGACACGCGTGTCATAGGTTCACCATCAGGGTCTTAGGGTGTCGTGGTAAATTCTGAAGTCTAGGATCTTATCATGGCCCTCCACTGACATCTCTCCCCCCCCCCCCCCGATGGCTGTACAGCAACAATAAGAAATCCATTTTACATTTCTTCATCAAAGTGTTTTCTTCTCCTGCCATGTATTTCTAGAATTTTTGGGGCGAAAGCAGCCTTAGAGGCCATCTAGTCCAACTCCCCCCCCCCCCACTGAGAGCAGGCAACGGCTACAGCCTCCTTGCTCCGTCGAAACTGATTTTACTTCATTTCCAGATGTGGCTCCTTTCATCCCAAACTCTTGAAAGGGGTAGCCATTGTTTAAAGCAAAGGTATAACAACTGAAAGATGGGATTTTTTTTAAAAAAAAGTTTCCAAGTAAATATCAAAAGTATAATAGGAGCCCCTGCATGATGACTCAGTAGTAAGCCCCACTGTGTTCAGTACAACTTACTCCCAGTTAATTTGCCCAAGATTCTTGTCTTAATATAACACGAGTCACGTACTATCTTTCAGGCAACCCTTAGGAAAGACAGGCTACACAGCAACATATGCCCCTAGGCAAATTTTTCAGCTTGCCTCCTACTGAGCCTGATGCTTCTTCTTGACTCAGGGCTTTTGCAAAAGGTTTCAAAGGCAGCACTCCTGCAGATGACACCACTCCAGCTGTAGAGCTCTGCTTCAACTTGCCCCCCCATCCACTACACTTCCCCTCCACTACACCCCTTACGGCATTCTCTCCTCCATGTTTTCTCTTTTTCTCCATTCCCCTATTCCTGTTTGAATTCAGGGAACAAGAGGAGGAGGGGGAGCAGTGGAGGTAGGTGGCCCCCACCAAGCCACTACCTGAGGCAACTGCCTCAGTTGGCCTCATAAATAGGCCGGCCCTGTGAAGAAGTAGCAGAGCCCAAGAAAAGCCTAGACATTGCAGGAGAAAACTGAAGTGTGTCCAGAGAGCCGAAGGTAACTCCAGGGATCCGTCCAGCGAGATGGAATGGTGCAACGCTTCCTAAACGAGACAGCCCGTGTATTTACTAGCTGGAATTTCTATTTACATTTATTTCTATTTATTTAAATTGATGTGCTGTCCCAGTGGTTTTCGCCGGTGCCAGCTCATGCATGGGGGGGGGGGGACAAAGATTATTTTTGTTTACCCCCATCAATATTTATCCTCAGTCAGATTGTTTTGACTGCAACTCAGCACTTTAATTAGCCAGCGCGCCATCTCAGACTAATTTCTTTGCTTCTGTCTTCATGCATTATTGTCATAATTATTTTTAATTATCACCGTCCTCGCCCGCCGCTGCCGCACATTCTGCCTTGGGCCATAAGAGAACGATCCAAAGGGAGATGCTCGGAATGGCGGCTGTTGAAGGGGTGGAAGAGCAGAAAATCGTCCCTTTGTCAAGCATGTACTTGAACATAAGAACGTCAGAAGACTCCAGCTGGATCAGGCCCAAGGATGATCTAGTCCAGCCTGTGGCTTCCCCCAGAAACCCACCAAATGATGCTGGGAAGATCACCAGAAAGATAGAGTTGCCCCCTGTCATTCCTCCCCTGCAACTCATTCAGAGGTGCACTCAGAGTCACCCCAAGATCTCATGGTGCTTGAGACAACAACAACAACAACAACAACAACAACAACAACAACAACAACAACAACAATAATAATAATAATAATAAACAACCAGTATTTATATACCGCCTTTTCTTTGGTCATCGGATTTCTCCTCCGACTTTAATTCAAAGGCGGTTTACATGGGCAGGCTTTCTAAACCCCAAGGGTTTTTTTACAATACAATAATATGTTCTAATCTTTCCTAGAACCCTTCATTCGGTTTAGATTATTGCCGCTGTGTTGAGTGTGGGTTATCTTGTTGTCTTGTGCTCCCTGAGGCATCTGGTGGGGCCACTGTGTGATACAGGAAGCTGGATTAGATGGGCTTTTGGCCTGATCCAGCAGGGTTCTTCTTATGTTCTTATGTTCCATTTATAGCTTTTATCAAAGGCTTGGAATCCCCCCTTGGGGTCCGCCCCTTTTGCAGGACCGCAGAGTGACCGAGAAGCCTTTGGAATAAACAAATACAGTAAAATGATCACCTCAGCATTTTACTGCCTTATTCCCACCTCATGCTGCTCCAGATGTTGACCAGTCCATCCTTTGAGCTGAACAAGGGTTCAACGAAAAGAGAAGGAACACAATCAGGATGTTCCTCCTTCTGGTTCATTCCTGGTGAGCCAAGACACAGGTTCCTTTTCCTTGGGTGATCTTGGGGGACTGCAGAGCCCATCCAGGGACATTTCTGCTTGCCTCTCTTTTTTTTTTTTTTTTTTTTGGTTCTTGATAAATTGCGCTGGCCAAAACCACCTCAGGAGATGTTTTCAGGAGGATGGAATCCCATAAATCAAAACTCTGGGCAATTTTTTTTCAGTTCTTAAAAAAAAAAAAAAGGTACTTCCAAGGAGTGTTGGGGGTTGGCGAACCCTATTACACAGCGCTCCATTAATTATCAAGAAGTCAGTCCAACATGCCTGGAGTCATTTTTTATCTTAAGTCTCAAAACTGATTACTTTCCACCTTCCACAACCCTTCCCCTTCTCAAGAATGAAACAACGCCAAGCTTTGAAAGAAAGAAAGAAAGAAAGAAAGAAAGAAAGAAAGAAAGAAAGAAAGAAAGAAAGAAAGAAAGAAAGAAAGAAAGAAAAGCAGGGTTAGATCTTGCCAGGTCAAGTTCTCCTGGAACTTGGGGAGATGTGCCAAATACTACCCTCCTTCCTGCATCAGTTATCAGCACGGCCACATTTTCTTCCACCCCAAGGATGTGAAAGGGGGGAATGGAGCAAAAACGTGAGGAGGTCAGGAAAGGAGCATCAGAGACTATGCTCTCATCTGCCACACTCCTGAATCCTCCACATGTTCTGTTCCATTTTGAATCTAGGGAGCAGTGCTGGAAAGAGGTGGGTGAGTGTGTTTACAGAGGTGTGTGCGCACGCGCGCGCATGCGTGTGCGCACGCACGCACACAGAGCCAATCCACAGCCTGAGCAACTGCCTCAGTTGCCCTCCTAGTTGGGCTCAGGTCACTCTGAGGACCCTTATGTTCAGCAAAAGCATATGGTACAGTCCAGCAAAAGGATATGGTACAGTCCTTTTTTTTGACAAGGTACCACTTCTAAATGCCGTTGAGGGGGGCTGCATATCGGACACCTGGATGCTCCCTTCCCACATCACTAACTCCCTGCTTGTGGAAGATGAGCAGGCAGCCAGATTGGACACCCATCTCCCTGACATGCTAGCTCTATAGCTCTAGAAGTGCACGCTGTTCTTGATACAGAAGGATGCAGTTCTCCTGCTACAGTCCAATGTTGAACGGCCCAAAGAAGGCCGGACCTCTAAGCTGCTTTTTGTGTAGCTTTGCCATTAAAGCACAAAGAATATGGATTAAGAAGTGGAGAAGGCCTTGGAAGGACTTCAAGGCCAGTCTCCTGCCTCAAGGGAAGGGGGGGGGGGGACGACAACCCTCTGCCCCTGGAGAGTTCCTAACCTAGTGTTTGCTACCCTTGCTTGGGAGCCAAAGAATGGGCTGGGTGTGCAGCTATATGGAGGTCAGTCTTAGACTAAATAGCACTCTAGGCAAGAAACAATTTTGGTGCCTGCTCCATTTGTTCAATGTTTGAATATCTTACCTTGATTGCACTGGTATAGCCCCTTTCACGACTATCTTGAGTGATTTATAGAAAACATTTGCTCACATGAATTCATAAACCTGTATTGCCACAATGCCGCCACCCCCCCCCCCCCACGCACAATAGCAGGTACCACGAGCCACCCCTCTTCCTTCTCTGTGCTTGCTAGAGGGAAACAAAGAAAAAGAGGAAGTAGAGGAGAAGAGAGTTGTGGGCTAGAGTGTCTCCCCACCACATTTCTCCACTTCCTCCTCCATGCTTGTTGGGTTTGAAAAGGAAGAGGAAATTCGAGAGTGGTGGGGAGACACTCTAGCCTAGAGGTTCTCAACCTGTGGTACGGGTACCCCTAGGGGTACGCAGACCTCTTGCTGGGGGTACGGCAAGCCCTGCCCCTTATCTGCCCCATCATCAGCTAATTAAGTGTTAATTAACATGGATTTTAAATTGTAATTATTTTCGGAGCCCTTCTGTCTCTCTGATTTTGGTTTTGGGCTTATTTTTGTACTTTGGAAAATGTACTTTGGTGGGGTGGGGGAGGAACTGATTTTAGGAAGTGTGACTTGGAGAAAAAAGAGATCCTTGCATGTGTGTGTCTCTCCCTCCCTCCCTCACACACACACACACACACACACACACACACACACACACACGTTAAATAACACATTTTTCACATTTAAAATTATTTTAGTACTTTTTATTTAACGATTAATTACCTAATTAATTCATTGATTAATCCAATTAATTAGCAGTTAATTAGCAGGGGGTACTTCAGAAAATTGGACCATGATAGGGGGTACCCGGGCCTCCAACGGTTGAGAACCCCTGCTTTAGCCCACCATTCTCTTGTCTTCCAGTTCCTTTTCCACTCCATTCCCCTCTTCCTTTTTCAGATCCAGTGAGCATGGAAGGAAGAATGGGATTTGTGGTGGTGGAGGAAGAGGCGGAACAGAATTGACAAGGAAGTGTGGAGGAGAGAGGAGCAGTCAGAGTTATCCAAACTCCTCTCCTCCACATTTTTTCTTCTTCTGTGTTCCTTCTTGAATCTAGGGAGTGGGAGGAGAAGCGAAGGTGGCTGACACACTGCTGAGTAAGATGAGATGCATCTGTGGCAAAGAAGTGTTGCGCATAAGGGGGGCTAGCATTGGACTTGCTGACTCCGACAACAGGGAAACCTGAGCTGCCCCTAGGAGTATACACTTGTAACTCAGACAGTAGCCATATTTGCTAATATGGCAACAGAACTTGGCACGTTCCTGTGGAAGAGACAGCTCAGCCATTGTACAGGCGACTCAACATTGTGAGATCCTTGGTTTGGCCCTTGAAGTTGGTGAGCTCAGTACATGAGATTTCTGCAGGATGAGTATAATAAAGTTTGTCACATGATGCAACCGGATATGTTTCCATCGATATTGTCATGACCTTTCAGGTTGCATGCTATGCTCTGTTCTGCTCTTTACATTGAAATCAGAGAGTCCAGCTCATAAGATTTGACCAGGGCTGGCACATCACCTGTTTCTGCCTAAGGTGGCAAGCCAAATGCTGCCCCTCCCCCCAATCCAGCAGCTAACTCACCATGACTTCTGCAAAACTGGCTTCTTTTCCCAATAAGGGAAGAGGAGAATGGTGAGGAAAAGTGTGGAGGAGAGGAGTGGTGGGCTAGAGTATTGGAGACTGTCTAGCCCACCACTCTCTTCTCCTCCATACTTCCTCTGCTCTCCAATCCTTACATCTTTTGAATCCAAGGAGCAGAGAAGAAAGAACAGCGAAGCTGGGTGGGTAAACAGCCTTGGTCAATTCCTATGTAGTGACTGCCTCCATCAGTCTCATGGACTGACTGGCCTTGTGTAGAGAACATGCCTAGCTGTTCTGGTACTTGGTACAACCAATTGTAATACTTGGTATGGTACCAAGTTGCAATTGGTACACCCTGTTGCAATACTGAGAAGTTGCTAGAACCAATTGGTTCTAGGGCTTTAGCTACCAGGGGCATGTGGGGAGGAGACTGCCCTCCTTGAGATATTCCGGGCACCTCCCGGAGTGCCCAGCTTTCAATAAACCGAATCAATCTCTCTAGACCTTTAATCTGTGCAGCTATAAGGACAAGCCTTCCAGCAGTATTCTCCCCAACAGAGCGCTGAGAACTAATACTATTAAATCACTTCCAACATACTAGACTCTGGCATCTGCCTTTATATTCTGGCTGTTCTGCAATGATTCTCTGCCCTACGAGGCTCCACCTCAGCACCTGCTTCCTTGTTATGGGCCTGCCTGATTTCTCCTACATTCCTCTTTCTAGACCTAGATCTAGTCAGTTCAATGCCAAGATCTTCAACAGTTGGAGTTGCGACCCAGACGTAGGTCACAGCCTAAGGTCAGGTGGGTCATGGCTGTGTCGCTGCCATCGTTTTGCTTTGAGGCTCATGTTTGCACAATGTGAATAGTCACCAGGGCTGGGGGTCCTCGATGAGGTCAATTTTGCTAGAGAACTTGGACAGTGGGGACCTATCTCTCTTCTACTATAAAGCATTATGCACATTGATGGTGCAACATTACTACTACTACTACTACAGTAGTATAATTATATAATAATAACTATTACTAGGAGTAGTACCACTACCACTAATAATAATAGTAATAATAAAATTATTATTATTACTACTAGTAGTAGTAGTGGTACTACTAGTAATAAATAATAATAATATTTCCACCCAATAACTATTATTATTATTATTATTATTATTATTATTATTAGTAGTAGTAGTAGTAGTAGTAGTAGTAGTACTACTACTACTACTACTACTAGTGGTACTAGTAGTAGTAATGTTGCACAATTAATACTAATAAAATAATTATTATTTTGCACATCCTACCATTCATCGATTACCCCAGTTACCCTCGGTTGTGCACTGATGCTTTGGATGACTAAGGTACAATAAATAATCAATAAACACAAAAACATACTTTATTTGTTTCTTCTTTATACAAAATAAAGAAACTAGGAGCAAAAAACTATAATACATCCTTGAACTTGTGTAGCCTCCAAGAAAAAGTTGGATTGGATTGGTGTTTGCTAGCGACATTCCAAAGTTGGGTTGTTGGGGTTTTTTTCTGTTTTATTGGTAGTTGTGGTTATATTTCCACCCAAATAATAATAATATAATAATATTAATAATAATTAAAGGGGAGAAAAAAAAACAAATTCCCTCCCCAAATCTCTCCCAACAGAAAGTCCTGCAAGTCGTTCCGGCACTTACCACCAAGAGGCGACGTATCCTCAGTGGAGAATTTCTCCTTGTAGTCCGCGTTTGGCCACCGTATAAACACACGCAAAATAAACTTCCTAATTAAAATAAATGGATTTTCTTTTTGTCCGATTTTGCGGGGGCGGGGGGAGAACCCAAAACGAAACCAAACCAAACCCACAACCAAACCCAAAACGAAGACACAATCCAGGGTTGGGGGCGGGGGTATGCTCTCCCCCCTCCCCCCGCTCTAATCCTTCAGTCTGTGAAATAGGCGAGTCCAGCTTTGGTCTTAGGAGGTGGCGAATTCCAGAGACCCGGTGCGGGAGGCTCCTTGATCAAAGACGACGTCTTGGCCACGTCTGGGCGCCGCTATGGTGTGGGTAGAGAAGCGTCCCCACTGAGCGCACCCAGGCGCTACAGTAGGCCACACGTGGTCCTCGAGCGGCCCCGAGGAAGGAGGAGGTCTTGCGAGGCGCGATTTGGCATCACGGTGGCGCTTTTGGTAGCAGAGTCCCGGCCCGACGGGGCGGACGGGGTTGGCAAGGGCTCGGTGCAGGCTCAGGCGCGCCCTCCGCTAGGGGGCGCTCTACCACACAGCCGTCTCGTTGAGCTCCTGGTTAGGGTGCGAGAGGGGCCCGCTGTAGCTGGACATAGAGAAAGGGGGGCTGGGCCCCCCGCTGAAGACCTCGCCCGAGATGGGGTGCAGCGAACCGGGGAGGCCGGGCTCCGGGCTGGGAGTGTCGGGGTGTGAGATCATATCCGTGTACCTTTGGTTCTCGGAAGCGTGGTGCCCGGGGAGGGGGGGTTCCAGGGGTCCAAGAGGGGTCGAGCCGGCGCCCGAGGTCGGGATGTAGCTGGAGTCCGCGGGGGACTGCGCCTGCGAGGGGGGTCCGTGCGGGAAGAAGTCGTAGTTGCCCCCAGGACCGTAGTAGTCGCCCTGGTAATCTGCGGAGGAAGGCGAGAGAGGTGGATGAGAGACGGAACGGGAACGTGATCCGGATATGAACCGGCGTCGATCAGGGAAGGGAAAGGCTCCTCTTCTAGCGTTGGACGCAGCGTGGAAAGGGGGAGGGAGAAGGGGACTAGCACAGGGGCAAGCATACATTTTGGGAGGCGCCGGAGGGGTCCATGCCTGAGTCCGCGGAAATAATACCTCGTTTGTTTTAAAGTCTATACTGTACTTTAAAGAGTATTGATAATTCCAGAGCGGAGGTAAAATATCCTCATTAAAACTCTCTCTCTCTCTCTCTCTCTCTCTCTCTCTCTCTCTCTCTCTCTCTCTGAAGCGCTACCTACGTTGATGGTGTTATTAATTTAACGTTATTGATAATAGCAATATCTGAATAATAAACCCTCGTTAGTATGAATCACAAGAATTCTCAATACTAATGTGGCGTTATCAACCGAGTTTACACATGCACGTCTAAAAACAAATGGTGCTAAATAGTCGTACACTTTACTCGCAAGTAACCCCCCTCTCGAATTCAATGTGGCTGGCTTTAACTCCCTGGAAAGTGTGTTTAGGATTGTGTGGTCTGGCTCTTTCAGACGTGCTTGCTGTACAGTATTATTGTACTGTATAATAGAGGTTTCAGCCACTATTAAACAGTATAGGTAAATAGAACCTCCATGTGCTGTTGCAGGATACCTGTAAGTGCCAGGGGCAGATAACGGGTGGGGAGTCATTTTCAGGTGTCCTCCTATACCACACTTCCCGACTTCCCAACAACCGTCCTGACTCCTGCATAAAGTAGGTAATCCCGCCCCCCCAATTCTGTGCATTAAAAACCACCATGCACACCCCCTCAAACGACATCTCCCCCCCCCCCCAGTTCCCACTAACTGACTTCTGTTCCGTCCACGAGCTTTCACTTCCCCTTCGTGAGAACGAAGAAGGGGGACTTCGTTCCGATGGCACCCAAATGCCAAGCTGCGAATTATCTCCCTTCGGTCCAGTCGGGACTAAAAGCAACCCCCCCACCCACACACACAGAGATTGAGTTCAGATTTCAAGCTACCAGACTCACACGATTTAGACGTAGTAGGGGGAGTAACTAGGAGGCTGGAGCCAAGGCCTATTGAACTGAACTGGGCTTAATTCGGAGTGAATTTGCGTCGGAGGATCGGGATGGAATCGGGGCTCTGAAAAAGGGGAGACGGGGAGGATTTCAAGGAGTACAGCGATGGCTTTAATGGCGGCCAGCCCTCCCCTGGGGCGGATGGGGTTGTAATTCGATTAAAGGCACACCAGCAAGCCCTGGTTTGTCCCTGATAATTGAAACCAAGGCCCACAGAACAAAGCTTTTTTAAAAAATAAAATAAAATATGATAGAGAAGCTGCATATTTAATTTTTCCCTCCCAGACCCTTTTTGCGCGAGGGAAAAATAAAATACGCAGCTCTCTCCCTGGCCTAAAACATGTATTTGTGTCGTTTTAAAAACCAGCAAATAATTTAAATATATATAACCCCTCCTCTTCTTTCTGTCCCGCATCAACATCCTTCAGACGTAAACGCATTCAGAGCTGTCCCTCCCTGCAAGTTCTGGAGCAAAAGCCTGGGCACGTTTACTCGGAAGTCAGTCCCGTGGCTTTCGACAGGACTGACTCCCCAGTCAGCATGCCTAGCACTGCAGCGGGAGTGTCACGTGTGAAAACGGACCCGAGATTTTCCGGGTTTACGCGCATCAGTAAAATGAAAGGGGGATTGATACAGTATAAAGATGTTTTTGGGATCCAGTGCCAAATTATTTTCTCCACCCCCCCCAAAAAATGAAGGGCCATTTCCCTTGTAAAGAAATAGGGGGTCTCCGTCTCCCTCGCCCCCCCCCCAGCAGAGCTCATGCTGTCTATAAATGTCCGAGGAACAACTGAAGTTCTCTTCCCCAGCTGTACCACTCTCACAATAATCAACCCCATGGCTTGGGGGGGGGGCACATGAGGGTCTCTTTAAAGGGACTTGATGGGGCAGACTGGGGTTTTTTTGGGGGGGACGCTGGCTGGGCCTAGACTGAAAACAAACAGGAGCGCCCAGGAGTCCAGCCAGAGGAGGGGGGCGTTGCGTAGCTCCTGGGGTTCGGACGTAATTGGAACAAATGCCGTCTGAAAGAGGTACAAAAGGGGGGACAGCTGGAGTTTTGTTCCTCGCAGCGCAGGACTCGAGCGCGCCGGGCGTCAAGGGGGCCGGCCAGTGAGCCGGACCCTCCTACACAAAGCCCCCTTTCTCAATGCTTCCTCGCGGCTGCAGCGAGGAACAGGCGGTCGAGGCCCGACGAGAGGGTCGCGACTCGGGCGAGGGAAGGGGAAGGCAGGAGGGCGCCGGCGAGGATGCCGCGGCACGGCAGGCGGCAGCGGCCAGCGGGCAAGAGTCACAGGGCATAAGCACTGACGGCCCAGCTCTCCCTCTTTCCCCTCCGCGCCCGCGGAAACTGAGCCTGGGAGGGGGAGGAGAGGGGAGGAAGGAAGGTGGTTGAAAGAAAGAAAGAAAGAAAGAAAGAAAGAAAGAAAGAAAGAAAGAAAGAAAGAAAGAGGATGGACATATGGATGGAATAAACAAGTGAAAATGGATGGGCGGAGGAAAGCACATAGGAAGAAAGGATACTTTTTTCCTTCAGCAAAGCTTCTTTCTGCCTTTTATAGAAGGAAAATGAACGGATGGATATGCAAAATATTGATTAAGGACTGTATAAGGCGGAGGACAGACAGGCCGAGAGATGAAAACGGACAGAAAATAAATGGATGGATGTAGGGGAAAACAAACAAAAACGCACACATGCGAATGGAAGGTACACGAGGGTAGGAGGGGAGGCCCCTTCCCCGGGAGGGGAAGACATATCCAGGTTCCTGGCTTTTCTTGAAAGTTCCTAGTAAGTCCCAATTTTAAGTCTCTCTCTTATTTGCTTCCGCGCAAAGCTACTTAGAAAGCGGCAAAATGTAAGGGAGTGCTGGGAAGGGGAGGACGAAAGGAAGTGGCAAGCGTTCCCCCTCCCACGACCAGACCTCCCCCCCCCCCATCTGCGAGGCAAAGCCTTTTACCTCCGTAGTAAGTGTATGGGGTGGAGCCCAACATTTCGGATTCATCCAAGCGGCCTCCCAGAGGGCGCATGCGCCGAGGACTCCTGAAAAAAGCGTGTCTGCGGGCGCCCAGCGCACTCAGTTGCTTCATCCTCCTCTCCTTGGACCGTCGGTTCTGGAACCAAACCTGCGGGCAGAGGGGAGGGGAAAGGCCGCGGTGAGACTCCGAACCTGGCTGAACCCCTTAGGAGGAACCCGAAGGAGAGAGAAATGCAAATAGATAGAAGGAGAATTAAAGGCGCGGGGAAGAGAGAAAAGAGTAAAGAGCAGGGAACAGGGAGGGGAGCGAGCAAGACAAAGACCGGGGAGGGGGGCATGGCAGCCCCTGGCCCCCCCACACCCCTTCGCTACAGCTTAACACTTGTCTTTGAGAGACGCTTAAAACGTAGCTGGCCCTTTAAGAGGAAACCTGGCCTGGAGAAGAGAGGATTAAGGAGTTGGTAGCAAAGAGCCCCCCAAAGGCATGAAAGAACAAAGGGAGAGAACTCCGGGAGCCCTTCCAGGATGAATGAGTTTGCAAACGGGCCCGATTCTACGGGGCATTCTCCTCCACCAAGCAAGCCCCTTCGTTGTCGGGGGGGGGGAGCGTTTCTCCTTCTGGATCGGGCCCCAAAACACTTTCTCCTCTCTCCCCCCTCGTGGAGAAACGTCAAGGAGGCTAATGCAGCACCTCCTGGAGGGTTCTCGGCGTCAGACAGCGTTTATACACGTTATTGTGCATAGTGCATGTAACACGTTGCTTCGAAGCGGGGGCTCGGGGAGCATGAGAAGGGCGAACAGATTGGTAGCAGCATCGCATCGGGGGATGTGAAGACTGGTGCCTGAGAGGACTTCAGAATGGGTCGTCTGCTACTGTTGTGATTATGTGTTCTGTCCAGTGAAGCATCAACCGGTCCTGACGACGACTACTACTACTTTATACAACTGGTAGTAGAAGTCGTAGTAACAACTCCTACTCGTAGTACATGTCATACATTAAATCCGCACGAACAGCAAAAGCTATGCATTCAGTTCAAACCACCTAAACCGAGTCGAGATGAGTTTCCCCGTTTCGTCTTAGCTTTGTGGGATGCGATTGCCGAGTTAGGAGCTCCCTGTTCCTCCACTCCGGGAGCCTTAAATCAGTTTCACTCCAGTATTTCTCAAATCAACAATTCCTGCACGCGAAGAAAAAACGGATCCTCTCCACCCAAAGCAACCTTTCAGCTTCTCCGTTCAAACGCATTTTGGGTTCCTAGCAGTTAAGCGTGTAGGGGAAAAAATATCACCAAGGCAGGCCGCCGTCTTGAACGTGGGTAGCATCCACATCTGCTCGGAGGTCTTTGGACTGCTGTTTGGGGGCTGAGCAGAACATCTCCAAAGCTCCCAGGACTAAGCAAAAGGGCAGAACAACAGCCCACGCCATCTAACCATCGGATGGATGGGACCAAAACCTAACCCAGAGGCTTCTAGGAAAGTCCACAGCAGGGCAATAGCTTTTTCCTAATTTATCCTGGGCACCAGTGGTCCAGCTGTGCACTGTTCCTGCAGCTGGAGGCTCCACTGAGCTCTCCAGAGATCTCTCGGTTCCAGAGGGGACCACTGAATTTGCTTTCCAGCCACACACGTGTATATGTGCCTCTCCCGTTGGAAATCCCCAGTTTTGGGGAGGTAAGGAGGGGTTTCCCGTGCAAAAGCTCCCCTGGGGGATTCACTGGATTGGTAGAGTGGAAGAGGGAGAGAGGATTTCTCTGGATTGTGTGTGTGTGTGGGGGGGGGGGGAAGAAATCCCTCCAATATCAGTTCTGATTCTTTGATCCTGAAGCACCCCACCCCACCGTCTGCAACACGAGGACAAATCTTATGGGCCTACCTTACAAGGCTGTTGCGTTTAAAGCGCCTTCAAAATGTGGTGGATATATTTATTCATGTTTAGGTATTATTGATTGTCACTCCAGATGGACACCGCTAGTGGACTGATGACTGTCCTAACTGCAAGCTCTTACGCAGTGTTACTGAACTGAATGGGACTGGAGCAGAGGGCCGCAGCCTGATTATAACTCGCTCCTTCCCCCAAAACAAATTAACCAAGGAAAAGCCTGTAGAGTTGCATTAGGAGGTGGTGTCAATAGGACACCATGGGCCTTACATGTGGTTTAAGGATCGTGCCCACCTGCGCACCATTAGGGGCTGCTGACGCTACCGTCCTATGCACCTGACTCGCTGTAACGTCCGTGAAATGGCAGCGAGAGTCATTATGGGATGCGTGAAGGTCTTCTTAGGAAGCAGCCGACGATTTCCACGAGCTCCAAAAATGTATCTGCAGGATCTTCTTTTTTTCCCTTTCTTGCTTGTTTTTGTAGTTACGAATGAGGCTGAATTCTGATTCCAGACATTCAATATCTTAACATTCCAGTTCTTAGCAAAGTGATTAATAAGAGCATTCAGGTAGAGAAGATTCATGATGAGAGGCTGTGATGCTGTGATGCTGATAGATATCCTTTGGGTGAGGAGCAAACTTGAGATTTCCAGCTTCATCTCCAATGTTCCGGATTTGGAGATCTTTTTTTTTAAATTTGGAGGGCAAGACCTGCCTTCAGTGCCCGGGATGACGTCACAATGCAGAAGGCCCCCCCCTTGCTGACGTCCAGGGTGCAATCTGACATCTGGGATGCAATCTGGCCCCTGCGGAAGAGCGCCCCCTTGCGGTAGATGAAGGGAAAGGAGGGGGGAAGGCTGCATGCCAGAGGGCATGGAGCATGCGCGAGGTCAGGGACCACAAACAACCCGAGGTGGTGGACGAAGCACCCTATTGTCGTCTAGCGGAGGACAGATGGGTGATCATCAACCCAGCTGAACAGCATCGTCTTACCTGGATGACTCTCATGTTGAGCCCAGTCTCTTGCGCCAGTTGCTCCCGGATGTGCCTGGTGGGTTTGGGGGTGGCTGCAAAGGCAGCCTTAAGGGTCTCCAGCTGCTTGGCCTTGATAGTGGTCCGGGGTCCCCGCCGTTTGGTCCCCGAGTTCTGCTCTTCGTTCTCATTGTTCGTGGTCTCCTTATCCGAGGAGGTGGAATTGTCTGTTTCCTTCGTGTCGTCCTGCATAGGATCCTGAATGTCCGGAGACAGACTTCGGTCGGTACACGACGACACTGTTGAGGGAAAGGGGGGGGGGGGGAGAGAGAGAGAGAGAGAGAGAGAGAGAGTTATCTTCACTTAGGGGAAAGGGAGCAGAGGCCGCCCCGTCCAGCCGGTACAAAATACAGGGAGCCTGGTTGGATGAGGCCCACTAAGCAGTGGCCCGGCCTCAAGAGGGACAAAGACCCTCCAGGTCTCCTAGTTGGGCTTCCACGGGCGCAACGAACCATCAGCCCTAACTAGTAACTGGGCCTGGGGTAGGGGAGAGAAACCAGGAAAAGGAAGAAGGAACGGTTTCTTGAATATTTTTCTTGAATATTCCTTCCTTCGTTGGGGAAATCTGGCTAAGGAAATCTGGCTACAAAGACTAGGAAGGAAAAACGGGGAGTGGGGCTAGAGAGAGAGAGAGAAGTGGAGGAAACCAAAAAGGAGATGGAACTGCAATCAATTAATTGATTCATTAATGGATTAAACAAACAAATAAAGCTGTTTGCAAGGGTGGGGGAGGAAACAAGAGGCGCGCACGGGATATTTTCTTGTCCACTAGATCAAACCTAGCCTAAAGCAGCCTCATCCAAATGACGTGTGTGTGTGTGTGTGTGTGTGTGTGTGTGTGTGTGTGTGTGTGTGTGTGTGTGTGTGTGTGTGTGTGTGTGTGTGTGTGTGTGTGTGTGTGTGTGTGTGTGTGTGTGTGTGTGTGTGTGTGTGTGTGTGTGTGTGTGTGTCGGGAGGTTCGTCTCTGCAAGGGGTTGGGGGCAGGATCAGTCCCAGACAGACACTAGGACAGAAGGGGGGGGAATGCAAGCGGAGGCGATGCCTCGGCTGCCCCATCCCAAGAACAGGCACCTCGGAAGAAGGCTCATCATTCTGAAATGTACTTCCAAGTCATAGAAAATAGGCTGTGTCATTCTGGCATAATTTGTGAAATTAGATGGCCTGAATTTAGGAGAGAGGGGGAGGAGTCTGGCAATGGGTCCTCCCCAATCTCTTTGCCTGCTTCCCCCCCATTTATTAAGACCCCCCCTCAGAACAAAAACAAACAAACCCACAGACTTGAGGGAGAAGAGCTTAAGCTTTACATTTTTTAAACCTCTTTCTTTCATGCAGGGCCTTCATCTGTCACCCTCCATCCAGCAACGGACTGGGTGAGGTTGGAGCGAGAGGGCGGCAATACGCCTCTCTCTGAATGAGGAGAGGCACGACGACCACCTCCTCCACCCCAGGCTTTTGGGCTTCACGGAAGCAGCTGATCGGCCTTTATTTGAGCTGGGACTACTCCAGCAAGGGCATCAGAGCTGCCCTCCACTGAGCCCCCCCCCCCCCAAGGCAGCCCGCTTTCAGACTGGGCCCGAGGTCTGCCTGGAGGTGCTGCCAGGCCTTGCACTTTGCATGCAGAGCGCATCTTCTTCCTTTAAGAGAAGGGGGGCCCTTAGCCCACCCCTATCTTTTTCTTGCCACTAATCACCAGCAACGCCAAGGCTTACAACCCAGGAGCACGAGACTGACTCCCTTTTCCTGCCTCCACCCTCCATGCCGTCTGTGCACCTGCACCCCATTGTGAGGAGTTAATGCCCCCCCCATCCCAAACATCCCAAACATCCCACATCCCTGTACCGCTCCACAACCCGACTTTCCTGCATCTGTCCCTCGATCCTTTGTCCTGTTCCTCCCTCTTTGGCCTTCCTCCCCCCTCCCTGTTGCCTACATTAGACTGTACGCCCCATCAGGGCAGATATCTATCCCTTTTTTCTCTCTCCCTTGCTCAAGTTACTCTGTAAAGGGACCAGTAAACAGACTGAATCACACATGGGTGTTGAGCTTCTTGGAACGGGAAGAATGATGAAGCCGTTTTTCTGATCTTCCTTTATCCATCCATCCCTGGCTACTTAATCCAACGCTCTTCCCTTTGTGACCATTTTTCTCACCTTCCTATATAGGTTTGCAAGCACCTCGAGGCAGGGATCTGTCTTCTGTTAAAGCGTGCGAGCCTAGGCATGTTTACTCGGAAGCAAGCCCCGTTGCGTTCAGCGGTGCTCACTCCTAACCAAATGTGGATAGGACTGGAGGCTTGGAAAAGGGATATACACATAATAATAATAATAATAATAATAATAATAATAATAATAATAATAATAATAATAATAATAAATAACCGCTGCTAGCTGGGTTAGAGGCACTTTTTAAGTGGCAATTCTCTTATATTTCGCAGAGGGAGAGTGATTGTTCCTATTCATGCCTCCTATTCAGTGGCCGTCTGGAAAATGCCTTTATTTCGCTCTTTGTTGAAAAAGCGAAATAAATACATAATGCCAACAGCCCCAGGTTGCATTGCTATGCATACTTACCTGGGAGTAAGCCCAGTTGAACACAGTGGGTTTTACTTCTGAGTAAACCTGCCCAGGCTCTGGATATACAACTACCGCCTCGCACGCATTCAGGAAAAGGATTATATGGGGGGCCTTTGAGCGCGCTCCAGAGGCAAGACGTGGTTGCGAGGGTCTCCGGGTCCTTACCCGAGTTGAGGCTTCCTTCCTTCAAGCTAGTGGAGCTCAAGTAATCGTCCTTGCAGACAAATTTATTCTCGTCGATGATGTACAGTTCCTCGCCCGTCGAGAGCTGCTTGTTGCAAACCATGCAGGTGAAACAGTTCAGGTGAAAGACTTTGCTGCGCGCCTTCCGCACTAGGTCCGAGGGGGAGATGCCCTGAGAGCACCCTGCGCATTTAGTCCCAAATCTCCTGGAAAGGAGGAGAGGAGGAAAAAAAAAACACCGAGTACAAACGGAATGAGAGGAAGGAAAGCAAAAATGGATTCTGGAGAGAGCTTGTTTCATCCAAGATCTTTCCTTTACCGAGACCCCAAAAGGCCACCCCGAGGGCTGCGTAATATTAAGCTCTCCCATTCCCCACACCTCCCTGAGAAGTTGAGGATTGGGGGCGGAGGGGACCAAGGTATCCTTGAATTTCCTTACTGGCTTTTATTAAGAAGAGATGAGTAGGTGGTTGACGTTTATTTCAGTGGGACTTGCACAGGAGAACTCTCAAGGGACGGGGACGGTACTTCGGGATCTCGACCTGACCCAGGCTTGGAATCCCATCCGCCCCCGCCCTAACGAAGCCCCCCCCCATAGTCTTGTGTGTCAGACAGAATCGGGCCCCGCACTGGAAAGCAGCGGAGTGCCCCAAATCTATGCAACCCACCCACTTTTTAACCCGGTTTGGAGGAAGCGTTTGGGGTGACCAAAAAACTGTTGGGGATATGGGTAGTGATGGGGTGGTGTGTGTGTGTGTGTGTGTGTGTGTGTGTGTGTGTGTGTGTGTGTGAGAGAGAGAGAGAGAGAGAGAGAGAGAAGTGGATCCATTATTTCCCCAGTCTCTACAGATGCGAGGTGGAGGAGCTAACCAGAGTGCCGTGGAAATGGGTTTAATTCAGACTTCAGGTGGGCTTGAATCTCTGACTGACAGAGGTTGAAGAACAACAAAATTAAATAGAAGGAATTCGAAGGGCCACGTTTCTGGGTCAATTTAACTGCCACCCACCTCGCATTTGGGGTACATCACAAAACAGAGTTGGCTTCACCGGCCTCCTCTCCGAAAACCTCTTTTCTTAGTACAACGATCCGTCCTGACGTTGATTTAGTGAAAACATTACAACTCATAAATCAATTTTTCCCCCTCTGGTTTTTCTCCTTGGGCATAATAGCCTCATCTGCACCTTATCAAAAAATCGGTCGAAGCGTTTAAAAAGCTTTCCCCTTCCCCCCAAAAAGAGGAGCTTGTTGGTGAATGGGGGTGTGGGGGGAATAGACTCCAAGGTAATTCGGAGTGGCCATTCCAGGCCGTTTACATGTGCAAAACCAGATTAGCGCCCGTCTATTCATATATCTCCGCCTTGGGGTTCGATGCCTGCAGAGCTGAAGTTACTTCAGTTCTGCATCTCTCCACACCCCACCAGGCCCCCCACCGTGCTCGCTATTTCCATCACTACACAAATAGGGGCATTTACCTCAATTATAGCCCGAAGACAAAAAGGCAGGGCTGGATTTGCATTTTCAAATGGGGCTTATTTGTTAATTTTTTTAAGACAAAAAAATGCAGGTGGGCCAAACATTCCTCCCCCCCCTTCAGCCCACCTGCAAAGTCAAGACAGAGAACGCCCCCCCCTCCTCCGTCCCCCAGGTTTCTACCAGGATAGGAAAAGCATTCTCTGCTTGAAAGGACACCTTGAGAGAGGGGCTTCCAAAGCGTGGCTTCCCAATAATAAACAACAACAAAAGTTACGTGTAAGTATGAAAAGGTGGTCTTGTTAAAATATAAAATTTTGGGAACAAAAAGGGGGGGGCTTCTATTCCCTTCTCTCAAGAGAAGTCTGAAATCCTCTCCACACTGGCTTGAGAGGAGAACTTATTGAAAGACTTCCGAGTAAACCTGCATAGGCTTGGGTTGCACGGCTGAGCTGCACAACACCCTGGGAGGAAGCCCCACTGAAATCAATGAGACTACTTGCCCAGTAAACGGATCGGTTGTGTATCTTTAGGTAGATAGTTGTCCTAACTAACTGGGGGATGGGACACACACACACACACACACACACACACACACACACACACACACACACACACACACACACACACACACAGAGAGAGAGAGAGAGAGAGAGACGATGGTTTGGTTGGTTACTGCTCCTTTTCAGTGAGAAAACATTAAGAGGGAGGGGGGATATTATTATTGGCCTTCCAAGGGTGTGCCGGACCCCAGAACCTCACAAATCCCATTTGGGCCTCTGTTGCCATTAAGGGTGACAGGAACACCCAACATCCCCTTCAAAAAACAACAAGCAGGACAGAAATGTATCTCCTTGGTGCAATCCAAAAACTTATGGGCTTCGGAGCATCTAACTCCGCATCAGATCTCAGTCTTAAAGTCACAGGAGGCAATGCGTGTTTACTCGAAAGTAAACCCAACAGCATTCAGCGTCGGGCTTCCTCTGAAGGAGGAATACCCCAGTCCTGGTGGGCATTCAACACCTCCCCCCCTACACTGGCTTTAGAAGCTGAGGTCTTAGGGAGCTGGTTTATGGTGTCATCCTGGAATATTTACTCAGATGTAAGACCCACTGAATTCAATCAGCCTTCTCCCCTGGTATGATGCGTAGGACTGCAGCCCCACTTTTATATAGGCATCCAATTGTATTCTACTTTATCTGAAAGGCACCCCACTTTTCGTCCTTTAGAGAGTGTAGAACCGCTTTGTGATAAACCCTTTTTGGATTTATTCTGCCTTTTGGGCTTTGCTCTTCACAAATCTTGACCAAAATAAAGACATTCAATGGAAATGTTTCCCTGCCTTTGTAGATATAATAATAATAATAATAATAATAATAATAATAATAATAATAATAATAATAATAATAATAATGGAATAATTTGGGACCCAAATGTGAAATTAATAGCCCCATCCTAGACTTATTTCTTTCAGGAGCCAGCCTGGCTTTCGGTAGGACTTACTCTTAGCTAAGTGTGGACAGGAGTCCAAGCCCTGCAAGGCTTCCTTAGGAGAAAAACCCCATTCTGCTCAGTGGGACTTTTCTGCCAGGTCAACGTGAACAGAATCGGGCCCTAAGGGGTGTTCTGTGCCAGGGCCCGTGTGTGTGTGTGTGTGTGTGTGTGTGTGTGTGTGTGTGTGTGTGTGTGTGTGTGTCTTTTAAGCTTGCCTATGCCTCCACTGAACGAGCAAGGCGAAGAGGGTGGGAAGCCAATTCACGGGGAGAGTGGGGGGAAGGAGGACAGTACTAGGATCTTAGCCCCGAAAGACACAGGCTATCTTGCCAACGCAAGGAGGCATAGGGATAATGGGGAATGCCAAGGGGAGGGTTTGAGGAATCATCCCCCCACACCTTTATCTAGAGGAAGGTTTTGGGGGGGGGCGCGGTTGGGGAGAGGGTGGGCGGCCTGCCCCTCACCTGAAAAAGTCGTTCTTGCAGTAGAGCTTCCCTTCCCGGGAGAAACACTTCTCGGTGAGGTTGCATTTACATTCACAACACTGGACGCATTTGATGTGCCAAGCCCGGTCCAAGACGTTGAGCAAGAACCTGTCCAAGATGGGCCGCTCGCAGCCCGCGCAGTGCACCATCATCGCCGCGGCTGGACTGGGGGGTCCCTGCGCGGCAGCCCCGCCAGCTCAGGGCCTCCTCTTCCTCCGCCTCCCGCGTCTTCCCCCGGGCGCTGGGCGCACTCAAGCCCTCCACGTCTCTCTGTTTCCGTGGCCGTCGAGTCCAGCAGCGCGGCTCCCAGCTCCTTCGCAGCCGCAGCCGGTCTGGGCGCCGTCTGGCCGGCTCAGCGCAGCATCCTGAGCCCGGCAGCGCAACTCGACTACGGGGACAAGGCCCAGGCCCGGTGCGTCGCCTTTCCCCGTCCCTTTTCGCCGGCTTGTGGATGGCTACCCGGGACTTTGCTCCACTTTCATGCCGTTCCCAGCGCCCAGCTTTGTCTCCTGGCTTTAGTAATTCGCGCATCCTTATTCAGATTTGGTGACGTCGGGCGGCACGTCGGGAGGGCGGCGGCCAATGGCGAGGCGGTGGCCATGGCAACCTCTTAATTTATAGCATATCTAAATTGGCTCCAGTTTGGCGCTTGGCACAGAGGGAAAAAAAGCCGGCAACCCTATTGTTGAAGGGCTAGATTTTCACCTGGTTTGCCGGGGCTCAGTGAGTATTTGCCGTCAGCCATGGGACCGAGGGGTGCATGCGGATCTGGGCCAGGGGGCTGAGGAGGCTCTGCGCTGGCGGGCGCGCGTGTAGAGACAGGCCTGGGGGATCTTCACCCAAATACCAAGGGAACAATTTCTGCCCTTCTGTGATGCTAGCTCTGAAAGCATCAGGTGTTGGAGTGGGATGGGGCGGGGGGGATGTAGCTAAGGTTAGATTGGGTCGTGGGTTCTTGGGGGGGGCGGAATTTGTGTGTGTGTGTGTGTGTGTGTGTGTGTGTGTTTACCTGCCAGGTCGGTGCTAAGAAGAGATGGTCAAGTTTTCTCGGTTGCCTCCCTCCCTCCCCCGCTTCTCCAAAATCACTCCGTTTGGGGAGTCGATTTTAATTTACTCCGATTTTTATTTTCAAAAAAGGACCGGAGTCAATCCCAGAGTCAATCCCCCAAATGGCTGAGAACCCACAAATCTCTCCCTCCACGGCCGTTATCATCATCATTATTACCTAAAAAAATCAAAGTCAACCTATTAGTCCCCCCCCCTTCTGATTCCAGGACTTGAAAGTTGTCCAGGCAAGGAATGTGCTCGGCGGAGGTCAGAAAGGGGAGGCAGACTCTTGGTGAAAATTCAAATAGGCGTTAATCCAGATTAGGAAATCTAAACTGGAGGAAAATAGCGATTCAGTATACTCATCATCATGGCGATTTATTGGGGGCGGGCGTTGAATTCATAAAAGGGGGGGAGAAACGTATAGGACGTGAGAGACACTGTTGCAAAGAAGAGTAGTGTACTGTATATCTTTCCACGGACCGCGTGTATCCCAATCCTCACGTCAACAAATCATCTAAACAGTGGAAGTTGTTGATTGGAGAGAACTTTCCGGGTATTTTGAACGGCGGCGGCTACGCTCTTTCTTCTGAGTGAGGCCCATTGAATGCAGTGGGATTTACTTCCGAGTAAAGAGGCTCCGGATCGGGGTTCATATCTCGCTGCCTGGTTTCTGTCTCTGAGTGTTTTATCAAGTATTTCCATTCAGGATCTCTCTCTCTCTCTCTCTCTCTCTCTCTCTCTCTCTCTCTCTCTCTCTGTGTGTGTGTGTGTGTGTGTGTGTGTGTGTGTGTGTGCGCGCGTGCATGCGGGCGCGTGTGCGTTATGTGTGTGTGGGGGGGTTGTCCTCGTGCGGTTGTTGCCTAGGAATTTGGAGAGGGGGTTTGGCATTCCCCCCTCTTTTTGTCATGCAAGGTGCAGTGACAATAGGGGACAGGAGAGATTAAGTTATAAGGTTTCTCTCTCTCTCCCCCCCCCCAATCCTTGCTCACTCAGAATGGGGAAGGGTTGACAAGCCTCTTACAAAGCCGTCCTGAATGATCCGGGCCCCAAATACATAGTTAGTCATTTCATTAAGTCTGATAATGAAGAGAACTCTTTTTTCCCCCATTTGTAGGACAACATTAGAAGGGGTGGGGTGGGGGTTGCGACGCTTAGAGGCTGAACTTCAAAGGAGTAATGGGAGAAACCCAAATAAATAATGCCTCCCCTTCTCGCCTTGGGCATGAGCCTTCAACGCATGGAGCTAAAAACACAAGGGCCATAATGATGATTACAATAGTAAAATAACAATAATAAATAAAATAAAACAGTGACAAACGTCGATTATTCCCCAAAGAAAATCCATTTCTTCAACGTGAGCAGGATACTTTAGGATCCAAGGGACCCGGCTGAAGAGGCTTATTTTCCCTTTGCCAGGGTAAGGCGGCGTTTAAAAATTATTCTTTGACAAAAGAAGCCAATTGTTCATTGGTTTCTAAACAAAAACTACTGAATTGGCAAATGCTGGCAGTGGAGGGGGGCGGCTTTGAGAAAATAAAGGGAGCTGGAAAACATCGGTTACTTTTTGGAGAAATCTGCGCGGAACAAAGGACCGTTATTGCGCGCGTGTGGGTGCGTGTGGGTACGCAGCCTAGAGTGTGTGTGTGTGTGTGTGTGTGTGTGTGAGAGAGAGAGAGAGAGAGAGAGAGAGAGAGAGAGAGAGAGAGAGAGAGAGAACACCAGTAAGATTACACTGGAACATTTTTTCCCAGAATGGGCCGATTCTGGAGGGAATACACGGGTCACTTTGTGTCTTGAGTATGTAAATAGTGCCATTTCGGGAAGTGTGAATATGTCTTGGCTTCAGACGCTCAGCCCTAAACCCTTTGATATAGATTTTAGATATCCCCAAGTCCCCACCCCCCCTTTCCCATGAGACAGTTTCCTCTCCAAATCAAGGTATTAGGATTCTAGCGGGCAAATCCAACTTATTTCAGCTCAACTGGCCCGATACCCCCCCCACACGCTGCCCCCCCATTTCTTTCTCAAATTTAGGCGTACGGTTTTCGCGATCTCAATGGAAAATCGATTATCCCAACAATTTCTCCTTTTCCAACTCCTCGGTAAAGACGGTACATTTCTCCCGCATCCATTATGTACAGTCTATACAATCCCGTAAGAAGCCCGAAGTGAATCTCACCGGTATTCCACCGGCTAGACAGGATGCATTTAATTCAGCTGAGGTTCATCAATTTATTCACTCATTCACTCTCACTCTCTCTGGATTGACTCCGGATTTCAGTTGACAGAAGGGGAGAGATTAAGATAGGGAGGGATCCACTCCAAATCTCTGGATGGAGAATCCACTTGGGCTATACAAAAGGTGAGGGAGGGGGGGAGCGTGGGAAGCTGATCTGTTATTCGTGTGTGTGTGTGTGTGTGTGTGTGTGTGTGTGTGGTGGTCGAGAAACATCAGGAAGTTGTTCTCTCCAGTAATGCACAACATTTTTTTTAATTAATTTTCAACATTTTTATACCGCCCTTCCTCCAAGGAGTTCAGGGTGGTTACATGGTTCCCTTCTATTCTTTTATGCAGTTGCTGGTCTAAGCGTATTTTATTGCAAGTATTTTCTGTTGGATAACATAATATCAAGATGGGACTTACTTCCAGGTAAATGCCTTAAAGGAACAGAGATTTTTCTCTAGAAAAAAATGTCTACCTTTTACTTGCTTAGGGAGAAATATTTCTCTCTCTCTCTCTCTCACACACACACACGATTCAACATAGCGGCTAAAATATGTGTGTTCCGGCCAGTGCCACCAGCGTTTATATTTCTCACGCACCATACATTAGTCTGCTCTAGTACCTTGCTCAAAGGAGGACGATAGCGATGCTCTTCCTTCCCCTACACACGCAACACATCTACACAGCGAAACAGAAGGAGCAAAAAACAATCAAACAAACCCAATCCCGTGAACCGCAGCAGCGGCTCCCTGGATTGCGATCCACAACCCTGAGTTGCAGTCGCATAATTAAAAACAGAAAGGCGGTGGGATACGGATTGGACCTGGTGGGTCACTTCGATGCCATTTACGGGGAAGAAAACCTACGCGGCCGGAGACCCTTATCTATACTCGCATGCGACGATCTAAGACGAAACGGGGTAAAGCTACAAAAGTACTAATGCGGACATGAATGCGTAAATTCTATAAACTCTTCCATATGCCCACACACTTTAAATCGCCTCTCCCTCCCCATATGTGCTCTTTCCCGCGGTAATCTTATATCAGTTGGATGCCTATGTATATACACACCGATACACCTCTGCCGTTACCTCCCGTGGCATTCAACCCCTGACATTTTATCCGCAATTCCGTATTAAATCCCTCATTTTATCCGCATTCCTCCCCTGCTACCGAGGAGAGCCAGAGCGAGTTTATATCTTTATATAACATTTATATAAATTCTATTGTACACTACAATCCTAAACATGCTTACTCAGAAGTAAACTCAACTGAGTTCCATGGGGATTTTACACCTCACAAAATGCTTAGGACTGCAGCTCCAGTTGTATCTCCTGAACAACGGATTCCAATCCACACACACACACACACACAACCCATTTCAGGGATCTCTTTTCTCCCTCTGCCCCCCCTCCCCATTTCCTCCTGGAGCTCCAAGATGGGGGAGGGTAAAGCTCAATGGTCTTGAGTCTTGACCCGCCCCCCCAACATCCGATAAGACCCAAAATCAATACCCCCCTCCCCTCCATCAACGTCTGGAAAGAGAAGATATAGCTTCCAATTCCATTCTCGGTCTGACCTCCCGCGCTACCAGATAAACGTGCTTTTCGTACCCCCCCCTCACAATTTTGTATAAATTGGAAAGAGAGAGAGAGAGAGAGGTTGGATGATGGGTTCCTAGACTTCAGTCGCCTAGACTGCAAGACTTTGGAAACCGCCCCCCCCATGATAATCTTTTTCAGCTTCTTGCCCCCCCCCCTAGGCCTATTCGGGGTCCCGAGCGCCGGAACAGATGGTTGTAGAGAAAGCGCAACCCCATTCTCTCTCTCTCTCTCTCTCTCCCCATCGCAGCATAGCTCATAAAGCGATCGCATTTGTGCGGGGCGGTGACAGTAACGAGAGGCGCACCGTCGATGGAATTTACTATATGAAAAACACACACGCGCGGGCGCGCGCACCCAGATTCACAACACAAAAACACCCCCCCCCCCCTTGAAGAGTAAAGTGTATCAACATAATGGCGCAACAGACGGCGGAGGGATAAAGGAAACAGAGAAAAGACAAACAAGATAATCATCTCTTTCCAATCAGTTAAGCTCTGTAGAATTTGTAGGGCTGCGCTAGGCAAATTCCCCCCTGAGTTGCGTAATTAATTAACCTATCCGCGCGGATTGCGACGCGTTTGTGGGTATTCCAAATTATTTCCCTCGCCCTCCCTCGCGCCTCCCCTCCCCTTCAACCTTAACACTGTGATTAAAACAGCAACAACAAAACAAATCGGGGGAGGGGAAAGTTTGGGGGCTGGGGGTGCCTGTGCGTCTGGGAGGGAGGCGAGGCTGTGTTTTTTTCCTTCCAGCACTTGTCAAAAGACACGAAAAGGCTGAGATCCCCCAGACTCAGAACAGTCAATCCCACCTGCGTCCTACATTTCTTTTTCAATTTGCAATAACTCTCCCCACCACACATTTTCTTTGGAACAAAGGTGTGCAATGGGACTTACTCTCAAGTAAGCGCGCTGAAAGCCTTGCAGGCTCCCTTTCCGCTCATTTCAATGATTTGCTCCAATCCCTTCCATGGAAATCAAATAAGATGCAGGTCTCTATCTATCTATCTATCTATCTATCTATCTATCTATCTATCTATCTATCTATCTATCTATCTATCTATCTATCTATCTATCTATCTATCTATCTATCTATCTATCTATCTATCTATCTATCTCAACAGCGAGCTAAATACATAGAAAGCCTAGAAGAAGACTATATTGTGCCAAGGCTGGATGCGTAACTAGTTTAAAATACAGATTTTTAAAAAACCTACATTTATTCATTCATTCATTCATTCATTTATTCATTTATTTATATACCGCCTTTCTCATAGATAGACTCCAGGCGGTTTACATAGGCAGGCCGACTAGAAACCCATTTTTTTTCCAAATTGGGTGTTTGTTTTACAATGTTATTCTATGAGAGAAACCTTCCATTTCTCAAGATGTTTCCCTTCATAGTGCATATTTTTTGCTAAAAAAAGTGCATAGTGCATATTTTTGCTTAAATATAATAAAAATAAAATGGAAGCAAATCCTTTCTTCCTCCACGGGACTGACAGCCAATGCAGATTTTTACAATTTAAGTTCAAGAATTCTTAACCTTGACGGGATCGAACCTTTGCTTCCTCTCTCCAACAGTCCCCCCCCCCTCCTGGGGATTAAAACGGATGTTGAAGATGATTATAATTTGGTTCGATTCTTGTCGTTCTTTTCCTTCAAGAAAGAGTGGCAACTCATTTCGAGAAAAGGGCGACCGGAGATCAGGCCTTGAGAGAGTCCGGAGTTAGTGAGATGGGATGGGAAGGGGCACTTTAGATTTTTCTCATTAAAGTCTCCTTTAAAAAAAAAAGACAGAAAAAAGAGAGCGGCTCAGGGTGGGGGTGGAGAAAAAAAGAGGGGGAGTTTTTAACATTAAACACCCTCACCGAACGCAGCACGGCTCTCCGGGCTGGGCTGTGGGCTCTTTCTGAGTGGCTGCGTTGCAAATTGTAATTTTAGATTGCCGGCCGGATTCATTACTGCCTCCCTTTGATTTCAGTCAGCCGTGAGAAATTGTCCTGGTGTACCACTGTGAAAGTGTTTTGCTGCACAGAGCAAGTGCCTAATCACCAGCTTTCTCTCACCCACAAAAGTGTAATTATTTTGTTTGGGGTGTAAATATAACCCACGGTACAAAAAGTCCAGCCGCGTCTGAATGCACGACAAGCGCATTGAAGGCGCGCCACCCGAAATTAATACCGAGGTGAACGAGGGGAAGGAAGCGCCAGCCGGCGTTGAGGGGGAGGGGAAAAAGGAGACGAAATGGAATAAAAATGTACAAATGCAAAGACAAGCGTCAGATGTGTGTGTGCGGGCGCGCCTGGGGAGTTGGGAATCCCCAATGTGGAGCAAAATCCGGATCAGGGACGTTCTCTTCCGCAAGCCTCCATTGAAACTGGGATGGGGCGCTGCAGGCCTTGTCAATAGGATCTGCGCAGGAGAACTGCCAGGGGGCTGGTCTTTTGGAGATCTAACTGTGCAGTTGGCTCAAAATAAATCCACACACCCAGGCGAGCACCTGCCAGTCCATAAAGACCCACACCCCAGCTCCGCAATCACAACGCCACAGGCATCACCCGTCTCCTTCACAAAGCCATGGCCCAAACACGTGTTAAATAATATAATGTGTGTGTGTGTGTGTGCGCGCGCGCGCGCGTGCGCGTTTAAAATGTAACACACAAAGCTCAGCACACACCGTCCCTTAACGGCTGGTTCACACACATATGCATATTCCTCTCAGTCAGATATTGTAAATGACTTCATTCCACGTGTGAATGCGCCCTCACAGGTCTTGGGCTCTTGAACATAGAGTGGCTTTTCATTTCGCCTCAGCCTTCCAAACTTCGATTTGCTTTTGTTTTAAACACGCACCCTCACACCCTCTTTTCCTTTTTATCTTTTCACTTTTATAAAAAAAAACTCCCACCAATCAACAACTTGCCCAATACTTAAAAACACTGTAGGTGCCAAAGGAGTCCATGCACACGTTCAGACGCTAAGAGAAATCAACCAATGTACGAATCCATCCACTCGGGCCCTGAGGAGGGTTTAACAACAACAAAAACCCCACTGAAAACTGCGACAGAAATGAGAAAGAAACAGGCTGAACTACAAATCAGACATAAGAAAATCAGCAACATTTACTGAGAATAACTGGAGGAAATATTAATCATTAATAACAAATTATTAGTAATTTGGCACTGGTTAGGCAATTCCTAATAGAAGAAATTCTCATGGGTTCCAGGAGTAAACTGCTTAAAATGCAGCGGGAGTACCTTTGAAATGAATGCCAAATGCTAGTTGTGAGCACAATCCTAGCCATATCTACTCAGAAGTAAGTCCGTCCTATTAAATTCAATGGGACTTGCCCCCATGTAAGTGTGTATAGCATTTTAGCCTTCATCTGTGTAAAACTGGCGGTGACCATTAGAAGCCACAACGTGGAAGTTGGTTGTATTTTTTTTAAAGGGAAGGGGGAGGGGAGCGAGCATTTCCAAGCACACATGTCTAGCATAGACACTTATGAGCTCTCTGACCCAGTTTGCCGCATGCATGCTGAAGCCGCGATGAGGACTTTCCCCAAACCAGCCCCTCGAAGTGATTTTTAGTTTTGTTCTGGGCGAGTTTTCTCCAGCTGCCGGTGGAATTATGTTCGGGTCGTAGCAGGTAGCACCCTTCCCTCTCCTCCCCCAGCTCCTCTGCCCCCTTTTCCTTCCGAGCCCCCCCTTTCTGCGCTGCTGTGGGCAAGGGGGCGAGTCGCAGGCAGATCGAGTTTATGAAACTCGGCGAATTAATTGTGTCATTAAAGAGGGAAGAGGCATTTTCTACCCACCCAAGGAAAATAAATTCGGTTGGTGTAGGAGCAAGCGGGGAGAATAGACGGGGGGAGCTCATTTCATCTCCCTCCTCCGCTTCTACGCCTCCTCTTTCCCAAATCTCTCTCTCTCTCTCTCTCTCTCTCTCTCTCTCTCTCTCTCTCTCTCTCTCTCTCTCTCTCTCTCTGAGCTGCACTCTGAGCTGCACCAGGGGTGGGGGAAAAAAGAGCGGAAGAGAGAACAGTCAGATGAGCGCTTCACCTCGGTGGGACTAGAGGCGCCATCCGGCCGGAAAGGAAAATTCCAAAGGATTCATGCGGGAACTTGGAACGAGGAGAAGCACACAGCCTGTAGTCCGCAGCGCCCACGGGACCCAGGAAAGGACTTTTTTTTTTGGGGGGGGGGTTGCTGTTGTTGTTTTAAAAGCAAACAATAAAATCGAGACCGATCTCGGATGAGCCCCACTTTGATGGACGGTTTGCTTTTCTCATAAGCTGAGCAGGAAGGCGAGAGAAACCGGTCGTGCGTACCAGGCTGGGAGCTTGCATTGTGACCTGCGCTGCGCCTGTTTTCGTGTGCGGCAACTTGACACCCAAACGAGGCTGACATTTCAAAGCCGTCTCTTCTGAGCGTCTCTTCCCCCCCCCCTCCTCGAGGGAACAGCGCGCAGGGGGCGGGCAGTGTGGAGAAGCGCAACATTAAGCGGTGACTCGCAACGTGTGAGTGAGCCGGCACGGATCAAATCCTCCGGAGTCGTTCTACACAGTGGGCAGGTTGAAGTGGTAGGAGGACGGTGGACCGGTCTGTCTGGGACACTTGAGGCTGCAAGCTTGTGTGCCTGTGTGTGTAAGAGAAGAAGGGAGTTGTTTTGAATGTTTCCTCACGTGAAAAATTTCTGCATGTTGTACATTAATTTATCAGGAAACAGGCTAAACCGGACTTATTTGTAATGTGCTGTCTTACTCCAAATACTGTATGGAGTTTCTTCTTTTTAAAAATCTATCTATCTACTGTATTTCTTCAATTCTAAGACGCATGTTTTTTCCCAATTAAGCATTTCAAAAAATGGGGTGCGTCTTAGAATCGAAGGTCTCCAAAAAGCACCCCAAAATGCTATCTTCTTACTTACTGGGGCTTGGGGGAGCTTCAGGGAGGCCTGTGCAACCCTCTGCAGGCCTCCCTGATCTTCAGTTCGGCAAAAAACGGTGATTTTCAGCCATTTCCGGTTTTCACGAAAACCAGAAATGGCCAAAAAACGCTGTTTTTTTGCCAAACTGAAGATCAGGGAGGCCTGCAGAGGGTTGCGCAGGCCTCCCTGAAGCTCCCCCAAGCCCAGGTAACAAAGTAAATGGCACTTTCTGACCGGGCCAGAAATGCTATGCAAAGGCAGTGCACTCAGACATCCTCAGCTGCAGGAGACATGCTGGGGAGAGTTGGTGCTGAGCAGGTAGATTTAATGAAGGGAGGCGAGTCTTACAATTGATTGATTTTTTTTCTCTGCTGGTGGTACTGAAAGTAAAGGTGCGCCTTAGAATCGATGGCGCCTTAGACTCGAAGAAATACGGTATCTATCTATCTATCTATCTATCTATCTATCTATCTATCTATCTATCTATCTATCTATCTATCTATCTATCTATCTATCTATCTATCTATCTATCTATCCCCTAACTCTTCCCCAGTTCTCCCTCTTTGTCTGTTTTCCACCTCAGCCTGCCTCATGTGTACACCGACTTTCCAGATTGTCATCTGCAACATAACACTTTTCGGTAAAGCTCGTTCACACGTTCAGATGCCATGTCAGTTCACACGCTTCCCCACAAGTGGTGAGAAAACGAATCCCAGACCAGACTCGAATCCCATGTGAACCAACATTCTATCTAGAATAAGGCGGCAATCCTATGCACACTTTCCTGGAAGATTCACCAATGAAACCAGTGAAACCAATACTAGTCTCCTACAGCAGCTTGGAGTCAGGTATTCTGACTCTTCTGCAGTGCTCCAAATCGTTTTATAGAAGTTATTCTGGATTCATATAATGCAGGGCACAGATCTGTGAGCTCCGTCTCTCATTCTCACATGTGTAGAACCTGTGTGTGGTTTTGTACCGCTTCAGATCGCAGGTTAACATAGCATCATAGAAAAGGATTCCCCATGGAAGGCTGCTATAGCAGGGAGAGGGTTCTAAAGCCTAGGCTAGCTTTCCCCCTGACCTGCTAGCTTTCTGTTTGCAGGTTTTCCTGACCTGCTAGCTTTCTGTGTGGAGCTTTCTGTTTCCCTGACCTGCTAGCTTTCTTGTTTGCATGGAAGAGCTTTCAGGCATATGAGCCTGAAGCGGAACCGCTACAACTTTACCACCTCAAGATTAAATTGGACCTTGTGAAGGGTCTTTGGGGAGGTCTATGTGGGCCTGGGATGGCTCATATGTGCTCCAAACCTTAGTGTATCACCCTTCCACCTCATGTTCATATTTTTTTTTCCTTAGGTGCCTTTGAAATATAGCTCAGGAGCCTGCAAAGTAAGTCATACTTCCAACCAGGAAATACTAGCTGTTGCAATAAATGAGGTTTGCCATCCGCCTACGTGTATTTGGTGCTGGAGCTTAGCCTTCCCTGGAACTTACGGTATCCCAAACCACGGGGAGCCTTCCTCTCAAGCCCTTGCGTTTTACATGATAAGAAGAAAAGCATTCTGTACATGCTCAGAGCTACTCTTTTCCTTTAGTTCACATGTCCCATGGGTGAATGTTGGCATTGCAAACAGGTTCCAGGGCTAGAGCTTTAAGCATTGCTAGGTCACACCAAGCCACAGATGCTTGGTTGGAAATGAAAACACGATAGTCTGCCTGTCGGCAGGTTAGTCACAACCTAGGCTTCCTCTCTATTTTTCCTCCACGTCTCAAGGAAGCAGTATAAGTACTGTAGTGGTCATACTTTCTACTCCTGGTCAATGAATCCGGAAGAACGATCAGGTTCAGAATCCCTGCGCAATGAAATTACATCGGACTGGAAACCCCACTTCACCTTCAGTCCGAAATTGGGGAAAGTTGCCCTTCTCCAAACTCAAGTCTCCAATTCTCAATCGTGGTGGATGGAAAGAGAACGTGAAGTGGTGTAAATTTCGCATTCATTGGTCTGGAGTATGTGCCACGGGACTGGGAACGAAGGCCAAACTCCCTGACCCCAACGCCTTGGGCTAGTCCCGCCGATTTTAAAGGGAGAATTCTGGCATACAGGAACTTTATTTTTTTCCCCTGTATTTATATACCGCCTTCCTTATCCTCAGATTGCTCTTCAGATGTTATTCAAGGCGGTTTACAAGGCAGACTTATCTAGATCTGATAAGGATCTTTACAATATTGTTCTGTATAGAACCCTACAATTCCAGCTGGTTTCCTCTACGGTGTAGTCATCTTCACTAGCTGCTGAACACGAGCCTCGAGCTCTCCGCAGGACACCACAGATCATGCGGAACAGGGAAACATTTTTCCAGTTGTCATCGCTCTGTCACTGACATTCTCAGCATTCCAGTCTGTTCTCTCACCACAGCACGCAACAGCGACTCCTCTCTGCCACCGAAGGTCATGACAGCTGATCAGTGACTTCCTGGTCTCCCTTCCAGCACGAAAACGGGCTGTTCTTGCTTAGCTTCCGGCAGTCTTCAGGCAGTTCAACTCCGGATTGAAATTTCAACACATTCCACCACCTCTCAGGACAGAATTAGTTAAGGACCCACACTCACCCCTTCCTCCATGAGCATTTTTTTGGGGGGGCCCTCTTATGCTCCAGAGGCCACCCTAGCTGCAATTTAGACAATAATAATTTGGGAAAAGTCAGCATTAACCTGGCTGTCACGCAGGATCTGTGCGGGAGTATATGTTGCACGTGTGGAACCCATCGAACTGAGGCTCTGTGAAGCCAAGAAACATTCAATTCAATTCAGTCGCGATTTTCTATTGGGGTTATTTCGTTTTTGTTCCCTTACACCCAGGCAGACTGCTACAGTTAGCTACTGTAAATAAACACACGAGGCATAGGCTGAGTGAAGTTGCCAAAGAAAAATAGTTTACTCACGGTTCAGTTCATATATACAGCATCTGGTTAAGACCAGAGGTTACTCTAACTTAGGATGGTGTGCCCCTTCAGCTGGCACGCCCTGCATGTGGTGTGCTGTAAGATGGCCGCTGGGCAGGAGACCTCAGCTTGGCACATCTTACCTCGTTGGCAGTCAGAAGAAGAAGAGGGCGAAGAAGGGTAGGAGAAGGAGGAAATAGAGTCAGGGAGCCATGCCCCTTC
The DNA here is from genome assembly GCA_026170595.1 of Plestiodon gilberti rubricaudatus. Lineage (NCBI taxonomy): Eukaryota > Metazoa > Chordata > Lepidosauria > Squamata > Scincidae > Plestiodon > Plestiodon gilberti. Next base: position 38,024,548 of record JANXHW010000008.1, read on the forward strand.
CTTGGAACACAGAGAGGTCAAGGTAAAAGGTCTTTCAGGTGACCAGACGACACACTGCCCCCCAGCGTCCAGCAGCCGAATGCTGCACATCTCCAACACCCCTTCTCAGCCTCAGATGCTTGAGTCCACGATGCCCATCTCTGCTCGCAGACTCTGGAATCGGTCTCTTGGTAAAGGCTTGGTTAACCCGTCTGCCAACATCTCCTGTGTTGGGCCGTATTCCAGCCTAACAAGACCCTGCTTATGTATGTTGCGCACAAAATGATACTTTATGTCTATGTGTTTTGTGCGTGCATTGTGGCCCTCTGACTATATCATTTTTATACAGCCTTGGTTGTCTTCCTTAACCTGTATTGACCTTGCTTGCTCTATTCCCATATCCTGTAATAAGTAGCAGAGCCAAGCTATTTCTCTGCATGCCTCAGATGCTGACACTTATTCAGCCTCTGTGGTGGATAAAGCAACAGTGGTTCTTTACCCAGCGTGTAATTCATCTGCGGAACTCCTTGCCACAGGATGTGATGATGGCACCTGGCCTAGATGCCTTTAAAAGGTGTTTGGACAGATTCATGGAGTAAAAGACCATCACAGGTTACAAGCCATAAGCAACCTCCTGGTTTTAGAAGTGGGTTTTCTCTGTGCCAGGTGCAAGGGAGTGACAACGGGAAACAGGTTATCTTGTTGTCTTGTGCTCCCTGAGGCATCTGGTGGGGCCACTGTGTGATACAGGAAGCTGGACTAGATGGGCTTTTGGCCTGATCCAGCAGGGCTCTTCTTATGTTCTTATGCCCTATTACCATACATAAACAAATGTCCACTTGTTGATATACGATCTGAGGGATCTTCAGCCCAATCAGAGTCTGTGTAACATACCAGCCTTGGGTTATCGCAAGCTGGCAGTTTTAATTTGTAATCTGCAGTGCCCTTCAGGTATTTGCCTATTCTCAGGACTACAACCCAGTCTCCTTGTGTGGGAGAGTAGGATACCTACTGCAGTGGTAATGTCGGGTCTGGTTGTGGTGGAAAGATATAGGAGTTTTCCTATAGCTTCTCTATACCTGTTGTCGGGAGGCAACGGTTCACCTCCTCCACCTTGCTTGAAGTAATCAGTTTCCATGGGTGTTGCCACTGGGTGCGCGTCCTTTAGCCCAAGTGACTCCACTATATTTAAAGTCTTTGTTCTTTGGCTGAGAAGGTAGCTTCCATCTTCATCCTTCTCAATTTGTATGCCCAAGTAGTATTTGGCATCTCCCAGCTCTTTTAATTCTACTTCTTTGCTGAGGTGCTATACTACATTTTTATAGTCCTTGTCATCCTCAAAACACAAAATCAAATCATCAACATAAGTCAAAAGATAAGTCCATTTACCATCTTTGTGTTTTGTGTATAGACACTGGTTAGCGTCACCTTGGTTAAAACCTTGTTGTGTTAGCATTTGGTGCAACTTCTCGTTCCAGGCTCTGGCTGCCTGCTCCAGGCCATAGTTTGCAAACGAGATGTGCGTTTTTGCTGTCCGTGAAGCCTGGTGGTTGTTTCATGTACAGCTGTTCGGATATTTCACCGTACAGGAAAGCAGTCTTTACATCTAGATGTTTAACTTTCATCTGTCTAGAACTTGCTATGCTTAGAAGCAGTCTCACAGTGGTGTGTTTTACAACTGGAGCAAACATTTCATCATAGTCCTCACCATATTTTTGTGAGAAACCTTTGGCAACTAGCCTCGCTTTGTAGCGTTCTAGTCCCCCTTCTGCATCCTGTTTTGCTTTAAATACCCACTTGCACCCTATTAACTTCTTGCCAGGAGGCAATGCGGTCAACTCATCATCTACTACTGGTGAAGGTCATCATCTACTACCTCTATGAAGGTCTGGCACTTGTCAGTCTGTTTATGCTCTTCAAAGTAGAGCCCATGACGAACTGACACATGTCCAGTCTTTAAATCCATTATTCTATAGCCAGTGGATCCTCATGGATAGCCAATAAAGATCCCTTCTTCGGCTCTAAGGTCTAGTTTGGACCTCTTTTCTCGTGGCACATAAGCATAAACTTTGCACCCCAAAACTCTAAGATGGTTTGTGCTTGGTGCTTTCCCATGCCACAGTTCATATGGGGTTTTGCTTGCACCTTTTGTGGGTAGTCTGTTCTGCAGATAGTTAGCTGTAACTACTGCATCACCCCAAAATTTATTAGGTAGTTCTGCATCTGCAAGCATTGATCTTGTCATCTTTGATCTTGTCATCTCTAAAAGTCTTCTATTCTTTCTTTCTGCAATCCCATTTTGTTGTGGAGTGTATGGTACTGTTAGTCTGTGTGCTATTCCTTGCTCTTCAAGGTATGTTTGTGTTTGGTGTGACAAGTACTCACCACCATTGTCGCTCTGCAGCTCCTGAGGTTTCCTTCCAAAGCTGTTGTTCACAGCTGCCACGTATTTCTTGAGCATGTCAAGAGTCTCATTTCTTTCCTTGAGTAGGTAAATCACAGTATATTTTGAATAATCATCAATAAAAGTCAGTATGTATTTATTCTGCCCGATGGAGGGCATTTGGATTGGGCCACACAGGTCAGTGTGAACAAGTTCCAGCACTCTGCTGGTGCATTTCTCAATTCTCTCTGGAAAAGACGGTCTTGTGCCTTTGGCCTTTACGCAAGTTACGCACCTGTCTGGATGATTGCTACAGCATGTTACCTGTGGACCTTCTGCTAGATCTCTCTTCTGCATATCCAGTATTGCGTCGATGTCTGTGTCCATGCCTTCTATGCCATAAGTCAGCGCATTCTTTGGTGCAACGTTGCTGTGCAGACATCAATTGCTCGTGTTGCTCTGGCATATCTAAAATAAAAACTCCTTCCTGCTCAGATCCCTGAGCAATTAGTACATCTTCCTTTAATATGCTGCATTTTCCCTCTTTAAATATAACTGTCAGTCCTTGTTTATTTAGGGCAGACACACTCAACATGTTTTGGTGCACGTCTGGGGCAAAAATCACTTCATTTGCTATGACTTCATTTGTTTCATCACCTGCAAGGCATGTAATTTTTCCTCGTCCCTTTCCATGAATGTCTATCTTTCTGCCATCTGCAACAGAAATGTCTCCTCCAAAATTATTGTCCAATTCCTGGAAAAATTCTATTTGTCCTGTTGTATGGCTCGAACAGCCTGAGTCTATAAGCCAATGAGAAGCTTTGTTCTGATTCTGGGAATGCTCCAGACCTAGGGCTTTCTGCTTTCTGAGGGAAAAGTTGCATTGCTCTCTGTACTTTTGATTCTTCCCTGAAGAATTACCCACCTTCTTTTTGTAATCCTTTCTTTTGTCTTCAGCTGGGCTGCTTGAGCTCAGTGAGGAAAGGTGTGAATTCCTCCCTCTCCTATCTGTCTGGCAATGTCTGGCCATGTGACCCTCCAATCCACATGCAAAACAGATTAGGGTTTTCCCTTTGTTTCGGGAATTGCTTTGCATTCTGTTACTTGATCCACAGTACTGCTTTGAGGGAGCACATTCATTGCCTAGTTCTGTTAGGATTTTTGAATACTCCTTTTTCTCCCTTCCATGAACCGCACTCCTGAATGGACCAAAAATTCTATCATCCAGTTGTTGTTGTTCAGTCATTAAGTCGTGTCCGACCCTTCGCGATCCCATGAACCATATCCCACCAGGCCTTCCTATCCTCCACTATCTTCCTGAGTTTGCTCATTTTCATGTTCGTTGCATCGGTGATGCTGTCTAACCATCTCATCCTTTTGCCTTCCATCTTTCCCAGCATCAGAGTCTTCTCCAGAGAGTCCTCTCTTCGCATTAGGTGGCCAAAATATTTGAGCTTCAGCCTCAGTACCTGTCCTTCCAGGGAACAGTCAGGGTTGATTTCATTTAGGATTGACTGATTTGATCTCCTAGCAGTCCAAGGGACTCTCAGGAGTCTTCTCCAGCACCACAGTTCGAAAGCATCTATTCTTCGGCGCTCAGCCTTCCTTATGGTCCAACTCTCGCAACCATACATTGCTACTGGGAACACCATCGCCCTGACTATACGAACTTTTGTTGGCATGGTGATATCTCTGCTTTTTATTATGCTGTCTAAATTTGCCATAGCTTTCCTTCCACTATCATCCAGAGAGCCCAATAAAAATGCAGTTCTCTGATCCTCATCAAAATTAAGCCCTGTTATGGCTAAGTCACTAAACATTTGAGTTAGTTTACTGCAGTAAGTTTCATAAGTCTTCCTTGCTGGACAGCTTGAGTTGGCATAGCCCATCGATCAAGCTGCATTGTTCTTTTACGCCTACTTTCTGGTATCTTTCCTTAAGAGATTCCATCATGTCAGTTGCTGTCCTGGCCCCTGTTGTGTATGGCCTTGATTCTTCAGTTAGCGTTCTGAAGATCAGATGTTGAGCTACATTATCTGCATAATCCCATTCCTCCTTTGCTTTGGCTGTGCTACCTTCCGTTGGCCTTTCTTGACTCAATACAAAGAAGACCTTATTCATCTTTATTCCCCCTTCTATCATGCGTTTCCAGTCCTGGAAAGCCTTGGAGTCTAGCTTCATCACAGCCACATCTCCTATTCTCAGCCTTGCTGCTGCCATCGTTAGCTTTTAAGCAAGTCTAGCCTTTAAAAAAATGGGTGGGGAAATTCTCTCTCTCTCTCTCTCTCTCTCTCTCTCTCTCTCTCTCTCTGATTAGAATTGATTCTTTACGCGCAGTGTTTGCATGGACTGGGCCCGTAACCTATTGGGGTTATTTCGTTTTTGTTCCCTTACACCCAGGCAGACTGCTACAGTTAGCTACTGTAAATAAACACACGAGGCATAGGCTGAGTGAAGTTGCCAAAGAAAAATAGTTTACTCACAGTTCAGTTCATATATACAGCATCTGGTTAAGACCAGAGGTTACTCTAACTTAGGATGGCGTGCCCCTTCAGCTGGCACGCCCTGCATGCGGTGTGCTGTAAGATGGCCGCTGGGCAGGAGACCTCAGCTTGGCACATCTTACCTCATTGGCAGTCAGAAGAAGAAGAGGACGAAGAAGGGTAGGAGAAGGAGGAAATAGAATCTGGGAGGCACGCCCTTCCTTGGAACACAGAGAGGTCAAGGTAAAAGGTCTTTCAGGTGACCAGACGACACACTGCCCCCCAGTGTCCAGCAGCCGAACGCTGCCCATCTCCAACATTTTCAACAGCCTCCTCCTGAATTTAGAGCAGACTTGTGTGTCCACCAGTTTCCGGCAAGCTTAATATTGACTCCAACCTCACATCTGGAATTGCTGCTGTCCTAGAGAGTGTACCAATTCCTCCACTTCAAAGATCTAGTTTTTCACGTGGTTTGAACTACTGCAGCTGGAATATGGTCCATCATTTTCTGGAAACAAATAAAAACATCCACTCCAGACAAAAAATGGATTCTTGGGTCATTCTTGATTAAAAATGAGTAAGCAATTCCCAGCACCCCAACAAATGAGGCTCAGAAAGAGCCCCTAAATAACCTAGGACATTTGAATTCATGAGATAGGAGCCCCTCTTTTTTCTGAGAGCCACTCACCTTCCTCTGTGTTTGAGAACACAGATGACTCCCCCCTCCAATCTAGTAATAGTCAACTCAGAACTACCCACTGAGAGTGCTCTTACAAACAATGAAATGGGTTTATGTACTAAGTGTGCATATCAAATGTTCCAATCCCTATGTCTAAAAAAAAAACTGTAGATAACTTTACTATAGATATAAAAAATAACCACAACAAATGCTGTAATTGGTTTGTTTGTTGCTCAATTGAAGCTTGAAAATGCTTTTTTGGGGGGAGGGGTTTGTTAAGCTTTGCTGAGAATCCCTCCCCAATATGAAATGCACTCTCCCAAGATGGCTTGTAGAGGTTAACCCATGTAGGGGTTAACCCTACATGGGAGTTCTTTTGACTTGGAAGCCCCTTATCCACCATAAGAAAAAAAAAAAGCTAACCCCCACTTTGCATATGCCCAGAGGTATGCTCTCCTTTTTCAGTTTGGCATTGATAAGCAAGTTCTGGGGCTACGATTTGGACGAGGGGAGGGGAGAGAAGAGGAGGAAAGAGAGGAAAAAGCAGGACCGTCCGTCTTATATTCTAGTTAAATGGAACAACTTCCATGGTCAGCTGGCGGGCAACCTGCAGGACAGACAGAGCTATAGTATATCTTGTTTGAGGGCTGCTTAGAGGCCTCTGGTTTCCTAGTGGGAAAGAGGATGCTGGGATCTAGGCTTTATTTCCTGCGCAAGTCGTCATGGGGGAGAATGGCAACTGCGCAGCTCCACCCCCCCATTCATTTCAATGGCGCGCCAGGCGGAGCTGTTGCCCCCCCGTTTCTGTCTCCAGGGTCCTTCATTGGCGTGGCTGTTTCTGGTGAGTTAATTGAATCGCCCTTGAAACATCTTGGCAGGGATGGAGCGGCTGGGCTGGGGTGGGGGGCTGGAAATCTCCCTTCTGTTCTTCCTCTCAGCCTCCCGCTAATGACTGCGTGTTGATCCGGCGCTGCGGTGCCCCCGTTTGCCTTTGTTTGGAAGGCGCGAAAAAAAAAAAGGGGGGGGGAATCCGTAATGGGAAGACTCGCGGAACCAGGCGCCTGGTCCTCCAGGCAGATGCGCCAAGGCGGTGGCAGAGGTGGAGAAGGAGGAGCGGTCGTCTGAATGTCCCCGCTGGACCTACCTGCATCCTAGAGGGACCTGCCTGGTGTTTAGTGGCTGCTGCTGGGGGTGGAGGGCGGGAGGGATTGTCCTCGGAAGCCGTTACGTTGCTTGCTAAAGATGCAGGGAGGGAGGGTCGCTTGCTCAGCAGTCCAGTGGAACGTATGAAGTTGCCGCTCGCTTCCTCCCAACGCAGCCGCAGCTCAGGAGAAGCCCTTGGAATGGAGCCACACGCGAGGACAAAACCGGGAAGATGGAGATATTGGGCGGGGGGGGGGGCTTTTAGGAACCCTCCCCAATAGAGCTGAGGATTTGGGCACAATCACATGGCTCAGAAGCCCCCATTGAAATGAATGGGATGGGAGTCGAGCTCTTGAGCCTTCCGAGGTGGGAGGAGGAGAACTTCCCGGGGGTGTCTGCCTATTGGATTTTCAATCAGCCAACTGATCATCAATCAATCAATCAATCAATCAATCAATCAATCAATCAATCAATCTCACACATACGTTCGCGGGAAGGGGGGGAGACACAGTTCATCACAGTACACGTGTTCTCTGGTATCTCCAGTGAAAAGATCAGAAGTTGGGGAGAAAGACTGTGGAGATCTTGGAGAACTCTCTCTCTCTCTCTCTCTCTCTCTCTCTCTCTCTCTCTCTCTCTCTCTGCCGTAACGCAACCCGGAGGTCTTCAGAATGGTGCTTATCCCAGGTTTCCGAATAGAAAGCAATCATTTCTTTTGAGAGAGGAAGGGGCCGGAGTTCCGGAGCCCTCCCCTGCAATACGAATTTGACATATTGTTCCATTGCGCCCGCGCGGCGCAGCCCAATCCTGTGTGGGTTTCTCAGGAGTACATGATCCCGCTGTGTTCAATGGGGCGTCCTCCTAGGTCAGTGCAAATAGATAGGATCGCAGCTCTAGTTTATCCGGAATGATGGAACACGCGAAAGGATGACGAGGAGACAAGACAAGTGGTCTTTTCCCCAAGCCCTTGTTGAACTCACAGTGGGCGGGGCTAGAGAGCGGGGTTCTCTTTCACGCTCAGTTTACGCAGCGCATGGAGGCATTTTTCCACGTGTCAAGCACTGAAGAAGCTTCACGTCGCATCCTCACGTTTGTCTGATTTCCACCTTATGGTATTCTTATGTTTTGCTTTGTTCAACCCGTCACCTCTCCTGTTTAGAAAACCGAACTGCCCCTTCCAGCGAATTATGTACCTGTCAAAACATTGGCTAACTTCCATAGTCCAAGAAGTTGTTGAAAGGAAAATAAAGAATGCAATGATTTCTATTATATTTTTTCCCCTGATCCCAGGGTAGGTTATCGTTTTCAAATGAATGGGAAAGAGTGTTAAAGACCCAGACTCTTTTCTTAAAAATGTATTATTTGCCACAAAAGTGAGTAAAAGCAAAACATTATTATTGCTATAATTGTGACTAAAAGCAATCCAATACATAATTTAATTTGTAACAAGTGTGTGTGTGTGTGTGTGTGTGTGTGTGTGTGTGTGTGTGTGTGAGAGAGAGAGAGAGAGAGAGAGAGATCTTCCTTCTAGATTAAGTTAATAATCATATTATAGATAGAGCTGATCATATTATATATGATCTAATATATAGAAATAATAATATTATTGAGAAATAATAATATTATTGTTAATATTAGACAATATTAGAAATAATAATATTATTATTATAATTCAGAAACCTGGTTGTCTAAATATTTCGTCTTCAGCTAAGCCGGAGAATGATCCCTAACCAAAACAGGCTCAAAAAGAAACGCGTGCGCACACCCCACTGGTCTGTAATTTAAATCTCTTGTTTGTCAGGAAGCGTTAATCTGAAATAGATCTAATAATTATGATCCCCTCCATCGCAGTTGAACACTTCCAGGGCTCTGCTGGTATATAAATATCTGAGTTTTCCTCGCCTGACTGAGGATAGGAGCGTGAGCTTTAAAGGAAATAAATAACCGCCCCCTTTCTCACTAACTCACAGAGAAGGAGGGAGGGGCATACTACAGTATATTTTTTCAGGTATCTTTTTGCTGTGGGGGGGGGGGGAGGCGCACGTCCAGGTACAGTACAGTACTTCCTTTCTTTTGCAACGGGCTCCAGAGAGCAAAATGCATTTGAGAGCTATCCAGGGTGCTGAAACCCTCCTATTGCTGATAGAGATTGCATAAGCTTTTCTTTCTTTCTTTCTTTCTTTCTTTCTTTCTTTCTTTCTTTCTTTCTTTCTTTCTTTCTTTCTTTCTTTCTTTCTTTCTTTCAAACGGCCAGTGGCAGCTTAGAGGGAAGATACAAACAGAGAGTTCCTAACTATAACACAAATTTTGTAGACAGTGTGATTGTTTTCTAAATCTAAACCAACAGGCCAATAGACTTAAAGAAGAAGAAGAAAAAAAGGGGGGGATTTCAAAACAACGTAGGAAGTCGTGCCACTACAACCGGCAAACACAAAGAAACAAGGGATTTTTGTTTCCAGAGGGATAACCATTTAATTTTACGGGATTCAAATACATAACATATTTTCATACTTGCAACGTCTGATAATTAAAACAAACAAACAAACAAACAAACAAACACAGAGAGAGAGAGAGAGAGAGAGAGAGAGAGAGAGAGAGCGCTAACTCGAGTGTGTGTTACTCAAGTTCCTCTGGAAAACAGCCTTGCTACTGAGAGTTCAACGCCCTTACCTGTTTCAGCGGGTCTGGAGGGCCAACTTAGACGTTACATAGCAGACACGTGTAATCATTCGCTATCTCTAAATAAATAGATAAATACACAAATAGTAAACTGGGAGCGCGGCTGTTTTAGGTTGAGTGTTTCAGCGGAGAAATGGCTGGAGGGGGAAGAGTCTGCTTAACTCCTTCTTCCCCGCTCCCCTCCTCCTCCTCAAAACCGTCCCTTCTCATGCTTCTTTTGCAACGATTTTGAACGGAAAAGGGCTCAAACGGCCCAGGTACGCACTCTTTTGCTTGCCCAATGATAATCCGAAAGTCGCAGCGGCTACTTGTCCATAAAGGAAACGGAAGACCGACCGCCGGAAGCCTGTTTCTGGCGTACTTAAGCCCTTCTTAAGTAACACAAAAGATCGGCTAGGATGTTAAACCCGCTGTGAGCTGGAGTGGAGGCGGGTTGGGGAGGGAAAAATGTTTCCCTGCTAACAGGGCAAAGAGGCACTTTGGGGAGAACAACCCTTCGTTCCTCTTCATCCCAGCACAGGGTCTTTTCCAGTGGCTGCTAACTGGCGTTTCTTCTGCATCTTTTTAGTGGGGGGGGGGGCAGGAGCCATTTCTCCTATAAGTTGCTTTGTGAACTTTTTGTTGTTGAAAAGGATATATACATATTCTTAATATTATTGTTGTTATCCATATTAATAATGTCTTGTTTTCAAGCAGAAGCGAACAATCACTTAGGAAGCACTTCAAACTTGCTGCTTCCTGGGGTTACTCACCCAGCACCAAACCTAGACACGCAAAAGTACTTTCACACAAACACCCCCCCACGTCCAGAAAGCTATTTATTCATTGATTTTATAACATTTACAACCCACCTTTCCCCGTGCATTTTAAGGCTGCCAAGGATTCTTGGCTGTTCTTCTGTCTGTCTCCTTTTAGCTTGGGGTGGGGGGGAGTTGACTCTGGGTTGGATATCCCACTAATGGATTAAGGGTCCTCAGAGGTTTGTTCTTGTTGGGATATTAGCAGCATTTGTCTGCTAGGACCTTGGAGGGCAGTGGGTGTGTTTCCTGTCACCTGCAAGGACCTTCACCTGGCCCTTCCTCTTTGCCCTGGAAGGGGCGTGACCCTGACCTTTGTCCCAACTTCCTCTCCTTCTCACATGTGCTTGCTCTCTTCGCATCTGACTCTACAAGGAGAAGGTTGTGCTTTTCTGGGCTCAAAGTCTGGAAGCCATTTTCCCAGCATGGGTGTGCCAGCTCCTTAGGGGCACACTGTCCGTTTATGTATAGTGTACCTCTAGTCATAACTAGATGAATGTAGAATATGATACTGAACTGTAAGTAAACTATTCTTCTTCTTTTTTACTATACAAGCCTCAGACTCCGTGTCTCATTTCATTGCTAATGATAGCTAGCTAGCCTGGGTGCTGGGATAACACTACTGGTTAAATAAGAATAAGGTCTTCTTCCATTGTATACTCTGCTTACTTGAACCCCCTAAGGTTTATGATATAACCCCAACAGATCTAACACCCCACAAACATTGCTGGCCTGGGAAATGAAGTCCTGATAGCCCCCTAACTCCAAGAAGGAGAACTGTTTTGGTGGGGGAATGAGTGACTGACCACGATCCCCCCTTGCCTGCAGGAGGGGCATCTGTTGGTGTGGGTTATTTTGCCCTTTGAGGGTTTTGGCAGCCAAATTGAGCTGAACACACCCTGGAGGAAGTGGTGATAGGTTATTATTGATGGTCACTCAGCCTTTAGCAAGATGAGGCTCAGCCTCTCTGCACTGCTCCCTCCCCCACTCATCGCAATAAAAGCAAATTGGGGGGGGGAGGGAGACCTCAGCAATGTGCTGGGAACATTGGGTAAGGTTGTGCACACGCATGCATGCACACGCACACGCACACACAATGCTTGCTCCTGGCCCAGACTTGCAAGACCCTACCTTAGGAGTATTGGGATCAACCCTTTCTTGGGAGGTTAGCTAGAGATTCTGTTCCCTTTTGTTGGGATTTGGGCAGCATTTTGTCTGCAAGGACACTGGGGTCAGTGTGTGTGTTCTTGGTCACCTGGAAAGACCTCTCACCTGGTCCTCTCTGTGCCCTGGAAGGGGCGTTCCCCTGACCCTTTCCCTACTTCCTTTCTTTGCCATGTGGGCTTGCTCTCTTTCCTCTCCGGACTCCAAAGGGAAAGGTTGCGTCCACGCTGGGCTCTCCAAGCCCAGCGGCCATCTTTCCAAGCATGCTCTTACACGCAGGGTGTACCAGCTGTAGGGGTATGCCATCCTTTTAAATTTAGTGTAACGCTGATCATAATCAGATGCTGTAGAAATGAAACTGAACTGTAAGTAAACTATTTTTCTTCAACTATACAAGCCTCTGCCTGCATGTGTGTTATTCTTTTACTGATAGCTTGCTAGCCTGGGTGTTTGGGATAACTCTGCTGGTTATAGGAGTAAGGCTTTCTTACGCTGCGACTCTGCTACTTAAACCCCCTAAGGTTTGTTTGTTTGTTTATTTATTTTTCACATTTTTATACCACCCTTCCTCCAAGGAGCTCAGAGTGGTGTACATATTTCGTCCCCTCCTTTTTGTCCTCACAACAACCCTGTGAGGTAGGTGGGGCTGAGAGATAGTGACTGGCCCAAGGTCACCCAGGAAGCTTCGTGGCTGAGCGGGGATTTGAACCTGGATCTTCCAGGTCTAAGTCCGACTCCCAAACCACTACACCATCCTGGCTTATGCATTCTCCAACACCTCTCACACCCAGGCGGACTGCTAAGCTTAGCTAAATAAACACACGAGGCATAGGCTGAGTTAAGTTGCAAAAGAAAGAAGTTTACTCACGGTTCAGCTCATATATACAGCATCTGATTAAGATCAGAGGTTACTCTAACTAACTTAAGGATGAAGCGCCCCTCATTGCTGGCGCCTCCTGCATGGTAGTGTGCTCGGATCATGGCCGCCATTCATCAGAGCTCAGGCATGCCACGTCCTCTCTCGTTGGCATCAGGAGAAGGAAAGAGAGTGAGAAAGGGCAAGAAGGAGGAAGTAGATCAGGGAACCACGCCCCTTCCTTGAAACAAAGGAGAGGTCAAGGCAAAAGGTCTTTCAGGTGACCAGATGACACACCGCCCCCCAGTGTTCCCCCCAGTGTCCAGCAGCCAAATGCTGCCCACCTCCAACAAGGAGTAGCCCCTGATTTGTGTGGAGCTGAGTAAAGAACCCTCCAAACCTGCTCTTCATCTGACACTGGGTGATCGGACTCCCACTGACAGGGAATCTGTAGTAAGGTGCAGCCACCCCAAGGGGTCCTTGTAATACAGATAAGCCCTCCCTCCCATTGTCACAATAGTAGACTTATAGCAGTAAATAAACAACACAGGTAAGGTAAGTTTTTGGTAGCCCTGGTTTCAGACGAAGGAGACAAGGTAACACTGAACTTCCCAGGCTCACCTTCACAATGCACGGTGATTTTTTGTTCTTTCCAGATGAATCCAGGGCTTCCTTTCTCATCCAGGTGTTCTGCTAACAACTTGTCAGGATGTTTTCTGCACCTTTCCTAATCTCAGTCAATGGGACAGGAAAGGGAAAGAACATTTTCCTGTTTCTTTTTTCTAAAAGCCGACTACAGTAGTCGATCCTTCCCTATCAAGGAAGTCAGGGACACACACATATGAGAGCTGTAAAAACAGGAAATGGCTCAGAAGAAGCCTCCAACTAATCTATCTGGCAGTTCTTGAGCTTGACACCTGGGGAGCTGTTATGGATTCTGTAGTACTCCTTGTGTGAGTTGAATGTCTTTAGGAAGTAGCGCCAGCCTGCCCATGACGCCAACTGAGGCTATTGCTTCAGGAGGCAGAGTGGAGGGGGTGTCCACCTCTAATTGCCCACCTGCTTCCTCCTCCCACTCTTTGGATTAGGAAAAAAAAAAGTAAGGAATGGACCTGAAGAGGAAGTGTGGAAGAGAGAAGAGTGGCAGGCTAGAGTGTCTCTCTCCTCACCTCTTGGGAGTAGAATCAAGATTCCTAGTGAGAATCTAGGGAATGTGTTAGGAAGGAGGGAAAATGACTTTCCGTTATTTCAAATAAAAATTTGACCAGCATTTTCAGGGAGACTGTTTGAAATGGGGAGGATGAGGACAGAATGGAAACAGAGAGAGAGAGAGAGAGAGAGAGAGAGAGAGAGAGCACGAACTAACACAGCTGTATAGGTTTGAAAGGAAAAAATATAGAATGGTTGAGAAAAAGATAAGACTGCCTTCTCAGTAGTGAAGCCTCCAACCCTAGTCTTACAGTCTAACAGTGTGATCCAGGCCAAGCTTACTCTGAAGTAAACCTCACTGAGTCCAGTGGGACTTGGTCACAGGAAAATGTGCATATTTTGTTGTGGGACCTCTCTTGTATATATCCTATAGAGAAATCATCATGTCTGATGATTGAAGGAATAACTTCTTGATCTACAGACTTAACACCTAACACCACATGACCTTCATCTGGAAGATACATTTTTAATTGAAATCTAGCTGTTCCATTTTTACTTAAATCCCCCCCCCCATCTCTCTCAAATGGGTTGCTGTCCTTAGAATTTCCCCATCCTCAGCACTTTCAAACCTGTCACCTTGGCTCCCAACATTCTTTTAGAAGATCAACTGTGTTATTGGGGAGCCAAAACATTTAACTAAAGAGTGCAAACCTTTCTCTATTTGGTCATTCCCTTATTTACATCAGGGGCTTGGTGCGAGGCCCTCCAAATATTAGGGGGAGAGGGAAAAAACAAAGCCAGACTTTCCAAGCTGGTGATTAATCATCTCATGGCCCTTTCCCCAGCGCCTTCATTCTTATCATTACAGCGGCAAGCTTCAGCTGATTTAAATGGCACATTAATTAGCTAGTGCTACATTGTAGATTAAAATTGGTTCCCCGATTAATCGACGGGGTTGAGATGGTAGGGCACACTGATATGCAGGCCCTGGGGGTGTGTAGACATCCTCTTCAATGGTTCCCTTTTGACTGACAGAGTTGCCAACTTTTCATTCTTTACTGGCTCTGTTCCCCTACCTTCATCACCATGCCGGGAGAAAGTGTCACGTCACCTCCTACATTTCTGTGTCAGTCTGTTGGTGAAAGTACAGGAACAGGAGTAGTAAAAACACAAACACCAAATAGTTGTAAATTTTGTTCAAAACTGGCTTTTCTGTCCTGCATACAGTATATCCTAAAAGATATTTTGCATTTCAATGTGAAACGACAATGGTTTTCTTTGTTTTCATACACAGTTCAATGTGGGGAGTAGTATAGGTTAGTGGTCTTCAATCTTTTTTGTGCCACGACCTCAATAAATAAAGTATAAGACTGGGGACCCCAGCATTGATCCAGCCCCCCTCCCAGGACCCAATCTGCCCCCCTGTCCCTGCTGCCACCTCCCAGCACCCACAGCCTCATCCTGCTGAGCTCAACCAACCCGCACCACCAGTGGTGGGGTCATTCCAGAACAGGAGAGCCGAGCCGTGGTTTCCCCCCACCTCCCCAGCAAATCGAAAGAGGGAGGGGAGGAGGGGGTTGAAATCCCTGTCGAAGCCCCCCAGCACCACCCCAGCGGCCATTTTGATTCCCGTAAGTTGCTGCGACCCCGCAAATGAGGCTTTGCGACCCCATTGGGGTCCTGACCCCAAGGTTGAAGAACAGTGATTAAGCTTTGCCATAGCCAGGGCCGGCCCATCCATGAGGCCAACTGAGACAGTCGCCTCAGGCAGCAGATTGGCAGAGGGTGCCCACTTCTGTCCGCCCGCTTTCCTCAACTGATCCTGCCCCTCCTTCTTCCACTCCCTGGATTGGAAAAGGAAGAGGAGGGCAGAGCAGAAGTATGGCACTTCTGTAGCTAGTCAGAGCAGCTAGTCAGAGAACTTCTGTAGCTAGTCAGAGCAGCAGGCCAGTTCAAGAGTTCCCAGTGCCTCTGGCAGCCATTGATAACCTGCTCTCCATGAAGTTGTCTAAAACCGTCCAAGCTAGTGGTCACCACAACATCCTGTGGCTGTGAGTTCCACAGGTTCTTCATTCATTTGTACCTATCTCAAGGACCTCCTCTTCTCATGTGAGCCTATCTTTCCTGTAAGATCTTTTAAAGAAGGTCCCTTCTGTGTTTCACCTAGGGAAGCCATGTTGCAGGTGTCTGTCATCCCTAGACGACTAACTGGCAGA
Organism: Plestiodon gilberti rubricaudatus; assembly: GCA_026170595.1. NCBI lineage: Eukaryota > Metazoa > Chordata > Lepidosauria > Squamata > Scincidae > Plestiodon > Plestiodon gilberti. The sequence continues at coordinate 38,040,076 of JANXHW010000008.1, forward strand.
AACTCATGATGACTGAGGCTTCTTGGTTGTGGCCCCCAAGATAAGAATTGCTTCCACTTTGTGTTCTGTAAGAATCTGAAAACTCTTTCTTTGGCAACGCTGGCTCTGACTATTGCTGTCCTGTTTTTGTATTTCTTTCTCTTTTTTTGGGGGGGGGGTTTGTTCTGCTCCTAGATGTGGTTTCATTTTACTGCTCTTTGCCATTTTACTGCTTCATTGCTTTATGTGTCTAATTGATTTGATCATGTTTGATTGCTGTTTTATTAACGCTGACTGTAAGCCACCTTGGGCTCTCCATATGGAGAGGAAAGTTGGAGTAAAATGTGGTTGAACCAAATAAATAAAATGTCTTTATTTCCCCACCCCTCCAAAATCGGATGTTAGCGCCTCCACAAAGCCTGTGGTCAAAATCTCCCCGAATTTGTCAGAACCAAAAGACAATATCCAACTCTTGGAATATTCCTTGTTGCTCTCCGTATGATTGTAGAATTTTAAGGACAGCCAGAGAGAGAGAGAGAGAGAGAGAGAGAGAGAGAGAGAGAGAGAGAGAGAGAGAGGTGTTGTAACTAAGAGAGCCTTTTCAGAGAGTGAGAGGGAAGAGCAAACATGGGTCCATTAAATTGTAGTTTTACGTTCACTTTTTTTGTGTGTGTGCGTGTGTTAGGAAGATGAACTTGATGAGTTAATTAAGCCACAGCCTGTAAAAACCCGTTTATTTGCATAGCAAACTCCTGGGCCAGCGTGCAGCCGAAGCAAACGTGTACAGGCAGACAATTCTGGGGAAATTACAACCTCATTAATATGCTAATCTGGTCGCAGGCCTGGAACGAGTTTTGGCTTTCTGGTGCATGCTTGGGGGCGGTGGGTGTTTGGTTGCCTAGCAACCCTTTTCTCCAGGTAACCCTTCTCTGGCTTGCCCTTGATATTCCCAAAGGATTGTGATGTGGGAAAGAGGTAAGCAGCAGGAAAAAAAAAGAAATCTCTCTCTCTCTCTCTCTCTCTCTCTCTCTCTCTCTGTTCACTGTTGTGTAACGAGAGAGAGAGAGAGAGAGAGAGAGAGAGAGAGGACTGCACTGGCAAGTGTGCATATAAGTGTGTGCATGCCCACACATTTGCACACTGCTTCTGGTGATTATCCAAAACCCTAGCAAAATGCCCATAAGGAGACCAGCCCAGTATCCAGTTTCCGACAGTGGCCTGCTGTCAATTTGTCTCTGGGAAGCCAACTCTTAGGGCATGAGGGCAGTGGTCCTTTCTCACTGTTGATTCCTCAGAGGCGGGCATGCTGCAGACAGACAGCACATAGCACATGGAAGCTGGCTTGATGCAGAGTCAGATCATTGGTCTGTCCAACTCAGAGTTGGCAGCACTGATTAGTAATGGTTTTCCAGGGTTCCTTCCAGATGGGTCTTTTCCAGTCCAATCTAGGAGAGAGACACAAGTGAGGCTTTTTGAAATGATGCGTGGTGTGAGTGAGTGAGAGAGAGAGAGAGAGAGAGAGAGAGAGAGAGAGAGAGAGAGAGAGAGAGACGGTCTCCCATTCTCACAGCACCACATGAGCCAGAGTTTTTTCCAATCATCTTCCTTTTCCTTTTCCTTTTGAAGCAAACCCTTATGGTTTACTTCCCCCAGATTCCAAAGGGATGGCCGGAGAAGCAATTGCTGAGGAAATGACCACGGTGTGGTCCAGGTAGAGAACAGCCACCATCAGCACGGGACCTCCTGACCCCTGAAGTGCCACATCAAATGCTACCCCCTTTACCCAATGTTGTGGCAGCCGGGCACCACCTCCAATGTTCCGTCTCCTCCCAATCCCTAGAGTCATAAGAGAAGAGGGGAAGAGAGTATCAAGGAAGCGTGGAGGAGAAGAGAGTGGTGGGCTAGAGTGTCCAGGAAGTGTGGGGGAGAGGAGAGTATCTCCAATGCTCTAGCCACTATTCCCCACTCTCCCACACTTCCTCTTCTATATTCTTGACTTTATTTTCAAATCCGGGGGGGGGGGAGAGAAGAGAGCAGAGGCTGGCGGAATTAGGTGGATGGATGAACATGCCAATTGGCTGTCCTTTGCCAGTTTGCTCCCTGAAGTAACTGCCTCAGTTTGCCTCATGGATGAGCCAGCCCAGTGCACACATGCACAGACATACTATGCAGATATTCAACTCAGTGCATGTAGCTCACCCTTCTCTGCATGTTCACTCAGCCGGAGAGCCTGTGAGAAAAGGACTCTTGAGTCTTAGAAAAGATGGACGTTCGATACTTGCAAAATTCAAGTTAATAGAGGGGCTCTTTGCAGGGCTTGGTCCTTTTTCCAAGGATGTGGAGTCTCGATCTCAGACCTGGGCTTCATAACCGATTATCATTTGCTGCTCCAGCCATTGGTCATCATGACCTGCTTGTAGATGTGGCCTGTTGCTTCCCTGCTGCTGGCAACCTGAAGCTGAAATATTTATTATACATTTCCCCCAACCAACGATGTTAAAAAGATGCAGCAGGGGAGGAAAGAACGGAACGAGCGTGTCACCAATTGCATCCACCTTTCAGCTTATTGCATTGCTAAAGCAGTATTAACATGAATGGGAGATGCATGCTGCTTTGCCAGCACCCGAGGCCAGGGGGAACGAAGCCATCGCTGCAGTTAATAGCAAGGGCTGGTTGGCTTTAAAAAAAAAAAAAAAAAGAAGCCCATTATCGCAGAAAGTTGGAGACTCATCTGGCCAGGAGCCACTGGCTCTCTTGCCAATCAAGATGCGACTGTGTTCTCCAAACATAGTTACCGCCTCATTCCCCTCTGCATCCCTCTGACACCCCCCTTTTAACTCTTATCTCCCGGAAAGAGAAACACAATGCAGAGCTAGATCCAGAAGCAATGCTGTAGCAAGGATGCTGAACACCCTGATGCAAAAGCCCGACCTGGGTCCCCCACGGTATGCTGGGAGAAAGTCCATTGGCTGGTGGGGAGGGGCCACCACAGAGGAGCCACGGAAACCAGCCAGGGGAGCCGCGGATAACAGCCAGGGGAGTGCCACAGAATCCTCTTGGAAAACAATGCAATGCCAATTGACGGGCATCAACATATTGTAATGGGGAGCCGCAGCCAATGGTCAAGGGAGCCACCACAGGTCGAAAATGTTTGGGAAACTGCCCCAGCCAGAGCAAGGTTTTTTAACAGTTCTTTTTGCAAGTACAGGTACCTCTTGTTCTACGTGTGTGTGTGTGTGTGTGTGTGTGTGTGTGTGTGTGTGTGTGTGTGTGTGTGTGTGAAAAAGCAGAATGTATTTTTAAAACATGTAAAATTAAAAAAGAATAACCACAGTTGACCGTGTTATTCCAAACATTATTGAGCATAAATTAGGGAGCTTTTGGGGAGAATGTGCTGTGATGCAGAGAAGAGATCTGGTTTCAATCTGAGTTTGAGGCTGGATTGAAAGGTACAAGAGAGCAAGGAAAACACATCTTGGAGGTCGAGCTGCCAGCTGGGGATGAAGCCTGTCGATTGCTAGGAGTTGCAAGGAGAACCCTGCTATCTACCTTCATCCAATCCTCACTCAAGAAAGCAAATATTGTATGGGCAGTCTAAGGCGACAGTGTTTTCTCCTCCAAAGGACGTCAGAATCTGGACTGTGTTGCCCCTGGAACTTGTCACAGCTCGGGGACGTGGGACATAAACATGTAACAGTATATTAGATGGCATGGGAGGGAGATTCTGGACATAGTTCGCTCTGGAAAGGTGAACAAACCAACATCCACTGTTTGTGCAAAGTACCGCAAGCAACATTTTGATGTCGGAAGGGATTTCCTCTTGGAAGAACTGCAGGGTTTCATATCGTTTCTTTAGTCAGCACTTTGGCGGAGTTCTCTCCCATCACGCTGGCAGGTGGACTGACACGACGCCAGAATTAGATATTGACGAATGCATAAGTGGCTTAAAGGTTGTGTTTGCTTGACGCTCATCCAGCATTTTCGATACAGGTGGGTGCGTGCTGAGAAAGGAGAGCCTCGGAAATTCACGGCTTTGAAATGTGGCTGTCCAGCTGGAAACCTACCTACTCCCATTATCCCCACGCAGAATTTTGGAAACTCATATCATGTCCCTGCCCCATCAGATTTTATTCCAAAACCAAAAGCCCCAAATGCTGAGTTTAGGCTTTTCTCATAGCAGAGGTAGACCACCTACACCCCATTTTTTATTGCCCTTTTGTAAGATCAAAATGGATTGCTCAATGCTCTGCCCTCAAAAAAGAAAAAAGAAAAAAAAGGATGCTTTATAGTTAAGAGAGCATAACCAATGGTTAGTAAAAGCAGGGCCAGCCCAAGCTTTTCTGACATCTGAGGTGGCTTGCCAAATGCAGCCCCCTTTTACCGGAAGATGGGCCAACATCTGCTCCTCCCATTCTCCGATGTTCTAGCTCAGTACTCCCCTCTGCATTTCCTCTTCCTCTCTGTTCCCCTTTTCCTTTTCCAAACCATGGAGTGGAAGGAGAAGGAAGAGCAGTGGAGCCAAGTAGGCGGACAAAGATGGGCACCTCCCACCAATCTGCTGCCTGAGGCGACTGCTTCAGTTGGCCTCATGGATGGGCCGGCCTTGAGTCGGTCAGTCCTGCTTCCCAGCTGCCACGTGGCACAGGGCTCCTCGCCTTCTGCTTCGTGACATCAGTGAAGTTATTAGGCCTCATTATAGATTGGAGTTTAATCTCCTGCAAATAGCCCTGCTATTAGAGTATCATAAGAAGCAATTAGCTCTCCCCTGCTTTCCCCAACTTGCTGCCTTGCATGGGGGGGGGGGGAGAGCGTGAACGAATTACTTTGAGGAACTCAAGGAGCAACTCACAGTACTACGGCAGGTCCCCTTTTGCAGGTTTGGAGGAAGTGGAGAGAGAGAGAGAGAGAGAGAGAGAGAGAGAGAGAGAGAGAGAGAGAGAGAGAGGGGCCATTTAATGACATTGATTTGAAACAGATTTTAGACAGACAAAAGGATGTATTATTTCACACAGTGCATAATTACAGAATTCGCTACCACAAATGTGGTGACGACCACTCATTTAAGATGGCATTAAAAAAGGGTGGGCTAGCACATGGAGGACCATTCTATCAGTGGCTACCATTTCTGATGACTGTGTGCTATCTCTGGTTTTCTGTGGCAGTATGCGTTGGAATACCAGTTGCAGGGGTGCAATGGTGAGAACAGGATATTTATTTATTTCTGAATTTATATACTGCCTTTCTTATCCTCAGATTGCTCTTTGGATGTTAAGGCGGTTTACATAGGCAGGCTTGTCTATACAATATTGTTCTCTCTATATACAGTATAGAACCCTTCAATTCCAGATGGTTCTTCCACGGTGTTGTCATCTCTTTTTTCTAGTTGTTATCGCTCTGTCACTGACGTTCTCTGCATTCCAGGCCGTACTCTCACCATGGCACGCAACAGTGACTCCTCAATCCCAACGAGGGTCATGACAGCTTATCAGTGACTCCCTGGTCTCCCAGCAAGAAAACAGGCTGTTCCTGCTTAGCTTCCAGCAGTCCGGATATGTCCTTCTCTCCTGCTTGTGGGCTTCCTGGAGACATCTGGTTTCCACTGTATGCTGGACAAGATGGCCCTCGGGCCCCACCCAGCGGGCTCTTATATTCCTATGAGTTCACACTGCAATCTCTCTCTCTCTCTCTCTCTCTCTCTCTCTCTCTCTCTCTCTCTCTCTCTCTCTCTCTCTCTCTCTCACACACACACACACACACACACACACACACACACACACACACACTTATTTATTTATTTATTAGTATAAAATTAAAACATAAAAACAATACATCATATTTCAAAAAGTTATAGTAAGTGCAAAGCAATATATCCTACTAGCATACTATTCACTATTTTCTACATATAATATCCCACTAAGCCAAAATGTCACCAATATTCTATTCATTCATTCATTCATTCATTCATTCATTCATTCTTCTTCTTCTTCTTCTTCTTCTTCTTCTTCTTCTTCTTCTTCTTCTTCTTCTTCTTCTTCTTCTTCTTCTTCTTCTTCTTCTTCTTCTTCTTCTTCTTCCCCCCCCCTCTCTCTCTCTCTCTCTCTCTCTTAAAAAAAATCAATAAATGGTTTCCAATCATTCACAAAGAGGTTAACTGACTTTTCCTTAATTAAAATGGTAAGTTTATCCATTTCAGCATAGTCCAAAACGTTCAACCACCAATCTTCCAGCGAAGGTATCTCTGAATTGTTCCAATATTGTGCATATACAATTCTTGTCGCACTTATCATATGTAAAAACAAAGTTTGAAATTTTTTGCCTTCATGATCATCCCTCATACCCAACAAAATGATTTCCGGTTTCATTTGCACCTCAATCAACACTGCAATCTCTCTCAAACATTTGGAAATGGGCCTTCTCTCCAGAACTTGATCGTCCTTCTGCCTCCCATCACCTGTCACCCAGTACGGTGATCCGGATGAGGCAGGGATGAGGGAAGAAGCTAGGCATATAGCTCTTGTGCTCAACCTTCTCATGCAACCCATACCACATGCATGGTTGTGACCTGTCTTGTTTGGCAGAAGCAAAAAGTGGATTCACCAGTGTCGCAATTGGGGGGAGGGGGTAGCTATTCGTCGCTCCGTTCCCCTCTCCTCCACTGTTACTCCCCACCCACGTGGCAGACTTGCTTAGCTTACTTGGCTAGATAAAACACAGTAGGCATAGTTGATTGAAGTTGCAAAGAGAAGTTTACTCACGGTTTCATGCATATGTACAGCATCTGATTAGGATCAGAGGATATGCTAAACTTGAAGGACAGAACCCTCCTAAATGCTAGGGCTCTCTGCGTGGAGGCATGCTGGAAGATGGCGCTGGGCCGCTGGAGGCAGCTTGCTACGTCTTCCCTGGTCAGTAGTCAGAAGCAGAAGAGGATTAGCGAGAAGGTGAAGGAGAAGGAAAATGGGTCTGGGGCCACGCCCCTTCCTTAAGACAAAGAGGGGTCAAAGACAAGAGACTCACTTAGGTAATCACACAATATACACCCCCCCCCCCCCAGTATCCAGCAGACGGAAGTTGCCCACTTTTCCAACAACCAGGAAGAGGAAAGATTTTAAAAAATGAAGACAATAAAATTGAACATGCATTCTCTTTATATATATATCTACCGTATTGTCCCGAGTATAAGACGCACCTGATTATAAGACACACCCTTAAAGTTTTATTAATTTTTATTAATTTTTCTATTAATTTATTAATTTTTTTATTAATTTCTATTAATTTTTTTTAATTAAATCACTGGCATTATTGCAACAGCCTGATTATAAGATGCACCCCTAGTTTAAAAACTTAAATTAGGAGAAAAAAGTGAGTCTTATACTGACCAATACGGTGTGTGTGTGTGTGTGAGTGTGTGTGTGTGTGTGTGTATTATTGATATATTAAAACATAAAAACAATACATATTTCATAAAGTTATAGCAAGCACGAAGCAATACATCCTACTAGCATACTATTCACTATTTTCTACATATAATATCCAACTAAGCCAAAATAACACCCACATTTCATTAAATCCGCATATCATCACATCTTTCTTCTCTCTCTCTCTTAAAAAATCAATAAATGGTTTCCAGTTATTAACGAAAAGGTTAACTGACTTTTCCTTAATTAAAATTGTAAGTTTATCCATTTCAGCATAGTCCAAAACTTTCAGCCACCAATCTTCCAGCGAAGGTATCTCCGAATTCTTCCAATATTGTGCAAACATGCATTCTCTTGATGTTGCCATTACAACAACTCTTTAGGCAAGCATGGCCGGCCCGTCCATGAGGCCAACTGAGGTAGTGGCAGTAGGAGGCAGATTGGTGGAGGGATGATAATCTCTGCCCTCCTACTTGCCTTTATTGAGCCTTCCTCTCCTTCCACTCCCTGGATTGGAAAAGGAAGAGGGGACAGAGAGGAAGAGGAAATGTGGAGGGGAAGAGAGTGCTGAGCTGGAACACTGAAGAGTGGGAGGAGCAGAGACTGGTGCATCATCGGGTAAGGTGGAAAGCATTTGACATGTTGCCCCAGGCAGCACAAGATCTTGGGCTGACCTTGAAGCTATTATTTATGCCCATGTTACAGACAGAAAAGACTGATGGCAAGAGGGAGTAGGTTGTCTGAGGGCACCTGGTGCGTCTGCAGCAGAGGCAAGAGCCAAACCAGGAAAGTCCTGATTCACAGCTCCGTGCCTTAACCCCCGCACTGCCCCAGTTCTCATGTATAAATATAGATTTAAACATCTTGCTTTGGATTCTAATCTTACCACTGAGAAGTTGTGAGAGAATGGTTGAATCCTGCTGTAGCATAGCGGTTAAGAGAGGGTGCTTTGCACTGGCGTCGACAGGGGGAAGCGGGGGGGGGCGGGCCGCCGGGGGGTGTCGCGCGTCTAGGGGTGACGCGCGATCACCCCCCCACTTACAGTTTGGAGCGGAGGGTGGGCCCTCCCGCCCTCCCTTGTGTCCGTTTGGCTCCAAAATGAGCCGAAAACGGAGCGGGGAGGGCGCTCTGCTCCTGCGCGTGACGTCACGCGCAGGGGCGGAGCCTCCCCTTAAGGGCGACGCGCGCCCCCGCTCTGGGGTGACGCGCGTCGTCGCGACGCGCCTGGTGCTTTTAATCTGGATTGGGGGGGGGCTAAGTCTTACCCCTGCCATGACCTCATCAGGTGGCCTTAGGCAAGTCGCTCCCTCTCAGCCTCAGCTGCAACAGGGTGTGTGTGTGTGTGTGTGTGTGTGATAATAATACGGATTGGCTTAGCATATTAAAATATTTATTACATTATGTACTTGTACTTATCATGTTAATTATAGTAATAAGTGAAAGTAGATCCACAATAAAATAAGAAGTCGCTACATTATTTTAATCGACATGTAAATTATACTGATTAAGGGCGTACGTTAATAAATAATTAATCCGTGCCATACTGTGGAATGCTGTGCAATTGACATCACACTCCATAATCATTAAAGTACTGGCAATAGACTGATTAATTAATAATAATCAATAAAGTATAGTTTTTGTCCTGAAGAAGCCGAGCGTAATAATACCAGGCTGCAAGCCCTGTGTGCGTACCTTCCTGGAAGTAAGCCCCATTGGATGCAATGGGACTTACCTCTGAGTAGACACGCATAGGATTGCGCTGTTACTTGCCTTGCATTGGTGGATGAAAAGAAAATATCAGGGTAATACAGGGTGACCAGATACAATGGAGGACAAAGTGCCTATACCTTTAAGCATTGTATGGAAGAGAGAATTTTGGCAGGTGCAGCTTCTTGCAGCCTTCCATGATGAGCTGCACCTGCCAAAATTCCCTCTTCCATACAATGCTTAAAGGTATAGGTCAGGGGTTCTCAACCCCTTCCCAGCCGAGTACCACCTCCGGCGCCACTCTCCTGCTGCGTACCACCAGAAGTGACTGGCAATGACATCATCGACAGTTACTTCTGAGTTTTCAGGGTTCAGGAGGCCAGAAAACGCAGGGAGGAGGCTCTCATCGGGTGGGAGGGTCCTTCTCAGCGTTCCCAAGAGGCTCGGCCAAAGGCAGGAGTGTCTTGGGAGTGAAAATGCGCTGCCAAAAGCACCACATCGGAGCAGGGTTCTGGTGGTCTGGTGTTCTGAGTAGCACCAGCAGTCAGCCGAATTACCACTGGTGATACTAGAACCACTGGTTGAGAACCCCTGGTCTAGGCACTTTGTCTTCCATTGTATCTGGTTAGCACCCTGTACATGTATGAAGTGCTTCTCCCACCCGTACAAATGTTAAGTACATTTATATGGTATGGATTGTTTTATTTGCTCTCTGTAAGCTGCCATGAGTCCCTCAAAAGGAGGAAGTTGAAGTCTAAATTAAAGAAAAAAGGAAATGGGCCCAAAGACGGGGGCCTGCCGTTTTCAGTGCTGTAGACTGGTGTTCTGTAGAATGTGCTGCTCCCGCCGGACATGCACCCCCACCAGGGCCTGTGTGGAGCCAGGCATTCCCATGTGAAGCTGGGAGAGGGGGTGGTGGCCAGGAGGAGGGATGTGTCGGGAGAGAGGGGGGAAAAAACCAAGGAAGGAGGCTATGAAAAAGAGGTGGAAGCTTGGTAATTACTGAGTAAGAGGCAGCTCAAAGTGCTAATGGGAGAGCCTGACCCGGGTTAGGCGGTTATGCCGAGCTGTGAAATTCACTAAGCATAGAGGAGAGGGCAAGGGGGCTCTCCGCCTGGGTTACACTGAAATGCTGGTTTCACAAACAAGATGAAAATTGGATGCAAACATCTAATTAACCTTCTCCCTTATTTTCATACGGGAAGCCGGGAGACGCCCGCCAGCCTCTCCGCGCCATCCGCGAGCTGTTTGCCACACGCAGTAATGTCAGCTGGAGCCGGGAGTCGGATAGGGTGCTGTGTTAATGTTAGATGAGTCATTGCGGCCTCCCATCTCTCTCGCATCACCTTTTTATGCGCAGGCTTTTGTTTGCTCATACCGTGGCGTATATTTGGCTCCGTGTCTTCCGGTCCGGGCCTTTGAAAGTCCCATTTTCCCTCCCTCTGTGTGATGAATTGCAAACAACAACAAGAAACAGGGTCTCCCAGTGTCTTTAAGGCTTGCATGAAATAGTCGGATGAAAGAGCATTTGGGGGAGGGGTCCTGGCTCAGGGAAGAGCACATGCTTTGTGGGCAAAAAGTCCAGGATACAATATGTGGCATCTCTAGGGAGGGCAGAGAAAACTCTCACCAGAAGCCATGGCGAGCCAGTCCATCAATGGGGAGCACAATTGTGAGCTAGATAGCCCAATGGTCAAGACAACATCCTCTATTCCAAAGTCAAGACAAGCCTAAATAAATAATTCTCAAGGCCAACCCAAGACCTCCCAGTGCACCAGTCCTCCTTACCGGATTGGGTCCTCCAGCTCCTCCTCTTCCTGCTCCCTTGATTCACTGCACGGACACTCTAGCCTAGCACTCTCTTCTCCACCACACTTCCTCCTCCACTCCATCCCTCTCTTCCTTTGCAAATCCAGAGAGTGGGTGGATAGAGGTGGCTGCCTTCCACCAATCCACACTGACTCGGTCAGCCTCATGGATGAACTGGTCCCGGGACATGATGCTGAAGGAATTTATTATGGTATTTGTGGCCACAAGGAGCGAGAGCCACTGGCTTGGTGGAGGGCTTTAAAAAACAAAAGTGATTCAATGGCTCATAGGTGTGAGAGTGAAATAGAATCTCCATGTGTGGAGGCAGTGTATCTCTCACTACCGGACACTGGGGACAAACAAGGAAAGGCCATCACCAGTGATGAAAAGAGAATACTAGACTACCTGATGGAATTTTATCTGATCTAGCAAAGCTCTCCTGACAGTTAGTAAGAATATCACCAATAGGTAATCAGGGCTGTGCCGTCCTTGGGGCCAACTGAGAAAGTTGCCTCAGGTGGTGGACTGGCAAAGGTTCCCACCAGCTCCACTGCTCCTCCTCCTGGATTTGAAAAAAAAAAAAAAGAGGGGCGCAGTCCAGAAGAGGAAGTGCAGAGGAGAGTCACTGGCACTCTAGCTTACCCCACCTCCCTTCTTTCCTCTCCTGCCTCTCCTGCTCCACCCCCTCTTCCTTTTCAAATCCAGTAAACAGGACAAGGAGCAACACACTGCTCAACATTTATTTGGTGCTCCACCGCAGGCACCTGGAAGTTGAGGGCCTGCCTTGTATGTAATACAGACTTGAAACCACATTTCCTTGCACTGCAAAAGCTTTTTTTTTTTTTAAATGAATCGTTTAGACAGCAGGTTTGAATAGCCAACATGCCTGGGATATATCATTGATGTGAAAGACTTTTCTTTTTCTTTCACTCTTTTCCGACAAGTGGAGCTAGGGTGGGGAGGTTCCTGATATAACTTTTGATATAACTCTGCTTTCGACTCTTTCACCCTCCCCCAGTGGGGTGAATTAGCAGGGGGCAATGCATCTGGATATTTCATTGGCTTGCCCTTCTTTGGGATACAGGCCCACATCACGGAATCACATTTGAATCACATAGGACGATGAGCGGTCCAAATGTGATTGGGTGGGTCCAAATGATTTGGACCCACCCAATCGCATTTGATTTGACTTTGATGCTGGGAAAGATTGAATGCAAAAGGAGACGGGGAAGGCAAAGGATGAGATGGATGCAACGAACATGAAAATGAGTGAACTCAGGAAGATAGTGGAGGACAGGAAGGCCTGGCGGGATATGGTTCATGGGATCACGAAGGGTCGGACACGACTTAACGACTGAACAACAACAATCGCATTTGGACCACTCATCTTCCTAACCTTGCAAGGCAAAGATGACTCTTACGAGACCATGAATGCCACTGTTTTAATCACTTGGAGGTCCAATAGATGCTGGAGGTATCATCGCCAACCAACCTGCTCACCCCAACTGCGCTCTCTCTCTCTCTCTCTCTCTCTCTCTCTCTCTCTCTCTCTCTCTCTCTCTCTCTCTCTCTCTCTCTCTCTCACCCCAGTTCCCCGTGGGGCATTCAGCCAGGCTGAACGGTCCCCAAGCAGTGATGATGAAGATGGATGAGTGATTGATTCTCTCTCCTCGGCTTGCCCCACTCTCCATGCCCTTCTGGCAGAAAATTAAAAGCCTATTTGTTAAAGGGTGAAAGCCCTCAGGTGCGGCCCCCGGCTGGACAATTTGTCTCCATGAAAAGGATGCTATTATGAGAGAGGCTGGAAGCAGGCAGAGGGCCGGGGGGACAGTGGGGATTTTGCCAGCAGAGAAGGGGAGAGAGGCGGGGGAAGCTGCGATGGGAGACAATGGGGGTGCAGAAAGGAGCCCTGTGATTGTAAGGAGCCTTGTCGTCTCTGGGAGTGGTGGGGGTGGGGTGGGGTGCCAATTCTCTTTTGATGAGGCCTGCCCCGAGCAGAAGTGTGCTGCCGCCAGACCCCCAGCCTTTCCCCACAGCTGGCTCTCTGGAACAAATTGGCTGTACTTAGGGACAGGCAGCGGAACAGCATTTGCCTGCCCCCCTCTCTCCCCCCCCCCCCCGCAGCCTAGGCAGGGATTATGGAACACCAAAGATGTTGAGAATGGCATGCCGATAAATAGGCAGATGAGATGCATAGGGACATTTCAGCAGGGGTAGTTTTCCAAATGGTGCGGGCAGCACATAGGAAAAGCCTACAGAAAAAGCCCCCCCCCCAGTGCTGGATAACCCCCCCACCATTGTATTATATCTCAAAACTGCAATAAAACACTTTCGATTGCCTGATGCCTTTTGAGCGGGCTGTTTTGCAGAGGTGAGCGCTGAATGATTCTATCGGTTCCTGGGAGAAAGAATATGAACGATCCTTTCAATGAGAATAGAACAAATGGCTAGGACGTTTTTTGTTTTTAACCTAAATCGAACCCATAACCTTTCTTGGAGTAACTGATACAGTTCTCCGACTTTCACCTCTGAAGAAGAGCTTGCTCAAAGCACGTCAGGTGATTCAGACGGTTTTATCGGATTTTCCATGATATGTTTTTTTTTTAGTACATTGGGGTCCACCTCTTTTTTTTCTATAGCCAGCCTAAGCCCTCCATAGCAAATGGCACTGGTGGCCACGATTCTCTCGTTTACACCCCAGTGGCTTTCAGATAGCGCTGTTGCCAAGGCTGGCCCACCCATGAGGCATACTGAGGTGGCTGCCTCAGGCAGCAGATTAGTGGGGAATGCCCACCTCTACCCACCCACTTGCCTGAATTGCTGGTCCTCCTCCCCCTCCTCCGCACTTCCTCTTTCCCTCTATCTCCCTCTTCTTTTTCTAATCCAGGGACAGGGAGGAGTGCAGGTTTGCACATCACCCGATTAGTGTGGGGGGGAGCATTTGGCACATGACCTCAGGCAGCACTAGGGGTCTTGGGACCACCCAGGCTGTAGCTCAGTGGTAGACCAGCTATTCTGCAAGCATGCAGAAGGGCCCTTGTTCAATCCCTTGCTTTTCCAGGTCGCTTTGGGAATGGCCTCCCCTCCCCACCAAAATCCCGGACAACGTAAACACGACTGAGCTCAGGGATGGGCCAAGACCTCTTGCAATGCTGCCCTCAGCATTGGGCCAAGACCTCAGGAATGCTTCCCTCCCTTTGCCTGGTGGTGTGCCAGTCTCTGCTCCTCCCACTGTCGGAATTGGAAAAGAAAGAACTGGGCAGAGCCAAAGAGGAAGTGTAGAGGAGAATTGGTGGGCTAGAGACACTCTAACCCACCACTCTCCCCTCCTCCAGACTTCCACTTTGGCAGACCCAGCTCTTTCTTTTCCAATGATGAGAGTGGGAGCCAAAGAGGAAGTGTGGAGGAGGGGAGAGTGGTGGGTTAGAGTGTCTCTAGCCTATCATTCTCCTCTACACTTCCTCTTTGGCTCTGCCCAGTTCTTTCTTTTCCAATTCCAAGAGTGGGAGGAGCAGAGACTGGCACATCACCAGGCAAGGAAGGGCAGCCCCCCTTTCTCTCATGCGCACGCGCGCGCGCGCGCGCGCGCGCACGCACGCACACACACACACACACACACACACACACACACACCTTAGCATTTCAAGGTCAAACTAGACATTACTTTAATCATGTGTGATTTGTTTTTTCCCATGTAAAACAGTGCAAGAAGGGGGGGTCCTGATCCACATGGGAAAGGGGAGTTTCCAATCTTTGCCTCCCCCACATGGAAGTGGAGGAGCCCAGTAACAGCAGTGTGATGCTCATGACCAGATTTTATTGTTAGCACTGAATTGACTAGGAAGGAAGCTCTCTCTCTCTCTCTCTCTCTCTCTCTCTCTCTCTCTCTCTCTCTCTCTCTCTCTCCCTCACTTCCTGTCAAATTGAATAGCGTTTGCAAAGTGCGTTTTGTCGTCTCCTTCTGGGCACGTCCAGATGGAAGCATTTGTGAGTGACAGGTGTACGGCGTCAGTGGGATTTGGAGCACCTGACACCCCCCCCAACCCACACGGGGGCTGCGCAAACTGCTCGTGATCCCTGTGCATCCGACGGCTGGTCCAAAACAGATGCGAAGCTTGGGGCAGGTGGCCCAGGATGGAATTCCTATGGAATTTCCCCTGCCCCAAATAAACAGTGCTTGGAGCTGCCTTTCGAAAGGGTGAGAGGCCAATTCCAGGAAGGGAGAGCTTCCGACGTTCCTTTTTGTATTCTTCATACTTTTTGTATTCATCCTCATCATCCTCATCATCCTCATAAATAATAATAATAATAATAATAATAATAATAATAATAATAATAATAATAATTTTATTTTTTTTTAAATTGCATCCCTATTTTCTCCTTCTAAGGCAGGGGTGGGCCAAGTCTTTGGCCCAAGGATTACACTAGGATACATAAATTGTACAGACCATAAAGTACATTTGGTCTTATAAGGACCATCATAATTTGATTCCAGGTATGTGGAAATATATCTTTATCTTGCATTCCATTCTTGTTTTAACATGCAACACACACTCTCTACTTTTTGTTGTGGTGTTTGAGCACTCGTTTTCAGTGGAAGAAGTTCTGGGGAGGGAATTAAAAATTTCTCCTTCCTTGCTCTCTTCCTCTCTTGTTTCTTTTAGACCTGTACTCTCCCAGATAGGACAACGGCTTCCTCAAGCTCAGTCAGAGCATGTTTGGCACCCTTCTTCCGTACATCTGTGCACAGATGTGATAGAAGAGAGTGATAGGATAGTGTCGGACTGAGAGAGCGGGCATAGGATCCCGGTTTGCACTGCTGCTGCTGAGATCCACCCCTCCTGCCCCTTCCCGCCTCCTGCCCAGCACGCTCCCTGCCCCAAACCTCCCCTGAACCGTCCCCTGTGCCACCTTACCTGCTCCAGCACAACCTTTGGGAGCCTCTGCCCCAAATGCGGGGCCTCCGGCCATTTGTGCCGGTGGCCCCAAAGTACATGACAGCGGTGTGTCTTTTACGACATCGCGGGGGCACTTATGGCGACGGACCGGGAGTTCCACTGCCCTATAGGATTGGGCCGTGAGGCTGCAATCCCGTACAGACTTGCCTGTGAGTCAGCCCCATTGAATACAATGGGCCTTGCTTCTGAGTAGGCCTGCCTGAGTTTGCACTGAAAATAAATTCCGACATGCTTCTTCCGAGCAGCTAAAATTCACGACCAGGGCAAAATGAATGCCAGCTCTCTTTCCTCAACGCCCCCCCCCCTCCAAGCCCTCCTCTGACTTTCCTCAGCACCCCCTTTCCTCATCGTCTCTCCCATGATTGGCCAAGATTAACTACCCGCCGCTACGCTGCCTTTTGGGGGGCTTTTCCCATCTGATAACACGCGAAGGAGACTGACAGAGCCTGCCAAAGGTTTCCACAGCCCTGCTCTTTCTGGCTTGGCAGAAACAAATTGTCTGCGGCGATGGCACCCGTGGCCGCCTTTTGCATAAGTCATGAGCACCGACTCACAGTGTCCTCTCCTCAACCTAAGGCTTGAGGCCTAGTTGTCATAGCAACCCAGCCACCGTTCAAATTCTCTTTGGAGTGCGGGGTAGAGTTCCTTCTTGGGCTGTAGGGTTCATACTCTGTTGCTGCCACCACCAGTCTTGCCCATCTCACGGTGCCATCAACACACATGTGGCACTTGTACAAAACCGGAACAGGACTCTGCCCCGAAGAACTTACAATCGAAAATGTGCTACAGGGAAGACAATGGATGGAAGCAGGAGAAACTGGGGAAGAATATGCATCTACTTCAAAAGCCAGGGTAGGGTCAGGGCTGGCCCACCTGCAAGACAGATTGAGGTGTTTGCCTCACTCAGGTAATGATGGATTGGCAGTCATTTGATTGTCTCCGCCACTCCCCCCCCCACACCCTGCATTCAAAACGGGTTCCCTCTGAAAGTGCTGGTGGGCGGGACTGCGGCTCAGGGCTAGAGCCCTCCTGATAGGAGGTCAGGAGGCGAGGAGGGGACGGCAGCAGGCGCTAGTGAATGTGCCAGAAAAAAAGGAAACGGTGGGCTTCAGTCGAAACTTGAGAAGACCCCAGCCCGGTCTTGGCTGGGTCTGATTCTGTGAATCCCTTTTTGGCATGTGATCCAAGCCTGGTGTGTTTTCTGGTTTAAATACGTGAAAATAACACCCTGCCGATCAGGAGCACCCAAGGTCCAGGGGGTGGGGGGGCAGTTTTAACCTGACCCCCTCTTGTGACGGTCCCAATCCAATGGTCCCAAACCAGATCACGCCTTCCTTCTCTGTGTGTGCGGTTTACACGAGTGACAAACAGCTGCTCCAACTTGCTCTGATGAAAGTCCTCCCCCTTGTGTAAATAATTGGCAAGAGAGCGGAAGTGCAATGCGGATGGGGACCATAGCAGGAAGGGGGCAGAGGGTTCAAGTCCCCAACACCCCCCATCATAGTCCTAATCCAGGTCATTAACCCCCCCCCCCCGGTGCTATTGACACAAGCACTCCAGAGGAAACGATGGGACTGATTCACATCTAGCCTGGCTTCTCATCGAGGGCCCTTTGTGACAGGGTTTGTCCATCTTTGCATCCATCCATATATATCGCCACTCTGCCAAAATGAAGCGGCCTTATGGATGAGCTGGCCCTCCTCAAGGTCACCCCATACATTTCACTGCTAGGGAGGATTTGAACCCCTGTTTTTTTCCGGGCCTCGCTGAGTGCTCTAACCACTACACAATACTGAGTGTCAGGCCAAGAGCACATGGGGTGGTGGTGGTGTGGGTGACTGGGAAGGAGAATTGCTGAGTCACGGCTGGAGACAGAGAACACTGCAGAGGGGTAGGGGATGTAGCCCAAGGAAAAGAAACAAGGAGAGGGGAAAGAAAAATATGAGAGGAGGGAAATCTCTCTGCTTTTCCTCTATACATCTCTCTCTCTCTCTCTCTCTCTCTCTCTCTCTCTCTCTCTCTCTCTCTCTCTCTCTGTTCCAGCTGCTGTGCCTTTCCGTCGTCCTTGACCCCTTTGTGCGGGAGGTCAGCGTCTCATCTGTATCGCTCACTATAGAAAACCAGTGACGGCTCTCAATGTATCACAGCCGCAGTCATACCGGAGCGCGCGTGTCATTTCAATTCATCTTTCTCCAAGAGCTCCTTGTCATATCCTGAGTGTGTGTGTGTGTGTGTGTGGGGGGGGGGGGGGATGGCCAAGGCAGAGAAGGGTAAGCAGGAGAGAGAGGGAGCATGCAGGGGAAAAAAAAAGAAGTCGAGAGAGAGAGCATGAGCAATGCAGGGGCACACAGGCATGCAAGCACCGAAATGGGGAAGATGCCTTGTGAACTTCTCGAGTGGCGCTTTGACCTGTGGTTGGAGGGAACATCAATGTTCAGGTGCAGCACAATCCTCTGCACATCTACTGAGAAGTGTGCGCTGCAACTCTGTTCGGTGGGGTTTCCTCCCAAGGAAGTGGGTGTAGGAGTACAGCACACTCCTAGGCAGCAGCGTGTCTACTCAGAAGTAAGTCCTGGAAAAGTGTGCAAATATATATATATATAAAATAAATGGAGGGGGAGATGGAAAGCACGCACTGATTGGCCACCACTGGGTGGGGAAAGAAGCAAAATCACCTTTGGGGCTCCCGAAGGTGGGTTTCATGTTGCAAGCGGGCATTTGAGGTGGGTCTCAGCTCTTGACAAGTTGAAGACTATTGGAATTTGTGATTTGGGCTGAGGTGTCACCGAAAATCTGAACAGTCTTGACTGATGGGGGAAAAAAAAGGGTCACACCGCATGTGTCTTAGGATCATCTTGCCTTTAGGTCCCTTTTTCTTCCTGGAGAAAGAAGGAACTCTGCACATGCTCAGAGGCACTCAGCCCTAGGTACAAAAAGATTTGTAAACCAACGGTGGGAAAACCCCCCCCCCCCCAGTCTGATTCCCAAGCAGTTCTCAGTGCCCACAACGCTGGAAAAGATCTCACCATGTCTTTTGCGTTGGCTCCTGAAAATTCAAGTCATCTTAGCGATAGCTGCTAATGAGTTAGCACCTTGCTTGTGGCTGGCCAGGGCCCAACCAGAGCCAATAAGAGCATTGCAAGTAAATGGATTTTGTCTCTCTATAAATCTGGGCTTCCCTCAGAAGCACAAAGAATCTGGTAACACCTTACAGGCTCACAAATTTCTTTCAGGATAAGCTTTTGTGGACTAGAAGCATGAAGTGTTATTCTCAGTCTGTAGGTAAATATCTACATACACACGGAGATCGAGAAAGAGAAACAAATTGGTAAACGGTGAGGTCAGAGTGCTATGAGCGGGGCCGGCCCATCCACGAGGCCAACTGAAGTGGTTGCCTCAGGGGAATAGACAAAGCAACCTTATGTAAAACACAGGTGGTGAATTGACAGGGGGCAGCACCTGTACCAGCCTGCTAGTCTCTACTGCTCCTCCTTCTCACGCACCCTGGATTCAAAAAAGAAGAGGGGGATGGAGCAGAAGAGAAAGTGTAAAGGAGAGGTGAGTGGTGGACTAGAGTGTCTCTGATGGAGACACTCTAGCCCACCACTCTTCTCTCCTCCCCACTTCCTCTTCCACTCTGTTTCTTTCCTCCTTTTTGAATCCAAAGAGCAGAAGAAGGCAGAGGAGTGGTGACAACAGGGTAGGGAGGAAGGATAATTGGAACAGCATCACCCCAGGTTCTGACCTTTCTTGAGTTGACCCTAATAATAGTAAAGAACAGAGTCTTTCTGTGACTGCTATGCTGAGTGAATTCACAAAAGAATTGGAAGAGGAGCAGTGGTTTCCTAGGAGAACCGAACGAGAGGTCCCAGGCTAGTGAACAATGGGGCCAAGTGGCTATTGAATGAAAGGAGTGCCCCAGGTGAAGCACAATGCAGGAGAGAAATACAATGATCGTGTACATCAGCGATGGTAGGTGATAATCCCGTCTTCCGGCTGGACAGAGTCCTTGGAAGCAAAACACACGCCAGGAGCATCTGAAGTGGGAAGAAGGAGCCACCCGGGATGAGCGACTGACTTTCTTTTCTGGCAAATCCAATGAAGCCATTTTGCGCTGGGAACACAGAACGGAAGCGCTGGCTGAAAAAGAGGGGCCCCTTCGCCGTTCAAGGCCCACTGGCTCCCGTCCCTCTTGCCCCAAAGCGCCAATTGGCAGAGCCCCTTGGCAGTCTTTGTCGCACAAGCGTCCTGCGGAGAAACCAAGTCTTCAGCCGCCGGGTCTTTTCTTTCCAGTCCCCACAGAGCCGTATTTGTTTGTACTGTTTCCATGTAGCCTCTCGAGAAGACAACGGCGGGATCTAAGAGGCAAAGAGCAGGAGGAGGAGAACATCTGCTGAAATACAAATGACTCCAAGCCAAGCCGAAGTGGGGTGAGCATTCGGTGCCCTTTGCTTTTTCAGGAGGACGCTTCCTTCCTGGCATGGCCTGCTGGCAGAACAGAGGCGCCGGGAAGGGCTTTGAATCCTCAAGGCATTGTATCACTCTCTCGGAAAACAAGCCTTTCTGTCCAAGGGAAAACAAGCCTTTCTGTCCAAGGGTTAGCCAGGGTAGGACGAAAGCACATGGAGACCTTATGCTAAACTTAAGGTGGGCACAGTAAGATCCGGGGGATCTAGCTTGCCGGAGCGTTCAATCCAGAACTTGGACTGGCTCCCTATCATAGCTAACAACTGGGCCAGCCCATCCATGAGGCCAACTGAAGCGGGCGCTGGGGAGACTAGGAGGAGCAGAGGCGGGCACATCTTTGGGTAAGGGGACAGCATTTGACATGCTTCGGGTGCCAGGCAGTCTTGGGCTCTCTCTGCAGATGACCGTCAAAAGCAAGCCTAGATATTTTACTAGGGCCTCCAAAATGTCCGACGTGACATCACGTTGGAAAATAAAACTCTCCTGGAATAGTTTCACTCAGAGCTGGCAACCCTGTAAGCAAACATAAATAAACCCCTCGTAGTCGCCCCTTATTTCCACCCTCCAGCCCATAGCCATGATGAATGCACCAATGCTCCTATTGCCACTGCAAGGAAGCCTTCCAGCAGTGGTTGGTCAGTTTGGTCAGTCAGGGGGGTCACTGACCAAGGCCTGCGCTCCTCAGAGGACCCCTCTTAGCCACCCTGCTCCCAGAACCCCACTGTTCTCTAATACCACTTGCAATTCCAATCATGCCCCCTCATCACACTATTGTAATGTGGAATAAATGCTTCCACACACAGAAAGCCAATGGCTTTCATTGCAAGTAAAAGTAAAGGTATCCCCTGCTCAAAAGCCAGTCATGATGTCCGACTCTAGGGTGCGGTGCTCATCTCCGTTTCTAAGGCCGTAGAGCCAGCGCTGTCCGAAGACGCTTCCATGGTCATGTGACTGGCATGACTAACGGAACGCAGTTACCTTCCCACCGCAGCGATACCTATTTATCTACTTGCAATGTCTTGCTTTCGAACTGCTAGGTTGGCAGGAGCTGGGACAGGAGATGAGAGCTCACTCGGCACTCGGGTCTTGAACTGCTGTCCTACCAACCTTCCGGTCTGCAGTTCTGCATCTTAACCACTAGCCACCGCGGCTATTACACTATTGTTATGCGGAATAATCGTTTCCACAGAAAGCCAATGGCTTTCATTGCATTGTGGAATGCACAGGGCTATATACAGAGAATGCTGTGTGGCCTCCTGTGGGAGACTATCAGGAAGTCTTGAAAATGAGACTTAAATCAGCAGAATGGTCTCCATGGAATGCAGAGTTGATTGCTCAGGTTCTTCTTCTGCAGACAGCCATCAACAGGCCGCAGTCCACTCCTTTTTTATCACTCTCCTTGCCTAGGCTTACCAGATCTCCAACCGGGACAGAATGCTAGACCTTTAGGAGAAGGAATGTGGGCAGGTGTAGCTTGTTAAACCTTAGAGCACAATCCTAGGCTTGTTAAACCTTAGAGCACAATCCCACTGAACACAGTGGGGCTTGCTTCTGAGTAGACATGCCTAGGATTGTGCTCTAAGGTTTAACAAGCTACACCTGCCCACATTCCTTCTCCTAAGGTCTAGCACTCTGTACATCCTTGCCCCTTCAGTCCAATATAAATCCTAAAATGGATGGCTGTGGCCAGCCCTTTGGGCCAAGGAATGTCTGTTGTGTCAAACACAGCACCTCCCAGCCAGGAAGTGACCAGGACCAGAACTATGTCGCTTGCAGAACCTTCTTTCCATGGTAGAATACATGCTCATGCTTCTCTTGGACCAAGTCCCAAGGTTCAATCCCTGGTATCTACAGACAGATTACCAGTAAGCTGGTGATGAGAAACACCTTGGCCTGAGACCTTGAAGAACTGCTGCCGGTTGGAGCTGGAAATACTAGGCCAGATGGACCAATGATCAGACTCAGTATTAAGCAGCTCCATATCTGTGACTTTCGACCATGCCCTGGGGCCAAAAAGGAACAATCCAGCCATAGTTATCATCATGTATGATCTCAGGCATCTGTTGAGCTTGGTGGGGTGGGGGACACTCTTCCATTCTGGGATATTAAAGACTCCCAAGAACTTTGTCCAGTGCACTCTCTAGGTCAGGGTGCACATACAGTGTTGCGGGATCTAGGAGAGAGACTGCTACATGGGGCATACATGCGTGCAGTGCCAGCATTGATGTGTGAGCACATGAGAGAAGGTTCTGAGGACCAGATTGTTAGCCCAGACTGACTCAAGACCTCCTGAGGCAGCAGAATAAGGAGGAGGAGCAGTGGAGGCAAGTAGGTGGATAAAGATGAGCTCCCCCCACCAATCTGCCGCCTGATGCGACTGCTTCAGTTGGCCTCATAGATGGGCCGGCCCTGGTCATCTGGAGGGGGTGACTGATCCCTGGAGACTCCAGGCCAATCCTGGAAGGATGCCAATGCTGGAAGGAAGGTGTTCCTATTTATGAAATGCTAGAGGTCAGGAGTCTGGTGTGTAGGACATTGAAGGAGAATCCATATGGGTCTCCCAGTTTTATCATGCTGGGAGTCTGGTCCTAACCCTTGCTGATCGCAGAGATCTCCCACCTCCAAGCAGTTTGGCCTTCCCTCTCCTTCCTCCTAGCAGAGCCCAAGACAGTCCTTGCCTGCTGTCGAATCCGTTATCACTCCTGCAAGCAAACATAAATAAATCCCTCGCCACTCACCCCTTATTTCCACCCTCCAGCCCACAGCCATGATGAATACACCAAGCATGCCTATTGTTCCACCGGCAGAGAATAACAGATCTTCGATTTCTGGCTCTGGTCATTAGTGCTTTCGCTGACATCCGGCTATATTTAGCTCCGTTAAGAATGTCCTTTCTGAAAGCCTCACGCTGCACTGGAGCAGAAGTACGAACCTGCTCTGTGCATTCTGATGCAATGAGCTGAGTCAGTCGGCCCCCTTAGCTATGTTGTCAATACTAGTGATCAAGCCTGGCATTGATCTCTCTCTCTCTCTCTCTCTCTCTCTCTCTCTCTCTCTCTCTCTCTCTCTCTCACACACACACACACACACACACACACACACACACACAACAAGTGCAGAGGTTCCATATGCCAAAGTTTCAACCCAATACAGTCAGTTGTCTTAGTTGCTTAGCTGCTGCAACAGTTTAGCTCAGTGGTTCCAAAACTGGGAGGTGTGGTTCCCAGGGGAGCCATGGAAACCAGCCAGGGGAGCCACGGAGTGCCATGGAATCCTCTCGGAAAACAGTACAATGCCAATTGGCAGGCATCAACATAATGTAATGGGGAGCCGTGGCCAATGGTCACCAATGGTCAAGGGCGCCGCAGGTCGAAAAAGTTTGGGAGAGCCTGGCTTAGCTGCTGCAACACATCACGGAGAGCTTCAGTCTTTTCCATTCATTCCGTTTTCAACTGCTTGTCCTCCGTTGACGTAAAAGCCAAGGGATGCTTGATCCTTGGAGAAAAATGGTGGATGAGGGAAACATGTTTATCCCACAATATGGCACCAGGAGTGTGAAAGGCAGCGCGGATGAGCACTTGCAGGGTGTGAAATGAGAGGTCCACTGCATGGGGGTCTTAGTGTTCATGTGCAATGCATTTGCATGAAAGACCATGCATCTGCTCCTCCCTGCTCATGCACATGCAACAACATGAGAGATGATGTGTCCCTTCTCAGGGGATATGGCCATAGCTGAGTAGTAGGGTATCTGCTTTGCATGGCAGAAGGTCCCGGGTTCAGTTCCTAATGGCATCTCCCCTCCAGGTAGGGCTAAGAAAGACCACTGAGTTGGGTACCCCGGAGGAGCTGCTGCCAATCAGTGCAGTCAATGCTGGCTTAGCTGGGCCATTAGTCTGACTCAGTTAAAAGGCAGTGTCAGGTTCTCATTTGGGGCAGTAGTAGAGCACAGAAATTGCTGGCAGAAGGTTCCAGTTTCAATCCCTGGCATCTCCAGGGAGGGGTGGAACAAGCCCACTAGACAACTGCAGTTTGTTATTATAGACAGTGCTGAGTTAGATGCATCAATGGCCTGACTTCCTCAGTGGAAAGTAGCTTCCGATGACTATTCAGAGATTTAAGTACAGAGAAAGAGAATGTTAGAGTTGGAAGGGACCTTGGAGATCATCTAGCCTAACCCCCTGTTCAGTGCAGGCAACTGCTACATCATCCCTGATGCTAATAACATTTTAAAAAGGCCTCTGACCCCATGAAAGGAAAGGGACAAAAGAAGATCCTGTATATACCAGCAAACAGAGTTAAATAGATGTAGCTGGAGAATCTTAACAGTCTTCCCTCTTTTTATCTTTTATCTCTTTGCTACATATTTGCTAGTAATGTGCACTTAACGCTGGAACTCATTAGCTAGCTGCAGTTATGGGCCCAGGACACTCTGTGGGAACAATTCAAAAAGGAAAAGAGGAGTGGAAAGGGAAGTGTAGAGGACTGTTGGAGACACTCTAGCCCACCACTCTCCTCTCCTCCACACTCCCACTCCATCCCCCTCTTCCTTTTTGACACTGTAGCCCATCATTCTCCTCCACACTTCCTCTTCTGCTCCACACTTCCACTCCATTCCCCTCTTCCTTTTTGACACTCTGGGTTTGAACCCCTTGCCAAATGGAAGCTCTGAAGATCCAAGCATTTGTCCTACACGACATGTGGGGTTGCAAGGAACTTTTTCCCTTGTCCTTTTCAAATCCAGGGAACAGCAGGTGGAGGAGGATGAATGAGGAGCCCTGGAAATGTTGTGCAGAGGTGGGTGGTGATGACTTTCCCCTTGCTTGCCAACCTACTTTGTGGTTGAGCCACCCTAGAGACCAGCATCCTACTTCTGAAAGTGGACAACCCTGAGAACCGAATGTGAAGGTGGCACCCTCCTTGCCTATCAGTCGCTGCAGCTTGGATCCTGATATAGAGAATAGGCTGCCACACCACTCCTTGCCCCGGACAAGGAAATTGCAGTGCAAACCCTTTTTGATGCAACCGACAGACCGGTTTGAAATGCTGCTTTTCAAAAATGAGCATTAACACCTTGTTTTCTCTCTTTCTCTCTCTTTCCCCTCCCTCCATCCCCTTCTTCTCCTTCCGGGAAGCATCTTGGCCAAGACACCCTTCGCCCTACTTTGCTGAGTTTAGATAAATTTCCCTCCCCCCTCCCAGAGCACCGCTGCCCCCCCCACCGTCTCCCTCCACAGCTGAAAGTCATCAGGCCTAGCGAGGCCCCTTCTCCCACTTATACGGCTCATGAATATTTAACAGCATCTGCTCGGGAGGCGATAAAGCCTACCAATCCTTGACAAATATGGCCTAATCTTTTCAATTTCGGGGTGCAAATATTCCTTCTGAGTCCTGTTTGTCACCTAGATTAATGGCCGTGGGTCCCATAATCCATTGGTGCTAATTCAAGTGGTGACTACTGGGGATGTTTGGAGCCGGGAGGATGCCGGGAGACATAGGAAGGAGAGATTACCCATCAGAGGGTCCCCTGCAGCCTGGCTGTGTTGGGGTTAGCTCCCCCCCCCTCCGACCAACCTGCTGAATAATTGAGTAGGATTTTGCCCACCCCCCCTCAGGGGTGGGGGGAATGGACAGGGCAGGGGGTGCAAAAGAATGACAGGTAACTCGTCTACAAATTGCCTTCGTGTGCCTTCCTTCCCTTTTTCTGAACAGAAAACACAGCGAGATACCTTCTTTTTTTTTGCACCTCTACTGATGCTTCTGATACTCTCCTCCTCTGAATGAATGGTCTGGTTCCAAACCCAAGGCCTCAGACACCTGATCTCCACTGTCTGCATTTATTTTCTTTTAGGGGGCAGCAGCACTAATTTTTGAATGGGAATGGAGCAGAAAAGGAAGTATGGAGGAGAGGAGAGTGGTGGGCTAGAGTGTCTCTGATGGAGATGTGCTAGCCCACCACTCTCCTCTCCCCCACACTTCCTGTGGAGGAAAATAGCAAGTTTTCCTTACTTGTTTTCTCCACTTCATGCCCATGTTTTAGTTAAATCAATAAACAGTTCGAGAAATAAATAAATAAATAAATAACCCGCACATCAAGAATACATTTTTTTCTGGCCGTGTTTTATCAATTGGAATGGATGAGATCCCTTTTGTCCTCACAACAACCCTGTGAGGTAGGTGGGGCTGAGAGATCGTGACTGGCCCAAGGTCACCCAGGAAGCTTCATGGCTGAGCGGGGATTTGAACCTGGATCTTCTAGGTTAGTCCAACTCCCAAACCACTACACCATCCTGTCTCTCTTTTGCGGCTCTTCAGTATCTTTCTGGAGCTCTGGTGATGAGAACTGTACGTAGTATTCCAAATGTGGCTGCACCATCGATTTGTATAGCGGCATTATAATATTAGGAGTTTTATTTTCCATCTCTTTCCTAATGATCCTTAGCATGCCTTTTTCCACAGCTGCTGCACACTGGGTCGACCTCTGTTGCATGAGCCCCATTGAAATGAATGGGAACCTGCCCGAGATCATTGCTGCGGAGTTTCTCGGTAGATTGTATCTCCAGTGTTTATTTTAAAATATAAATAAATATTGATTTTTTCCCCCATCCGCACGCATACATAAACGGTGCAAGTTTCAATTAGAAGACGTTCTCCACTGTGCGTTGCTGAAATTCATTGGTATTTTGTTTTAAAGACAGAAGGATGGAAATCCTCTCTAATGTTAACAAACGGAAAACCTGATCAAGATTTTATTTTATTTTTTGGGGGGTAGGGAGAAAGGCAGTTAAAGCAAGAAAGATTTAAGATGACCCAAACAGGTTGATTCCTTGAGCTTTGATTCCATAGGGCCTTCCGCCCTCCGATAAATTCTTTTATCTATTTCCCTTGGCTGTGATTTCGCAACAATAATAACATAAATTCATCATCCCACAGAGGGGAAACTACAGAGGTGGTGAGCGCGGATTCTTGGCGTGAGCTCCTTGTTCCCTTTAGCAGGGAAAGCTTGGGGCAGATACATCTTCTAGGACTGCACAGTTATGATGAGGGGCTTTCAGATCCATAAGGACAGGGACCAATGTTGGAAAAGATTAGGCTGTCTCTGTGCAGGCGATCATTTCTGAAGAGCGATGGGAGCAGCTTCCCCCTTAATGTCAGCCTGGCGCTTGGCCTCATCCAGCATGAGCACAAACTGTACTGTACAGTACTAACATAGTGGGTGGGAGGGGGAGAAACTCACCGCCATTGATGCAAGGGTGTTAGACTCTAGCCCGCTATCTCTGAAGTCCCTACTCCCATGCTGATAGGATTACGGCCAAAATGGTACCCGCTAAGAAGACTGAGGTTTCTGGGTTAAACTCCAGAGGTTTGCAGAGGTTTGTCAATTAAAATAAAAATCCAAAAGGGGCAAAAAAAAATCCTTAAAAAGTTCTGCTTCCTAGGGAGTCTAAGGGTTAGAGAGAGAGAGAGAGAGAGAGAGAGAGAGAGAGAGAGAGAGAGAGAGAGAGAGAGAGAGCGCACAGAAGATTCCTAGAGAGGCATCACTCTTCCTGCTGATAGGAGTCAGGACCGAGAGAGGGAAAGAACATTAACTTTTACTGAAAACACTGCTGCCACATAAAAGAAAAGAAAGGACAGGTTTTAAACATACACACCCAGAAAGAGAACACATATGAAAAGAAGCTGGGAAGATCTGAACCAAAGAGAAAGAGAAACAGAACGTGTGAAAGGTAAGGCTGGTTTCTCAGCGCAGAGGACTCCAGTCATCCCTGTAGCCCAGTGCTTCTCAATTATTTTTTGTCATGCCCCCCCTAGGAGGGGCATGACAGTTCGCGCCCCCCGGTCACATGGTTTTGGGGGGTGCCGCCCCCGCCCCTTCGCGTCGCCCTCCGCACGCTCCGAGGCCGGCCCGGGAGCCGGCCTCGGAGCGTCCGGAACGGCCGGCGCTCCAGGGCCTTCTGAAGACCCAAGCGTCAATCCGGGTATTTTTCGTGTTTTCGCTCATGCGCAGACCGTTTTCGTCTCTGCGCATGGGCGAAAACACGAAAAATACCCGGATTGACGCTTGGGTCTTCAGAAGGCCCTGGAGCGCCGGCCGTTCCGGACGCTCCGAGGCCGGCTCCCGGGAGCCGGCCTCGGAGCGTGCGGAGGTGGTCGAGGTTAAACGGGCCCCCCTTGACAGAGCCTTGCGCCCCCCCTGGGGGGCGCGCCCCACTAATTGAGAACCGCTGCTGTAGCCCAACAGTGGGATCCAGGACACGCATACTCTGAAGGACGTCCAGTTGACACCACCAGGACTTACTGCATATTGCAGCATTTTGTCCCGGGACCCCTCTTGCCTCTCTACTACCAGGAAAGTGGTTGAGTGTCTAGTGGTCTGTATGTGAAATGGGGCCACCACAGACAAGGGCATGATTTCCACATATTTGGGAGACTCCCTATGTTTGTAAATTAAAAGAAAAAGGAAAGGAAATACACCCCCCCCCCAGCAATCTGTGGGCTGAGTATGCTCAGTGGCCTTCAAGAACCATGGAATGTGGAGGTATCCGGAGTAGCCAGGATGGTGTAGTGGTTTGGGAGTTGGACTTAGACCTGGAAGATCCAGGTTCAAATCCCCGCTCAGCCACAAAGCTCAGCCCCACCTACCTCACAGCCCCACCTACCTCACAGGGTTGTTGTGAGGACAAAAGGGGGAGGAACCATGTACACCACCTTGAGCTCCTTGGAGGAAGGGCGGTATAATAATAATAATAATAATAATAATAATAATAATAATAATAATAATAATACCGTATTGTCCCGAGTATAAGACGCACCTGATTATAAGACGCACCCTTAAAGTTGGGTGCTATTAAAAAAATGTAATTGAATCACTGGCATTAAATTGCAACAGCCTGATTATAAGACGCACCCCTAGTTTAAAAACTTAAATTAGGAGAAAAAAGTGAGTCTTATACTCAGACCAATACGGTATATGCAATAGCAGAAATGAGTGGGGCAGGGAATTGGCCTGCTTGAGCCAACTGGGCATTATGTTTTGTTGCAGGTCCTCTGTCTTGCCTGTGGCCTAAATCCTCATGGTAGGTTCTTCTCTCCAACAAGAAGAGAGAGAGAGAGGGGGGGGGGGGAGGCAAGGGGAAACTAACTGACACAATGCTGAAGTTGGTTCCTGGTTCCTAGGTCCTTGTTCATTGCAGAGACAAGAGAGGCGTAGACAGCAGCCTTCCCCCCCCCCCGTTCTAAGGAATAAATGTTTCATGCAATTGCACCCCAAAATAAAAGTGATATACTGTATAAAATTCTTAGTAGTAGTAGTAGTAGTAATGCTGATGATGATAACAATAATGATGAACAACAACAACAACAATAATAATAATAATAATAGACCATGGCAGAAAAATGAACATATGTATCACCGGCACCCAGTGTGGGTGGAACTGCTGCCTAAAACTCATGTGATAAATAATCCACAGAGATGTCTTTTGTTGGGCAACTGACTTGCCTACAGAAAACTGGAGCGGGCCTGTTCAGGATCAGGTCCCGTGGCCCCCCAATCCATTCGAAGCAAGCCTTTCACTGTAGCGTTCCAGAAAAGCAATTCTTTTCCTTTCCAGGAAAAAGAAAACTGGGGAGGGGAAAGGGGGGGGCTAAAGGCATAGTTTGGTTAGAGTTGCCACCCTGCCTCCCTTTTTCACCAAATCGAGGAAGTCCCCCCTCCCCCCAACACCCCCCCCCCCAAAAGCAGGCTTGCTTCCCTTTCTCCTCACCTTCTCTCCTTCCACTCCCCAGACCCTCCTCAGCCACAGTCCAATTTGCTGTCCATCGGCTCTGTCCCAGTTTGACAAACAACAGGTGATTTTGCTAATGAGGAATAAATGAGATCCATCGGATGAAAGAAGGGAAACAGCAGCTGGCGTGAGGGCTGGATGTGCAGGTTTTATTAAAAGAAGAGGTGGCCACATGGCTGGGATTAGAGGGCTCCGTTTGAGAACTCCCATCTCTCCAGACCCCCCCTGCCCCCACCCGCGATCAAGCACCCGCTTCTCTCTCTCTCCCTCCCTTCCCATCCCTTAGCTGGAACATTTTCCAATCAGCAAATTACTGACTGGAGAGTCTGGGAAGCTCCCAGGCCATGCATACAAAATGCGGCCCCTTGGACGAGGCTGAAGCTGTGTGTGTGTGTGTGTGTGTGTGTGTGTGATGCAGCAGGAAGGTTCGGGATGTGCATGGTGTTGTTGTGTGTCCTGCATGCCCTAGTGAGGCCAAACTAAACAAAGAGAGTTGTGAGACAGGAAAAACGCTTTCATAGGTGTTATCCGAAATGTCCTTGTTATGTTGGGCCTTATCCTGAGCCTGTCCAACTTGCAAGGAGAGTCAAAGCAATGCCGGGTGGGAAATCACTGTGCAGAGTGAACGACAGGTGCTTGCATAGGGCTATATAATTAAAATGACCTGATTGAGAGGGAGGTGGTTTTCTTTTCTGGGGAACAGATGTGGTCTACAGAAGAGGCCCACTGTCAGGTTCCAATCAGAATCAGGTCGGTTCTCTCTTGGCTGCAAGGCAGATCCTCTCATGGCTTTATTTACATCCTCCCTCCAAGGAGCTCAGGAGGGTGATTACAGTTCTCCCTTCCCTCCAGTTCAACCTCACAACGACCCTGTGAGGTAGGTTAGGTCGAGAGATTGTGACCGGGCCAGTGAGCTTCAGGCTAACTGGAGCCTGGAAAGGATAAGTGCCTACCCAACCCATCATTACTCAATGGATCAAAGAATGCACAAATAGTCTCAAACTTTCATGACCCAGGTATTCTAAAGTCAAAGTTCCCGGGTTTTCTGCCATGGCATAAAATAAATTAAAAGAAATGTTAATAATCCCAACGTTTCGTTTGCAAATCTTTGGCAAACCTTTTCGAGGGAAAACTCTCAGAGAAGAGAAGAGAAAATCTCTCTGAGGGAGCCTAGAGCTTGGTGGTGCTTTAGATGGGACAGAAAAGCAGTGTAGACCAGGCGTTCCCAACCTGTGGTACTAGTACCACCAGTGGTACTTTGGCCGACTGCTGGTGGTACTCAGACCGCTGGACTACTGAAACCGATGCGGCGCTTTTGGCGGTGTGTTTTTGGCCGAGCCTCTCAGGAACACTGAAAAGGGCCCTCCCACCTGCCCAGAGCCTCCTCCCTGCATTTTTTGGCCTCTGAAAACCTGAAAACCCGGACGTAACTGGTGATGATTTCATCGCCAGTCAATTCTGGTGGTACTGAGAAGGAGAGTGGCACTGGAGGTGGTTGGGAACCCCTGGCATAGACTGCAAGCAAGCAAGCAGACTCCATGCACATTTACCTGGGAGGAAATCCCATTTAATTCAGCAGAGCTTCCTTCTGAGTAATTATGGCTAAGATTGCACTCAGAAGTGCAGAATTTTTGGTCAAACATCTCAGAAAGAAAGGAAGAATGATCCTGATAATAAAAGATGAGAAAAGGGATGAGATGGAAGGAAAAAAAGGAATGAAAGATGGAAAGAGTGTCAGGGTGTTCAGACAGATTTGATGGGGACGGCATTTCATCCTTGCAACAAAGTGAATGGAATGCAAATGTAATGCCAGCTCCTCACCTGATGTATCCTCAATGCCACAGAGTCTTGCCTTATCGGCACTTGTCAATGTGTTCAACTCCAGGTATGTGGCAGGTCTGACTGGTAATGAGGTGAGTGGCGGTGGGGTGAGATGGGGTGCTGTAAAGTGAAGGAGAGGCCAGCGGGTGGCGCAGTGGGTTAAACCGCTGAACCATGAGCTGTCGATTGAAAGGTCGGCA
Organism: Plestiodon gilberti rubricaudatus; assembly: GCA_026170595.1. NCBI lineage: Eukaryota > Metazoa > Chordata > Lepidosauria > Squamata > Scincidae > Plestiodon > Plestiodon gilberti. The sequence goes on from JANXHW010000008.1 coordinate 38,072,217, forward strand.
GTTCGAATCCGCGACGGGGTGAGCTCTCGTTGCTTGGCCAGCTCCTGCCAACCTAGCAGTTCCAAAGCATGTCAATGCAAGTAGATAAATAGGTACCGCTTGCGGGAAGGTAAACAGCGCTCCGTGTTCCAGCTGCATGCTACGCGCTGCGGCAAGGAGAGTCATGCCGGCCACATGACCACGGAGGCGTCTTCGGACAACGCTGGCTCTTCGGCTTTGAAACGGAGATGAGCACCACACCCTAGAGTCGGACATGACTGGACTTAATTGTCAGGGGATACCTTTACCTTTTTAAAGTGAAGGAGGAGGAGAAGGAAAAAGAGGGAGAGGGGAGACGCTCACCTAATGGTGAGAGAGTCTCACATTAGACTTCTAAGCTTGCTCATAGAATCATGGAGTTGGAAGGGATCTTGGAGGTCATCTAGTCTAACCTCTTGCTCAGCGCAGGTAGCTGCTACAGCACCATCTGCTGTAGCATTCCATCTGCTTGCAGCTCCCTTTTCCACCCAGTGGCCCCTGGTGGTATAACATGTACAAGGCCAGCTCACCCATGAGATTATAATTAAAATGTTTGACGATGTAAAATGAAGCAATACTGTGCTACCCTTTGGCACACGGGTTTCTTTTTTTTTTTGTCTTGGATTTACTCGACTCGTGTTCTGTAAATGTGACATTCAAAATCAAAGTGAGTTTTATTTTTTTTTTTTAAAAAAAAAGCACATTCACACTGCTGTGGGCAGAGTAAACTAAGGCCTGAGGGGCCATATCCGACCCATGAGTTCCTCCAATTAATCTCTCTGGCTACTCCACACCCACAGTCTATACAACCCAGCCCTCTATGCTTCTCCTTTGCCTGGCAATAGTGGTGCTGTCCACCGAAATGTAGCAGTCTCTTTCCCAGACCCAGCATCGGTGTGTGAGTGTGTGGAAGGAGGTCACAGGTTCGTGACAATGGACCGGCTATGTCCAAGCTGAGCCCAAGCAAGTGTGTGTCCAGTTTGGCTGTAGTGCAGATCCAAAGGACTGGCTATGTCCGAGCTGAGCCCAAGCAAGTGTGTGTCCAGTTTGGCAGTAGTGCAGGTCCAAAGGACTGGCTATGTCCGAGCTGAGCCCAAGCAAGTGTGTGTCCAGTTTGGCAGTAGTGCAGGTCCAAAGGACTGGCTATGTCCGAGCTGAGCACAAGCGTGTGTCCAGTTTGGCAGTAGTGCAGGTCCAAAGGACTGGCTATGTCCGAGCTGAGCACAAGCAAGTGTGTGTCCAGTTTGGCAGTAGTGCAGGTCCAAAACAACTGACTGTAAACAAGAAAGAGCACCAGAAAGGAAAATGCTCTATTACACTAGACAACATGAAATTGGCCCTGAAATGGAAAGCGTTCATCTTTACAAATTCCGACGTTCTGAAAACGAAAATGACACTACAATCTGTCGATGGGCTCTAGTTTTGGAGAAGCAGGCCGCATTGCGTACATAGGTGTTGTAAGTGCCGTCAGACATTTACCAGTACATGTTTATGGAACTGTCTAGTGCGGATCTCTCACAAAACGTAGCCGATTTTTTTGCATGTTCCTTGACTGTCATATTCATGTTCAGCACCTCCAAATCTATAAGAAATGAGTCATTTAATCTTGGGGGCATGACCTTTGTGAACATTTGTTGTCCAGTGTTATCCTCCCCTGAAGGGGAAAAAAATTTAAAAAGGAAACTGAACATTGTGTGTTCAAGACAAGAATGAGACAAGAATCATTTCTGTCCGTTGTGTTTCCTTTTCACAGAGCTGGAATCAAAATAATGGCGTTCATTCTTGGGACAAGTTTGCATTTGGGCTCTCTGTACCATTTCCATATCCTAATCTGCTTGCTCCTTCCTGGCGTAATGACACAACCTGGCTGGAAGATGCTGGCCCTTGTGCTCTGCCAGTGGTGATGGGGAGGACTGGGTTGATAGCAATGAATGATTATTTGAGGAATTTATCTCTCTCCTCTTGACAATGGCAGGAGAGCCCCCCCTCCCCCTCCCTACTGCTTTCAATGCTTTTTTTTCCTGGAGTGGGCTTGAATAGAACTTTCCTAATTAGCAAATCACATCTGACTTTTCATTTCCTTTGACAGAGAGAAACCCTATTCTTCGAAGGTTTCGTTTAATTGGCTTGGAGAACCTGGACCGGAATCCAAACTTGTCTCTTTCTTTCCCTTGCCTGGACACTTTATGTTTCAGTTCCAAGCTTCTAGTCCTTATTTTTCTTAACACCTTTGTATTTTTGGATCTTACTTTCAATCCTTGTCAATTCCATACAAGCCGTGACATGCATCCACGTATATCTTTCCTGGGATGGTTAAAAAAAAATAAAAACATAAAGCATGAAGAGTAATAATCATCAATGGGAGGGTGCATCAGTGCGTACTCAGAATGCCGTTCCTTCATCATATTCAGTCCATATTGGTTAAGGCTGCAATCTTATACACACTTACCTGGGAGTAATCCTCATTGAACATAATGGTACTTCTGAGTAAGCATGTCTAGGCTTGTGATGTAACTCCCTCCATGATCTCAGAGGGTGTGGATCTGTAACTGCTGTCTTTTCAGAAATCTTTTTCCCATGTTGATTGCATTGGCAGCTTCAGAGAACTATTCCCTCAAAGTGAGTGAAGGAAAAAAATAATAATTAGGATTCACACGACACCACAATATTTCCTGCTGGACGAGCGCTCTCCCTCAAACTGTGAACAGCCAATGCTGTATGGGGATGGTATGAATACTGAGGTTTAATTTTTGATTGATTCTTAGGCTCCTATGGTCTGGGATGAATGGACCTACAGGCATGACCCCTCCCACCCTGACCTGGGATGGCTCATCTGTGAGGCCGACTGAGACTGTTGCCTCATGTGGTACATTGGTGGTGGTGGTGGTGGTGGTGGTGGTGGTGGGGAGTTCATTTCCAACACTGCTTCTCTTCCTATTCCTGCTCCTTGGGAATGAAAAGGAAGAGGAGACTGGAGTGAAAGAGGAAATGTGGAGGAAAGGTGAAGAGAGGAGTGGGCTAGAACAGGGGTTCTCATCCCCGTCCTGGCCGAGTACCACGTTTGGCGTCACTCTCCTGCTGCATACCACCGAAAGTGACTGGCGATCATTGCCAGTTACTTCTGGGTTTTCAGAGGCCAGAAAACGCAGGTAGGAGTCTCGGCAGGTGGGGGGGGCCTTCTCAGTGTTCCTGAGAGACTCGGCCAAAGGCAGGAGCCTCTCCGGAGTGAAAACGCACTGACAAAAGCGCTGCATCCTGTGGTCTGCATCCCGAGCAGGATTCCCATGGTCTGATGGTCTGAGTACTACCAGCAGTCTTCCGAAGTACCACTGGTGGTACTAATACCACTGGTTGAGAACCCCTGGGCTAGGACATTAAACAGTCTAGCCCACCACTCTCCTTTCCTCTCCTCTAGTGAAAGAAGTGATGGTTGGCAAATTTGTGATTTTTGACAATAGTCTCAGATACTGGGACATCTTGATCTGGAACTTCCTGTGTGTGTTCTGTGCTCCCACCAAATTCTCTCTCTCTCTCTCTCTCTCTCTCTCTCTCTCTCTCTCTCTCTCTCTCTCTCTCTCTCTCACACACACACACACACACACACACACACACACACACACACACACACACACACCATTTTATCATAATTAATCATTTCATACACTCCTGGGGAAAAAAACCATAGAGATTATTGAAAGAAAGTGGGGGGAGAGAAGAACCGTTTTTAAAACAACAGAGTCAAAACTTCAGAAAAGTTGGGTTCATTGGGTGAAAGTTTTAACTGTGGTAGAAGTGAAATTAACACACACACACACACACACACACACACACACACACACACACACACACACACACACACACACCACTTTCAATCTCCACCGGTGTTTCGGGGTCAACCCACCTCCCCCTGCCGAGCCTGCTCAAAAGCGACTCCATTTCATTATCATTCCGTCAAGCAATTAAATGTAGTATTATCTTATTTATTTTGGCTTGCCTCCTTTCCAGTCCCCTGCTGTAAATTAAATGATTGCCGAGTTAGATTAACAGAAAGCATATGTGGAAATTACCTTTTAATTTCTTAATTACATTGCACTCACCTGCAGCTCAACCCGCCTTTCTGGAAGAGTGTGATGTTAATTTCCATTGATATATTATCTTCATTCGACAAATTACACTCCTGTTAAAGAGAGAGCGAGCGCGTAGGAATTCATGGCTTCCGATCTTGTGTGAATGTGATGGGGCTCTCCTTAGCTTCATGTCCAGAAGGGACACCTGTGGAAAGGTGGCCATTAAGCTTGATCCAATACAGGCTGCAATCCTATACACACTTACCTGGGAGTAAGGCGGGTGGCGCAGCGGGTTAAACCGCTGAACCATAAGCTGTCGATCGAAAGGTCGGCAGTTCGATTCCCGCGACGGGGTGAGCGCTCGTTGCTTGGCCAGCTCCTGCCAACCTAGCAGTTCCAAAGCATGTCAATGCGAGTAGATAAATAGGTACCGCTTGCGGGAAGGTAAACGGCGCTCCGTGTTCCAGCTGCATGCTACACGCTGCGGCAAGGAGAGTCATGCTGGCCACATGACCACGGAGGCGTCTTCGGACAACGCTGGCTCTTCGGCTTTGAAATGGAGATGAGCACCACACCCTAGAGTCGGACACGACTGGACTTAATTGTCAGGGGATACCTTTACCTTTACCTTTAAGGCCCATTGAACTCAATGGGCCATACTGCTGAGGATTGTCGATTGTGCATAGACTGCATAGGATTCTGTTGGTTTGCATTCCCTCCTGTAACTCAGCTTAGGTATTTTGCAGCTGAAACAATTGCATATGTTTTCCCTGCCCCCCCCTCCATCTCCATCCTCCTTCCTGCATTCTGTTGTCTCCTTTGCACCAATATCTAGATCAGCAATTTTCAATCGGTGTGCCGTAAATGGTCTGCAGGTGTGCTGCGGCAGATTGGGGGAGGGTAATTTACCTGAGTGCTGCATGACAGTGTGAGCTACCGTCTTTGGCCCCAGCTTGTGCCAACCTAGCAGTTCGAAAGCAAGAAATTGGAAGTAGATAAATAGGTACCGCTGCGGCGGGAAGGTAACAGCATCCCGTTAGTAATGCCGGCCACATAACCATGGAAGCGTCTTCGTACAGCGTTGGCTCTTCAGCTTTGAAATGGAGATGAGCACTTCCCCTAGAGTTGGTAATGACTAGTTTTCGAGAGAGGGGAACTTTTACCTTTACCTTTAATTTATCAATATTGTCATTGGGGTTGTGAGCCCCCCCCCCCACTAACAGCCTGGTGTGCCTTGTCAATTGTCAAAAAACCGATGGTGTGCCCTGAAAATTTTAGCACCCTGTCAGAGTGCCGTGAGATGAAAAAGGTTGAAAACAGCTGATCTAGATTGTAAGCTCTTTGGGGCAGAGCACTACCCTTTCACTCTATGTAAAGTGCTTGATGATGCTATGTAAATAATAATATAATATAATGTGTGCAGCCTGTTTCTGTTGTACAAGCCCATTCCTCTAGTGTTAATTTGTTGCTAGCTGCCCTGTGCTTGTAGGATAGGGTGGGATACAAATGAATATTTTGCTTTTAAATGAGACCAGGATTCAGATTGTTCAAAAAGCAAGTCAAAGCGATACACTGCATCTTGAGTTTATGGTGCTACTCAGGTCAGTGGTTGTGCTTACAGCCTCTTGAATTTGTCTCATTGTGCTATGCTATCTAAGTGTGAGAGAGGAATGACACAGTCTCCTTATGTCTCATCTGCCTTTCCATTTGCATTATAATCCTCCCCAACCATCATTTGTTCCCTTCCACTGTTGCTGGAGAGGGAGGGTGGAAAAGCTGAAGCTTCATCGAGGCAGGTCAATATACAGACACTGAGCTACCTCTTAATGGATGTTGTTACTCGCTTAGGTATGGATACCTGTGTGTTTTTCTCTGTGGAGATAATGGCAGTTCAGGACATAATAAGAGCTCTGATGGATCAGGTCCAAGGCCCATTGAATCCAGCATCTTCTTTCCCCACAATGGTCAACCAGTTGCCCTTGGGAAACCCATGAGCAGGAGATGAAGGGCAGACCCCTCTCCCACCATTGCCCTCCCCCATCTTCAAAGCAGTGGGTAGGGTTTTTGAATTGGTAAGCCATGAAACCATGCAAGATCTTGACCCTATGGCACTCTGCCCTGTTTATCATTTGGTGCTCCTTACAAAGCTTAATGAGCGAACTCAGGAAGATAGTGGAGGACAGGAAGGCCTGGCGGGATATGGTTCATGGGATCACGAAGGGTCGGACACGACTTAACGACTGAACAACAACAACATAAAGCTTAGGGGGAATACATCAAAAATCTTGGGCCAGTGTCGCTGTCCATGGTGCTGAAAGTTTTGTCTCGGCCACCCATTGTCGGCATGCAACTCTGGCACAGGGCAGTGTAGGATGAAAAGTTATTGCGATTCTCAGCCCACCAGATGTCGGTGGCTGGATTTGGCCTGTTGAATATCCAAGGACCTGGGATATTTACAGACATTTCCTTAAAATGTGTGCTGTTCAAAGTTTCGTCATTCATTTTTGTTCTAATGCCTCAGCCCTCCATAGCTGGGACCATCGGGAGAGTGTCTTGGCTCCTATATACTCAGGGTCAGTTCTTTTCCTCCAACAGACTTCACGATTGTCTCTGCACTGGTGATAAAATCCCCAGTGGCTTTGCAGAGCAGATGCCACAGACGGGACTGAGGACAGCAATGGAGGATTGGAGAAAGCCGCCAGGGTTCGTGTGCGCAAAAGCTCGGTAATTATATGGCCTTCAAATTATTTTTTTATTATGATTATGATTTCAAAACTAAAGCTGTCTCTCCTTCGCAGCAGGGAGTCACATTTTACTTTAATTGCCTGTGTTTGAATCCATTTAGGCTCAATTATCACTTTTCCATAGGTGTGACTAAGTGGCGACATCTCTTTTTCAAGCATTGATGCCCCTCCCTGTTTTTTTTTTTTTCCTCCGGGGCACCCAGCATGTCCAGGCAGAGTCTGGCGTCTGTGTGGTTTCTTCTGTCTAAGCTGGCTAGAGGGAACCTTCTCCTCTGCTAGAAAACCAAAAAGCAGCAGTTGCATAAGCTTTGCCCTTTCTGATTTGGGGACATGGAGCCAGGGAAGGAGGCATCATAACAAGCCCATCCAACATTTATTTATTTAATTCTGTATTTCTATACCGCCTTTCTGATCCTCAGATGGCTCTTCAGATGTTACTCAAGGTGGTTTACATAGGCAGGCTTGTCTAGACCCGATAAAGATCTTTACAATATTGTTCTATGAAGAACCCTTCCACGCCAGATGTTTTCCTTCCACAGTGTAGTCATCTTCACTTAACTGAGGAACACAAGCCTTGAGCTTTCCGCAGGCAGCCACAAATCATGCCAACCAGGGGATCCTCTAGTTGTTATCACTGTCACTGACATTCTCAGCATTACAGTCCGTTCTCTCACCATGGCACGCAACAGCGACTCCTCTCTGCCACCGAGGGTCATGACAGCTTATCAGTGACTTCCTGGTCTCCCAGCACAAAAATGGGCTGCTCCTGCTTTGCTTCTGGCAGTCTTCAGGCAGTTCAACCTCAGGATCACGCCTCCTGCCATGAGACGGATGGCCAAGCAGATAGGGCTGGACTCTCTTGTTACATAACCCCAATGGAGCAGCAATGTTCAAACTTTTTCATCGACACAGCACACTGACAAGGCGCTAACATTGCCAAGCCACACCATCAGTTTTTTGACAATTGACAAGGCACACCTGCAGATCATTTGCAGCACACCAATGTGCCATGGCATACTGGAAATTGCTGCAATGGAGATAGTCACCTCCAGCTGTGGATTAGCAAGGAATGCTCACAGGTTACAAGTCAGGCTGACTGTATGCAACCTCCGGGTTTTAGAGGGAGCCCATCTCTGTATGCCAGGTGCAAGGGAGTGGCGACAGGATACAGGTATCTTGTTGTCTTGTGTGCTCTGAGGTCTCAGGTGGGGCCACTGTGAGATACTGGAAGCTGGACTAGATGAGCCTTTGGCCTGATCCAGCAGGGCTCTTTTTAGGTTCTTATGTTCTTAAACGTAAGAAGCTAAAGCGGCCACCTGTTGAGTCTGCTCATTGGTCCTTCTAACATGGTATTGTGAACACTGACTGGCAGCAGAACAGCAGAGATTTTTCCCAGCCCCATCTGGAGATGCTTCCAGGGACTGAGCCTGTAACTTTCTGCATGAAGGTTACTTGCCTACTGAGCTGTGGATGCCCCCCAGTGAACAAATGAAGTTGCATTCTGTTGGGTCTAGCCACTGAGCTTGCTAAGCAGTGTGAACACGGCCTGGCAGCAGCCGATCTCCAGGGTTCCAGACGAGGATCCTTCCCAGGCTTACTCGGAGATGCTGCCAGGCCTTCAACGAGCCTGGTACTCTACCATGCCATGATAAATGCATGTGGGGATGGGGACGGGGCAGGACCGGGTTGCTGCTCCGCCCAGGTGGCCTTGCCCTGCTTCTACTGTACCCAGGGCTGTGATGGCTACAACCCCCTCCAAACACTCTGCACCCAATGCTGATTAGATCGCTGTCGCCAGGGACCCCGGAGGTTAATTGCCAGCTTCTTTGTGTCCCGCCCGGCAAGGAGCCCCAGCGTGGTTCGGGGCGGGATTATTCTTGGGCTTTGAGCGCAGCCGTGTCTTGTCTCGCCCAGCAAAAGAGGAGTGCTTAACAAGTATTAAGAGACACAAATAATTCTCCCTTTCTCCCCAGCCTTTTCTTTTCTCTCTTTCACTGGCCTTGTAAATCCTGCTTAGTGTCCCTGAATAGGCCAATGGACTAACGCTGCACCTTTATTCAGGGCCAAAGTGGCTGAGGATTACCTCCTCCCCCCCACCCCACCCTCATGTTTTCTTGCTCTGCATTTGTTCTCGGAAGAAGAGAGTAAGGAAGGCTTAAGGGGGGCAGGAGGGGGGTTCCCCATTTAAGGGGATCTCGGCCTATTCACGGCAACTTGTCCGGAGCCTGGCGGCTTTTGTTCCACTGCCATTCTTCAGATGATTTCTTCACTCCAGTAAAAGCACTTTAATTCCTTTTTAGATACCGAGATTCCGTCCACCTCCTGTCCTGTGTGTGTCCCCCCCATCCTGATCCACCCCCTGCTACCTCCTCACCCCCCTTCCCACTCCTCGCTCACTTTCTCAGTCTCTTTAGCAAGGGTCTTCCTCCAAAACCGCCAACAAAGCCACGGAACGAAAGAAAGGAAAGAAAGAAACCTGCGACCTGAAGGAATCGCCTCTGGGGAGGTGGGCGTGTTCATGCAAATCGAGCTTGGCTTCGACTCAAGAAGAGGTTAGACCTCATGCCCCGTTTGCAGTTCAGCGGTGTAACTTGTGCGCATGGTTGGGTAGTGTTTGCAGGCCCCAGCCTGTATGGATGTTGAGTCTTCTCATGCAAAACCGCTTGACATGGTTGTCAGGGCCCCCGAGAAAGAGGGTGGGTCTTGGGCTCCTGCATGTCACCGGGGTCCCTGCCGTTATAGGCTCAGCAGTCTATATAGGGCGTCGCAGGCCACGCCCATGTGGCTTCTCCCTCTTCCTCCCCTGGGCCTCAGAGCAAAGGCAGGGAGGGGATTGACAGCACCCTACTCCTACGTCGCCTCTGGGCCTTCTCCAGCCTCCCAGGGCTCTGGAGTCTCTCTTGCAGGCAGCCTCCAGCCCCTTCTCATCCCTGGCCCACTCCTTATATTTTCCTGGCCTTGGCTGGTTCCTCCTCCCCTTCCTGGTTGCCCCCCTGCCTGCCTGGTCATCCTCTGTGCCCTATGCCATCTCCCAGGGGACGGGAAGGCTCCTGCAGGTACCTGCAAGGTGGGCAGGTACACACTGCTCAACTGGCCAATAGCCCACTCCTGGCCCAGCTGAAGCTTGCTGCAGTTTATTTAAAGTTAAACTCTCTCTCTCTCTCTCTCTCTCTCTCTCTCTCTCTCTCTCTCTCTCTCACACACACACACACACACACACACACACACACACACACTTTGATATTTCTGCTGTTGTCTGTGAACCTAACGTAAATAAAAGGTTACGTTCTGAGCCCTCCTCCCAAGAGAATAGCTAGAAGTCTGGGTCTACCTTTTAAAATAGCCTTTCAGGACTGGCCAACTTGGCCCCATTTCCCCTTGGAGGGGACGGACCTTTTTTTAGTACTGAATTTGGATTGGCTAAGCACAGAACATCTATCGATCTATCGTTTGATCAAGTGAGCGAGCGGCACAACTAGACGTAACTGGGGAAGAACATGCAACATGTTTAGGGGGCTACATACAGGTGATGAACCCCATGCATGGTCCATTTCCATACTTTTGATTCCTGCTCTGGCTCCATCTGAACTCTGGCACAGGCATTTCCTTCTCACACATGTTGTTAAATGAACACAAATGTGGGAGGGAGCAGAACTGGGTCTGCTGGTCACATCCCCCAATGTGCCTGCTAGCCATGCTCCCTGGGGTCCATGTGTTAGTGTGAAAAGAAGCATATGTGTAGAAGCTCAGGAATGGGGCCAGTGGTTGCATTGGGTGTGGCCGTTAGGCATGGTCTGACTTCTCCTCCCCTGTTTGTTCAGTATATACATTGGGATGGTTGGAAGCATCTGTACAAGACTAATGAGCTGGACAATTTGGAGAACTCCATGGAATGCTCTCCTCTACATTTTGCACATCCATGCATCCAAGAGAACTGACAGCTGCTCTCTTGCACAGCTCAAGAGCACTGGCAGGTGCTCTCTTGCACTTTGCTTCTGCCACATCTGACTGGCCCCTTGCAGAGTCAAAACAAGAGAGTTGATGTGATCTAATAAGTTTGTCCTCCCATATGACAACGAGAAGGAAGCAGAGCATCAGTCTTCAGGGGGTAGGTCAGGACCCAGAAGTGGGTCGCTACCCAAACTCAGGTGAGTTGCAGCAGTGCTGTTGCTGCCATTTTGTTTTGAGGCTCAGGACTGCACAATTTGGACAGTAGCAGGGTTGGAGGGGTGGTGGTCCTAGGTGAGATAAATCCCACCAAAGATTTTGGCTTTGGAGGGGCTGCTTTAGCCACGACCCCAACCTTCAGTGGGCTTCTGATAGCACCTGGCCTGGATGCCATTCAAAGGGGATTGGACAGATTGATGGAGGAAGGTTACAAGTCATGGTGACTGTATGCAACCTCCTGGTTTTAGAAGTAGGTTTTCTCTGCATGCCAGTTGCAAGGGAGTGGCAACGTGATATAGTTATCTTGCTGTCTTGTGTGCTCCCTGAGGCATCTGGTGGGCCACTGTGTGAGATACAGGAAGCTGGACTAGAGGGGCCCTTGGCCTGATCCAGCAGGGCTCTTCTTATTATGTTAAGTTAAAGACCACCACTCCTCTCTCCTTCACACTTCCTCTTCTGCTCTGTTCCCCTTTTTGAACCCAGGGCATGGAAGGAGGAGTGATGTTGTATTGCAATCAAGATGGTGTATTGCAATCAGGATACAGGATGGTGTAGTGGTTTGGGAGTTGGACGTAGACCTGGAAGAGCCAGGTTCAAATCCCCGCTCAGCCACGAAGCTTCCTGGGTGACCTTGGGCCAGTCACTATCTCTCAGCCCCACCTACCTCACAGGGTTGTTGTGAGGACAAAAAGGAGGGGAGGAAATATGTACACCACTCTGAGCTCCTTGGAGGAAGGGCGGTATAAAAATGTGAAAAATAAAATAAATAAATAAAAATATTGTCATGTCTCCCTCTTCTCTCACAATTACGTCCAGCTTGAATTTCTCCCGGTCTTCTCCCGGCGTGTTGTTTGAGATCTTTAATGAGCCTGGAGCCTTGAACGACTCCATCAAATATTGTGCAAATACTGCTTGCGTCGGGCAATTCACTCCAGAGTCCCCCCCCCCTCCTCGGCTTGTCCTCACCTTCTGCCTTTTTGTCCACAACCTCTTTTTGTGCTCGACACCCGACTCCTGGTCCTACGTTTCACTTCTCGCTAAAGCTGCACAGCAATGACAGGCTCAGATGCGGAGGAATTGGGGGTGGGGGCTGTGGCATGGGGGGGAGAAAGAGTATGTTTGACAACAAATAAAGGACTGTGCAGTTAAACCCATCCACAGCTTCCCCCAACATGGCAGTGTTTGCTCTGCAAACAGTGCTAATTCAACTACGTCCCTCGTTTGGATTCAGCTGGTGACAGCAAACCTTGCCTCTTCTTCCATCCCCAAAGCCCTGGCTCCCAGACCTGTCAATCACACCGGGCACTTCCCCCATGCACTCTCCAGAAAAAAGGCTGGATGGAATCAGGCAATTGCAGAATCAGGGCCAGCTCTGTCTCCAGCATCGGTTGAGGGAGGCTGGGTGGGTGCAAAGTGAGGGCTACTGGGAAACATGCCAAGGGTCTTGAGCCACTCAAGGGCTCACTGTTTGTCGGGCCAATCCCTGAGGCAGTGAGGGTTCACTGCTCCCCACCATCGTCCAGTAAGCCAGACCCTACGAGGACGCTTACTGGCCAATGGTGTGGTGGTAGCAATAGTAGATGGTTGGTTGTCTTTGTCCCAATGCCCTTTTACAATTCTGAGATGTCCTGTCCCCCAGTGCTACAGGGGGAGCAAAGTGGTGTGGAGAGAAAGAGGGGTGACCCAGTAATGCTTCTTGTGACTGTTGTCTCTTATCCTGCCTCCTGATAAGCCTCCCTATTGGGTGCCCGGTTGAGAAAGCTAACCAAGAACTGGGGAGTGAATGATGAAAGTCCCTGTATGTGGCAGAATGGGGAATTCACATGTCATTGGGGGAGGGGCTCAAGACCCCCCCCCCAAGAGCTGCAGCTGCCACTGGGGGAGGTGGTGAATGAGTTCAACTGCACAGTCCTTATTGTTGTCCAACTTTCTTTTTCTCCCAACCCAAACTGAGAGGAGGAGGATCCCAGAATCCTCTGCAATATCTCCGAGGATTCTGGGATAGCGTCCCGGCTTTGGTCATCCTGGAAGAAGAATGTTATTATTTCATTGATGTGTTTATTTATTAAAAAAATATCCTAGCCACCTTCCTCACCAGGATTCAAGGCCGCTGCAAACAAGCAAAAATGCAGAACATCATAAAACGGCGACAGCAGAAATAGTGGTGGTAAAGACAATATACCATGAAAACGAGAAAACGGGAAGCCATTTTTTTTTCTCAGCAGTGTGGAGGCACTGATGGAGGGATTGTAGCTCCGTGAGTGTCTGCTTTGCATAGGGAAGGTCGTAGGTTCCATCCCTGGCAGCCTCTCTAGGAAGGACAGAGGAAAAATTCCTGTCTGACACCCTGAAGAAGTGTTGACAGGGAGGGTCTGACTCATTTCAAGGCAAAACTGCAATGCCCTACCTAAACCGAAAGGACTTCATTATGCACTAAAATGCTGGCAGAACAAAAGATGCCAGGCACTTCACAGAGGACTACAAGGAATCCTACAGAACAGGGGTCCCACCACCACAGAGATCTTGTCAGGTGCCATCATCTCCTCCTATTCATCTTCCTGCTTCCCAGATTCCGAAAGAAAGTGGGGAACGGAATGGAAGAGGAAGTGTGGAGGAGTGTGTCTCCAGTGCTCTAGCCGGTCATTCTCCTCTCCTCCACACTTCCTCTGTTACTTCCTTTTTAAATCCAGGGAGCAGGAGGAGGAGAGGCAACAGGGATGAGAGGATGGAGGTGGGCAGCTGGTACCCCCTGTCTTTGCACCAGCTTAGACTGCCTCCTGAATGGTCCAGTCCTGGGCCGCTATCTCCTCCAGGGGCTGGAACCCAACTAGCGGAGACTTGACCCACTGTGGTTCCCCCTATACATTGAGAACGAAGAGGGATTCCTTCCAGGGCATGTGGCAAGGTTTCCTTGCAGGCCTGAGCTCCAGCACCTCTCTTGGGAGGAATCAAAGACTCCCTTGAAAACACTCGGAGAAGAGCACAGTCCCAAAATGAAACGGCCCAAAATGTATAGCTTATGGTGGTGCTTCTCCGACCTCTGCCAACTCTCCACCTTATGCCACCTATCCATTCGCTTTTTATCACCGCTCTTGGTTTTTGTGTGTGTGTCTGGAGTGGGCAGATGGGTGTCCCCAAGAGTCAAATGGCTCATTGGCCCCGCAGTTCAGGCCACGACCAGCTTCAGCTGCCACGTCAATTCAGCCTCCAGCTTGCGTCGTCTCTCTGTCATTGTCTCCCCCGAACCTTCTGTCACCGTCTTTGGGGTTCTCAGGCTCCAAACCCATTTGGCAGAGGGAAGAACGGACCCCTCCGGAGACGGTGGTACAGGCCGTCCGCAAGCCATCCTTCTGGCTAGGTTAGGGAAGGCAGACTTGCAGGAGGGGAGGAGAGGGCTTGCCGAGGGGGTGTGTGCATGCTCCTGTACGCGTGTGAGTGTGTGTCAGAACACATAAATCAAGCACTACAGCCTGGCCATTTAACACACACTTCTCCTTCGAGTTGTCAGTGAAACCGTTAATTAATTAGCTAATCCCACAATGAAGTGGATTCTAAATGGATCGCCCCTCCCTTCCCCCTATTTAGGTAATTACTGCTGAGGGAGCTTTTGTAGAGAGTAATTTTCCAGCAGGGGCAACCTCAAACAGCTTGGGGAGAGGAATACACACCAGAATGGAACCGGTCTGTACATCTTATGCAAGGCTGATATATGCAGTACCTGGAGGGGCTGAAACCTCCCCCCCCCCACACACACACCTTCCCGTATGCCCTAATGGTCCAGGATGGTGCGGACAGGTAGATTAGAATTTATCGGTTCTGGACAAGGTTAGGACTCTGTGTCAAGGGGTTAAGAATTTGATGCTTATAGTCTTTTATTAAGATTCAAAGCAATTGCATCATATGCAAGACAATGTTCTGTAGACATAAGTATTGCTTGCAACACTGAAAATTATATTATGAATAATAATATTAATTAACAATTGAACAATTGAAGGCAAGATATAAATAATACATTTTTAAATAGTGATATTATTCATAGCAATATTATTTATTATAATACATGCTATATTGTATAACATGATATAACAATGGACAACTCAAAATTGGCCCTGAAATGGAAAGAGTTCATCTTTACTAATTTCAATTTGCTGAAATCGAAAATGACATTAGAATCCGTTGATTGGCTCTAGTTTAGAAGAAGCAGACCGCATTGCATACAGAGGTGTTGTAAGTGCCGCTGGCATTTATTTATTTATTTAATTTATTTACAATATTTATATCCCGCCTTTCTCCCCAAAGGGACCCAAGGCGGCTTACAACAAAACAGAAAATACAAAAAATACATATAGATAATTACTTTTTAAAACAGTAAAAAACAATTAACTAATAAAAACATCTAAAAATTGATTTAAAAAGATTACATTTAAAACAAGATCATAAAAACAGCAGCACCCCACCTGTACCAGTAAGATGTTAAAAAAGGCAAAGGCTCAGAAGGCTTCTTTGAACAAGAATTTACCAGTACATGTCTATGGAACCATCGATTGTGGATATCTAACAAACCATGGATAATGTTCATTGTCATATTCGTGTTCAGCACCTCAAAATTACCTGACAGCACAATCCTGTGTAACCTTGCACCAGTGTAACAGTAGATGCACCAGTGTAACAGCAGAAGTGTGCTTACACCGGTGCATCTACTGTTACACTGGTGCAAGGTTACACAGGATTGCGCTGTAATTTAATCTTGGGAGCATGACCTTTGTTAAAATTTGTTGCCCAGTGTAATAGGAATAAATTGTTATTGAAATATGCCATTTCAAATATAGTGTTTAATCTTGCCTTTCTCCATTTGGACTCAGACTTAACACCAATACAAGACCAAAGTCTTAATCAAGACAGGGGCTTTTAAGTCACAGTACAGTTTTGGATGGAAACGTCGAAAAGCAATTTGGGAACCAGTTCAGACCATTTGAATCAACTGTGATCTGGTTTCGATATGTTTCATACAGATTCGTACAATGCTGTTTTGCTTGCTATGAAATGAATACGACACCTATTTCATGTGAGGGAGAAAATGCATTTTTGTTTGCCCTGTTTATTTTTGAATTGTGAAGAGGTTTGTTTTTCTTTTGACAAATGAAATGCAATAAAACAGGAGAAAAAGACAGGGAAAAAAATGAAACATTAACTCTACAGTTGAAAGCAGGATGGCTGTTTCTTCAACCACTTGGGCCCTTTTGAGGAGGTTGTTTCAAGGTTTTTGTTCAAGGCAGCCAGGAGATTCAAGTTCAGTTTCAGTTCAGTGAAAAGGAAGACACCAAACATTTCACCAAAATGAAAACCCAACAACAACCACTGTGAACCAATTTTAGAGTTTGGATTCAGTCTCCTAAGAAAATCCAGCTGCTTCATTACAGACACCATCTAGAAAAATCTAGCTGTGTCTAGAAAAATGTAGAAGCGGAGCATGAATGTACATGCTCTTGTACATGCTCCCCAACAAATGAGATACACTGCCTGAGGTACATCCAGTAACTAAGGTACACTGCCTCTAAACTGGAGGTTCCACAGAAGTTCATATCCAATAGCCATTGATAGATTTATCCTCTACAAATTCCACACCCAACCCTTTCAAAAGCCATCTAGTTCCTGGCTATATCACCACATCTTGGTGAGATCCTGTGGCAGTGGAGTCACATTCAAAGCTAGAAACATGGATCTGGAAAAGATCATATTTGGCCGGCAAGCTTCATCGGTAGAATGGGCAGATTCATCAAATACTCATCAAATACTACAGAGATACATTTCCAGTCATGTCCCCTCAGATAAAAGGCATTTCAGTGGAGACATAAGAACATCAGAAGAGCCCTGCAGGATCAGACTACGGGCCCATCTAGTCCAGCTTCATGCATCTCACGGTGGGTGGCCACACCAGATGCCTCTGGGAGCACACAAGGCAACAAGAGACCTGTACCCTGTTGCCCCTCCCTTGCACCTGGCATCCCTCTAAAACCAGGAGGTTGCATACAGTCACCATGACTTGATGGAGGAAACGTCTATCGCAGGTTACAAGTCATCAGTGGTGTCATTCTAGGTGGTGCGGAACGTTAAGTGCCGCCCCACTTTGAACCTCCGTTACAGCTCTGCGCGAGGCGACCCTGCCCCCTCGCCTTCGGAGCCATTCGAGGCGGCAAAAACAACGTGCAGGGAGTCTCCTGTGCGTTGTTTTCACTGCCTCGAATGGCTTGAAAGGCGAGGGGGCGGGGCCGCCTCGCACGGGGCTGTAACGGAGGTTCAGAGTGGGGCGGCACTTAACGTTCCGCCCCACCTAGAGCGACGCCACTGATGACTTGTAACCTGCGATAGACGTTTCCTCCATCAATCTGTCCAATCCCCTTTGAAAGGCATCCAGGCCAGGTGCCATCACCACATCCTGTGGCAAGAAGTTCCACAAGTTAATCATATGCTGGGTAAAGGAAGAAACAGGCATGCAGGAGTGAGTCATCAAGTGTTTAGTAATGAAGGGGTGTATGGGCCTGTGTGAAGCGATGACTAGCGAGGTGTAGAGAATCTGCAATATCAGAACTGACACCAGGTTTCTGGAGACTCTGGACAGTCTATGATGGTGCAATGCCATTGGTACCAAGATCCAGCCAGGTGAACTCTCTGATGGGTATCTCTCTGCACTCTCTGATGGGCATCAACCTGGCCAACATCTGATGTCACCTCTATGTAGAGCAGGGGGTCTCAACCCCTTCCTGACCAAGTACCATCTCCAGTGCCACTCTCCTGTTGCGTAGTGCGTACCACCGGAAGTGACTGATGATGACATCGTCACCAGTTACTTCCGGGTTTTCAGGTTTTCGGAGGCCATAAAATGCAGGTAAGAGGTTCGGGGGGGGGGGGCTTCTCAGCATTCCCAAGAGGCTCGGCCAAAGACAGGAGCCTCTCAGGAGTGAAAACACGCCACCGAAAGTGCCACGTCGGAGTGGGGTTCCGGTGGTCCAGTGGTCCGAATACCACCAGCAGTCAGCCGAAGTACCACTGGGGGTACTAGTACCACTGGTTGAGAACCTCTGATGTTGACTGTAGAGTATAGAATGCGGGGAAGCCCCGAGATTACACCTGCCTGTGCTGATCATCTAAAATGAGGCCAGTTTGTACTTCAAGGTGCTCACACTGTGTATTAAATGGAGGACATCAGAGAAGGGAATTGTTTGCCAGTTTATTTTTCATTAATTTGTACCAGGCTCATACCAATATCAACATTTGCAACTGCCAGCAGTTTTTTTTAAAAAGCATTAAAAATGACATGATTCCATTCCTAGGGAAGAAGAAAAAATTTGCAAATTTTCACACATTTCCCTTAGGTGAAAATTTGTCAGTTTCACAGCAAAATTATATTTTTAAAATGTGCCAGAACATCAGCAGTCCCTGTCCCCCCACCTGCCTGCATCACCTTTTCATTTTCATGCGAACAAAAAACAGGGATAAAATTAGGTTAAAATCAGAAGTGACTCTCCCCTGCCTGCCTTAAAAGAACAGAGTAGTGGAATGTTTACATCTGATTTGATAGTGATGATCAGCACCAACCACAACTGAAGACTGACCCCTAGATTAGGTTATGGGGGCAGATGATCTATGTTTTAGAATTTGGGTCACCTGCCAAACAACTATAGAATGCAAGAGGGGGAGAGATTTCAAGCAGAAAAGTGGGGGGGGGGCAGGAGAGAGGGATGCTAAACCAGCCACTTCCTAGGTCATTATTTCTTTTCCTCCCACTCTGTGGATCTGAAAAAGAAGAGGGGAACAGAAGAGGAAGTGTGTAGGGAACATGTGCCTGACACTGTAGCATCTAGGGCACTCTAGCCCACCACTCTACTCTTCTTCCCCATTTCCCTTACCATAGAGTAAGTGCAGACTGTTGGGTTTAGTAGTTATTTTCCCTCTTACACCCAGGCAGACTGCTATACTTAGCTAAATAAACACACGAGGCATAGGCTGAGTGAAGTTGCAAAAGAAAAATAGTTTACTCACGGTTCAGTTCATATATACAGCATCTGGTTAAGACCAGAGGTTACTCTAACTTAGGATGGAACACCCCTATAGCTGGTGCCCCCTGCATGAGGTATGCTTGGAAGATGGCTGCTGGGCTCCAGCCCAACATGGCACGTCCTTCCACCTTGGAGTCAGGAGAAGAAGAGAGCTAAGAAGGGTAGGAGAAGGAGGAAATAGTCAGGGAGCCAGGCCCCTTCCTTGGAACACAGAGAGGTCAAGGTGAAGGTCCTTTACAGGTGACCAGATGACATACTGCCCCCCCCCAGTGTCCAGCAGACAAAAACTGCCCATCTCCAACACAGACAATTCATGCACCAACCCACTCATATCCAGGGCTACGGCGCCGAGATTCCAGATCCTGAGGGAGCCCTGACTGACACGGGTCAGATTTCCGCACCGAGGGCATGTTAAAAGCATGTTGTCTTTGGAGTCGATCGCATGGTGACAGGCAGCTGGATGTGGGAGGCAGAGAGTGGGTTAACTCAAAATAAATTTCATATCGGCAATATAAAGCAATAAGTACGCTCTCCCTTTCTCTCCCTGCCTCGGCGCTCCCCCCCCCGCCACTCCTGTGTATGTACTCAGGTTGTTTTTTTGGGGGGGATGATTTTTCCCCCTTTCTAAATAGAGCTCTCTGATCGCATCTGGGAGTGGAATGGAACAGATTTCATTTTTCACACGCGACACAATGGCGTCGCTGACAAAAGAGAAAGGCTGCCCATTGTCTGGGGCTGCCTTCCCCACATCCTACCTCTGTGCCGTGAATTAACCCCCTTCACCTCCACCATTGTCACGACACCACTTCTGAGTTGATGAACAAAGGCGGGAGAAAGCCCTCTCCATGTACACCAGGGGAGGAGGGACGGGGGGGGGGAGCAGGTTGAGATAAGTTTGGGTCCAGAGCGAGCGTCTGTCTTCCCCTCCGTCCCTGTATGTGGCTGTCTCCTTAGGTCTCGCCTGTCAGTCACCAACAAAAGAGAACTATCTCTCCCTGCAGCCACAGCTCGTGCAGCTTCCCTGTGCCAAAAAAATGCCCCAATCTGTCTTTCACGAGCTGGGCCTCCATCCCACAAGCGCTCTGCAACCACGAAACCCGAGCTGACAACACACAACCTTGTCCTTCTCCTCTCTGCTCAGCACTCTTCCCAACTAGCGTAGCCTCACTTCAGCAAAGATCGCTCCTTCCCCCGGGGCATTCTGGGAATCCTGCGCCTCTCCATCCTGAAGCTGTACGATGGATATTCTTCGACAAATCCAGACTCGTCACAGGTGGCTGAGTGGAGCAGCTTTCACTTGGGGAGCAAATCAGGTAGGATGGACCCTGAGAAAGAGCCATGTTGGCTTCCAGGTGGTTCTCAGGTATTGTGAAAAGAGTTGATGAATGTCAAGCTTTACATTCCTATGTCTAGGGCAGGGGTTCCCAACCTGTGGTACTAGTACCACCAGTGGTACTTCGGCTGACTGCTGGTGATACTCGGACTGCTGGACCACTGGAACCCCACTCCGATGTGGCGTGTTTGGTGTCGCATTTTTGCTCCCAAGAAGCTCCTGCCTTTGGCCGAGCCTCTCAGGAATGCTAAGAATGGCCCTCTCCCCTGCCCAGAGCCTTCTCCCTGAGTTTTCTGGCCTCTGAAAACCCATAAGAACATAACATAAGAACATAAGAAGAGCCCTGCTGGATCAGGACAAAGGTCCATCTAGTCCAGCTTCCTGTATCACGCAGTGGCCCCACCAGATGCCTCAGGGAGCACAAGACAACACGATACTTGTATCCTGTTGCCACTCCCTTGCACCTGGCACAGAGAAAACCTACTCCTACAAGCAGGAGGTTGCTTATCCCCATCATGGCTTGTAAGCTGTGAGGGACTTTTCCTCCATAAATCTGTCCAATCCTCTTTTAAAGGCATCCAGGCCAGGTGCCATCACCACCTCCTGTGGCAAGGAGTTCCACATACCAATTACACGCTGGGTAAAGAAATATTTCTTTTGTCTGTTTTAATAGTCCCTCCACTCAATTTGAGTGGATGTCCCCTAGTTCTAGTGTTGTGTGAAAGGGAATTATGTTCCCTCTCATTATGTTCTTATGTTCTTATGAAAACCCGGACGTAACTGGTGATGATGTTATCGCCAGTCACTTCCGGTGGTACACAGCAGGAGAGTGGCACCAGAGGTGGTACTACTCAGCCAGGAAGGGGTTGGGATCCCCTGTTCTAGGGGACTTTTAGGAATGCCTGATGCCATATGAACCTTGCCTCACATGCTACAATCTTGAGAAGAGTCCTTATTCTGAGTATGTAGGCCTTTCAATGGTTATGAAGACCAGATTCTTCTCACTCATGGAGCTCCTTTGCCCAATGAGACCTTCAAAAAGGAGTTCCTTCTCGACCTTTTGGAATACACCTCTAGAGTCTAGAGTTATTGACCATAGAAATGATCCCTAGAAGAAGGGTCTTCTCTTTGGCCTTTTGAAGCTTGACCGAGTCTGTTTTATTCTGAAGATGCTTTGTGGGAGCTGGTTAAACAGTGTCTGTTGCTACCAGAGACAGGGCTGAAGAATGTCTGGCTGGGTTGGTTGGCTTGCTTGCTAATTTACTTATTGGCTTCTATGTCACCTTTGGATCCAAAAGGACTCCCAAAATGGCATCTCCAGGTAGGGCTCCATGGTATGGTCCACCTCAGAGGTCCACCATGGTCCACCTCAGAGGACCATAAGCAGCACTGGCGTCGCTCGAGGTGGGGCGGAAAGCTAAGTTCTGCAGCTTTCCTCCCCACCGTTACTCTCCGGTACGAGGCGCCCCGCCCCCTCGTCATAGGAGCCCGTCAGCGGAGAGAAAGCAACGCGCAGGAGAGTCCCTCCTACGACGAGGGGGCAGGGTGCCTCGTGCAGGAGAGTAACGGTGGGGTGGAAAGTTGAACTTAGCTTTCCGCTCCACCTCGAGCGACACCAGTGATGAGCCGTCCATGTAAAATGCAGATGGTACTGAGTTGGACGGACCAATGGTCTAAGTCCATATAGGACAACTCCATATGTTCATCAGAAGTATCCATAAAGAGCACGTGATTTCCATGCAGGAGGTCCCAGGTTCAGACCCTGGCATCTCCAAGAAAGGCTAGGAAACACTTCTGTTTGGCAGAGAGCCATAGATAATGCTGAGTTATAGGTGGATCGATGTTCTGGTTCCATACAAGGTGGCTTCATGCGACAGTGGCCGAGGGCATGTGGGTTTCGCATTAAACTCGATTGAATCGAATCACACACTCGGTGTGATTTGATTTGGACCATAGAGGAGCAGCAATTGCTCTGGTTTCTTGGGGGGACTGGAGGCAAAAGTCCTGCAATGGTGGCACACTCCCTCATGTGGGGAGTGTACCACTCTTCCAGATGTTTTGAGGCGCACTCTCATTTTTTAGAAAGCACGTGCCCACCCAGGTAAACTAACTTATATACCGTATTGGCCTGAGTATAAGACTCACTTCCCCCCCCAAGGCAAGTCTTTAAAGTAGGGGTGCGGCCTACAATTAGCGTTTTCTGTTTTCAAGCCTCTCCAAGTCTCTTTCAAAGGTAAGTGGCTTTTTCTTTCAGCTCTTAATCACTTGCTAAATGGCTGAACAATGATCTCTCTAGCAGCCTCTAGCCTCAGGATGGAAGCATTTGAAAAAATTAACCCTTAAGCTCCAGCCCCAGGACTATGGAAACTAAGATTTTAATTGATCCTGCAGTTTGAAAGTTGAGAGTGTAGTTTGAAAGTCGAGAGCAAGAGCTCCTGCATAGGCTTACCATATCCAAAGGGGGACAGAGTGCCAACCTTTAGGCTGCAATCCTATGCACACTTTCCTGGGAGTAAGCCCCATTGAATGCAATGGGACTTACTTCTGAGTAGACATGCCTAGGATTGTGCTGTTAACCATTGAAATTTGGGCAGGTGCAGCTCATCATCATGGAAGGGTGCAACAAGCTGCACCTACCCAAATTCCAAAGGTTAAAGGTAGGCACTCTGTCCCCCTTTGGATCTGGGAAGGCTACTTATACTAGGGTGCCCAGATTCAATAAGGGATAGGATGCCTATGCCTTTAACTGCACTAAAGCTGTACTGTTTTACTGTTCTACTAATGTGTATATTTCTTTAAGTTAAAAAAGTTATTATTTTTTAAAAAGCACCAAACTTTAAGGGTGCGGCTTATAATCAGGAGCGTCCTATATTTGGGACAATACGGGTAGATGGGTGAGAGGTCTCCTTCACCACCATAGAGGTCAGGGAAGGCCCAAGACCTCCTGCTGCCTGAGGTGGCATGCCAAATTCTGCCCCCTTACCATGCCAAATGCTGCTCCTCCCACGCTGTCACCCGTTGGAGGAGGTGGAGTGGCATGTCAGCTGACCCTCAATTTTCAGTGGAGGAGAAGAGAGGCGAGGTGGCCGGTGACTGGAGACTGGGCCACACACCTGGAAAGCTATGCACAACAGCCCTCCCAAACCTGAGCCCTGACAGCAATCTGGCTGCAGTATTCTGTGCTACTGTCTGAATGCTTTTCCCAGGACAACTCCCCATAGAAAGGGTTGCTTCATTTCACTGAATACAAGCAGAGATGTAGTCAAGGGGGACCAGAAAAGAGAAACGCTCCCAGACTTCTCCGACAGCAGGAGCAGCGACGTCAGCAGCAGCAGCGGCGGCGGTGGTGGCGCTCAGCTGCTGCCTTTGGAACTCTTGTCAAAGGACCTTAGCCAAAAAAGAAAGTTCAGGCTCAGCAAGAGGGAAACTGAGAAGTGTGCCTAGGGTCATATGTCAATATCTCAACGTACTGAACACAGGGTGCAGCTTACTTGTGAGTAAACATGCCTAGGTTAGCATTTGAACATACCTTGGGTATTTATCCGGGATATTGTTTAATCCCATTTTTCAGTTGTTTCACATTCGATTGCAATGCACCCCAAGCCTGCAAGATGACATGAGCTCGCTCTCGAAACAATGCCTGATACACACACACACACCACACACACACACACAGACACACACACACACACACACACACACACACACTTTAGTGAAGACATATAACATTGATTTTGGGGGAAGGGTTACAGTCTTAATGGGGTGTGGCTATGCTAGGTGTCAAAGACTTCCTAATCCCTTGATGGCAATGGGTTAAAATTAACTTGGAATCTGGAGAGGGGGGGGATGGATGGGATGGGACGGGTTGCCGATTGAGAGCATCTGCTGGCAGGGAGAAGACCTACAACGATCCTTTCTGCCAAACCAAGGCTATGGAAAGTCCCTTTTTTGCTGCAATATCCCTCCTTAAATAGTAGTAGTCTGAACTCCCAGCCAGGGCCTGCAGAAGGTTAGATAAGAGAGAGCATAAACAACATCTGATTTCTTCTCCTCCGTCAGCATCCCCACGTTTTAATCTTTCTCCCTCCCTCTTTCTCTCTCTCTTTTTTGTTATTATCTTCTTATGGCTTTTGAATTATCTTCGCAGATACTACATTAATTTAGTCAGGGCAGCTAAGGTCACTTGCAGACACACTGGCTCATATTTATGTATATTTGCCAAAGGAGATAAATGGGCAAAACAGGCAGAGAGAAAGAGGGATGGGCGGTGTAGACTGACGCAGGGAAGAGAAGATCCTTGGCCCAAGGAAAACCCAGTTACAGGGGCGGGGTTGCAAATACTCAGGATACACCATTCACTGTCATTCTCATTGCCTGCCATCAAAAAGGAAGAGGGGAATGAATGGAGCCAAAGAGGAGGAGAGGAGAGTGGGGGGCTAGAACAGCAGAGACACTCTAGCCCACCACTCGCCTCTCCTTGAGAGACACTCTAGCCCATCACTCACCTCTTCCTCTTCTGCTCTGTTCTCTTCTTCTTTTTCCAAATCTTATTGCGCTTGTCTTTACTGTTCTGCAGTGCCAGATGACAGTCAGAGAGGGTACAGTCCCCTGCTAACTGGGCAAGAGGCACTTTTTCAATTGGTGCTCCTCTTATATTTAGCAGGGGGGAGAGCAACTGTCCCCCTTTCACTCCAGCACAGTCTCTTTTCTGGTGGCTGTTTCCTGGTGGTGTTCTGCATCTTTTTTTAGATTGTGAGCCCTTTGGGGACAGGGAGCCATTGAATCATTTGATTTTGTCTGTAAACTGCTTTGTGAACTTTTTGTTGAAAAGCGGTATATAAATACTGTTTATTATTATTATTATTATTATTATTATTATTATTATTATTATTATTATTATTATTATTATTATTACAGTCATCAGATCAAATGAACTGGGTAACCCAAGGGGCCTGGCTGGAAGGGAGCTCAAGTGACCATTCACTTGTATGGAACAGGACAAGAGGGGCTTGTACAGAGCTTGTACATCCATGAGGCTATCGCTGCAGGCAGTGGAGGCAGATTGATGGGGGACTGCCACTCTTTCCTGTTCCCACTCCTTGGATTTGAAAAGGAAGACAGGAATGGAATGGCGGAGGAAGTGTGGAGGAGAAGAGAGCATCCTTCACACTTCCTCTTCTGCTTTGTTCCCTTCCTCCCAGGGATGTGGATCAAGTCTCTGACTCCAAGTCTTGAGTCAAGTTCTAAGTCTCTGGGTCCAAGTGTCAAGTCAAGTCCCAAGTCTTTGCCCCCAAGTCCCGGGTCTTTGGTTGCGAGTCCCTATCTATTTAATGGGGAAAACGAGTTTAAAACTGAATAGAATTCAACTTGTCGTAAAAGGCTCCAAGTCTCGAGTCGAGTCTTTCGAGTCTTTTACAATCGCCGAGTCAAGTCCGAGTCGAGTCATTGACGCGACTTGAGTCCATTTCGAGCCTGAGTCAATAGACTCAAGTCTACAATCACTGCTTCCTCCATTTTGTATCCTGGGAGCTGGAGGTGGAGGAGTAGCAGGTATTTAGTGCTCTGCTACAAGAACTGGGGTTTGGTGTGTGTGTGTGTGTGTGTGTGTGCGTGTGCGTGTGCGTGTGCGTGTGCGTGCATGTGTGTGCGTGTCTTGGGCCGAGCCTGAGGCTGTAGTAGGAAAACCTCAGAGGAGGAGACCCTCATACAAAGAGCTATTTTGGGCAAGTGAGGGAGGAGACATTTGTCCCAAACAGGTCAGGCCAGCCTGCTCATCTCTCATTGAAAAATGCTCGACATTGATTTCAACCCCGCACCACGTTGGCGGCACGTTCTCCATGAGAACTAGAGCCATGCCAAGCATAATGTATGTGTAGGTCAGTGCCTCGTAGGATGCCAAACAGCTTTGCAAGCTCCTTTGCTACACGACACTGTGCAATAGCAAAGGGAATCCCAGATTCATTTTGCTCTTTGCTGAGTACAATTTGGTACCCTGGCCAGGAGTTTCCAAACAGGAGCATCAGAACAGGCTCCCTCCTATTTTGTCTGTTCTACAGACTCTGGAACACGAACTATCTTTGCTAAGCATTTTCTGTCTGTCTTTCTGCCCCCGCCCGCATTTTCTTTCCAGACTTATCTTCTATTGTGGAAGAAGAGATAAAAATATTTCTTATGGGTGCTTCTCGAGTGAAGCCCCCTCCCCTCCTCCCCTCACATCCCCCTGCTCTGTCCAGATAAAGGGTAAGGACCAAGCACATGTCATTTTCTTTGTGCAAAATCAATATTCAGCAAAGTTTATCTGGCCAACATAGCAGAGAGGGCTAATTTCAGTCGTGTCAATTATTTTGATGAATGCTCATAAAGCTCAGAGTGTGGGAACAAGATAAAAGAATTACTGCAATAAAAAAAACACGCCCACATTTGCGCGCACACATACATGTCGTATCGCCCCCCCCCCCAACAAATCCCAGACCTACATAATGTATTTTCAGCAGCATTGGGAAAGGTGACAATTTGATTGTCAGCTGCCATGCATTTGTCCTCCAGGGAAAGTTGAGGACATAATGTTTTTCTGTGTTCTAGGTTTCCGGGGTCCCTCTCCAGAGATGCGCTGTTTATTTCCTGTTTGAGCATGTTCAGGCTTATTTCCATGTCAGTACTTAAAAAAAATATCTAGGCCCAGATCTTGCAAATATTCAAGTCGGACTCTACTTCAACTGCCTATGTTGCTAACAAGGGTTACCAACCCTCCAGGACTGGTTTGGTCTCCAGGAGCCAGTATCCATCTCCAGGAGACAACTGAAAGCAATTCTGGAGATTTTCAAGAAGAGGGCATCTTCACGATTTCATGGTTTAACAAAGCATCACAGTTTAACAAAGCATCACGGTTTACACGGTTTAACAAAGCATCACGGTTTAACAAAGCATCACAGTTTAATGGTGTGATGTCATGTTGGAAGGGAAAAATAATAATCTCCAGGAACAGGAGAAGGAACATTCCAGGATCTGGGAGTTAACATCTACCTATTTGTTGTATGCAGGTTCTCATGGCTTGTTACAATTTGTAGAGAGATCGGAGGTATGGGTGAAGAAGCCATGTCAAGATTTTTGTTGAAGAGGCAAATAAAATTTTATTATTACCAAATGCCTGTAGATATTCCTTTAACGCAAAGACTCCAGAGTACTGAAGAAAGAGGGGCGCATAGGATTATCCGTCAGACAGAGAAAAAATAAAATCCACCGTCCACTTGCGACGTTTCTCCCCGCTCCAGGGGTTTTCTCAAGCAATCCTGGCCGTAGCCCAGAAATGGCATTTGGTAATAATAAAATTTTATTTGCCTCTTCAACAAAAATCTTGACATGGCTTCTTCACCCATACCTCTGATCTCTCTACATCTACCTACTTGCTGGGCAGAGAGCCTCAGAGGCCGCGCCATATTTAGAATGGAGCTCTGGCCCCACCCAGTAAGTCTCATTCTCATTGCAGCACCTTTTCCAACAGTTGCAATTGCAGGGCTCTTCTTATTATGGCCTTATGTTTGGATTCTCTTTGCTTTATTATGCAAGCACACTGGGTTCGCACAGGTCTCTTCCTGGCTGTCGAAACAGTAACCAGCGAATGTTTCACTTCGCAGTCAGTCAACTGGGAGCCGCTTTTCAGCCAGCCAATATCGGAGAGCATAAATCAGGGTGAAGGGGAAAAAAGGGGGGTCACATGAGCCACGAGTGATGAACCCATGGAGGCTGCACCAGGGTATAGCGCATGCTCAAGGCCCACTCCTGTGTTGAGGTGTACATTGAAGCCCCATCCTCCAGTGTTCAGCTGAATGAACATGACACATGAGGAGAGTTTGGCCCTGTGATTGCCTCCCTGGAACGTCTTAACCAAGTCTTACTTTGCCCACCTCTGTCTCCCTCTTTCTTTTCCAATTCAGGGAGCAGAAGGAGAAGGAGGAGGAGAAGTGGAGGCAAGTTGGTGGACAGAGATGGGCAACCCCCCCCCACCAAGCTGCTACCTGAGGCAACAGCTTCAGTTGGCCGCATGGATGGGCCGGGAAGGAAAAACCGGGAAGGCAAAACATCACTATCATAACCTCCATCGGTTGGTGCTTTTACGTTTGAGCACCCCAGGAACACCCAGTGCCCTGTGAGGAGGAGGAGGAGGAGGAGGAAGAAGAAGAAGATGAAGAAGACAAAGACGAAGAAGACTAGAGAAGCATTTCCCCTAATCCTTCCTTTTGTAAGGATTTTACATTGAATAATTTCTTGTAAGTCACTTTGGGAACTTGTTGGCTGAACAGCGGGGTGCAAACACTTTCAATAAATAAATACATATGGGTGGTGGTGGTGGGGATAGGGACAGTGCTTCACCAAAGACAGAAACAGGGGCAGCCTCTGGTAAATAGATCCAGCTGGCTCTTATGTTTCCTGGGCGATGCCAATGTTGTGTCTGCCACACACAGTCCCTACGACAAACTAGCAAGCGGGAACAGCGAAGAGAAGAGCCAGGCAGCCATTAACAGACCGTCGCTTGCAAGCAGGTCTAAAAAGCGGGGAAGGCGGCTCGAGGATTTCCGAAATATGGACACTCCCCCTTCTGAACACCGCGGTAGCAATTTGGCGCATGCAACAATGGCAATGCTTGAGTGCAGAGAGAGGGGCTGGGAGGAGAGATTTTTTTTTTTTTAAACCAGGCCGCTGTGTTTACTGATCTGTGCAATGCACACACAAGGTGCAGAGAGATGAATGGTTAATTTCCCCCTAGATTTCACTCCCGCTTGCTGCAAACTTCTGAACAAAATGACCGGCCATGCATTGAACTGGCTTACACAGCTTCCCATATGGAAATAGAGATAATCCAGAACTGGGCTTTGTACTCGCTGGTAGAATGAGAAGCAAAAAAAAAAGGGGGGGGTGGAGAGAGGGGGAGGAGGAGGGATGATGGAGAGGCTTTGAACTGGCCAAGCTAGGCCCCAATTCTGGAAGATATTTGGACACATAGTTAGGAAAGGGAGTTGATAGAAGCGTTCTCCCCCCACTCTGCCCTACTGTACGCCTTGCCGCCCCCCCAACTTCACCACTGCCATCGCCACACACACGCAAACACCGCTCTGCCCTTTGGGGGCTGAAGACGCATAGAGGTGTGCGCTGTGCACCGGAGACTTGAAGGGAAGCGGGAGTACAAAGAGGAGGCAGGGATTATGGGAAAAGTCAGAGGCCGGGGTGGATTAGAGCGATGATGTCTTAAGAGGGCATGATAGGGCGGCCATGCTTCTCTGTTCTTAGGAAGCTCGTGTTAATTGATGGGGATGAGGGGGGGTCCCCCTCCCTTTGCCAATTTCCTTTTCTGCCTGCTCCTTTCTTTCATGCTTTTATAGATTATACTGTTGCACAGGAGAAAGTACACAGAGGCCCTCTGAGAAGGCAAACATGAGCATAGTCCCTTCATTTAACACAGTCACCCTCATATTCCCATGTGCAACATCCCAGGTTTTTCTTTTCTTTTTTAACCGGTCTAGAGACACCTTTCCCTTCAGGCTGAGACAGACCTATCACCGAGGCATCACTCCGTGTGGTTGGACACTTCACGTTCTCACGTGCATCAGATTATCCAGGACAATCTTTATATGTTAGCACTTCCACTGATAAATCACTGTACTTCTATTGTCTTCTTGGGGAGCTTCCTAGGCTGTTTTTTTTTTTTAAATGCAAACAGGGCCGGCCCATCCATGAGGCCAACTGAAGCAGTTGCCTCAGGCAGCAATTTGGTGGGAGGTGCCAATCTCTGCTGCTGCTGCTCCTCCTCCTCCCTGGATTGGAAGAGGAAGTTGGAATGTGGAGGGGAGGAGAGTGCTGAGCTAGAACATTGTAGAGTGGGAGGAGCAGAGGCTGGCACAGCATCGGGAACTGTCACTCATACGCTGCTTGGCTGTGTGCCCAGTGGCAAAAGCGAACCAAGAACTAGCCGACAGGGAGTCTCTGCAAAGAGTGATGCAAAGAAGAACCTGCACCTGTTTGCTGCAGGTTCCTGGGCACCATGGGTTGTGTTGGCTGGTGTGTGTGCGTCCACATTTCAAAGCAGGGGGCAGCATGCCTTTGAGGGGGCCCTCCAGGGCGTCTGCCCCAGGGCCCCCAAACGCTGGAGCTGCCAATGTGTGATGACGGCCACTAGAATTGTGGTGGTTAGATGGACTCTTTCAGTTCAGAGACAGCATGTGTCCCCGTCCCTTCCCCCCCCCCCCCGCCATGGTAGGGCTCTCCTCTCCTCCCCTTCCCACAATGTTCCTTCTCACCCTCACCAGACTCCATGTTGCCCTGTTCCATCACTCCCTCTACTTATCTAGCCTGGTTGTCTGCCGGCCAGATGGGCAAGCTGAGCAGGGCTTATTCCCAGGAACCTTCTGGGTCCAGATGGCCCACATGAGCAGCCCCATTGGCTCGGAGGTGAAGGATGGAGGAGTCTTTGCGAGTCTCACACAAGTCTTTCCCCCTTCCCCTTTCTCCATCCAAACATGCCTGGTAGGCAACGAGAGAGCAACATTCAGAGAGCCAGGATGGTGTAGTGGTTCTGGTGATGGACGTAGACCTAGAAGATCTAGGTTCAAATCCCCGCTCAGCCATGAAACTTCCTGGGTGACCTTGGGCCAGTCACTATCTCTCAGCCTAACCTACCTCACAGGGTTGTTGTGAGGACAAAGGGAGGGAAGGAACCATGTACACCACCCTGAGCTCCTTGGAGGAAGGGTGGTATAAAAATGTGAAAAATAAATAAATAAATTCTCCACCAAGCACATCACTCCGCCTCTGTGCACCCTAGAGGCAGTATTTATTTATTTACCATATTGTCCCGAGTATAAGACGCACCTGATTATAAGACGTACCCTTAAAGTTTGGTGCTATTTAAAAAATTTAATTAAATCACTGGCATTAAATTGCAACAGCCTGATTATAAGACGCACCCCTAGTTAAAAAACTTAAATTAGGAGAAAAAAGTGAGTCTTATACTCAGACCAATACGGTATTTATTTATTTATTTATTTATGTATTTATTTATTTACTTGGGGCTTGAGGGATCACCTGGGGCTGGGAGGGCCCTGAGGGGCACATACCCAACCTCTCCTGCCAGTCCTGGCTTCCAGATCAGTGAATACTACTCACAAGGAGGCTTAATCCCCAGTACTCAAATACTGGGTTCTGCCGTTGTCCCTTTTTAACAACAAAGAAGACACTTTTCTGGAAACGGCAAATTTATTTCCTGTCACTACCACTACGGCGTGACATGCTAGAAATAGATACGCACAAGTCTCACACAGGGAACCTTCTTAAAATATCTGAACTTGATGAGAACATCTTATGATTAATCTTTTGGCCATAATCTTGAAATTGTGTATCCCCCCCCCCACCTTTAAATTAGAATTTGTTAAAGGATGTTTCACGGGGCTCGTTAGACGTGCTAATTAAGAATGCTAGCTTTATTAGTAAAACGTTGGGGGGGGGGGAAATAAATACAACATAGCAGAGCTGGAGTTATTCCGAAACAGGGGCA
Source organism: Plestiodon gilberti rubricaudatus (assembly GCA_026170595.1). Classification (NCBI taxonomy): domain Eukaryota; kingdom Metazoa; phylum Chordata; class Lepidosauria; order Squamata; family Scincidae; genus Plestiodon; species Plestiodon gilberti. The sequence continues at coordinate 38,104,148 of JANXHW010000008.1, forward strand.
TTGGCTCCAAACTTAGCATCAATGCAGTGCTGTGTGACAGGAGCCTACACCTATTTACTCAGAAGTAAATCTCCTGAGTAAAGCATATTTACCACCCCTCTGAGTCCACTTGAAGCACATTCTGCAACACCACACCACCCTCCAGAGAGTGAGGAGCTTGAAATGTGGACTATGCTATTAATTGCCAGGCAGGGCCGGCCCATCTATGAGGCCAACTGAAGCTGTTGCCTCAGGCAGTAAGTTGGTGCACTGGCGTCGCTGGAGGTGGGGCAGAAAGCTAAGTTCTGCAGCTTTCCGCCCCACTGTTACTCTCTGGTACGAGGCGCCCCACCCCCTCGTTGTAGGAGCCCGTCAGCGGAGAGAAAGCAATGCGCAGGAGAGTCCCTGCGCGTTGCTTTCTCTCCGCTGACGGGCTCCTACGACAAGGGGGCGGGGCGCCTCGTGCAGGAGAGTAATGGTGGGGTGGAAAGGTGCAGAACTTAGCTTTCCGTCCCACCTCGAGCGACGCCAGTGAGTAGTCCACCGACTTGCCTCCACTTCTTCTCCTCCTCCTCCTCCTTCCGCTCCCTGGATTGGAAAAGGAAGAGGGAGACAGAGAGGAAGAAGAAACATGGAGGGGAGTGCATTGGAGTGAGGTATGGTGGCACATCATTTGGCATTATGCCTCAGGAGATCTTGGGCCAGCCCTGCTGCCACCATGAACCAGAAGACTTCACAGATCAATGGAAAAGACACTTCTATGGGTTGGCCCAAAGAAATCCATTTTGGCCCACCTGAGTCCACTGGCTTCTGCGCCAACTTCTGCTCTTTCCCTCCAGAAGGAAGAGCCTAAAAGCTGGACTGGAATGACATCCACTGTTAGGAACCAGGAGAGACTGGATGGACCCTTGGCCTGATCCAGCAGGGCTCTTCTGATGTTCTTATGCTTTCTGAATCAAAACCTGGCCGCTGCAGCAAGGTGAGGGATATAATTTCACAATTGCATAAGCAGCCGAGAAATGCAGAAGAAGGATTTGCCAGCCTTACGGCGGACCTCTCTGAAAACCAGGCTCCTTAACGCCGAGACACTCTGGGCGGGAGGGAGCGGCTGACTGCCACTCTGTGGCTTATGCCGTGATCCTCGTGGCTGCACCTGGCCTTGGAAAATCTATGAAAATCTAAGAAAATAACAGCTTGGCCATTATTTCCATGGCATCAGTCTCAGGTTCCCTGTGTCCGGTCACTTCCAAATTGGCCTCCCTGGCTGCTGAGTGGGGAAGGATAAACGCATTGTGGCAAAGCCCTGCATTGACAATCAAACACAGGCATTAGCGTCTCAGCGACTGGGGCGACGGGAGAGCCGTACAAAAACCCAGGTTACATTAGATTAGGCAAGGATCACACAGAGAAGGTTGTAAGGCACTGTGCATTTGGAGCATGGGGTCCTGGAGGCAGTCGCATCAGAAGCGACACGGAGACAGTCCTACGGTCAGGATTTACCGCCAGCGCAAAGCTATATAGACCTTTTGTCCATATATTTGCATGGGATTTGTAGATGTGCTCTCAAGCAACCGGGAAACAAGACCGACAGAAGCACTGGGTTTTCGAAGCAGATCTCGGCACTATAATATCTCTCGGCTGCACAGGGGTGTATTAGGGCGTGAGGCCTAGTAAGGGGCGCTGCAGTTATTTCCAGGATCTGGGTAGCGATCCCAGTTCCCACGCAGACTCTGTTGATGCAGAAATAGACGTAACTCAAGAAAATGGTTTGAGGGAATTAAAGAGGCCAAAGGAACTAAAGAGGACATTGTAAATATGAAATCTATTTTCAAAGGAAACGGGGGGAGGGGGAGAGAAAGGGAAGAGAAGCAGGGTGCCACTGGCCAAGGTGGCTAACTCTCAAGTCTGATCTGGAATGTAGGTCTCTCAAGGCCTAACTCTCAAGACCTAAGGTGGCTAACTCTCAAGTTTGATCTGGAATTTGTAGCCACTTTCTCAGGCTCTTCAGAGGCAGCTGTACAATTTCAAGGTGAGGGGCTATAAAATCAAGGAGGATGGCTATCCGTTGAAGCTCCAGCTAGGTTCTTCTGCTAACTGGTTATTTCCCCCCCTCTGCCCACACCAGGCAGCACTAAGCTAGGGCCTAAGCTAACAGACTCCACCCCCAATCTTCCAGGCACCACCACTTAGTTCTGAGACTCAACCCCTTGTGTCCCAGAGTCTGAACCAGCAACCCCATCTCTGGCTCTGAATGCTCAGAAGTATCATTCTTGTTCCACCAGTATATGGTAAATCAGTAAATGCGAAGGTTTATTGTTATTGTTATTATTATTGTTGTTGTTATTAATAATAATTTTATTATTATTATTATTATTAATAATAATAATAATATAATATAATAATAATATAATAATAAGGATAATAATAATTATTAATATAATAATGAGGTGTGGCCTGGAGGTTTGAGCCGGTGCCCTGCCTGAAGAAGCTAAGCAGGGTCGACCTCGGTTCCTGCTTGGATGGGAGACAGAAGCTGCTGACGAAACTTGCAAAGACACTGAGAAGGCAGAGAAGTCAGCTAGGGAGAGAACATCTAAAACAACCGTCCGAGGGTGAACTGCGGTGAACTGTGAAGCTTGGAAGCGCAGAGCACAAGCCAGAAGGAGGGCTGCACTCAGAAGGGAAAACATCTCGAGCATGGAAGGTTCTATATAGGAATAGAACAATATTGTAAAGACCCTTATCAGGTCTAAAGATAGCCTGCCTATGTAAACCGCCTTGAATAAATCTGATGAGAAATCTGATGATGAGAAAGGCGGGATATAAATGCAGAAAATAAATAAATAAATAATAATTATTATTACAGTACCATCAATATGTATGCGGTTTGCACAGAACAAAAAGACAGGTCCCTGCCCTGAGAGGCTTACAATATAGATATTGACACAACAACATATCCTGGGTCAAAATTGACATGGCCACGATCTGCTAGGACATTTGCCTGCATACGGTTTTCTTGTTCATTTTGGTGGGGTTTGCATAGGAGAACATCTGGTGGATTGAGCCCTGTATAGGGTCCAAGCATGGGGGACTGGGCAAAGGATACATATTACCAGTGCCTGGAGAGCCAGAGGAGGGCCATTCTGGCCCCGGCTGCACCCCTGTTACCCAGTGTGGAGTACGGTGTAATTTCAGATGTGTATAAAATATGTCATTTCAGACTGAATTTCTTTCATGCGTCATGAGAGCTGGTGCAGTGGATGGGGTTGTGGCCAGTGTGTCGGATATCGGGGGACGGACACGACGATTCGTGTTGCAAGTCTGAATTGGACCCCTGTAACTATATCTGGTGGCTAACTGGTGTCGTGCCACAGTGGCTTAGCGGTTAAGACGCTGAACTGCAGACTGGATGGCAGGCAGGACAGCAGTTCGAGACCCGAGTGACGCATGACGGTGTGAGCTCCCGTCATTCGCCCCAGCTCCTGCCAACCTAGCAGTTCGAAAGCAAGAAATTGCAAGTAGATTAATAGGTACCGCCTCAGTGGGGAAGTAACAGCGTTCCGTGTGCCTTGGCGTTGAGTCATGCCGGCCACATGACCACGGAAGCATCTTCGGACAGTGCTGGCTTTTTGGCTTTGAAACGGAGATGAGCACCGGCGCTAGAGTTGGTAACGACTGGCTTTCGAGCAAGGGGAACCTTTACATTTACCTAACTATGCTTGGACCCCAGCCCCAGTCACCAGAGCTGTCCATCCTACACTTTTCATTCCCCCCCCCCCCCCTGAATCGGCAGCACTGCTCTCATTGGCTGCTTCTGTGTTCTAGAATGTATCTTTGTTCACCAATAAAAACAGGGCCTCTTGTTCAGCAGATGGGTCGGGACAGGTGGGGGGCTACAGGGGGGTCCTATCATGTCTTTCAATGGGTGAGCATTTCAGCAAATGGGGGATTTGCTGTTTGGTTGCGCATATATATTTGCGCAAATATATATATTTGAGTGTGTGTGTGTGTGTGTGTGTGTGTGTGTGTGTGTGTGTGTGTGTGTGTCCCTTGCTCCCTCCGTGTCAGAACCACACGGCTGATAGGACACAGTGATAGATCTGCCTTGGACATAGTGTACAATAGCTCTCAGACAGTCTATTAGTCAATGATTGTCTGCCAGCCAGCCCAGCCGGGCCTGTGTGCTGCCACTGATAATGGCAGAGAACAAAGATGGCAGCTGCTTTGTGGAGGAACAGATTTGTGGCAAATCGAGATAAAATAAAGAGGAAGAAGAAAGGAGGGTTGGGGGGAAAAGTGAACGAGAAGGAGAAAGAGGAGGGAGGGGTGGGTGGGTGGGTGGGGGAATTGGGGAGGGAGACGAAGAAAGACGGAAGGAAAAGGGGGCTGTGAAGAGGCTGTCAGTTTCCCCGGGAGCATCTTTGAGCAAAAAAAAAAAAAAAAAGCACAAAGAAATGAAAAGGCAAGAAGAGAAAAGGGAAGTCATTGCAGGTTTCTGGTATCTTCTGCTAGATAAGCCTTAACAACACAGAGGCTATCGTGGGGGGGGGGGGGGGTTGTCCCTAGGTTTGTATCTCGACCTGTATCTCTGCTCGGATGTCTTGCATTCATGCTCTCCCGGGCTGTATGCATGTATCAGGATACATAGCTATGGGTGTCAGTCTGTGGAGAAATGCATGATTGGTGATGGGGGGGGGGAGGAAGCAAAAGTTGCCAACTTCTTTACTGGCCGTTGCTCTTGTGTCTCCAACCACCTCAGTCCCCTGCAGCCACTAGCTTGCCCCCATGCCTGTGGAAAGCGCCGTTGGCTGATTTCTGCTGATCGAGCTGCTGTTTAAAGACAGAGGAACAAGACGGGGCAGGTTTTTTTTCTGGTCAGTTGGCAACTTGAGGGACAGGTTGATCAATGTACTGCTATTGACTAGGTTAGAGAAAGCTGAATTTCCCCCACAAAAATAAAAACCGTGTTTGTTTTTGTTAACATAGAAGTACCGGTATGTGTTAAAAGTGTTGCTGGTTATTCAAAGTCCTCAGTTTGTAACCCAAATATTTCTTCTTTTCCTTTGTATGTGTTGCTGAAACAGGCAATGATGCTTTGTCCTGCTTTGTCTGTTAATCCCCACCCTCCTGAATTAAAAAAAAATAGACTGGGAAGGGGTATCTGCCTCCACCTACCTGCCCCTCCAGGCTCCTCCTCCTTCCACTCCTGGGGTTTGAAAAGGAAGAGGGGGGGGATAGAGTGGAAGAGGAAGTGTGGAGGAGAAGAGATTCTGGGACACTCTAGCCCACCGCCCTCTACTCCTCCACACTTCCTCTTCTGTTCTATTCTTACTTTTCAAATCCAGGAAGCAGGAGGAGAAGCAGCAACAAAGTCTCTGCCCCTTCTGACACCTGAGACGGCATGCCAAATTCTGCCCCTCCTTACCCGATAAGGTGCCAGCCTCTGCTTCTCCCACTCTCCAATGTTCCACCTCCGCACTGTCCTCTCCTCCACACTTCCTCTCTGTCCTTCTCTGCCTTTTCCAATCCAGGAAATGGATGGAGAAGGACAGGAGCAGTGGAGGCAAGTTGAGTTTCAGACAGAGGTTGAGTCCGGACAGTTTTCATTTGAGAAATGAAGCACCAACCCTTTATTTATTTTATTTACAATATTTTTATCCCGCCTTTCTCCCCGAAGGGACCCAATCATTTGATCTTGTCTGTAAACCGCTTTGTGACCTTTTTGTTGAAAAGCGGTATATAAATACTGTTAACAACAACAACAACAACAGTCGGTTCCTGGTTTCCCTTTGGGGTGGTTTTCAATCCCCAGTAATGCAGCTGGAATGGGTAGCAAAGAGGAGCCCCACACAGCTTCCTGTACCAACCCCGAATAGCTGAGCAAATATGGCAAAGGATGTAGCCCCTCGTTGGGTCAGGCAGCAGGCTGCCGATTCAGCTCGCCCAGCCGGCCTTGGACAACTTCTGCTTGTTGTCACCTTTGTTCTCGTCCTGCTCGCCTTGCTTTGGAGCAGTCATGTCCCGCAGGGGACTCGCTGGAGGTTGGTTTGAGCCTAGCCTATTTAGATAACCTTCTGGTTGATCTGTAGACAGCAGAATATATCCCTGCAGGAGAAGAATCCCACAAGAGCTCAGCCAATCCCCCTAATCTCCTTATCAGCGGAGGCCTCAGCCGTGAGGCCTGGTTATCTCTCCGGATAAAAGGAGAGGGACAGTGCAAAGCAGCACCCATCCCGGCAGAGACCCCTCCCCTTTAATCCTGCCAGGTCTGCTTCTCCCTTTATCCCAGCATTGACACAAAATAAAAATCCTTGGTCAGAATAACCCTGCAAAGTCCATTCACGCCTGAGGTGACCACAGCGGAGGAAAAAGTCAGCCAGGCCGCTTCAAAAACAAGAAGAAAGACCCCAGCTGGGCAAGTGGTTGGTTGCCCCACTTTTTATGCCCCACTGTAAACATTTACCCAATGGTTTTTATCCAGTTCAGAGAATGTCTAAGCTGCGCTTCGGACACAGTTTTCTAAGAGTGGCTCTTGTGCACTTAAAATAATAAAGGACAATAAAAGCCGGGTGAAAATAATGAAGAAACCGGCCCGGCCCATCTATGAGGCAGACTGAGGTATTCGCCTCAGGTGGTTGTTTGTGGCCGGAAGTGAGAATGATAGTGGCATTAAAAAGAGAGCGAGTGTACCCCAGTAGTGAAATGAGTATGCTGCAAATAAAGAGCTCCCTGGTTTCACTCTCGACTCTTCCATGAATTCATTTAGTGGCCTTAGGCAAGCCATTCAGTTTCAGCTGCATAAATAATAATAATAATAATAATAATAATAATAATAATAATAAAAATCAAATGCTCTTTAGTTTTCTTTTTTGCTGATTTAAAAGCTAAGTTTTGGTTTGTATAACGTGACCTGTTTATTCTTCTTTTCCTGATTGCATTAGGAATTCCCCCGCCCCGTGCTGTTTGTTTTTATGAGCGTGTCAATAGATTTTTAGCATTATTTGGAGGACTGAATATTTTTTTATGAATTCTATTGTTGATTTTATCGGGGGGGGGAAGAGACCGTGAGCTGCTTCGTCGTTTACAAAAGGGAACACAAACGGCATACAGATACTTTACGAAAATAGAATTGCATATTGCATATTATAGAAAGGCTCTTCTTGGCCGGCCGCACAGTGGATCAGTTCCCTTGGAAATTGCTTGGTCCTTTCTCGACTTCAAAGCCCGGATGGAACCGCTTTGTTCTGTTGATTTTGAAGTGACTGTGGAAAAAAACAACCCACATAATTGTGTGTTATTAACAGCCTCAAGTAAACTTTGCCAGCTGCATTGTATGGGCCTGGCCCTAAACCTCAGAGCACTTGATGAAGGGCACACAATGCACATTCCTTCATCGGTGGTTCACCACTGTGGTTGTGGTTCACCACTGCTCATGGTTCACCACTGCTCACCACTGCTTGTGGTTCACCACTGCTTCTCCTCCTCCCGCCTCCTGTATTCAAAATGAATGAGGAGAATGGAGCAGAAATGCAAGGGAGAGGAGAGTGATAGGTGAGAGAGCACCTCTGATATTCTAGCCCACCACCAGGGCCGGCCTGTCCACAAGGCCAACTGAGACGGTCGCCTCAGGCAGCAGATTGGTATTTGGGTTTTAAATATTTGGGTTACCATCTCTGTCTGCTTACTCGCCTCCACTTGTTACTTCTTGCATTGGAAAAGTTGGGGGGGGGACAGAGTGGAAGTGTGGGGGGAGGAAGAGAGAGTTGAGCTAGAACATTGGAGAGTGGGAGGAGCAAAGGGTGTTGGCACACGTCGTCAGGTAAGGGGGGGGAGCGTTTGGCAGACCGCCTCATTTGACAGGAGGCCTTGGACCAGCCCTGCCAAGGATTTGAGCCTGGGACTTTCTGCTTGCAAAGCATTGAGCTACAGCCCCTTCCAGGGCATGTGGCGGGCAACTTTTCGAAAGAGGATGCCGAACTAGGTGGGCCATTGGCGTCATCCAGCAGGGCTGCTCTTACGTCCTTAAACGCCATTGGCGTTTCTCACCTCTTTCAAAGGTGAGGACTGGGAGTGGAAGAACAGCTGTCAATGTGGGCGGAAGCCTTTCTCTGGCTCTGCTGCTCTGCTCCAAATCACTCTGCACATGCTTTTGAAACTCTGTGGGGAGGGAGACAAGAGTGGAGGAGGAAGGAAAAAGCACTCCTTGCTATTTCTCTGCTTCTGATCTCCCTCTCCCTTTGAGGAAAAAAGGGGTCATTTCTTATTTTTGTGTGATGTGTTACATTGTTTTATTATTAGGAGTATTAGGGTTATTATTAGGAGTATTAGTATTAGTATGAATAAATGCTTATATAATGCTCTTCCAACAAAAAAAGGGAAAATCGTTCACAATCAGATAGATTGCAGAGTGAAATAATTGAAGAGATGGTTCCCTGTCCCCAAAGGGCTTACAGTTCTTTAAAAAACCACAATAGGGAGACCAGCAAACAGCCACCTGAAGAGATGAAGAGGGTCTGATGCTCTCCTCTGCTAAATAGAACAGGCTGATGAAGAGATGAAGAGGGTCTGCTGCTCTCCTCTGCTAAATAGAAGAGAACCACCCCAAATCTTCTCCCCCCCCATGGAGACACAACACATAGTAACAGTGGTTCCCAGAAAGATGGGCCTATCCATGAAAATATATGAAGCAGCGTGGTCTAGTGGGTGCAGTGTTGGATCAGGAGTGGAAAGTTCAAATTTCCTGCTCAGCCACAAAGCTTATTGGCTGACCTCCGGCCAATTCCCCTCTCTCAGCCCAGCCTACCTCACAAGGTTGTTGTGAAGAAAAAAAAGAGAGGGAGGTGCCATGTACACCACCTTGAGTTCTTTGGAGGAAGGGGGTGTATCAGTGCGAAAAATAAAACATACGCCCAGGGAGTCTCTCTCGCGGTCTATTTATATTACACATATAAAAATATATCAATTCTCTTTCATTTGTTTCCCCCCCCGTCCTTTCCTTAAAAAAAAACCCATGTTTTCCCTTTCATCCTCCTCCTTTTGTGTCAGCAGGATATATCCCCCCCCTTTTGCCCGCTTTATCTGCTGGCTCCGTTTTAAGTTTTTTTGGGTCTCATTTTCTCCCTGCCTTTCATCCACCCCCTCCCTGGCTTCTTGCTCTCCTGTATTCTTTCATCTGCAGCAGGCCTCCCTCCCTCTCCTGCCTTTCGCTTCTCGCTCTTTCTATCTTTTCCTTAATGTTCCCCCCTTCCTTCCCCACTCCATTTCTCTCTCATTCCCTTAGGTCTCTGCTACCATTACGACAACCTGCTGCCACCCTTCTGTGTTTTTTCCAGGCTGCCTCTTCCTTGGGCCCCTCTCGCCATCCTCCCTTGTTCTCCATCCTCATTCCTTTGCCCCCCCCCACATTCCTTCTCTTGCTTATTGCTGCTCCTGTTCCTTTCTCCCCCCCCCTCTGCTCCCTCCCTCCCTCTTCCTCTGCCTTTAATTTCTGATTAATATGTTCTTAGCCAAGGAACATGGAATTAAAAAAGCGAGAGGGAGAGAGGGAGGTGGGAGAGAGGGAAGTAGAAGGAATCTTCTAAATAAATCATCTAGTCCTGTGAGAAGCTAATCTCTCAGTGACGGGCCTGTGTTTATCTAGTTTTTAGCAGTGCATGCTAAATAGTGATAGGGGACTCTCTCTCTCTCTCTCTCTCTCTCTCTCTCTCTCTCTCTCTCTCTCACACACACACACACACACACACACACACACACACACTGGAACTGCTGCAAAGCAAGGGATTTTTTTTAAAACTTCATTTCCCAGAAAGAAAAAAAAAATCTGAAAGCACAGATAAGCAACCACCTCTGCCATCGTCGCAGCACAGTTTTCCTCATGAGCTGTTAGCCAGTGCAATAAAAAACCACACACACACACACACACACACACACACACACACACACACACACACACACACACACACACACCCCTAGCCCAGGAGCCAGTTGTTCCCAAATTCTTTCAGGGAGGGTTTGCTGCATCGCACAGCCTTGTATTTCATGTGTTTGTCTGGGCTCCCCCCCACTCCATTCAACACCATCCTGTTCCAATCTGTCACTTCAATACACCTGGAAGAGGTAGGCTCAGGTTGCCTCTTTGAGCACGTCCCTGCAAAGTCGGCCGTGAAGCTGACTTGACACAGTGAGTTGAGTCAGACAGCAGCTTGGTGGGGTGTGCAGTGCTGAGTGCATGTATCCCCCCCACCTCTTCCATTCCTCCTCCTTTCACTCCCTGGATTAGCAAGAGATAAATGGAGTGGAAAAGGAAGCATGGAGGAGAGGAGAGTGGTGGGCTAGAGTGTCTCACTCTCTTCTCTTCCGCATTTCCCTTTTCCGTACTATTCACCTCTTCCTTTTCACATTTCAGCATGGAGGAGAGGAGAGTGGTGGGCTAGGGCGTCTCACTGTCCTCTCTTCCACATTTCCTCTTCCACTTTGTTCATCTCTTCTTTCTATGCTGAATTGTATGGGGTATAATCTAATCAAATTTCAGAAATGTTCGATTGAAAATGGCTGAACAATAGGACTTCAGTCATGGCACTCGACATTTGGCCTTGAATCAGCTGTATTGTGATGTTTGCAGCCGTTTTGTGGAAGCTGAGGAGGGTTGCTAAGTTTCAGTTTCTCCTTTTAGGTTATGTAATAAATAAACTCCAGGCTATATCACATGAGTCTGCCCTTCCAGTGGCCGGTTGAAAATCCGTTGTATAATTCTAAAGTTAGGAGATGTCCAAGTTCTCTTTTAAACTGCTCATTCCACAAAGGCTGCAAAGTGGACACTATTTCTGAGTAAACATGCCAAGGATTGCACTGCAAGGTTGTCGGTTTACAACTCAGTTGCCAGATGAATTTACAGCAGCATTTGGACAGTATTGAGACTGGTATACGGCTTCCTTCTCCTCTGCTCCAGGGTGCAAGGATTCTGGCTGGATCCTATAAGATGGGCAGAGAGCCCCCCCTTCGCTGCTTCCATTTCTCCGACTGACATGGCACCTTACAAAATGTTTGCTTCAACAGTTCTGATCAAGATCAAGATCCTGATTTTCACTCACTCACACACACACACACACACACACACACACACACACACACACACACACACTTTCATTCAATAGATTTTATTCAATTTCTCATTTCATATGAGATATGGATCTCATATTAAAGACAGCAAATTATATTAAGCATGTGAGCATTACCCAACCAACTCTGTGTGAGCAGGGCTGGTCCATGCATGAGGCCGACTGAGGTGGTCGCTTCAGGCAGATGATTGGCGGGGACGCCCACCGCCATCCTTCCACCCGCCTTCACTGCTCCTCCTCCCACTCCCTGTATTGAAAGAAGGTGACCAAGCAGAAGAGGATGTGTGAACGAGAGCTGGGCTGGAGCATCGACACCGTAGCCCACCACTCTCCTCTCCTCTCCTCCACACTTCCTCTTCCCCTCCACCCCTCTGCCAAGTCTGCAGATTTTGCTGAGCTGAGTGTGTAGGGAGACAGCCTCGCCCTCTGTTCCCCTGGGTGCCAGGGTGAGTGGAAAGGACTAGGCCGCACATGAACCAGCCTTGCTAATTTCTACCCGGTGCTGTTAGTGCAAAGCTTCCACGGGTGCAATTAAGCGCCGAGCATTAAAAACACAGTAATAAGGGGCTACGGGAAGGGGAGGTTGAGCAGTAATTGAAATTATATCCAGCTCAAATATGGAATCACTAAACGGTCTTGCCGACAGATTTATATTGACGCAGCCTTCCTACCTCGTTCATTTATTCCATTTAGTGGTGACTTCTCCATGCCCTCTGCCTTTTGATCAGTTGGCAGTAGGGGATATGGCCGAAGAATGGGTGAGAAGAGTTGCAAAGAGGGACACAACCAGCCAAATAAGTTGGACAAAGTCATTGCTGGCTTGAGCAGGAACGATGAAGATAGTGAGCAGACCTGCAGGGAGGAGAGGAGGGGAGAAGGAATACACTCTTGGAAGAAGAGCAGAGACAGTTCTCTTCTCAATGGACAGAATCCCAACCCATGCTTGGTTGCTGCTTGTCAAGGTGGGTCCCCCTTTTTCAACTCTGTTACAAACAACTGGTTAAGGGTTTTTTGGTTTATTATTACAGATGACTGCAAAAGGTTACCTGAAGATACAAAACCATTTGACTCAGAAGATATATACAAAACACTCACGTATAAAATAACAAAGATGAGCTTTCCTAGAAAACACTGATTCTAAACTCACCCAACCACTCAACCTCAGAATCACACTAAGAGCAACTGGCCCAATCGGCAACACCATATCTGGAGAAACAGACCTTCAGATCAGAGGTGAGAAGTGTAGCCATACTCACACCAACCTCTCTCTCCAAATGGAGAGCCCTTTATACCTTATGACACCAAACTCTCCACACCCATCCCAACCAGAACCACAGCTGTTTTCACTTCCCAATTAGACTGCTCCAGGTCAAAGCCTAACGCCTTCACCTGTTATTCACCCCAATCTCTAGAGTCTAGATGTGTGGGCACTGCCCTTAGGGTCGCCATCTCTCTAAAATGAGCTTGGAGTCTCCAGCGATCAGCATCACGCTCCACAATGCTGGAGATTTTCACAGGACCTCCTTATTAACTTCATGATATTACATCATGTATTGCAATATTTTCAGGGAAAAAAGTCTTCAGGAATAGCTTTGGTCCGAGTTGGGAAAGTTGCCTCTTTCCCTCTGCACATAGGCACTTCAATTGCTGTTATCACTACTAGGGAAGCCAGCAGAAGAAGGATGGTTGAATGTGGTGGAACTGAAAGAACGGAAGTCAAGGGGAGGAACGTTGCAAGACATTAGGACTGAGAGGTAGGGAAGGGTGTAGCCATGGAGGGTTTAGATGGTATGGACAAGGACTTTGTGCTGAATTCAGGAGCAGACAAGAAGCCTGAGAAGGGACTTAAGGAGGAACATGACATGGTCAGTATCTGGAAAGTTGACTGAGGGCAGGGCCCATGAGAGGGGGGTAAAGGGGGTAAATTGTACCTGGGCCCAGGGTTAAGAAGGGAGCTCAGGAGCCAAAGGAGGGCCCCCGATATTTCCTGGGATCTCAGCCAGCCTCATGGACAATGAAAGACCAAGCCAACCAGGAGGCCAGGTCTACCAGGCAGGTAGACCTGGGCACCACAGCAGGAAACCTGGTAGACCTGGGCTCTGGAGACTTTTTCCAGCTGCTCCGCCTGCGAGTCGGACTTGGACTCAAGTCTCTGAGTCGGACTCGGAGACTCGAGTCCGAGTCCGACTCAGAGACTCGAGTCTGACTCGGAGACTCGGGCCGGCCCCCTCAATCAGGGGAGCCGGCTCGGGGACGTCTTCCCCGGCCAGCTGCCCGGGGCCTTCTAGGGAAGGCCCGCTCCGAGAACAGTATTTATACCGTTCTTTTTGCGCATGCTCAGACTGTTACTGAGGGAAAAGGGCAGCCCTTTTCCCTCAGTAACAGTCTGAGCATGCGCAAAAAGAACGGTATAAATACTGTTCTCGCAGCGGGCCTTCCTTAGAAGGCCCCGGGCAGCCGGCCAGGGAAGACGTCCCCGAGCCGGCTCTCCCAATTGAGGGGGGGTGCCCGGGAGGGTCGCCCCCTCCTGGAGCGCGCCGCCCCCCCTCTGGAGCGCGCCGCCCCCTCCGGAGCGTGCCGCCCCCCTCCGGAGCACGCCCCCCCTCTGGAGCGTGCCACGGCCTGTTGGCCGCGGCACGCTCTTTACTTATAGGGGCGCCAACCCCCTTGCTCCGGGCGCCAATAGAGGCAGTGACGCCTCTGCTCATTCCCCCACCCCAATCACATCCGCCTGCAATGATTTTGCAGCTGTTTGAGCTGCTAAATATGTTCACTTTTATTGGCATCCTCTGTGGGCCCTAGCCAGTGGGTGGCGCAGTGGGTTAAACCGCTGAACCATGAGCTGTAGATTGAAAGGTCGGCAGTTCGAATCCGCGACAGGGTGAGCTCTCGTTGCTTGGCCAGCTCCTGCCAACCTAACAATTCCAAAGCATGTTAATGCGAGTAGATAAATAGGTACCGCTTGCGGGAAGGTAAACAGTACTCCGTGTTCCAGCCGCATGCTATGCGCTGCGACAAGGAGAGTCATGCCGGCCACATGACCACGGAGGCGTCTTCGGACAATGCTGGCTCTTCGGCTTTGAAATGGGGATGAGCACCACACCCTAGAGTCGGACACGACTGGACTTAATTGTCAGGGGTCACTTTTACCTTTCTGTGGGCCCTAGTAGCAGTCATACTTTGCCCCCAGTAGATTTTTGGTCTCCCCCCCCCCATTTCCTTATTTCCCATTGTCTAGAATGGCTCCTGGTTCCTACTTTTTTCTCCCCCTCTCTGCAACCCCTGTAGGTTCCTTGGGTTAGTTTGAGAGGACAGCTGTCAGTGAGCGGAGATATAATGGCTGCCTGGAGAGCAGTTAGTAGATAATTAATATTTGCAGCACAGCACTCTGATTGCTCTCCGTCTTCTGCCTGACAGGGGGACTGAGGGGTGGGGGGAGTGAGAGGAAAGCCGGTCAGGTCATACCTCCCCCCCCCATCGCTTCTCAAACTCATCCAGTCAGTCAGCTCACACAGTCAAATATTTGGCTCTACAGCCGAATCAACTCCGGAGAGAAGCAAGAAAGAGCTTAGTAAAACAGAAGCTTGCTATCACAGAGGTAGTAGCGGCATGCAGAAATCTTCCCGACAATGTTCAGACATCACATTGCAGGGATGTGGATCAAGACTCTGACTCTAAGTCTTGAGTCAAGTCCCAAGTCTCTGGGTCCAAGTCTCAAGTCAAGTCCCAAGTCTTTGCTCCCAAGTCCCGAGTCTTTGGTTGCGACTCCCTATCTATTTAATGGGGAAAACAGGTTTAAACCTGAATAAAATTCTTTTTTTAATATATATTTATATTTTATTGATATATTAAAACATAAAAACAATACATATTTCATAAAGTTAGAGCAAGCATGAAGCAACACATCCTACTAGTATACTATTTACTATTTTCTACATATAATTTCCAACTAAGCCAAAATAACACCCACATTCTATTCATTAAATCCGCATATCATCACATCGTTCCTCTCTCTCTCTCCTCTCTCTTAAAAAATTGATAAATGGTTTCCAGTTATTCACGAAAAGGTTAACTGACTTTTCCTTAATTAAAATTGTAAGTTTATCCATTTCAGCATAATCAAAAACTTTCAGCCACCAATCTTCCAGCGAAGGTATCTCCGAATTCTTCCAATATTGTGCATATAAAATTCTTGCCGCAGCTATCATATATAAAAACAAAGTTTGAAATTTTTCGCCTACATGATCTTCCCATATACCCATCAAAAAGGTTTCCGGTTTCATTTGAACCTTAATAAAATTCGATTTGTCGTAAGTCGAGTCAAGTCCGAGCCGAGTCAAGTCCGAGCCGAGTCATTGACACAACTTGAGTCCGACTTGAGTCCGAGTCCATAGACTCAAGTCTACATCACTGTCACATTGTGACTGGGGATGTTGGTTTGAGGGCTCCATCACACTCGGCTCAAAGGAGAGACAAGTCATAGAAGGGTCAAATTATTTTCACGCTTGAATTAAAATCAAATTGATCGGCTCTCCAGTCATCCACTAAACCCCCTTCTTGTCCAACGCCCTCCTTTTCCCCACTTCCTTGACTGGTAAAGCCTATCTTTGCATGTCCAGGAGATGTTTCTCCTAGCCATATGAAGCTATTGCTATCCAGCAAACCAGGTGGTTTCTGCCAACCTAGCAGTTCGAAAGCAAGAAATTGCAAGTAGATTAATAGGTACCGCCTTGGCAGGAAGGTAACAGCATTCTGTGCACCTTGGCGCGTTGGTTGAGTCATGCTGGCCACATGACCATGGAAGCATCTTCGGACAACGCTGGTTCTTCGGCTTTGAAACGGAGATGAGCACCGCCCCTAGAGTCAGTAACGACTAGCTTTCGAGCGAGGGGAACCTTTACCTTTACCTTAAACCAGGTGGTGGGGAAGGGGTGGGCAAATAGCAACCTACCGCTGTACTTTCTTTTGCTCCAAACATCTTCAGGAAGGATTTTCCTCTTGGGCTGCCATTGCACCCAAGGACGGTTGCCTCTTGAGAGCCTTCATGATGGAGTGAGTTCAGGTCATTTGTTCTCTGTCTAACTTCACAAGGTTGTTGTGTGCAAACTAGGGAAGCAGGGGGGAATTATGGTATCTAAAATGGTTGAAGGAAGGGTGGGATAAAACAGGCAAATAAATAGCGTACGGAAGATGACTCATGCTTTAACGTCCAGAGCTGGGGGCACCCAGAGAATGGATTCTCTAGATAAGACATTGCTTTATGCCGCAGGGCTGGCTCTAATTGCTCCTAATTGGGCCCCGTGCCTAAGGGGCCCCCTACACTAGGGTGGCTTTGCAACTATTTACTGTTCATAGGTAATCTACACTTTCTGTTTGTTTATTTGTAGGCTTACACATGTTTGCAATTTTATATTAAAATGTGCTTAGATTCATTTGGTCCATTAACTCACATGCACTTTTTTAAGGGCACATTTTGATTGCTTTCCATTTTACCACAGAGATATAAGGTATATCATAAAATGTATTTATATCTCTAAGAGTCTACAGACCCTGGCTGTGAACTTGGGGCCCAGCAAGAATGTTTCCAATCGGGGCTTGCAGCTTCTAAGGCAGACTCTGTTCTGCTGAGCTAGGCGATTATTCCATCTAGCTTCAGAATTGTTTTAAAAAAAATGCTTTGCCTATGATGACTGCTGCAAGTTGTGCACTTACACACTTACTTACACGGGACGTACCTGGAAGTAAGTCCCATTGAATCCAATGAGACTTTCTTCTGAACAGGCATGCATAGGATTGTGCCACTAGTGTCACTGAAACAAGATTGGACACCTGAACTGCCTGATTGGTAGCTCAGTCTCTCAACACCTGTGTTATGCCAGCTCTTGGATTGGTGACTTAATATAACAGCCTCTATGAAGGAATATAGAGCCCGAAAGTTGCAAGTTGGTACATTGCAGACTGGACTAGGTATGAAGGAACAGAGCAGAGCGATGAGAGGGAAGATTCTCTCCAAGCCAATTAAGTGACTGCTCCCCCTGCTGGTGGAGGATTCTGTGCGGAAGATTATTGGCAGGGATCTGACCTCCATTGACAGTACATAAGATCATAAGAAGAGCCTTGCTGGATCAGGCCAAGGGCCCATCTAGTTCAGCTTCCTGTATCTCACAGTGGCCTCACCAGATGCCTCAGGGAGCACACAAGACAACAAGGTACCTGTATCCTGTCGCCACTCTCTTGCACCTGGCACAGAGAAAACCTATTTCTAAAACCAGGAGGTTGCTTATATGTCTTGTCACTTGTGATGGACTTTTCCTCCATGAATCTATCCAATTCCCTTAAAAAGGTTTCTAGGTCAGGTGCTATCACCACATCCAGTGGCAAGGAGTTCCATCCTGTGGCAAGGACAGTATACTGTGAGAGCCAGTATATCCCTTGCTAGATTTGTAAAATAATAATAATAATAGTAATAATAATAATAATAATAATAATAATAATAATAATAATAATAATAATTTTAAAAAGGGAAGATTTCACAGGTAAGCTCTCTGTTTATTGGCTGCAGATGCTTTTCCAGTGCGCCACATTCTCTCCTGCACGATGGACCCCAAACTCTACACCTATGTCAAAATAGCAGAAGAGTGTGCAAGGGGAATGTTCAGAGGGTTGGAGAGCATCAGGGCCATGTGTTTAACAGAGGAGGTTGCCTCAGGAGCATGTCTCTGCCCACCCTCCTCCAGGTTTTTTCTGCTCTCTGAATTCAAAAAGGAAGAGGGGAATGGAATCCAAGAAATGTGGAGGAGAATAGAGTATTGAGCTAGAGCAGGGGTTCTCAACCTGTGGTACGGGTACCCCTAGGGGTACGCGGACCTCTTGCTGGGGGTACGCCAAGCCCTGCCCCTTATCTGCCCCATCAGCAACTATGTGCTAATTAACATGGATTTTAAATTGTAATTATTTTTGGAGCCCTTCTGTCTCTCTGATTTTGGTTTTGGGCTTATTTTTGTACTTTGGAAAATGTACTTTGGTGGGGTGGGGGAGGGAGGAGCTGATTTTGGGAAGTATGACTTGTAGAAAAAAGAGATCCTTGCATATCTCTCTCTCTCTCTCTCTCTCTCTCTCTCTCTCTCTCTCTCTCTCTCTCTCTGAGAGAGAGAGATAGTTAAATAAGACATTTTTTCACATTTAAAGTTGTGTTAGTACTTTTTTATTTAATAATTACCTAATTAAGTAATTTATTAATCCAACTAATTAGCAGTTAATTAGCAGGGGGTACTTCAGAAAATTGGACCGTAATAGGGGGTACCCGGGTCTCCAAAGGTTGAGAACCCCTGAGCTAGAGTGTTGGTGATGCTCTAGTCTAGCCCATTCCTTTCCTCTCATCCACCCTTCCTCTTCCGCTCTTCCTTTTTGAATCTAGAGAGTGAGAGAAGGAATGGCACCACCTGGTGGTCAGGTGGCAGAATTTGGCACGGAGAGGTCTTGGGCCAGCCCTGGAGCACCTTCACTCTGAATCAAGGCAAATGCATTTGGGGCTTTTTAATTTTATTAAATAAAAGAAGACGGCTAAAAGGCAACACGAGAGAGGTTTCTAAAATGAAGCCGTGGAGGGAGTGAGGTTTTCGCCTTCTCTCAGAACACTTGGGTGACCGGTTAAATTGGTTGGGCATTGAGGATGGACAAAAGACAGTGCTTGCCTGCAAATGCGTAATTTGCTTATGGGATTTGCTGCCTTAAGAGCTGGTGATGGTCACCAAAAAGGGCTTTGACAAAGTCATGGAGGAGGAGAAGGCTATCACTAGCAAATCTATTCATTTTTTAATGCCTAACAATGTTAAAAGGACGCAAGCCAAAACTTCCCATACCCTTTTGGTTTTGGTTTTGCTCTGTCAGCCTCACACAGGGAGCTGAACAGAATGGAGTGGAGTGGCAAGGTAAAGCTGTCAGAGCTCCAGCACCTTGGAGAGCTCCAAGGGTCTTCTAACACCATAGGGCAGAATCCCAGCTCGCACTGATCTCTTCTATGCCTCCTGACCTTGACTGCACCTCTCAGGGTCCACACCCCTGCCACAGAGTGGGGACCCTTAAGGAGGCAACCCCCGGAGCTGAGTGCTCCGACACCTCTCGGTCACTTCAGCAGGCAGGCAGTGAAGGGCAAGAAGTTTCTGGCATGATGGTAGCCATTGTCCGTGATTGGTAGCCCAGTGGATTTTTGGGTGAGTTTGACTCAGGTGTAACCATCTCTGGGAAGTCAAGCAATGAGTCCTGTACCTTGGCAGCTGATATTCATGTCTGAGATCTCACCAGCTCCTCCCGCTCTGAATCTTGGCAATCATTCAAGGTCAGGGCCATTTCAATTTTTACCAGTTGTGAAAACTATTCCCTGTTTGCAAGGTTTGGGGGGGGGGGGGGACAACAGACCCAGAAGTGAAGTCATGTGACATTCAATTGCCTAGTCTCCTCTCTTCCATATTTCCTCTTCCTCCTGTTCCTCTTTCCTCTTCCTCCTTCCCCTCTTTTCTGATCCAGGAGAAGGAGGTGCAATGGAAGCAAGTGGGTGAACAGAGGTGAGTGCTCCCCACCAATCTGCTGCCTGAGGCAACCGCTTCAGTTGGCCTCATGGATGGGCCGTCCCAGCCCATTGGGCTCTTGAAAGTAAGTCCCATGTTGGAGTTCAACATGGGTCTCAGCTTGTGACAAGTTGAAGACCATGATGCCAGATGGAAGGAGCCACCTTAGGTGACCTTGAAGTGCCCAAATCGCACTCAGAGGCCTCTGATTTGCTGATTCGTTGCTACCCTTGAGCAGACTAGCCCAGGGAGTCCAGCGCATTTCCTGGCCTGTGTTCCTGGTTGCGCCAAATGCGACCTTAATAATCACGAGCGATTGCAGCGTGCTTAGGCCCGGAATGATTTAAGCTCAGCAGGCGGTTTGCCACTCATTGTGCAGTATCATCAAACAAAGGCCAATTTCATAGCAGCCTAAGTGTGCCGTGCAGTTTTACCCCTTGCCCTCTAATTGGCTGTCCACGGGGGGTGGTTCCATATCGTTAGCCAGCCAATGGAACTTGATGTCTGTGGATGTTGGCGAAACATGTACGCCTATTAGCCTACGGAGGAGGAGCAGAGCTTGGTGTGGCTCAGATCGTATGACGGGTAGGCGGGCGAGAAAGCAGGCCTCGAAAACCAGGATAGCGCAGAGACTAGGAGAGCTGTTGTGGGGAATCTGCCCCCCCCCAGCCCCAATACTAATACCTTTACCCCTGAGTTGCCAGGCATTGAGATACGAATCAAATTTGTTATTGCTTTTGGCCAAAGGCATTTGCAAAGAACAACACAAAACACACATCACAGCCGTGAAAAGCACAAGACCCAATGCAAAAATACAAACTACAGTCAGCAGAGATGCTGTTCAAAAGGTTAATTTCTAGGCACGCGTTTTGATGATAAGACTCCGTCTCCATCACCCGCTGAGATTCCTACAATTAAAACACCGGGATTCGGCAAGCAGAAAACCAGATTCGGTTCTCTGAGTCAGGCAGAAATAAGAATGCAAGAAAAATAATAATCAGTGAGTTTTCTTTTCCTGCATGATTTCAGCTACAGAATTGGGGGCCTGGAAAGATGGGGGTCGATTGCCCTTAATGGCTGTCTATGAAACATTGAAAGGTTTTGCATGCAGAAGGTCCTGGGTTCAACTTCTGGTGGTATCTCCAGGAAGACTGAGCAAAGCCCCTATTGTGAAACCCTGGAGGGCTGCTGCCAGTCTGTGACAGCACTGAACTCGATGGGCTAACCAACGACCTGACCCAGTACAAAAGAGTCCTAAGTCACCAGCACTTCACCTTGGGCCAGGCTCCCTCACCAGAGGCTGCTCTAGGTGCAGCTCTCAGCAGTTTTTCTCAGCAGCCAGAATCGGGTCCAAAAAGAGCATATCTCATCCTTGAAGCTAATTGGGGTGGTCGCCTCAACTGGCAGATGGGTAGAAATGGGGTGCTGCCCATGTCCACCCTTCCTTCAGCCTCTCACTCCTCTTCCTGCTCTCTGGCTTGGAAAAGGGAAACAGAGCAGAAGAGAAGTGTGGAGGATAAAAGAATGTTGGAGACACTCTAGCCTACCACTCTCCTCTCCTCCACAGTTCCTCCTCTGTTCCCTTCTCCAATTAGATGGGCCAACAATCAGAATCGAAGGACGGCTGCATGAAAACCATCTACTTTTGCTGCCCCTTCTAAATGCGGGCAGTGACTGGGCCAGCTGGACTTCCCAGAAGACGGAATGCTATAACCTGGGAGTCACTACTGTCTCGCATCTTGGTTGACTATATATCAGCGAGTGAAGGGATGCAGGGCGAGAAAGCAAAAGAGAAATCATGGAGGAGAGTGGGCTAGAGCGTCCCCATGACTCAGTTGATAAAATCTCACATGGTGAATTTTGACTGAAGCTTGCAATCCTCTGCACAAAGACCTGGGAGTATATATGCCTCCCTGACGCAGCGGGACTTAGAACTCCCCAGGCTCTTTGAAACTATTCCAGAGCTAAGAGAGATCCCCGATGGAGGTCAGTATCACGTTTACAGGCTTCTATTCAGATACATCTTATCCAATGCATATACATAGGAAGCGGCCTCCTGCTGAGCCGGACTATTGCTCCCTCTAGCTCAATATTGTCAGGCACTGGCTGGCAGAAGCTTTCTAGGTCCTCCGCCAGGATTTTCTCTCTGCTCTGCTTGGAAAGGCTCAGGATCGACTCTGCAACCGTAGCAGGCAAACCTTGTCACAGAGTGACAGCCAGTTGGTGAGGCCTCTCTGGGGCAAGGATGCAGCTGGCTCGCCCCTCCGCCCAGCCAGCCACTGTCTCTTTAAAAAAGCCTGCCTCAGCGAGGCATGGCGAAAGCAGCTGACCCCATCTCCAGCGCATCAGTCCCCGCGTTCTGTCTCCCGCCGGAGAGTAACCCGAGGGCACGTCATGCCGTAGCTTCTTTATTTGGTTCTGTCTCATAATTACACAACTCTTCCTGCCACGCAGCATTAAGCAGGGGGTGTGAGCGAGCAAGTGGAGCTGTGTGTGTGTGTGTGTGTGTGTGTGTGTGTGCGCGCGCGTGTGTGTGTGGAGGTTGCTTTCTCCTCTGAGAACGCCTTCTGTCGCTGTATAAACAAACACACAGCACCCAGTCTAGCCATGCAACAGAGCAATGCCTTCAAGGTAAACAAACAGCAGACACCCCTACTGCAAACTGGCTGGCACAGGCTGGCACAGAGCCTTCACTGCTCTGCCACGGCCTCAGTGTCCAGGTTGAAGCCAAGAGGCTTGAGCACAAAGCTTGGCTCTGCCACAGCCTACCCTCGTGGCCTTGGGCAACTCACTTGGCCCCAGACCTGATGTTACCCTAGCAAATTGGGTGGGATAGAAAAAAACAAGGGGAGATACCCTGTTTCCCAGAAAATAAGACCTCCCCTGAAAATAAGACCTACCGTGTTTTTGGGAACCATAATTAATATAAGACCCTGTCTTATTTTCAGGGAAACAGGGTATGTAAGCACATTTTCCCCAAACCAGCAGAGGAGGTAGAGAAATTGTTTGTGGATTGGGACTGCTCCATCAATCACTTTGTTTGCACCCGGCACAGGCCAGAGCAACTGGTTTGCATAAAGGACAAGCCAAGGTTTCCAGGGCTGGCTGGAGGCCTCTTGGTGGTCTGCTGGGAGACAGTGTGCCAAATGCCCCTTACCTGGGGATGTACCAGTCTCTGTGCCTCCCATTCCTTGAACTGGGGGGGGGGGGGCCAGAGAGCCAAAGAGAAACCATGGAGGAGAGTGGGCTAGAGCGTCTCTGGCATTCTAGTCTGCCTCTCTTCTGTGCTTCTGTTGCCTGAGACGACGGCCTCCATTGGCCTCATGGATGGGCTGGCCCTGAAGCGGCAGGTGAGGGATACTAACAAGACCTCCTCCTCTCAAAATAGGGACAGCAAATTATCAGCGATGGGGACCAGAAAATTAGGACTGTCCCTGGTAGACAGTTGGTGAACAGTTGGAGTGTGTCCTATGCTAATGAATGGGGGGCACTATTTGGATGTTCTGCTTTGGGGACCAAAATATCTCGGGAGAAGCCTGTTTGTTTTGATGGAACAGAGAATCCCGTTTGCCTGAGCTAGCATGGGGAAGAGAGAAGTACGGGGGGTGGGGGGTGGAGGAGAGAATAGGTGGGATGCTCACTATTCAGGAGAGGAGAGAAAGAGGCCTTTCTTCCTTGGGAAAAAAATAGACTGCAGTTAATTCCATGATCTTTGCGATGCCTTTTCTCTGCTCCGTGTCATGAAACGCATTGAGCTCCTGGCAAGAAAACCGATGACACATTTTTATTTTTATTTTAAAAAAGGCTTGAAATGGCGTGGATGCTTATTGCATGTTGAGATAAGGAGTCAGGGATGTCGTGATTGGCCTCCATGCTAGACAAGTGCATCTGTGTGTTTATCTGCATGGGGAGTGGATGGGGAGTGGACATGGACAGAAAGGCTTATGTTAACCTCTTTCTCATGGAAATGGCTACACAATCCTCACTGGGTGGCAGTAGCAGAGGGGGGAGAGGGGGGCACTCTGATTGGCTCGAATACTGATGTTCTGGGAGAATAGAGTCCAAGGCTTCATATACCTTACCCCAGAGGTGCAGATTCTGTGGAAGGAAAACACAAACCATGAAGGTGTGGTGGAGACACTCGCGTCACTCAAGGTGGGATGGAACGGTAAGTTCTGCACTGTGCTAACCTCCGTTTACTCCCCGGCATGAGTCGGCCCCGCCCCCTCGCCGTCGGAGCCATTCAGTGCGGCGAAGGCAACGTGCAGTAGACTCCCTGCACGTTGCCTTCGCCACACTGAATGGCTTCGACGGCGAGGGGGTGGGGCCGCCTTGTGCCAGGGAGTAAATGGAGGTTAGCACAGTGTGGAACTGGGTGGAGACACTCTAGCCCTCAGTCTCCTCTGTTCTTCTCTCCTTCACATTTCCTCTTCCACTCCAGTCTCTTCTTCCTTTTTGAATTGAGGGAGCAGGCAGAGGAGGGAAGAGCAAATTTTGAGACCTGGGCTCTGTAGGGTGTAGTGCAGTGCTTCCCAAACGTTTTTCGACCTGCGGCTCCCTTGCCCATTGGTGACGCTTGGCCGCGGCTCCCCATTACATTCTGTTGATGCCTGCCAATTGGCATTGCACTGTTTTCCGAGAGGATTCCGTGGCTGGTATCCGCAGCTGGACTCCCCTGGCTGGTATCCGTGGCTCCCCTGGGAGCCACGCCTCCCAGTTTGGGAGCCACTGGTGTAGTGGACAAGGATTGGCCTTTGGGATCAGCTGACAATGCTTCAACCAGCCAGTACTGAAGCCCAGATGCCCGGTTGTTCAGCTGCAAAAATGTGAGGGGTGTTTGGAGCGTCAGGAAGGACAATTTTCTGAGGTGGGTGGAACTGACTGGCATTTTTTCTCCTGAAGGCCTGCACTTGTCATTCCCCTGCCCCAAATACCCCAGGAACAATGCTATGTCCCCAATAGGTATGAAGAACCGCTCATCTCTACCTGCTGAACTTGGAAAGGAAGAGAGAACAGAATCAAAGGGGAGCTCAGAGGTGAGGTGAGCTAGAATGTCTCCCAGGAGACACTCTAGCCCACCACTCTCCTCTCCTCTCCCTTCTGTTCTCCTCTTCCTGTTCGAATCCAGCTAGCACAGGAGAAGGAGCAGGGGTGGTCACACAGAGGAAGGTGACAGTGGGCGATGGAGGTCTCCACACCCTGCCCCCTACTCCTTTGCCACCTGAGACAACCGCATCGCTCTGCTTCATGGCTGGAAGTCCCACGTACATCTGGGCTCTTTGTATTTTTCAAAAACGGCAGTTCAAGCAAAGATTCAGGCGGAAACAGAGAGAACTTTGAGGGCAGCTCCCCAGAGACATGGTGTGAGTTGCTTTTGCCAGGGAGAGTCGGACACCAGACCATAGAGAGAAGCCTCCTCAGGAGCAGAAAGGAAGCAGTGGCGTCCCCTGCAGGTCACCTGCTTCTTTCCTTCTGATGTCGTCCGCCGTGGAAAATTGGAACGGTTCCATCCATTTAAATATAGCAAGTGTTGCCAAGGGATCTTCCAAGTGGAAAAATCTGGGCCAGAACAGAGACGGTCTTGCCAATCGACACCTGATGGGGGTGAAGTCGGAGAGAGAGAGAGACCGGCTGTCAGTTCAACATGCATAATTTCCACTGATCCTGACAGACAGCTCTGTTCCCGTCTCTTCACAGCGACGCCAGAAATAGGCCATCCAAGATGGATTGGTTTTCTCCGAACTTGGCCTGAAGTTCCCTTGTTTCTTACTTAAAGCAGGCTCGGGCGAGGGAACGGAGCTGAGCCCAGCCAGCGGGTGTCGGCATCCCCCTTAGGCAGTGCACTGCCCCCTGCTGGAAACGAGGCGCCTCTACAAGGGCCAGTCCCAGCTCCCTGCTGAAATGCAGTTGACTCTGGGGTAGAACACAGCAGTCGGCTGCAACCAATCAGTACCGATTTTACCAGTCAGTTGTTGCATGTACAGTAATGTAATACTAATGCTGCAGCTGCTGCTGCTACTACTGTGACGACAACAACGAAGAAGGAGGGGGCTACTATTCATTGCTAGACCTATCACCCATGATATCACCCATGATGAATCCAGGGTTCATGCCTATTAGAAACTGCAGCCTCTGACCTGGGAGCCCTTCTGCTAAGGGGTGGCTACGGGTGGCAGGTAGGAGCTTACAGAAGATGGTAGCAGGCAGGTTCTACCCTCAGCAGCAGTGTGGGAGGAGGAAAGGCCAATTGTTTCCTACTGTCTTGAGATGCGAGGCACATGGGTATTTTAGGCACATAGAAAGCTGCTTTATACGGAGTCAGCCGGTGTAAAGGCCCGTTCACTTCAGGACTGTCTATGCTATCAACTCTTCAGGACGTCTCCCCAGCCCTATGCAGAATTCGAACCTGGGGCCTTCTCTGCTTTTCTGCTGAGCTACAGTGCCCCTACTGGCCTAGCCATTTTTTGGGGGGTCAAATGTTAGAAGGTAGGCATTCTCCCCGGCAACTGTTTCCCTGAACATCTGGGGCTGCAGCTGCCATTGTTGTCATCTGGGCCTTGCTGCAAACGTATCCAGATGTTGCCACGCGCCGATTCGTGAAGCCGCTTGGATAGAACGCGTCTCCTTTTTTTTTTTTTTCTTCCCCAGGCCGAGCTTGCGAGGAGATGCTTTCAGGCCGGCTTGATCCCGTTGCCTCCAGAATTAGGCTTCCGACGGCTGCCTCCAATCTACCGGCACGCGGCTTGGGCGCCTGAGAGCTCGCACCCATCGAGCGCAGCCTTATCTGTGAGTTTGTGGGCAAGATGAGGACTCGGCTTCACTCCTCCCTGCCTAACCCTCTTAGAGATAATCCCATCCTTAATGCCACTGAGCGGGGCTTTGAACAACTGTGCAGCCGAGCCGGCCAGCGCTGACCCCTCTGCCTGTGCGCTCTTGCCCATTCGAGGGACTCCGACTCCCGGCGAGATAACAGCAGCCGGGCAAATCCTCGCCGGGCAGCTAACGGGATTGTCACACTTTGAGAAGTTGAACCAGAAAGCAAACTTGGAGGGCGCTTTCCAGGCCCCAGCTAAGCTCCGGCAGGGAATAGCCAAATGGCGGCTGTCCGAGGCTCGGATCCGCGTCACGCTACGGGGTGGACAGGAAAGGATCAATTTATCCCAGCTGCTTTGGGAAAATGAGGAAAGGGCTTAGGTTGGTGAATCCGGATGCCTGACAAAGTACGTACCAGGTGAACAGGAGCCAGCCGAGAGCTGTGTTGGTTTTCCGAAGAGACGGATCCCTAGAGACGGATCCCAGGCATGAAGGGATAGGCAGGCCTCTGTCACCTGCCAGAGAATTCTGTGTGCGTGTTGGGGGAACTGGGAGCACTGGGGGCACTGGGGAAATGCTCTGAACCGAGCCCCCCATTATGCTCCCACCTACACCCACATGGTGACTTGGACACATCCCACTCGTAGCGAAGGCTCAGGGGTCAGCCTGGCCAGATGGGGCCAACCTTTGACGCTACCCCAGGGAGGACCATAGGCCTCTGGGATAGGGTTGCCAACCCCCCCCCCCAGTCTGTCCTCCAGGACTCACCATCAATTTCCAGGTGACTACTGAGAACAACCTTTAATGGGGAACTTTAATGGGGCCTCCAACACTACATCAACGACGGGAATCTCCGACACTACATTAGGTCAGAAAATAAATCTCGAAGAATATAGCATCCACGCACCCTAGCCCCCTGCCTCCCAGGGAAAACAGTTCAGCAAAGGATTGCCCAGCCGGACCCATTGGCCAGGAGATTAAGGGTTGCTGGTTGTGTGCATCAAAGATGTCAGACAATGTTTTCCAGGGCGCCATATAGCCCCCGAGGAGTGCAGAGAAGCTGCACAGAGAAGCAGGGTCACCTGGGAGAGTAAGGGGAGTAGACTGACAAGTAGAACCCCCCCCCCCCTAGTTACTCCTGTTGCTTCAGGCCATGCCAAAAGGAAGACAAATAGGCCAGAGGGAACCATCAAGCC
The DNA here is from genome assembly GCA_026170595.1 of Plestiodon gilberti rubricaudatus. NCBI lineage: Eukaryota > Metazoa > Chordata > Lepidosauria > Squamata > Scincidae > Plestiodon > Plestiodon gilberti. The sequence goes on from JANXHW010000008.1 coordinate 38,131,820, forward strand.
TGGTCTCTTGCCCACGGGGAAGATCAACAGCCTTTCGTGATGCTGTTCTTTGTTCGCTATCTTAGACCTGCTTTAAGGAAAGGCGGAATACAAATCCAATCCATCATTCAATCAAGGGAGAGAACGTGGGGAGGGTTTTAAATCAAAAAGTCATTTTACGACTCATCTGTTTACCTCTTGTCTTGAAAGTCAATCTCCTTTAAAAAAAAAATCTCAGCTTTCCTACAAAGGAACTCAGAATCAGGGCCAGTCCAAGACCTCTTGACACCTGAGTAAAGTGCCAGCCTTTGCTCCTCCCACTCTCTAGACAGGAAAAAGGAAGAGTGGGATGGAGCAGAAGAGGAAGTGTGGCAGAGAGGAGAGTGGTGGGCTAGAGTGTCACTCTCCTCTCCTCCACACTTCCTCTTCTGCTCTGTTCTCTGTTCCTTCTCCAATCCAGGAAGTGAAGAGGAGGAACGGTGAGGGCGAGTGGGCAGGTGAAGGTAGGCACCCCTGCCAATCAGTATGCCTCATAGAAGGACCAGTCCTAGTCAGCAGGGCATACGTGGTGCACCTGAGGCAGGTGTGGTCACATATTGCGGTGGCTGGAACAGAGTGTGCTACAGTACTTCATCCTATAGATGGGGAATCATCTTTGAATGCCTTCTCTAATGATAAATGAAGAAGAAGAAGGAGGAGGAGGAGGAGGAGGAGGAGGAGGAGGAGGAGGAGGAGGAGAAGAAACCACAACTCTGTGCAAGTAGAAATCTAGCACAGCTTGCTCAAAATTGGGCTGGAATCATCCTCCCTGAGATCTTAGTTTTCTACTTGCAAGGTGTATTTTAAATGTGGTATCAATCCAACCTGGGTTTGTTCCTCACTTGTAGTTTGAAGTGGTGCTATTCTACTATCTCATGCCGGCTCATGTGTAGAGCATCTACTTGGATCTACTCGTATTATTCTGACATCAAGGGGTTAACATTTCCATCTCTCTCTCTCTCTCTCTCTCTCTCTCTCTCTCTCTCTCTCTCTCTCTCTCTCTCTCCTTTTCCCTTATGGTCTTCCTCAATTTCCCTTCTCCGGGGAGAGAGAGTGGAGTTCAATTCTGCTTCCCCCTCCCTCAAAGGAGCTGCCCAACCCAAACCACCCGAATGCCTCTTGCCAACCCCCTTAATTGGCACCTTTCTGTTCTCTTTTCTATTAATCAAACCCACTTCCCTGTATTAATGGCGTGGCGAGGATTAAAATAATGCAACACATTAAATATGTAATTTAAAATTAATAACTCATAATTATTTATCATGGTGTATCAGCGAAGCTATGAATTTCCTCTCTCGCCCAGCATAGTTATTTCCTCTCCCGCCTCCCCCTCGCTTCGTTCAGGCCATTACGAGACTGCCTCGGGCCCTGGGTCTCATACAGCTCCCTTCATTCTCCGGGCGTTAATTGGGATAAATCAACACTTGAAGGGAAGCCCATCCATATTGTAAAGGACAAATGGTGATCATTTAATCAGAGCTCTGTCTGGCCAAGGAAGTAGGAGGGAGGCAAAGAAATTAAGGACTTTGCCCAATCGACCCCCATCATCACACCTTGGGGGATCCACAATGCCTGTGGAGCCTGTGAAGACACTTCACAAGGATTCCTATCCTACCCGAAAGCAGGTGTGGGAGAAGTAAGGTTTGGGGGCTTGATCTGCCCCTGCAGAATAATAATCCAGCCCTCAGGCACTCAGTAGTGAAATCAGGTTGCTGGGGCTGGAGGGGGTAAGCCCTACACTCCCCCCCCCCTCGTGTTCCCTGCCTGCTCGTGATCGGGTGAACCTTCTGATGTGGCCTCTACTTGGGCAGCCACTGAGCCAAGCCAGCAACAGGCCACAATGATGGCACCAGGGTTGGGCCAAGACCTCCGGAGACCTGAGGCAGCATGTCAAATGTCGCCCCCTTTTACCCCTTCCAGCCTCTTTTCCAATCCAGAGAGTGGAAGGAGAAGGAGGAGCAGAGGAGGCCAGGTAGGAGGAGGCCAGAGATTCTCGTTTCTCCGCCACTTGAGGGGCCCAACACACTTACTGGGCCCAAGTAGTCTTCATGGAAAAGATGGGATTTCAGAAGGGATTTGAAGGACGCCTGGGACATCCCAGCAAACATCCCACAAAGTGCTCTGGGAGGCTGTTCCAAGCATAAAGCAAGAAGGGAGAAAGGAAGGGCTTGTTTCAGGAAGTCTGAGGTCTGGCTCAGTGGAAGCACTGCCGCCTTGTATGCTTGAAGATCTAAGGACGGCAGTTCGAGACGCCTGGGAGTATCTGAGAGTGGTTGAGAGCTGTCGACACGCTGCTGACAAGCTGCAGAAGCCTCGGTGTGTGATTGAGAGAGAGAGAATTCTGCAGCTGGCACACAGAGTGGGAGGCAGTGTTGCTGTCGAGTCGATGAGCGGGAGGCGAATGCCAGAGAGAGGCCAGACCGTGAAGGAAACCACCTGGAATGAAGCGTTCTAGGAAAGACTAGAACATTGATTGTAAATGTAAAAACCACTTTGGTTTAGAAATGCAATGCCTGCCTATGTAAACTGCCTTGAATTAAAGTTGGAGGAGAAATCTGATGACCAAGAAAGGTGATATATAAATACTGGTGGTGGTGGTGGTGGTGGTATTATTATTATTATTATTATTATTATTATTATTATTATTATTATTATTATTATTATTATTATTTCAGGAAGCAGGAGAAGATTGAAGGTGGTGGAGCTGGAGGAATGAAGGCCACAGGCAGGAGTGTAGCGGAATAAGAGAACTGGGAGGGGGGGGAGATGAGCCTATGGAAGGCTTGGACGTTAAGGTTCAGGAGTGTGCACAATATAACAGCATGATTCACAGTGGCCTAGTTAGCCAACAAGCATGGCAATCTCTCTTGGCCTTAGTAAGATCCCCTCTCCACTGTACCTCCAACTGTTCATATATCCTTACGGAGTGGACGCTCAACTCATCCTCGAAGAACCCTTGTCCTCTTGGAAAGGGGCAGCCCTTCCCTGCAAAATTCCCCGCTGGCCACACAGGACTCCTTCACTGCAGCCATCCAAGTGCCAAAATGTGTTTGATATTTTGATCACAGCCTTGCAGAGGGAACGGGGATGGACAACGGCAAGGAGGACGGAGGTACAAGACACAGAACGGGGGGGGGGGGGATTAATAAGCAGCCATTTATAATTTAACAAGCTAATAAATATATGGATAATATATTATTTTTGGTGTGCAAATCTAATCCAAGCTACCCCACGGCTGTGTATACAGCACAGAGGTTCTACCAACATTTACAGGATTTTTCAGTCTTTCTCCAACCGTTTGTGTGAATGCGCTGCCATGTCCCAGATCAGTTGCAAAAAGCCACCTCGCTGACCCCAGGCTCCCCACATGTTTGGTATGACCGTGTCACATCTGACCCATCGGTGATGTGACACGGTGATATGACCTATCACCGTGTCACATGGATCAGAACAGATGCACCTTCTGAAATGTGTTCTTTTATGCACCTTTAAATGCATTCTTTTCTGGCGGGATTCTTTATCTCATAGGACAAAGGCTTCTTTAGCCATTTTTGGGAAGATTAGCCTGCGTAGACACCCCAGAAACCACCTGCTAATGTGCCCAAGTAAGACTACAGGCGCCCAGCTACATGCACAGGCAGGACCGGCCCATCCATCAGGCCAACTGAAGCAGTCGCCTAAGGGGCAGCAGATTGGTGGAGGCGCCCATCTCTGTCTTCCTACTTGCCTCCTCTACTTCTCCTTCTCCTTCCACTCCCTGGATTGGAAAAGGAAGAGGGGGACAGAGAGGAGGGGAAAACATGGAGGGCAGGAGAGTGCTGAGCTAGAGCATTGCACAGTGGAGGATCAAAGGCTGGCATATCATCAGGTAATGGGGATAGAATTTAACATACTGCCTCAGACATCATCAAGAGGTCTTGGGCTTGCTCTGTTCACAGGGGCCCAGATTCTAGTTTTACCCAACCAATCACTGGTCCCATTTACAAGCAAGGAAGACCGAGGCAAAAAGATTTGCAGATGGCTGAGAATTGTCTTCTCTTGCAATTTCCCTAATGTTGAGATTAGTCATTAAAATAATCGGGAGTCAGAAATCCTCACCAGTTTTACTGTGAAGTATGCAGAGAAGCGAACCTCTCTTGGGTAAATCCCTATCTGCTTTCGGACAACCCCTGGACTACAGCGTCCAGAAGTCCAAGCTGTCAGACGGGTGGAGAAATGAGACACTGTCTCTTTAAAAATAAATAAAGACTGAAAAGAGAGAGAGAGAGGCAATAAGCGTATGCAAATGTGGCGAGTTGTACACGGCTGTCTGTGAAACAGATGAAGAAAAAAATGCTTGAAGCTAAAGAGAGGAATGAGGCGGCAATCGCTGACCCTGGGTTAATAATTTTTACTTTTCCATCTCGCTCCATCCATAAAATAGGAGAGGGGAGGGGGGAGGGGAGAAGCCGGCAGATTCCTTCCACGGCGGCCACAGTTCCTGCAGACGTGATTTAACGCAAGTCCCTGAGAAACACAACTGGAGGAGAAAAACCTCTTCGCCTTTCTATGGTTTTAGGGCTCTTCAGAAGAGGCTTCAGCCAGGGCCGGCCCATCCCTAAAGCCAACTGAAGCATTTGCCTCAGGCAGCAGTTTGGCAAGGGGCGCCTATCTTCATCCACCCACTCGCCTCTGCTGGTCCTCCTCACTGCGTTCCATGGATGGATGGGAAAAGGAAGAGGGGAACAGAGCAGAAGAGGAAGTGTGGAGGAGAGGACAGGAGAGTGACACTCTAGCCCACCACTCCTCTCTCCACCACACTTCCACTTCCACCCTGTCCGCCTCTTCCTTTTTTCTAATCTAGAAGGGTTGAAGGAAGAGCAGAGGAGGCAAATAGGCAGAGAGAGACCAGCTGCCCTCCTTCGCTGTTCCTTTCAGGCCCTCACTGTGCAAAAGCCCTGCTGTCTGCTGTGTTACAATATACATTTTATCTGTGCCTCTATTATACTAATTTTACATAAACTTCTTGGACATATTTGGCCTTCTTGATTCTCCCCTTCCATTTTCTTTTACTCGATCCGCTCACTTTTGAGAAACGTTGAGGTGCTCTAGCCAGGAGCATAACAAGCTCCTGTGGCGCCCGGGCTTATGGGTTAGTGACACAGGCTCTGCAAAAGCACGGAGCCCACATCGCTGCTTCCCGGGCTGCGGAGCGGGCAGGGGAGAGTGTGTGTGTGTGTGTTTTCACCTGTGGCGCACCCCCCCAGCACTTACTTTGACTGATTAAAGCAGGGGTGGGGAACCTATTTGCAGTGGGGGGCCATTTTCCCATAGGGAAAATTTGCTCCGATTTCCCCCCCCCGCAAATTTGACCCCCCCCACGAATTTACCACCCACCCACCCACCGCTCGCTCGCTCTCCCTCCCTCCCTTACCTCGGCTCCGGGCCAGGGCCGCCGCCGCCGCTTTCCCGCGCCTCCTTGGTTTAAAAACAGCCTTTGCACAGCATTGCTGAAGCCGAGATTGCCCTCTCGGCTTCAGTGGCGCTGTGCGAAGCCCGCTTTTAAACCAAGGAGGCGCGGGGAAAGCGGCGGCGGAGCCTCCGGAGCCTCCGGTCCGGTCCCGCACGGGCCGGATTGGTCCGGTCCCGCGTGTGCCGGATCGTCCCGCGTGCCGGATCAGACCCGCGGGCCGGAGGTTCCCCACCCCTGGATTAAAGCTTCATTCTTTCCCGAGGGTGCAAGGCTCGTCAAGGCCTGGAAGGCCTGCACTTGAGTCCTCCACCATAGAGACGATGTGCTATAGAGGCCAGCAAGGCCTGCAAGGAGGCTGCAACCTTGCAGAGTCTCTCTAGCATGTCGTCTCTATGGTGGAGGACTCAAGTGCAGATCTTCCAGAGCCTTGCATCCTCGGGAAAGAATGAAGCTTAAATCGGTCAAAGTAAGTGCCGGCGGGGGTGCGGGTGTGTGTGTGTGTCGCGTCTGTCTGGCTGATGATCCTAGCTATGTCTTACTTTCAGGGAGGTCTTATATTTATGAGTACACACACACACACACACACACACACACACACACACACACACAAACACACACACACACACGAAGAATCCAATCTCGCTTTCCACTGACAAAAATGATCAGAAGACACACAGAAAGGACAAAGTGCATTTTGGGGAGGGAGGGGGGATTTCTTTAGGAAAGGTCAGATATATATCTGCCCGGGTGGTCGCTGGAGCTAGGCGGTTTGACTCTGTTGAACCGCTGCTTCAGCGGCTGCACTGGCTGCCCATTCGTTTCCGATCCCAATTCAAGGTGCTGGTAATGACCTTTAAAGCCCTTCACGGTTTGGGTCCAGGATATCTGAGGGACCGCCTTCTCCCATACATTCCGGCCCGCTCTCTTAGGTCATCTGAGGGGGCTCTCCTGTGGGTACCACCTCTATCGCAAGTTAGGGGAGTGGCAACACGTGGGCGAGCCTTCTCTGCCTTTGCGCCACAACTGTGGAACTCCCTGCCAGGGGATCTGAGAACCACCCCCTCCCTCATGACTTTTCAGCGAGGGCTCAAAACGTTTTTGTTTCGTTTGGGTGATGGGTTGTGGTCTGCCTCCTGTGTCTCAAGGTGCTCTGCCATGCTGCTTTTGTGCTCCATACTGTCGCCCCCCGGTATATATATATATATAGTGGTGGGACAAAGCTCCCCCCTCCCTTCCTCCCCAAAATGCACTTTGTCCTTTCTGTGTGTCTTCTGATCCTTTTTGCCAGTGGAAAGTGAGATTGGATTCTTCTTGACATCATGTCAGAATATAGCAGGAAAACTCTGTCTCTGCAGCCCTGGGAAGATCCTCTTGGGGGGGGGGGGATCTGTTATTCTTTCCTACCCCCCCATGACACAGCATCTTCCTGCTCCCCAATTAATTCCAGTGGGGTCGATTTCTTTGCCCAGGTTCTCCTACCCCGAGGGGCTGCCCTTCCCATACAATTTGGATCCCAGCCAAGCTGATTAAGGCAAGAGAGGGAAGGGGGGGGTTGTTGTTGCCAGTAATGGCTGCCCCCTCGGCATGTGCCGGCAGGAGGGGAGCCCAGGGCAGCGTTTCGCCCGCCTACCTCCCCGCCTGTGTGATTTTACTCACTGCTGTGCAGAAAAATTGCAGGCCACTGCCAAGCGAGAGGCGCTCTCTGGTCTGGTCTGCGCTTGGCAGCAGCAAGCCAAGGAAAAAAATCAAGAGAGAAAAACAAAGCCTGCTTGTTAACTCTTTCTGGAATGATCCTTTCTTAAAGAAATTCAAACGCAGCTGTTTTTTTTTTAAAGCACTTTATTATATAAATGTGTACCCCTTCCATATATATTTCTTGGGGCTGGCCTCCCAATGTTTACGGCAGTGACTCAAACGTGGTTGCCCCCCCCTTTTGCAGCACCTTTTGCAGCACCCCAGAAAATCCTGCCCACTTCCCTGGCAGATCATCAGCTACTGCCTCCTCTTTCTCCCTGACCCCTGGATTGGACAAGGAAGAGAGGGATGGAGCAGAAGAGGAAGTGAGGAGGAGAAGAGAGTGGTGGGCTAGAGTGTCTCTGGCACCTTTATTGCTCTCCTCTCCTCCACACTTCCTCTGCTGCTCTGTTCCTTCTGCCTTTTTAAATCCAGGAGGAGCAGTGGAGATGGGCAGACAGAGGTGGGTTGTGATCACCACCTGGCCACATGCCACGTGAGATGACTGCCTCCATCGACCTCGTGGACAGGCCAACCCTGGTTTACATGGATGGGGCTGGATCCAGGTTTCAGGGTCCAGGTTTCAACTGTCCTCCCATGGAGCCCTTCCGACCTGGGTGGGTGCAAGAGAGTTGCTCCACTAGCCACACACAAAGGTTGAGGTCTTGGAGGGATCAGCAGCAGGCACCTCTGAGGGACCCGGACCCTCAGCAGCTTCTCAAAAAGAAGCATGTGAATTAATCTGCGGAACTCCTTGCCACAAGATGTTGTGATGACACCTGGTGTAGTGAAAAGGGGATTGGATGAATTGATAGAGGAAAAGTCCATCACAAGATTACAAGTCATCATGACTCTATGCGACCCCCGGGTTTTAGAGGGAGCCTATCTCTGAATGCCAGATGCAAGGGAGTGGGAAGAGGATACAGGTCTCTTGTTGTCTTGTGTGCTCCCTGAGGCATCTGGTGGGGCCACTGTGAGATACAGAAAGCTGGACTAGATGGGCCTTTGGCCTGATCCAGCAGGGCTCTGCTTATGTTCTCATGACCCCTGGTGCTAGCCTGCCTTTGAGATAATAAAAACTATAAAATTGTTTTTAAAAGCAGCAAGAGGCTTTCTGAGGATCTGTCTGAAGCAAGAGATGAGGGGTGTAGTATTAGGACAGGATTGCACTGATAGCAGAGAGTCAAACTACACTCCCCCCCCCCCATTGGCTATTAGCTATTGAGGGGAAAACCTACAGGTATATTTTTGCACCCTCAAAGTTTTCCTTCGGCTTAACTTGCTTTAAGATGCTTCTTTCCACTTTGAAACACCCCGTTGCCCTCCCTGTCAGGGTGCTTGTTGCAGGAGCACTTCTGTAAGCCAAAAGGTGGTTGTGATGGTGAAATTTGGAGTAAGCCAGTCGTGGTCTGGTGATGAGGCCCAATTCGGCCTTGTTTCTTTGTACGCCGAAAATTCGGGCCCCTGATCCGAACGTGGAAAGGTTGGGCAGCCGGCTGGCATCCTCCGTTCTTTGTAATAGCTTTGCTTCCACTCTGACCTGCCATTAGCTCCCTGACCCCTGCACCATCAATTTCCGAAGGAGTCGAGAATACTGTTGTTCGTGGATACAGAAACCACCTTCCCGTCCTCCCTTTCCCCTCAACCCTGAGTCCAGCCTTGGCAAGTTTATGACCTGACACCCCCCCGCCCTCCGCATGCCATAAAAAGTGACACGTCAGTGAGGCTTGCGGCTCCTCGGGCTGCCAGCTTCCGCCACAGAAGCCTTCCACCACCAAAAAAGCCTTCCGCTCTCCTCTGCCAGATCGATACCGAGAGCGCGATGCTGACACTGAGTCTCATTAGGGGTTTGTTTTCATCTCTCTGCTCCTTGGCAGCCTTCACATTATCCCATAAAATTTATTTACTATTTCATGAATACATAAGCAGCAGGCAAACGCCGGCTTTTTATATATTTACACTGTATATATTTCACAAGAGAGTTATGTATGTCTCTGAGGCAGAGTGGAGGGAGGGAAGGCAGGAACAGGAGCAGAAGGAGAGACCAGCTGTGAGGAGAGGAGAGAGGGAGAGAGAAAGAGAGAGAAGAAAAAAGGCCTGGGATGGGCATCCAGACACATTGGGCCAGCTTCCTGGATCTTGACCGGAGCAGGATTCGAGCTAGTCCAAGCTCCCCTGATTAATGTGGACCTGAATATTCCCATACGTGAAAATTTCTCCCCGAATTCTCATGCAATGACCACTTATGTGACAGATTCAACAATCTGTTGTGAGTGCCCTCTCATTTCACCCAGTTCATCCCTCCTCAATCCAAGCACCTGGTTGCCAGCTCTCAGCCCCATGGATGCTCTCGCTAGCTATCAATCGAACAAGGAGCCCTATGGCGCCTTAAAGGCCAACACATACATTCCAGCATACACGGATGCTGCATGCTCCAGATTATTAGTTTATTAATTATTATTTTCCACGTTTTTATACCGCCCTTCCTCCAAGGAGCTCAGTGCGGTTTCTAATTCAAAATCAAAATTGGAAACTTTCAGTGTTTTTCCTCTCTCATGTGAACCAGAAGGAGAGGATACACTGGCGTCACTAGAGGTGAGGCGGAACGGTAAGTCTTGCACAGCGGTACCTCTCTGTTATATGGTGGCCCCGCCCACTCACTGCTGGAACCAGTCCGAGCGGCAAAGGCAACGTGCAGGGAGTCTCCGATGACGAGTGGGCGGGTTCCGATGACAAGTGGGCGGGGAGGTACTACTGTGTAAGACTTACCGTTCCACCCCACCTCTAGCGACGCCACTGAGGAGGGGTGGAATGCATAAGCCAAGGTTTACTGTAGCTCATCCACAGTAATCTAACCATGGCTCAGATTATTGTCTCAATGAGGACAGCAGACCATTGAGATCAACTGGGATGATGATAAAACATTATGTCTTAGATGTACAGCACAATCCCATGCATGCTCAGGCGTACAGCACAATCCCATGCATGCTCAGGCGTACGTCTCATTGTGTTCAGTGAAGCTTATTCCCAGGGAAGTGTGTATGAGATTGCGGCCTTAGAGATGTTTATTAGTCAATCCCACCACCACCCTAGGCCAGTGGTTCCCAAACTGGGAGACACGGCTCTCAGGGAAACCGCGGATACGAGCCAGGGGAGCCACAGAGTGCCACAGAATCCTCTCGGAATAAAGGTGCAATGCCAATTGGCAGGCATCAACATAATGTAATGGGGCAAGCCCCCCACCCCCCTTACTCAGAAGGTAAGTCCCATGAGTAGACATGCCTAGGATTGTGCTCTAAGGGTTTAACAAGCAACACCTGCCCACATTCCTTCTCCTAAAGGTCTAGCTCTCTGTCCCGGTACGGATCAGGGAAGCCTAGTTATGGCCATTTTGTTCGACAGAGGCCAGGGCAAACAGAAGCCAGGGTCCTAGATGGGCTAAATGCTACGAGAGACTTTGGCTTTGGAGGGAGTGCTTTGGACAAGCCCCCCTCCCAGTATTCAGTGGTATCCCTCGGTCTCCCACCCAGCTTCCTGCTCTCCCTCTGCTCTCCTTCTGCCCTGCCTCGTCTTGCCTCACTTCCTCTTTCTCTCTGTCTGCCTGTCAAAACAGTGCATACACTGTTTCCATACCATTCACATGCCCATCCTCTTTATTCGATTGGCCTAGAAGGAGAGAAGGGGCAGAACGACACAGTGCTAGCACATGATGATTGGTTGGAAAAAGAAGAGTCACCTTGGCTGCTCACCTGTCTTGCCAAATGGACTCACGTTGCAAATTGGGGTGGATCCCAGCTCTTGACAAGTCAAGGAGCAGCCCACCTGCTGGCAGTGGATCTCCAGAGCTTCATAGTGTTGGCATCTCCCAGCCCCATCTGGAGACACCAGGGATAGATCCTGGGGTCTCCTCCCAGGCATCAGCCACAGAGCTGCTCCTTGGCATCACTGGAGCGTGCTGGGGGGGGTGCGGACCGCCGGGGGTGTGTGACGCGCGCAAAGGGGTGACGCGCGTCACCCTCCAGACTGGCTCTGAGGCCGGGAGAAGGACCTTCTGACGAGGCCCAATGCGGTGATATGTCATTTATTAGGTTTTTCGCGCATGCGCACAACGTTTCTGAGGGCAAAAGGGCAACCCTTGCCCTCAGAAACGTTGTGCGCATGTGTGAAAATCCTAAAACATCACGAATTAACGCATTGGGCCTTCTCAGAAGGCCCTAGACCACCGGAAGAGGACGCTTGGAGTCGGCAGCAGCGGGGGCAAGTCCTTTGTGCCACCGAAGGCGGTGGGGCAAAAAAATTTTTGGGGGTGCACGGGGCGTCACTAGGGTGACGTGCTCCGATGTCACCCTAAAGCAGGGGTGACGCACAATCTGCATGGGACACATGCGCACCCTAGTGACGCCACTCCTCCCTTGATGAATGCCACCCCCTTGCTGCCTGTCCTCCACAACTGATAATCAGGGATAGCGTGCCTCTAACTAAGGAGGCTCCATTTTTGACGGTCATGGCCTGAGCTGTTAATAGTCCGATCCCTGTGGTCTTTTTGGGCTGTTTGAAACGATTAGCCCATCACCGCTGTATCGTCAGCAATGAATCCTATGAGTGAGTGCTGCATTATGCACTAGCCCTGCGAAGGGAGGAGGAGAGGTGCAGGGGCACGCTAGCCGGAGCATTCCGCCTTCTGCCCCTCTCCACGCGGATCTGTCGCGGACCGAGCCACCCAGCAGCTTGATGGACGAGGAAGTGCTGATACAGCCAGCACTGTCTTCCACCTAGAACCGCTCGATACTTTGCCGAACGCATCCATTTATACAGGGTGATATATAAGGCTATCAAGCCAGGGCAGTAATAGCTCCTGCGAGGATTGGGTTGGTTTCTCCTCCCCTCCGTCTGAGGAGCGGGCGTAAATTTAGCAAAACAGCTTCACTAACCTTTGGCTGTCTATTATGTCCAGACCGCTGGGGCTGGGTTGGAAATGCACAGGTGCCTGGGCTGGCCAAGAATCAGAGACTGGGTGCCTGCCTGGCTTCATGGGAGCCAGGCAGCCCATATGGTTCAGAGGACAGCGAGATTGAAGGAAGCCACGTCATTCGACATTGACACAGGTTAGCGTTTGCATGCAGGAGGCATTGGGAGGTGTTTCTGCAGTCCTGTGTAAAACCTATGCAGGACTGGCGCACAGCCTCCCAGTGCCTGCAGTGGCTCGTCAGATCCCACCCCTCCCTTGCGCTGTGCCTTACCACACCAAATGCAACCCTCTCATACCCAACAGTGCACCAGCTGCTGCCTCCTTCACCATTTCCGCTCCCTGGATCCTAAAAGAAGAAACAGAGCAGAAGAGGAAGTGGGGAGGAGAGTAATGGGCCAGAGTGTCTCCAGTGGTCTAGCCCACCACTCTCTTCTCCTCCTCCTCCTCCACATTTCCTCTTCTTCTCCATTCCCCTAATTACTTTGTGAACTGACACTCTGGCCCAGAGTTGTTCCTAAGGTGGGGGCGGTACAGTAAGTTGCACCCCATCCTAGGCTCCGACGGCGAGGGGGCGGGGCCACCTCGTGCCGGCTTGTAAACAGGGACTAGGACGGGACGCAACTTACAGTACCGCCCCCACCGTAGGAACACCTCTGCTCTGGCCCATCAGTCTCCTCTTATCCATGTTTCCTCTTCTGCTCCATTCCCTTCTCTTTTTTGAGACACTCTGGCCCACCACTTTTCTCTCCTCCACATTTCTTCTTCCACTCTGTTCCTCTCTTCTCTTTCAAGCAGGAGAAGGGGCAATTGGACATGGGTGGAAGTGGGTCTAGGTGGGAAGGTGGCCCCTGCCAATTCACAACCCTCTTCCATTGGCCACATGACCGGCCAACCTTGGACGTGTTCATAAATATATAGAATTTTCACTTGTGGTTCTGATAGTGTTACTGTAATACAGTGAAAGAGAAAATGTTACAGGTGACCTTTCCTGGAGACAAAGCCAGGTGGCTTGTATTTATTAAATTATAATTGAGTAGGAATAAAACATATATATATGCTTACTGTATGCTTACTGTATGCTCTACATAGATAGATAGATAGATAGATAGATAGATAGATAGATAGATAGATAGATAGATAGATAGATGGATGGATGGATGGATGGTTAGACAGATAGATATGCTGGCTCTGAGATTTGGGCAATCCACACATTTATTTAAATTGACTTGATTCATGAACCAATCAATCAGTTCACAGAGAGATGATGTATCCACGGGCTGTTCTTAATTGGCCCAAAGCCCGAACCTCTATAGCAAAGAGACTTCATCTATTTCTCATTTTCTTTTTTTATTTGAAAGCCCTAGGATATCTGAGAGATACGCTGTTCTTCAAGAGTTTGGCCTTTGTCACTTCCTTTCATCCCACACCTGCAGGCCCGTGACCCCGCTGCTTGTGCTGGTAGGTGTCTCCTTGGGTCAACCCGCCTGGCCGCAGTGGGTCTCCTGTGATATCTCGCCCACAAGCAACCGCGTCTCATCATCCTTGCCCGACAGCAGGTGACATTTCGGTGTCAGTTTGCTGGGTGGGATGTCTGCTCAGGGACAGCGCGAGCCGCCTGCCAATGTTCTTCCGCTGTTCTCGGGGTGAAGCTTTCCTCCCCTTTGAGATCCCCGAGGGAGAGGCACACAAATAAAACCCGCAGATTGTTTTGCTCGCCAGGAATTAAAAAAAAAAGAAAGAGAAAAAAAAGACAAGAGAGAGAAGGAGAGGTAACTCACCTCCAACGCCGACAAAAGAGAAAATCACCATAATCAGGAATGCACACAGCTGTGGCTTGAAAAAGCTGCCATTGACTTGGGGTCTTTTTTTGGCTATTGGGCCAATAGCGCAGGATTAAGCCCCCATTACAAAAGGAGGGTGATTGTTTTATCAGGGGGAAAGCAAGCAAGGCCAGTCAAGGTCCACACACGACACTTGTCAAAAATCACCACTTACATTCCGGTGTCAAACCATTTTGCAGGGGGAATTGAGGGGGTGGGTATTTCTCCTCTTCCAAGGGGCTGGGCTCAGCTGCATTCAGGGGAAGGAACAGAAGGAATCAGGACTAGAAGGGAGCCATGCAAGAACGGGAAGGTGGGGTGTGCTGGTTTTGCCGTTCGAAGAGAGCAGACTGGAGCAGGCTCTGACAAACCGTTGGGTGGGTCAGCTTGGATTTCCAAGAATAGTTTATTGTAGAGAATATTGTAAGAATATTTTACCAGTTGTGTCTGGGAAGCCCACTAACAGGAGAGAAAGGCAGACCCCTCTCCCACCATTGCTCCCCTGCAACTGGGATGCCAGAAGCGTCGCCAGGGGGCGGGGGGGGCGGGCGGGGGGGACGCGGAGGGGACAAAGCAGTGAGGGGGCAACAACCACACTGCATGGGCAGCGGAATCAGCAGTGGAATCATCATCATCATCATCATCATCATCATCAGCAGCAGCAGCAGCAGCAGCAGCAGCAGCATGAAAAACGGGCAGGCGACGGTATGAATGTTTGGCCTGCCCGCCCTGCATGTGGAAAGCCCTTTGCGGCAGCGGTGGTGGTGATGGCATGGGGGGGGTTGACATTTTTTTCTGCACCCCCCGTCCTGCAGGGTGATCGTTCACTTCTGAATGCTGCTGAACCTGGAGGTACAGTAGCACATAGCCATCATGACAAGTAGCCAGTGATAGACTTGTCCTCCAAGACTCGTCTACTCCTCTTTAAAGTCATCTCAAGCCAATGGCTATCACTATATCTTGTGGCAGAGAATTCCACAGACTCTTCATGTGCTGAGTGAAGAAGTCATGACTTTTTGTCTATCTAGGCTCTCCTGCCAATCAGTTTCGTTGAATGACCCAGTATTGTGAGACGGGGGAAAAATGTCTTCCTTTCCACTTTTTCCACACTGTGCATAGAAAATGACTCCCCCCCCTCCAAAACGGGGACCAAAACAGTGGCTGTATATTTGTTTCCACAGATGTACTGAGATTGGAAATGTCTGAAATCGCACGGAGGGTCGGAGAGGTGGATTTGTTTTTGGCCAAGACTTCATCATAAGTTTGAAGAACGAAGTCACTGTCAATTTGCACACCTGCCGGGTCGTCTCTCGCTATTGCCTCCGCAGCTACCTTGGCCTCTGCAATTTTAGCTTCTTAGTTCCTCTGGAGTCTCCTGCTAGCTAGACGGGGAAATCTGCACGGGCGCTAATGCTGTGCACATCAGGGCGCGATGCTGTTAAACAGCCGCCCAGCAGCCCGAAGGCCTTGTGCCTAGCAGGCAGCAAGTCCTTGCCTGCCACAGCTTTGCGGTTTCATCAAGTCCCCAATTAAAAGCCTCTCACTCTGGGCGAAAGACAGCTGTGCCCCACATAGCTGGAGTTGCCGGCTTGCCCAGTAAAGCCCTGCACACTCTCCTGTCGCCACGACAGCAGCTTCCGACCTCCCATATGAGAGCTCGTTCCCTCTTTCCATTCTGCAACTTTCCACGTCAAATATCTTTTCTGAATCACACGCGAGCATGAAGATCAAGACTTGGCATTTCAGCTTGCTGCTGAATGAATCCTCCTAAAATAAAATGGGGAGTTCTGCAAAGACCTCCTAATGCCGGAGATGGCACACCAAATGCTGCTGGCTTCCATGTGTGGTGCCTGCCTCGTTGCACCAAATGCTCACCTAGTGGTACGAAAGCCCCAATCTCCATTGCCCCACATCCTCTTCCCACTTTTTGGACTAGAAAAGAAAGAGGGGTACAGAGCAAAAAAGAAAGTGTGGTGGCCTAGGCAGCGGTTCTCAAATGTTTCGGTCCCTGAAGCCCTTTACACTCCTAAACGGAGTCTCAGGGAGCCCCACCAATGCATGTGCAGAGACTCGGAGAACCCCAGAGCGCCAGAGCATGCCCAGAGTGGCGTAGCGCCAAGCAGGTGGTGGCCACTTATGGTATGCTCGTGGAGTCCTTGAAGGGGTCCCAGGGAGCCACAGGGCTCTTAGGAGCACACCTTAGAAACACTGGGCTAGAGTAATGGAGACACTCTGGCCCACCACACTCTACTCCTCCACACTTCCTCTTTTGCCTTGCACCCCTCTTTCTCTTCAACTCCAGGGAGCATAAGTGGTGGAGGCAGCAGGCAGGCAGAGCAGGTGGCAAGTGATCTCTGCCAGTCCACCTCTGTTGGCCTCAGGGATGGGCTAGCCCTGCACAAAATCTTTTGAGTCAGGCAGATATTTTATTATTTTTATTATACTTCATCACAGCCTATGCTGGGCTGGTTATATTGTGCGATTTGGGATCTAGCTAAGATCCTTGGAATCACAGAGATATCTTCATAGGATTCTTACTATTTCATCATCATCATCATCATCATCATCATCATCATCATCATCATCATCATCATCATCATCATCATCATCATGAATATATACTGCTTTTCAATAAAAAAAAGTAGTTCACAAAGCGGTTTACAAAACAAATCAATGAATGGTTCCCTGTCCCCAAAGGGCTCACAGTCTAAAAAGAGATGCAGAAGAGGCACCAGCAACAGCAACTGGAAAAGGTGCCTTGTTGGGATGAAAAGTGACAATTGCTCTCCCCCTGCTAAATATAAACCACTTTAAAAGGTGCTTCTTTGTCCAGTTAACAGGGGTCAGCAGAGTTAACAAAATGTGTGTGGGTGTTCTTTATTTATCCATAAGCATTCTACGTCCTGCCTCTCCTAGGTGGTGTGCGAGGAGTTAAAACACAGTTAAAATGATAGGTTAAAATGTAAAATGCAAATTATACCGACAAAACACCACATCATAAAACAAATGTCACCATCTCTGACTACCATAGGGTAGGGCAGTCACAAGGAAAGCAAGCATGAATAAAAATATCCGGGTAGCAAAGGCAGGTTCCCCCCCCACACACACACATGGCAAATAGAAGCCATGGGGAGGGGGCAATATGGATTGGGACCACAGAGGGGCAGAAAAATGAAGCGCATAGACCACAGTGGATTGATAGGGGTATCACCTAATTTGGCCCTACAAGAAATTGTTGTCAGTAACAGAAGATGCTGAAACTGGAAGGGGAAAATGGATTTTCAAGGGAAGTTCACAGGGACGGCCCAACCATGAGGCCAATGCAGGCAAATGCTTCAGGTCGTGGATGGCGGTGGGGAGAGAATGGGAGACTGTGCTGCGCTCCAGGCAGGAGCAAGCCAGCAGGGTCAAATTGCAGCACCCTGGACAGCTCCAAGGAAGCAAGCCATTTGCTCCAAGGAGGGTCAGAGGAAGAATAAAGGCCTTAAATAAAGAGAACTGAGAATGGGAGGAACTGAGGGTGTAAAAATGTCGAAGCCCAAATAGCCTCTCCCAAATTCTGACTCCCTGCCCGGAGGGATTTAAAGGGGAACGCGTTTGCCCTGCCAGTTCACACTCCTCCTTTGCTCCATCACTAGAGGTGTTTGAAAATGGTGTTGTTGTTGTTTTGAAAAAATTGTTGAATTAAAATGCAAAATATGGTGTGGTGTGTTTTTATTCACAGGTGCGAATTCTTAAGCCTCAATATCAGGTTTAATATCATTACATTGCAAAAATAACAAATTATACAATTCTTTCTAACTGGAGAAGTAATCTGTTTCAACCGGATGCATTCCACAAGAGAGTTGGTAATTCGGTTCCAATTCTGTTTGAAAATGTGGTGTTTTTATTCGGTTTGAACAGGTTGAACAGGTGATGTTTGGTGTTTTTATGTGGTTATCAACAAAAATAAACACCTCTATCCATCACATTTCTTGCAGTGGCTCAGTTGAGCAGGACTCCACTGGGCATGAAAGGGGTTAGTTCAGTGTTTCCCAAACTTTTTCGATCTGCGGCTTTCTTGATCATTGACGAGCATTGGCTGCAGCTCCCCATGACATTATGTTGATGCCTGCCAATTGGCATTGCACTGTTTTCCGAGAGGATTCCGTGGCACTCTGCAGCTCCCCTGGCTGTTATCCGTGGCTCCCCTATTATCCGCGGCTCCCCTGGCTGGATTCTGCAGCTCCCCTGGCTGTTATCCACGGCTCCCCTGACTGTTATCCGTGGCTCCCCTGGCTGAATTCCGCCGCTCCCCTGGGAGCCGCGCCTCCCAGTTTGGGAACCACTGGGCTAGTTCCTTAAGGGGCTGTAGGTCACACACACACACACACACACACACACACACACACACACACACACACACACACACACTGTGCGGGCTCTCGGTCTTCAGGTCTGGGATCTCTGGTTTTCATGCCTTTGGCTCTAGCATCACCAGACTGTTGAGTCTAGGCTCAGCAGTGCCAGCCTGTGTTTCTGGTTGGTGTTTCTGACCTAGCCGCTCCGGGTCCTTGGCCATGGACCCCAAGTTAGGGGATCACAGCAGGGCCCCCCACCTCCACTGCCTGCTTCTCCTCCCCCCCCACTCCCTGGCTCTGAAAAGGAAGTGGAAACGGAGCAGAAATGGAGAAAAGCCGGGTGTAACAATTCCAAAATAGATCAATAATCAGCAATGAGAAGCATGTAGCAATGCCAGCCACCCCCGACGGCTATTTGCACCTCTCAAATGAATTGTGCATTGAAGCAACGAAGGCCATGTCCTCGGGAAGTCCTCCCGTGCAAGCCCCATGGAATGGGAACCGCACAAGAAAGGAGACAATGTGTTCTCATTTCAATAATCTAGGCCCTATTATTGGAATGAATGAGAACACATTGTCTCCTTTCTTGTGTGGTTCCATGCTTTGGTCCAGTTGCAGTTCATGGTGGTGGTGGTGGTTTTAGAACAGTGAGACTTTGTCTTTGACGACAGAACTTTAAAGAAAAGGCCGGTAGTGGATCAATATTTATGCCCAAGATTCAAGATGCTCTAGATCAGTGGTTCCCAACCTTTTTAGCACTGGGACCGCCTTTTGTAGAATGACAATCTGTCGAGAACACCCCCCCCCCAAGACCTAGGGCTGGAAGTGATGTCAGTAAGCAGGAAGTGATGTCATTGTTATTCATAAATCACACTGTTTAATAAATCACACTTTTTTAAAAATCACATTTTTAAATTTGTACTCATAAGCAGCCCCATGGGTGGGGGAGTGAGTTAATATATTAACAGAAATGCTAAAAGCAGAAAGTAACACAAGGTGAGTAGACAAGCCCCAAAAGAGCATCAGCCATTTCTTTCTCTGCAGCGTGTGTGCAGAAGCATTGTCGGAGTAGGGGCGGGGGGCCGTGGGCCCCAAGGCGGCGGGGGAGCGTACTTGCCTTCGGGATGTGTCCCGTCGTCTTGGAGGCGGCTGGTCTGTTTTGGTGCCTGATATTATAAACCGCTGAACCATGAGTTGTCGGTCAAAAGGTCGGCAGTTTGAATCCGCGATGGGGTGAGCTCTTGTTGCTTGGCCAGCTCCTGCCAACCTAGCAGTTCCAAAGCATGTTAATGCGAGTAGATAAATAGGTACCGCTTGCGGGAAGGTAAACAGCGCTCTATGTTCCAGCCGCATGCTACGCGCTGCGGCAAAGAGAGTCATGCCGGCTACATGACCACGGAGGCGTCTTCAGACAACGCTGGCTGTTCGGCTTTGAAATGGAGATGAGCACCACACCCTAGAGTCGGACACGACTGGACTTAATTGTCAGGGGTCACCTTTACCTTTACCTTATTTTGACTCCAGGGGGCGTGGCTTGCAGCGTCACGTGGGGGCATCAGGTCGGCAGCCCCCCCACGTGGGGGCGTATCTCCATCTTTGTGTGTGTGTGGGGGGGGGAGGAGTGAACTGCCATCTTGGGTGTGGCCTTCCAGCCGACATCTCACCCCCCCCCCCAGAAACTGCTTCATGACCCGCTTGGGGTCCTGACTCCCAGGTTGGGAACCACTGCTCTAGATTGTAAGATGAAGAGCTGGCAGTTTTCTTCATTAGACCTGAGAAGCGGCTGTTACCGCCCGCTTGGACAAGACGACAAAGGAAAGGCAGCTTTTCTTTGCCCTCGTAGATGTATCTTTTTGACTCCCTGCCCCAAGGCATTTCAAGGGCATCCTCTGCATGCCAGCGTTTACTGGAACGAGCAGTCAGAAATATGTACGGTTCGCAAGGAACGGTTTATGTGGATTATATAATTGTCATTGGGAAAACACTGGAGGAGCTGAAGGAGAGACTTCTAAAAATACTGGGAGCAGGCAAAGCTATCTGTAGGCAAGGGTCTGTTTTTGCAAAACACCGGTAGCATGTTGTGTCTCAAGAAAACGTTTCCACTGATCCAGAGAAAATGTCATCTTTGACATAAGTGGACAATCCAGTGTAAATTTTGAGGTTTGTCATCTTTTCTTGGGGTGTTGTGGTTCTTACAGGAGTGTGGCTGGTGGTTTGAAAGCATTGAGTGGTCGGACACGAAGATCTAACTGGAATACGTCCCAGGAAACTCCATCCAAGAGGTCTCCACGGCGCTTCTGGGCTCCAGTGCAATGGTGTGAAAACAAATGGACTGACCAATATGAGAGAGCTTTCGGAGTCGTTACTGACTGTCGAATACATTCGGCTCAACTTACTTTTGCTGATCCTTTCCGTCTTCAGACTGATGAGGGCAGAGAAGGGTTGGATGCTGTGTTGCATCAGGAATTGGAAGACAGGAAGAGACCCGTAGCTTTGGCTGGGAGACGGCTTACAATTGGAGAATCTACCCCTCCTATATCTAAACTGGAATTCTTGGTACTGAATCAGGCCATTATTGAAAAACTGGCTGATTATTTATATGGAACATTTAGTCTAGCTTCCTGCATCTCACAGTGGCCCATCAGATGCCTGTGGGGGCACACACGATAATAAGATACCTGTCTCCTATTCCCATTCCTTTGCATCTGGCATTCACAGACAGGCTACCTCTAAACCCCAGAGGTTGCATACAGTCATCAGGACTTGTAATCTGCAAAGGACTTTTCCTCTATCAATCTATATAACCCCCCCCCCTTTTCAAGGCATCTCGGCCAGGTGCCATGACCACATCCTGTGGCAAGGAGTTCCACAGCTTCATTCCGCAGATGGAGCCAAATTCCAGGTATTGATGGAGAAGAACCCATATATAGAACCCACTGGACAAAGATGGGTTGCAGTGCCGGCTGACTGCGGTGCTGTTGAGGGAAATGCAGTATAGAAGCTGATGCAGAACCTGACAAAGAGGTGATCCCAAAGAGTGGAGCAGAGTGTGGCTTCATGGCCATTACAAAGAGTTCTAGGAATTGTAGCAGAAAGACTATTTCCCCAGAAGGTGTTCCTACAGCATCAGTTAACAGTATTGCATTAGACTGGGGCCTCCCAAACTATGGTCAAGGTCCACATCTGGTCCACATCTGGTCCACCAACACACTCTGAGTGGACCACAGAGCCCAAAGGCATTATAATTACGTGCACCGTCTCCGCTTCTTCCACTTCTCCCCCCCCCCATCCCTGCTTGCCGCTACACACTTTCTTCCCCCTGCTTGAGGAAATAACAATTTGGTTGGGTGGCTCTCACTGAAAGAGGGGAAGACGGCTCCGGCCATGCAGCCATGCAGCTTCGAAACGTTTTGAGAAAAAGCATGAATTAAAGTTTTGTGAACATTTTGTGAGCATCTTTTGCCTCGCGCAAACTCTTGGAAGGTACAAAACGTAGCAATTGTTTTCAACGTTTGGCCTGCTCCAGCCAATCCCTGCCCAGACACAAGGGAGTGGAAACAGGATACAGGTGTCTTGTGTGCGCTCAGAGGCATCTGGTGGTGCCACTGTGAGATACAGGAAGCTGGACTAGATGGGCCTTTGGCCTGATCCAGCAGGGCTCTTCTGATGTTCTTAGGTCACCACTGCTTTGCCTTGATGTTGTCAGGCAGTAGCAAACTTGGATGCAAGACATGGAGATTCATCCTGTCCGGGACGAAAATGACTGAAGCCTGTGACACTGCGATACTTGGCGCGGTGCGGCCCGAGATTAGCCGACGTGTCTCACCACACCACAATGTGCCCTGTCTACACTGGACCTGTGAATTTGAGAACTGTAAGCCATCCTGCCCCGCCCCCTGCTCTCTGTTAGCCAATCACAATCGAGTCTTTTCAGACTCGATTCTGATTGGCCAACGCATCTCACCCCCCACAGCGCCAAATGCGGCCTCTCATTGGCCAAAGTTCGATTTGTTCAACTCTGCGCGCACCGCAACGCAGCTCCCCTGTGTTGCGGGGCGAACTCGTAAAAAACAAGACATACTGAGATTTCCAGCCGCGCACGGACGCTGCTCTAAGCAATCCCTCCTGATTAACCTCTTCTGTGCCACAGACAGACACAGACACACAGACACCATAGTTTTGCATAAGGACCTGGTCATATTATCAGTTTTATTTTGGATCCTTTTTTTTATGACCCCTAGCACGGAATTTTCCTTCTTCTTCACAGTGACTGGCCCTCTATGGACTTTGGGTTCTTTACACGGAAGTACTCTCTCTCTCTCTCTCTCTCTCTCTCTCTCTCTCTCTCTCTCTCTCTCTCTCTCTCTCCTGCCCCATTCCCCAAATACCACACCATGTTTGCCTTGCCGGGATGGAGAGGTTACTGTAAATGGCAGGAAAGAGAGGGCAAAAGTAATCAACCCTCCTGGCGACCCTTCACCTCTCCCCCAGCATTACACATGCCCAGGCTAATACACTTGAGCCCAGCTGCTTGGCAGATGACCCCCCCAGAGGCCCCCTTGCTGACAAAAGGCCTATCTTCTCTCCACCTAAATGATTTAAATTCTAATCAAACATCATTTATAGTATATCTCGCAGCCGTCTCCGGGGAGCTCTTCCCACGTGAGCCGTTGCCAGGGCAACCAGGGGGTCTCATTTCAGAAATGTCAGATTGCATTATTGTCTTCACACTTCTCTGATAACCCGGTGTCTCTCCCCTTCTTTCCACCATCCCTGTGGTTTTCACTCTCTCCCCACCCCTCCTCCTCGCACCAATCCATCCCCACCCTTGGATCCCAGGAGAAAATTACCAGCTCTATTTCATTACCTGCTCTGCCTCCATCATCACCCCTTACACATGCACACGGGCTCACACACACACACACACACACACACACACACACACACACACACACGGTCAACCCCCCCCCCCCCCCACTCCTCTGGGGCTTGGCTGTGTGGTCTGGTATCATTTCATTTCGCTAGATATGAAAATGAGACATAGATTTTTGCCAGCGATGATCACAGAGAGCTCTCGTGTTCCTGCCGGTCTCCCTGGAATCAGGCCGTTTGAACCAGCACCTGAACCCTGGAGACCCAGGGCTGCAAAACCTGTGGAGACAAGCAGGGAGAAATACAGGGCTAGTGCAAGAACTAGCATGGGGCATGTCTTAAATATTTTTTTCTTTTTTCTTTTCTTAGATTTTAGCAGGAGTCTTGAATTTCTGCCATGAGCAGAAAGGCTAATCATAATACAGCGGCAAGACAAATGAGTGACCCGCTTGCATTTCATGGGTTAGTTACCCGATCATCCCACCCCCAAAAGCACCAAATGCCCAATCTCAGAAGACAGGGCTGTGTGGTGTAGTGGTTCGGGTTTTGAGTTTGGATAGTCTCTGTTTTGGGGGTGGAGCGGACCCATTCAAGAGGTCGACTGAGGTGGACGCCTCCAAAGGCAAAATGGTGGGGGCAGAGACTGCCCTCCCCAGCTCCGCCTCTCCTCCCTCTCGTTCTGATTCTTCAAAAAGGAAGAGATGAACAGAGCAAAAGTGGAAGTGTGGAGGAGAGTGACACTCTAGCTCGCTGCTCTCCACTCCTCTCCACCACACTTCCTCTTCCACTCTATTCCCGCACAAGAACAGGCAGTTGGCATGCGAGGGGATAAAGGGAGGCAGCTTTGGCAAGCAAAGGTACATTTGTACAGTGTTTTTGGAACATACAAATTATTTCACCTGTATTATCATGATGTGGCCTTTACAGCAACCTTGTAAAGTGAATAAGTATTATTATTATTATTATTATTATTATTATTATTATTATTATTCCCATATTACAGTTGGGAAGAAGGTTGAGGCTGAGAGGGAGCGGCTTGCTGGAGGCAGAGATGAGATCTGAAGTAGGGAAATTCTGATTCTCAGCCCAGTCTCTTAGACTACTCTCCTCTACAATCATAATTGATCTGTGGAACCCCTTGCCACAGGACGTTGGGATGGCACCTGGCCCAGATGCGTTGGAAAGGGGAGTGGGCAGATTGATGGAAGAAAGGTCCATCACAGGTTGCAAGTCAAGATGGCCGGATGTGGCCTCCAGGTTTCAGAGGGAGCCTCTCTCTGAATGCTGGGTGCAAGGGAGTGGCAACAGGATACAGGTAGCTTGTTGTTTTGGGTGCTCCCAGAGGCACCTGGTGGGGCCACTGTGAGATATAGGAAGCTGGACTAGATGGGCCTTTGGCCTGATCCAGCAGGGCTCTTCTGATGTTCTTAAACTCACTTGCCAGAGAATAAGCCCCATTGAACACAGTAGGACTGAATTCTGAGTTAACATGCAAAGGATTGTGTTATGAGTCATTATGCAACAACTCCAGTTTAAGTCTCTCTGTCTGTTGCATTTTGGCCTGCCCACATCCGAGAAGCAGTGATGTAGACTTGAGTCTATCGACTCGGACTCGAGTCGGACTCAAGTCGCGTCAATGACTCGACTCGGACTTGACTCGGCGATTGTAAAAGACTCGAAAGACTCGACTCGAGACTTGGAGCCTTTTACGACTATTCCAATATTATTCAAGTTTAAACCTGTTTTCCCCATTAAATAGATAGGGACTTGCAACCCGCAACCAAAGACTCGGGACTTGGGGGCAAGACTTGGGACTTGACTTGAGACTTGGAACCAGAGACTTAGAACTTGACTCGAGACTTGGAGTCAGAGACTTGATCCACATCCCTGCCGAGAAGCAAACACATATATGCACCAGCTTTGCTTCATAAGATTGGACAGGCTCGGGGGTGTGTGTGTGTCTGCAGCTGCCAAGACCCTTCCCACACTCCTCTCTCGGCAAAGAACAATCCTGCCTTAGCCCAGGCGGTTAATATTTAACTGAATAAAAAGCCATAAATATGGAAAATGGGACTTTTAATTAAATAAGCAGCTTTTAAAAAGACCCTAGAGCCGAGTGGCTTTTGTTTAAATATGATTGATTGGCCTCTCTTTTGCTCTGGCTTGTTAAAAGTCCAACGAGAGGGGCTGATCGGTCCCTGTCACACTCCAGCTGCCTGGCTGCTAATGGGGAGGAGGTGGGATGGCTTGCTTCAAGGTGAGGAGTGAGTTGCGTTGCATCTCTCGGAGAGGAAGGGCTGAGACCAAAGACCAACTGATGTCAGATCTTCGGCGTGGGAAGCGCCTCTGCCCATGACAGAGATGCGAAGTCCCTTCAGGTTGCCACTTGACCCAAAAAACAAAACAAAACAAAAAGTGTGTGTGTGTGTGTGTGTTTTAGGTCAAAGCCAGAATGTTGGGTTGGTTGCCTAGCCCCATCAATTGTTGGTTTGCTTTATTCCATTTAAGAAGATAAGAAAATCCCTGCTGGACAATTGCCCAAGAGCCATCTAGCCCAGCATCCTCCCCTCTCTCTCAACTTTGCTTCCCTGCAAATAATATTCAGAAGTAGACTGCTGCTGAACTGCAGGTTGTTCAAGTTCTGCAGGACAGTATTAGCAGGGCCGGCCCATTCAGAAGGACAACTGAAGCAGTTGCCTCAGGCAGCAGATTGGTGGGAGGTGCCCATCTCTATCCACCTACTTGCCTCCATTGCTTCTCCTTCCATTGCCTGGATTGGACAAGGAAAAGGGGGACAGAGAGGAAGAGGAAGCCTTTCTTCATAAGGAAGCCTCTGAATCCCCAACGGGGAGAAAAGCAGGGTACAAATCTTGCCTAGAAAGATCAATAAACGTACACGATTTGAGGGATTCTATTTGCGGCGAGAGCCGCAACAAGGGAAACGTCAGATTTGCACATGAAACATGAAGAACGATTAAGCACAACCAAACATGATTGTCACTTTATGATATTTCATTTTTCTTTGCCTCACTGTTGGGCTCCCAAAGTAGTCCCCAAGGGGGGTGGTGGGGGTGGTTCACATCAATTGGAGAATGCAAACACCCGATTCCTGCACCTTCCTTTCATAGGTCAGTCAAGGTTCTGCAGTCCTCCCGTTCCAGGAGGGAGGGGCAATAATAGTGGCTTATCGTTCGGGCGTCTCTTCCTCCTCCCTACAGGGCGGTTTAAAAGGGCAACGGGAGTGAAGGGGGCAATGCTGATTCTTTACTTTGCTGGCTCCCCCTCCCCTCCTCACAGGCCACTTAGTTTTTGGGAATTCGAATGAAATTCAGATGAAATCCCTGCCTTTTGAGAAAGGGCAGCCTCCAACTTTTGCATCACTGAGCAAATGCTGTCCGACGAGAGGCACCTGCCACAAGGCTCCGCAGGACCACAGGCGGAAAATTGCTGCCCGGCCAAGCAGGTTTCTACCCCACACATTAGGGAATGGCAGAGGAGTGCACATTTCACTCCCCCAGGCCATGAATCATTTTTCCACCGCCACTGCCCACCACGTGTTGAAAGGAACCCTCATTAAGTGCAACCCTCTGTTGGAGATAGGCAGCTTTCGACTGCAGGACACTGGGGGGGGGGGGAGTGTATTCTCTGGTCACCTGAAAGACCCTTTCACCTGGTTCTCTCTGTGATCCCTGGAAGGGGCATAGCCCCTGACCCTATTTCCTGCTTCCTCTTCTCTTCTTCATCTGACTACCAACTGGGTAAGACGTGGTATGGCTGGGCTCTCTGTCCAGCGGCCATCTTACCTGCATACCACACATTGGCGTCACTACAGGGGGGGCGGAGCTGTAAGTTCTTCCGTGATCGGAGGCTCAGTTACACGGAAGAACGAAGCGCCCTGCCCCCGCGCCTTCAGACCCAGTCAAAGCGGTGAATGCACGTTGTTTTCACCGCTTTGACTGGGTCTGAAGGCGTGGTGGGGGCGGGACGCTTCGTTCTTCCGTGTAACTGAGCCTCCGATCACGGAAGAACTTACAGCTCCGCCCCCCCCTGTAGTGACGCTAGAGATACCACATGCAGGGAGCGCCAGCTATAGGGGCGCTCCATCCCAAGTTTAGAGTAACCTCTGGTGTTAACCAGCTGCTGTACAAATGAACATGAACCGTGAGTAAACTTCCTTTTTAGAACCTTTACCAGCCTCTGCCTCCGTGTGTTCTTTTACTGATAGCAATCTAGCCTGGGTGTTTGGGATAATTCTTTTTTACCATTGGAGAAGGGTCTTCCGCTATTGCTCTGCATTCTCCAACACCCTCTTGAGGAGAAGTGATGCTCCCTGCGGATGCAGGAATAACACAATGGATTAGAACATAAGAAGGACCTTGCTGGACCAGACCACGGGCCCATCCAGCCCAGTTTCCTTTATCTCACAGTGTCCCACCAGATGCCTCTGAGAGCACAAGATCCCCCTATCCTGTTGCCACTCCCTCGCATCTGGCATTGAGAGACAGGCGGTAGTGGAAGAAGATCCAGAAAACTGGCAGGAGCCAAGTGTGGCGTCAGCAGTGGACCCTTGTTGACAGATCCGAGCAGCAAGGAGTTAACAGATGAAGACTTGGACTTGGACAGGACTGGGCAGCAAGTGGTTAACACCCAGGACTGCCTGGGTGGAGGCACACCTACTGCCCACGCAGGGTGTGTGATTGCAAGCCCCCCCCCCCCCAGCTGCAGTCACTTAACACCAATTGGGACTTAAGAATATAAAAGCAGCATCAGTAGGAGCAGGACTTGACCTCACTGGGACCTCACAACACAGGCTCCCTTGAAAACCTGGTGGTTACATACAGTCATCATAACTTGTCACCTGAGATGGCCTTTTCTTCCATCCATCTGTCCAATCCCCTTTTCAAGGCATCTTCTAGACCAGGTGCCATCCTGTGGCAAGGAGTTCCAGAGATTGATTACACGCTGGATAGTGAACTATTTCCTTTGGTCGGTTCTAACTCTCCACGTTTTGAATGGGTTCAAAGGTAGCCTAGTCGCTGCATTTTGTACCAATGGACACTTTTTATGCCTCCTTTCAGGTGTTGGCTGAATCGAGGTTCTTCATTCCTGTGATAATTTCAAGGCAACTCTTCCCATTTTTTTCCTATCCTATGGAGAGTGGGAAAAGTCTGATTCTAGCTTTGAAATTCCTTTCAGGGACTCATCCCCCCCCATTGTTCTCCTCTCGGACATCCTCCACAAGCAGGTCGTGCCCCCTCCGTCTCCTTGTCGTGGTCCAAATAAGCCGGTTGATCCTGGTTGCGGCAGTCGGCGATGCGACTCAAAAGTGACATTTGGCCAGCCAGGGAGGGGCACCTGTGACCCTCGTGCCCCCTCCCCACAGGCGGCTCATCTGCGGCGGTTTGCAGCTACCTGAGCGAACACCACTCATCATCTCGTCGGCCCGCCACCCGCCCCGTTGCCATGGCAGCAGCTGTGGCTTCAAGGAGGCAGGCATGAGTGATGGCCCAAGCATGTGGCCCAAGGCTCTTTCCATAAAGCCGGGGATATGGCGGAGGGGCAGTGACGGCAGCTGTAAATTGCCCTCGGAGCCCCCCCCCCGGTCCTCGCGGCTGGGAAAGGGAGGGGAAGGAGCGATGGAGAAATATTGCCGCTTGCCCGAGCACTTGATGGAGATGCCGTCTCTGTGTGGCTGCCCAGGTGCGCTCATGAGAGGCTGGCAGGCAGGCAGGCAGCGTTGCAGACTGAATGCAGGCCTTGGAGCTGGGCGCATTGCAGCCACCCTCTCTCCTCTGCCAGCCAGCCATTGTCTTCCCCTCCTGCTCTTTCCTCCCTCAATGTCCTGGTCGATTTCCTCCACCTTGACCTCTTTCTTCGCAGCAGAACTTCAGAGCAGAATTATTCTTTTTTTAAACCCAACATATATTTAGCTTTAAAAAAAAGCCTCACACTTCCCTTTTTTTGCTGGTTCACAAGAGCGAGCCAGGCCAATTGGTGACCTTGGTATTGTCTGGGGGGGGAGACGACTCCGCCTGATCAGGAGGCTCATTGATGTCCAGTACTCGCTTCTTTCTTTAAAATATTCCTACTTGGTTGCCAGCTCAAAGGCAGCCCTGAACAGGAGATTCGGGAGGCAGCGGGTAGTTGGGTCACAAAGTGATGTTGTATAGTTATGTACTACTGAATGACTCCCCCCCCCCCCAAAAAAAAAAAATCTGGTGTCAGGGTAGAGCCTTTCAGCAATGGAAAGGCACACGCACAGAGAGAGAGAGAGAGAGAGAGAGAGAGAGAGAGAGAGAGAGAGAGAGAGAGGGAGAGAGGGAGAGAGAGAGTGAGTGAAACCTCATGGAAAAATATCCTAATTTATTTTAGAAGAATTTCCCCCAGTTTTGCAAGTGGAAAAAGTGCAATGTTCCCACGAACTGGCGAAAGAGGCATTTTTTTTCAGTGGTGCACCCAGGACCGGCCCAAGAGCTCCTGAGGCGGGATGCCAAATCCTGCCCTCCTAACCTGATGATGCGCCAGCCTCTGCTCCTCTCACTCTCCAGCACTCCCCTCCCCTGTACATTTCCTTTTTCTCTGTCTCTCTTTTCCTTGTCCAATCCAGGGAGTGGAGGGAAGAGGAGGAGCAGTCGAGATAAGTAGGTAGAGAGAAAAGGGCGCCCCCCTCACCAATCTGCTGCCTGAGGCGACTGTTTCAGTTGACCTCATAGATGGGCCGGCACTGGGTGCTCCTCTTATATTTAGCAGGGGGAGAGCAACTGTCCCTCTTCACTCCAGCATGGCATCTTTTCAAGTGGCTGTTGCAGGCATCTTCTGCATCTTAAAAAAAAATATTGTGAGCCCTTTGGGGACAGGGAACCCTTTATTGATTTGATTCCCTCTGTAAGCTGTTTCTGTGAACTTTTTTTTGTTGAAAAGCAATACATAAACAAACATTATTAATTATTATTATTATTATTATTATGGACTTATGGGTGACATACTGTCGTATTTTAAAATATTATTGCTACAGCTAACAGCAGGGCTGCAAAACTCCTGCTGCGCCACCGTCTCTCCACCATCACCGTCCCCTTTCTTTCCAACCGCAGCACTTAAGCAGCGTACGTTGAATCTTGTATAGAAGGGTGCGGGGAGGCTGCAGAAATGGCCCTCCATGATGCACATCTCAGGTGCTCAGGAGTTTTCGGGTAAATCTTGAGATCCGGCAGCTTGGCTGAGATTTTTAAAAACCTGAGTCTCAGCCAGAAAATCCTGAGATCTGGAACCCATATACTCTGCTTGTTTAATTACGGTGTCTTCCAAAGAAATTATAACGATGGGGACGTTCGAACAGGTTGAGGACTCAAAACGTTTTAGTTTTATCTACCATTTGGGTGATGGGTTGGTGTCTGCCCTAAAACTTCTCCTTTCCGTACTGGTCTGGACAGTTCCCCAGTACAATGGGGAACCTACACAGGGCCACTGTGGGCGGGTGAGAATAGGACAATATCACATTAGCGCAAATAGATCTGGTCTAGCGACGTCCGTGCCATCGTGACGCACTGGCTCCTATTCTGATCTCAGATCCATGATCTGTAGAGTCTTCCTCCTAGGACTTCCCTTCAGGTCTGGGCCCACGGGTCAAATGTCGCCATGGAGCTATGGAGAAAACAGAGCAATCTGCGGGAATAACTTCCAAAGCATTCCAGCCATGGAGGAAAGGAAGAGGAACAGAAATTGCCCCCTCTGGTGGTCAGAGGGGGTTCCACGGGACGCACAAGCAGCAATTCTGTCTTCCCATGTCACGCGACGGGCTGTCACTCAGCTGGCTCCAAACCCTCGACTCTTTCTGTTGCCAAAGGGAACTCCGTCGAGAAGGTTGAAGACGTGGACACAACCGTTCAGGCTCACACCATGTCATTTTTTCTTTCGTCCTTTTTAAAGGGCTTAATAGCTCTGGCATTGTTTGACATTTGGGTTTTACTCACTGCGGAAAGGAGCACTAATTAGTTCTTGGTTTCAGTGGAGTAGCAGCAAAACTCACACTTTTATGAAGTGTTGGAAACTGCTGGGGCCAAGTCCTTCCTTCAGTCAAAGGAGGAATTGTTAGGACTTCATTCCCCCCCCCCCCCGATATTCTGTGTACATAAATGAACCTGCTGTATATGGAGTCTTTGGACTTTGGGTTTTACCCCCCCCCCCCAGCCTTACTTGGGATCTTCTGCAAGCTCAGTCACGGAACTCCACCCGCTAGAAAAGGGCCAGGTTTTGCCCTTAAGCTTTCTGTCCGAACCCATAGCGGGATCCAAACATACCTGTATGGAGCTGCATTTGCCTGTGCGCATTCTTTGTTTGCTGCACCGCTCCTTGGCTTTGAAAAGTGGGGAATGGAGCGGGAGTGTAGAAGAGAGTGGGAGACTAGAGGGGCACTGATGCTCTCGCTTCCAACCCTTTTCTCCTCTTCGCCATACCTCCTCTTCAGCCGAAGTGTGGAGGAGGAGAGTGGAAGGCTAGAGGGGCACTGATGCTCTCGCTTCCAACTCTTCTCTCCTCTTCGTCATACTTCCTCTTTGGCTCCATTCCCCTCTTCCTTTTCAAAGCCAAGAAGAGGCATGATAAACAGTGATGGCTGGCAGGTGCGCCCTGCCAATTCACCTCCTGACATAACTGCCTCAGTTGGTTTTGTGAACAGGACCGACCCTGCTTCCCCCCGACCAACATTTAAGACTGTAAGCTCCTTGAGGCAGGGACCAGCCTTAGTAGCATAATTAAAGGTCCCTAGGCACAGACTGAAAGCAGAAGGCTACCATCTTGCCGAAGCTAAACAGGTCTAGATCTAGCTAGTGCCTGGATAGATTGTCTGAAAACCTAAATATCTCACCTTGAGCTTCATACGGGAAAAAATGCAGGATCTAAGTGGGGGAAAATAATTGGGAAGCAGAGGAGGGCCAATGTAACTGCCCTTGTTTGGCTTAGAGATGGGTCGATCTGTTTCGGCAAAGAATGCCAACTTGCTACAGGTTCCTGGATGGCAAGATGCAGCCAACTCTGTGGCTTGCCATGCAGAACGCCCCAGGTTCAATTCCTCCAACTCATGCTGGAAAAAACTCTGCCTGAATTCCTGGAGAGCTGCTACCGAGTCAGTGTTGACAATGCTGAGCCAGACAGTGCCAGGACCCAACTCAGCTGGCAGCAGTTTCCTATGTTCCTAATCATAAACGGCAGGAGGACCGGAAGCAGATGCTGTCAGTTAGCTAGCATTTGTGCCTTGAAAGCAAGCAAATTCCAGCTTCTGCCAACTAGGAGGGACTCGGGGGGGGGGAGGGGAGGGGGCCCTCGGATTCTGCCACAGCTCCTTCCCAGGCTAGCTGCAACCTTTGGAAGTGTGAATCGGTTTGAAGTTTCGCAGCAAGTATGAATGAAATTGACCTGCTTCATCATGTCAGCGGCCACACTGGTTCCTTCCTGCCACTGCGGGATTTGATCCTTCCAGGGTAGGTCATAGAAGACCTTGAAAGATCCTCAGCTGGATTTACACTCCTACGATCTCATGAGATCCCCCCCCCCATCCGATTTTAATCCAATAATGAAAGTTTGCACCTTCCATGGAAATGACCCCCTCGCTTTCATGCGCAGGTCTCGAGGTGCCTGCACAAGCCTGTGCAAAGCTTAGTGCCCCCCTTCCTTTAGACAAGGAAAAAACGGGAGGGGTGCGGGTGAATCTTTCAAGGAGAAAATCCCCCACTGGCAACACAAGGCTGAGGTGAGAATGAGATGCAGCTGTCTTTGTCAGTCCCGGCGAGAGCCGCTGATTTCACGCTCCTAGATGCAGTAACTAGATTCTCCGGCATCCAAGCGGCTACACGTGGGGCTCCTCTTTCAGCCCAGCTTGTGACCCTCGGGGGCTCACATGGCAAGGACAGGTCCCCCTTCCCACAACAGTGAAATTGACCTTTTATGGTGCTTCTAGAAGTCTACACTCAGCTATTGCCCCCCCTCCAAGGTAGGGGGACCCCAGGGCTGTTGGGTGTGCCGAAATAAAAGATGCCCAATGGAGAAGCATTAGGCATTAATGCAAATGTGTGGGGCAGTTGCATTTGGAACACTATGGCAGTGGCGTACTTACACCTGGGGGGAGGGAGGGCGGCAGCACAAAATGACACCCTCTGTGGCGTCACGCCCGGGAGTGACGTCACCGCCCTGTCCCCCAAAAAGGCACCCAGCGGTGTGAAAAGGTACCTAGGGGGTGGAGGGCGGGCGCATCATTTCGTGCTGGTTCTCTCGCTTTTCCTTCAATTTGCTGCCGATGCAGCCGTTTTGTCACCCCCTGCGTGTTGCCCAGGGGGCGGTCTGCCCCCACCCCCTAGCTACGCCTCTGTACTATGGAAGGGTCTGGTTGCACTTCCCAACAGCATGAAAAAGATCTCACACAGCAGGAAAACAAAATATTAAAAAGTGCTCAGAGGGCTTGGAACAACTGTCAAATTGTCCAGGCACGATGGGTGGATCAGAAGCAGAAAAGTGGATTCTAGGACGGGTTTACAACCTATTCTGGAATGGGGAGTACTCCCCTTGAAGGATCGCTGGTTGCACATTGAAAATTTGCATTCCGGGAGTGGGATTGGGCCCAGCTTTCTATGGCCAGGGCCCCTTCTGCGCCTCTTCAGGTAGCGTGTATGCTGCAGCCATTCTTGAAGAGAAGCAGATCTGCTCCAGGAATCTGTGCTTACGTCTTGTTTGGACTACAGCAACACACTCTACCTGGGGCTGCCCTTGGAGACTGTTCAAAGCTCCAACTGGTGGAGAATGCCGCAAGTCAGGCTGCTCATCGGCATCCAGAGGACATGTTACCCTTGTAAGTAGGCCCTGCTGCTCAGACCAAGGTTTTCATTTTCTCTTCTTTATATTCCCCTGCCTACGACCTGAACAGGAAGGCGAGGAAAGGTTACAGAGTTGTGGCGCCGCAGACTGGAGCACTAACCACAGAAGTCAGACAACAGAACCAAGGAATAAAAATTATATTAATATTAAAATGAATGCAGCTTCATCATCAGCAATCGGATTTTTTGTTGTTGTTTAAAAATGTACATGGCATCTCAAAACTGTACACGTGATAAAAGAAAAGCAAACGCTGAACTGTGGGTAGCCGTGTCCTGCGCCGTCCGTCGGTTTCAAAAAAGCCGATGCGGCACTTTTCCAGGTTGACAGGCGTCAGGAGGCAGCGCGGCCATCGCAGAGGCTGCCCGGGAGAGAGAGGAAGATCCCAAGACACTAACAGATGAGTATCACTGCCTGCCAGCTATTTGTTCAAAGTGCTTTTCTTGGGGGAAGGGGGGGAGTGCTCAAGGCACGAATCCACTTAAAGGGACCGGGGTACCCCCAGTTGTCACCTTGATTGTGATGCGGTTCTGAGCTGGTGGGGAAAGAAGAAAAAAAAGGGCTGTTAGGAGCATGCTTATTTCTGCCCGGCCCACAGGTGTTCACATTTGGCTCCTGTTGCGTATATACACCCATGGGCAGAAATGATTTCATCCCTGGGGTGGAGAGTGCCGTGTGGCTGGCCCTCCCCATGGCTCTGTTACCTGCAGAAGGAGCATTACAACATGCCGCCCATAAGAAAGTTGAGAGACAGAGAGAGGGGCGCATTCTCCTGCGCATACACAAAGATGTACAAATGCACCAACCCAAGGGAGTTAAAAAAAAAAAAAAGGACAGCAAGGCTTATATTTTGGGGTGAGAAAAGGCACTCTCGGACCGCGCCCATCAGAGGTTCTTCCTCGTCTCCACCTGAGCAATGACTGAAGAGGTACAGATGGGGGGGGGGAGAAAGAGGCAAACAAGGAAAGGAGGGGAACGCAAGCCCGCCGGGGCAATGCATTGCACTGGCAACGGCGCCCGGCATTAAAAATTCACCAGCCAGTGAATCTTCCAAGGGATTTGTAGTAATTAGATGACAAAATGCTGGCAAATCTCAAGCTTGCCGAAGATGTTACTCAGGGGTCAAAGACTCGGACACTTTTGGCTGGGTAATTTGTAAGTGTCAATCACGCTCAGCCGTCAGAGGAGAGGCAAAGCTCTAGCGGCTGCATTCTAACTAAGCCCGACGCTCTCGGCCTTCAGCCTCCCAACTTCTCCCTCCCCCCCCCCCGCTTCACATGTTTGCATGCAAATGTACTTACCGGTACTTCTTCCCGGATTTGCTAGTTTTATTTATAACCTGCCACATCCAGAAGGCCCAGAGTGAGTATAAGTTTACTTTCTACAAAGGAGTGGACACAGGACCGGCCCGAGACCTCCTGACACAATGCCCTGACCCAAGGATGTGCCAGCCTCTGCTCTTCCCACTCTCCAATGTTCCAGCTCAGCACACACCCTCCCTCATTTCTTCTTCCTCTTTCTCCCCCTTCTCCAATCCAGGGAGCGGAAGGAGGAGGAGGAGGAGCAGTAGAGGCGAGTGGGTGAACAGAGATGGGTGCTACCTGAGGCAACTGCTTCAACTGGCCTCATGGATGGGCCGGCCTTGGACACGCAAACCCTTTGGTGCCAGAGCCACACTGGGGTCTGGCAACTGCACAGAGGGGCATTATACAGACAACGTACTACTTCACATAAGTGGAGGGAAAGGCGAGGGAGAAATATTTGAAATAAATAAGCCAAACAGCGAGTCCCGCTCCAGAAACAAAATATTTGGCATTTTGTTTGGAACGAATATCCGCGCACTGCCCACTTTTCCAGCACTCCATCTTGAACTGATGGAGTTCTGGGGAGGAAGACAGAATCTCTCTCTCCCGTTTACACAGTCCATTTTTTCCGACCAGCAGGCCGCACACTCGCTCATGCTCAGTCTCAGTCACAGACAGACATGGGTTGGGCCCTTACGCATACACATGGTTTGAGTCCCCCCCCCCCTTATGGATTGCATCCTTCTTTCCCCCTTCCCCCTGCAAGCTCCATACTCCCTGTCCTGCCCTGGGCAAGCAGAAGCTTGCTTGCTGCTTGATCAGGAGGGAAATCAAGAAGGAAAGAAGCCCCCCCCCAACACCTGCATGAGCCCTTCTCCCCCCCCCCCCCAACAGACAATCTAAAGCCATGCGCTGACTTTAGGGCTCCCTTACACAGAGTTAAGGAAGTCGGGTGTCATTGTGCAATTTCTTAGCGGGACCTCTGGGCTCATGGGCTGGGATTGGCTGTGGGCCCCCTTGGTAGGCCTGCCCTCTGAAGCTACTCCTCAATGGATAGCGGCTGGAAGACAGAGCTTAGCATGTGCTCTTGCGCAATCTGTTAGGTCAGGCACATCTCTTCCGTTATGAAGTTGCGTGAAATTGAGGCTGTGAGGCACTGTCCCTATATTACAAGCTGCCACAGAAGAGGCCGCGGATGATTTGGATAAAAAAACTCCTCGCGGCACGCAATAAGCCAAGGCAATTGCCTTTTAATTTTTGGGTGTTGTAGGCGCAAGCGGATGTGATCTATGACTCCAGCCTCGCTTTCCCACGAGCCACACTCATTTCAACTGAGCCGGCGCTGGAGACGCTCAATGTCAAGCCTGTGTGCGTGGTTTCGATTCGCCAACTCGACGCTGCCCTGGTGCCCCAGCCTCACTCGTTTCAGCGGACGAGACACAAAAGCTTCAGCACGGGGTGTGCCCCTTGCGCAGAACAGTTTTGCCTCCCCCCCACCTCAAAAGGGCCCTGCACCCCATTTCCCCACATGGGAAGCCCAAAGACAGGGGAAAAAGGCACCCCCTTCTCCTACCACTGCTCCCCTGATTCTGGTATTCAGAGGAACAGAGCCACTGAACCGGTAGGTAGCACATTGCCATGTGGCTAACAGCCAATGACAGATCATGTCGCATATCACCGTGTGACCAACAGCCAATGACAGACCTGCCCTCTGTTAATTTGTCTAATCCTCTTTTAAAGTGATCTAAGGCAGCAGCCATCATCACCTCTTAGCAAATCCCACAGATTAAAATGGTTCTCCCTGGGAAGACATCCTTGCTTTCGTCCAGCCCAAAATTCCTAGCAGTTTCCCCAGCTGACCTCCGGTTCTAACCTTGTGGGGGGAACTTCTCCAGCCCCCTTCCCTGTTTCCCTCACTTGGCAGCGGATTGTGAACTTTCCAGTCGAGAAGAAGTGGATTTTCTTTTCCTGGCCTAGTAGGAGGAGAGCGCCAGAAAGAAGTTAACTAGGACCCTGGCCGCCACCGGGAAGCCCCTGCAAAGGCTGCTAACTGTCAGTCTGCCAAGCCCAGCTCTCTCTCTCTCTCTCTCGCTCGCTCCTCCGTCTGCTAACAGAGACGCCTATTATTTTGCTGGCACCGGGGCCCTGGTTTTGCATATTTCACAGATTCAGGTCACATCGTGTACACACACATGCCATCGCCAGCGTCTGTTGATATCCTCGGTCTCTCGCCCAGCTCCCGTTGGAGGTGAAAGCCTTCCTTATTAGCCAATTTGGATACCCATTTGCTGTGAATTACTCAAGCTGATTATTATTCATGAATGGATAAATCTGAGATCTCGGTACCCTGCGACGCCATTTCTCTCTCCCCTTTCTGACTGAATATATTTAGAAGAAAAAAACAGGAGGCAGGCTACAGTGGCGCTCGATCCCAGATACACAAACACGGCACGGCCTGAAAAAGAAAATCTGCCACAATGTTTATCCTATGGGTTCGATGGCCCCCCCCCCCCAAAAAGGTGCAGATCCCTCTCCCTGTTGTTGGAGAAGCACCATGACAAATACCGTATTATCCCAAGTATAAGACGCACCTGATTATAAGACGCACCCTTAAAGTTTGGGGCTATTAAAAAAATCTAATTAAATCACTGGCATTAAATTGCAACAGCCTGATTATAAGACGCACCCCTAGTTTAAAAACTTAAATTAGGAGAAAAAAGTGAGTCTCATACTCAGACCAATACGGTAGTTTGGTTACTCCTAACTTGGCAGCCACTCGGAGCTCGCTGACATACAGCCAAGTCTGGAACCAAGAGGAGAGATGGCACACCTGATCCCTACCCAGGAAGGTCAGGCAGGCGGTAATCCAATTAACGTGGCCCCTGCTTCAACTTTTCTGCTCCTTTGTTTCACAGACCGGTAGACTTCTTGCCAAGCTGACACCACTCTGGGCTTGTAGTCTCTTTTATTGGGGTGTGTGTGCTGTTTTCCACACTTATGCCCGAGCAAGAGTTCTGTGCAACCTGAAAGCTTGCTTCTCTTTACATAATACGCAGGGAGCCATCCTCAACCAGGGACTGGAAATTCTGGAACAAACTGTTTATATAGCTCTCTCTCTCTCTCTCTCCCCCCCCCCCCCAATGTACTAAGTGCTTCAGGCATGTTCTCTCAGTGATCCTTAGAGCCACCCAAGAAAGCAGACCGGCAGTATTCCCATACCACAGGTGGATAACTGAGGCTGAGAGAAAGTCTTAACTTTCAAGGGAATTCATGGGCGAGGCGAGACGTTGGATGGAGGGCTGATGCTCTTCCCTGTGACAGATGCATATGAGCTGGAAGTGGAGTTGGAACAGCACAGGGGCGGGTCCTAGAACTTCTGGCGCCTGAGGCCGTGTGTCAAATGCCAATCCCTACTGACCTGCTGGTGCAACAGCTGCCTCCATTGCCCGTTCTCTGGATTCAAAAAGGAGGAGTGGAGCAGAGCAGGAGAGGAAGCGTGGAGGAGGAGAGAGGGACGGGCTAGAATGTTGGGGATGTTCTAGCCCATCACTCTCCATGGTCCTCCACACTTCCTCTTCAGCTCTGTTCCACTTCCTTTCTGAATCCAAGGAATGGAAGGCGAAAGGCAGGTGGGTGAGGGAACCCCCTGAAGCGACTGCCTCCGGCAACTGCACATCTGGGGCAGCCTAACCTCCATGACACAAATTTAGGAAGCACCCAGACCTCATTTATTAAGTATGGCTTATGCAGGTGGCTCCATCGACCCTACAGTAAGGTTAACGCTACTCCCTTGGATAATACCCCCCACTCCCAATTTGCACAGTAAAGCAATTCCAGGGTGTTCCAACCAGGCTCACTCGCTAACCGTTTGGGGACATGTGCAGGTCCACACCATGTTTCGAGAGGGGCACTACCACAGCACCCACTGGGATCAACTACTGCATGGCTGTCCACACGTGCTTTTCAGACTGGAACCTAACTCACAATGTGCAACATGGGCCCCAGTTTAATGTTTTTAGAAGCCTAAATGTCCCTCTTGGTCTCTCGGGCCACAACTAAACTGCCAGCCACACTGGGTTAAACCGTCATTCCTCCTTCCGAGGGAGACTTGTGGTTTTGCTGGGGGGGGGGGAGGGGAGAGAGAGAAGGGGCCAAATGATTTCCAACAGAAAAATCTTGGCACCCACCATCAGTACATAACCTTAATACATTATCCCGCAAGGGGGGGGTAAATGAAGAACAAGGGGGACCTTATAAGCAGTTGTTGATGTTTCAAGCTTCTGATTTCCCACTCCCGACAGGTAAATTAATCAAGGCCAAAGTGAGATAAAATACCAGTGTCCCAGTATAATGGATACCTTTTAAGCTCTTCATGGACTGGGAGAACGCAGCTCTCCACCTGCGCACTGCCAAGATGGCCAACGCATCCTCTGCTCCAGGCCCCCAGTGCCACACGAGGTGGGCATCCATGCGCCAGAAGACTTCGCCGGACTTGGAAGGGACGTCATTGGAGGCGGCCGTGGCAATGGCTTTGTAGTTTTGGCTACAGAAGAGAATGCTGCCTCAGACCCCCCAGGAAACGTTCACACACACTGGTGAGGAATTTGGGACATTGGCCGAGGGGGGGGGGTTTCCAAGGCACCCAGGCCCCTCCGTCTCTGAGCCCTACTCAGGAGGAGAAATCCTGAACACAACAGCCTCTAGATGGCTCCAGGCTGGGGCACGGCCAAAGTGCCAGCTATAAAACCTTTTACTTGCTGCTGAGTCATTTCTGGTGCAACACTTCTGAACTGGCTCCTTGGTGCTAGCTAGACGCAAGCGACAGTTACTTGGCTGGAAAGCTCCCCTGATGACTCGGCAACCTTGCCTCAGCTCCTTGCCCTGCTGGAAAGCAACCCTGATGAGAAGGAGTAATGGAGACAGGCAAACAGAGGTGGGTACCCCCTGCCGCTCTAACGCCCGTGGCAACAGTCTCAGCTGGCCTCATTAATGGGCCGGCTCTGATTTGCAGTGCTTCGGTGTAGCGATCTTTAAGAGACAAAGAAAAGGGGCATCCATTCAGAGCCCTACTACTGAAATCCCTTCAAGCCGGATTTTCATCCACTCCATGTCATTAAATGCTCCCTAAATTCAGTCTGTAATCATTTTAGGGGAAGGGGTTCTTTCACCTCATCCTCCAACAACAACACCCCCCCCCCCCAAATCAGGAAGTTTGATTTCTTCTCTCTGCAGGGAAATCTTGCGACAACAGGTGGCCCCTGTACAAAGATCTGTCAAAATAGTGTTAAAAAAAAAAAAAGGGAATCCCTTGTACACGTATTGGCCAAAAGGACTAAACCACAACACTGAGTTGCAAACAAGCCCATTGAAGGAAATGAGAGTCACTGGTTTGCGGGGGGGGGGGGGGGGCTGCAGGGAAGGAAAAAAATCCTCATTAAGGTTGAGAAAATATTAACACTCAAGCGTTGGGTGGGGGAAAAAAATCAAAAGGTTAAATTAATTTTCATCAAAATGTAAACTTCAGAAGGCCCTGTGTTCTCCGCTCCCCCCCTCCCAACCCCCCCCCCCCTGGTGCCTTTGAACGTGTGACTGGCAAGCATTGCATATTTCAATCTCAGCAGAACAAATTGAATTAGATGTCGAGACGAAGCTCGCCTCTGTTCGCGAAAGCCTACCTGCGCTGCTTGCACTAATCCTTTGCTTGGCCACGGCGGAGCAGAGAGAGAGAGAGAGAGAGAGAGAGAGAGAGAGAGAAATTCACCCTGCCAAGAAAGACAATACCAGGAGAGGAGGGGAAGAGAGAGAGAAACTGCCGATGGGCAGGGAGATGCTAAACGCTGCTCCGTGTATCTATTCCAGTGCTCGCCTCTCTGCCATGCTGGTTGGACCCAGCCTCGCCACTGCAGCCCTCGCCTCTTTCCGTGCTATCATTTGCACAGATCCCATTGGTAAATGGGAATCTGCAATACAATGAGCAGGAAGACAGGTCTGCCGAGCTCAGACACTGACTGGCAGTGGCTCTCGAAGGTTCCAAGCAGGGACCTTCCCCAGCCCTACCTGGAGCTGCCAGGGACTGAACCTGGGACCTTCGATGCAAAGCATGTGCTCTTCCCACTGAGCAGCGGATGCTCCTGATGAACGTGTGCAAACTGCCTCAAACAGAGTCAGGGATTTGTCCGTCTAGGTGAGCATTGCACGCACATGCTGGCAGCAGCTCTCCAGGGTGAGAGATAGGGGGCTTCTCCCAGCATCAGTAGCAGATGCTGCTACTGACTGAAC
This sequence comes from Plestiodon gilberti rubricaudatus, assembly GCA_026170595.1. Taxonomy (NCBI): domain Eukaryota; kingdom Metazoa; phylum Chordata; class Lepidosauria; order Squamata; family Scincidae; genus Plestiodon; species Plestiodon gilberti. The sequence goes on from JANXHW010000008.1 coordinate 38,173,468, forward strand.
ACGGGATAACTACTGAGCTACGAGCCCTTCTACTTCATTGCACATCTGACCCTACAGGATTTGGGGGCATTTCAAGGACTGAGTAGGGTCCTGCCAGCCTTGGATGGAAGGCCTTCTCCATGCCCCAACACCTCTGTTCGTGGGCATGTAGGGCAGGGCCTTCTTGGTTGTAGCACCCAGACTTTGGAATTCTCTTCCCAGAAGGCTCAGCTGGTCCCTTCTCCCAACTGGCACAGTGATGCTTAGGAAAGCCTGCCCTGTTTTATTAAGTCCTCCTGGTCCATCTATCTCATCTATTAGAGACAGGGACTATCAATGATTTCTGAGGTTCCAAGAAGGGGCCTTTTTCAGCCCTACCCAGAGAAGCAGGGGATTAAACCCAGGACCTCATGCAGGCAAAGCAGCGACTCCATCACTGAACTATGGCCCCATTACTACTGGTGGGGAAAACAAACACAATTGCTTTTTTGATGAGCTCTGCATGATACACTTTAAACACACACACACACACACACACACACACACACACACACACACACACTTTAAACACACACTTTACACACCCCAAGTCAAATTCTGCAGCCAACAAGCTGAATTCTGCAACTTGCACACACATTTTTGCCAACTGCACAATGTCTCAGATTTTGCACAAGTTGTCCTGCACCTTTTAAAACTACCACGTTTATAGTTTCCTTTTGGTTTTGTTCACATTGGAGAAGGGTGTGGAGCCAAGCGAAGCATGAAAATGCCACCCCCAGGGTTTAAAAACTTGGCTTTCTTAAACATGGCGGCTCTCAAACGCCTGAAGTCTACCGTATGCGGCTCCTACATTAAGCAAGTTTGGCCACCCCTGCAATAGAGCCTTCTATGTCTCTCCCCCCCCCAAAAAAAAAGTTCTGCAGAATTACAACAGAGATGCAAAACCCCTGCTGATGCTAGCTGGAAAGCAAACAGGGCGCTGTAGGTGACTTGGAGTGAAACAGAAGGACCATTTGCCAAGACATTTCAGAGGCATGCAAGCTCATTCTGCCCCGAGACTCTTTCAGTACGGCGTTTGGGCTTCTCTCAACCTTGGGCCACCCAGAAAATTTTGAAGCCTTCCCTCCGGGCACTTTTGCTGCGGTCGGCTGCCTCTCTTCCTCTCTCCCCCATCCAAGCTGCTCTCTCCAGAGGAAGATGTCAATGGCAGAGACACCCTGAAATTAGAGTGCTTTGAAAGGGACACAAAAACACCGACAGGCCTGTGCTTTATTCCAGAGGCGCTGTGGGAAGCAGGCAGTTACTTAACCTGCCAGGGATTAATCCCGCAGTCACGCCGGCATCTTCCCTTTCATCAGGAGAGCCCCAGCGCTGAGCCGGCCTCTCTCGCACACGGCCGCCGAGGAGGCAGGTGTACCGGAAAGGTGATTGGCCAGCTGTGCGCCCAGATGGAGCTGGAGCCGCCACTCGAGAAGCTGCCTTCCGCCGGGGAGTTGACAAAAAAAGCCGCGGGAATCTGAAGGGCTAGAGCCACCCCGCCGCTCGGCACCTCCGAGAGGGGAGAGGCAACAATGGGGCGGGAGCGGCGCAAGGAGAACGGCAGCCGTGCTCTCGGCTAATGCAGCCCAGGCATGGAGCCGCCGCACGCACCTGCGAGCGGTGTGACAATCCCCTGCGTGGATCAATGAGGGCACCTCTGCGGCTCCGAGGGGAGAGCCGGGAGAACGTGCTTTCCAGGCAGTTAATGGCACAGACAAGCAAGCAAGTGGGGAAGAGAGGGGAGCAAACGGGATCATCTCAGGGCAGCCCGTTAGCGCACAGGGGTGTGTGTGTGTTCGTTCAGAAACAAGATACAGGCTAACCCAGCCCTGACCCAAAGCCTTGGCTTCAGGATGCGTCTGCACCGCCATTCCTTACAATCCTTAACCTCCAGGCTCTTAAGGGTGTCAGTCACTTCCTCGCCGTCTTGACGCAGCCTCTGACACCTGCCTTGCCTGGAAAAATCAGGTTCCCAATACAGAAAAGATGCCAGCTTCTTGCCGAACAAATGGACTATTCTTTCCAGTTCTGGAGACTGGCTGAGTGGCTGCCATAAGAACGTAAGCAGCGCCCTGCTGGATCAGGCCCAAGGCCCATCTAGTCCAGCTTCCTGCATCCCACCGTGGCCCCAACAGATGCCTCAGGGAGCACACAAGACAACAAGAGACCTGTATCCTCTTCCCACTCCCTTGCATCTGGCATTCAGAGATAGGCTCCCTCTAAAACCAGGAGGTTGCTTATCCCCACCATGGCTTGTAACCGATGATGGACTTTTCCTCCATCAATCTGACCGATCCCCTTTTAAAGGCATCTAGGCCAGGTGCCATCACCGCATCCCATGGCAAGGAGTGCCACCGATTAATTACACGCTGGGCAAAGGAGAAAAGAAAAGCCAGTTTCTGCACAGATCTTCGGCTGATTGTGCACATGGCTAAGTATGCGCCCAGATGTCTCTCGGAGCTGGTCAAACACACACCCAGATGTGCCTGCCTGGGCTGTCCCGTATCAAACTACACATTATCGGATGCTCCTGCATACAACCTCCCCCCTCCTAGAAGCCGTGATGGGATGGATGCGGACAAGGAAGCTGAAGTATAATCTAGACAAGATGGGCATCTTGATGGGGTTTGCTCTCTTGATGGGGTTGCTCTCCGTCTGAAAGAGCTGCTGTGCAAGTTTGAAGGTCCTCCTGGATCTGGCCCTGCTCCTAGAAGGGCAGGCAGCAGCTGTAGCTGGCTATGCCTGTGCTCTTACTTGGGAATGCAGATCCGGCCACTGTTATCCATGACTTTCGTCATGTCTCAATTGGACAACGGCAATGCCAGAAGGACTGTATTTCCCTACATGAGCCTGCCCCCCGCACCGTGTTCACCATCTAAGGGTTTCCTTAAGGTCACATCGCCTGCTGAGGTGTGGCTGGGTGAGGACATAGGGCAGGACCTTTTCAGCAGTGGCCCCCCTGCTACTGAATTCCCTCCCCTGTGAGGGCCGGCTGGCCCAGACACTGCCCAGTTTAGAGCAGAGGGCAAAGACGTTTTTGGTTTTTCCCCTGGCTCTCTTTGATGAGGAATCACTCCGCTGTGTTTTTGGTTGAATCACGGCGGTTGAACCGTGTTGAGCACCCGATATTTTAGGGGAAAAGGCGGGGATGTAAATCTAAATAAGTGTTATTTGGCCGTTGTGTGCTGGCTTCTGCTCTCACGGCGCCCCTGGTGGCACTGCTTTCGTTTGACCCGTGACGCTGCTTTTCATGAAACTGGAAGCCGCCCCCGGGAGTAGAAAGGCAGCTTATTCACTTTGCAAAGAGAAAGCGAGAGAAAGACCGAAGGCTGCAGGCTTAGAGAGATGGCGGCTTTGACAGGGTCACATTAAAAACTGGCCCACCAGATTGGGCTGGAGGGGCTGCAGAAAGCAGAAGAGAAACTGAGGCAAATACCCCCAAATGGGACAAGGGTGACAATCATGCTCTTTCACGACCCCCCTCCCCACAGTCAAATGAACACACAGAAAACCAGGTAGCCCCACATACCTGGGCGTTCTGGGGCAGCGGCCCTAGCTGCCTCCCTCGGCATCCCCTTCCTCCTCCTCCAGCTTATCCATGATTTCGTCGAGGACAGCCGAGCGCCGCTGCTTCTTCGCTGGGGAATCTGTAGGAGGGCAGGGGAAACAGGAAGCCGACAGCTTTAATGTCAGAGATCTGCCCCTCCCAGCCAACCAGCCAGGTGACCCTGTTTTCCACTGGCGACGCCCCTTACCCAGAATGCCTCAGGGTTCCAGCAGGGTTCAAGTGTCACGGAGAAGACCAACCCTGGATTACGCCAGCCCAAGATGCCAGAAATGACATGCCAAATGCTGACCACCACCACCCCTCACTTCTGGGTGTACTAGCCGATGCCTCTACCCTCCTTCTCCCGCTTCCTAGATTTGGAAAGAAAGAGGTCAATGGACCCTCTCTTTCACACATCCACTTTGCCCCCTCTTCCTTTTCAAACCCAGGGACCGGGTGCTGGAGCAGCGCTGAAGGCAGGTTAGCGGATGGAGATGGGTGCCCTCTGCCAAACGGTCACCTTAAACAAGGCGGCCTCAATGGTCAACTGCTCCCTGGCTTCTAAGATGCCAGCAGGCCTTGCCCTGCTCAGACTTGAGGACTAGAAGCTTGCTTTTTTATCTTTGTAACAAAACCAAAAGCACTGATTTCCCCAGGTTCAATAAAGGACCGGCTCCATACATGAGGCCAAAATGAGGCTTTTGCCTCAGGGACAGCCTGCCTCTACCACTCTTCTCCTTCCTGCATTTGAAAAAGGATGAGGGGAACGGAGAAGAAGAGGAAGTGTGGAGGAGAGGAGTGAGGTGGGCTAGAGCTCCCTCTCCTCTCCTACACACTTCCTCTCCCTTTTTACAAATTTGTGCTTTCCCCCTCATTTTAGAAAGCCGCTCTCCGCTTGGAGAACAGCTGTTCAACGCCTGATCTCAGCCATCAAATGCCGCGGCGTCACAAACAAACAAACAAACAAACATACTCGCAGGACGCAGGGAAAAAAGGTGTAAAATACACACACACACACACACACACACACACACACACACACACACACACACACACACACACACACACACACACCCCGAACAAGCTGCTGCATTTCCTTTTAGCATTACAGCTGCTTCCGAAGATAAACAACAAGCAAATGTCACAAAACATCAATACAGGAGAAATTAACCTGACAAAAGCTGCTCTCTCCCCCCCCCCCCCGCCTCCATCCTCCCACCCCTTCTCCCCACGCACCATCTTCGACCAAACAATTTTGCATTTCTGCATCTAATGATTTTATTTTTCAATTAATTCCCTGACAGAATGCCAGGACAAGTCGCACTTCCACTCTGGTATTTTATGAATGTTGAGGAAGACAGAAGAGGGGATGGCTCACAGGGGCTCGGGGGGGGGGCAGGAAAGAGATCTCCCCCCCCCCTTCACAAAGCTTCAGCAGAGAGAGCTAGCACCTTGGAGAGAAGACAAGGGGGCCGCTTCCAAGATTGAGGCAAAATTTCTGGCTGCATCACACTCCTATCTTTTTTTAAAAAAAATGCTGCTAAAGGAATTATCGCTGCCCTAAATCTGCCAACTCTTGAAAGCAGAGGGGAAAAAATTTACAATCCAAAGTCGGGTAATGCCTTCGTTCGGCAACCAAACATCACCACGCTTTGCATTCGTATAACTGCTTTGCAAGCAAGACGCATGCTTCACGCGTCTTATCTTGATGTTGTCCTTCCTAGTGTACGGGAAGTATTATCCCCATATTGCAGATGGGGAAGACTGAGGCTTGTGGGGGAGTGGCTTGCCAAAGGCCACCTGTAGAATTGATGGCAGAGGCGAGATTTCAACTGGGAATGTCCTGATTTGCAGCCCCGTCTCCTAAATGCTGTGCTATCCCCAGAGCTGTTCTAAGAAAGGGAAGGTTAGCTTTCTCCTCCATCTCATTTCCCCCCCAATGAAAACTAGGCATTAAACTTAAGAGACTGGGCTGCAAATTGGGACTTCCCTGTTAGGAGCTTGCCGTTGCCAGAAACTTGGTATTGTAGCCCTAGTATTCCCCATCTGTAGTATGGGCACAATATTTACCTTACAGGGTTGCTGCAAGAACTATATTAACACTTTGCACACTCCAAAAGATCTATATAAATGCAAAGAAATATTATTATAATTATTAGAACTACCCTCTTTCCCCCAAAGCAATTTGACCTGCAGGGGCAAGACATACAAGTACTTTAGGTTTCCCCTGTGGGGGAAACAGAGGCTTTAAATGGGATTTTAAATCACAAAAACAGCATGAGGAAAGGTAAATCTCTGTTAGCGACACCAGTTTACTTTTAAACTGCAGGAAATCTTAACTGTGGATTCCCCACGTCAAGTCAGGGAATTTGACCCCACTTGTTCAACTTTCTGCATTGGCCAGAGGGTGGCGTGCTGGTTTTGCAGAGATTTGGTGCTGCACAGTGGCTATGACTGAGGTGTGAGCCAGGGTTCTGTTGACTCAAATCTCGCCTCTGCCAACAGCTCATGCAGTGGCCTTTGGCAAGCCACTCTCTCTCAGCCTCAGCCTTCCCCACCTGCAAAATGGGGATAATAATCATACTTCCTCACCTTATAGAGTTATTAGAAGGGCAGCATGAAGATAGCTGGGCCACGAGGCACTTTTCCAAGGGCTGCTCCTCTTACATTTTAGCAGAGGGAAAGCAACTGTCTCTATTCCAGCAGTGTGTCGCCCCCCCCCCACCCCCGGTGGAGGTTTGCTGGTGTTCCTTCTGCAGGTGTTTAGATTGCATGCCATTTGGGGCAGGGAACCATTTATTTTGCTAACTAACCTGCTCTGGGAACTTGGTTTTAAATTGAAAAGCCACATATAAAATATTCTACACATACACACAGTACTTTGCCTGCTCAGAAAGTGCTCTACAAATATAACCCACCACACCAGAAGAAGAGAGTGGCTTCTCTCTCTCTCTCTCTCTCTCTCTCTCTCTCTCTCTCCCCCCCCCCCACTTTAGAATTATATTTTCTTTGCTGTGTATTTTAAGGGTCTCCCTTTTTCCCTTAGCAGTCAAGAGCCCTTGAAAGCAGGCAGGCAGCGAAGAGGGGGTGGGGCTGGGGAAACCGAGGAGGCAAAAAAGCTGACACACTCATGTAATTACAAGGCTCGAGAAGCAAAAGGCTCCAAGAATCCAATAATGTACAACTAGCAAAATATATATATATATATTTAAAGAGCCTCTTTGGTCGAATTTGGCGACACCAATGTGCCAGTCAAGGCCAGGACGTTTGAGAGTCGAAAAAGGGGGTGCCTGTGAGGCTCTGTGGATTTACGGATTCATGCTGGTGTGCCCATGACAATTATTTAGCAGCTAAGAGACTAAGCTCCCAGGTCTCTGGTGTGAATCGGGTCCCTACAGCTCAATGGCCTTGAGCAAGCCACTCCCTCTGAGCCTCAGTCTTCCCCATCTGCAATATGGGCACGAAGTGTTGAAAAGCTTATGTGTTGGAAAGATTGTGAAAAGATACCTCTGGTAAGTCACCTTCCTATGAGCCTCGGTCTTCCCCAGCTGCAATACGGGGATAATAATAACGAATTCCCTGATCGGGTTTGTCCTCGGGACAAAATCGAGATAATGCTGCAAACTCTGGAAGGGCTAATCTAATACAAAGCCCCATTATTCCATTCGGTGGGTGCTGTACCCTGCTGATACAATCCTTTATGACAGTTTGTGACCCATTGAACCTTCGGGGCCAGGTTATTTAGAAATCTTTTTAGCGATAATCTGCTTATGTACGTCTAAAACGAAAGAGGGCCTTGCAGCACCTTAAAGACGAACGCATTCATATCCGCTTAAGCTTTTTGCGGACCGCAGCCCACGTTGTCAGTCGGCATGCGACGCAGCCCACGAAAGCGGACGCTGAAACAAGCCAGTTTAAAAAAGGTACAATGCAAACCCTTTTTGTCGCTTTTGCTGCAACAGACGCCCAGGGCTCCCGCCTGGCTCCGCTAGCTTAGGCAAAAGTTCTTCCGGCCGAGTCTGCATGCATCTTTTCCTGTGCTGGCGTATGGGGCAGATACCCCGCCGCAACCCCGTCACCTCCCAAGCTTTCCATTTGCAGTGTGCTCCCCCCCCCCCGTCCATCCGTCCGAGGCACGCTCGGCCGGGGCTGAAGGTCCCCTTCTGTCCGTTTAATTATTTGATCGATGGGGAAGAGCAGGAAACGCGGCCCAGCGCAGCTGGCCTCCCAAGTTACCCCTGGCAGGAGATCGCCGGCCCTGCTGGTGAGAGTTGAGTGAAATGTTTGTGGAGCACACAGAACACAAGTCAATAGCAATTTAGCGGGATTGGGAGCGGGTCGCTCCTCTGCACGAACGGCAGCTCCTGGGTATTACTGACTCACTCGGAAATATTTCCAAAACAACCCGCGAAGAAGGGGGGAAGGGAGGGAGGCAGCGCGCCGTGCAAGACGACGGCTGCAATGCCACGGCGGCTCCCCTCTAAATGTCTCGCAAGCAGCCAGGAGGCACGTAGCTTGCAGGCAAGCACGGACTGGAGTTCGGGCCAGCCGCGGCAGCGCGAGGAGGATGGCGGTTGCTTAGCCAGGCAAAAGGCACAAGCAACCGGGGCTCCGGCATTGAGGCTGCCTTGCTGGAGAGGGCCTGGGTTCCAGTCTCCGTTGTAACCTGGTGCGGGCCCGCAAGCCCAGTGTGAGCTCTTATTGCAGTGGGGCGAGGGGGCCGCCAAGAGGTCATCTAGTCAATGCTCCTGTGGCAATGCTTGGATTCTGGGATGGGGAGAGAGAGGGGGTAGAATGGAAAAATCCACAATCCCCTACTTTCCCCCAATTTTGGTCACCTACTGGCTGGCTGACCAACCAACATGCCTGCCTGCGTCACAGGTGCGCACCAGGGACATGCAGCGTGGGTGGATTGCACGTGCGCGGCCCACTTAGGAGCAAGGAGGTAGTGCGCGCATGCGCAATCGCAGGGTTAGGCTGCGGCTTCTTTCTGAGGACTATGGCGGGGCCCGCCACACCTGCCGCCCCCGTACCGCACGCCTCTGGTGCGCACCTGCTGCCATGCGCACTTGTGGGCCTGTTGCCACCACTGCAGCCAGGTGCACAGCGCTAGCTTGTGCGCATGCTGCTGGGTGGGGAAGAGCAGAGGTCGGAGCATCGCTGCCATGGAAAGCAGGGGACGCCTCAACAAGGACATCACCCTCCCCTCGTCCCAGAAGCAAAAACAGGGGCAATAATAATTTACCCGGGCTGGGGATCGAAACAGGAGCTGTCCGGGGCAAACAAGGGCAATCGGGAGTGCAGGCGTTTGCCTGCAAGAAGCAGCCAAGTCGTGGCCTTGGGGGACTGCGCCGGCAAGCCCCGAGCCACAGAGGTCGCAGCCGAGAGCCTCGTTCCAAGGCGAGCAGATAAGTGCCCTGACCTCTGCGTGGTGTGGCCGGCTCGCAACAAAGGAACAAGGAGGAGGGGAAGAGAAAGCGGAGCATGTGGCCAAATATAAACTCATTTCCTCCGACCCGAGAGAACAGCAAACAAAGATTTTTCAGAGGAGACACCTCCGGCACTATTGTGCTCTTTTCCAATGAATTCCCAGGCACAGCGGCCAGGAAAGAGGACTGAGAGCCTCTCTCTGCGGCGGGCCTGCTGTTCGAAATGCCCTCCGGATGAATAGCACACAGTCAGCGGGCTCACTCACTTTCCCTCCGCTCGGCAGTTCCACCTGCCTCTTCCCCAGAAGAATGCCCTCTTTTGCTCGCTTGCTGGAGGTGTGGGTTGTGCCAAAAAAGCAAAACACAGCCCAAACCTTTCAGGGGGAGGGCGGTGAGTGTGCGGGGGGGGGATGGGGAGAGGAGAGAGAAAAAGGGTACAAAATGGCCATTGCCAAGGATGTCAAAACCTCAGGGGACAGCTCCTTTGGCTATTGGTTTCAGAAGGCCATCGGGGCAGCCCAATTAGGGGCAGGGACTGTGGGTTGCTGCATTGGTTTTCTGCAGATCCCTGTTTGCTCTTTCCGAGTGGTGCTCCCTTTATGTTTAGCTTGGGGAGAGCAATAGTCCCTCCTCACCCCAGTAGAGCATATTTTCCCCAGTGGCTGTTTGTTGGTGTTCCTTCCATATCTGTTTAGATTGTAAGCCCTTTGGGTGCAGGGAACCATTGGTTTGCTTCGCGACGTAGACTGCACTGTGCACCTCTTTGCGGAAAAATGGCGGCGGTGGTATTAACAAATTAATATTGGTGATGCTCTTAAGCTCTCCTCATCTATCTCCCCGTAACTACTTCCGACATTTATCATCCCGTTCTCGGGTAGGGCAACCAAGGTAAGGTAAAGGTGACCCCTGACAATTAAGTCCAGTCGTGTCTGACTCTAGGGTGTGGTGCTCATCCCCATTTCAAAGCCGAAGAGCCAGCGTTGTCCGAAGACGCCTCCGTGGTCATGTGGCCGACGTGACTCTCCTTGCCACAGCGCGTAGCATGCAGCTGGAACACGGAGCGCTGTTTACCTTCCCGCAAGTGGTACCTATTTATCTACTTGCATTAACATGCTTTGGAACTGCTAGGTTGGCAGGAGCTGGCCAAGCAATGAGAGCTCACCCCGTCGCGAACTGCCGACCTTTCGATCAACAGCTTATGGTTCAGCGGTTTAACCCACTGCGCCACCCGCTAGCCTAGGGCAACCAAAGCGCCTTACAAATATAAAGGAGGATACAGCAGTACAGAAAACAGGCTTGTTTTGGGACCACGAAGGGTTGGAGCCTTCTGCCGCTCCCTTGCGTCAGGACATATCAGTCGTGTGCAAAGTACAGATCGCAAATGGAGTGCTAAAATCACTGCCTGGCTTCCTGCCTGATCTTCCTGGGATTCTGTCCTGTCCCCCCCAGTTCTCCCCTTCCTTACGGGACGAGGGGTTTCTGGAAACCAAGTGTGTGGTGCTTGGGTGCTAAGGGGCTACGGTTTCTAGGCTGGCTCTCGCATCGCCTCGTTTCCTGGAAGCGCAAGGCAGGGGAGGAGAGACCGGACCAAAGGAAACAGATTGATCTATTGCCGTATTCCCTGTGGCTGGCGGAGTGGGGAATAGGGGATAAGAACCTTACACTAATATTTGCCAACAAGTACATTTACGTTGGTCAATGCTCATCGATAGCTGCATGGAGCAGCAGTTTCTGTCCCAGGGCGTAGTGCCGGATTCTCAATCCGCTGCTCCTTAGAGGACAGCCCTAGTTTCCCCACACGATCAACACAAATTCTGGGTGTTCTCAGGACTAGACAGTTGATTAGCTACTGGGGGCATAAGCTAGCCCCCAGATTCCATCAGCAGATTTTTCTGCTGTTTCCCACTAGGGCAGGGGTTCCCAACCCCTTCCTGGCCAAGTACCACCTCTGGCACCACCCTCCTTCCGAGTACCACCGGAAGTGACGCGATGACATCATCACCACTTACTTCTGGGTTTTCAGAGGCCGGAAAACGCAGGGTAGACTCTGGGCAGGTGGGAGGGCTCTTCTCAGCGTTCCCGAGAGGCTCAGCCAAAGGCAGGAGCTTCTTGGGAGCAAAAACACGCCACCAGAAGCGCCACGTCGGAGTGGGGTTCTAGTGGTCCAGCAGTCCGAGTACCACCAGCAGTCGGCCGAAGTACCACTGGTGGAACTAGTACCACAGGTTGGGAACCCCTGAACTAGGGGGAAGAGCCCCGGAACCCGGTCTAATGACACTAGCCGCCAGGATTCAGGAAAGGCTGCCATAAACAGACCATGTACCTACTGTTGGCTCATAGGCTCCCGGTGCCTGAGTCGACACATCAAATGCCATCACAGCTTACCTAAGGGTGTGTTCGCCACCACTTCTCGTCATCCCCGTATTTGAAAAGGAAGAGAGGAATGGAATAGCAGAGGAAATGTGGAGGTGAGTAGAGAGCCACACTTCCTCTTTGGCTCCAGTCCCCTTCCCCCCGCCCTGAATGTAGGGAGGGGAGCAACAGCAGTAGTAGTGAAAGCAGAGAGGTGCCCCCTGCCAATAAGTTGCCTGAGGCAGCCATCTCAGTTGGTCTCATGGATGGACCGGTCCTGCATGTATCCCTAATCTATTATCCATTTGTGCCCATCTTTTGTTGTAAGTCACTTTTGAGGGGGCAATTGTGGCTAAAAAGCAGGATACAAGTATCAGGAATAAATTCAGCACTAGTTAGACTACCCTACCACCTCCTTCTGCACTTTCATGCGCCACATTACCGTGAAAATGCTCCGCCGTCTTCCGCCTCAAGGCCTCCACCGTTTCCTCCGCGTCGGCCCATTCCAAGACCAGTCTCCTGCCGTACAAATGGGTGCTGTGGCACAGGGCGTTGAAGGCTCTCTGTGGGGAAGAAGGGAGAAGATCATTCATATGCTCGGCTTGTCTGACGAAAGCTTGCGCTATTGCTCCGTACATCATCCCATCCTTGTATGGAGTGAAATCCTGTACTGTGTGGGAAGCTCCAGGGCACTGTTTAAAGAACAAAGATGTGTTTGTTTGAACCACACCTTCCCCGCAATTAAGAATATTTACTGGGGGGGGGGGGGGGAAGCGCAGAGAGAGTACAGGACGTGCATGCGCCACAAATGCATGTGTTTTAAAGTATGGGGTAGTTGGAAACTCAAATATTTTCCAAATCCACGGGCAGCAGATTTGGAACCCCAACTTGGAGAAATGGGGCCACCACCCCACAGGCCCCGATGTTCAACCAACAAGGGGAGCCACTGAATCCTGGCCACTGAATCCTGACTTGCATCACAAGACTTATCGACACGGGTTCAGCCACAACCATGGCTATGACCTACTCACAAGCCAGGAAGATAGGCCATGGCTCTTCCAACGTTTAACAGAACCAGCAGGATGGAAGTTGCCCTGGAGGACCCGTAAATGAGCTTGGGGCAGGGAGAGGCGCTCGAATCCGCAACCCAGGCCCAAGACCGACTCTATCCACAGAGCCACGTGGCACGCGCAGGGCTTGATGCGACACGGCGCAGGCGGCAAAAAGGAAAGGAAGCTGCTATACCAAGCTGGACCATCGATCCATCTCGCTCAATACGAGGAAAGTCAGCAGCTCTCAGTGCTCTCAAGAGGGGTCTTTTCTTAGCCTACGCTGGCAGATGCCGGGATTGAACCTGGGACTCTCCTGGGTGCAAGGCAAAAGCTCTATGCTGGCGCTACAGCTTGCCCCCGCAAAGAATCTTTCTGCCGACAAGAGTCATTCCTGCAGGCAGCTTCTTTTCTCAAGTGGTCTTTCGCCGAAATACGGCTGTGGACCCTCCAAAGGGGTTAACTTCCATTTCTCCAATCCTTTCCCAACCTTTAAGGGCAAAAGCCTTCTGCAGTTTTCCTGGCAGTTGCACCACTCCCACAAAGTGTATTTTCCCCCACTTATGCAAAAGAGAAAGCACCCCCCCCCATTGCATTCTTCGACCTTAAGCCTCCTTTTCTGTCCCTCGTGGAACACGGGGAGGAACAACGTTCTGCTGGATTCCTTTTGCTGCTTCCAAAGGTTGCGACTCTTGACACTTTGCAGCTCAGAGCGGTGTTTATTTGCGGTTGCTGTTGTGTGTTTTTAAAATGCCTATTTTCACATCGAATGTTACCCAATTAGCAGAGCAATGTGTTGGCTTAAACAAACACTGCTGAAAGGCTGGGGGGGGGGGGGAGAGAGAAAGGAAGGAGGAGGAGTCAAGCTGCAGGGTGCCGAGATGGCTGTTGACGTTGGCAGAAACGGCAATTCCAGCCCTGGCAAGCCACCCTGGCTCTTAATTGCAAGCTCTCTCGCTCTCTCATTTGCTAATTTGTACTTTTAATTTCTCACTTTCCCAGCACCGTACTAGGGAGGGGCCTGTGTGAGAACAGATTGCATGCGCCTGTCTGGAAGCGCACATGCGCGCGCGCGCGCACACAGCTAGAGCAGCCAGGCGCAAGCAGATTCGCGAGATTGCAGCCGGGTGGAGCATTGCGATGGGAGTCCAAACTGGCCAACCGCCACTCATCCTTTGGCAGCCTCGGGGACAGACCACGGTAACGTTCTCCGAGAGCTGGTCTAGACACGACGCTGCCGCGCCGACTGGCATCTTCTGTGGCACATTTCCCCACCCCGCCGCTGGGGCCGGATCGTTTCACACGACTTGCTACGTGTGCCAAGGCCTGTCGTGTGGCAAATTTCCCTGCTTGCAAGCCTGCCTAATGCACCAAAACTTCCCAAGTCCGATCCTGGGCAACTCCACTTTAAGTAAACCGCAAAAAGGATCTCTCAGGCAGCAGAGCCAAGAAGACACCCCTCTCCGAGCCTCTGGGGACAGAACGAATTGAAGAGGTTCACTGCTATAAATGCACAACGGTGGCCTGTAGCTTAGAAGACTTGAAAACGAATTGTTTTTCACATTTTTATACCGCCCTTCCTCCAAGGAGCGCAGGGTGGTGTACATATTTCCTCCCCCTCCTTTTGTCCTCACAACAACCCTGTGAGGTAGGTGGGGCTGAGAGATAGTGACGGGCCCAAGGTCACCCAGGAAGCTTTGTGGCTGAGCGGGGATTTGAACCTGGATCTTCCAGGTCTAAGTCCAACTCCCAAACCAACATCAGAAGAGCCCTGCTGGATCAGGCCAAAGGCCCATCTAGTCCAGCTTCCTGTATCACACAGTGGCCCCACCAGATGCCTCAGGGAGCACAAGACAACAAGATACTTGTATCCTGTTGCCACTCCCTTGCACCTGGCACAAAGAAAACCTACTCCTACAACCAGGAGGTTGCTTATCCCCATCATGGCTTGTAAGCTGTGGTGGGCTTTTCCTCCATCAATCTGTCCAATCCCCTTTTTTAAAGGCATCCAGGCAGAGCGTCTATGCTCAGGGTCCACAGAACTCCCAAGTATCAGTGGCTAGGAGAACATGCACATGACAAGGGAGATGAGTCAGTTAGGACTGTTGCATATGACAAGAGTGACCATACTCCAGTTAGGACTGTTATACCATATTAAAAAAAATGTACACAATCCGCAAACTAGGAATTTGAGGCTCTAGTTTGCAGATTGTGTACAGATGTTAGGTTTTTTTTTAATATGGTATTAACGGTCCTAACTGGAATATGGTCACCAAGGGCATTTTACACAGGGTGGGTTGGGGGGGGCATTTACATCAGGTCTGCTGCTTTAAGAGCCAGCAGCCAGAAGATAACACAGAAGGCTGATGTGGGGACTGTTGTCACCTTGCCCCCACAGCCCTTCCTAACCTTCAGAGCTGTTATAGGGGGGGGGGGAGAGGAAGCAGGAGCCAGATCTCACTTCGAGATCTGTGGCTCAGTGAAAGAGAAGCCCTACGACCTTTGTAACTGTTGAGAAGCTGCTGCATACGGAGTCTGAACATAGGGCCACCTAGCTCAGCGCTGTCAACCCGGGCCGGCAGCGGCTCTCCAGGGTTTCAGAGAGGGGAGATGCCAGACTGAATCCATGCAAAGCAGGAGCTCTCCTGCTGAGCAACAACCCCTTCCTCTGTTAAGTCTTGCCGGCAGACATTTTGCCGGAGGTGCTCGTTGCAAGGGGGAGGACAGTTAGGGAGAATCTCAAATACAATCTGCCGCTGAACCATAAGCTGTCGATCGAAAGGTCGGCAGTTCGATTCCCGCGATGGGGTGAGCACTCGTTGCTTGGCCAGCTCCTGCCAACCTAGCAGTTCCAAAGCATGTTAATGTGAGTAGATAAATAGGCACCGCTTACGGGAAGGTAAACAGCGCTCCGTGTTCCAGCTGCATGCTACGCGCTGCGGCAAGGAGAGTCATGCCGGCCACATGACCACGGAGGCGTCTTCGGACAACGCTGGCTCTTCGGCTTTGAAATGGAGATGAGCACCACACCCTAGAGTCGGACACGACTGGACTTAATTGTCAGGGGATACCTTTACCTTTTTAGTCATTGTTGGGGGAGTTTTCAGTGATCGCAAGGGCTCCGATTGCTGTATGCCCGCCTCGAAAGATCCGTGGGAGAGGCAATGGCAAGACACAAAGGCTTCAAAATAAATACCACGTCATTGCAGAGGTGAGCAAGGCAGAAATGAACAAACCAACCGGACCTAGAGAGGGATGGAGACATTCCTCCTGCTCCTAGGAGTCTTCCTGGCAGGGCTGCGCACGTGGATCCACAGATGCAGGGACCGTCTGGGTTCCAGAAAGGTGGATGGATGCCATAGATCAAGGAAGCGGGCCACCGGGTTCGCCTCCCGAGGGGACAACGGCTCAGCAGATCTAAATGCTCTTAATTTGGGGGACAGGGAAACTCTGTCTCTTCGCTCCCTGTTGCCCTATTAAACACTCGGCCCAAAGAGCCCGGCGGCAAAACCATTAGCGGGATACAAAAGGCCGACAACATGAGGCTGTTGATAGATTTCTCATCCTTCCGAAAAAAAAACAAAGAGCTCCGGCTGAGGACGCTCCCTCCGGTCCCAGCTGAGCTCTCGGAAGGGGGCTGAGCTCCGCTCCTGAATGGCCGGGCTACTGCTTGGGCCAGCGGCTGACTTGGGAATTCCGTCCAAGTCTGGGAGGCATGGCAAGGAGTTTGGGCTGCTGTAAAGCAAAGTGCCTTGCAAAAAAAAAATAATAATAATACCGTATTGGTCTGAGTATAAGACTCACTTTTTTCTCCTAATTTAAGTTTTTAAACTAGGGGTGCGTCTTATAATCAGGCTGTTGCAATTTAATGCCAGTGATTTAATTAAATTTTTTTAATAGCACCAAACTTTAAGGGTGCGTCTTATAATCAGGTGCGTCTTATACTCGGGACCTAATAATAATAATAATAATAATAATACTAAAAAATCAAGGCATGTGTGGAAACTCCTTCCTTCGGTGGCGACTACCCAGGAAATCAACCCACGTGCTGCAGTCATGTTGCTGATGGGGTCTACGCAAGAGGAGCACACATCGCTCCCATCTTCTGAGCGCGACGCCTGCTCCCCTTCTGTTTCTGGGCCCGATTCACGGTGCTGGTCATTCCCTTTAAAATGTCGGGTATCTTAAGGACCACCGTCTGCCCAACGAACCGCCCCATCCTTTGACATCATCAGGGAAGGCCCTGGCGCCGTCAGAGTGGGACGTAAATGGGGAGCATGTGGGGCAGAGCCTCCTCTGCAAAATGCAGCCTACGTCCAGGGGTCAAGACACCCCCTTTCTTAATCTTTAAAAAGGCAACCAAGACACATTTGTTTCACCGTGTGCGCATGCGTACGTGTCTCTCTCCCCCTCCCCCCCCCCAGGGATCGTTTGTGACTGCTGCTGGAGTTTTTGGATCGTCTTGGTTATCTCCCCAATTAGTTTCCTAAATTTTCTATTCCCCCCCCCCCCCCACAACACTGTTGCTGTGTCCTTAATATTTAACTCTTTGGGACCTTTAGCAAAAGGTGGGATTTTTATAGCAACTTAAAGGACTGAGATAGAAAATAAGCGGGGGGGGGGGGAGGAGAGACACAACAAACAAGAAAAGGCGACTATGGCCCTGGCAAGAATAGCAGCGCCCCCTAATGGGTAACCAAAGCAATTGTAGCCACTGAAATTGACAGCCAAAAATAAATAAAAGCATATGGGAAGGACAGGATAGTAAATTAATGATTGGGCTGCAGAATATCAGAGAAGGTTTAACTATATAGAAAACACAACTATGTCGCCTGCTAACCAGGGAACAGGACATTAAAAGGGGGCCTGGGGCAGCACAAAAGATCTGCCCAGAGCGGGTTAGTTATCCAGCTACCTACACAGGTCACTTCAACCAGAGGCTGGTTAGGCAGCCCCTTTCCTGGAGGTCTTAATCATGAGCAGAAAACTGAAATGATGGGGGATGGGGGGCTGCGTCAGCTTCTTTATGAAGCCCCAAAAATGGCTGCGGTTTCTCCAACAGAAAGGGGGAAGGCGACTCAGAACTGGGGTGGTCCTGTAACACTGCAAGGAGCACACACAGAGCAATTTTCTTCATGCTTATCCGGTGCTTGCTCAGCACCAAAATGTGGAGGCCGCATGGGGGGGGGGATAGCCTGGTGCCAGAGGGCTTGCTTAGCACGCAGAAGTTCCCAGATTAGCTCCCCGGCAGCATCCCAAATAGGGCTGGATTAAAAATCCCTGCCTAAAGCCCTGGAGGAGCTGCTGCCGGTCAGTGCAGACAGTGCTGACTTAGATGGCCCAGGGGTCGGACTCAGTAGGAGGAAGCTTCCTACCTACATTTTAAAACCCAACCGTCTGGATTTGTTTCTTGTCCTTTGATCCAAGCTGCCCAGGGGGTGCATATGGAGATTAAATACCGTGTCCTCACAATAGCGACCCAATAGCGAGGGGAAGGGAGAGGAGACAGCTTGGGGGTGGGAAGCATATGCAGCTCGGTCGAGATCTAAACCAAGGACCGTGGGGGTGAGGTCTTTCCAAGCCTTACCTGAAGAGGCTGCCAGGGACAGAACCCGGAACCGTGGCCACTGCCTGCACTGAACAGGGGTTAGGCTAGATGACCTCTAAGGTACCTTCCAGCTCTAACATTTTCCGATTCTACCTGATGCGCAGTAACGGTGTCTTTATTGCCTGGCAGGATGATACCCACCAGCGGCTCGGTGAGCTGTATGGATTCTCTTATAAACAAATAAGAGAATCACGGTTGAAAGGCAAGACAGCTTTCGAGACGCCGTGGTCATCCCCTCCTTGCATGCCAATTTAACAGGTGGAGAGAAATCGCTTACCTTCGCGTCCTGCTTGGTGAGGAAGTCCACGAAGCCAAAACCACGGTGTGACCCCGTTCCGAGCATTTTCTTTGGGAGACGGACGGTTTTAAGTTCTCCAAATGTGCTGAAGGGCAGGACATGGAAGGGTAGAGAAAGGAGGGGGGGGGAATGAATTTGTGAAAAAAGGCATCGTAAAGGGGGGGACGGTCACGTTTTTGCAGTTCTGGGCGAGGCCTGCAAATAACTGCATTGCACGTACTCCTTGTACAAACCCTGCCACAACCAAGGACCCATGGGGAGGGGCTGCAATTTGGCAGCAGAGTGCATGAGTTACATGCACAAGGTTCTCGATACCTATCTCTGCCAGCATCTGCAGTTAGGCCTTGGGATCTACCTCCACCTGAAACCATGGAGAGGATTTCAGGTGGTGTAGACAAGACTGAGCCACGGTCCAATTCTATATGAGGCACGACTTGGACACCCCACCCCGATATGGAGGCAAACGGGGCGGCGGCAAGAAATAGGGCCTTCTCGGTAGTGGCTCCAACTCCATGGAATTCCCTTCTTGAAGCCTTCTGGTGGGGCCTATGAACAATTTTTTTTTAGATTGCCCTTCTGATTTTATTATGTGCATTTGATTGCTGGAATGTCCTGCGGTTTTTATGCATGTGTTTCATTGCTATTTCCGTATATTTTACTCTCTTTATCATGCTGGTGATTTTTTTTTTGATAAATGCATGTTTAAGTCCTTTGCACACTCAGAGAACATTATACAAGACGCTAAGAATCATCACCAAGATGCAACAGTGGCCATAGGTCTGTGATGCTCCTGTACGATGTTATCTGTACCGGACCATCGCTGTACGCAGCGCTTCAAAGAGAAATAAGGGAGGGGTAGAAAGGCCAGAGAGGAAGAGGCAAGGGGGTGGTGAATTCATAAATTGCATATCTCACCTCTTCCACCGTCACTAGTTTGCCTTGGGCAAATCATTCTCCCTCAGTCTTCCCCACCTGCGATATGGGCATAATACCAACAACGTATTGTGCAAGTAAGGGTTACAGGCGAGGCAATACATGTGAAGAGCTCTGGGCATTCCAAAAAGTGCCACGCAATGTCACAACAAGCGATGACGCCATGACTTGGTCTTCCGTAAGCCGTGCTTTGAACTGCAACCCTACTGGCGCAGCGGGCGGGAAATCGAATTAGACACAGGCACCCTGCTCGGTGGGTTGCGTTACGCGCAGGTATGGTGTGGCAGAAATGGAGGGCACTGGCCGACCCGTCCCATCCCGTGGGGCTTCCCTTGCCCTGCTCCCCAACCAGACGGAAATTCCACAACGAAGGAAGCGTCTTTTCCTGCTGCAGGGAGTCAGCTGCCTTTCCCCGGCGCCGGGCCCATTTATCAACACCTACGTACAAATTGGAGACAATGAATATTTAATGCGAGCTCCAGCTGACTAGGTGTGCGATTTCCTCTGACAATCCACACAGTCGGGCGCGAGGCGGAGGGGGGGGGAGGGAGATGGCGGGCCAGAGCGCGCCTGGGAAAAAACGCGGTAAAGGGCCCTAAACGCTCTCGTGAAATGATAGAAGCCAAATCCGGGGAGTTAACCTGCTGCACCGGCGGCATGACCAAGCATCCATCTGCTGAATTTCCTCGGACTCCGGCGTGTGTAAGTGGAGCATTATGAGGCCTCAAAATGAATCTGCACGCCTCCCTCCTCGGAGGCCCCCCCTTCCTCCTCCCGCTCCTCCTCGCAGGCGCTATCTCTTTGAGATGGCGTTACGGGAAGCAGCAACAAAACAAAACCAGGCAAACAAGTGAAAACAAGGCAGGCAAAACAGGTCTCCGGGCACCGTGGAGTTGCAGCCTCGACTAGGAGGAACAATACGGTGCGTGTGCGTGATCTTGGAGGAGGTCGCGGGAGCAAAGCAATGCGATTCAAACTGGCAGTTCTGTCCCATTCGCTGTTGGAGGGTTCCATCACGACTCTGCATTCTGCCACAATTGCTATCGTTTTAATTTATCGATTGGTGCTAAGAGCGCGGCAATACACCAGCCCAGGGCTTCCTGGCACCACCGACAGCGTGTCAATGCTGCCTCCCCTTGTCTGGTGACACATGCACTGCCACTCCTCGAAAAAAGAAGAGGGGAACAGAGCAGAAGAGGAAGTGTGGAGTAAAGGAGAGCAATGGGCTAGAGCGTCAGACTCTCCTCTCCTCCACACTTCCTCTTTCGCTCCGTTCCCCTCTTCCATTCTGAATCCAGGAAACGGGAGGAGGAGCAGCAGGCGGAGGCAGACACCCACTCTCGGCCAAACCACTGCCTGAGGCGACCACCTCAGTCGGCCTCATGGATGGGCCGGCCCTGTTCAGGAAGACGTGGTTCAGCCACGCAAACGACACTATCATGAGGATCAAATATTGGGCGAACCACAAATACGTTGCCACGATCTCGAGGGTCACGAGTTTGTACGCCGCCCGGAAAAAAAAATGGTCACGTTCTCCCGTGACCCTAGGAGAAAAGGTGGCTCCGTTTTCCAAGATGCTGACAATACTTGACCAGTGGGCG
The DNA here is from genome assembly GCA_026170595.1 of Plestiodon gilberti rubricaudatus. Classification (NCBI taxonomy): domain Eukaryota; kingdom Metazoa; phylum Chordata; class Lepidosauria; order Squamata; family Scincidae; genus Plestiodon; species Plestiodon gilberti. The sequence goes on from JANXHW010000008.1 coordinate 38,194,303, forward strand.
GTGGGTTGTCAGATCAGTAGCATCTGAAGTGGTACAGTCAGGACCCTAGTCTGCCACCGCAGCATGAACCAGGCTGTTCCTTCCATCCCCAGAGTGAATGGGACATAGCTGAAGCTAGAAGGAAAGAGATCAGATTGGGGTGGGGTTTTTGGGTGGGTGTGTGTCCCACTGCTTTTGAGAGAGCCTCTGCAAGGGTGGTGTTGAAGAGCTCGCAAGGGAGAATTCTGGCGGGCTTCCCTGTTGAGTAGCTGAGCGCCGAGCCAGGCGGAACAATGGGGTAACCAAGGGCTCCTTGACCGGGGAGGAAGAGGGAGGGGCAGGACCCCCCCTCCCTGCTGTGTTGATAATTAGAATCCATAACACGCCCATTGACATCCCTGAAGCTGCGAAAATGACGGAGAGGGGGAGGCTTTCATGCCCCCCTCGCCGAGCCCAAGCCAGCCACTAACACCTCTCTTTTCCAATTATGATGTTCACCTTTTGAGGAGTGGGAGGAGGGCCTTCCAATTACCCTCTCCACAGCACAATATGCCCTCTCTGTGAAGGATAATTTATGTTTTGATCAACAAGGAAAGTTCACACATCTCTTGATTTGTTTGGAAGCATGGGATGGGGCCGGGCCGTGTGGACATGAATGTAAGGCTGGGGAGGGGGGGGATTGAAGAAGAAGGGGAGGGGTGTTTTGATGGAGCCCGAGAATAATGATAGTTTTCTTGTGCAGCGACGGCTACAATGTGCACAGGTCCCGCTCTCAACATAGTTGTGTGCATGGACGGGGCAACAGGATGTGTGTGTGATTGTGTACACACGTGTCTCCATGGATCATGTGCACTAGCGACACACGCAAAGTCATGCACTGAGAACCAACAAAACACACACACACACACACAATCTTGAAAAAGAGGCATCCGAGATCTATTTAGGAAGGATTAAAAACAACAGAACCAGTCAACTGCGTTTGGGTTGGTTGGTTTTGCACCAAATTAGGCGGCTTCAGAAAGGGGGCGAGAGACCAAAAGCTTATTATTGAGCCCCGCAAACGGCATTTTTCAACCGACAGCGTGAGAAGCAAACACACAGTCGAAATTGGGGGTCCAGCCACGCTGGAAGAGAATGGGGCAACTCCTATTGGGATTTGGGGGTTGCAGTTGCCCCCAAAATGCCACACCTGCACGGCAGAGAACCCGAGAGTGGTGTGGGGGGGGGCTGCAGTGTGGCAGGGGGGAAATATTTGGAAACAGGGTGGTGCAGACACTTTCTGCAAAAGTAGCTCTCAGCACACAAGGGACTCGCGCTCCGTTTGGGGGGACTTCCCCTCCTAGTGGCGAAAATGTGTAGTGCCTTGACTGCTCCAGGCTCCTCCTTGCTGGTCTTTGATTGGATCATCTTGGCCCTCTCAACTCTGCCCAGCCCTCTGTTGCCCAAACCATTCACCTCTCCCTGCTGACCAGGGCACCCCCCCTTAAATCCCTTCACTGACTGACTCCCCAACCTCACCCAAGCGCCTAGTCCTCAACTTCAAAGCCCTTCATACCTCCCAGACCTCCAACCCTGCTACACACCTGCCTGCGACTTTTACTCCTCCAGGTCTATGACCCGCTATCATCCGAAGGTTTCCCGCTTCCTGTAGCAACTCCAGCCTGTCTCTCTTGCCTCCCTTACTTCCTCCAAACTCGTCCCTAAAACTCACCGTTTCCAAAATAATTGCAGTTGCTTCCCTGTCTCCATTTCCTTCCCCGTGTCAATATCAAGCGCAAGCTCTTGTCCTTTCGCTCTATGCAAAGAGCCACATGCGTTGACAGCGGTATATAAAACTGGCTGCGACTTCTCCGGGATCTTTTCATTCCATCTCTCTGATCTCCTCCGCCCCCCCCAAAAAAACCCCACCCCAAAACCCACCCCACCCCACAACAACAAGAGGGAGAAGAGGCAGAAGAATTCCAACCAGCTCCGAAGGCTTTAAACAGGCAACCAGAATTCGCAGATGGCAAATGAGCCATTGGAACAGATTTGCTCAGCAATTTGGCTTCTCCCCCCCCCCCAGCCCGTCACATTGGCACTCACACAGACATGTGGGGCCTGCAAGTTTTAAAACCACATTCCTGTCGACGCCAAGCTCTCCTCCAGAAATTCCTTTTATTAACCAATTTGATTCTTCGCTAAAGCGGCTTCCTCGGGCATGGCACAGACGGACGAGCTGCCAATTCTGTCACAACTCGAGAAGGAACAAACGCAATAATAACACACACACACTTCCAGGAAGACTCCCCACAGAGGCTGGGTTGCTTGGAGAGGCCCCTGCCCTGAGGCGCTTACAATCAATGCAGTAGGACGAAGGGAGGATAAGGTAACAGAACCAATTGCACCACCACAGAGCTCAGTTGAGATATCGCATCTTTGTACACTCATCCATGTAGAAAGAAACAAACACTTTCCCCAGGGGCGCAAAACCTCCAAACCTCCCTGCCACGAAAGACTAGCACCCAAGGGTGCAGGCTGGACTAAAACACCACCCCCACCTTAATGTGTTAGCAACATTTTCTTTTGCTACACTATTCCCCCACCCGCTGCTTGAACGGATGTGATCTTCTCAACACCGTAGCCCAGGTCAAATTTTTGGTCTTAGCAGGAAACAAAGGAAAGAGGATGGAGAAAATGGGAGCAGCCAAGTTAACAGGAGATTCGCGGATATGGGTGTTGCAGGCACAAGGACCCAGGTTCGGTCCTCAGCATCTCGAAGGAAGGCTAGGAAAGACCCCCGGCTAAAACCTTGAAAATCACAGGGACTAGTGCCTTGACTCAGGATAAAGCGGCATCACGCAAGGGTCAGGCCTCGAGGCAGCTTTCAAGAAGAAAGCTTCGGGCGGCAAAAGGGTGCTTTACGCCCTCCCCCCCAAAAGATTTATTTTAATTACTTAAATTAATTAACTGTTGAGGGGATATCCCGGTTTAGAACCGGGAAAATATGGTAAGCTTAGTTACTCTGCACTCTCTTTTTTCCCCCATACTATGTATTGTCTATTTTTATGATTATAATAAAATATTTTTTTAAAAACAAAACTGCCCCTCCCCCACAACAGCACACGTGAATCCCAGAGAGGGTCTAAAAACTAGTTTGCCCTTTGGTCATGCAATTCCTCCTCTCCCCCACCCAAGCAAAATGCAATCCCCCCCCCCCAGACACTTTCAAATGGCCCACTTAGCTGAAACGCAAGATAGCGGAGTCCCCCTGCGAGGGCTATATCTTCCCCCTGCGAGGGCTATACCTTCCCCCTGCAAGGGCTATACCGCTGCAAACACATGGAAATCGGTTGGTATACCACGATGCATGGATTGGTGCGCCTGCAAACAAAATCTCTTGCGGGTTTTCCCCCCCTCCCAAGAAGATATAGAACAGGGTTTTTAACCTCCTGAATGTCCAAGACATTTTAGAGAGCCTTCCGGTTCCTGAATCTTTTGTCTCTATGCAGTAACAGGTTGATATGTTTTGGGGTGTTCCCCCCCCCAAAAAAAAACACCTTAAAGGAATGAAACTTACAGAAGAGCATGAACATTTCTTTTCACTGCTTTTCTACTTCTTAAAATTTATATTTAATTGGATTTCCATCCCACCTCCGGTGCTTAATTGCTAAAAAAACAGCAGGTACGGAAAAGTCTGGCTTGTAGCTATGCTGCATGCTCCGAAATCCTGTCCGCCTAATCTTAGCTCTGCGTGGGGTGTGTGGCAGCCTCTACTTGGTTCTGAGGGAATGGCACTCTGCACATGGCAAAGATGCCCTCTCTGTTATTTGTCGGTCTGCTCTGGCCTTGAAGACGGATCGTGGAACTTGGGCCAAGGGAGCTTCGGCTCAAATCCCTGCTCTTTGCAATTCAGAACTATCAAAAGATGCTTTTCAAAGCCAAGCATCGCAGAAACTGGTCAAAATGGTCCAATGAAGTTGATCAAGCCTGATTCTGTGCCCATTCGTACAGCTTTCAGAAGCTCCCTTCAGAAAATAAGAAACGCCCAGCTGGATCAAGTCCAGGGTCCTGCTTCTCACAGACATCTCTGGGAATATCCACAGGGAAGCCAACAGCTCTGCCGGCGGATAGTCACCCCTGCCCATGCCAACTCGCATTCCGAGATATACTGCCCCTGTACATGGAAGCTCCCCATCGACAGCATGACAAAACAGCCACGGACAATTCTAAACATAAACAAATTTATCTAACCTCTTTTTGAAAGCCATCCGAGCACCTGGATGTCACCACGTCTTGCGTGCTACAGGTCAAAATTACAATTGATTGATTGATTGCCAATTGATTTTATTGGATGACCCTGCATCCTCGCAGTATGGGAGAGAGAGGAAAAACCTCCCACACAAACCAAGCACCTTCTCACTATCTGCCTCCCCCACGCCATGCACAATTTCACAAATGTCTCCACAGTTGTGGCTCATCCTCATATTTGACACTTTTTCTTTGAAGTGTAGATCTAAAAATGGACACATTTTTACATGCACATCAACCATGCATGCACACTTGTGTCAAAATTGGGTGCAGCAACTTGTCAAGAGCTGTCGTCACATAATGTGCAAACGGGCCCCCAGAGACCTCTCCAGAACTGAACTACCAGCTTTGGGTGCTACCGGTGGCCGAGAGGATCAAAAAGCCTTGATTTGGGGGCTATGGGGATGCAAAGATTTATACATTTTTGAATTATTATTATTATTATTATTATTATTGCAAATATTTATATACAGCAAGTCCTCACATCAAGTTGCTGAGAGGTTCGTCTTGGAAACGGCGACTTTAAGCGAAACGACTTGGAATGAAACCAATTTTAATTGAGAAATGTCAACGTTCCTATGGCATTTCCCCTGTCAACTTTAAAAAACAAAATGACTTCAGAGGACGACTTGCTGTACCGCTTTTCGACAAAGACAAAGCCTTCGGAGAAAAAGACAATACGAACTGATTGGATATTCCAGAGACCTGGTTCTAAGAGCTTAGCTCAAACAGATAAAGGCTGGAAAGAAAGTCACAAGGCAAGTTTTGATCCCACAGCTCAGGAAATTTCCCCAGGCCTGGGCTGCAGACTCCCCATAGTCTTACAGCGCTCAGCCATCCCTGGTAGCCAGTAGAGAGGCTTGCGCCTCCCACCTCCACAACCTGCAACCATTTCCAGACAATCATATCCTCTCTCTAACCACCCCAAAACAGCATTTCCTCCCAAACTATCTCTGATCATCTCTGCCCTGCACTGATTGGCCGATTAGGGAGGGATAATGGCCCCTTTCTCATATCTTCTTTCCGAGAGGGGGGGCTCCACCACATTGTTTTGCCCCCCCAGGCCAAGCCATGGTCAGTCCCACCCCCTCCAAGACAGAGTTAATGAAAGACTCAGCAGAACGATCTCCCTTCTCCCCCCCCCACCCCCCCAGCTCTTGAGATGACTCCGTTGCGGCTAATCCCATTACAAGAAAATAACGTGGATAATTCAAGCTAATGAAATCATTACAAGAATGTGGACAGCCAGAGGTGGACCTGGAGAGCTAATTTAACACCCTTTGCTGGCGTGATCCTCGGCACAGGAAATGTCTGTAGAGAAGGGGGAGAGAGAGAGAGAGAGAGAGAGAGAGAGAGAGAGAGAGCACCCTCCTCTCTTGTTAGCTCAAATCCGGTTAGCAAGTGCAGGGAATCTGCCACATCTCTTTTCCTATTACTGTTATCGCCATCATCAATAACGTCTCCTTGGTAACCTCAGAAAATTAATGAATGAACGTGTGGGGTAGGAAGGGGGAAGAAAGAGAGGAGGGATGGAACACACCTCCGGACACGCTACAGTGAGCCTCTTTCTGCCTACAGAAGGAAGAGGAGGAAGAAGTGGTCACTCTGACATAGCCAAACCCGCAGCATTGCCTGCGCACTGAAATCCCCAAGCCGGAACCATCCCCCCCCCCAAAAAAAAAGGCTAGAAGAACCTTTGCAGAAGGATGCAACATTCCTCTCTTTCGAATTTCTGCTTTCGGTTTAAAAACCAAAATCAAGTTTCTAGTCCTTATGGTGCCAGGTATGCTCGAAAGGGTGTCGGCGAGGCCTGAGGACATCTCTTAGAGGGGCTTGAGGCGACCCAACTCTCATGCGAAGATGTCGACATTCTGGAAGAGCGGTCTTGGAAGAAGCCAACCAAAAGGGAGGTGGGAGAAAAACCTCCTGAAGACGACTGTGAATGTAGATTTTGAAACTTTCTCATCAGGCTCGTATTTGCTTCTCCCTCCCCAATCCCATCCCGTTTTTGATTTGCTTACATCTAAGCCTGAAGACAATGACTGGACATTTGCTCAGTACTTTTAAAATATCTTAGTTGGAGCTAATCAAGATTTTTACCCTATTTTGGCCCTTGAAAGAGTTGTGGAAGCAAACACACACCACATCTGAGATATCTGGTGTAAGTTTGTCTTATCCTACCACTACGTTTACAAAATCGCAGCAAGAGCTTGTTGAAAAACAAGCCAGCAGTGGAAGAAGCCTGCCGCACCCCAAAGGACAGGGAATTTCAAAGGAATTTCATTAAAAAGTCAAGTTTCTAGCCCTCATGGCTACGACGAACATATGCTCGATACTTTCCGTGCAAATGCCCGCTTGAATCTTGCAAGCCACAGGGCTAACTGAATACGTTTTTCATGTTGAACAAAATCTAGATAGATATAGAAACATAAACACTAAAGAAATTATTCACAAACAAATCAGGCAAATTTGCCCCACATGAGCAAACATTTACAAGTCAAACTGTTTTGTTTGCTTCCTAGAGTAGAATTTGGACCGCTTAGGTGCAACCGTTTCGCTTTTTCAAAGCACAGAAATATACACAGTCCTGACAATAATGTCAACCCCTCTCCAATAACGTCAACCCCTCTCCAACACTGAGTCTCCGAGCCTCTTCTCTGGAACGATGGAGAGGAACATTTGGCCGTTCTTTGGTCCCTTCCGCGAAACTATCTAACCCTCTTCTGTAGTCTGCAGAACGCCCTGCGAAAATTAGTTCCGTAGGTTGAATATGTGTTGGGTCAAGTTACGCCGTTTTTTCTGTGCCTTAGAACCAGCTGGCTGTCAATTTCAAACATGGCCCCCACTGAAATGTCTCCCCCCTTTTCTAAGCACTTTGGGATTTCATAAGGCTTTATTAATTATTATTATTAACAGTATTTATATACCGCTTTTCAACAAAAAGTTCACAAAGCGGTTTACAGACAAAATCAAATGATTCAATGGCTCCCGGTCCCCAAAGGGCTCACAATCTAAAAAAGATGCAGAAGACCACCAGCAAACAGCCACCAGAAAAGACACTGTGCTGGGGTGAAAGGGGAGCAGTTACTCTCCCCCTGCTAAATATAAGAGGAGCACCAATTGAAAAAATGCCTCTTGCCCAGTTAGCTCTTGCCCAGTTATCGTGCCTTATCAGACAACTTCCCTAAAATTTCCCCTGATTGTCCAAGCCCACATCATAAGGACGTTGCTTCGTCCCTGTGGATTTTTCTAGGCTGTGCCTCTCGCTACCCTTCTGCAACACTACCCATTGCGTGAAACAGGCCCTCCTATTCCTCTGTCTGCAAGAGGAAGGTGGGTTACCGCATCTCTTTCAAAGCACCCAAAGCCACCCGATGCTGAAAGTAATGGGGTGGTGCATTTTGCGCGAATGTCCCCTCCCGAACCTACTTCTCCCCACCCTCCTCCTGTCCTGACCCAATTTTCATTCATTTTTTTTAAAAAACAAAAACCCGAGTTGGTGCGATGTCACAGGGCAGCTGGGATCAGGGAGCGTCTGAATGCCAGGCTGCCATGAGATGTCATCATTAAGATGGTCATTAGCGAGGCACACAGCAGAGGGTCTTGCAAATGAAGTGTAGATTTGGGGCTCTTTTCAACTCACCGGGAATATGAACAATCAGCCGGATTAGTTAATGGGACCAGCTTCCAGTGGGGGCAGGGAAGGAAAAGAAAATGACACCTGTCAGCAAGTTTTTCAAAGGCGTCGCTGGGGGGAAAAAAAGGCGATACCGCAGAACGGCAGCACCTCCCACTTCGCACAGCGCTGTTCTCGCGGCTAATCCACCTTTCGTGTCCCATAACGGATCAGATGCCTCCGACTTCCCTTCATCACAACACTGATGCTACATCAGGACACGTCCCCCTCGTCCCCTTCTAGAATCGAGCTGAAGTTTGCACTTCCCTCGTTTAGATCTGCCCTCCCTTGCGCCAATAGCTTGATTGTAACCCTCTCAGGGCAGGGACTCTTCTTGTCACAATAATACTCTGGCGCACCCCAGACCACCCCGCAGCCCCATTTCCAGGGCTTTCCTCATCACGGCTGATGAAACGTTAAATGAAGGGTTGCCTCTGAGGGTGTGCCGAGTGCATTCGCAGGGCCGGCCAAGTCGATGAGGTCAACTGAGGTCATGGTCTCAAATAATGAGTTGACACAGGGTGCCTGCTGCCTTGTCCCGCTCTCTGGATTCAAAGAGGGAAGAGAGGCATAGAGCAAAAGAGGAAGTGCAGAAGAGAAGAGATCGGTGGGGCTAGAGTGTCTCCAGTGTCCTAGCCCATGCCTCTCCTCTCCACAATTTCTCTTCTGCTCCCCTCTTCCTTTTCTGAATTCAAAGATTGGAAGGAGAAGCAGCAGTGGGGGGCTGATATATTATTGTGTTACCAAGTTGGGGGGGGAACGGGACACAACACGACTTAGCAAGTCATCTCAGGTGCCAGAACATATTGGGCCAGCCCTGTACATTCACCAGGAACTGCAGGCAACTTCCAGACATTTGAAAAGTACAGATAAAGTCTCCTAACTTTGGGGGGGGGGGGGTGGCTTCGAGTGCCTACATCTGAACCAACATTCAGAAGTTAAGCACCGAGAAGAATCGCTAGAAGAATAAATAGATTCCCTCCCTGTTCTTGACCTATCAATATTCACAAGGCAGCTTCGTTCCTCCTTTCTCCAGATACACAGCTCAGCCGCTTTCTGAACAGGTTTCTCCGGCGCTCAGATCAGCAGGTTAAAAACCTAGATGAAGGAGCCGAGATAGGGGCTCCCTCCCCACCTCCCATGCAGCAGGAACTGACCCAGCCTCTAGCATGTGAACCACTTCCAGAGGGGGAGCCGAATTTGCCCCGGAGCAGAAGAACACAAGGAAAATAGTTGGGGCATCTTGACGATTAACAAATGGTACTGCAGCATAAACGTGAGGTAGGGGATTACAGTCTGCTTCAGCAAATGCAGGAATAATACACACAGCCGAAATAGCAGAACTCCAGACGATTTGTATGTGAAATGAGACTATACACACACACACCCACACCCACACCCACACCCACACCCACACCCACACCCACACCCACACCCACACCCACACCCACACCCACACCCACACCCACACCCACACCCACACAGCCTGATGCGAACTGAGCATGCTCAGTGCCCACCTCACCCCAAGCCATGGACTTTTGAGGTTCTGCTGGGGAACAAAACCAATCACAGAACATGGGGGGGGGGGGGGAGACACAGGAACAGGGAAGGCGAGAGAGAGAGAACAGGTTTGGTCAAGGTGGGGCATTAAAGTTGGGAAGATGCAACTTTTTCCCATATGAACTCAGGCATTCAACCACCTGACTATGCTATTAGTAGGCAGACAGATGGAGAAATAGCAGCGTTAAAAATGGAAATAGGAGCTAAACGCAAGAGGGAACTGAAAAGGCCAAGACCCAGGTTCCATGATGAAGCTTCCTATTGCATGGAGACTGGAACTGAGGGACGGGCAGCAATTTTGTCTACACCCTGGCCCCTAAAGGCAGAGAGACAGACCAACGCTGCAAGACTCTGTTTCCAAACACTTTGGGATAGAAAGCGTATTTCAGCACTTCCGCTGCCGACTTCCAGAGAGGACTCTTCCATCCAATGCTTGGAGGCGAGGGCGTGCAGTGGAAGGAGGTGGTCAGCTGGGGCTATACCACTTTGAGCTGGGCAAACAGGGAACGCCAACATCAAATGCTTCCCTGCATCTCTCTCTCTCTCTCTCTCTCTCTCTCTCTCTCACACACACACACACACACACACACACACACACACACACACACACACACACTGCAAGTTACACAAAGGATCTGAACCCAGGTTCCCCCAGTTCTTGCCTAGCACCCTAAACATTGCGCCACGCTGGCTTTCGTGCCATTGCAGTGAGGACGCCGCCCATTTCCGAGTCTTCATTCACCTGCTCGCTATAGGAGACTCACTTTTATTACTACCCTGTGCATAAATACCCCTCTCCTCCTCCTGCACTTCAAAGAAAAAACAGCAGGCTCACGACTGGCCTGGGGTGCAAAACTCTGTCCGGAGCCGTGATCCACTGAGTGACGACCAAGGGGCTCGTATGGATTCTCCTAATTGACAGCCGCGAAAGCTGAACCGTCTTGTATTGTCTCCGATTCAGCCAGCAGCCGCCACTGCCGCCCCCCCCCATCCCACTCCCCGAATGATTACTTCTTGACAGCTTCTCAGCTGCTGCTGGAGGAGAGAATGACAGGCACAGACAGGTACGGCTGCCGTGCGCCAACTGTCACAGTAATTTAGCACTCCAGCGCTGGCTTCTGCAGAATAATTTAACTAGGAGAGGCGGGCAACAGCGGGTGCGCGCACAGGGGAGCACACCAAAAGAGGCTGGAGAGATCTCGTTTGTCCTGCTGGTACAGGGCTCCCCCTACGGATCCAGGAAAACAAAGGGTATAATTTGGGGTGGGGGTTCCATACTCTGGGGCTGGGACAATGCAAAGAGACTAAACTGCAAAATTCGGACTTCCTCGGTTCAGGTTTTGCCTCTGCCGCGACCTCACACGGTAGCCTTAGGAAAGCTGCTCCTTCCCAGCCTCAGTCTTCCCCAGCTGCAAAATGGGGATATTTTTTATTACCCGCAAGGGCTGCATCAAGATAACATCTGATGCCCTTGTACATTCAGAAGATGCGCACACTGCCTGCCTCCTTCTGGCAAAGTCGGGAGCATCCAAAAATCACTTCCCTTTGCTATTCCTGGAGATGGTCTTTCTGGAGACTCCTTACATAGCACCCCAGTAGCCAGAGGAAGTTGCACTGTCATGTTCTCTTCGCCTGTCCTCCAAGGCCATCTGTGAAAGGCACCCGCAGAAGACCCTGCCCCATCAACTCAAGCACCGGTCTCTGGGTCAAACCTTGGGTCAAGCACCGGTCTCTGGGTCAAACATCTCCAGGGAGAGTTGGGAAAGTCCTCTCCCTGTTTGAAACAAAGGAAGGGTCGTTGCCTGGTGTTTTTGAATGCCGAAGGTCCCAGGTTCTATCGCCGGCAGCCTTTCCAGGTAGGGCAGAGAGGAAAAAACCCTGCCTGAAACTCTGGAAAGCTGCTGCCAGTCAGTGTCAAGAACACTGACCTTAAGCGGAACAGTGACAGACTCGGTAGGCAGAACCTGATCCAAGAAGAAACGCAGGGACTTCTCATTTCGAAAAACGGAACTATTATTAATTTTTTTTTAAGAGGCTAGACTTTGAAGAGAACTTTACTTTCCATAATTCCAGAAAATGACTTTAGCTAGATTAATTATTTTAATGAGGAGAGCAAGAAAAAACGTGCACGGAAGATCAAATAAATGCAAATCCACCAAGGTTGTGGGGATTCTCATTAAGCATTTCCATTAAAAGGAACGGCCAGATCTCCAAACGTGAAATAAGTCTCCGAAAAGGAAGCCATTGCCCTCCGGGGCTTCGGAAACTGGGCAGAGAGACTACAGCAGATGAGGGGGGGGGGGTCAAAGGTCTGACACGACATTATTGTGGGGGGGGAAATAAAACTTCTCTTTGCGCTTAGCTCGCCTTTTCGCTGGGCGGCCGGTTTTTAATGGAGTTCTCAGTGCAACAGCCGCTTCCTCGGTCCCTTGTATTCCAAGGAAATAAACGTACCATCTTGATATTGCAATTAAAAAAAGAAAAAAGAAACGTTGGAATAATCCATCAAGTCGTTAGTTTCGGCTACAGAATCAGGGAAGCACACGCTCTTACAGATCTTTCTGTCCTCGTAATACTCGAACAAAAAAAAAAAGTAGCCATGCGTCGTATTTTTGCCTTCCCCCTCATGCATAAGCATCGCAGCTATTAATTTTGTCATTTCGGCAACCTGGGTGTATCTTTTGCTATCCGTGCCCTTAAGAGGGGAGGGGAGGAGCGAGGAAATGGGAAGTTTGTGCTGCTGGCTTGCAGTCAAGTCCTTTTGCAGCCAGAAGGAAATTCTAAAATGAACATTTCTTCCCTGGCTTAGCCCTGGCTCCATTTCCCTCCCAGGCACCCACCCAGACTGTAAGCTCCTTGCAGCAGGGACCTTTTTATTCTGCAAAGTACTATGCATACATGTATACAGTGGACCCCGCTATCCGCGGATTCCACATCCGCAGATTTAACTCAACGTGGATATGGGGGTCTACTGCAAAAGGTCTAAAAAAAAAAATAGACAAAAACCTCAGAAAAAAGTAGTTTCTCACCTTTTAAATGCAAACCACTGCGTGTTCTTTGTGGCACAAGCTGAAATCGCGCTCCATAAGCCTCTTCCAGCTCCTGCGACTCCCCACCCCTCCTCTCCCCAAATAGCTCCAGAATGCATTGCAATGCAATGCATTCTGGGGCGATCTTGAGAGAGGGGAGTCGTGTGACCTGGAAGAGGCTTGTGGAGCACGATTTCAGCTTGTGCCACAAAGAACACGCAGTGGTTTGCATTTTAAAAAAGTAAAAAACCACTTCTTCCCTCCCCCCTTTTAAGACCTTTTACAGTTGGCCCCTGTATCTGCGGATTTAAGTATCCGCGGGGGTTCTGGGAACGTCAAGAGCCCAGCGCGGGCGAGAGAGCACCCCATGCTGCCAGCTTCTTGGTTTTTCTTGCCTGGTTACGGCCGATCAGCATAACGTACTGTGTTCTGCTGCTCCTTTTCCTTGCCGGCCAATTTGGAAGGAGAGGAGAGGAGAAAGGACAGCATGGCTGAAGAATGCACTCACTCTGGAAAGGGGGGGGGGGAGGAAGAGAGAGGAACAGACAAGGTAGAGAGGTTGCCATGCTGGAGAAATCAGGCGGGTGGATGGGAGACTTAGGGGGCTCACCGAAGACTAGGCGGCTTGGCCATGGCACCACCCTCCAAAGCCAATGCCTCAAGTAAGATTTACCTTCTTCAGCACTCACACAGTCCTGGATATTATTCCTCCAAACAAAATGGCAGCGGCAGCACAGCTGCGATTCGCCAGCGGCCAGCTCGAGACCCGCTTCTGTATCCCAAACCACCAGTCGGAGACCCTCTGCCTTAAGCTGATGGTCAAGATGCGACTGTTGCGGGGAGCTGTTAAGCCAGGGGAGAGGCCGGTACCAATAAGGCTCTCTGCAGTTTGCATCACTGCTGTTCCACGACGCGATTATCATGGGTGTTTTTTTTTTTTTTTCATTATTACACACAAGTTGATGAACACCAGAAAATAAAAAGCAGGATAAGGATCCAAAAATGAAACAGTTCGTTCAGGTCAACACCTGGCAAAATAGGGTCCGCTCCACGCCTCCCAAAATCAACTCCATAAACTGACACGTAAACTGCTGCAACCCCCCCCCCTTTCCTCGCAACGAGGCTCCCAGACAAATGTGGACAAGTCTTCCAACGGGCCAGAGAAAGAACTTAGCAAATGCCGAGAACGGCAGTGGCGGCTGCGTGTTTGGGCCTCCCCTCCCGCCACTCCCGGCTTCCTTACCGCCTCTCCGCCATTTAATCAGATTCTAATTGTATTTAGCACAATGCCAGAGGTGTCTGCAGCCAATCAGAGGTGATGGCAGGCTGCTGCACGCCGATGACAAGACGCTGTCAAAATAGCCTCGCCAACAGGGGCAGGCGGAGGGGAAGGTGGGGGGTTTGATGATAACGCGAAAATGAGATACAAAACGAGGGGGTACCAGGGAGAGGTGTGGAAATGTCGCTTTTCCTCCCTCTCGAGCCAAGGGTGATTTTCTTAGAAGGAAAACAAACAAAAAAAGAAGATGAAGTTGAGGATGCTGGAATTTTGCCGGTGCTCATGTAAAAGCATCAGCAGGAGGTCAACGGCCATGCAAAGGAGGTCTCTATTATTCCCATTTTACAGATGGGGAAGACCGAGGCCAAGGCGGGCTTGGCTAAAAGGTCACCGAGTGAGCTCATGGCAGAGGCGAGATTTGAACCGGCGAAGTACCGGTTCGCAGCTTGCTCTCCGAGTCGTTCTGCTACACCAGTTTTCGCTCTCTGTACTGGTTGGTCTGTACTCCTAACAGCTGGTGAGGGAAAGATATATTGGGAGGTTGAATTGATTAAATACTGTATATACAGGAGAGAGAGACAAATGGAAAGATCAGTTTATTCTTTGGCCAAGGTAGGCTTGCTTTCCATTTATTTATTTCGCCCTGCTCTGAAATCTTCCACCGGCACAGCGTCTCCCTACAGCCTGTCCATCAAGACAATGGGATTGGAAACATTTGGGCAGATAAACTGGAGTAAGGAGGAGAGAGGGCCCTAACCCTAACCCATCGATAAGACTCGTCTTCCACGAATCCATCCACCCTCCTTGCAAAGTCATCCTTGCAACCGCCACATCTTGTGGCAGCGAGTTCCACTGACCAACAATGCTCTCCATTTGTCCGCCCTAAATCTCCTGCCAGCCAGTCTCACTGGCAGCGCCTGGTTCTACTGCTCTGACAGAGGGAGGAGAACTTCTCTCCCTCCCTGCACCATAAGCCTCAATCATAACCACCGCCCACTGGGTGTCTTTTCCCCCCTAAGCGAAAAAGCCCCCAATACTGTAGCCTGTCCAGAAGACCAAGGAGAAGCAGAGCAGCCCCTTCAAAAATGCCATCGATACGGCAGGAAGGCCAGCGCACCTTCCTCGCCCGGCTCCTGCTTGGCTCCGCTGGAATACACACGGCGCAGTCCTGCGTGACAGCAGGAAATTAATACCATTTTGGGGAAAGCTGGCAGTGAATAATGAGAGCCTGGAATACCTGGCTTCCGACGGGTGCCTTTTTAACCCCTCGGCTGCTGTAGCTCTCTTGTCGGGCGCGGTCAGGAACAATGCCAGCTGTGCAAGGGGCAGAGGGAACCAAGGCATTGCGCAACAAAAGAGTCCTGCACTGTCCGAACATCATGCATGGTCAGGTTGCAGGAAATATGCTCTCTTGGGGGGGGGGGGTAGAAGAGAGGCAATAGGTGACACCAGAGGGCCAAACCCAATCAGATGACACCCAAGCATCTATCAAAACAACGGTCTTGTTTATACCACCTTGTGATATAAAGTTGCCACATCTGCTACATTTAGTGCTGGCACACAACACACACACACACACACACACAATTTCACAGCAAAGGGAATGTTTCAGCAAGTTTTGGCAAGAAGGCAGCTCCACAGTGCGCCTTGCAGCTCCGATCGGCTGCCATCTTGCTTCTCCCAGAATGCCCTGTTCCAAAGGATGTTCCCAGGGAGATGGGACTGGTAGGTGCTACAAGAAAAAAAAAATGGACAGCCGCCAACCCATCAGAGTTGAGAGAAGTTTGGATAAGTTCCCTCCCAATAAGAGTTTGTCCCCCCCCCCCGCCTCCCCAAATTCAGACTACTTTCTAAAGATTGGTTTTGGCCTGGCCCCTAGCTGCACTCCTGCAGTCTGGAGGGGTCCCTGAATCACCCTCTGCACTGTCACGCTTCCACCATCCCATTCACCATTCGGTTCTGCCCCTCCTTCTCCTGCGCCCTGGATTCCAAAAGGGCAGAGTGGAGGAAACCAGAGTGGCCGTGGAGTGGAAGAGGAAGTGGGGAGGATTCCAAAAGGAGGAGACACTCTAGCCCACCACTCTCCACTCCTCCTTTTGGAATCCTCCCCACTTCCTCTTCCACTCCACGGACACTCTGCCCTTTCAGAATCCAGGGTGGGGGAGGAGGAGGACAAGAACCAAGTGTTGGGCGGCCAACACCGGCAGGGAATGAAAGAGCAGTGGCTGATGCAGTCTGGTAAGGCGGCAGCATTTGGCACAATACTTTGGGCACCAGGAGGGCTTGAACCAGCCCTACCCACCCGTCTGCTCCCAACAACATGCCTTCTCTTGGCCCCCGTCGCCTTACGAGCAGGTTATTGGCTACTCTACGGCAAGGAGCTGTGGCAGTTTCGAGAGCTCAGCCTCCGCCCGCCTGCGCCTGGCCTCTGGCCAGCAGAACCGCCTGAGAGCGTTCCAATTCCTCAGCCTGCTAAATGGATCTTTTTGCCCACTGCCATTTCAATTGCTATCACCACAGGGGGAAAGGGAAGGGGGGAAAAAAAAAAAAGACGGCTTCCCAGAAGGCCCTCCTTTCATCACAAAAACACACCACCGAGCTCGGCTTAGATGCTCTCCGAAAAAATGGTCCGCTCCAGCCCAAAGGGGAAAAGCCACACATCACAAAGACGTTCAGTGTAAATTCTTGTTCACCGGAACAAGGCTGGGCTACACTTATGCATGGTGTATTCATGCTGCTGCTCCTCTGCTGGGGGGGGGGGGGAGAAATATTTTTTGGTACCCTGCACTCCAAAGCTTCACCCCAAGCAAGACAGGCTTCAACCCACCCTCTCATTTGGAGAGTAATTAACATTGGTACGACACTTTTTAACAGTGCAATCCTAGCCACGCCTACTCAGAAGCAAGTTCCATGGTGTTCAATGGAGCTTACCCCCAGGAAAGCATGCACAGAATTGCAGCCTAAGTGTACAACATGCATCGCCTTGAAGCCTCGTGTGCATTTTCTTGATACTCCTAGAGGCTCGAAGTGCAGGAGCTCATATGGGCCTCCCTGGGAAGGGAGTTTCAAAACAGCAGGGCCACCACCGAAAAGGCCACGTCTCTTGCACCCGCCAAGCAGATTTCTGCCAGTCTGCAGGGCCCACAGAGAGCAGGGCCTCCCGATGCAGATCTCGTGGGTCGGGCAGGCCAACATGGAAGAATGTGGCCCCTTCAGGTAACCTGGTCCCAGATGGCTGCAGGCCAAAAAGACCGAGACCAGCACCCCGAAATGGATTACAAGGAAAGTCCTGTGAAGCACTATACAAATGCTTAGAACAACAAAGTGGCAAGGCAGGGGATCTATTTAAAATATAAGAGAAGAAGAAGGGGTGAGGAACTACTAAGGACGGTTTTAGGAGAAACAGAAAGGAGAGGAAAATTAGCATGGTGGGGAGGGGGGGGGGAAGTTACACAAATACAACAGACTGCCTTTACTGATATTATGCCTCTCTTCCCCATCACTGAAAGACTCACATCTGCTTAACTTCAGCACAGGTGTTAGATCCTGTGCCGTCAGAAAATGCCCTGGGATCTATCTTTCCATGATAACACAGGAGAGTCTGCATAGCACTTATACGGCTGGAATTCTCTCCTACGCCTTCCTTGCGATAACTGGCAGCATCTCCAGGTTGGGTCGAGAAAGAGCCTCGTATCAAACTCTGGAAGAATGCTGCCAGCCCGTGCACACAACCAGTATCCTGACTCCCGTTGAAAGAATGCTGCCAGCCCGTGCATGCAACCAGTATCCTGACTCCCGTTGAAAGAATGCTGCCAGCCCGTGCACGCAACCAGTAGCCTGACTCCCGTTGAAAGAATGCTGCCAGGCCGTGCACGCAACCAGTGGTCTGACGCAACCAGTTGAAGGCAGCGCCATGCCTTCTTCCGCCATCGATACAACGGTGCCCAGCAAAGGAGCCAGAGAAAACTGGCCCAAACTTCCAGCATTAAGAAGTGGGAACAGAAAATTAAACTGCTGCTCCCCTTCACTCTTAATTAGGAATATATATTTTTTAAATATTTCACTACTGTTTTTACTCTTAATTAGGCTTATGATGAGAGCCAATGTGGGGCAGTGCCCCCAGCACGGAAGACGCAGAAGAATTTGGAAAATATGTTGCTATGTTTTTTTTGTTTTTTTTTAAGGAATAAGGAGGTGGCGTGCAGAAACAACCCTCGGGACTGCAGCGAAAATCCTAAGTGGGTTCTGTGAGCCACTCCTGACTTACAAAACAGACCTTCAAGCAGGGGTCTGGCTTTCATTTCCTTTCTTGTGGACCGCACCTAGGAGTATTCTGAGATGCGCAATCAATCAATCGCCAGTACTAGGGGAAAAAAGTCTATGCACTGTGAGCGAGAAAAATAATGGTTTTCCCTGGGGGGCTGGGGGAGCAGGGAAGAAAAAAACAAAACAAAAGAGAGAGACGCAGCATACGGCTTTCACCTGCTGCCGCAATTTTTGGGACCGCAGGTTGTGCTCCTGGTCTTTGAGAAAACAGAAAACGGACATGGGCATCTTTGGCTTTGAACCTGGAGGAAAATTCGACACGGTTTGCAGTCTTCGCCTCCTCTGACTATAAAACAGGTATTCCTGGTAGGAAGGCGAGCATTTCCAGAAAAGAAAAGGGAAGGAAAAAAGCCCAGACAGGAGGAAACGTCCACCCAGAGCACAAATATGCATCCCAGCTCCAGACAGACAATCATTTTCTGAGCGTACAGGTTAAGGCAACAGAAGCCGGATTTACTCGGAAGGAGCTCCCGCTGGAACGAAACAATAGAAGGTACCACCCCTTCTGGCTCGCCCAGCATCACCACCACCCAACCAACCACAGCCTTTAACCTCCATGGGCAGCTATCAACGCCTAGTAAAGGCCTTGCAGGGAGAGATTCAGCACCGACTCTTGGCAGGTCTTTCCATCTCCTGCAAGGGCTAAGAGTGCCCCCTGCAGGCCTGGCCTGGAAGGAGCAACCGGCGCCTACGCGAGACAGTGGTTCACACACAGATGGCTGCAAAGCCAAGGCAAGGACCCGAAAACACAAACAAACAAACAAACACTACATGCATTTCTGAACACACCTCAAGTCCTTTGTAGGAAAAAGGACCCTGTTCTCCCACAGCCTGAACAGGCCGATGCTTTCGTTAGGCCCAGCAGAAACGTAACATCGAAACGGCAAGCCTTTAAACCCTATAGAACTGTTTCTCAAACTGTGGGTCGGAACCTACTTGGTGGGTCGCGGCCTGATTTCTGGTGGGTCCTGCAGAGCCTCCAATGAAAACAGGGGCGATGGAAAGGCCCGGAGGCTATTCAGAAGTCAGACAGCTGCTAATTGTCCGGCAAACAGCTGAGCTCCTGCCGTTTGCAAGCTTGTGTAAACATAGGGAGATAAAAGATTGAACTGGTGTTTTTCCCACCCAAGTCTGTCAATGACAGGTAGTGGGGGCAGGTGAAGGTCACATAACTAAGCCCCTCAAGTCTTAAGAATATCCGTTAGGTCTGCCTCATTACAAGAAATGGATTGAATTATTATTTTTTTGCAAATAAATAAATATTGTAAATACAGTATATTTCTTTCTAGATCACTTTTTTTTAAGTCTTGTAAAGTTAGGTGGGTCCCAACAGAATGTCATGTTAAAAAGTGGGTCCCGGTGCTAAAACGTTTGGGAATCACTGCCCTATAGGATTCTTTGTCAGGGTTAGGGTAGGGTTAGAGCGTAGGGTATGGGAGGAAGCTAGTGGGGGGACATGTTGTAGATTCCTCAACATGCTGCAGTAGGGAGTTTAGGAGGCTTTCAAGCAGATTTGAAATCAGGGTTCTGTGGTTTCGATACACGCACACGAACATAGCAGACGCCAAAACGCGGACAAGAGAACTGGGCATTACCTGAAGAGTTCTCTGATCTCTCGCACCGTCGCCTGGAAGGGGATGTTTCGCACCAGGATCTTGGAGCTCTTCTGCTTCTTGCTGGTTTGCTTCTTGCGGGCCGAAGTCATGGCAGACCTGGTTAAGGCAGCGGAGAGGCCGGTGAACAGAGAGACCCGGGAGCATCAGGGCAGCTGAGAACATTTCTCCGGGAAAGGGGCCGGTGTGACTACAGGCAGATTTGGAGCCTGCTTGCTCTGTTACACCCAACGTGTAATTCATCTGTGAAACTCCTTGCCACAGGATGTGGTGATGGCACCTGGTCTAGATGCCTTGAAAAGGGGTTTGGATAGATTCATGGAGGAAAAGACCATCACAGGTTACAAGCCATAAGCAACCTCCTGGCTTTAGAAGTAGGATCTCTCTGTATGCCAGATGCAAGGGAATGGGCAACAGGATACAGGTTTCTTGTTGCGTTGTGTGCTACCCGAGGCATCTGGTGGGGCCACTGTGAGATACAGGAAGCTGGACCAGATGGGCCTTTAGCCTGATCCATTCTGGCTTAGCTGGGAGAGCTGCTACCTTCAAAGCCCAAAGACCGGTGAACTTGGTAAGTTCGAGACACGCCGCTGGCAAAAAGCTGTGAAAGCCTCCAGGAGGAGAGATAAGAGTTTCCAGCTGTGTCAGTCGAGTGTGGGAGGCGCCAGCCAGCAGAATTTGTCAGACTGTAAAAAGGATACCATCTGGAAAGTAGCCGTTCATGAAAGATTGGACATTTTATATGTATTGTAAAAAAACAGATTTATATATATTGTAAAAAAACCCAAGGGGGGTTAGGACAGCCTGCCCATGTACACCGCCTTGGATTAAAGTCGGAGGAGAAATCCAATGACCAAGAAAGGTGGTATATAAATACTGTATATATCCAGCAAGGCTCTTCTTATGTTCCAGGGGCGCAGGAACCTCTCAAGTTGGAAGGGACCCATCTAGTCCAATCCCCAGAAACAGATGAGCTTCTTCTGCCACCACCACCCCTCCATCCATGGACCCACACACTCCAATTTAAGCAATCCAGACACATTTATGTTTTTTTGGGGGGGGGGGGAGAGATTCTCAGTAAGGGTCAAAAGACTGCTGTTGAACAGTGTCAAGATTAGAACCAAAGAACACATTTGCCCCAATCAAGATGGTTCTGGGTAGTGCAGCAAGGCCCCAGTTCAGTCATGCAAGTTGCGATTTGCCTACAGAAGCTCCCGTCAGGGTCAGCTGCTGATGTCTCAAGACAGGGCCGGGAAAGACACCTGGATAGCTGCTGCAAGCCAGGGCAGGCAATATTGAGTGACGTGAACCAATGCCTGACTCAGCAGGCAGCCGCCTCTGTTACTAGCAAGCTACTCAGGCTGAACCGGCAAGAGTTGCCCCACAGCCCGCGCCAATGAAATGGCAGAGAAGAGAACCTTACTTGGTGGCTCTTTCGGAGATCTTCACTTCCAGCTGGTGGCCATCCACAGAACAACCCTGCAAGAGACAAAGAAGGCTGAAAGGAACATTAAAAAAAGGGGGGATCCCCAATGTCTAATCGATTCATCGGTTTGATCCATCTATTCAGAAACGTTTTCAGACACGCATTTTTAGGTGCGCACCTAAGAATGGATCGGAGGAGAAAGGTGTGACGGTTGGGGTTAGATCAGAGGACGGGGCCCGCAGGAGAGGCAACAAGGTGCTAAATCCCCACTCCGGATACCCAACCCCGGTTCAAAATTCAAACAGAATGCAAAATAAAGCCACGTGCGGGACACAAAAGGGACATTTTGCCATTACCTGCAGTTGCTTGAGGGCCTTTTGAGCCTGTTCTGGGGTCTTGTATGCCACAAATCCAAAACCCATGGAAAGCAGCGTCCCTAGAAAACAAAGCGGCGAAAGCTGCATCGGTGGAGAAAGACGGGAGGGTGGGTGCCGCTCCCCCCCCCGGGCTTCGAAGGCCTCGAGCCACCAAACAACCATCGGGTCCAACTGTCTGAACACACCAAGCTAGAGAGACAAGCCGCTCCCACTGGGAGGAGCCAGGAAGGAACACGGAGCCTGACGTCCGACAGGTGAACAAAAGGTGCTGGGGGCTTAGAGTCAGGAACGTGAAAAACGCCCCCGGGAAGAGAGGCTGGGGTGAAGTCGAGGGCCCTTTGCAACGTTCAGGGCGCAAAGATCTGACTGCTAATTAGATTTGCTTGGCTCTTGAAATGGCCTGGAAGGGCGGCAGATTGAAAATAAGTAAAAATCGGGGAAAGGCTCAACGCTGCCCCATTGGTGTGGGCGGCCACCGTTCAGATGCACCATTAGTAAAAAGGGGGGCATTCCAGATGCACCATTAGGCAGGGGGCTAAATAGTTCTTCCTTCCCCAGGAGCCGCAGGCCTGGATCACCCATGAGGCCAAATGAGACAGGCAGTTAAGGCAGCCAATCAGTGGGGCAACCCTCACCGCTTCCCCTCCTTCCTGGATTAGAAAAAGTGTGGAGGAGAGGAGAGGAATGATGGGCTAGAGTGTCAGGCACTCTAGGCCATCGTTTTCTTCTCCTCCCCTCCACATTTCCTATTCTTCCCAGTTCCTCAATTACTTTTCAAATCCAGGAAGGAGAAAGAGTGGTGGGTGTGCTCCTTAGAAAAGCGGTGGACAGGGAAGCATCTGGTGTGCAGTCTCACACTCCGGAAGGTATTGGCTGTCCCTGGGTCACCCTGCCACCAAGAATCCAGCCCACTCCCAGATTCTGTTTCTTGGTCACTCCAACACATTCCGGATCGGCAGACAAGGTACATACCCGCTTTATCTTTCTTCTTCGAGATGGTGCAACTCTTCACGACGCCCACTTTGGAAAACGCCTGGAAAGGAAACGAGATGCTGGTCGGTTTTATGCCTTCCCGACTCTGCCTGGAGAATCGGCCAGGGATTGATAATAATAGATCCTGGGGCTTCCGAATGCAGAGCAGGTGCCTACAGATGGGAAGGCCCAAGAGCCAAAACCTTTCAGCCCCCAAGGAGGCTCAAACCAGAGCACTGTTTGGTAAGGCAGTTTGGGAGCCTGGGGAGGAACTAGAGACAAAGCTGGAGCAGGAAGCTGCAGCGTTACCTGGTCAGAGGACTGGTCAGCAGCTTGCAGAAAGTCACCTAGCCAAGATACACAGCTGGTCTTCCAATACTGCTTGGGCTGAAAGTCCTGGCCTTGGCCACACACGGCAGCAGTAAACTGGGGGAAACAACCAGGTAACCCTGAGAATGCACAGCTCACCTCCCGTAGCGTTTCTTCTGTGGTGGCGAAATTCAGGTTCTTGATGAAGAGAGTGCACCCAGGACTGCTTTCGTCATCGCTGCCATCGTCCTCCTCGTCCTCCGTTTCCACTTTGGCGTCTTTGTTTTCACAACTGCCTATAATGTAAAGCCAGCACAGAAGTAAGCAACACCTCTCTGGCTTTCACCCCCCTCTTCTCCCCGTCTTTGCAGGCTCTTCTCTGGGTACTGCCACCATCGAAAGAACATGGAAAGTTTTAGACCAAGCCAGAGCCTCGGCTGACCGACCCAGACCGGCAGCAACCCTTCAGGGCACTTTCCCAGGCTTCCCTGGAGATGCTGCCAACGATCGAACTTGGGGCCTTCTCCACGCAAAAGAGATGTTCTAGGCATAGAGATGGGGCTGGAGCGCACAATTAATCTGTGGAACTCCTCGCCGCAGAAGGCACCTTTCTTCAAAAAAGAAAAAAAAAGAAAAAAGAAAAAGGAGCCCCTGCAATCTGGACAGGTTCTAGAACTAGCACTGCCCCACCTCTGTTCTACCCTCATAAGGTCTGTTGTGAGGAGAAATCACACAACACTGAAACCTTCCTGGAAAGTGCTATAAATAAAAATAAGTCATAGAAGTAAATAGAATTCATCTTCCTTTTAAGTCTCTCTCTCTCCCCCCCCCCCGCCGGTTCCAGATCCGCAAAACATCCCCTCCTGCCATTTGCAAAACAAATAAAACCGCATCGGCCTTTCCAATTAATCTTCAAGGGCTTGCAGTGAGCAGCTCTTTAAAGCTTGAATGGAAGAACCGGCGATGGCGATAACGGCGTCCTTTCTGCGTCGGCGGGCACGAGAGCCGCTCCCTCACTTCGCCTGATGAAGGGGAGGAAAAGCTTCACATCCCTCGACAAGACGGCCTCTCACCTTGGCGGTTAGGCTGGAGCTGTTTCATCCGCAAGGGAAAGGCCGGCAGGGCAGAGTGGAGCGGGGGGGGGGGGGGGTAGAGACTGGCCCTTTTCAAGGATCCAAACACAGACCTGCCCAGGGCAGAAAACTCCACTGTCTTGCAGGGAACGTTTCTTCCTGACGACTGGGAAGATTAGGTGCCTGTGTCTGCCTGCTGAAATCTGCAGTCGTGGCCAGTCCACAGCTCTCCCAACCAGGAGGGCTGAGCGACTGCAGCCACCATTTTGTTTCCTCTCCCCCCCCCCCCACCAATGTAGCATCCCTCTGGGGAAGAATGGCGGCTGCCCCCACCCACCAGGGTCTGGAATGACACGAGTGTCCAGGAGCTGCTTCTTTTCAACTTCAAGGAAAAGGGTCGGAGACACTCTAGCCCACCACTCTCCTCTCCCCTTCCTTCCCGCTTCCTCCTTTTCCCATCTAGGGAGGAGAAGCAGGAAAATGTAGCTAGTGTGCCAGGATTGGGACTTGGTCTGGTCATGTTTGGTCCCAACACAGCGAGATTCAGGAGTGAAAGCGTGCTTTGGTTGTTGGGGTGAAGCCGTGTACAGCTGAACGCGTGCAGACACTTCCACGTTTGCAAGGGGGGGGGGAGTTTCCTACACATTCACACAGCTGTGGACGCTTCAAAGCTCCCATTCTCCCCCTTCAGCCTAACACAATCCCGCTCCCCCATCACGCCTGGCCCCAAAACACAAGCTCCAAATGCGATTCCTTCTCTTTGTTTTAACCAGGAGAAAAGGGGGAAAAACAAATCATACTACAGGGCCTTTGACAGAAATGCACCCAAGAGGCAGCCCAGAAAGTTAGCAAAACTAGCAAAAAAATAAAAATAAAAAAGCAGCTCCTTGCTAGAAGCTTTGTTGATTTTCCAGCAAAGAAACCAGATTAGAGCAAATGAGGGGGGGGCTGCTTTCTCCCCTCTCCCCCCACATCTGCAGTTTAGTGCAAGAAAAGAATCTGCCAGGCAGGGCTCTTTTGTAATCAGGCGGAGGAATTTATGGCTGCATGTCCCAGGGTGCCGGAGACCCTTATCGGCGGCAAGCAGATTCTGAGGCGCTCCAGCGCTTAAAACCCTTTATCATAGAGGTTAAGGTTCTGGGTGCAGGGGGAGGGGGGACGGGACTGCTCACTGGGACCAGCATGGGGAGAGGACATGTGGGCTGCCCCCCCTCTTCCCCCACCTCCTTCAGGATCCACGCAGGCAAGTGTTTTTTTTACTTCATCTTAACACAACACACCAAGGTGAGGGGGGGGGGAAAGACACAAGGAAGGTCATGTCACTACAGCACAGAGTACAGGGAATTTGTGGTCAGGCTTGAAATTGACAGAGAGAGAGAGAGAGAGAGAGAGAGAGAGAGAGAGACAGACAGACAGACAGACAGACAGACAGACTGGCACTTATGTAGATCTGCCTGCCACGGCATAGTTCTCACCAAGGCGGTCAAAACCTGTTCCACAGAAGGTGGGGCTCACCTAGAAATACTCTTCTCCATGCCAACCCCCCCCCCCAAAAAACACATACATATAGGCCACAATTTTGATTACCCTCTGCCACATCAACCGAGCTGCTGCCCCCTGACGAGGAAGACGAGCAAATCTCATCTTACTGCCGAGGCGGGTGGATACCATCCATCCCACAGATTTACAGAGATTCCTGCCCCTCTCAGCAACTTCGAAGTGGGAAGCGAGACTGGGGTGGTTGGACGCTTGAGAAAACCTTTGCTGCACTAGGACTGACCCTCTGGATAGGAGGTAAAAAAAATAGGGACAAGGAGGGGTCTCAAGACCCTCCACCTGCAAACTTGAAATTTCTGATCCATACCAGTTGTCAGCTGCTCGCTGCTTTCCTGCTTGGCATCTGGGACCTCAGGCCGTTTCTTTCCAGGGCCAGAAAAGACCCCCATCGGTGCCCACTCAAGGAACATGGGGATATGCCGAAACTGAAAAAGGGAGAGACAGTGGAAAGGATCATCGGTAGGACTTTATGACTAATGGGGGGTGGGGGGGTGTCTATCCGATGCCAGCATGAGAGACAGATGCTGCTTTATACAACTGTAGGGGAGGGAGTTATAGGCGAGAAACTTGCCCAAGCTCTCCTGCAGCAAACACGGGTATAATTTCCTTGTGATCAGAAGAATTTTCCAAGGTGTATACATTGTACAAAACCCTTTTCTTCTCCCCTCCCCCCCCCCCCCCGCGAGGTGCTCAGAGTGGCTGCCGCAGGTTTTTCAAGGTCGGTGCTCATCTGGAGGGTTTGCAAGACGAGACCCAATTGGTGCAAAAAAAAAAAAAAAAAAAGGCAGGGTGGGCTTTGCAGGCTGTTTTCCGAGGCATATATCTGAGGCATATAGTCCGGCTGTGGAACTCCTTGCCACAGGATGCTGCAATGGCACCTGGCCCTGATGCTTTTAAAAAGGGGACTGGACAGTTTGATGGAGGAAATATCCATCACAGGTTACAAGCCATGATGGGGATAAGCAACCTCCTGGTTTTAGAAGTAGGCTCTCTCTGAATGCCAGATGCAAGGGAGTGGCAACAGGATACAGGGATCATGTTGCCCTATGTGGTCCCCTGGAGGCATCTGGTGGGCTGCTGTGAGATACAGGAAGATGGACTAGATCCAGCAGGGTTCTTCTTAGGGTGCTTAACTACCACCAAGGGTGGTGTCAGGGATTGGCCAGGACAAGCCATCCCTGAACACTCAAGGACTGGTGGCAGGAGCCCAAAGAGCCATCAGGGAGTGGACGAGAATTGCTACGATGGGGTCCAATGCAGACCTTCGTCCTAGAGTACCCAGTAACCGGGCACCAGCATTGCCTTTGCCATCCCAAAGAGATGCTTTGCAGCCCTGAAGCACAATCCAATCCACAAAAGGTGTCCTGCAGAGGACACCGCTCCTGTGGTCCACCACAGACAACCCCTTGGTGATGGTCTGGTCTCCCCCCTTACCTTGGAGTAGGCCAGCTTGGTGAAAGCCTTCTTTGCTTCAGTGGGCTCCAGAAACTCCACGACGGCCGTCACGCCTCCCTCGGGGAGTAGCACCCGTCCGAGGCTGCCGTAGGCCCCAAACACCTCCTCGAGCTCTGCCCCTTGGGTGCCAACAGGGAGATTCTTCACCAAGATGACCGTCTTACTGCGCTCACCAGCAGCCTAGAGGCACCGGCGGGGGGGGGGGGGAAGGAGAGGGAACGGACAACACTACTTTAGGAACAGCCTCGGAAGTCTGTAGATCTCAGCATTCTGAAACGGAACACTCCAAGACGGGGGGGGGGGGGGGTCAGCATTCTGAAACGGAACGCTCCCAACGGAACACTCCATCAGCATTCTGCAACGGAACACTCCCAAGACAAGGGTCCACCATCTTTGGCTTGGCCACATCGCCAAGCCAAAGATGGTGGTCTTCCACCCAACAAGCCACCCCATCAAACTGCGATTGATCAGCACCGCGCGCCGCCCCCCGTGTCTCTCTTTCCTGCGCAAGCGTGCCTCCTCGCTTGGCCCAAACAATCTCAGCCGTCCCACTTTGGAGCTGGGGAAGGGGCGCCACGCAATGACAGGACAATCCCTGCCCACCTCTGCAGGGCCACAGTGGGGAGCAAAGGTGGGATTTGCTTGCCTTCCACACGGAGGCAGCAACCTGCTCGCCACGGAGAATGACAAATGCAGAACACTGCCCTGAGAAAAAACTGTCACAGCACGCCCCTTTCCCATCCTATAAACTAGCTCTCAAGCGGGTTTCATATATTAAAGAGTTAGAAAGGGATACAAAAAAGGATTTCACTATCTTTCTGCAAGAGCAATTAGGATGACTTGTATAACCACTGGGAAGCAGTTTTCCATTTTTTGAAGAATAACTCCAACACACAAAGGGTGAAAATGTATTGGACTCCGATGGGACAGTCTCTCTGCATTCCCCCTTGAGTTATCACAAAGGACATTTCATTCAGGGCAACTGCCCAGAGCCCTTACCTGACTGAAGGAATCCAGACTGACTCCGTTTTCAAGCAGAAACTGGCGGACCTGCTGGACGAGCTCCGTTTCGCCAAGAGCCACCCTCACCGCCACGCTGCCCTTGCCCTCCTGCCGGAGGAGGAGGAGACAATAAAACCAGTGGTTGCGCCTCCGGGTGAGGCAGGACAGTTGGACGAGGTGACTGAGTTTTGAGGACTGGTGTCTCTGACGGCCATTTTTACGCATCGCTTGCTCCTGAGCTGCTACACGCAGGAGAATTCGCCACACAACCATTCCTGCAGTGAAGAAGGAGGTTCTGCAGCAGCATCCCCCTTGTGAACCTACATACCCCACGGATAAGGGGCGTCTTGGTGCGACATAGTGGCTGAGCTGCCAATAGGGACTACCCCTCTTCAAACTGTGCCTCTTCCGTAAACCCCACCCGTTAGGCAAGCCACTCCTCCTTGGCCTCAGTCTTCCCTATCTGCAAAATGGGGATAACACCACTAAACTTCCTTTACAAGGTTATCGTAAGCACTGTGCCCAGGTAATAGACTGCAAAGTGCTTTATCTACTCAAAGCGCTATGCGCATGCTAAGTCTCATCCTTGTTTTTTTTATTAAGAAATTTCATAAATCAATACTACAACTCACGTGATCCAGCACTTGGCTCTTGGTGGCGTGGTATTTCTGCGCGATGGCATCTGCCACCGCATTTGTCCCCATGAACAGCGTGTTCCAGTTGTGAGAACTAGAAGGAGGAGTGAAAAAAGGTGCATTGCAAAAAGGTTGCACTGCAAAAACCAGAGCTGGAAAAAGTCTCCAGGTCACCTCTTGCCTGACTACAGCACCTTAGGGCTCTCAGCCTCATTCATTCCATCTGCAGTATGGGGACAACACCACTGATACAGGGGTATTGCAAGGATAACCGAGAGCCTGTTGACCACTCAAAACACAACATAAATTGCACAAAGAGACAATATTTATGGGATTTCCAGCCATGTAAAAGTTCTTAAAATTGAAGAAATAAAGATAAATTCTTATCTTTTTTTCAAAAGATATTTTGAAAATATCTTTCAATTTTGGGATTCAATACAAGGGATTTTTTCAAAAGCAGGTAGAGAACTCAGCAGCACGCTGATAGATGTTCAGTTCAAGGAGTGTTCTGTATCATAGATTGAACATCTATCAGCGTGCTGCTAAGTTCTCTACCTGCTTTTGAAAAAATCCCGAGTGCTGGGAAGAAACATCAAGCTAGAAGATATAAGGCTTTTTTCTTCTTGTCTGACTTGGATAATCCGCTCTGGTTGCCTGCTCTTGCATCGCGCGGTAGGACCAAAGAAGGGGAATTTCTACAGACAAGTTGTAAGAATTTATCTTTATTTCTTCAATTTTAAGAACTTTTACATGGCTGGAAATCCCATAAATATTGTCTCTTTGTGCATAATAACGAGCCATGAAAACCTGCATGTTACTTTACAACATAAATTCCTAGTTATGAGAACTTCCTTATAATAATTCAGCATCCTCCGACATCACAACGGTCAGGCGACGTCACTGGCTGAATTCTGACTCTCTCCTTTTAATCCGATCCCCCCAGAAAGCAATGAGCTTGGGGGCTTTTTTGCCCCCTTCGTGCTTTGTTTTGAAGCGTCAAAACTTTGCAAACTTTTGAAGTTCGAGTACCCAGAAACCTCCACCTTCTTGGTGGTGTCCCCATTTTGGCTGCAAACATATCAGTTTGCAGGGTGTGGACTTCAGAAACCGGAGGGAGAGATTTTCCCTAACCGGAGGGAGAGATTTTCCCTAGATTTTTGCAGAGCTAAACCTGGCACAGGCCAGCAGGTGGCACAGTGGGTTAAACCACTGAACCATGAGCTGTCGATCGAAAAGTTGGTAGTTCGAGTCCGCGACGGGGTGAGCTCTTGTTGCTTGGCCAGCTCCTGCCAACCTAGCAGTTCCAAAGCATGTTAATGCGAGTAGATAAATAGGTACCGCTTGCGGGAAGGTAAACAGCGCTCCGTGTTCCAGCCGCATGCTACGCGCTGCGGCAAGGAGAGTCATACCGGCCACATGACCACGGAGGTGTCTTCGGACAACGCTGGCTCTTCAGCTTTGAAATGGGGATGAGCACCACACCCTAGAGTCGGACACGACTGGACTTAATTGTCAGGGGTCACCTTTACCTTTTTTTTTTTAATCCGGCACGGCTTTGACAAGGCAGCTCAATCGCGCGCCTTCAGACCAAGCCCTGGCGTTTTAAACCAAACACTGGGCCTTTCAACTGAAAAGTCTAGATACAAATTGTAAAACACCGAGTTCCTTGGTGAGGAATACGTGGGCAGGTCTGTCTCCTGCCCGAGGTCAGAATCCTGGATTAAAGCCGTTTGATTGGATTCCACACGTTACAGAACAAAACCTCCCCTATCTTCTCGGCAACATCCTTCAAAGGACAGGTCAACTTTTCTGATGTAAAGAGAAAGATGCGCTGGCATTCTCGACGCACACACCTGGAACTGTTGGCTTTGTCCTTGGCCTCCTTCTGCTTCTTGTAGGAAGAGGCCCCCGCAGCATCGGGAACCTCCGCTGCCTCCTTTTTAACGGTGGAGGGCAAGACGTGGAGCATACGGCCCTAGGAGACAACGAGGGACAGAAGCAAATCTACAACTGAGCTCCAGGCCATTTCCTACAGATTGAGATCTCGCTTGGAGAGAAGTCAAAGAGCGTCATGTATTTTCAAAGCCGGGGGTGGGGGTGGGGGGCAGCTGGTGCACCATTGGGTAAAGGAGGGAGATGGCATTTGGCCCCCTCCCCCCACGATGTCTTGAGCCAGCCCTGCTCCTAGGAGCTCCATACAGTATACATGCTCCCTTCTCGACCTGGCACAACAGCCCTGAGAGGTAGGGACAAGGCTAGTCGACGATCCTTCAGCCACGTACCTGGAAAACCTGCCCGTCTACTTCGGCGAAGGCCTTCACGGCATGCTCAGGGAACATGTAAGTGACGAAGGCGAACCCTTTGGGTTTCTTGGTCAGGCTGTCGATGGGGAAGTGAATCTCGGAGAGAGGCCCTGGAAAGAAATAGAGGGATTAAAATCACAGAGTTGCTGGGGGTGGGGTGGGGTGGAAGAGAGGACATAGGAGCACCAGTGCCCAAGAGGGACAGCTGAGCGCCTAAAGAGCCAAACAGGATCAGGCCAAAACTCAGTTTAGTCCAGCATCTCCCATCGCCAACGGTGACCAGCAAGACCCTCCTAGGACGCTCACCTGCTAGGCACACAGTTGACAGCCTCCCCTCCCATTTGGCCTTAGCACCTGGAATTCACAGGTACACTGCCCCTGAAGATGGAGGCTTCATGGAGCTATCATGGCCATCAGCCGTCTATTAAAGAGGAACGTATGTAAAAACTGACACCAAGTTATGATGGTAAGTCTAAGTCTACCTTATGGGCCATTGGTACAATTCCTGTGCCCCAGTGTGGCCCTACAGGTCAGAACGTTGGGTCCCGATTGCTCTAACCACAACACGCCACTGGTTCTCATGAGGACTAGCACCTTTCGCTGCTCCCAGGTTCCAAACAAATGGATCCTCTAAGAACATTAACAAGCCTTTGAACAAAAAAGGTGAGGGAGAATGAGAGAATGGAGAGGACAGAGGCCTACCATATTTGGAAAATATCGTTTCCAGGTCTTTCTCAGTGCTGGTGTAGGGCAGGTTCCTCACAAAAAGCCTTCCTGAATCGGACAGATCTTCCTCTTCCTCATCGTCCTTCTTTGTCCTTTGCCAGGATTGGCCCTGGCCCTTGGAGGCAGGCTTCATCTTTCGAGCACTCTCCTCTGGGAATACCTCAATGTACCGTCCGCCTGCAAGATGCAGTTCGGGGGGGGGGGAGAAATGGCACACCCAAAGGCTGCCGTTATTGACTCCAGAAATCTCACAACGATCCTGCGAGGTTGTTTTAGCAGAAAGAGCACATGGCTGGCCAGGGAACTTTTTGGCCAAGCTGAAACCCGAGCCTGGGAATATCTAAACCACTTGCAAAAAAGAGTAACATTGCATATTACATTGCAGCAAAGTGAGGTTTGACACCCAAGTGAATGCTTAAAGAGCCACAAGCAATCCCAAAAAGAAACCACAAATTCTACAGAACTCTTCATCAAGCAGATGGTGATGCAAAAGGACGGGGGGGGGGGGGAAAGAAGAGGAGAAGGATGGCGGAGAAAGGGCATGTTGGAAAGAGTCCCAAACAGTCTGCAAAATCTGAAGATGGAGTTTAAGGGGCTTTTTTCAGACCTGAAATCATCTCGTACTTTTCAGAGGCCGATTCAAAGCACAAGAAATAAAAAGCACACACACAGAGCAACAAAGAGCATGTAATATTCTCAAGTAAGATTCCACCCTGGGATACGTACCCATGTATTCATGATTATGCTTTAGAGCTTTCTGGACCTCTTCGTCGCTGTTAAAATCGACAAAGACGTAACCTGGGGGGGGGGGAATAGGAAGGCTATTACAAGGCAACACACGGGCCTCAAAACGGCAGGTTCAAACACAAGCTTAGGCTGGGGTCAGGTCTCTGTAACTTCCGTGCAAGTCACCTACAAAAAGCATATCAAGTGGCTACAGGCCAGCACTGAGACCTGGGATTTCTTCGAGCCTCAGTTATCGGGTTCAGGGGCAGGGCGTCCGTCCGTCCCCGAGCTGCTCTGTTACGTCAGAGCGTTAGCCCATTTGGGACAGGAAATCCCTCCCACCCATTTCCCAGGCACGCGGCTGTTACCCGTCTTGTTCCCATGGGCGTTCCGTGCAATCCTGATCGCCACTGGCCGCAGAGGAACGAGGAACTCCCTCACGTTTTGCTGCAGATGGTGGAAAAGTCACGTCAATTAACCAAGATACGAGGCGCAAACATCCCAGACTGAGGGTCCCACCAGCGCTAGAACTGTTTTCCGCCAGCACACCAAGACAGACTCTTGGTCTTACAAGTGGGCCGGTCCTCACCCACCAGCCTCATCCCCAAACTCCTCACACTCACACTCACACTCACACTCGTCACTTTTCTCTACTCAATATTTATCCTCCCAGCTGAATAATTCAAGAGCTCAGGGAGGGTAGCAGCGATACAACCAAATGTGCACCGGTTCCCATCACAAAGAGCTTGCGAGCTCAGTGAGGGCATAACAGGGCTTTTGGAAGGAAGAAACCCGCAGCAAGGATGATGAGCCGGTTCAGACAATACACTTGGCACCCGACTAGCCCCAAGCAGTAAAGGACACGTGTCCCGGACTTTTCCCTCCCTTCTGGGAGAGTTCGAAAAATTGTCTTTAATCACATGAAGGGGGCCTCTGAACAGTTCCCTTTACACCCACTGACAAACCTACTCTAAAAGTGGTTTTGCCAGCATGCAGAAGGGGCAATTTGCACACAGAACCCCCCAATGAGCTTATGAAAAGGCCCCAAGTCTCTAGTAGGGACTGTCATGGGCAAACAACATCCGTTATCATGAGGGGTTGGGTGGGCGCTACGTCTATCGTCTAAAACCACCCCATTGATTGGACACATTTTGAAAGAGGGAAACGTGAAAAGCAGTTGCTAATGCAATCCTCAACATGCCTACTCAGAAGTAAGGCCCTCCGACTTCAATGGAACTTACTTCCATGTCAAGAACATAACAGCACCTTAAAAAGACTAATGCAGGGGTTCTCAAAGTTTGGAGGCCAGGGTACCCCCAATGAAGGTCAAAATTGCTCGAGTACCCCCAGATAATTAGCATAATTACCTAATTTGCATAAATTGCACAAAAATACACAACAATGCTAGGATATCTTTAAAAAAAGCCACAGCAATAAGACACATGCACAAAATGCACAGAAATGCCAGGATCTCTTTAAACAAAACACACATAGTAATAAGCTTGATCTCAAAATGCACAAAAAATTGCCAGGATCTCTTAAAAAAACATACAAATTCCTCCCAACTCCCCCCCCCCAACAAAGCACTTTTCCCACGTTAAATACATAATCCCCACGTCATTTTCAGCATAACCTTGTGTGTCCACTTCAGAGACGTCAAGTGACACACCCTTGATCGTGTGCGTCGGGTCGCAACTTGAGAAACTGAATTCCATCTCCACCCCACAGCTTGACTGTGCATGCGCACGGGTGCACCCAATTCCCACAGACCTGTCCTCCCAGAATCCTTGGGGGATCATACCACATCCCGTTTAAACCCACGCTGCACTCCGGGGTGGAATCCTCCAAGGGCGACAACTTCAGCCTCTTCTTGCAGAAGTCACGCAAACCCTGGATGAGGGGGCTACCCCCCAAAAAAAAAGACACTGACCTCTGTGACGTTGAATGGGGCGCCCCGGAGTTTCACTGTGTACGGCGTGGTGGGTTCGTTTGCACCGACTGGAGTCTTCGCCTGGGACAGGACATACACAAACGTCAATGAAAGTCTTAAAAGCATCTCCCAGAGCCAAAGAGTGGGCCCTAATGTTTCATTTCTTGACCAAGGCTCTGTCTCCCATAGTGAGACTCCTCTCCCTCCAGCACTCCCTTGCAACTAAATTTATCTAAACCCCTTTTAAAGCCATCTAAATTAGTAGCCACCGTGACAGGCGGTAGCATAAGAACACAAAATAAGATGCTGTATACTGAGTCAGACCACTGGTCCGTCTAAGCTCAGTGTTACTGGGCACTGGCTGGCAGCAGCAATCCAATCCACTTTGTCAGTCCTACCTGGAGATACCGGACACTGAGCCTGGGAACTTCAGCATGCAAAGCAGATTGCCTGTCCCAGAGCTACACCTCACCCTGCCAGCTGTGGTCACAGATTACAGAAGTCTTTCTAGGACCGAGCCAGGACATACCTGGGACTTGGCCGTTTTCTCTTTTTCCACTGTGTTCTCCCGACTCTTGATCTTCTTGTCCAGTTTAACCTCAGCTAGAAGACCAGCTTGCTCCTGACTAAGTTCCTTGTCCTCTTCTTCGTCCTCTCCACTTCCTTCTTCAGACTCCCTGCCGACCGTCTGCTCAGCCTCGCTCTCCTCTTCAGATGAAAGGGAGGAGTCGCCACCCTCCACCACTTTAGATTTGAGGTAGTCCAAGTCTGAGAGTTCTTGTCGGACTGCAGCTTTCCCGTCCAAGCATTTTCTCCCTGTTGATTGGGTGGAAAAAAGAAAAAGAGGAAGCAAAACATCAACTCCTGCAAGAGAACAACCTTTTCTGGGCTAACTGATAAACAGAGGACACATATGCAGACAGACAAGGCTTCAGCTGCAACAGAGAGGGGGAAAAGGACATGCCAAAGACCATGGAACAGGGCAGTGGCAAAGGTACAGGATAGTACATGCCCAAATATTAATAATAATAATAAACAGTAATTATACACCACCTTTCTGGTCATTGGATTTCTCCTCTGACTTTAATCCAAGGCGGTTTACATGGGCAGGCTAAAATGGTTATTTATTTTATTTTAAATGTATATCCCGCCTTATCCTATGCCGAAGGCAAATGCCCAAGGGTTACCTCCTTCCCAAAAATATTATGGGAGTCAGTTATTAAAAGAAGAAACCAGACCTTGGTTGTACAAGAGCTGGGGGGGGGGGGGGAAGGAATCAGAAGCATTGTACAGACTCCAATATAATGGTGGGAAGGCCCAAGTCAATTATCCTACACGGAGTTGACAGAAGGGCTGGCTGCTGTGTATTCTCTGCGACTTAAAGTATATGCATTTAGATTGTGCGTAAAAAACCCACGTTCTTTTAAATTATCCCAATCCAGTGAATTTGCTGATGTTCCTGCTAGTCTAAGAAGAAGTTAGGTCAAACACTAAACCAATGTACTCACTCAGATCACTGGAAATCTTATTTAGACTGTAGACCATAATCACACTGTACATTTACCTGGGAGCAAGACTCACTGAACTTTATTTCTGAGAAAGCACGCCTAGCTGTGGGCAGTTAAGCCTCACAGCAAACAGCCACCGGAAAAAGGGGGGGGGGAAGAGACAGGAAAAGCAGCACAGAGTAAATATTAATATCTTTCATAAATTAATCTCAACGCCTGGATTTATGCAATGTGCAGCTTAGCCCAGAGACTGGAACAATATTCAGCATTTGAAACAGCGCTCTATGTTCCAGCTGCATGCTACGCGCTGCGGCAAGGAGAGTCATGCCGGCCTCATGACCACGGAGGTGTCTTCGGACAACGCTGGCTCTTCGGCTTTGAAATGGGGATGAGCACCACACCCTAGAGTCGGACACGACTGGACTTAATTAAGTCCAACTTAATTAAGTCCAGTCGTTTCCGACTCTAGGGTGTGGTGCTCATCCCCATTTCAAAGCCGAAGAGCCAGCGTTGTCCGAAGACACCTCCGTGGTCATGTGGCCGGCATGACTCTCCTTGCCGCAGCGCGTAGCATGCAGCTGGAACATGGAGCGCTGCTTACCTTCCCGCAAGCGGAACCTATTTATCTACACGCATTAACATGCTTTGGAACTGCTAGGTTGGCAGGAGCCGGCCAAGCAACAAGAGCTCACCCCGTTGCCGATTCAAACTGCCAACCATTCGATCAACAGCTCATGGTTCAGCGGTTTAACCCACTGAGCCACCCACTGGCCATGACTAGCTAAACATATTTCAAATATATATAAATCCATAAAGGAAAATACATCCTTGTGGGGGTCATGAACTGTCACATCAGCAGACACAGCCATTACCTGGGGTGATTCCAGCATCACGATGTTCTGCCCTGGCGTCTGTTTCCTCCTCGCTTAGGCTCGCGGACTCATCGGAATCAAAGTTCAGATAATCGTCCGTCGGTTTGGCTTTGGCCTTCTCCGCCTTGGTGTCGTTGGACCAAGTGGCCACCTGTGACCGCTTCTGGTGCGCCACCAGGAAATCTTGAAATCCCTCTTCTTCTTCCAGCTGACAAAAGAGGAGGGAGTCCGTCAAAACAGGAGAATGTCACAAAGTTGCCACGAGGACCCACAGTTCATTAATAAAGGCCACACCCTGTGTGCAGAAGGATCCAGGTTCAATCCCTGGGATCTCCAAGAAAGACTGGGAGAGATCTCCCCCCCCCCCCATTTGAAATTCTGGAGAATCCTTGCCAGTCAGTGGACACTGTAAACAGATAATGAAGGTCTGACTTGCCAGAGGCAGTATACAGGGTAAGACGGGACTGTTGCAAAGCTCAAACACATGGCTCTCACACATCATGCTTCTTTTGGACAATCCCCACCCCTCCTCTTTGCAAATGACTTGCCTCTTTTAACTGTCCTGTTCGATCCTTCTTCTTTTTATCCTGGGGACAGCAAAAACAGAAACACTAGCTGTAAAATGGCAGAAAAGATGAGTGCCAATTCATAAGCTTAATCAATCAACCTATCAAATCCCAAGAGAGCAGGGTATAGAGTTAAGAAGAGAAGATATCCTACTTTAGAAGTAGGTTTTCTCTGTGCCAGGTGCAAGGGAGTGACAACAGGAAACAGGTTATCTTGTTGGCTGTGTACTCCTTGAGGCATCTGGTGGGGCCACTGTTAGATACAGGAAGCTGGACTAGATGGGCCTTTGGCCTGATCCAGCAAGGCTCTTCTTATGTTCTCATATAATGTCCTTTCCCTGGTGTATTTTTGGCACAACCATAAAAGCAAAACACAAACACAAAAACATCCTTACTTCCTTGGATTTTGTACGGTTTGAACTCTTAGCAGAGATTTCAGGAGCTTCCTTCGACACAGGAGGCTTAGGAGAGTGTTTGCTCCAAGCTCTGGGTTTCAGCGGGTCCCCAAAAGATGTACAGAACTCAACCTGAAAACGATCAGAGTTGAAATTATGCTGTTAAAGTACTGTTGCAAAGCAAAATACAAATATTTCCCCAACCCACCCCAAATGGAAAGACACGACAGTGTATTTTAGAGGTACCTCACCGTGACTCGGGCAGTGTCTATGAAGCTTTTGTTGAAATGGGTCAGAGCTGCTTTGGCCTCTTCTTCTGTCTTAAAGCCAATGAACCCAAACTTGCGGAACTTGCCATCCTTGGTGAATTTCAAGCTGCAATCTGTCAGCGTCCCAAAGGCAGAAAAGAGTTGTCGGAAGCGCTCTTCCTTCATCTGGGAAGGCAGAAATGGGTCATTACTGATTTCTAAATGCAGCATTCAAAACACAACTAGATAGTTTCTTGGGTAAGCCTGCCAATAGATAGTACATAAGCTTAAAAAGGCAATCATCCAGTATCAACAACACACAAGATGATCATTTCTCTGAATCTACAGTTTGTACCACAACCTGCTCTGCAGTAACATGACAAAGCTTTGCAATCTTTCTGCTGTGAGCACAGGGCCGGCCCATTCATGAGGGCAAGTGAAGCAGCTGCCTCAGGTAGCACACTGGTGGTGGGCACCCACCTCTGTCCACCAACTTGTCTCCACTGCTCCTCCTCCTCCTCTTTCCGCTCCCAGGGTTGGAAAAGGAAGAGGGGAACAGTATCAACAACACACAAGATGATCATATCTCTGAATCTACAGTTTGTACCACAACCTGCTCTGCAGTAACATGACAAAGGTTTGTAATCTTTCTACTGTGAG
The DNA here is from genome assembly GCA_026170595.1 of Plestiodon gilberti rubricaudatus. NCBI lineage: Eukaryota > Metazoa > Chordata > Lepidosauria > Squamata > Scincidae > Plestiodon > Plestiodon gilberti. The sequence continues at coordinate 38,232,795 of JANXHW010000008.1, forward strand.
CACAGGGCCGGCCCATTCATGAGGGCAAGTGAAGCAGCTGCCTCAGGTAGCACACTGGTGGTGGGCACCCACCTCTGTCCACCAACTTGTCTCCACTGCTCCTCCTCCTCCTCCTCTTTCCACTCCCGGGGTTGGAAAAGGAAGAGGGGAACAGAGATGGAGAAGTGTGGAAGGAAGAAGAATACTGAGCTAGATTTGCAGCAGTCCTCATAGAGGATTGTTGCAAGGATAAGGGGGGGGGAAGGAATCTATACAAGGGGGAGTGCATCTCTCAGTGCAAAAGCACCTACTTTCCTTACATGCAAAAGGTTCCACATTCGCTCGCTCACCTGGGAGCATCTCCAGATCAGGCAGGGGAAAAAAAATGCTGTCTGGAACTCTGGAAATCCGCAGTCAGTCAATGCCTGACAATACTGGGTTAGATGGACCAAGGGTCTGATTCGGTATTCAGCAGCTTCCCGTGTCCCCAGTCCATGAACCTTCCTTACTCTGGGCCTAAGCCCCAGACAAGCCTTACTCACCCCATTCGGCAGGTTCTTCACAATAAGTCGCGACATCTTTTGCTTTTTCGTCCTCCTCGTACCAAACTCGAGCGTAGCCGCTTCAACCAAAAAGCATCCCGTAGTCACGCCGCTCTCTGGGCGCCGCCATATTGGACCATCACGTGATATTAACTATTTCCCAGATGCGTGACTGCGCACTAGCGCGCCACGTCACGCTGCTTTCCCTTCTAGAGGTTGCGATTGGGCCGCATAGAAGAACTCGCTCAAAGAGACCACGGGACTTTCAAGGGCGTTATACAAAAACTTCCGGTTCTCTGTTGAGCATGAATCTCTGCGAAGAAATACTGTAGGAGAGCACCGCAGAGGGGCGGGGAGTGACTCCCCATTTTGAATTCATAAAGAAAATAATCTGTTATATAAACATCTCTAGAGCGCCCATAAGATGCTCTTCTTCTTGATCCTGTTTCCCAGCATGTGCTGGCTTTCAAATGGGAACCCGAGGTGATGGGCTTGTCACTACCGCTCATCTTTTTCTAGCCTCTATGGGAAATGTGGTGGGTGATGCGCATGCGTGGCGTGTTTTTGCTAATTCCATATTATAATTTATGGAAGAATGTTATCATGTAGTATCGTCTGTGCTCAACAGAGGGAGCTCTTAGCTTGCCTATATAGTAATATTTCCATCAAGAATATCGCAGGTGGATGAGCGCCATTCACACAAACCAACAGTTTTCAGATAGCCAAAGCCCAGAAATACACAGCTTTTAAAATATTTGAAAATGTTTTCGGTGTTTAAATAATATCCAGAAAACTGCCAGGCTTCCAGATTGTAGTTGACATTCTCACTGAGAATCACTTCAGCCTGCAGAAGACAGAATACTCATTCATGCAAAATAACTCCCTGCATTTAGAAAGCTAGCAGGTCAGGGATTCTCAGTGAATACCTATTTTCTATGAACATAGTTTTTTTTTAATGGAAAATTATTTCACCATATGAGTTTGTGCCAAAGTCCTTCCAGCTCCTGAGGCAGTTACCAATTACTCCTAGTCCTACCCCTTTAAGCGGCACCTTGTGTACCAAATTTCAAGTCCCCTTCCCCAGCTGCATGAACATAGCAGCTGCTCCTTCCACTCTCAAAATTCTTAAAAGAGGAGGGAAATGGAGCAGACTCTCTATCCACTCTTTTCACCCCATGCATATACAGTGGGCCCTCGATATCCGCAAGGGATTGGTTCCAGGACCCCCCGCGGATACCCAAATCTGCGGATGCTGAAGTCCAGCAATACCTGGACTCAGTTGCAATACTATACTTTACCAGGAGCCTTCAGAGGCCACTTCTGGGTTGTGCCAGGCCCACAACGCACTCCATTGGCCTTCTCAGGCCTCAGGATGCCTTCGGAAAGCGACCGGAAGTTGCAGGTGCAAAACCAGAAGTTGCTTCCAGTCGCTTCCCCAAGGCGTTGTAACAAATGGTTACATCCGCGTATGCAGGACCCGTGGATGCAGAGGGTCCACTGTACAGTATTCCTAAACTTTAATCGCATCCCACTCTCTAGTTTCTTTTTTTCCTAAACTAAAAAGCCCCAAACATTGCTGTTTCAGGGGGAGAAGAAACCTGATGCTCTGCATATGTATCTGGAAGTTGCCTTTAGTTCTGACAGCACTTATACAGTACAGTATTATGAAAACGGTCTCTGATCCACCAGCGATTTTTAACACATGCACACATTCATGTCCATAGGGGCGTGCATAACTACGTTTTAAATTATTTTTACCGGCCCTGAAACTTTGGGTTCTAAAATGATTAGACAGAAAGACAGAGCCAAAGTCAGCTCTCTTTTCCCCCACATACACACACATGATCTTTCTGTTGCTTTGACTCAGCCTGTCACATGGAATTAGGAGCCCAGCTCATTGGCGTTGCTGGACGCGGAATGGCACAGAGCGCGAAGGAGCAGGGGTCACCTTGCTAGGAAATAATATTATGGGATGCCTGCGGCCATGCGCCTGAATTCTGCAAAGCACAGGCAAGAGCACAGAATCTGGGGAGGATTGCAGGGGAGAGAAGGAATGGGAGGGGGGGGGTTCTGCCACCTTCTCCTGGGGAGGGCAAAGCACCCTGGGTGGCAGGGCAGGGGGGTGGTGATGGAAAGAGGACAGATGCTTGCTAACTTTCCTCCCACCGCCGTTTGGCCAGCAGTCACGCAGGGGGAGCCAGACAGAAGCAAGAGGCCTTGGCTGTCAGTCATGATCGAGAGACAGCTGGAGCGAGTCTGTCTAGCTTAGGCCAAGCTTGCTGCTGAGTGAGTCTGCTTGGAGAGTTGTACTGTTCTTGCTGTGCGGTGGATTGGGGGCCTTCATGATGAGATGCCCCAGACCCCCACCTGAAGACCCCCCCTCTCTCCTCAGATTGGAAATGGGGGGATAATTATCTTGCAGTGATTGTTAGTGGGATTCGAAACTGCACCCATTTAGCAAACCCATCTCACCTGGTAGGCCCTGTAAGATATAAAATCAGCACCTTGGGGCATGTGCAGAGTGCCTTTTCCATAGTACCACTCAGCAACTTCAGCCTGCATATAGGTAGGTGTGTGTGTGTGTGTGTGTGTGTGTGTGTGTGTGTGTGTGATACACAAGCACAGAAACATAAAACCACAATTAAATAATAAAATCACAGTTTTAATCATTACGAAAAATTTTTTAATGCATTTTATACGCATTTGTAAGCAGCTTTGGGTGCCCATCTGGGAGAACAGTGGGGTAAAAATGGAATGAAGGAGAAAAATCATTTTCTCAGAAAACAGGGGAATTGTCAAGCATGAAAATGGCATGTACCTGTGCCGTCTACACAGAGAAACAGGCGATACGATTTGTCTGGTGACTGGAGAGGCAAATCAGGGGACGTCACAATAGCTCATCGCTATGGTATGCATTCACATATATGAAATTCCGGGTGTGTTCGATAAGGTTATGGATGTATTTCTGATGCCTGAGATGGAAGGGGTGCATGCTATTCTTGCATACATAATAAAAATGGAGGGAAGCGCATGACCATAGCAGACCAAAATTATACAGGTGTGTGTTTCTGTATTTTTCAAATGGTGTGATGAGTGTAGGAATCTCCACTGTACAGTATGTTGTTGGGGGCTCTGGGTATGTGTGTCTAAATTTCTGCACCAGAAGGTGATGCCCGCCAAAACTTTCCACTGTCCCCCTGCTTCTCCATCCATCATCCTCTTCCTCTCCTGCTTTGCTTGTGCCTCAATGGGCTCTGGGGAGGGTCCAGGCAACAGCTGCCTTTGATCAAGCCCACATCTGGGAGAGCTGACGCAGCAGGAATGCTGAGCCATGATCAAAGGTGGGAGCCCTCTGACAGCTGAGCTCTGTGTTAATAGGGGGGCTGGCTGGGGAGGAGGGGTGGCCAATACACACAGGCCAGCACCATCTCTCCCCACACCCCCTTCTCGCTGTCCTGCAGTTTGCTTATACACAGTGCAGAGTGAGAGAGGAAGATCCAGCCCTTGTCCGTTCCTATTTCTGCAAGGCAACTGGGGCATTTAAAGGATCCTCCACACCTTCCTAGCATGTGGGGACCATGGTATCTGGGCAACCAAGGCCCCCGGGAGCCATGGGAGTCCCTTCTTCCCTCTTGGGTTTTGTGAGTTCTAGGAAGCCAAAGCCCTCTTGAGTGAAAAAAAAACCCCAGAGAAAAAAGAGACCTAGGAGGGAGGAGGGCTAGCTCAAGACTTTCTGATGTCTGGGGTGGGGTGGCCGGCCAACTGCTACCCATTTTCCCCTTGCATGGTGTGCTGCCATTTTCAAAGCTCACAGAAATGTTGTTAGGTCTTGTGGCAGGCTAGGTGGATACATTACTGTGCACACACAAAAAACTGCAGACATGAAAACTTCCTAGATGGACCTCTGGCTCTTGTAGGAGCCACTTGCTTCCTGGGAGCTGTCCGGGGTCCTGGGATCCTGACTCTTTCCATTCTGCAATGGCCAAGCCTTACCCTCTTGGGCCTCCGTTTGGGGTCTGAACACAAGTGGCAGGACCTGATGATGTCATAAGGTGCGGCTGGTGATGTCACCAGAGTGCCAATCAACCGTTAAAAAAATGGGGGGGGAGATCTGGTCTTGAGAAAGTGTCCCACTGCAAATGCAGTGGTAATGAGGCAGAGCAGGTTGATCCAAGAGGTTAACCTTTACTGCCCATCCACCTAAAAACAAAACAAAAAGCCCTAAAACAACTGAACTGGAGAACAAAAAGGTTCATTTTGGGCAAACTGGCCTTGCTTAGGCGGCTTTGTTTCAGTTAAATATTAAGAGGCAGGACTGGCTCCCATGAGAAGCAGGGCCTTCTCAGTTACTGCCCCAGAACTGCGTGCTTGGCTCCTGGCATTCTGCAAACAGGTTAACAGCTCAATCCTATCCTGGACCAGCCTGGAATGTGCACAACTGAACTGGAGAACAAAAAGGTTCATTTTGGGCAAACTGGCCTTGCTTAGGTGGCTTTGCTTCAGTTAAATATTAAGAGGCAGGACTGGCTCCCATGAGAAGCAGGGCCTTCTCAGTTACTGCCCCAGAACTGCGTGCTTGGCTCCTGGCATTCTGCAAACAGGTTAACAGCTCAATCCTATCCTGGACCAGCCTGGAATGTGCAGTGGTGCTGGCACAGCCTGCAGTGCATGCCAAGGGCTGGCCGGGGACCAGGCAGCATCAGAGAGGTACCTACTTTGCTACTGTTTGGTCTACAAAATGGGCCTACTTGGACCTGCACCAGTTCTTTGGCTGGAGTAAATCTGAGTGGGTCCAAGAGGGTGTGTCAAGAACAGACTGGGGGCATAGGATATTATTGGCACTGCTCCTGATAATGATATCCACCCCAACCCGCCCTCAACATGCCCCTGGCTGGGCCAAATCCTCGCCCCGAACCTCCCCTGAACTGCCTATGGACTGCCCATGCCACCAATCTATCTACTCCATCATGGCGTCCTGGGCGATTCCGGAACTTGCAGGGAGCCACTGGCTGTTTCCACTGGAGACTCCTTTGCCGTTTACATATTAGGTCTGCCTAATTTACGTCTTTAGTTAGCCCAGCCCAGGAAGGAAGGGAAACCATCTATCCTTTCCTGGGGGAAGGGGAAGCTGGGGGAATGTCAGAGATTGCATGGAGGCGCAGGCCAAGTGTCGCTTAGGCAGGTCGAGGTGGGAGAGGGACACCAGCCGAAACAGCAGCTTCTCGCAGTTGCTGGATGGCGGAATTTCTCCTGGAGAAATCCACTCACTTTTGCAGGCCCACTGAGCATCACTGAGCATGAGAGAAAGCATGCTGAGCATCACTGCGTGAGAGGGGCAGAATGTTGGCCGAGGATTGGCGCAAGTTGAGTTGGACGGGCTGGGAGGAAGGGGAAGCGATGGGGAAGGCCGCGTGCCACAGGTCAAATGTGGGAGAAGACACCTGACAGACTGACGGCATCATGCCGAGTGGAAGAGAAAGGCGACGGAGAGAGTTGGCGGCACCTGCCAGCCTCTGCTCCATGGCTGGGAGGCAGAGCAGAGAGACAAGCTGGCGTTGACCTTGGACGCAAGCGGGGGCGACGCTTGCACCCACGCTGGGCTCTGCCGGCTGATCACACACAGGCAGCTCTGCCGGTTGATCCAGAGAGCAAAGGTGGCAGGAAGGGCTCAGCCTCTGCTCAGGGAGGTCACCGAAGGGTCCCACTGTGTCCCCCAGGGCCTCTCTCTGTCAAAGCGATGCCCCTTTCTGCCTCCCCAGAGGATGGGCAGATGTGATGGTGACAACGGGAAGACCCCTGTCTCGGCTTGGAGTGAAGGTTGCTCAATTGACACACACACAAACTCACTCACTCACTCACTCACGCACGCACGCACGCACGCACGCACGCACACAGAGGCACATGCTTCTCAGGCACAAAGGAACGCTGCCTGTCTCTTAAATGCATATCCCACCTTTTGACATGGCCTAGGTTTTAGTTTAGAGTGTCAGATGTTTTGGGACAGGGGGCTATCTCCTTGTGCCAGGGATGACTAAAGACCCTGAGGCACTGTGCTATATGCTACTCCCATTACCCAAGGGCAGTGTTTCCCAAACTTTTTTCGACCTGCGGCTCCCTTGACCATTGGCTGCGGCTCCCCATTACATTATGTTGATACCTGCCAATTGGCATGGCACTGTTTTCTGAGATGATTCCATGGCACTCCATGGCTCCCCTGACTGGTTCCTGTGGGTCCCCTGACTGGTTCCCGTGGCTCCCCTGGGAGCCACGCCTCCCAGTTTGGGAACCCCTGCCCAAGGGCATGCTAGCAGCCAGAGCTGCAACCCTTTTCCCACACCCTGGGCTCAAAGAGGAATGTAAGAGGGTCTGGATCGGGGACCCCGGCAGTGGGGTGTCAAGGGCCAACCCCAAGTCTTGGGGGGCGTCAGACTCTGGGGAGATCTCCAGGCTGGGCCCCCAGGGGCGTATCAGGATGCCTTAGAAGAGGCCTCAGAGGGACCCCAGTGGAGGGGGTTGCCGCACCCAATTCCTCCTCCTGGAGCCGGTTGCAGGAGGCTTGCCTGGCTGTCGCTCCTATTCTCCAGCCAGCCTGCTCGCCACTGACTTATCGTTGGCCAGGCATCCCTTATATATCCCTCCCAGCTCCCTGGTCCCGCTTCCCCAGGCTCTGACCCAATCCCACCACGTCTGCCTGACAGGCAGGGGTGAGTCTCTCTTCGGGATCGGTACCATCCTGGATTCCTTCCTTGTTGCCGGCATCTGCAGGGAGCCATGACCGGGGCCTGCGTTGGCCAGCTGGGCTATGGGTCCACTGTCCCTCAGTGGTTCACTGCCAGTCCCTGGGGGCAAGGGTTGTTCGGCTGGGTCGAGGGTGCCCTGTTCCACGGGGTGGCGACGGCCCCCGTCCAGGAGCGGGGTCGGTGCCTGCAAGTCTGGCCTCTCCCCCGCTGTCTCTGCCTCAGAGGGCATCACGCTGCTTGGGGGACCTCCTGTTGACCGCGGCAAGACGCCGCGGTGGCTGCTGTTGCCTGGCTCCCGTGCAGCGTCCCGGGTAAGTACGGGGCTTGCCCCGAGTCCCGGACAAGGAAAAGGGGAGCAGAATGGAAGAGGAAGTGTGGAGGAGAGGAGAGGAGAGGTGGTGGGCTAGAGCGTCAGAACAGGGAGAGAGAGGAGAACATAAGAACATAAGAAGAGCCCTGCTGGATCAGGCCAAAGGCCCATCTAGTCCAGCTTCCTGTATCACACAGTGGCCCCGCCAGATGCCTCAGGGAGCACACAGCCAACAAGATAACCTGTTTCCCGTTGACACTCCCTTGCACCTGGCACAGAGAAAACCCACTTCTAAAAACCAGGAGGTTGTTTTTCCCCATCATGGCTTGTAAGCTGTGATGGACTTTTCCTCCATAAATCTGTCCAATCCCCTTTTAAAGGCATCCAGGCCAGGTGCCATCACCACATTCTGTGGCAAGGAGTTCCACAGATGAATTACACGCTGGGTAAAGAAATATTTTCTTTTGTCTGTTTTAATCCTCCCTCCACTCAATTTGAGTGGATGTCCCCTAGTTCTAGTGTTGTGTGACAGGGAAAAGAACTTCTCTCTATCCACTCTCTCCATCCCATGCATAATTTTATACGTCTCAATCATGTTCCCCCTCAGCTGCCTTTTTTCTAGACTGAAGAGCCCCAAATGCTGTAGCCTTTCCTCATAAGTGAGATGCCCCAGCCCACTAATCATTTTGGTCGCTCTCTTCTGCACCTTTTCCAGTTCCACTATATCCTTTTTGAGATGCGGCGACCAGAACTGGACGCAATACTCCAGATACGGCCTTACCATCGATTTGTACAACGGCATAATAATATTGGCCATCTTATTATCAATCCTTTTTTTTAACGATCCCAAGCATGGAATTGGCCTTCTTCACAGCCGCCGCACACTGGGTCGACACTTTCATCTACCTGTCCACCAGTACCCCAAGATCTCTCTCCTGATTCGTCACAGACAGCTCAGAACCCATGAGCATGTATGTGAAGTTTTGATTTCTTGCCCCAATATGCATCACTTTACACTTACTTACATTGAAGCACATCTGCCATTTTGCTGCCCATTCTCCCAGTTTGGAGAGAGCCTTCTGGAGCTCTTCACAATCCCTGCTGGTCTTCACCACCCGGAAAAGTTTAGTATCATCCGCAAACTTGGCCACCTCGCTGCTTATCCCCAAGTCCAGGTCATTTATGAACAAGTTAAAAACACCGGTCCCAAGACCGATCCTTGGGGCACACCGCTTTTCACCTCTCACCATTGTGAAAATTGCCCATTGACTCCCACTCGCTGTTTCCTGGTCTTCAACCAGTTCCTAATCCACAAGAGGACCTGCCCTCTTATTCCCTGACTGTGCAGTTTTCTCAGGAGCCTTTCATGAGGGACCGTGTCAAACGCCTTCTGAAAATCCAAATATATAATATCCACAGGTTCTCCCACATCCACATGCCTGTTGACCTTTTCAAAGAATTCTAAAAGGTTTGTGAGGCAAGACTTACCCTTGCAGAAGCCATGCTGACTCTCCCTCAGCAAAGCTTGTTCTTCTATATGTTTTAAGATTTTATCCTTGATGAGGCTTTCCACCATCTTCCCTGGAACAGATGTTAGGCTGACTGGCCTGTAGTTTCCCGGGTCCCCCCTCTTTCCTTTTTTAAAGATTGGCATGACATTAGCTATCCTCCAATCCTCTGGCACAGTGGCTGTTTTAAGGGACAAGTTGCATATTTTTGTCAAGATATCAGCAACTTCATTCTTGAGTTCCTTCAGAACTCTTGGGTGAATGCCATCTGGGCCCGGTGACTTATTGATCTTTAATTTGTCAATTAAGTCTAAGATGTCTTCTCTTTTAACCTCTATTTCACTTAATTCTTTAGTCAGGAGTGGCCGTTCGGGCAGCGGTATCTGCCCAAGGTCTTCTTTCATGAAGACAGATGCAAATAACTCATTTAATTTCTCTGCAATCTCCAAGTCCTCTTTTATCACCCCTTTCCCTCCCTCACCATCCAGTGGGCCAACCGCTTCTCTGGCAGGTTTCCTGCTTCTAATATATTTGAAGAAGCTTTTATTATTCCCTTTAATGTTTCTGGCCATACGCTCCTCGAAATCTCTCTTGGCCTCCCGTATCATCTTTTTACATTTCTTTTGCCATTGTTTGTGTTCCTGTTTATTTTCCTCATTAGGGAAAGACTTCCATTTGTGAAAAGAAGCTTCCTTGCCCTTTATAGCCTCTTTAACTGTGCTTGTCAGCCATGCCGGTACCCTCCTGGACTTAGTTGAGCCCTTTGTGGGATACACTCCCGCTGAGCCTCTGTTACTATTGTTTTAAACAGCCTCCATGCACTCTGGAGAGATGGGACTCTTTTTACCTTCCCTTTCAGCTTCTTTCTCACTAGTCTCCTCATTTTAGGGAAATACGCCCTTCGGAAGTCAAGGGTTTTCGTATCTGATTTGCTTGGCACTCTCCCCCCGACATGCATGGCGAAACAGATCGCAGCATGGTCACTGTTCCCCAATGGCTCGGTAACATTTACCTCCCTGACCAGGTCCTGAGTACCACACAATATCAAATCCAGAGTCGTCTGTCCTCTGGTCGGCTCTGTGACTAGCTGCTCTAATGCACAGTCATTTAGCATATCCAAAAATCCAGTCTCTTTTTCATGACCAGAGCTTGAATTGACCCAGTCAATATGAGGATAATTGAAATCCCCCATGATCACTACCCTGTCTCTCACTGACATCTCTCTGATTTGTTTCCTCATCTCAAGGTCCCCTTCAGGTTTTTGATCTGGAGTACGATAACATACCCCCACTATTACATCGCTCCTTGAGCCTGGTATCGTAACCCACAGTGATTCTATGGTAGAGTTGGACCCCCCTTCAATCTCTGCTGGATTCTACCCCTTCTTTGACATAGATGGCCACCCCACCTCCAACACATCCCTCTCTGTCCTTCCTATACAGTTTGTAGCCTGGGATTGCGGTATCCCACTGGTTCTCCGCATTCCACCAGGTTTCCGTTATGCCCACTATGTCAATGTTTTCCCTCGCCATCAAACATTCCAGTTCTCCCATCTTCGGCCATTCGCATAAAAGCACTTGTATATCAGATTCCCCGAGAAGGGTTGTTTATTTGCTTCTTTTTTCCTGCATCCTCTCATCCTGATGGACTGGCTATCACATCCCATCCCACTTCCTCTCCCAATTTCTACTCTGTTGTAACCTTGCTGTTCCTGAACCTCTCCACCCTCATTCCCTAGAGATGAGGAGTCCCAAACCGGATGCCCCTCAGCTCCTGTCGGCTTTCCCCCAGGGGTCAGGAGGAGGAGAGGTGAACGGTAGGCTAGAGTGTCATACCGGAAAAGAAGAAGAAGTGGAGGAGAGAAGAAGTGGAGGAGAGAAGTGGAGGAGGAGGAGAAGATACTGGTCGGTTAGCATGTTGAGAGACCACCACTCTTCTCTCCTCTGCACTTCCTCTTCCACTCTGTTCCTCTCTTTTCGAATCCAGGGAGAAGGAGAAGAGAGAGGAGCTGGCACGCTTCTGAGCAGCAGCAGCAGCAGCAGCAGCAGCAGACTGTATTTGGGGTCCTGCCTCGGGCACCAGGAGATCTTTTGCTGGCTCTGTAACTGTTGTTGTTGTTGTTCAGTTATTAAATCGTGTCCGACCCTTTGTGATCCCATGAACCATATCCTGCCAGGCCTTCCTATCCTCCACTATCTTCCTGAGTTCGCTCATTTTCATGTTCGTTGCATCGGTGATGCTGTCTAACCATCTCATCCTTTGCCTTCCCCTTCTCCTTTTGCCTTCAATCTTTCCCAGCATCAGAGTCTTCTCCAGAGAGTCCTCTCTTCGCATTAAGTGGCCAAAATATTTGAGTTTCAGCCTTAGTACCTGTCCTTCCAGGGAACAGTCAGGCTTGATTTCATTTAGAATTGACTGATTTGATGTCCTAGCAGTCCAAGGGACTCTCAGGAGTCTTCTCCAGCACCACAGTTCGAAAGCATCTATTCTTCGGCGCTCATCCTTCCTTATGGTCCAACTCTCACAACCATACATTGCTACTGGGAACACCATCGCCCTGACTATACGAACTTGTGACTGAGTGGCAAATCAGGACTTTCCCAGTTCAAATCTCACCTCTGCCATGAACTCACTTGGTGGCCGTGGGGACAGGGCTGTGCTCCCTATCAGAGACAGTCTTCCCCAGCTGTAATATGGGGATAATGGTGCTTATCTGCCTTGCAGTGTAGTTGGACGGATTCCATCAAGATAATATAGCTGAAAAAAAAGAACATGCAGAAAGAACTATACAAAGATATGTATTATCGCTGTATCGCTTGGTTTATGGGTGGGCAACTCCAAGTCCTGGGAGAAGTGGGGCGGGCGATTTTGCCCCTAGGCAAAGCAGTTTCTCTTCCTTTCAACTCTTCCCCTGACCTCCTAGCTTTGTTCCAGAGCTATTTTTGGAAATAAAAGCTTTCATTTCTGCCCCCCCCCATCCCTTCTGACTTGCAAAGTGCCATTTTCGGCCTTCTCTCCACCCAACCAGAAAAACGGTGGCTGAGACTTGGCAGAATTAACCCTCCCGTGCCCTCCATGGAATGCAAAAGCCTCCTGCGCCGATGAACCCCTGGAGAACCTCTGCTTTAAAAAGAGGAAAGTCTGCTCCCAAACCCCAAGAGGAATAGAGAGGGGTTGACCAAGGGGCTTGTGCTTGTGTGTGTGTGTGTGTGTGTGTGTGTGTGTGTGTGTGTGTGTGTGTGTGTGTGTGTGTGTGTGTGACATCATCTTTTGATGCCTTTGTCATCACCCTGACCTGTGGCATTTAAGTGGGTGAAGCTTTTCCCATCACGTTGTCTGCAAAGCTTCCCCTGTGACATTTCTGTTTGCCAGGCTTTTCTTAAGGGCATCGGAGCAAGACCAGTATAAAAAGGATCAGAACATAGCAGCAGAGACAGACATGTAGGAGCCAATCGGCCAGGTAGCAACACCTGATTTGTCCTGGCTCAACATTTTCCAGCTAGTGGTAGTTCACCACAGGGCAGGCGTCACATGATCTCCTCTCCGGTCCTCCGCACTTCCTTTCCCACTCCATTTCTGTCTTCCTTTTCCAATCCAGGGATCAGGAGGAGTGGCCGAGGGAGTGGCTGGCCCACTGCTGGGTGAAGAGGGATGGCATTTGGGGAACACTCTTGGGGGCCAAGATGTCCTCGAGCAGTATTTCCCAAACTTTTTTTTGACCTGCGGCTCCCTTGACCATTGGCGACCATTGGCCGCGGCTCCCCATTACATTATGTTGATGCCTGCTAATTGGCATTGCACTGTTTTCCAAGAGGATTCCGTGGCACTCCGCGACTCCCCTAGCTGGTATCTGCGGCTCCCCTGGCTGGTATCCGCGGCTCCCCTGGGAGCCACATCTCCCAGTTTGGGAACCACAGTCCTAGAGACTCCTTTACCTGGGAGTAAGTCCCATTAAACTCAGTAGGGCTTACTTCCAAGGAGACACACCTAGGCTTGCACTGCTAATTGGGATAAGGTTTCGTTCTGTGGTCCTACGAGAACCAGAGTCCAGACCTTTTAAAGTTGAATCAAAGGGAAACTATTGGCACACACCGTTTCTGCCCCCGCAGATGGGAGACTTGCTAAACTGTTCCGCTGCCCATTTCCTTTCAGTTTGTCCCACTCACTTTGTCCTCCTCTCTGCATCTTTGGCATCTTGCATTCCAGTTTCTAAAGCAAGAATCCACACCACCATTTTCCTACAAGGTCCCACACGATTTCTGACGGTTTCCCCCCCCCCCTCTTTCTCGTTTTAGTTTCTTTTGCCCTTGTTTGCGTTTGTTTTTGGAGGACTTAGCAGCTGGGCCGCGATGCTCATGTCTCTGCCACCAAGAAGGGTGCAAAGGCTGCGGAATCTGACAGGCTTCCCTCAGGCCCAAACCGTGTCCCATCATCAAGGGCACTGTTGCCATTCAGAGGCACAAAGGCAAGACAGCCTCCGCAAGGAAACAATCCCGTCATTCATGGTGATGGGGACGGGGCTGGCCGGCTGGCCAATGCACACTTTAAGGGAAAAAAACTGTGTGGTGCACAGCAGTGCCAAGAATTAGGACTCACCCGGAACCTCTGCATGCAGGCCGGCCCATTCATGAGGCCAACTGAAGCGTTTGCCTCAGGCTGGGATTAGCAGGGGGGTGCCCATCTCTGTCCACCTACTTGCTTCTGTTGCTCCTCCTTCTCCTTCCACTCCCAAGGAAGAAGAGGACAGAGAGGAAGAGGAAAATTATTTATTTATTTATTTTTATTTTTCACATTTTTATACCGCCCATCCTCCAAGGAGCTGAGAGTGGTGTACATATTTCCTCCCCTCCTTTTTGTCCTCACAACAACCCTGTGAGGTAGGTGGGGCTGAGAGATAGTGACTGGCCCAAGGCAGAGGCGTGGAAAGACTGGAGCGAGCAGAGCAGCGGCTCCGGGCAGCACCTCGGCCCCGGGTGGCGCTGCTCTGCTCGCTCCAGTCTTTCCACGGAGCTCGCCGCCCTCCTGGTGACGCGGGCGGACACTCCGAGGCCTTCTCCCCTGGCCTCAGAGCCGGAGAAAGCCCCGGAGCGTCCACCTCGACCGGTGGCCAGGGCTTTCTGAAGGCCGACTGCCGCACCGCGCTGTTTCTTTGTTTTGCACATGCGCAAAAAGTTAAAACGTTCTGCGCATGTGCAAAATAAAGATAAACAGCGCGGCACGGCAGTCGGCCTTCAGAAAGCCCTGGCCACCGGTTGAGGTGGACGCTCCCGGGCTTTCTCCGGCTCCGAGGCCGGGGGAGAAGGCCTCGGAGCGCCGGCGTAAGCCGGGTCGCCCCCCCCACCCCCGGAGCGCCCCCCCCCCTCCGGGAGCGGCGCAGCAGCGAGTGCTCCAGGCAGCACTTGCTGCTGATACGCCTCTGGCCCAAGGTCACTCAGGAAGCTTCGTGGCTGAGCGGGGATTTGAACCTGGATCTTCCAGGTCTAAGTCCGACTCCCAAACCACTACACCATCCTGGTGGTGGAGGAGAGGAAATTGCTGAGCTAAGACATAACCCCTACACCCATTGGCAAAGCCCAGCAGTACAAGATCCCTCTTCCTTCTCCTTTTCCTCTTCTTTTCCTGCCATGTTTCAACCAAGTCTTCTGCACTCGATGTTGTTCTTCCCCGTCCTTCCTTCCAGGCAAATTGAAAGGAGAGGGGAGACTGACTGAGACTGGCATAGCAAGAGCAGGCAGAGGGTAAAAAAAAAAAATGGAGATGGCAGGAGGCACGGCAAGGAAGGAGTGTGTGGAAGGAGTACTGTGGAAGGAGTGCAGCTGAAGAGGTGGGAGAAGGAAGGGGCCCAAAGAAGGTTAGCAGGCATGGCCAGAACAGCCCCTCCAAAGCCCAAGACGACTCCAGTGGGATTTCCCTCACCAAAGCCACATCCTGCCACCATTTTGATTTGAAGCGCTAGGCATCCAAAACAAAATGGCGGCAGGATGTGACTCAACAGAGGACTGGCTGCAGTCCACATCTGGGTCCTGCCCCACCTATTGCAGAAGGAAAGCCAGAGGTTGAGAGTGAGCTGCTTGCTTCATGCCACGGAGCGTGCGCCAACGTCTGTCAGAAATCAGCCCCATTGAGTGGAATGGCACTTACTGTTGGAATTGGCACAACCATGGGCGTCGACAGGGGGAAGCGCGGGGGGCGGGCCGCCGGGGGGTGTCGCGTGCATAGGGGTGATGCGCGACCCCCCACTTACAGTTTAGCGGTGGAGCTGGGCCCACCCGCCCTCCCCTGTGTCCGTTTGGCTCCAAAATGAGCCGAAAACGGACTGGGGAGGGTGCTCTGCTCCTGCGCGTGACGTCACACACGGGGGCGGAGCCTCTCCCTTAAAGGCGACGCGCGCCCCCGCTCTGGGGTGTCGCGCGTCCTAGCGATGCGACTGGGCACAACTCCGGCTGTATCCAGAAGGGGGCAGACTGTGATCCTTGGGGTGTGGTCTAACTGCTTTTTCTGTTTTCCATCCTTTTTTCTTGCTGCTCTTCTTCTCTTGACTGTTGTTGTGATAAGACATGTAGAGACCAAGGCCTGCAGGGCGAGCCAGCTTTAGGGGCTTGCTATCACAAAGTATTAGTGAAACCTCTGAAACTAATCAGAAGATGTATACAGTATATATTGTGACTGGATATATGTGAGTAAACTTATGTTTCGTTAACTTTACCACTGCCTCAGGTTTTTTTTTAATTGCTAGCACTCAGCCTGGGTGAGGGAGGTTCCCTGAAGAAAAAAAGCCTTAGAAGGACTTCCACATCCAATACTTACTCCCAGGTAAGTGTGTATAGGGTTAGAGCCTGAGTGAGGCAAGAGGTCAATTAGTGGAGGCCTGATGTGAATCTGACTCACTGCACCAGCTCACAGGTCCGATGTACGGCCAGTTTCCAAAACAGAGTCGCATCTCGGGTTAACCTCTTTGTCTATTTTCTTATTATTATTCTGTTGCCCAGAGCAACACTTTGGGGGTATCACAAGGAGACAGCCTCTCCAGCATGGGAGAAATATGATTTGTGGTCTCCCGGCATTTATTTTGGGATGCAGAAGTATATCAAGATCATGACTGGCTAGCTGCACCTTTGAGTAAGGAGACGGTTGGCCCTAGGGCGGTGGTTCTCTGGCCTCTCCCACTGCACCCCAACCTTTCTACAGTCACTCCTTCCATCTCCACCACCCTGCCTAGAGACAAGTTATGATGTGTAACTTGGACACGGCCGAGACACCCTGCACGACGCAAGGTTAGATTGCAATTTCCGGACTCATAAAAAGGCAGGTTTCCTCTGGGCCTAGGTTTCCACCAGGTCACACGAGCGAATCCCTCGATGACTGTACGACACGGCTATGAGATTGCTGGCTTGCTTTTCCTTGCTTTTCCTTTTTTTTTAAGCAGCTCCATATGTCAAAGACACATGGAAAAACGAACAGGAGAACTCCCCTGATGAGGGAGCAAAAAGCCACTCGGTTTACAGGGTGCCGAGAGTGATGGGAAGCAAAGAGACCAGTTTAAGGCCATTTTAAACCATTTTAATTGACCTTGCTGCCAATTTCCAGTGCATTGTTTGGAGAGCTGGAAAACAGGCCAAGGGGTAGCTGTTAATAGACTCATGATTTGCTTGCCTTCTGACAGCGGGGCGGTTCCAAACGGGGACCGCTCCTCGAAATGTAGCCTGGGCTTTTTATGCATCCCGTAAAATCGACTGCGTGGCCAACCCCCGCCGAACGATTCTCCTTCCAGGCACGGGAATTTACAAGTCTAGAAGCAGCCCAGAGAGGAGATGGCCGTGCTTGCGGAGGACTGACTCTCTGCTCTGCTGCCCGGATGACTTTTAAAAAAGATGCTGGGGGGTTCGGAACAGGGTCGTATTTTGGAAATCCGACCGTTATGAAGTGTGATTTGAGCCAAACAGCAAGAGTGGTGGTGGGGTTTATTGGGGGAGAGGGGAAGGGGAAGCCTGGCTAGGCAAAAAACAAGAGACTTGTGAACATATGAAGCGGCTTTTATTGAGTCAATGCTGACTGCCAGTGGCTCTCCATAGCTTCGAGCAGAGAAAGGTATGTTATAGTCCTACCTGGAGATGGAAGGACTTGAACCTGGGATCTTACGTGCGAAAAGCAGGGGCACCACCACTGAGCTGCAACCCACATGTACAAAGACTCTGATCTTAACGTTCTCGCAGCAAGGAGCTCAGGGTGACATATCTGGTTCTTTCCCTGCAGAAGCCCTCCCATTTTCTTCAATGAGGTTTACTTTCAGGGCAGGGCCTTTTTCTTTGAAAAAAAAGACCAGGGGGAACGTGCTAGAGATGCATAACATGGGGATGAACGGATCTGTATGGTTGGAGTGGAAGGGGAGAAGTAGCAGCTTCTCCAGAAAGGAGCAGCTCGGATGAAATCCAATTTATAGCGCCTGCTGGCCTGCAGTTCCAGTCAGAGCTCCCAGAGGGCAGGCTTTTCTGTTTTCTGCCATGGCATTGTGGGTTGAAAACACACACACACGCACACATGCACACGCATGCACACACACACACGCACACACACACCAATAAGGAGTGCACCTTCTCTCCAATAAGGAGTGAGAGGAGTGCAACTTCTCAATACTAAAGACCTCATCAATGCGTGGAGATCAGAAGCATCATGTGTCCCTTCCCCCCATTAACAACCCCAGTTTTTCAAGGATCTGAACAGGGCGACAGAGAAAAACAGATCACACAGGAGACGCAGGAATAAATGCCAATATGGCTACGAGAACTAATTCCTAGGATAACAATGCCTCATTCTGTACAAGCAGCGCAAAGATTCTGTCATGGCCCAGGGGTGCAGACCGAACTGTGAAGAGCAAAGCTCCCTGCAGATGTTTACTATTTCTCTCCCAGAGCATGCTGGGAACTAGGGTAGTTCAAGCAGGGACAAAGAGCCTGGAAGGGGCGGATGCCATTCCAGGAACTTCTCCAGGGGACGGGAAGTCAAGGCCCATCAACCAGAAAAACTACCCCCCCCCCCAAAAAAAGGCAGCAATTCAGATAAGGGATGGATGAAACCAGATCAAGGAATGCCGGGGAAAGGAGGAGGAGAAGACTGAATGAAAATGAGCAGAGGGCTTTGGAAATTCACCCATTTTCTTTGGACAAATGGTTGCGGGAACTCCAAATTGTTTCCTGATAACTCTGGTGCATGGTGGGGGTAGCATTTCGAGGTCTGTGTCCCCTGATGACATTTGGGTATGAGAGTGAGAGACCCTGTCATGATATTTCGTTCTGTATTTGTGGGGCTTGCAGCCCACTTTTCTGCATATAAGAACATACATTAGAACATCAGCAGAGCCCTGCTGGATCAGGCCAAAGGCCCATCTAGTCCAGCTTCCTGTCTCTCACAGGGGCCCCATCAGATGCCTCAGGGAGCACTCAAGACAACAAGAGACCTGTACCTGTCGCCACTCCCTTGCATCTGGCATTCAGAGATGGGCTACCTCTAAACCAGGGTTTCTCAACCTTTGGGAGCCTGTGTATCCCCTACGTGAGCCCCCAAAGTCTGCGTACCCTGGACCCCCCCCCCAGCGAAAAGCACGTTTTTCCCGGGCTGCAGCGCGGCCAGGCGGGTTCTCCTTCTCACACCGTAACCCGGAGGGTAAAGCTACAGCCCTTCTGAATTGGCAGGGCTGTAGCTTTACCCTCTGGGTTGCGGCACAAGCGGGAGAACCCGCCCGGCCGTGCCGCAGCCCGGTAAAAACGGGGAAATTGCCGGCGCTAGCTTCCCTTACCTTGAATCCCAGCTGCCTCCAACTTGAAAATCGCGAAAATCTCGCAAGATTCAAGATGGTGGTGGCCAAAATTCGTAAGGGCATATGAGGCATGAGACTGCCTCATGTACCCTTATGAGATTTGGCTGCCGCCATCTTGAATCTCGTGAGATTTTCACGATATTCAAGTTGGAGGCAGCTGGGATTCAAGGTAAGGGAAGCTAGCGCCGGCAATTTCCCCCTTTTTGCGCTCCCTCTTATCAGCTGCTGATCGCAGCAGCTGATAACAGGGACCATCCCACATACCCCCAACCTGCGGTCCGCGTACCCCCAGGGGTACGCGGACCACAGGTTGAGAACCTCTGCTCTAAACCCTGGAGGTTGCATACATTCATCATGGCTTGTAACCTGTGATGAAAGGCATCTAGGCCAGGTGCCATCACCACATCCTGTGCCAAGGAGTTCCACAGATTAACCTGCGGTATCTTGCATTCAGATATGGGCTACCTCGAAAACTCAGAGATAAAAGCCCAAGGAAGTGAAAGACAAAAGCACACAAAGAACAGGAAACAACGTGTTTTAAAAACGTCCCATACAACAGTAAGAGCCTTCTAAAAGCAGCAGGGTGAGAATGGTCTCCCATTAGCTGACCACAGCACGGTGGAGAATGGGTTGAATCTGGGACAGGAATCCCTGCTTCACCTAGACAGCTCGGCCAGTCTTATCTGAACCAACTGTGGGCTACCTCTAAATGCGGGGGGGGGGGGGGGTTGCTGCCAATAAGGTAAAGTTATCCCCTGCTCGAAAGCCAGTCGTGTCCAACTCTAGGGTGTGGTGCGCATCTCTAGGCTGACCAGATTTTTCAGGTTCTAAACCGGGAGCCCCCCAAGATTGATTGATTGATGAAAAGAAAATATTTTTTTCTGGGCGCGGGTGGTCAAATTTATTTATTTATTTATTTATTTTTAATGAATGAATGAATGAATGAACTTACCCACTGTGCACAAGCTGGACAGGTGAATTGTAGGGTGGCTCCATTTCAACCCCATTTTTTTCAGTATGCAACAAGGCACATCTGGAACAGCAGCAGGCAGGCTCAGAAATATGCCGCTGTGCAGATTGGGTCCCAGACCATGGTTGCAGCTTGCAAATATTGCACGAGAAGGCATCGGGCCGATTGCGGGGATGAATGGGGCTGCCAAAGGAGAGGAAAGAGGGGCTCGGCGGAGGGGAGAGGGAGGGTGATAGAAAGGTCCTGCACAAGCACGATGGAGAAAACCTGAGATCAAAGGCAGAAATTCATCAGAGATAACAGAATTATTTATTTTTCCTGCTACTAGTGAGTCTTTTCTCCCTCTCGGAGGCCCCCCAGTCCCTACATGCTCCTGCGTCTCCAGACAGTCTCTGCTTTTTGGCGTTTCCCATCCTCGGAATGACAAGTCCGTTCCATCACACCGTGGAGCTGGGCCCTGAAACACTTTTTGATCTCCGTCTGAAGCAGTGTTTATCTGGACGATGCACGAGATGTACGTCTGACCCATGGAGCCGGGGTCTCGATTAATACCTGTTGGCTGGGGGGCCGAGAGGGGAAGGGGGTATCCAGCAATGCCCGCACAGCTTTTGCAGCTCTTTGCAACGATTTGTCATGTCAAAGGCAAGCAGCAGTGTCCCAATTTTGGGTGAGAAACTGCATAGAGAAATGTGCGCCGTGTGTGTGTGTGGGAGTGCGCATGCTCCCACATGCTATTGTGGGAGCATGGGATGCCCTACGACCGCCACATCCTCTTCTTTCTGCTAGAAAGCTAATGGGATAAAGCAGGAAGAGGAAAGAGGAAATGTGTGGGGAGAAAGAGCAGCAGCCTAGAGTGTCTTGAGACCTTGCCACCCACCTGCAACCTCCACTCACTGGCAGCTCACCTACCTGGGTAGCCCATTGCCAGTCACCCCTTCCCCCCACAGCACTCCCCATGGCAGAGGCTGGAGGAGAGCAGAATCGGAAATGGAGAGAGGAGAGGAGAGTGGCAGGGGCAGCAGCCCAGAGCATGTTCCAGGAGATGTTCTAGGCCTCTGCAACTCTACTCTCCTCATTTCCTTTTCTGCTTCCCAGCCTCTGCTATAGGAAGTGCTGCAGGAGGAGGACGTGTGGCAATGGTATGAGCCTTTGCTGCCACTTGAAGATAGAAGGATGAATGTGTGACAAACCACGATAGTGACTAACAGAGGGTGGTGATGATGCTCCTCCTCCTCCTCCTCTCCATCTTCAGAGGTTAGGCAGGTGAAAACTGGGGACCACCAGGGCCCTCCGTGTGGTTAGGATTGCGCTGTAAGTCTAATTTTCCCTTGTGTAGCTACAGTATCTCCCCACCACTCTCCTCCACTCAGCACCGTTGCTGGGGGTTCTGGGGCAAGACCCAGCTTCAGCCCTCCCCCCCATAGCACCCCCCTCCATTGCTGGTGCAGTGGGTGCTCCCATCGTACTGGTACTGAGGGTTCAGGGGACGATATGGTCAGGTGGACCCTTGAATGGACATGGTCCAACCTGGAGGGTCTTTGATGCTAACTCTTTCTCCGCCACTCTCCTCCACTTCCTCTTCTGGAAGGAAGACTATAGCAGTTCTGTTGTTGTACTTTGACCTGGAGGATCCAGGTTCAAATCCCTCAAGACCAGCTTCGCATCCACACCAAAGGGGGTCTGTGAGTGATAGCACAAAATAAAGAAGCTATACATATATTTGAGAGCCAGGATGGTGTGGTAGTTCGAGTGTTGGACTGGAAGAGACCTGGAAGAGCTAGGTTCAAATCCCCACTCAGCCATGAAGCTTCCTGGGTGACCTCGGGCCAGTCATGATCTCTCAGCCTGACCTACCTCACAGGGTTGTTGTGAGGACAAAAAAGAGGGAAGGAACCATGCACACCACCCTGAGCTCCTTGGAGGAAGGGGGTTATAAAAATGTAAAAAAACAAATAAAGAAGGGGGAGGGAAAGTGGGAAAAAGTGGGCAGGGCAGGATTGGCATTTGATGTCTTGGGGGAGCCTTGGACCAGCGCTTGCCCATTTTCCTCCATTTTTACAGGTATAGTGGAAGCTGCGAGATATGGAAAGCATGACAATAACCCCTGCCTCTCTCTCCCTCCCTCTCTCTCTCTCTCTCTCTCTCTCCCCTCTTCCATCCCCTGACCCCCTTGCAAGTGCTGGTGGAGCGGGTGAGTCACGACTTTGAAATCCATGCAGGATACCAGCTGAAACCAGAGGCTTTGCGCCATCAACTTGACAGATGGCGCTCAGGCTGCCCTGCGAGGTACAGACTCATCCATATTCCGAGTTAAAAGAAATATTGCCGTTTTAAAGGGGAGAGAAACATATTTAAAAGATAAAGGCAAAGCCAGGGTTTGCTGGTCATTAATTATGGGAATAAAAATCGAGGGGGAGGGCTTGACTTTGAAGACGGGGTAAAGCCCCCTAATCTTCAAAGAGATAAGGGCAGGGCAGGCTCTGCTCAGGGAAAAACCGTTCCACCAGGGGGCAGTCAAGGCTCCGGAGATGGTTTAGGCTGGGCTTTGCATAGGTTCGCCCTGCAGCCATTGCAGAAGGAGCCTAAACTGAGAAGCTGAATTGAGCTCAGCTGCTAAAAAATGAGAGAGGGGGATAAGACGAGCCACGAACCTCAAGGAAGGGATCACATGATGTGTGGTTCGACAGCTCTCCCTCCTGCAGCCAGTCTGTGCCATTGGTCTTCGTCTTCTTCTGCCTCCTCTTAGAAACAGAAGGATTTTCTGGGATTACCAGATATTTGAGCCTGCTGTGTAGCCCAGGGGTTCTCAACCCCTTCCCGACCGAGTACTTCCTCTTGCACCACTCTCCTGCTGCGTACCACCGGAAGTGACTGGCGTTGACATCATCACCAGTTACTTCCGGGTTTTCAGGTTTTCGGAGGCCAGAAAACGCAGGTCAGAGATTCTGGGGACGGGCGGGAGGGTCCTTCTCAGTGTTCCCGAGAGGCTCGGCCAAAGGCAGGAGCCTCTCGGGAGCAAAAACACGCTGCCGAAAGTGCCGTATCAGAGTGAGGTTCTGGTGGTCCAGCGGTCTGAGTAGCACCAGCAGTCGGATGAAGTACCAGTGGTGGTACTAGTACCACTGATTCAGAGCCCCTGGTGTAGCCCATAACATGGGTTTTGCTCAATCCAGCTACCGACCTGGAGATTGGAGTTTGGACCGTCTTGATCATTGCGAAGAGGCAACTGACGGGCTTCCGAAAAGTGTTCAGTGTGTCCCTTCATGCCTGGACATCTCTCCGTAGCCTTAGGGAGCGCCTCTGCCTCCAACAATTGGGGAGGAGAGGGGGGTAAAAGAAACCAGCCAATGGGAGACAGAGAGAATCGGAGAGATCGGCAGGAATTCCAAGGGAATGAGCACAAATGGTCAAGCTTTTGTGATGTGCTTAGAAAGGTCCCACACTCCCACCCATTCTGCTTCCATCCACCTCCCCTTCTCCCTGCCTTGAACCCCCTAAAACCTACCTTGGGACAGGAAGAAGGGAAGGCAGATGCGGTGGATAGCAACGGAGGCCTTCGCCTTACTTCGAAAGCCATGCAAGACGTCCTTTTCTCCTCTGGGACTGGCGGGGCATGTGGCCCCGATCCCAGATCCAGCAGGGAAACCACACTTCACTGGATGCCTGCAGGGCCTGATGTCATCAATGTCTCATCTGCCTTCCCTGTCCCAAGGTCACGTTTAGGGGCCTTGGGACAGGGGGCAGAGGAGGAGGAGGGTGGCTTTCAGGTTAGGCAGGGCTTGATTGTTTTGATTCTGCTCACCAGAGTTTGGTATTCCAAGCAGCCCCATCGAAAAGCTCACCATGTCTCTAGAAATCTGCTCCCCAGTTCCCTGGAGGGGCGCTGCACTGGAGACACTGAGCACGTCTTGCCATCCTCTTCCCCCACCCCCACTGGCCAGACTGGTGTTCATAGTTAATCATGAAGTTCAACACCAGATTTTCTCTTCAGCCCCAGAGCTAACATAAACACCCAGCTCCTCAGTCATGACTCTAATTCCATCATGAAACATGCCAATGTTTTCTCCGATGTCTGCATTTTTGCTTGATTTACAGTCTTTTCAGTGGACACCAGTGGGGTGTTTAAGTCTTTGGTTCCAAGTCTCGAGTCGAGTCAATTAAAAAAAAATCTTGGTTTTTCCTTTGGGCATTTCCTCCTCTCATTCCTCCCCAGAGGCCAATAAGGTTCCAGCTGAGCTGCTCCTAGGTCCCACCATCTAGGATCAAGCTATGGGGGGAAGAGGAGAGCACCACTGCTGCAACTGCTGATCCACAGCGCCCGTGCCCAGTAAGCTACACAGAGCATGGAATGAGCCAGGGACGAAGGTGGGTGAGCCCAGGGTGGGGGTGAGCTTGGGGGTTGTAAGCATTGTGAGTGTTCCAAGAAGTTCAGAACCTGCAGACTGCAGGCAGGAAACCCCAGGACAAGAGGAGGTGCTGTGGGTTCATCCAGCCATAGTCAGAGTGGATGGTCAGTTTGGAGTTTCAGGACCTCGGACAGATCCAAGGAAGCCACTTGCTCCAATGTGTTTGGGAGCCCAGCTGAGCCTTGAAGTTGTTCCTGGCTTTGGCCACCCCTCTTAAAGTCCACTTTCTTGCTGGAAAGCAAAGGATCAGCCCTCTGGCCTGGAATCTAGTACTGTATTTCATTGCTCCTCTAATGGCTCTCGCCAAGTACATAGTGAATGGTCTCTCTGAAGCATGAGGCTCTCAGGGCCCTCAATGGGATCTGACTCTGTGGCTGCAAGTCCTGAGCTCATCTTGAGCTCAAGGTGTTCATAGTTCAGGGGTTCAGTCTCAGAGCCTGTGTCTCCACAATCTGAGCCCCTAGTCTTCCTGTCCCAGCTGCCCCTCGCCCTCCATGTCAGTAGCCATGTTAGAACTGAGGACCTGACACCGACAGAGCTGTAATAAGAAGACCTATTCACTTCCCCTCAACTACTAATGACAGCCTAGACCGGAGGTCTTCAATGGGGGGGGGGGGGGTTGAGACCCAGACGTGAGTTATGAGTTACCCAACCAAATCGCAGGTTGGCTGGGGAAGTGGTGTCACCCGCCATTTTGTTTCGAGGCTCAGGCTTGCATAATTTGGACAGTAGCCAGAGCTTGGCGGCCCTAGATCAGGTCAATCCCACTGAAGATGTTCACTTTGGGGAGTGTGATCTCGGTCTCTCATCCCTCCACCCACCACCCCCTGCCTCCGCACTCTCTTCCCTGCCTCCCCTCCTGTTTCTGTCCAACCACCTTTCAAAATGGAGCGCACACTGTTGCCAAGCCGCCCTCTGCCCCTCCTCTCCATCCCATTGGGTTAGAAGAAGGAGAGAAGTGGAAGAATGGCAGAAGAGCAGTGAGTGCTGATTGGATAGCAGGAAAAGCAGTTCACTCACCGACACTTCTGACTCGCTGGGCTCTTGAAGGTGGGTCCCATGTTGCAGGTTCGTGATTGAGGTGGGGTCCCAGCTCTTGACAAGTTGAAGACCACCAGGCAAGACTCTTCTAAGCTACCAGAAGGCATGTTTCTGTGTTGCTCATTCTTCCCATGATGACTTCTCCAACGTAAAGGACCTGTATCCAATGTTGTCCTGATCCGGCAATCTTGTCCAGTGAGGATCCCTGTCCTCTTTCCCCACTCCAAATCCACTTGCAGAAAAACAACAACAACCCACCTTGTCTATCTGAGTGACCCAGGAATGGGCATAGTTGGTGCAGCAGCTTCAATTGGGGTTGCCAACCCTCTAAGGTTGTTCTGGAGTCTCCAGAAAACTGTACCCATCTCCAGGTGGCTCCAGAAAGAAATTCTGGAGATCGGAACAGGGCCTTTTTGTCTTAATGGCATTAGTTTATGCTGTGAAAAAAAAAATCTAGGAATAGCTTCAGTTTGAGCAGGCAACTCTATCTGAAGTTGAGCACTCTTGGCCACAGGTAACACATGATTATCCAGAAGCAGTCAGGTCTAGGAGCACGCAAAGCTGCAGACTTGATCCTTCAAAGGGAACACAAATCCCAGACTAGCCTAAACTCCACCACCAGATCAGTAGATCTCCTAACCAACAGCACCTCTCTCTCTCTCTCTCTCTCTCTCTCTCTCTCTCTCTCTCTCTCTCTCTCTCTCATATCTGGATTTATAGCTGTTACATCTGGGCCTCCCGCTACTGTCAGGTTCCCTCGGCAGCAGAAAGTAAATCTCAACAAATGAAATCCACTGGAAAAGATATCACAGGCATCTCCAGGCAAACGGTTTTGGAAGCAGAGCTGGAGAAGAAGAAGGGGAGTCTGAGACAGGGCGGAGGAGGGCAGCAGACTGACAGAGTGATTTAGAGCCCCACCGAAAAGGAAACACGAGCCCTTGGATTCTGCATCATCGACCAGGGCCCCCGTAGGTTGTATTTTCACAAGTGAGGGTGGACGGTAAAAAACGGCTGAATCCCCCACCGAGATGTCTACACTTTTGCACACAGGCTGAAGAAGGGACCAGCTGGTTTGTTTTGCAGACGAGAGTTGACATAACATGACTAGACCCTCCTTGTTCTCTCGAGGGTGGGGTGCGGGGCCCAGAACCGTCAGCTTGTCTACATTTGCAGCTCACAACAGTGCAATTTTGGTGTGTAGCTTTGAAGGAAGTGCTTTTGTGTCGGAAGGACCCCCTTCTTCCCCAGAACTCTGCTAGGGCATATGATCTGCAATGCAGACGTTAATTGTGCATTTGTGTTAGATGCACTTGTCCTACGTCCTGGAGAGGGGAGATATTCCGGGGGCAGCATGGACCAGATCCTGACTGTCGGATGTCAAGATGAGCTGCTGCACTTCAAAACGGACCTGCACAGCGCTGGCACAGCCGGCCCATCCATGATGCAAATGACGACCTTTGCATCTGGCGGCAGATTGATGGCAAGCAGTGGGATGCCCACCATGTCCTTCCGGTCCACCACCGCTAACAGAGCCAGCCTCCTTACCTGTCGCTTCCTCCACGCTGGGGCTGCAATCCCAGCGCTCTCCGCCTAATCGCCTCTGCATCATTTTCGTGGCTTGTCAGGTTTTCGTGGAAATGTTTTATTGTTGCATTTTTTGTTTTTACAGTTTCATTCTATTTCATGTGAGCCGCTTTGAGCACCGGAAAAGCGAGCTAGAAATCTTGTAAATTAAAATAATACGAATAGATTTCTTGCTTTGTTTAATGAGACCACGCAGAGGAAGGAGCAAGGTGAGAAGGGGGGGGGAATGCCACCACGCTCTCAGGATCGGAACCCAGCGATCTTGCGCCTTCTTCCAGGTGGGCTCTTCGAACAAATTCAAGGTGCTAGTATTGATCTTTAAAGCCCTCCATGGTGGGAGATCAGGCTTTCTGAGGGACCATCTTCTCCCATATACTCCAGCCCTCTTAGGTCATCCGAGGGGGCTCTCCTGCAAGGACTACCTCTGACTCGTTAGGAGATGACAGTGTAAGGGTGAACCTTCTCTATAGTGGTGCCACAATTATAGAACTCCTTTCTAAGGGATTTATGGACGATCTCTTCCCTTACAGCTTTTTGACAAGGGCTCAAAGCATCCTTATTTTCTCATGCATTGGGATGATGGCTTTGGTGGTTGGCCTTCTGTGCCTACATAGGACGTATTATTTGCTGCATTCTGGCCTTTCCACGGATGCTTTTTTTACTCTGAGTTTTACGGCTTGTTGGACTGAATGGCTGAGTGCCGACCCCAAATAAACTGTGGGGTTTTTTTAATTTCTTGTATGTTTTTATTGTATGCATTCACTGTTTTATGTCAGTTTCATGAAAAACTTTGTAAGCCGCCTTGGGCATTTGCCTCGGCAAGGGAAAGACGGGGTATAAGTTTTTGAAAGAAATAAACGGCAGCTTAATTATCTCATCAGTTTTCACTGGTAAATATTTACCTGGAATTGTTCAAGCAGTTCTATATCACCATGGTAGATCTCAGGTTCTGCAGGGCAGGCAGATTTACTTTATCAAGTCCTCGTGTGTGTGTGTGTGTGTGTGTGTGTGTGTGTGTGTGTGTGTGTGTGTGTGTGTGTGTGTGTGTGTGTGTGTCCATTTTTTAAACTAACACACACACACACACACACACACACACACACACACACACACACAGAGGGAATCATATGCTTAACTGATCTGCTTACAAATTAAACAAGGAGAGCATCGGCCTCCCTTAATGAGAAGCGACAGTGGCTCCAACTTCTCGGAAGGGAATTAGCAAAGGAAGGGTCACCATGGGGCCTGTCTCTCCAGAGTCTTATCCATGGGCCCTCTGTCCATGGGGCTAAAGGCCACTTACCTACTGTGAAACATACACTTCACAGCTGAGCCACCGTCCCTTTCGTCTCTTTCAGCGAGAGACTGGAAACGGCAAACGGGACGTTAAGAAACAACACACCAAAAACATGAGCGCCCATCTTCTCTAGGCACCAAGGCCCTGTTTTCTGGTGGGGACCTGTGTGCCAAAGCATGGTGCTGGAAGGGAATTAGTGAGCCACCTGGGCCAGTGGTCTTCAAATTGTCAAGAGCCATCTCAGATTCTGACTTGTAATTATGGGCCCTACGTTCCAGAACTAGCAGGCGAGAGGAGTGAGTGAGTGACTGAGTGAGCCACTTCCATCCCTTCCTCTTTTTTGTTTAGCAGCTCATTGGCAGCTTACCAGCATGCACTGCAACTGTTTGATCTGTCCCTTCTGTCCTTCCAGGCCAGGTGAATGAAGAGGAGGAGCAGAGAGTGTGGCACAGCAACAGTATGTGCTCAATTTTGAAAACTGGGGTGGGGGGGAGTAGAAGTGAGATGAAGCACAGAGCCAAGGGAGTGATGCACCAGAGATTAGTTGGCAGATGAATGAAAGACTGAAGGGGCCTGCTGAAGATTGGGGCAGGGGGAACTTGGCCAATGCAACCCCTCTGACATTTCCAGCAGGATGTATCTCATCTAAGACCCCACCCCCACTCCTAGCCCTGGCTGCTTTTCAAACTGTGCAGGCCTGACCCTTCAGAACCTGGCAAAGTTACTGCCTGTCATTTTCAAAGGTAGGGCTCTTTTGAGTCATGGGGATTCCTATTGCGGAACGTTTGCCTTTTTTGTCGTCTCCGTACTCTCGCCCCCAAGCCCTTTTTCCAAAGCACTGGGCAGAGAGGGACAACATGCAGTTCGAATTGAAGTCAGAATGTGCTCAAGGTTATTCTGGAGATGGCAAACGTCCGTCCTAAGGGATACTGGAGATTGACAGCCAAGTGGCACCCTGGTTCTGCCCCCCTCCCCCCCTTGTCTCTAGCATGAAAGCTACGGAAGCGCATATATCCCTGGGTGAGTGAGCTCCATTGCACTCTAGCTGTGAAGCCAGACAATGGAAAGGTGCTGCCTTCGAGAGAAAGCATTTCCATAAGCCTAACCTTAAGACATTTTCCTGGAAAAAAAAAAGAACAACAGAACAATAACCAAAACACACACAAAAAAACCCCACACACAACGGAGAGGAAAGGAAGGAAGAAAGTGACCCCATGTCCTCCCTTCTAATTGATTTCCTGAGGCCGACTCCTGTTTTACCATTTGCCGTTTTATTGCATGTACCTGCTCTTGTGCGTTGGAGTGTTTCAGCTCCCTCAGGGCTCTGCTCCTTCCCCCTTCCAGACTTCAGCTGGGATGGGGGACGTCTTTGCTTCCATTCCCGTTGTCAACAGCACCTGCCTCTGATGGAGGTGATTCGCAATAGAGCAGGCAATCAGACGCACTTCATGAATACTGCATTCTCCCTGGTTAGCGAGCGGCTACACACAGCTATGACTTGGTCAGAAGGAGGCTAGGCAGTCCAGACATTTTGGCCTCAAGAGTTCAGAAAGAGCGGGCTGCACTTTCAGAGGTGATCTTCCTGTTCTTTGAAGAAGCTCCATCGGAGAACGTCAGCTGGATGGATGGAGCTTCTTCAAGGAACAGGAAGATCACCTCTGAAAGTGTAGCCCGCTCTTTCTGAACTCTTGAGGCCAAAATGTCTGGACTGCCTAGCCTCCTTCCAACCAGGTCAGTGCTGTGTGTATTAAGGTATGGAGAAATGGAGATTTGCACGTGCCCTCTGGGGACATCTGACGTTCTCCATTTGCATGTGCCCTCTGAGGATGGAGATTTCTATTTATAAGCAAGGTTACCAGGCTGGGGGCATCAAAAACTCTGAGGTTTTGGAGGTGCGGCCTGGTGATGTCACAAGCTGGGGCCCGGTGATGTCACAAGACTGCTGACCCTTCAAAAATGGAGACAAATCTATGTAGAGCTCAGTGGTATGCCACCGTCCCCATTATGAAATGGCCCATCTCCTGAAATCAACAGAGAGACCCATCCTTGCGGTGTCCACTGCCGCCGGAAACTCAACGGGCTGTGACTCAAAACAGGGCCTTCTACACGGTGGCACGGCTTTCAAAAGGAAAAAGGGCAATGGGACAGAAGAGGAAGTGCAGAGGAGAACTGCTTCTTGAATTCCACCCCCTTCTTTCTTTTCCTGGTCGAAACAAGATGCTTCCCTGGAGATGGTTTAACAATCACAAGAGAGGGGCGATCGTTTTTTCAATGTCATCACATGTGATGTCCTTGTCTGTTGTTCATTTGTGTGATGCAAGCATTACATGGCATTGCTGTTATTTAGAGAGGGGCAATTTTGAATCCAGGGAGTGGGAGGACGAGAAGCAATGGGGGTGGTGGTGGCTGGTGTGCCATGGGGTAAGCAGCTGGCATCTGGGAGGTCTTGGGATGGTCCTACATCATCCCTTCATCATATCATGCCAAGTGGCATGGAGAAAAGGATGAGACACCTATTCCCCAGCACTTCTGTCTCTGTCTGTCTGTCTGTCTGTCTGTCTGTCTGTCTGTCTGTCTCTCTCTCTCACACACACACACACACACACAAGCATTTAAGACCCTGAAACTTCTGTCTGCAGAGGGACTTCCATCCAGAAAGGAGCCTGTCACTTGCACTGTGTATCTATGACCACTAGGGGTTCCCCTGCCTACACTAAACTGCAGCGAAATGCTCAGGAATACGGCCAGGTGACCACCGGTTGAGACAGGCTGGCCCTTGACCCTCTGTTCTTTAGCTCTCCCTGCTTTCCCAGTTGTGGCCAGCCCCCACAGCGGCCCTGTGATGGTGAGCAGCCCAGATAATGCTCCGAAGAAGAGACAAGGTGCTGAAGCTAAGCAGAACAGGCTGTGAAAAGCTGTTTGGTTGGGAGATGGAGCCCAGAGACCATGGAGGGGGGCTTGGGTTTGACTATAATGAATGGATTCACCTAGTTCAGGATTTGGAATGTCTCCACAGGACGTTATATGGACCACACTGCTCCACGTATCACCAAGTGGACCGCACCCACTTACATGGAACACACTTCCCCATGGACCTGAGGTCTATAATTTAGTAATGAAATGCATGTCTGGCATTCAGACGTTCCAGGTTCAAATCCTTGACATCTTCATTAAACTCTGGTTCAATGCTAGTGTCAAGTTGCCGGGGGCCATGGGAAAATGCCCTGCACTGGACTCCCAAGGCACCCCTATCTACTCCCTCACCATGCACTGGATGCTGCCACTGCCACCAGTACTAAGGTATCAGGGACCAGCTCAAATGGGTCAGTCCTCCAATGGTTGTGGGTCCTCAACCAATGGCCATCTTGACCATACAAGGCAGTTTAATATAGGGTTTGTATCCTGGAGCACAGAAGAACCCATCAAGGGTGAGAGAGAAGATCTGAGAGACTGGGATGTGTCATAATGAGGCAATATGCAAGGGGCCATGGGTGACTTTGAGAATTCAGGTGAGGACTGAGTGGTTTTCCACATCAAGTGTTGATGACCTAGTCTTTAGGGTTGACCCAAGATTTCATGGTGCTGGAAGCGGCATACCAAATGCCACATCCACACCTCCTCCTCCTGTTGCCTGGAGTCCAGAAGGAGGAGGGGAAAGGGAAGGAAGAGAACGTGTGGTGGGTTGGAGAAGATCTGAGTTATGCTCCTCTGCACCTGTGCCTTCCAGAGAGCAGATCCCAGCGTGTTTTCAAGAGATGCCCAAGGAACGTGCAATGAAGCTGTTGCCGAGCGGAGCAGGGGAAGGAGGGCTGCTACCCACAGGTAAAGGTAAAGGTGACCCCTGACAGTTAAGCCCAGTCGTGTCCGACTCCAGGGTGTGGTGCTCATCCCCATTTCAAAGCCGAAGAGCCAGCGTTGTCCGAAGACGCCTCCGTGGTCATGTGGCCGGCATGACTCTCCTTGCCGCAGCGCGTAGCATGCAGCTGGAACACGGTGCGCTGTTTACCTTCCCGCAAGCGGTACCTATTTATCTACTCGCATTGACATGCTTTGTAACTGCTAGGTTGGCAGGAGCTGGCCAAGCAACGAGAGCTCACCCCGTCGCGGATTCGAACTGCCGACCTTTCGATCGACAGCTCATAGTTCAGAGGTCTAACCCACTGTGCCACCCGCTGGCCTCTGCTACCCACAGAGCTCTGCCTTTTTCTTGGGGTTGGTCATCAGTGAGGAGGCCTGTGGTGTTGCACAGTGTGTGTGCTGCAAATTGATCAGCTGAGTAAATATCAGTCTCTGAGTGGCAGGAGATACCCGAGGGCCACGATAAGATGTTTCAAGTGGCATTTTGCTGTAAACATTCCCACTGGGGCTGTTAGATTAGCCTGCTGGGAAAAATGCCTCCCTGTGTGCCAAGACAGAGACAGGGATGGAGGGGGGGGAGGAGGGGGGGCTGTGGAGCTGTTGAAAAGTGAGGGGAGGAGCAGCTGGGGCCAGAGGTGTCTGATGAACGGCTTGGCTGACAGACTGCTTTGCTCACAGGACTTGCAGCTCTGCAGTGTATAAATACCACACACACATGCATGTGCAGGCGTGTGCGCGTGCGCGCGCGCACACACACACACACACACACACACACACACACACACACACACATGTTGAGAAGGTACTGACTATCCCAAGCTTCCTTTAAAAGAGGAATATCTGTTATCTGAGCATCTTGATTTGGGTTCTAACCTCTCTCCCACCTGCAAGTTTTGGGTACGTTTTCTGAACTGATATCTCTGTTTCCATCCGTGCATTTCAAGCCAGCATGTTTGAAGGTTCTCAGGCGGTACCCAGGGCCAGCCCAAGACCTCCTGACACCTGAGGTGGCATGCCAGATGCTGCCCTTCCTTACCCAAAGATGTGCCAGCCTCTGCTCCTCCCACTCTCCAGTGCTCCAGCTCAGCAGCACTCCCCTCCTCTCCACATTTCCTTTTCCTTTCTGGCCCCCTCTTCCTTTTCCAATCCAGGGAGTGGAAGGAGAAGGCGGAGCAGTGGAGGCAAGTTGGTGGACAGAGAAGAGTGCCCACCCCAATCTTCTACCTGAGGCAATAGTTTCAGTTGGCCTCATGGATGGGCCGGCCTTGGTAGTACCCCATTCATGGCTTCCATGACTCATTTCATGGGTCAATGGATGCGGTTGATTCAGGCAGCAGATTGAGGGGGGGTTGCTTGCTGCCCACCTCCATATGCCCATTCACTTGCCTCTGCCTGCTTCCACTGCTCTTCCTCCTACTCTCTTGATTCAAAAAGGAAGAGGAGAACAGAGCATCAAGGAAGTATGGAAGATAGAAGAGTGGTGGGCTAGAGCCTCCAATGCTCTAAACATTCAGTGTCACTCCATCGCTCCATGACACCAACTCGAAATCAAAGGGTCGGATTTGACAAAGTGCTGGTTTTGACCTTTAAAGCCCTATACGGCCTGGGGCCAGGATATCTGAGAGACCGCCTACTTCCATATATTCCGGCTCGTCTCCTTAGGTAATCAGAGAAGGCCCTTTTGCGGGTACCATCGCCCAGGGGAGGTGCAAGGGGCGGCGGCCAGAAATAGGGCCTTCTCAGTAGTGGCACCAGTCGCGTCGACGCGCGTCACCCCAGAGCGGGGGCGCGCGTCGCCCTTAAGGGGGAGGCTCCACCCCCGCGTGTGACGTCACGCGCAGGAGCAGAGCGCCCTCCCCGCTCCGTTTTCGGCTCATTTTGGAGCCAAACGGACACAGGGGAGGGCGGGCGGGCCCACCTCCAGCTCTAAACTGTAAGTGGGGGGTGATCGCGCGTCACCCCTATACGCGCGACGCCCCCCGGCGGCCCGCCCCCCCGCTTCCCCCCGTTGACGCCAGTGAGTGGCACCAACCCTATGGAATTCCCTCCCTCTTGATTTACGTACTGCTCCCTCCCTGGAGACCTTCCGGCGAGGCCTGAAAACTTTCCTGTTTAAGGAAGCCTTCTGAGTCCTTGCCTTTTTTAACATCCTGCTGGCACAGGTGGAGTGCTGCTGCTTTTTTATGCTCCTGTTTTAATTGTAATTTGATGTGTTTTTATTAATTTTAGATGATGTTTTTACTAGCTTTTGTGGATTGTTTTTATTATTTTAAATGTGATTATTTTTTGTATTATGTATCCCATGTTGTAAGCCGCCTTGGGCCCCCCCTTTGGGGAGAAAGGCGGGGTAAAAATAAACAAATAAATAAACATTGAGATAGGCTTACCAGATCTCCAACCGGGACAGAGTGCTAGACCTTTAGGAGAAGGAATGTGGGCAGGTGTCGCTTGTTAAACCTTAGAGCACAATCCTAGGCATGTCTATTCAGAAGCAAGCCCCATGGATGCCTAGGATTGTGCTCTAAGGTTTAACAAGCTACTCCTGCCCACATTCCTTCTCCTAAAGGTCTAGCACTCTGTCCCAGTTGGAGATCTGGTAAGTCTACATTGAGACTCTTGAGACCGGCGTTTGCAGTTCTGTTTATTTGGAGATGCGGTACTGAGAGTGTGTAATGGGGCTGCAGAAGCAAGCACACAGTGGACAGCCCCAAATTCACAACAGCCTCCGTTCCAAAGCCACAGCCTCTCCACTTTCGCATAGCCATGCCCACGCTGCTTTTCTCTCTCAGGCCAAGTTCACACAAACTCCTTCCTTTTTCCATTCTTTGGTTTCACACTTTGTACAGCTCAGCGGCCCAGACTCTTCCCAGCAGACAGGGATGAAACGGCTGGGATCATCTGCTGCTTCCGTGATCTTCCCCCCCCCCCACGCCAAACTTGCACTACAATACGAGACCATTTGAAACCAGTTTACTTACACCCCGCTCTTCCTCTTGTTCTATGAAGTCTCCTGGTGTGTTTCCCCTTTCCCGGTTCATCAGGGATAATGTTTATTTCCCCTCTCCCAGTTCATCAAGGATCACGCTTATTTTCCCTATCTCCCAGTTCATCAGGGATCTGTACAAAAAAATCTGCAAGGAAAACGGAGGCTGGGGAGGGATCTGGGATCTGCAAGGAAAACGGAGGCTGGGGAGGGGGGGGGAACGGGACAAGGGTATAGGTTTGTTGTTCCCGGCCACATGGAACCGAGGCTGAGAAACAGTTCCATATGGGACATCCCGGGACCCCCAAGCCAAAGTGAAAACTTATCCATGCGACCGGCTGCGGGCACCGCAATCTCCAGGAAATGAAGAGGCTCCCCCTACACAACACCACATGGAAGGGAAGTGCACCGCAGACCAAGCCAGAGAACGCAGCAGCCCTCAGATCAGATGACGGCCATGTCTGTTGCACACCCTGGGCTCTGTGCTTTCTTACTAACAGATGATAAATCCACCAGCCTTGGTGCGGAGGCACAATCTTGAGGTGCACCGCTGCCATCTTGCTCCGCCTTTCCGTCATTGCAAGTGACCAGCAGTGTCCATGTATGTGGGACGTGGGCTTTTACTAGGCTGCCTTCAGCCTACAGGGGGCCCTCTTAGCGAACTACCTTTCATGGGCCCCTCCTACCAGGGTGGGCCCTGAAAGCATCACTCAGACCCAGCCACACAAAAGCTATGGACTCAGAGGTCATCCCAAGGATCTGCATCCTTTTGAGAGAGCCCTGAGCCCCCTTTGGCAGCTGCCCTATGATGCTGACCCCCCCCCCCCAGTGCCAGCCCCGGACATTTACCTCAGAACAATTTGCATGTACAAATCAAAGAAGAGGGGTGATTAAGACGCTGAACTGCAGACCGGAAGGTCGCTAGGACAGCAGTTTGAGACCCGAGTGCCGCGCGACAGAGTGAGCTCCCGTCTCCTGTCCCAGCTCCTGCCAACCTAGCAGTTCGAAAGCAAGAAACTGCAAGTAGAGAAACAGGTACCGCTGCGGCGGGAAGGTAACAGCGTTCCATTAGTCATACCGGCCACATGACCACAGAAGCGTCTTTGGACAGCGCTGGCTCTTCGGCCTTAGAAATGGAGATGAGCCCCGCACTCTAGAGTCAGACACGACTTTGCTTTCGAGCAGGGGGTACCTTTACCTTTACTCTTACTTTTGAGCAGGAGTGCTCGAAAAAGCGAGCACTCCTGTTTGAATGCTTGCAGGAAGAATTGAGACCAACACAGCGATGCTCACAATGGCTGAAATGCAAAGCACCCACCAGCCTGCCACTGCTGGCTCCGTTTCCCTTCCCCCAGTGCTTACCTATGGGTGTGGGGAAGGCGGCAACAGTATGCATTGCCAGGGTGCGGGTGACATTTTTTTCCTGGTCCAAACTAGAACTACATGTCCCAGAATCCTCCCTGGGAAACTGGCGCCATTTCCACCTGGGAGAGGGAACCTTCATTCCTTCTCCTTGGCAGAAATGACAAAAATAGAACTTGTTTCCCAGCCCCTAAAAGTTCATATCTATTGCATTGTTGTTGTGAATCATCATTGTACTTTACAATGGTCACTGATACATACATACCAAAGTTCTTTGATCCTCATTTTTGCAACAATTTCTTTTTCCCATTGCTCATCATCTGCATATATCATATATTAAGTGGACCTTAATCCGCAAACGCTTACGCGAAAATAAATTGGTTAACGGTTAACCAAATACTGTAACTGGTTCGACGAACACATTCGATGTGACAATACTTCTGGATTAAACCTCAACCGGGGTTTAGTCCTGGATAGTGCCCAATGAGTGACTCGTGAGAAGATGTGGCTTTGATGTGCTCCAGGTGGAGATGCCAAGGATGTTGGTCGTTTGGTGCTCCCAAGAAACCATGTCTGAGATCGTCAATGTTTCTGACCAAAGGAACAGCTGTTCTCTCCTCTCCTGGATCAATACTGCCCCTACCAGTTCTCCATCTTAATACCAGCAAAGGTGGCCTAAATTATTTATCTCTAATTTGACTGGAGGGGTGGGGGGGAAGGCTTTTGAGGTGTTGATGAATCAATTAATAAGCATTTTCCATCAAATCCTGCCAGCAAACTCCTGAGAGATTTAGAGGAGCAATGGGGAGGGGGGAACAGTCGATGAACAAACATTGGAGCTCCCTTAAGAGGCTCCTCTTCCCAGTCCAACTGAGTGGATTGAGCTGGTTCCAACCTGATAAGTTGGAGAGTGGCCTTGGGGGAAGCAAAGCTTTCACACTGAAGCACAAGATGTGTTCAAGGGTTATGATGTGATGTACAGCAGTGTGTGTGTGCACTGCTACCAGTGTTGGGTGGAAGGATCCCTCTTGAAAAGTCAATTGTTGCCCCAATCAATTGTTTGGTGGGGAGGAAGAAGCAAGGGAGGGACTCTATCCAGGTTTCCTCACCCTTACTGGCCAGGAGATACATGTGATTCCATCTTTTTGAAGGGAACTCCTCATTGGGCCAGGAATTCTCCACCCAGAAGCCAGTTTGGTATACATAATACATTGGAAGACTCTCCAGAAACATCAAACCAGCTGGTTAATAAGTTGCACATGACATCCATCCATCCAAGGTAACTTGTTTTGTGCGCTCCCAGAGGCATCTGGTGGGCCATTGTGAGGTACAGAACTAGATGGGCCCTTGGCCTGATCTAGCAGGGCTCGTCTTATGTTCTTATGTGGTGTGGAAGCCTTCATGGAAAAGGTGGGCTTTGTAGGTTTACCAGATCTCCAACCGGGACAGAGTGCTAGACTTTTAGAAGAAGGAATGTGGGCAGGTGTAGCTTGTTAAACCTTAGAGCACAATCCTAGGCTAGGATTGTGCTCTAAGGTTTAACAAGCTATACCTGCCCACATTCCTTCTCCTAAAAGTCTAGCACTCTGTCCTGGTTGGAGATCTGGTAAGCCTAGCTTTAAGAAGGTATTTGATTTGAAGGAAGTGAGCCAGGAAGTATCCAGTAGGTATTCCAAGCATAACATAAGGGATAGCCAGGGAGAAAGGGCAGGGTTGTTTGAGGGAGCAGGAGAGCTTCAGATGGTTGAGGGTAGACGAGATGTTGGAGCGAAGGTCATGGACAGGAGCATAGAAGGATAAGATGATGGAGAGTTTGGGAGGGGTATAGCCACAGAGGACTCTCTCCCTGATAAACCATTGTGCCTGTTTTGTAGGCTTCTTAGTACTGTATGTCCTTTTCTCGCCTCCTCTATTTTGAAGAGCAGCCAGGCCCAAAAGATGGTCTTTTGCTCAAGGAACTGAACGGACAGCAAAAAGATTTTCCAAAGAACAAAGGCGTCTTTATCTGGAGGGAGAATTTTGTTTTGTTCTGCTCTATTCTGTTCCCTCTTTCCAGCACTCCTCCTGCTACCATCGAACGGAGCCCTTCCTTGGCTGATTCCCAACAGATGTTACCCTAATGAACAACAATTTAATCTCAGTTCCTTAATATAGTGCTGGGGATGATAAGTCTGAAATGGCTGTCATCGTGAGGGCAAAGAAGATCTGGTCATTGTCCTGGCCGTAGGCAGCCTTCGGATGGCGATCATGTGAAAGGCATTCATTTGTCCCCGGCTCCTCGTCCTTCCCGCCCTCCTTCTCAGGATTAAAATGCCCAGTTCCCCCAGAACAGGAGAAAAAAAGATATAGGGTGATTCCAATGTGAGGCTTCCCAAAATGATCTGAAAATTCTCCTGAAAGCTATTTTGATTAAATTAGTGGGCTGGGGGGGGGGGGCGGTGAAACAGGAAATAGGGTAGCTCTGACCCCCTAAATTTCTCAACTATTTTCTGTGTCTTTGAAAATGGGGTGACATTTTTTGGCTATTTTTGTTGGGAGAGAGTAAATTTATGGAGTTAAACTCACTCCCTCTATTGATAATATCTGCACTCCCATTTACGGTCACAGCCTAAATGGGGGTCACCTACAAAGAAGATGGAGGCTCCTCTGTACTTTTACTAAACACTTAGGGTTGCAAAGGTTAGGGGCTTCCAAAAACCAAAACCACAAAGTGGGAAGAATGCAATGACAAGCCAAGAATGTTCTCCGTCCTGAGGAGGAGGGGGTTAAAGGGAGAGAGAGAGAAGATTCCTAGACTAACATTATAGTATTCCTATCGGGGAAAGTGAAAGAACTTTCAGTTTCGAGGAAAAATGTTGACCAGTGTTTTAAGACAGAATATTTGGGTTGGGGTATGGGGGTACGGGACAGTTTGGAAACGGAGAGAGAGAGAGAGAGAGTGCTGTACATAAGTGGAACAGAAACAAGAGTAAGACTGACAGATATGTAAGGCTGCCTGTTCAATACTGAATGATGCTCCAACCCAGCCCCTGCAAATACAGGATCTAGTTCTAAGAAGATGTGCAAAATATGTTATTTTGATGCAAAGCACCATTATAGTAGTAGTAGTAGTAGTAGTAGTAGGAGGAGGAGGAGGAGGAGGAGGAGGAGGAGGAGATGGATGGATGGTGCTATTCAAAAGATGCCTGAAAAGTTCTAGAGAGAAGAAGAAGCTGTTGAGAAGCTGTTGGATTTTTTTTCAAGGAAGCAAAAGGAAAATGGGGGGGGGGGTTGACGTGTGTCATTTTGGCTGCAGCCTCTTTTGTAGTCACAGCATTTTCTTAGCCTCCAGGGAATCTGGAACATTTGAATCTCGAATCGCAGTCCATTGAATGTTGTACTACATTGTTGTTTTTTTCCTGGACGGGATCCTGATTTTTCAGTCACACCTACATGCACATTTTTGGCCAGGGAACTTCAGAGTTCTGGGTCCCTCTGCATGCCTCTCTGTTATTTAGACTGCTTTCCAAACATCTCAGATGGTCGTTTGGACCATGAGTGCCTGCAGTGTTGTGAATTGGACTGGTTTGATCATGGTGGTTGAGCGCGGTCAGAAACTTAACAAAAGAACGTGAAGATTACTTTTTGACTATGATGGCCCCCTGAATGTTGATGAGAACAAGGCCAATGTGTGGAATCATGCTGCCCATCATAAGTGCATTCCTCGTATGTGTAACATGCATGTACCATCTGAACATGGTGCAAACATTCAAATGGAGGACAAAAGAGAGCGAGCATTCCTCTTGAATGCTTGCAAGCAGAACTGAGACAAACAGCAGACAAAGAATGAGTCCTCCGCCACCCTTTTCCGCAGCAGAAATGACAGACGTAACGTTCATTTCACTCTGAACATTCCTGGACTGGTGGACCTCCCAGTCCCTACTGGGAAAGGGTGCTGCTGGGGCCCTGGGAGACCTGCCTCTTTCTTCCTTTCCCCCCCTCAGAATAATCATTTTGCTTTGGCAGGATGAGGAAATGGGAGGGGGCACCACTGGTGGCAGCGGACGCTTTACATTTGAGCTTTTCGTGAGCAATCCGATTGCTCCCCAAAGGCTTGCACTTTTGCTGATGCTCACAAGGTTTTGCGAGCATACAAAGGAGTCACTCGCAAAGCCTCCAGCTTTTGCGAGCATTTGCTTCAGGCATGCACAAAACCTTGACCACCTTGCAAGGTGCAAACTGGAGCACCCGCGCGTCCTGGCTAGTATCGTAACCCTATCGTTTTGATTTTGTTCGGAAGCTTTCATGGCCCGCTATTAACACACAATGTTTAGAAAATATGGGAATCGATGCCATGTGAAAACAAGAAGCTTGAAATTTAATAGACTCTTATACCGTTTGCGGGTTTCCGTTTCAGGCAGCTGCATACGGAGGAAAATACTTTAAAATCCTATCGTGTTGGTCGCTTGGGCGAACTCTTTTTGGGGACGGGCTGCACTTTGTGGCATTGAGTTCCCCTTTCTCCATTTCACCATGGCTTCCCCCCACCCCCTTGGTAAGAAAGGGAAGCAGAGAAGCCGCACAGCCCATCTGCTGTTCCTTCCTACATTTCCACCTGGCAGCTGTCCAGGGAAAGGCCAGCCGCACCTGTTTG
This sequence comes from Plestiodon gilberti rubricaudatus, assembly GCA_026170595.1. Lineage (NCBI taxonomy): Eukaryota > Metazoa > Chordata > Lepidosauria > Squamata > Scincidae > Plestiodon > Plestiodon gilberti. Next base: position 38,273,822 of record JANXHW010000008.1, read on the forward strand.
CAATGTAGTGCAGACATTCCCGGCTGCCCGAGGCAGCTGTAATTAAGCAAGGATGGAGGATCAAATGTCCCAAATGGCATCATCTCTCTTGCTTTATATTAAAATTCCCGTGCATTAAAAGAATACAAATAAATAGCCACTGAAAAAGGAGACTCTCCCGGCAAGCCGGTTCTAACTGAAATGCCTTCGACGGAACCTGCTGGAGTTTCTCTGATTCTTTTCCACTCCCGCCCCATAAATGTCACGATGCAGTAGCTTGTGATTTATTGGACCTGGGGACCGCAGGTTCATGCAGGGGGAAAAAAGAGGGCTTTTTAAAGAGGTCTGCTTACAGTGGCCATGATTGAAACTAGGCTCGGCGCTTGCCAGGGATGTCTCCCAAGACAACATAGAATGTACGATACATTTACAGTACAGTTCCTGCAATTACTGCACAAAATATCCCATTACACACACAGAGGTGCTTGTCATGTCATCCCCCATAGCCACGCCCCCTAGGGCTTTAAAAAAAAAAATCAACATTACGATTCTTCATTGGAGGCTTTTCTTCTTCCCCTGCCACGTACTCCTACTTTGAAAGTTATAATACAGCCTTGAAAGAACGAGCTTATTTCATCCCCTGTGCGTGGACTGGGTGGCAATGGTTTCGAACAAATGTATAAACATTGAAAAATAGGATGACAAGCAGATCGGAGATAAGTACAAATACAAATACAAAGTACGGAGATAAGTTCAGAGTGCTAGTTGAGGCAGTTTTGCTCAGAAGTAAGTCCCACTGTGTTCAAAAGGAGTTACTCCCAGGTAAACATGCATAGGAATGTAGCCTTAGTGTAATATGAACTACATGGGCAGCCCTTTGGAAAGTCAATGGTCTACTAGACTCTAGAGCATGGGTTCTCAACCCCTTCCCAGCTGAGTACCACCTCCAGTGCCACTCTCCTGCTGTATACCACTGGAAGTGAATGGTGATGACATCATCACCAGTAATGTACAGGTTTTTAGGTTTTGGGAGGCCAGAAAACACAGGTAGGAGACTCTGGGCGGGTGGGAGAGCCATTCTCAGCGTTCCCGGGAGGCTCAGCCAAAAGCAGGAGCCCCTTGGGAGCAAAAACATGCCACCAAAAGTGCCGTGTTGGAGCGGGGTTCCAACGGCCCAAGTACCACTGGTGGTACTAGTTCCACTGGTAGAGAATTCCTGCTCTAGAGTGTAAACAGGTGCCCTTAGGATAAGAGCTCACACCAATTATCCACTGCTCTTGGGTGCCGCCAATGTGAATGGCCAAAAGGCGGTACTGCAGCTCACTGATTTGGCAATCGTCAGGTGAGGCAATGGAGCAAAGAGGTGCCACTTGCCTATTTAAATCTAAAACTTTTGGACTGGTTTGTTTCTGCAATTAAACCTAACTCTCATAACTTATTTACCTGCTATGTGGCTGGGGTAGCTGTTTGCTTGCTTAGTGCCTCTCTTATTTTGCTTTGTCTTTGCAGCGCTTTGCCTTCAGACCACCATCCTGAACAGAGATGTGTTTGCGTCTTTACTTCCGAGAAACCTACTTGGCTGTCTTGGATTCTTCAACAAAAGTATATCTCTCCGCCTCGGGAGAAAGAATATGCTGCACATTTTTGCTTGAGAAGCTCATTAATATGGTCTATGGGGTGGGAGTTGTCCTAACCTAATTAAGCTTTTGATCCTCCCAGACTCAGCTCGACCCTGGATGATTCTCGGAGGGAGGAAGACATCTTGGGCACTTGAGCGTGTGGAGTGTGTCTAGTCCAGGACGGCCCCAGCTGAGCACCCGACTGTATCTCTCTGTTGTTTTGACCTCAACCTTTCTCCTCCGTGCCGAGATGTTCACAGAGCTGTTGAATGGGACTTTCAGTCGGATGACCCCTGGGGGTCATCTGTTTTCAGAGCATGAAATATGGCTGCCCAGTGGACAGAAGCCAAGAGATAAACTCCATTGAGGAGCTTAAGCAGGCCAATGAGCCGTGACTAATGATGATTGTGGCTTGTGAATCTGGGGCATAATTTATTGGGCCATCGACCACTTAGCCTGCTGCCTGGGGAATGAATTAACTCTTTCAGGTGCAAATCCGTGCTTTCCAATTGGCTGACGTTGGGTGGAAGCCTTCCTTCCTACCCAGCCTTGGGCTTCACGCTCGCCCTTTAGGAGGGAGAGAACGGAGAATGGTTGTGGCTGGTGCATTGACAACACTGGTCTCATGCTCACAATCTGCCCCAAGAGTTGAGAACACCCAGTCAGATTACGGATGTCTTTTTCTTTGAACTGCAGACCAGCTCACCTCACCCCCACCCCACCCACCACGCTGTGTCGTAAACAGTTAGTGCAAAACACCCCCCCCAACTTGCGGAAGTGGGTTGCCGAGAGCCAGAGGGAGCTGCGGTTCAAGAAGACGAAAGCATCGTTGGATATGCATGGAATTCAGCACAGCTCAAAGAGATGGAGAGAAAGAGATCGGAAAGGGCAGGACAACGCGATCCGCATCCCAGTGAGTCAATGACAACCTGCTTTGTCGATTTCCAGTAAGCAGAATGATGACACAATGTCAGTATCATGTTTTCAGTGCATGCAAAAAGACTTTGCGTGCATGATCACGCCGCGAGCCATGCAACGACCCTGTGAGGTAAATATTATTATTCCCAAATTGCATCTGGAGAGCTGAGGATGATGTGGATTCGCTTGCCTGAGACCACTCAGTGAGAGCATGGTGGAGACAAGATTTGAGTCAGGAAAGACCTGATTCCTAGCTCAGACCTTTACAGCGCGATCTTAGGCATGTCTAAGTAAAGGTAAAGGTGACCCCTGACAATTAAGTCCAGTCGTGTCCGACTCTAGGGTGTGGTGCTCATCCCCATTTCAAAGCCGAAGAGCCAGCGTTGTCCGAAGACGCCTCCATGGTCATGTGGCCAGCGTGACTCTCCTTGCCACAGCGTGTAGCATGCAGCTGGAACACAGAGTGCTGTACCTTCCCGCAAGCGGTACCTATTTATCTACTCGTATTAACATGCTTTGTAACTGCTAGGTTGGCAGGAGCTGGCCAAGCAACGAGAGCTCACCCCGTCTACTCAGACATAAATCTTACTGAGTTCAATAGGACCTACTCCCAGGTAAGTGTGCATAGAATTGCAGTCTTAGCTGCACTCAGAGTGGGTGACCCAACCAAGCCGATGACTCCCTTCATGGATTTCCTCTGGGCTGGAGAATTGGTCTTCTCGGTGTCACACTGTCCCTCCGCTTCTCAGCCTCCGCGGATGTCTCTGCTCTTGATCTCTGCCTGACCATGGACTTTGCTAGCCTTCAGTGCTCTTTCTTGAGCCGCTGGTGTTATCGCTGCTGACCGCCCAAGGAGGAGATACAAAAATACAACTTTGCCCTCTTCTCTCCCCAGGTGAAGGACCACACACGGCTGAAAGAGTGTCCCCATCCTTGTTCCGCCCATTCTGATTGGTCAGCTGAGTGAAGGGCTGATCGGAGAGGAAAAACCTGCACACGGTGGAGGAGTGGCGGGGGGGGGAAGAGATGGATGAGATGGAAAGTGTCCCTCCCAGGACAGGGGAATGAATATAGCTAGGCCGCGGGCGTTTGCACATGCAAGAGGCGAAAGCACTTTCCTTACGCTGCATTGAAAGTACAATTGCTTTCTCTTTCTCTTCCACGCTATGGCTGTTCACATGCTATAGTCTCTCCACATACATACACCCTGCTGTCATCGTGTGGGGGAGGAATGTGCTCATGCACGTCTCTCCTCCCCCACATCTGAGGCGCTGCCCTGTGGCTGATGGGGGGACAGTTCGGGACCACCCAATGATTCTACCGCAGAGATAAGGTTTGGTCTTCCGAATCGTTCAGACTGCAATGGCTTTCCGTGCGACAGGAGTGTCAGCTGGCAGTTAGTGTTGATGCTGGCGCAGTGACTCAACCGCACATGAATTATGCTGCAGCGATGCTTAAGACGCTGCCCAGTCCAAAGAGTTCCATTGGACCAGGCCCGAGGCCCATCTAGACCAGCATCCTGATTCCAGCACCAGATGCTTCTGGAAAAACCGCAAGTGGGCATAAGCGCACATGGTTCCTCAGCAATTGGTCTTCACAGGTACACTGTCATGGCATGTGGAGGTTCGGTTGAGCTATCATGGTGATCAAATCCGTCCTTAAACAACTTCACTGGTGTCCTGTCCATTCCTGGACACCACCACCCCCCCATGACCTCAGAGGACAGGTCGGATTATAAGGAAGGAGGCAGTCCCTCAAATACCCTTCTTTCACTTTGTGGTCTCCCTTGTGTGCCCCTCGTCTGCCCAGGGCTGTCCCATCCATGCAGCCACTTGATGTGGGTTGCATTGGCAGCAAATGGCCAGTGGTCTGAGGGGGTCGTGGATGAGTGACAAGCAGATATTTCCCCCTCCTTATGGTGCAGGACTTCCTGCTTCATTTACAGGGACAGCAAGAATGCGCTGTCCCTGTAAGTGAAACAGGAAGTCCTGCACTTCCAGGTTTCATGGCAGTGTGCAAGGGGCATGGCAAGAGTGGTGTTTTTTTTTTTTTTTTTGGTAACGCAGAGGCGGTGGAGCAAAGATGGCATCAGGCGGTGTTCTGGACCGCACCACTGCTTAGATGGCACAATATGAATATGAATAGGCTGTAAGAACATAGACATCAAGTAATTCAAATCAGTCAATCCTAAATGAAAACAACCCTGACTGTTCCCTGGAAGGACAGGTACTGAGGCTGAAGCTCAAATATTTTGGCCACCTAATGCGAAGAGAGGACTCTCTGGAGAAGACTCTGATGCTGGGAAAGATTGAAGGCAAAAGGAGAAGGGGAAGGCAAAGGATGAGATGGTTAGACAGCATCACCGATGCAACGAACATGAAAATGAGCAAACTCAGGAAGGTAGTGGAGGACAGGAAGGCCTGGCGGGATGTGGTTCATGGGATCACGAAGGGTCGGGCACGACTTAACAACTGAACAACAACAATTCGTACCAACAAAGAAAGAAAGAGAAGGATGGAACTTTTTTTTTTTTTAAGGACATAAAAATGGGGGTGGAGTATGTGAGAGTATGCGCTCCGTGTTGCAGCCGCATGCTACGCGCTGCGGCAAGGAGAGTCATGCCGGCCACATGACCACGGAGGCGTCTTCGGACAACGCTGGCTCTTCGGCTTTGAAATGGAGATGAGCACTGCCCCTAGAGTCGGACACGACTGGACTTAATTGTCAGGGGATACCTTTACCTTTTTATGTGAGAGAAAGGCAAAACTGAAAGATGGAAAATGGACTGTCAAGCACAGTTGGGGAAACATTCTGCCTTTCTGTCTCCTGTCTTCAGCAGCAGAGATTAGCTGATGTATCACCCAGCCATCGCGGCCCTGATACAGGGTGAAAGGTCATTGGGAGTCTGATAAAAGAGAGTAACCCAAATCTTCTTCTCCCAAGGTGGAGGAAACAAGGGAAGGGGGTGCTGGCTCTGAGCAATATGATGCTTGTAGGGGAAGGACCCCCCCCCCCCGGGAGGAAAAGGATACAATAGAATATTTATGGAGTCATTTTTCAAAGTGCTCAGAGAGCTCGGCACATATCCCTCGCCAGTCGCCACAACCCTGTAAAGTAGGCTCTCATTGTCTCCATAGTAAATATTATCATCAGTAAATACAGGATGGATATACTGCTTCTCAAAACAAAAATGTTCACAAAATGGTTTACAGAGCAAAGCACTAAATGCTTCCCTGTCCCCAAAGAGCAAACAGTCTAAAAGACAGTGGCACAGAAAGACCTGAAGGATACTGAGTAAGTTGGCAACATTGCTGAGTTTTTGATATAAGAACTTCCGGTGTATAGCTGTTCAGGTGGAACTGGAACTACAGATGGAAATGAATGGGTTGATATACATCACTTCACTGCCCCGTGTGGGGAGCCAGCAGGTCTATGAGGTGGAGCATCTGCCCAAGTACTAAAAGGTTCTCAGGTGCCTGCCCACCTCTGCTCAGGCATTGGTTCTCCTAAGCAGGAAGGGCGAGAATCAGGGCCAGCCCAAGACCTCCGGATGCCTGAAATGGCATGCTAAATGCTGCCTCTCTTACCCGATTATGTGCCAGCCTCTCTTCCTCCCATTCTGCAATGTTCTAGCTCAGCACTGTCCTCCCTCCAGACTTCCTCTTCCTCTCTTTCCCCCTCTTTTCCAATCCAGGAAGTGGAAGGAGAAGGAGGAGCAGTGGAGGCAAGTTGGTAGACAGAGATAGGTGCTCCCACCAATCTGCTGCCTGATGCAACAGCTTCAGTTGGCCTCATGGGTGAGCCGGCCCTGGTGATAAGGACTTCTTATTCAGCAGAAGTGTGGGGTTTGTAGAGACCTGGCGGGCAATTTTGTGATTTCATCCCAGCTAGGGATACATCCAGTGGGTCAAGGGGCAGGTCCACAGAAAATGCAGGTTCACGTATGTACGTTCTCGTTCTCGTTCTCCTCTCCCTCTCTCTCTCACACACACACACACAACCAAAAGCCCTTTCTCTTTCCTACATGCACTAACTCTGCTTGGCTTCAGTAGGAGCTAAAAACATTACTCAGGGCATAGGCTGGTGGGAAGAGAAGCCACAATGCAAGGATGACGTAGTTCACTCGTTAGCTGCCACATGCAGCCCGAGCCTCTCGCTGCCGCATAACCCAACCTGTGACAGTGCATTCACACATGCAGTAAGAAACTCACCTCAGGTCCCAACTGGCATTCTTGGAAGCTACTGTCAAAATGCACCCATAAAAGCAGTGGGGAGTTGAGGGGGAGGGGTCCTCATCAGGGGTTAATGATGAAAGTGGATTTCTCTGCCCGGCTCAAAAGCTTGAAGTATACACTCTGCCCAGCTGTGGTGCTTCAGAGAACCGGCTGTCATTCCTAATGGATGGTGGTTCCATCTTAACAGGGCTGGAATGTCTTTAGTTGAACTTTGTGACAAATATAGGCAAAAGGGGGCAGAGGGGGAGAAGAAGGTGTTTAACAGAGCCAGAAAAACCTCCCTCCCCCCCCCCCTTCCCGATGGAGCTTCTCACATTGTGATTTGAGTTTCATAGCTCGAGGGCAAGTCACTCCATTTGATCGCGAGTTGGGTCGATTGCTTGTGCTTTTTGCACAACCGGTAGAACAATTGCGCCTCGGACATCAAGTTGCCCACTTTTCCCTCCAGGCACGTGACTCTAACAGCAGCCTGCCACACAGCTGTGAAGTCACTGATGTTCCCCCCCCGTCCCCCCATCATTTGTCACCATGCCAGGAAAAAAGCATAATTTGCTCCTTGCAAGCTTTCACTGTATCAAGCTGTTGACATTGGTGTCTTCTCGTTCTGTAACCACCCTTCCAGCGCAATCCTATCCAACTTATGCCACCGGCTGAGCTCTGCTCAGTCCTATCCAACTTATGCCACCGGTGTAACCAGCAGTGCAGCGAGAGCGGGAGGCCCCAGAATGGAAAGAGGATTCAATCCCCTCCAAAAGGGAAATTCAAGGGGGATTTGAATCCCCTTTCCGTTCTGGGGCCTCCCGTTCTCACCGCACTGCTGGTTACACCGCTGGCATAAGTTGGATAGGATTGAGCAGAGCTCAGCCGGTGGCATAAGTTGGATAGGATTGCGCCCCCCCCCCCCGAATCAGATATTTTGTCCGCGAGTGATTGCTTGTCTCCAGGGCTGGCCCAAGACCTCCTGACGCTTGAGGCGGCCTGCCAAATCCTGACCCCCCTTACCCGATTACGTGCCAGCCTCTGCTCCTCCCACTCTCCACTGTCTTAGCTCAGCACTCTAAGAACATAAGAAGAGCCCTGCTGGATCAGGCCAAAAGCCCATCTAGTCCAGCTTCCTGTATCACACAGTGGCCCCACCAGATGCCTCAGGGAGCACACAAGACAACAAGATAACCTGTTTCCTGCTGCCACTCCCTTGCACCTGGCACAGAGAAAACCCACTTCTAAAACCAGGAGGTTGCTTATGGCTTGTAACCTGTGATGGTCTTTTCCTCCATGAATCTGTCCAAACCCCTTTTAAAGGCATCTAGGCCAGGTGCCATCACCACATCCTGTGGCAAGGAGTTCCACAAATGAATCTCTCCACACTCTCCTCCCCTCCACACTTCCTCTTCCCTCCACACTTCCTCTTCCTTTTCCAATCCAGGGAGTGGAAGTAAGAGATGGGGCAGTGTTGTAATCAGTCCTATCCATGCAACTTAAATTCTGTCTCAGTTCATGATGGAGCTGTGGCTTAATCTTTGAGAAGGGGTGGGTGGGTACTTCCTGACATCCATTGCCCTCAAACCTTCCGGAGAGTGTGACATTGTTGCAAAATGTACAGAGAAGATGACAACCAAGCAAACACCTGCACAACAATCTGATAGGCCGCTTAAATGATTACCCTTCCTGGTGCAAATCCATTTAAGCTCTCAGGGACTCTTCCCAGAGATTAAATGCAGCCCTATACTATAGTCCAAGCTCTCTCTTTAGAACTCTAAAACCATGTCCCTAATCTTTTTTTCCTCTGGATCCCCTGCAACCCTCTCCGAGCAAACCTTGCCAAGCCCCCCCCCTTTCCCATCTCCAGCAATAAGGTTTGCATTTCGCTCCGTACCCTGCGTCGAGGGCTATCTCGCGCGCCCAGGAATGTTTACGTTGAGCTGCGTGTCCCATTATACCCGCTTGATCTAATAGTCCTCTCTGTATACGTTACCAAGTACTTAGGGTCTTTTTAAAAAGAAAGCCATTATACTCATGTGACTATCCTCAAAGCTCTCTAGAGGGGCTTTGTTTTGACAGGAGGGCATTAAGGGGGTGAAACCGATAGCATAAGTACCACTTACAGACTTTGATCATCTCGGGTCATAATTCTCCGAAGGAAAGTCTTGTATATATTAGCGGAGGAAATTAATTTTATTGCCGCTGCAGGTTCTTCTCTCCACCCTTTGAGATGCCTCTCCCCCCCCCCATCCAAGTTCAGGGGGAAGCCAGAGTTGAAGGGGGGGCTGTCCCCATCATAGCCCCACCAATGCGAAGAAAAGCATTTCAGATCCAGATGGAGCTCAGCAAAAGTAGAGGCGGCTCACAGGCGGGTGAATTCCTCCTGGCTCGATTCAGACCTGAGCTCAGAAAACCAAGCTTTTTGGTTTTGTTTTTTTACCCAGAACATTCCTTCGTTTTTGGCCACATCAAATTCTGAATTCAGGGCTGTTGGGGCAGAGTGTCACCCCAGACTCTACCTGCAAGCCTGAAACCCTGCCCCACTGGATTGAACCCGGGACCTTCAGAATGCAAACCATGTCTCCTGCTGCCACTTAGCGATGCCACCTCCCCCTTTGGTCGACAGGTAGGCTTGTGACATCTTTGTGGAAGACGTTCAGGCTTGTGGAATCTATTTTAGTTGTGGAGCTCTCCAAACACAACAGCATCCCCTCCTTAGATTTGAAAAGGAAGAGGAGACCAAAACCGAAGAGGAAGCACTGAAGAAAGAAGAGTGATGGGCTAGAGCGGCGGACACTCTAGCCCACCACTCTCCTCCTCTCTTCCACACTTCCTCTTCTGTTCTCATCTCCTCTTCCTTTTCAAATCCAGAAACCGGAAGAACGAATGCAGAGGTGGCATCTCATGCAACACCAGGTAAGGGAGAAGACCTGCCAGGAGGTCTTGGGCTGGCCCTGCAAATCACCCAGAGATCTGGTGGCCTCTGGGTGATCTTGATCTACCATCCTTCCCTGGATGCTGCCTTGTATTCAGTGTCCAAAACTGATCAACCAGATTCTTTGGGGAAGCTCTCAAGCTGCCATCTGAGGATAAGGCGGATTTCCATCCCTGGCATCTCTCGCTTTCAAAAATCCACCGCTGTCTTTTTTTTCCTCATCCCTTCGCTGCCAAGAAGCAATCTTGCTGCAGCGCAGAGAGGAAATGCCTGAATTGCGATAGGACCCACAGCCGAGTTCAGTCCGCCCCAACCGGGTCATTAATCACCCCTCTCTCTGCCTCTTTCCCTACCCCTTCAACAGCCTTTGTTGCTGGGAATGGAGCAATTCAAAAGCAACACTTTCCATCATCTCTCCCTAGTGCCCCCCCTCCTTTACAGGGAGATGTTGAACATCCAGGCTGGGTTGGAGCAAATATGAACTGTTTATTTTGAAAGATTACTGGTTATCTCTATACTTTCAACCTTCCCTCCCAGGGTTTACCCTTAACTCTTAACCCTAATGAAGAAGGCGGCCATTCCCAGACTTATCTCCCAATGAAGCTCGGGGGATGAGACACCAGGACCTGCCAATCTTGGGGAAGCTGCCTGCTCTTCTTTGCAGAGCAGAGGCACCCTTTTCTTGAGCTGGGAGGAAACGGCTTTCAAATCTCTCGACTCAGAAAAAAAAAATGCTTGCTTCCCCTGCCCCAGCGCTCTTCTCCAAACAGGGCTTCGTTTCTAGAAAGAATGCTGGGATTTAAGGCCACCATCTCTACCACTGCTACCTTCCCATTCCCCCCAAAAATCATGGGGCCGGCCCATCCATGAGGCCAACTGAAGCAGATGCCTCAGGCACCTCTGCCCACCAACTTGCCTCCACTGCTCCTCCTTTTCCTTCCACTCCCTGGATTGGAAAAGGAAGAGGGGGACAGAGAAGAAGAGGAAATGTAGAGGGGAGGAGAATGCTGAGCTAGAACATGGGGAGGAACAGAAGCTGGTACCAGTGGCATAGTTTATGTGAGTCAGCCAGTGCGGCCTGCACAGGACGTATGGTAGAAGACACACCCATGATGGAGTACTTTGCCCCTCCCCAGTTTTAATCTTCCCTACTCCGATTTTGCTGCATTTTATACCCCTCCTCCATGCTAGTTGTAAGAGTAACAAAGCCGACAAATAAAACCTTGGGGGCCACAGTACACATTGAGCAGAATGTATAGTTTGGACCTTGGCAACAAAACAAAGGCAAGATATGATGATGGACCTTCAGCCCGCATCTCAACCACATCCATCCGGGATCTGTGGGAAAGGCATCCCTCTTCCAGATCCAGAAAAGCAAATTGGCTACAGCAGGATCAGACCCCCGAAAGATCAGAGGATGTCAAGAGATGGAAATGAACCACCTGAAATTTACACCCTGGGGTTCAATAATCCTGCTTGATTTATGAGGACTGTCCAGGTTGTGTACATTTCACTTTGCATCGAAGTCTAAACAGTGGAGGTTTCAGCAAGCAAGGGAGAAAGGTTAGCTATTTCGAGACTCAAATCAGATGCAGTCAGATCTTTGTCCATCCCAGCATCCATGACCTAATGGTCATGCCTGCTCCCAGAATACTTCTGAGTAGACCTGCATAGGATTGGGCTCCAAGTCTGGTCGCCCATTGTCAATCCGAACGTCCGACTGCCATCTCTCAACCACATGGGTGCTATCAAACAGACACGTCAGGAATCTTGTGGCACCTTAAAGATTAACCAATATATTTGAGCACAAGCCCTCATGGGCTACAATCAACTTCATCAGATCCTCAGATGCAGTAGACAGAGGTGTGCGTGTGCATGTGCATGCACACATCACATATATACACACGGGTTTAGACTAGAGAAACAAGCAAACCGACTAACACAACTGAAACCAGGAGTGTCAGATGGGAGGAAAAAAGATGACCTAGTCTAGTGACATAAGATGAGGATGATGAGCATTCACGGCTGGACAGAGTGAGAAACCCGATGAAAGTTTTGGGCCTGGCAAAATGACTGTGCAGTTTGATGCTATTCAGGATGACTCGGGAACAAGACCCACTGAGTTCAATGGGATTTACTCCCCTGAATGTGGGACCTAAGATTGCAGCCGTAGAAAGGGAAATTGGCCTCATCAAGAGGTCAAGAAGTTCCTCAAACATGACCCCTGCAGCAGTCCTACATCACATGCATTACCTTTGTAAGTTTTTCCATCCTCAGCCTCACAGGGTCATTGCAAGAGGGGTGTGCCCCCCTTGGGACCCTTCCTTGGCCCCAGTGGCAGAAAAAAAAGCAGGGTTGCTGGCCCAACACCCAGGATCCCCCAGTCAGCAGTGGGGAGAGAGTTGTTCCACCCTTCTTCCTCTTCTACCCATCTCCTTCCCGAGGCATGCCCCAGAGGAGCTGACACAGAGCAACCCTCAGGTAGCCTGTCCTGCCCAAAGAGCTCTCATCATTGGCCCTGAGTGCCTTATGAAGCCCTGGACCCGCCCCTTCCTGAGCTCGCGCTCTCTCTTTCTCTCTCATCCCCACCCTCAGCTCCACCTGGTCCAGCCCTGGGGTTAAAGGGCCAGCATTGTTCTGGAGTAGGGAGGCCTCCATCCTGCAAGGAGCAGCAAACTCTGTGCCTTGCTGGCCCCGGGGACAGTGGGAGGTCTGAACCCACAGCCATGCGTTGGCCATACTGCCCCCCTGCCAGGGTTGTGAGGGGCCAGCCAGAGTCCCCACGATGGTGGGGCAAGTCTGGAAGTGGACAACCTTGGTGTCATCTTTCCAACAACCCTACAAAATAACTATAGGGCCCTCACTATATGCATTCTGAGAGGGCAGGTCCCTGCCCGGAGCAGGTTACAATCTCAAATGTGACAGGAAAGAGATAAGAGATGAAGGGGAGGGGAATGGAGGCAGGTGGAAACAAGGGAAAAATGTGCATTTATTTCAGTGACACATACTTAAGACTTTCAGCCCAATCCTTTTCATGTCTACTCAGAAGTAAGCCCCATTATAATAAATGGGGTTTACTCTCAAGAAAGTGTGCCTAGGATTGCAGTCTTAGTCTCATTGCATTCTACCTTTGCATATCATTCATTCATTCAAGAAGAGTGAAACCTAAGCCATCATTCGAATGAACTTGGAATGCTGAAATAGACACCTGTTGACTTCAGCCTTGAAGAGCAAACATGAGATATGTACAATGAGGTGATATTTATGGGATTTTTTTTCAGCCATGTACAATTAAAAATGAAGCAATAAAGATTAGATTTCAAAAACTTGCCTGGAGTAATTCCTCTGGACGGGATGAAACGTCAAGCGGAAGTTTTAAAGTGTTGGTGCTTGTCTGGCTCTGGTTAATCCTTTCAAAGACGTCTGTCTACATTGGGACTTGGATTCCTGAAGAGGAGTTCGTTTGTTCACATTGGGACTTTAGATCCTTTGAAGAGGAATTACTCCAGGCAAGTTTTTAAAATCTCATCTTTATTGCTTCATTTTTAATTGTACATGGCTGAAAAAAATCCCATAAATATCACCTCATTGTACATTGTAACGAGCCATGGAAATCTGCATATTTTGTTAAACATGAGATACTTCAATCTGAACTTTCTTGCCTCATTCAGTCGTCTTGAGTTCCAACAGTGAGGAAAGCATGAACCATTTTCGGCACCAGAGGGAGCCCAAACCCACCATCTGGCCATAGCAAATAGGGGGCTCTCTCACTATGACAGGGAAGCAAGTTGCACTTGCTTGGTGTTATGGACACTGGCTGGCAGCAGATGTCCAGGGTTTCAGGCAGGGGTCATTCCCAGCTCAATTTGGGGGTGCCTGAGCTGGAACCTGGGATCGTTTGTATCCAAGCAAAATCTCCCACTGCGGCACATTCTGATGGAATACAGAAATACGCACTTTGGAGAATGTGTTGCTCATGGACTAGAGACAGTTTTGCCTATGTGATGTTGCCAACGGCCCTACCAGCATCCCTTCCAAAGGGACCTTAGTTCAGAGACCACAGACTGTCCCCCTTTGCCACAAGAGTTGACCTGATGACCTCTTGGTGCCTCTGCCTGCCCACATCAGATCACCTTGTGAGTTCTCCATCCCCGGCCTCGAGGGAGTGCATTGCTCAGGTGCGCCACAGCTTCTGACATGCCAGGAAGTGACCCTTGTCAATCCCACAAAATGCAGGCTGACAAATGTATTGATGACATCAAAGGACACTTCGGGGTCCTCCGAGGACCTGGCTCTCCAGGCTTGCGAGGGAGTGGTCGACATGACACAGGGCATGCGGGAAAGAATTGGAAACCATGTTTGCCAAGGTCCCAGCTGGATTCTCTCTCTCTCTCTCTCTCTCTCTCTCTCTCTCTCTCTCTCTCTCTCTCTCTGTCTAATTCCATGTGTGTGTGTTCCATTTAGGAAGATCAATATGTTACTAGCACACATGCACGCATGCACTTTCTCTGGCTGTCCCTGTCGGCCTTGCTGAAAAACCAGGCGTTGCTTTCCTCAACCAACCCCACAGGTTCCTACAAGCGCTAACCAGAGTGAGATCAGGAGCCTTGGGACTTTCTATAGCAAAGTACATTCCAACTACATCTCTCTGTCTTTCTCCTCCTGTTAACATAGAGTAAAATAATCAACTCTTCCGAGGCTGAAATCCAATGCTAACTTTCCAGGGAGAAAGTTCCATTCAACTCAGAAAGACGTCCTTCTAAATCTTCAACCAGTACCACCTAGTTTGATTCGCAAAGTACATTTCAATTAGTTTGATTGCTCCCCCTTTTTTATGAATTCTTTTTGTTTTATTTTGATTTGGGGTCCTTTTATGTATAACTAGGGGTGTTTTTTATGGTTTTATTTTTTCGTAGGCTTCGGTGTTTTAACCAAAATGAAATAGCAGAAAGAGGTGCTATGTGTTTTTATTCAATTTTTCCCCATTTTAACCACTTTACTAGGCTAAAATGTACTAGGTAGGTTGTATAGGTTGTACCATGTCAGTAGATGAAGAATGATGCAAAATTACATGGTTTTATTTTATTTTTTCACAGAAAGTGGTGTTTTGTGTTTTTATGTGATTAACAACAACCAAAGAACCACACCTGAATGTATGACGCATCCTGCATGAATAACAAAGGCACCATCAAACAGCTGGGCGCATGGCATTCAGTGCTTTGCCACAGATTCACAGCTGCATATCACAGAGCAAATAAAGCAAATACAGCAAGTCTTCACTTAAAGTCGTAATTTTCCACGAGCAGCAAGTGCCTCCTGGGAGTAAGTGCCTCATTGGGAAGAAGTGCCAAGATGCGAGTTTAGCATCTGTGCGAGGAGAACGTAAGTGTACTTCCTCATTTGTCTCATTTAACCCAAACCTACTTAAATCTTACCTTAAAAGTTAGAACCTGTTTTAGGTTAAAAGTTTTACCTTGAAAGTTAGAACTTAATCTAACCTGAGGAGGGGATTAAGTTAGAAAAGTGTTTTTTAAACTGTGGGTCGCGACCTGGTTTTTGGTGGGTCCCAGGTGATGGAAAGTTCAGATAAGTAATTGCCACAAGCCCTGAGGCTATTCAAAAATCAGATAGCAGCTAATTACCTGGTAAACAGCTGAGCTCCTGCAGTTTGCAAACAGCTGAGCTCCTGCAGTTTGCAAGGAGCTGAGCTCCTGCAGTTTGCAAGCTTGCGTTAATATAGGGAGATAGATGTTTGAGCGTCTTGTAAAGCTAGGTGGGTCCCAATAGAGCAGGCATGGGGAACCTCCGGCCCGCGGGCCTGATCTGGCCTGCGGGACGATCCGACCCGGCCCGCGTGGGACCGGACCAATCTGGCCCGCGCGGGACCGGACCGGAGGCTCCGCCGCCGCCACCGCTTTCGCGCACTTCCTGGGTTTAAAAGCGGCCTTTGCACAGCGCCGCTGAAGCTGAGATTGCCCTGAGGGCATTCTCAGCTTCAGCAGCGCTGTGCACATGTCCAGGAAGGTCGCTTTCAGAAGGAGGAGGAAAGCGGCCTTCCTGGACATGCGCACAGCGGCGCTGTGCAAAGGCCGCTTTTAAACCCAGGAAGCGAGCGAAAGCGGCGGCGGTGGCCCCGTCCCTGTCCCGGAGCCGAGGTAAGGAGAGTGAGTGAGTGAGTGAGTGAGTGAGTGGGAGGGAGGGCGAACGAACGAGTGAGCGGTCGGTGGGAGGGAGGGGGAGAGAGAGAGAGAGAGAGCGGTGGGTGGGTGGGAGGGAGGGGGGAGAAAGAGAGAGAGAGCGGTGGGTGGGAGGGAGGGGGGAGAGAGAGAGAGAGCGGTGGGTGGGTGGTAAATTCGCGGGGGGGGGAATTTGCGGGGGGGGGGAAATCAGCAAATTTTCTCTATGGGGAAATGGCCCCCCACTGCAAATAGGTTCCCCACCCCTGCAATAGAGTGTCATTTTAAAAAGGGGGTCCCGGTGTCAAAAAGTTTGAGAACCACTGAGTTAGAACATAATCTAACCCTTTACGGAGCGGCAAATATTTTTTTTTAGACAGGGCCAGCCCAAGACCTCCCAATGGCAGCATGCCAAATACTGCCCCCTTGCCAGCCTCTGCTCCAGCCTCTGCTCCTCCCCCTCTCTAATGCTCTAGATCAGCACTCCCCTCTCCTCTACATTTCCTCTTCTTCTCGGCCCTCCTCTTCCTTTTCCCATTCAGCGAGTGGAAGGAGAAGGGGGCATAGTGGAACAGGCAAGCCCCCCCAGAGGCATCGCAGAATGGGGTGCAGTGGTGCGGTGGGCCCCAGGGCGTAGGGCACTGAAGCTGGTTAGGGGGCGCAGGCCCCCTTAAGTTTCGTTTTTATTTTTCCGGGTTTTTTTTGGCTTTTTTCCTTTTTTTCTTTTTCGTGGGCAGCTGCCGCCCCCCTGCTGCTTCCCAGAGCAGCAGCTGCCTCATGTGCGCGCCCCCCCAGGTGTTTGTGTGCTTTTTGGGTACTTAGCTTGTCTTGGCGGGGCGCAGGCAGCATTTTCCCGGGGCGCAGGCAGCATGTTCTCGTTCCGGCGCCGCCATCTTGAATGAGCGGGACTCTCTAGGAACCTCTCTCCGTCTCGTTGGTCTCTCTGGTCGGTTCCCCACTGCCCCCCCCAGCTGCTGCCTGAGGTGACCACTTCAGTTGGCCTCATGGATGGGCTGGCCCTGGATTTAAAAGATGTATTCCCTACCGTTTCCCTCTAAAAAGAGGCCTCCATGACCCTGCCACTCATAAGCCCATGCAATAAGCCCATGCAAGCCCATAAGCATAGATGCCCACATTTTTCTTACACCTATGTAGATGCCTACATAGATGCCTACATAGATGCCTACATTAATTAATTAATTAATTTATTTATAGAATTTTTACCCCGCTTTTCTCCCACCAGGGCAACCAAGGCGGCTTACAACAAAAACATTAAAATACATGAATACATTTAAAATCAAGAATTAAAATAATTAAAAGCAATTAAAACAATTAAAACAAACAGCCCCAGTGGGTCATCCACATTTACATTTGTTAAAAGCGATTTGTTAAAAAGCCCGCCCGCCATGTCAGCCATCAAATGCTGATCTAAATAAAAATGTCTTAAGGCCCCGCCGAAAGGTCTCTAAGGAGGGAGCCGTTCTTAATTCCAGGGGGAGGGAATTCCATAATTGGGGCACCACTGCCTAGAAGGCCCTATTCCGCGCCGCCATCCCCCTCACCTCCGTCAGTGGCGGCACCGTCAACAGGGCCCCCCCTGATGACCTCAGAGTACGGGTCATTAAGCATTATGCGATGCTAGAATCCCATAAGAACCCTGCAGGATCAGGCCAAAAGTCTAGTCCAGCATCCTATTTCCCACAATGGCCAACCAGATGCCCCTAAGGATGCCCAAAAGCAGGAGATGAAGGCATACCATTCTCCTGCCATTGGGTCCCTGAAATGGATAGTAAGTGGTAGACTGCCTCTGAGGATGGAGGTTCCAATTAGATAGCATGACTACGAACAACAGGCCTGTCTAGACCAGCGTCCTGATTTGGGAAGCGCACAGGCAGGAGATGGTGGCATAACCTTCTCCTGATGATGCTCTGCTTCCCAACTTCCTGCGGTGTGGAGAACTAGCACACATGCCAAACTTTCTGGGGAAAGTTCTTCCTTAGTTTGTTGACTGTGACCCCCCCTCCCTTATAGCAAGGCTGGGCAGCCAGATCGCCTCCTGCTCGCGACATGCCCACTGAGTCCGCATTAGCCACCAGCCCCGTGAGTGCTGAACCCATTTGCTGCTAACACCCCTGAGTTTCCCCTGTGTTTTTCCAGCCCATCCGCTCCACGTTTCAGCCACCCCACGCCTATATGGACTCGCCAGAACAAGCTGACCCCCCTGACCCCTGAGGAGCAGTAATGGGTTGGTGTATTGATCCCGGCACTTGTCACAGCCAGCCGAAGTGCCACAGCTAAATCCCCCAACCTCTCAGATGCGCCTGGCTTCTGTACATTCCCACTTGCCCTAATGCAGATGTAAGCGAACATGATGTCCGACAGGCTATTAAGCAGCCGAACAGCCTGTCCCCTGTCAAAACACACAAGGTGTCCCAGGCCCCGTGGGAAGACCACTGCCAGCTCTCTGCACCCACCCCCGACACGAAACAGTGGGAGTGATAGAATCTTCATGCGTAATTCAAGTGGAATGGAACCTTGCAACAGTTGTAGCAGAGACATTGCCTGCACCAGTGGCGGATGGAAATTCACTCTGGAGCGTCTGTTTTCCTTACAAGCATCTCGCGTGGTCCAGCAATGTGCAGTCGATTGAGAAAGCAAAGAGTGCGCTTAACATCGGATCCCATAGTTGTCAAGGCATCACTAATCTCGGTGATGTGATCTTGCGCATCGGCTGCTGAGGAGCACCCAAAGTCCTTTGTGCTGTATTGCAAAGCAAAGGACGATGTTGCATAATTGCAACGTTCATGAGATCTTGCATAGTTGCAAGAATCCAGCCAAATTTTGTCCAGTAGTTCACTCAGGGCCAACCCTGGAACAATTGGGGCCCAGGTGAAGAACGTTTTTGGTGCCCTCACTGCACTGAAGGGTAGCCCAAGGTCTTGGAGCATCTGTAGACAAAGATCCAAATGTGACTCTGTCTCACTGGATGCCCTTCCCCTTTCTATCTCATTCTCCTTCATTACTCTCTCCAACACCACCAACACCACCATTCCATTGGGATGTTCGTTCGTTCGTTCGTTCGTTCGTTCGTTCGTTCGTTCGTTCTTTCTTTCTTTCTTTCTTTCTTTCTTTCTTTCTTTCTTTCTTTCTTTCTTTCTTTCTTTCTTTCTTTCTTTCTGCCCCTACTGTGGTACCATAGCATACCATAGCATACCATAGCATACCCTAGCATACCATTGGCATAAACAGCAAACAATAGGTAACAAAACAATACACACCCAAACCCCAACACCAAAATCCCATACCAACAGTCCACATTTCCAGCTCTCCCACATAGTCCAAAACCCCAAATCCCCCATAGTAGTAGGAGATTTAGATCTCAGAACCTAGGAAAGAAAGATTCTGTCGAGTTTGAATCACCAAATATAAAAATTGGGCAACCAGACAGGTAAACTATCTTTCAAGCCCTCCTAGCAAGTAACAAGTTTTTTATTTGTCAGACCATCCAGTGTGAGAAGATAAAAAAAATCGTCTAGGTACTGCTTGCGTAGCTCGCTATATTTATCACTGTAAAGGACCATATGTTGCAGGGATTCTGGTTCACCCATGCTGCACATAGGTAAAAAGTAAAGGTGACCCCTGACAATTAAGTCCAGTCGTGTCCGACTCTAGGGTGTGGTGCTCATCCCCATTTCAAAGCCGAAGAGCCAGCGTTGTCCGAAGACACCTCCGTGGTCATGTGGCCGGCATGACTTGCTGCAGCGCGTAGCATGTAGCTGGAACACGGAGCGCTGGTTACCTTTCCGCAAGCGGTACCTATTTATCTACTTGCATTAACATGCTTTGGAACTGCTAGGTTGGCAGGAGCTGGCCAAGCAACGAGAGCTCACCCCGTCGCGGATTCGAACTGCCGACCTTTTGATCGACAGCTCATGGTTCAGCGGTTTAACCCACTGCGCCACCCGCTGGCCCATGCTGCACATACAAACTCTCAATTTGGGGGCTATCCCCCTACTGTGGTATAACCCATCATCTCCTCCATTCTCCTCCTCCTCCTGACAAAGGATGAGAGGAGAGTCTGGGGAGATCACGAGTGGTGAGAGAAGAAGTTGGTCAGGTCAGGCCCACACTCATCATCAGAGACTCCACCTGGCTAGGCCAACTTCTGAACCCTCGGTATTGGTGGTGGCAGTGATAGAGCCCAAGGCACCACCAGAGGGTAGATGGGGGGGTACACTATGGGGGATGCAGTGCAGGGCTTTGCGCTAGGGGTCCCAGAAACCTGGCGTCGACATTGGACAAGATGTACTAGTTAGAGTGTCTCCCCACTGTTCTTTCAGAAGTAGGAGAATGGAGAAAACAAGCAACTACAGTTAATGTAAGCAGTGGCACCCACCCAGAGCAAGCCAGAGGAGAGGCAAAGGAGTTAAGGCATGCACTGGGGCAGTGTTGCCCAAACTTTTTTGACCAGCGGCTCCCTTGACCGTTGGCGACCATTGGCCGTGGCACCCCATGTTGATGCCTACCAATTGGCATTGCATTGTTTTCGGAGAGGATTTCGACGCACTCCATGGCTCCCCTGGCTGGTATCCACGGCTCCCCTGGCTGGTATCCGCGGCTTCCCAGGCTTGTATCCCCTGGGAACCACTGGGGGGAGGGAGGATAAACAGAGACAGAAGGTAGAATCCTCCCCCCACCCAGATTGGAAAAGGAAGAGGGGGACAGAGAGGAAGAGGAAATGTAGAGGGGAGGAGAGTGCTGAGCCAGCAGAGGCTGGCTCATCCTTAGATAAGGGGTCCGCATCTGGCATGCCACATCAGGTGTCAGGAGGTCTTGGGCCAGCCCTGTGGAATAGAACCTGCAAGAGAGCATCCAATAACATGGACTGAAGTCCACCAAGGCTTAGGAGGAAATACATTGGTTTGCCTTGAGGGTGCCACAAGACGTTTTATGGGTTTTGCTGCCACTGGCTAACACAGAACTCTTCCTCTGGAAGGAAATATCGTTGTTCTGGTTCTGCACTGGAACGTGGAAAAAGTCATTTATCTCCCGTTTGGACTGGAGCCTGAGAGCATGGATTCCTCTTCTCCAGCAACTCCCTCCCCCGTCCTCACGATAAAAGGGTGAGCAGCCCGGCAACCTTCGGTGACACCTGCGGAGCTCCAGCCCTTGAAAAGATACAGGAGGAATTCTTAAAATATATTCCTCGCAGACCACAATATATTCCATATGCCTCGCAACCGGGAGGGAGAGCGAAAGTGGCGCATTCAGCTACCTCTGGCCAATGTTTCATTCCCACACTGGGGGAAATGTTATCAGTGCTTTCTCCCTGCTTCACAGCTGGAAGGAATTTAGAGGCAAATGCCATTGCAAGGGAAGGCTAAGCTGAGAGAAGCACTTAAAACCCACAACTTGGAGGAAAGGACAGGAGCGTGGGTTCTCCGTTGATGGCGGGTCACTGTGTCTCGGGAGTCGAGCCCCTTGAAAGTATTGGGTGTGTTGTGGATGCAATCGCGGGAGCTTTTAACTAGTACAAGCATCAGGCCAGGGCTGTCTATACTCTGGACAAGGGGCAACGTATTAAATCTCGTGCCAAAAGGAACCCAAGTGCTCTGCATGTTGTAATTGAATAATGCGTTTGATTTATTGTTCTGTTTTCAATGCGTATCCTACTTTGCAAACAGAGAGGTGCAGGGAAACAGCAGCAGAGCAGTGCCTTTATCTCCTCCTGCTTGAAGGTTTCCCAGAATCATCTGCTGGCCCACTGTGGGAAACAAGATATTGACAAAAAAAATCCGAAAACTTTTATGGCCGGCAACAATACTAACAGTAGTGGGTTTTACAGGTTTAAAAGCCATGTATTCAAAATAAATAAATAAATATATATCGTTTTAAGATCCTTTATGAGCAGGAATGGATAATTTTTTTATTTTTTTTTAAAAAAAACTTCAAACAACTCACATAAAAGCACATAAGTATCAAAAAAGATTTTTTTTTTGATACTTATGTGCTTTTTTGATACTTATGTGCTTTTATGTGGGTTGTTCAAAGTTTTTTTTTTTAAAAAAAATTTTTTAATCCATTCCTGCTCGTAAAGGATCTTAAAACGATATATATTTATTTTTTGATATTTATTTTTTAGATATTGACAAGATGGGGCCTTTCTTTCCAGCTTTTAGCACATTGCTCTTCTTTGTCAATGCAGCTGTGTCATCATCAGTCAATGAGTCTATCCTGCCCATGAGTCCGACTGAAGCCTGTGATGACACACCAGTTGCAGTGTGGTGTGTGTGGTGCGGTGCAGCCCGAGAGTAGCCGCCGTGTCGCACTGCGCCGCGAAGCACTCTGTCTACACCGGACCTGTGGATTTGAGAAGTGTAAGGAGTCCTGCCCCGCCCCCGCTCTCTGTTAGTCAATCAGAATCAAGCTTTTCAGACTCAATTCTGATTGGCAAATGCGTTGCTCCACATCCGGCACCCACAGCGCCAAACGCAGCCTCTCATTGGCCGAAGTTAAATTTGTTCAACTTTGCTCGTATCGCAACGCAGCTGTCCTGCTTTGCGGTGCAATCTTGTAAAAGACAAGACACACCGAGATTTTCCAACTGCATGCAGATGCTATTCTATGCAATGCACCGCAGCACGGCCGGTGTATCACAGGCTTGAGTCAGTCACCCCAGATGGTGAAAGGCAGCATCTAATGGGCTACTGTGAGATACAGGAAGCTGGACTAGATGAGCCCTTGGCCTGATCTAGCAGGGCTCTTATATTCTTTACCAACTAGCAGACCGTGTGCCAACTAGCCTTGAGGAATCGGACAAGAACTCTCCTTTCATAGAACCATAGGATGTTAGAGTCGGAAGGCACCCTGGAGGTCATCTAGTCCAACCCCTGCTCAATGCAGGCCACTCTTGCAGCATCCCTGACAAGTATCTCACCAGGGTCTGTCTCTGGGACTCGGGTAGTCCCAACATCGACCACAACGTAGACGATCTTCAGAAGAAGTTTCAAGATGGCGCTCACCTGTCAAAGGACAGCTAGCGCTTGCTAATGAAAACATGATCTTTGCCGATGGACATGCAGCAAAAGAGAAGAGGGTTGTTGAAAAAAAATGCAAGCATGCGCGGCTGCAGTGGGAATATACGCTGCAGAGCCGCTCTGCTGCCCATGCTGCCGCGTATCTACAAAGTGAAATGGATTACCGGCTCACTTTCAATCAGGCTGAATTATGAGCTCAACGATTTGCCGGACATTTTACATGAACCAGAAGATGTGTTATCTGATGAGCATTGCTTAATTTAATATCCTGGCTTGACAAGGCAGTGAACTGTACATCTCCTGGAGTATGTGCCAGGGCAGATGATTTTACTTAGCTGCAAGGATTAAGCGGTCCACCCTGCTCCCACCACCACACACCAAACCAAATCCCCCTCGAGGAGAGCGACGAGAGAGATTTTCGGACCCTGGGAGTGCCGCGCTTAGCAAAGCAGGCGAACCTTGCAGAGTCTCGGAGAGTCCTCCGAGTCCAACAACTCGCTGCACACAGTCTGTCCACTGCAATACACAACCGAACTTGTAGGTGTGAACATTTCACTGTGAGCCACAATGAGTTTGGGGGAAAAGGTTGCCCTTTGTCAATTCTCCTGCCGTCAGGGGGGGGGGCACCTCCTCTGATAACAAGCAAAATCCGTCATGAATGATACAAACAGGAAGTACATGGTCATGAACAGAGAGGAGCATATGCGTTGCAAAGGTTTAAGTGTTTGCAAACAGGGCCATCCCAAAATCTTGCAGTGCCTAAGCCAAGGGCTGCCCCCCCTCCTTGTCCAGTTCCTGGCCGCCCCACCTGCCTCAGCCACTTAGCCACCCCCTCTGTGATTCCGTCTCCTCCCACTTGTTGACTTTGAGAAGGAAAGAAGGGAACGGAAGGAAGAGGAAGTGTGGAGGAGAGGAGAGTGGTAGCCTAGAGTGGCGGAGGTGGTCCTCCCCTACGCACTTCCTCTTCTGCTCTATTCGCTGTACTTTGTGAATCCAAGAGTGGCAGGAGGAGTGGTCGAGGTGGGTGGGTGAAGCAGACACTGGGTGGTGCTTTCTGCCAATCTGCCACTGCAACAGACCACCTCATGGACGGGTCTGCCCTCTGCGGCTGCCCTCTTTGCAGGTGAGAAGACAATGTAAGATGCCTACTGGTTCAGCTGGTCCAGCGGCCACCACCACTATTGCCACCCATCCTGCTCCTTCTCCTCCCTGAATTTGAAAGGAAGAAGGAAGCAGAGCAGGAGAAGAAGTGTGGAGGAGAGTGCTGGACTAGAAATTCACAGTGGCCTACTCTGGCATCTGGTGGGCCAATGTGAGATACAGGAAGCCTGGACTAGGTGGGCTCTTGTCCTAATCCAGCAGGCTCTACTTATGTCCTTAAGTCCTTAGTTCTTCTTCTGCTCCCCTCCCCTCTTCTTTTTCCACTCAGGGGAAAAATCCAGAGTGGGAGAAAGATGTAGAACTGGGAAGGTGAAGAGAGGCAGGTATTCCCCTCCAATCCACTCCCTTAGGCAACCACTCTCATCCGTCTCAAAGATGAGCCAGCCCAGGGAAAAAAAAGCTTTACTCCTTGATTGTGCTGAGTGTCTAAG
Source organism: Plestiodon gilberti rubricaudatus (assembly GCA_026170595.1). NCBI lineage: Eukaryota > Metazoa > Chordata > Lepidosauria > Squamata > Scincidae > Plestiodon > Plestiodon gilberti. Next base: position 38,298,295 of record JANXHW010000008.1, read on the forward strand.
CTGGCTGCCAGATGCCATGCAGGGCTAGTAACTCTCAAGAGTACGAGATCATTCCTGGAGAGCTCTTGTGAGTAATGAAATGGGGTTTCCCATCACACGGAGCCACCTGGAGAGAGTTAGGACTCCCTCCCTTTCTAGCAGTTGATGGTGATGGACACAGAAGTTCAGAGGAACTTTTTTTTTTTTTTTAATCTCCTAGGGGTGTCAGTGTCACATTTTCAGGAGGAGACCTGCAACATCTTCCTGGCATGGCACACTGCAGTGTAATCCTCTCCAGGGGATGCACTGGGCTGTCTGCATGCATGGACAGAAATCTTCTCCTTGGCTTCAATGAAAGGATCCATCTGTAGGCAGGGAGGAAGATTTAGTGTAGCCCATGGGCCTGGGTTTAAGCATTGCTGACAGCCTTCCTCAGCTCGGATGGGCCTTGATGGATTTGTTATTCATGCCGAGAGGCAGTTTTTGCGAGACCTACAAACACACTGCAGCGACCTGGAATGTCGTCCGACTGAACCGAAAGACAAAGGAAAGAGGCGGATTCCTCAGAACTCCCTCGCAAAAGTCAATTTGGATTGGATTAATGTTCGTTAGGGTGTGATGAGCAGAACAGAATGTTTTTTGGCTGACTCCTCAACATGACGAGGAAGCAGAAAAATGATGTCGGATCAGTGAGGATCCAGGGAACAAGAGACTTGGGTTTCTTAAAAGCAAATAGTGAACAAGGGATGGGTGGGCCAGTGGGATGGGCCCAGGGCCCATGAAGGGGGGTAAATTGTACCCAGGCCCAGGGTCAAAAAGGGGGCCCAGGAGCCAAAGGAGGGCCCCCAGAAATGGGCCTCATGGAGAGTGAAAGATGGAGGCTGGGCTAACCAGGAGGCCAAGTCTACCAGGTAGGTAGACCTGGGCACCACATCAGGAAGCCTGGTAGACCTGGGCTCTGGAGACTTTTCCAGCCATTGCTGCCCTCCCCCTGCCCCGTTTTGCCCCTCCCCCTTTGAGGAGGGGACCACAAGAAACTTCGTACCCCCTGATAAAATTCCTCTCAGAGGCCATGCCCCCCCCTCAAATAGAGCAGAACCATAGATCGTGCTCCCTCCGTGCTACTTTAAATAGGAAAAAAAAGGTTTCTGCTGCAAGCCATTGGAAGCTTGTCTTTTTCTAGTCGAAAGAGCGCATTACATAACGCATAAGTGACAGCGCATTGCTTAACACTGGCGACGCCCCCAAAGTCTCCACCTTGCTGTGGTTCTTCTGCTTCCTTTTCGCACCTCTTCTGGCCACAATTTAAAAGAAACAAACGGAACGACAAGGCCACAAGGCCACATGATGCATTTCTGTAAATGTGGGGTTTGACCCTTCGTCCAATGCGCTAGGAGAGCGCGCAGTGGCAGCTTTGGTGTGGGTGAGAGAAGGGATGCACAGTGTTGCATTACAAGGTCATTTATCAAAGCGCACATTGTAAATCCGGACACACACACACACACACACACACACACACACACACACACACACACACACACACACACACTTTTTATATCCATCATGCCTTATTCTGAAACATTCCGCTGGGCTGTCTCTCGATACGTTTTCTTTCTTTCTTGTTTAAATGCATGCTCCCCCCCACAAAAAAAAAAAAAAACCTTTGCATGGATTTTTTTTCTCCAATCTTTTCTCTTTTTTCAAACTCCGTTTTCTCTTTTCTGATTCAAAGCAAGCTCAGCTCAGGCCGGCCACAAGAAAGTCCGTCTTTCCTCCATTCATCAGGCTTGTGAGTTCTTATACATTGGCAGGCCTGCAAGAGTCCAGATTCAGACAGGCACCATATGGAACCAGCTCCACCTTTTCATTCCTTATCAGAATGTCATGGGGTGGGGGTGGGGGGGAAAGAGGGAGAGCAAATATTTCTTGCTTTTGTCTCCAAGTACTCCTGCAGCCTTCTATGATATAGGATGCCTTCACTTTTATTTAGCAATAATTGTAATACAGGCTGAGTATCCCTTATCCGGACTTCTTGGGACGGGAAGTTGTCTGGATTTCAGATTTGTCTAGATTTTGGAATATTCGCATAAGTATAATGAGATATCTTGGGGATGGGACCCAAGTCAAAACACGAAATTCATTTATGTCTCATATACACCTTATACACTTAGCCTGAAGGTAATTTTATACAATATTTTAAAATAATTTTGTGCCCCAGCAAGCCTTGCGCTATGCCAGCCAGGTGCTGGGAAATTGTTTTTTTCTTTTTCTTTTTAAGTCATATCCTTCAAAATGTTTGGATTTCGGATGTCTGGATAAGGGATAATCAACCTGTAGTAACACTACGAATGGATTACTCTTATTAGTACCATTACTAATTTATCACAATTAATTACCAAACCGCTGAACCATGAGCTGTCGATCGAAAGGTCGGCAGTTCGAAATCCGCAACGGGGTGAGCTCTCGTTGCTTGGCCAGCTCCTGCCAATCTAGCAGTTCCAAAGCATGTTAATGCGAGTAGATAAATAGGTACCGCTTGTGGAAAGGTAACCAGCGCTCTGTGTTCCAGCTGCATGCTACGCGCTGCGGCAAGGAGAGTCATGCCGGCCACATGACCACGGAGGCGTCTTCGGACAACGCTGGCTCTTTTTGAAATGGAGATGAGCACCACACCCTAGATTCGGATACAACTGGACTTAATTGTCAGGGGTCACCTTTATCTTTACCTTTTAATAGTAATATTGATAATTTATTACTATTAATTACTATCAATTAATTAATTGCCATGGTTTAAAAGAGGCTATTTGAGGCAAGATGCAAAATATTTGATCAGAGGGGGCGGGGGTCACCTGGTACCGCCACCCCCTGGGTGAACCATCAGTACTGGTGGCAGGGAAGTGCCCAATGCATCACCAAGGGGTGTGGGCAAGGCATGGCTTGAAGGGTCCAGATGTTGTTCCCCAGGACCCCCAGATACATGGTGCGCACATGCACATGTGCATGCACACACACATCATACCTCTGAGGTTCAGGAAGGTGGAAGAAAGCACAATTTGAAGGCATTTTTACCCAAGCGTGTATATACACAACAGGAGTTAAATACGTATACCTGTGGGCTGGGAGGAAATGGATTTTTAACTGATAGGAAAGTCACACTCTCTCAGTCTCATCTAGTTCACGGGCTTGTTGTGAAGATACATGAAGGGAGGGAGGAAGGAAAACCATGCCTGCTGCCGGCTGCCCTGAATGCCTTGGTGGAAGAGTGAGACACAGATGTAATACTAGCACATGAGAGGTGTGGTGGAGTCAGTCCAAGATGCCCCAGGGCCGAAGTCAGCATGCCAAATGCTTTCCCTGCCTTCATGGCAGAGCCATGCTTGCTCCTTGCTCCTCCTGGTCTCACTCCATAGATTCAAAAACAAAGGAAGGGAGCAGAATAGAAAGGAAGCCTGGAGGAGACAAGAGTAGTGGGCTAGAGTGGAACACTCTCCCTCTCCAGCCTCTCATCCATATTTCCTCTTCCTCTCTGTTCCTCTCTTCCTTTTCAAATGCAGGCAGCAGGTGGCGCAGCAGAGGCAGAAGGAGGCGGCGGGTGCCCTCTGTCCATTTGCTGCCTGAGGCAGCTGTCTCAGGTGGCCTCCTGGATGGGCTGGCCCTGGAGGACTGGAATTGGAGATGCTCACAGCCTAGAAAGTTCAAAAGTAATTCATTTTAGCGCTGGCTGAGACTTTCCTATGATTCAACAAGAACATTTTATGTGTTTCTAAACAGCTCTTCCCCCTTCCTCTGAATGAGAGACGGCTCAGAACACATTTTTAAATCATTCTTTTCATCTCTTGCTGTGTCCGCTCCTTCTCCTCTAAGCCCAAGTTGTGGCAAAGCTAAGTAAAATGGGCTTTCACATGAGCTTTCAAAGTCATTGGGGGGGGGGGAGGTTGAAATAGGAGAATATATCCAAAGCATCCTCTGTGGAGAGATTTGCTTTCCATTTCAGTACACTTCAAGGCATTGCAGAGGCTTAACTGGGTTATTTTCTCTCTCGCTCTTGCTCCAAAATAATAATAATATTTGAACCCATCGAAGTCGGATTTGGAGACTCGCCAAACCGCCCCTGCAAAAAGGAGTCTCAGAAGCCTTCGTCTGTTCATGTGTCTCTCGAGAGATGAGCTGTGAGGCAGCTCACAGATGATCAAACCTTTCCTGCTCGCTCTCTGTATGTCAAGAGAAGAACCCTGGACCACATTCAGGAAGGTGGAAATGGAAGCTGGCAAAAGGATGTGAGTGCTGAGTCACCCGGGCTGCAAGGAATGCGCAAAGCCCAGAGCTTCTGGGCTAACCTCGGTGTCTGCTGGGAGAGACCAGGCTCTTCCTGGAGGTAAGGCAGAAAGGAAGAGCTCATGCAAGACCGTTCCAGGATGAGAGATGGTTGGTCCTGGGCAGGGGTACTATCAGAGCTTGGCTGGGTCAGGCACTGGCCTGGGGGAACCCTTGGCCATCAAAGGGTCAACTTGATTGGCCAACCATCACTATTATTATCATCATCATCATCATCATCATCATCATCATCATCATCAAAAACAACAACAACAACAATAGTATTTATATACCACTTTTCAACAAAAAGTTCACAAAGTGGTTTACAGACAAAATCAAATGATGAAATGGCTCCCTGTCCCAGAAGGGCTCACAATCTCAAAAAGATGCAGAAGACCACCAGCAAACAGCCACCAGAAAAGACACTGTGCTGGGGTGAAAGGGGGGGCAGTTACTCTCCCCCTACTAAACAATAAAAGGAGCACCAATTGAAACAGTGCCTCTTGCCCAGTTAGCAGGAGATGTGACCTGGTGTCTATGGCAGTAGTAGCTATGGCAGTGGCATGGTGGGGGCAGTGCGGGTGCCAGGAGTGACCACATGCAAGGCCCACAGCAAAACGTGGAGCTGCAGCTGGACAATGGATTTCAGGGGAAGGTGTCCTTGGATTGGAGCAGCCTGTTCCTACCTACCACCTCTGTTGGTTGCCTCTGTAAGTCTCCAGTTTGCCTGCCACCCTTAAGGCCACTTTCTCTAGAGCTATTCCTAAAAAGAGCATAAGAGAATGACAGAGGAGGAAGTGTGTGGGGAGAAAGAGTCATGGCCCCTAATGACTCTCCAGGGAGACACTCTAGACCAGCGGTTCCCAAAGTGGGCATCACGGGACCCACGCTGGCCAACCTGCACACGTAGTGCTTTTGGGTACCACCCACCTGCCCTCACCTGTTTAGAGCTGATTTTCAGGTCTTCTTAGGCCGCGGAACCCAAAAGTAAGTGCCGGTGATATCATTGTGTAATTGGTACTTAGTTCTGGGTTCCGTGACGGGTGCCAGGGGAGAGGGGGGGGCGGTACAAGACCCATATGTTTGGGAAACACTGCTCTAGAACATGGGTTCTCAACCTGTGGTACGCGCACCCCTAGGGGTACGCGAACCAATGGCTGGGGACCAACCAGCCAGAAAGTTTGGGTTCCTACGCCCCATTGAAAATAAGGGGCGTTAAGTTAGTCATGATGACTAACGTTCCTAATCAATTTCAACGGTGCTTAATAATCATGAGACATAGGCTGGGGAGGTGCTGCAGCTCCATGGAAAAGCTCCTGTTTTTCCCAGTCTGAAACCTTGAAGAGGTTCACCACCATGAGACACCTGCCTGCATGCTCAGCATTCAACAGATCAAGCCGGAGAAGGATTCCGCATCCACTCCCTGCAGGGTCTGCTAGAAGGCAAAGTCAAGGCTCCATCTGGGAAAACCATTGATGGAAAAAAAATTGGCCCCCGCCTCTCCAAACCCACCTTCACTCGACTTCCTCACTTGTCTTCCCCTTCTGCAGTCCTCCCTTGCCTGCCAGGCACTATCCCTTCTTTGGAGAAATAAAAAAAAAACATGCGCTTTGGGCTTGGAGAAAAGAGCAGATAATCTAATAATCACGGCCTCCATGATCTCTTTGGCAGCTCCTGGCCGTTTACGACGCGCGGGGAACTCTTCCTTTCCAACGGGGCGGCTGTGTCAGTCTGCCTGGCTTCGGAGTCTCTCCTCCTCCCTTCCGAAACCCGCAGCGAGTCGTTTGTCTTGCTTGGTTGCATTCAATCACTTTTTAATATGGAAAACTTCTGTTAAGCTCCTTTTTGAACCTGGAATTATCCTGGAAGCCTCCTCGTCTTTGGACAGGCGACCGCAAGTGAATGCTGCTATTATTTTCATGTGGTTTCGGGCCTGGCCTTGTGCGAGGAAGCAGTGAACTGTATCTCATTTCTCCAGGCCCTGGCTGAAGGAAGCGCCGAGGCTCCAAAATCCCCAGGTCTTTCTTCTCCGCTGCTTTGGATATTGCTTTGACTACAAACAGAGATAGACCAGAAGGCACAAAAAGAATCGCATGATTTATGGAATGCCCTGATCTCGTCCTCCTCTTCCTTGCTTTCGGTTGCGTTTGACCCAAGATACGACTTGAAGCAGCCACAGAGAAAGCTACTCCACCGCCTTATCATATGGAAGTCAGATGTATGTGATTCTGAGGGTTTGCTTAGTGTATTTATATTTAACATGTTTGGGTGGTGGTGGTGGTGGTGGTGGTGGTGGATCATATTTGTATGAAGTATCACAGAGGCAGGGCCGGCCCATCCATGAGGCCAACTGATGCGGTTGCCTCAGGCAACAGATTGGTGGGATGTGCCCATTTCTGTCCACCTACTTGCCTCCACTGCTCCTCCTCCTCTTTCCACTCCTTCGATTGGAAAAGGAAGAGGGAGACCGAGAGGGAGAGGAAATGTGGAGGGGAAGAGAGTGCCGAGCTAGAGGATTGGAGAGCGGGAGGAGCAAAGGCTGGCACATCCTCAGGTAAGGAGGCAGCATTTGGCATGTTTTTATGGGATCCTTGTCAAATTGCCCTTCAAAAGCCCCTTCCGACCTGGTCGGTCTTGAGAGAGTTGCTCTGCTGCTACTGCATGACAGTTATGGACACGGACACAGAGGTGCTCACTGGCTGAGAACCAGACCCAGATCTGCAATGGATGTTCAGATGCACACTGCCTCTGGACCTTGAGGTAGCACCTTAGTTACCATGAGTAGAAGCCATTGCTAGATCTGTTCTGCATGAATGTGCCCCATCCCCTTGGCTAGCGGTCATCATCACCACACCTTGAGGCAATGAGTTCCACAGACTAATTATACAACAGTGCATCCATGTTGCCCCCAGACACCCAGCTGCATGCAGTCTCAGCTGCTCCTTCTCCCATGATTCAGAAACGAAGAGAGCAAAAGAGGAAGTGTGGAGACAAGAGTGGCGGACTAGAGTGTCAGAGAGACTGTAACCCGCCACTCTCCTCCTGTCTGCTCCATCCCCCTCTTCCTTTTGAACTCAGGGAACAGGAGGAGGAAGAGTGCAGAGGCAGTTGGAAGTGGGCGGCGAGCTCTGCCTAGAAGTTGGCTGCCTGAGGCGACCAACTCAGTTGGCCTCATGGATGGGCCGACCTGAGAAGCCAAGCACCCTCTTGAACAAAAGTGTTTCCCAGGTGCTTCTGATCTGGCCTCCCCACCCTTTCCAAGTATGTATTTTGATCTTCTCGCCTTTTAGTCCAAAACATTTGTGTTGAAAATCCGACTCAGCCCGATTGTGCGCGAGCTGAATGCTAGGGAAGCAGTTCAGCACGCCTCTCTTCTGTTACCATTCACCACACGAGCCAAATCTCCTGGTGCCACCTTGGCCCAAGCCCCATCCTCGGTAATAGGTCTCTCGTTGATGGAGGACTTTGCGGATGGCAAGCGGAGGCAATAATTTTTGACCATGGAACCATATCAAGTGATTTTCTTGACAATCTGGTAACACAAGAAGAACACTAGGCTCCCCCCCCCCTCCAGAACTCCGGCAGCAATATTTCTGCAGATCTCCTACTTAAATGAGGCTTACTCCTCATAAATCACATCCCTTTGCCGGCCACTGCTTGATCAATCTTTTCCAGGTGTTCCTCCGGAAACCCGTGGAGGTTTATCTTGTGGCCTGGACTTTTTTTGATTGGCTTATTGTTTGATGTCCTCAAAACATTGTTTTAGCACAGCGACAGCCTCACGCCTTCAATCCTTTGTCCGTGGACAGCCAAGCTGTCCTCCAGACTTTCTGATGCTCATTCAGTTTGATTTGATTGCATTAACAAGAGCCCAAGTGAAAGTGCTCGGCTTGCGGGCACTCAAAGCATTGTGGTACTTGTAGTTCTCCTGCTTTGCCTTTCCCAAAATGCACTGCAGCTAACAAAGGAAGCCTCGAGTAGAGACCCAACCAAGGAAACTGAATGAAGGCATTGCATGTCCCTCCCTGTTTACTTCCACCTCCATTTCCTGTCCTTTCCTTGGCTGTCTCCCTTGTGTCAATATCTAGAACGGCGATTTTCAATCTTTTCCATCTCACGGGCCGGCACACTGACAAGGCACTAAAATTGTCAAGGCACACCATCCGTTTTTTGACAATTGACAAGGCACACCATGCTGTTGGTGGGTGGGTGTCTCACATCCCCCAATGGCCCTACCTATAAATGACCCACCCCCAAACTCCTGCAGCTCATTAATGTTCATTAATGTGCATTAATTAATGCACACCAGTTGAAAATTGCTGATCTTCAGGACTGTAAGTGCTGAAGGGGGCAGAGGGGTCTGGCTCAGTCGGGAGAGTTGCCGCCTTGTAAGCCTGAAGATCGGTGATCTTGACAAGTTTGAGACACGCCGCTGACAAAAAGCTGTGAAAGCCTCCGGGAGGAGAGATAAGAGCTCCCAGCTGCGTCGGTCGAGTGTGGGAGGTGCCGGCCAGCAGAAAAGCCAGGCTGCAAAAGGATACCACCTGGAATCGTTCATGAAAGATTGGACACTTATATATTGTGAAAAAAAAAAACCCAAGGGGGAGGTAGGACAGCCTGCCCATGTACACTGCCTTGAATTAAAGTCGGAGGAGAAATCCAATGACCAAGAAAGGCGGTATATAATATAAATACTGTATATTGTATATTATATTATTGCTTTGGGGCAGGGAACTATTCTCTCATTCCTCAGAAAGTTCCGTGTACTGTACATGGATGGTACAGTGATAACTACTACGAAGAGGCAGCAGTAACAGCTTAGGGGTGTAGATACCATTTGTGTTGGGAAAATATATATATATAAATCCCAGTTTTCTCAACACATTAATGTTCGTATGTTCACAAAGTTTGTTTTCACATAAGCTTTCGGGTTGCCCTCAGCTTTGTGTAATAGTGTATATTTGCCAGTAATCACTGTTTAACAGCTACTTGATGAGCGTTGCTAACAATCAGTTTTAATCTGCACCTGCCTTGAACCAGTTCACCTGCTGCTCTCTGCACATGCATCTGTTAAAGATATAGGAGCAGGACAGATGTTGAAGACACTTAGCTCACTTCCTCTCCTCCACACTTCCTCTTCTGCTCTGCTCCCTTCTTTTTCAAATCTAGAGAGCAGGAGGGTGAGCGGGGGAGGTTGTAGTGGGGTGCCACCCCCAGAGAAAGGAGGGCATTTGGCCAGGACACCTCAGTTGCTGGGTGTTTTTGGGTCAGCCCCTAACCTTTGTTTCCCAAACTTTTTGGACTTGCGGCTCCCTTGACCGTTGGCAACCATTGACCGTAGCTCCCCTTTACATTCTATTGATGCCCGCCAATTGGCATTGCACTGTTTTCCGCAAGGATTCCGTGGCACTCCACACGGCTCCCCTGGCTGGTTTCCGCGGGAGCCGTACCTCCCAGTTTGGGAACCACTGCTCCTAACCCGATACGCAACAATGGTCACAACAGACGAGCTTCTTCTTTCTGCACACAAAATGGGAAAGCCCAGTTTGGGGAGCTTGGAAAAAAAAAAACACAGCAAGATGTTATGTATTTATTCAACTGGCCTGGGAAAAGCTATAAAGCACACATTTTGAATTGGAAAATGGGAGATTTATGGGGCTTTTGCAAACCTCCGTCATCTCTTACTGCGTCTCCTGGACTCAGAGGCTCTAATCATTAACATACCCCAGGCACGGACACTCAGTGGCCAGGGCATTGCTTCTTTTCCGTCTCCAGCTCCTGCTCAAGAAAGACTAGGGCTTGAGCTACACTGCCTGACAGTTGGGTGAATGAATTGCCAATTCATTCTGAGCTTGGAGGGGGGGGGGGTGTCTCTCTAGCTCATTGTGTGTGTGTGTGTGTGTTTAAAAAAAGGGGGGCCTTTTATGAGCTTCTTTGATCAGCCAGGATCTTGACAAATTATTTTCCAGAGGAATTTCTTTTGCCTTAATACTGTAAGGAAGAAAAATGGATGGATGCTCAAGGAGGCATGTTTAGCGTCCTTCTGGCTCCTCACTTCCCTAAGCAGGGAGAAGTTCCAGGGGCAGCGTTTCTTGTGGTTTGGCTTTCCTTTGGAGAAGAGAGTGAGAAAGCATGCTGGAGACGGATGAGGTGGGGGTCTATGTAATATTTGCTTAGAATCATAGCATCTTAGAGTTGGAGGGGACCTTCGAGATCGAGTCCAGGGGTTCTCAACCAATGGTATTAGTACCAACAGTGGTACTTTGGCCAACTGCTGGTAGTACTCGGATCACTGGACCCCCGCTACAACGTGGCACTTTTGGCGGTGCATTTTCACTCCCGAGAGGCTCCTACCTTTGGCCGAGCCTCTCAGGAATGATGAAAAGGGACCTCTCACCCACCCAGAGCCTCCTATCTGCATTTTCTAGCCTCCCAAAACCTGAAAACCTGGAAGTAACTGGCAATGATGTCATCGCCAGTCACTTCCGGCGCTACGCTGCAGGAGAGTGGGGCCGGAGGTGGTACTCCGCCGGGAAGGGGTTGAGAACCCCTGGTCTAGTTCAACCATGATCACCTCGGTTGGCCTTCGGCATGGTTCAGCCCTGAAATCAAATGTCCAATGAGATTTACCGCATATGTGGAACACTTAGCCCTGGTTACTGTTCAATCGATTCCATTATTGTTCAAGTTGTTCAGAAACAAAATGGCAGCGGTGACACCATCATGATTCATCTGACGTTGGTTCTGTCCCACTTCTGGCTCTCAGCCCCCTATTGAAGACCTCCAACCCAAAAGACTCCCAATCCTAATGGATGTGTACGAGTCCTGGCTACTCAGTTGTGACTGATCGTGTGGTGTGCATGCTATGATACTCAATCCCACTTTATGTGGCTCCTGTGGTACTGAAAGTCAAACAGGTGCCAGGGTGCAAGCTTGCCTCAAAATAAGCCTTGCCTCCAATAAGTGGGCTTCTGCTGTCATGGAAATGAAGGGGATACTTTAAATACATTAAACTGGAAATGATCTCAACATTCAAAGGACAGGCTCCTAGACCCTTCTGGAAACAAGGTCAAGTTGGTTTCCATTGTATCGCTTGTGATGTTGTGTGTGTGTGTCCAATTCCAGGTTGCGGCTCCCGAGTGACGTTGACACTCCTACCACTCCTCTAGGCAGACCACGCCCACAATTGAAAATGAAGACTGACACTTTCTGAGTCCCTTCATCACCCCGGTCTCCTCACAACGACTTGAGGCCCGTTCTTTTGTTGCTAAGGCAGTGTGATGACCCACCTCCTCCTTTCCTTGGCCGAATCTCACTCCTGTTTGGTCATGTAAACAGGCTGGCATTCACATTGCTTTTCTTGGCCTGCCTTACGTGGCTGCCTGCAAGGGGACTATTTTTGGCAGCACAGATGCAGCTATCATGCCACCGGGGGGGGGGAGGGATAGCAATGAGGTTGGTGCTTGATATTTTATGCCAGAAATTAGTGGCAGCTCCATCTATGGGGAGACCCTGGGGAAAAAGTCCTACAGACAGGCCTGCTTCAGCTTCCTGTTTTTTTAATGGAGGGGCTGTCACTCAGCAGAGGTATAGCAGTATATTTGAAAAACAAGAGCATTCACAAACCACATAGTTCTGGCCCCCCATAGCCACACACTACCAAACTACACAGCAAAAAATAAATAAATCAACTTTACTTTTCTTCATTAGAGTGTTGTTTTTTCTTTAAGGCTGCAAACCTATAATTCACCAGCAAGTTAACCCGATTGAACATTGAGGGCGTTCACCAGAATTATCCTATCCTCCTCCCACAACAAGCAGACAACAATAAGGCTATTGGTTCCAGAGGCTCCTCATCCAATTAAATTAAGTAAATAAGTCACCGTATTCCCTTCCTGGGGGACGGGGACGATTCAGTCTTACCTTCCTCTTTCCTTCCACCCATCTGCTGTCCGATCTATCCATCCACCTGTGCCCCCTCCCCATTTATCATTCATCTGTATCTGGACGTCAGGCAGATTGGTACATTTCCCCCTAGGCACTTTCTCCCTAGGCACGTTTCTCAATTTGCCTCCTGTTGAGCCAGATGCATCTCCTTGACTCAGGTTCCTTGAAAAACGTTTCAAGGGCAGCATCTGACCACTCCCACTGTGCTCACACCCCTCCCCCGGTTGCATGCAGAAGGTCCCAGGTTCAAACCTTAGAACCTCTAGGTAGGATCCCTGCCCGAAATCCCGGAGACCCCCACCAGTCAAGTGAAGCACTAAGAGGGTCCAATGACAACTTCCTGGTTTCATTAAAAGCCATAGCTCTTCAGTAGCTAGATGATGGACCAGTGGTCTGCCTCCATAGAAGATAACGTCCTCTGAAAACTGGTAGCCGCTACTGTACTTGTGTAGAATTGTCGGACACAATCAACTTTCAGATGTCATCTATGATATGGCTAAAGGATTTTTTTTTTTAAATCAGGGGTCCAGATACCTTGTACTTTATAGCACATGCCATGGCATTTATTAGACAAATTGCCACACAAATATATGGAAAGATTAGATACGTAGAGGTTTTCTTTTTTCTTTAGCAACATAACATATGGACATATTTGCATATCTCCCATGCCTTCCAGTCTTCACTCGCATTCATCCTCGCTTATGTTTCAAGTTCCGCTTATGCTTCTTTTCATCCTTATGAACATACACATTATACCCTGTTTTCTTAATTAGGGTCATTTGCATTTTTTTAAAGTACAGTTTGAAAACTGAAAAGAAGGAAACCAAACTTGTCGTCTGGGTATCAATTAAAATATATTTATTTAAAAAAATTCGATCAGCTGCACCGCCAATATATTGTCCGTTATTCCTTCTTAGAATACCTATTTATCAATAAATAGTACTGAGAAAATATTACATCCGGGAAAAAAAAACCCTCTTCAAATAGATATCTTGTTTTTAAAACCGACACACAACCTTCCTCCCTTTCCCAGAACTTGTTAAGACACCAATCTGTTTAATGGCTCATTTTAACATACGCAGAGAATGTTTGTTTAAAATGGTTTGCTATTTTTTTTCTTTTTACAGAGGAAGACAAAAAAAAAGAACAAAAATTTCATGTTACAAAACAAAATTGTCACGTGCTGTTCAACTCGCGGGGTTTGATATATATATGTTCGTCTGAGTTTCAGATATTTTTGTTGCTACCTGCAACAGCCTCCTCAGTGATTCAAAACTTTGATTTCATCAACAGTCCTCTGGGGGGGGGGGGGGAATGGGATCACTTTTCATTTTGAAAACGTCAAAGACTACTGAAATTCAAACAAGAGGGCACATATAGACTAGAAATGAGGCCCACCATCTCACTTGTGCTACCATTTCCACCCAGTTTCAACAAATTCCTCTCTGTTCCAATGAAAAGGTTGCTTGGTTCAAATTGCCTTCACTTGACCTCTCTCTCCATTGCCCTCACTTACCAACACTGACATCTGAAAGTCGACAGGCCTGATTGGTTGTATCAGCCTCGGTTGATGTCCAATGATGTCGCTTTCAGCCATCATTCCGTTCCCTATACCATCACTAGTCTCATCCATGGAATGCAGTCATTCAAGGAGGAGAAAACCACGTCTGGCAGGGAAAATTATGGCACTGAGCAGGAAAAAAAACCACACACACAGACACACACACAGACACAGACACAGACACAGACACAGACACAGACACAGACACAGACACAGACACAGACACAGACACAGACACACACACACACACAGACACACACACACACACACACACAATGAAAATGAGTGCAACCTAAAGACATGACCCATTCTACACCCTGCAATGTTCCCCACTGCATGGGAAGGTGACTGATGGAGTAAGAATTGACTTAGCGGGGTTGTATGCACATCGCAGAACAGACAGGAAGAAAAGGAAATAATTCAGCAAGGTTCACCCCAGAAGGGTCTTGAGAGGAAAGGTTCTGTTTCACAGTCATTTTTGACGTTCACCCCCAGAATCAAAGCTGCCAAACATCCTGCATATCCTGATGCACGTTTAATATACATTCTTGAACTTTTGTGGCTGGCATGGCTATCTTTACAATTAAAATTGTCCGGGTTTTCTGACCACGGTCCATTACAAGATTGAATTCCTGACGTTTCGCCCATACCTGTGATGGGCATTCTCAAAAGGTAAAAACACAAGATACTCAAACCGTCCTTCTGTAGTCCTGTTAATTTCTTCTATCCTGTTATTTAAAGGGACAGGCAGTTCATTTCTTTTCCCTCTGGCTCTGCTACGTTCTTAAAGCTAAAAGATTCTGCACCTTATAAGGCCTATATAGCCAGGAAAAGTCAGGAATTCAATTGGATCATGGACCGTGGTCACAAAACCCAGACAATTTTAATTGTAAAGATATCCTTCACGTTGTTTGCTTGAGTTTGTTCCTTCCGCATAGATGAGTGTTTAGCTGGCATGGCCGGCCTGCCCGGCCATACCGAGAAGGCTCTTGTCACTCCTGTATAGTGACCTCATGTTTCAGTGGGTGACAAGAGGGTTCTCTGTATGATGTGTCTGTACTAAACTAAGGACTGGCTTGACATCTATAATTATGCACAGGCTCATGGTGCATAAACGCCCTGTTTACACCCATGGTTTCCTCTGCTTTGAAAGCAGGTTTAGGAAGGGGAAGGGACACCACTCCCATGAAATTAGGGAAACTTAGGAGGAAAGTGGGCAATGAGGGGAGAGTCCAGGATGTGAGCACGCATGTCATTCAACGCATGGGGAAAATAAATATTTTGAAAGCCAGTCCATTGAGACATCAGGGGAGGGGTAAGTTCTATGAGACATTGGGTTGTGCAGGAGGAGCTGTGTGCAAGTCTCCATGCTTGGCTCTAAGAATGTTAGAATGTGAACGTACCACCTGATTGTGAACGTACCACCTAAGTAGCGAAGCCAGTTAGGAGAGACAGCCATATTTCTAGATGGGAACATGACCAGCCTACTAAGGAGGCACAATGAACTGGCCACCACATGCAAAAGATTGGCACCCTGTCCCCCTTCCCTTGCCTGGCAGCAGTGCCAATATCCCTACTCTTTTGAACCAACCTCCCCCTCTTGAACCCGCAACCAGGTTGGTGTAGTGGTTGTGGTGTTGGTACTTAGACCTGGAAGATCCAGATTCAAATCCTCACTCAGTCATGAAGCTTCCTGGGTGACCTTGGGCCAGTCATTATCTCTCAGCCTCACCTACCTCACAGGGTTGTTGTGAGGACAAAAAAGAGGGAAGGAACCATGTACACCACCTTGATTTCATTGGAGGAAGGGTGGTCTAAAAAATGAACTTTTGAATTCAAAGCAAGTGCTCAGCGCTTCACTGTGCCTGCTTCTTTGTGGGGCAGGGTGATGTGTGTGTTTGGGTGATGTGTGTCTTTGCCCACAAACATGTGTGAGCTTTCATCCTTTCATCAGCGCTCCCGGAACCAGGATTCGCCCTTTAACCACCATGATTGTGAGTACAACAGGGTGCTTTGAAAGATAACCAACAATGCAATCCTATGTATGCTTACCTAGGAGTAATTTCCATCAGACAACATTGGACTTACTTGTGAGTAAACATGCATAGGATTGCCGTTAGGTATTTTTTCTCCCAAGTGTACGTTCTCACTCTCACAGCGCAACCCCACGCATGTCTGCTCAGGAGGAAGTCTCATTGTGTTCAATGGAGCTTACTCCCAGGTAAGTGTGTTTGAGGATTTTAGCCTTACCTGCTGCTTTACGCACCCTGCGCTATCACAATGACAAACACAGGGTGTTATTTTCAGGACCCATTTAAACCCAAGAGTGAAAAATCCTTATGAGAAATCCATTGGGGGACGACAAGGGAATTCTTCTGCGTTGTGTAGATTAAGTATGTACAGTTTGGAGCACTATTGGGGGGGGGGGGATAGATATACCGTATTGGTCTGAGTATAAGACTCACTTTTTTCTCCTAATTTAAGTTTTTAAACTAAGGGTGCGTCTTATAATCAGGCTGTTGCAATTTAATGCCAGTGATTTAATTAAATTTTTTTAATAGCACCAAACTTTAAGGGTGCGTCTTATAATCAGGTGCGTCTTATACTCGGGACAATACGGTATTATCACTAGGTGCCACATTAAAAACAAAAACAATGGTTTCTGTTCTAATACAGATTCTCTTTCTAAGCCCATTTCCTCCCAGCCCACAGGTGTACACATTTAACTCCTGTTGCGTATATACACCCTTGGGTAAAAATGCATAGCGGAGGCTGTCATGTCATATGTTCCGAAGCCAATCCCCCCCCCCCCCAAAAAAAAAACCTAGGTGGGGTAAAACAGTGATGTCCTGGCTACAGCCCTGTGGGAAATGCAAATCAACATGAGCATCTTTTTTGTGAAAGAGACAAAAGGGGGGGGAGTTGCAACTGGGAAAGATCGAGGGGCTAATTTGCTGCAATCTACGTTGCTTTGGGAATTTTCTAGGGATTTGCACTTTCGGATACAGATAGGGCAGGCCACGCCGGAACAAAGTCAAACCATCAAAGTCAAACCATAAACGTCGCAGGCTTGCTTGGAACGCATCTCAGAAGTCGGTATCACATTATCAAACTTATCCATATGGACGTGTTATACGGTACATTCCTTCCCCCCACCTTCCAAATAAACCCCACACACTCTTTAACTCCATTCTTCTCATGGCTCTGCTCTGTCGAAAGGGACAGGGTCTTTTCAAGAGATTCAAAAGGAAGATATATATAGAGAGAAATAGATAGATATATTATCATTTATTATAGAACAATGTCAATATCAACACCCCAACAAAAAAGAAAGAAAGAAAAAGAAAAACGCAACATCTCCTAGTTTTTTTCCCCCCTCTTTTCGATTACGCACTCTCCTTGTGTCAAGAAAGGCAGCAAAACTAATCTTGTGTTTCACCTGAAAACGAAAACGTACAAGGGAGGGCACGAGCTGGTGTGATAGGAATGCAAAGTCGGTGTGGTTATGTCTGGGCATCGGGACGACGGGGGGGGGGGGGGAAGTGTGCAGGTCATCTTGCCAATGGCCTTGAGAAAAGGAAAGAAGAGAAAATACAATACCATGGTCTGCCTGGACAGGACATTGTCCATCGCTTGAGTGCTTATAATATACGGACATTCAGTTTAGTGAGCCTCGCGGAAGACTCATCATGGGTTCAGACTATTTCGCAGGGCACTTCCCCAGCCACGCCCCCCGTGCCGCCATGTTAGCTGTTCTCGCTCCACTCTGGCACCATGCTCACCCCATGCACGGAATGGTACTGATGGGGAGAAAGGGTTCGGGGCACTCCGTGGGAATAGAGGAATTCCGCCGGCTGCAAGCTGCTGGGGGGCGACTGGATGCTCGCTTGAGGTCCACATTGCCGGATGATGGGTTGGTGAGGGACGGAGGCCTGATGCTGGAACATGGCGTGCGTGTCCCCAATTTGCGGCGAGGTGTGGCTCGCGACGGTGGTGAGCCGGGGCATCAAGGGGCCAGAGGTGAAGTGGGCAGAGAAGTGTTGGTAGGGCAGTCTGTCCATAGGCTGCATGGCGGTCACTGTGCAGCTGCTGTAGGATGGCACGGCCGGCCACGTGTTACAACTGATGTCTTCCAAGCTGGGCACAGGCTCCGTGGGCGGGGCGGAGCTGGCGTACATACAGGCTTGGCGCTGCGCTGACTCAGTCCTGTAGGAGCTGGCATTGAGTCCTGGCTGCTGGGAGTAGCCGGAGCGGTAGAAAGCGTCGTCTTCGGCAGGAGACGTTTCCATGTAGGACTTTTTGTAGGGATGCTCCGTGGTGGAACATTCTTCATCTGATGAAAGAGAAAAGGCACAGTGAATGAGCATGCAATCGGCTGGGACGTTCTCCTGCATAAGCTTCATGGATCATCAGAAGAGCATAAGGACATAAGAAGGTACATTAGTCCAGTATTCTGTTTCCCACAGTGGTCCACCGAGAGGCCTCCAGGAAATGAAGACGATAGTCCTCCCTTGCAGTCAGTCCCGATCAGGGCCGGCCCATCCATGAGGCCAACTTAAGCAGTCGCTTCAGGTAGCAGATTGGTGGGGGAGCCCATCTCTGTCCACCCTCTTGCCTCTGCTGCTGCTCCTCCCAACTCCCTGGACTGAAAAAGGAAGAGGGGGCAGCAGAGAGGAACATCAGAAGAGCCCTGCTGGATCAGGCCAGAGGCCCATCTAGTCCGGCTTCCTGTATCTCACAGTGGCCCCACTAGATGCTTCAGGGAGCACACAGGAAGAGGAAATGTGAAGGGGAGGGGAGTGCTAAGAACATTGGAGAGTGGGAGGGGCAGAGGCTGGAACATCATCGAGTAAGGGGGGGGGAGCATTTGGCATGCTATGTCAGCAGATCTCAGGCCAGCCTTTCACGTGTGTATAGAGAAGAAGTTGTAAAAGGTGGAGTTACAGGGTTAGGGAAGGAGTGCAGGCAGCGTATTTATACACACAGCGACAATTCACAACAGCGGGAACTGATGATGTGCCAGCCTCTCTTCCTCCCGCTCTCCAACCAGCAACCCCCCCCCCCCCACGGTTTTTGATGGTTCGACTCCCTGGTTGTAGTACAGGCTCTGTAAATGCAAGGAGTTGATTCCCGGCCCCTCGCTCTCCCTTAAACGGCACCCCTGCTGGGATCGCAACACAAAGCATCCCAGAAGGCAGGGTGGAAACTGCAACGTGATCGTGATCGGAAAAGAGCTGCTTTCCTCTCGGGAAGCATCTCCAATGGAGGCCCAGTGTTCTCCAGCATCGGAGATGCCCGGATCTAGCTTGGGGCCTGTAATGGTGATGGTAATCGGGACTGTCACCCGACGAAGGGGGACGCAATATAGGACAGTCATTGTCTGCAGATCAAAAAGGGAAAGCGTCCAAGTGCAACGAGAAAACGGGCTTCGGGAATTGCGTGGTCCAGACAAACAGAGCAGGCGGTGGGTGTCCGTTGCCGGCTCCCTCTGCCCTGGGTCCCAAGATGGCACCGAGCAGATCTAGACATGCAACGGAATGAGCTGGCAGAGTCCCAGGGTCGGTTTTTGTGGAGGTCCTGGGACAAATGTCCTGCAGGCGTCCCCCAAGGAGGCACTCCGTCCTGCAGGCGTCCCCCAAGGAGGCACTCCGTATCTAGACACAGGCAGGGAACTCTCAGTGCCCTCTTTAGGGACCAAACCTGAGACTTTGTGCATGCAGAACAGATACGCTACCACTAAGCTATGGCACTGTTTAAAATGATGGCCTGTGAATCTGCTGTAGACTGGGTCCAACCAGATCCCCTCTTATCTGCAGTGGTGGGCAGCTCCTTCCCCAGCATTTCAGAGAGGGGCTTTTCCCAACCACTGGAGATGCCAAGGATGGATTCTGGGAGGTTTGGCATGAAACATCACATGCTTTTACCACTGAGCTATGGGGCTCTGCCCACTGCATATGTCTGGTTGCCACACGCTGCAACGCAACCACTCCTTTCTGGCTGTTACTCCCCGATTAAACCTCTTCTTCTTTCCGTTGCCTCCTTTGCAAAGTGGTGCATGGGGTTTAATTGGTGTAACCAGGCTGAGCAAGGAAAGGCGGGTGTCGGCCCTGGAGACGTACCATTCCAGATTCATAGAAGATGTTGGAAGGTTTCGGGACAAGAGGCATCTCCTCTACGACCGAAAGCATATGGCAGCCTTGATTAATGAGCTCTTTGTGGTCTGTTGAGTTTGAGACATTGGGGAGATAGTGAGGAGACACCAGTAGGGGAGACAAGCCCCCCCTCCCTCAGCCATCTCACAAGGCTGGGCATGCATGCAAGTGGCTGGGGGGGGCACTGTGGGGAGAGATAGCTCTCTTGCTTGTGACAATGCAAGGAAATTAGATAATGTGGTGAGGGGGAGAGGAAGGGAAGCCACCCACTTAGTGGGAATCCCAAACTGGAAGGAAACCTTTGTTGATTCTTTATCACATTGCAAGGCTAGAGACAGATGATGGATGGCTCGACTGTTGCCAGGATACCCCATAATCAGAGTTTGGCCCAGCCTTTTGTTGTCCAGTGTGCTGCCCTGGGATGTTTTGGGAAAGGGAAGGTTAAGCTCAAACTGGAGAGCGAGATGAGGTCTCGTGGCAGCTTTATGGACTAATAGCCTGACATTGGCTTTTATGGATGGCGACCTGCTCCATCCGTTCCGAGGAGGGTCCACAAAAGCTTACGCCATGGCAAATCTGTTTGTCTGGAAATGCCACAAGACTCTGTTATTGTCTTGGCTGTGACAAACTAACCCTACGGGGCCAGCCCAAGACTTCCGGGAGCCTGAGGCTTGGCACCAAATGCCGACTCCCTCCATTCATTCCCCATCCTCCTGCTCCGTGGATTTGAAAAGAAAGAGGGGAACAGAGCAGAAGAGGAAGTGTGGAGGAGAGAGACACTCTAGCCCACCACTTTCTTCTCCTCTATGCTTCCTCTTCTGCTCCCCTCTTCGTTTCCGAACTTTCTTCTGTATGCTGCAATAAATTGGTTTGTCTTTAAGGTGCCTCAAGACTCTGCTCTTTTGCTGCTACAGATTAACACGGCTACCCCTCTGGAAGTTGTTAGCATGGCACCTTGAAAACCGTGGGGGGGGGGGGAAGAGGAGAGTGGTAACCTAGAGTGTCTCCCTCCCACTTGCCTCTTTGTTTTAGAATCCAGGGAGCAGCAGGAGGAGGCAGTGGAGTCACTAGGGCGCGCGCCGCCCCAAAGCAGGGGCGCCCGCGTCACCCTAATGACTGTTGGCGCGGCCATCAGGTCGCGGGCAGATTTGGGGGGGCGACCCAACGGGACGCTGCCCTGGGTGCCCACCGGCTCTGCCTCCCCATTGCAGCCAGCTCCGCTCCAAGGCCGGGAGAAGGCCTTGGAGCGACCTCCCCGGCCAACGCGCCAGGGCCTTCTGATGAAGTCCCACTGCGTCACGTTATTTATAATGTTTTTCGCGCATGCGCAGACCGTTCCTTGGAGCGGAGCCTCTGGAGTGCGACACGTGCAGGGGAGGTGGTGCACGCGTGGGTTCGCGCGTCACCCTCTGCGCACGTCACCCTCCGGCGGTCCGCCCACGCGCGTCGCCCTTTGATGGACCTCCCCGCGCCTGGCAGGAGGAAATGCGGTGGAGGTAAATGGACATACAGAGGTAAGTGGACATCTCCCACCACTCTGCCGCTAGAGTCAACCGTCTCCATTGACCTTGTGGACAGGCTGACGCTGAGCCCGTCTCCCTATAAAGGCTACTAACACCCTTTGAGGGGGATGCTCTATTTGTGTAACACCCTATTGACACCTAATGCCTCTCAGGCTTCTCCTAATGCCTCTCCTACATGCACCAGGATGAGGTGACAGAACAGATTTAACCTCTTCAGATTGCAGGTGGGGGGAGTACCGTCTCGTATAAAACATATCCTGCAAGTGGAGAACTAGCACAAGGAGCCAGCTGAGTTACAATGTCTCTCCTCGGCGTGCCATTTTTTACTTGCATTTTTTTATCATGGGGGGAGAAGGTTTTTAACATTCCAAAAACATGAATTCTGAAGTGGTACAGTCACCTGGATCCTGAAGTGGTGAAGTCACCGGAATTGACAGTGTTACAGTCACCTGGATGCTGGAGTGGTACAGTCCACTCTGCCACCTTCTTCTGCTACTACACATATAGATCAAAATGGATGGAACTGCCTCCTCCTGTGTCAAACCATTGGTCCATCTAGGTCGGACAATATTGCCTAGTGGTCGGTGACTCTTCAGGGTGGGATCATCCCCAGCCCTACCTGGAGATGCTGCTGATAGAACTTGAACCTGCTGCATGTGCTCTTCTGCGAGGTACAGCAGAGGCGCAACGCGCCGGGAGGGCGCCCTGGAGCGAGGGGGCGGGGCCAGCATCGCGACGCACCCTCGCATCACATAGACGCGCCCCCCGCCCGTTTTGCTCCCATTTCGGAGCCAAACGGCTCCAGGGAGGGCGGGCGGGCCCAAACAACGACGCTGCTTCTGTTCGTCGCTCGGTAAGTTCCCCGCCCTCCCACGATCGAGCGCCTGGAGCAGGAGCTCCAGCCACTCCGCCGTAGTTACGGCGCTGAGGTACAGCCCCTCTCTCTTCACCACACTGACTCTCCAGTGAATTGTTCCAGGTCAATGACGGCAGGGACAGAGGTACAATGGTATAGCCCCTTTGTGCATACAGGTGGGTCCCCATATCCAATGATCCGCTATCCACGGTTTCAATTATCCACGGATCATGCCCCCCCCCCAGGCTTTTACTTTTTCCCCCCAGTAAGCTTCATTTCTTCCTTAAACAAACAGGAGAAACAGCCTCTGGCTGCTCATTGCAGGCAAGTAGAATGAGACTAAGTCCTAGAGAGGCTCTGCAAGGTTAACAGAAACCTCGCAGAGCCTCTCTAGGACTTAGTGTTGTTCTATTTGCCTGCAATGGAGGCTTCTCTGTTTGTTTTAAGGAAGAAACAAAGCTTGCTGAAAGAAAAATAAGAGCTGGGGGGGGCGCACACCTGTCCACAGGGTAGGCAGGGCGGGGGCCCTCAGGAAACCATGGAGGGGATGTTCGCGGATATGGGGGGAATACTGTATTTTCACAAAAGAGCCCTAAGAAGACTGAAAAACCAAGCCGCCACAACTGGAAAACAAAGTCAAAAGTCCTTGCAGTATCGTCACTAGGGGGTGCGTCACCCTGGAGCAGGAGCGCGCGTGTCACCCCTGCCCTAGGGTGACGCTTACCCCTGGCTCTTAGAGCGACCGCCCTGTCTGGCGGTCTGGGGCCTTCTGAGAAGGCCCGATGCGTCGACGCATCATTTATTAGTTTTTTCGCGCATGCGCAGACCGTTTCTGAGGGCAAAAGGGCTGCCCTTTTGCCCTCAGAAACGGTCTGCGCATGCGCGAAAAAACTAATAAATGACGCGTC
The DNA here is from genome assembly GCA_026170595.1 of Plestiodon gilberti rubricaudatus. Classification (NCBI taxonomy): domain Eukaryota; kingdom Metazoa; phylum Chordata; class Lepidosauria; order Squamata; family Scincidae; genus Plestiodon; species Plestiodon gilberti. The sequence continues at coordinate 38,321,535 of JANXHW010000008.1, forward strand.
GACGCATCGGGTCATCTCATAAGGCCCCGGACCGCAGGACGGGGCGGACGCTCCAATGCCTTCTTCCGGCCTCGGAGCCTCCGCGAGGGTGGGTGCGCGCGCATGCGTGCATGTCACCCTTTGCGCACGTCACCCCCGGGCGGCCCGCCCCGCGCGCCACACTACAGTGACGTGCATGCCTTCAGGTGAGGCCTGCAGGTCTGACATGGTACAGTCCCCACCCTGTGATTTTACTAGATCAACTTTGTATGGCAAACATTTGGGTATTACTGCACCTCCTCATGGCCGGAGCTGGTCTTCAACCGGTTCATTCTGGTAAAAAAAGCAAACCATCTCTTGGGTCAAAGGGGTCATGCTTTCATGTTAACCTTATCACCTGAAATTGGCTCTCCGTGTGACCGAGGCTCCAATCCTATAACACTTTCCTGGGAGTACGCCTCAATGAATAAAGTGGAACTGCTGAATAGACATGCATAGGATTGTGCCGTTAAGTATTATTAACAACATTCACTTTTGAGTGTAGAAAGTATTTTGCATGCATCATCTTATGATTGTCCTAACAACACTTTGAGGTATGATTCTGCCCATGTTGCAGATGGGGAAGACTGAGGCTGTGAGGGAGCAGCCTACACAAGGAAAGCAAGTGAATGCATGGCAGAGGCAAGAGGTGAACCAGGGAAGACTTGATTTGCAGCTCAGTATAACTCACCTTTTTAAAACTGCCTAGTAAAATAAAGCTTGTTGTTGTTGTTTAAAGGGGTTGGAAACTGTCAACGTGTCAAAAATCATCACATTTAAAATATGCACAAATCATTTCGACTCTCTCCTCGACCACTTGGCCAAACGGTTTCAAAAGTCTCTAGGCAGAGCCTCTCAAAATAGCAGTACCGTTTCGCTCCTCCAAAGAACCTGACATTAGCTATTTAAGTATTGGAATTAATCCTTTTCGGAGGCCTCCCAGGCTGATAAGCTATCTTTATCCCAGGCACCAGTTATCTTTCGGGGATGTGGATTCAGCTTCTCTACGGCTATGCAGTCACCTCTCTGGGATTCATCTGTTCTGCTCTTCATAATGGTTATTGAAACTGCTGGCCGTTCCCCCCCCCCCCCCCCACACACACACACACCTTCTTGAGACTTGGCACCAGCTCAGCAGGACACAATCAAGACAATGGATTTTTTATCACATTACAAAGTTCATTAACTTACCACTGCTATGAAGTTATGATTTGCTACCAGGCTTATCTTGTGTACTTTAAAAGCTCATCATGACATTGTCCTTTTCTACCATCTGACACGCCAATATGAATAGCAATATGAATATAAATAGTATACTTGTATGTACCATTGGGTGGTATGTAATGTATGGTATGTAATATGTATGTACCATTGGGTGGTGCAGTGGGTTAAACCGCTGAACCATGAGCTGTTGATCGAAAGGTCGGAAGTTTGAATCCGCAACGGGGTGAGCTCTCGTTGCTTGGCCAGCTCCTGCCAACCTAGCAGTTCCAAAGCATGTTAATGAGTAGATATAGGTACCGCTTGCGGGAAGGTAAACAGCGCTCCGTGTTCCAGCAGCATGCTATGCGCTGCAGCAAGGAGAGTCATGCCGGCCACATGACCACGGAGGAGTCTTCAGACAACGCTGGCTCTTCGGCTTTGAAATGGGGATGAGCACCACACCCTAGAGTCGGACACGACTGGACTTAATTGTCAGGGGTCACCTTTACCTTTTTATGCTCCTCTAGGGCGTGTTCCCATTGGACAACTGAAAGGGTGAGAGGACCTGCTGTTACCAGAAAGCTTTGGGGAGGACAATGTGGGGTCCTGGTAGACCTCTTCGGGCAAAGCATTCTGTCCACAGATGTGGTGCCACTAAGGAAACATCTGTCTCTGATCACCACCAAATTAACATCAGTGAGAACTAGGCTGCAGGGTCTGAGAAGATGACCTGGAGATCAGGTGGGCTCATGGCATTTACTTTTGCTAACTGGGTAGAGAGGTTCTTTTTAAGCAGTGGTTCTCGTATATTTAGCGGAGGGGGGGGAAAGAAAGCAAATGCCCCTATTTGCCCCAGCATATTTTCCAGTCGCTGTTTGTGTGTTTTCGTTTTAGATTGTAAGCCCAACGTGTAGCCACTTTGAGCCCCCCCCCCATGGGGGGAAGAAAGTGGGATAGAAATCAAATAAATAAATAATTCATCTGTGGAACTCCTTGCCACAGGATGTGGTGATGGCACCTGGCCTAGATGCCTTGAAAAGGGGATTGGATAGATTCATGGAGGAAAAGTCCATCACATGGCTTATGGCTTATAAGCCATAAGCAACAAGCAACCTCCTGGTTTTAGAAGTGGGTTTCTCTGCATGCCAGACACAAGGGAGTGGTGACAGGATACGGGTCTCTTGTTGTCTTGTGTGCTCCCTGTGGCATCTGGTGGGGCCACTGTAAGATACAGGAAGCTGGACTAGATGGGCCCTTGGCCTGATCCAGCAGGGCTCTTCTTATGAGACAGGGAACCACCTTTTTTCATATTTTTTTTGCTAAGTTAACAACTCTGCAAGCTACGTTTTCTTGAAAAGCAGTATATAAGTGTTTATCATCATCGTTATCCAGGCACACACCATTAGTCACCCAAACGATCACACAGAGGAGAAATTAAGCCCAAAGTGCCTGACCTTTTCTCTTGGTGCAGTGGAAGATCTGGCCGTGATCTTGGGAAACGGGATACTGGTTGGCGGAAGGGAGCAGGTCCTGGGAGGTGCTGGAGACGCCGTTCTCGCACTGGAACTGCGACCCGAGGTTCGAAGAGGCAGACAAAGCCCGTGACTCACCGCTAAAAGGACTATGGTTGGAAGCCACTTTCTGCCTCACTGTGCTCCTGGGAACCACCGGATACTCTTTGCTGACATCACCGGAAAACATTAATACATTAATTAATATATAATATTACTATCATATTAATATTAATATTGTTAATAGCATATTCATGCATTGCCAAGGGTTTGCTTCAATGCCCCTTTCCCACCCACCCGGACAGAACTGCATTTTGGAACGGGGTGCCACTTTTCACTGAACCAGCTGATTTCCTACTAGACAGGAAATGTTGAATGAATGAATGAATGGACTCGATTTGATTGACTGATTAAAACAAGCTTTTGATCAGCCCCAAAGGTGACCCCAAAGGTGACTCTGTCTATAGTACAGTTTCCAGCTGTGTTGGCAAAGTCAGGACAATCCTGAGAAAGGAGAAGCAAATGCTGTAGACCTCTCTCTCTCTCTGTATCGCACACGCACACACACACAAGACAGAGCATTTACATTCATTAGAAACATGTGGTCCATACTGTGTGAAGACACAGTTCCTGTACAGAAAGGCAGGCATCCCTATCAGTTGCAGGCTCCAGCATCTCATTGTTCCAATTATGTCAGGCAGGGGTCAAAAATGCACAGTGCAATCGCCTATGCATGTCTACTCAGAAGAAAGTTCCATTGTGCCCAATGGGGCTTACACCTAGGAACGTGCATATCGGATTGCAGCCTTCATGAGGGTGCCACCTGTTCAGAATTTGGAGACTCTTCATATTTCAAGAACTGCGTCCGTTGTCTGCAGCGCCAAGGTAGTCGAGGCGGGACTGCGCCTCGATGCATTCCGCCTCCAGTTTGACAAAAAGATAAGGCTGTGATTTACTCTCGGCCTTTTGATCCCATATATTCCCCCCCACACCAAAAAAATAACCAAGAATATATGGAAGTTCAAGCAGGACATCAACGATGATTAATTCCAAAGGGAAATAAAACAACTTTTGGAAGAAAAAAAAATCAGTGGAAAGATCATCTGTAGCAGTGAATTTTTTATTTTATTTTTTGAAAATCAATGCCTAATGGAAAAAAAATAGAAAAATGTTCATTTCAGAGAATGCGAAACATTTTTCGAAAGGGTTTAATAGGCCTCCATCCCCTACCACAACTAGGTGTATGTGTAAGTGAAGCAATTGTATATGTTTCCCCTGCTTAAGAGTTCTGCTGAATCAGGCCCTAGGAAGCTTATTAGCATGGCAGGAAAGCAACAGCCAAACTCTGCTATTTGTCCACCAGCATTTGAGATAGACTGCCTCCAAATCTGGAGGTTTCACAGACTCATCACAGCTAACAGCCTTTGATAGCCCACTCTTCTTCCATGAATTTGTCTCATCCCCCGTTAAGAAAAATATAAGAGCAGCCATGCTTGTTCAGAACAAAGACCCATCTAGTCCAGCTTCCTGTATCTCACAATGGCCCACCAGATGCACCTGGGAACAAACAAGACAACAAGAGACCTGTATCCTGTTGCCACTCCCTTGCACCTGACATACAGGGATAACCTAGGCTACCTCTACAATGACTTGTGACATGTGATAGACTTTTCCTCCATCAATCTGCTTTTGAAAGGCATCTAGGCCAAAGTGCCATCGTGACATCCTGTGGCAAGGAGTTCCACAGATTAATTGCACGCTGGGTAAATTTCATCAGTTCTAACTAGAAAAGTTTTAAAATAAATAAAACAGGAATGTCTCTCCCCCTCCCCCTCGGTGGGTTTCCCCAACTTTTAAACAGTGAAATAGGGGTAAAAAACAAATGTATTAAGTAATCTGCCTGATGATGAAAAAGATTTAAATACTGCTTTTCCACAAAAACCCTGCCATAGACAACCAGTTGAAGGAGAATTTACATGCCTGTGAAGGTGACACAAATGACACAGCATGATATACAAATGCCCCTTTAAATAAGTTTCACCGTGTTTGTCTCTCATGTGGAAGGAGCCCAACTTTTCATCACTGTTCTTACACTGCATCAGAACAGACATCCTCACCAGTGATTTAAGCACAGCTTCTGGCAGCCCATCTGCCTTGAAAAAGATTTTAAGCACCATCTGAACATTTGCATGAACGAACATTTATTTTTCTTTTTAAGGGAAATCATGCTCAGAGAGAGAGAGAGAGAGAGAGAGAGAGAGAGAGAGAGAGAGATGTGGGCTTGCGACAGATCAGACACTAGCCAATCAGTGCTGTGCAGCCAGAATTCGCAGGCAGACCCAGTTTTTACAGAACATGACCCTGGATGGAGAAAGGTACATCTGGATAAAAGTGTGGCGAGCGAGCTTTCATAGCAGCTCGACGGCCTGCATTAATGCATGTTTGGTCACAACGCAAGTCTTAAAATGAGAATATAAGGATACGGCTGAAAGACAGTACCTTTGCATCCTTGACATTCGGTGTAGCTCCATATCATCACTGCCTCTAAATCCCTTGGCAAAGGGGTTGTTTTCAATCTTGAGTTGGGTGATCTGAAAGGGGAAACCAGAAAAGGGCACTCAGGGGGGGCTTCACTGATGCAGACTACAAACCGTCAGCCAGGCCAAGGAGTTTTGCCCCCCCAAACCAACATCTCAAAACTAAGTGATGTACAGCAGCACACTGGGGGTCTGTCGGTCTCTGGCTTTTGTGGTATGGTACATTTTGCATTGCATTGGTATGTCCCGGGTTCAACCCCTAAAATCATCAGGTAAAAGAATTGCATAGAGCAGCGCTTTGCCCAGCGATCAGGGATGCTGCTACCAACCAGTAAATAAAAAGCGAACAGGCATGTTGTGTAACTGGCAAAGAAATGAACCAGTCACGTGGCCCACTTTAAAGGCCGACCCACACAGCAAGATTTCTGGCGCGTCCCAGACGCGTGCGGAGCTGTGCAGAGCTGTGTGGTCACCATTCCGGAAGAGAGCAGCTGAAGGCGGAGCAGCTGCGCTCTCCCGAGTTCCGGCACGAGCGAAATTGTTTGTTGCCCATCTTTGAAGGGGTGGGTACGCGGAGCTACTGCAGCCACCAACCGGATGAGAGGGCGGGATGAAAGGGGTTGTCAATCAATCGGAACTCACTTGAGTCTCCGATTTCTCTTGGATCCATTTCTCCTTCTCACAAAAGTTAGCAAGATGAATTCTATTCCCGGCACAAATTGTTTTGTATGCCCTCGTACGTAATATTACGTTTACGTGGCTTGAAAAATATACCAATTCTACATGGCTTTTTTACCCTTGAATCCTGTGTCTCGTAATATTGTATCTGGCCATGAAACATTCTACACAATACAAATTGTTTTGTTAGTTTTCTCTCCTTCCTGCCCCCCTCTCTCTCTTCTCTCATGTATCGGACCGCACTTGTGCTTAGTAAATCATCGCTGTGCTTTCTAAGAAGGCGGGACAACAGGAGTGACTATTGGCTGGGAGACACTCGTGGAGACGAGGGTACCTACGCTCGCTCGCCTCCGCGCCAGAGCTCGTACAGTGTGTGTCGGCCTTAACACTTCACTATCCTGCTGAGCTCCAGATAACCACCATGAATGTCTTACAGAAATTTATTCAGGAGCTCAAGCCTTACAGGAGCGAAAGATCGGGGACAGGGACGACTCCTTTTCAAACTGTTTAAAAGATACAGAAAAAACTGCCAGCCTTTCCTGCCTGTTGCTGATTCAGACTGCAATGCAGACCCACATGCCTCTGAGCCTATGCAGAGTAATGGTTGCCAACATTTTTTCCTAGTAGGGTTCTTCTGCCTTTAAAAATGTCATGACAAGCAGAAGGTCCAGATACTGCTGTGCAGATACAGAAGTGGGCAAGGCTTCCCTTGTGGGATTTCAGCTTATCCTACAGTTCTTAAAGATACAGGAGCCTGACCAGGTTAAAAAAAATTATGGCAACCTTACCCTATTTTCTCTTATCCTAGCCAGTCCCTATTTGTTCAGAACCAGAGGTAAAACCTTCCAGCACAGATGCTTTCTTGCAATGCAAAGAGGATGCAGATGGCACGAAATTCTCTCTAACAAGGCAGGGTGGGGGGGGGATAATTGTTAAGAGTTAGGACTATATATGTGGTTGTCTGTTTGGGTTAGAAGCTGGGCATTCTTTCCTGAGTCCTTCATTCTAGATGTTTCTTTCACAGTCCAGCTCTCTTTCTCTGGCGTTCGCCTCACCACGCTTCAGCTGACAGGCAACCTTGACTGTCACTCAAGTGCAGCTGCAGTTCCACTCCCCCCACAGAGGCTCTGCAATTTATCGGTTCGGCATGCCAGCAGCAGCTCTCCGACAGACACAGACACTTCCGGCCGTCTCGAACTGCCGTCCTTCAGATCTTCAGGCATATATGAGACGGTCACTCTACCAACTGAGCCAGACATCCTGCCCATTCCCATCCCTCTGCTCCTGCCATTTCCAAGAGACCGGGAGCGAAAGAGCGAAGGAAAGAGCTTCTCTCGACTGGCTCTCTCTGCCTCATCACATAGAAAGGATTTCAGTCTCTCCACCGTCCACATCTGCGGAGCATTTACCTTGTGGTTCTGGTAGGAGGTCACCGCGATAAAAGCCGTCTCAGGAAAGACGTGGGTGCAGAAGGCTGTGTTTTTGGATCCAAAGCCGTTGTTCTCATCCGCCTTGACAATATGGAGCCTGGGCTGATATTTGTGCATGGAGTTGAGGATGATCTGTGGAAGGGAAGAAGCCAGGTGGGTGTCAAGCTATCATGCCTTTCCTCCAAGTCGCTCGAAGCAGTGCATAGGCCCCCTTTTGACACAACTGTATTCATTTTATTTAGCAAGGGATTTCTCTTAACACTGTAATGCAGCACTCTCCTCTCCTCCACACTTCCTGTTCTGCAGCATTCCTGAATGTAGCGCAGCACTCTACAGGTGGGCCCCCGTATCCACTGATCCGCTATCCACGGTTTCAGTTATCCACAGATCGTGGGGAGCTCCCCAGGTTTTTACTTTTTCCCAGTAAGTTTCATTTCTTTCTTAAACAAACAGGAGAAGCAGCCTCTGGCTGCTTATTGCAGGCAAGTAGAACGAGACTAAGTCCTAGAGAGGCTCTGCAAGGTTAACAGAAACCTTGCAGAGCCTCTCTAGAATTTAGTCTCGTTCTACTTGCCTGCAATGGAGGCTGCTTCTCTGTTTGTTTTAAGGAAGAAACAAAGCTTGCTGAAAGAAAAATAAGAGCTGGGGGGGGGGGGGGCGCGCACACACCTGCCCGCAGGGTTGGGGCCCTCAGGAAACCATGGAGGGGGTGTTCGCTCCTATCCATGGTTTCAAGCATCCACGGAGGGGCCTGGAACACATCCCCAGTGGATATGGGGGGAGTACTGTATTTTAAAAAATTTTAACTTGGAGAATCTCTCATTTAGGAAATAGACCAGTGAATTGGGAACAATGCACGACCCCCAACCTGTCTCCCATACGTGTGTGCACGCACACACACACACCTCTTCCTATTGTCTTTTGCAAGAGATGCAGCTAAGACGGAGTACATCCAACAAGTTTGCAAACAAGACTCTGTGTCCTCCATCCTAGACTGGAGACTCTTCAAAGTTCCAACCCTTCTCCAGACCTCCTACACTCCCTGGAGATTAATTCTCCCCCTCCCCTGGGAAGAGGAAAGCCCCCCCTCCCCGCGCTTTCCTCTGCCTATTCTCTCCTGACAATGATTGCCATTGAATTTGGAGACAGGGAGACGCAGGCCACCCCGCCGGGCCTGCGCCAGCCAGGGGCCCCGGAGTCAGCTCCGCTAGCAAGCCCCTCTCATCCCGGGGGTTTAGCCAAATCTGCTCTGACATCCCAGGGAGCCACAGACATCAACGGTGAACGATCTAATGATTTTTAATTTCATTACAACAGCTCTAATTGAGAGGCTGCCTGCGCGCCCCCTCAGTCTTTCCAGCCAGCCCCATTGTTGTGGAGTGCGGCCCCCTCCCCCCCCCCTTTGTAGGGAGAAACAGTTGGGCAGAGCCGAGGGCCCAGTAGGAGGGAGGGACAGTGAGGGGGGGGAAAGGTCTCTTCTTCTGAAGGGTATCTCGTAGTGCCCCTTGCCCTCTGGGCCTCCCCCCATCACCCCCTTACATTCAATAGGGTGGGATGCAGAGAGGGGGAAAAAATCACTTCTAAAAATTATTATAACATTATATTATATTATATTATTCAAGGAGTTCCTTTCCTAACAGTTATGGGCTCTCCCCCCCCGCTCTCCCCCCCCCCCCCGCTCCTTTGGAGGTTTTCAAGTAGAGGCTGGATGGTCACCTGTCAGGGATATTTAGTTGCCTGTGCTGAGCAGGAGGTTGGACTAGATGACCTCAAAGACCCCTTCCAAGTATTCTGTGAATCTATGAAGGAATGGGTTGGATGTGTAATGACAAACCTGTAAGGTAGGAAAGCTATTATTTGAAGCTTGTGATTGGGGGCTAGTGTTGTTGTTGTCGTTTTAAAATAAATACTTACCAAATAGATGCCAGATTGGCTTCATGTGGATTGGGACCATTGCATGGAGGAGAGTGTTCTGCACCCACAATATCCCCAATGTGGATTGCCCCTCCCCCACTGTTATTTGTCCTGGGACACACACACACACACACACACACACACACACACACACACACACACACACACACACACACGAATGATCTAGGAAGTATATCATTCTCGTTAACTGCAGATCTGGGCTGACATTAAGCACCCTGCATCAATTTCACAGGTATCTACCAACACCCTTTTAATCTCTGTGGAAAGTTCTCTTGCCTAGGGGTCTTGGATAGAGGTCTGCTTTGAGTGCCAAGAAAACTGGCATCCCTATGTATGCCCTTGAAGAATTAAGCTTGATTACGGGTTTTATTTTCTCCTCTCCAAAGAAAATGAGTAGAGACAGCAAGCGGATTCCAAAGCCCCCAGACTTCTCTTGAGGTCAAATCCAAAAAGTTGTAACCATTTTAGTCCAAAAAGGAACTGGCCCAAACGGCCTATTCCCATTTTCTATTGTAACAAAACGTGAACAAAAATCTTTGCATCTTCTCCCTGTTTTTCCCTGCATCTGCTTCCCTGCCCTTCCTCTGTTGTCTCCCTTGTAGATTGGAAGACCTTGTGATAAACTGACAATAGGACTGTCATTTTTCCCCACTTTATATAAATCACCATGAACACAGTACGGATTAGTAACAATAGATACTAGAAATATTATGAGAGGGGATAAGACGCAAACCCTCCTGGAAATCCTTATCCCAGATATTAAAGACCGGTTAGGATATCCAATGGTGAAAATAGCACTCTGCACATGCTCAGAGTCACCCTCAAATTACTTTGCATGGTATACGTTTGAGGTCTGTCACCAAACACACATTGTAGGGCTCGAATCCACATGAGACATGGCTCCAATTATTATTATTGTCATTGTTAACAATATTATTCATATAACGCTTTTCAACAAAAAGTTCACAAAGCGGTTTACAGACAAAATCAAATGATGAAATGGCTTCCTGTCCCAAAAGGACTCACAATTTGAAAAAAGATCAGAACACCACCAGCAAACAGTCACCAGAAAAGAGACTATGCTGGGGTGAAAGGGGGGCAGTTACTCTCCCCTTGCTAAATCTAAGAGGAGCACCAAGTGAAAAGGTGCCTCTTGCCCAGTTAGCAGGGGCAATTAAGCCCTGACTGACAAACTGGAGCTTTCATGTCAGTCTGCCAGAGCAGGCGACAAGATTAATTTCCACTGTAACCTGCACTGTGCCGCACTTCAGTCTAGGTTACTCGATCATTCACCACGTTGTCCAGATTCGGTTTACAAGGCGCTGCCGTCTCCCTTTTCATCTCACATCTCCCCTCCACATGTCCGCCAGGGCCAGTTATGAAATGAACACTCCATTAGAGCCAACTGTTGACAGAATACAGCAGCTACCAATCGTGCATCAGTCACACTTCCTCCAAATTAAGAGCAACTTTATTCCCCATTAAACGCCCGTCCTGGTTCAGATTTGCCCCTCTGCATTTCAGATGTCGGCCTGGTCTTAAATCAAAGCCCCTGATTGGGCTGGGTGTGGTATGGGCATCTGCCATTCATGATTGGTCTGATTGGTCATTCTGATTGGTCTGGGCGTCTGCCATTCATGTCCCTATGCTGCTGCAGGCCCCAAATCTGATTCATTTAATTGCAGAGGGATATTTTTTTTTTTTTTTTTTGTAAATCGGGACTTCACATGTACCAGGGGATCTCAACCTCAGGAACTTGGTTTGAGTTGACGAAGAAGGCTAATCAATTGCATAGAAATCTGCATCCTCCTGCACCAGGCTGTCTGTTCATCCAGTTTGGTATTGTTGATGCTCGTTGTCTCCGGGTTCTTTTTCAGCCCTACCTGGGCATGGAACCAAGCGCCTTCTGCACGAAAAGCAGTTGCTTCACCACTGAGCTAAGGCCCCTCCCCGAGAAGCAGCTACCCCCTGTCAGAGCCAGGATGGTGTAGTGGTTTGGGAGTCGGACTTAGACCTGGAAGATCCAGGTTCAAATCCCCACTCAGCCACAAAGCTTCCTGGGTGACCTTGGGTCAGTCACTATCTCTCAGCCCCACCTACCTCACAGGGTTGTTGTGAGGACAAAAAGGAGGGGAGGAAATATGTACACCACTCTGAGCTCCTTGGAGGAAGGGCGGTATAAAAATGTGAAAAATAAAATAATAAAAAAATTACGTGGATGCAAGACATCCCAACACCTGAGGCGGAAAGCCAAATGCTACCCCTCCTTACCCAGTGGTGTGCCAGGACTCTCCAATGCTCTTACCCAGCATGCTCCTCCCCTCCACATTTCCTCATCCTCTCTGTCCCCCTCTCCCTTCTCAATCCAGTGAATGGGAGGAGGAGGAGGAGGCGGTGGCAACTCCTCCTCCTGCTTGGAGTGGGTTTGACTATTTCATCTCCAGGCAGACAAAATTCCATAATTTCATAAATCCCGCATTCCCAATATTCTTGGCAAGCTATTAGACAAATACCAACATTTCAAACCAATTTATTCAATAACTATTCTTGCAGTGCAATCCTATGCATGCTTACTTATAAGTAAGCCCCACTGTATTCAATAGGGCTTACTCTCAGGAATGTGTATCTAGAATTATAGCCATAATATAAGATCGGGGTACTTCAATCGGAGAAAATCTGCTCCATCAATCTGCTGCCTGAGGCAACTGTTTCAGTTGGCCTCATGAATGGGCCGGCCCTGGGTAGATGCCTCATATACCAAGTTAGTCCCTCTGGACTGGAACCTGAAAACCTCTGTATGAAAAGCAGGGGCTTGACCACTGAACTCGGAGCCCTCCGCAAGGGAGGTAGCTCCCTTATACCACAAGGCCCTCAAGCTTAGCATTGCCAACATTGAGTAATAGTGTATCGCCTGAGTTTTAGACAGGGTTTACTACTCTGCCTAACCTGGAGATTAAATTCGAACCTTCTGTATGCAAAGCAAGTGTTTTAACACCAACTTCTGCCGATCTACCACCGCAATTGACCTCAGAAATGGACTAATTCTGACAGAAGGCTTTTATATTGCTCTTGAACTAGCATAGTCTCCTACCCATCTGAAGATTAAAAGAGTGCCAACACTGAGCTTTAGGTGCCTAGAATATAAAATTCCATTTTTTTTTAAAGTAACCGGCATTTGCAATTTTGGGAATGGGAGGTGATAAACAGAACTAGGGTGTCCTGGAAATGTCATGAGACTTTTTTCCTCTTTCTTCCACAGTATAAAAGAATAATTTTATACAGTACATTATGTCCACCATTATCTTATAACAGCCACATCCAATACATAATACAACACACAATGTCAATTTCAGTACATCTTTTTAAAGAATAAGTTATAAGATATTCTGTTACAATACTATTCAGTGACTTCCTCTTGATTATTCATGGAGCTCTGGCCCTTCCATGAGACCAACTGAGATGGTTGCCTAAGGCAGCAGATTGGCAAGATGCTCCTGCTTCCAACTGTCCACCTACCTGCCACTTCTCCTCCTGCTCCCTGGATTCAAAAAGGAAGAGAGGAATGGAGCGGAACAGGAAGTGTGTGGAGAAGAGGAGAGGACTAGAGAGCTGGAACCACTCTAGCCCACTACATGACTTTCCTCCTCTCACTGTCTCTTCTCCTCCATTCCTTCCTTTTTGAATCCAGGCAGCTGATACAACACCAGGTCAAAGAGATGGCATTTAGCATGCCACCACAGGCTCCAGGAGGTCTTTAGAGAGCCCCAACTGGCCAATTAAAGAAAGATCCTTTGCACATGCTCAGAGTCATTACCCAATTACTTCATGTGCGACAGGACTGAATCCTTGCACAAAACAGATGTCCAGATGAGGCACATGGACCCAATTATACCCTGTGGGAAGGGAAGGGCTCTTCTCAAAGAAGCTCAACCTCCAGCAGCAGGAACCAAACAGGTACTTACATGTCCAAACGGGTCAAGATGATTGTTGGTCAACTTGAGTTTTTGGAAAGATACCAGCTGCCTCATCCAATGGGCCCCAGTGGCTGGTGAGTCCGGGTGGACATATAATCTTCCAGGCATCGCAGGTTCAGCTTTGCCAGTCACGGACCTAAACAAAAGGAACTTTTTAAAAAAATAAGCTTCTAGAAAATGAATAAACTGGGGAGGGATACAATGGGGTGAGCGAGCATTTTGGCTAGAGGGCCAAATGGAGGAGACTTGAAGAACTCCCTGCTTGTAGTAAACTAGCACATCAGCGAGAAAGATTTAGGGTCGCGATTTCCATAGTGTGCTAGATTGCTACATGCAAGGAGAAAATATTCACAAGGGTAAAAGCCAAAAATATGACATACACACAGACAGACAGACACACAAACTCATTCACTTCCAACCTGAGCGCTGCCAAAAATTGAAAAGCGGATAATGAATGTGGCAAGGTGGAAAAAAAAAGAAAACTGGAATGCACAATATTTTCTTTCTTCTTTACAGAACTGGAATCAATGATGGCAATTCTAACAAGTAGGTTTTATAGCCCTCTATAAATATGGACTATGTTCAATGTTAGTTCAATTAACTCCTGCTAACTGGGCAAGAGGCACTTTTTCAATTGGTGCTCCTCTTATTATTTAGCAGGGGGAGAGTAACTGCCCCCCTTTCACCCCAGCACAGTTTATTTTCTGGTGGTTGTTTGCTGGTGGTGCTCTGCATCTTTTTTAGATTGTGAGCCTTTTGGGGACAGGGAGTCATTTAATCATTTGACTTTGTCTGTAAACCGCTTTGTGAACTTTTTGTTGAAAAGCGGTATATAAATACTGTTAATAATAATATTAATATTAATATTATTAATAATAATATGGCCCTGGCACCATCTCTTCCACTTAAATTAATAGGACTTGAGACGTGCTTCAGCTGAGCTTACTGCCCACCTGAGAAGCCCCCCCGTGATAAGCCCCCACCTTCCATCCCCACCCTAAGACCCCCGCTCCACCCCCATTCTCCCACTACATACCACTTATTGTCTGCAAATTTGTATCTGTGGTCATCCGAGGGAACTATGTCCATCAATAAAATATACTTGGTTTTGGGATTAAGTCCTGTCACTTTCACTTTGTAGCTGGGGAACATCCGCCTAGAACAGAAGAAATGATCAATCCACAGCAGAAAGGAAAAAGCAGAGAGCCTCTAAAGATTTGATCTGGAGTCCGTTGCCACATTCAAAGGAGCTGCAGCCACCTCCCAAGCAGAGTAGAAAATATTTCTTCACCCAGCGTGTAATTCATCTGTGGAACTCCTTGCTACAGGATGTGGTGATGGCACCTGGCCTAGATGCCTTTAAAAGGGGTTTGGATAGATTCATGGAGGAAAAGACCATCACAGGTTACAAGCCATAAGCAACCTCCTGGTTTTAGAAGTAGGTTTTTCTCTGTGCCAGGTGCAGGGGAGAGACAACAGGAAACAGGTTATCTTGTTGGCTGTGTGCTCTCTGAGGCATCTGGTGGGGCCACTGTGAAACGCAGGAAGTTGGACTAGAGGGGCCTTTGGCCTGATCCAGCAGGGCTCTTCTTATGTTCTTAACATGATGGAGTACAGCAATACTTTGCACTTTTGTTTGGTTAGGGACACAAGTCAAAACTGGATGATGGCAAAGCATAACCTTATTGAGCTTGCAAATTTATTCTGGCCGGCAAAAAATGTAAATAACTAACTATATGATACAGGCTGAGTATCCCTTATTCAGACTGCTTGGGACAGGAAGTTGTCTGGATTTTGGAATATTTGCATAAATATAATGAGATCTTGGGAATGGAAATCAAGTCTAAACACGAAATTCATTTATGTCTCATATATACCTTATACACATAGCCTGAAGGCAATTTTTTAGAAATATTTTTAATAATTTTGTACCCCAGCATGCCTTGCGCTATGCCAGCCAGGTGCTGTAAAAAAGGGGTTTTTTTTAAGTCATAGCCCCCAAAATGTCTGGATTTCGGAATATTCTGATGTCCGGATTTCGCATGCAAGGGATAATCAATCCCTTGCATGTGAAATCTAAATAAACAGGAATAAAAGGAAAAAAATTCACATGAGAACGTCGGCAAACATTGTGGAAGGTTGGATGAAACCGGATGAAAGAGGAACGTCTGTGGACAAAATCTGAAATGTGGTTATCATTGAAAATGGCTGAAAGAGCAACGTGATGAAAGTCCAATGGATAAAAGTCAAGGTCTTGTTGTAATTATTTAATTGGAGGTTAAACTAGGAAGGGGCAAGATCTGCTAAAACGTGTCTTCTGAGAAAGTCCCAAGATTCTTATAGCCCCTATATAGTAAATATATAGAATATATGAGTAGATATATTTCCCAATAAATATAGAATATTTACTGAGAAATACAGAAGATATTTGCTGAGAAGTATATCCTATTGAGGCCAGCGGGTGGGTTAAACCGCTGAACGATGAGCTGTCAATCGAAAGGTCGGCAGGGGTGAGCTCTCGTTGCTTGGCCAGCTCCTGCCAACCTAGCAGTTCCAAAGCATGTTCATGCGAGTAGATAAATAGGTACCGCTTGCGGGAAGGTAAACAGCGCTCCGTGTTGCAGCCGCATGCTACGCGCTACGGCAAGGAGAGTCATGCCGGCCACATGACCACGGAGGCGTCTTCGGACAACGCTGGCTCTTCGGCTTTGAAATGGGGATGAGCACCACACCCTAGAGTCGGACATGACTGGACTTAATTGTCAGGGGTCACCTTTACCCTATTGATATATAGAAATATATAAATACAGTATATAGAATATATTTACTGAGAAAAAATCCTATTGATGTCAATGTTGCTTACTTCCTAATAAATACAATAAAAGCTACAACTCTACACACACTTTTCTGGGAGTAAGCTCCATTGAACACAATGGGACTTACGGTACTTCTGAGTAGACATGCATAAGATTGAGCTGCAAGATGGCTCTTTTTTTAAGTAACACACCCAATATCTGTGTCGGGTGATAACACCCGACTCCTTCCCTGTGCATAATCAGAGGACACAATCCAGCCAGAATGAAGGATGTTTAAATCCCATTGAGTCAATGGACAAGCTGAATAGGTGCTTAACTCGGTCCCACTGAAACCAGTGCTGAATTTTGTCTGGAATGTGCCTCTTTTTCTGAATGGTTAGTAATATTTGGGTCCCCCCCCCCCCTTCTCATGAGTCTAGTACAAATTCTGAAACAAGTCCAAACATCAATAACTGTGCATCCCGGTTGTGGACCAAAATCTTTTGGAAAGATCTCATTCAATCAAGTAGAGAGAATTAATTCAAAGAAGTGCTATGTGACTGACAGCGGGATCCTGTGTAACCTTGCACCAGTGTAACATAGGTTACACAGGATTGCACTGTCAAAGTTTTTCCTGCACCTTTACTTGAACTCAATAGGGCTTACTTCAGAACAGACTTGCCTAGAATTGCATTGTAAGGCAGACTGAGCTTGATGGGGCATCCCGAACTCAGTGTACACAAGAACGTAAACTTCCAGCAATAGTAAGGCCACATCTGGAGTATTGCATCCAGTTCTGGTCGCCACATCTCAAAAAGAATATAAAGTAGTGGAATAGGAAAAGGTGCGGAAGAGAGCAACCAAAATGATGAGTGGGCTGGAGCACCTCCCTTACAAGGAAATGCTACAGCATTTGGGGCTCTTCAGTCTAGAAAGAAGGCACCTGGGGGGGGGGGGATATGATTGAGAAGTATAAAATTATGTATGGGATGGAGAGAGTGGATAGAGAGAAGTTCTTTTCCCTCTCGCACAACACTAGAAATAGGGGACATCCACTAAAATTGAGTGGAGGGAGAGTTAGAACAGACAGAAGAAAATATTTCTTCACCCAGTGTGTAATTAATCTGTGGAACTCCTTGCCACTGGATGTGGTGGTGGCACCTAGCCTGGGTGACTTTCAAAGGGAATCAGACAGATTGATGGAGGAAACGTCCATCGAAGGTTACAAACCATGATGGGGATAAGCAACCTCCTGGTCTTAGTAATAGGCTATCTCTGAATGCCAGATGCAAGGGAGTGGCAACAGGATATAGGTTACTTGTTGTCTTGTGTGCTTCCTGAAGCATCTGGTGGGGCCACTGTGAGATACAGGAAGCTGGACTAGATGGGCCTTTGGCCTGATCCAGCAGGGCTCTTCTTACGTTCTTATGTTCAAGATATTATCATGCAGTAATCAATATGTTACAAGGAGGGGGAAAGAGAATAGTCTGCTTTTCCCCAGGCGAGACTCTTTCTATATTGTGCTTGTAATTCCCTGTACATTACTGCAATTCCATCTTCTGCCTGTGATTCTAGCAACCTCTCTACCAATAAGGAGCCCATGTGGGATGACTGCCGTACTGTCAGCCCAGCGGAGATCTATCCCAGATCTAGATACAACTTTGCACACACTTTTCTGGGAGTAAGCCCCATTGAACACAATGGGACTTACTTCTGATTAGACATGCACAGGCCTGTGCTGTAAGTCCCTTGAATGGAAAGAACTTTCATTGATTTTGGTGGGACTTGAAGCCATTTTTTTTAATAGGAATGACCAACAAGCTTAGGCATGTCTACTCAGAAGCAAGTCCCGTTGAGTTCGATGGGATCTATTCCCAGGTAAACGTGCATAGGATTTCAGCCTAAAACAGTCCATGCAATGTGTCAATCAGCCCAAAACAGCCTTGATGGATTGTTAAGTCAGCCTTATGCAATATAGTCTGCATGCTATAATAAGCAGGCAATTCCCCCCCCCCCCAAATGGGGACCAACTCTGTTTTATCCACCGATACCCAAATAGCTGTAGGTACTGCTTCTTTGCTAGGTTAGTGTTGCTGCATGAAATGATCTCTTAAGAAAACAAAGATTATTCAAAGATAAGCTTATTCAAAGATAAGCTGGGCTTAACCAGATTGACCACTTAAAACGAACAATGTGTTTTAAGCAATATTAGTGAGCTCAGCATTTTGCTGTCTATCTGTCCTGTCTGCATTTTCTCTATCAGTGACCCGGGAAGAAGGCCTCATGCTGTTTGGATTTATTGAAGGTCTCTTGCCTTCTCCAGTCTAGCCACACCAGTGGCTAGATTCTCTACAAATCAGAGTCTAATATTAGGACAAAAGAGAATGCTCCTCTTCCTTAGTAGACGGAAAACAAACGTCCATACACGATGCAAATGAATTTTTTTTCTCACCCACCCCTTTCTTCCTTTTATCCTCCCAGGAGCCATGAGGAAGATTGAATCACTCCTCTGGGTCACTCAGGAGTTATGTGGTTAAGCAGGGATTTCAACTGGGGTCTTTCTTTCCAGCACCATTTTCACTTGCCCGTCACTACATCACACTAGGCCTTATGTTGTGTGCTGATAGATCTGTCTCAACGGCTACACTGGCAGAGCCACCCCATGCACTGTTGTTGAAAAAAAATTGACACACTAACCAGGTCAATGAGTGGAAAGGGGCAAACAATTGGAAAAAATGATTGCTCTCACGCGCTCTTCCTCCCATCAAAGAACTTCTGTCTTGTTCTGAAAATGGGGGAGTATAAGTTGTCCTTTGGGGTCCTTGAGTGTATCAGTCTCGACCTGTCGTCGATCAGGTTCATGATTATTGTTGCCAACCATTGACCAAAGACAAAACCAAACATTATTTTACAAAAATGAAAGCAGAAGTCTTCTCTATGCTTCCAAGAAAGGGGGGGGGGGAGCTATCGTTTAATTCAGCGGGATTAATTTTGGGCTCAATGTGTTTAAGATTTACTCACTGCCCCCCAAGGAATATCCCTCCCTCTCTCTCTCTCTCTCTCTCTCTCTCTCTCTCTCTCTCTCTCTCTGTGTATAGGTATCCCCTGCTCGAAAGCCAATCGAAAGCGACTCTAGGGCGTGGTGATCATCTCCGTTTCTAAGGCCAAAGAGCCAGCACTGTAAGAAGATGCTTCCTTGGTCATGTGGCCAGCATGACTAACGAACGCTGTTACCTTCCCGCTGCAGTGGTACCTATTTATCTACTTGCAATGTCTTGCTTTCGAACCGCTAGGTTGGCAGGAGCTGCCTCTCTCAGGTCTTGAACTGCTATCCTATCCTATCCAATCCTAAGTGAAAGAGTGTGTGTGTGTGTGTGTGTGTGTGTGTGTGTGTGTGTGTGTGTGTGTGTGTGTGTGTGTGTAAATTCCCTTCATGCTGGTCATTTCATACACAAATGTATGCAAATTGACAGTACAATCCCATGCATATCTACTCAAAAAGGAGCCTCACCAAGTTCAATGCCACTTGCCCCCAGGTAAGTGTTTTTTAAGATTGCAGCCTTAGTAGTAGATTAGTTTGTCAATGAAAACACATAACATTAATCAACTAAAGCAGCAAGTGTATGCAAGAGTAACTCCCACTAGGACCAATGAGACTTACTTTGGAGTAAATTTGCCCTGGATCTGTTGGCCCATGTGTCATCCCTAGCCATAATTTGAGAGTCTCACCAAACTCAGTAAGCCTTACTTCCAAGAAAGTACGGACCGTCTCCGACAGTAAGCTGCATTTGATT
This sequence comes from Plestiodon gilberti rubricaudatus, assembly GCA_026170595.1. NCBI lineage: Eukaryota > Metazoa > Chordata > Lepidosauria > Squamata > Scincidae > Plestiodon > Plestiodon gilberti. Next base: position 38,341,410 of record JANXHW010000008.1, read on the forward strand.
TCTGTGACAATCCAGACTATGTAGTATAATTATATCCAGAGGGCGGCAGCCGTGTTGCCACCCCCCCCCCCAAAAAAAAAGTATTGCAGCACCCTAAAGACTACTCAATTTCTTTTAGGATAAGCTTTTGTGAACTGGAGTTCACTTCATCCGATGCAATTGAAAGTAAACTCTAGCCCAGTAAAGCTTACACTGAAATAAATGTATTACAGCGCAATCCTATCCTACTTATGCCACCGTTGTAACCAGCGGCGCAGCAAGAATGGGAGGCCCCAGAACGGAAAGGGGATTCAAATCCCCTCCAAAAGGGGAATTTAAAAGAGATTTGAATCCCCTTCCCGTTCTGGGGCCTCCTGTTCTTGCTGTGCCGCTGGTTACAACAGTGGCATAAATTGGATAGGATTGCACCTATCCTTTAAACACTGCATACCATATTTACATATTGCAAATCCATGCTCTCTCTCTCTCTCTCTCTCTCTCTCTCTCTCTCGCACACACACACACACACAAAGTGAAGTCATTCACCAGCGATTCTCAGATTTATTATTAAAAGTATTATTGCATTGCATTATTTATTTTATATTATTATTATTATTATTATTATTATTATTGCATCGCCTTCTGCTATAAAGGGCAATATACAATGTCATGGGATAAACTTTCTGTAATTTCAGCTTCACAGAAGTGGAGTCTAATAGTCCGTTCCTGATCAGGATTACTGGGAAGTAGGTACCATTCATTTCAGTGGGACTCATTCTCAAGTTCAGGGTGGGAAAAATCGTGGCCTGAAAGCTAAATGCAGAGGATGTGAAATCACCAATGGTGGAAGTTCAAGTTGGGGGGGGGGGTTATGTATAGTTTTCCTGAAGGATGGGGGGGGGAGATCCCACCACCACCATTACCGGTTATATAAAGAAGTCTGGGAATGTCATTGCAAAAATAATTTACACGAGAGGCCCATATCAACGTCCCTTATTTCAACGTCCCTTGATCTGTGTGCATGCTGCAAAAATGACTGGAAGACTCCAACCGTTCGGGGAAAAAAAAATGATTAAGCAACTGTCTACCCTGACAATTGCTGCAGAAATCAATTGTGCTAACAAAATTTTCCAAATAACAAAAAAAAGTTATTATTTTTGAAAGCAGGACGGACCAGAGTCGAAGCTAAGTACTTTTGTCTGCTTACCAAAGCAGCAGATAAGTAATGAATGATAATCATTTCAAGGTGAAAAGGCTAACTCTGTGGCAGACCCATTGAGACCCACAGGGTTTAAATGGATTTTAATTTTGGCAGAATCGGGGCTTTGTGTCGCTCCCCATGGTTGCACGGGAGAGCAGCTGAAAAAACTGAGAAGGAACTTTATGGGTTGACAAGAGAAAAAAAAACACTTTGGAGAAAAACAAAGAAAAGCTAAACGTTTACCCACAGGAGTGCTGTGTAGGTTCCTAGACATGTTTACTCAAAAGAAGTAAATTCCTATGAGACATTTATAAGTGGACATCGATTTCCAACCACAAACTAAGCATAATTGTGATTGTGTCAGTCCTCTCTAGCAGACGCTTGTCTTGAAATTAATCACATTCACACAATCTTCCATATTGGTCAAAGTTTACTCAATTTTAATTAATGGCTTTCTGCCCTAACACACAAGGCAGTTCCCATTTTTATCATCATATTTACAATCTAAGAGTTGTGATACAAAAGGGGGGGAGTAAAAGGGTGGACAGGAGAGCAAGGGGGGGGGAAATAAAGGCACCAGCTCTTTCATACTAATGTTAGTTCTTTTCCTCTTGAATACTCCTGGAAAATATATCTTCCAGTTCCAACTGCACCCCCATCACAAACTCGGTCATTCAGTATTTTAGACTGAGACAGAGAGAAATGGCTCTCTCTCTCTCTCTCTCTCTCTCTCTCGCACACACACACACACACTGTACATGCACGTATATTTTGTGTCTACTTTTAAATTAAATGTTAACAGGGGGGGGGCTGTTACAGCACAATCCTATGCATGTCTGTCTACTCAGAAGACAGTTCCATTACGTTCAAAGGGGCTTACTCTCAGGAAAGTGTTATGGGATGGCCGCTTCAGTCATTCTGTGGCACTTTAAAGCCACAGATTTGCACATTGATTTGCACACTGATTACACATTTTGATTTGCACATTGATTTGCAGTGTAAACGTTCAGGAATTGAAGCTGTGGTGGTTAGATGCATCATGTTTCTGCTAAAATAACTTTGCTACAGCTCTTTATTTTGAGTTACATGGACACAATCCATGCTGTGTGTCCTGCAAGAACCCTATTGCATTGCTCCTGTTCTTTACAGTGGGGTACCCACAAGTGAACTCCTTACTGAATTTGGCCCCTTTCCTCCTTCTGAGATACCCTCAGTGCCTCCTGATAGCATTTCCTTCTCCCTTCACCCTTTCTCCACCCTCCTCACAAGCTTCCTATTTCAAATCAATGAGCAGGCTTGTAAAGACCCCGCAACTATTTCTGGATTCTTTCTTACCTTCCCGCTTTGGTTATAATCATTTCGGTCCCCACATCATGAAACTTGAGCCACAGTTCTCGTTCGTGTAAGAACACTTTGATTCCCTCCATACCCTGGAAGAAAAGAAGGAGAGAAAAAAAAATCAGATCCAAATAATCATATAATATAACCAAAGGAAATCCAAACCACAGCTTCTCTGTCTTCCAGTCCTGTTAGAGAGACTAGCTTAAGAAAATAACATCACTAGAAATCTAGTCTAGTATAGTAATATCTTGTCTACGGTCTAGACTCTATAGGACTCATAGTCACATTCTAAATTTTGTAGATGTAGATTTTTTGAGACTCGTGTGTGTGTGTGTGTGTGTGTGTGTGTGTGTGTGTGTGTGTGTGTGTGTGTGTGTGTGTGTGTTCCAATCCAAATGCGCGTGAATTTAGGAGCAATGAAGAATTTCCTTCAGAGTAGACGTGGAAAGGCTCGGGTGCCCCATGTAGGCCTAAACATTTGAAACACGAATATATGAAGAGTTGGGGATTGACGGACATATACTTGTGTTGCATGGGGGAGGCAAACTGAGCTTTCTTGCTTGCCACCTAACGTGTGAAGCAGCTTTTAGAGAACACGACTCTCTCCACGAGGCTTACCCGCTTTACTGGTCTCCTTGGGTTTACAGAGCTACTTGGCCACAATCCAGAAACGTCCCTGGCATTACTTTGGAGCGGCTACACAAAGCAGAGCTCGGACTGCGGCTTTATCTCCCCAAATGGCGAGGAACTGGGACATACGAGAGAGCGAGCTGGAGTCCAGGGAGGGAGCCGCCGCCGGAGCCAGTTCAACTCCTGTTCAAAGAAGGCTCGCTGCTCTGGGCCGGAGATCTGCCCAGCGCCAGCGGTCGTGGGAGCCGCTTGGAAGTCTCTGATAGGAGCCGACCTGATAGGCTCTGGGCCAAAAGCATCAAAATCAAGGACGCTATAATAGGATCAGAAGGGAAGGGAGCTCAGCTGGGGCGGGGGAGCCCAGAGACAGAGAGGGACGAGGAGAGCTCCAGCCCAAAGAAAGAGAGGGGGGAGCAAGGTGAACATTTTTTTTTGGGGGGGGGGAGAAATGGGACAGACCTGGCCTGCACACAGCAGCATTCATGCTTTTCAGCCTCCAGCTTGCAAGGGTTGCAGAGTGTCGTGTTGGCATCAAAGGAAAAATGTCCAGACCAGGCTTGGGTTAGAAAAATGTCCAGACCAGGCTAACCCTACCCCCCCCCCAGCAACTAGATTCCTATCGCCCCCCTCCCATTGTTGGATTCCTTTAGTAACAAAGGAAAGGCATCTTTACACGCTTTACTAACAATATTCATATTCCCCCCCCCACTTCATGTATTTAGCAGCGTTTCCCCATGGACAGGAGCATCCGTTTGAAGCGCCCCGTTACTCTCTCTTTCCGAAATGTGCGGTGGGACCAACGCGCGCTCTGCTCTGCCCCCTTTATTTGTTTCCTTATAGCACCGCCCGCCCTCTCCCAGGTTCCCAACCCCAAAGGCAGGTAGGCTTCCTATCTCAGCGCACTGGCTACGCAAAGCACGTGGAGGGTGGCTGGGAAGGAAGACATCCCCCCTCCCCTTTCCCTTTGTAAGGACAGGTCAACTGACATGGTATTGGACGCTCATTGGAATAATAAGACAAGACCCCTACTAGTCTATACTCCTGATATATTCCTCTTTTCCTCTGTGCTGGATTCCCAGTATTCTTGCAGATGCAGTAATTTTATTTATTTATTCAGACTGATATCCCAGTTATTATTATATATTAAGTTTATATTATTATTATTATGCAATTATCATCATCATCATTGTGCCAGCACACAGGAGAACAAAACAAAATGAAGTACAGTAAATTATTCTAATAATTTTATTATATTATTATTATTATTAATAGCAGCTTTGTACCTGCATACAGGAGAGCAAAGCAAGACGAAATATCGTTGCCACCAGTTCAAGAACTTGCAGCCTTAAGCTAATTGATGTCTATAGGGGTAGGAGCTCTTCAGTCTGCCCCCCCTCAAAGTACCAGTAAGTACCAATGAATTAAATAGAATTTACTCCCAAGTAAAATGTGCATAGGATCGCAGCCTTTGTCATCTCTACATAATCCCACTCCCAGTAGATAATAAATACTCCTTTCTCACACTACAGTAGACATTTTTTTTTCCTCTAAGAAGAATGAAGAGATGAGGTTTAGGCTGCAAAGCTATGCATACTTAAAAAGGTAAAGGTGACCCCTGACAATTAAGTCCAGTCGTGTCCGACTCTAGGGTGTGGTGCTCACCCCCATTTCAAAGCCGAAGAGCCAGCGTTGCCCGAAGACGCCTCCGTGGTCATGAACTTACTTCCGAGTGAGCGCTGAGTCAATGCAATCGGGGTTGCAAATATTGATCTTCGTGTAATGTCAGAATGCCTGGGTGACACAGGGTACAGAGGCGGCCATATTCGCTTGGCTGCCTGGTTAGGGATTTCCCTGGCCTTTTTTCCACGTTCATAAAATGAAATAAAACAAGAGGGACTCCACCAAAATCAGACGTTACATTTAGGGGAAAAAATGAAACCCTTTTAGGGTCTCCTTAATACCTTCTCAATCCTCGAAGGGAGAAGGAGCCAAAAAAAAAAAAATTGAAGATATATTTTCCACCCCTGGCCACAAAAGGATTCTTTTTTTAATCATAATACGGGTGGGGGACGGGGCAGAGAGGGATCGATTTCCCAAAACCGAGCAACAGATGTTGAAACCGAAAAAATAAACCAGAGGGACCCAACCCCAAAAATCTTGCCCATTCAGACAAGGCAGGCGGCTGCTGGAGACCTTTTTTATTTATTTATTTTTTGGCAGGCAGGCTGCAACCCCGCACACACTTTCCTGGGAGTAAGTCCCATTGAATTCAATGAGACTTACTTCCGAGTAGACATGCCTAGGACTGTGCTGGCAACAAGTACACATACATATATCTGCAGGCAGCGTGCTCTCACGCTTAGCCCAGATGAGTAACCCTTTCACACCTCCTTTGGCCTTAACAATCAGGGTAGTGGGTACACTGCGGTGTGTGTGTGTGTGTGTGTGTGTGTGTGTGTGTGTGTGTGTGTGTGTGTGTGTGTGTGTGATTTCATCACCTTCTGGAATTATCCTAGGCCTTTGCCATCTGCGCTAGTGAGTACAGAGTCTTGAACGGCTGTGGATTCCGGGATCGGTTCCCAGCCAATTCAACGGGATGTTCTTGTGCAGATGGGTTATATCTGTGTGTAATATAAACTGTGTATCAGAGAGTCCACAGCCGGTTTACAGTATCATCCGCGCGCAATGACCGCTGTGTTTGTACAGCGCGGTGCAGGACCGCGACATTTGGAACACGCCTGATCCAACATCTGCTAGACTTCAGCGGTGCTCAGTTATTTGGGGGGTGTCCGGAGCCCTGTAGACTTCTAAATAAATTGAGTCTCGGATAGACCCGCTGGTGCATGTGCAGAGTGTCTTGGGAAGCCCCAGAGCGCCGGCGCATGCACAGAGTGTCGCATCGCTGAGCAAATGGCGGCCACTTATCATGTGTTGGGGAAGCTCTGGCCTAAAGGGGTCTCAGCTCCCCTGGTTTAGATATAAATCACTTTGTGGCCCTGTAAAGGCACCCCAGTATTCATTTCCTGGGAAGGATCGTCTCAGCCTAGTTAATGGTATAGCCCTGGCTCCTACAAAATAAACAGATTTTCCCATCTGCAGTCAGAATCCGTTGCTCATCTAATAGCATTATTAATTATTATTATTATTATTATTATGAATGAGAAGTGCTCTGAAAACTTCCACCTCCTTCTCCCCCCCCCCCAAGGCAATTTACCTGTTGGGTAAAGGCAGCTTGGGGCGAGGCGGGGGACTTGCTGCCGGCTCCCAGCGGCGTCTCCTGCTTGCCTTCGCTCGCCAGCTCCTTCGTGTCTGAATCGACCGGCGTGGCTGGGAGCCCGAACGCTTCTTCGGCGTCCGCCATCTTCCAGGCCGTTGAGCCCCCCACTGCCTGCATTAACACACACGCAGGAAAAGAGAAAGAGAAGAACGCACGTCACCGTTGGTCATTACCCCTGTGAGGTGTGTATACACACAAACACACGCGCGCCCCTTTCCCACTCGATCAGAGAAGTCCCCTCGGTCGGAGCGAGAAGAACCTGGAAGGACAGGCGGAGCGGACAGCCACGGAGAAGCAACCCGGGAGCCCTGGGAAACTCAGGAGCCCTGGGAAGCAACTGCTCAAACGCCAGACCCAAGAAGACAACCTGAGCCGGGGAGTCTCTGCAGACACAGAGACACAGATTCCTGCAAGTAGGATTGTTGTTGTTCAGTCGTTAAGTCGTGTCCGACCCTTTGTGATCCCATGAACATCTGTAAATTTTTACAGACTGTAAAATACTACCAGTGGGGTGTGTGTGTGTGTGTGTGTGTGTGTGTGTGTGTGTGCACGCATTATATAATGTATGCATGTATAATGTCAGTCAGTCAGTCGCTCTCTCTCTCTCACACACACACACAAACTTGCAGGTTTATATGTGTTTGTTTATGCATAAATATATGCATATATCTGAATATATGTATGTATGTGATGCATATATATATATATATATATATATATATATATATATAAAATACACACACATATACATACATGTGTGTGTGCGCGCATGCAGTATATAATGTACGTATAACTCCCATTTATATGGACGTCATTATGTGTACATTATATAATGTACACACGCATATATACACACACACAAATATGTGCGAGACATTATACATGTATGTATTATAGAATGTATATATACAATGTACGTATAACACCCATTTATGTGGACGTTATTATATGTACATTATATAATGTACACACATATATGCGACGTTATACATGTATATATATGTATAGCACAGACATATGCATACTGCATACATATATATATACACAAAAAAACGTATGTCCATATGTAGTGTGTGTGTATCACACACACACACACACACACACACACACACACACACACAATATGAGAAGAAAATATAATGTGTGTATTACATCCACACAATCTCTCCCTCCAGCAGCACAATCCTACTGACGTTTACCCATAAGCGAGTCCCACCAGTTTCAATGAAGCTTACATCCAGGGAAGTGTGTCTAGTGTTACCCCCTAAAGTTCCCTATGTACTCTTATTCGTTATTATATCCCTATTAACATGCTGATTATATTCTTCATGTTATTACATCCCAACACATGCTCCAGGGACGATGCACCCATCGCCCCATTACGTGCATGTTTGTTGTAGCCTGGGGTGTGCGGCGCCTGCGCGAGAGAATTATGGGGGGGGGGGTTCTACCAATGTCTTCCCCATTGTCCCAGCTCTCTTGCACCCGTCTGACGATGGAGAAGCTGTAACCCGCCCCGCACTTCCTGGCGAGCAAGTCCGGGTGAAGTCAGTTGGATTTACTTACTGAATCTAGGCCCTTAGGATAGGGCCACATGGCTGATTAGGCTGCACTGAAGGCAACGGGCCTGAAAAGTCATGCCAGGATTGCAAACCACAGTCGGGTTTATCGTACAGGTCTACACAGTAAGCCCCCACCATGGGTTTACTCAACAGTAAGCCCACGGGTAAGTGCATGTAGAATCGCAGCCTTCGATGCTCTGACACACTATATATAGGAAACATGCAGACAGATAACAGCGTGATTATCACCCATTCTTCCTTTTTAACAAGCAAGGTGCCTTCAGAAAACTATCCCGTGTATTCTAGAAAAAGCTTTCTTGGTCTCTCCTCCCACAGAAGCCTGTGAGCTCCAGTCCATGGAAACATTTGCTAAAATAAACATTGTACCTCTAAGCCAGCTTTGATCTTACACACACTTACCTGGGAGTAAGTCTCATTGAACACAACAAAACTTTCTTCTGAAGGTTGGGGTTAGACTACCCCAGAGCACTCCGTCTACTCTACTCAGAATTAAGTCTCATGTGTTCAATGGGGTTTACTCCCAAGAAATGTGGAGAGGGTCGTAGCCTAAGGCCACCCAGCGATTGCCTTCCCTAGCAAGATGCGCATACAGCATTTATCTAGAGAAGGCCTATACAGATGAAAGCAAGATTTTCCTTTTGAAGAAAGGCCCTTCCCTTTTCCAGTGGTGCCCGATTTGTGAGTGTTTCCCTTGGCCCTTGTGCTGCTGCATCCAAAACACCACTTATCCACTTATTTTTTTCCCCAAAGGGTCCTCCTCCTTGTATCAGCAAATTCTGGAGTGGAGCCGCCCCACCTTCAGTATATTATAAAATCATGCTTATCATATTCATTTAAAAAATCAAATTCTTTGATGCTGCGTTTGCTCAAAAAATATATGTAAGGCCTGTGTTCGAGCACAGGCCTGGACTTTACCTCTAGACTAGGAATTTGAAAATACTGTCTCGTCCCTTCTGTTTAATGTATGCCAGTTGTTTAAGAGTGACATCAGACGGCTCTGGTCTTGAAGATACATCTTAAAAGCCCATCTCCACACAATTAAATATTGAAGTAATAATAAAAAGGAAATTGGGCAAAAAGAAATCCACCTCTCACTAGTTCCTAGCCAAATATATTGTCTTGAAAGTGCTATGTATTTCGTCCAAATGAGCGTGCCTGTATCTAAGCTCAGCCTAAGACTGGGATAGCAGTCAGACTTCCTTGGGAGTAAATTCACTGAAATCAATGAGACTGGCATGTCGTAGAAACTGTGGTTAGCATCTGGCTCTTAAACACATTAATTTAGGGCAAAAAAACAACAAAAACAAAACCCCAAACAAAAACAAAACAAAACCGCTTTGAAAGACAGTACATTTTGCAAGACATACTGTTCCACTGTTATCAACCTGGACTGACTTAGTCTAACCAAATAAACTAAGGTTAGGTAGGATTAGAATTAGACTATAATCTTAAACATATACATTTGCAGACATTTTCCTTCTTCTTTGAAATCCCCTGGACATATTTCCCAGTAGTTTAAGATGGGATATACAGCATGCACGAATTTTAAAATTACCGTGATCGTTGAACAGAGGAAGGAGTTATGCCTCTAAGGGATTATAGAAAGAAAATTGATCATATTGATCCCACATAAAGCAGGGACTGAAATCAATTTTCAGATTATTATTGTTATTATTATTTTTATTATTATTGGGCATTTAAAATAATGCCACTGAACTGTGTTTTTCATTTTTTTTAATGAAACAGAAACACATGGATAATGCAGAATATATATGAGATTCTCTGCAAATCTCTGGTTTCGGTGCGGTTGGCAAAATTCGGCTAACGTTTAAGGTGATTTTGGACTTTAAATGCAGACTTCAAACGAGGAGAAGCGAGGAGAGTGGTAATATTACTTTACACTTTCCTTACCGAAGGAGAACAAAAAATCGGGTTCAAACGGAAAGCTGAAGGACTTATTTCCGAGCAAGCGTGGACAGAATTGAGTTGCAAAAGGCATTTTTTAAAAGGCTGGTTTTCTTGAGGGAGGGGAGCGAAATCAGTTTTTTTTTGGGGGGGGGTTTCTTTCTCACTTACAGCACAATCCTTTGCATGCATATCAGAAGTAAGTCCCATTCTGTTCAATGGTGTTTATTCGCAGGAACGTGTGCTTAGGACTGCAGCCCTAGGAAATGTTGGAAGCAGAGAAGGGAGGTAGTGTAAAACAGATTTATAGAGGTAGTAAGTGGGGTTGTTGACGCCGGAATTGAGGATCGGGGTTTTAGAGGATGTGCCCGGGTGGGTTGCAGTTTTCGGGTTGTGGAAGCAAGGAGCACACTGGGAGGCCTTCCTGCTAATAGGTTTAATCGCTTCTTTTCCCTCCAGGTTTGGAAAAGGCAAAGTAGTCGCGTCGTGTGAACGCCACAAAAGCGAGCACACAACGCCAACCAGCTCTGGGGGCGGCCGAACGACGGGGTTTGCTTCCCCGCCAGCTTCCAAGCTGGTCTCGCCGCCCGTCTCCCGTCGGCCACATAATTAAGCAGAAGGGAGCGAGAGAGGAGGCAGGCAGAGGGGGGAAATCGCACCAGCGGGCGGCGAGCGCCGCTTCCTTCGCCCTCGGAGAGCTCTGGAGAGAAAATCCGGCTTGACAGAACCAGGCCGCAGCCGCTGGATGAAAGCTGCAGCCAGCCCTGCGCGCAGGGGGAAGTACAAGGGCTCTGACGGGGAGAGGAAGGCGGGGGGGGGGGGCTCAATGCGCCCATACACTCCGCACGGAAGCTACAGGCTGGAGCTCGCCCCTTCCAATGCGCCCCAAAAGGAACCAGTTTAAAGACCGCTCCATTCAAAGCAAAGGCATGGTTGGGGCCTGGTTGCATAGAGAACATCTCTCTCTCTCTCTCCCTCTCCCTCTCAAACACACACACACACACACACACACACGTCTTCCCTCGCGAACCGCTCTCTCGCTCCGGATTTGCGCCCCAGCAGCGCAGCCGGCGAATCCGTTACCTTGCTTTTTCGCTCCGAGCGATCACCGCATCTCCTTCGCCACCCCCGACTCAGAGAGCCTCCAGCCTCGTCGCGGCCATCGCCCTGCCTCTTTTCCCTGGAGCCAAAACTCCTTCCTTCAGGGCACCATGGCAAGATTTCAAAGGGGGGGGTGCTCCCCCCCTTAAAAAGTCCCCCTCTCCACGGTCTCGCTGCTTCTCCTCGGTCTCACTCTCTCTCGCGCGCGCCCCTTTCCTCGAAAAAACAACTCCTTGCAAGACGAAGCAGCCAGGAAGCCCCTCTAGGCGACCCCCTGCCCCAATTAGACGGATTACTTCTATTCACCACCCCCCACAAATTCCAAGCGCTCGGAAAGAAATCACAGGAGAGGAGACGCCTGGAGAACTGATGGTGGAGCTGCCTCCCCGGACAGGTTCTCTGTCTTAGCCTGAGCGGAGCGGGGTAGAGAAGCGGCGGAGAGCCGAGCCAGCCTGTCTCCAGTCGAGTGAGTTGAGGCAAAGGCAGCTGAGCGTCTGAGGCGAGCGCCGAGCTCTCTCTAACCAACCAGCTGTGATGAGGCGACGGGAGGCTGTCTCTTCTCTCCCCCTCCCTCCCTCTCTCCCTCAGCCCTCCTTCCTCCCGTTCTCCAGCCTATTTTTCTTGTAGGCAAACAAGGCACAAAGACACTCGTCAGAATCCCTACTTCCTCCCCCCCTTCTTCTTTTTCCTCCCCCTCCCTCCTACTCCCCCCTTCTTCTATCCATCTTTCTCCAACAGAAAGATTTCTCCAGCTTTGAATTTTTCTTTCTCGTCTCTCCTCTTCCCCCTCCTCCCCTCACCTTTTCCCTTCCTTCCAGAGAGAGAGAGGGGGGGAAAAAACCTCTTGGCCTGGCCTAACACAAACCATACACCGAAGGCGTCCCCCCAACCCCGCATTGCTACCACGCATCAACGTCTCAGCAAAATATAGAGATTTATATGGGTGGGTGGGGGGAGCTGTTTGGAAACCGAGTCACACTCCATTTTTTTCTCGTGCTGGTTATTTTGCCTTGCAAGGAAGAAAGCAAAAGACCTCTCTCTCTCTCTCTCTCTCTCTCTCTCTCTCTCTCTCAATCCCTTGCTCCTCTTTTTCAAGGAAAGTATTGTTTTTGTTTTAAAAACCTTCTAAATTATGTCTACTATTTTTGAAACGGGTCCCTCCTCCAGTCTTTTCCTCCTACTCGCTCTTTTACCACCCACCTTAACAAAAGCCAAAGGAATGTATCAAGTGGAAATATATACAAAACCCTCGAGAAGCCACGATACTCAAAATAATCAAGCCGTCAAGGCGGGCAGAGGGTGGTGGGTGTATTTTTTTTTTTTTAAAAAAATGTGTGTCGGTCGCTTCTCTACCTTTTTCTTCCTTTTTTTTTTAAAGAAAGAATTATTTTGGGGGTAAAGTTGAATAGGTCAAAACATCTCCCTGGCTTGTTCTGGAGTCTGAAGAGAACCAGGTTGATGAGCAGGGATTTATTTTTGATAAGGCTTTGAATTGGAATAAAAGGATTTTGCTTTAGGTCTCTTGGGCTGCAAGCCTGTACACACCTACCAGGGAATAAGTCCCATTGAGCTCACTGGAACTTACTTCCAAGTAGACATGCATAGGCTTGTGCTAGTTCACTCCACCTTTTTTTGTTTTCTTCCCATGAAGGTCACTCACTGAGACCGGATAAGTCTCACTAAACTCAATGGGGCTTTCTTTCTGAGTAGACATGCATAGGCTTGCACTGTGATTTCTATTTCCTTCCTTCTCTGCCCTTGAATCCCCAATACCTGTACCCCCAAGTTTATCTGAGCCATGGCCTGCTGGATCGGTTTTCAAGGAGGACGTGTGGGAGGGAAGTAAGAAAAACTAGCGAGTTTGCACCGGTCCAGAATGTTTGATTCTTCGACTGGGAAAAAGGACCTGCATCATTTCTCTTGATACACACAGGCAAGAAATTCAACGCGTGGCGTGGCGTGCCATCTCTCTCTCTCTCTCTCTCTCTCTCTCTCTCTCTCACACACACACACACACACACACACAAACGTACGTGTGTGTGTGTGTGTCATATGCAAACAGGCTTCTTGGCAGACACGCTACATAAAGTTAGGAGCAGAGGTTCACACGCGCGTCAATCTTAGTCATCCTGATACTGTATACAGACTTACACACACTTCAGTCTTTTAGACTTGTACACACACACTTTCCCATTCTTCCTTCTTAGATATTATAGATCATATCTCTGCATAACACTCCTTATTGCATTATTTGTATAAACATACAGTATTTTAACGCTCCCTATGGCACATGCACGCATGTCTAGGACTATATACATACGACTTAATGTTCTGTGCGTGTGTATCTATCTGCACTGAGGTGATCGCTGAGGAGAACGGTCCTTCCGGAAAGCTTGCCTTGAAATAAAACCATTTCAACAAGTCTCTTTATTGGCTTTGCTGTAAGTAACAGAATAAGGCTACGACGACCCTACACGCACTTACCTGGGAGTAAGTCTCATTGGGCACAATGGGGCTTACTTCTGGGTAGACATGCAGACGTGTTTGAAAGAAAATATTGGAGGAGGAGGATCCTTTTAAAAATAATAATTTAGAAGGTTTTAAAAGAGGCTACCCTTCTGAAAGTGGCTATCTATTTAGATCGATATTTGTATTCACACAACCCTACTAGTAGCCTATATATTCTTTATGTGCTGGTCTTATTATGCATAGACTCATACAGTACAATTGCAGATAACATAATCTATATTTAGGCTGAGTTTGTCTGCTAATCTGAGAGTCATACTTGTTTTGGAAAATCACTAGGTACTGCTTGAAGTGTGTGTGTGTGTGTGTGTGTGTGTGTGTGTGTGATACTCTGCATTGTAAATGTGGAAACCAACGGAGCATTGGGCCTGAAACTCCGATTTTCCTTCGGAGTAAATACCATGCATTTCGGGGAAGAGGGGTTTAATTCGAAGAACCGCGATAGGATCAACGGCATTTTTTAACCCTATTTTTCAAAGGTTTAAGTTGGAGAAATAGATCTACATTTGTAAGGAAGCGGCGTCCCCCCTCAACCCCACCCCCGTTCTTCTTTTGTGTACTTCGGGACACTTGTCCGCTAACCAACCTGAGGAAAGTTGTTACTTTAAAAAAAATGCAACTGTATTACTTCCACAAAACGTTTCCCGGGTACAAAATGCGAGCTCGATTTTGTCTCATGCCGCGTTGAAAGAGGGCGCATCTTTTGGCCTCTGTCGCCTAGAAAGAGCCCTCTAACTTTGCTCGGTCTTTCCAAATAGTGTCCGATAGACGGGCGAATGAATGGATAAAACTGTGACCGAACTTGCCATTCGAGTTAGGGTAGGATAGGGGGGGGGGGGGTTTAAAAGTGAACGTTCAATTATAACTCGAATGGTGGCTGATCGTGAGTGCCTGTACACAGGCCAGAAAAAAGCACAAAAACAAATAGTAGTCAATTGCTTGTACGTGTGTACACACACACACACACACACACACACACACACACACACACACACACACACACACACGAGAGTGGTGGTGGAAGCCAGCTGCTGTTCTCGTTCAGCTGCCACAAAATAAACATTAGGTCAGGACCAAGCCAGCGTGCACGTGTGAATGATAGGTATAGGCAAGCACAGGTAACACACACACACACACACACACACACACACACGCCGTCTCTGTCTTGCGTATGTGCTGCTAATTAACACGTCTAGAGGCGGGCTGCGACCCCTGCGCCTATCCTATGCAAGAGGGTGAAACAAGCCAGCTGGTTTCAGGGTTGTTGTCACAGAATTTCATGCAGAAGATGGGCCCAGTTCAGCTCAAGTGAAATACCCCCCCCCCCACACACACACACACATACACTGATTTCAATGACACTGAAAAACACTTGCTTGGATCTCAACCACCCCTTGAAATCAGTGGGACTTCAAGGCGCACGGCCTGCGCGGGATCGGGCCCGGCGATTTTGTGCACAAAATCCCGTCCCCTTTCTGGAAACACGCGCGGCGCAAGAAGCCACAAACGCTTCCTCCCCGCCAGACTCGACCAAACCATGGCAAAGCAGCTTGCCAAATCTCGATCCTCTCACCTCTCGATTCCCCGCTGCCTTTGCAAAGACCCCGAAGAGAAGGAACTGGAGGAGACGCTGCCAACGTGAGAGACCCAAAGCTGTGGGGGGGGGGGGTGGAAGGAGGAGAGATTTCTGGTCCAGACGCAGCACAGTATCTGTCACAAGCTAGACAGGCTCCGAGCGATCCAGCGATTTGTGGTCTCCGACAAATTAAATATTACTGTTTATTACCAGCCATACTCCAATAAAATAAAGCGGGTTTGGGGGCATCGCTCCTATCTCAGCAGCGCCTGCACCTATAGGACACGGAGACGTCACCGCACACGCAACTGGCCTCTTTTGTCATGCTTGAGTGAAGCAGTAATGGAAGGTTAATTTGCGTTCTTCTGCTTTAAGCCCCATCAGTCAGTTTTCTCCACCCTCCCCCTTCTTTGCTGGGTGCAATGCAAAAGAATGCTGCCCTATAGGGAGGGGCGCTCGGTGGCGGGGGGAGGTCTGCAATGGGACGTGTAAGCAAGCAAGCAAAGAGGGGGGAGATGCAGGGCTGGGGAATCAGATTCTTTGGAAATGGCAGGGGAGAGATCCGAAGCACGCTGGTCAGTCCCGCGAGAAAGAGCAGTGCCTTGCAATTCAAGTGCGGGGGGGGGGGGGGGTTGTAGTACCGGCCGCGTTCACACGCTCAATCGGTATTTGTCGTACATTTTTTTCTCCTTAGTGATAACCTCTCTGTCTGTCTGTTTGAATTGTCTTTGAAGAAAAAGAAAATGGGCACAATAAAGTCAGTGTATGTTTGTTTGGGGTGTGGGTGGGGGAGGCGAGAGCGCTTCCGATGGCTAGAAAACATAAGGAGATTTTTCACCCATATAATCTCGGGCATTCTGATTACTTTATTACATAGTCCAATTCTCTCTCTCTCACACACACGGGTTGAAATTGTGCGTCCTTTCCTGGGATATAGAATAATATCTCGCCCCTATGTCTCCCGTATAGGAATTAAAGGGAGTGTGGAAAAGGGGGGGGGGGATACGAAGGAACCGGCCAGTCTTTCCCCAGAAGATTGGAAGGCGATGCTTCAGAAACTGGCTGGGAGGTAAGAAAGAGAGCCCCCTTTCTTTTCTCCGCCCCCCCCCCAGTTTCGACCTTTCAGGGTTTTCCCCCCATTTGCTCCCGAACCTCTTTGGGGCTTTTAATGCCCAGAGTTGGTTGGATTCAGTGCCTTGCGCGCATCCTAAACCGGTTGGGGATTTGAACTAAGGCCCTGCTGAAATCCTGAACAGCGGGTTTGTTTTGGGGGGCATCTCAAATTTGGCTTGCTGGGAGTGGGGAGGGGAGGAGATGCGTAGCTTTAATTTCTGGTAGTTGTTATTGATCTATTATGGACATACTTATATACTGAGCAGACTTTTTAACTTTTAGGGGGGGGGTTGTGAGTCTACAATCAAAACCAAATAAATAGGACGTTCGTTCCTGAATCTGATCTAAAGTAAATTTACACACACATTCCAGATCGATCCTGATCTATAGATCTCTTCTGTTTAGGAGAGGGGGGTGGTTTACTAACTTTCTTTCTTCTTTCCTGAATTCAAAACTAAACTCCAGTCTCTGGCAAAGTCGACACTTTACTCCACGCAGATTGGACTGTCGCCGTTGGGAAAAAAATTGAGATTTTAATTTCTTATATTATATTACTTGTGCTTTTTGTAGACAGAACTGGACCGGGCATTCATATATCCAACATTTATTTATTTATATTTTTATTTAAAAAAATTATATCCCGCCTTTTCCTATGCCGAAAGGCAAATGCCCAAGGCGGCTTACAACAAGGTTAAAAAAAACCCTTGTTTTATTTTACAAGGAATTACAGGGAAAGATGCATGATGATGAGAAAATATCTGTATTACATTAATACATGAGATTTCCAAGAAGGTACCAAACCCCCCCCCCCCCCAATAAAAATGCTAGTATAAGGAACAATGCAACCCTGGACTCCATGCATTCTTCGTCAACAGAGAAATAACAGTTCTCAAAGCATTTACTCTGGAGAAGTCCCACTGGCTAAGATAGAAACCATTCTTTGGCATGTTTGCTGACCCTGTTGCACATTCAAACAGACTTATGCTCCAATCCTATTATACACATTTATCTAGGAGAGACAGCAGATCCCAGAAGCGTGCTCTGTTCAGGTTACATTCTTGAGAGAGCTTACTTGCAGAGGAAGCCCTATGGAACTTACTCCTGAGTAAACAGATAGGACTGAACTGCTCTTTTCACTGAAATAAACACCCGTGTGTGTGATTTGCACACTACTACACACTCACATACGTTTTGCAAAATATAAACGATATCCCCAATGCCTCCTCCACTTCAGGGTCCCAGTTGTGGAGTGCAAAAACTTCTCTAAAATACTTTCCTCCTATTTACTTATTTAATTTATTGACGCAAGCATGCATGAAACTCCGAACTGGGGAAGCACTAAAACAAACAAATCTGGGTCACTGGGGGGGGGGGGACTCAGAGTTGTAGCTGATTGTAGGGTATTACTCTACAATTATATTGATCAATTATATTGATCCCTCTTGATTATACTGATCAATTATATCGATATCAACAAGGTTAGTTACCAAATTTAAATATCTGGATTCCCCCTCCCCTTTAAAGGGCAATCATTGTCACTGAAGTCAGTTCAACTATCTTATAATAACCAAGTTTTTTTCCGGGGGGGGGGAAGATACATGATGATGAGAAAATATATCTGTATTACATTAAACCTCATCTCCAGGTAGGCGTACTTGGGTCGAACATTTGCAACTGAACCGCATAGTAACTTGCAAATAAATCAATGGGACCTTTTTTTTCCCTTTCAGGTGATCGCATTGCAAGAAAGTATATTTATTATTTGCTAAACCCTCACTAGGATATTTAGGTTCTAGTAGTGGGATCATTCTTCCGTAATTAACCGGACTTACTCCATGAAGGTGCATATATAAGCACGAGAGAGAGAGAGAGAGAGAGAGAAACCCTTATTCTTAATAGAATGATCATATAGGGAAAGATAGAGGGGCTGCAAAACAGACGCTACTTTTTCAGGAGTAGGCTTATCGGCTAGGGCTGCAACCCAATAATGCCGTTACTTGGAAGTAAGCCCCCCCCCATTAAACTCAATGGGGCTTACTTCCAAGTGGACATACTTAGGATTGCGGCGGTAGCTCGATTTGCTATTGTACCGTTGGATGCCTTATTGACAAAATCCGTGGAGCTCGCTGACCATTCTAAGCAGGGCAAGGTGGAAAGTTTATTTTAGGAGCTGGAGTTGAGAAGCCCCGGCCCGCCTGTCGAATTTGAATCGAGAGAGATGCACAAAGAGCGACGTTAAAGCGGAAAAAAACCCAAACTCAGTCTGCTCCCATGGGGGGGGGGGAAGAACCGGGGACTGGGAGGCTGCCACTTAGTCAATAGGCCGCGGTTGGCGCCTTCACGTTGCGTCTTTGCGCACGCTCGCTGAACGTTTTGGAAGCGTCAAATAGATAAATAAGCATAAATAACTAATGCTTTAAAAAAAACTAATTTAGAGACAAAGCGGCTTTGCTCTCTCTGCAAAGATGCATTGGAGTCAGGATGCATCCTGTTGTAAAATGGAGTGAGTTTAAAAGCATAGCTGACTCTTTATCCCCCCCCCCCCCTACTTCTAGGTACCCAAACACTATGTCCGGAGCTATCTGAGCCATCATAAGGCGGGACAGACACTCCGAGGGTAACCAAAGATGCATTGTTTTTCTTTTGTAATGAATTAACAGTGCCATCCTATAGAATTAACACATGGTTACCCAAATGTGTTTCCTCCTCGGCATTTAAATAGAAATAAGTTTACTTGGAATTTGGCATTTAAATAGAAATAAGTTTACTTGGAAGTAAATTCAAAGTGAATATACACGGAGAGGCTAAGTGACAGCGCAATCCTATCCAATTTACACCACTGGTGTAACCAGTGGGGGAGGGCAGGGGAGATTTAAATCCCCTTTGAAGTGGATTTGAATCCCCTTTCCATTCTGGGGTCTCCCGTTCTCGCTGCATCTGTGGTGTACGTTGGATAGGATTGCGCTGTAAGGAAGGAAAGAAATGTCTTGGGCCGCTCAATTGGAAACAAAAAACAACAGTGGGATTTCTCGGAAGCATTTGACGGTGGCACCTTTTGAAAGCCACGTAGCCTGACCCTATGTGTCCTACTTGGCTCAATGGGGCTTCCTCCATTGCAACCTTACAGCGCAAATCTATTCGTCTCGACACAGAGCTTAAGCGCTGTTCAGTGAGTTACTTCCAAGACAGCATTCATAGTGGGAACTGATTAAGATTAATTTAATTGAATCATTCAAATGTACTTACAAACTTAATTCACTTTAGAAAATCGAGGCCGTCCTCTCTCTCCCCCCCCCCATTTAGTTGTGTCTCTGAAGTATGTTGTGTGTCTCTCCCCCCACCCCTTATACAATCCAGGAGCGATATTCGCTAATACAGCCAAATTCAAGCACACAGACAAGGGGCCCTCATTTCAAGCATAGGCTGGCACAATCGTGCACTAAATTACTACGAATAAATTCTATTGAGGAGGCCACGCCACTCACGGGAGCCGCTGGAATGTACTTGCGAGTAAACAGTCCTTGTGCATCCCATTGAAAGGAATTGAATGAGTTATATTCTTTCAATAGGACACAGGGCGCGCCCCTCCTCTCGTTTGCTCAGAAGTAAGTCCCTCTGATCAATGACTTTTACTCCCCAAAAAGTGTGCATAGAATGACTAGTACAATCACACTACCCATAGCTAGATCAGGGCCATAGTTGTTTTTTTTCCTGTCCTTCTTATTGGTAGATCAGTGCTGGGTTCAAATTGAGGTTTTGATATTTCTCTTCTCTCCAGATTGGAAGTCGCCCCTTGGCTCTGAAAGTTATCCAGATTCTGCAGAGCAAATGGACAGCGTAGTTCTTCTCTCTCTCCCCCCCCCCCATCTCATGCCTGCCCCAGGCCCCCAAACCCTGCTTGTTGCTTTAAATAATGGGTAGTTGTGCAATATGAAAGTTTGGGGGCTATTCCTTCTCTTAGGCCTCCTCTTCTAGAATCACAGGTGGACACAATTTTCAAGAAATTACTGCTTCAGGTGCTTTTATTTTTCTTAGATGAAAACCCCATTTAATATGTATGTTGGGTTTCTCCCCCCCCCTTTTCCTGCAGCCCATTAATCTCCCCCACCGTCCAAGGGCTGTAGGAAATTCAAATGCAAACAGCAACAGCCTTCTAGAATGAGGAGATTGTACTAATGCAAAGAGAGGTTACTTTTTTCCCCAAAAGCGAGAAGGTTTCTGGACCTTCCCCATACGGTGGGCGAACCCCATGTCAAATATTTTTGGATCTGCTCTTTCTTGGCTGCAGTGACCCACCAGAAAGGGCAGATGTAGAGGCCCCAGGTTCCAACATCTCTGACTCAATCGAGGGCCGTCCACGAATTTAGAAAGCAACCAAGCTCCTAGACATGTCTACTCAGAGATGGCATTGTATTCAATGGGGCTTACTACCAGGTAAGTGTGTTTAGAATTGCAGCCTAATATTCTGACACAGAAGCAGCTCTTCTTGGGAGTATAACACTTTAGGTCTAGAGAGGTAGGAGGAAAGGTGGGGTGGACTCCCTGCATGTAGAAAGCTAGCCTTTCAAGAGGAAATGAATTAAGTCTAACTAACATGTTCACGTTCTAATCCAGATTGGGTTTGGGGGAGGAAACATTCAATATGTCCCCTGCAGGAAAAGCTGACCAATTTATTCTTCAGGATACAAATTCTTGCTATTCTTGATGGCTTGTAATAAAAACGCTGTAGTACCCTGCTACAGAGATACAACAGGATGTAAGGGCTGCACAGCAAAGGTTTAGGATTATCGTGTGACTCGCTGTGAGCTGGCTGACGAATATGGCTCAGCTCAAGGCGCAACGGGGCCTTTATTTCAAGAAGGCTGCAATCCTATGCACCTTTATTTCAGAGTAAGCCCCTCTAAACGCCGTGGCCTTTACTGATTAACAAGCAAACACAGGATCGAGCTCAAAGAAATTCAAGGGCCTACCATCTAGTCCGTGGAGGAGAACGCCCCCCCCCCTTCCAGCCAAGGAAGGTGGCCTCAAACTTTGTGTAGGTGCCCAAAATATTGCCTTTAAATGTTGACAGTTTCTACAGAAGGGGAAACCTAAATGAATCACAATGAATCAATGCTTCGAAGCAGTGTTGTCATTCGTGGATTCAACTCCGTATGATCAGAGAGAACGACCTCACATTTTGGAGACTGCTTGTTTTCTCAACCTCTCTTGCTCTCCCATTCGGGCCGAACGAGGCGTCCTTCGTCACACGAACAAGTTTTCCTCCTCCCGACCCCTAACAGTGTCACGAATAAAGAGTCCACCGTGCCTTTTTGGGAGGGAGCCAGCCAGCCCCGAACCGAGCTTTCTTGGAGCCCAAATAACGAGAAGGCTCCCCTTTCCCAGGCCGAACATCGCCGCCTTCCCACCGCCCCTAATCAATTACTTAATGGACAAAGAGCTGTTATCGATGCCAGAATAGCCGGCCTAATCTCCGATTGCCAAACATCGCGTCAATCAACGCCCGATCGCCACCTAAAAGGGGAAACCGACCGAGATAAGGGCCCTCCGCTCCCTCCAGAGTCCAGACCCAGAAGAAGGGGCGAAGACCTCGGCTCCCCTTTTCCTTTTATGAAAGTGATCTCTCTTGTAATGACCTTGGAGAGGGCTGCGGGAGCGACCCAATAATTTAGCCCCAAAGGGAAGTCGCCTTGCCTCTCTCTCAGGAGTCGAGAGGGCAAATGAAACAGCTACGGAAACCGAGCTGTTCTCTGCGCCTAAGTTTCCTCCCCTCCCTCGGTTGCTTCATCTGATATAGAACGTTGGGGTTTGCAAGCTCCTCGGGACAGGGACTTGTCTTTTGGTCATTCCTCGGTAAAGCGCTATACACACTGAAAGTTCCATGTACACATTAAATCCTCTTATTTCGAACCGAAGCAGCTTTGAAAAAGGAGGGTCCACTCCACAGTCCACAAGAGAGAGAATGGCCTGTCTGACTTTTTCACCCATCCACCTTTCTTCCCTTATTTCATCCAACCAACTTTCGTTCCTCCTTCCTTTTGGGACTTGTTCAGACATGAGCAGTCATCGCTGCACGGCTGCATCACCCAGAGACGGTTTACACGTGTGAACGGGTCTTCCCCCCCCATTTGCATCACAGAGTTCGCACGCACGCACGCACGCACGCACGCACACGCACACACACACACACACACACACACACACACATATATATATATATATATATATATATATATATATATATATATATATATATATATATATATATATATATATCCCCCCGAAGGACACTCAAAGTGGCTTATGCAATGTTTTATGCAAGTATTTTGCCCCCCTATTCGGAGTCAGTCGGGATCCAATAGCATGGAAAGTTAAGTGCTCTGCTATAGAGCCTCTTGGCCAGGGCCTCTAAGAGGGGGGGGGGTTAAGGGGGTACAATCGTACTGGGCCCAGGGCCAAAAAGGGGCAAAAGGGGGGGCCGGGGCCCAGTGCAAAAAGGGGGACCAGGAGCCAAATTCACATGAAGGGGCCAAAGCAGTTACCTCTGCTAACTGGGCAAGAGGTACCTTTTCAATTGGTGCTCTTCTTAGATTTAGCAAGGGGAGAGTAACTGCCCCCCTTTCACCCCAGCACAGTCTCTTTTCTGGTGGCTGTTTGCTGGTGTTCTTCTGCATCTTTTTTAGATTGTGAGCCCTTTTGGGACAGGGAGCCATTGAATCATTTGATTTTGTCTGTAAACTGCTTTGTGAACTTTTTGTTGAAAAGCAGTATATAAAATACTGTTAATAATAAAAGGAACTTTGTACCCCCCTGATAAATTCCTCTGAGGCAAATGCAATAATCATATGGAAACGTTATATGCAAAGGCTTTTACAGGTATATGGGAATTTGATTGGTAATACTTATGCAATATGCATGTTTGCTAAGAATTCTCTGTCTTGGGGATAAAATTTAAGCTGCAAATCTAGGACAGCAGCGACTCTTCTAGCTTTTTGGATTGCAACATGCAGGTCTCTGTTTAGGGATAATACAACAATGTGCAATGTTTCTTCAGAAGGCAGCTCTACTATGTTCAATGGCAATGACTCCTGCGTAATGACTCCTGCGTAAATAGGACCTACGTTGAACAGAACTGCTAAGGATTTTGCTCGGTGCTCGCTCAACCGAGAGGGTTGCCCAGCAGCCTGTCTCCAACAGTGGTCAGCCCATTTCTCATAAGCACGGCCTTAATGACCAGCCTTCCCCTAATTATTGTGCAAGGAAGTGGTATTCAGAGGAATAATAAAATAACATTACATTGGATAATTAAATTAGATAACATCTCTTTTGTATGCGCTGTGCTTTGAGCATTAGAAAAGCGGTATATAAAACTTTTAAATAAATAATTCCATCCTACATGCTGTTCAAAGGAGCTATCATAGCTAAGACTTTGCCAATAGTCAGTACGATCTGCATTGTATCTTTCCTCCTGGTTGGATCCTAAGCTACACCCTTCTTCAGACTGTGAAGGCTCTATGCCACAGTTACAGCTGCTACAGGAGTCTGTAATTTTTGTTGTTGTTGCTGCTAAAAGACTAATGGGAAATTTAGAAACGACTAATGCTAATGGGACGTTTCCGTCGGGAAAGTCCCAAACCCTCTCTGAACTCCATTCACCCCAGGGAGCTGAGTTCAGGAGAACGTCCAAATGGATTGTGTCCAGATTGTTTTAGGGTAAAACAACTTGAAGACATGGTCTGAAAGACAACAACATCCTCCCCTCCTCCTACTGGGACAGAAAATTGGCAAACATCATGGACATGTGAATTGAAAAAAAATAGAGAAAACAGGGGAGCGCGCTTGTTTTACAAGCTTGTTGAAAGAATTCTATCAGGATAATACATGTAACGCTCTTTGCGCAACTACGCAAAAATGCTTATTTATGACTTATTT
Organism: Plestiodon gilberti rubricaudatus; assembly: GCA_026170595.1. Classification (NCBI taxonomy): domain Eukaryota; kingdom Metazoa; phylum Chordata; class Lepidosauria; order Squamata; family Scincidae; genus Plestiodon; species Plestiodon gilberti. The sequence goes on from JANXHW010000008.1 coordinate 38,365,574, forward strand.
ACTGCAAATCCTTAAAGCCTTCCAACTAGAAACGACGACTGTCTTGGTGGTGGTGGGACTGTGCGGGTGGGAATAGGACTGCTTCAATCCAATATCTCCTGGACCCCCTACATCCTCCTCCTTATAGGATGCACAGGGTCGCGTCTATTTTTACCGGCCAACTGATGAATCGGTTAAAAGCAAGAGCGGACAAGGGAGGCTGAAGATAAGATAATTAAGTGGGGAGCAGAGAATGTGTATCTGTTCTTTGTTCCTCTTTCCCATGTCTCTTCTGCTGTTAGTAACTAAGCTTCAGTATGTAACTGAAACAACCACACACGCACACTTTCCCTGTGTTGCTGTCTCCTTTGTTACCTTAAATCATCAATCTTAAAACATCGATATTGGTCCTTTTGACTGTATGCAATTGATTTTTTAAAAAATAGTTGTTTTTATGAAGATTCTCTAAGCCGCCTTGGACAATTGCTTGGGCAAGGGAAAGGCGGGATAGACTTTTTTTTACAAACAAACAAACTTGTAAACCCCTCGGGGCAGAGATCAGTCTTTCCACTCTATTTAAAGCGCCACACCCATGGTTGGCATAACAACAAGTAACACAAATGACAACGAGAAGACACACACAATGCTCTCAAAATCTTAATAAAAGAGGCAAGCCAGCCTACGGCCAGACATAGTGTGTGTGTGGGGGGGGGGGAAGTGAAATCATGTATTATTAGTGAGCAATTGGGTAGAATCTTGCCTGAAGACCGACCCCTATAACACCGCAAATGAAAAGGACTGGAGACTAAAGGCACATATCCCACGTGGGGGGTGGAATATTCCTGGGGGGGGGGTTGCGGTCTCCTTGTGGTTACAGCCTCCCAGAATGGAGGGCAGGCCAGGTTCCAAGCAAGAAGCGAAGCTTCAAGACCCATTGATTAAAAAAGGAGAAAGGCGAATATGGGTTGGAATTGGGAAAGTCTTCTGATTCGGGCCGATGAGAGTCAACAGAGACGGATTCGGGAGGAATTTTACTCCTTCTCCCTTTAACTTAAGCCAAGGCTAATTGAAACAAGGGGGGGAATAGCAAGTGGAATCGCCTTGCAGTGCCCAGGACTGTAGCTGGAAGGAGGCACAGCTTTCAATACACCCATTGACACACAGCCTGCAGGAATGCAATGGGTCGGTAACCCTATATCTACGGGGTTGCTACCAAAACAGACCCGCTTCCTCATGATTCACAATCCTAAGCATGGTTACTCGGATGTAAGCCCCAATATCAATGAGGCTTAGTCCTAGTTGAGGATTGCAGGTTAGGCCTTAAACCTGTAAACCACATTATTCAAAAAAGTTCCAAATAACGGGAGCTTACTGCTCCCCCCCCCCTTGGGACAACTCGGATCGGACCATAGAGCGGGGTAAGGTTAAAATCCGCTTTCCTGGTTCTCATCCTGCTCTTATTTTAAGATTAAACATCCCAAAGATGTACTTACAGTCACGTGTAGTGAAGCGTTTACATGAAAGAGAAGTTCCCTTGTACTGGACTCAGTCTAACCCCTGCTAGCTGGGCAAGAGGCACTTTTTCAGTTGGTGCTCCTCTTATATTTAGCAGGGGGAGAGTAACTGCCCCCCCTTTCACCCCAGCACAGTGCCTTTTCTGGTGACTGTTGCTGGTGGTGTTCTGCGTCTTTTTTAAAAGACTGTGAGCCCTTTGGGGACAGGGAGCCATTTAATCATTTGATTTTGTCTGTAAATTTTGTAAGCTGCCTTGCGTCCCTTCGGGGAGAAAGGCGGGGTAAAAATATTGTAGATAAAAATAACTAAATAAATGAATAAACCACTTTGTGAACTTTTTGTTGAAAAGAGGTATATAAATACTATTAATATTACTAATAATACTAATAATATTAATAATACTAATACTAATATTTTGAAGGTTTCCAAGTGTTTTGAAATGCGGGTGACACGAATTTAGGGCTTGCATTGGAGAAAGCTTTAGAATAGCAGCAGCGCCTTCTATGCCTATTTAATCAGAAGTCCGAAGGAAGTGAAATGGGATTTACTCTCAAGGAAGTGTTCAGAGGATCGAGGCCCTAGACGCATAAAAGCCACATAACGTTTATGCAGGTATAAAGTACACATATGGTGCTTTACTATTAGGAAGTTTAAGAAATCAAACCAGCGACTGCCAGGCTGAATATTTTTCTTTCCACCAGTTCAGTCTTAAAAATAGCAAAACGCGGACTCTCTTTCAACCCTTGGTGCAAATCTTACCCTCTCTTACTTAAATCTTATTACACTACCTCGTCGTCCTCAGCATCTTTAAAAAAAAAGGCCTCCTTTGATACGCGCGTGTGGAGATACGCTTCATTGGCGTCTGCCACACCCGCATTCTCAAAAAGAAAGGATTTCATTAAAACAAGGATGCGGGCAAAACCCGAAGCTCAACAAGAGCAAGGCCCTCCTCCGTGCCCCGGGGGCGGCGAAGAAGTTGGTTATTATATATATAAAATATTGTCTTGAGGACGAGTAGCTTGCTTGGACTAAGTGTGTGTGTGTGTGTGTGTGTGTGTGTGTGTATATATATATATATAGCTACTTAGTCCAAGCAAGCTACTCGTCCTCAAGACAATATTTAATTATTTGAGCAGCAGCTTATGAAAAGCGCGCTCCGAGCAGAACTGTTTGGGGGTCCCCGGATTGCCTGTTTGTGTGTGTGTTAATGATTCAGTGGAACAAGCCGAAACATATGTTAGTTTAAGCAGGTTCATGGATTCACTGTAAATCACATAAAGTTTACGACTTTTAGCCGGAAATGCTGGGTAAATGAGGGAAGGGAATGGGGTGAGAATTCCCCCTTGCGAGATGGGAGCAAGTTAAGGGAACTCTCTCTCTCTCTCTCTCTCTCTCTCTCTCTGTCTTTTTCTCTGTCCCCCCCTCCCCGAGCATCTTGCGGATTAAAGGCCTCGGGCCCTCATTGGAAGCCCCCACTTGGCGCCGGGTGGCGTGTTCTCCATCAGTTGTCCATAAGTCCACATAGTACGCAACAGGGAAAATTTAATCACTAGAAACCAGACCTAGCTTAAAAGGGAACTCGCCATTTCCCTCCTCTCTCTCTCTCTCTCTCTCCCCCCTCCCTCCCCCACCCCTTTCCTGCCCTTCAATGGCCATCGCTGTAGCTGTAGTTAGATTGGGGGGGATTTGAAATTGGAGGAGGAGGAGGGTCTAAAAGGCCCCAAGACTTTGCCAACGCTTTAACCTGCCGAGCTAAGCACGCGGCCCTTGATCTGCTTATAAATAACGAAGCAATAATCTAGGAGAGGCATTTGCAAGCGATCGCCATCGTAAAGCCTTCTCTCCCGCCAACTTAAAAGGCCCTGCAGAAGTCCAAAGAATTCCGTTCCGCTCCAAGGCTGCTGCTGCTGCTGCTGCTGCTACTGCTCAGCCTCCCCCCCCTTTCTTTTTCGGCCCCCGTCTCTCAAACACCCCCATTCTTCGTTCAAAAGCATAAAAGAGCGCGAGGAGAAGAAGGGGGGGCGCGCCCGGATCTCCTGGCACTCTTTGTCCACTTAGAAAGTTACCCCTTTCGATCCTGCGATTAAATTAATAAATAATAAAAATTAATAATAGCTGTCACCTTGGCTCCCAGTGTTCATTTCAATCTCAGTCATGTTATTGAGGAACGTGGAAGACAAAGTGCAATACGCCCAAACTGTGTGTGTGTGTGTGTGCGTGTACACGTCACATAATCAGCTAATTTCAATTATTAATTTTTATTGCTTGACATCTCTGCTTAAACACCCACGTGAAAACCTCCCCCGATTTCAGCAGGGCTGGACTGAACCTCGTTGACTGATTGCTTCCTTAAGAAGCATCACTCACAGCCAATTCTTCTAGGTATATATCTTCTCAAAAGTAGTGTTCAGTGGGGCTTACTCCTAGGAAAGCATGCATGTACAGGATCTCAGCCTGAATTTACAGAGAAGTTCATCGGCACACGTTCCTCCCAGTTGAGATCTGTTCGCTTGCTTATTTAAACTTAAAGCAGCATCTCCTTAAACTTAAAGCATCTCTCTCTCTCTCTCTCTCTCTCTCTCTCTCTCACACACACACACACACACAACTATTGTCTACCAAAAGACAAAAACATACATAAAACAGAATCAATAACATACATTTTATTAACAATAATACAATCCCAACACAGAACATCCATTCCCTCACGCCTGCACCGGTACTAAAGAACTAAAGTTTCTAATGTAAGGAACTGGGGAGGGGCTTCCACCCCCCAACATCTTGATCCCAAACACAACTGAAGGTGGGGAATGTCAGAGCCAGCCAGGCAAAAGTCAACGTGTTCATCCACTGAAGTCAGCAGTCGGGCGAAATTCCAAGGGACGGAAGTTACTCTGGGGTGAGGTGAGGTCAGAAAAGACCCATTAAGACCGATCGACTCTGGTCCCAGAGCAAGTGTGTTGGATCCAGGGATATGATATTGACTCTGGTAGTGCAAATGTCTGGTTTGCCTCCTGAATCCAAACCAAGAGGCAGTTCGGAGGAGCTAGGCGCACGGTGGGGTACGCCAGTACCCCCAATATTTCAGGTGTCTTTCTTGAATGTTTTGCTCCCATTGTTTGAAACTCTCTAGCTTTTAAACTTCCAGTCAAAGATTATACTTTCTTAGGGTTGCACTGGAAGTCAAATAGCTAGAGAGTTTCTAACAATGGGAGTCTACTGGGTGCACACCTTTTTTTTTTTTAAAAAAGTTTCCATTCAAGTCTGAAAAAAAATACTTTATACACAGGCAGCCTAAACCTATACATGTTTCTTCCCCTATGGAGGGGAGAAAGCGGGATAGAAATCTAATAAATTAAATAATAATAATAATAATAATGTAAATATAAATCCAAGTAAGTCGTAGGGTATAGATCCGATCCTATTTATCTCGTTGCTGTTTTCATTTAGGACGACTCCCCCTGAACATCACCCATTGTACTGGTTAAGGCGTGGCTCCTTCTTTCATAAATTCCACAAACACATTCCGCTTACAAAGGAGAAATGCGCCGATGTTTACATTAAATCCGTTATTGGAAAATGAATTCTACTACACAGTTGAAATCAGAGCGGCTGGTTTCGGGGGTTCAAAACAGAGGGAAATTCTCCTAATGCGTGCAGTACCAAAACAATGATTTCAGAATCAGAATGATTTCAGTTCGAATCCAAGGCAAACCATTCAACATTACAGTAATCCAAGTGTATGCCCCAACCACTGATGCCGAAGAAGATGAAGTTGACCGGTTCTATGAAGACCTACAACACCTTCTAGAACTAGCACCCAAAAAAGATGTCCTTTACATCATAGGAGACTGGAATGCTAAAGTAGGAAATCAAGAAATAAACGGAACAACAGGCAAGTTTGGCCTTGGAGTGCAAAATGAAGCAGGGCAAAGGCTAACGGAGTTCTGTCAAGAGAACACGCTGGTCATAGCAAACACTCTTTTCCAACAACACAAGAGGCGACTCTACACATGGACATCACCAGATGGTCAATACCGAAACCAGATAGATTATGTGCTTTGCAGCCAAAGATGGAGAAGCTCTATACAATCAGTAAAAACAAGACCTGGAGCTGACTGTGGCTCAGATCATGAGCTTCTTATTGCAAAATTCAGACTTAAACTGAAGAATGTAGGGAACACCACTAGACCAGTCAGATATGACCTAAACCATATCTCTTATGAGTATACAGTGGAGGTGAAGAATAGATTTAGGGCATTAGACCTGGTAGACAGAGTGCCTGAAGAACTATGGACGGAAGTTCGTAACATTGTACAGGAGGCAGCAACTAAAACCATCCCAAAGAAAAAGAAATGCAAGAAAGCAAAGTGGCTATCAGATGAGGCTTTACAAATAGCTGTGGAAAGAAGGAATGCAAAAAGCAAGGGTGAAAGGGAAAGATATAAACAACTGAATGCAGAGTTCCAGAGAATAGCAAGGAGAGATAAGAAGGCCTTCTTAAATGAACAATGCAAGGAAATCGAGGAAAACAACAGAATGGGGAGGACTAGAGATCTCTTCAAGAAAATTGGAGATATCAAGGGAACGTTTTGTGCAAAGATGGGCATGATAAAGGACAAAAAAGGCAAGGACCTAACAGAAGCAGAAGAGATTAAGAAGAGATGGCAAGAATACACAGAAGAACTATACAAGAAAGATCTGAATGTTCCTGATGACCACACTAGTGTGGTCACTGACCCAGAGCCGGACATCCTAGAGAGTGAAGTCAAGTGGGCCTTAGGTAGCATTACTAACAACAAAGCTAGTGGAGATGATAATATCCCAGCTGAGCTACTTAAAATCCTAAATGATGATGCTGTGAAAGTGCTGCACTCAATATGCCAACAAATTTGGAAAACTCAGCAGTGGCCAAAGGATTGGAAAAGGTCAGTTTACGTTCCAATTCCAAAGAAGGGCAGTGCCAAAGAGTGCTCAAACTACCGCACAATTGCACTCATTTCACATGCTAGCAAGGTTATGCTCAAAATCCTACAAGCTAGGCTTCAGCAGTACGTGGACCGAGAACTACCGGACGTACAAGCTGGGTTTCGAAGAGGCAGAGGAACTAGAGATCAAATTGCCAACATGCGCTGGATCATGGAGAAAGCACGAGAGTTCCAAAAAAACACCTACTTCTGCTTCATTGACTACGCAAAAGCCTTTGATTGTGTGGATCACAACAAACTGTGGCAAATTCTTAAAGAGATGGGGGTACCAGACCACCTTACCTGTCTCCTGAGAAACCTGTATGCGGGTCAAGAAGCAACAGTTCGAACCGGCCATGGAACAACTGATTGGTTCAAAATTGGGAAGGGAGTACGGCAAGGCTGTATATTGTCACCCTGCTTATTTAACTTATATGCAGAGTACATTATGAGAAATGCAGGGCTGAATGAATCACAAGCCGGAATCAAGATTGCCGGGAGAAATATCAACAACCTCAGATATGCAGACGATACCACCCTAATGGCAGAAAGTGAAGAAGAACTAAAGAGCCTCTTGATGAGAGTGAAAGAGGAGAGTGCAAAAGTTGGCTTGAAACTCAACATTAATAAAACTAAGATCATGGCATCTGGGCCCATCAATTCCTGGCAAATAGAAGGGGCAGAAATGGAAGCAGTAACAGATTTTACTTTTCTGGGCTCCAAGATCACTGCAGACGGAGACAGCAGCCATGAAATTAAAAGACGCTTACTCCTTGGAAGGAAAGCTATGGTAAACTTAGACAGCATAATAAAAAGCAGAGATATCACCATGCCAACAAAAGTTCGTATAGTCAGGGCGATGGTGTTCCCAGTAGCAATGTATGGTTGCGAGAGTTGGACCATAAGGAAGGCTGAGCGCCGAAGAATAGATGCTTTTGAACTGTGGTGCTGGAGAAGACTCCTGAGAGTCCCTTGGACTGCTAGGAGATCAAATCAGTCAATTCTAAATGAAATCAAGCCTGACTGTTCCCTGGAAGGACAGGTACTAAGGCTGAAACTCAAATATTTTGGCCACCTAATGCGAAGAGAGGACTCTCTGGAGAAGACTCTGATGCTGGGAAAAATTGAAGGCAAAAGGAGAAGGGGAAGGCCAAGGATGAGATGGTTAGACAGCATCACCGATGCAACAAACATGAAAATGAGCGAACTCAGGAAGATAGTGGAGGACAGGAAGGCCTGGCGGGATATGGTTCATGGGATCACGAAGGGTCGGACACGACTTAACGACTGAACAACAACAACAAAAACCAAAACAATGGTAGCGGGGGCGAGATCTGCTAAAGGAAAGCGTAGCCGCGCATGATACTGTCTGCAGAATTGGCGCAAGGAGAATTTCCGAGGAATCGGATGGGTCCGCTGTATTAATTCCGAACTGTTAAGCAGGTTTCCCGCCCCTGTCCCCCCCCCCCCCAGGAAAGCATACATTTATGATAAATCTACCAATTTCCCCACCCAATCAGCCTGATAACTCTACCATTGAAATGATGCGACTTTATACAGTTCCCAGTCCAAACGAGAAGCAACTAACACGGGGCTATGGGCTTGAAGCAAGGACTAAAAGGATATTTCACCTAGGTGGGATGGAATAGGAGCTCTGTCTGTAGGTGGTCTAAAGCCTTTGGCACACATATTTTCTTGCTGTAATCCTTCGAAGGGTGCCGCAATAGTCAGTATTATTATCTCTACATTGCAGCGGTGGATCTAGGGCTAGAGCTCTGCCCACCTGGTGGTTAGGACCCTGGAAAGATTCAAACCGGAGATTTCCTGAATCATAGCTCTCATTATCTCCTGATGCGACATCCGTTTTTCTCCCAATATTTATTTATTTAAAGAAGTCATACCCGCCTTTCCCTTGACAAAGCAAATGCCCAAGGCGGCTTACAAAATACAATATGAAAGGAAGATACTTTGATTTTTGAAGCGCCAAATGCTAATTGGTAAAGGTAGGTGTGTGTGTGTGTGTGTGTGTGTGTGTGTGTGTGTGTGTGTGTGTGTTCCAAAGGAACATTAAAAAATATTCAGAAGGCTGCAAATCTTATGCACATTTTCATGCAAGAATGGCCCACTGAATATAGTGAGGCTCACTTCCGAGCAAACATGCATAAGGTGGTGGTAGCAGCAGCGCTGCTGCCAGTCCGTGACTGCAACAAGACGGTTGGACTCAGCACGAAGCAGTTTTCTGAGTTCGCGCGACAATGGGGCTATTTCGGGAAGCACTTTGAAATCCTACACACACACACACACACACACACACACCACTTTTTATGCTCCTCCTACAAAATCTAGAGTGATTCTGGAAATATAACGTGGGAAAATGTTCTCCCTTCCCGATCATGGCTCGCTTTTGAAAATGGAAGAGAGATGTTTTTCCTCTCTTTGGAGAGAACACAAATTGTGACAACTAGTTAAAGGGAGAGGGAGGGAGAAGGGACAAGAGAGGTCCTCCCCCCTCCCCCATTGCTTGCTCCAGTCGTACGGACGAAGATTCGGCCGCCCGTTCTCAAGAATACGTCAGAAGGAAACGCGAGTTTGCTTCTAAATTAATTCTACATACCTATCAACAGCTGACTTCGCCGGAGGACCACATACAGTCTCCTGTGTGGGGGGGGGAAGGGGGCCCACCGAGGTCATAAACATGACAGGCACGTAGGAATACTTAAGTCCCTAATTTGTCCAGGAGTTTGTGGCCCGAGGATCCAGACTTAGGGGGGCAACAACTGCTAGCCTAGGTTTATAATTGCAGGACGCTCGCAGAGTCTTTGCGACGGGGGCGGCGGCATAAATGTGCTCTCTGGCGCTGCTATATTTGGGAAAGAATTTTAAAGGCCTTCCAGGAAAGCTGCAATAGGAGGCCAGAACAGTCTGTAGAACAGGAGGCCAGAACAGGATTTGCAGAGGATGCTGGGAACGAGTTAAAACCAACCCTCTCTAGAAAAACAACAACCCACCCACCAGCTGCTGAGGACTTGCCTAGAAGACCTGAAAGTATTTCTATTATGAGATGCGCCATGCCCCAAGTGAAGCCGTTTAACAGTGGTCTAATTCTAATTAATTAATTAATTAATTAGCAATCGATTAAATTAATTAATTTAATTAATCCCAATTAATTTGGCCTCTGTTGACTGTAACTCATCTGAAATGAGCTTTAGCAACAGGAAGACCACTGGTCGTTTCTCTGTGATTTCAGTTCTCTGAGCAGGAATTCAAGCAGTGTTTGGAGGGAGGGGTGTGTGTGTGTGTGTGTGTGTGTGTGTGTGTGTGTGTGTGTGTGTGTGTGAGTGAGAGAGAGAGAGAGAGAGAGAACACAGAGTAATTAGGCGACTTTCCATTTCCTAAAAAAGTGGGTATAGCTATTGTCCCTTTGCCATCCCAGAAGGCCCAAGTGCCACTGGAATCCAGTAAAGGTGATTGATACATCTGAGCACATTCTTAAGAGATGCATTTGGTAACATGCTTAAGATGGGAGTCGGGAGCATTTAACATGCAGTCTTTGGGGGTCCTTTGCACTTGCCAACCCCTCAGCTCCTTTGACTTTTCTTCCCATCCAGCCTCACGTTTCCAAAACTTGCTTACTATTGGGTGGTGTGTTTGGTTTTTTTTAATGGATTCCTACTTTAAATTTACACCATTGTCAATGTGTTTACTGGGTTATTTAAGCAACATGTTGGAGATGGGCAGCATTTCCGCTGCTGGACACTAGGGGGCGGTGTGTCGTCTGGTCACCTGAAAGACCTTTTGCCTTGACCTCTCTGTGTTCCAAGGAAGGGGCGTGGCTTCCTGACTATTTCCTCCTCCTTCTTACCCCAGTCTCTCCTCTTCTTCTCCTGACTCCAAGGTGGAAGGACGTGCCATGTTGGGCTGGAGCCCAGTAGCCATCTCCCAAGCACACCTCATGCAGGGGGCACCAGCTATAGGGGCGCTTCATCCTTAAGTTAGAGTAACCTCTGGTCTTAACCAGATGCTGTATATATGAACTGAACCGTGAGTAAACTATTTTTCTTTTGCAACTTCACTCAGCCTATGCCTCGTGTGTTTATTTAGCTAAGTATAGCAGTCTGCCCGGGTGTAAGAGGGAACAGAACTCCAAATAACCACCACCCCCAATACAACACAGGTCTCTAACTTCTTCTTTTTTTTTTTTTTACAACATAAGACAGACACCTGGGGGAAAAATCCATTAGGAGAACAGGAAACTGACTTCAGATCAAAGACACTCAGTATCTTCAACACTGCTTGGCCCAAGCTCTCCAGGGTCTGAGTTACAAACCTGTTTGCATGGATCTGCACCTTTTAAGGCTTGGTAATGCTTGGAAACTATTTATCTATTTGTTACTTCATTTTACTAAAGCATTTCTTCCATGGTATACCTCAAGGACTTCCCAGGTGGTCACTAGATAGACACCCATACCTGCTGAGCTTCAGCAAGATGACAAACATCCGTTTATATATACTCCCTCCACATGGCTGTGTACATTACTCTGCCCCCTTCCTTTTTACCTTCACAACAACCCTGTGAGAGATAGAAAGTTACCCTGTAATCTTCATGGAGATTTGAACTCAGGACTTCCTGGTTCAAGGCCAGTGCTGTAATCACTACAAGTCTATACCAACACTGCCTTTCTTGTGCTCTCAGACCAATTAAGAAGAAATAAGAAATAATTGATAGCCCAGAATGGTGTAGTGGTTCTGGAGCTGGACTTAAGGTCCAACTTAGGAAGATCCAGGTTCAAATCCCTGCACAACCATGAAGCTTCCTGGGTGACCTCGGGCCAGTTACTATCGCTCAGCCTCACCTACCTCACAGGGTTGTTGTGAGGACAGAAGGAACCATGCACACCACCCTGAGCTCCTTGGAGGAAGGGCAGTATAAAAATTTGAATAAACAGAGATAGAAAGGCATGCACAAAATAATTTTAAGCTAAGCTCTGGATAAACCTAGCTCAAATTAAGCTCCAGCAACAACAGAAAGGAAGCTTGTCCCACAAGAACTTATTGCTCCCCCCAGGTGGAAAACACAATGGGACTTTATGTGAGAGTCAAAATTGGAAGGGCCCCGTCCTTACAGTATGAAAGTGTTGGGAGCACACCAACCCCCCCCCCTCATGGTTTTGTTTCACAAAGAACCACCCCCTGAGCACACTGGTTTTTTACCCCATCTAAATCCGTCAAGAAATAGCCAAGATATATGCCTACAAAGATTGCTACTTTAAAATCTAAGCCTCAGTGGCACAGCACGGTTTAATTGCAGACGCGTGTCAGCCCTTTGTAGTACTGGTATTGTTTTTTTGGGGGGCTATCTTTGAGTTTTCTGGCTATCGTTTTAAAGTTATATTACCGGATTCCTTTTAGGGATCATCGGGGTCTTGCCTTGAAAGTGTCCACCCACAGGAGGGACACGATTCCTCTGCCAGGGCATGGCATAAGCAACTTGGCAGAGAGTCACTCCTAGAGGGCCAACGATCTTGCTCAGCGACAGGAAGCGGGGTGAAAGGCCCCCCCCACTTGATGCAAGGAACAGAGGAAGTTAGAATCTCCTCATATCCGGTTCAAGAGGGGAAAGAAGGGAGAGTGAAATTGTCAGGGAGGGATATGGGCAAGACGGCTAAGATAAATATAACCTTTTAAGACTACTCCCAATATCATCCTGTGCTGCCTCTCAGGGACTAGACATCACCTACCCTGGTGTCTCCTGGGAGGCAGGAAAAGGCAAATGCCAGACAGATCAGAATTGTCTCCCACTGCCAGATCTCCTGCAGGGCCAACGTATGCATATTTCCCCTGCCTATCTTGCAACCATTTCTGTGATTAAAACTTCTCTTTGTATATCCTCCTTTGCCACCACCACCACCAAGCTCTCACACTTGGATCCTTGCTTCTGAGTATCTCCCTACGGTAACCCAAAACTCCGGCTGGCACCTTTGTATCAATCAACTATATGTTGTATGCTAGAATCACCGCTTTTGTGGAAAGCTTACCGGTACATCAAAGGTGTCCCCAATTCACAAAAACACAGGAAGATCCCCATTCTACTTCAGATAAACAGTCTGAGGGAAATAATCCAATTACCTGGAATACACTTACAGGCTAACATCCCATTGGATCCCCAGAACGAAAAGCATCACAAACCTTATTGGAGTAATAATAAAATCCTTCTTTTATTGGTTAACTTCTTACAAGTGTTATTGTAAATTTTCATTGGTGGGAAGTTTGAATCCAGATTCTCATTGGTTGTTTTAACTTGTACTTTCTTGAATCCTCTTGTACATTGGTTCCCCTTTCTTATGCATTTCTTGAACAAATACCCTCCATGGTTTCAAATGTACCAACTTCAAATGTATAAAAGTCTTTGTACTTCCTATGTACTTTACACAGCTTGGGCGGTCAAGTGTGTCCTTTGCTAGCAAAGTAAAGATCTACCTTTGAACCAGTGCTGTGTGTTTTACCATCTGTGAGCCCTTTTGGCGCCTTCACATTTTTGCGAGCTTTTTCTTTGCTTCCAGTGGTCAAGGCACAACGTGGCCACCAGGCAAACGAGCTGAAATCACTTGTACCCCTGGGGTGCAAACAACAAAAGGACCAGGACTGTCGAGAAAAAAAACTTACTACAAAGTCACAAAATACTGAAATGAAAATCCCTGATGAATTTATTTCCGCACCAACAAATATCAATTAGACCTGGAACATCATAATATTGAATGAGATCTCAACTGAGAGCGACAGCCCATTCAAATATTTTATCAGGAGTCAAATGATTTCTTCAAACTCACTCTATAGAAGCAGCATTTGGGAGACACCTGCTATGTCCCAGTGCTCGTAATACTAGCAAGCTGTACCGATAATATCCAAAACCTGGAATAAATCTCCACTGGGATTGCGCACTGATGTGCTAGTTTGTTTTAAATTGCCTCGCATTAAAAAAAAATGCTGGTTCACACATGCTCTGTATAAGCAACCACATTCCAGCATGTCATCAATATTCCAACATCAGCAAAGGGAGAAGTGTCTCTGCCCCTAGAAGCTTCCATTCACAGTAAACGATACGATACATCTGTGAGAACTAGCTATGGCCACATTGACACTAAAGCCAGATCTTTCACACCACCTCAAAAAGCAGTGCATTTTAAAGGAGCCAGTTCACACAACCATCAGTTAAGTCCAGCTAGCATAGAGAAATGAGACACCTGCATGTGTGAATCCTCAAGCTGCGGCAATTCACCAGTTCTGTCTCCATAAAACAAACTGAGTTTGATACAAACATATTAATACATGTACCACGTTCATACTTGTTTAAATCTAGGAGCTTAAATGCAATAGTACATTTTTTTATTTTTTTTTGAAATGGAGACAGGTGGAGGGAGGGGAGGAGATTCATAACCCTCTTAGGCCGACGGGATCTCGATAGAAACCAACATGCATGGAACGGCTAAACACTTCACAGGGAAGTAAATCCCAATATAATGGGTTGGGGGGGGGGCTTTGCACAAAATCAATTTTTTAAGTCGGGCTGCAATCCTACACACACGTTCCTGGGAGTAGGCCCCATTGAGCATAATGAGACTTACTTCTGAGTAGACACTGCATAGGTAAAGGTAAAGGTGACCCCCGACAATTAAGTCCAGTCGTGTCCGACTCTAGGGTGTGGTGCTCATCCCCATTTCAAAGCCGAAGAGCCAGCGTTGTCTGAAGACGCTTCCGTGGTCATGTGGCCGGCATGACTCTCCTTGCCGCAGCACGTAGAATGCAGCTGGAACACGGAGCGCTGTTTACCTTCCCGCAAGTGGTACCTATTTATCTACTCGCATTAACATGCTTTGGAACTGCTAGGTTGGCAGGAGCTGGCCAAGCAACGAGAGCTCACCCCGTCGCGGATTCAAACTGCTGACCTTTCGATCGACAGCTCATGGTTCAGCGGTTTAACCCACTGCGCCACCCGCTGGCATAGGATTGTGCTAATAGTGTCTTTGGCTAACCCGCTGCAACTGAGATTTACAAATGGCACATGTTCTTTAATTTGCAATTTACTACTAGTGTACATGTTACAACTGGTTGTAAATTTACAACCAAGGTGAATAGTATCTGAGGAAGCCTGTTTATCTTGGTCTTAGTTTCCTCTGGATGGTTCTTTTTCAGAGATCCACATGGCCGCACTTTCGATCAAAGGAAGAGCGGGTCACCTCCGCGGCAATGCCCCCCAACCCCTGAAACAGAACCGGGGAAAGAGTTGGCAAAGATTTCCACGCTTCTCTCCTCTCCCCCCCCCCCCCCCGACTGCTCCTGCACAGGTTTTCCCAACATGCTCCCAGCGGATGTTCTTCCTAGCATCATCCGGAAGTCACCCTAAACAAAACATGTGCACGCATTATGTCTGTCACATTGGCAGAAGCAGAACAACAATGGCAGAAAAAAGTGTGCGTATACAGTATTATTAAGGAACTTGATTGGGGGGGGGGGAGGGAGAGAGAGAGAAGGGAAAGTACTACTATTTGTTGAGAATTATATTCAAAGAAGCTGCCTACTTGGCCATTGAAATTATATATAGGTAGATCTATACAGATATTCTTCCAGCCTAATGAATCACTCAATGAAAACCTATGTATATAGTTTAGATTTATAAATTTAAAAAAGGTTACACACATCTGTGTGTGTGTGTGTGTGTGTGTGTGTGTGTGTGCGTGCGCGCGCGTGCATATACACACTAGTCTGGAGGTGCAGTAGTAATTTTGAGTTTCTAAAGATTGTATAAAAACGTGTAATGTGGGACAGTATGTATTGTATGTGCTTCACTGCTCCAGATTTATAGGGAGGGCTTAGCTGCAATTGATTTAAACTTGAATTTTCAGGGATTCACATCAAATCGCACCATTTTGGAAAACTAAGTCTATTTGATTCATGGTTCATTCCTCTCCCTCCCCACGCAGCATTCGAGTTCCTTTCCAGAAAGATCTTGGGGTTAATTTGGAAAATGTCCTCAGCCCCCCCCCCCCCCCCCGGAGAAGAAGAGGGACACTTGTGCACAGAGGCGTGGCTAGTGTTGTACACAGAGGCATGGCTAGTGTTTGCATCACCCGTGTGAGAGCTCAGCGCGTCACCCCCATGATGGACCCCAGAGATAAATAGGGAGAAACAAGGTTGGACTGATCTGGGTTCTACAAAAGATACCCATCAGGCAGGACTTTTTATTTCTACAGATTACTCATGGTCAGTGGTGTCACTAGGATTGGTGTCACCCGGTCTGGTAACTCATGGTGTTACAGTACAGGTCACCCAACAAATCAATAACTAACTCGGCTCTCAGAACAATCAGTCTTATTGGTCTGTTTTGAGTGAAGGAAATCCACTGTTTGTTACATAAGGCAGTTGCGTTTTATTTTTCTAGTTATTTGGCCAGAACCTTTGATAGAATACAGATAATTCAAAACAGTTTGTTCCTTTGCATTCAGCATGAAGTTGCGCATAGGGCACCCTTTCTTGTTGCCCAGGGCATCGAAGCACGTGGGAGGGCTCTTAGGCAAGAACCAGAGAGGTAGCCTCTGCATCTTTACTCGGATGAAGTCCCACTGGTTTCAGAGGGACCGTCCTGAAAAAACATGGGGTTGCAACTGTCCTGCCCAAGTAATACGGGTAGGATCTCGCCACCAGCTAACGCCACCTTTCCAGAGAGCTGTGCCCAAGGTGGCTCACTGCACACCGTCAACAGAAAAGATGTACAGCCAAAATCTGTGGGGAGCTCTAGCACCGGAGCATTTAACTGGGCAGGAGTGATTTCCACTAGAAAACATGTTTTCAAACCTCCTGCTGCACCCGCCTTTTGGGAGTAAATTCAATCCAGGAGGCTTGGTGCTGGGGAGGGAAGGATTGGGGGCTCAGTGATCCATTTCTCTTCGTCTCAGTCTGCTACTACAGGAACCTTTGGTTTGCAGGACCTCGCTGCTGATGAGCCCAGCAGCTTCCCCTTCTCCTCCCACAAGCCCCAAACTCAACTTTGTCACTACAGCTGCAAAGCGAAAGGCACTCCGCAGATAAGTGAAAGTGGTATTTTAAGAGACTGATTAAGTCTGGCTTTATCTGGATTTCCCTCCCTCTCCCTGGATCTTACCAAGCCTCCCTAATCATCAGCCGTTTGCCCTGCACAGTTTCCAGGGCTGTTGGATCCTTCTTGCTATTTTCAGCAGGCGACATTGGCTGCATGCGGTAGAGCAGCCTGCTTCTTCTGGCCCAGGTGAAGCCCCCCCCCCACGCCCTCCCAGGCAACGTAATGGTGCCAACCCACATTAAAATGGTGCCGATTTGAAAATCGGTTTATGGGCTCTGGGAAGGCCAAAACCCATTATAGCCATAATCAAAAGGCATGTCTGGTTGAATTTACTAGTCATGATGGGGGCATAATATTCCTGTAGGAATAGGGGGAGGGGGTAGCTATTCGTCGCTCCGTTCCCCTCTCCTCCACTGTTACTCCCCACCCACATGGCAGACGTGCTTAGCTTACTTGGCTAGATAAAACACACTAGGCATAGTTGATTGAAGTTGCAAAAATAAGTTTACTCACGGTTTCATGCATATGTACAGCATCTGATTAGGATCAGAGGATATGCTAAACTTAAAGGACAGAACCCTCCTAAATGCTAGGGCTCTCTGCGTGGAGGCATGCTGGAAGATGGCACTGGGCTGCTGGAGGCAGCTTGCCACGTCTTCCCTGGTCAGTAGTCAGAAGCAGAAGAGATTAGTGAGAAGGTGAAAGAGAAGGAAAATGGGTCTGGGGCCACGCCCCTTCCTTAAGACAAAGAGGGGTCAAAGACAAGAGACTCACTTAGGTAATCACACAATACATCCCCCCCCCAGTGTCCAGCAGACGGAAGTTGTCCACTTTTCCAACAATTCCCACCCCAGTTCTCTTTTTTTTTAAAAAAAACTAACTTTCTGTACCCTTCCCTCCAACTCATTTCTTAAGTCACATTTCCCCCGTATTACTGATAATCGTAATAACCCAGAGGGAAGTTCTCCTGCACAAGCCCCATTGCAATGAGACAAACAAGAATTTTGGGGTACAGGACTACAGGACTGTCTCCTTATTCCTGTGTTATAAAACGTAAGAGCTCTGCTGGATCAGGCCAAGGGCCCATCTAGTCCATCTTCCTCTATCTCACAGTGGCTGAGGAGATGCCTCTGGGAGCACACAAGACAGCAAGAGACCTGCATCCTGTTGCATCTGGCATTCACAGATAGGTTACCTCTAAAACCCCAGATGCTGCATATAGTCGTCAAAGCTTGTGATGGACCTTTTCTCCATCAATCTATCCAATCCCCTTTGAAAGGCATCTCAGCCAGGTGTCATCACAACATTTTCTGGCAAGGAGTTCCACAGATTAATTATGCTATGTAAATGATTACACAGGGACTAGAGCTCTTCTCTGTATTTCCTTTTCCTCTCTCACAGCTACAGAACAAGAGAAGTATTGGAATAACCTATTGGGAGGTTATTTGGAGTTCTCCCCTTACACCCAAGGCTGACTGACTATACTTAGCTAAATAAGCACACGAGGCATAGGCTGAGTGAAGTGGCAAAAGATAAAGTTTACTCACGGTTTCAGTTCATATATACAGCATCTGGTTAAGACCAGAGGTTACTCTAACTTAGGATGGAACACCCCTATAGCTGTTGCTCCCTGCATGAGGTGTGCTTGGGAGATGGCTGCTGGGCTCCAGCCCAACATGGCACGTCCTTCCACCTTGGAGTCAGGAGAAGAAGAGGAGAGACTGGGGTAAGAAGGAGGAGGAAATAGTCAGGAAGCCACGCCCCTTCCTTGGAACACAGAGAGGTCAACGCAAAAGGTCTTTCAGGTGACCAGACGACACATCGCCCCCCAGTGTTCCCCCCAGTGTCCAGCAGACGAATGCTGCCCATCTCCAACACCCCTTCTCAGCATTGGATGCTGGAGTGCGCGACGCCTGTCTTTGCTCGCAGACTCTGAAATCAAGACTCTTGGTAAAAGTTTCTTCATAGTTCACACGTACTTTTGTGAAAAGAGCTTTGGTAACTAGTCTCGCTCTGTGGCGTTCTAGTCCCCTTTCTATTTCCTGTTGTTGTGCAGCATCTTTCGACTTACTTGCTTCGTCTGTGGGCATGCCTCTCAGTTCTTCCCACGACCCCGGCTTGCGCTGCAAGAATGACTTTGTGAGGTAGGTCACTCCAAGTTGTGCAGATGGTACGCCTCTGTTTTCTCTGGATGAACGTCTGGGTTGCTGATCTGGAACCTGGTCTGCATCTCCTGCAGCTTATCTTCCCCAGCTGTGTCCCCCTTCTGCTTGCGTACGGATCTCTGGATAGTAAGCTGGTACATATGTTAACTCATCATCTATTACTGGTGATTCCTCTATGAAGGTCTGTCGCTTTGTCAGTCTTTTTATGCTCTTCAAAGTAGAGCCCATGACGAACTGACACATGTCCAGTCTCTAAATCCATTATTCTTTAGCCAGTGGATCCTTGTGGATAGCCAATAAAGATCCCTTCTTGAACTCTAAGGTCTAGTTTGGACCTCTTTTCTCATGGCACATACTGTAAGCATATACCTTGCACCTAAAAACTCTCAGATGTTTGGTGCTTGGTGCTTTCCCATGCCACAGTTCATATGGGGTCTTGCTTGCACCTTTGGTGGGTAATCTGATTTGCAGATAGTTGACTGTAACTACTGCATCACCCCAAAATTTATTAGGTAGCTCTGCATCTGCAAGCATGGATCTTGCCATCTCCAATAGACTTCTATTCTTTCTTTCGGCTATCCCATTTTGTTCTGGAGAGTATGGTGTTTGTGTGCTATTTCCTGCTTCTCAAGGTATGTTTGTGTCTGGTGTGACAGGTACTCACCGCCGTTGTCACTTTGTAGCTCTTGAGGTTTCCTTCCAAACCTGTTGCTCACAGCTGCCACGTATTTCTCGAGCATGTCAAGAGTCTCACGTCTTTCCTTGAGTAGGTAAATCATAGTATACTTTGAATAATCATCAATAAAAGACAATATGTATTTATTCTGCCCAATGGAGGGCGTTTGGATTGGGCCACACAAGTCACTGTGAACAAGTTCTAGCACTCTGCTGGTGCGTTTCTCAGTTCTCTCTGAAAAAGAAGGTCCTTTGGCTTTTACACAAGTTACGCACCTGTCTGAGTGATTGCTTCAGCGTGTTACCTGTGGACCTTGTGCCAGGTCTCTTTTCTGCAGATCCAGTATCACGTTGATGTCTCTGTGTCCATACCTTCTATGCCACAAGTCAGCACATTCTTTGCTGCAACGTTGCTGGGCAGACATAATTTGCTCTTCATGTTGCTCTGGTTCTGGCGTATCTAGAATGAAAACTTCTCCCTGCTCAGATCCCTGAGCAATTAGTATATCATCCTTTAAAATTTTGCATTTGCCCCTTTTAAATATTACAGTCAGCCCTTGTTTGTTTAGAGCAGACACGCTCAGCATGTTTTGGTCCACTTCTGGGGCAAAAATCACTTCATTTATTTGATCATGTGCAAGGCATGTAATTTTCCATTGTCCTCTTCCATGGATGTCTTATCTTTCTGCCATCTGCTACAGAAATGTCTCCTGTGATGCTTTTGTCCAATTCCTGGAAAAATTCTAGTTTGCCTGTCGTATGGCTCGAACAGCCAGTCAATCAGCCAGGCAGAACATTGGTTCTGATTCTGGGAATGGTCCAGATTTAGGACTTTTTGCTCTCTGAGGGAGAAATTGTACTGCTCTCTGTAGTTTTTAGTTTAGAAATTGTACTGCTCTCTGTAATCGCCCCCTTCTTTTGGTAATTCTCTCTTTTGTTTTCAGCTGGGCTTCCAGAGCTTGCTGAGAGGTATGAATGCCTCTCCCTCCTATCTGTCTGGCAATGTCTGCCCATATGACCCGCCAATCCACATGCAAAGCAGACTAGGGGATTTTGTTTCCTTTGTTTCGGGGATTGCTTTGCATTCTGTAATTTGATCCAGAGTGCTCCTTTGGGAGAGTACATTCATTTCCTAACTCTGTCAGGATTTTCGAATACTCCTTTCTTTCCCTCCCATGTACTGCACTTTTAAATGGAGCAAAAATTCTATCTTCCAGTGAGCCCAATAAGAATGCAGTTCTCTGGTCCTCATCAAAATTAATCCCAGTTATGGCTAAATCATTAAACATTTGTGTTAATTTACTGCAGTGAGCTTCGTAGTCTTCCTTTCTGCACAGTTTGAGTTTGCATAGATCTTCAATCAAGCTGCACTGACTTTTTGTGCCTACTTTCTCATATCTTTAAGAGATTTCATCATTCCAGTTGCTGTTTTTGCCTCTCGTGCATATGGCTTTGACTCATCAGTCAGCATCCTGAAGATCAAATGTTGGGCTACATTATCTGCATAATCCCATTCCTACTTTGCTTTGACTGTGCTAGTACCTGCCGCTGGGCGTTCCTGGCTCAGCACAAAGTGAACTTTATTCATCTTTAACTCCCCTTCTATCATGCGTTTCAAATCCTGGAAAGCTTTGGGGTCCAATTTCATCACAGCGTATCTCCTGTTATTAGCTTTGCCGCTGCCATCTCTGCTTTTAAGCAAGTCTAGCCTTAAAAAAAAATGGGTGGGGAAAATCTCTCTCTTTCTCTGATTAGAGTTGATTCTTTACACGCAGCGTTTGCGTGGACTGGGTACCATAATCTATTGGAATAACCTATTGGGAGGTAGGTTATTTGGAGTTTTCCCCTTACACCCAAGGCAGACTGCTATACTTAGCTAAATAAGCACACGAGGCATAGGCTGAGTGAAGTTGCAAAAGAGAACGTTTACTCACAGTTTCAGTTCATATATACAGCATCTGATTAAGACCAGAGGATCACTTCTAACTTAGGACGGAGCCCCCCTATAGCTGGAGCCCCCTGCATGAGGTGTTACCTAACTTACCTCGTTGGCATCAGGAGAGGAAGAGAGCGAGAAAGGGTAAGAAGAAGGAGGAAGTAGAGTCAGGGGCCACGCCCCTTCCTTGGAACACAGAGAGGTCAAGGCAAAAGTTCTTTCAGGTGACAAGACAACACACTGCCCCCCAGTGTTCCCCCCAGTGTCCAGCAGACGAATGCTGCCCATCTCCAACAAGAAGGAGCAATGGAGGACCATGCCCCCCACCAATCACCTGCCTGAGGGTACTGTACTCTCATGGAGAGACTGAACTCGAGGGGGATAAACTTCTAAATCCAAATTACATAGACTGCCTTAACCTTATATTTACTCAGACCATTGGTTCATAGTCTCAGTGTACATGGATTGTTGATTTGAACCCTGTGTAAACACATTGACGGTGGCACAAATTTAAAAGTAGGAATCGATTAAACCATGCAATTGTAAGCAAGTTTTGGAAACGTGAGTCTGGATGGGAAGAAAATCCAAATTTTCTGAGGGGTTGGCAAGTGCAACAGACCATTCACACAGAAACAGATACCCCTGTATTAACACCCTAGTACCTGGGTGCAGTGTAATGTGCGAACAGACCTCAGTTCTACAATTTGCTATGTTGAGAGAATAATGCAGAATGAACCTCACACAGCTGCTGTGGGGCTTATAGGACTGCTATCTGAAAAGCACTTTGGACATTCTGAATTTAAAACAGAGGGTGAATGACCACCTCTCAGGGATGTTGTAGCAGTTGCCTGAACGGAGCAAGGGATTGGACTAGATGACCTCCTAGGTACCTTCCAAGTCTATGATTCGAGATATGAGGATTGGAAAGACATCTAATGGAATAAACAAGGTTTACTTCTACCTCCTCTGTTGTGAATAATAGCTCTTAAGCTCTGCTTCGATTTCTAAGGGGCAATCCCAAGTAAAGACAATTGCAGCATCTTAAGTGATTTTAATTGGTCCAGGATCGCATCCTTGGAGGGTTTCAGTAGCAAACTTTTTTTCCTCCTTGACTGCCTTAACACAGACAATCATCTTGAAACAATAGGGGTACACAGATATCTGGAAGGGTTGGATCTGATCTCAGATTAAAGCCAGATTTTAATGCGGGATGTAGGAATTAATTGTGCCAGATCCATCAGCTGAAGCTTTCAGACTTAATTTACAACTGAAGGCAGATATCCTGGACAGCTCTCGTCTGGGGAACGTTGCTTAATCGTGGGGCTTGACTTCTGGACAGAAGACCTGCAGAAGCTAGTAGCATTTGGAGATGTTCCCCCTCCCCAATCCATCATTTTGGAAGGAACTTACATGGGGGAGGGGGAGTTTATTCAGTGTTGCTTTGAAAACATTAGGGCAGAAAGGAGAATGGCACAAGGCTACTTCCTTAGAAGTCTGTGCCTAAACTCCTGCCGATTCAAATGAATCTCTATTCATTTGAATGAATAGATCCATCGGTCCCATAGAAGATGTCCAAAAGTGCCATTTTTACGCAAATTGCATTGTGTAAGGACGAGACACCAATGATCAGGTAAGGGGGTAGCATTTGGCATGCCCCCGCAGGCATCAGGAGGCCCTGGGCTCTCTGGTGCTATGTTCCATCTATAATTTGAGAAATTATTAAGAATATTTCTATTAAGATGGCCCATTTACACCTGGAAGTCATAGCTGGACCTTGCGCCCATCTAATGATGAACAAGCACATATGCAACAACCCCCTTTCAGCCGACTTGGTAGTCGTAGGAATTCTCTGTAAGGAGAATAAAGAGGTCACAAATTGAATTTAGGGGCATTGGGCTTGGAATGTTTCCCTGTGGCTTTTGACGCTCATACCCCTACAAAAATCTGAGTCGCCCCCACTTACGTAATCCCAATTACGAATCAATCGATTACTAATCTCCAAGGCTGCAATCCTATGGAGACGTTCCTCCAAGGAAGTCTCATCATTGGTAATGGCACTTAAAAAGGTAAAGGTGACCCCTGACAATTAAGTCCAGTCGTGTCCGACTCTAGGGTGTGGTGCTCATCCCCATTTCAAAGCCAAAGAGCGAGCGTTGTCCGAAGACGCCTCCGTGGTCATGTGGCCGGCATGACTCTCCTTGCCGCAGTGCGTAGCATGCGGCTGGAACACGGAGCGCTGTTTACCTTCCCGCAAGCGGTACCTATTTATCTACTCGCATTAACATGCTTTGGAACTGCTAGGTTGGCAGGAGCTGGCCAAGCAACGAGAGCTCACCCCATCGCAGGTTCGAACTGCCGACCTTTCGATTGACAGCTCATGGTTCAGCGGTTTAACCCACTGCGTTTCCAAGTAAATATGCACACAATGTTAAGCCCTGTTTTACCTACAGCCCAACAGGACCAGTTACGATTTATTTCTATCTTCTCCTGCCTCCGGTACATGGACCTCCGCCTTATCCTTACAACAGTCATTGAAGATTGATTAGACCAGGGCTTCTCAACCAGTGGTACTTCAGCTGACTGCTGGTGGTACTCGGAGCGCCAGAATCCCGTTCCTATGCGGCTCGTTCAGTGGTGCATTTTCACTCCCGAGAGGCTCCTGCCTTTGGCCGAGAAGAGCCCTGCCACCTGCCCAGAGCCTCCTCCCTGCGTTTTCTGGCCTCCGAAAACCCAGAAGTAACTGGCGATGATGTCATCACCACTCACTTTTGGTGGTACGCAGCAGGAGAGTGGCCGCCGAGGTGGTACTTGGCTGGGAAGAGGTTGAGAACCCCTGGATTAGACCGAGAGAAAGCAACTCATTCGAGACCAGGCCAAGGGAGAGTTAAGGCTGAAGAGGGATTTGAACCCAGAACTCCGACACCCTAACCACGACACTAAACTAGAGTTAGATAACAAGGCAAGAGGCAGTGGTTCTGTCAAGAGGGGAGGAGACCTCAAGCGACAGAGACGCAGTGGGACTTCTCAGTAGAAGTGCACAGGGATTGGGCCGAAAGAGTCCCCCCCTCCACCCCCCCTATAGACTCCAGTAGTTCCAGACACACACGTACGCACTTAATATCCTCTCTCGTAGTCTCCTCTCCACTTCTTAGCGAAGGAAACCGCCACGAGGTGTGACGTTAAAGCAAACAGATCGCGAGCCTAGGTCTGCTTCATTAGAAGCCTATTACACGGCTGAGCGTTTGCAGGGGCAACCGGGGGCGGGGGCTGTAGGGGGGAGAGAGAGCTCACCGGTAGGAAGATTCGGGCTAACCTTTCCACCCACTCTTTGAGCCCCTTTGATTCATGCGTACCCGGCAGTGGCAGGTCAGAGAATCCATCAATTTCCCTCTTCCTCCCCCCTCCTGGGAGAGGAAGTCAGAAGTTGGGTGGGAGGGGAAGAGGTCCCAACCTTGGCTAGCCGAATGGCACTCTAGAGTATTGGTTTGCAACCTTTTTTTGGGGGGGGGGGAAGGATCATACCTCTTTGAGCATCTGATGAAAGCAATGGACCCGCTCAACTCTCTCTCTCTCTCTCTCTCTCATATTATATATCTGGTTCGCAGCCCCCTTGAAGCCCATCCCCGGACCCTCTAGGGCTCCATGGACCACAGGAAGTCTTGGACATAGACAGGGATGCCCAGAGCTCAGTCCTTCTCAAGAGTAAGCCCCATTCTGCCTAGGAGTGCAGCCTTAGCAGAAAGGCCTGAAGAAAATGAATGAGGACCATTTTGCCTCTTAGGACGCTGGAACTCAGATTCACTCACAGCACAATCTTATGCATGCCTACTCAGAAGTAAGTTCCATTAGGTTCAATGGGGCTTACTCCCAGGAAAGTATATACAGGATCATAGCGTCAGTGTCCCCATTGGGAAAGGACTTCTTCGCATAAAGCAAAATAGGTGTACGGAACTCACTGCCAGCGATGTAGGTCATTGGCTAAGAAGAGACAAACTTCTGGGAGGGAGACCATCAGCCATGATAGCCAAAATGAACCTGCAGCTTCAGCAGCAGTGTACCTCTGAATGCCAATTGCTAGGGGACAAACAGTAGCCGGGGAAGGATGTTGTTTTCATATCCTGCACGCACGTTTCCTGGAAACATCTGGTTTCTGAAAACAGGGCATTGCTAGCTTTAGGTGGATCTATGATCAAATCCAGCAGTGTTTTACTTTTGTCAGAAGAGATGGGGAGATTGAATGAGGGCACCCCATAACTAACAGGCAATCGGTTCACTCTTCCCAGTGAATGGACTCAGATTTAAACCTGTTCCCTGGCAGGTGATGAAATCATCCAGCTTTCCTGGCTTGTGGTTCCAGCAATGAGGTCTAGGGCCGGCTTTTGGCCAATTGGAACAATTACTCCCAATTGGGCCCCGTGCCTAAGGGCCCCCCGCGCTAGGGTAATCTAGACTTGTCAAATACACTCAACAACACATTGCAACATACAGTACACATTAACACCACATTGCAGGTTTATATATTGTAGGCCTATATTCTGATTCAAGTATTTAAGTTTGCTGTTCACTTGCATTTTGATTTTTTTTTTGTAAAAAAAAAACAAACACCATATTTTTACTAAATCGTTCCAGTCACTAAAACAAGTGCTTTTGTGACTATTTACTTTTCAAAAGGTAATCTACATATTCTGTTTGTTTACTTGCAGGCTTACAAGTATGCAATTTTATATCAAAATGTGCTTTGACCCATTTGGTCCATTAACTCACAGGCACTTTTTAAGCGCACATCTTGATTGCGCTTTCTACCATAGAGATATGAAGTCTTTTATTTATAGCACTAAGATGCTACAGACCTTGGCTGTGAACCTGGGATCCCCCCCCCCCAAAAAAAAAAAGTTTCCAATTGGGTTCCGCAGATCCTAAGGCTGGCTCTGGTGGGGTCTAGATACAAGCAACCCTCTGGAATGAAATCCAGAACGTTATCTGGAACTTGGATGAACCCAGTGGAACCCAGAGCCTGAACGTCCACAGAATCCCCCCCCCAAACAAACAAACAAAAAACTCACTATTTCCAAGCTGCAACAAGATATTGTATACCAGTAGTTTAACTCGGCTCAGAAATCTCGTTGTGGCCAGCAAGTATGGAGAATTATAATGAAGAGAGTGTTTCTGAGCATATGGAGAGCAGATTTCTTCCACAGCGGAGCAGTATCATTTCTCAAGAGCATCAAGTCACATCGCAGACTTCCTTCCTTTCAAAAATGGCTGAGAAATATAGGATAATTTTCCTTTCTGGGTCACAGTCTCTCATTTAGTGCCAGTGCTTTTAGATTGGCACTGCTCATAGACAGCTTGCTCATGTTTGGTATGTACCCGAGAACCCTTCTTCCATGCTAGAATATTAGACTTGGAAGGGACCTTAGAGATCATTTAGTCCAACCCCTGCACAGTGCAGGCATATAAACACTGATTCTGTGACTTTAGAGCAGTGTTTCTCAAACTGTGGGTCGGGGCCCACTTGGTAGGCTGCAACCCGATTTCTGGTGGGTCTGATGGAAAGGTCAGATAAGTAATTGCCTCAAGCCCGGAGGCTATTCAAAAATCAGATAGCTGCTAATTGCCCTGCAAAGAGCTGAGCTTCCCTCAATGACAGTTGGGGGGGGGAGGGGAAGGCTGGGTCACATAACTAAGCCCCTCAAGCCTTGAGGCGATTCATTAGGGCTGCCTCATTAGGAGAAGAGGGTTGAGTTTTTTGCAAATAAGTAAAATTAAGTAAATAAATTTCTTTCTAGAGCACCTTTTTAAAAGCCTGGTAAAGCTAGGCGAGTCCTGATAAGAGTGTCATTTTAAAAAGTGGTCCCGGTGCTAAAATATTTGGGTTTTAGAGCAAGGGTTCCACATTTGGGCAGGTGGTACCAGCATTGGTGCAAACGCAATGAAGCAGAATTTTTAGGTATTGTTTTGTTCACATCTGTTTGCCCACTAGCATGGGGAGAACTCTTGCCTAAACAACTCCATCACTCCCTCTTCTTCGGAATATCATGCTCATTAGAGTGGCTCTTGGAGTCAGGGACTCCCTTGGGCTAACTCAATTAAGCCCCACAAGACTGGCTGGGACCATTCTGAGTCATTGTACACCCACCTTGCCCCCTTATCCCTAAGAAACGTAAATCTGTAACCACATGCCCTCCCAAGTCTGCACTCATCTTGTAAGCATGTGTAATGCATAAAAAAGTGTGGTCACTTGTAGCAAAGGGTCAGTATCCCCCTCCTGGGGTGCTGTCCACTGCACTGCGTAACAATAAACCCATACTTTTTTCCTTGTTCACCAGTCCTCCTGGTCCTCCATTATTAATTATCATCTGCTTAAAATTCCAGTATGTGCATCCATACTTGGGAGAACGATCTAACTTTTTAGTCATGAAAAGAGGAAGCAGTTGGACCGGCAGATGGGAAGTTCTCATTGAATTGATCCACCCACTGGGCCTTAATTTGCCCACCTCGGGCTAAAGCAAAGAGAACAGTCAAGCAATTTCAAGGGGAGCCAGAGAGAGAGAGAGAGAGAGAGAGAGAGAGAGAGAGAGAGAGAGCCAGCCATCTCTCTCTCTCCTCTTTAATTCCCTTCCATGTATAATTCAGCTCTCTGCCACTCCCCTCCCTCTCCAAAATAAGCATTGCAGATTTGGAGAGAAAAGACAGGGCAAAAATGGCAGCAGTTGGAGCCAAGAATCTGACACACACCACTGTATTATTTTAGGGCCACTTTCCAATCACAAAACCGCTTGTTGGAATGGAAGTGAGGGGCTTTTTATGTGTCCAGTAATTTTTCCCCAGTGCCCAGGAACAGAAGACACACACTTTGCAAGTGGGGGAGGGGATTTATCTTGGTGTATTTATTTTTACATTTTGCTTTTGTTCCCCACTACAAAGGAAGCCATCCATTAGGGATGTTTTCTGAAGGGTGATCAAAAGGAACATGAGTGGGCCAGAGCCCTTCCAGACACCGTGCCAACACAGTTTGTGGTTAATAGCAGTCACATTGGGGCCAGGTAGCCTCTCTGATGTTAAGGAGAGTGAGCCACCAGTTCTGCCATTGGCAGAGCTAACATAACACAGGAGCAAGGAGTTGGGAGATCCTTGGTTGAAATCTCAGTCTTGCACCGATAGGGTTGCAAAAGTGAAAGCTCTCCTTCACCTCCCATCTCCACATCCATATCAGAGGTTGGTGGCCCAGGACTGTCAAAAGGTCTATGGGCAACTCCTGAGGCCTTGGTGCGCGCGCGCACGCACGCACACACACGCACACACACACACACACACACACACACGGCTCCGAGCTGCTGCCATCTCCACCAAGGTAAGCTTCTGTCCTCTAGCGATGGTGGCAGCAGCTCAGAAGTGTCTGCCATCTTCCTTTACCCATAATGCAATGCGTTTTGACCTCATCATCGTGTCCACTGGTGCAAGAGCAGGGGTGGGGGCATGGCATTGCAAGTAAACGTGCTGGTGGCTTCTATTGTGAGCCAGGATGGTGTAGCGGTTCGGGAGTTGGACGTAAATCTGGAAGATCCAGGTTCAAATTCCCGCTCAGTCACCAGGAGTCAGAGACTTCAACTAGTCTCACTCACAATTAGAAACAAAGCCAGCAAACAAGACCCCTGTCATGTGGGAATCATGATAATGCAGGCCAGGCATTTTACAAGAATCACTCATGGTAGTAGGAAACAACTTCCTAGTTCCTGCAAGTTAGACTTATTGATTCGTTTTGCTTAATATCATTGAAAGCGATGGGCAGTCAGTCCCCAGGTTTTTCAGATAAATTCTGTTCAGTGTTCTCTGTCCTACCTGCAGATGCCAGGATGGAACCCACGTCCTTCTGCACGCTATGCTGGCATGCAGAGCCAGTACTATTGAGCCACGCACAACCTCTCCCCTATAAGGACAGGGTTCACGGGCCAATGAGAGCAAAAACGTAGCCAGTTTACAAGGTAGGAAGGCCCATTGCTGGAATCCAGATGCAATGCTGCCTGCATGACTCTAGAGGGCAGTGTAACGTCCAGTCACCTGAGACCATCTACATGTCCCTCTCTGTGGTTCTTGCAAGAGGTGTGGTCTTCAACTATTTCCTTCCTTCCCACCTTCTCAGACCCTCTCTTCCTCTCCAGACACCCAAGGAGAAGGATGTGGGAGATGTGCTGTCCACCGCACCACATCCCATCCCCCACACTTGCATTCAAGGGGTCAGCTCTAGGGTTTCCTGTTCCCCAGGTGTTAAGAGTCTCTGAGCCTAATCCTGGCTCAGCCACAAAGCTTCCTGGGTGACCTTGGGCCAGTCACTATCTCTCAGCCCCACCTACCTCACAGGGTGGTTGTGAGGACAAAAAGGAAGGGACGAAATATGTACACCACTCTGAGCTCCTTGGAGGAAGGGTGGTATAAAAATGTGAAAAATAAAATAAATAATCAGATGTACATATACAACTGTGGACTGTAAGTATGAAACCTTATGAAATCTTAAACCAAGCCTCCACTTCTGTGTGTTTTATTGATAGCAACTAGCCTGGGTGGTAGGACCACTTTTTCTAGTCTAGAGGGCAGAATTAGCTGGTTGTCTTTGGGATGTAGTAGCTAGAATCTGATGCTTAAGGAACAAAGTTTATCATAAACAGTAGATATATTCAACCAGAAAACAGTTAAGCATCCCCCCCCTCAGAAACCCATATTGGCTGATATACTGCCTCTAAACGTAGAGGCTCAGCTTAGATAAGAACCAATGATAGGCTTCTCCCTCCTGAGTGTGTCTAATCCTCTATGCCAGTGTTTCTCAAAGTGTAGGTCGGGACCCACTTGGTGGGTCGCGACCTGATTTCTGGTGGGTCCCAGGTGATGGAATGATCAAATAAGTAATTGCCACAATCCCCGAGGCTATTCAAAAATCAGATAGCTGCCAATTGCCCTGCAAACAGCTGAGCTCCTGCAGTTTGCAAACTTGTGTAAATATAGGGAGAAAAATGTTTGAGCGTCTCATAAAGCTAGGTGGGTCCCGATTGAGTGTAATTTGAAAAAGTGGGTCCCGGTGCTAAAATGTTTGAGAGCCACTGCTCTATGCCCATGACATCTTGTGGTTGTCAATTCCATAAATCAGCTATTCACTGGGACAATCCATGCTCTGGTGTTGTTTCCAAAGTGCCCCTAAATTCGGGATCTGGTGAATCTTTTCTTTATGTGGAGAATTCCTATCTTCCTGCAGGAATTCATGGTCAACGGGATTATATTGTGAATATGGCAGGTCTCAGGCAATCTTTTAGCGTGCCTTAAATGTTGATTTCTGCAGGGGGGGGGAAGGAACCATTCCGCACCCACCCTGAACCCTCGTACACTTAAGATAATGGTCCAGCTGGTGAGAGCCCAAGCTGGAATCATTAATCTACAGCAAAATCCTTTGCAAGAAAAAACATTACATAAGTGATTGTGACAGGCGGGGGAGGAAGGGACCCCCCTCCGAAGGGACAAAGGGAGCCAGCGGCCTTTGGGGCTGTCAAACACAGAGGGGCATTTCATCGTGGGATGCAAAGAGAGAATTTAGCAAGAGACTTAAAACACACACCCCACCATTGCAGCACTTTGAAGCCCATCCAAAGTGATATATCAAAATCAAAAGTCAAGATACAGAGGATGGGGCCAGTGCGGGGTGAGAGACGGGGTGGCGGGGCGAGTGTGGGGTGAGAGGCGGGGTGGCAGCAATAAAATAAGCGGCTTCGTTTGGGTTGGGAGCCTGTTGACAAGGAAGGAACAGCAGCTCAAACCGCCAGCAGGTGAGTAGTAGGGACCCTACCCGAGAACCCTCTGGGGAGGGTCTACTGTTTTATGGTTTTTCCCCACATACACAAATCCACTGCATTTGTACAACCCCCCCCCCCACAGCAAAATAGGGCCTTCTCCCAAATAACTGGGCCCAAGAATCACTGTGTGTGTGTGCGTGCACATGCGCAACAGATTTTATACAAAAGCAGCATATTCACTTTATAGAGTCACTCAAGTCTCTGCCCCAAGGAGCTTATAATCCAATTGTATAAACTGCTCATGTGCAGCCTACCTCGCAGGCCTGTTCTGAAAGAGAGGATTAAACAAGAGAGAAACCCATTTCCTTCTAGGTTTTGGCCTACTGATGTGAAATGGTACAGTGCATATTCACCATGTTTCTTGGGGCTTGCTCCCCAGTGAGTGAAGCATAGGATTGCAGCCAGAGACAGAGTATTTGTTTGGAGCCAGGTCCCATTCATCAAAAGCAGCAGACATGCTATTTCTTCAGGGCCGTTCTGCAGCGCCCATTCATTGCAATGAGTCTTGACCAGGTAAAGATCCAGAAGATTGTGCTCAGTGCATCATTTTACTCCATCCAGGGGCCTTACCTAGATCAGGTTGCGGTTTAATAGGCTACACAGGATGGCCTCCTTTGAGCCTCCCCCTGCTACAAACCCAAGCACCCGCCAAATTTCCCTGCACACACGTAATCCCAAAGTTCTGGTCATGTATGCGGGCATTCAAATATTTATGGCTTCATAAAATCATACAACAATCCCCACAGGCAATATTATTTTCCTTTCCAAAGCAACTTGGTCGAACAAGTTCTGCTTTCAATCTGGGTACAAAAGAGAAGGTTTCTGTCCATTTTATTTTGGCATAAGAATTTAGGGTCACGGAGGAGGTTATAGGGAAATTGGGGAGGGGGTAGACTCCTCTCGAAACATGCAGGAGGGGCTATAGAGAATTTGAACATAAATAATGCAGCCATTCCACTCACAACTGCTCCCTTCCAACTGGAAAATCTGACACGAGTTAATGTCCTCCTGCTAAAAATTAGTGGGCAAGGCATGATAGTGGGGGGGGGGAGAAGATTGGGGAGTAGGGGGGGGAGAGAAGATTGGGGAGTGATTCTCAAGGTGCCATGAAAGAGTTACACTCCTGTTATTTTTGCCTAACAGTCTCAGGTGGGCATATCTGTTACACCTCCTTACAGATATAGGGCCAAAATAAATGCAGGACAAAATTCTGGGCAATGCAACCATTTTTCAGACGGTAGCTCTATGCCTGGGTGTATTCCACTTGGAACATAGGAGGGCTTACTTCTGAGTAAACACGATCTGGCTCAGGCTGTAAACCTCCAATTTTACTTGGCCAGCGTTATGCATCCCTTGAGTTATGGGAACCTTAAAATACGTTGATATGGCTGGCTCGCACAGTTCGATTGTAAGCTCCTCGGGACAGAGATGTGAGGGACTGTCAAGCGAAGACGTCGCTTTTGTGTAGTATTTGTTGAGCAGGCAACAAATATACAATGCCTTTTGTACACCCCTTCTAGGTGGTTTACACTTCAAAATAATGGTTCTGCATTGCAGTTATGCCCGTGCAGACACCCCCCCCCCCAAGGTGCCTTATTAGGGGAAAGTGCCAAAAAGCAGAGCAATTGAGGAAAATTCAATTTCTCCCTGTTAATTTAAGGCAGTTCAATTGCTCCTCAAAATTATCAAACATTTCTAAGAAAGATCACAAATAGTGGAAACGTGTGACGTAGATATCCGTTCAGAACCCCTAGACATATAGTCCCGATTCAGTTCTTGGGATAGGTACTAGCTAGCTAGCCACACACACACCTTGAGTAAAGTCTATTAGAATGGGATGAAAGAAACTGATCATTTATGATAGATATTTCGTATTTGTATGACACTTTTTCTGAGTGTATAAAATGCTGTTTCAGCTTGACGGAGCCCTTGAGAACCCCTGGAAGGTGAAAATCTCCATATTGCAGCCGAGGATGAGAGGGAACACAGTTTGTTCAAGGTCACCTGGCGGAGAGGAGATTCAGCCACTACAGGACCCCAACTCTCATGTCCCCCTCTTCTATTTTCACTGGGGGGGGGGGTAGTATCACCCAGGGAACTTAGTGGCCCAGGAGGAGGAGGCATTTGAAATTGACCACTGTGGATTGACCACTCCAGGACAGACTCCCCCCCCCCCAATTTGTGCTTATTGGTTTTGGGTAACATCACAGGCAATGGCCAGTTTCAAAGCACTCCTGTGTGCCCACTTACTCGGGAGTAAGTCCCACCGAGATCAGTTACGACTTACCTCCAGAGTAGGTGTGTATCCGTTGTCGGGTTGCAGCCCTGAAACAACACTGACGCTTTTGGACAATTTCGGTGGTGGGCCCAATCCACCACTCTCCTTCATTCTGAAGACGTTGGCGGTTCTGGATTGGGCCCAAACTCACAAGAACCCCACCCGCTCCTCCCCATTTGCCATTTCCCTTTTTTTTCCAGGGGAAACCAACCCTGCTGCAATAAATAGTTCAGCATCGATCTAGTCGGCTCGCCTTATCCTTTCCTTCCTCTTCTCTAAGCTTAAATACGGTGTAACTGAAATAATTGTACGTTCTCCATTTACCCCGCCTCCATCTTCCTCCCCTTGCTCTACTATCGATTGTATGCCTCTTGGGGCAGAGCCCTGTCCTCCCAATCTTTGTAAAGCTGATTCACTTTGG
Source organism: Plestiodon gilberti rubricaudatus (assembly GCA_026170595.1). Lineage (NCBI taxonomy): Eukaryota > Metazoa > Chordata > Lepidosauria > Squamata > Scincidae > Plestiodon > Plestiodon gilberti. The sequence continues at coordinate 38,399,442 of JANXHW010000008.1, forward strand.
AAGGTGCATGTCCATAAATAAATAAATACCACCACCCCCTTCTCTCTCCAACTGGTACTTTATCAATCCTACTCAGCTTTCAAAGAAACTTGCTCCTAAGATCCACAAGCGTTTTATCATCCAGGAACAGGTCGGCTCGGAGCCCCTCACCACAGTCACTTCACACTCCGCAATTCTTGAGCGAAATGTCATTCCGCTTTCCTTTCAGCGGCTTCCGCAGTTCGCCATTGATTTGGGCTGTTTGAGGACCGACCGAACAACTGCCACTGTGACTCCTCCTAAGCAACAACGAGGATGCAACTCCAAGCTAGTCCACGCTGGATCCACAATCCAATGGGTAAACTAACTCCATGGACTATAATAAGGGGACTTAGTTCTGAATAGGCACGCATGTCGTTGGTCTCTTAAAATCGCGACTCTGAACTCGGAGGCGGCCCTATCCGCGTTTCCTTGAGTGAATAATCCCATGGCATTCAGGGCGACTTACAACCGAGTAAATATGTAAAGGGCTAGAGCTACCCACACCTCTAACCTAGAAGTCGGTTCCAGCCAAATCAACAAACTTGCCCGTTCTGAATCTGGCGCAAACTTACCTCTACTACTCCCTTTGCGTCCGTGCAGGTTCGTGTGTAACTTCGCCCAAACCACTCGCTCAGGTGTTTAAAGGTTTCTTAGTACAGGTAGGTGAGAAAAACCCGCCAAACAAGCCAGCCTTGACAGGCAACGGAGGCTGGCTCTCTCAAGTCGGAAGTTAAAGGGAGACATTTTTTACACGCACCCCTCCTTCACAACGGGCGCGAAGCTCGGGAGGAAATGAACATTAACATACGGTACTTTTTAGCTTAACGAAGATGAGGAACCGACGATCCAAAATTAAAGTACTTCCAAGCCGGCAGTTCCATTCATTCACACCCACCTGGGAGTAAGTCCCATTAAAAAAAGGTGGGACTTACTCCTCCTGAGTAAATATGCACGGGTTGCAGTGTGAACCTTAGGGGAAGAGAGGTGATCCTATCTCATGTTTACTCAGAACTAAGATCGGGGAGGGAGTCTTGCTTTCTAGTAAGCGCATGGAACTGGAGCCTTAATCGCTAGTTCTCCAGTTGAAAGACTTGAGAGAGTTCCTCGCGTCATGTTTGTCCAGTGGGGCTGGCGTGCTCCCATATTTGTGCATAGACTTTCATCTGGCTTAAGTTGTGGCTGGATCGCGCCATTATTAGAAAGAACAGGAGTTCTCTAGTCATCATACACACAATTTTTAAGAACGTCTATTCAATGCAATGGGTTTCAGGGACCTCATAGCTATGTGAGCATCGGCTTGAATTGGGATGCTATTTTAGCAGGAAGTTCTCCTGCGGAAGCTCCACTGAAGTGAAAGAGAGACCCTCAAGACTATGCTATGGAGCCCGATTCTGTGGATATTTCCTCGGGATTCAGGCTGCAATTCTAGGCTAGCCACGCTTTTCGGGGAGCAAATCCCACTGAACACAGTAGGACTTACTTCTGAGTAAACATTGCGCTGTAAGGCCGTGAAACTTACTCTCAAGTAGGGGTGCTCCGATGACCACCTGATCCCAAACACATTTCCTGGAAGTAAGCCCCACGGAAGTCAACTCAATGTATCCTTATTTTAGCGGAGGAGGCGAGTAATCAGATCAGGACGAGTTACTTAATAAGCCTGCATTTTTGGTAGTAAGCTCTACATTTAACATTTCAGTAGAGCGTATTTAAGTAAACGTAGTTAGCGCGGATTTGACCGCACGGGTTGTATGCATTCTCCACCTTGAGTCTAGTCCTCCCGTTTCCCCCACCTCCAGGACAAATCGTTTCCCCCACTTCAGATCAGGACGAGTTACTTAATAAGCCTGCATTTTTGGTAGTAGTAAGCTCTACATTTAACATTTCAGTAGAGCGTATTTAAGTAAACGTAGTTAGCGCGGATTTGACCGCACGGGTTGTATGCATTCTCCACCTTGAGTCTAGTCCTCCCGTTTCCCCCACCTCCAGGACAAATCGTTTCTCCCACTTCTTCCCATGTAACACAATAAACTGTTGGGTTTCTTCCAAATATTTCGATTTAATTAAAATGTCCACGTTTCGTTGTGCTTTTTTTTTTTACTCCCAGTCGCCATCAGGGCTTCCTACATGTCCCCGCATGTCCTCCTAGACTAGATCCACTCCTTTTGAGACAAAATATATTGTGTTCCTGCCATTTGCACCCAAACGTGCGCGCGCATAGTATATATTTATAACGCAATGCACACACGCACACCCTTTTGCTCATCAAACTTCCAAGTTTGGAGGCATTTAGTGCGCTCCCGGGCTTGCATTCCTGTTTTGCGTTGCGTTATAAAAAGACGACGGAGATAGACACAAAGTCAAGAGACCATTCCCGCTGCCCGCATCTCCTGGCAGCAAACTGCACGCGCTAGTTAATTACGTGTGTTGTGTAAATCACTGTATGTTCTTTCACCTTTTTAACGTTTTGCTCAATTTCATTGGGCGACCCCCAAATTCTAGTATTATGAGAGAGGGGAAAGATTCAATCGTCTTTTAATTTTCTCCACATTCCTAATTATCCTGTATGTGTCCCCCCCTCTCCACACATTCCTAATTATCCTGTGCCCCCCCACCCCCAGTCATGTTTCATCATAAGTGAAAAAGTCCCAGACAGGTCAGCCTTTTCTCTCTAGGGAAGATGTTCCAAACCCAAATGAATGTATCAATACCTTCAGAAGTAAGCAGCTGTTTTTTTTTAATCAGTTTGATTTAAAATCAATCAACACACACAAACACATGAATCGCGTGTTACTAACCACAGAGCATAAGCCTAATCACCTAACTGCATAACGAACAAATATTCTTGCAGATGTTACTCTAATAGTGATTTATTTTACTATGTAAACCGCTTTGTGAACTACTGTTGAAAAGCATATACGGTATAAATATTCTTAATACCACTGCTCCCCAGTTACTTGTTGTTAGTCCATTGTTGGCTCTCATAATATTTTACATATTTACACACACATAGCACTTCCTAGGTGTGCTTCATAACTTCAAAGGACCCCGACATTAATTATTGTCTTCATACTGCAGATTGGGAAAACTGAGGCTGACAGGAAATTCTTTGTCTACGGTCACCTAGAGATAGTGGCAGAGCCGAGATTCCAATGGTCACAGCTCAGTCTTAACCACTGCACCACATTTGGGGCACCCTGATGTTTTCGGATCTTACTCTGTTCCGAACTGTTCATTTGCACACCCGGCACAATCTTTGCAGAAGTAACTACTACTACATAGTACGTGTAGTAACGTAGTAGTAACAACTACAGGGGACTCAGGAATAGATCCCGGAGGCTGATTCTTACAGCAGCACCTGACGTAAGAGCTAGGTAGCTTGTGCTAGAGCTAGCTCTCTCCCAGCTGCGGCTACAAAGTGAGGTGGTTAATTCTGGTTTTTGATAGCAGCATCACTTCTACACGTGTCTTACAAGCCGGCGCGTTACTGTTCTGAGCTTCTGGGATCCCCACGGACTGAGTACTATTCCGATATATAAAATTGCCACCGTTTTAATTGTTCTCATTGTTGGGGGGGGGGGAACAGATTGCCCCTGTACACCATCACAGCTGTAGTATTTCCCCTGTGTGGAAAATACATGATGGCGCACTGACCATTCTCTCTTTCCCCATCACCTTTGTCACCCATGTAACAAGGGGCGACTTATTGGGCATCAAAGAACAGCCCAGCGAGGCAACGCAGAGGAGAAGCCGAGTAGCCCAACTGGGAGAGTTTGGCTTTGGGAGCGCGCAGGAGGGAAATGTTTCCAAACCAGGCGCTGGCCTCTCCAGAGCACCTGCGATCGATTACCCTCGTCTCTCCTGCCTCGAATTGAAGGCTTTCGAGAGAGGAGTTGCCTCGTTTCCCTTTCTTGGCACTTCGGATCAAAGTCTACATGTATAGGGGGGTGGTGGGCAAAACAGGCTCTTTGGCGTTATGATCCTCGAATAAAGACCATACAAAAGAAATTGACGCTTCCTTTGCACCCAGGCCAACATCTGCAAGAAATATACTGTATGTAGGTGAACACACGGGGATGATATATACAGGTAAGACCCGCATAGTGAACGATTACGCGTTCCAACAGCGCGTGACTCAACTGCATCTCAATTCATTGCATCTCGCCAAGGAGCCTTCCACGCGTCTCCTCTGAATAGTCTAAAATCAGCACAAGGCAAGGCACCTTCCTCTCTTCCCATATCACCTTGCAAAGCATCATCTCCCTGACCTATCTGTACTCAGCATCTATCTACTGAGATATTTGGGAAGGAAAAGAGAAACAAGTCACCTTTTTTCACATTCAACAGGCTTTTGAATCTGCATTCTGTCTGCCCCTCTTGTACCCCTCATTTAAATGCAAGGGAAGAGCAACTTAGCCTTAGGGCACAAGCCTAAGCCATGTATACTCAGAAGTAAGTCCTATTAAATTCAATGGGACTAACTCCCAGGTAAGGGTATCTAGAAGTGCAGCCTTAAGTTCGGCAACTATTTCAGAATCTGGGTCTCTTTCTTCTTCTTATGTTTAGATCCAAGTCTCTCCTTAATACCCATTTTCTCCTAGCCCACAGGTATACACATTTAACTCCTGTTGCTTATATGCATCCTTGGGTAAAAATGTCTTAAAACGCTTGCGTTCACCAGAGCTTATCCCGGTTTATCTTCCTCCCTCCCTGTTCTTCCTAGTGAGACCTGTCTTTATCCTGCGATATTATCTGACCTTTTTGCCCAGAAATAGCAACTTTAATAACCAAATTAATTATTATTATTATTATTGATTAATAGTAGCAGCAGCAAAACCACCCGGTTCTATGCGCATTTGCCAGTACACACAATCTTAATGCTTTGCTGGATCTCCAGGGACATGAATTCAGAATCTGTCTGGGAGACCTCTTAGAACATGAACACACAGTACCGTACACAAAGCCAGAGTATGGACACGCAATCATCATCGCAACAACAAACGGGAGGCAATCTCGCTTTTTGTTCGGGAATCGGCCAGCCGGGAGAAACTTCGTCAAAGCTGGCGCCACAAAGAGTGTCGTCACGCCGTGAGGACTAGCGCCTTTATTTCCGCATTGGACCACGCACTGTCCAGCAAAACGTTCGCGGAAATAAAGCGGTTAGTCTTTGAAGGAGCGACAAGACTCCTCCTCTGATCGGTTGCCACAGATTAGCGCCGCTCCCCTCTCTGGAAGCCTGTCAAAGCGGACCGCGACTTCCAGGGCTGAAGTTTCCCTCCTTTGCAACGCCCCTTCAGCTGTGGGTCGGGTTGGTGAAGAGGCGCCCTGCCGAGAGACCCAGCCTAAGATAGTCTCGACTCTCCCGATTTTCTCTGTGTCATGGAACACCTGGGAGGAAGCTAGAAAGAGTTTTCTAGAGGAGTTTCTAGAGCTTCCTAGACCCACCTCCCCAGCAGCCTTAGGAGCAAAATATCGGACGACAGGTGCCCACCACGAGATCGCGCCCAGTGGTGGCCCGCACGCACCTGCAGGCTTGCGTCTCTCAAAGCCTGGCCAATAGCTGTCCTGTCGCCGCGCCTCCCCTCTGCCAACAAACCATCAAGCGCTCCTCAAACGCGGCTCAGGTCCGCGTCCCTTGCCTCTGATCAAATCAAAGCCCCCGAGAGGGAGAAGATCATTACTGTACCTTGGAGACAGGAAGGCCGCGCAGACCCCCCGGCACCATGGGGAATAAGTCCTCCGCACTTCCCCTGACAGACAGCAGGCAGGCTCTCTGGCTCGCTCGGCCTCTCCTCTCTGCCCACTGGCCTCGTTTCCGCTTGTAACTACTAGGGAGCCCCAAGGAGCCCTGCTGATAAGGTATCGCCGAGGCGCTCCAGCCCAGCGGTTAGTTAGCAGCAGCACCTATGCTCTGAGCTCCACGGGACCGCTCGCTCGCAGCAGCTCCCGGGCGGCGGGGAGATGTCTAGGCGTTTCTGGCAACGATCACTTCACACGGGGGCTTCGCATTCCAGCGGTCTTTCGCTTTATTCCCGAGCACCAAGGCTGAAGTCAAGTCACACCTTCCCCCTAGATTGTTTAGGGGTCTGGGCGGTGGGGACGAGCCTGCTGGGCTGTTAACCTATTTCTGCAAGGTTCCCTCAGGCCAATAAAACCGGCCTGCCAGAAAGGCTACGTTGGCTCTTTCTCCAATCAATCCATCTATTGTCTAGTAAACACATTATCTTGCAATATATGGCAAGCCACCCATCGCCTCCATAAAGAGACTTATACAGAAGTCGTTTGTTTCACTCTCCATGCAGGAGAAAAGGCTTTGCCCACTTTCCTGAGAAGAAGCCCCTTGAAGACAAGGGGACTTACTTTTGAGTAGGCTTGGCCTCAATGACGTCGATGAATAAATATACCTATCCAGCCCGTTTTGTTTCCTTTAATCCTTGGCACTTGACAAATATAAAGGTTATTTAGATATAAATATGCTTATATGCAGCCCTTTGTCAATTCTGGGTGGAAGCAAAATGCAAAATAAACTTGGAACTCTCTCCCCCCCCTTCATGTTTTGTTTGGTCAGGAGTCTGGAAATAGTTTTGCTGGAAGGGGGAGGGGAGCTTAAGTTTTTAAAAAATCACTCTGACATTTTAAAAAGGCTGCAAGGACTAGTGAGAAAATGGAAATCAATTTACATGGATTGGGGGGGGGAGTTATTAGCACAAAGTCAGATTATGACACTTCTTCAACATTCTGTTTTGTAATCTGACTGCCATTGAAACATGCTAGAAATTGCTTTTGTGGTTAGATTGACACCACATGCATGCAATTCAATCACAAGCCTATACGGTCAATACTAATCTAGTAAATCCAAAAAGGCAGTACCGGTCCCATGCAATAGTGGCCATCACACCAAGACAACAGTCCTAAATCAGAGTCACTGAAATCCTGATTTTAAAATACTGTGCTGATTTAAGAATTTTTTTTAAAAAAATCACTGAGTGATTTTAAAAATCACATAATTTTAAAATCACTGAACACTCACGAGAGCTCCTTTTTTCTGTGTGTTTAGATTTGGGGCATCACTTTAAATTTGTGTGTGTGTGTGTCTATAACGTGTGAACACAGCTAAAATACAACATTGATGTTGATTGGTTTCTATATATTTTTAAACCATCTGTGCATATTTAAGAGAACTGAATACTAAAGATTTGGGGTCTGTTCTCTGTGCAACAACGTTATCTGCATATACACACTTAGCAAATCCTATCTCTCCCCCCCCCCAAACTCACCTCCCAAGTTCACTGCGATGACCATTACAAGACACCAGAGGCTTCCTTTGCTTGTGATGGCCAAGAAGGGAGAGTCCTAGATCAGCTTCCCATAACTCAATTAAGCCTAAAGGAGCAGTGTTTTAATTCAGTTTAAATTCCTTTCAACTGGGCTAACTTTGGTCGTTAACTAGGCCTTGGTGCTGGGTGTCTTTTGGGTTCATCAATTCCTCAGTCATGTACATATTAATTCATATAAATCCCAGCATACCCCCATCATGGAACTGAAGTCGGTGTCCAGGGAGTGTCAAGGCAACCACCACCCTTGCATAGATTGCAACACTTGCATAGATTCAGCAACGAAACCCACAGTTGCACAGAATAGAATGCCTCATTTGGTTCAATGAGATTCAAGCATCATCCTAAGCTTGGCCCCAAGTTATTTAAATTGCCATGCATGGACTTTCTAGTTGGCTTCTGAAGCTGTATTGACGAATAGTCTGCTCTTGTGTAGGGCATCTTTTGGTATATACTTCTGCATACAAATGCTCTCTCAAACACAGAAGATGTTTGTCAGTCTATCTCCCCAGGGTTTCAGGGAGGGGTCTTCTCCTAGGGATATTGCCACAGATTGAACCTGGATGCACGGAAAGCAGGTATTTACCTTCCCTATGTCCTACTAAGCTGTGAGCCAGCCTACCATCTCTCCCTTCTCTGGGTGCAATCTTCTTGGTTTCAAGAGAAGATACAACTGAGATGGGTCCATCCTGGGGGTGGGGAAGAGAGAGAGAGAGAGAGAGAGTTTCTCTTCCTCACTAGAATCCAATAAAACTAACTGGCAGGAGATTGAGGATGGACAATAAGAGTTGTCCCAGTTTAGAGGTAGCAGGCCATTGAGTGCCAGTTGCTGGACAGCCACAGGAAGAGAGGGATATGCCTTCCATCTCCTTCTGCTTAGGTTCCCCAAGGCATATCTGGTTCGCCATTGTAAGAAGAAGGATTAGATGGGACTTTGGTCTGATCCAGCAAGGCTCTTCTTACATTCCTCTTCTGCTTATCCAGGATGTGGTGATGGCACCTGGCCTAGATGCCTTTGAAAGGGGTTTGGACAGATTCATGGACGAAGGGACCATCACAGGTTACAAGCCATAAGCAACCTCCTGGTTTTTTTAGAAGTGGGTTTTCTCTGTGCCAGGTGCAAGGGAGTGTCAACGGGAAACAGGTTATCTTGTTGTCTCGTGCTCCCTGAGGCATCTGGTGGGGCCACTGTGTGACACAGGAAGCTGGACTAGATGGGCTTTTGGCCTGATCCAGCAGGGCTCTTCTTATGTTCTTATGGTAATACTCTTCTGACATCAGATATAAGGTCTATAGATTTTGTTTGCATAGCAAGCTTATCAGGACTGAAAGCACATGAGGCCAGCACAAGGAACTCCTATCTCCCCATCCCTTTCACTAGCTTTGAGAAATAGCTTTCTGCATTCGACCTGACCCCCACTATGAATGTCCCCTAGTGTGCCCACACTTCCCATTCAAACCCATCTTCTGATTTACATTAGTTAATTTTTGTCACATCTATCTAAAACCAACTTCAGTACATGCACATGCTCACACTATCACTGGTTTTGATTCCAGGTCCTCAAGTTGCAGGTGGTTAATTAACAGTGTTAATTACTTAGTTAATAGTTAATTAATAGTTAAACTGTTAATTAATTGTTTGCATTACATTAGTGATGTTGTGGGGCTTGGTTGGTGTTGCATTTGTTTGGGGGAGGTGCTTGAAGGACCGTTTCATACAAAACGAGTTCAGCCATCACAGGAGATGGGCCTGAAAGGCCATAACATATCCATATTGCTTATTCATTTAAGTATGACATGAATAAGAGCTTCCTGGTCAAAGGTTAATGAGTGGCAGATTAATTGAAAGCATACCAGGTTTCAGAAGAGTTGCCAAGCTTTTTTTTTTTTTTTTGAACAGGATCTGGCATGGATGAAACCACCCTTTAAGCCAAATGTCAAAGCTTTTCAGATCTCAGTAGCAAAGTTCTACCCAATGGAGGACATGTTAGGAAGCATGTCTACAGCTACAGACACAAACTGGTGCAATTACAGTGACTTATTATTCCTCCATCCAAGATCCCTGTGGAACTACAGTTTTGGTAGGATGACATCAGCAACCTTCCAAAAACATGATTCCCAAGCAGGTTCCTCAAGAGAAACTAGAACTGTTCAAAACTGCTTTGAATCGGATCAATTAGAATTGATGTGTAGATAGAACCGCTGTGACTTGTCTGGCTCTGATCATATTCTCTTCTGACCATTCAAAATTTCTTTGAAGGTACAATGCAAAGAAATCGAGGAAAACAACAGAATGGGGAGGACTAGAGATCTCTTCAAGAAAATTGGAGATATCAAGGGAACGTTTTGTGCAAAGATGGGCGTGATAAAGGACAAAAAAGGCAGGGACCTAACAGAAGCAGAAGAGATTAAGAAGAGATGGCAAGAATACACAGAAGAACTATACAAGAAAGATGTTAATGTTCCCGAAGACCACGCTGGTGTGGTCACTGACCCAGAGCCGGACATCCTAGAGAGTGAAGTCAAGTGGGCCTTAGGTAGCATTACTAACAACAAAGCTAGCGGAGATGATAATATCCCAGCTGAGCTACTTAAAATCCTAAGGACAGGTACTGAGGCTGAAATTCAAATATTTTGGCCACCTAATGCGAAGGAAGGACTCTCTGAAGAAGACTCTGATGCTGGGAAAGATTGAAGGCAAAAGGAGAAGGGGAAGGCAAAGGATGAGATGGTTAGACAGCATCACCGATGCAACGAACATGAAAATGAACAAACTCAGGAAGATAGTGGAGGACAGGAAGGCCTGGCGAGGTATGGATCATGGGATCATGAAGGGTCGGACACAACTTAACGACTGAACAACAACAACCACAACTGATAGCATTTGGGCTTTGCTTCTCAAAAACAACAAGAAGGGCAGAAATCATGAAAGCATTTCAGCAAACCATTCCAAATATTTCTTACGAAAGGAAGACTATTGCTGCTCCTTTGCCGGTTACCTTTCCAAAGGGATACAGGCATACCTCGACTTTTATCACTTTGCTCTTTCAACCATTTTCAATTCTTTATTTTATTTAAATAATGTATACCCCTCCTTTCTCTCCTCTTTCATCCCATCTCATCAACCTTCCACAACATTTGTTGTTGTTCTTATGTTTATTTTTTTATTTCTCTTTGTTTAGGTTTAGCATGCAGCATTCACATATAGTTATAGTTATATTTTATAACTATATTTTATATTTAGTTATAGTTTAGTTAGATATAGTTATATTTTATGCTGGCCCAAATAAATTTGCAAGCTAAAGAGGACTATGCTTTGACATTCATCCATTTTTTACTTTCATCCTAACATGTTGAAAGAGCGAGGTATGCTTGTATCCGTTATGGGTTTCATAGTCCTAAGGTGGTTAATGAATAATGGGTTTCATAGTCCCAAGGTGGTTAATGAATAATAGTAACAACAACAACAACAACACTAATTGTTAATAGTTTGTGTTACTGACATTGTGGGACTTCGTTGGTATCCTAGTATTTGAAGAGAGGATAGAAGATGGTTCCATACAAAGGAGATTAAAGAAAAAAACCATAAGAATGTAGAAGGGATCCAGACGGACTCACAAGACCTTAAGCGTGACCACTGATTTCTGGAGTTTGAAACATTTCTTTCATTTCCAAAAAAGGAATTCTGAAGCTTGAACAAACATCTCATAACACCTTTCCCTCCTGTTTGTCTCCTTGCTCTGAATCAAGCCCCTGCTCCTGGCTCTAGAGTAGCATCTGCTACCCCCTTCAAGCACTGCTTTCTTGGAGAGTAAGGCTGAACAACAAGGAAATGATTTAGAATGTATGAAATCCTCCAGAGTGGTCCTAAGATTGTGTCCTGGAGAATGTCACGGGGAAATCATTGTTGGAGAACTTTTAAGAGTTGGAAAGCCCAGCATGGGTAAGTGAATAACTCATCTGTTCCAATAAGAAGCTTCCCACCTGGCCTGTGTAACAGCCACTTCTGGGGGTTTAAATCATCAAGACCCCAAAGCAAAAAGGACAGAGAGGCATGAACACAATGCAAATCACACACACACACACACACACACACACACACACACACACACACACACACACACCGATGCATACCTTTCCAACCGTAGCACTGATCAGAAAACTGATATAGCAGACATGAGGGCTGAAACGCATAATAAACCATTAAATCAGGACCCTGATTAAAAACTATTTTGATTGGTCAGCAGACGTTATGCTTCAATTAAATTTAATACTTAAAATGAGTCATACAGGGCAATCCTACGCATGTTTATTCAGAAGTAAGTCCCGCTATTTTCATTGGGATTTGCTCCTAGTGTGCTTTGGGTTAAAACCATAGCTTGAAATCCAATGCACACTTTCCTGGGAGTAAGCACCATTGAATACAATGGGACATGCTACATACAACGAATTGTGCAGCTAGTCGATTACCCTCCCCCGCCCCCCCCGCCCCCCCAGGATAGCTTCCCAACCCAGAAGCACCATTCTTCCAAAAACTCATGTTCGTGGAGCTTTCAATTTGTCCTTTTAAACGCTGGCATTAGCAGCCTGGTTTACCCCAAAGGAAAATGAATTCCCATTAACCATTTCCTTCCTATGAGCAAACATGTACATGCCGTATAAAATTAGCCCAGAAACAATATTTCACAATCACAGCTATATTTCATTAGTGTAGCCCTGCTGGCATTCAGGAACCCTGTCTAGATCAGAGGTTCTCAACCTGTGGTACGCGTACCCCTAGGGGTACGCAGACCACCTGCTGGGGGTACGCGAGCCCCTGCCCCTTCTCTAAGCCATTAGCAACTCTCTCTCTCTCACACACACACACACACACACACACACACACACACACACACACACACACACACACACACACACACACACACACACACACAGAGTGCAGGGCCTGACCAAGACTTCCTGCTGCCCAATGGCATTACTACTTTTGGCATCACCACAATTACTCCTGGCTTGGTGAAGCTCTGCCCTCTGAATCGCTTCTTCAGCCGCTCCAAAGAAGCAACTCGGAGAGAAGAGTGGCTGAAGTAGTGATTTGGAGCAGCTGAAAACAGCCGAGCAAAGGTGACAGTCCTCCCCGGGGAAGGGGTGACACCCTTGCTTGGCTGTTTTCAGCTGGTCCGAGCTGCTTCGAGCTGCTTCTTCATGTTCTCATGGGCTTCGCTCATGAGAACATGAAGAAGCGACTCAGAGTGGCTGGAAGACTGCTGAGTGTCACCCCTAATTTTCCCTTACCCAGTGCGCTCTGCACCACACACACCCCATACAATGCCTGTGCTGCTACCTGGGGCAACCACTTCAGTTGGCCTCATGGATGGGCCAGCCCTGCATGGGTATGGAGACCAAGCCAGCAAAGCAACAAAACTGGAACAAAGAGTGCCAAAAGATAGAAAAGGAAAGTGGCCTAGGCTGCAATCCTATACACATTTTCCTGAGAGTAAGCCCTGCTGAACACAGTGGGACTTAGGGTGCAATCCTGTGCAAGCCGGATGTTTGCTTGCACAGGATTGCACCCTAAAGCATGTTTGCAATGCCTCTGGAGTAAGGGAGGCCGGCACAAGGCCGGCCTCCTTCACTCCATCACCGGACCAGGCAAGTAGCCGCTGGAGGTGTTGGAGATGGGCAGCGTTCGTCTGCTGGACACTGGGAGGCAGTGTGTCTGGTCACCTGAAAGACCTTTTGCCTTGACCTCTCTGTGTTCCAAGGAAGGGGCGTGGCTCCCTGACCAGAGGCGTCGCTGTGGCGTGGCGAGGTGTGCGGGGGGCCCCAGGTGACGCGCCTGCATGCGTGCGCAGAAAGGTGATGCGCGCACGTGCGCGTGTTGCCTGGGGGCCTCCCACCCGCCTCGCCAGGCTGGCTCCGGGAGCCCCCTCAATCAAGAGAGCCGGCTCGGGGACATCTTCCCCGGCCGGCTGCCCGGGCCCTTCTGAGGAAGGCCCGCTGCGAGAACGATATTTATACCATTCCTTTTGCGCATGCTCAGACTGTTACTGAGGGAAAAGGGCTGCCCTTTTCCCTCAGTAACAGTCTGAGCATGCGCAAAATGAACGGTATAAATATCGTTCTCGCAGTGGGCCTTCCTCAGAAGGCCCCAGGCAGCCAGCCGGGGATGACGTCCCCGAGCCGGCTCTCCCGATTGAGGGGTCACCTGGAGCGGGCGCCTGTCGGGCGCCTGGAGCGGCAGCCCGTCGGGCACCCCCCCAAAGGTTTATAAAGGGGGGGTGTTGGGGGAGGAGTCACTAGGTGATGCGCACGCCCCGCTCTGGGGCAGCGCGTGCCCTAGTGACGCCACTGTCCCTGACTCTATTTCCTCCTTCTTCTTACCCCAGTAGCTCTCTTCTTCTTCTTCTAACTGCCATCAAGGGAAGACATGCCATGTTGGGCTGGAGCCCAGCGGCCATCTTACAGCATACCTCATGCAGGGAGCGCCAGCTATAGGGGCACTCCATCCTAAGTTAGAGTAACCTCTGGTCTTAACCAGATGCTATATATATGAACTGAACCGTGAGTAAAACTATTTCTTCTTTTGCAACTTCACTCAGCCTATGCCTCGTGTGTTTATTTAGCTAAGTATAGCATTCTGCCTGGGTGTAAGAAGGAACAAAACTCAAATAAAACCCAATAGGAGGAAGGTAAGCACTCTCCCGGCAGCCTCATGGGCAGTCCGGTGGGCGAGGGAGCAGGGCCATTGGTCTAGCTGGCCTGGGAGGGGGTGGGGGATGGCGCCAGACATATCCCTGTCCCCGCCGGGCGGCTAGGCCGTTACATGGCCTCCTCCAACTTCCGCCAGCTATTTAGCTGGTAGAAATCTGAGGAGGCCTATCGGGCCAGCTCCGGTTTACACCCGGGGAATTTCCCCGAGTAGACCTCTGGCCCACCATTCAACGGGCAGCCTTGACTCAGGATCGGGCGGGCAGCCCTGGGCCACTGGCTGGATCCTTGCACAGGATTGCACTGTTAGTCCTAAGTAAACCTGTCTAGGATTTCACTGCTAGTCTAGTGACAAGTTGAAGCATACAGAAGAAGCAGGGGGACAATTCACAACTGGAAAGATTTAGAAATTGGACAAAAGTTTCAAGACTGGAAAAAATGGCTTTCAAAAGGAAAAGTGGCCTCATCAAGAGAACTATCACTAATTCCTTTAACATGGGGGAAAAAAAGAGAATTCTTCAGCAACCCTAGGTTGTGTGTTTTTTTTGTTTTTTGTTTTACTGATTACCCAATTAATCAAACATTGCAGCCTTCTGGTACATAATGTGGGCAGCATATGCTGGAAAAGGAAGGGCCGTTCTGCTCCCGTGCAGTTGGTGGAGGGCTTGAATGTATGAGCCAGAAAGCAAAGCAGTGGGAGAGCAGTTGATTCAGTTTATAAACATCCATCTCCAGTAATGAGCCCTCTAGGAAGAAATGAAAAATAGCCCAAGTCTGGTAAAGTCAATTAGGCTGGTTTTAAATAAGAGGTTACTCAGAGGGGCCAAATGTTAACATGTTAAAGGCTTATTGCAAGCTCTGTAAAAGAAACACACACACACACACACACACACACACACACACACACACACACACACACACACACACACACACACACACACACACACTCAGAGAGAGAGAGAGAGAACACGGGTATTTAAAGACATTTGGTTGCTATTATCAACAAATGGAGCTAATAGGGCCGGCTCAAGGAGGTTCACCAGAGGACCCAGGCATCCTAGAAGGATGTCTTGAAACCAGAACCCACCAGGCTCTGGGATTCAGTCATTCCAAAACAGCCCATTACGAGGCTACCACACCACAACTTAGGTTGGTTCTCACAATATTCCTAATGAAACCGCTCCGACCCTGCAATAACTAGACCCAAATGCCACAAGCCCGAGGAAACCATGGGTCTCTCCTGGCTTTTCCTTCTCGATCACTCAGGGGGAACCTTTATAGTACAAATTCTTGTGGCGTCTTCCGTATTCTAGACAAATTTTGCCATTATACTCCATTTGGGCACATTAACTGTCAAGGCAGGGGAGACCGGTATCCAAGAATGCAAGAAACCCAGGACTCCAGAGTTCAGACTGGGATCTGCAAAGCAAATCATCGTGTCCGACCTACCTGGATCAGTCCACAGTGAGGACAAAGGCTTCAATGGAAAATACTGCTGCCCCTGTGCACATCAGATGTGTCCCCCACCCTCGTGAGGCATCAACTTCTGCCTCCACCACTTCTCCTGCTCCTCCTCTTCTTGCCCCATGGATTTGAAAAGAGGGGCACAGTAGACAAGTCAGTCTGGAGGAGAGCGATGGACAGAACCTCGCTTTCACCCTGTTCTCCTCTTCCTTTCTGAATCCAGGAAGCAGAAAGTGGAGCAACAACAGAGATGGCCAGAGACAGGCAGGTGGGGGAAGCACCAATCCACCCTAAGGCAGTTGTCTCAGTTGGCCTCAAGAATGAACCGGCCCTGGTTCCTCCTCAACATTATGGTCCCATTCTGGATCAGCATCCTTACAGCTCTTGCTGAGTACTGAAAGTTAGGTACATCAGCTGCGAAGATGCCCTTAATGCAACATCTAGTTTGGTCCTCAGAATCAGAGGGTGAGAGCTAGCCTGCCTGCGGACTGGTCCTTAGGGACTTAGCTCTGGTCAAAGACCAGAAAGAAATAACTGTTGTCAGACACAGGAGCCGCAGGTTGAAAAAGTTTGCACAAGACTGTTCCTGTTAGAAGTGGGGTGCAACATTGCTCGCAGGACTCTGGAGGGCAGCGTACTGTGTGTCACCTAAGACCATCTACCTGTCCTCTTGGTGGTTCTTGCAGGAGGTGTGGCCCTCGACTACTGCATTTCCTTCCTCCCCTCCTCCTCCTCCTCAGACTTCTTCTCTTGATCTCTCGACTTCAAGGGGAAAGGAAGTGCCTTGCTGAAGCTTCCTGCTCACAGGACACTCCCCCACACTTGGCACACAAAAGGAACAGCATTTAGGGTTCCCTGTTCCCCTAAACCCAACTAAACCCAAGTTTAGTAGAACCTTTGATCCTAATCAGAAGATGCATGTAACTGACTTCGATCCGTAAGTAATGTATTTTCTTTTTAAACTTGAACCAAGCTTCCACTCCTCTGTGTGCACATCTCATTAATAGCAGGTGGGTGACCTGGGACATCCTTTTGCCACTGGGGGGGGGGTGTCTTCCACTGATTACTCTGCTACACCCCCCTTTCTCCTAACAGTAACAGGTTTTTGCTGCTTAGCTTAACACATACCACACACCAGAGAGAGAGAGAGAGAGAAAGTCCTCATTTAAAGTCGTCCATAGGTTCTTCTTGGAAACTGTGACTTTGACTTATAATGAAACCAGTTTTACTTTTCCCATCAACTTTAACATGAAACGACTTTAAATGAAGCGACCTTAAGTGAGAACTTGCTCTGTCAGTCTGTCTGTCTGTCTGTCTGTCTGTGTTTATTTATTTATTTATTTAAATTTCCTCTTGACAATGTTGCGCAATTGTAACTCAACGTTTAGAAAAAAAATTGCCAACCAGTGGAAAAAAAAATTCCTTGGAGAAAAAGTGAACAGTCTGAAGTTAGCCTTCAGGGACTGTTTGAGTGAAAGGTGCTGGCAGACCCCAGTCCGATTCCATCCTGCTGACACCAGGGACATGTCCACAACTTCTCTTCTCACCAGCCTGGAGCAAGGTAGACACCTACTGTCAAAGAAGACAGCTTGGGTTGACAGAGCAAGTCCAAGAGCTGCTCCAAGGTCATTGGAAAGGAAAACGATGTTTACAGACTTCACAGTGGTCAAGTCTAACCGAAGCTACTAAGAGCCCATCAGCCACACATGCGGTCTTCTGTACAATGGTGTGTTTGATTGTCCATCACAAGGAGCTGCTGGTGAGCCAGGATTAGGTGTCAGAAGTATACAGGAACTAAATACGTTTTCTGGTCACGCTCTTCAATGTATCCGACTATAAGGGCAGTATCCTTTAAGGGTGACATTCTGTCAGGGAGCAGCAGGACCACCCCCTACAGCATGACCCATGTCACTAGCAGAAGTCCTCAGGTGCTGGTCATTGAAACTTTGTTCAAGGGACTTTAGCTGGAAAAGCAGCATCAGGCTTAGGAGGAGGCAAACTGAGGCATTTGCCTAGGGGCATATGTTAATTAACGTTGTACCACCCACCCAGAGCCTTGCCTGCAAGGGAGCAAGAACAGCTTGGAATGTAGAGATGGGGCATTCATTGGTAACTCTATCAACAACAAAATATAAAGCCAAAATATGAAGGTTCAGTATCCCTTATCTGAATGGCTTGGGATGGGAAGTTGTTCGGATTTCTCTGGATTTTGGAATATTTGCATAAATGTGAGATATCTTGGGGATGGGATCCCAGTCTAAACATAAAATTCATTTATGTCTCATATACACCTTGTACACAAAGCATGAAGGTAATTTTATATAATTTTTTTTAAATAATTTTGTGCCCCAGCATGCTTTGTGCTATGCCAGCCAGGTGCTGGAAACGTGTGTGGGGTTTTTTTTAAAACATCATAGCCCCCAAAATGTCGGGATTTTGGAATAGTCTGGATTTCGGATGTGTGGACAAGAAGTTTCGGATGTCTGGATAAGGAGTAAATCAACCTGTATTACAGAGAGTCGTGCTGAATTGGCATTCCTCCCATCTCCACTGCTTCTGCTCCTCCTCCCTAGATTAAAAAAAAAAAAGGAGGAGAATGAAGAGGAAGGAAGTGTGGAGGAGAGCGATGGTTCTGACATACTCTTCTCTTCCACACTTCCCCTTCCACTCCAGTCCCCTCTTCCTTTTGAAAGTCTCAACCATTGTCTTTCCCAAGGGCTACCTGAGAGGTGGTAAGTAGCTCATGTTACCTTAATTAAGTCCAAATTTACCTGGGTGCAAATTCTACTGAACATAGTTGGACTTACTTCTGAGTAAATATGCATAGTCTAGTACTCCAACAGACCTCTTCATAGGCTGTCCTACTTGCCTATCCACCAAAGTGATATATACTATCACTTGCCAAAGTGATATACCGCCACTTGCTAACAATATCCTTCTATGGCAGTGGTTCCCGACCTGGGGGTTGGGACCCCCAAGGGGGTCGTGAAGTGGTTTCGGGGGGGTGTCGCAGGATGTCGGCTGGATGACCACACCCAAGATGGTGGCTCAGTCTCTTCCCCCCCCCCACTGCAGATAAAGAAATGTCTGATGCTCTCTTGGGGCTTGTTTGCTCACCTTGTGTTACTTTGCTTGCCTTTTAGCATGTCTATTAATATTAGATTACTCCTGCCCCCCCCCAAAACAATGGGGCTGCTTATGAGCACAACTTTAAAAATGTGATTTATTGTAAAAAGTGTGATTTATAAAACAGTGTAAGATGTTAAAAACAATGACATCACTTCCTGCTTACTGACATCACTTCCGGACCTAGGTCTTAAGCAAGTCCCCACAGATTGCCATTCTACAAAAGGGGGTCCTGGTGCTAAAAAGGTTGGGAACCACTGTCTACATAGGACAAATACAGCAAATCCTCACTTAACATTGTCTTGGAAACTGCAACTTTTAAGCAAAGCAACTGATAATGAAACCAACTTTACTAATTAATAAACATCCCTATGGCATTTTCCCATCAATGTTAAAGCAAAATGACTTTACATGAAACAACTATAACTGAAGACTTGCTGTAGTAGATCAAATCCCTGCACAAAATAAATAGATACAAATCCTACTGGGGGAAAAAAAGACAGCCTTCAGAAAAGCAGGCACACACTTCAGCCTCCCTAGATAATCTTCTGACTCCAAAGCAATGATATTTCAGCAAAAGAGATTTTCAAAGGGAAATTGAGGCATGAAATTGTTGAACTGAAATGTAGCAACAATTTTTACTATTCCCCAATAATATTTGTATTAGAGAACATTTCCTAATATTTTATCCATTCATGAGAATATTTCTGCCATTCACACTAGCATGACAGTCTTGGGGAGGGGGAATAGTATTATTGCCAAATAATTATTAGCTGATCTAACAGAAAAAAAAAAAAAACTTCCTTCAGTGAGACATTTTAAAGGAATCTCTGTGCTGAAGTCGGATGAAAGCAAATGTTGCTTTGAACTTAGCTGACCCACCTGACCCTCAAAAATCAACAGTCCAAACATTTAGTACACAGATCACATGGATTTGTCTAGTTAGATCTCCATCAAAGCGTCCCTGATTTGAGTAAATCGGATTAACATAAAAAGGAGACCGGTTGGGTTGCTTGGGTTATCTCTTTTAGCATCTTCCAAAGCTACCCAGGAGAGCTAATGGTTGCATTGCTGCACAAAGTAGAGAGAAATCCCATTTTTGCTTGAATCAATACCCCCCCCCCTTAAAAAACCACTTTTCTTAGGATGGTCAATCTTCTAGTGCAGAGGTTCCCAATCTGTGGTACTAGTACCACCAGTGGCACTTTGGCCGACTGCTGGTGGTACTCGAACTGCTGGACCACTGGAACCCCAATGCAATGCTTTTGGTGGTGCATTTTTGCTCCCAAGAGGCTCCTGCCTTTAGCCAAGCCTCTTGAACACTGAGAAGGGCCCTCCCACATGCCCAGAGCCTCCTCCCTGTGTTTTCTGGCTTCTGAAAACATGGAAGTAACTGGCGTTGATGAAATCACCAGTCACTTCTGGTGGTACTCAGAAGGAGAGTGACGCCGGAGGTGGTACTCGCCCAGAAAGGAGTTGGGGACCCCTGTTCTAGTGAAACACAAGAACCCACAACAGATTAATAGCCAGCATTGTTTCCACTGTTGTCGTGGAATGGCATCGCCTCTAGACAAATGGTATTTCACAGTTTCGGTGGTATTTGACCCCACTGCTGTGGAAGGCACATTGCCCCATCTGATCCTTCTGGAAGTGGAGACTACTGGGGCAATGGTGTGCCAACAGGCAAGATGTGGCCATGCAGCTGCTTGGCCCTTCAAAAGAGGCATGCTTGGGGAAGGAGAGTGCAGAGCGTGACGACCCCAACTGTGGGCCAAGCTTCCCACTCCTGTGCCCAGCTGTGGTCTCTGTAACCAGTGGTGGTACATGGAAAAAAAATGGTTCTTGCAATAAATAAAAGCCCTGCTCTAGGAAGCATGAAAATAGGGCATGAAGATTATAGCCCTCCCTCTTCTTTGTAGCCAACCCAGGTTGTGCAGAGGTATATTGCCCCTGAATCTGGAAGTTCAGTTGGTCAAACTGGGGCTAGAAAAAGGAAGTGAGGCAAGGAAAGGCAGAGAGCACGGCAGTGGCGTAGCTAAAGGGGGGCAGGGCCCCGGGTGCCAGGCCTATGGGTGTGTGTGCGCCATGGGGGGGGGTACCATTTAATAATAATAAATTTTTATTTACTGAATTTATATCACACCTTTCTCCCCCATAGGGGAACCCATTTTTAGTAGGGTGTGTACTGTACTGCAAAGATCTGGAGGGATGAAATGTTACATTTCTATGAATGTTTTGGGATTATTATTAATTATCATTATACGTGATAGTTAATATTATACGCAATGAGTTTGTCGGGACTTGGGGGGTTGCAAAAATGTCATGGACCCTAGCTCCTCCTCTGGAGCACAGAGGGAGTGCAGTGTTGAAGATCGGTGAAGGTTGGGGTCTTGGCCCTTCCAAAATCAAAAGCTCTGGTGGAGACTGAGTTTGTATCATCTAAGATGCCTGCTTCTGGCTATTCAAACTATGCAGGCCTGAGCCTCAAAACAAAAGGGTCGTGTATACAGTGGTGTCCCTAGGGGGTGCAGACCGCACTGTATGACCCCCTTGGGAAAAGACACTGTACCCATCTCATCTGTTGAAGACCTCTGCATTTGACGTCCCTGTAATCCGATCATGCAGGGCTCTTCTCGTGGTCTTGGGCATCTCTATGAAGATATTTTTCAGAGGGAAGGTGGTTGTGCCTGCTGCCTTGCTTGTGGGAGACAATGATCCTTTGGCTCTTTATGAATTTATCCTCCAGGGCCGAAGCTTGGCATGGCATTTCGGTTCATACTGTACCCTGGTTCATACTTCAGGCGTAGATTCTGCTGGAAAAGATGTGGCTGGAAACAGACTTCTTGTCCTTCCCAGCTCAGATGCTTGAAAAGAGGAAGTCTGCACTTTATAAACGGCCTGGTATATGGCTCAGATAAAAGGCAGGCAGGATGGCTGGCGGCTGGGCATAAGTCCAACCTTCAGGGGCTGGGGAGTTTTTTAATTATCCTACCAGCCCCACCAAGCCTAAGGCGGCAGGCCAGCCTTCTGGCTGAGAGAGACTGTCATGGTTACCACATGGCAGTCTCGAGTTCTAAACAGGCAATTGCCCCCCTTCCCATTCTTTTCCAAGAAAGCAAAATTTACAAAATGGAAACATTTGCTCCCTCAAGAAAGGGGACTCAGGCAGCCCCCACTGTGCTCCTTGATGCAAGGGGTTCTTCCCACTACTTGTAGTATAGATCTAGGATTTTTTTTGTTAAAAAAAATGTTTAAAAAATGGTTTCATGGAGTGTAATAAGCCGCCTTGGTGGTCCCTTAAACGGGACAGAACAATGGTTAATCAGTATTTTGAAATAATATTGTGGCGGTGGTGCCATCAGTTTGGTATAGGGCTTCTGAATGTGGAACTAAGACTGAGGAGGTGCAAGTTTAAATCACTGCCCAACCATGAAGTTCACTGGGTCAGTCAGTCATTCACAAGCTAACCTACCTCACAGGGTTGTTGTGGAGATAATAATGAGAGGGGAAAAGAATATATGCTGGCCTATGCTCCTTGGAGGAAAGGGAGGGTAAACATGCTCTGAACACATGTATCATGCTAACTCTGAACCATCACTGCTTCACCCTGAAATGGACCTGAGTTAAACCGCTGAACCATAAGCTGTTGATCGAAAGGTCGGCAGTTCGATTCCCGTGACGGGGTGAGCTCTCGTTGCTTGGCCAGCTCCTGCCAACCTAGCAGTTCCAAAGCAGGTCAATGCGAGTAGATAAATAGGTACCGCTTGCGGGAAGGTAAACAGCACTCCGTGTTCCAGCCGCATGCTACGCGCTGCGGCAAAGAGAGTCATGCCGGCCACATGACCACGGAGGCGTCTTCGGACAACACTGGCTCTTCGGCTTTGAAATGGAGATGAGCACCACACCCTAGAGTCAGACACGACTGGACTTAATTGTCAGGGGCTACCTTTACCTTTACCAGAATGCATATGACAATGCATCTCCCATGTATGCGCCATGTATGCACCTGTCTTTTTCAGTTCCATACCATCTCGGTTTCTCCTTTCTGTTCCTTAATAAAATCAATCCATTCCATAAGTCAAATTTACCTTCCAGCAACTGGTTATCTAGTAGCATATTCTGCATGGAGATTCTCTTTCACTGTTTATGAACCTCTCTGTGAATTTCTCTAAACCCCCTTGAAAATCAGTGACCATCACTATGCCACGCAGGGGTGACTTGTGAAGAAACACTTCACAATTTCAAACTGAGATTCTCCCTTCCTTCTGTAACAATCTTCACTAACAGGGTGTTGTGTTTTTTTTTGGGGGGGGGGTTGTTAGCAAGACAGAACAGGGCCCTCATGAAGTTGAACTGGAGACAGATCAGCTCTCCTAGATCTGGTGCACTATTAAACAGAGGAGAGAGAAATGTTCTCTCTCCTCCGTTGACAGAAATTTCCTTCAGAGTCTCAAAGCCTTTGCAGCCGAGTAACCACACATAGGAGGAAATACAAAAAAATAGAGATTGGTGGACAAACTTGTCAACCACTAAAGAAGGAAGTAACTATGTACACCACCCTGAGCTCCTTGGAGGAAAGAAGGTATAAAAATGTGAAAAAATGATAATAAGAAAAACGAGCCTCCATAGCCAGGGGCACTCTAACCTGGAATAGCAGATGCGAGGATGGATCTTGGTATTGCCTTCATGCCTCACTTGATACACAAAGGAAAATGTTTCTTCACAAGTCACTGCCCGCTGCAAGATGTAATGACGCACACTAAGGTGGTATATAAATACTGGTGGTATTATTATTATTATTATTATTATTAATAGTAGTAGTAGTAGTAGTAGTAGTAGTAGTAGGGAATTCACCACCACCACTGGCTTAAGATGACTTTTAACAACATGCATGAATGAAAAGGTCTCTCTCAACAGCTCTTAAGTAAAACAGAGCCTCCATGTCTTGATGCAGTCCACCAGTAAACAGTTTCTGAAGGGATAGGGGAGGATTTAATTATCTCTATTGTTGGCCTTTCTGGAAGTCTCCGATTGTCTATTGTGGGGAAAATAAGAATCTATTCTAGAAGATGAAACTTTGGTCTGGTCTCGCAGCCTCTGCCGATGCTTTTACACGTGGCATCCATCATCCAACTTATTTTTGGCAGGATAGGCGCATCTGTGAGATCCCAGATTCCCAATGACCTCCTGTGAGGGACGCCTGGTCTGTTGTCTTCTTCCTCCACGTGTTTGTGACTCTCCACTACTGAATCTCATTCACTTGTCTCCCTCCCACTCTCATCGAATTTTCCTTCTCAGGAAGGGGGGGCCCTCCTTGTTGTGTAGCACCACTTCTTTTTAGGGTGGAAAAGAAAAGATTCCCGAGACACGTTTCTTCCCGATCTGGCTCCAGATCAACCCTCACTCTATATTCGATTACTGCTGGGCCGCCATAAAATCTCGCGCTCTCTCTTTATAATTCCCCTCCCACCAACAAACACGAAGGGGGTGCCGCAGCAGCAGGCCTCCCCCATTCCCTTCATATGTACGCCGAGCTTCTCTGGAAACGCAGGAAAACTCCCTTTCCTCTCTTGGACGGGACGCGGCTCCCCATTCCTGGCACACCAAGTGCGACGACTGGGTTACATTTTATGGAGTTCTGAATTATGCGAGCACGTAAACGGACTGGGAGCTATTCTCAGCGTTGCTCCAGACTCGAGAATGGGGGTGGGAACTGGGGACTGCCAAAGGGGAAAAAAAAAAAAAGGAACTGGTTTCGCTGGAAATCGTGCTTGGGGGGGGGCGGGGGGAGCAGAGTTTCGATCAGCCACCAGTATCTCTATGCCTATGGAGCTAATATTTAACTTATTTATTTGGAGTTTTCTATACCGCCTTTCCCTGGGGAACGCGGCGCTCAAGGGGGTTACAAGCGCGTCTCATTGATTTCAATGGGAGACTTCAGTACATGATGGCTCAACCTTAACATGCGTTTACATCTCTCCTGTTGAAATTAATGGGGCTTGGGTTGCAATCTTATACATTTACCTGAGAGTAAAGTCCGCATTGAACGACAAAGGCCTTCTAAAGATACATGTCTAGGATTGCGTTGAACTTTAGCTGGATCCCTAACAATGATAATATATTAATTTTATCCCAACGTTAAGCGCTTTAAAAAGTCCTCTCTGGGTTTTCAAACGGCAACAGACGGCCTGATCCGCTGCATGCCTGCCTGCTGGGAAGTAAGACCCACTGAATACTGGGCTAGCTTTACTCCCATAAAGTGCGCAACGCTCGCAATTGATAGGGTGACAAACTTAAACCTACTCGTCAACCCCACCGACCATAGCGACGCTTACTTCGGAGTAAAGCAATCAGAGGCTCGCACTGCACTTCTTAATGCACCTACTTTTTTAGCTGCCGGGTAACAATAAGAGACGTTTTTAATTCGGTCAAATCTGGATCTAACAGAGGCGGGTAACAGCCAATGCTAAGTTGTAGCCGATCCGAGCAAACGGGCACACGATCCAACCGAGCTTTGAAACAGCGCGGTCCTCCTCCTCTACCCTTGAATCTAGTAGGACCTCCTGAGTCAAGGTGCACATCTCTTTTTGTTGCAATGGGAGAGAGAGTCTGAGCGTCACGTGTCCTGTGCGTGCGCTTCGCTTGTTCCTTGAAATCAAATGGCTACTTTTTAAAGTTCCCAACTTCGCGTCCTGTTGTGAGGCGCTTCTAGGCATCTGTTCTGAAATACCCTCCAGGAAGGACGGACAAAATAGGTAGGATATGTTGCGATTCAGGGACTTTGGGGGGGGGGGAAGGGGGGAAAACAAAGTATCAGAAGGGGCCTGATCCAGCAGGGCTAAGACCCATCTAGCTCAGAATCCTGTTCCCCCCCCCCCCCACCAACAGCCTCTGGGAAGCCCACAAGCAGACCCTTCCCGTTCCCTGCCTGCCTCTGGTCTTCAGAGGCATACTGGGGGGGGGGGGGTCGCATGTACTGTAGACCTCCTGACCAAGGAGGCTTGACCAACGTGGATTTGTCTTCAAAACCCTTTTCAAAGGGGTTTCGATTTCGAAAGCCATCTAAGCTGGTCGCGAATTCTAGAGAGTGACGACCCGCCCTGTGGAGGACACGGAGGCATTTTGCATTTCAAAACAAAACACGCGTTCGTCTTCTGCCTACTACGGGAAGGAGACAAAAACCACCAGGTTGGGGTGGTTTGATTTTGGAAAAAAAAAAAAGGGGGGGGGGGACTTGGACAATTCACAAATGATAGGGAATGCAGAAGAAATGTTCCCTTTAAAGACGATAAGCATTGCGTAGCGTTGAGAGAGAAATCGCCCTCCTTCCCGCCCCCCCAGCAATCATCTGTTTTTAAACTCACTAGGTACAAACTAAAATGGGAAAATCATGTCCCTGAGTTTATAAAGTCCAATATACAGGGGCCTGCAAGATAACATGTGGAAGGACCCGATCCTCACACCGTTCCTTTTGGAAATCTATCCCACTGCAACAAAACGCCGACAATCCTACAGACACATACACTCAGTTGTAACAAACGGCACTTTACCGCTTCGGAAGGGCGATTTTCAACGGGAAAATAGCGCGGGGGGGGGGGGGGAGAAGAGAGAAACGCACATTCCCTCCGTGCAATTCAAATCTCGCCCCCTCCCCACGCGACTGCTACACCCGAGTAGACAGACTCAAGAAGCCTGCAACAACTCTGAGACTTTGAGCGTCACGTGTAGCTTGGCTCTTCGAACAAACATATAGTCTTTCTTGCCTATACAACCGTCGCATACAAGCGTTTAAAATCTGGGCATATTATAAATCCGCTTAACTCTAACAAACGGGTGTGTACATTTAAGTATGTATATTCTTATCGCGCTACTCAATTTAAGGAAAGAATCCCGTTCACAGACAACTCGCATTACGTTGGCTAAAATGAGGACGACGGACGACTTAGGCCCCCGTTTTAAATGCACCGTGATCCAAAACGCGTTTCTTCCCGTGCCAGAAGAATTTGTTTCAACGGTATTTGTATCCGAATCAAGATGCTAAGGATGGATGGGAGCACGATCCGATCCAAATGAGGCCTTTATGACCCAGTGATTTCAGTGCGCGCGTGTGAATCTGGGGCCTTAACACACATGTGCCTAGCTCCCCCATTGAAACGACGGGAGTTAAACGCAGGCTGAATGAAGGCATATTGGACTCACGAGGGCACCGATCCAATAGCCCGATCATGTGGACGCAGAGTCCCATTCAAACATGTCCCGCAGAAGGGCGGGAAAGGTGGGGTGGGCTGGGCTAAATTTCCCCCCTGACAGTAATCTCAAGGGTGCTTTGCTAAGGGCGAACTTATATTTCCTTCCAACACACTGGATGCAAGCCTTACGTTTATTTACTTAGAGGAAGATCCTACAGAGCATATAGACTTCCTTTCCCAGTCACAGCTAAGAAAGAGGCGCTAAAGACACTTTTTTAATTCGGTTTATCGGAGTTGCATTGACATCCCCCAAATCGTAAAGACTATAAAAACAAGATACACACGCCTCTTCCCCACCCCCAGCAAAGCAAACAGTCTCGTTCATGTTATGGGATAGAGTTTAGCCAAATAAGAACTACAGGACAGGAGATCTGTAGGAAAGGGATATAAATCTACCTCCCCCCGTGGAACTTACCAATGAAGGACACGGAAACAGCCGCTGGCCCGTGCGGAAACAACCACTTGAAGCTGGCTGGTGGGGTGGGGTGTTTCAGCCAGGCTCGATCGCCTCTGTCCGGTCTTATCTGGGTCCAAAGTACTGACGGATGCTCATCAGTTGGGCAAGCCCTTACTACGCTCGAGAAGAAAGCCGGGAACAGCTAAGCGCCACCAAGACATCTGGTGCTCTTAACACCCAGATCTCAACCACAATTCATGTGGACATAAATCCGGTTTAACAAAAACACAAAAAATCGAAGGAGAGCTTTGAAAAACGTGCTTGGGTAGAAGCTACTCCACAGGCCCGCAGCTGGACCCACAAGGCCTCAGATCTACTCGATCCACTCAGATCCACCTCAAGGCCTCTCTCTCTCCTGCATCAGGTCAGGTCCCAATGAAGACCGACAGGTCTCTAAAACATGTGCAGAGTGCTGGGGCCTTCGGCCTTGACAGGGACTAAACACAGCTATCCTCTTCAGAACTTCAGGTCTTTTGGACGCTCTGATTAAAAAGGTCTGAAATGATTCATACACACCACATAGTAATCAGTGATATTCCATAAAGTGGGAAAAGGGGGTTTGGGGGGGAAGTGTGGGTTCCAGGGTTTGCTAGATTTTAACCACAATGGATGCGATTTGCCTTGGTCGGTCCCATCTATTTCAGAGGCAGCGGAAACTGACGACACATTAAGAGCTCGCTAAACATGTTTACTCCGTTTAATCCCACCGAGTTAAATGGCAAAAGGCTACGATCCTATGCACACTTAGGACAGAGGAAGCAACAGTGCAATCCAACACATGCTAACTCAGAAGTAAACTCAACGGGGCTTAATCCCAACCCAGATGAATATGTCGCAGTCTTAGTTTAGTGGCAAGGAGACTTCAGCTAGCACTTAACTCCTCTCGGAGATGGGTTCTTTGGAGACTGTTGCTAAGATCTAGGGATGGTTACGGAGAAAATCGAGTCGATCCCAGAGCCGGAAGTAGGAGATCTAAATATCCGCTCCTCTCCTTGGCACGTGAAGCTCCATAGGTTTCAGCCGCGATCCACGACGGAGACTCTGCAGAGGTGTCCGGTCCCCTCCCTATATAAACCAAATCTGTAACTCTCCTCATGTAAACGGTGTGCACCTGATGGGAAAGGGAACTTTGGAGCAGCAGGGTGTCATCGACTTTCCCACTTCCAGATTTTCCCCGGGATTACTGGCAGGGCAAAGAAACCGCAAATGGGACAAGAATAGCGCCAGACATTTGGCCTGTCGGGGCCCCGCTATCTAACCCCTGTCTTGGAGTTCAGGAGGCCAGGAAGCCCTCCCAGCGTCAGCTGTCGGGGGCTTGTTAGTTCGCTTTCCCACCTCCTCGCAGTTCCCCGGACGGCGCACGACCTAGCTCGAAATTACGCCGGTTTTTAATATATTATATTATATTATATACGCTCTTAATTGCACTATAAGAGAAAATCGACCATGCTCCAAAAGTTGTGAAACGATGGAAACTGCGTAGGGAACACATTGACAGCCCAAGCCTACTCAGAAGTAAGCCTCACCTTTGCTCCCAGGGAAGTGTGGCTAGGATTTCAGTCTTAGTGGGATTTACTTCCGAGTAAGCATACTTAGGACCAGGCGACACAGAGAAGAGAGAATACACGTGAACACGACGCAGGGCCCTTGGTTAATTGCCTTTGAAACGAAATTTTGGGGCAGGAGAATTCCAACCTGTTAGACGACTCTTTGAGTTCAGCACGATGGGGTGAATGGATTTTGGGGATATCGTATCTTGTATTCTCTTGCCAAGGTTGCTAGGGCTAATAGGTCCAGGGGGAGGCGGATTCAGACGAGGTTCAAGCGCCGTTTAAAGCCCCCTTGATTTCAAACGGGAAGAGTTATGCATACCCCTCAGTCGAAATAATGGAAATTCACTTTCTGATAGTTTCTTTGAATATGTTGTTCTTTGAATATGCTGGCCGGCCCTACCCAACCATCATCGTGTTGCGCTCTCTCTCTCTGTGTTACTTTATTAAAATACACAGACACGCTCATGGTACGCGCACATATATGCAATAATATTTCACCCATCTGACAGGATATCTACATTAAAAATATTTCGTACTGTCCTATCACGTTTCACAGCTGTGCACATCATGTTATTTCATATCGAACAACAGCTGTGAAATATTAAAGCAACAAGTTGTTGCCAACAACGACAAAAACCCCATATTCCCCACGTATTACCACATTTGAACATCGCCACTTTCTCCCAGATTGAGTGTGCACAAAGAAGACACTGCATATCTACTTAGAAGTAGCTCATTGAGTTCAATGGGACTTGCTCATGGGTGCTGAAATACTTCACTTTGGCCGGCTCGTGCCCATCGTCTAACTATTCTGCGGAGTAGTTTCACATGTTACCCTTATCCCTGCTGCTGCTACATATAATAAATAAGTACATATTTCTATTTTAAAGTCTACATCGCTGTCATTGGGTTCGGCGTTGTACAAGATGCGTCAGGGACGGGTCTATTCCCCGTTGGCCCCTAGCGCGACCATTCCAATGCGTTGCACTGAGCAACCTAGAAACCAACTACTTCCGTCTTCCCACCTGCGTTCCTGAGCGACTTGGGGTTTATTTGGCCTGTTCGGTTTGTAGTTGAAAAGGGGGGGGGGAGAGAAGAAAGAGGTTCACGGAAGTCGTGTACAAAAAGCAGTCGAACCAGGACGGACCCAGGCCCTCCAGTCAAAATCTGAGACAGTTGGGGATTTTGCAGGCTCTGAACGGAATTAATAGTGTCTGGGAGAGAGGCTGAAATAGACCAAAAAAAGAAAAGAAATGGTCAATGGCCACTGTTTTTATAGGACCAACTGATTTCCAATAAATCCTATTAGGGGGAAGTTTGACTCAATATATACAAATGTCTGGACATTATAAGCGCAGGAAAGGTTCGTATAGCAACTTTTTACAGCTTCCATTCATCCCTATAATTTTTTCTTTTTTTTTTTCTTCACAGTGATTTTCTAAAAATCTCTATAATTTATTAAAAGTATATAGCATTCAGTTGCGGGCAGGGAAAACACCAGCCTTCTGTGTTTTAGAAACCACATTAGAGCGAGCTTTCCAAAAACTTCCTAGCAGATATAGCGGCGTCAAAAAAGGATCCGTTTTCCCGTCTACCACGCGCCCAGCTCTCTTTCCCACCTCGAAATCACCCGATTTTCTGGATTGGACTTCCTCAGACATCGTCTAGTGGTCTCCAAAGAGGCATTTCACAGTCCCTGATTGAGAGGTTATTTATATATTAAAGGGAGAGCTCCCGGGGCCTGCGATTGTAACTTCATCGGGGCAGGGGACCCTCTCTCTCCTACTCCTCGTGTTGCTGATAACATCACTGAGAGTGGGCGCTTAGATTTAATCAAAAGCAAGCACCATTGAATTCAATGGATTTAAGCTTAACCCTCCCAGTGATCTCAATGTGAGACTTAAGGAGGCATGCCTAGTATTGAGCTGCAAGGCTGTAGTAGTCCTTTCCATGCTTACTTGAAAACAAAACACTCACTGAATGGAGGAGGAAAGTTTATTTCTTGGATATAAATAGATGCTCCAAGGACAAAACCCTCAACAAAAGAGCCTTTTTCAGGTTTATCCAGAAAGAGGACAATATATGGTAAAAGGGGAGACATATCTGCACTAACACAAGTTTTACTACTGTAGTCAAGGTACCCTATCATTTCCATTCCCCCCCCCCAGATCTCCAACTACAGTTCCCAGGGTTCTCTGGGGCAACGGGATCATGATTTAGCCAGTATAGAGATGGTCCCTTTTTCAGAGTCAAATTACCAGTGACAGAGTCCTGTATTCGGCTTGCCAGATGTTCAGGCTGGCTTTTGTTTTTCAGTCGCTTTGGGTAGTGGAAGGATTCTGCTTGCACAGGACTGTGAGCCAGACAGTGGTGGTTTTCAGGCACCCCACACAGTGGTGGTTTTCAGGCACCCCAGGTTCCACTGTTCTCATTTTGTAAATTATTTTAATCTGCGCCAGAAGAGGTGGCAGTCACCACTGGTTTAGATCTTTTTAATTAGATCAGTAATGGGTTTTTTTTGGGGGGAGGACATCCTGAGACAAAAGCGCTGCAGGTAGTCAATGGTGTCTCCCCTCTCTATGCATTAGAAAGCACATGAACACACCCAGCTTCTACCGCCCGCCTCCCATACCCAGGAACAGGATAGTGAATGGATATTCTTCCATGGTGCTAGCTGCAGGTACAGAGGGGGCAGTAATGAAAGGCTCATCTGGTTAGCTTCCCTGGCTAGGCAAGTGATGGGGTGGGGCTTACCTGGAGACACGTAATAGTATTGGACTGTCTTCTTTCTCCCCTTGGCTCTGGTCCCCAACATAGTGCCAAGGAGCAGCAGATCTGGCAACTGCAGATGGGAGAAGGGTATGGTCCACTGCTACCACCTTGCTCCCCTTTGCATCCTGATAAGCCTCCCCAGCAGCAGAACCACGGTGGAGCGCGTGGAGCAGGAGCTCCAAGCGCTCGATCGCAGGCGGGCGGCAAGATTGCAGGCAGGGGAACTCACCCTCTCCCAAAGAGCAGCGCCATGTCCGGGCCCTCCCTCCCTCGAGCCGGTTTGGCTCTGAAATGAGAGCAAAACGGGCGGGGGGGCGCGTCGTTGCAATGCTGGCCCCGCCCCATGCACCCGGGCGCCCTCCCGGCGCCTGTCACCTCTGAGCCTCCCTGTTGGGAGCCGAGCCAGAAAAGCTAATTCAGATCTGAGCCAGAAAAGCTAATTCAGATCTGGGCAGTGGATGGGCAAGGGTCCTCCTCCTCAGCTGCTGCAGGGGTCTCTCTCAGCCCTGTCACTGGGCAAAGGTGCAGGGGGAATCAAACCCGGGACATTGCTCCATGCGTATCATTTTTGAGTCCCCAAATCACCTGATTCACAAAACAGGATGAGAGCTACCTAGGCTACCTGCTCAAATATGAAATATAAGTAGGGCAAGGTCTTGCCAGCAGAGAGACTTGCAACTGGGCACTGAGAAGGTGCAGAAGGGGCTCAGGAAAGGTGAAGATAGAGGTCTTCTTCAGACAGAGGCCCATAGATTGGGCACAGAAAAGTTCTTCTCTCTAGTAGCTTAACCTTTGTCATTGAGGGCATCTGGAGAAAGACCTCTATTAATTGAGAAAATCCATCAGACAACTTTTTTAACTTAACTTTTGACCAACTTTTGACCACCTTTCTAAGAGATCACAGTGCTTTACCCAGGAGAGAGAGAGAATTAAAACCAAACACAATATCTATAAAACACCAAGATAACATAATCTAAACATGGATGAAAACACAAGAGGGCAATAGATGGACGACAATATCATGTGAAGCCCCACCCCAACAAGAAGAGCGAGCAAGCAGGGTGTGATCATCCCATATTAAACACCGGTTCTGGGGATGCCCACTTGGATTTGGATCTTGAACCCAATTGCAGTGTTTGGACTCATCCTTGGAAGATGTAAAATAAATACCTGTGCTGGAGGCCCTGGGAAAAAGACCTAGACTTGGTTTCCCATGGCACCCGTTGAAGACACATTGGATGCTCTCACTGTGACTGGTGTTGAGGGGTCAGCCTGGGTGATTCACCCTCTAATGGGTGTGGCTCCTTGAGCAGTCGAGTATGCTCATTGGATAAAGCATAGTCCATTTCTGAACATCAAACTCCCATGCACTGCACAAGAGCAACCCTAGGCGCATATCCTCAGAAAATCCTCGGAAATCAGTCCCACAGTATTCAATGGGATCTGCTTCCAGGGATTGCAGTCTATGGCCCCCTAGCCACCATCTTCAGCCCGCTTCCTACAACCAAAGCCCATGGGCTTTCAGAAGACTCCTCTGGAGTAAGTGTGTTTCGGATGGCAGCTGTTGACAGAAAGTGGAATTGCGGTTAAGCGGAAGCGTGCACATTCTGGCTCTTGCTGAGCAGAGATGGAGTTAAGTATGTGCTGCGGAGGCCTTTGTAGAGATGTTAATAATCATTCACAGTTGCTCAGTTGCAGAGAGGAATAAAAGCTCTGATTAATCGCAAATTTCAAGAGAAGCTCCCCCCCTTCCCTCCCCCTATGCCATCCTTCAAGCCCTTTAGATGTGTGTATGTGTGTTTTTTTTCCCACTGACTTCCTTTCAAGGAATTTTGAACACATGAATGGAGAGAGAAACAGAATGAATGGGACACTTCAAAGAAAATGAAAACCATTACGAGGAAATCTGTTTATAGAGGGAATGAATGATTATGAGGGAAGATGCCAACAGAGGGAGAGGGAGTGGTTTCCTTGCTGCACAGTTACTTAGCCTTGTGGTTCTCATCAATTGCTTTAGTGAAATCTCTCTTCCCCCTCCTGTCCCATCACCCCCAGACCCTTTGTACATGCTACACATTCCCTTTTCCATTCTGATGGTGTCTTGAATGGAGCCTCCTTCAGCTGTATTTATTTTAAGCTTGTATATTGCCTTTTCCCTGCAGGACCCTAAGAGGGCTTACAACAAAGAACCAACAATATAAAACCATTAAAAATATAGGTGTGCACTTTTTTCAAAACAGGGAAGCAGCACCAGGCTCAGCAGCAGGCAGACTGAGAAATCTGCCTAAGGGGCATGTATCAATGTAGGCTATCATCTTTCCCAAGGGTTGCCTAAGAGAGTACAGTATGTCAGTCATGTTACATTGAGGTGACAGTCCTAGATATATTGACTTTCAAGTCCTGTTGAACACAGAGGGACTTACTTCTGAGGAAACATGCACAGGCCCCGCCTACATTGTGAGCATTTTGTGTTGCAATCTAGCTCCCCCCCAAAAAAAAGTATAACTGCACAAATAAATTAATATAAGAGAAAACAAAATGTATTCCCTTGCTTCTAAAAATAAACCAGAGAAGAACACAGGGTTGTCAATTGTGACTTGGAAAACCTGTTAAAGTCTCCAGGATTGCTTTCAGTAGTCCCTTGGAGATGGACGCAATTCCCTGGAAGTCAATCTTGGAGGGTTGGCCACTGTTTGGCATGCACTCCACCAGTGTTTCCTGCAAGGGGTCTGCACCACTGTGTTGACCCCTTCCCTGGCTGCATGGTGACTCTATGACATTTCTGGACATTCGACGATGATGTCATACATCATTGCCGGACTTCCAGGAACGCCGAGCTCTGAGGCTTCACAGCTTACAGGGAACACTGCACTCCATCCCTCTGGTGACACCACAGAAAAGGCCCTGTTCCTGAGAGATGACCGTTTCACCTCTCTGTCCAGAGCTACTGGTATAAGAACTAGGGAACCAGGGATTGCTAGTCCATGTGATTAGCCATTGTGACCGAGGCCTGGAATATTCCCTAGGCCAGTGTTTCTCAAACATTTGACCTACGGCTCCCTTGACCATCGGCAACCATTGGCTGCAGACTGCAGCTCCCCATTACATTATGTTGATGCCCGCCAATTGGCATTGCACTGTATTCCAAGAGGATTCCGTGGCACTCTGACTCCCCTGGCGGTTTTCCGCGGCCCCCCTGGGAACCACGCCTCCCAGTTTGGGAACCACAATGACAGGTGCCTGAGCTCCAAAATGCCTCGTCTCACTCCAGCTGGCCATTAGCTCCCCTCACCAGGGAGAACTATCACAGCTCCATCTCATCAGAAGTTTCCCAGTCTCACGTCTTCTGTTTCCAAATCCCAACGTTCCATCACAGTCTGACGCGATGATCCAAAACATTGAACCAAGGTGGGACAGCACAGACTGGAGCAGGCTTGAGTTCAAATGGGTGAAGACTCCAGAGGCCAGGTTTACCCTCTGCCCCGATACAGGGAACAAGAGCTCACTTGGGCAGTATCAGTGAATGGCTGCCATTCATTTCTATGGACAACAGTAAGATACTGACTCAAAGCTGTCACCACAAGGGGGCCTGTGAGGATATGCCCCCCCTCCCCCGCCCAGGCTATGTCAGTTCAGGACTACCCTTACTGTTTAGCATCCATTATTTATTAATTTATTATTATTATTTTAAATAGCACTCTAGAGCTTTTTACTCACAGAGAGGCGTCTTTCCCTATAATTAAATCACTTTTGCAGCTCAACCATACGAGCATCTACTCAGAAGGAAGTCCCGTTGAGTTCAATGAGACCATTCCAAAAGCTAGCAGGAGGAAATCTTTTTAAAGGCTGAATCGTATTGTGAAAAATATATTCATGCTGTGAATATTGTGAAAATATATTCATCGAGAGAGAGAGACCCCACCCCATCACCTCCCCCCCCGTCTTCCCTGTGTTCTCGCCACTTGCGTGGCCCGTGGTTGGCCCCCGTGTCTCGCCCCCGTCGCTGCAGGCTTGCCACATAAGGAAAGGTCTTCATACTTACAAGAGATCCCAACCATATCAAATCTCAGAAGGGCACACTCTTGGTCCCAATGCAATAAGAAGAGCCTTGCTGGATCAGGCCAAAGGCCCATCCAGTCCAGCTTCCTGTATCTCACAGTAGTCCACCAGATGCCTCCAAGAGCACACAGCCAACAAGATAGCCTGTTTCCTGTTGTCACTCCCTTGCACCTGGCACAGAGAAAACCTACTTCTAAAACCAGGAGGTTGCTTATGGCTTGTAACCTGTGATGGTCTACATACTGACCTGGAATGAGACAAGGCACAATGTTTGTTTATTTAGCAAACAGTAGCCCTGGGTGGCTGAACTCAACGAAGAGAGGGAAGTTTTCCCTCCTACCATTTGCCTGCTTGAAGCTACACCAGCTTTGGTTGATGCCCGCAAACCATGCAAAATGCTGCTCCCCTTTATCTGGTGATGTACTGGCCTCTGCTTCTCTCACTCCCTGGATTGGAAAAGTGGGACAGAGCAGAGAAGGAAGCATGAAGGGAGTGGCGGGCTACAGAATCAGAGCCCACCACCACTCTCCTCTTCTGCCCTGTTGCCCTCTTTCTTTTTCCAGCCTGGGGAATAGTAATAGCAGCAGAGAATATACAGAGGTGGGAACAGGGCCGGCCCATCCATGAGGCCAACTGAAGCAGTTGCCTCAGGTAGTGGACATACAGAAGTGGGAACAGGTAGTTGATTTATGGGGGGAGCCCATCTCTGCCCACCAACGTGCCTCCACTGCTCCTCCTCCTCCTTCCACTCCCTGGATTAGAAAAGGAAAAGGGGGACATCAGAGAGGAAATGTGGAGAGGAAGAGAGTGCCGAGCTTGAGTATTGGAGAGTGGGAGGAGCAGGGGCCGGCACATCATCAGGTAAGGTGGGCACATTTGGCCTTCCACCTCAGGCATCAGGAAGTCTTGGGTTGGCTCTGGGTGGGAAATTGCCTCATTTGGCCTGAAGGATGATTCAGCCCTGTTCCAGTGTTTAGAGCTTGATTAGAACGTAGGAAGTTTCCTTATACAGAGTCAGACCATTGATCTATCCATCAATATGGACTCTCCGAAGTTTCCATTCGGGAACTATAATCTGAAGATACCAGGGATTGAACCTGGGACCTTCTGCATGCTACGCAAGTATCCTCCCATTCCGTTACAGCCCCTCCCTCACGAGCCCACTATTCAGATCCTTGGGAAGAGCATAGATGCTGAGACGGTTGTATGAATATTCCACTGATCGGGTAATAGTGCTTATTTCCAAGCGCATAGATAGGACTGTGGCCCAACACTCCTCATGCAACCCCCCCTTAATTAATGCACCCAGACTCTATTCCAAAGCCGCTTGTTTCACTCCACAATCCAGCCCTGTTGGCATCTCCCTGTGCGCGCACTCATGTTACTCTAGTCACAATGTACAATATATGGAAGGGTGCCAGTTGAGCTATCATTAAACATAAACTCTTCTGGTGAAAACATAAACTCCTCAGCCTTCACTCTTGTGGTTTACCGTGATGTCACCAGAGGCCACTCGCAATATTTATTTAAGTAGAATATGTTCTCGGGAACTGGGAACTTCAAAGCATTAAATCCATCAGGGCGATGGGATCCTAACAGATGAGATGAGAACAGTCCATATCATCATCATGCTTCTGAAATGTATTTGATGCCCCAAATCTCATCAACTTTCAAATTGTGAGTCTGTAGCTAATTGGTGGAATGTGTGCTTTGCATGCAGAAGAATCTCCAGGTAGGATTGGGAAAGTCCCTTTGAAACGTTGGAGAGCCATGGCTGATCAATACTGACCTAAATGGACCAACAGTCTGGCCCATATGATGCAGCTTCACACAGTCTCATGCCAGCTATCACATCTTGTAAAATGCCTACATACTGTTGCATGCCAACTCTCAGAATCAACATGCCATTGCATGTCGGCTATCAAACAGCAAATCTTGAAAGCAAGTGTTCTAGGATGTCAAATACAGATTGCACACACTTATTTTGCACACACTTATTTGGCAGTTTTTCAAAGAATATCCAGACAGCATTCCATATCAAGAGTTGCAGAGGGGAATTTGAAGGCGAATTCTCAAGAGCAAATGCTTTTCATTTCTCATACGCATGGGCGGTAGAAATGGCCATGCGCACGCATTTGCGCATGAATACACTGAGAAGCAACATCGTCCCTATTCCCCCCCCCCTCCGCGGCTGCCCAGCCTACTTGGACTGACCTTGTCTCTCTTGGTGATTTAAGTTTTGAAGAAGGAATGGGTGAGGATTTGCTCTGACATTTAAAGGCAATCTGGGTAATTAATAGCCCTGGCAGCGTCCATCTCTCCCTCCATATATCTGCACAACAGTATCTATTTTTGACGTAGCTGACACGCCATTTCCTTTGGCAGCCCAAGGGCGACTCATCTTTAAATTAAACTCGTCTCCAGCCCCCTCCGATCGACGAGCTGGACAGAGGCAGACACTGGTGGCTCGTATCATCTAGAGACTGTGCAGGCGTCTCTACAGGAGGTGATGTATAGGCCTACACTGCTGCGAGCTGGAACCAAAGCGAGCTCTTGAAGCATTAACTAATGACATGGGAAGTCCCTTCGGTATCTAATCACCTTTAATGTTCAGATTTAGAAGACAACTTTAAGGGAAGAAAAGGAGATTAGCAGGTCAGGTCACAGCACCAGGGGGAAACAAACAATTGACTCTTTCAAAAACCAGCTCGATATTTGGGTTCCTTTTTGGGGTGGGGGGGGACACACACAGTAAATTCCCCATGAAGGAAAAAAAATCAAAACGATGTCAGGACAAAAGTTCAGAGGCCATGTTCTCAGCACAATACAATAGCCTGAGACAGGCAGTCATCTTGCAAAGGCTTCCAGGGTCAAAACATTCAGAGGGGGGTTATGCTTTCAGGAGCAGCCAAGCCAAGGAGCTTGTAAAGGCCAAGGAAATGTGATGCCTACTATGATAATTGAGTTCATAATGAACAGTATAATCACATGCATATTACCCAGAAATATCCCCTCCTCCCTCCCCAGTTCAATGGGGCTTGTTCTCCAGTAAACATGCCTGGGATCAGACCCTAGATAATACATCCTTGAATGATAGGGGGCCATCGCTAACAGTATTAAGGAGACATCAATGAGACGAGAACATTTTGTTTATTCCAACCTTCATCCATTTCACCTGGATTTAGGGTAGAAATGAATTTGGGGTAACTCTTCCACAAATTCACCTAGTTCAAATTTCCTGGAAAAAAACACTCATTCCATTTTTACTTTCTCTCTTCCCAACATCACTGTTGACCAAGGATGGCCACTAAAATTTATTTAGGCAGAGTGCAAGGAATCTGTAGAACATTTGACTGGTTGATACTTTTTTTTAAAGAGAGTTTTGTTGTGCTGATCAACAGGAGAGGATGGGATAAGGGAAGCCTAGACAGGTAGCCAGAGGAAGAGGTAGGAACTGTTGCACTTTAGCTTGCTTGTCCATTCTGTCTAAAGCTTCAAGTAATGGAATGTGCAAAATAAACCATTCATTATGTGGACGGCATTTCTTTGGATTTCCTGGGGACTCCGCCATCCGATCGCCTCCCCTCGCTGCCCAAGACATGTGTAGCTTTAATAAACCGATCCTCCGAATGAAAATAAGGAGAAACTTCTCAATGACTGATCAAAGTTCTGCACCAGGAGGGTTAAAAGGTCCAAGCCCGGACCATCTCTCTAGGGAGACAATCTGTCTCTTCTTTCTTCAGCAGAGCCATCACCTTTGAGGAATCCGCCTCTTGGTGCCACATTTTTAATCCTCACAAACCGGTCGAGGTTATTTAAAGACAAATGGCAGGGGTGGCATCATAGCCGCCCTTGTTTATCTCTCCCCCCCTCCCAAAAGTGTTTTATCATGCTGGCTCATTATGAAGACATGAGTGCGCTTCCAGGAATTCCTCTCCTTCAGAGCCCCCCACCCACCCACCCACCCCATGGCTCCTGGATCTAGAGGGCTCAGCAAACTGGCTGAGGGAGGGGGGGGGAGATCAGTACAGGAATGAAAAACTGACAGGCTGAATTCTCCATTCACATCAATTACCCTGTTAGACGAGCATCCTTGATTTTAATGAATGGAGGGTGAGAGCCTCAGGCCTCTGGGATAGAAGAAACTATTGCAGAGCCATGATCTCTTCAATACAATAAAACCCCACCATAACACTGGCCAACAAATTTTGACTTTGTGCGTATCTGAGATTAAACCCGTTACCTTTATGTTGATTGGGTTGCTAAATATGAAAATGGCCATTAAAACACCACATTAACTCCAGTTTTGGGGGTACAGCACCTCCACCTCATAAAGCGAATCAGGCAGCTTCCTTCCTCATGAGGAAGCCATGGCATCTGCTTCCTCATGAGGAAGTTGCTTGACTCACATTATGAGGTGGCATTATGAGGTGGTGATGCTGTACCCACAAAACTAGGGCTAATCGGGCAAAAGCAATGCCATTTTTAGAATCGGCACTCCAATATACCCAAGAATAGGTTTCACTTTTAAGAACGCAAAATGTGCGTTGGCCTGTGCAATTTGTGATAATGCCAATTTGGATAAAATGCAATTGGATTCCGTCCTTTTCTCCTAATCCCCAACACAGTATTCCATACAGTACTAATGCAACATTATTATTAACTTAACGCAAGTTAATAATTTGTAAGAACTGACCTATTTTCTACACGTCTAACAAACAAAAACATTCTCCAGTTTACCTCCTAATAAAGACGGTTTTGAACAGCATGTTATTGTATTGTTTTGAATAACACAACACCACAATTTTATGCAATTAGTTTTGGGCCCCACTTATTGCATTATGACAGGGTCCTACTCAGGGCCCATGAGAGGGGGGTAAAGGGGGTAAATTGTACCCAGGCCCAGAAAGGGGACCCAGGAGCCAAAGGAGGGCCCCCAGAAATTTTATGGGATCTCAACTGGCCTAATGGAAAGAGAGAGAGAGGGAGAGAGAGAGAGAGAGAGAGGCCGGGCTAACCAGGAGGCCAGGTCTACCGGGCAGGTAGATCTGGGTACCATATTGGGAAGCCTGGTAGACCTGGGCTCCGGAGACTTTCCTGGCCGTTACTGCCCTCCCCCTGTCCTGTTTTGCCCCTTCCCCCTTTGAGAAGGGGCCCAAAAGAAACATTGTACCCCCTGATAAAATTCCTCAGAGGCCCTGGTTCTACTGTACCTGTATCAGACCCTAGATAAGATCTCATGTGCGCATGCACCCCTAGATGAAGGGAGAAATCAAGACGTTGCAGTCAACGGTTGCACAGTGATAAAGGAAGCTTAAGGATGGATGTACAGTATTCCAGAAATGGTTTCCACCTGCTTGCTAGGAACCAGTGCCTCCCCCCGCCCCCGCATTTCTTGTATAAGGATGCAAATATTAATGGCTTATGAAGAGGAAACCAGACTGGTTTTTTGTACTTTGCGATATAAATTTTAAAAAAGTGAGTGAAGGGTATCTTGTGTCAGAGTGTTCCACAGTCTAATACAGCTCAGGAGACTACAGTGTCCATTTCATTTCTGCTGCCCATATCTTCCACCCCTGTGCCTTCTTCTGAAGCAGACATCTCTGGTAATGCTCAGTGCCTGACGCCCAAGTGGTGCAATAATCAATCAGTGCCTTGAATAACCTAAGTTGGTTTATGGGAGGGGAGAACCATAGCTTCCTCCTTCAATTTGACTGGATCAATCTGTTCCCCTTTTAAAGCCAGATGCTTTGAAATCAGAATACTGCCACCACCAGGGCATTGTGTGGAATGACATGTGTCTGGAAATGAGAGAAGAGAGATAAGAGGGTGAGGAGGATAGAGGAGGCCATAAAGGATTTTGAAAATGAGGGCAAGGGGAACTTATTTGGGACCAGACAGGAAGATGGCGTAGGGATCTAAGGCGGGATGTGATGTGGTCAAAGTGATGAGTTCAAACCAGATCTAGGGTTTTTTTGTAAGGGCCTACCGCCTGAGACGTACATTTGCGAGGAGGTAACCCTAAAGTAAGACTAGATCAGATGGCACATTCTGGCAACAGACTGGGAAAGAGACTGATCCGACCTATATCAGAGCCTTGAAATTGGGGACTTTTTTAGCTTAGAAAAGATGACTTTGTGGTTTATAAAATTAGGCATGGCGTGAATTGAATCAGGATAAATATGTGATATTCTTATCAATGAACACTGCGTGTTACACAGATTGAGAGGACAGGACCTTGCCCCAAGGCATTTACAATCAAGCATCTCCAATACTGTTCTGAGAGGACAGGACCCTGCCCCAAGGCATTTACAATCAAGCATCTCCAATACTGTTCACCACTCTCCTCTCTTCTGCACTCTCTCTTATGCTCCATCCCCCTCTTCAAATGTATGAAGCGGAAGGGGAAAGGGTGGCTAGCAGGTCACTAGGAAAGGAGGGGGAAGAGGTGTAGCTCAATGTACCATCTCAGGACAGAGAGGTCTTGCACCAGCCCTGCTGAAACATACAACAAATGTACTTGGGCAGAAGGACTTGCATCTCTCCCAAATGCAAAACATTGCTGATGGAAAATGCAATATCTCTGCAACAGAAGCAAAGCATGGAGGGAAGATGCATAAAAGTTGTGCAACCAAGAAATTTGTTGTTAGTATAACATAAAAACAGTACATCATATTTCAAAAAGTTATAGCAAGCACAAAGCAATATATCCTACTAGCATACTATTCTCTATTTTCTACATATAATATCCAACTAAGCCAAAATAATGGTAAAGGTAAAGGTGACCCCTGACAATTAAGTTCAGTCGTGTCCGACTCTAGGGTGTGGTGCTCATCCCCATTTAAAAGCCGAAGAGCCAGCGTTGTCCGAAGACGCCTCCGTGGTCATGTGGCCGGCATGACTCTCCTTGCTGCAGCGTGTAGCATGCAGCTGGAACATGGAGTGCTATTTACCTTCCCACAAGCGGTACCTATTTATCTACTCTCATGAACATGCTTTGGAACCGCTAGGTTTATTTATTTATTTTATTTATATAGGTTGGCAGGAGCTGGCCAAGCAACGAGAGCTCACCCCATTGTGATTCAAACTGCTGACCTTTCGATCAACAGCTCATGGTTCAGCGGTTTAACCCACTGCGCCACCCGCTGGCCTAAGCCAAAATACCAATATTCTATTCATTAAATCCGCATATCACCACATTATTCTTCTCTCTCTTAAAAAAATAAATCAATAAATGGTTTCCAATTATTCACAAAAAAGGTTAACCGATTTTTCCTTAATTAAAATTGTAAGTTTAACCATTTCAGCATAGTCCAAAAGTTTCAACCACCAATCTTCCAGCAAAGGTATCTCTGAATTCTTCCAATATTGTGCATATAAAATTCTTGCCGCACTTATCATATATAAAAACAAAGTTTGAAATTTTTTCGCCTACATGATCATCCCTCATACCCAGCAACCGAGAAATTTGTTGTTTAAACTACTTTGAGCAGAATGGCCTTTCGTGCATATCAGTTGACTATATAGTCCTGGTGGCATGTTTGCAACGATTCCATGAGAACACACAAAAAGTGCAAGATCTACAGCATTTCCTTTCTGTCGAACGGAAGTTGCTAGTCCTCATGACAGTGAAAATATGCTTGAAAGGATATGGGGCGATACCAGCAGACCTCAGGTGCCAGGCGAGTAGCAGAATTAAATTCCTGGTTGTTGGGGATGGAGCTGAAACACATCCTCACTTTTTCTGTTGACTAGCAAAACTAGAAGATGAAAGTTGCAGCAGAGCTACCGGTAGTTATATTTTTTTAAGGGAGAAATTAGGAGAAAACTGCTGTGTTGGCATGATCTATGCACATCACAAAATCCAGTTTTTCCTCATGTAGAATTTGCATTAGTGGCTGCAGACTACATAGCTCCTCCCCTCCTTGTGTCCTCACAACAACTCTGTGAGGTAGGCGAGACTAAGAGACAGTGACTGGCCCAAGGTCACCCAGGAAGCTTCAGGT
Source organism: Plestiodon gilberti rubricaudatus (assembly GCA_026170595.1). Lineage (NCBI taxonomy): Eukaryota > Metazoa > Chordata > Lepidosauria > Squamata > Scincidae > Plestiodon > Plestiodon gilberti. The sequence goes on from JANXHW010000008.1 coordinate 38,443,188, forward strand.
TAACTTTTGTTAACAAAAGTCTGGAGTTAGGATGGTGTGGTGGTTCAGGAGTTGGACTTAGACCTGGAAGATCCAGGTTCAATTCTCCGCTCAGCCATGAAGCTTCCTGGGTGACCTTGAGCCAGTCACTATCTCTTAGCCTCACTTACCTCACTGGGTTGTTGTGAGGACGAAAAGGAGGGGAGGAAATATGTACACCACCCTGAGCTCCTTGAAGGAAGGGTGGTATAAAAAAAATGTGGAAAAATAATCCAAGAGGCAGGTAACAAAAATCGGTTTGAAAGAAAACAGCCAAAAATATTAAACTGTGATATCTTAATGCCCTCTAGTGGTGGAAACTAGTCTATTCAACCTGGAGAGATAAACAGCAGATGGGTGCAGATAAGGGAAGGATGCATACAGATGGAGCTGCTTCTTCCCTGTCTATCCTGCTTTATTGATCAAATCATTTCAAAAAGGTTTGCTGAGAACAAAAATGTACACAGCAGAAACATAGTAGAGATCAGTTCACACTGAAACCGGTATCACTGTGGATTCTTCTTTCATTGGGGTCAACTCAGAGCATTCCTGCTGCCTTTGCAATGTGTGCAGGAAACATTCACCCTAGGTCCTACAATCCCATCCTCTCAACCCCCTGGCAAGACCATTCATTTTCAAATGACTTCACAGCATTCACCCCACTGCTCCAGCTACAAACCGCTAGTGCTCGTAGCTTAGCAGGGAGGCCGATTCTTCATGCTGATGCTCAAGTTAGTGTCCTCTTTCATTCTGAGGCTGTGCAGATCTGATGCAGTTTGCATCTATTGCCCTAGAACCATCTTTTATTGCTGGGGTCATGGGTCCTCCTCAAATGGGGGCTGCTGTAGGTAATTGCATGGTCCTTTAGAGGCCTTGAAAGCGAGCCTACGGCTGCGACTTAATGGAAACGTTCCTTTAGGTCAAGCTGTGGGAAACGAGCATCTTTAGAGCTGACTGTTCCAAGTTCAAGTCACGGCAGTAGATGCAGTCAATTAATGGACTCCCTTCTCCGACGAGGAGGAAGAGAAGGGGAAACCTTAAGCAATTCTAAGCTCTCCAAGAGCTGCTGTCGACTTTGCCGTGCCGGCTCCAGTGAATCTTCAGGCTGCAAGTCTGTAACATTCTTATTCAGGGCTGACCCTTTTATTCTGCTCCAGGTTTCAACTTTTAAAACTCACCAGTATGTGGGCATGAAATAAATTGAATTTCTCCTAGTAGGGCAGGCCAAAGACATCCCAATGCTTGAAGCAGCATGCCAAATGCGCCCCCCCTTACCCAATAATGTACCAGCCTCCGCTTCTCCCACTGTCCAATGTTCTAGCTCAGCCCTTTCCTCCCCTCCACATTTCTTCTTCTCCTCTGCCCCACACTTCCTTTTCCAAATGCAGGAAGTGGAACGAGAAGGAGCAGCAGCAGCGGCAAGGAAGAGATGAGCTGCCTGATGCAACAGCTTCAGTTGGCCTCATGGATGAGCCAGTCCTGTCTCCCAATTTTATGTATTCTCTCCTAGGCAACTTTTCTCATGGAGTTTTATCGATTTAAAACACTGTACACACATATACTTCTTGCCTCTAGGCAACGCAAGGCAGCTTATAATCAATTTTAAAAGCTTCATAAAAGAGTACACAAAAACCACAATAGTGTTCAACGTTAACAGTAGCTTGGGGGACTCTTGACCACAAGCCCCATGGGTCTCCCCAGGAGTATAACCCATGCTGTACATACAGAACGTCACATAATTTATCATCTATCCAGGCAGAGTGGGAAAACACCCCCCCCCCCCCGCAGCTCCTGCCAATGTCACTACTTCCGTTACAACCAGTGATGTAGACTTGAGTCTATTGACTCAGACTTGAGTTGGCGATTGTAAAAGACTCGAGACTTGGAGCCTTTTACGACAAGTCCAATTTTATTCAGGTTTAAACCCACTTTCCCCATTAAATAGATAGGAACTCGCAACCTGCAACCAAAGACTTGGGACTTGGGGGCAAAGACTTGAGACTTGACTTGAGACTTGGACCCAGAGACTTGAGCCACAGTCCTGGTTAAAACAGAAGTCCCAGAATTCTGCTCCCCCTGGAAAAGACCCCTGCGGCTCAGAGGGAGACAGCAAGCAGCAAACATTTTTCTCCAATTGTGAATGTTCTTATGCACAAGATTCTTCTGTTCCTAGGCATATTGCCATCTGTTCCTCCCACTCTCCAATGCTTTTGCTGAATTCAGTATCCTCAAAGCCATAACATTTTCAACTACTGTTGCTGCCATTTTAGTGCCCAATTTCTCTCTAACGTAGCGACGGTCTTTTTGGCCCTCTCATTAGTTAATTGTGAGAAGTATTAACAATGCCACTTATGTTGTTAAAGAGAGCGATTGATAGAAGGTCAGGAGAAGGAAGAGTGCTTAGTCAAGTTGGTTTTCCGATAATTCTTAATGGCAAGGGCGGTTTGGCAGTGAAACTGATTGCCAAGGGAGGTGGTGGATTCTCCCTCACTGGAGATCTTCAAACAGAGACTCGACAGGCACCTGCTGGAGATACTCTAGGAGGATTTTCCTGCTACTGGAAGGGGGTTGGACTAGATGACCTTGTGGACCCCTTCCAACTCTATGATTCTATGGTAATATTTTAAAGGGGAAATGTGTCTCTTTATGTAGTTTCTGAATACTTAGCAGCAGCAAGTATGTTGGTATATCTACAATATATAGATGATATTGATTTTGTATAAGGTTGTAACTTGTCAGTTAACCAGGAACACACAAAACAGGTTAACAGAAGGACAGAACAAGAGCCCAGATGGAGTAGAGTAGACCAAGGATTTATCTAGACCTGCACAGGATGTGCTTAACCACTGAACTACTGTGTCTAACAGCATAGGACCAACAGGGGGCACTACTGTGCAGGCACAAGTCTACCATGCCTGGAATTGCCAGTCCCTTAAACAAATGAGTTACAACCGTGTGGTTGGTCTTCAGGCTTGGTGTACCAAGGTCACAGCTACCAGGGCTGTAGCTCTTGTGAGAAGCTACCAGAACAGCAGTCTGGGATTATGAGAAAGACAAGAGGAGTGGACTAGCCTCACCTACCCAAGCTGGCAAATGAACCTCTCTGAGCAAGAAGGGCTACAAAGGGCATCCTGCTGAGCTAAGCCTTTTGTCTGGGCAACAAGGCCTCCTTGATGGCGTTTTTTCTCTTCTATAACTTTTGACTTGACTCCTTGCTTCATTCCCGACTCCTAACCCCTATTTTTCCAGTTCTTCAGACTCTCCAACTGGTGCTGCCCATGGCTCAGCCCCCAACAACAGCAAGCAAGTCTTATCTGTTCAGCCACATGCTTGCAGGCGCCACACTCAGCTGGCAGTCAACTCCACATGCTTGCAGGCGCCACACTCAGCTGGCAGTCAACTCCACATGCTTGCAGGCGCCACACTCAGCTGGCAGTCAACTCCTTCACTCACCCCCATTTCTTTATTTTTATTTATGGGAGTTTTACCCCACCCTGACTGCAACACTTCCCAAGGCAGCTAACATTACAAGGTCAAGAGCAATAACAACAAACAAAACCAAATTCAGCATAACATATAAAACAATCACCATGAAAACAAGCAGTATCAAACAGAAGCAAATGAAACACAATACACTAAAAAATAGGACAGTACTGTATATTATTATTTTTTAAGCATTTCACCTGTTGTCAGGAGTGGAGCTGCCTAGGCTGAACCAGAGATACCCTTGGGTTGGGGGGGGATATCCCATTAGGTCAGCTACCAGAATAGTAACTTCATTGCAGGTATAAATCAGGAGCTAGACTGCCCACACCTGGCCATTGGCTTTTTCTGGAACAGGAAGGACTAGAAAGAACTTCCTGTTAGTTTAGCCTAAGTCAGGAGCATGCCTGAGCAACTAGCAACAGAAGCCTACTCAGAAGTAAGGCCCATTGAGTTCAATGGGGCTCACTCCCAGGTAAGTGTGCCATGCAATCCTAGGCTCACTTACCTGGGTGTAAGCCCCATTGAACACAATGGGACTTACTTCTGAGTAGGCATGCATGGGAGTGTTCTCGCTCAGTGTGATCGATTGCCCAGCAGTCTTAAAAACCCCACTTTTTCTCATTTCAGTTGTCAAATTTTAAACTACCTTTCAATATCACACTTGCTATTTGGCGGCCCCAAAATCAGCTCGGTCCAGGAAGGATTTATTTATTTATTGGACTCTTATTTATTTATTTATTTATTTATTTAAGAATAACGAAAATTGTTTCAAAATGGAACATTGTTTTCCAACACTCCAAAAGTCACAGGTCATCCACAATGCACGAGAACTGTAGTTGCAAAATGGAGCCACCAGGTGGTGCTCCTGTAGTCTCAGCAAAGGCCTCTCTCTCCTCAGTCAGCATTTGCAGGTTAAAAGTGGAAGATTCCAGCCAAGACGTTCATGTACCTGTTCAAGAGGGTGAATGAATGGTGACATTGTGGATTTCATTTCTTAATGGAGAAGATATTTGGTCCAACCTCTGATGGTCAAAGTGCATGCCACCTTAGACAAGTAGCTCTATGTATGTACTAAGTTTTGTGGCATGTTCTTTTTTAAGTGGCAAACAACACCCGTGGTGGTGGTGAATGGGGCAATCAAGATCGGGACCACAGTGCATATGAAGAGGGTGCTTCCACACAGTGCTGTGATCCTGATGGAAATGGTGCCCCTGCGACTGCTGTTAGCTCTGGAAAGGAGCTTTCCACTGGCAACAATAGAAGTCTTCCTTCCAGAACTATTACAAATTTCAGGGGTGGATTTTCCATTCAGATCAAGTCCTGGAAAAGGGTTATATGTCCTCTCCTTGCACACCACGCTCCCAGCCAGAGTGAGCGCTGCATTCGAATGACACACACACACACACACACACACCTGTCTCCTGAGTTAATACATATTTATTTCAAGCTTAAATTATTTCTATCCCACCTGAAATAAATAGAGCACTGTCCGTGCTTGCTTGGGCCACTCCCTGCCCCTCCTCCTTTATTGGATCATTGAAAGCAACATTTCAATGATTATAACTTTGACAGAACAAAATCACGTGGTGCAAGCTTCCCCCCCCCCCCCCAGCAAAACACTTTGTTTTAAAGCTAAAAGAAAAGGCTCTGGAGAAAGGTGGAGAAGATTCTATCTGAGGTCACCGACACCTGCCAATCAGTGCTCTGCACCGCCCTTCTGCTTCAGTTTGGCAAGTCACCATCATGTCCCCTCTGGGTTTGATCCTTAGGAGATGATTGTAGATGTGACAACAGTGTAGTAAGCAGGGCTGAGCCATGGCCTCCCAGCACCTGAGAAAGTGTCCAACATTACTTCCCTCTTCCGCAGCAGCACCCCAGGCACTGTCTCCACCATTCCTCCTCCCTGAATTTGAAAAAGGAAGAAGAGACCAGAGTGGAAGAGGAAGTGTGGAGGAGAATACACACTTCCTGTCCCACTGTATTATTTTCTTCCTTTTTTAATTCCAGGGACAGGAAAGAGAACGAACAATGGAGGCGGGTAAATGGGGGATGGCACACACCCAATATAAGAACATCAGAAGAGCCCTGCTGGATCAGGCCAAAGGCCCATCTAGTCCAGCTTCCTGTATCACAAAGTGGCCCACCAGATGCCTCCAGGAGCACACAAGACAACAAGATACAGCTGTATCCTGTCGCCACTGCCTTGCATCGGGCATTCAGAGAGAGGCTCCTTCTCAAACCCAGAGGTTACATAGAGTCATCATGGCTTGTGATGGACTTCTCTTCCATCAATCTGCCCAAATCCCTTTGAAAGGCCTTCTAAGCCAGGTGCCATCACAACATCCTGTGGCAAGGAGTTCTACAGATTAGTCTGCTGCCTCCATTGTCCTCATGAATGAGCTGAAACTGGTGGCAAGTGAGCTCTGAAAAAAGGAGTGGCTTCAGTTTTTAACTGATATCTACTCTCTCTCTCTCTCTCTCTCTCTCTCTCTCTCAGCAGAAATTATTGAACTGTTTTATCAGGCGACTTTTTGTCAGCTAGGTTCTGCCAATTGCAAGCATCTCTAGGATGATGCAAAATATAGGCTTACCAGATCTCCAACCGGGACAGAGTGCTAGACCTTTAGGAGAAGGAATGTGGGCAGGAGTAGCTTGTTAAACCATAGAGCACAATCCTAGGCATCCATGGGGCTTGCTTCTGAACAGACATGCCTAGGATTGTGCTCTAAGGTTTAACAAGCGACACCTGCCCACATTCCTTCTCCTAAAGGTCTAGCACTCTGTCCCGGTTGGAGATCTGGTAAGCCTAGCAAAATAGCCTCCCCCCCATCTCTAGTTGCAAGGGAAACTGCGCGGGAAAGTAGGTGGGTTCATGAACTCTCATCATTTCAGCAAGTTCGCCAAAAGACAGAGCATGATTTTTGACGCTTTGAAAACTCTTCGGTTGAGCTCAGAGACAGACACCAAACAGTTAGTCATAGCAGCCCTTGTCATGCGCAAGCCAGCCACGAGGAACTTTGAAGAGCTGTCAGTGTCTCCCTGAGGCGGTGGTATTGAGCCTTTCCTTCAGCAAAGGCGAGGAAGAAAGCCATGTGTAAGAGCTTAGGAATTTCTCTCAGTCTTCTTCATTGGTTGTGTGTATTTTCCCAGGCAGGCTGTCTCATTTCGTGGGCAACACAGACCCAAGTAAGTCATTAGTTACAGCAGAGCCCAATCTCACATTAAGCTTACCAGATCTCCAACGGGGACAGAATGCTAGACCTTTAGGAGAAGGAATGTGGGCAGGTGTAGCTTGTTAAACCTTAGAGCACAATCCTACGCATGTCTATTCAGAAGCAAGCCCCATGGATGCCTAGGATTGTGCTCTAAGGTTTAACAAGCTACACCTGCCCACATTCCTTCTCCTAAAGGTCTAGCACTCTGTCCCCATTGGAGATCTGGTAAGCCTATCTCACATACATACAGGGCTGTGAGGACATGTTGTCAGGAGCAGAAGCTTCCAACAAGTGGGTTGAAATCCAGAAGGGCCATGGCTTCCACCGCCATTTTGCCTTGAGGTTCAGACCTGCACACTTTAAACAATAGGCAGGGCTGCCCAAGACCTCTTGATGCTTGAGGTGGCATGCCAAAGGCTGCCTCCCCTTGCCCGACGATGTGCCAGCTGTAGCTCCTCCCACTCTCCAATGCTCTAGCTCAGCACTCCCCTCCCCTCCACACTTCCTCTTCCTCTCTGTCCCCTTCCTTCTTTTCAATCCAGGGAGTGAAAGGAGAAGGAGGAGCAGGGGAGGCAGGTACAGATGGGAGCTTCGGACAAGTTTGCTGCCTGAGGCAACTGCTTCAGTTGGCCTCATGGATGGGCCGGCCCTGGGCTGGAAAGAGTGGAAGGAGAAGGAAGCACAGTGGACACAAGTAGGCAGAGAGAGACGGGTGGGCCCCCCCCCCCAAGCTGTTGCCTGAGGCAACTGCTTCAATTGGCCCGGTCCACACGCACCCCCCCACACACACACACACACATTGAATCCTTACCTGGGTTCGGCGGTGGTCGCTCAGGCGCCGGAGCAGGGGAGGCCGGCCTTGTGCCAGCCTTCACTGCTCTCGAGTCGTCATGAACGTGCTTTACGGCACATTCGCGATGGCTTCAGGCGGCGGAACGCTTGTTCCGTTGCCCGCCGTCTCGATAGGATTGCGCAGTATGTTCCATCTTTAAATATTTATCGACTGTTGATGCTTTTCTGGCTCTTGTGCTGCAGCCTCTGGCTTCTGCTGTTTATTGCAGCATTGTTTTATATTGTTATTGTGTCTTGCTAATCCGCTTTTATGTAAGCCGCCTTGGGTGCCTATGGCAGTGGTGGAAAAGTGGGGTAAGAATGTATTGAAAAGAAAACGACAGATGTTGGCTGAGAACCCAAATATCCAGACAGTGGCTGGCGGCCAATTTTGCTGGGATATGAAGAAACAAACATTTTAAAAGCATCCATATTTTGAACATCAAAAAGAGAAAGGAAGAAGTGTTGGATAGCCTGGGGCAGCCCAGACACAAATGTGGAGTTGCTATTAGTCAATCAGTCGCTTATACACCTTTGTAGAGCTCAAAAGAACTTGCATTAGGGAGCAAATATGGATATATCTTTTATTCTAGAGCTGATCCAAACTTCTGGCATTTTGCTTTTTTTTTTTTTTCCTTTTGGGGAAGGAAGGTTCTGACGCCTCCATTTGCTCTGTTCCCTTTGTTCATGTGGCAGTGGTGTGGGGAGAGAAACATCGGAACATGTTCATGCATTACCTAGGCAATGGCGCAAAGCATGCGCTCCCTCCCATTCTGCCTTTTTATGGTGTCTCCTTTCCCCTATAAATGGTGGCTTGCACGGGGGGGGGGGGGTAGCTGTCTGAGTAAAGGTTTTGTTCTCCTTGGAGCAAAATCTTTCAAAAACCAGAAATGGTCACCACAGTTTCAGCAGAAAGCTCCATAAGTTTTAACCTCCTCCCCCCCCAAAAAAAAAAAACATCAGAAAGGGCCATGCTATTTTTAGAGACTCAAGAAATAGTTGAGAAATTGGGAGGGAAGCATCAAACTATGAAATAGGGCAGCAAACTAGACCTTTGATGTGAATGTGATACAGGAGGGGTTTTTCTTATAAAACTAGGACCACTGGCGTCACTGTAGCGTGGCGGGCGGGGCGGGCTGCCAGGGGGTGACGCGCGCCAAGGGGTGACGCGCGTCACCTCCGCGACGGCGCGTATCACCCTCCGGAGGCCGGACGCTCCGAGGCCGGGAAGCGTCCGGCCCGGCCGGCGCTCCAGGGCCTTCTGAAAAGAAGAGGCCCTGGAGCGCTTGCGTTAAAACGCGAACTTTGAAGATTTTCGCGCATGCGCAAACCCTTTTCTGAGGGCAAGGGTCTGCCCTCTTGCCCTCAGGAGGGTCTGCACATGCGCGAAACTCTTCAAAGTTCGCATTTTAACGCAAGCGCATTGGGCCTCTTCTTTTCAGAAGGACCTGGAGCGCTTGCATTAAAACGCGAACTTTGAAGATTTTCGCGCATGCGCAGACCCTCCTGAGGGCAAGAGAGCAGGCCCTTGCCCTCAGAAAAGGGTTTGCGCATGCGCGAAAATCTTCAAAGTTCGCGTTTTAACGCAAGCGCTCCAGGGCCTCTTCTTTTCAGAAGGCCCTGGAGCGCTTCCCGGCCGGCTCCCGGAGGGTGACGAGCGCCGGAAAAGGTAAGTTTCTGTAGGGGGGGGTGAGTCGGGGGGGTGAGTCGGGGGGGGTGACGCGCATCACCCGCTCTGGGGTGACGCGCGTCACAGTGACGCCACTGCCTAGGACTATACCAAATAGTCTCCACTCTGAATTTTTTGGTCAAAACCAGCAATGTCAGTGGGAGTGATGTTTTTCCTGACAAATGCTAAGGTAAAATATTGCATTTTTTCCATCTAGGTTCCCTTGGTGGCAAACATTTTTTTCAATAAGGTAAGGGATTGTTTGGCTGCTGCATTTTCCACCTTCCTGGATTAGTCGCATGGATTTTCTTCCTCTTTGGATTAGATTCCAACCAATCAGGGATCCCAAAGTGAATGAGATGATGTCATGATGCGATGTGCCCAGACAAAACCACACATTTCCAATGGTTCTGGTGCCTAGAAAGTTGCTGTTTCATTCTAGCACCCCAGGAAAGTGAGGGAGAGGGGGGAGGAGTATGAGGTCAGCTGCTGAGCTGGAGGAGATCGTTCAGGAAAAATAGTGTCCGCTTGCTCTTTAACAAAGAGCAATCCCGAAGGACCTAGGCATTGCCTCTTGCTTGTTTCCAGAACCAAGGTTAGTATTGAGTGCTGTAGACTAGCCCATTCTGTAGCCCCTTCCCTAAAATTACCACTGGCATTGGGTCTAGCTGCTGGAGGAAGAGGAGGAAGAACATTACAGAACCTGATAAACCTTTGTCTCTATTGGAGTAGACTTCTAGAGACCCTCACCAGCACATTTTCCCCCTTTGGAAATAGACGTTAAATTTGTGATGTTTTGAGTTTGGCATCTTATTTCCCTGTAGACTAGAGTGTAATAGGTCAGGGGTGGCCGAACGTGCTTAATGTAATGTGCTTAATGTAAATCCCCGCTCAGCCATGAAGCTTCCTGGGTGACCTTGGGCCAGTCACTATCTCTCAGCCCCACCTACCTCACAGGGTTGTTGTGAGGACAAAAGGAGGGGAGGAAATATGTACACCACTCTGAGCTCCTTGGAGGAAGGGCGGTATAAAAATGTGAAAAATAAATAAATAAATAAGAGCCACATCTAATAAATTTCAGATGTTTGGGAGCCTCAATATTTAAGAAGCATTTAAATTCTTAAATGTATTTACTGACCACGAACATTAAACTTATGTTTTAATCCAGTGGATTCTCAGTTTATACCTGGTCAATAATTCTAAAGCTTGGGAAATTCTTATTTACCTTTTATATTAATTGTGGGCAGAAAGGAGCTCAGCCAACACATTTCCAAGAGCTGCACATTATAGAGCCGCATGTGGCTCAGGAGTCATAGTTTGACCACCCCTGTAATAGATTGAGATCTCCTTTGGGACAGGCCTGTGGCATGTGCTGAAAAAGGCACCGTCAGCCAGTCTAAGCACATGGGGTAGGGAGAGCTACCAGCTGAATTAGGCTTACCAGATCTCCAACCGGGACAGAGTGCTAGACCTTTAGGAGAAGGAATGTGGGCAGGTAGCTTGTTAAACCTTAGAGCACAATCCTAGGAATGTCTGTTCAGAAGCAAGCCCCATGGATGCCTAGGATTGTGCTCTAAGGTTTAACAAGCTACATCTGCCCACATTCCTTCCCCTAAATGTCTAGCACTCTGTCCTGGTTGGAGATCTGGTAAGTCTAGGTAGGGAGAGCTACCAGCTGAATGAATTGTTAAAACAATGCAGATGAGCTGGGACAGTTGATATTCTGCATGAGCCAGGTGTGTTGGCCGACTTCCAAAGCCTTAGTGCCTTGCCTCTCCTGTCAAAACCTCTGTGACCCAGAATGGCACCTGTCACTCACAGCAGGTTCTCTTGTCTTTGCTGAAAGCCCCATCCTTGCAGCTTCATTTATGTTCCCTTTCAGGGCGGGGCTTGGCTCGCTGCTAAACCCAGCGAGAGCTGCCCGCAAGCAGGTGCCATCTCTCCTGCTCTGTGTTCGTCATCATTGCTTTGGACCAATTGGGTCGCGAAGGCGTGGTTCTGCCTTTGCTGGGGAAAAAGTTGGATTGCTCCACTGGGAAGAGGCTCTGAACTTGTGAGGGCACATGACCCTTTGCACACTGCTCAAACTAATGCACAGCCCTGTCTCACGTGCCAGGGGTTTTCAGCTGGTACTGAGAAGTAGGTCATGAATTGACCTTGAGTGGCTCAAAGCAGCAGGAACACCGGCTTTGTTTTGAGGCTCAAGCCTGCAGTAGTTCAGTCAGACAGGGCTAGGAGTCCCAGATAAGAAGTTGTGCCGGACTTAAGGTGGCTTGGCCATGGCAACATTCAAATCTTTGAGCTTTCTTGATCTCCCTCCTATCTGCCTGCTCGCCCCTGCTTGGGACTCCCTTGAATCTACTGTACCTTTCTATCCTGTTTTGCCTTCCCCTTTAACCGTTGACTTTATTTTTACTCATTTTATCTTTTGCACGGTTCTATTCTGACCCAGTGGTTCCCCATCTTTTGAGCTCCGCAATCCACTTTTCAGCGTAGAGCTTGGCAACCCGGAAGTTTGGGTGGTGATGTGATGTCATGATGACGTCATCACATCACTGCCAAAACTTCCGGGTCGCCGAGCGTTTGCATTTCGTGAACAGCCGGCCACCCAAGTCTTTGCTCAGTGGTCTTCAGCTTCTCTGGGCTTCGTTGTGTTGTGTTCTCCCTGAAAGAATGGAGGCAGAGGTTCGGGCGGCCAGCTGTTCACATAAAAAACATAATGAACATTTTTTTTTATGTGAACATTTTATGTTCACATAAAAATAACTCAGCAACCCGGAAGTTGAGGCTCGGGCAGCGGGCTGCTCACGACCCACCAAAAATCAGGTTGCGACCCACTTGTGGGTCACGACCCACAGTTTGGGAACCACTGTTTTAACCTATTATGTAATTGTATTGATTGGATACATTTTTGTTGGCCACCTTGGGACACCATAAATGTAAGGAGGCAGGATGCAAATGTGTTAAAATAAATACGGTCCACTATGCTTCCATTGTCTCCTTCTGCCTTTTCAAATGGAGCACATGTGTTAGCCATGTACTACCCTCCTGCCCTTCTGATTGGCCTGGAAAGGAAGAAGGGGGACAATTACAAATAGCAACATGTGCCATGTTGGCGATTCAGAGCCAGGATGGTATAGTCTGTAGTGGTTTGGGAGTTAGACTTAGGCCTGGAAGAGCCACCAAGCTTCCTGCATGCACTGGAGTCACTACGGGGAGGGGGGGGCGGAGCTCTAAGTGCTGCTGAAATCAGAGCCTCCTTTACACAGATGAACAAAGCGGTCCTGCCCCCTCACCCTCGGAGCCTTTCAGGGAAGTGAAAGCAACGCGCAGGGAGTCTCTGGCCTTGCATGCATTACCTTGAACCAGTCACTTTCCCTCAGCCTTGCCTACCTCACAGGGTTGTTGTGAGGACAGAAGAAGAGAAGGAACCATATACACCACCTTGAGCTCCTTGGAGGAAGGGCAGTATAGAAATGCAAAAAATAAAGAAAAATAAATGTGCTGATTGGTCTTTTGATGGTGGGTCCCAGGTTGGAATCCGAGGTGAGATCCCTGCTCTTGACAAGTTGAAAGCCAGCCTCTGCTACTCGGATGGAAGAGCAACTGGAATATCATGTAAACCATTCCAAGCACTTGGGAAGGATGATGATAAGTCGCCATCAAGGCAATTAACCACATTTGTCTTCATTCATGTTGATGAAGTGGCCTGTCGGTGCCTTCAAAGTCTCTATGAAACTACTAGTGCTAGTAATTTTTAAAAGTGCTATTTAGGGTTGCTGATGAGTAGTAGTACCCTGGCTGAGAGGTGCTATTAGGCTCATCAAAAGAAGTGAGAAAGCTCTCCATGTTGCCCCAGGGGAACTTCTGCCTGCTTCAGGGCTGTAGCCGGGCAAGGCCATGACTGATAAGGAAGGAGACTCCCTTCTGAGTGCAGTTGCTGCTAAGTTGGAGGCTCCTGTCTTTCACCCGCTAACATGAGGTTAGTAATATTCACTCCGCCCTTTGCAAAGTGCTTTGTAATCCGTGCATTAAGAACCTTTGGGAGGTATGAGAAGTTCTCCTTTCATTAGGTCATGTTTGCCTTGACACGTTGAAGGGTAGAAAGGGGTGGCCTCTTTGCAGAAGCAGGAGGAACGCTCGTTTGAGGGATAGATTATTGCTTTTGGCCTCGTTCCATCAGGTGCACATTAAGAAAAGAATTGTGGTCTAAAGGAACAGAGTAGATTCTGGCTGGAGCTGTTCTTAGAATCCTAGAAAGTGAGAGTTGGAACCTCGGTGGTCAACCAGTCCTGAGGTGGAGATGGATCCGGAGAACCACACTGAGCTCCTTGGAGGAAATATGGAAGATGAATGAATTCTGAGTCACTAGGCCCTAACTCTTACCCTTTGACACTCAGAGGAAAGCTTTGTAGGCTACAATCCTATACATGTATAGTAAGGTAAAGGTGACCCTTGACAATTAAGTCCAGTCGTGTCCGACTCTAGGGTGTGGTGCTCATCCCCATTTCAAAGCCGAAGAGCCAGCGTTGTCCGAAGACGCCTCCATGGTCATGTGGCCGGCATGACTCTCCTTGACGCAGCACGTAGCATGCGGCTGGAACACGGAGCGCTGTTTACCTTCCCGCAAGCGGTACCTATTTATCTATGTAAATTCAATGGGTTTACTTCTAAGTAGACATGCCTAGGATTGTACTGTAAGGCAGTTTACAGTTCCAGTACATTTCTTGGCTTGGGAACTATTTCATAATAGTTGGGAACTATTGCACTATTATACTATATTATATTATATAATAGAACTATTATACTATATATTATAATAATAGGGAACTATTGTGTAAGGGACCTATTAATCTGACTTCCTTAGGATTCCCATGATCTGATGCCATGGTGTCAGTTGCCCTCAAACAACTCCATGAAATTTTATTTCTCCCACCCTTAATTACCGTATTGGTCTGAGTATAAGACTCACTTTTTTCTCCTAATTTAAGTTTTTAAACTAGGGGTGCGTCTTATAATCAGGCTGTTGCAATTTAATGCCAGTGATTTAATTAATTTTTTTAATAGCACCAAACTTTAAGGGTGCATCTTATAATCAGGTGCGTCTTATACTCAGGACAATACGGTACTATTACTTGATTACTATAACATTACATTGGTAATGTTCCAATGTTAATATTTTAAAAGGTCCTCAATTCCTTGGGTTATGTGAAGAGAGTATTTCTTCTTCCAATGCTTCAATAGAAATCTTTTTTTAGCAATGGTGAGAGGCCTGAGAGTCTCATTTTCATTGTTCTTTTGTTAACTTCCAAACTACAGGCAGCTAAATCAGAAGGACACACATGCATGTCTACAGATGCCAATGATTGTTGTTGCAATGTACCAACTCCACGAACACCCAACCTATGGTTCACTTTGGAACACGTTTCCTGGGGGGGGGGGAAACGACATGATTGAGATGCATAAAATTATGCATGGGATGGATAGAGTGGATAGAGGGAAGTTCTTTTCCCTCTCGCACAACACCAGAACCAGGGGACCAGCACTATAAATTGAGTGGAGGGAGAACAGACAAAAGAAAATATTTCTTCATCCAGCATGTAATCTGTAGAACTCCTTGCCTGCCTGGTCTAGATGCCTTTCAAAGGGGATTGGAGAGATTGATGGAGGAAATGTCTATCGCAGGTTACAGGTCATGGTGACCGTATGCAACCTCCTGGTTTTAGAAGTAGGTTTTCTCTGTATGCCTGATGCAAAGGAGTGGCGAGCGACAGGGTACAGGTCTCTTGTTGTCTTGTGTGCTCCCAGAGGCATCTGGTGGTTCACTGAGATACAGGAAGCTGGACAAGAGATGGGACCTTGGCCTGATCCAACAAGGCTTATGTTCTTATCTTAGATGGATCAATGTTTTAATTCTGCGCAAAGCAGCCTCCTATGGAAACCAGGGTTGATGCATTTAAACGTGGGCTAAAAGGACCAACAATTGCAAAGGGAAGGGGTGGTGATGTAAACAAACAATTCAGCTGGCCTTATAGGCAAAATATTGCTTCTAATGGAACCCCTTCCGCAGCTCCTTTAATTTTCCATCACCACCGCCTCTGCCCCTCAAAGCACAAAAGTCCGCTTTCATGAATCCTCGTCAGATCGCCATAGGACGCAAAAAAAAAAATTCTCCCTTATTGCACTCATTGCCTGGGTATTTTTTGGAGCGGCTCATGTCAGAAGTGGAAGCCCTTCTTGTAATCATGTTTGTGAGCCGCAGGGTAGAACACAAACATCAAAAAGGTCTGGAAGGCAAAATACAGTAATCAACTCAGGAGGCAGAGGCCAAGTGCTGTATTTAAAGGTTTCTGCCACTGGATGGCACCAGTGGGCAGCACCTGACAGTGAGAAGCACAAGGTTGGTCTTCGGATAGATAGCATGAAAGAGAAGCAATTTAATGAGTGGGCTGTACTACCGTCTCCCAATTGTCAGTTTTCCCTGGTTTCTGCCCCTGGTAAGCTACTGTCTCTTTTACCTTTTGTGGGAACCTTAATACTTATTTCAGTGGTGTAGCAAGGGGGGACTGGGGCCCCAGGGCCCCTGGTGCCATGCCTCTGGGGGGGCATGCCATTTCATAATAATGAATTGTTTATTATTTATTGAATTTATATCCCACCTTTCTCCCCCATAGGGGCCCCATTTTTATTAGGATGTATTACTGTAAGGGTCTGGGGGGGGGAGATGAAATGTTACATTTCTGTGGATGTCTTGGGATTATTATTTATTAATTATGTATTAATGTATTGTTATCATAGTTAATATTATACATAATGAGTTTGTTGTGACTTGAGGGGGGCTGCAAAAATTTCGTGCACTGACCCAAGGTCCTCCTCTGACTGCATTGCTGTTGAGTTGCTAGGACTCATTATTCTCTGGGGTTCAATTCCCCCCCCAAAAAAAATCACTAGCAAGGATGTCCCAAGACTCAAAATGTCTGCCCTCCTTACCTGGTGGTATATCGGCCAATGCCTTGGCTGCTCGTCCTCCCCTCACCCCCTAGATTAAAAAAAAAGGAAGAAGGGAAAAGTAGAAGAGGAAGTGTGGAGGGGAGGAGAATGGTGGGCTAGGCCAGGGGTTCTCAACCTGTGGTACGGGTACCCCTAGAGGTACGCAAACCTCTTGCTGGGGGTACGCCAAATCCTGCCCCTTATCTGCCTCATCAGCAGCTAATTAAGTGTTAATTAACATGGATTTTAAATTATTTTCGGAGCCCTTCTGTCTCTCTGATTTTGGTTTTGGGTTTATTTTTATACTTTGGAAAATGTACTTTGGTGGGGTGGGGGAGGGAAGAGCTGATTTGGGGAAGTGTGACTTGGAGGAAAAAAAGAGATCCTTACATGTCTGTCTGTCTGTCTGTCTGTCTGTCTGTCTGTCTGTCTGTCACACAACACACACACGAGTTAAGTAAGACATTTTTTCACATTTAAAATTGTTTTAGTGCTTTTTATTTAATTACCTTAATCCAATTAATTAGCAGTTAATTAGCAGGGGGTACTTCAGAAAATTGGACCGTGATAGGGGGTACCCGGGCCTCCAAAGGTTGAGGAGGCTAGAGCGTCAAGCACTTCCTCTTCCTGTTTGAATCCAAGGGGGAATGTGATGTAGGCAAGCAGGCAGACAGAGGTGGGAACCTCCTACAAATCTGCTCCTTGGAGCCACCACTTCATTCATTCCTCATGAAAAGGTTGACGCTGGTCTCTAGAAGTGAAATCCTTAAGTGGATTTCAGACAGATGCATCTGGTTTGTAGTGTGCATGTCGGTAAAAACGTACGTGTGCATGATAAAGGCTAAGGCACTGCAGAGCGTACAGCCTGCCATTTCATGCATGGCCACTGTTAAGGTATCTATAACAAATACCATATTGTCCCGAGTATAAGACGCACCTGATTATAAGACGCACCCTTAAAGTTTGGTGCTGTTAAAAAATTTAATTAAATCACTGGCATTAAATTGCAACAGCCTGATTATAAGATGCACCCCTAGTTTAAAAACTTAAATTAGGAGAAAAAAGTGAGTCTTATACTCAAACCAATACGGTAATTGTGTGGGGTTTTTTTCCTGGGAGAACATGATGAGCCTAAAAAGCAGGCACTGTCTGGATTTTTAAATCTGGAGAGGAAGTTTGTGGCAGAGTTAAAGCATGCAGCAGGTGGAGTAGAGTCTTCTTCAGCAATGTGGTACTGTAGATCTTTGGTATAAAAGGGGGTGTTGCTAGGCACAGCTCTGTCTGTGAAAGGTTGGAAGGTTTGTAGCTTAGGAACACAAGCACCGGGGCCTCTGAGAGGAATTTTATCAGGGGTACAAAGTTTATTTTGGGCCCCTTCTCAAATGGGGAGGGGGCAAAACAGGACAGGGGGGAAGGCAGCAATGGCCAGAAATGTCTCCAGAGCCCAGGTCTACCAGGCTTCCTGATGTGGTGCCCAGGTCTACCTGCCCAGTAGACCTGGCCGCCTGCTTAGCCCAGCCTCTGTCTTTCACTCTCCACGAGGCCAGCTGAGATCCCAGGAAAAATCTGGGCCCTCTCCTTTTGCTTTTGGGCCCAGGTACAATTTACCCCCTTTACCCCCTCTCATGGGTCCTGATAAGCACCATCCTGAACTGGGCCCAGCGAGGGCCATCTAGTTCAGCATCTTGTTGATCTCAGGAGCCCAACATATGTATCTGGGAAGCCCATAAGCAGGAAATGAAGGCAGACTCCTCTTCTGCCACCCCCACCCCCACACAACTGGCATGCAGAGGTTGTGTCTGCAAAGAACGCAGGAGACTTCAAGGGTTTTCTGGGCAACAATGAGGAGGGAAGCAAAATGCATGTGTGTTGCAGCATTCAGAAATGGCTTCATTTATCTTGGTTCGGGAGACACAATGGGAGTCTTCTTTCATCCACCTTGAGCATCAAAATAGGCCTTGGTGTTTTAGTGGCAGCCCCTCTCCCCCCCCCCCTACACTCAGCCCTCTCTGCTTCCTTCCCTAATTAATTTTCTGAAGATGCTGGAGTCTGCCTGAAGTGGTCGTCTAGGGTGACCTCGCCTCCTTTGGAAGTGGTCCTCTTGTGAGCCCAGCAATGGAATAATAGACCTGGCATTCTTCTGCAATTTCCGCCTTGTAAATAGCTTCTTCTGCATGAGGAAGAGAGAATGAAAACAGAGAGTTGGCCTCACTGAGTTTTCCAGGGGATGTGCTTCCCTCTTCTTTGTTGCCCAG
This sequence comes from Plestiodon gilberti rubricaudatus, assembly GCA_026170595.1. NCBI lineage: Eukaryota > Metazoa > Chordata > Lepidosauria > Squamata > Scincidae > Plestiodon > Plestiodon gilberti. Next base: position 38,461,652 of record JANXHW010000008.1, read on the forward strand.
AGATCTGCTGGGGACTCTAATACTTTTGTTCTCTTCATCTAATTAACTGATGTCTGTTCAAAAGAAGCTTCCCTAATCCCCCCCCCCCCACACACACACACCTCTTTTTCAACGTCAGTGTTGCAGTTTCATTCTATAACAGGATATCATTTAGGGGTGAGAGTGTAGAAGCAGACCCGACCACAGAGGGTGAACAGCCATGAGGAGAGAGAGGCAATGGCATTATTGGTAGCAAGATGCCCAAGAAACAGTGGGAATATTTGAATCTGCAGCATGGCCTGGATTGCTGCTGTGAGCTTGGAATGTTGAAAACATGCAAATAGGGGGAAAGGGCAGAGGGAGAGGATTGGCCAGCTGGCTAGTGATGTCACAGCAACCCTTAACTCTGCATTTGGAGAGCCTATTTCTTACTACTAGTGGGAATATGGAATTCCTGGGGGGTGGGCACTTTCCTATGTGGATAGCTGCATGTTCTCTGAACAGCCTATTTCTCCTGCTTTTTTTTAGATTGTTGATGGTACCTCTGTACACTAAATGTTACATCAAGGCATTCTCAGTGTCTGTGCATACAGTATGTACATGTATCTGTTGAACAGCCTTATTCTTGGATGATTTTACTGATGTGAGTAAGTTGCTAGCCAGCTAAGAGGCACCGTTGAAACAATAGCTCTGTTATAGCTGGCGGAACATAAGCGCCCTGCTGGATCGGGCCAAAGGCACACCTAGTCCAGCTTCTGTATCTCACAGTGGTCCAGCAGATGCCTCGGAGAGCATTCAAGACAACATGATACCTGTATCTTGTTGCCACTCCCTTGCATCCAGCATTCAGAGATAAGCTACCTCTAAACCCGGAGGTTACATATAGTTGTCATGGCTTGTAAACTATGATGGACTTTTTCCTCCATAATAAATGTGCCCACATGTGTCCCTTTTGAAATATTTTAATTGGATGACATGAGAATGACAGTCCCTATTCATCACACCGTAATTGGATGATAGGAATGTTCAGATGAATATCCCCAGGACCGGCCCATCCATGAGGCCAACTGAAATGGTTGCCTCAGGCAGCAGAGTGGGGGTGGGGGTGCTAATCTAAACATCAAGAGTGAATGTGTAACTGAGGATGTGATTTTGTTGATCCACCCCCCTCATCTCATTGGGGAAAGGAGGAGAGGGGCATGAGAGTATGTGCCAACTGGCTAGTGAGATTAGAGAAATGAAGCTATTGGACAAAAGTTGGTTGAGCCTTTTGAGAGGGTGAGGCTTAGTTAATACATTTAGTGATGATCCCTAATCTGCTAAAGGAGACTGGGGTGGGGTGGGGTGGGGGAGACTGAACTCTTATGTCTTATGAACTCTTATTATCTTGTTGACTGTGTGCTCTTGGAAGCATCCGGTGGGGCCACTGTGAGATACAGGAAGCTGGACTAGATGGGCCTTTGGCCTGATCCAGTAAGGCTCTTCTTATGTTCTTATGTCTGCCCACCTCCCCTCCCCACAAATCAATGCTGAAAGTCCATTATCAGAGCTGATAAGAGCTATCCAAGTGGAAAGAGCAGATATGCATTCATATTTTGACACTTATTTGGTGTGTGGCACCATCCTAGCTGAAAAATAAAGCACTCTGGACTTCAGAGAGCACATCAAGAAATAGAAGGAATGGCTCGGATCCCCTGACTTCATACCCTCCTGTCAATTCTGATCAGAGCCTCACACCCACGAAATGGAGAGTGTGTGAGTGGCAAAGTTTGAGACATCTCAAGCGAATCTCTTGACTTCCAGCCAACTTGATGTCGTGTTGTATCTTCTTGTTGTCGTGAATACTTCCCAAAGCTCTCTTGGCAAGAGCCTCTTGTAAGGTTTGGGGGCAATCTCCAACTGTTTGGCAGCATGACTCCCCCCCCACACACACACACACACATCACTACCGCCACTTCCTCTCCAAAAGAATTAATATGCAACAGAACTTCCTAACTCATTCATTCTGTGGAAGCTTCGAAAGCCCTCTGAATTACCACTGCAGAGACACAAAGGACACGGGGACAAACGACACAGGGCTCTTTCCAAAGGCAGGAAAACAGGACTTGCGCTCTGAAAAGCAATGGCATTTCCTGTTGTGCTCTCCCCTCTCGAGCACACCAGTTCTGTGAGTGCTTAATGAGAGCATGCTCCAGCTTAGAAAGAACAATGGGACTTTCTGATAAAGAATGGGGGCAGTTGAAAAAAGGAGGACAACTGTTCTCATTTTAGTCCCCAAAAGCAAATCTGCAGTTTGATTCCCTTCCTACCTCAATTTTACTGAAGTTTCCATAAGCATTTCAAAGAAAGCGGATTTGCCTTCCACCTTTCAATGAGTATTGTTTCCCAGCAGTGTGGTGTAGTGGTGAGAGTCAGGGTAGAATGGCTTGGGATAGACCTGGTCTACCTAGTCACTTTATACAGTAGACCCAGATGTCCAAGCTAGCTACCTAGGTCTCTGAATTTAAGGCATTTTTACCCAAGGGTGTATATATGCAACAAGAGTTAAATGTGTACACCTGTGGGCTGGGAGGAACTGGTTCATCTTTTACTTACATAGCCTTTACAGAAAACAATGAAACTGTTAAGAAATTTCCCTACTTGGAAAGACAATCTTCAATCTGTTGTGGCTGCACTCAGGCCCAGCCCAAGCCCCCTTGGTACCTGAGATGGGACTGGCCCATCCATGAGGTCAACTGAAGCAGTTGCCTCAGGCAGCAGATTGGTGAAGGGCACCCATCTCTACCTACTTGCCTCCACTGCTCTTCCTTCTCCTCCTACTCCCTGGATTGGAAAAGGGAGAGGGAATATGGAGGGCAGGAGGGTGCTGAGCTAGTGCATTGGAGAGTGGGAGGAGCAGAAACTGGCACATCATTGGGTAAGGGGGCACAGCATTTGGCATGCTGCCTCGGGCATCAGGTGGTTTTGGGCCAGCCTTGATATGAGGGTAAGGTCTGGTCCCACCCATCCTGTGGCACAATGAGTTTTTGCCAGCCCACAGATCACCCCTCTTGCCAACCAGAGTTGCCACCAACCCTCCAGGATTGGCCTGAATTTTTCAAGAATTGGCATGCATCTCAGGCAACTACTGAAAGAACTTGTAGAGACTTCCATCTGTTCCTTTCCTTCCCCCCACCCACTGCTCTGACTTAATGAATTTTTTTAGTGATCTTTGGAAGCTGTATAGTCTGTTTTACCTGTACTGAGGTGCAGAGGCGTAGCAGCAGCGAGTGCTGCCTGGAGCACTCGCTGCTGCGCCGCCCCAAAGGCGGGGGGAGGCGCTGCTCCGGAGGGGCGGCGCTGCTCTGGGGGGACGACCTGGCTTCCGCGGGCGCTCCAAGGCCTTCTTCCCCGGCTTCGGAGCCGGAGAAAGCCCCGGAGCGTCCACCTCGACCGGTGGCCGGGGCTTTCTGAAGGCCGACTGCCGCGCCGCGCTGTTTATCTTTGTTTTGCACATGCGCAGAACGTTTTAACTTTTTGCTCATGTGCAAAACAAAGATAAACAGCGCAGCGCGGCAGTCGGCCTTCAGAAAGCCCTGGCCACCGGTCGAGGTGGACGCTCCGGGGCTTTCTCCAGCTCTGAGGCCGGGGGAGAAGGCCTCGGAGCGCCCGCCTGCGTCACCTGGCACGCGCGCTCGCTCCATGGAAAGACTGGAGCGAGCAGAGCAGCGCCGCCCGGGGCCGAGGTGCCGCCTGGAGCCGCTGCTCTGCTCGCTCCAGTCTTTCCACGCCTCTGCTGAGGTGCACATCCAGAAAGTTGCTCTGATTTTTGTGTTAATATTTATTTATTTTTCACAATTTTTATACCTCCTTTCCTCCAAGGAGCTCAGAGTGGTGTACATATTTCCTCCCCTCCTTATTGTCCTCACAACAACCCTGTGAGGTAGGTGAGGCTGAGAGATAGTGACTGGCCCAAGGTCACCCAGGAAGCTTTGTGGCTGAGCGGGGATTTGAACCTGGATCTTCCAGGTCTAAGTCCGACTCCCAAACCACTACTCCATCCTGGCTATTCCTATTAATAATAATAATAATAATAATAATAATAATAATAATAATAATAATAATAATAATAAGTAATAATATTATTAATAATAATAATAAATAATAATAAACCAATATTTATGTCACCTTTTCTTTGGTCATCGGATTTCTCCTCCAACTTTAATTCAAAGGCGGTTTACATGGGCAGGCTTTCTAAACCCCAAGGGGTTTTTACAATACAATAATGCCACCTAATGCGAAGAGAGGACTCTCTGGAGAAGACTCTGATGCTGGGAAAAATTGAAGGCAAAAGGAGAAGGGGAAGGCAAAGGATGAGATGGTTAGACAGCATCACCGATGCAACGAACATGAAAATGAGCGAACTCAGGAAGATAGTGGAGGACAGGAAGGCCTGGCGGGATGTGGTTCATGGGATTACGAAGGGTCGAACACGACTTAATGACTGAACAACAACAACAATGTTCTAATCTTTCGTAGAACCCTTCATTCTAGATGGTTTCTTTCGCAGTCCAGCTCTCTCTCTCTGGCTTTCGGCTCACCACGCTTCAGCTGACTGGCAACCTTGACTCTCACTCAAGTACAGCTTCAGTTTCTCTCCCCCACAGAGGCTCTGCAAGCTTATCAGCTTGGCGTGCCGGCAGCTCTCCAACAGACACAGACACTTCCGGCCGTCTTGAACTGCTGTTCTTCAGATCTTCAGGCATATGAGACGGTCGCTCTACCAACTCAGCCAGACCTTTTGGGGTTGATATGGCCTGTGGAATATCATTTGGTATGCTGCCTCAGGGGAGGTTGATATATGACCATGTGGAATACAGTTAAACCTATTCAGTCTCCCCAGTTCTTTGTGTGCAGAAAGTCACTTTGCCATTGTCGCTGAACTTGAGTTTGTGGGAGTAAGGATTGGTGCCAAGATTAAAATGTGATGCAAGCCCATGTTGTCTGAACATGTGGGAAAGGCCCTTATTAATAGGATTTATGGCCTCATCTAAACCCCATTGAGTTTTCCGGGCCCATTAAGCAAATGTTTCAGTGATATCAGTCATCTTTTGTGAAAGGCCAAGAAGAAAAGGGAGAATGTTTTCATGGGGGTTGGCAAATAAGTAGAGCCTATACAGATCACTTAGCTAAACGAAAGAATACGGAGGCTGTTTTACTTGTATATTATATTACATTACCTTAGCAATGGAGCCCAAAGCAGCAGTATCATGAGTTCTCTTGACTTCATTAACTTGTGGATTTGGCTGTTGAATCTAAGTTTGGGTAGCAAAGCTATTCTGAATCACTTTCTCCCCAGAGAGTTGGATGAATGCATGGAGAGTTCCCTTCTCCAGAAATAAATTGAAACAAAATGGGTTTGTATTATAGGACTCTTGGGGGGGGGGGAATCACCATCTTGTGGACCTATACATTCTAGAACTGAAGGGCAGAGACGCAGTTGCTTCGAGTATATGCCCTGAGGTCTGGAAAAGTTCTTCCAGGTTGGGGTGTTGGGGTGAGTTGTAGCTATTTAGTGCGACGTGAAATGTCGTCAGAAGCACCCCATCATTTCGCAAGTTCTCAAGATGACCCCTGGAGACTGAAAACAAGTTATGAAGCTCGGCTCCGGATCCAATTTGCCTGCCTTCCGGATGTACATATGGTGGAAAGCATAATACCGTGTCCCCATATAGGTTAATTTTTTCTGTTTATAGCAGTTACCACATCATGACCACCAGATGGCAATATAGGAACAGTTTACAGAGGACAACAAGTCATCTCCACACTGAACTGGTGCCCTGGGTCTCTCCAGCCCTTGAGCTGTGTCCTCTGTGGATTTATTTCCTTTCTTGAAGAGCCTTCAGATTTCCTTACACCTTGATTTCTGAGATCTATAGAGACACCGAGACTCAAGGTCCATTATTATGGACTGATTTATAGGGCAGGGTGAGCAAGTGCCCTAAGGGCCTCAGAGTAGGGGCTCCAAAGTCTGTTTCATGGATCCTCCTAATGGAAAAAGACATACATTTAGTGTAAGCAAATATGTCTTCTATTAAGAGTTCCCTGACTGATGAATTTGGATCTTAAGCAGGGATGGTAAATCCTGCCTCCCAACTTCCTCCTTCCTTTCACCTCCCCCCTCCATTACAATTTAAATTGCAAGCTCCTTGGGGCAGGAACCTGTAGCTTGCTTCCCTTACTCTTCAAGTTGCCATGTACACTGAAGAGGAAAGATAAGTGTTGGGGGGGGGGGAGAGAGAGAGAGAGAGAGAGAGAGAGAGAGAGAGCGCTACTTAATTAGTTAGTAGATATCTCAAGCATTTTAAGTTTTTTTTTAACAGAAAACAATTATGTTGATAACCAGATAACAGGGAAATTGTTTGAAAACAATTTAAACATTTATTTATTTTTTTAAAGTAAGGTATTCACTGTATAAGGATAGTCAGCACCATCCTGGTAGAGGTGCTTGCTTCTGTGCAAGAAAGAAAGGAGAATGCTTTTTCTAAAAGAATACTTGCTGCATAACATGTGTAGCCATCTAAAAATTAATCAGGGGTGTGTGTGCCCTTCAGACATGCAGTTTTTCTCGGATACAAATTGACTTGATCAGTTGAGAACTTTCAGTGCGGTCCTAGGTGTATGGACTTGGAAGTAGGTGCCATTGTGTTCAATGGGGCTTATTCCCAGGTAAGTGCATATAGAACGCCCACAGAAATGGGAGGTGGAAACAAATATAGACCATCAACACCAGCCCTGTGTGCTCAGTGATGCTGTACCATATCGTCCTAAGAGAAACTTCGTGCCCCCTGATAAAATTCCTCTCAGAGAACGTACTCCCAGTCCCAGGTAAACTGGGATGGATTTGCTGCCTAAATTCGTCGCAGGCTGCAGCCTCTCCCATGTGCACGGAGAAGGACTTGCTTTTGAGTAAATATGAAGAGAGGCTGGAAGGTTCCACCACCAATAAAGCGCTTAGCGGGTGCTGAAACCCATCGCATCGAACGAACGAACGAACGAACGTGAGCGCTGCCTGGGTGGTGGACATAATGTGTGTTTATATAGCTCAAAAGACGAAGAAGATCGTCATTCTTCTTTTCATGGGATAAGGAAGGGATGGTGTAGTGGTTTGGGAGTCGGACTTAGACCTGGAAGATCCAGGTTCAAATCCCCGCTCAGCCACGAAGCTTCCTGGGTGACCTTGGGCCAGTCACTATCTCTCAGCCCCACCTACCTCACAGGGTTGTTGTGAGGACAAAAAGGAGGGGAGGAAATATGTACACCACTCTGAGCTCCTTGGAGGAAGGGCGGTATAAAAATGTGAAAAATAAATAAATAAATAAATAAATAAATAAATAAATAAATAAATAAATAAAAGCCTCTTACTCCAGGCGGGAGCGCTTGCTGGAGCAGGCGACCACCACGGGGGCATCTTGTGCAGTTGTCAGGTGGTTCTCGCCAGCCCCTCCTCTGCAAAGGCAACTCCGTTGGTAGACTATAGCACGAAGCTCAGGAGCTTCAGCAGGTGCGTTATTTTCAGTCACCTGCCCTGGCTTCACACACGCGCAGAATTTGAACTTCTGCGGAATGGCAAAGAAAACAGCTCCTTTGCAAACAATCCCGCGCATAGAAGAACCCGCTTTTCTGTCGACACACGCAAGAGGAAAACCACGCGGCGATTGTATCCCTGCGCACTGTGTGCGCAAAATCCTTAACATTGCATAGAATCTGCTTCCAAGAGAACAAATTCAATCTCTTTCTGACGTTGTAGGAAGTTCTGTCATTCACTGCCAGGCTGAGAGAGGGCGAAACACGCTACTTAGGGAATACAGCTGCGATCCTGTGCACACTTTCCTGCGCCTGCGCGTAAGCCCCATCATGAAACGCAGCCCTGCAAGCTCTAGGCATGCCTATTCCGACCGGCGCCCCATTGTGTTCAATGTGTGTACTCCCAGGAAAGTGTCTAGAATTACTGCCTTACTTCTGACCAGACCTGCCTAGAATTGGGCTGTACGTTCCATTGGGAGTTACTGCTCAATAATAATAGAGGATGATTAAAAAAAATGCGGCTAAGCGAGGCACCTTAAAAGGTGATTCTCGCTTATCTGGGGGGGGGGGGGCGATTATCCCTCGACACACAGACACAGTGGGGGGTAAATTACCCTCCCCACACTGTGTCTGTGTGTCGATTTTTGCTTTTGTAGTTCTTTTGCTTTTGTAATAGACGCTTACTCCTTGGAAGGAAAGCTATGGCAAATTTAGATAGCATAATAAAAAGCAGAGATATCACCATGCCAACAAAAGTTCGTATAGTCAGGGCGATGGTGTTCCCAATAGCAATGTATGGTTGCGAGAGTTGGACCATAAGGAAGGCTGAGCGCCAAAGAATAGATGCTTTCGAACTGTGGTGCTGGAGAAGACTCCTGAGAGTCCCTTGGACTGCTAGGAGATCAAATCAGTCAATCCTAAATGAAATCAACCCTGACTGTTCCCTGGAAGGACAGGTACTAAGGCTGAAGCTCAAATATTTTGGCCACCTAATGCGAAGAGAGGACTCTCTGGAGAAGACTCTGATGCTGGGAAAGATTGAAGGCAAAAGGAGAAGGGGAAGGCAAAGGATGAGATGGTTAGACAGCATCGCCGATGCAACCAACATGAAAATGAGTGAACTCAGGAAGATAGTGGAGGACAGGAAGGCCTGGCGGGATATGGTTCATGGGATCACGAAGGGTCGGACACGACTTAGCGACTGAACAACAACAAAGTTCTGTTAAAGGAACGGGAGCTATTGATTTTTTTTCCCATTCCTTTTGCCATGTATAACGCTTTGTAAACTTCGTTTGTTAGAAAGCGGTCTATAAATGTAAAAAACAAACAAACAAACAAATATTCCTGCGCCAAAGAACTATAACGAGAAATTCTCTTTGCAAAGAACGAGCAGTTAGGTCTTTGCCTCGAGGGAGGGTCTTCCAATCTGTTTTGGGAGACAAGAAGAAAGGGGAAATCTGCTGTCGTTGCAGTGACTCCTATTTAAGCTTGCTTAGGCTGCAGTCCTCGCCCCACTTTCCTGCGAGTAAACCCCATTTAACTCAATGGGGTTTCTGAGTTACAGATCCGAGTCAGCAGCGTAGCGTGTTGTTTTTTGTTTGTTATGTTGATTTTTGCAAGACAGCTGAGCTGGCTTGCTCTGTCTCTTCACACCCACTATTAAAGATCAAAACAGATGTTCGGGTCATTGGTACCCAGCAAATCGGTTCCAAGTTTGTCTGAGCTGTTATGTCAAACGAGTTGTCAAAAAAAATTGTCAAATTTTTTTGTCAAATTTTTTTTTGGGGGAGGGGGGTGGGAGAGTTTAAAGCGAGTTAGCCAACTGATTGCTTGTGCTCTTTGCTGAAGATACGAGGAGTTATTAAATTTCCCAATACTAAGCACAGGCAGAAAACAAGTGGACTCGATTTTTAATGGCTTATTGAGATTTTCCTGATGGCTGCAGTCTTGGCTACAGGGTGCAAGTCTCGTTGAAACGTGATGGGACTTACGTCCGAATAAACGTGCGGGGGAGAGGCAATCTGGAATCTTCTGTGGATACGTTCTGTGGTGGAACAGAGTTGGGCTTGCTTCTGAGTAGTAAACCTGCCTGTACTCTTGGCACGTTTTCCCCCTCCCCAATAAATCGTGTTAGTCAGTTTCCTGCCTGGGTACACATACACACATCAGATCGGCCTAACCCATCCCATTAATGTTAAGGGTATCCAACCACCCCAAAGTGCAGAACTGCGCTGGTAACCTGGCGCGTGTGTTGTGAGTTCCTCTCGGCTCCTCCGTGATCCTAAAGATATCTGACCGGAGCAGAAAAGTCTTTAAAATCAATAAACGGGACTTGCCTCCACGGAGACAAGCTTAGGATCCATGGTGCTGTGTAGAAAGGAATAGTATATGGCGCTCTCCCTCGAGTCTGTACTCAAGTGGAAATAGAAGAATCGAAATGAATTGAAGGGGTCCAGGCTGGACCGTCCAAGCTCACATTTCAGAGCACAGGGTACTTAGATTTTCTGAAAAAGGAGTCAGGAGGGCTCGGAACCCTCCATGAGGCCTGCTTGGGGAATCACTCAGTGGTGGGCAAAGAAAAGCACTCTTCACATGCTTAAAGGAAGTCTCTCCTTCTATGGGTCTGGTCCTGGCGTCATCTCACGCAGCCTGCTGCACCGTTTTCTCCCGTGAAATTCTGCCAGGCGCACAATGCGGGAGAGTATTGCCCAGTTCTGCCCATCGCAGCCTAGGAGGAGGACTGGAAGAAGTTTCTCAAGACTAGAGCCGATCTGTTTATAGAGATCCTGGTTTTGATTTGTGAGGGGAGGTGATTTGAATAGACATGTTTTGAAAATGAATTGGCTAGTGAATGAATCAAGATTGGGAACGTGAGTCCCGGCGCCTACCTGCAGAATTGGCCAGGTTCATTCAAATGTGTTATGCAGGATTCAGGGAACGCTCGAGTCATAAATCTCTTCCTGGACTGGACTGCACCATTGCACACTGGGGGGGTGGGGGTTGCATGTGTGTCCTATGTTTTGACTATTCCTCCACGGGAATTAAATACACCGCATGCAAGAACTTAGGGGAACATTGCAAGAAAGCTTGATGACAGCCAGAGCCAGCCCTCTGTTGGATCTCGCATGCGCACTTCGTGCAAGCAAGCAGGGAGACTTGATTTTATTTCCACGGGGGTGTCTTAAAATAGGGACAGGCACACTGGAAGTTAGACAGTCCAGCGGACACCATTATCCCTGGTCTCTGCAGTTCGACGTGTTTGTAGGGAGACAGTTTAATATAAAGTGCCAGGAAAAAAAGGGGTGGGTGGGATATTTATGGACGTGACCCAGCCACACATCCATAGATTGAAATGGGAGTTACACACACATTCAAATGAAACATCCCTGACATTGACATGACCTATGGGACAAGAAGTAACTTGGGTTGGATATGCCCAGAGAGAAATCCTCTGTGTTATGCTTTGTCTGAAACGCCATTTAGTTTAATGGAACTTACTCCCAGGTAAGTGTGAATATAGGGGTTGTCCTGGATCCAGATCCCCTAGTGCAATAAGAGCCTTAACCCTCATGTGTATTGGCACGTGCTCAGATCCATGCTGTTTCTTCTGTGGTTTTCCAAGACAGCTCCAAAGCATGTGCAAAGTGCTTTTTCCCCCATATTGGGATAGAGTGATTCCAACCAAGCTGCACACATCTAAGCGCACTGGACTCTTGGATCCATGCTCAGGGGCCATGCTCAGTTAGTTGAGTCTTGATGCTTCCAATTGTGCAAAGTAGCTTCAGAACCTTCAACACTTCAGAACCACCTACCCTATGGGCAGAAAACCGAATAAGAAAGGGTTAAACAAACAAACCCCAAGCACAGGAGCTCTGGGAGTTTGTGCTGTTTGAGCTCAGCCAATGGGATGCGGAATAGATGCCAGTCAAATTTAAGGGGCTGGCTACCAAGGACGTGTGCCCAAAAGTGCAGCAATAATTATTTTAAAAATGCAAAATGCCCAAAAAAGTGTATGCAAAAATAAGCTACTCATCCTGTTGACTCGCATTGATTATTTCATTGAATAATATTAGCAATAATTACCGTAATTGCCTGGAGTCTTGGAGCATCTCAGTAACTCCCCATACCGCAGGTGTGTGTTTGTGTGTAACTTTACTACACGGAAACTAAGAACGCAGATAAGGAGGCAGCGATTGAAGGTCACAGAGAGAGGGAGGGTTAAGAAGTCCAAGCCCCCACCCTCTAGACACTCCGTCTCTTCTCTCTTTCAGGGGGCTGTCGCCTTTTGAGGAATTTCCCTCTAACCTTGCTATTGTGATTGTGGACATGGCACTTTGCAGAGTAACTCAGGATGAAAGAAGGGAGGGGGGAAAGGATAAGTGTGTTTGAACAGTGGAGAACATGGGGGGGGGGGGTGATCAAGGGTGATCCCAGAGGAACATGAGAGTAAATAATAGTTTATTTTTATATATATTACTTTGGTTTAAGCACTAAGCAGGGACACTGGTTCAAGTCGGAGGCTGAGGGGAAAGGTGGAGGTTGTCTAGCTTTAGAGGAAGAGCACCCAGCTCAGCTGGGATTGTTTTGGGAGGCAGTTCCAAGAGTAAATAAGACAATATTTTAGTTAGAATAGACCCCCCCCAAAAAAAGATTATTTAGAACCCACCCAAAGTAACAGAGTTTTCTGAGTCCTCCGCAAGAAGAGGAGGGGGAGGGGGGCAATGGTGCAGGGGACCACCCTCAGCTTGCAGTTGGTCAAATCTTAACTTCTTGCTGTGAAAGGTGTCTCTCTCTCTCTCTCTCTCTCTCTCACACACACACACACACACACACACACCCTACTACACGTTTATGCCAAGGGAGCTCGAAAATAAAATGATTTAATTTAACCCCCCCCTCCATATTTGGAGAATATGGAGTTGCAGCAGCAGGACGTGTGAGGGCGGCTAGGAGGGAAAGCTAGAATAAGATTTCATAAACAGCGGAGTCCCTCCTCCTATCTCATCCCCTCACTCACCTTAGAACTCGATGACAAATCCTGAAGATTGTCTCTTAAGAGTCAAACCACAATCCTTGGCCTGCTTACTTGGGAGTAAGCCCTACTGAGCAAGATAAAAACCAATAGTTTTTTTTTTAATGACATTAATAGCACCTTAAGTACCCACCCATTGATTTGAGCATGCAACTCTTCTAAATTAGAAGCCCACGATGGTATAAGTATGCAAAAATAAATGTGCTACAGCAGTCTTTGCGGTGCCACACAAAACGTTTGCTAGAAATCAGTTTCTGTACAGACTTCTCTAATGTTCGGGAAGACTAGCGAGTCTTAGGGGTACGGTGGGTCTTATAAGGATTATTTGGTTAGGCGCGTTTCCGGACTGCAGCGATAGGTGGCGCTGCGTCCTTGCGGAAAGTCCCGACAGAGCGCCGCTATGGCAGCCTTGCCTAAGCTTGCAGAGCCATAAAACCATTGGGGATATCAACTGAGGCGCCAGGTGAGTAATAGACAGGATAATCCAGAGCGATTGCTCGCTGTTTACCTCCCCCAACAAGCGCCACAAGAGTTACTCATTAACGTGACTACATGTGTATATGGCTAAAGCCTAGAGGTCCGTCTTTATGAAAGAAAATAAGGGGGCGGGGGGAGGAGGTTAGTTCTACCAGCCCTTTCCCGACAGACCGTCAAGCAATTTAAGGGGTTCCCTCTCCTAATCGCGCACCTCGAATTTTTGCGTTTTGTTTCTGGATGAGTGTGCTCTGATCCGAGGTATCTCCTTACATCCATCTCTCTCGTTTCTCCTGGAGAAGACCTAGCTAGCTTCGTGCCCCCTACAATGGAAGAGGGAGAGCATTCCACACGCACTCAGGAGAAATAATGACGACCCTCGACTTTTATAGCAGCCGTGCATTGGGATCTACTGGTCGCTGAGATGGTCAACCTGTGTTCAACAAGTTGTGACCACTACTTCAAAGTGTAGGACTCGACGTGCAAGAGTCCAGTCCTCTCTTCAAAACATGGGGAGAGAGAGAGAGAGAGAGGGCAACTTAGACATATTAGTCAATATGTTGATCAATAGAAGCCAAATATGTTTCATCAGTGGAAGGGTATGTGCGTGCACATGCATGTGCATGCTTAAGTGGACAGATATAGTTCTGCAAGGTGACCCTCCCCTGCAGACTTAACTTGGGAGGAAGCCGCATTGAAACCAGTGGGACATTTCTGAGTAAGCTACATGGGATCTGGCTTCCGCTTCACAAAATCCTCATGTTTAAATTGTGGACAGAATTGTAGCCTTGTTTCTGCTGGAGTCCCACCTCCCAGTACCCCCCCCCCCCCGTTTCATATTGTTTGTTGTTCATGTTCTAAAGATGAATTTTGAAAAGTTTGACATGATTGTTGTAAATAACCTGAAGGGTCAGCTTGATCCCAAAGGCAAGGATATATATTGGGTAATACACAAAGTGTTTCTATTTTTGATAAACATATTTAATACTAATACTACAATAGGATACTTTCATTAGGACCAATGAAAATATTACAAAGTATGGCATGCAGATAGTGTCATATTAGCTCTAATTAAGGCACTGCTGTGGATTTTGGATCCCCCCCCCCCGACTCTCCAGTTAGCGCTCTCTCTCTCTCTCTCTCTCTCTCTCTCTCTCTCTCTCTCTCTTGTGTGTGTGAGTGAGAGAGAGAGAGAGTGAATATTTAATATCATGCCTACACCAAAAATGTTTTTTAACAGCACAGTCTGAGCAAACCTACACAAAAGTAAATCCCTTCTAGTTCTGTGAGATTTGCTCTTGGTTGTGTGTAGGCCTATACACACTTATCTGGGAGTAAGTACCATTAAACTCAATGGAGTTTAATTTACTTCTGAGTAGGACATGCTTAGGATTTCAGTGGGGCATGGTAGCTCAGCCTCTAATTATATCCTAATTCCATTCCTCTGTTGGAAGCTCCCCCCCCCCCCCCAATCCATGTTTGGCTAAGTTCTTTACAAACACACAGTTTTTGCCTGTTTTGCAATTCCTGTTACTCTCCTTTTTTTCCAGGATGGAAGCTGTGTGGTTTAGGCTTTGTGACAGGTGGGTGGGGCAGGAGAGGAAGAGGTAAGGTTCACCCTGGCCACCACGGCATGTTTCTAGAAGCCTCCAAGGCCTTCCCCAGCCACAAAACACCACTCTATTGCGAGCTACAATTCCACAGGTGAAAGGTCTTCACCAGCCTGGGTTTCAGGTTGGACCTCTCTGCTCTTCCACCCCCCTTAAGGCAAGCAGATTTACAAAATTAATAATTGGATGTGATGGGCTGACTCTTGGAAGGAGCAAGGGAGTGGAGGCGCCTTGTCTTCCACAAGGGGGTTGACTGGATGATCTTTGGGGACCTATTCCAGCTAGAACTCTGCTTTGTTGTGTATTGCATTCATGTTGTATATTGTGGATAGGCTTGGGCCTGCTTATGTCCTGAGGCCTAGCACCTTGTTTTATTAAGTTTTTCTCCTCCCCCCACTACCATCATTGATAGACCTGCTTCTTAATTTGAGCCTTAGTTAAGCATTAGACCTTATTTAGTCCTTCTAAGCAAAGAACTCCACCATGTCTCTTCCCCACATCTGAGCGTCTCTCAGCATCATCGTCCACCCCCAATCTTCCCTGGGTGTAAACAGCTGCAAGAGCAGAAGGAGCGAGAGTTACATTGGCATACAAAATGTAACATAAAATATCTGGCATCTTCCGATCCTCTGGCATTTTTATGCAGGAGTAAATGCATATATAGGATTTCAGTTTTAAGTTATCTTTTATAAAAAAAAGAGAACTGCTTTTCTTAGACTCCAGTCCTCCTATTCACACTTCCCTGGATGTAAGTTCCATTGGCTATAGTGGGGCATGCTTCTGAGTAGACATACATAGGATTGGGCTCTTTACGAATGGAGGCCAAAGAAAACGAGGGGTGGGGGTGGGGTGGGTTGAGAGCTCTTACCATGTTTTCTAAGGTAGGGTATGAATAAGCAAACATTTGTGTGCAGAGTTTCTTTTGATGAGCTCGAACCCCACCCTCTTGCTCCAGAGCTTGCCAGAGAGACCAACGATGTATATAAACTCTGAAGTTAAACCCAAAAGAAAGTGACTCGATTCCTCCTTTTCTCTCCCCCCCCCTTCCACTCGGAAAAAAAAAGAGCGAACATCACACACAAAAATTTAAACAAGTGAACCGGGGCCGGGAGGATACACATCACAAGGCTTAGCGGGGGGAGTTAATGGAGATTTTTTGCTGTATACATTCAACTTTCACCAACTGGACTTGTGTTTATCTCTAAGTGACACAATTCAGATGGGGGGGGGTGCTTAACAGGATAGGGCCTGGAAATGAACTTTCTACAATCGTTACAGCTGGCTGAGATTGAATCGCATCCCGATCACGTCTAGAGACTGAAAAACAAAAATTATCAAGGAAACCGAAGGGCCCCGGGCGTGGCTACAGAGAGCGACCGTCTTGGAGTTTCTTCTCTGTTCTCTCCCCCCCCCCTTTCATAAAAATGACCTTCTATAAGCCCTTGCAAGGGTAATGAAAATAAAATAGTGGTGGTGGTTCGGCTTTAGAGAAACATGTATCTCTATATAAATAGTTCACACGCTTCTCTCCCCCCCACGTGCTATCATAAAACCATTTGAAGAAGGAATCGGCATCGAAATTGGAGTTTTGTTCCCAAACAAGAATTTAAAAATTAAATACATGTAATAGGAATTTTAAAATTAAAGTCTGCATTGGATAACCCACCCACCCCGTGGGCTTTTGTGTCCCCGAGGAACCTACAAGAGCCATACAGACGTGGATCCCTCCCTAGAATGCCGTCAAACAGTGACAGATAAGATTGTAAAACGAACAGCCCGATCCGAGGCACAACTACTCAGAAGTAAGCCTCACTCATTTCAGTGGGGCTTACTCCCTTGTAAGTGTGCATAGGATTGAAGCATAAGTAGATGAAACCGGGCGCGATTATTTTCTGGACGTTTCCACTTCGTCCTCCGATAACATGCGAAAAAAATCTCTCTCCCTTATGTGGGCCCCTAAATATTTACAGTGCAATAATGCATTGCAATCTATAAGTGTGTGTGTGTGTGTGTGTGTGTGTGTGTGTGTGTGTTGAGGGAGGGCAGAATTATACTGTATAATATAACTTCTGGATTAGTTTCATTAACTCGATGAATCTTGATCTGCATAGATTTAAAAGAGGAAAAACATGAAATAAAACGCGAAAAGGCAGTAGATGTTTCGTGTGAACCTAACTGTGTTCGAGTCCTCAGTCCATTGGTGGGAATAAGAATTCTGCACGCTTTCTTGGAAATCTTCTGCACGCTTTCTTGGAAGGAAGACTCCTTGATTCGGTGAACTTTCTTCCTACTTGTGTGCCTTCCACTGAGCTGCAACTCTGATCAATTATACTGGAACTAGTTACTAGAGCGATTAGACCCGCTCCCACGGATTAATTTTACCTTTGAAAAGGATGTGTGTGTTTTCACAGGAGACACAGAAAAACTCTAATAGGAATATAGATGGTGGTGGTATTTTTGTTTAACAGAGGAACATACCAGGATCCCTGGGATTTTTTAATTATTATTATTATTGTACTGAGATCTTTCTCCAGGATTGTATTTCAGAGAGGAGATCTGCCCTTGGAAGTTAATCGTTCGAAACTTTCCACGCCAAAACAGGAGACGCCCCGCCCTCAAGGCACATTTACATGAAGGCGAAGCCTAATGATATTTCAATAAAAATGTATTGAATTTTTTTATATAAATATTTTAAAGATCTTTCTTGGAGGGGGAGGGAGACAAAGGGGGAAGAACTTGATTTAACAATTTTGTAACGCAAAATAAACCTTCAGATTGTTTGCCTGTAATGGCCTGCTGAGCACCAGACTTTGAAACATGAAAGATGGATTCGCTCCAAGCAAATATTATTTAGGACACGAGTAGTAACAACTCATGGGGGGGGGGGGAAATAAAAATGGAAATCATATAAAGATATATACATATCTTTATGGGAATTTTTTTTTAAAAAAATATGAAACAAACCCACTTCAGAAGTGAACTGATGTTGAATTGACATATTTATTTAACCATTCCCACTGATGGTATTTAGAATTAAGGAAAGTCCAACAATGACACTTTTATACAATTCTTTTTATCCACTTTGCCCCATCAGTTATTTTCTTTTTGTCTTGTGCATGCTCCCCCCTTCCCGCAAAAATAAACATAAAATTAAAATGACTTTATTCCCCCCCCCCCCATGAAGACATGCTGAACTGAAATCAAATTAGCCTAAATGCTAATTTTCTTCTGGGTTGTTTTTGTTTGTTTTTGCTCCCCCCCCTGCAGATTTTTGCTTATACTTTGTACAGTTTGATTCTTTTGCTTTTGAAATGAAAATGACTGGGAAAAAATAGACCCCCCAGAAATATGATAGCTTCAGTCCTTATTTACAGACATCTGTACAATATCAATAAATTAAATTTTAATTTTGAGTATTCATATGCCGCTTATGTACAAGTTATCCATTAATTACATAAATACTTTATCAATAATGTCCACTTTTTTGTGAATTGTTTTTTTTTCTTCCTCATTATGTTTAAAATCTTGTTATTGCATATACAGTGGGGGGGAAATGAGAAAGACTTACAAGGAAACTACAACGACCCTCAATTTTTTTTAAATCAGTCCCACCCCATCCCACCCCCTTTCAACTATAAGTTTAAATTGTTGCTATGAGAAGTGGAGAATAAAAGAGGTAAGTTTTTGTTTTCCGAAAACAAAACAAAACGATAATCTCCAAAAGAAGTCAACTAGGATAGAACATGCAAAAAGAGCTTATTGTGGTTGATAGACTGTCCTCACTGGAGCATAAAAGGGGGCACACACGCTGCACGCTCACTTCAGAAAGATCGGGAGAGGCCTGGTCAGGCTTCCTTCCCCCCCCCCCTCTTTTCCTTGCCTTTAAAAATATTGAATGAACTGATATGCAAAGTCATTAGAAAGAAAACAAGACCATTTTTCTCGATTTGCTCCCTTCATTGCGTACACTGGGGAGGGAACGAAACCACAGAGGACCCCAACGCCGCCAGTCCAGAATCAGTGCCCCCCACCTCACCCTCTCCAGTGGACCCCACAGTCTGATAGCAGCTTCCAACAGCCTCTGTCGGGTTCTTGTCCCTTCCTCTCCTTTTTCTTCTCTCCCCCCACCCCAACCTTGGCTGGGGAGCTGAGGTGGGCGAGACAGGGCCGAGTCTGAGTAAGTGGTCAGAACTGAGGACATTACAGGGGTCCTCCTCACCCCAGAAAGGGAAAAGGGGATGGAGGGAACCCAGCTAGGGCGACCCACTCCGGGCTCTGTCCTGTTTCGATTCCAGGCCACTCACTAAACGTTGGATGTTCTGCAGCTCGCTGGTGGCTTCCTTGTCCGAGCAGAGTTTGGGAGACAGCGAGATGGAGCCTGAGGAGAGCGTGGAGGAGCGGCTGTTCAGCTCGGAGCCGGAGTCCAACGCTCCCGAGGCTGGGCTGGAGGCCAAAGCGCCGGCTTTGCCCTCCGCTCCGCTGACCATGGAGGGCAAGGCGGTGGTGAGGAGGCTGCTGCTGTCCGGCAAGGGGACCGGGATGGAGTAGGGGCTGTAGCGCAGTCGAGGGCGCACGGCGCTGAGGAACGGGTGTCGGTGCACCGAGCTGCTTGCAGCCGCCGTCGAGGCTGCGGCCGCGGCGGCCATATAGGTGTACGGGTAGGGGAAGAGGCTTCCGAAGGGAGACATGGCCAAGCCCTGTAAAAGAAGCAGTGTCCATCAGCGGCGGGCGGGGAGATGGGGGAGAGGATTCAGCTGGTCGGTCTGAGCAAGAAGAAACCACACTCCCGTCGTCTGGCGCCACGCCTTCGGCCTCCCCCCCCCCGCAACTGAAACGCAACGACCCCATATCCTTCCCTTGTTTATCCCCCCATCTCCAGTTCCCTCCCCCTTCTTCTGATCTTCTTTCCCTTGTGAGGCTCGAGATTGTATGCCCTTAGGGGCAAGGACTGCCCTCTCCTTCCGCAGAAAGTGTCCTGTACTTACTGTGAATAACAATCATGACCCCCCCCCCCAAACTCACATGACAAAGCTGTCCCACAGTACATTCCGCAGTCCCATCCATGGGGGGGGCTTACTCCCTACCAAGGGTGTGTTTAGGGTTGTTGCAGGCAGCCCTAGGAACTGGAGAGCGCGACGGCAAAGCGAGCTCTGCGCCATAGAGAGCGATTTCTCAGCCAAACCCCATTTCATTCCCTGGCAGCTGGAAGCGCGCGCAGTTGGAAGCGGAGGGCCCCGAGCCAAGCGAAGGAAAGCTACTTTTAGATCCCCCCGTTCAATCATTCATCTCTCGAGGTGCTGAGCACCCTCGGCTGCCATTCCAACCGCGGAAGTCAACACCTCGAGAGGGGAGGGCGGGAGAGAGAAGCGCCTTTCCTTTCACTTGGAAAACAAAATGAAATATTGACTTCACTCGGAGTGGCCAGACTGGAGCTTGTAAACGCAGCAAGACCGACCTCTCCTATGCAAGCCTTCCTCGCCTCCTGCAGCTCAAGCTTATACATGCCTCCTCAGGAGTAAGTTCCACTGCTTTAAATGGGACTTTCTCCCAGGAAAGCGTGTATAGGATTGAGGCCTCAGGCTGTAATCCTATACCTGCTTACTGGGGGAGTAAGCCCATTGCACAAAGTGAAACTCACTTCTTCTGAGTAAACATGCTTAGGATAGCCTTGTTACAGATAGATCCCCTAGACTAGAGAACATATTGAATACTTGCAGCCTCCTCTCTCTGTCTCCCTATACCCCCTATACCCCAGCCCCCAATTTGGAGAAAAGGTGGTTTAATGACCCACTTAATTTAAGTGAATTCAGTAGGCATTCAGCATTGTTTATAATCCAGAAATGAAATGGGGAGGGGAGAGATGGGGAGAGAGAATGAGGGGTCCCTGCATTATGTATATCTGCACTCAAGTAGCCCTTGGACAGAGAGTCCCGAGTTCAGATCATTGCCATCTCATCATGCCAACAGGTGGGAATACATACAAAACCACTAGCTTTGGAACTCTGCACAGAGATTTGCCTAGCAACAGACATCCAGAAAGTGGGGAAGGAAGAGCTTGTTTTGGCCAAAGAGAAGGGGGACCCTGAGTGAAATGGCCCATCTATGCAAGCTGGTCTGCGGGGACAGAAAAAGAAAGGGAGCCAAAGGAGTCCCATTTTCCTTTGCACCCTGCTTTCCAGCCCTGTTTCTGTCTTACATCGGAAATAGGAAGCTCTGCCCAATCATGGAAGAACCCTCACTAGCTGGGGAAATGGAGAGCCAAAAACCCAAAGACCCAACCTGGACAAGGCTCAGGCTCTGAAATATCCATTTGCTCCTGCGCTGAGGAGGGGAAGGGAGAGGAGGAGGGGAAAGGGGAGCAATACCTGTGAGGCCAGGACGTGCTGTTGCAGGTGGAAGGGGAGGGCCGCTGCTGCGGCTGCCGCGGCCCCTGCCGTGGCCATCACCGTGTTGTCCAGCCCAGTAACTCCTGCCGAAGCGCCAGAGACGGTGGCCAGCAGAGGGCCCATCCCGGCCATGCTGGAGAAAGCGCCCCCCATGGCGAACTGGCTGGGGTGAAGGAGCAAGGGGTGCCCGTTGCCCAGGGGGTTGAAGAACTGCTGGCCGGCCAAGCCGGGAGGGAAAGCCAGGTTGTGCAAGTGTCCTTGAGCCAGGTGACTGGCGCTGCTGCTGCTGTCCGTCTGAACCGTCAGGGGTGCAAAGGGCTCCTTGGCCAGGCCCCGACAGTCCTCCCGAGGGAGGCTCTTGGCCTCTTCCCCTCCCAAGCCTCGAGTGCTGGAGGAAATGGTGGCTGGACTGTGCCTGGAGTCTGGGGGAGCCTTGGAGGGGCCCTCCCTGCTGCCTAAGGAGTCCGGAGGGCAGAGCAGAGTCTTGGAGGGACTGTTCTTCTCCCGGGGGTCTCCTCCTCCCCCACCTCCTCCTGAGGAGCTGCTGTTGGTAGTGATGGCTGCCATGGTGGTGGAGATTTTTCCAGAGTCGCTGGCCTCCAAGGGGTCCTCTTTACTTTCCGAATCACTTTCTCCATCGCTAGGACACAAATCTGGAAGAAAGGGAGAGCTAGGCTGAGGAGGGAGTGTGTATGTGTGTTGGAGAGGTGCACAAAGAAGCTGTGGAAAGGGCTCAACCAAACCAGTTTCCCATTACACCTTCCACTTGCCCCCTACTAATCTGCTACTTGAGCCCCCCACCACCACCACCACGTTGACCAGCACCTAACTGATTCTGGAAGGGCAACTTGACTCCTTCTAAAATCACCCCCTGCAAACATACTACTAACTCTTTGTCTGGTCTAGAATACTTATTTATCCTTTCATGTTAAAAAATACCACCTGTTCTCTAAGGAGCTCATCAGGGTAGGGGTGTACATTGCTCCCCCCTTCTTTTTATCTTTCACAACAACCCTGTGAGGTTGTTTACCCCCCTCCCACATACATCTAGTGCAGGCATCTTATTTTTCCTGGTGGAGCATTCATTCACATTTTCCTCCTCAACACTTAGCACTTCAAATGGTCCCATCTTCTACCGTTGGCTTTGCAAACATTGGGCTTTATATGCAAGCAAACCTATTTCTTTCTGGTCTTATTTGCCTTCTTGTTTTGGTAGTAAGATCCCAATTGAAGTGAGGAAGGCAGAGAAGACGGGACAGGATAACATTAATTTTCCAGTTTTTATTTGTTCCAAGTTTTATCCACTAGTCTTGGAACAGGCTGCCTTCTTCCAGCATAAGAAAAAATCAGATTAGAGTCTGGCTTCTTTCTAACCTTGGACAGGGTACCTGCTACACGTTCTTTAAATCCCCCTATCATTTATTTTCTGCTTCAGACAGACAGTCTCTCTCTCTCTCTCTCTCTCTCTCTCTCTCTCTCTCTCTCTCTCTCTCTCTCTCTCTCTCTCTCTCTCATGCACACACACACACACACACACACACAAAACACAACACACAGAGAGAGAGAGGAGTCAGAAAAGGCTAACACTTAACTTAAAAAAAGTGTTGAATGAATAAGAAAACAAAATAGAAAGTGAATTCTTTCTGCCGACATGCAAAATCTAAAACTACAATCTTGCATCCTTTTGCAGCCCAATTGAGTCTCAAATTGCTTGAGTTTCATCGCCCCCCCCAAATATTGAGGACCTGACACAAGGAAGGAGATGATAGCTAGCCAGCTAGTTTCATTTGCCCCAGACAGGTATTCCTTGATAGGGATTTTTGTCAGTAGGATTTGGAGAGAGAAAGGAAGTTCTGGAACGAAATCTTGCCTTAATAAGAAACTCCAGTATGAATATTAATGGGGTGCGTGCAAGTTTGAACTTTTGTTCCATGGTCTGTCTTTGCTCCCTTGCCTCAGTCAGTGCTGGCTGACTCCTTTCAAACCACAGAAGAAATATAGATACAAGGCGGAAAGGGGAAAGTGAGATTTTAATGTCTGGAGTCTTTACAAGCAGATCCCTTTTCCAAACTGGGGTGTTCTGCCCCACCTCTTCCTCCAGGCTGATTCTCTAGCCAAGCTCCTTAAACCCAGAAGTTTCAAACACACAGAGTGGCAGGAGGCCCCTTACATGGGGAAGAGGAGAGAAATGCCCCCTCACCTTTCAGATTTGAGGTACCCACAGCTGACACCGCAGGAGAGGTGGACTGGGCAAAGCATTTAAAGGCTGTTTGTTCGCTTGAAGATTCATCCGAAGTCCCATTTTCCTTTTTCTGCCTCTCGTCATAAACTCTCATTGACTGAAGGGTTAGCTGTTTTCTGGGGAATGAGCATGGATTAAAACATCCCCGGAAAAACACACACACTCATATTCCCATCCCCGACTACAATCCACAATTCTTTTTAAAGTTTCAACCAATCACAGATGCTGGGAAGCAGCCTGTGGAGGGTCAAATTCACACACCCCACCGAAATCTGAGTCAAGGTCCCGATTGAAGACCGCGCATTCCTAAGCACAACTAGCTAAGCAGCAAGCCCTGTTGAACCAAAGCAGGCCTTACTTTTGAGTAAACATGCTAAGAACTGCACTAGTCTGTGCATGCAGCTAAAAGGATTCAGGGGCTAAAGGGCCTTTTGGTCCTGTGTTGACATGGATCACTGCAGAGCCTACGTCCAAGTCAGGGTGTTTGAAGAGCTCAGCCTTGGGCTGGAGTCCACAACCTATTTACTTCAGACGAGAACCATAAAGGTCAATCGAACTGCTGGAGATCAAACGGCTTGTGGCCTTAAGTTCAGTATATTTCTGCAGAAACAGGACTGTAAGTAAGAGGGCTCCAAATGTACTGTTTGGCACAGGGGTCCTCTTCTCTGGAAGAGAAGGTTCCATTCAAAGAAATTGGAACACGCTCCCAGTAGTGTAATGTGTTTCGGAAGCAACTTCAAGCTGAGATCTTCCAGCTAGAAAGGGTTGGGGTCACAGCCCCTCCCCGCCCTATGCACAACTCTTTCTCTTCCTAGAAGAGAATTCTGAATGCTCAAACGACCAGCGGTACCCATGTTTTTATTTTAGTGGCCAACCCCATCCATCTTCCCAATTTGGTTAAGCTGCCAATCCGGGTCTTGGGAATGGTGGACAGATAATTAAATGTGTGTGTGTGTGTGTGTGTGTGTGTGTGTGTGTGTGTGTGTGTGTGTGTGTGTGTGTGTGTGTGTGTGGTTCTCAAGAGATTAGCTATTTTAAAAATAAGGATGTTCGTAGGATATTGTGCTTCTTCTGGATACAAGACAATAGTTGCTTTTCTACACATTTTAATTGCAATCAATTTACTTTGGGTGGTGGTGGTGATTTTTTAACCCTCTATTTATAGATGATTTTAAAAAATCTATCCCGTTGCTTGAATCTTTGTTTAATTCTTCTACTTCCCTGGACTAGTTTACTCTCTTTCTTTGTATCCCATCCAACTCACCCCCTCCCCCGAAAAAATGTTAAATTGTTAAAGAGGACATGAAATATTGGACATGATTCAGCAAAAGTGCTCTTGATTCTAATGGGGAAAGTTAAGCACACACTTACATCTCTCCGATTGAAATGAAAGAGACTTTTTTTTAAAGAGTTGAATATTGGTTGAATCCTACCCGCTCCTGCTTTTCCTTATATCCGGGTGGGTTTCAAAATGCTTGCATTCCAGGGCAACCCTAAGGAATTGCTCCCTAAGGAAGGATGCTGCTTTTCAGCCAGTGGGTTATTCTGTTCTCCCCTTCACTTAAATTCCTTGGCCATCTTGGTTTCCAAGTTTCTACTGCATATTTAAGTGCGTATAAGATCAGGTTAATACAAAGGCTTCCAGTTGGGTAGATCTCAATGGTTCTTGCCAGATTATTCCCCACCCCTTTTCTACTCCACATTTTTCATTCCACCTATGCTGCCACCATGCTACACATGCCCGGACCAACACTTTTGCCTTTGCCAGATATTTCTTGTTCCGTGGCACTGATCATATCTTTTGGGCATTCTCAACCACCAATGGAAGCACAAATCCCAGACAATTCTCACTTAGTCTGGAACTGCCCCACCCTAGAGCACAACAGGAGCTATTGGGGGAAGGAAAAAAAATAAATACCCTGGAAGGAAGGGAGGGATTTAAGCTGACCTCTGGCCTAGAGCCTTACAAAAACCAGACCAAACATGAAAACAGACAGCTGTACACAAACTTACCTCTTCTCTCTCCTTCCGTTCCCTGTGTCACGGAAGCCTTTGGCAAAAGGGTTGTTGTCGATTTTTAACTGAGTTATCTGTTCAAAACAAGAAAGGCAAATAATATGAAGAAGAAGAAGGGATTGCGGGAAGCGATTAATGTTACCCCTTTTTTTCAAGTGGACTGTTGCTGTGCTTCAGGGTAGGAGCAAGAAGAGTGGATCCCCCAGCTCCTCCCCCCAACCAGTCTCATCAACTAACATGCTACCTGGACGGGATGCAAAGATCACAGATTAAATATATTTAGCAGCAGAGCATCTTTCCCAGGGACTGTTTGCTGGTATCTCCTCTGTGCCTATTTTTGTTGTTTGTTTTTAAGGATTATGAGCTCCTTTGGGGCAGGAAATAATATTTTCATTCATTTTGCTATGCAAACAGTGTTATTAACATTTTTGTTGTTGGAAAAACTGAAGTGTGTATTATATTAATATAATTATTATTATTTCTAATTTATTGTACATTAATAATAATAATAATAATAATAATAATAATAATAATAATAATAATAATAATAATAATAATAATAATTTTGCCAGCTTGGGGAAAGTTGTCTTTTGAAAGGTGGGGTAGAAGTAGAAGTATATTCTATAAATAAACACTTTAAATAAATTCTCACACACACACACACACACACACACACACACACACACACACACACACACACACACACAAACTTCTCTCTCTGATTCATGGCAAAATCAGGTGGAAAGTTCTCCTGCACAGCTCCTCGCTGGGAGAAAGGCAACTACCCCAGCAAAAAGAGGTCCCACTCATTACAGGGGCTTGCTGAAGGGTTCCCTCCCCAAGTTTTCATCTCAAAGCTCCCCACTGCATAAGAAGAACAAAACAGGGGGAGAGGTTGCCTTGGTAAACATTTATGGCCAATGGCTGGGTCCAATGGAGAGGGGGGCACCCCTATGCAAGGCTGTGGGGGTACCTGGGGCCATTTCACTAACGAATTGCTCCTCAGCCTGGGCTAGTTGATTACAGTAACTCTTTGCCTGGCTTAGCTACCCCCCCCCCCGCGCCCCTCCGAGGAATGACTGGAACGCGCTGCCTTCCTATCCATTAAAGTTATGCTTCAGTTTAAACTCTTTACCTGCCATAATTAAACCGCAGTGGAACGGCGGTCACCCGCTCCCTATCATAAAATACTTTATGTAATTACCTTCCACAGTGTGCGTGCCTGTGTGTGGAGGGCTGGGGGGGGGCGAGGGGGCTAGCGGAGGATATTACTCCACAAACAGACTACAGGGCATTTCGTTGTTGTCTCTGCCGACCTTTGGAAGACTCTAAGGGGAGGCGGAAACCATCTGTGTGGCTGATCAACTATTTTCAAATATCTGTGGACACCACCCAGTCCAAGTCGGGCTCTTTGAAAGGCCCCGTAGAAGGAAGGAGAAGCACCTGCTTAATTCTGAAATGGTGGGACGAAAAACTCCTTAACTGCTGGTACATTTAGGCCTTCTCACCCCTTTTTGGTGGGAGTAAGCCCCACTGAATAGATTTGGACTTCCTTTCAAGTAAACATAAATAGTGGAGCCCCCGTTTTCTTTCTAGAGAGGGACTTCTAAGTCAACGCAGAGGCAACTGGGAGTTAAAAATATCAGGGTTTTGTTTGTTTATTTGTTTTGACAGGATAGTTCCATGTTTCCCTGTTTGTTTCCACTCCTATCCCAAAGCACTGCTTTGGCTTGGATTTGAGTCTGCCCTCCAAAAAATGGTGAACGGATAAGAGGGAAAAGGGAGTCAATCTGTCCTTCAGTGAAGCCTCCTATCAGGGGTCACTCCATTACCTTTCAACTGCTCAAAAAAAATGCTTAATGAATCCTACCAAGGCTGCTTAGGTGAGCGCTGGAATGCGGAAACTGACCTTTGGGCAAGAGATCGCCCTCGATAATGCAAGAAACCAGGGCTTTTTGGTCCCATTACAAGGCGCGTTTATATGCAATTTCATGGCAATCAGAGAAGTGCATGCTTATTCCAAGAGGACTGGGCTCCAGAGAGAGAGAGAGAGTTCCTCAGCTCAGCAAAACTAAAGACAACCATACACAAGCCACTTTCTCAGGAGGAACTCCTTATCCCCCTGGGATAATCACCAAGCTCACCCAGAGTAAGTGGCTAGTCCCTGGCAAACTTTCCTTTCTCTTGTAATGGGCACAAACCCGGCCTTGATTTCTTTAAAGGAACCGCAACCGCAAGAAGAAAGAACCAGATCAACAGAGACCAGATCAGCAATTCTCCCTCTTCCTCCCCTCCACGTCACTGTTGTTTTTCAGCCAATTTTTCCCACCCCAATCTTAAATGCAGCAGCAGCAGCAGCAGCAGCAAAGACTCTAAACTAGCCCCCCCCCTCATCTCGCTCTCTCTCACACCGAGGTTTCCATCTTGCAATCCTGCCACAGGTTCCCAAACCACAGCTCTCTGAGTTTTGAGTTCAAGCTCCTGGTTTTCTAATTTGCAGCGCAGAAAGAAAAGAACGCAGACTGGGGAGTCCTTCGCCTTGAATTCATTACCATAAATGTAGCAAACACCAGGCCCGCAAAGAGACCACTTTGGTGGGCAGCCTGGCCTGCCTGCGTCCTACAAACAGAGGTTTGAGGATGAGGAGGATGGCCGAGGAGAGGACAGTCAGTGATTCTATCTGTCTGTCTCTCTCCCCCACCCCAGATTGGTTCAAACTTTCCTGCTAAATGCATTCTCTGATACAAGCTTATTTCATTCCTAATCCTCCTCCCCCTTTTTTTAAATAACCCCCAAACTGTTAATAAAACACTCCAGTTTAAGGAAGGAGGGGGGGTAATAGGAAACAGACTTTGGTTTTGGCTTGGATGGCAATATAGGTTAAACAAGTGAATGAAAGTAAGGGGACTTAAGCTTAATTCTCTCTCTCTCTCTCTCTCTCTCCTCTCTCTCTCTCTCTCTCTCTCTCTCTCTCTCTCTGGGCTGCAGAACTGCAAAATCTAATCTGTAGTACTCCTGCATGCAGCTTCGCGCCTGTCCGAGTTTACTCGGAAGTAAGTCCCGCTGAGTTCAGTGCAGCTTCCGCTCAGGAAATTGTGCATATGATCACATCCTTAATGGACTTTATTATAATTATTTTATTTTATGTAGAAGAATATTATAAGCCACATTTTTTGGGGGGGAACGTTCACAAAGCGGATTACAAAGAAAATCAAAGACTTGCCCAATATAAACAAAATATAAATTTGCACCCAATAAATAATATTTTGCAATGGCCTTCGTGAAAGGGGGAGTGGGGGGGAGAGAAGAGAAGGCCCCATCTTGGGAATTTCTAAGCCAATAATGGGGAATCAAGCGTTATCCACACGGCTCACGCCGCCGTCCCCCTCCCGTTTTTGAACACACGCCCTCTGATTTTACCTTATCATTCTGGTATGCAGTAACCGCGATAAACTCGGTCTCTGGGAACACGTAGGTGCGGAAGGTGCTATAAGGCAATTTCAGGTATGTCGTTGGCCCGAACAATATGGAACCGGGGTTGATACTTGTGCATGGAGTTCAAGATGGTCTGCAAGAGGGGAGACTCGGTCAGAAAGTAGCACCCACCAGAAGAGGCCACCAGGCTGAACGGGGCTCCAGACTTTTTAGAAATACCAGCCTCACCTCCCCCCCCTTCCTTCACATCTACAAACCCTTTGCTTGGAAATGTATTGCATTTTTAAGAAAATCTCTCCCTCCCTCCCCATATGCTCACACACATTCGCTGACATCTTGCAAAAGGATACTAATGGAATGAGAGGCGTTGTGGGGAGAACAACGCTTTCTGATCCAGCTCCGTCGAGACCAGGAAAACCTGAGGCCTTTTCTAGATCAGCAAACGCCACTCACATGAAACGAACATCTCTCCTTTCATCCTTTTTCTCCTCGCCAAGAAAAGAGCCAGGAGGAGGAATGAGCTCATTGCTGCTGCTGCTCTTCTTGGGGATTGTCTGTCTGTGTTGGACAGTTTGACTTTTTCGCTCGGGCAAGGGAACGTGTAGTGGACCGAGCGCGTCGACGCGTACGGTACGGGACTAGAGGAGGCCTGACTAGGCGGCAGGGGATGAATGGAAGTTGAGCAGGAAATGAAATCGGCCTGGAATCCACGCGGTTCCTTTCATTGGGGGGGGGGTTCTTTTACATCTTCTGGGTGACATTCCCCTCCCCTTTTCTCCCATGCAATGCTCCA
Organism: Plestiodon gilberti rubricaudatus; assembly: GCA_026170595.1. Taxonomy (NCBI): domain Eukaryota; kingdom Metazoa; phylum Chordata; class Lepidosauria; order Squamata; family Scincidae; genus Plestiodon; species Plestiodon gilberti. Next base: position 38,491,185 of record JANXHW010000008.1, read on the forward strand.
CTCCCCCACTCATTTAAGGTATTGAAATGGTCTAGTTCTTAATGGATTTTCTTCATACAAGAACGAAGGCCAAAATCACTGCAATTTCCAGTTTTCTTTTTAGACTGATTCCAGTCTTTCTTTCTTTCTCTCTTTCTTCACCTACAGTCTAAACTCAGTGCTGGTCCTGCCACCCTTATTCATGAAGTAGTTACTGCCGCAAAAAGACGGAATCTCGGAAGTTCGCTAATTCGATTTACAGTCTTGGAAAGGTCCTTCCTCTGCTCTAAATGCACCTCACAGACCCCCCCCTTCCTAACATGTACACACAAAGAAAACCACTGACATTATAACGCCATAACTGCCAAAAAAATGAGATCATTTCCCTTAGCCGCCCCCCCCCCCCCAATCTGGATTTTATAAAGATCGAAGGACAAAGCTTATTGGACTACGTTCTCAGTTACCAGTCTGGCCTGGGCAATTTTTGTCACTTATGTAGCCTGCCTACAACTTTGCAGAAGTATCCCCCCCCTTTCTTTCTTTCTTTCTTTCTTTCTTTCTTTCTTTCTTTCTTTCTTTCTTGTCTTTCTTTCTTTCTTTTTCTTGGAATGGCGATTACAAAAACCGTAATTGGATTGCTACGTAAGTGGAAAGCAAAAAAAAGAAAAAAAAAACACTCACAAATCCGTGTTTGTCCGAAATATTATTCGTCAGTTTCAGTTTATGGAAAGTCACGACCTTAGACCATCCACTGCTCTCCTGTCGCCGGGCTATCCGGATGGATATACATTCGCTTTGGCATTTCAGGGTCAGCCTTCCCGGCCACCATCCACCGGGAATTGTGAAATTTATATCTACAATCGTCAGCCGCCACAATGTCCATCAACAAAATATATTTGGCTTTTTTATCCAGCCCGTGCACCTCACTTTAAAGGGTGGAAACATTCTCCTAAAGAGGCATAAAACAAATACATAAAAAAGGATCAGGGTTTAGCTCACTCCATAGATAGATTGATAAATAGATAAACAAAATGAACAATTCCACTCCCTGTTCCTGGGCTTAAATATTTTGTTTTCAAACCTTAGGAAGGAGTTTCACATATATACACATTTATTTACATATGGCCCTTTGAAAACAAAATATTTCTGCACAGGAATAAATTGTTCATATTTCTATATTGCTCTCAGTGTTCTTGATTGGTTGCTTTCCTGCAACAAGGGCCCCCCCTGATACTAATAATATTAATACTATTCTTAATAGTATTATTATTAATAATAAAAACGAAAGACGTCCAATTGTTCCAGTGTAGGGGATAAATAATCTTCAGATCTATAGCACTCAGGTTTTCGAGTTGCACCTACGTAGGCGATGTGGGAAAGTGACTGTACAAAACTTCTCACCTTCCTCTTTGATTTCCAAGAGATAAGGATGAATGTAACCTGTGATCTTTGAGATATGGAGCTGTTGATGCCTAAAATCTTGCCTTAGAAGAAATCACTAAATTGGAAGGTGGGGGGGGGGAGGTTATGTTCTGGAGAACCTCCCTGAAGCCTCTGAACTCCTTCTAAGCATTCTGAATTGTCAATGTGGCCATCGCAGGACTTGGAGGAGCACTGGCAGGGCACGTTTTCATAAAGCTAACCCCCTTTTGCTCCTGTATGAGATGAAATGATTTCCATGACAGGATAATCAGAATCTCAGGGTAAAAGCAACCTACGTTTCCCTCCACCGCTCTGCCTCTCTTCAGTGGTCTGTAAGAACCAGGACGGAAGTCCTTCCTTCCAAAACACTCTGTATAATTACCGAGTGAACATAGTTTTGCTTTAATTCTTCCACAAATTCTGGGCCTTGCGCGTGTTCTAGGTCTCGGGCAGCTCACCCAGGATCTGGAAAACATTTACTCGGAAGTCATGTTCTCCTTTGATTTGTGGCGATGGGACTTCCTTCCCCAAGTCACTCTGCGTTCAGATTCAGCTCTAGTGTGTGTGTGTGTGTGTGGGGGGGGGGGATCCTTCCCAACCAGTTTTACTCGAAGCTCGCATAATCGATCTGGTCCTGGGTTACAGGAAAAGATTACAGCCACCCAGCAAAAGTTTAATAGCGTGCAGCTTGAGTCGAGGAGTTCTGTCCCTGGAAGGAAGGCTCATACATTTCAGTAGGACTGACTCCCTCGTAAGTGTGCAGACGATTACTGGCATATCAATATTGTTGTTTGAAGCATTTCAGTGAAAATCTGCCACCGTCCACAGTCTAAGTAAATCCCTTTTTTACCTAGGCACAGATAGAGCGGTGCTTGTGTGTGTGGTTGAAACAATATATACACACAGATTTTTGCACACACACACACACACACACACACACACACACACACACGAGCGATTGCCATTTCAGCAGCTTCCAAGCCCTGGAGAGAGGGGCTCCCTGAAGTTCTCCAAATATTTGCAGAAGCAGTGTAACACAGCGCGACCCTAGGCACGCCTACTCTGAAGTAAGGCCCACTCAGTCCCATTAAATAGGACTTACTCCCAGGGAAATGTGTATAGAATTGAAACCTAAGAATTATTTGGGTTTTTTTTTCCCTAGAGGAGGAAATGTTTGGAAATCCGCGGCGGGGGGGGGGGGAATAAAGGGGAGGGAGGATCCCGCTTGCTTGAGCCTTACCTTCCTGACTTGGTTATCACCATCTCGGTGCCCCGTTTGTGGAACTGTTCCAAAGGTCCTTGGCTTCCAGATGGACTTTGGGGTCATCCTCCACCTCTTCCTCCGGCTCGAGGGTTTTCAAAGGCCTCAGATGAGCCGCAGCTTGGTGTCCCAGCGAGGAGAAAGGGATGCCGGCGTCCGCAGCCCCGACTAATTGATCCATAATGGGCTTCGCCAGAGCTTCCGGGCAAGGAGAGCGCCGCGGCTCCGTTGGGGGGCAAAGACAGCGTGGGGAAAAACGGCGGCTGGTGTCCCAAGACGGCGCTCATGGCGAAATCTGGTGCCCGGTGAGGTAGGAACGGGTGGTAAGCCATGCTTGTCCCAGGGATCACAGGCTCTCTCATGGGGATGTTCATCCAATAGCTTCCCTTCGATTGAGCCTCCCGGAAGCCGGAGCAGTCCTGGGTGGTGGACGGGCCTTTAACAGCTCATCCCGGAGCCACGAGTAGGAAAAGGAGAGGAAGGGGAACGGGCAGGGGGGCGCAAAGCGTCAGGACAGCAGGCGAGCGAGCGAGCGACCGCAGGGGGAGGTAAGAGGAGGAGGAGGCTGGCATACGCCGTCGTCACCAGAGTGTCCGCGCACCCGAGTCCCAGCAAGGAGGCATCGTCGCCCGGAACCGAGGCGCACGGAGGCGCCTTTTCCTTCTGGTTCCTTTCCTGGGTGGAAGCTGCTGCCTGTCGATGGCCGCGTCAGTCTGCGGAGTTTTGGTGTTTGCTTGTTTATTTCCTTCCCCACTCCCACCTCCTTCTTCTTTTTTAATTCTTCTCAATCAATGGATATTCTGAAGGCGACGACGGAGAAGGAGCTCCGAAAGATTTCTCCAAGCTTCCCCGCGACTTCTGCAGGAGGCGGTAGAGGCAGAGGACAGAAACCGGAGGATTTAGCCGTGTCGGTCCTTCCTGGGTCTCTCGTTTTCTGTGGATGGATGCAAAGGTTGAAACCGGTGTGTGTGTGTGCGTGCGTAGGGGGGGGTGTATTTTCCTCCTTCGGTGTCTGCTGCTCCCCCCCCCCCGCTCGGCTTTTATTTTTCGAACAGCAAAGCTGTTGTAGGTTTAAAAAAAGGAGGTGTGTGTGTGTGTGTGTGTGTGTGTGTGTGTGTGTGAGAGAGAGAGAGAGAGAGAGAGAGAGAGAGAGAGAGAGCCACGGGAAAAAAATCTCTTGTTCTTTCCAAGCTTGGAAAGCAGCAGCGCCCAAAAGTTATGGCAAAGTGTAGCTTCCGTTTTCCCCCTCCCCCTCCCAGATCTCGCCTTTGCTGAAGTTTGGATTCCAGCAAAGAAATAGCTCCTCTCCGTTTCTCTCCGTCGCCCTTTTCGGATCCTCTCTCCTGCCTGCCTCTCCTTTTTGCTTCGGTGCCTTTTGGAGAGGGGGAGGGAGAAAAAACACACACAATAATTTATATTAATGATTGCGGTATGAAACCTGCAGATTCGGACGCCCTTTTCTCAACTCCTGCAAAGGGAGAGGGCGACGGGGGGGGGAGAGATTGAGAGAGGGAGAGAGAGGGAGAGAAAGCAGCCCTGGGCTCCAAGAATCCCCCGTGTGAGTATGTGTGTCTGAGTTTTGCTGCTTTGCTGCCCTAGATTGTATGGATGTGTTGTGGGGTTGTAGGGCAGCCGAGGCATACTTGATTGGCTCATTGACGCTTTCGGACCAATTGTGTGGCTCCATAGGCGTGGTTTTGACAGGTCGCGCGGAGGGGGGACAGAGGCGAGTTATAAAAAGAAGGTGTCGGAAATGGTAACGCGGCAGCGAAGCATCCCCACTGCTCCTTGCCGTGCGAATATGTCAACATGATCAGAGGCGAGGGAGGGAGGAGCAGCAGCAGCAGCAGCAGCAGCAGCCGCCGCCACTGGGGAGACGAGCCACAAGGGGGGGGAGCTGAGAGGGAGGGAGAAAGAGAGGGAGGGAGAGAGAGAGAGCCGCCTCTAGGGGGCTTAGCAGAGGCGAATTGGCTCACAACGCAGCCAGCTACAGCTATAGAAGCAAGGGGGGGGGGGAGTCTCTCTTTCTCTCTCTCTCTCTCGCTCTGTGCGTGCGCGCGCGCGCGGAGTGTGTGTGTGCGCGCGCGCGCGCGACTGTCTTCACTGGCAGGAGGAGAAGATAGGCGTGTGTTGAGCAGAGAGAGGCACATGGGGGGCATATCTAGAACCCTGTTATCCCCCCCCTTTCACATACACAGGCACGGCACTCCTCCCCCTTTATTCCATGGGATTGCTGTGGCAAGGCAACACACACACACACACACACACACACACACACACACACACACGGGAGAGAGGGGGATCTCGGACAGCGTGAGTATCTTCTATACATACATTTTACGCGTGCTACACAGCTAGAACCTAATCAGATGTGCGTTGAGCTGCGGCTCCAGGGGGGGGGGGGGGTCCCGAGAGGGCCTTTTCCCTTGGAACAGTGCTTCCCCAGCCTTCATCCTGCCATATCCAGAGCAGATGCTGTCAGGGGTGGGGATGAGATGCGCGGCTCTTAGATGAATGGAGAGGAGGACTGTCACTTTCTCGCTGAGTGACAAAAGCCAGAATTAATTACGAGATACTTATCAAGGGATTAATGACACCTCACCCGGCATTTACTAATCCGCCCCCCAGGTTATGGTTATATCAGATTTTGAGGAATAGACTGGTGATTTAAGGAGTGTGTGTGTGTGTGTGTGTGTGTGTGTGTGTGTGTGTGTGTGTGTGTGTGTGTGTAAAACTGTAAGTGTCAAACTCAAGCACCCCCACCGCCCCTCACCCACCCACCCACATATCCGTCTCCCTTGACTTTGGCCACTTGGCTGGAGATATGGTGAGGGGGCGGGATTGCTGCCACTTGCTGGGCGAACGGACTCACATGCACGTTGGGGGAAGGACATTGCGTGTCCATCTCTCTCTCTCTCTCTAGGATCTCTTTCATGATCCGCCTCCAGTCTCCTTTTATTTGTATCTGGCTTTGGATCAGCGGTGCCTCCTCCCTGTGTGTTTGTCTGCTAAGCTTGTTTGTTTGCGGAGAGCATTTGAAAAGTAAACTGTCAGGTCTGGCTGTCTGAAGTGTCCGGGGACTCGTCTAAGTTTTGGAAGCGAGGAAGTGGGGGCGAGGCAGGCGTTGGAAGGTGCTTGTCCCCCTCTCCTAGAGCGTAGCGTCAGTCGCGCCGGCGCCGAATGGGTTACTTCTCATCCCAACTCCTTCTCACACCTCCCCTTTCCTGGGGGGTGCGCACGGGGAGAGTGGAATTTAGGCTTTAGGGCGCTGAGTTTCTTGAGGCGAGGCGGAGCGGGGGGAGTCTGCGGCTGGAGGAGAGGGGGGCGTTCTCTCCTGCCTTGATTTTCGCAGGGAGGGCAAAGGAGTGCGAGATCGGTTCCCCCACACCCGGTTCCCCCACACCCGAACAACCGCAGCCCTTCCTCCGTCTCCTCCCACCGCCTACTCCTCTCCTTCTCCGCCGGGTTATCTTAGGGATCCGGATCCGGTCTGATCTGCCTTGAAGTTGGCAATTCGTAGGGAAGCCTTTTGACTCGGGAGACGCAACGCACATGTGCAAACGAATGCATGTTCATGGGAGTGCGCGCTTGGCGAATTGGGGGGGGGAGGTATGCAGAAGACTTATGGGCTTTTTCCTCGGATACTCAGCCGGGGTTAGTGGGCTTCATGCACTGCACAGGCTGTGGTGGTGGTGGGGGCTCCACATAGGAAGGGTGTGTGTGTGCGCGTGTGCGTGCTTGCGCGCGTGTGTATACTTATGTACAGAGGACAGAGACACTCAACTAGAGATTGAGAGACGCATAACTAAGTGAGAAAGAAAGAAAGATAAAGAAAGATAAAAAATAAAGAAAGAAATAAAGATTCATAGACGTATCCAAATAGATAGACAGATAAGTATGATGAAATATACAATTAAGCGAAACAAAACAAAAACAGGGCATAAATGTAGAATAGTTTGATTGAGCAATTAGATATTTTATCTTCGTTGGCTTCGCTGTGTCGTGTGTGTGTGTGTGTGTGTGTGTGTGTGTACACAATATTGGCGTGTATAGAGTGGAAGCAGAACTGGCTATGCAGAGGGGGAAAGTGTGTGTTTGGGTTGGGGGGCTGAGAATGGTTGTAACGCTGCTAGCAATGCAAAGGGGCGGGATGTGAGGGAGTGGGATAAGCTAGATCTGGGGTGCATTTTCTCTCCCCCCCCCCTTTCCTGAAAGAGATAAATGAGACTATGCTCCAGCCAGGCAAGCGATGTCTGTGTTTGGGGGGGGGGGGGGAAGCGAGGAGACGTTGGCTTTGGGCTGCTAAATGCGGGCCAGGTAGGAGCGGGACATCTAACGCGATTAGCCCTCCTAACATCGCATTTTTTTGACGCACCGGCCTAAGAGCGTGTGGCGCCAGACAGCAGAAATCCGTGTGGAAAGAACTAAACTAGCGTCTAGGCTCGCTATGCGCTGACCGAAAACCATCTCCCTTCCCTCTTGGGCTTGGTCCTTTTGAGGAGCAGGGTGGCGGGGCGGGGGGAGAAGGGAGGAAGGCAGGCCGGAGGCTCCGAGGCTATCAAGGCAGAACACGCGTGTAGGCGAACTCCAAAGATCTGGGGCGTCCAGCGAGTCTTGTTGCCATTGCCATCTCCCGCGCGCTTACTAGGGAGTCAAACGACGGAACTAACAAGGAACAGGTTTAGGAGTGCAGTGTTCGTCTCAATCCCCCCCCCCCCTTCAGATCATTGCGAATAAAAGTTTGGAAAGAGACGTTTGCTCCCATTTCGGTTATAGCTTCTGAGCAACTTTCAGGACACCAGCTCCCCCCGGTCAGAAGGAGAAGGAGAGGGGGTAAAAAAAATCAACAATAACCTCTTGTTTCTCGGTCTCTCTCTCTCTTCCTCGGCCGCTTGGCTTGTGACTGCGTCTTGGCTGCGGCCTTTGAAATCAAACAGGAGAGCCAAAAACTGTTTGGCTTTGTTTGGGGCAGGGCCAAAAAGAGGTTCCGTTGAAGTGACGCGGAAAGCGCCCTGTTTGTCTTCGCTCCGGCGACGGGTAGCCCAGTTGTGTCCACAAAGACACAGCGTTTGCGTGCGTTTCAAAGAGAGACCCACTCAACGTGGTCCCCTGGGCAACTGCAGTCCTTCGTTGCTCCACGCTCTGTCTCGTTTGGTGACCACGTTTCTTTACCTCTGGCTGTCTGCAAAACGAAGGGCTTGTGTGCTGGGATAGAACAGAGTATTTTATAAAATACTGTACCTGCATTTTATTACCTGAAAGTGTGTGTGTGTGGGGGGGGGCATTCATACTGGTCACTTCTAATTGAGATTCCGTCTAGCACCTAGTGAGGCTAGCTAGCTAGTCCATATGAAGACTGCAAGCTTATGCAGGCTTTCCTGCGAACAGGTTCCATTGAATTTGATGGGTCTTACGTCAACAGCGCAATCCAATGTATATTCATATAGAATAGAATACATCTATTCAGATAGAAGTCCCATAGAATTGAATAGGACTTATTCCCAGATAAGTGTGTATAGGATTGCAGCCCAAGTCTGATTTATACTGTACTCAATTCTAGGATTCTTACAAACTTCAGACCTGAGGGAGGGGGGAGACTTCTGTTGCCCTGCCACCCCCCCCCTTTGCTTTACTTGATATCCTGCCCGATGAAAACCCTTTCACTGTGGTTTCAACCCCTCCCCCACTGTTTATAAACTAACTTCTGAGCCTGCATACCTGCCAGTTTCGGGTGTCGCTTCAGCATTTGACGATGTTGAATGGTTACACCACAAAGGGGTTACACCACAAAGTTGCTTGTTTTGCAACAGATTAATGCCACAGTTCTAAGCTATAACACACACACACACACACACACACACACACCACACACTTACAAAGAGAAAGTTTCAGAAGTAATCCCCCCCACCCACTTCAGTGGCGCTCAACCCCTCGACGTCCCTACGATCGCAAACCTTGACACCTTTTTTTTTTTTTACTTGAAAGTAGCCCCAGCTACTAACATGGGAACTTGCTTCGGAGTCAACGTTTGGAGGGACCGGGCCCTTAAGGCCGCTCAGCTGTAACACCCTATATGCACACCGACTTGGATTTCAGTCCCATCGAGTAGGATTGACTTACTTGCGAGTAAATGCAGCGGGTGGGGCCCCGCAAGGGTTCGCCCACTAAGATAGAACACACACACACACACCAACTTTGCCGACGTCTGTTGGAGACGTGGTCTGATTATGCTCTGCCTCTAGTTTCCTTCTGCAGAAAGAAAGAAAGAAGGGAAAAAGGTCAAAAAGCACAGAAAAAAGAAACGTGACAGAGAGGGGAAGGAAAGAGGCAGACAAGAGAGAAAAACAGAGGGGGGGGGAATGAAGAAAGAAAGTTTTGTTCTGCCAATTGGCTCTTCCCCTTTCATTACGTGCCCCCCTCACCCCGCGCGCCCCCATAGTTCAAACTCCGAAATGTTTGCGGATTACGCCTTCCACTGGAGCCCCTTGCTAATGGTGTGCAAACTTCCGCCGGTGCCGAGTGACCTCCCAGACTAAGCCCCCTGGAGACTCGTATTCTGAAGGGAGGCTGCGCTAATCTCGGATCAAAAGCAGGAAGGTGCGAACTCCCTTTGTCTGTCCTCAGCCGCCTCGTTCCCCCCTCCTGCGTGTGATAAATCTACGCTGGCGCCGACTGCGCGCTGGCTGATGAATTTGCAAGCAAACAAATAACCCCCCTGCCCCCCCCCCCCAAGGTCCGATAGCCAGCCATCTTAGTTAAATATTGGCCAACGTTCCCAGCGCCTCGTTAGCCCTGAGGTGGCTGGCTGGCAAGGCGCGGAGAAGCGAAATCAACACATCTAAAGAAGGGCACGGAGAGAGAAGGGGCTGGGGAGGAGAGGACGAGATAAGGCTGGATTTCCCGTGCTTTCTTTGGCGACTCTAGTCAGACTATATCTCGCCTCTTCAAAGGCCCATTAAACTCCTTTTCTCTCCGTCTCTCGCAAAAGTACTGAGCCGGGAGGGAGGTCAACTTTTTAACTCAAGGGGGGATGGGGTGGGGAGAATGGGCCTGCAATAACACTCCCAGTCGAACCTGCTAGAGACGTGGAAAGTGGCACCAAATCAGGGCTTGCCTTGTCCGTCTGATCTAAACTGCAGGGGCCGTGACTATACGCGCGTGGTACCCTACCTGAGAGGGAGTAGCACATGGCGAGTTCCAAATGCGTGCCGTGGGGGCTTACGACTGCGAGCGTTTTACGTCTGCGGCCTCCCTGGGCTAGAGCTTTCTGTGAAGTCAGGCTTGACCTTCAGCTATCCCCTTCTCACGTGTGAGAATTGTCAACCTGTGTTTGCTTCAGGGTGCGAGAGCAGGTCACGTGTTCCGTTGAAGACGTGTGTATATGGAGGAGGGGGGTGTCTTCAGAGGCGATCTTCGGGGGTAGCCGTCCTGGTTGGGTTACACTGTGTGTAAGAAGAATGTGTTGTGTAAAAGATGCTTCTTTGTGAGTTGTGGATGTGTCTTGAAGGCCAAGAAGGAGTAGAGTAACCGTAGGAGATGGGCTGTAGTCAAAGTAGCAGAAATACTAATAGTAGTATTAGTAGTAGTCTAGTTAGTAGCACCACTAACACACAGTATTATTTATTTATTAAGAAAGGATACAGTACTTACAGTATATACCGCTTTTCAACCAGAGTAGTTTACAAAGCCATTTACATAGTAAAATAAAGCAATCAATGGCTCCCTGTCCCCAAAGGGCTCACAATCTTCTTACACACACACACACACACACACACACACACACACACACACACACACACACACACACAGGAGACACTGGAAGAGACACCATGCTGGGGTGAAGAGGGACAGTTGTTCTCTCCCTGGGAAATATAAGAGACAACTTTTTAAAGGTGCCTCTTCTTTGCCCAGTTAGCAGGGGTGGCTAATTAACATCTAGCATTTATCCAGTGGCAGCCTTACAGCCCTATCCTATGCATCTTTACTCAGAAATAAGTCCCTCTGTATTCAGTGGGGCTACCTCCCAGAAAAGTCTGTATAGGATTGCAGCCTCTCAACCATGCTATAGAGCAGCACTCTCTCCCCCATAGCAGTAGGAGTGGGTTTGCAATGCATTGCAGGAGGGTGCACATTGAGTTTGAGATCATAAATATTCAGTGAGGCACGTGTGAGGCCCGACCAGTGGTAATTACATGCATTGTCCAACTTAAATGCTCATTCCATTTGCAGGAATGGCAGAAGGGGGGGGGGGCGTTCCTAAGAAGTGGATTCACTGACATCCCCCTCGCTGGAAGGCTTCAGATCCCCTCATTAAGGAGACTTCCTTGGCGAGTTCAATAAACTCTCTGAGGACATACAATTTTACACCTCGAAGGACAGGCAATCCCAGGAGGGCAGCATCTCGAACGCACTTTAGCCCCATCCCATGAGTCCAGGTTCGCCCCACTGAATGCAATTAGAAGGCAATGGAGAAATACCCATCAATGTGATCATCAATGTGATCAATTAATTGCCATCAATGTGATCAATTAATTGATTGATCAACTAAAAAGAAGTTAGCAGAATGAAGCTGCAATACCTATGGTCCCACCCCTGTTAGAAGTTTTGTGGTCCTCAAATTGAATCAATGAGGCGATTCAGAGGTAGACATGATTATTCATCTGAGAATGCTGTGATTGGGTGACAGTCCCAATAGCTTTCCAGGTGGGGTTATCACTGAGAGTCAAGGTGGTTCCCCACATTTCCACCTGAGGCCAGTCGGGATGCTCAATTGGGGAAGAGGAATTTTTTAAAAAAACAACCCACATGCCCAGATAACTTGCCTCAGCGACAGGGAAGGGATAGCTGATTTATACCGAGTCAGACATTAGTTTCTGTGACTCAGCATTTCCTACACTAGGGCAATAGCTCTCTAGACATTCAGATAGGGGTCCCTCTCCCTGCCCCCAAATCTCAGGGATTGAACTCAAGGCCTTCTTTATACATAGCAAAATAAATGGTTCCCTGCCCCCAAAGAGCTCACAATCTTAAAAGCAAAATGAAATAAAGAATGGATGCTGAGGGACACCAGCAGTCACTAGAGAAAAGAGACTATGCTGGGGCACAGAGGGACAATATATGGCAGATCATATTTGTGCCCAGTTTTTAGCCAATACTGGCTCCCAGAGGGGCTTGCAATTAAAATAGATACAAACATACTTTATAATGTAATATAATATAGTAGATAGTAGATATAGATACATACAGGGTACTAGCAATGGCAGCATTTTCTGGTCACTGATAGCTGATGTCATAGTCCTGTAATAGTATATAATAGGGTTCTGTTCTTGTTTTAACTCTTGACACACGCACGTGCGCACACACACACACACAGACACCTTGAGCTTCCTTTTAGGATCAGAGTGGTGAGATGAAAACAAATGCTGCCCCTCCTTATCCAGTGATGTGCCAACCTTTGTTTCCCCCCTCCCATGTTCTAGCTCAGCACTCTCCTCCCACATTTCCTCTTCCTCTCTGTCCCCCTCTTCCTTTTTCAGTCCAGGCAGTGGAAGGAAAAGGAGGAGCAGTGGGGGCAAGTTGGTGGACAGAGATGAGTGCCCTCCACCAATGTACTGTACTGCCTGAGGCAACTGCTTCAGTTGGCCTCATGGAGGGGCCGGCCCTGTATATACATACCCCCTTTCTACCTTTGCCAAGGCACCCAAGTGGTTTACACTATTTTTTTTTTTAATGATGCACAGATTGAAAAGCAGGATTGTCTCAGGCCATTGATGGTCTTCTGGGGTAGAACAATGATGTTTTACCAGGAGCTGGTAATGAAACGGCCAATAATGAAATGGCCAATATCATTATGCCTTTGTACAAATTGATGGTAAATCTGGAGTATTGTGTCCAGTTCTGGTCACCACACCTCAAAAAGGATATAGTTGAATTGGAAAAGGTGCAGAAAAGAGCGACCAGAATGATTCATGGGCTGGAGCACCTCCCTTATGAGGAAAGGCTACAGCGTCTGGGGCTTTTCAGCCTAGAAAAAAGGCGCCTGAGGGGGGACATGACTGAGACGTATAAAATGATGCATGGGATGGAGAGAGTGGATAGAGGGAAATTCTTCTCCCTCTCGCACAACACCAGAACCAGGGGACATGCACTAAAATTGAGTGGAGGGAGAGTTAGAATGGATAAAAGAAAATATTTCTTTACCCAGCATGTAATTCATCTGTGGAACTCCTTGCCACAGGATGTGGTGATGGCACCTGGCCTAGATGCCTTTAAAAGGGGTTTGGACAGATTCATGGAGGAAAAGACCATCACAGGTTACAAGCCATAAACAACCTCCTGGTTTTAGAAGTGGGTTTTCTCTGTGCCAGGTGCAAGGGGAGTGGCAGCAGGAAACAGGTTGTCTTGTTGGCTGTGTGCTCCCTGAGGCATCTGGTGGGGCCACTGTGAGATACAGGAAGCTGGACTAGATGGGCCTTTGGCCTGGTCCAGCAGGGCTCTTCTTATATTCTTATGTTCTTATTAGCTGATGATGAGAGCTTACTGGTCTGGATATATAATAATATGGATATGGAAGACAGAGTCTTCTGGCCCCATTGATGGATCCCTTATTGCTTATTCATTCTCCTCTCTGCTCGGACGGAGTAGGAGGACTCAGGAAGGGCACTCCAACCTCTCCCACCCTCTGCCTTCAATCTGCGATATGCGACTAACAATGCTTTGCTGACATGAGAGGATTGTTGTCAGGATTACCGAGATAACATTGGTGCACTATGTACATATGACCTAATATGAAGTGCCAAGGATAACTTGATTTCTTTCCAGCAGAAATGCTACAATCCCGGGAACTGCATCTGAGATGAGAGGTCAAAGGAAAGACCAGAGTTTAAGAGTTTTGTAGGTCTAAAAATGAACTGTCTGCTCAAAATCCAGCACTGGGCTTCTTTCCAAGTGGGGTTTTATGGACTCTGCTGGCGAGGAACAGGTGCCTGTTCCTTGAGCCCTGAGCGGGCAGTAAGAGGAGCTGCCTGGAGGTGACTCGTGACACCTAACAGATGTACAAGCCCAGCAAAACTTGCAGTTCCTAGGAAGTGGAGGTAGAAATATGGCGCTATTGCTCCACCCCTCCTCCTCCTCCTCCTCTCCCTCTGGGGGTCTGGCTCTCCAAGACTCTGCACCAGACTGGTACTATAATTACTTATAGTAATTCTGGATCCAGGTCTGAATGGGAAAGGAAGCTGGAGACCATGGTTCTAGACCCTCTGACCTTCAAACAGCATTTGAAAACAGAACAGAACCGTACCACACACTGCAGTGCACAAGATAGGGATGTGTTGTCCACATCTTCAGAAGAGGATTTAGCATGAGGGAAGGGACCAGTCAGCTCAAACTCAAAGCAGCGAGAAGAAGCCAGGGTAGGCGAGATGAGGGGTGTGTGTGTGTGTGTGTGTGTGTGTGTGTGTGTGTGTGTGTGTGTGTGTGTGTGTGTGTGTGTGTTGTAGCCTTAGGGCTGTGTGTGTGTCATTCCACTGAGAAGATGCCTCTGTTTTCTAATCTAAATAAAATGCCTCTGTTTTCTAAATGGTCTTGGGGCACAACTCTGAGAAAGCTTTGGTCTGCCATTCCCATGGGCATGAAGGATGATGTCCCTGTCTCTGCTTTGATTACTTGATTAAGACTACACTCCTGTCCACATTTACCTGGGAGTAAGCCCCATTGACTGTCTATAATGGGACTTACTTCTGAGTAGACGTGCCTAGGCTTGGGCTCCAAGGATCTTAGAATTTACCATCTCCTTCCTAGATTCCTTTATTCCAGTTTGCAGGTCCAGTCGCAGCCCAGCCCTCAACCAGGGTATGGATTGAAGATCTCCTAGTAATCATGGATTGAAGATCTCCCAGTAATTTCAGTGGGACCTGAACACTATTCCTTTCTGTCCTGCACAGACCCATGTCTGGTCATGCATTCCTGGTGTGTGTGTGTTCTCAAGGGCCTAGGCGTTTAACTGCAGGTTGGCTACCTCCTAACTGCCGCCTTGGTTGCCCTTGTGGGAGAAAGGTGGGGTATAAATTCTATAAAATAAATAAATAACTGTTAGGATACACACCCATTGGATCAAGGTTTAATCAATCAGAAAGGCATCCCCCCAAAAAAAAATAAAAGTTCACAGGAATAAAACTGGGATTCTAGCTTCCATTTAGTACGTCAAATCCAAAGTGATGCTGGGGGACTAACCTTACAGGATCATTGTAAGGTTTTATGGAGAAATGTACAGTCTATCAAGGACCATGGACACTAAACTCTACATGATTAATGGTGATCTGGTCCCTAATGACTAGTTAGAAAGGAACTTCTCTTCTATTAAATTCTAGAACTGGAACTCAGAACCTTCCTTTCATGTCAAAGTGGTTGATGGTTGTGTACATTTAACTCTGCTTGAAGGCATGGAGTTAGAGTTAGGAAGTTCTCCTCCACAACCTCCATTGCAATGAATGAAAGCCCTCCTAAGAGGACATGACATTGATCAGGGGCCCCCATTCATTGAGAAGGGAGCATGTGCAGGAGAACAATAGGAGAAGATTTTGGCCATAGATCCCAATGGTCCATTTTAAACAGAGCAAGCAATCAGTCTCTCAGATCGCTGGATGGGTGAATGAATCATTCTATTTTAATTTTGTTTCTTACAGTATTTATATACCACCTTTCTCATAGACTCAAGGCGGTTTACATAGGCAGGCTGACCTTAAACCCCATTGGGATTTTCCATTGGGATTTTTTTTACAAGTATTATTCTATGAGAAAAACTCATAGAACCCTCCATTTCTCCAGTTAGTGTGGCTGTACAGCTCTTGTGCTTTCCAAGCTTCCAGGGATTCTCAAGATGTTATCTGTGTCTTGTCAGCTGACTTCTCCACATTCTCACGCCTTCAACTCTCTTTCTCTTGTGTTTAAAGAAGTGTGTGTGTGTGTGTGTGTGTGTGTGTGTGTGTGTGTGTGTGCATGCGCGCACGCGCTCAAGTGCTGAGGCAAATGCATGCATGCTCGATCTCACAACGTCTATTAGCCCTGATGGAACCTCCATGGTCAGACCCAATCTATCTTTGAATACCAACTGCTAATGAGATACACAACGCGGTAAGAGAGCCTTCATACCTGGGACTTCCAAGAGGGTATTGATTGACTATTGTTGGAGACCAGATGGATTTCTGGTTTCCTAGATGGATTTTGATGGATTTGGGGTTTTTGCTCCAACAACGGTTCTCTCCTGTTCCTCTTCTGTTTTTGCATGCGTGTTTATGAGGGGTTGGTCAGAGCCTCGTGGTTTGCCTGTACCTCGGAAGTTCCCTTCGTTCCCTGCATGTTTTCTGTCGCTCTTCCAAGAAGAAAAACGTGTGCGCGTCTATATATTCTATGTATATTGCAAGTGATCCGGCTTTCCTGTAACTTACATTTACATGGTCTTTGACAGGCAGTCTCTGCATTATTGATCAGGGCAATTTAGTGCAACAGTCAGAATATTTTGTGTGTGCACGCGCAGATATTTTTTTTTAAGTGGTCTTGCTGGGGGCGGCATTATTTTTAGCCTGTCGACCCAGCTCCGGCGCCAGTCGGTTTAAAAACCCTATAAACCATTACAAGCTACACGGCAAGCCATGCCTCTCTCTCTCTCTCTCTCTCTCTCTCTCTCTCTCTCTCTCTCCCTTGCCCTCTGCTCCAAATCACGCTGTTTCCCAATTAAAAATCCTCTGGATTTAGATATGTCCTTATTCGCTATCAGGATCCAACCTGGATCACTAATCTTTTTTGCTCCGGCTCTTGCACGAAAGTTGTTGGCTGTTTCATGTAACTTTTGACGGCTATTTTCAAGCTGAGTTCTCCTCTCCCGCCACCCCAGCAACGATCCAAGCGGAATTAAGCAAGGTTAAGTTCTATTGATTGCGAAGAGATGCACGTAGGTGCTTCGGTCTCTCGTTGAAATCAACAGGACTCTTTCTTTTTTATATAAATAGTGCTTCATTTTGACGGGATTGGGTCCTTTATGAGACTGCAAAACGTACACCACGTACGCACACCACGCTTGTTAAACCAAACGTTCTGTAGAGTTGGGCAGTAGATGATCGGTTAAAGGGGAAGAAAGAGACTCGGATCAATAATCTAGTGAAGCCAAAGTGGTTGGATTTCAGTCCAACACTTGCACGAGAGTAAGCCCTAGTGGAATCAGTGTGAGGCACTGCCAAATAAATGCGTTTGGCTTAAGTGCCAGTGATGCTCTGGGGGGCAATCCCCTCCCCATTATCCTGGAATTAATTACCACATTCTCATTAACAAACTCCATTTAATACTGGAGATAAATAAATCTGGGGGGGGGGTGTTCCCCTCCGCTTCCGAACTGCGTACGTACGTCTTAAAACGTTTCAACCCGGGTTTGTTGTCGATCGTCGTGGGAAACGAGAAAGGGTAGGGGTGCTGTTTAAGGAGGGGGATATTTCCCAATCCCCACCTCCCTGTTCTCCAAACCACACGGGGTCAATTCGTCGTCAGGAGCCGCGCCTCAGTGTCCTCACCCCGGGTCTCCGATCCTGCGCGAGCTTATCTGAAAGTGGGTCCCATGGAACTTGAGCGGCTCTTACTTCTGAGTAAACATGGCTTGGAATGGATTACCCTGTTTGTGACTCGTTTTCTATATTTTCGGGGTGGGGGGAGGACCGAGAAGGTTTGCTCTGCTGTCTAAGTCTCACTGAAATGAATGGGACTTAAGTTGCAGGCAATCCTATACTTGTCTACTCAGAAGTAAGTCCCATTGTGTTCAAGGGGCCTTGTCCCAGGCAAGTGTGTATAGTGTGATTAAGACTCACATGCTCCCCCTTTTTTATTTTTTATTATTTTTTATTTTTCACATTTTTATACCACCCTTCCTCCAAGGAGCTCAGAGTGGTGTACATATTTCCTCCCCTCCTTTTTGTCTTCACAACAACCCTGTGAGGTAGGTGGGGCTGAGAGATAGTGACTAGCCCAAGGTCACCCAGGAAGCTTCGTGGCTGAGCGGGGATTTGAACCTGGATCTTCCAAGTCTAAGTCCGACTCCCAAACCACTACACGCCCGACGGTGCTGAGTCACTGAGTCACAACTAATTTTCTTAGGATCCCTGCAACCTGCCAAGGCTTTGAACATAATGGGAGGAAGGAGGAGTGAATAAAATAAAAATAATAAACAATATAATAAAATAACCCCCTTTTGTAACAAAGGAAAAGTGGTGTTCATAACCTTATCACAGGCACATGGGGGGGGGGATAGCGTGAATCGCACTGCGCCTCTACGATGCTATTTTGCAATTCACACTTGAAGAGATGCAAGGAACAGGCCTTCCAGTTTGCCCTGAATCTTGTCCACTGGAATCTGAAATCGGGGCGGGACCCCTACTTAAAAGTTACGTGCAGATTCTTCCACCCACCCCAATTCTGGGCCCTCCACAAGATAGGAATCCCCCATCCTGGCTGTACTTGAATTTCGTCGATCTCCACGGCCTTGACGTTCAATTCGGGTAAGGTGTTGAGGCTCTCGAAAGGAAGAGGCGGTTCGACTGTACGGGTTGCCGAGTGCTGCTGTCGGCTTCTACAAACGCCCGATCTTGAAAACCCGGTGCAACAAGGTCGACCGGCTTTGCACTGCAGAGAAGTCGAGGAGGAGCTGCTAGAGTTATCTCCTCTCACCATCGGTTCCGCTCCCTTGTAGGCTACTCACGCGAATACTGCAAGACTCGCCTTCCCCTGAGTTTGGCGGGCCAAGGAGCTGAATTGCAATTCATTTACACGTCTTCTCACGCCGTTGTTGCCTATTCCCGCCCCCCCCCCCCCCAGAGAGAGAGAGAGAGAGAACATTGGAACCAGAAGCTGCGGGGGGGGGGGAGGGGGGAAGCGACGCCGTTTCCCTTCTTCTTCACCAGAGTCAACTTCACCTGGAGGAACCCAACAAAACGGACATTCGATCCGGTGCGTGGAGAGAGCTGTCATTCCGTGCTCAAGTTCTGAAGTACGCCGGTTAGGAAGCCAATGCTTAAGCAATGGATTGATGGGGGGGGGGGGGGAGAGACATCTGTAGCTAGAGAGGACAGCAAATCTAGGTGGTGGACTTGGTGTTGTCAATAGGGGGAGAGAGAAAAAATGATAGGCGGATGGAGCCCCCCCCCCATCTGCTGAACTAACGCCCGTCTTGTAGCTGAAGACACGTTTTCTCAATTTGAGCGCGGTATCCATTACCGTATTGGGTTTCAATTAAAGAGACAAAAAACATGAGCTGGGGGGGGGTGGATGGAGTGAGAGCGAGAGCGAGAGAGCGAGCGCTGTCCAACATCGCTTAAGCCGAGTTCTTTTCTATGCCAAAGACACATTAAATTAATGTGTCCCGGGGGCTGGGTAGACATATCCGTAATTATGAAGAGTGGAAAAGCGATCGAGCAGGGTTGGAGCTTGCAGAAATGTAGAAGCCCGGGCTCTGTCCTGTTGGCGTTTGATGGAGCACCGCCTCTCGTCAAGTCTTGTCAGTTAGAGGCTGGGCTACCGATGCGGGAGCTTCAGCCGGTTCAGAGGAATCCCATTGAAAGACGGAAGGCTGCGCTCCGTTTTCGCTCTCTCTCTCTCTCTCTCTCTCTCTCTCTCTCTCTCTCTCTCTCTCTCTCCCCCCCCCCCCCGCACCGTGGCTGTGTACACAGGGATCCAAACGCGACTGGCCCAGAAATAAGTGCGAGTTGTGCCCTGGTTCCTCGCCATTGTCGCCATAGCAGCGTCTTGTTCGGATAGGTACGGATACCGTCCGGATACACAAACACGCGCGCACAGGTGAACGATCTGTCCGTCTCGAAATCTGGAAAGCCCTTAGTGACGTACAGAAAAGTTCATTCTCCGTGAACATCCCTCCCACTCGCTCCCCCCCCCAAAAAAACCCCACGAAAACAGCCCAGGCCTTGAAAATTTATTTATTTTTTCAAAACACACCTATAGTATTCCAATCCAAGATTGACAGTCTAGCTGCAGAAAGGAGAAACGTCTAGCGGAGGGGGTCGCGGCGAGGGGGGGGGAGAGACAGTTGGGGGTCCAGAACTGTCTTTAATTAACCATATAACTTCCAGAGTCCCAAGCTCAAAGGACTTTCTCTCCAAACTCTGTCTGTCTGCCTCACTGCACACGCACGTCTAACGTGCATTTTATTCAATAAGGGTTGCATTAATAAATAAGGGTTTCCGTCAGTAAATCAATCCATGCCCCCGGCGGCCCCCCTTCAGAATTTCTGTTTGTCCTACTTTGTTATACTACTTGGAGCAAAAGCCGATGCGTGCCTACACAGAAGTAAGTCCCCTAGTGTGTTCAGTGGGGGCTGGCTTACTCCCAGGAAAGTGCGTGTAGGATTGCAGGCTTCTACTAGTGGGGCTTTAAAAATAAATCAATAAAACGTGCCCAGAGTTTACACCCTCATTTCAGGCGATTGAGAAGGGGGGGAGGAGGAGAGGAAGAGCACCAGCCTGGAAACTAAACGTGAGACTGAATTTTGCCTGGGAACAATACGACTATAGGTAGAAAGAGGGAGCGATGGTGGCTAGTTGGACCTTGCAACTAGTTCTGTTGTCCCACAATGTTCAGTGAGGTTTGCTCCAAAATAAATGTATCCCCATTGCATGACTCCACACCACTCCACACCAACGAATGAAGGCGGAGGGTTCATTTTGTTGTTGTTGTTGTTGTTGGGGGGGTCTCCTCTAAAAACTCCTAACTTCCAAGTTCCAGCATGAGGTGGGAGAAGAGTGAGCCGTCATGCGTTCCCTTAAACCCCTTCTTTTCCTTGACAGTCAGCCCCCCTGAACTCAATGAGACTTCTTCCGACTCCCCTTCGCTTCCCCTCCTAACCACGGTTAGTATTCGCAACACTCTTTTGCTGGTTTCTCCGATTCATTTGGGCAGAAGGAAGGGAAGGAGGGAGCGAGGTCTGCGATCCAGTATAACCTCCCCCCCCCCTATTTTTTCTGTGGTGTATGTGCAATTCGTATCCTTCTGCTTCTTCTTGGCGTTTCTATGTCATAGAACCTTCTCTGTGAGTCTTCTCTATATTGCTGGTGTTCTTCTGCATCTTTTTAAAGATTGTGAGCCCTTTGGGGACAGGGAGCCATTTAATCATTTGATTTTGTCTGTAAACCGCTTTGTGAACTTTTTTTTTGTTGAAAAGCGGTATATAAATACTGTTAATAATAATAATAATAATAATAATAATAATAATAATAATAATAATAATAATAATACTGGCGACGCCAGTATAGATTTCTATGTAGGTGTGTATACCCATATATATCTGTATGCGTTTGTGTATAATGACCTGTGTATAATGGCCTGCCAACCTAGCAGTTCCAAAGCATGTCAATGCCAGTAGATAAATAGGTACCGCTTGCGGGAAGGTAAACAGCGCTCCGTGTTCCAGCTACGAGCTGCGGCAAGGAGAGTCAAGCTGGCCACATGACCATGGAGACGTCTTTGGACAACGTTGGCTCTTCGGCTTTGAAATGGGGATGAGCACCACACCCTAGAGTCGGACACGACTGGACTTAATTGTCAGGGGATACCTTTACCTTATAATGATCTGTAGCCTAAACTACAGCTAGTCATAACTAAGGAAGTTTTGGATAATCTCACGTTTCTCCCACGATGGGCAGTGTAAAAGCCAAACAAACCATTAAATACCCATTGGCTACATGTACGCCCCCCCCCCACACACACACACACACGGTGCGGCTTTCTGGTGTGTAGGCGGTATACTGCGGCCTAGGGGCGGACTCCCCGCTAAACGTGCGTATCTGCACGCATGACGCCTCTACTCCGAAGTAAGTTCAGTTCCCAATGAGACTTCTCTAGCAAAGGGATGCCCGCCGCGCTCAAGAGCTGGAGAAGTTCTCGCGCAAAGCCTGGGTGGGTGAATAGGAGCTGCGCCAGAACGCAGGGGCGGAAGAGGGATTTTCTGTGAATCGAGACCGGTGAGATTGTCGGGGGCTGTGGATTGCATCTGCATCAGGTAAAGGTTCGGTCTCCAAGCCCAAGGAATGCCAAACCAACAAGGTACGGATTAATTCGGAATATCATAGCCCTCCGGTTATCCGTCTCTCTTAAGTTGAAAGTCACAACACTTGCCCAAGGTAAGTGTTGGGCAAATCGAATTTAGATCTCAAGGGTGGAACCTCCATCTTACATACCTTGGGTAGAAACAGCCCCGCCTCCCCAGGAATTCTTATCTCCTCCCAGTCCCCCTCCCCTGGGAAGTGTAGTTTAGTGAAATCCCCCTGGAAGGGGACCCCCTGAATTATGTTTTACCGATATTCTCAGCATTAAAGTATTTCCCCCCTCTAAGATAATAACTTTTCAAGGTGTGTGTGTGAGTGAGAGAGAGAGAGAGAGAGAGAGAGAGAGAGAGAGAGAGAGAGAGAGAGATATTAGGGGAGAAACAGTGGCTCCTTTCTTATTTGTCATATTGCTGTTATTTATTCTTATTTACTTAAAGAGGTCTTCGTTTAGCCCCGAAAGTCAGAGGTGGAAAGAATAAACGCGGCGGCGCCCCCGCCGGGTTGAAAGCGCCCTTTAATTCAATTTGCCCAACCAACGCCTTCTGGTGTCTGCCCTGTCTGGACTCTGGAGTGCGAGAGACGTGGTTTCCATTCGGCTTTGGGCCTCGCTGCTCAGCCGAGCGAAATCGTTTCAGAAGAACCCTCTTAATGGGAAGCCCCCCGTTTCTGCCGCCTCCGCGCGCGACGACCCCTCCCTCCGTACCCGGAGCGAGTCGCAGGCCATTAAGGCTGCCTGCCTGTCGCAATTACAGCCCGGGCAAGGTTGACCGACTGGGTTCCTGCCGTCGGATTTTCTGGGGTAGGAGGGGTGTTGGAAGCCTTTATTAAACCCAGATGATTCTCCGAGTTTGGGCCATAAGGAAAAGATTTACAATTAAGCCAATTGGAATCGAAATACAGTCATCGTTGTGGCAGCAGCGCAGGTGTAAATAAGGTTTCCTTCAAGGAACGGGGCATTCACGTGGCCCTGCGTTTGAAAACTCATTTTTCCCGTTCTTTTCTTCCTGGGGCTGATCTAAAGAGGAGGAGAAAAAAGAAAAAAAAAAAACAATTTCAACTTAGTGACCAGGTTTGATGTCTCCAATCGGAGTTTCGCACATCTTCATAGGTCTCCCCCTCACTTCTTAAGCTCCCCCCCCAGCAGTGACTCTGCTGCGATCCTAAAGAAACTCTTAGAGATGCGCCGTTAGTCTTAATAATTAGTGGGGCTTGCTGCCGAGTAACAATGCAATCCGATGCATGCTTCCTCGGAAGTAAGCTCTACTGAGTTCAATGGGACTTACTCCCAGGTCGGCGGTATATATAGGATTGTAGCAGAAGTGCTCTTACAATTTGTTATTTTGTGATGTCTGTCGCACCCTCAATGGTCGTAGGATGAATAAAATTCAAGAAGACCTGGGCTTGCCTTTAAAATTCGGCAACGGAAGACGGAAAAGGAGTGACGTAACTTGGACGATGGGTTTCTACATCAGAATCTGATGATCAGGGACATTCAGGGACAGGAGCTTGCATTTTAAGAAGCTATGGGCTGCCCCCGAAAACGTCACGGTGGAAAAGGGCTTAGTTGGAGGAAAGAGCCGAAAAGGGAGTTATTTATTTTGTTTCTCGAAAAGATTTATATGCTGCCTTTCCTCGGAAAGACGAAGATGCCCTAGCCAGCTTGCAAACGCTAAAAACGCAGTACAATCAATCGAGTGCAACAGATAAAGCGCAATAAAAAGCAGGCGTACAAAAACATTAAAACGCAGGGCGTATAAAAGAGAGAGGCGGCCGCAGTGTGGATTTCAGAGGCGGTCGCAGTGTCATCTCCGTCTCAAAAGTTAAGCTCCTTGGTTGCAGTTTGTCCCCCCCCCCCCTACAATTGCTTCGCAGTTTCCACACGGGCAACCTCTGGCTATTTTTTCCCAACGAGTCCTCCAGCTCCAACTTCCCTGGCTCAACCTTTGGAATACAACTCCTCCTCTGCCAAGTGGATTTCGGAGCTGCAGACTGGATGTGAAAGTGGAATTGGAGAAAACTCGGCTCCCCTTTGGCTTTCATCTTTTGGCCAGAGTGGGGGGGGGGGCTTGTTCAAATCAATGGGAATTTTTTTCATTTTTTTTCGAATCCCTTGATTCAACCAAACTGCAAACTGGGACGAGCCTGACTGCTTTTAGCAGGGGGGAAGTGGGTGAATTTGAAAATGGCAGGTATATAACGCAAGAAGCAGATCTCTGGGTTACCCATGCCAGCCTGGTGGCGCTTCTGGCTGGCACAGAAGTCCCCAAAACATTGTACAGAAGCCAAACGTTCCCACGGGATATTTCTACGTCACAGTTTTGTGTTATATAGCGCATGTCTAAAGAGTAGATTGTCCCATTGTGATAATATTTACTCCATCAGTTTACATGATGGCACTCTACACAGATCTAGATATTAAAACAAGATATTAAATATTAAAACAAGATATTAGATATTAAAACAAGACAATTAGATATGAAAACTAGATTATTAAAACAATCTAGATATTAAAACAAGGGAGAGGGGGTTGTCCACAAGTTGTCCTCTCTTCTTTTTTCTCATTTTACCTCCTTTAAAGACATATCCAGTATTCACACATTCTTAAAATAAAATAAAATAATAATAACAGGAAATCAAATGGACAGAGAGAGAAGGAAGGAAGGGATTTGGAAGCAGAGGTTATTCCATTGACCTTTGTGTTTCTTGTTTTGCATGACATGATTTTCAGGCTCTATCGCAAGGAGTGGGAGGATTTAAGCTTCCTGCAGAAAGGAACGAGAGTTAAAAGTGAGTCTTTGTGTCATCGGGATGGTTCCCTTTGCTTCTGTCTTTCCTTCTGTCTGCTGATGCGCCCACATTGGGGGCTGCTGTTGCACCGTCCCTCCTCAAACTGCATGGGTTTTGCTCAGGTGCAGAATCAGGCAAACAGCCATCTGTGGCTGGGTTAGACAGGAATGCATCTTCCATAGGTCCGGCCACCTTGGGAAGCCCCTTCAAAGACAGCTAGGGGCAGTCCCCTTCTTCCTATGTTTCAGCCCATGTGTGATTTTTCATATACTGTATATTCCTGGTTCTTATGAGGCATAACCAGTACCGATGCATTTCTCCCCCTTTTCCCCTTCCCCCGGCCCCCCTTCCTGCACAGTTTTAATATTTGTATGCAGCTTCCCCATGAGTGAAATCCAGGTTCATTCAAACCAAAACACTTCTTCCCATCGACTTCAGTGTTATGTGGATTATCCGCCTCCAAGCGATGTGCCTGAATTATAACCAATGGAGACTGCATGTAGCTATTGCCCGCCTTGAGCACCTTTTGGGGAAAGGCAGAGTAAAACCCTCTGAATGAAATGAACATTCCCACAGATAATAATACAACTGCGGTAAAGGATTTTTATTTCTCTGTTTTATTGTTCACATGGCTGCAGAAACCGTAATTCTTAGAACATTGACATTCCCACAGATAATTGGATGCATGGATGGATCGTGAATGCATATTGCCAGAGCTTTCTTAAGGAAGTCCCACAGAGCCCAGAAGACTTCCAAAGGGACTAGCCTCTTGTCCTGTAGCAAAAAGAGTCTTGTGACATCTTGAAAGCTAACCCGTTTATTTCAATGTGGGCTACTGTCTGCTTCATCAGGTGCACTTGAGGAGGTGCCCCATGGTGTCTTCCTCTTGTACGTATAGGTTTGAAGCCTTCACGGATCTATAAGGGACTGTTAGACGCTCTTCTTGGAAGCTCTGTAAGGCACACAACACGGAGAGGCCTTGTTTGCTCCAGATTGTAGCAGCAGCATCGTACGTAGTGGGAGATGATCTAGCCAGAGCCTAACATGTACAAACATTTGGAACAAGCCCCTGTAACACTACAAAGCCTCAGAAAAATCCATAGGAGCCACATAAAAGCAGAGCTCAGTAGGAAGCGGTATAAGAAGTCTTGTTGCTGGGTTTGTCTGCCCTCCCAGATGTTCTGCATAAAGAAGGCTTGCCTTTAATGAGCGGGAAAGAGAGCAGTGAACGCTGCTTGAACTGGGGAGTCAGTGGGTTGGGTACAGATGTTTGAAGAACCAGTGCGCTGGAGGAGTAGGGGCAGCAGCAGGCAGCGAGAGGGGGCTTGCTTGGGTCTCACTTTGCCCAGCTCACCTGCTCCTGCCCGTGGATCCCTTGGGAATTTCCACCTCTGGCCACCTGAGGTTGCCCTGGTGGCCCAAACACCTTCTCTTCCCAAGTTCCTGGCCAAGAGTGGGAAGCCTTCTGAAAATGTCTACCTGTCTTGCCCACCTCATGACTGAGCCACTGGGAAGAAAGAGTGGGCTTCCCCCCCCTTTTGTTAGTTTTGCAGCATTCCTATTGCAATGGGGAGGAGTCCTCCCCATTGCAATAAGGAGAGGGGTACAGAGGGTGCAAACGAGCTCCAGGGACTGCAGGTGGTTCCGGGGCTTGAGTGAAGAAGACCTAACATGGGCATTCCCTGTTGGGAGATGCATGGGACGGCGGTTGGGGAAGTGATCTGACAGTGTGCAAGGACTGGGCCCAAGGGAGACATTACTTAAGATAGTTAGGGCGGGGGTCTGAGACCTGCTGGGTTGTTTAGGTTGCTGGTAGAACAAAACGTTGAATAAAGTCAACTGAACTGAACTTACCTCTCTCTCTCTCATTTCTCAAACAGTGGGTCGGGACCCACTTGGTGGGTCGTGACCTGATTTCTGGTGGGTCCCAGGTGATGGAAAGATCAGATAAGCAATTGCCACAAGTCCTGAGGCTATTCAAAAATCAGATAGCTGCTAATTGCCCTTCAAAACTCTGAGCTCCCGCAGTTTGCAAGATAGCTGCTAATTACCCTGAAAACAGCTGAGCTCCTGCAGTTTGCAACCTTGTTTAAGTATAGGGAGATAAATGTTTGAGCATCTCGTAAAGCTAGGTGGGTCCTGATAGAGTGTCATTTTAAAAAGTGGGTCCTGGTGCTAAAAGGTTTGAGAACCACTGATCTGTCTTATCTTCATTCATTCATTCATTCATTCATTCATTGAGGGTTTTACCGCGCCTTTCCAAAAAGGTGCTCAAGGCAGCTCATAACTACAAATACAAAATAAATCAATAAAAACCGCAACAGATATCTCCAGGGTCTTATGGTTCTCATCGTTTCCGTAATTAATGGTGTCCAGAAGCCTGCAATCCTATGCACCTTTCCTTGAGAATGAATCCTCCATAAGACTCTGAGCAAAGATGCTCCTTACTGTCTTATTTGTTTCTCTCCTATGCTTTTTGTTGAAACACATTTACTCTTTTCTAGTTCAGAGAATCCATCAGCTTTGAGAACCCTAGAGGAAAGTGCCACTAGTCTACACAGCAACAAAGGGCTCCAATCAACATTTGGGTTTCAGTGGAGTCCGGAGAACTCTTCAACTTTCTTGAGCAGGAATCAATGGGACAAAAAACACTTGGGCTAGAAGGGATCGTGTCCATGGCACCTAACATTGTTTCTGCGCAAAGCAATAATCACAATAATTCATCATAATTAATATAGCGATGGATATATTGTTACTTTTTAGAGTGAGCTTTATCCAACTTATGTGGAAGCAAATCCTTTGTCGATCAATAAGTGTACCTTGAAAACAACAAAATCCAGTAGCTGATGGTAATATTTTGCAGCAGACAGGGATGGGTGGTGGTTTTATTTATTTGTTTATTTACTGTATTTATATACCGCCTTTCTCATCATCAGATTTCTCATCAGATTTATTCAAGGCGGTTTACATAGGCAGGCTATCCTAGACCCGATAAGGGTCTTTACAGTATTGTTCTATTCATATATAGAACCTTCCATACACAAGATGTTTCCCCTCTTCCCCTCTGATGGTTGTCAAGATGTTATCTCTCTAGCAGCTGACTCCTCATTCCACGTTCTCACGCTGCCTATCAGCAGCTTCCGTCTCCCATCCAAGTGAGAACTGGGGTTGACCATGCTTAGCTTCTTCAGGCAGGGCACTGGCTCAACCTCCAGGCTTGTTTATTACCACGTGAAGAGATTGTTTGTATGTGTGGATGGGACACTGCAGGTCCAACACTAGGGCCATAACTTTTCACCTTCGGCACTTCAAAGGTCAACTTTTCCGTGATCAAAAACACACCACCACCTTTTTTTAGGGAAAAGTGCATCTTTCCCCAGTTAGCAGTACCATAGCCATCAAGTGATAATCGCTCCTTGTCTGTATCAATCATACATTTTCAGCAGCAGTCCTCCTCCTCCTCCTCTTCCCTCACTACCTCCTCTTCTCCTAGTAAGAAAGAAGAGTCAGAGGCAAGAAACAAGCGTCTGTTTAATCCTGTTTAATTGTTTAATGCTTTTTTTTTTTTAATACAGCCAAATTGCCCAGCCGGATCTGAATTCACCAGTGCGGTGGCGTTTACAAAACAGATTCAATGTCAATGCAATTTTCTCATCTCCTGCCTGGGAGAGATTTCTTGTTAAATTTCAATTTGGGAAGGCATTACATGGGGAAGAGCACGTGGGAAGGGGGGGTGGAGAGAAGGAGAGCGTAAATATAAATAAATAAATAAATAAATAAATAAATAAATAAAAGTCTTTATTTCCTAATGCCACATTTTCCATCTCCTTTTTTCCCCTGCCCACCCCCCTCTTTCCTTCTTCCCTCTCCACCCTTTCCTAGTTCATTTTACTTGATCGATGGAAGGGGTCATTTGGTCCATAATTAGGTCAATAAAATCAATGTTTATTCCTCTGATGGGTCTGCAAGCTAATAAATTCAGGATGGTTGAAAAAAAGTCCCTCTCCTTTCTCTCCCAGCCTCTCCCCCCCCCCACTTAAGTAATGCAAAAATAAGTGCGAGGGAGCTTAGCAGCGATCTCTCTCTCTCTCTCTCTCTCTCTCTCTCTCTCTCTCTCTCTCTCTCTCTCTCTCACGCACGCACGCACGCACGCACACACCCTCTACTACCCCCTTACTTCTGGGCAAGCCCGTGTGAAACCCGTAGGACTCTTAGCCACAGAACTGGAAGACCCCCGCCACTGAGGGAGGGAAATGAAGACCCTTCCAATTTCTCCTCCTCTCTCGATGATGTTTTCAAACAGCCGACAACCCCGAAACAAACAGTTTGCCCCCATCCGAGATAACCTGATTCATTCTCCTTTATACTCTCCAATCTCATTCTAAACTTCTTTGAAAACACACGCACGCCCCCAAATCCAGCCGTTTTGGAGACGTCAGTGCCGCGGGTGGGTGACTGAGCGGGAATTAAAGTATTAACTTGAAGAAAGAAAGACTCTTGTCGTGGCTTTTGGGGATCGGGGCGCGTCGTCCACATATTTTTTTCACGCTGCCTAAGGAAGAAAATAAACCCAGGTTTCTAATAAGATCAATATGGGGGGGGGGAGGTTCTTAACAAAAGTGGAGAGGGGGCTAAGACCTTTGACATACATGGGGGATTAATTGGGGCCCTGTGAAAAGGAGGGAGGTGGCCTCGTTAATTCGTCTCGAAATGAAGCAAACTAAACATTTCAGCTGTATTGTCTCCGTCTCGGGGTTTGTTAGAAGGGACGGAAGGATCAGCTTTTGTCCGGGACAAATTGGGGGTGAGTAGCGCGGTGCGGCTCGACACTGGGGTTTTGTGAAATGGCGACAGCTCTGGTCTCAGGGAAGGAGGGGGGGGTGGGGAGGAGGGGAAGCTTGGAGGCGACCTGGCGCGGTGGCAGAGGCTCATTATCTCATGTCTGAACGCATCCTTCGGGGAGCGCACTTAATCAAGAGTGGCACACTGTTTCTGCCAGGGCCAAAAGAAAACTGTCGCTGTCTTGACCGAGGAAACTGCCATTAACGGAGTCTGACTATTGCTCTAGCTAGCTCAGGTTTGCCGACACGGACTGGCAGCAGCCCTCCAGGGCATTTCAGGCAAGGCTCTCTCCTAGCTCTTCCTAGCCAAAGCAATGGCCCTTCCACGGAGTCACAGCCCTTCTCGAGCGGAGCTTCCCAAAAACGTGGGCGTGGGGAAAAGAGACGCAGAGAAGTTATTTTTTCCTCCTTCTCCCTTCATACTGGGAGCGTTTCCATGGCACTGATGGACGGTAGATGCGGGACAGACAAAATGAAAGGCGTCTGCGCTGATCCAGCAGGGCTCCGCATGGTCTGTCTGTCTGTCAATCAGAAGATCGCAATGCTGAGTCGATCAATCGGTTAGATTAATCGGTTGAAACATCCGGATCGACTACAAAGGGGCTCCAGATTAATCAGGCAACAGCTTTGTAAATCATTTCAGGTCTCTTAGTACAGTACATACATACTGCCTAGGGTCAGTGCCACCAGCATTCTCCTCCTGTGCCACAGAGAAGAGGGAATGCCTCTTCTCAGGGTGAGGAATGCCTCAGGGTGACGCTGGCTGAGATAGATGCGTGTAGTGCAGCCTCTAAACGCAACGCGCTTCTTTCCTTTAAAATGCGTGTATTTTTTCCTCATATGTAAATGTACGCAGACGTAACTGATGAAATTAATCGATTAGCTGGGAAAAGCATAGATTAATCACCTGAGATGTTGGCCTCCCGATTCACGTCATATTTCCTGCTCATTCGGGGTCCTGATCAGAATCGTTGCAACGGACTCAGTGGCTTATGAGTAACGCCTTTAGCACCAGTTCGTCAGGACGGGTTTTCACGCAATGTTGCTCGAGTAAACTAAATTTTCGAGTAAACTAAATATGCAACTAAATTAATTCCTCTTGATTTTGATGACCGGAATTCAACAAGTGTTAGGTTTCAATCATGCCCATTATTACCTACATATGTGATATATGCTGGGCAAAGAGGCACCTTTTAAAGTGGATTCCTCTTATATTTCACAGGGGGAGAGCAACTGTCCCTCTTAGCATGGCATCTTTTCCAGTGACTGTTGCTGCTCTCTCTCTCCCCCCCCCTCTTACTCAATCACACCTCTCTCTCTCTCTCTCTCTCTCTCTCTCTCTCTCTCTCTCTCTCTCTCTCTCTCTCTCTCTCTCTCTCTGTAAACTGCTTTGTGAACTACTCATGTTGAAAAGTGGTACTGTATATAAGTATTCTTATGAAAAGTGGTATATCCTTAATCTTAATCTTAATAACAATAATATGTTGTTGTAGTTGTTGTTGTTATTGTTATCTGCCATCAGTACCCTTCTGCTGTTTGCATAGGAGAACAGGTCAGTCTCTATGCAAAATACACACCACCAGATCAAGATTGCCAGGAGAAATATCAAAAACCTCAGATATGCAGACAATACCACCCTCACGGCAGAAAGTGAAGAAGAACTAAAGAGCCTCTTGATGAGAGTGAAAGAGGAGAGTGCAAAAGTTGGCTTGAAACTCAACATTAATAAAACTAAGATCATGGCATCTGGTCCCATCAATTCCTGGAAAATAGAAGGGGCAGAAATGGAAGCAGTAACAGATTTTACTTTTTGGGGCTCCAAGATCACTGCAGACGGAGACAGCAACCATGAAATTAAAAGACGCTTACTCCTTGGAAGGAAAACTATGGCAAACTTAAACAGCATAATAAAAAGCAGAGATATCACCATGCCAACAAAAGTTCGTATAGTCAGGGCGATGGTGTTCCCAATAGCAATGTATGGTTGCGAGAGTTGGACCATAAGGAAGGCTGAGCACCAAAGAATAGATGCTTTCGAACTGTGGTGCTGGAGAAGACTCCTGAGAGTCCCTTGGACTGCTAGGAGATCAAATCAGTCAATCCTAAATGAAATCAAGCCTGACTGTTCCCCTGGAAGGACAGGTACTGAGGCTGAAGCTCAAATATTTTGGCCACCTAATGCGAAGAGAGGACTCTCTGGAGAAGATTCTGATGCTGGGAAAGATTGAAGGCAAAAGGAGAAGGGGAAGGCAAAGGATGAGATGGTTAGACAGCATTGCCGATGCAACGAACACGAAAATGAGCGAACTCAGGAAGATAGTGGAGGACAGGAAGGCCTGGCGGGATGTGGTTCATGGGATCACGAAGGGTCGGACACGACTTAACGACTGAACAACAACAAACCCCACCACCACACAATGGATATCAAGCTGGCAATCAGGAATGGTAATATCCCAAAACCAGTAGGAGAACATTTTTAGCATGCTTAGACACTCTGCTGCAGATTTGATGATGACAATTCTTCAACAGAGAAACTTCAAAGGGAGATCAGACCCAACTGACTCATCACCAGGCAAAGAAATTCCCAGCTGGGTTCATTGCCACGTCAGCCTTGTGCTTTTCCCTGCTGTTGGGTCAACCCCCTTTCAAGCATGTCCTGAATCCAGGTGCACCACAGTGGAAGATGCCAAGCAGGACATCTTTATCTACTCAGTAGTTCCAGCTCTTGCAGTTAACCATCAGAGATGTTCTGCAGGTGGTGCACCATCCTGACATAGGTGAACAGGTACATCTAATCACAGCCATTTGGACAAGCTGACACGTTCAGGATGTATCTCTAATTGCCCACTGGCTAGTAATGAACCTTGTCAGGGAATGTTTTGAGTGGCATTTGGCGATGCTGGATTTGTCTGGCTCTGGGTGTGCTACTCAGCTACCCAATTCCAACATGTGCCACACCCCTGTCTGCACCTCCTAAAAACTGCACACAGTGCTGGGTGATCGAATCAAGCATGGCATAAACATCAGAGCAACATATGCTATTAGTGTTGGAGAAATGGGCAACTTCCGCATGCTGGACACTGGGGGGGGGGATGTATCGCCCGGTCACCTGAGTAGACCTTCCTTATCTAGACCCCCTCTTTGTCCAAAGGAAGGGGCATGGCCCCTGTCCCTGTTTTCCTCCTTCTTCATCCTTTCTCTTCCCTTACTTCTACTCCTGATGCCAACCAAGTAGGATGATGCCAACGCTGCCCCTGCAGCCCAGCGGCCATCTTACAGCAGACCTCCACGCAGGGTAGCCCCAGCTCTAGGGGGGCATGCCGTCTCAAGTCAGAGTAACCTCTGGTCTTAACCAGATGCTGTGTATATATGAGCTGAAACTGTGAGTAAACTTTTTCCTTCTTTTGCAACTACAACCAGCCTATGACTCGTGTGTTTAATCTAGATAAGCAAATTAGCAAGTCTGCCTGGGTGGGGGAGGAACTCGGAGGTTAAGATACTTCCAACAATTAGGACACCCACAACCATTGCAGTGAACATGGCGCATGGGTTAAATGATATTGGGCTGAAACGTAGAGCCCACGCCATGCTGAGCCCATTGTCTCAACCTGTTCATCAAGGAGGTGCTGAGAGAATCGGGCAAGGAGACGTCAGAATGGCATACTGTTGAGGATAGGGTTACACCCATGGGGCACCCCACATGGTGGAGCAATTGTGGGAACAGTGGCTTGCCATGGGAGGTAGCACAGACCCTGAGGAGGCATTGCTTGATCATCAGCCTGGCTGCAACTCTTCCCTGCTCACCCACTGTAGCAACCTGACCTCTGCTCCACCACAGACCTTTACTCTTGGTTAACAGATGCAGTGAGCTCACCTTGCCAGTATGAAAGCACCTTGACTTCTCCTTTTCCCCATACCATGTGTGCCCCAATTGCCCCTTTCCTGTATCTGCTCCCCTCCATGTTTTTCTCTGTCTGCATCTCAACATGCAGTGACCTTTGCTCTAGGGGTGACCAAGGCCTCATCTGGTTGGGTCCAGAGCCCTGAAGCAAACTCTGGTCAGGCATCTTCTAATCTTGAACTACCCATTATTTCATGATCAAGGCTTCTAGATTCTTGATCGTGAGCAAGGATTCTAGATTCTTGATCGTGATCAAGGTGTCTAGATTCTTGATCATGATCAAGGATTCTAGATTCTTGATCATGATCAAGGAGTCTAGATTCTTGATCATGATCAAGGATTCTAGAACATAAGCCAGGCCCTTTACTCTAGTTAGTTGAACATGGGAACTTCTCCTTGCCATGGGGCTTATCTTAGGAGGCAACTGGTATAACCTTTCAGGGGGCGTTAGACCTCTGACTAATGCATAGATCATTTTCAATGGTGATGCAGAAGTGTCACTAGGGTTTGCTTCACTCATTATGTCTCTGGTGTTTGATTTAACACTGTGTTCTTGAAACGTTTTCCTTGGAAGTAGGTACCATTGAAAAGTATCATAGTGGAAAGAATGTCAAAAGGATCTCTAGATTTCCTCTTCTGACTCGGGAATGTCCAATAGTGTATTCTTTGTTGAATGACATTTGGATGGATGGATAAAAGAAACGGGGCAGGGGAGCTAGGTCACAATTCAGCTTAAACATTTAGCACTTGTAAGGCCCCAGTCCTGTGCGTATTTACTAGGAAGTACATCTTGTTGACCCAGGGGCCACGGTGGCTTAGTGGTTAAGACGCTGAACTGCAGACCAGAAAGTCGGTAGGACAGCAGTTCGAGACCAGAGTGCCGCGTGACGGAGTGAGCTCCCGTCTCCTGTCCCAGCTCCTGCCAACCTAGCAGCTCGAAAGTGAGACACTGCAAGTAGATAAATAGATACCACTGCGGCGGGAAGGTAACAGCATTCCATTAGTCATGCTGGCCACATGACCACGGAAGCATCTTCAGACAGCTCTGGCTCTTCGGCCTTAGAAACGGAGATGAGCACCCTAGAGTCAGACATGACTGGCTTTCGAGTAGGGGATACCTTTCCCTTACATCTCGTTGAATGCAATTGATTCATTTCTAGGTAAATATGCCTGGGTGAGTCTGCATTTCAGCAGGATGTATATCTCATTAATTCCAAGGGGGGGATGAAGTCTGTGATTGTCTCTTTCCCCTTGAAATTAATGGAGCCATTGAACATATGGACTTCAGAAGAGCCCTGCCGGATCAGACCGTAGGCCAGGGGTGCACAACATGCGGCCCGGGGGCCGCATGCGACCCCCCAAAGGTTTTCTGGTGGCCCCCAAAGGTTTTCTGGCTAGAGCGGCAACATCGCTTCTATGTTGGGCCGCTCTAGCCAAGCACCTCTCATAACTCTGCCGCTTCTGTAACATGGCTGGAAGCTTCGGAATCGTCCGAGGAGTGGACGATTCCGAAGCTTCCAGCTGCATTACAGAAGTGCCGGAGTTGGTGTTGGCACAGTGGTTATGACGTAGATCCCCGGGGAAGTTGGGCTGCTATGATGATGGCGACTTCCTTAGGAAGCACCATGACTGTAAATTGCTGAAGAAGAAATCAAGGGATTTTGAGGTAAGCATGGGCTCTGGCTGAAAGCCCTGCAGAGGCTCTGGGAGGAGTGAATGAACATCTAAGCTTGCCGAGGTGACCGGCGGCCGAGTCTGTGATGCTTCAGCTCTTCTTCAGGCCGTTGGACCCTCACTTCGGGGTGGACACGTTTTTCCTCTGCTGGTCAGTTATGCATTTGAGAGCTGCAGAACGTGCAAGACAGAGTTTGTTAGGAAATACTTTTCCTAACACGGAACCTCCGCGCCATGTAAGGTTTCAGAAGGGAAGGCCCTGATGATGATGATTGATGGGTATATATACGGTATATACCAGGGGTGGCCAAACTTGATTCATGTAAGAGCCACATACGATAAACTTCAGATGTTTGAGAGCCACAATATTTAAGAAGCATTAAGAAGCTAACATATTTCCAAGAGCTGCACTTTATATGTTAAAGAGCCACAGGTGGCTCATTATTTATCTATTAATATGTTGCATTTCTGGAGATTTTCTGGCTCATGGACACACCCCCTGTGATGTCCTTGCCACGCCCCCCGCGACACCTATCTGCGGCCCCAAAGAAGTTTAGTCTATTCATTTCGGCCCCTACCCACTGCCAAGTTGTGCACCCCTGCCGTAGGCCCATCTACTCCATTCTCTGCCTCTGGAAGACCCACAAGCAGGAGAGTAACAAAGGCCCATCTAGTATCCTGTATCCCAAATGGCCCACCAGCAGGAGATAAAGGCATCCTTCTCTCCTGCCATGTCTCTCCAGTTCTCTAGTTCAACTTAATTAATGCGTCCATTAAATTACAATTGAGCAGAATCAAGAGTCTCTCCCCAAGAGCTTTCCCCTCCTGGGAAAAATGGTTTCGAAATAGGATCAAACATCTGATGCTGACAAGTGATGAGATAAGCTGAAATTAATTAGGGTTTGCTCTGCCCATGCAATGGTTACTACCCTAATGATGGGTTTAGGGGTGGGGGGAGGGATCTGTTTGAGCAGGGTTGTCGATATTCCCAAATTATTGGTTCAGATCAAAGGGAACTCAGGATGTGTTGCTATTTGGCTGATTAGCTTGTAAGAGGAGGCAAGATAACATTACTCTTTAAGGTACTACAAAACTGTGGCTGCAATCCTATACATACTTCCCTGGGAGTAAGTCCCATTGAATACAATGGGACTTACTTCTGAGTAGACATGCATAGGATTGCACTGCAAGTCTTTTTGCTTGGTCCTAGAATAGAAAGATAGTACCAGATTATGGTGTGTAGATTTAAAAAACCCAAAAACAAATAAAATAAGACATTTGTGAGTTTGACTGTAAAAGTGTCCTTTCATTTTATGGCTTCCCAGGTGCCTTTTTCACAAATGTGTTTCAAGACAACCACTTATGCTTGACATCATCGGTGTCCCCTCCCCGTATTGTTAAAAAATGGCCAGGCTCAATGGATTTATGTGTATATGCAGAGGAGACAAGAGAGCTGGAATGACACTTATTTGCTTTGCCTTCACAAACAGCTGACGGGCTTTGACTTTAAGGTACAGCCATAAAAATCCCATTGGTGGGGAGGGCTGATTTTCAAAAAGACAAAAGCGCCTGCTGGTTTTATTTGCTCAGAGTAATAAATGAGAGCCCTTCAGGTGAGGAGGTGCTCGGAGGGTGGAATGTCAGGAGAGATTTACACCTGTCCCTTATAGCTGGAATTGACAGCCCTTATAGCCTACAGAAATGACCACTGGAGACAGGCAGTCTGGGGCGAAAATGGCAGGTTAACTTGCAGAACAGCTCAGAGCAAAGGCAGATTATCCACACTGATACATGGCATACACAAGACCCACACCCTCATATCAGAAGGTGACCGCCCCAAGCCCCTCTCCTTTAGAGTCATCCTTGCTTGCTACTATCAGTGGACTTCTGAACCCAGCAAGACTAGGGCCACACCTGGGGAATCTGCTTAGATGGGTCTCCACCCCCCCACACACACACATACTAATTCTCAGCATTCAAACACTAGAGGAGAGTCTTGCTTGTCTCCCCTCCCCAGTTTGCTGACAGATGTTATCCAGATGCCCAAGGAATCCAGTCCAGTGAAGTTGGCTTCTCAGGCTTCAGGGAGGGGAGACAGACACATTCCTGTCTCCTAAGGACCTGTTGTCACCCCCTACAGCTTGCTGAAATCTACCCATCAATGCCCTCGACTCTGATGGCCTTTGGAGCCATGGCCCACTCAGCCCCTGGCTATTGGAAAGCTCATATGACTCTTGCCAGGCTTATAAGCCTAAGAGTGCACTTGAGAGTCAGCAAACGTTCAAGATCTGATGAGAGAGTTTGGCAAAAGAGCTGGCGACATTACGAGGCTGGACATTTCGAGCTGCAGAACTGATGGTGGCTAAAAGCTGCCAGTCAGGAACTCCCCCTAGTTCCCATCGAGTCATGAACTCACATGAATCACATGGGGCCGCGGTGGCTTAGTGGTTAAGACGCTGAACTGCAGACCAGAAGGCAGGCAGGACAGCAGTTCGAAACCCGAGTGTCACATGATGGTGTGAGCTCCCGTCTTCAGCCCCAGTTCCTGCCAACCTTGCAGTTCGAAAGCAAGACATTGCAAGTAGATTAATAGGTACCGCCTTGGCGGGAAGGCAACAGCATTCCATGTGCCTCGGCGTTGAGTCATGCTGGCCACATGCCCACGGAAGCGTCTTCAGACAGCGATGGCTCTTTGGTTTTGAAATGGAGATGAGTCAGTAATAACTAGCTTTCAAGTGAGGGGAATCTTTACCTTTACTTTACCATGAACTTACAAGGTGGCCTTAGGCAAGCTATTATTTATCGCATGGACCCACAGTGTGCAGGTGAAAAGCCATTTAGGCTGCAACTTAAAATGGGATTACTTAAAAAGAGCACTGTGAACGTTCTGAAGAATTATTATTCATTTACATTCATGTATGTCAATATAGAAGAAACTTTGCATGGAACGAAGAAGACTTTCAGAACTCTTGGCATAGGTTTTTCCTCAATGACATGCACAAGGCATGCTGGGAAAAGCTTTGTACAGGAGTGTTACCCCCCCCCCATAATAATAATGCAAGCTTCCCCTGCTAGTAGACTTAAGCCCGACCCACGCCGCATGAGTTCCGGCGCGTCCCAGATGCGTGCAGAGCTCGCGCAGCTGTGTGGCCACCATTTTTATGTGATCACATCTGAATGCGGGAGACCTGCGCTCTCCTGAGTTCTGGTGCAATCAGAATTGTTTCATGCCCAAGATTTTAAGGAGTGGGGACGCGGAGCAGATTAGAGGGGGTTTCAGCCAATTGGTGCGCACTTATGTTTAATCCAATCAGCGATTAGAAGGCGGGACAATCAGGAGGGACTAATTACAGGATGACACTAGCGGAGAGCAGGGCAGCACTTGGAGGCGGCCGGCCAGGCACCTACGCTTGCACGCCTCCACGCCAGAACTCGTGCAGTGTGGGTCACCCTTTATGTAGCTATCAGCATCATAACCAAGTGCCTCCTGTAAATAACCAAATGTTATTCTCCTGTACCAGCATTTCCTTGGCTAGGTGGAGATGATGGGGGGAATACCAAAAATTGCATTCCATCATCAATTTCTTTTTCTATATTTCCCACTGGGCTTCTGCAGAAATGGCCTATCCTTGGTCTTGTTCAATAACACACCAGTTCAACTAGTTTGTGTTAAGATGCAGATGTGGCATGCACCTGTGGTTGTTGAATCAGGAAAGGAATGGAATAGGTGAGAATACATTGTTGTAAAGCAATCACAGGGATAAGAATACAATGTAGGAGGCTCCTGCCTTTTGATCTCTGGGTGTATCAACACTTAAAAGTTACAGGCTTGGCTTGGGGCAAGGAAAACATTTTGTAACCATGTAGAAGAAGCAAAAGGGAGAGTGTAGCTGAAGATACCATAAGAACTTCAGAAAAGAACATCAGTAAAACCTCAGAAAAGCCAACGGCTGTTCTAATCCAGCATCCTGTTTTGCACAGTGGCCCCGCAACTGTCTCTGGGAAGCCCACAAGCAGGAGAGAAAGTCATGCTTCTTTCCCACCATTGCTTATTCGGAGACACATTGCCTCCAAGTAGCCTTCATGGCTAGCAGCCATTGATAGATAAAGTTACAAGAGTGGCAGGCAGAGGCAGAACCACGGCGGAGCGCGTGGAGCAGGAGCTCCAGGCGCTCGGTCGCAGGCGGGCGGCAGGAATGGGGGCGGGGAAACTTACCTTCTCCGAAGCAGCGTCGTCGTGTCTGGGCCCTCCCTCCCTCCCTCCAGCCGGTTTGGCTCCGAATTGCGAGCAAAACGGGCAGGGGGCGCGTCGACGCGACGCTGGCCTCGCCGCCACGCGCCCGGGCGCCCTCCCGGTACCTGACGCCTCTGGTGGCAGGCAGGATTCCTCCTACAGCAAGAGTGATGATGTCATAAGCAGGGGTGCTCAGGAGCTGCCTTTGAAACTTTTTCCAAAAGACCTTTCCTGAGAAGAAGCATCAGGCTCAGCAGGAGGCAAACTAAGAAATTTGCCTGAGGCATATGTTAATATCTATGCAATCATCTTTCACAAGGGCTACTTGAGAGACAGTATGTAGGTCATGTTACTTTAAGGTTAATGCACCTGTTGTAAAGCCTATTGAATGCTGTGTGGGACATACTTCTGAGCAAGTATGCCT
Organism: Plestiodon gilberti rubricaudatus; assembly: GCA_026170595.1. Classification (NCBI taxonomy): domain Eukaryota; kingdom Metazoa; phylum Chordata; class Lepidosauria; order Squamata; family Scincidae; genus Plestiodon; species Plestiodon gilberti. The sequence goes on from JANXHW010000008.1 coordinate 38,530,802, forward strand.
AGGTTAGCACTCTAATACAGGGGTTCTCAACCTTTGGAGACCCAGGTACCCCCTATCACGGTCCAATTTTCTGAAGTATCCCCTGCTAATTAACTGCTAATTAATTGGATTAATCAATCAATTAATTAGGTAAATAATCATTGAATAAAAAGTACTGAAACAATTTTAAATGTGCAAAAATATCTTATTTAACTGTTTGTGTGAGAGAGTGGGTGAGTGAGTGAGTGAGATGCAAGGATCTCTTTTTTTTTTCTCCAAGTCACACTTCCCAAAATCAGCTCCTCCCTCCCCCACCCCACCAAAGTACATTTTCCAAAGTACAAAAACAAGCCCAAAACCAAAATCAGAGAGACACAAGGGCTCCGAAAATAATTACAATTTAAAATCCATGTTAATTAATACTTAATTAGCTGCTGATGGGGCAGATAAGGGGCAGGGCTTGGCGTACCCCCAGCAAGAGGTCCGCGTACCCCTAAGGGTACCCATACCACAGGTTGAGAACTCCTGCTCTAATATATATTTCTATTTATTTGGGATATTTGAGCTCATTTTTCTTTTCTTTTTTTCCAATTGTTACACATTTGTTCACTATAAATGCACAATTGCCAACTCCAGAAGCTTGGGGTGTAAGGAGTTGCATTTTGAAATGAAGGAGAATAAGTTTCAAAGTAGAAATTAATGGCAGGAGAAGAGAACCCTCTAAGGAAGAAATTACAAGTTAATATTTACTTTGTTACAGTCTGAATAAATGGGGCACAGCTGTCACGATGCAGCAATGGCTGTATGTGTCATGATGAATTTTAAAATTTTAAAATTTTAAAACTGCATTTTAAAATTTTCCATCCCACCACTGGTGATAGATTTGTCCTTCCTGAATTTGTCGAATCCTCTTTTAAAGCCATCGAAGCAAGTGGCCATCAGCACATCTTGTGACAAGGAGTTCCATAGATTAATTCTATGCTGCGTGAAGAAGTGCTTCCTTCTGTCCATCCAAAATCTCCATCCGTCAATTCCACTGGATGAGCCCTGGTTCTAGTGTTGCGAAGGAGGGAGAAGATCTTCTCGCTAGCCCTAAAATTAAAATGCACTAAAATGGAGTGGAGGGAGAGTTAGAACGGACAAAAGAAAATATTTCTTCACCCAGCATGTAATTCATCTTGCCACAGGATGTGGTGATGGCTTCTGGCCTAGATGCCTTTAAAAGAGGTTTGGATAAATTCATGGAGGAAAAGACCATCACAGGTTACAAGCCATAAGCAACCTCTTGGCTTTAGAATAAGGGTGGGGAACCAGCAGCCCGCGGAGCGATCCGGTCCGGCCCGCGCGTGCCTGGACCCGATTCCATTTGGTCCGGCCCGCGTGGGCTCGGACCGGAGGCTCCAGAGGCCTCGTTCCCCTCACCCGACTTTTCAAACCCTCCCGGCTGTTAGAGACATGCGCAGAAACAGCCAGGTTGAGAAGGAGTCGCACGACTCCTTCTCAACCCGGCTGTTCTGCGCATGTCTCTAACAGCCGAGAGGATTTGCAAAGGAGTCGGGCAAGGTGAGCGCGGCCCTGCGCGCGCTCACCTCGCCCGACTCCTTTTCAAACCCTCCCAGCTGTTAGAGACATGCGGTAAATTCAGTGATGCAGTAAATTCACGGGGGGGGGGTAAATTTGCTGGGGGGGGAAACGACCGGCCTCACGGCCGGCCCACAACAAGTTTTCCCTATGGGAAAATGGCCCCCCACTGCAAATAGGTTCCCCACCCCTGCTTTAGAAGTAGGTTTTTTCTGTGCCAGGTGCAAGGGAGTGACAATAGGAAACAGGTTGTCTTGTTGGCTGTGTGCTCTTGGAGGCATCTGGTGGGGCCATTGTGAGATACAGGAAGCTGGACTAGATGGGCCTTTGGCCTGATCCAGCAGGGCTCTTATGTTCTTATGTTAGCCATTCCTCTCCACACTGGGTATAATTTTAGAAACCTCAGGCTACAATCTAACCTGGGAGTAAGCCCCCTTGAACACAGTGGGGGTTACTTCTGAAAATAAGCATCTACAGGATTGAACTATCAGCTATAGAGTTCACCAGTGTTGAGCCTTAAGCATAACTTTCAATAACATGCAAAGTATAAAGATTACTTTTCCCACACTGTCTGGTAAAGTCGTGGCATCTCACATAACTGAGATTCAAGATTTTGAGAGAGATCTGATGTTAGGGAAAGAGTTTCTAGGTACATGGGAGGAGTTTCTATCTTTGCACCTTTGGTTTCATTTAAATGCCAGTTAGTTGCAGAAGGAAAGATAAGAACTAATTGCACAATCTGTGAGGGATTTGAATCTGCAATTACCGTTTTCATTTGCTTGCTGTAGCGTTGCCACCTTTACCTCTACTGACTTGATATGACCTTCTTTCTTTGTTGGAATTGTGCTTGGGTGTTTTTTTTTAACACCACCATGACTGAATGGAATTAAAGAAGTGGAACATTTTCTGGAGTTCATATTAGAAGGACTTCATTGGCTCAAGCCAAGGGTCCATCTAGTTCAGAACTCTGCTTGCAAAACTGGAAGGCTAGAACATATCTGATATTCTAGCCCATCATTCTCTTCTCTTCCAATCTTCCTCTGCTCCATTCTGCTCTGGTGAATCCAGTGAGTAGGAGGTGGCCAATTGGCTGCTGAGAGTAAGCAGTGGGGCAACAATTGCCATGTCACTTCCAGGAGATCTTGGGCTTGCCCTTGATGCAGTAACGGGGGAAAGATGTGCTTGCTAAATTTCAGCATTGTAAGTATTTACAGTATTAAGATTTATATACCGCCTTTCCTCTTAACAACAAAGCTGCCTAAGGCAGCTCACAAACAATACAATAAATAACATGCAACAGATAAAATACAACTGTTTGAACTTTTCAATGGCTGTTAACGGCTGAGAAGCTTTTCTAGGAAAAAAAATAGGAATAGGAAGATATGATTTTAAAAAATCGATGTGAAAAAAAATGCATAGTGTACATTTGTTCTGCTACTGAGGAATCTCCTCAACCGTGGAAAAACAACCACAATGATACTGATCAATTATACAGTACAGTGTGTCTAATGAGATATTCGTTAATAAGGAAGTTCAGAGGTAGAACATGCAGGCAATAGCATATATGTGAGATGGAAACTAACATGGCTTGGTACAATGTTCAAAGGAATAGGATATATGGGTTCTGCAGCCATGTCAAAATATAGATTTAAAACTAATAATATTCCAAAACATGTTTAAAACACAAAAACCCAGGTTAAAAACACAATTAAAACATCCCGAAGTATTAAAAAATTATCCAAAAAGTATTTAAAAAGTATCCAAAAATTACCTGTTTTTAATACTTTTGGATGTTGTAATCGTGTTTTTAACCTGGGTTTTTGTGTTTTAAACGTGTTTTGGAACGTTATTAGTTTTAAACATATATTTTGACATGGCTGCAGAACCCATGTATCCTATTTCTTTAAAAATAGCATATCCGTGCTACAGCTTTCCACAGCTGCTGGTGTTTGGTACTTCTGAATATGGAGACTCCACCCAACCACTGAGTAATAGCCACAGTTAAAGATTTAATCATTAGTCCTCCATGAATGTGTCTAATCACCTTCTGGAATCATCTAAGCACTGTCTATCACCATATCTTTATGACCGTCATTTCCATATATTTAATTATGTACTGGGTGAAGAAGCCAGCTCTGCTGCTTGAAGAGAGCAGATAAGGTGAGATGCCTGCGGGATGGTGGACTTGATTCGTGGAGGCCTTGATTCATGCAGAACATTCTCAGTACGCAAGTGTATGTGAGAAGCAGGCTACAGGAATGGATGAAACTTTGGTTCAGTCCATCAGGGCTCCAAGTATGTTCTTACACTCCTGAATGAGTGACGTAGATTTCAGCAGAACAAGGATGAAAGCTATGGCAGTGGCATTGTTGGGGGGGGGGCGGCGCCCTTGGGTGTGGGGGGCAACATGCGGCTGGGGGTGCAATTGCTGCCGAATTTGGCGGCAATTCAGCGGTGGTGGCAAAAAAGCACACACCCCTTGGTTTTGGGGCTGTTTTTAGGTCATTTGCGGTGACATGATTCGCCAACCTGCCCATGCAGGAAACAGCCTAAAAGCGGCCAGAAAACCACAAGGGGTATGTGCTTTAATTTTTGCTGCTGCCATCGAATTGCTGCCGAATCCAGTGGGAGCGGGACTGGTGATGTCATGCCCCTGGGGCAGGACTTGTGACATCACATGGGGGTGTCATGGAAACGGGCCCACAGGGGGGTGTAGCTACGCGTCTGAGCTATGGAGAAACCAAGGATGATAGCTATGAAGATGTGGTGGTCAATACAATTTCCTACCATGAAATGAAGGACAAAATGAATGGTGCAAATCATGTTTGGTTTGAATACTTTCAAACCAGGGCATATTTATCTCTTCCTTTTGGTGTTATGTTTAAGGGCCGGAGCCTTTTTCAGGAACCTAGCAATCCTTGAGAAACTGATTGCAAGTAAAAAGGAAACATACTTTTGTCAAAGGTCTATGAATGGAGGGGAGTTTTTACCGGCAGAAGAATATTGGGGGAAATAGGCTCAAGATGTTGTAGATAATATACCTGCAGATGTAATGGGGATTTCTCCGGAGAACCGGACATTGTTTCTCTTTGAACGTGGACGTAAGGGAAAAATTGTTTCAAGATGATTTCTAGGTAGAGTCTTGCCCTGTTCATGCCAAGTCAGACAAAGAATCATAACACCAACTGCGTGAAATGCTATAAAAGAGCCGGGAGGATTCTGTCATCTTTTGTACTCTGCGGCTAACTTAGGAGGCTCATTGCAGAGGAATGGGAATGTTCAGTGCCAAAGAACAGTTTGCAGCGCCAGCATCTTCTGGTCTGGCAGTGACATTCTGTGCATGCATGTTTTCTCAGAAGTATAGCCTACTACGTTCAATGTGGCTTGCATATCCCCAGGGGAATGTACATAAGAGCCTCACAGCATCATCCTAAGCCTGTTTCAGTGGTGTCGCTGGAGGTGGAGCGGAACGCTAAGTTCTGCACCGCGCTGACCTCCGTTACTCACCAGCACGAGGCAGCCCTGGCCCTTCGCCTTCGGAGCCATTCAGTGGGGCAAAGGCAATGTGCAGGAAACTCCCTGTGCATTGCCTTCACTCCATTGAATGGCTGTGAAGGCGAGGGGGTGGGGCCACCTTGTGCCAATGAGTAACAGAGGTCAGCGTGGTGTGGAACTTAGCGTTCCGCTCCACCTCCAGCGACGCCACTGGCCTGTCTACTCAGAAATAAGTCTCGCTGATTTCAGTGGGACATATGTGTGCATAGGATTGTGTGCATATCATGTGTGCATAGGATTGTAACATGAGCTGCATTGGGGCTGCACTCATTCTTTGAAGCTGGATCTCATTTTCATTGGGGCTCTGTGTGTTCCTCTGTTGCGTTGCCGGCCTTTCGACCTCGCATTGTAAAGACAAATTCCGTCCTCGGCTTCTCTGCAATAACAGGTGGCTTGTATGTGTGGTTTTTTTTTTTAATGTTTCCAGTGGGAGAGCTGCCATTTCTTCAGTCTCATTTGTTTTGCTAAAGAGTCCTTTATTGCATCTGGAATGGCCTAACCTAATAAAGTTCTCATAACGCCTTCTCCTCCCATCCTCAGACTATTGCAGATGGCAAACTGAGCTTCTCCATCAACAACATCTCTCCCCCCCACCCCCCTCACTTTGTTCCTTCTTTGCAGTCCCTTTAAATAAACCAGGAAATGTGGGACACTCTGGGAACTACCAGCATAACCTGCACTTCCTGTTTTGTCAAAACGGAATGTGTGGGGAGGTGCAAGGTATGTGGCTGCCATTTTTCTTTCTGGTCTTTGGGGGGGCATGTGCATGGAGGCAGCAGGAGGTCGGGGACAGTGTCAGACAGCAGATTCAGTTGAGCCATTCCTGATGGGGAAAGGAGTGTCCTGTGTCCTCTTTGTGAGAAGGAGTGTCTTGTGTGCTCCAGAAGAAAGCATTACAGTATGTACAGATATGATGGCCCTGTGATAACATTTTTGCAATACTATTTTCCCCCCGTCCACGCCCTGTTTGGAGGTGTCTCCCTCTTCCTTTGATTCTGTTTTGGGTGGTGCCTTCCCCTTTTGTCTGTTTTAACCTTACCAATAGAGGATTTAATTGCAAGTGATACCCGAGGACACTTTTACATTATTATACAAGGAGGCTGTTGTGCTGTGATTGGCTGCCCCATGTAGTCTGTATCCTATAGTAGGAAAGTGGCTGGGATGGAGGGCAGCAGGAGGAGGTGCCATCTTACTAGTGTTTTCCCCCTCTCCATTGTTCCCTATAGATTTACTCCTTCCTATGCCAGCTCTGTTGTTGGTGTAGCGTTTTTCCAACCTTGGGACTGTCTCCATCATCTAAAGGGGGTTTGGGATATCAACTCCTCCTTGTCCCTCCCATGTTACACCCCAGTTTTGGCCTCCCTTCTGGTGGAATTACACTGGAATCTGAGTTACACCAGTATGCTGTTGCACCAGCATCCGTAGCGCATCCGTCGGTGGGCAGACTACTGCGCCAGCAAGGCTGTCATTGCGCCAGTGTACGCGGACATACGCCAACGTATCTCAAGGACAGGATTAGGCTGTAAGGCTAAAATCCTACCCATCCTTACCTGAGAGTAGGTCCTCACTGAAGGCAATGGGATTTACTCCTGAGTAGACATGCATGCATAACGGTAAACAGAGCCGCAGTGGCTTAGTGGTTAAGATGCTGAACTGCAGACCAGAAGGGAGGCAGGACAGCAGTTCGAGACCCGAGTGCCACGTGACGGAGTGAGCTCCTGTCTCCTGTCCCAGCTCCTGCCAACCTAGCAGTTTGAAAGCAAGACATTGCAAGTAGATAAATAGGTACCGCTGCAGCGGGAAGGTAACAGCATTCCATTAGTCATACTTGCCACATGACCACGGAAGCATCTTCAGACAGCGCTGGCTCTTCGGCCAGAAACCGGGATGAGCACCGCGCCCTAGAGTCGGACGACTGGCTTTCGAGCAGGGGATACCTTTACCTTTATTCTTTACCTTTTTAGACATGTATAGGATTGTGCTGTGAAAAGTGAGATCTTCAGCCTTCACACTGAAGTCACTAAGTGGAAAGGGGAACATTTAAGCTCAGTCTGTTGCAATCTTTGCAACAATCTTTTGGTTGTGTTACCTTTATATAAACAAATTGGTTGCATTACCTTTCACTGCAAGTGTTTCCTCTTCTACAGGCATGGATGGATGTGCATGAAATAAACTCATGTGCCATTTAGCTTGTTCTCTCCTCCTCCTCCTGCTGTCAATCTCCCTAGCCTGAGCGTCCCGGAGAAAAATGAGTGACAGCTAAATTGGCCACCCGACTCCGTTTCTCCCACACTCTACTCTTTCATTACAAGTCTGTTCCATGAACAGGTGGCTTTTCACACCTAGCAAATATTTCCCTCGCCAGAGTGTTAACAGGAGAAATCAAATCATTCCTTTTGAGGCTGGAATTTTGACCGGGAGGGGGGTGGGAATGATGGTGGTGTCGGGAGTGTCTTGCTTCGCAGAGGGCGTGTGACATCTTTCGACAGAAGCATCCATCATTTCTCAGTTGAGAGGGCAGCCTATAAAATATGCCCCTTGCCTGTTATTACTCTGTCAATTCAAAGGTGTCTGGTTTTTTTAATAGGCCCTTAGCCGTCGTGCCTGCGCCGCCTCATCTATCATCCTGCCACGGCATCCGCCTTGATGCGAGCAGATCTTGAGTGATGTGGCGAAATGGGGAATGACAAAAGCAGGCCAGATGAGGAAATGTGCTCCCAGTTGAGGCCGAGTTCCACAAAAGCACCAGATGAGCACAGGAAAGCTGCGCCAGGACCGTGGGATTTCACACTACATAGAAAACACACCTCTATGTTTTCTGTCTATTGGAGCATATCACATAGACCGAAAACATAGAGGGAAAGGGAGAAGAGTCCTAGCACAGGCGTTCCCAACCTGTGGTTCACGTAACCTTAGGGGTACGTGGACCGCAGGCTGGAGGTATGCGAGACACTGCCCATTATCAGCTGCTCGTGAGATCCAAGATGGTGGCGCCCAGAAAAACAGGTAGGAGGAGCTACCGGGGAGGCTACAGGGATCGGCAGGGCTGTAGCCTTTTTTCCTGGGTTGTGGTGTGGGCAGGCGGGTCCTCCCACTCGCGCTGCAACCCCCCCAAAAAGGCTACAGCCTTACCGGGGGTACATGGGGGGTACCTGGGAGGGTGCATGGGGGTATGTGGGGGGCAGCAAGTCCTGGGGTATGTGGGGCAACCAGAGGCCCATGTAGGGGTACACAGGCCTCCAAAGGTTGGGAACCCCTGTCTTAGCAGAACCATTTCCCTGTTATGCAAGATTTGCATGTGAAAGGAATTTCCCCATATGTTCCAATACGTCTAATTTTCTCAACCAGCCTAGCCCTATGATGATACCTCAGGCTCAAGGCTAAGTATGCCCCTTGATGGCCAGCTGTGAAGCCACTCTCCTCTTCCTGGTTCCCTGTCTACACTTATAATAGGCAGGTGGCGCAGTGGGTTGAACCGCTGAATCATGAGCTGTTGATCGAAAGGTCGGCAGTTCGAATCCGCGACGGGGTGAGCGCTCGTTGCTTGGCCAGCTCCTGCCAACCTAGCAGTTCCAAAGCATGTTAATGCGAGTAAATAAATAGGTACTGCTTGCGGGAAGGTAAACAGCGCTCTGTGTTCCAGCTGCATGCTACGCGCTGCGGCAAGGAGAGTCATGCCGGCCACATGACCACGGAGGCGTCTTCGGACAACGCTGGCTCTTTGGCTTTGAAATGGGGATGAGCACCACACCCTAGAGTCGGACACGACTGGACTTAATTGTCAGGGGTCACCTTTACCTTTACAGTGAGGGAAGGAAGGAGGAAGTGGGAAGAGGAGTCAAGATAGGTGGACTAGAATGGCTTCCCTTCCCACTTCCTCCTTCAGATTTGGGGTGATCGGTGATGGGCCCCCGAATCTGCTACTCCCCCTGCCACTAACATGAGCCACATTGCTTGCTTCCTGGATGGAATGCCCTGTGTATAACAGGAACCATTGCATGCTTTCCCCCTTTTCAACCCAATCTCCTTCTCCCTTCCAGTCTTCTGCTGTTTCCATTGTGTTAAATCTAGACTGTAAGATGTTTGGGGCAGGGATCCATCGTCTCATTCTTTGTAAAGTGGCATATACACAGGGATGGTGTTTTATATGCATAAATGAAATAATCGATGCAGACAAAATTGATGTGGCCGAACGTCTATTGCATGGGTGCATGTTCAGATCTTCAGATTGGAATGTTAGTATTAAACTCTCTCTCTCTCTCTCTCTCTCTCTCTCTCTCTCTCTCTCTCTCTCTCTCTCTCTCTCTCTCTCTCTGTGTGTGTGTGTGTGTGTGTGTGTGTGTGTGTGTGTGTGTGTGTGTGTGTGTGTGTGTTGTAAACAGCTTTCCAAAAAGGTAACCTCTTCCAAACTTTGGGGGAGATGGCAGGTCACATTTCTAAGCAAGTGAAAGAATGAAGTAACGTTTCCCAAGTCATCTACTGAACTGGGGGATCATCTTTGTAGGCCCACTAATCGGCTGCTGAGTTGCAGAGGAGATCCCAAAGGAAGGCCTCAAGTCCACAATGTTGGCAAATGACTGACAGGCTCCCCCTTGGGGTGAAGAACGTCACAGCTTGTACAGGCAGCAACAACCACCCACGGCAGGAAGAGCACCACTTTGATATTTAGATGCAGGATGCTTCAGGTTGCTCATGGGTATGTTTTTATGACCTTTCTGTGCCAGGAATACAATCACGGGAGTTGTGCAAAGGAGAGATGGAGAGAATGATGAAGAATGTTCAAGCTGTACTTTATTCTGATGATGCTTAGTCAACACTTGCCCTGATGCTCTGCCAAATGTACATAGAAGTTGGTTTATTATGGTGTAAGAGAGAAGACTGAAGATACTGTGGGCAGTTTTATTTGTTTGTTTGCATCACATATGGAATGTTCTGTGGGTCTTCATTATCTTTGTTGATGTTTTGGCTGATACGCAGTTCTCTCTCCGCAAATGATGATGTTTTACACGCTGTAAATGTCCCTAATGTTGAAGAAACTTTCTCTTTTACCTTGTCCAGAAAGCATCCAGGCCAGTGAGAATTATGGTCAGAGCTGACCCATCCATGAGACCAACCCAATCTGTCTATTCTCTCGCCTCCACTGTCCCTCCTCCTCCTACTCCCTGGATTGGAAGAGGGGGACAAAACAGAAATGTGGAGGAGAGGAGAGTGGTGGGCTAGAGTGTTGGAGGAGAGGAGAGTGGTGGGCTAGAGTGTTGGAGGAGAGGAGAGTGGTGGTCTAGAGAGTTGGAGGAGAGGAAAGTGGTGGGCTAGCATGTCAGAGGGGCAGAGGCTGGCACATCACTAGGTAAGAAGTGCGATATTTAGCATGCTGTCTCAGGCTCCAGGAGGTCTTGGCCCAACCCTGATTATGGTGATGATAGAGAAAGTGTGACCATTGGTGTGGAAATGCAAGCATTTCTTGCACTGACCCTGTTATATTTGAAGACAGGATTCCTGCACATACATACATACATACATACATACATACATACATACATACATACATACATACATACATAAATAAATAAATAAATAAATAAATAAATGTGGGGACTATTTCCCATGTGACATTTTTGGGCATATCAGCAACCTTCAACTTGTCTAAGAGCTGGGGAACCACCACCACCCCAATATGTCAACCTGCATCCTCATCCTGGAGGCAAGATAGGCAGTTAGAGGAGAATGGTTTACATTACAAATGAGTAGTTCAAAAATGGTAGATTTGATCAGAAGTCTGAAGGGGTGTTGTCTGTTCTAGAACCTCGTTCTCCTGCACGTGTAGATTTGTTCATGCAGAACTACCCTTTGGTTCTTTCCAAGGCAGACCCATCCATGAGCCCAGGTCTCTCTCTCTCTCTCTCTCTGTGTGTGTGTGTGTGTGTGTGTGTGTGTGTGTGTGTGTGTGTGTGTGTGTGTGTGTGTGTCCATCTCTCATTCTCCTCCTGCTCTCTGGCTTTGAAAAGAAAAAAGGGAAGGAAGTGGAAGAGGAAGTGTGGAGGGCAGGAGAACGGTGAGCTAGAGCACCAGAGACACTCTAGCCCACCACTCTCCTCCGCCATACTTCCTTTTTCACTCTGTTTCCTTCTTTCTTTTTGTATCCAGGGAGCCGAAAGGAGGAGCAATGACAGCTGGCACATCACCAAATTGTGGGCGGAGGGAGACATTTGGTACACCATCGCATGCATCTGGAGACATTGGGCTGCTAACCCCATTTTTTCACTCTACTTTTTCTTCCATCCATCTGTTTTGTTTTGTTTTGGTAACATACAGTTACAAGAAAAGTAGTTGCTATTTCATCAGCTGAAACCCCGAATGATCAGCCGGGCAGAATAATTCTTTGTCTGGAATCTTTCTATTGAGCCAGTTCCAGTCTGACTCCAATTCCTCCTTTCCCGTTATTTATAGTACTCAATAAATAATTGAATTTTCGCTGGGCAGTAGAGGGAATGATCTTACTAAATTGTTTCACTTTGGTTAATGGTTGTCCTTTGGCCAGCTCTGATTTATTTCTACCATTGGCATTTGGGATTTCTTGGAAATTAATTTCCTTCATTTGGAAAAAAAAAAAACATTTACAATTTTGGTATGATGCTGAAATAATAATAATAATAATAATAATAATAATAATAATAATAATAATAAATGTACTGATATCAAATGAGGCATCTGATTAAGCACAGCATGAATATAAATGATGGTCCCTCATATAGAAACAACAGATACATGCACGTACTTGTACAAAAGCAAATTCCATGATCTGTAAGTCCAGGGGAATGATTTAACCTGATTTATTGCAAACCTATAAGAATAACCATGGCATTTCAGTATTCCAAGGTCAGTCAAGACACGCTGCATTCCAGATCATTGTGAGCGATCCTCAACTACTTGCTCTTGCCGGAAGAGCAGCACTCAGACTCAGGCTAAAGTGAGAGGCAACTCACTGTAGTGATGCAACAACCTCAGTTGACCTCCTGAATGGGCCGGCCCTGGTGATAGTGCACAATGCACTTTCAGGGCCTGGATGGGCAGATAGTTCTATGGGAGCCCCAGTATAGAGTATTGCCCCCAGCAACTTGGCATCCATACTGCCTGAAAGATAACAGAAATGGGCACTGGGCAAATATACTGAGAGGGGGATTTCCGTACTTTGGGTGCCAGCACAGAAAGGGCCCTGTCTCCACTAGATAACTGCCTAACCTCTGAAAACCTAACGCCCTGTGTGAAGGAATGCACAGAGAAATCACTCTGATTATGATCATTTTCATATCTTTGACCAGGGCTGTCACTAGGGTTGGTGACACCTGGGGCAAGAACTCATGGTGTCACCCCCATGGACCTCCTCCCATACAGAAGCGTTGCGGGGGATGGGGCGGGGGGGCGGGGGGCCCCAAGGCATAGGATGTGCCTGGATGTTCTTCTGTCGCTGTCTCTGCTGCTTTCGCTAAGCGGAGGTTGGGCCCTTCCGCCTGCCCTGGCTCCGAAATGGCCTGGAAAACGGCACCGGGGGGGGGGGAGACGACGTGGTTGGAGCAGCATGATGTCACGCCCGGCGTCACGTGGGGACATAGTGTTGGCGGCCCCTCCCACGTGGGGGCGCAGCATCGTCTCTGCAGACCACACAATGTGGAGTGAAATGCGATTCCTGCGCAAGTTGCGCCGGGGATCGAGAAAAACCCATTTTCGACCAGTGGTGTTTCTTCGCAACTCTGGTAACAAATAGAATAAAGTCATTTTGGTGTCACCCCTCCTTGGAGTGTCACCCTGTATGGTTCGCACCCCCCCACACACACCTCTAGTGACGCTCCTGTCTTTGACACCAGAACTCTAAGATAGTAGCTAGAAAGCTCATGACTTGAGGCTTGGACTTGGTTTCCCTAGTGAGAAACAACATACAACGTATATTTGGCAACACTCCCATTGACTGCAAAATTTATCTAGAGAGAAAATGAGTTCTCATGTTCAACAAAAATTATCTAGAGAGAACTGCTTTTCCTAATATTCATTTTCTAGCGCTCTCTTTTCAACCCTGGTGCATACTTTCCCATTTTTTTTCTTGACTCTGTTGAAATCTAGGCACCAGGAGTCTCCTTTGTTCATGTTACTCAGTCCACCATCATCTATGTTAACGCTTCCAGGAAAAGTGAATGCTGCTTACTACTAATGGCAGTTGAACTAATTAGTACAGATACAAACATTCATGCAAATAAACATAGCAATTATTTTGCATCGCTTTGAAGGCATCAGCAAAACTGCCACTGAGCAATTTGCCTTAAGACTGAAAGGTGACGACAGAGGAGACAACAATTGCTTAACGTGAGACCAGTGCTCTGCTTTTCCAATCGGGCGTTATGGAACATCCAGAACAGTGATGTAGGAACACCTCCCCCCCTTGTGACGCTGACGTCACTCACCCTGCCCCCCCGAGTGACATCAGCTGGAGCCAAACATCCCTCAGGGGCTGCGTGGGAAGGAGGGGACCACACACAAATGCAACTCAAAGGCAGCAGAAGGCTTCTGCGGTCTCCTCTGAGCCGTTCTGCTGCCTTTCCTGCTTGGATCACCACTGCTGTGTCCTCCACCCCGCCACCATTTTATTGCCCCTGCTGCCAGTATGATGCCCCCGCCTGCTGCCGGGGAGCAAACCACCACCCCTGCTCCATCCCTTCCTATGCTTCTGATCCAGAATACTCTAATTTGGGGGATTGGGGCCACTGCTTTATCTCTTCCAGCTTGTACAGTCCAGATGTGGATGTGCTTTTATCCGCACTGGTCACCTCTCCTTATCAGTGGCATAGGATGAGTACATACAGACATGCTAACCACCTGATGTTAACCACTGTTAAGAGCTCATTTGCAGGCATGAAGGAACTGTCACGGATCAACCACCACAGGCAGAGCTTTTGTATCCCTTCATATCACCCGCGACTTTTCAAATAGACAGTTCACGCATTATTTGTGAGTCCGACTGTTGATTGTGGAAACGTTGCTCACCCATTCATTCCGGATCATCTCGTAGCTCAGAGGAGGAATATATGCTCTGCATTCAGAAGGTCCTAGATCCAATGGCTGGCAGCATATCCAGACCACTCTGTGAAACCCTGGAGATCCACTCAGGGGTGTCACTAGGATTGGTGACACCTGGGGCAAGATCTCATGCTGTCACCCCCATGGATTTCCTTCCATACCTGACCACACGATGTGGAGGCCTCCAGGGAAATGCGATCCCTGTGAGAGTCATGGCGGAGATTGGGAAAACCATTTTCTACCAGTGGTGCATTTTTGCATCACTGGTAACAAATAGAATAGAAAGTCATTTTGGTGTCACCCCTCCCAGGGGTGTCACCTGGTGTGGTCCGCACCTGCTGCCTGCACCCCTCTCATGATGGCCCTGGATCCATTGCAAGTCAGCATTTGACCTAGGCAAATCAATGGTCTGATCCAGCATCAGCCAGTTTCCTATTGATCCACTTCATACTGTGACCACTACAATTAGCCTCATGGATGGGCCGGTCCTGGGTAGGGCTAAAAGGGAGAGGACTCATGTATGCTATCACAAACTCCTTGGGGGAAAGGAAGGGCAACTCATAATTCAAATGCTTTCCTTTAGCCACTGAATAGCCATAGCAAGCTGCAAGACGGGAGGGGAAAAAGCTTCCAGAACATGACAGAGGTAGGCTTCAGTGCCACCACTGCCCTTTCAAGAGCTTAAAAACATGTCAGAGCTGTCTGTACTCCCTTTTAGCTAGATTATGAATTGGGCAAACCACTGCTATCAATATCTGCCAGCCTGCCCCTTTGATGCTCTCTCTGTGCCCGACCAAGCTAATCCCCGCGTTGAGATCGACGCCCTATGTGCCTCTTAATTTTTTTCTAATTTTCTTTTCTTTTCTTTTGGTGAGGATTACTCCAGGCTTATGGGGTTAATGCACCAGCCTTTCTTGAAAGTGTCCCATGGATTATCCACTTATTAAAAGGATTGTCTAACAGCAGAAGGTCACTTTTTGATGTTCGTCTTGTCGTGGCAGCAAAGCAGGGGGCGGTGCATAGAAAACGCTGTGATTTATGGCGGTTCTCTGCCACTTTTATTTATTCGCCACATTTGTACACTGCCCTTCCTCCAAGGTTCCTTCCCTCCTTTTGGTCCTCACAACAACCCTGTGAGGTAGGTGAGGCTAAGAGATCATGATTAGCCCAAGGTTCTCCCAGTAAACTACATGGCTGAACGGGGATTTGAACCTGGATCTTCCAGGTCTATGTCCCAAACCACTGCACCATCCTGGCTTTTCCTTTACTGTTGATCCCCTTTGATTTCCATGAGATGACTAATGTGAAAGGTTGGTTTCACACCATCCAGCCCCCACCAACCCTCACAAGCATTTTTTTTTTGGGGGGGGTTACACAGGTATGTTGCTCAGCTCACTCCATGGCAGCTTGACTCCATGCTTTTTGTTGCCTTAAAAACCCGTCATAGACACTCTGCGCATGTGTGTCTCCACTGACTTCATTGCATTCAGATTTAATGGCCTTTTGGGATATTAACACACACGTTTTCCTCCCAATCGGTCTGTTAAATTGAAGATTCCCTGTATTTGACATGCACTTTCTTAGGCTGAACTACAGCACAAAATGGTTTGTGTTGGAAGGAGGGGAAAAAGCTATGGGAACTTACGCATGTAAAATAGTTTTGGCGGTTTGTGTGTTGTGTTTTGCCAAGGAACAGTGGGACTGGTGGCTGTGAAAGCCATTCACAATGTGTAGGTGACCTTTGAAAAGTAAATAGTTACCAAAACACCCTAGCATGGGGCCCTGAGGCCCAATTGGTTTAAAGCCGGCAAGACAACAAGTCACCTGGATCCTGTTGCCACTTCCTTGCATCCTACTACGCATGTCTAATCAGAATGGGAGACTCCCAAGTAAGTGCGTACAGGATCACAGCCTAAATATCTCTCTCTCTCTCTCTCTCTCTCTCTCTCTCTCTCTCTCTCTCTCAGCAATGAGAAGTTCTCAGCTTTCACCCCCTCCAGAGCAAACCACCCAATCAAAGAAGGGAAACTTGGGATCAAAACTCAAAACAGCGCACACGAGCCAATTTTACTCATCCAAAATGACCACTCGAGTTTCGTCCCTGACTCCCTGGTGCTCTGAAATGAAGTTTCCTTCACTTGACCTCGACTCCAGCTACGTAGACCGTATCCTCTCTGTTGACTTGAGCGGCCTCGCTGCTCTAACCATATTGCGATGATATATTAATACAGGCAGCAGCGCTGGTATAATGTCAATGATGCAGGTGACCGGCGCTACGCTGGGCTTTTGATTGAATTGTTGGAACCTCTCTCGGCTCCGGAGTCGCCCTTGGCCTTTTCCTCGCGTCCTTGGGACGCCCGTAAATTTCCTTTGAAGACTGTCTGGGGCCCCGCTTCGCCACTGTAATTTTACAGACGGATCACTGAGGCTGAGAGGAACCGCCAGTCCACACACACACACACCCCTCGGAAGTCCATGAATCACGTTTGGATCCGAAACAAGTTGCGCGGAAATCAATGGGGTTGATTGCCCAGTAAATTTATATCCTCTGCCCACGTATGGAGAGAGGAAACTTAGCACAGCAGGCAGGAGAACTCATTTTGTGAAATCACTCGCTTTTCCTAAAGGTTACAGAGTCAATCCTTAGTGTCTCCTCCAGCTGAAATGCGCTCAGGTCGCAGGGATGAAAAAGAACTTGGAGAGACACTACCGGTCCGAGTTGGCAACGCTGGCCAATGGTCGGACTCTGGAAGTCAGCGTCATATATATGCACATGCTTCATCATTGCAGTAGAGTCATGGAGGTTCAACTTCTAGCATCCCCTGGTAAAATAATCTCAGTAGGAGCATTGGAACAGTTCTCTTCTTGGAAATTGCAAGAGAAGGATGGGGTTAGCAGAAGCTACCAGGTTCAGTCTCCAGGGAGGGGTGGAAAAGACCCCTGTCTGAAATCTTGGAGAGGTTGCTTCCAGTCAGAGCAGACAATTCTGAGCTAGATGGGCTGGTGCTTGACTCAGCAGGAGGCACCTTAGCTAAGAGATGTTGCTGAGCATCTAAAATCTGACTCCAAGTCAAGTTCATATGCTGGGGGGGGGGATGTATAAGACAGAAAACCTTACACATACTATCCTCTTATTTTCTCACAAGGTTTGGATGCTCAGATGTGCCCCCCACTCACACTTTTGACCATGGATACGTGTTTTGTTTTATTTTATTTTATTTTATTTTATTTTATTTTATTTATTTAATTTATTTATTTATTTATTTATTTATTTATTTATTTATTTATTTATTTATTTATTTATGATATTTTAAAGGTTCATTATTCTGTCTTTCCAAGAGGAAGTTCAAGGCGGCTTACAAATGATATGAAAGAGAGTTAGATCCCCCGATTTCTTAAGCTGACACCCCGAATGTAATTGCACTTTTCAATTTGGGCTTTCTTCCTTGCACCGAAGAGGTTTAGTCCACTCCACAATATGAACCGAAGACTGGCTGGGAGGGCGAGGATACACTTTTAACTTAGCCAAACTGACAATGATCCGATTTTATATGCGTTTCCCCCTAAACCAGTTCAGTTAAATTGGAATGGAAGGCATAAAGCAGCTGCAACAGGCGATTCAATGGCTCAATTCGAATTAATTACGTTTAGATTCGAAAAGGGGATCTGGCACTTCTTTTTCCCTTGAGGGGCTAATGGAGATTGTATATGTTTGCCATTTGCCTAGAAAAGCACCCGGGACTGAGACTCTGCTCGTTCCGCTATCCGTGGCTGCGTTTTCCCCCAACTTAGTACCTGCAATTGCACACTTTTGTCCCTCCCGCCCCGTTTACTCTTCTGTCCTTCTTCCTCTGTTGCCTGTAGCTGTCGGTGAAGTTTCGATTGTGAGCTCTTCGGGGGCAAAGAGTCAAGACCTGTGATTTTTTTGTTAATATTCCATAAAGAGTCGTGTGTATCCTGGAGATAACAATGGTGATAACTACGTCCTCCCTCCCTCAAGAGTTGGTCCTCCATCGGGGAGACTCCAGATGAACATCTAATTTGTCTTCCAGTGAAAAGCTTTCAGGCCACGGGACGGGAAATTATCCGAAGGCTCTGTCTACGGGTGCTGATTCACACGTTCAACTCTTCAGGTGATTATGCACTGCACAGTTACCTGGGAGTAAGTTCCATTAAACTCAGTGGGGCTTATTTCTGAGCAGACATGCCTAGGCTTGCACTGTTACAGTAGGAAAGAGAACTAAGACTGGTGATGATGATAATAATAATAATAATAATAATAATAATAATAATAATAATAATAATAATAATAATAATTATTATTATTATTATTATTATTATTATTATTATTATTATTATTATTATTATTTCAGCAAGTGCCCAGAGTGAGCCAGGCTCTGTACAAGACTCCAAATCTCCGTTAATCTGGTTTAATCGATGCCTGTTCCCAAGGAATCCCGAGAAGTACACAGTTCTCGAACCACTTTCTTCTATTTCAGTGGGACGTGCTCAGGAGATCTTCCTGGCAGGCTGTGCTCAAGGTCAGGCCTTTTCGAAGCCTCTCGGATCGGGGCCCAGCGGTGACTCACCCTATGTGTGCTCCCCTACAATGAAAGACAAGGTGAGAAGACGAGGCTTCCCTGCTCCCCCCACTAAAAGAGGGTATTTTGTCCATAATATACGTCGGAAAGACAAAGCCAGGATACATAACTTGGAAATTATAAAAGGAAGTAAATCCATCACAGCCTGAGCCAATCCTTTGGGGAATCCAATTAGGCATGGGGGCGGCGGTGGGGGGGGGGGGAGAAGGCGGGCGTAGCGTAGCACAAAGACTCAGGGCTGATCTACACGACAGCGTCGCGGAGCGTTTTTGTAATCCGGCGGAGCCGCCGGACCTCCGCCCCACTGCCGCGTACTTCAAGTCGAGTGCTCTATTTTTTTGGAGGCGTACGGCAGAGCTTGGAGGTGGCTCGCGGAGCTGCTGCAGCCTACCAATAACAGAGAGGGGGGGGAAGAGAGCTACCAATCACAACGGCGTGTTCTTAGGAAGGCGGGACAACATGAGGGGTAACATGCTTGAAGACACTCCCCCCGCTTCCAGCGCGGAAGCGCCAGGCAGAGGCGACGGCGGAGCCCCTCCGCTGTCGTGTAGATCAGCCTTCACAGATTGGAAACCAGCCCTACCGATGAGTGATGATACGCAGGCGAGTGAGCGCCGGGCTGCAGAGAGAGAGAGAGAGAGAGAGAGAGAGAGAGAGAGAGAGAGAGTCTAATGGGGGGGAGAGTCTGTCTAATGGGGGGAGGGAAGATCAACAAATGTGATTTGTAGGACATTCTGGAGAGGAAGCCAAATCGATGTAAATTCACTTGGGCTCCTGCGGAATTTGAACTCAAGAGCACCCTACACACGCCTCACCTGCCTTTCCCAAGGATTCTCAGCCCCAAGATATTCAGATTGATCCTGTTTTTCTTTGTCATCTATTTCCTTTCTCTTTCTTTCTTTCTTTCTTTCTGCCACCACTTTCCGCTGAAGCGAAAACACTCCTCCCTTTGCGAAACCAACGAGAAAACGACGTGACAATCTTCTGGGCTCAATCCCAAGACAGTTCAAAGGCTTTCGAGTCCGCTTAAAAATCGCTGGATTTGCGCACGGAATGGAGCAGAATACACTCTCTCAACTCAACAGAAAAACACTCTCTCAACTCCTATCTTATTGTGTGTGGCAGGTGTGGGTTAAAGTCGGATTCACTTCAATGTGTAGACGGTCCAGTTTTAAAATCAGTTCAACGTTCTTCAACGTAATGTGTGGGTGGGTATAAAATTAGGAAGTCAGTCCCCTAAATAAAATAATAACAACAACAATAATAATAAATATTATAACTTTTACAAAAAAAGTTCACAAAAGCGGTCCACAGAGAAAAATAAATATATAAATCATTTCAGTGGTCAATGATGTCGATAGGAGGGACAGGAGCTAAAATTGTATGCGATGTTAAATTTAGAGGAGGTGCTCAACTTCAATTCATCCATCCTGTCTTTCCCTCTTGACTATCCCCCCTCTCTCTGCTTGCTTTTCTTCCCGAGGTTTTCATTCCATCAAGAAAGCCAAAAACCCCGATTAAATCGATTAATCAATGGATTATGCAAGCGAATGGAACGGCACGGCTATGGCTATGGATCGCTGCAATCACCATCTTAGAAGAGGCATCCTCCTTTCCTGGAATGCCTCTTTTAAGATGGCACCAGCCATTTTAATTAATCAGGACATAGGAAAACATCAACAAACTCAACTAATTAGTATGTGGGGGATTGTTTTTATTAGATCGAAATAGTTCTTTGCTTAGCCTTAATCGAATATAATTGCAACTTTAATTTATGTCTCCGTCTCTATAATATTTCAGGATCGGTGTGCTAATCCCACACAGGAACCTGTTGAGAAAAGTCAGGAATGTTTCAGGAAGGGAAGACTGTCTGACTTTAGAAGGAAAATCCCTTTTTTTTTAAAAAAAAATAGCCATCTTGAACCCAATGCTTCTTGAATAATGGACGCCGACCCTTTTTAAAGCCATTTCCCCTAAGGAGCCCCACAAAACTTCTTGTGGCAATGAATTCCACTGGTTAACCGTGAGGTTCCCCGGTCTCAATCCCAATCAAATTTCATTGGATGAAATGGAATTCTAGAAAACATAACAAAGAGGGGGGGGGGAGGTTGGGAATACATTCTGCTGTTTTTAGGGCAATCAAACGAAATAAAGGAATAAGCCGGGACGCTTTGATGCAGCTAAATGACGGTTTTATGGAATTACGGTTTCATTGAAGTCAGCTGGGGCTTTTCTTTTCTTTCTTTCTTTTTTTTTTTTTGAGTAAACATGCCTACGAGCTGAACGGAAACTTCTATTAAAACTCCATAGATACTTCCATATACCGGCTTCTCTCCCAGTAATATTGGTGGATCTGGAGCTTCCCCCTCCTACTCCGTCTCCACAGTTTTGGCTTCGGATCTTGGCCGGGTGTGTGTGTTTTCCTCCTCCCCCCAGATATTTTCGCATTGCTCTTTTTTCACGTCAATTTCGCCTGACAGGGAAGGAAGATTTAGGCGTTGTGCTGGACGAAATTCCAAATGGATGCGAAGTCACTCAAGTGTTTGATCTGAAAGAGGAGGTAAGAGGAGGAGGAGGCTGGCAACCTTTCAAAGAGAGGTGCATAGATTGCGTAAGGTGATCTGGAAACCTCCGCTGGCCTCTAGCAGAACGCAGGTTGACACCCGGGCAGGCTTTAGAAAGAAAGGTGATCAACGCCATCATAACCGGATTGTAAAAATGAAATGAATGTAGCCCTTCTGACAAAAAGAAACAAAAAAATCACTTCTCCTAGCAGGTCGCAACATTTCACGTAGCAATGAGTTCCACTGGTGAATGGCGCAGTCTTTGCAAAGGAATCTTGGTGTTTATTTATTGTTCTATCCTCAAATCTCGGGGTTTCCTCTTAATTAAGGTCTTAAAGAACGGGGATCATTATCCAATGGGAAACGAAGGCTCCCACTCTATGCACAAGGCTCTGAGATCCTTAAAGCGGGGTTAACGGGGTTAACGCTGGCTGGATCGTGCCCAATATATCGTGTCCGATCGTAAAAAATGTTGACTCAAGAGTCAACTTTAGTTACTTAAATTGGCCTTGCAACACAACCCTATGTATGTCTACTCAGAACTAAGTCTCATTGACTTTAATGGGACTTGCTTCCAGGTAAGCCAGTGAACAGGATTGCAGCCTTACTTCGTAGTATACCTCTTGTATGTCAGAGTAATTAGATTCAGAGTAAGTAAATTGACGACTGTACTTTCCTTAAACACCCCTAGAGAAACTCCATGCCCCCCCCCGCCCCAGCCCGTCTCCCCCTCTTCCATTCAGGGCCGCCTTATAGCTTTAATAGCTCTGAGAGTCCAATCCTATGCATGTCTACTCAGAAGTCCCACTGCAGTCGATGGGCTTACTACTTCCCTTCCAGTCTGGGTAGGATTGCAGTCTCAATCTGCAAGGGGAAAATACTTCAGGGTTTCGATTCCTGTCAAATGATTTTTTTTCCTTCCTAAGATTATTTGAACAGTTAACACGGATATTATTTTTAATCCGGTTCAGCGAGGGGGCAAAAGTCTCCAAGTATCTCCCCGGCCCTCCCTCCCCCTTAAATTTATTAAAATTCACTTGTAGTAGACCACAACGAGCGCCTCGTCATTGCGGTCTGGCTATTTCTGCCTCAAGTCTTGTTTCTTTTCTTTGTCATAGCATTGGGGGCTCAGAGTCCGGGCGAACGTGTGAATCGGGCCCCCTAGGGCTTGTTCACAGATAGGAAGTTACCTTGGGTCGTTGGACCATCTCCTGACTTAGCCCAACATCAACCAATTGGACTGGGAGAGGAAAATATCCCATCCCTCTTGCCCGGGAAATATTTGAAAGTAGAGACATCACAGAGTGAACCAGGCTCTGCAAGAAGGAAACTCCTGATTTCACAAGTCGCAGGCTGTTGGGGCTCTTACAGCATGCCCCCCCTCTTCCCTTTCTCATCTGACTGATGAAGAGTTATGTGGCGCTAAAATAATAATAATCCTGTTTAGTATTTTATTTATTTTGAGGCTTGTCCCCATTAACATACTTTTGAATGTGGATTCCCCCCCTCGACTGGACCAGAGCTGCAATCCTATATACACACTTACCTGGGAGTAAGTCCCATTGAACTCAATGTGGCTTACTTCTGAGTAGACATGCATAGGTTTGTAGCCCAACACACTATGATTTGGTGAGGATTGTGTTTTCTGCTCTGCCCAGTTGATCTGAATCCAGTTCTTTTCCTTCTAGTTGGCTGAAAATATCTGGTTATTTACCCATATATGATTATGGTGTTTTCTGTTTTATAGCCTGCCTTTCTCTCATCAAAGAACTCCAGGAGGCATAAGTAGGGTTCATAGGAGGACTTGAACTGAGAAGAAACAGCAGGCTCAGCGGAAGGAAAACTGAGACATTTGCCTAGGGGTGTGAAAGCCAGTCTGCCCAGCCCCAGATGCAGATGGATGATGGTTAGGGAGGGTAGGAGTAGATAGATAGGGGAGAGGGGCCAGTGGATGGAGGGAGGGGATAAGGTAAGACTGGATCCTCCTGTCCCTCCAGAGAGATGGATGCTGTCTACTTCATTTCATTGGATGAGGAACCTCAGGAAACAAAGCCTTCGTTCTCCTCTCTTTGTTGTGGGAGGGCGATGCCATGACTCTGGCCAAAAAAGAATGCCTCCAGTGTTCAAGAAGATTATCCCAAGCAAATTATAGGATTGTCCCTGTAAATCAAACCGGAAGTCCTGCGCGTTTGAAGAACCCACGCCAGGAGCAAGGTAAGGAGGCAGGTGATCCACTCTCTGCTCACTTTTAGTGGTGGGGAGGTGGATCAGTGAAGGCAGATCAGTGTGGCAGACTTGGGACAAAGGCAGTGGCGTCGCTGGAGGTGGGGCGGAACGCTAAGTTCTGCACCGCTGCTGACCTCCATTACTCACCGGCACGAGGTGGCCCTGCCCCCTCGCATTCGGAGCCATTCAGTGAGGTGGAGGCAACACACAGGAGACTCCCTGCGCGTTGCCTTCGCTCCACTGAATGGCTCCGAAGGCGAGGGGGCAGGGCCGCCTCGTGCTAGAGAGTAAAGGAGGTCAGCGAGGTGCGGAACTTAGCGTTCCGCCCCACCTCCAGAGATGCTACTGGACAAAGGGCACCCCAAATCTGCTTCCCTCTTGCTCCTCGTGCCATCTCATGCAACCCCCATCACCTTGCCTAATGGATGGGCTCCCCCCCCCCCCGGATGAGATAGAACTATTGGGAGCATGGCCATGACATGTGGCTCTGCAAGCCATGATACTGACTAAATTTATTTATTTATTTCAAAGATTTATATACCGCTTTTCTGGTACTCAAAGCGGTGTACACCATAGAAACAACACACACACACAGAAGATAAAATGAATGAAAACATTGGAGTAAAACCATTAAAACAGTTTAAAGTAGGGGGGGGAAAGATACAAGAGCAGATTAAACTGTAAAATAGCTACATAACGTCACATAAAAGCAGCAACAGGAATTAAAAAGAGGTCTCTAGGGGGATCCTCAAAAGCCAAGCGAAACAAATAGGTCTTTAAACCCCATCAGAAGCCATGTAACAAAGGGGCTGTCCTCAAGTGTTCTGGTAACTGATTTGAGAGACATGGTGCCACAAGAGAAAAGGCCCTGCACCTTGCCTTGACTTATACCAGCGGTATCCTAAGCAGGGCTTCTAAATATACTGCTACGTCACTGATTCTGTGCACTCAGACCATGCCATGAGACAATGAATGAAGAAAGAAACCAAACCAAAATAAGAATGTGTGCTCTTTTCAAGCCCATTCATTCAACTCCCCCCTTGTTTTATTGCAAAACCGAATAAAGCAAATGACATTCATTCATTTTAATTTCCATTTGTTCTTACAATGAATGTTTACACTAAGCTTGTCTGCACTGACTATCAATCAACTAGCATCAAGATGTTGCTTGTCACCTTAAATGGTCTTGGCTTTCTGCAACTTCTTCCACATATTTCTGCCCAGCCACTGAGGTTAGTTCTGCTGGCTATTCCAACCTTTAAGGAAGTTAAGACTGTGTAATCCTATAGATGCTTACCTGAGAATAAACCCCATTGAATAAAGTGGGACTTGCATCAGAGTAGATATGTATCAGATTCAGCTGTTAGTCAAGGATAGCCCAGAGGCCAGGTCTTTAATGTTGGTGGAGAGTCCCAGGCAGGGAGCGCTCTCTCTCTCTCTCTCTCTCTCTCTCTCTCTCTCTCTCTCTCTCTCTCTCTCTCTCTGGCAAACAAAGATCTGACTGTTTTAGCAAGCTCTTACACAAATCCTGGACTGAGATGGAAGTGTAATGTAGACAGAAATAGCTATTGTTTGCTCTGGGATTGTTTGTTTTTAACTATTTTTCATATTGGGTCTGTTTTATGATTTCTTTTTTTATATATTATATATTTATATTTTATTGATATATTAAAACATAAAAACAATACATATTTCATAAAGTTATAGCAAGCGCAAAGCAATACATCCTACTAGCATACTATTCACTATTTTCTACATACAATTTCCAACTAAGCCAAAACAACACCCACATTCTATTCATTAAATCCGCATATCATCACATCATTCCTCTCTCTCTCTCTTAAAAAGTCAATAAATGGTTTCCAATTATTCACGAAAAAGTTAACTGACTTTTCCTTAATTAAAATTGTAAGTTTATCCATTTCAGCATAGTCCAAAACTTTCAGCCACCAATCTTCCAGCGAAGGTATCTCCGAATTCTTCCAATATTGTGCATATAAAATTCTTGCCGCAGCTATCATATATAAAAACAAAGTTTGAAATTTTTCGCCTACATGATCCTCCCACAGGGTCTGTTTTATGATTTCATGAATGTTTTATAATTTGTCCACTAGAACAATCACAGCGAGATGAGCAATTAATGTCTCTGCCATTGCACTGAGAAAACCCCACAACAACACAATTCCTATTTTATTGCTGTATTCTGAATATGGTGTGTTTTCTCCTTTGTGTTGCATTGTTTGTTTCCGTTGATGATTTTTGTGAGTTGCATACTGCCTGTCTGTCTCCAACTTTCATTGCTTGCTTTAAAAAAGAAGAAAATAAATAATTGCAAACTAATGTCTGAACTTTGATCATCTCAACTTTCTGATGGTGCAATCCTGTCTAATTTTAGACCAGTGGAGTGATAGATCTGCCAGTCTAGGGTGTTGCATATGTGCTGTAAAGCACGTTTATGGCACCCGGTGAGTAAGCGGCACCAGCAGAGAGGCTTTCACCAGCGCCACTTACTCACCGGGTGCCGCAAATGTGCTTTATGGCACATTTGTGACACCCTAGACCTGTGGCTCTATCTCTTTGCAGGTCTAAAGTTAGACAGGATTGCGCCATAAGACTTCCCATATTTTCATGTTTTGGTCGTCCATTAATGTGCTAACCTAACAGAAAGTACCGAGAGGGCGGTTGGGAAAGGAAGAGAAAGAAACGAGCTTTCCTGCAGCACCCAAAAATATCCAAACAATCCTGCATTCATCCAGGCCCCTTCTGTGAAAATGATCCCCTCCTTTTTTTTTTCTTTTTTCTTTTTGCTGGAATCCAACTTTTGATCTAATTTGTTGCCCCATCCGACTGACTTAAAAAGCAAAATGGCGTGTTCGGTTGACATCAATCAAGACTCAGTCTGGGGAGGCATGAGGATAGAATATCAGAGAGGTGACCAAGCATGGCACATGATTCAAATCAACTCAGCATTGATTAATTGGGTTCAGTCAGAGTTTCTGGATCGTAGCAACTGTTGTTCTCCTTCATGTAACATCAACAGGCCCTTGCAAAGGAGGGTATCCATTTCCCTCCTGCCCCATCACGAGGCGTGCGGTTGCATTCAAACAATTGTTTCGTATGGATCCTTCAAGGCTGGGGTGTATTTGAGACAAACTCAATTTGCTCAAGATGGCCCGAAGGGTGATTAGACGCAACGTGGGCTCTATCCCTTCATCAAGACTTCTGTAGCGCTCTGCGCATAAATTCAAAACAATGTTTTTGACATATGGAAAAGTTGGGTGTGGGTTTTGGAAAAGGTCATTGAAGATGATCTCTCTCTCTCGCTCTCACTCTCGCTCTCTCTGCAGATTTAGGGAAAAGAACTGCTCCTGATACACCATTGCAATGCACCATTTACTTTTGAAAATATATGTTTTTTGTTCTTTCCCCACAAAGGAACTGTCAAGATGAAGCAAAATGAGGAGGAGGTCTCTCATATTTTACTGTTTGTGCATGGCTTCGTGGTGATAGGGAAGGCTGACTGTCCACTGTGGTGGCTCCTAGACAATGAACTAGACCAGGGGTTCTCAACCTTTGGAGGCCCGGGTACCCCTTATCACGGTCCAATTTCCTGAAGTACCCCCTGCTAATTAACTGCTAATTAATTGGATCAATCAATTAATTAATTAGGTAATTAATCGTTAAATAAAAAGTACTAAAACAATTTTAAATGTGAAAAGATGTCTTATTTAACTCTCTCTATGTGAGACAGAGACATGCAAGGATCTCTTTTTTTCTCCAAGTCACACTTCCCAAAATCAGCTCCTCCCTCCCCCACCCCACCAATGTACATTACCCAAAATACAAAAATAAGCCCAAAACCAAAATCAGAGAGACAGAAGGGCTCCGAAAATAATAAAAAACCATGTTAAAAAGGTAAAGGTGGCCCCTGACAATTAAGTCCAGTTGTGTCCGACTCTAGGGTGTGGTGCTCATCCCCATTTCAAAGCCGAAGAGCCAGCGTTGTCCGAAGACGCCTCCGTGGTCATGTGGCCGGCATGACTCTTCTTGCCGCAGTGTGTAGCATGCGGCTGGAACACGGAGCGCTGTTTACCTTCCTGCAAGCGGTACCTATTTATCTACTCGCATTAACATGCTTTGGAACTGCTAGGTTGGCAGGAGCTGGCCAAGCAACGAGAGCTCACCCCGTCGCGGATTCGAATTGCCGACCTTTTGATCGACAGCTCATGGTTCAGCGGTTTAACCCACTGCACCACCCGCTGGCCTAAAATCCATGTTAATTAACACTTAATTAGCTGCTGATGGGGCAGATAAGGGGCAGGGCGGCATACCCCCAGCAAGAGGTCCGGGTACCCCTAGGGGTACCCGTACCACAGGTTGAGAACCTCTGAACTAGACCTAGTATCTCTGTATGCCAGGTGCAAGGGAGTGTGGCAACAGGATACAAGAAGTCTCTCCCTGGGGCATCTGGGAGGACCAATGTGAGATACAAGAAGCTGGACCAGATGGGCCTTTGGCCTAATCCAGCAGGGCTCTTCTTATGGTCTTAAGCCCAGCTACCTCTTCCACTCCTGTTTATTCTGCTCCCTGGATTTGAAATGGAAGAAGGGAATGGATTTTCTGTGGAAGAGGAAGTGTGGAGGAGAAGAGAGTGGGGGTCTAAAACACTGGAGACAGGGTCCTTCCCCAACTCAGAGCTGACAACTTACCAGGAGCTGCTTAAACCATACAGAATTTGTGGTGGGAGGCCATTCCAATGGGCGCGAGTCCTACCATGTCTCATTTTGATTGCCCACCTCCATCTGCACACTTCTACTTTCACACCTGCACCCCAAAAACTAGCCACAGAAGCAAAGTGTGTGTGCAGAAATCAAGGTCATTTATATACCTCCTCTCCCCCCCCCCCCTTTCCCTCTTTATCAGCTGTAAGAGTCACTGGAACTATTTGGAGAAACAGCATGCAGAATCATTCCTGTGATGAAAAGACAGACGCAAAGATTCAGCCTTTGAGATCTTCCCATGTAACCTGGAAAAATCTGGGAACAACTGGAAAGAGGCTTGTCTGAGCCGATGCTGGAATGTCTGAGCAGGGCAACGAATCCTACCGCGATTAGTTCAGATTCAGAATAAGGCTTCATCCCAAAGTAGCTGATACTGGCGGCTCCAGAATGTCCCTTGCCCAGGATGTCCTCGTATTAGGAGGAAGCAATGACCCCTTTTTGGTAAACACCTGCTGCCTCACCACTTGAACGGTTGCTGGTTGCGTAACAAAATATGTTCTGTCAGCATCTGTCTGGGCTCCTCCTTGCCCGGGAGGGTCTACGCGCCACCAGGATTTTGTCCATGCAGTTGTTTGAGAACATCCATCTTGGGTTTCTTAGCTGATGCTGATGATGGAACTGAGTGTTGCTGCTCCTTCAGTCCATTTCTGTATTATTTGACGTTCTATCGGACGTCACCTTGAGCCTTGTGGAGGTGGGCTTAGAAACATTTTTAATAAACAATACAAGCAACACGATTCCTCTCCTTATGCTCCACTCGGTTACATTCTGCAGTTCGTTTCGAAGAGTTTTGTTTAAGATGGTTTTGAGGGAGTTGGTGGGGAGGGTCCTTCCCATGACAGGTGGTCATATGCAATTAATCTGTGGAACTCCTTGCCACAGGATGTGGTGATGGCATACAGGAAGCTGGACTAGATGGACCCTTGGCCTCAGGAGCGTAACAAGGGTGGAGCGAAGGCAAGTAGTTCTGCAAGACTCCGTTACACTGGAGTCAGTGGCCCCTCCCCCTTGCTGTTGGAGCCATTCTGGCAGCAAAGGTAACACGCAGGACACTCCCCTGTTGCTGCTGGAATGGCTCCAACAGCAAGAGGGAGGGAGAGTAGTTCTGCAAGACTCCAGTGTAACGGAGTCTTGCAGAACTACTTGCTTTCGCTCCACCCTTGTTTCACCTCTGCTTGGCCTGATTCAACAGGTCTTAACTATCATATTCTGGGTTGGGATTCTTGGTTCATCTAGTTTAGTATTTAGGGCTGACCCAAGAGCTTGCAGCGCCTAAGTCCAGGTGCGCTGCCCTCCCCCAGCTCTTGCTGTGGCTCATGGCATGGTCTGAGTACACAGAATCAGTGACGTAGTAGTATATTTAGAAGCCCTGCTTAGGATACCACTCGTATAAAAGGGGATGACGGCAAGGTGCAGGGCCTTTTCTGTTGTGGCACCATGTCTCTCAAATCAGTTACCAGAACACTTGAAGACAGCCCCTTTGTTACATGGCTTCTGATGGGTTTTAAAGACCTATTTGTTTCCCCCTATTTTAACATGCAAACCACAGCTTCCATTGCTCCCCCTCCTCCTCCTCTTGGATTTGAAAAGAAAGGGATGGAGTGGGAGACAGCGTGTTGAGGAACGTCATGGGCTGTCGCACCACTCTCCTCTCCTCCACACTTCCACTTCTTATCTGCTCCTCCCCTCTTCCTTTTCCAATCCAGAGGTTGGGAGCAGGAGTTAGGAGCAGAAGTTGCCCCCCTTCAACCCACCCCTGAGGCAACTGCCTCATTTGGCCTCCTAGATGGACTGGCCCTGAATGTTTCCCTGCAGATGGTAAAGACGTCCATCATGGAACAAGCAATGCTAAATGCTTCAGCATGGTGCACTGACTATGTGCAGGGACGTGTTTTGTTGAATAAGGGGGAAGCATTCCCCAAAATGTCGCTGGATCTTTTTGAAGCCTGAAGTGGTCCTCTCTACGAGAATACTACAATTTCATTCTGTGCAATTGGGAGAACTGCTTACTGATTGCAAACAAGCATGCAAAATGATGAGGGGCACCAGGTACAATTCAGACACAATCCAAATTCTAACACAATCCAAAATACTCTCTCTCTCTCTCTCTCTCTCTCTCTCTCTCTCTCTCTCTCTCTCTCTCTCTCTCTCTCTCTCTCTCTCTCTCTCTCTGTGTACGTGTCTCATCCCTCCCAAATCCCACGACTCGATGTGAAAGGTTTTCTAATAAAAGAGAGATGTAACTCTATCTGCGACAAGCACAGCAAATGTTCAATGGAGAAGGTGTAATTAAGAACAGAAATGTTTCTCTCTTATTAAACTGGGGAGAGGGGAAGGAGGGTTTAGCCTTTCACCACCCCCCATATATGTGTCTCTAGTTTTATGATGGCAATGGATAAAATTATTGTGTGCACCTACGTGTGTGTGTGTGTGTGTGTGTGTGTGCGTGTGCGTGTGCGTGTGCGTGCGTGCGTGCGCATGTATGCGCCTGGCAAAAGGGTTCACATAACTTTGGCTGGGATTGGCTTCTTGGTTGTGTCTTTATTTGCCTCCAGTATTTTATATGGAAGTTGTCCCCCAGATGAACTCAATCAGTGTATGAAAGTGATCTCGTCCCTTTGAGTCAAGATCCTGTCTATATATTTCAGGGTAACTATATCTATTTGCACACCAGCAGACCACAACAGGGGGAGAGAGAGAGAGAGAGAGAGAGAGAGAGAGAGAGAGAGAGAGAGAGAGAGATAGATATTTTGTATGCATTCCCAAGCAAATGAGAACATCTGAATATATACAGTTCTGCGTACAACAAGAAAATGGCTACTCAAATGTGCTATGCACACTTTTCCCCAGCACAGCATTTAAGGCTGTGTAGTTGTTGGTTATGCTTGCTTCTGAGTAGACATGCCTAGGATTGTGCTCTAAGGTTTAACAAGCTACACCTGCCCACATTCCTTCTCCTAAAGGTCTAGCACTCTGTCCCGGTTGGAGATCTGCTAAGCCTATGCGGCAGTGAATTCCACAGGTTGATCATGTGCACTGCGGATGACAACCGATTCAACTCCCATTGATTTCATTGGCGTTTAGACAGGATTCGCTTTCTCTGACTGCCACCCCATAGCCTTCTACACATTCCTTTCGGAGAGTGTTCAGCTCTGAGACCGTCTTTTCCGTGTTTTGTCACAAATGGAAAATGCCGGGTGGTGGTGGTGTTGGCGGTGGCAGCGGCAAAGTTTAGGGGGTCAGAAGATCAGCTGCTGTTGTGGGTGGAGGATCAGTTTAGACCCCCCCTTGACTGGACCTTATATGTATCTGGGTCCCTGGCATGTAAACCCCCCCCATGCTACCACTTGCTAAACCACCTCAGCCAGATTCCTCTCCATGTCCTTATTGTGAATTTGACATCTTCGTTCTCATGTGAAACACTTTCTGTTTGTTCCTGATGAATTTTCATTGCTTACCGCTTGCCCAGGTTACAAATTTATTGAAACCATTTAAAGCAGTTGGCCTGTGTACGACCCGCTCCCAAGCAATTATTTATGTGCTTAATGGGAAGCACGCCTAAGTGATTTCAGGATTAGGATTGATGTTTTCTAAGAGGGCCCCAGGTATAGTTCCCCCCCTTCCAGAGTTTGTTCAGCCTTCTGGAATTTATCCTTTACCTTTTCTGTGTGTATGTGTCCCCCCCCCCCCCCTTACGGACTGAAGGCGCAATGCTGAAACTATGAGACATCAAAGCACAGGACCTTGCAAAAGTGATGCTGTTATTATAACATGGTAGTAAATTAGTAGTAGTTTACTAGTAGCAAAATAGTAGTAAATTCAGAGTAAAAAAAGAACAGGGTCTCTGGGGGGGGGGGTTTAAAGGGATACAATCGTACCTGGGCCCAGGGCCAAAAATGGGTCAAAAAGGGCCCAGGAACAAAAAAGGGGGGCACAGGAGCCAAATTCACATGAAGGGAAGGGGTCCAAAAGAAACCTTTTAACACCCCCTGATAAAATTCCTCTGACTGGCCCTGAAGAAGGAGTCTAAGGCTGCAATCCTATCCACACTTACACTTCTTCAGGGCCAGTCAGAGGAATTTTATCGGGGGGGGGGTGTTAAAAAGTTTATTTTGGGCCTGGTAAGTGTAAGGCCAGCGGGTGGCGCAGCGGGTTAAACCGCTGAACCATAAGCAGTCGATCGAAAGGTCGGCAGTTCGATTCCCGCGACGGGGTGAGTGCTCGTTGCTTGGCCAGCTCCTGCCAACCTAGCAGTTCCAAAGCATGTCAATGGGAGATAAATAGGTACCGCTTGCGGGAAGGTAAACAGCGCTCCGTGTTCCAGCTGCATGCTACGCGCTGCGGCAAGGAGAGTCATGCCGGCCACATGACCACGGAGGCGTCTTCGGACAACGCTGGCTCTTCGGCTTTGAAATGGGGATGAGCACCACACCCTAGAGTTGGACACGACTGGACTTAATTGTCAGGGGTCACCTTTACCTTTAAGTGTAAGGAGAAAGTGTGGTTGAGAGCAGAGTGGTGGGCTAGAGTGTCTCCAATCATTCCTTCAAGTCATCATTGTGGGCTATATTGTGTGCCCCATCGAGCCCTGCAAGAGAAGCAGTGGTTATAGTGTATGCAAAAAACCAGATGTCAAGAGACCATAGGATCATAGAGGTGTAGGAAGTCTTCGTAGGCTCTCTCTCTCTCTCATTCAACTCCCTGTTCAATGCACGTTATCTGGAGCGACAGCATCCCTGAGAGATGGTTGTCCAACCTCTGCTTGAAGACCTCCAGCAAAGGACAGCCAATTTACCCTAGGGTTGATTTGTGTCACTGTCAAACTGCTCTTATCATTCTCCAAATGTTCCACCAAAACCATTCCTCTTGAAGCCCAGTGGATCTGAGCATGGCTCTCCAACATTGCATGTTGTTTTGACTCTTAGACCGGGAAGAGCTGGATTCAAATCCCTGCTCAGCCGTGAAACCCATTGGGTGACCTTGGGCCAACGGCTACCTCTCAGCCTAACCAACCTTGCTGGGTTGTGAGGGTGAACGGTGGGGGCCATGTATGTAGCCTTGAAGGAAGAGTGGGATAAACCTTAAAGAAACAAAAGCCCTAAAGAAATGAGAAATATGCTAGCTGCTTTTGATCGCAAGTGTGCTTGTCGATTATATGAGGGCGGATTTGGGGGGGCAGTCTGAGGTCAGAGGAAGACCCCCCCATTGCACCTCCAAAATAGATCCCTCAGTCAAGATGAAGAGACAAGGGTCCGAAATGCCACCCTTGCTTCCTCTCATGGAACCCTGACACCCGCAACAAGCCTGTTGCCATTTGTCTGCGCATGCAATTTGCAGTCCATGCATGCACGTTTTCCTCCACTGCCTCTTCACAAATGACCCGGATGAAGCATCCACATATCCCTCGGAACCTGGCTGTCAAGCTCCTCATCATGGGCCCTTCAGAGGAGGACCGGGTCTAAGCTTTGAGCAGGGGACTCCAAGGCAAGGATTCCTGGTGCGCCACAGTCAGTGTCCTTCAATTGGGCTACCCGATATTGAGGATCCCTGCCACATAGATGCCCTATTTGCTGAAAATGCACTGCTCTGCGGCGACGACTCAATGGATCCTGGATGTCCCTCTGTTTGCCAGTGATCCTTTCTGCGCACTCAGAAAATGATGCAGATCTCACCAAAAAAATTCAAAAAAATCTGCTGAATCATTAAAAAAAAATCAGTCCCTTCCTTTCTGGTGTGTGTTTTCATTTTCACAGCTTCCATTGCAAATCCCCCAAATATTTTAATTGAGAAAAATTCACTCTCCCCCCCTGCAAATAAATAACCTCCTGGCTTTACCTCCTTCAGAGACATCCGCAGGGGGGTGGGAGGGTCGGGGGGGAGACCCTCTCCACCCTGAATGAACTTTTGAACTTTCCCCTTCAGCTCCGGCAGATTCGTTCTTCTCGACACCCCTGCAACAAGTGGCTGCACATACGAAAAACAGAGAAAAGCTGTTGCTGCTTCTTATTGGAAACATGGAGCATGG
Source organism: Plestiodon gilberti rubricaudatus (assembly GCA_026170595.1). Lineage (NCBI taxonomy): Eukaryota > Metazoa > Chordata > Lepidosauria > Squamata > Scincidae > Plestiodon > Plestiodon gilberti. The sequence continues at coordinate 38,565,180 of JANXHW010000008.1, forward strand.
ATGTCCTGCTTGTGGGCATGTGGGCAGCTGCTCTCCATTCTCTCGTCCCCCCCCCAGAGCCACATTGGCACAGACAGTCTTCTGCTGGTGGGTGAGTGCCATCTGCTCAGGGCGACTTGATCGAGTTACAGTCGTAAATTCTTTTGAATTGGATTTTCCCAGAATATCTCACTGCTGTGCCCCTCGCAGGGTTTCCTTTTGAGATGGAACTGGGCACACCTTGCTGATTCTGTGGGTGTATCCTCCAGCAAATTCTCTGTGCAGAAATGGGTGTTTGCAAACAGTCTTTTGCTTGGTGCCTTTGAAACTACGAGCTGTTGGATGCACGTATTGATCATGCAGCTGAGGACTTTCTTCTTCCCCCAAATGTCCTGCTCCCAATGCCGGGGCATCTAGAAATTATTAAATATTAAATATAAATTAACTTGAATGAGAGTCAAGGTTGCCTGTCAGCTGAAGCGTGGTGAGGCGAACGTCACAGAGAGAGAGAGAGAGAGAGAGAGAGAGAGAGAGAGAGAGAGAGAGAGAGAGAGAGAGAGAGAGAGAGAGAGAGAGAGAGAGAGGAGAATGAAGGGTTCTACGAAAGATTAGAACATATTATTGTACTGTAAAAAACCCTTGGGGTTTAGAAAGCCTGCCCATGTAAACCGCCTTTGAATTAAAGTCAGTGGAGAAATCTGATGACCAAAGAAAAGGTGGTGTATGTGTGCGCGCACACACACACACACACACACACACACACACACACACACACACACACACACACGATGACCCGATGACCCGATGACCCGATGAATCCGATGACCAAAAGGAAAGGTGGTATTATGGTGGCTTCTCTGGGCCACTAGCTGTCTTACTAGGAGATGATGGGGGGCAGTGAGAGTTGTGGACTGTTGACTACGTTCCCTGGTGCCATTGCACAAATCCTGCCACCATTGCTCCTCACCATTGCCCAGTAAGCCAGCCAAGAGACCATGGCCCAACAAGGAGGCTTACCAGTGGTGAAGACCATGCAACAGCATCAAGCATGGGTTCTCCTTCAGTGTTGCCCATTCACTGCTTTTTTCCCATGCGCTGTGGGAGAGGTAGGCTGGTGTGCACATGTGCTTTCCAAACATGAGTTGAGTGCCTCATCTGGGGCCATCCCAGGGCTCAGATTCCCCCCCCTTGAAAAACTGAAGCCACCACTGAACCCAGCAACCTACCACTTTGATAGCGCAATCCTATCCAACTTACACCACTGGTGTAACCAGCGGTGCAGCGAAAACGGGAGGCCCCAGAATGGAAAGGGGATTCAAATCCCCTCCAAAGGGGGGTTCAAAGGGGATTTAAACCTCCCCTCCCCTCCAAAGTCTCCCGCCCTGCTCCGCCCTGCCCCGCCCCGCCCTGCTGGTTACACTGGTGGTGTATGTTGGATAGGATTGTGCTGTGGGTCTGGTAGGTTGTACATGGATCTGGTCTCCCTGTGTAGGAGAATGAAGAGAATAATGAGCTGGTGGAATGGAGAATAGAGAATAGAGAGCAGGCAAGACAAACCTGTTTCAGAATCCCTCTCATATACAGTATCATCTAGCGCCTTTGTCTGCTGTGTTGGTTTCCTATGTGCAATGAGCTCTTCCTTTCCTTTTTTAACATTTGGGAAAGGACATTCACATAAGATCACCCACCAGCAATCTGGAGCGGTCCAGTTCACACTACCACCTCACCTGCTCAGTCCGATGCAGGTGCAATCAGAAGTTCAGCAAGAATAAGTTTCTCATTTATAATAGTTATTTAGATTAAACTGATTCAGCTATGAACATCTTCAAACTAAGTTTTTGGGTACTTTTTTAAATAGTTTATTTGACTTCAGCATCACGTTGCTATTGAATACATGATTTCCGTAATAAATTACTTCTTGTTTAAGATACAAAAAGCGAAGTGTGGTTCTGGGTAGTTGTGTGGTTCACAAGTCACACTTGTGACTTTGATAGAGACCTCCTGACCCCTCTGCTGATACATTCTTCGGTGCTTGTGGTCTGAAAGCTAGCTGGCTGCAAGAGACTTAGGAATGGAATGCCCAAATGACTCACTGTTTCTTAGGAAAGTCTTTCAGCATTGTTGGAAAGCCTTCGTTATTTCTGACAGCTCCTGCAAACCTCTTCTCCTGTTCATTTAAGTTGCCTTCTCTTGCTCACTCACTCTCGATTGGCTTTGTTAGTCTTCATGTGCATCATCACAGGGCCAGGTCAGACTGACTACAACATAGTGATGCCATTCCCATCTCTATACAATGTCTGACTATCTGGGATTACCATGTGATCGATCCAGGAAGCACAGCCCTCACTCTCAATTGACTTTGTCCTCGGTTGAGTCATTGCAGAGCTAAATTGGATTGGTTATGCAGTGATATCATCTTATGTGATCTTTGCCCAGCTGGGATGATCATGTGATTGATCCAGGATGCACAGCTCTGACTCTTAAGTGACTTTGTTTGTTCTTTCACTGATATCATCATGTAGCCAAATCCATTTGGCTATGTTGCTTTGTGATGTCAGGATCCTCACTACAGGATCTCTGATTGGCTGGGATTAACCCGAGAAGAACAACCAAGAAAGTACTAGAAGGAAAAAAAAATGTTGGAGTGATAGCAACAACAAATAGGAGAAATAATGACATGGGATAGAATCTTTTTTAAAAGTAAGTTGTTTCTCAGTCAAAATATGGAAATCACATCTTCAAATCACTATTTTTGGTCTAAGTTCTTTTTTTTTAAAGGACCATGGCATAGCCTTTCACACTCATATTTCCCCTCATTCTACTGATAGCCAGTCAAACATACTAAAAGTAACTTGGAGTTGACAACTCAGGGGGAAAAACACACATGCACCAGCATGTGCATTCTCTATTTTGAAGTAATATCCCTCTCCTCTGCAGAGGGAGCCATTAAAGAAAATGCCCATAATATAAACCACCCAAGCATCCCTCTCAGAGGGTCAGGATCTCTATATAGCAGGAGCCATCTGTTCTGAACACCTTCTGCCGAGGAAGGGGGAGGGGTGGAAAAAGTTGGGAATTGCCCCGCCTAATACCAGGATAAATTATTGCACTGGTACGCAGAGCCACGGCAGAGAGGCACATCATCGAACGACAGCCTGCATGCACGGAACCCTGCTCCACCTTGGCATGCCCTTCCCCCCACTCTTTTTTCAACCTTAAAAAAAACACCACACTTGCCTCGCAGATTTATGATGTGTTTGGCATTCTGAACACCCTTGGATCACATTTGGGTGATGAAAGCCTGTGGGTCTGTAGATATGAGCCCTTTTTCTTTGGGCTTTTCTGATTGGAAAGCATAATGAATAAAAGTCTTATACTCTCTCTCTCTCTCTCTCTCTCTCTCTCTCTCTCTCTCTCTCTCTCTCTCTCTCTCTCACTCACTCACACACACACACACACACACACACACACACACACACACAGCTTGTCTTCTGTTTGTTTCAGCAGCATTCAGCTTTCTGTTGCAATCATTAAAAAAAATGTACTGAAAAACACAACACCAGAGGAAAACAGTTAACGAGACCGCAAGGAAAATGAAAAGCTAATCAGGGTCCCATAAGCGGCACTCGGTAACAGGACCTGTACGGCGCAGTCAGGGTATGTTCCTGGCTTGTGCTGAAGCCTCGGCTTTCTGCTTCAACAGCTGTTCTAGTAAACTTCCCAGAAAGCATTTGGTTCATGGGGGAGGGTGTGCAATGCCTGCATTGCTAACACGCCCAGCAGAAATCAAATGGGAAAAGGGTATCAATAAAGGAAGGAGTTCATTTTCTGGTCTTCTCAGACTTGGGCTATGTAGAAAAGCAAGCTTCCCCCCAAAATAATAATGTTCCTTGTCTGCCTTCTCTTTCTGACTTCGAACGAAACGGTCTTGTCTTGAAATTCCAGCTTCATATACAGGGTCGGCCCCATCTGTGAGGCTGGTTGAGGCACATGCCTCAGGCAACGGATTGACGAGGGTGCTTGCTCACATGCCTTCCTCTCTTCTTCTTCTTCTGCTGCTGCTCCCATTCCTTTGGAATATGGGATGAAAGTGGAAGAGGAAATATGAAGTAGTGGCCTAGAGTGTTGGAGATGCTGTACTAGCCCAGAGGTTCTCAACTTTTTTTTTGCTCATAGCCCCATTCTGAGCCTCGTTTACTTCTGTGCCCTCATTTGTAGTCACTGTTAGTTGGAAAAGAAGGTACTTTACCATCTCTCCTATTTATTCTAATAATTTGTACTTTGTTTTTAAGTAACAATGAACATTCTTAAAGATATGAAATGTATAGTCACAGCATAAGGCCTGCTAACCTAAAACATTCTGATAACTGACGCTTTATTCAGTGGGAGCCTTGTGACAAATTCATCACATGCCTGGCAGTTACATCTGGGTGGCCCCCAGAGAAACTTACCAAGGTCCCCAAATGGTCCATTTTTTTTCTATATGGCCCCCCCTAGACGTGTGGCACAGCCTCCTGAGGGGACGTATGACCCACTCTGAGAACCACTGCTTTAACCCACCACTCTCCTCTCCTTCACACTTCCATTGCTGCTGTGTTCACTTCTTCCTTTTGGAATTGAGGGGGTGGGAGGAGGAGGCGGAGTTGAGGAGATGGAGGCAGGTGGGCGGGAACCCCTACTCATCTGTCGCCTGAGGCAATGGTCTCAGTTGGCCTCTTAGATGGGCCAGCCATTTTTTTTTTTTTTACTTTGGCAACCGAAAGAGTTGTTTACTTTTCATGGTTAATTATTTGACTTTAGCAGCTGAACGAGCCAATGGTCTGTCTTACAGGAGGGGAGACAGTTCAGTGGTATGTCTGTCTGTTGCATGAAGAAGATTCCATGTTCAACCCCTGGGATGTGCAGGTAGGACAAGGAAATAATACCCTGTCTGAAACACTAGTGAGCCACATTCAGTCCAAGTAGACAATGTAGGTGGAACAATGGTCTGAGTCAGCAGAAGGCAGCTTCGTATCTTTGAAGCTGGGAAAAGGAGCAGGTAATGAAGAAAAGCAGCTGGGAAAAATCCTCACACTGATCTGATGAAGGGGATGTGGAATGCTTGCAGGGAAGGAGTGCAAAGCCAAGAGGGCTTTGAAAGTGCAGCTGGGACTGGGAGGTAGCAAAGCTGAAGAACCAAGGGAGCTGACATTCGTAGAGTGATGTGAATTAACCAGCCAGGCTGTGGGTCTCTGTTTTAATTCATGTCATCAGTTGAAGAGCAGTGGGGATATCTACACTCAGCTGCTTCCTCTCCCCTAGGAAACCCTGGGAATTGGAGTTCTAGAGGAGGGTGGTGGTAAGAGTTTCTAGCGAGTTCCTAAGTGAGACTTCTCAACAAAGCTGAGCAAACGACAGCCCAGCAAGTCCTCACTTAAAATTGTCGCTAGGTTCGTCTTGGAAACTGCGACGTTAAGCGAAATGACTTACACTGAAACTAATTTTACGATAGGCTAATTCAGTGGTGGCCAACCCGTGGCACGCCATGTGCCACATTTTATGTAGATAATCTTGCACGTGCCACTTAAATAAATACATAAATCTAAGGTCATGAAAATATTTAAAGCACAGTGACAGCGCAAGAAGAATAAGGTGTAGTGGGGTGCAGAGACCTCCTGTAGTGTCACAGGCTTGGAAAGGTGTGCTGGGGTCGAGAAAGAGAGAGGGACTTCAGCGCTCGGCTCGAACAGGAACAGCAGTGTGTGCCACTTCAAAAGGCTTGGCGTGCCACTAAGTGGCACCCGTGCTGTGGGTTGGTCACTTCTGGGCTAATTGATAAACGTAAACGTTCCTATGGGATTTCCCCATTAACTTTAAAATGAAACGGCTGTAAGCGAATATTTACTGTACAATCCCCAGGGTTCTTTGGGGTGAGTGGAGAAAGCCTGACCATTTAGACTGGTGTAAAACCAAAAGACGTTCATTGTATACCTTCCGTACAGGTTTGAAAGCTGGCAACGTCCTTTCACTTATTGTCTTTCTCATTCTGTGGACCAACAGCCAATTCCTGGAGGTAATGAAAGGAGACACAATGGCACAAATCCAGATCCCTCAGACTCCGTACATCCAGAGGTGAGTATTACTCTCATTTTTGTCGTTCGAGGGCTGTCATTTCTCAAACAATGACCTGTTTTGTTCATCTGAGTCGCATTTTCCCAAAGAATTAGTCCAGTTCTTCAGTGCAGGTGACAGCTTGATTGTCTCTGCCAAAGGAACTCAATTCTGTGCCCACCAGGAACATGAAAAGACAACTCCCCACCCTCAATGCTTTCTTCAAAAATAATGAGCTTTTTTTTCCTGGACTCTCTCCTTCCAAACTGTCCTGCATAAATAGTGATAGCCACCATGGTGGGCGATTCAAGTACAATAAGCATCTTGGATGAAATAATAACATGTAAGAAACATGTTGTGTGCAATATTAAAGCATATTATGTGAAATAACATGCATGCAGTAAGCATGCTGTGTGAAATGATGAGCATTTGTGTGAAATAATGTGCATGTAAGATGCATGTTGTGTGCAATAGTGCGCAGGCAAGAAGCATGATATTTGAAATGAGAGGGTGAAATAAGAATGACAGCGCAATCCGACTTAACTTTTGTGCTGGTTTAACCAGCGGCGCAGTGAGAACGGGAGGCCCCAGAACGGAAAAGGGATTCAAATCCCCTCCAAAATTGGAATTCAAAAGGGATTTGAATCCTTTTTCCGTTCTGGGGCCTCCCGTTCTCGCTGCGCCGCTGGTTAAACCGGCACTAAAGTTAAGTCGGATTGCGCTGTAAAACAGCCAATATCATTATGCCCTTGTACAAATCGATGGTAAGGCCACATCTGGAGTACTGCGTCCAGTTCTGGTCGCCGCATCTCAAAAAGGATACAGTGGAACTGGAAAAGCAACCAAAAGCATAAGAGAGTGACCAAAATGATTAGTGGGCTGGGGCATCTCCCTTATGAGGAAAGGCTCCAGCGTTTGGAGCTCTTCAGTCTAGAAAAAAGGCACCTGAGGGGGGGGGGGACATGATTGAGACGTATAAAATTATGCATGGGATGGAGAGAATGGATAGAGAGAAGTTTTTCCCTCTCACACAACACTAGAACTAGGGGACAGCCACTAAAATTGAGTGGAGGGAGTATTACAACATACAAAAGAAAATATTTATTTACCCAGCATGTAATTAGATTGTGGAACTCCTTGCCACAGGATGTGGTGATGGCACCTGGCCTAGATGCCTTTAAAAAGGGTTTGGATAGATTCATGGAGGAAAAGTTCATCACAGGTTACAAATCATAAGCAACCTCCTGGCTTAGAAGTAGGTCTTCTCTGTATGCCAGGTGCAAGGGAGTGACAGCAGGAAACAGGTATCTTGTTGCCTGTGTGCTCCCTGAGGCACCTGGTGGGGCCACTGTGAGATACTGGAAGCTGGACTAGATGGGCTGTGGGTTTGCCCATCTAGCAGGGATCTTCTTACATTCTTATGTAGCCTGGAATAAGCATACTGCTGCTATTGCATGTACTACCTGTGTATTATTGTGCATACGCTTATTATTTCACACAATATGTTATTTATTACATCAGTATCATATTGTGTGAAATAATCAGCACATGCACAATAATACACAGGTAGTACATGCAATAGCATGCATGCAGTAAGCATGTTGTGTGAAATAAGATGGTGATATAAGAAGCATGGAATAAGCACGTTGTATGTAATAAATAACATGCTGTGTCCAATAGTAAACATATGAGGTGCAATAATGTACATGCAGTAAGCAAGTCGTGTTAAATCGCAAGTGCTTTGCATGCAGAGAGTCCTGGATTCAGTCCGGGACTGAAGTGCAGTGCAGAGACAAAAATTCTTGTCTGAAGCCGCACAGAGCAGCTGCCAGTCAGTGTTGATAGTATTGGCCAAGACGGACCAAGGATCTGACTCTGTAGAATAGAGGTGTGGAAAGACTGGAGCAAGCAGAGCAGCGGCTCCGGGCGGCTCCGCGGCGCTGGGCGGCGCTGCTCCGCTCGCTCCAGTCTTTCCACAGAGTGCGCGCCTGCCCGGTGACGCGGGAGGGTGCTCCGAGGCCTTCTCCCCCAGCCTCGGAGCTGGAGAGAGCCCCGGAGTGTCCACCACGACCAGCGGCCAGGGCTTTCTGAAGGCGTTCTAAAAGTTCTGCGCATGTGCAAAAAAAGGATAAATAGCGCGGCGCTGGTAGTGCTGCTGATACGCCTCTGCCATAGAAGTCAGACCACCGGAAGTCAGATTATGTTCCCTGACTCAGCAGAAGCCAGGCCCCCATGTTTTTCCTGTGACAGTGCTGAGCAATGTAGCAGGCATGTGTAAGATCTCCAGCGAAAGAGGTCCATTTACTTGTTCATTCACTTCTGTCCAACATTTCTCCCTTGCAGAACTGGCAATTCTATGCTCTCTCTCTCTCTCTCTCTCTCTCTCTCTCTCTCTCTCTCTCTCTCTCTCTCTCTCTCTCTCTGTGTGTGTGTGTGTGTGTGTGTGTGTGTGTGTGTGTGTGTGTGTTTGTTATCCTTCCAGGCCAGAGCCTTACTGCCACCTCTGGCCGAGCCGAGTTCCTTTCTGAATAACAACACCTCCCGCTTCTCAGCAGCTTCTACCGACTCCTACGCCTGCAAGAGCTGGAATTTCCTGCCTGCGCCGCGGTGCGGTTTCGACCGCTTTGGGGCTGCAGACGTGTTCTTTAATCTCTCGCCAGCTGGGCCCGTGCGCTTGCATTGGGAGGCAGTTGAGTTGCTGCTTTTGCCAGAAATCTCACCAGCGGGCGGAACCCGGCTGTTTCTTGTCTTTGGCTTCCCGAGACCCAGGCTCTGCATTGAATAAAAGAGAAGGTGTCTGTTCTTGCATTTTTCCAAAAGTGGGGAAAGAAGCTGCAGGCCGGTGCAAAGTCCTCATTGTTTATAGACAGCAGCACGGCTGCAGCAAACACCACAGTCACCGTCTCTTGGGCACAGGCCAACTGGCCCCATTTATCTGTCCCTGAGAAAGGGACAAACTGCCCCAATTGTTCCCCGTTGGGAATGCCTTCTTTAAAGGTCGACACATTGGAGGGGATGCGATAAACACAGCATGATTTATCATCAAAATGGTTGCTTTTTTGCCTCCAATGCAAACAGCGCATGGGGATGTGTGATCTGGGTGGCACCGGAGTTGGGCCAGCAATTGAGTCTACCTGGGCATCTAATGAAACTGACTGGTGGGAGATTTACAATGGACAAAAGAACGAATTTAAAACAGACAAAAGGAAGAACGTCTTCAAAGCACATACCGGTAGTTGCTCTATGGAATTCTATCTATCTATTTATTTTTTATTTTTATTTTTCACATTTTATACCGCCCTTCCTCCAAGGAGCTCAGAGTGGTGTACATTTCCTCCCCTCCTTTTTGTCCTCACAACAACCCTGTGAGGTAGGTGGGGCTGAGAGATAGTGACTGGCCCAAGGTCACCCAGGAAGCTTCGTGGCTGAGTGGGGATTTGAACCTGGATCTTCCAGGTCTAAGTCCGACTCCCAAACCAAATCTATCTATCTATCTATCTATCTATCTATCTATCTATCTATCTATCTATCTATCTATCTATCTATCTATCTATCTATCTATCTATCTTCCACATTTTTACACCGCCCTTCCTCTAAGGAGCTCAGGGTGGTGCACATGGTTCCTTCCCTCCTTTTTGTCCTCACAACAACCCTGTGAGGTAGGTGAGGCTGAGAGATAGTGACTGGCCCAAGGCCACCCAGGAGGCATCATGGCTGAGCGAGGATTTGAACCTGGATTTTCCAGGTCTCACTCCAGGGAAACCGGGAAGCACCATCCATTACCTGCCACAAGTTCTTCAGACAGTCATATGAAAGCCCAAATGCCACGATCTAGTAATACCAGACCAAAAAAACACAGGATAACATCACAATTGGGGCTAAGGACCACTTGTGATTAGAAAATGACCCCTGTCGCTCTGCCACCTGAGGCTGCTGCTTCAGCCAGCCTTAGGGGTGGGCCGGCCCTGTGTGTGTGGGGGGGGGGGAGTGCAAAAAAGAAAAAAAATACAACCCTGCACCTTCAATTTGCACCCAGAATTCTACCTCCGTTGTCTGTACCACATCTGCTTAGCATCCAGATCAGCTCTCCGTTTGCTAAGGGGAAGCACGCACGCTCTCTCCGTATGTAAAAGAAAACTATGCAAGGAAAAAGAAACTCAAGGAGATAGATAAAGAGCTTGAAGGCTAAAGAGGGGAAGAAGAACCCTCTGTGGCTTCTTGAACAGTCCAATTATGTGTTTCTTGCTCAGAGAAGCAACCAGATTTGGAATACGTTTGTTAAGCAGATGTCATTAGAGCCGAAAGAGCCATCTCGGTAATGGGGCAATTGTCATTTCCACAGCCCCATTCCCTCCCAGCAATTTGTGTGTTTTCCACTACGTTAGCTTATTATGCCTAATGATCTTGGAGCCTTCAAGAAAGAATTGAGTTCTGCGTCTCCCCTCTCTTTCCCTCTCTCGTGTAGTTCCGGATATTTCATTGGATTGGTGTGTGTGTGTGTGTGTGTGTGTGTGTGTGTGTGTGTGTGTGTGTGTGTGTGTGTGTGTGTGTGTGTGGTCTCCATCTGCAAAGACCAATGATGATAAGAAAGCCGTATGTAAAATAAACGGCCGGTTGGGAGCACATCTGCAAAGAAAACACAGAAGCTACTCTGATTGAGTACGGAATTGACAATGTATTACACAAAAGCCTAACAAACTGCATGGAATGGAACAACCACCACCCTTCTTTGTGAAGAATGAAGCAGTAGCAGTGGTGAGACCATAAGCGCTCCCATGTGAATGAACTTGGAAGGAGAGGATTGACTGATTGATTGATTTTGAAGCAGGTGGAGCTCTCCCCACCAATCTGTTGCCTGAGGCGACGGCTTCAGTTGGCCTCCTGGATGGACCGGCCTTGTACTTCAGCTTTGCAGATGATCACTCATCATCCAGGTGTTGCCCAGCCTTAATTCTACTTCATCTGAGCAAAATTACAATGTACCATGCGTTTTCAGATGTTGCCCTGAGACCCTAATGACAAAACAATCCAAAACTGGAAGCCACGTACAAACTAAAGTTAAAGAATGAGAACATGTTGATGGGTCATGACGGGAAATGAATTCTAGTGAGAACAGAAAAGGCAAGAAAATACTAGGGCAATATCCTATCATCATCATCAGCAGCAGCAGCAGCAGCAAAGAGGCGTGTCCTTTTATAAAGGGGTGTCCTCTTATATTTAGCAGGGGGAGAACAACTGTCCCTCTTCACCCCAGCATGGCATCTTGCTGGTGTCTCTTCTGTATTTATTTATTTATTTTTAGACTGTGAGCCCTTTGGGGACAGGGAACCATCTATTGATTTATGTTGCTATGTAAACCACTTTGTGAACTACTTTTGGTCGAAAAGTAGCCTATAAATATTATTATTGTTATTGCATGAATGAGCAGCAGCATTAGTATCCTTTGGAAGTGGTGCTTAAATCTGATTTTTGCTCTTTCCACATCTGCAACCGGGAAGCAAAAATCTTCACCAGCTTGAATGTGCATTCAATTTAAACCTGGCACTTTCCTCCTTTCAATCATATTAACAACATCCAGACAGATGGGCTGAGAGAGGCTCAAAGCTGCTTTAAGTGTCATGTGTGAAAACATCCTACAAACGAGGAGGGTAGAGATAATAACCGAGGGATTTTTCCAGCCAGGCCGAGTCTTTCAGCCAGGTTCCCCCCTTTGACTTGTCCCTGTTTGGCTCCCTTAGAAAGTTGGATTGGAGAGGTAGTCAAGTCAGCAAGCAACCTGGTAAGAGAATTCTGCTGAGGCAGCCCCTTTTCTTGGCTGGTCAGCTAAGATACCAAGTAAATATCCAGGTGGAGCTGGCCAAAGGAACATCAGAAGACTCGAGCCCTGCTGGATCAGGCCAAAGGCCCATCTAGTTCAGCTTCCTGTATCACACAGTGGCCCCACCAGATGCCTCAGGTAGCACACGAGACAACAAGAGACCTGTATCCTGTCACCACTCCCTTGCGCCTGGCATACAGAGAAAACCTACTTCTAAAACCAGGAAGTTGTTTACCGTATTTTTCGCTCCATAAGACGCACTCCCCCCCCAAAAAAAAATAGGGGGAAAAAGTGTGCGTCTTATGGAGCGAAGATTACAAAAAAAAAAGTAAGAAGGTACTTACCTGGGCTTCGGGGAGGCCTGTGCGAGCCTCTGCAGGCCTCCCTGATCTTCTGTTCGGTGCTAAATGACTCTTTTCGGCCATTTCCGTGTTTTCCGAAAACCAGAAATGGCTGAAAAGAGCCATTTAGCGCCGAACGGAAGATTTGGGAGGCCTGCAGAGGCTCGCGCAGGCCTCCCCGAAGCCCCCACAGGCCTCCCCGAAGCCCCCAGAAGCCCAGGTAAGTTTAAAACTTTTCCCCCTATTTTTTGCTCCATAGGATGCATGTGTCCTATGGTCCGATGTGTCCTATGAAGCGAAAAATACGGTGTATATATGGCTTGTCACTTGTGATGGTCTTTTCCTCCATGAATCTATCCTAACCCCTTTTAAAGGCATCCAGGCTAGGTGCCATCCCCACATCCTGTGGCAAAGAGTTCCACATATTAATTCCATGCTGGGTGATGAAATATTTCCTTTGTCTGTTCTAACTCTCCCTCCACTCAATTTTAGTGGATGTCCGCTGGTTCTGGTGTTGTGCAAGAGGGAAAAGAGGTGGCTGGGGGGAGGCATGGGGGACATCACCCCCCAGTCTGCCACCCCTCCAGGCTATCATGCCCCTTAAATAGGAAGAGATAGTCCAAGGAAACTTCAAAACACACTCATGACCTTCATGCCAAACAAAGGAAAAGGGATAGAAACATTCTGGGTGTTGTCAACTTGACTGCACATCAGACGCAGAAGAGAGTGGGGTTTGGACAGAAAAGAGCATAACGCATGGTGCACGAAAGGACTCCCGTGAATGGTGCTAAAGCTGTTTCTGTCGTGCATGGCAAGGGGAAGCGTTTGAACAGATCTTGACAGCTCCAAGGGCAGAAGGCGAGAGGAAAGAGCTCCAATGAGTGTTTTATGGCCACCCAAATTATAGTCGGAGACATTGCATGAAAGCACGGAGGTTTGTCTTTTTGGAAGGGGACCGTGGTGGCAATTTTGGCTGCCCCTCTTCCAAGTCTCCCACACCAGTGGCAGGCCAGTCAGGGGCTCTTCCAGTGAGAGGGGGATTCCCCGGCTGCAGGGAATCCATCCTGTTTTACAAGTTCCTCTGCACAGCCAGCAGCGTAGCAGGAGAAAGGTCAGACATCTGATGTTTTTCCTCCCTTTCCTCGATGTTCTTCATAGGTCATGCCTACAAACCGTTGTAAGCTTGTGGACAGAGACTGTGTTTCTAGGCTGACAGACGGTATTCAGCTACAAGGAGGACCCCGTAGGTCAAGACGAAAGTATATGCTTTGCATATCGGCTCCTTGAATCCTGGAATTCCTAATTCAAGCCCTTACTTTTCCAGGTAGGTCAGAGGAAAAAAATTCTTGTCTAAAACCTCAGAGAGCTGCTGCCAGCCTGGGATGACACTACTGAGCTCGATAGACCATAGATGGCAGCTTCTTGTTCTAAGCAGGGGATAGATAAGAGATACCAAGGAGATGGTCGCTGGAGCATGGCCCAGCTCGCCATGTACAATTTAGAATACTCAGATATGCAAATCAGGAAGTGGACGGAAGCATCGGATTGGTCAGTTGGCCGCTGATGTCATGGCCCTCAACTATACTTTGAGAGACACTTTCACTTACTGTCCATAATGAGGCCCAGTGAGGTGGTGGCTGACGCATGTGGATTGGCAGGGATGTGTGTGCCCGCCCACTTCCCCCGCTCTTCCTCCTCCCATCTCCTCCCTTCCAAAAGGAATGAAGAAATGGAACAAAAGAGGAAGTGTGGAGGAGAGGATGGTGGTAGGCCAGAGTATCTTTGCCAGTCCTGATAACTCCCTAGTTGGTTTTGATTGTTTGTCACGGGCTGAGTTGCGGAGCATCAACGGCCTCATTTAATAAAGCATCTGTGATTTGCGTCTTTGGTGGCACTCTTGAGGCAACAACAACAACAAAATGCCTTTTTTTCCTCATAATTTTTTTTTTTTCAGTCTGACTATTCTTAGCACTCAACTTGGGCCAGGAAGAGATGGTGAGCTCAATGCAATTTTGTGTCTGGTTCAGAAATAGTTTCCTGGAACTTTGGTCCCTGTTCTTCAAAATCCCCCCCCCCCCCCAGATGAGATAAAGTCCTTCATTGTTTGGCTTGGCCGCTTGCAAACTCAGGCCGCTGACAGCAGCCCTTTGATCAGACAGGGCTATCAGAATGCTGATCCTTGACAACCGATCCACTCCCTCCTCTTTCAGTATTGCCAGACCAGTCTCTGGGAGTGTGTGTGTGTGTGTGTGTGTGTGTGTGTGTGTGTGTGTGTGTGTGTGTGTGTGTGTGTGTGTGTGTGCAGCAGGGGGGGCACAGAACTTAAGTTCCACTGGTCCTAATTGCCCTTTGAGTCTCTCCTTCTAATTAGCCTGCAAATCAGCTCTGGAATTGTCGCCAGCCAGTCTTTTCTACCAAGGAGCAGAAAGAGAGAGATTTCCAAATGTGCTCAATCCCTTTATCTAGCAACCACCACCACCACTACCATCATGTGCTAGGGACTGTACAGAGCATGGGCATTTCTATTTGTTTATTCTATTAATGGATGAATCGTGTTCCCAAATCAGAGCCTGTTCAGGAGGGGTAGGCAAACGTTTTTGAACTGAGGGCCACCATGGGGAATGGACATTGTCAACCGAGGGCCACAAGGCAGACTTCTTGTTAGAATGACATAGCGATTTTGATTCCAGCTTGGTCAAAATATACTGCATTTCTCCATTCTGTTTTGATCTCACAACAGTCCCTGTCCATTTTTTTTCTTTTCTCAGCACTTATTTTTAAAAGAGAGGAGGCATGGGGAGAAACATGGAAAGTTCTCTCTCTCTCTCTCTCTCTCTGTGTGTGTGTGTGTGTGTGTGCGTGTGTGCGTGCGTGCGCGCGCGCGCACATGTAGGAATAATAGTGTGGCTAATTTTGTGTATTTCATGCGTGCACCGGTGCCAGGGCTGGCATCAGATTTTTGGGAGCCCTGGGAAAGGTCTTGTACTGTTCCTCCCATGGCACCCCCTATCCCCACCCTGTTGGTGCATTGGGCACAAGCACTGCCACCAGTACTAAAGTTTCAGGAGTCAGCCCCCATATTGCAGAAAGGGAAGACTGAGGCTGAGAGGGAGTGACTTGCTTAAGGCCACCTAGTGAGTTCATGACAGAGAGGAAATTTAAAGAAGGGAAGTTCTGAATTCACAGCTCTGTCTCTTAACCAGTAGGCTACACAAACTCTGATCATTTATTTTGTTGTTGTTCAGTCATTAAGTCATGTCCGACCCTTCGTGATCCCATGAACCACATCCCGCCAGGCCTTCCTGTCCTCCACTATCTTCCTGAGTTCACTCATTTTCATGTTCGTTGCATCGGTGATGCTGTCTAACCATCTCATCCTTTGCCATAGTTTCATAATTTAGAGACAAGGTGGGTACCCCTGATCTTCTGTCAGTACAAGAATGACTTCCCACCTTCTGTTTTTCCCCTCCTTTCACCTTTTTCGTCACGTATCACTGCCCCTACTTGCTTATTTATAAAATGTATTTATAAAATATCTGAGTCACCTCTCCCAGCCCGCAGAGGCACTCAAAGTGACAAACAATAGCATCACCGAAACCACAATGAATATCTTTACCTTAAAAATGTAGCAAAGACACGGATACGCTAGTTTCATCTGGCTGCTTCAGAGGGGAGGCGTATGGATCACACTGGAGGGAGAGAGAGGGAAGGTGCCCCCCAGAAAGGAGCTCAGCTCACCAATTTCCTTCCTCACCACTCCTGTTCCTCGGATTCAAAAAGGAAGTGTGGAGGAAAAGACGGTGGCAGGATAGAACGTCCGAGACTCTTCTCTCCTCCACACTTCCTCTTTTCTTTCTTAAATCTGGGGAGTGACAGAAGTGGGCAGAGCTGAGTGGGTGGACAGAGGCAGTCATCAAGTAGCCCCCACCAGTCCATCACCTGAGGTGGCCCCCCAGTCAGCCTCAGGGCCAGAGTGGTGGCCCCTGATTGCTCCACAAAAAAATTGGGAACATTAGAATCTAAGAAAAGCCTTGCTGGATCAGGCTAAGGACCCATCTTGTCTAATATTCTATTTTCCACTGTAACCCACCAGCTGCCTCTGTGAAGCCCACAAGCAGGAGAAAAAAGGAAGCAACTAAAAATGTTTTGGGAGGTGGCTCTGAGTTTAGCGCATAGGCCAGCCCAAGACCTCCTGACGCCCGAGGCAGCATGTCAGATGCTGTCCCCCGTACCCAATGATATACCAGCCTCTGCTCCTCCCATTCTCCAACATTCTCACTCAGCACTCTCCTCCCCTCCACATTTCCTTCTCTGTCCTCCTCTTCTTTTTCCAATCCAGAGAGTGGAAGGAGAAGGAGGAGCAGTGGTGGCAAGGACAGAGATGGGCGCCCTCCATTGATCTGCTGCCCTAAGGCAACTGCTTTAGTTGGCTTCATGGATGGGCCGGCCCTGTTCCAGGGCTCCCTTGGGCACTAATGCGTGCTCCCTTACTCTTCACTCTGTCCTTGACCAGGTCACTCTAGGAATGGAGACTTCTCTGATCCCCTTCTGACGCTTACCTACCTGAGCTCCCCCTGGTAAGGGTTGAACTGACCTCTGTGGACATTGGAATGTGTGCATTATTTCCGAGGCCCATGACATTGAGTTGTCGCTGCATTGCATCCTGCGATAGCAGAACTCCAGGGTTTTAGGCAGGGGGTCTTTCCTAGCTCTGTCTGAAGATACCAGGGCCTGAACATGGGACCTGCACACAAAACAGGGCTTCTACCACTGAGCCGCATTTTCTCCCGAAACCAAATGCTGAGGATCCACGAGCTCAAAACTCTGATCCCCCTTTACCTTGATGCTCTCTTTCTCTGCTTGCGAGGTGCACTGACTTTTCTGCATCAGTCCTCTTCCAGGAATCATTTTCCTTGGGGATCTCTAGATGATGTTTTGCACAAATTTAATATACCCTTGCCATGTCAGACGACGAGGAAGACTGTGCCGTAACCAATGGCAACACGAGACACAAATCTTTCTGTAGAAGGGGTCGTCCCTTGATGTTCCTCAAGCAGTCGTCCCTTGAGCCCCATGTGTCCCAGGCAATGGGGCACATGGAAAACAGGGAACTCCCTTCTGCTCTCCCTGAGCTCCCAAGACAGCCCTGGTTATAAGGACAACGTAATGAGATGCTTGCAAATAAAGGCTCTATTGACAACATGGTACATGGGGGTGAGGTGGAGAAGTGATCTTTCATGTCAGCATCAACCTGGAGTAGCTTTGTGCTGTTTTATTTACGATTTCCCTGGGCTGTTTCATATACCGGGAAGGTTTTAATGAGAAAAACATGTGCTTAGGAAAAAAAACAAACCCACACATAATTTTTGATGATTTGACATCCTCACGTTATCATTCTGCAAAGTAGTTTTGTCAGATTCTTCCAGCTATTTTTTTCTCCCCCAAAGAAGCACAACTTTCTCTCCATCCCCTCCGCAAAAACAAACAAGGAAGCATTTAGAGTTGCACATTTTGAGTCTTCTTTTGTTGTTGTTTTTTTGGCTTATTAGTGCTTTTTTCCTTATAGGCAAAACCTTGAAATTAGGGATGATTGACTGATGGCCCATGGGCTAGAGCAGGGCCGGCCCATCCACGGGGCCAACTGAGGCAGTTGCCTGAGGCAGCATGTCAAATGCTGCCTCCCTTACCTGATGATGTGCCAGCCTCTGCTCCTCCCACTTCCAAGCATCTTGCATGAACTGCTAAAACATTTATTTGGTGCTCTAGACTGGATGGGGAAATGATGCATAGTTGTCTGTAGTTATGGATGGAGCCTAGAGTTGAAATTAATCTTGGAAAATATTTGGAATTGGCCATCGAAATGTGGCTTCTGATATGGAGCTTTTTGACGTGGCTTGACGGTTTTGCTCCATGATCGCGGCATTTGATGTGAAATTTTACAAACTGTCAACGTCTCTCAAGGCAGTCTTTCAAACTGTGTCAACTATCCATGGGAATCCATGGGAATCCATGGGAATCCATAGGATCCATGGGAAACTATCCATGGGAATCCATGGGAAATCCAATCTTCCAAACTCCAGCAAAGAGATTGTTACTTTGTCGTGGTGCTGGAGCTTCAGCACCTCAATGACACCATGAGCTAAACCGTGAATGGACACCCAAGATGGGAAGGTCATAGCTGAGAGGTCAGCTTAAATATGATCTCTGGGGAAGGTAACAGCAACCCACCCCAGTATTCTTGCCGTGAAAACGAAATGAATCAGTACAACCAGAGATATGTCGGTATGCCATTGGAAGATGGGACTCCCAGGTTGGAAGAGTGGAAGACTCTACCTTGGGGGAGCTGGGGTTGGCGACGGCCGTCAGGAAGCTCTGGCGTGGGCTGGTCCATGAAGTCACAAAGAGTCGGAAGTGACTGAACAAATAAACAACAATCTTCCAAAAGCTCTCATTGATTGGACTCCGTGGGACGGAATTGAAGACTTGGGGTGTCGATGGGATGTTTTGATCATTACTCGTACTGCAGGTTTCAAGACCATCTGGATCATACGTGGTCTTCAGAGTTATGCCAGATATAGCAGTGGAGCAAAGCATTTAGCTGACAGCCTCAAATGAAGAGCAACGTTGTCAAGAGAAGCACCTCTTCACGGACTTAGTTCCAGCGAGTTCTATTTGTATACCTCTTGGAGAGGAACTCTTCATCAATGGCCTTTGATCTCTCAAATCTTTGCTCTGTTTCCATGGCAATGGCTGCTGGCGGCACAATTATGAATGAATCCTATTGTGTGCAGCTCTTGCGCACTCCTTCACCCAATTACTAGTATTTATTCATGGGAGCAGAAGTCACGTCTTTGGCTTCCTTGAGAGGGTCTGCCTTGCTTCGCCCGGCCACTCCGAGCGGCAAAAGGGGATAGCCGCGTAAAGCTGGACTCCCCAGGAAAGAGCAGATTGTAACCTATTGGAAAGACTGTGCAGCTAGATCATTGCATCTGGTATAAGCCAGGAGTCTCAAATTTATGCATGCACGCACGCACGCACGCACGCACGCACACACACACACACACACAGAGGGGTGGTGCTGGGGATCGGCCATGCCAGGCACTGGCTGAGAGCCTACGCACATCAAAAGGCCACCTACTCAGACTGAGCCCTAAACCTCAGAACCACAGCTGCCTGAGGCGACTGTTTCAGTTGGCCTCATGAATGGGCCAGCCCTGATCAAGGCTTTTGATCAGCCTCAAACAGTGCTTTTCCCCAGCTTTCCCCCACCAACTTGGCACCAGCACCACATTTTGACAGCAGTCCCATACACTCGTCCTGTACAGACCATCAAAGGACACTGAGCTGACTTGTCTTGATTTGGATTCCACAGAAGCAGTCGAGTCCTCGAAATAGCGCCATTGAGCAGAACAGAATTTCATTCCTGTACTGACCTCATTTTTTTAGCACCTTTCTCAAACAGTGGTTCCCAGTCTAAAATGGGAGGTATAACTTAATAGCTACAATAGCAGGGGGGGGGGGGCGAGGACAGAGAAAGAAGATGAAAACAAGGACATTCAGACCCATGTGGAAAACACAGAGCTAGCTATATGATGTACAGTAGTCATATCTCGGCTAGATTACTGCAACACACTGCACATGAGACTGCCCTTGGAGACCCTTCAGAAATTTCAACTGGTACACAGTGCAGCTTGGAATAGCATTGACTGTTCAGTTATATCACACCACTGTTACTCCAAGCTGCATTGGCATCCTGTTTCTTTCTGAGTATGATTCAAAGCTCTGCATGGGAGTTTTAAAGCCCTTAATGATGTCAGGGCAAAGTATTTTAAGAAGTGCCTTCCTCTGCATGAATCTGCCTATCCTAGAAGATCCTTCAACGATTCTTCTCTGGGGGTTTCCACTGCCATCAGAGACTTGTTTGGAGGGGTCCCATGAGACGGATTGCTCAGTGGTAGCCCCCACTGTGTAGAACTCCCGACCCTGCGAGGTGGGGCTGGTGTTTTCTATCCCAGTCTTTCAGCACTGCCTGAAGGAATTTGTACAAATTGCAACATGACAGGAGGTGATGATAGCTCAGTGATAGACCAAAAGCGTTGCATGAGGCTGTCTCCAGTTAGGGCAGGAAAGACCCCTGTCCAAAACCGCAAAGAATTGCCATCACCGGCCAGCACGGATGATGAGGAGCTAGATCAGTGTTTCCCATTTTTTTTTCAACCTGCGGCTTCCTTGACCATTGGCGACCATTGGCCACAGCTCCCCATTACATTATGTTGATGCCTGCCAATTGGCATTGCACTGTTTTCCAAGAGGATTCTGTGGCACTCCGTGGCTCCCCTGGCTGGTATCCACGGCTCCCCTGGCTGGTATCCGCAGCTCCCCTTGGAGCCGCACCTCCCATTTTGGGAACCACTGAGCTATATGGATCAGCAGCCTGACCCAAAAGAAGACAACCTTTTATGTTTCTTCCTAACAGACCCTTGCTCACCTACTGTGAACCCTGACCCCATTCACAGTATACTTTGAAAACTATCTTTGTCGTTTTCCAGAGAGAAAACATTCTGGCCTTGAGAACCGACGAGAGAAATGAAACTCACTCATACCAATCCTCTTGACTTTTCTCGCCAGGTGACCATGTACAACTCAATGGAGATAAATGAGACATTAAAAGGGTGCAGGGATTTGTGCTGGGGGAATACCAGGGAGGGGGGGGATTGGAGGATTTCTCACCCCCCTCCCCGCAATGTGGCTTCATGACCTACCAGTCAAGCCTCCCGAGCAGGAACAGAAGGGCTATTCAGGACGAAACCGGATTGTATCTTGGGGCACCAAGGACATTACTAGGAGGAACATTTTGACAGGTGAAATGACCTTAATATAATTAGCTCTCTTCCTCTAAATAATAGTATATTCTTCATTTAGGTCTTGCCCCCCCCATCTCTTTCGGTAACACGATCCGGCAGGCTGGATGCTCATTTCCTATGCTTTCTTTTCAGATGGAATGTGCTCATCTAACCCCCTTCCCCCACCATGCGCCATGCGTCCGTGCATAAGCAGGCATGGGCAAATTCCCTGCTGATAGACAGACATATATAGATATTCCCATTGATCCTTTGGCCACCATCTACTACATGTTTTGTTAGTGAGGGGGGCGAAAGGAAATCTCCCCCTCCCCTCTGCCATAATAGAATGATCTGGCCTGGAAGCCCAATCTCCCTTGATGAACCATTGGACACAAACGTCAATAACAATTAGATTGTCTTGGGGGCCCAGTCGCTAAGGACTCCGGTTGGCTGTCTGCGGTGTTCAAACCGAGGTCCTTTGAGCTCTGATCTGCAAATCAGGTTTGGCATCTGCAATGAAAAGACATTGGACATAATGACATTAAAAGGCTGAGATAGAAGAAGAGCAAACGTCCCCCCCACCCCCAATAGTGTGCATGATTAGGAGTGGGTTCTGGTCGTGTGTGTGTGTGTGTGTGTTGTGTGTGTGTGTGTGTGTGTGTGTGTGTGTGTGTACATTTGTGTGTGGCACTGTTGCTGAACTCGCAATCTGAAATTCATGTCTCTTGACAAAAGGTAAGGCAAGAACGAAACAAGTCTGTCGATCACCAAGCTGTCAAGAACTTCATGGCGGAAATGAAACCTGTGGGTCTCAGAGCCATTCAGAGGAATTTTATCAGGGGGTACAAATTTTCTTTTTGGGCCCCTTCCCTACATATGAATTTGGCTCCTAGGGCCCCCTTTTTTGCTCCAGGGTCCCCTTTTGACCCATTTTTCACCCTGGGCCCAGGTACAAATTACCCCCTTAACCCCCCTCTCAGAGGCCCTGCCTGCTGGGCCTCAAGCAGTGGGGTGTGCTACATTAAAATACTGTATATAATATGGTATATAAATACGGTATATAAATACTGTATATGATGATGATGATGATGATGATGATGATGATGAAGTTCAGGAGCTCATCAGGACAGCCCTGTAGCCGTGTTCCACTAAGACAGCTACCCCGCTTCGCATTTCTTCCATAGAGTGTGTTCTTCTCTTGCCGCTTTGCTTGCGGAGCTGCATCTTCTGATGAAGAATGTTTCCGCCCAAATATTAGGAGTGGGTTCCAAGAGCTGAAAACAAAATGCACGGAAATGGAGAAAGTGGGATGCAAAAATATCACACACAGAGACACACATACACAAGTGCAACAGGGATGCTTGAGGCAACCCAATCGTACCCCCCCCCTGCTTTCTGCACACACTCTACGGAAGACACACACACACACACACACATACACCCACACCCACAACACACACCCTTACCTGGCTACTTTCTCCTCACTGGCTCTGGAATCAAACTGGGAAATGCCGAACACATTGGAAGCAATCCCAGCATGCTCCACATGCCTCCTTTTGATTCAAGGGCTGTGGAGGAAGGAGTCAGGTAAACGTCGGATCCTCAGAGCGCAGCGATCTGGTGCCCTGCTTTCAGTGGACTCTGTGTGTGTTGTCTTCCTCAAACTCTCAACCAAGTACATCAACAAGTGAAAAGGAAAGGACCTTAAAGTGTCAGGGTTTTGTGCTTGCTTCCCCCCCCCCATGGTAAATTTGCAGTGGAAGCAAGAATGCCCCATCTAATTAAGACCAGTTGAGAAGTATGGAGACAGGACCCGCCCAGTGGGAATGCTCTCGGTTGAAGAGGTTAAAAACAGGAATGTTCCGCCTAATAAGAGAATCTCAGTGCTATGGGCAGGGCACACTTTCTCCATCCGGCCTTTGAGGCAAATTAGTTGATGGGGTTAAAGAGCTACAGAAGGGAGGGTGGCTGGCCTTGGTGAGAACGGCAGATGACCACTGAGCTCACATATCTGCGATTCTTTAGCCACCTCTGAAATAAGGACAAAGAGGAGGAATGAACTAAGAACCCAAATACTGTACTGTATATTATCCGATGTACTTGGGAAAGTAAAAAAGTTCTCTTTCTTCCAATGACATTCTAGTCTAGCCCACCTTCTCCATCCTCCCTCTCCTCCACATTTCAGGTTTGTTCCCCTCTTTCTTTACCAATCCAGGTTGTTGGAAGGGGAGCAGTAGAGAATAGTAGGCAGTCAGAGATGGGTGCCTGCCCTGCCAATCAGCTGCCTGAGGCAACTACCTCAGTTGGCCTCATGGATGGGCCAGACTTGTGGAGAAGAGGCTTCAGCAATGTGTAATGGAGGGAGGAAGCCATTCATCATCCAGTGTTGCTCATCATGAGAATATAAGGAGCTGCTACGGAGACATGGTATCCTTGTGGGTGTGTCATTGCTGAGGTCACTAGATGGCAGTCGGACAAGGGACCATTTAGCTCCATCACTCAGCAGCCAAACTCCTCCCCCTCTCGTCTTGGAGGGTGAAAAATCTTATGGTCCTGGCTGAATTGGAAGAGAGTCAGAAATATTCAGCCAACCAACAGACTATCAATGCCACTATCTAGCTTCTGGGGGAGGGAGCAAACGAAAGGGGAAGCAGCGTGCTGATTTTGTCACCACGCAATTCAGGATAACAACACCCCCAACAAGTATAGCACTTGTTGATCATGCAATGCAAAGCCCTTCACATGTATAGTCTGGATGTTGTCCTGTAACCAACCCTGCAATCGACGTCAATATTATTATGCCCACCTTGCAGATGGGGAAGACTGAGGCTGTGATGGAGTGGCTTGCCCCGACCACCTAGTGAGCTCATGGCAGGGGTGGGATCTGAACCAGGGAAGTCTCCATTTGCAGCTTGGTCCCTTGGCCAGTATGCCACACTACTTCATTTGAAGAAAAAAGCTGGCTAGCTGTGAGGATTCCATCCAGACTGTACTGTACACATTAAGTGTGGATTAAACTAACTCCTGAGTAAATACGCAGAAGATCAGACTGCAGAAAGATGACCAAAGTGCCACACTAGAAAGGGAGCTTTTTCTCCCACAGCTCTGAAAAGGTGGTTGTACAAATCAGGGAGCCCATCTCCCCAAAATTAGGTCCATCTGGTTGCACCCCGAGAGACACCGATCCCATGCCAGATTCATGCCAACGATGAGTCTTTTGGAAGTGGTCATTCCAATCAGAAGTGGTGATCAAAAGTTTCCATTCATCTGGCGAACCGCTCCTGCCCAGGGAAGAAAATTAGCCAGAAGCGCCTTTTCCCCCCATTGGGATGAAATAATCTACTCATTACGGCTCAAACTTTTCCATCTTTGAGGGGGAAATGCATACCACATGACTTCCAAAGAGAAGCTGGGCCGGTTTACAAATTCAGTCTGTTAATAGCTTTGTAAACATTTATTCAGGGTGACAGCTGACAGCAACATGTGGCTTTAATTAGAAGGCGCAGCAATGTCACATATTAAGAGCTAACTTAAATCTGAATTAGCTGGCTTTGCCGAGACTAAACACCCATGGGGGCTCTGCTCGGATCTAATACATTATGATTCGGTTGACGCTAGGGGCCCGTGGGCCTCAGAGTCAATACACTTGTTGGGGCGAGGGCATCTGTTCCATCGGCATGCGAGATATGATGCAGCCCCACAAGATACAGTGGTGCAGATTATGGAAGCTGACAGCAGAACGGGGCGGATATAAATCACGGGTGCCTTTGGGAATGGGGTGCCTGCAGCCATGGGCTAAAAAAAAGTGCCTCTTTCCAAGGTCCTTTGGGCCTTTTGCAATGTCCTCATGACTCTCCAACCTGCCCTGGATCCACCCCGCCGTAAATGCAAACGGATAACAACACGTGGCATTCGTATAGCACTTGTTGAGCATGCAAAGCCCTTCAAATGTATCATCTGGATGTTGTCCTGTAACCAACCCTGTAATCGACGTCAATATTATTATGCCCACCTTGCAGATGGGGAAGACTGAGGCTGTGTCTATCGCTATTGTCGTTTCGAGTTGCAAGCCGGTTTCTAGTCTCTGTTGTATCTGCCCTCACCACAGTCTTGGGAGGTAGACCATTGTTAGTATTGGGTGGTTTTTTGGGGTGTGTGTGTGTGTGTGTGTGTGTGTGTGTGTGTGTGTGTGTGTGTGTGTGATCTAGATGGGAAGGGCAGACTGTGAGACAGTGATATGCACCTGGCTAGACAATGAGAACCTGCTGGTGTGCTGGGGGAAGTAGCTTCCGCAGGCGTGGCCTGGTGGAAAATGACAGATTGATGGGGCGCATGTGTCTTGCACATGTCGCATGTTGGAGCATCACCACCGCTGGCCAGCATTGCTACTGTATGGTTCCTCATAGGACTTGGTTTCCGGACCCCTCAGCATCTTGGTTGCCTCCCTCTGAACCCCTTCCTAGTTCAGCAATTGACACTGCAGTCTGCCTTTGGAAAAGATCTTGGGAGCCGTGGATTGGCAAGGTTAGTGAGAATTCTCTAAGACAGGGGTTCTCAACCAGTGATACTAGGACCAGTGGTACTTCGGCCGACTGCTGGTGGTACTCAGACCACTGGACCACCAGAACCCCACTCCGATGTGGCGCTCTTGGTGGTGCGTTTTCGCTCCCGAGAGGCTCCTGCCTTTGGCCGAGCCTCTCAGGAACATTGAGAAGAGCCCTCCTTCCCACCTGCCCAGAGCCTCCTACCTGCATTGTCTGGCCTCCAAAAACCTGAAAACCCGGAAGTAATGGGCGATCACCAGTCACTTCTGGTGGTATGCAGCAAGAGAGTGACGCTGGAGGTGGTACTCGGCAGGGTAGGGGTTGAAAACTCCTGCTCTAAGAGATCCCCCCCCCCAATAGCTGCCTTCACAAAAGGATGATTTTCTCAGGAGAGAATGACCATTCAACAGTCTTCAAGTCTATAGAGAAGACACAATCTTTGTTGGACTCCCAGACTCTCCCTGCCATGGTATGTGTGGTCCTATTAACCGTTCAGCTCAAAGGTCATTTTGATCATTGTGTTTGGAAGGGAAGCGGTGAAGTTCAGGATTTCCTTTGAAGAACTAAGCGAGGGAGCAAGGGAGAGCTGCCAGGGCCGTGACTGCTGCCCCACTCTTAAACAAACTCTCTTTTAAGGTCTTCAGCATTGTTCTTTTAAGATCTCCAGAATCCCATTAGCCACTTCGATTCCTTGAAGTTCAGGAAGCATTTCAGGAGAGGGGGAGCCACAGGGAAAGTGCTGAGAGGGAGGGGAGATGCGGGGGGGGGGGCTTTGGGAATCCTTCATTTCCCTATCTCCCGAAGTGTTGCACCAGTAATGGCATTGGATATAAACAGGGTTCGGGTGAATGCCAGAGAAAGATTATGTGACATCAAAAGAATGAAAAGTGTGTGTGTGGGGGGGGGGGGGAGCATTTGTGAAACCACAAGGTGGGGAGTGATTTTTTGCCCCCTCCTCTTTCTCTTGATCCTCTTATAAACACAGTGACAGAAATTAGACACAGGCAAATCTGTTAAATGATTTAAGGCAAAGGGGGGGGGGGAGAGTTATGTCAAGGCTTTGCAGTCCACATGGGATACATGATAATGTCCCTAATGGGCTTTTAGTCTTGGCTGGGGAGTTTGTCTTCTATTTGATGGAGGGGCGTGAGGCTTAGCTAAGTGAACGATCAGATCCGCCCCCCCCCCCCGCCCCAATCAAGAGGCTGTTGAGTTGGAGGCTCAAGTGATGGGCCTTTGCCCCAACCTAGGCCATCTTGTCTAATGTTCTTGGACTATTTTCTCCTTTGTTTCAAGGAAAAAGTCATCAAGAAGACTTGGAAGCACTTTAAAGGAAGTTTCGACCCAAATGCTGCTCAAATAAGGCAGCCAAGGTGGCAGAACACCGGTATCATTACATGGAAGGGATCCTATTAAAACCCTATTTACAAACCTAATGTGCCAATGCAAAGGACGGAATGATTAGCTGCCCGGCTATTTGATCCCTTTTATGATCTGATGAGTCATCCGGTGTAATGCACTCGTGGAGAGTAAATAACGACAAACGCTGACTTGACTGATGGCGCTTGATACGGCCGTGTCCAAAATCTCAGGTTTTTTAACCTCAAATGGCCTTTTAAGTGTGATTCACCGTAAAGCAAGGGGCAGATCAGGTATCTTTATACCGACCACGTTTCGCTTCTTGTTGGTTAAAAGGGCAATTATTGCATCGATCGAACAAGGGCATATTGGATGCTCCTGGTTTGGTGGGTTAGTGCCAAAGTAGAAGTTCAGGAGAGGTCTACAAAAGGTATGATGGAAAAGTGAATCCAGAGCAGCTCCTCCTCTCCCCCCCCCCCCGGTTCAATAGACGACTAAGGTGGTTGCCTCAAGTGGCAGATTGGCGGCGGAGGGGTGTGTGTGCCTCTTTCTGCCCCCACCTGCTGGATTCAAAATGGTAGAATGCAGAGAAAGAGAGGAAGTGTGGAGGAGAGGACAGTAGAGGTGTAGAGCACTGGAGACGCTCTAGTCCACCACTCTCCTCTTCTCCACACTTCCACTCCATTCCCCACACGTTCTCTTTTGCTTTTTGGGGGAGAGAGCAGGAAGAGGAAGAGTGGAGCCACTGGTTGTCATGACACCAAGTAAGAGGCTCAAGCTGTTCAGAGCATTTGCATGGAATGCTCGCAAGAGCTCAACCACATTTCCAGCTGAACAGGGTGCTGCTGCTCGTGCATCCCTAATGTCTAGTGTTCTGAGCACTGTACATCAGAGGGTGATATAAATATGAACATTATTTTCTTGAATCTGTAGGGAATCAAACTCCCATCCCAAACAGAGACCCTCTTCCAGATTCCCTAACAGGAGCTGCCAGCATATGTCTTCCAGGATGAGTATACCCTATGCAATTTATCCCTCCATCAACTGCCTGGCAGGGAAAACATTGCAAGGTCTTTCTATAGTTTTCTGGTCCATGTTACACTCTGTTGTCCCTTGTGGGTCCTTTGTGTCAACAGCTACATCTCACAGCACACACCTTCAGGGTGTGCTTCCTTCAGTAGCCCTAAGATGGTTAAAATATCTTTGTGACCAGCAACAGAAAATACAGCCATGGGGTCTGCCAAAATCCAGGCTTCTGGAAATTCGTCCAAGCTTCAGACCATGTTTGCTTTATTTTGATCGTTGCCTAGAATG
Organism: Plestiodon gilberti rubricaudatus; assembly: GCA_026170595.1. NCBI lineage: Eukaryota > Metazoa > Chordata > Lepidosauria > Squamata > Scincidae > Plestiodon > Plestiodon gilberti. Next base: position 38,593,468 of record JANXHW010000008.1, read on the forward strand.
CATGCAGGCAGTTCTATGGACTGTGCTGTGAAAACTGAGCTGTGGACCTCCGCTGATCGATGCTTCTTGCAGTGGTGACCCAGTGGAAGAACCAGTGTGGTGCAGTAGTTAAGAATAGTGTACTTGAGCGAAGGAAGCCCCGGTAATCTAGCCGCTCTCTCTTTCTGTCAGCTGAACCTACCTCGCAGGGCTGTAGTGAAGATAAAATGTGCAGACGAACCTTGTAGGCTGCCTTGAGAAGAAGCAAAAGAACACCCTGTGGGAGGGGGGGGCGCAGCAAAAAATGTCACCCTCCCGTGACGTCATCGCCGGAAGTGACATCACTGCCACTGCAAAGTGCTTCCCAGGCGCAGGGGTGGGTGGGCGGGCTGAACTTTTACACTGCCACCCGCCCACTTTTCATGCCGCCACTGCCGATCCCGCCACCCGTGTGGTGGGGTTGTCACCCCCCTGCCGCTTTGTTGCCCCTGTGTGCCGCCCAGGGGGCCACCGCCACCGCCACTGCCCCCCTGGTGGTGCAATTGGCCTTGAGCTTTTTGCAGAAAAGGTGGAAGAGAAATGCCAAGAATACTTTGCATATGTATACATCAATTGCAATGTGCGGCCTTTGAAATTGGTCCTGAGCAACTCACGATTGATCAATAAACATTGTCTTCAGATCAGAAGAAAAACTTCCAAGAAGGAATCCTTGCTCGTCCCCCCCCCCCCAATTGTACTTGTAAACTGCCACATGAGCATTTGTGTTGAAAAGAGCAGTCTGGAAATATTGTGCACAAACAAATAAGACCCTCCACCTGCATTGGCAGTCTAAATGCCTTTAGTTGTTGAAACATGTTGTATTAATGTCTAGTTAAACATTAATGTATATTAATGTCATATATGTTTCATTTCTGTATTTATTTCATTTAATTTGTTGTCACTTTCATCTCTTGGTGCTACACATCAAATATTCAAACTCCAATTTTGTCCCTCCCTGTGTCCATGTTTAGACTGTAAGCGCTTTGGGGGCAGGGATTTATGTCAGTAATAGAAAAAAAAAAACATGCCCACAAATAATCTACAAGAAGTCTTATTAAGAACACAGTTCATTATACCACGGATGTCCTCTTTCAATGTCCTCCATACCTGTCTGTGCTTTGGAATTGCTTTGTGCCAAAAAGATCACTTAGAAAGCTTCGCGTTTTAAGAGACTGCCAATAAAAGTTTGCTTTGATATTGGTTGCAGACTTTCCTCTCATTTCTTGCATTCATTGGGTGTTTGGAGTCCATGTCCTTGTAAAATTGGGCTGTAAAATTTGCAAACGTCTCTGAGCATTATAATGAGGGAAGTGGAGACGGTCTCTAAACCGAAAATGAGGATCTCCTCCCAGAATATATCTTCCATATGAACCAACATGCCAGTGACTTGATTCGGTATCTCAGGATCAACCGAGGTGTCCAATTCTAGGCTCCAAGTGTAAATAATTCCCTCTCCCTCTTTCTCCTTCCTTCTCTTTTCCACAGTCAAGACATAAAACAAGAGAATCAGTTACTAGAATGCATTTTGGCAGGAAGAACAAATGCAGGCACGAAGCTTTATTAGCTGTTTCCTTGGAAGAGAGTCTTGGAGGCCAAACTCATATATTTACTAATACTTGTAGTACTGTGGATGACCTCTGAGCAGAGCAAGTCAGGCTGGATTCTCCATTGAGTCCTTTGAGATTCTATGTTGTAAGTTAGTTTACAACCAACAAATCCAATCTGAAACACTTTCTGACTTGTCTGAGCAAGGGGGGGGGGAAATCTGGTAAAGATGTCATGATCAAGGGTGTGAGAAAAAGTAAACCCCGCCACTTGGAATGCTTGCAAGCCGAATAGAGACAAATACTTAAGTGATCAGAAAAAGTCACAAGGAAGAAAGGGGAGGGACCAGAACCTGCATGAGGTGTGACTGCGCATGTAGCACCGGTTCAAGTGCTAAGGTGTTTTCCAAAATTGGTCCAATCTCCAAAATTATACAGCAGTTTATTTGCACCACTGCATAACATCAACAATCCACAGGGATGGTCCATCCATGAGGCCAACTGAGACTGTCACCTCAGGCAGTAGATTGGGGAGGGTTGTCCACCTCTGTCCACCCACTCGCCTGCACCGCTCTCCTCCTCCTCCTCCTTCCTCCTACCTTGGTCGAAATGTCCTTCGTCATTTTCAAATCCAGGAAGTGGGGAGGGGGGAGGGAGGAAGAGGAGGAGAGGTGAAGAACTGGAGCAGTGTGGGGTAAGGAGGGCAAGGTTTGATGGTCATCGGGGGTCTTGAGATGACCCTGGTTCCAAGTCTTATTTGTAAGGCTCACTTACAAACCATTTGCTTCTGTTGTCCCTGTTTGCCAGAGACAGTTCCGTCCCTGTCAAATCTTTGCTCTTGTTTTCATCTTTGAGGTATGGTTCGGTAACCTTTGGTTAGTGAAAGTTGCATTGCCATGCTGCTGGGCTCAGCTCCCTCTTCCGGGGTCTCTAGAAGTTCAGCCTTTGGGTGGGCAGATGTGTCTAGTCTTGTCTCAAGAGCAAATTTTGGAAAGGTGTGCACATGAAACACTAAGGTATTGTACGATGCACAGCCTGCCAGCTCGCATCCTGCAGGCGAGGAGGTGGATCATGAACTGTTGCTAATGTACCAGAGGACAATTGCATTTTGTTGAATAAACCTGAAACCAAAGAACAAAACCTCTAGAGCAGTGTTTCTCAAAACTGTGGGTCACGACCCACTTGGTGGGTCGCGATCTGATTTCTGGTGGGTCCCAGGTGATGGAAAGATCAGATAAGTAATTGCCACAAGCCCTGAGGCTATTCAAAAATCAGATAGCTGCTAATTGCCCTTCAAAGAGCAGAGCTGTGGGGGGAGCTTCTGCTTTGCATGCAGGTTCAAACCCTGGCGTCTCCAGGTAGGCCAGCCAAAAACTCTTGTCTGAAAGGTGGGAGAGCTGCCACCACCATTTGTGTTGACAGTGCTGAGCTACATGAACCCAATGGTCTGACCCAGCCTTTCCCAGACTCTAACCCCAGAAAAGACTTCATTGTAAATGTGATGGATGGTACAATATCCTAGGTTGCACTGATGAGATGACACCGATATGCTTTCTGGGTTATGAGGACAGATGGCTCCGTTGTAATCATCTGTTCCTCCACAAATGTACAGGTTGAACAGTCATTATGTGGTTGCAGCAGGTTCAATGTTGCACCTCGTTGGTGGCTCCTAAGGTTATCGCTCAGGGAGGGAGTACTACAGAATGAATGGCACTTGCTCTGTGGGAGTAGGATTATAGAAGTGGAACAACATGCCGCTATTAGACAAGTGCATGGGGACAGCCATGGTTGCAGCTCTTTGGAAAGCCCTGGAACACAAGCCTTGTTCATCCTCCCCAAGACACTCTTTTGCCATGCTTTGCAAAGCCTCTGCACATGCCAACTATCCTCCCACTAAGGCACATGGTGAAACGGTAGCAGACAGGCACGTGCATGGCACAACGTGCATGGCACAACACACAGCTCCAGCCTCCAGCAGTGATGATGATAAATCAATCAACTAATATCTTTATCACGGTCAAAGACCAGCCCATTGATGATGGTAAAGGAGGATTCTCCCCCATTTGCATCTTAGTTCCCGGTTAGCTTACCCAGCGGAGCAACCAAGGAGGAGGCTTACGAGGAGGCAGTGGGGAGCAGGTGACCGTAGAGGGGTGTCTGCCCATTCTCTGGCAGGGCCTCTGAGAGGGGGGTACAATCGTACCCATGCCCAGGGCCAAAAATGGGTCAAAAAGGGGGCCCAGGAGCAAAAAAGGTGGGCCCAGGAGCCAAATTCACATGAAGGGAAGGGGCCCAAAAGAAACATTGTATCTCCTGATAATAGTCCTCTGAGTGGCCCTGTTTCCTGGTTCTGTCCAATAATGTCCTGCCCTGGTCCCTGAATTAGGGGGAGAGGGCAGAAGTGTAGTATGATGGGGGGCCCTATGGCCCTGGGCTCCAGGCGCCAAGTGGGCGTGCTGCTTCCAGGGGCACCAATATGGGGAAAAAAGTTTTAAAGGGCAGCTTCATCGCCAGCTGCCGCTCTGCTTTTTTCCCCATAACGTGAGGCGGGGCAGAGGCAGAGGCTGCCGCGGCGGGATCCTGCTGGCTCGCTCACTCTGCATTTGCAAAGGGTTGAAAAAGAAAGGTGGAGGACTTGTTAAAATCAATACCTGAGCTGAGGAAACAAAAGGGGAGGGAGAGCGGTCGTCTAAACTAAGGAGTGCCAAGGAGAAACAGCCGCGTTAAAAGCAAGACGAGTCTGGAGGCTTGTGTGGCAGTGTGGAGAGCCCAGGAGAGCCCATATCCTCAAAAACAAGTAAATCTTTGCTTCTAGCATTAATTTCTGTCAATATTCATTACTTTTACTGGGTCGCTAATTTAATTTTCCTATTTTACTGGGCTGCACTGTCCTGAAAGATCTCAAAGGGAAGCAGTATGTCTACTCAGAAGTAAGTCCCATTATAGTCAATGGGGCTTACTCCCACGTAAGTGTGGATAGGGTTGCTGCCCCTTTAAACACCTTTCTAAATAACTAAAAATACATATAAGTTAAAGAAATAGCTGTCCTTTGAAGGACTTGATGGATCCAGTGATATGAACAACTTCTTAAAACTGGCTAAGTTTCTTCTACATCTAAAAGCACTGGCTCTTTTGCTCAAAGATCTAAAAGGGAAGTGATTTGCAGGCATAAGAACATAAGAAGAGCCCTGCTGGATCAGGCCAAAAGCCCATCTAGTCCCTGTATCACACAGTGGCCCCACCAGATGCCTCAGGGAGCACAAGACAACAAGATAACCTGTTTCCTGTTGTCACTCCCTTGCACCTGGCACAGAGAAAACCCACTCTATGCATGTCTTCTCAGAAGTAAGTCCCATTATATTCAATGGGGCTTACTCCCATGTAAAAGCACTGGCTCTTGATGAAAGGACATGAAATCCATTTAAATAAATAGCTTGCACTTGCTGTAACAGAATATGTGAACAGTAACACCACTGTTACTGCAGGGAGTATAGAGGGGGAGCAGAAGGGAGGATGGGCCCGGGGCAGAAGGTTGAATTTGCGCCTCCCCCAATCGCCGCCTTTGGCGGTGGCAAGGAATATAGAAGGGGAGCAGAAGGGAGGAGGGGGGCAGAAAGTTGAGGGTGTGCTCCTAGTACATTTTGGGCTAGAGACGCCACTGGGAGAGGGTGTCTGGGAATTGTAGAATGGCACCAGGAGAAGATGAGAAATGGTCCACTGCTCCTCCACTGACTGTCCTCATGGGTCCTGATTTACTGGGTGGGAAGCCATCATTACCTCAGATACATGAATGTGGGCTCTTGTGTGGGCTTAGACAACCCCTAGCTTGTGTCCTAGAAGGTCCCACCTGTGGACCCATCTCTGCATGGACAAGATGTTCTCAATTGAACCTTCATATTCAGGAACAGTGAGCCAGATGTCCAGGGATCAGTGGGGGTGTTTTATTACCTTCTTTGCACATGGGCTTCCCAAAGGCTTCTGGCTGGCCACAATGAGATGCTGGAAAATACTGACCACTGGTCTGATCCATCTGGGCTGCACTTACCTTTTACAATTAGCTGTCGTCGCCGTGACACATTTTTACACCTGAACTCACCTGAACTTCAGTGAGTAAGAGAGGACAATGAGAGGCTTCTCCAGACCTCAGCTGCTTTGTCAGCTTGGATGTCTGGGGTGCGGACCACACGGGGTGACACCTCTGGGAGGGGTGACACAAACATGACTTTCTATTCTATTTCTTACCGGTGGTGCGAAAATGCACCACGGGTAGAAAATGGGGTTTTCCCGATACCTGCTGTGACTCGTGTAGGGATCGTATTTCCCAGGAGGCCTCCAAATTTTGTGGTCTGGTATGGGAGGAGGTCCACGGAGGTGACACCATGAGATCTCGCCCCAGGTGCCACCAGCCCTAGCATGTCAGCTGTGATGTTCAACAGGGAGCACCACAAGATTCCCAGGGAGTGTCAGTTTTTCTCTGGAGGGACAACACGAGAAGCCAGTGTGGGTCCTGAACTGGTCTCTCCCAGTCATGGGGATCAGTAAGTGCCAACTTAGATGGAACGACCCCACATGTGTGCAACAGTGGATGGAAGAACTGGAGAAGTGGTCCTGCTCCCTGGCCAGAAGGCTTTGAGAATGTGACTTGTGACCCAGTTGGGCAACTCCAGATTTCGATTTATCTCCAGCTTCTGTGAGTCGGTTAAGCAGCCAAGGTTAAGTATCAGCCGAAACACTGCAACACTTGCTCACTCCTACCCCTACTGCAACAACACAACTGTGGCATGTTCTCTGCTCAAACATGAACTTTCCCACACCTTATTAAGACAGGGATGCCAAAACCTTGTTCTATGATTGTTCTGGGCTCATTTCTCTAAAGTGCCAACAGTATTTTCAGTGCCGAAGAGATCTTGCATCTTCTATGAGACAAACAAAGGCAGAGAAGTAGATTTGGGGCATATGTATCCATTTTGGAACAAATGAAAAATTCCAGGGAAAGAAGAGGAGTAGTGGAAGCAGGAAACATTCAGGGCCCATCTGGGACATTTTTCATTTGTTAAAAAAAAAAAAATAGATACTCGTGCCTAATTCCAAATCTGCTTCTTATGCCTTAGTTAGGTGTGGCCCATGGCCCTCCACCTTATCCCCTGAAGGCACATTGGGCAATACGAATGCTGCCAGTACTGAGGGTTGAGAGCTCAGCCTAGCCAGATGGGACATCTGATGGATGTGAGCAATTGCCAGGGGCGTCATAAGAAGGGTGCAGGGGGTGCGGACCACCCCAGGTAACACCCCAGGGAGAGGTGACACCAAAAGGACTTTCTATTCTATTGGTTACCGGTGGTGCGAAAATGCACCCCTGGTAGAAAAAAATGGGTTCTTCCTGATCCCCACTGCGACTTGCATGGGGATCGCATTTCCAAGGAGGCCTCCACATCATGTGGTCTGGTAGGGAAGGAGGACCACAGGGGTAACACCATGAGATCTCGCCCCAGGTGTCACACAAACCGTAGTGACACCCCTGGCCATTGTTCAACCTGGCAGATATCTGAAGCCACCCCTGTGACAAACATCTATTATAATATATCCCTTTTGTATATTTCTGGATGAGATGCAAGAGGATGGCAAAATCTATGAGGTTCTAATTTATCATTTTTGAAGGTTGTTTTTTTTCCTCCGATGGCTACACTATCCGTATCTAATCGGAGGGATGTTTCCTGTGTTTGTTCTCAACCATTCCTCCTGCAGAAATGATAATGATCATTGCGCAGCATCAGGCCAGAATGCAAGGAAGCAGAACCCAACGAGCCTGAGGTTCGGAGACTAGGGAGTGGACAGCGGAAGAGTCGTTGGGGGAAAATCAGATGGGAAGTTGGCATCGTACTGCTTGTACTTTCTAGCTTTGAAATACATCTTTGCATCTAAACACAGATGGGCTCCGTCTAAAATTAAAAACTTGTTTTGCTATCAACTTCCTCCCATCTTCTCTCCACTGAATTGAGCTATAGATAGGAATTGGGGAGGCTTTCCCCTTCCTCGTATTTACTTGGAAGTGCTTCCTTCATGCAAAAATTAATAATAATTTCTACCATTAGGAAGAAATAGCTCCACTATGCCAACAACAGAAGGAAGTCAGAAGGCAGAACCAATCAAGAGGAAGTCTCTCTTAAGTCCTGTCAAAATCAATGGTTAGAAGCGGCATGGATTGCTCAATTGCTCAGTAAGCTAGAACGTTTGCAGTCCTGTTTATATGAGGGAAGGAACAGTTGTCAGTTTGGGCTGGGAATGCAACCTCCTGAAGGGGCAGGTTGAGATCTGGGAAGGGGACCTGAGATATACAGGCAACTGATATAGACAAGGGCGGCCCAGAGGCAAAGAGGCTGAAGACAGGATGCCGCAGTCATCAGGGCCCATTAGCAAGCATTTAGGTTCAAGTCAAAAGAAGACAGTCCCTACACTTGAGGTAAGAACATTACATTCCTGCTAACGATTGTGCCAAAACGTTGGCTCAGAACACATTCCCGCGGTGATACATGTGTTGTCTCTCTCACCTTCAGTACACTGTGCACTGCACCCTTCAACACTGTACACATCCATTCAAGATTTTCGGTGACCTCAGATGGCAAGCCGGTGCATGTACAATATGTCACTTCAGCGGTTGCCAGTGCTTCCTTTGCAGCTACCTACGAAGCCTTGCCATCAGTGTCATGCCTACACTGGTGCGGGGGGTGCCGACCGCACCATGTGACACCCTCAGGGGGGTGACATCACTAGTGGCCAAAATTGTGAAAACCTTTGTCTTTATGAATAATAGCATCATGTTATATATCATTCGATGTGTACTCCCATGCAGAATGCAATGAAACACACCGTTTCTACATATCTGTATTCTATCAAAAGATATGGCCAAATAACCGGAAACAGAAAACACAACTTCCTTGTGTAACAAAAAGTGGATTTCCTTAACTCTAAACTGACCAATGAGACTGACTGTTCTGAGAGCCGAGTTGGTTACTGATTTGTTGGGTGACCTGTACTGTTATATATTAAAATAAATAAAGTTAATGTTCTCATACTGGGTGATGCAAACCCTTGTAATACCTCTGTTTAGGCTGCATACATTAGGCTGTGCGTATAATATTGTAAATTTAAAGGTGTAATGTTGATTAAGCAGAAGGTGGGCAATGGCATGGGAGCGGGGCGATGATGCATTTCCCTGCCCGCTGCATGGGAGAAGGTTCATCATGGGGGTGATGCACTGACCTCCCGCACCGGGTGACGCGAACCCTAGGAATGCCCCTGCTTGCCATGCCAACTGCTAGTCTGAGAACTGGAACTACCCCTCCCACCCACACACACAGAGGATGCAGTGCACACTCCGGTGTTACAGCTGCATCAGTGTGTGTGGGGGAGAGATACAGTAGATCAGACTGTAAGCCAAGTCGGAAGAAACATTGCAGTCAGTTAGGGGCATCAGGATTTAGCCAGACTGGGCATCAGAAGGTTCACTTGGCTGGGCCACCCCCCTGAAATGTCCAGTTCTGGTGGCAGAGTGGCATAAACTGGTCAAGAGACTGGTGCTGCTTCTGCGACTGGCATCCCAGCTAAGGGTTGCTCCCATTGGCTGGTGGAGAGGAGAAGCTGCTGCCCATCCTCACCAAAAAGCCAGGGGAGGAGGCAGTACAGGACTTTGCAAAGAAGAGATGTTGCAAGCCTCCAGAATTGTCCTGGAGTCCAAGGGAATTCAGCAGCAATCTCCAAGTGACTATTGGAAGCAGTTCCGGAGATGTGAATGAGCCCTCCAGGAATTTCCAGCATTCCATCAGGCTGGAAAGTCCACCCCCAGGAACAGCTTCAGAGTTGGCAGTCCTATAAGCATCAGTGGGGCTTTGGGAATTCTTTCTGAGTGGGTTGTGTTAGGTGTTTTTGCTAAACGTGAAGGATCATTTGAGTTTAAAAGCTCTCTCTCTCTCTCTCTCTCTCTCTCTCTCTCTCTCTCTCTCTCTCTCTCTCTCTCTCTCTCTCTCTCTCTCTCTCTCTCTGAACACACACACACACACACACACACACACACACACACACACACACACACACACACATACAGAGGTTGTCAGCCACTTTGACGGTCCCTTAGAGGAAATGGAAGGTGGTGAGATACAGTAGACCGACACATACATTTCAGGCTGAAATTCAGCCTTGTGGACTGAACCCAAAGAAGAGGGGAGCTTGCAAACCGGACCTCCACATCAGCTTTCCCTTCCCTATCAATAGTGGGGCATTGTTTTGTCTCCATTTCTGCTTTTCCAGCCCTGCTGAGTTTAAAAAACAAAGGTGTCTTCATATCGGACAATGGAGAGCTGTGTTCCCTAATGAGGAACAGTTGAGAGCTATGGAGACAGCACCCACTCGGCAAAGGAGCGAAGGCTGCGTCGCTAAGCCGCGCACTCAGGCTAATGAAGACCAGTTGAGAGGTGCCTCCTGTTCCTAACAGGAGCCTTTTTCTTTGGAGGGCCGGGAGGAGGGGCTGTCTTTGGAGACAGGGGTTTTTACCTTCTTGACAAGGGACAACAATAGCGGCTGGAGAGCTCTTGAGTTCATCTGTCACCGTGATGGCTCCTGACCTGGCAACCCCTGGAGCCCTGATCTTTGACCTCCGGCGCTGACCTCGCCAAAGAGACACTGATGTGCAACCAGGAGCTCTCTATTGACTACCTGCCAGGGGGCACCTGCTTAAAGGGCTGCGGAGGAATTAAAGTCATCAAATCGGCCACTGGGGACTCCTGGGCTGAGCAGCCACCATTTCTTCCCTGCTTGGTAAACCAATCTCCCTAATTATCTGCTCAAAGAAGCTCCCGTCTTCGGGGTGCCTTTTCTTCTCTCCCTTGTTGTGGGTCCTGTTCCTAATTTGACTGTGAGAGTGCGGCTAGAATGAGCCGATGGAGAATGAGATGGGCAGGGGGAGGAGGGGGTGAGAGAGGCGGCGAGAGATAATGATGGAGATCGAGGGCTTTGATTTATTCCTCCTTCCCTCCCCCTTCTCTTTTGCATGCACGCACAACTTTAATAGTGCAATCCTATGCTTGTCTATTCAGAAGTAAGTAAGTGTATTTAGGAGTGTACCTTAACGCTCTCAAAGCAGCTAGGACCACAATACAAAAATGGCAGTTTCACCCCCCCAAATAGCCAAACAGGTGTGTGTGTGTGTGAGTGTGTGTGTGTGTGTGTGTGTGTGTGTGTGTGTGTGAGTGAGTGAGTGAGTGAATGAGAGTCACCCTGTATACAGTATATGCTCTCTCGCTCGCTCTCGCTCTCGCTCTCTCTCGTTCACTCATTCACACACACACACACACACACACACACACACACACACACACACACACACACACACACACACACACACATACATGGCAGGAAATTCCACAGGGTAGGTGCCACAATGGAAGCTTCTCTTGCGGTCCAATCCTAAACAACATTCCAGCACCGGTGTAGCCGTGCCAACAGAGCGCACACTGCATTTTGCAGTGCAGGGGCAGTCATGGAGGCCTCTTCAAGGAGAGGGAACATTTGTTCCCTCACCTTGGGGCTCCATTGCGGCTGCACCGACACTGGAAAGTTGGTTAGGATTGCACTGATCTGGTAACCAATTCTGACTTTCTGGGGGAGCTTCCGAGAGATGAAGACATTCCCTTTCCCACCATTGCCTCCCGGGCAACTGGTCTTCAAAAGCATGGTGACTCCTAACCTGGAGGCAGAAGATAGCCATCAGAATAGTAGCCCTGGACATCAAACCCTCCACAAATTTACTCATCCCCTTTGAAGAGCCTTCTAAGCTAGCTGCTACCATCACCACATCTTGCAGTTACAAATTCCATAGACCAGTGGTGGACAACCTTTCGACTTGAATGCTCCTGGACCTTTACGTAATGGTTGCATAGGCGAGGGCATTTCAGCAGGTGCAGCTGCATTAGCAGCACCATCAGCACTTGCAGCTGCCAAGATTCTGTCTTCTACACAGCTCTTAAGAACACAGAAGCCCTAATGGTGGAAGGTTGGCCACCCCTGCCATAGACTAATGATGTGCTACGTGAAGCCCTTCCTTTGTTTGCCCCAAATCTCCCGTCAATCCGTTTCATTGGATGACACCTGGTCCTAGTGTTTCAAGACACCCTCCCTCTTCACCCTCCTGTCACCAACACCAGGGGTCAGCTACTACTCCAGACCCCTGTGCTCGGTTTCCCCCATAGTACACTCCTTTGTTACTATGGTCTACAATATGCCAACCATTGCAGATTTCCACATCCCACCTCCTTCTTAGGTTAAGTAGCTATACTGGATTCAGATACATCCCAAACTTCCCCAGTATTATTAACCACAATGAGGATGTTAAGGAAATAATTTACTTTAATAATCAAAATATGGTTACACAATTAAGGACATTGAAAGAATGGATACAGAATACACAGGATAAAACAACAACTTCTAACTCCTACACTTTACTGGTCCTATGCTCACCCAATAACATTCGTTTCCTTGGGCAGTTCTTTAGCTCCCTTCTTTGTCTTGACTGGTGAGTTGCTCATTTTGGAGAAAGACAATTTGTACCAGTTCTCTGGTCTTTTTTATACCTTTTTCCAGTAGTTTCCAAAGTGGGAGCCGCGGATACCAGCCAGGGGAGCCGCGGATACCAGCCAGGGGAGCCGCGGAGTACCACGGAATCCCCTTGGAAAACAGTGCAATGCCAATTGGCAGGCATCAACATAATGTCATGGGGAGCCACGGCCAATGGTCGCCAATGGTCAAGGGAGCCGCAGGTTGAAAAAGTTTGGGAAACTCTGCCTTTTTCCCTCCAAACCAGCAACCTAGTAGGGCCCAGGTCCTGCTGAGACTTCTAGAAGATTACCTCATCATCATGTGGAGATGACACTATCCTCATGATGTGGAGATTACATCACCATCATGTGATTATCTCACCAGTTTGACACTCACTCCTGCCCCTTTCCTTGTAAGATCCTAGCTGCTCTCAACCTTCTCAAGATGTCCTTGAACAATTAACCTTTTGCAGATCCAGGCACCTCATTATGCAGAGGCTAGGCTGGCCTCTCCAAGTCTTGCCAACCTGGTCCTTTCTCTGAAGATGGTCAAGGGGAAAAACATTGGCAGCTAGGATTAAACTTTCCTGTGACACCTCCATTGTCTCACCTGGGTCTCTTTTAGTGTGTGAGCTTAAAAAGGCTCTTCTCCATCTTTGTAAAGCACCATGCCCACAGATGGTACAAAATCGTCATCATCACCACCATCTGACCAATGATTCATGGGCATGGATGATGGGCATGGTTCCCATTACTTGCTTATTACTTCTCCTGTTTCTTTAAGGAAGAAACGAAGCTTACTGGGAAAAAAGTAAAAGCCTGGGGGGTCACCACGATCCGTGGATAACTGAAACCATGGATAGCGAATCAGTGGATATGGGGGCCCACCTGTATAGATATTTCCCTTGAATTCTGGGGATAAGGCTGGAATGCAAACAGAACACAGCAAGTCCTCACTTAAAGTTGTCGATAGGTTCTTGGAAACGGTAACATTAAGTGCAACCACTTATAACAAAACCAATGTTACCATAGGCTAATTGATATACATAAGCAAGCGTTTATGGCACCTTTCTGGTCACAAAAACATCACCAAACTTCTAAATAAAGATCCAAAACACGTCTAATAGAAAACATTGAAATAAATGTGAGCTTTCTGGGCTGGAGAAACCCCAAAACAAATATGAGGAGAACGTTCAAACTCCACACAGATAGCGGCCCTGTCCGGGAATCGATCTTATTTTCTCAACAGCTTGAAAACGAAACTATTTATAATGGAACAACTTTAAGTGAGGACTTGCTGTAAATATATCAAGAAGAGCATTATCGGACAGGTGATGTACCTCCATGTGTGGTCACTACATTTCAGGGAGGCAAATTTCCCAGAAGCAAACACCTGTGCTGTGTCCCAACCAACAATCACTTCTCACCCCTCTTTGCATGAGGGAGAATTGGAGTTGGTCCTACTCTCACTGATTTCTTTCTTTCCCTGGTCCCCAATACCTGACAGAGTCAAATACAGGAGGGACATCATTGTGTCGAGGTCTTCAACAGAAGGTTGACCCCCTCGATCTACCTGCCCAAACCAGCTGAGCACTGGAAAGGTAACCCACACCCAGATCCGGGCGCTCCTGAACAGAGGGTGGTGTTATATGTCACAGAAGATGTGGGTATGGTGTCTTTTGAAAGGCTTCTCTGTTTGAAAGAAGGTTTCTCTGGATAGTTTCAAAATGACCTTTGCCCTCGTCAGTAGCCAGAGCTTTTTCAGGCTGCCTTCTAAGCTTTTCTTTCAAGCTGTGTTCCCCAGCACATCTCCATCATCCCCCTTCTATTAGTTTAGGGCAGAACATTTCCAGTGAATGTATTTTTCCCATATGAAGGTTCCCTTTCTGTCAAAAGTAGAATTTTCCATTGGGAGTGGAGATGGTTTATTATTATTATTATTATTATTATTATTATTATTATTATTATTATTATTATTATTATTATTATTATTATTATTGCATGTGCAGGGGTACTTTACATTTAAGAACATAACAATTTATTAAGAACTCGTCTAGATAGAAGGTCCATCTATTCCTGCTCCCCCAAGAGGCCAACCAGATGCCTCCAGGAAGCTCCCTAGCAGGGAGTGACGACAATAACTTTCTCCTCTTCTTTGTCCCCAGTATACACTGCTCCTGGGCATGGAGGTTCTACTTAGCTTTTAAGTCACTGATAGACTCATCCTCCATGAATTTGTCCAATCTCCTTTTGAAGTCATCCTAAGCTAGTGGTCCTCACCATGTCTTGTGGCAAAAGGGTTCCATACCTGAACTAGGTGTTGCAAATATTTTCTCTCCTCCATTCCCCAGATCAACAGCTTATCAATGTCATTGGATGATCCCAAGTTCCAGTGTTATGAGAGAGGGTAAGGGTGGCATGGGGGATTGGCCAAACTGGGCACATGAGGTCTTGGGCCAGCCCTGGTTAAGGACATCCAAATGCTGGTCCTCTCTGGATCTCTGAGAGCACCTGCATTGGTAGGCTTACCAGATCTCCAATGGGGACAGAGTGCTAGACCTTTAGGAGAAGGAATGTGGGCAGGTGTAGCTTGTTAAACCTTAGAGCACAATCCTAGGCATGTCTACTCAGAAGCAAGCCCCACTGAACACAATGGGGCTTGCTTCTGAGTAGACATGCCTAGGATTGTGCTCTAAGGTTTAACAAGCTACATCTGCCCACATTCCTTCTCCTAAAGGTCTAGCACTCTGTCCCCGTTGGAGATCTGGTAAGCCTATTGGCAATATCAACATCTGTCACTATGCTACACCAGAGATTCTCAAGAAGGTCTTTGGAACAACTCGGTGACATTCCTTGGTGGCACCCATCGCAGTCAACCTGCTCGCCTAGGATAGAACTTTGCTCAAGAAGGTCCTCGGAACAACTCCGGTTCGAAACGCAGTGACGTTCCTTGGTGCCCATCGCAGTCAACCTGCTTGCCTAGGCAAGAACATTTCTTTCCAGCCAATGCAGTTTGAAGCAAATTACTCCCAACTTTGGCACATGACTTAACTTGCAAGGGTCTCTTGCGCCAGTGCAAGTTTCTCTTAAGGCTCGCCAAAGGAGATTTTGAGACAGGATATAGGAATATTACTGTGGCTGCCCATGGGACACTTCCTGCCCATATCCATGGGAGGAGCAGGTAAACACTGTGCCAACTTGCTTGCGAACCAAGGCGTTCAGTCATTCCACCAGCTGATCAAGGAACTGCCTGTTCCATTTCTATCACATATGACTACTGCCAACCATTGGTCACAAGCTTGCACAGGTTCTGGGCCTGAAGGCTGAATTTCAACCACAACCAAACAATTTTTTCCCCTATCCAGTCAGCCAAGAAGCCTAAGACAGTGATGGGAAAAAGGTAGATTGGGCACGAGCAATAGATCTCCAGGTGACTAGAAATAGCTCTGAAGGGGTCTCTGACTCCCAATAGTTTTTGTTTTAAATTCTCGAACCTGGCTGGTCTTGTCCCGGCCTCAGTTTTCCTCATCTGTAAAATAGGAGCATTGATTGGTTGCCTTGGACAGAGTCTTTGGGCAGTTAATATTAGAATTCCTGATCTGGGCGAGCAGTAGGCAATGGTCCCCTGAGCTACCATTTTGCATCCGGTTCTGTCCCCAGTCACTATGGTTGATTCCAGCTGGGGGATCTCAGGGCGCTAGCAAAGAATGGAGTACAATCCACATGGGATGATTGTCCACCGCTGGCCTGAGACACCTGCTGCAATTTGTAGTAGCTGTTTCAGCGACTCTGGGATACCATGTTTCCTCCAGGATCCCCTTGAGATGTTATAACATGTCAACTGTAGCAATATCCTGCTGCTGGTACCTTTCAAGCTACCTAGACCTCTCCTCTCTCACAGTGTTCACAGAACCACCAACTGCCGATTGAGGAGGTCCAAGCAGCATCTTTTCAGTAAGGGTCATTCTTCTATTTACCAGGGGGGAGAGCAATTGTTCCTATTCCACGCAGCACAGAATCTTTGTTGGTGATGATTTACTGGTATTGCCCTTGTATCTCTTTTCGATTGCAAATCCCTTAGGGAAGGGGACATCCCCCCCCCCGCATTTCTTCTGCTCTGTGAACTGCTCTGTGACTTTTTTGTGGTTCATTATTATTATTATTATTATTATTATTATTATTATTATTATTATTATTATTATTATTATTATTATTATTATTATGAAGAAGAAGAAGAAGAAGAAGAAGAAAAAGAAGAAGAAGAAGAAGAAGAAGAAGAAGAAGAAGAAGAATTCTGTCAATTTGACTTAATTGACAAAATAAAGATCAATAAATCACCAGGCCCGGATGGCATCCACCCAAGAGTTCTCAAGGAACTCGAGAATGAAGTTGCTGACCTCTTGACCCAAATATGCAACTTGTCCCTTAAAGTGGCCACTGTGCCAGAGGATTGGAGGATAGCTAATGTCACGCCAATCTTTAAAAAAGGAAGGAG
Organism: Plestiodon gilberti rubricaudatus; assembly: GCA_026170595.1. Classification (NCBI taxonomy): domain Eukaryota; kingdom Metazoa; phylum Chordata; class Lepidosauria; order Squamata; family Scincidae; genus Plestiodon; species Plestiodon gilberti. The sequence continues at coordinate 38,610,111 of JANXHW010000008.1, forward strand.
GGGGGACCCGGGAAACTATAGGCCGGTCAGCCTAACATCTGTTCTAGGGAAGATGGTGGAAAGTCTCATTAAGGATAAAATCTTAAAATACATAGAAGAACAAGCTCTGCTGAGGGAGAGTCAGCATGGCTTCTGCAAGGGGAAGTCTTGCCTCATAAACCTATTAGAATTTTTTGAAAAGGTCAACAGGCATGTGGATGCGAGTGAACCCGTGGATATTATATATCTGGATTTTCAGAAGGCGTTTGACACGGTCCCTCATGAAAGGCTCCTGAGAAAACTCCACAGTCAGGGAATAAGAGGGCAGGTCCTCTTGTGGATTAGGAACTGGTTGAAGACCAGGAAACAGCGAGTGGGAGTCAATGGGCAATTTTCACAATGGCGAGAGGTGAAAAGCAGTGTGCTCCAAGGATCGGTCTTGGGACCGGTGCTTTTCAACTTATTCATAAATGACCTGGAGTCGGGGATAGGCAGTGAGGTTTCCAAGTTTGCAGATGACACTAAACTTTTCCGGGTGGTGAAGACCAGCAGGGATTGTGAAGAGCTCCAGAAGGATCTCTCCAAATTGGGAGAATGGGCAGCAAAATGGCGGATGCGCTTCAATGTAAGTAAGTGCGAAGTGATGCACATTGGGGCAAGAAACCAAAATTTCACATATACGCTCATGGGTTCTGAGTTGTCTGTGACGGATCAAGAGAGAGATCTTGCGGTGCTGGTGGACAGGTCGATGAAAGTGTTGACCCAGTGTGCGGCGGCTGTAAAGAAGGCCAATTCCATGCTCGGGATCATTAAAAAAGGGATTGAGAATAAAATGGCCAATATCATTATGCCTTTGTACAAATCGATAGTAAGGCCACATCTGGAGTATTGTGTCCAGTTCTGGTCACCACACCTCAAAAAGGATATAGTTGAATTGGAAAAGGTGCAGAAAAGAGCGACCAGATTGATTCGTGGGCTGGAGCACCTCCCTTATGAGGAAAGGCTACAGCGTCTGGGGCTTTTCAGTCTAGAAAAAAGGCGCCTGAGGGGGGACATGATTGAGACGTATAAAATGATGCATGGGATGGAGAGAGTGGATAGAGGGAAATTCTTCTCCCTCTCGCACAACACCAGAACCAGGGGATATGCACTAAAATTGAGTGGAGGGAGAGTTAGAACAGACAAAAGAAAATATTTCTTTACCCAGCGTGTAATTCATCTGTGGAACTCCTTGCCACAGGATGTGGTGATGGCTCCTGGCCTGGATGCCTTTAAAAGGGGTTTGGACAGATTCATGGAGGAAAAGACCATCACAGGTTACAAGCCATAAGCAACCTCCTGGTTTTAGAAGTGGGTTTTCTCTGTGCCAGGTGCAAGGGAGTGTCAACGGGAAATAGGTATCTTGTTGTCTTGTGCTCCCTGAGGCATCTGGTGGGGCCACTGTGTGATACAGGAAGCTGGACTAGATGGGCCTTTTGCCTGATCCAGCAGGGCTCTTCTTATGTTCTTATGGAAGAAGAAGAAGAAGAAGAAGAAGAAGAAGAAGAAGAAGAAGAAGAAGAAGAAAATAAATAAATAAATAAATAAATAAATAAAAGCAACTATGCTTTCTATGACTCTTCCCTTGATTGGTTTTCAGTAAGTATGTTGGAAATGTTGTTCACTGGAGAGCAAGGTGCCAATATTTCAAATAAATAAGTAATAATGAAACAAGTGAGGCAACCAAATCCTGTTAACAACTGTGTCCATCGCCTTTGTGACCCCCAAATTTGACTGATTGCAAAGACTCGAAAGCATTCACTCAAGAATTAAAAAATATTTACCAGGTGATCTGGTTGTTTATTTGGTTCACAGATTACAAACTGTCCCAAGATTTTAAACTGTCCCAAGGGACAGTTTTTAATCTGTGAACCAAATAAACGACCAGATCACCTGGTAAATATTTTTAATTCTAAGATATGCACCGGTCACGAAAACCTAAGAAACTACAGTACATTCACTCAAGGTCCGCCCTTTTTGCGAGCATTGCCTACTACTCTCAAGGGCTTGAATGAAGAAAGAACCTTTGCGAGCGCACAATCTGCTCCCAATGTTTCGAGCTTTTGCAGGTGCATCCCGGCTAAAAGACGCTTACTCCTTGGAAGGAAAGCTATGGCAAACTTAAACAGCATAATAAAAAGCAGAGATATCACCATGCCAACAAAAGTTCATATAGTCAGGGCGATGGTGTTCCCAGTAGCAATGTATGGTTGCGAGAGTTGGACCATAAGGAAGGCTGAGCGCCAAAGAATAGATGCTTTTGAACTGTGGTGCTGGAGAAGACTCCTGAGAGTCCCTTGGACTGCTAGGAGATCAAATCAGTCAATCCTAAATGAAATCAACCCTGACTATTACCTGGAAGGACAGGTACTAAGGCTAAAGCTCAAATATTTTGGCCACCTAATGCGAAGAGAGGACTCTCTGGAGAAGACTCTGATGCTGGGAAAGATTGAAGGCAAAAGGAGAAGGGGAAGGCAAAGGATGAGATGGTTAGACAGCATCACCGATGCAACGAACATGAAAATGAGTGAACTCAGGAAGATAGTGGAGGACAGGAAGGCCTGGCGGGATATGGTTCATGGGATCACGAAGGGTCGGACACGACTTAACGACTGAACAACAACAACAACAACAACAACAAAACATCATCCACTCGAAGTAAGGTGCGCCCCAATGAGAAAGCTGCTTTGGGGAGGCGAAACGTCCCCAGGGGCCTTGAATCCACTGCTGGCGCAAGGTCCGACGGTCAAGTCATTGCCCATGCCGTTGCGGCACGATCGACTTAGAGGAGGGATAACGCAGTCACAAATACTATATAGGACAAGCGAATGCAAAATAGTTACCGTGTTCCACCCCGAGGCAACAACACATTTCTGGCACCTGATGTTACTTTGTCAACGCTTCCAACCCTAGGCTGGATGCCTGGTGATTTGTTCACCTGGCGATTTGTTCAATTGAAGCATGGCCAGAAAAGAAAATACCATCTCGGTGCCCAACAATTTGACTTGCCTCCCTAGTGAACAAGGCAACTCGGTCTTCTCCCTTCCACTTCTTCTTTCATTCTTGGTGTCGATGGTCTTTGAGGCTTTATTGCGCTGACCTAGGTAGGAGGGAACTGCCGCATCTGTGCACAGAGACGAAGCAGAAAGAACAGGACATTAATTCTCAAATCCAGAACCCTGGGAGTCATCTGCCTTGGCTGCCGATCAAAGGGCCTGTTCCATTTTTATCCTGGCCTTGCCCCACCTTATGGCCGCAGTGCATCCAAGCATGTTTTCCCATCATTTCATTGTGTGCCAAAGGATAAACAAAACCACCCTCACTGTCAGAAGGAAGAATGCCTTTTTTTTCTTTTTGAGAACAGCAAACCGTTCTCTGCAGATAAGTGACGTTCCCACTGTAGGCGACTATAAACCTCCGTGGAGACAGTCTTCCTGAGTCTGTATGACATCACCAGTGCCAGGAGAAGATAGATGGCTTTATTTTCGCGGAAGACGAACGTACAGATGTTGCTGCTAATAATGGGTAAAAAGTCTGTAGGAGGGAACGAGAAAGGGTGCGGGTAAGAGAAGAAGTCAAGAGGGAGCGAGTGAGTAGCAGAGGAACAGATAGATATAGAGATATGCAATGAACTACAGTAGATAGAGATATGTAATGGAGATATGTAGTGAAATGATGATTGATGATGCATACGTTTTGGAGCTGATAACATGATGACTCACGCTGCGTGCAATCCTATACACTCTTCCAGGGAGTAAGCCCCACTGAACACAATGGGACTTATTTCTGAGTAGACCAGCATAGATTGTGCTTGAGTTGAAGAGCAGAAGTCCACTGGATCTCAGAATCTGGAGTCCAGTGGATTCTGGGGCACCAGCAAATTTTAGGCCCCTGTGTATGCATGAACTCTTGCCCCCCCCCCGATTATCTACCCTTCTCCTCCCCAATTCATCCCCCCCCCCCACTCAGCCACCTCGCTCATCTCTGGATGTATAATATTTTGCATGCTTTATCCCCTTTTTGTTGATCATATTATGTAATTTGCAGTTACCACTGGCATAATGGAAATATTCAATTGGCACTGCATGGCATTGATTGTTTCTTACAATGTTCCGACTTTATGTTGTCGTTTATTGTATCGTTTTTAATGTGATACCTTTGATACCCTTTTAGGTGGATAGAGGTGGTTTATAAATTTTGTTGTTGTTGTTGTTCAGTCGTTAAGTCGTGTCCGACCCTTCGTGATCCCATGAACCATATCCCGCCAGGCCTTCCTGTCCTCCACTATCTTCCTGAGTTCGCTCATTTTCATGTTCGTTGCATCGGTGATGCTGTCTAACCATCTCATCCTTTGCCTTCCCCTTCTCCTTTTGCCTTCAATTTTTCCCAGCATCAGAGTCTTCTCCAGAGAGTCCTCGCTTCGCATTAGGTGGCCAAAATATTTGAGTTTCAGCCTTAGTATCTGTCCTTCCAGGGAACAGTCAGGGTTGATTTCATTTAGGGTTGACTGATTTGATCTCCTAGCAGTCCATTATTATTATTATTATTATTATTATTATTATTATTATTATTATTATTATTATTATTATTATTATTATTATTATTATTATTATTATTATATTTAATATATATTTACATTGTTTTTAATTTAACTAAATACATTAATTTTGTATTGAATTTGAACTGAGTTGAATTTTATATTATTATTATTATTATTATTATTATTATTATTATTCAAAGTTCATGCATTTATTTATTTAATTTAATACATACATACATACATACATACATACATACATTCTTGGGGAGATAGATTGGTTTCTGCAAGCTCAGTTCAAAACCTAAAGAGGAGGGGTGGTTTGTTTGTTTGTTTGTTTGTTTTTGCCCCATCACTCCATAAAAAATGAACAAAAATCTGAAACTCGAGTGCAGCATGGACCGTGAAACATTGGGGAAGATGGGGGGGGGGGAGAGAAACTTTGATCATGAATTTTTATTCTGTTTTTGCTTGTTTGCTTCCCTAGCAAAGAATGTGGCCTTGGGCCAGTCGCTATCTCTCAGCCTCACCTACCTCACAGGTTTGTTGTAAGGACAAAAGGAGGGGAGGAAATATGTACACCACCCTGAGCTCCTTTTAAAGAAGGGCGGTATCAACACTCAAGAAATAAATCTTGTTAGAGATGCCACCCCCCCCACCCCACCCCAGTCACCTGCCTCCACCCTGACTTCATGCAAAGTCTTTTTGCCCTTCTTGCAGCCTCCCCACATTGGTCTCTTTGTAATACCTGGCAAGCAGCCAGGTCTTATGGTGTGCTTGCACCAGAGTGGGATATGGGGGGGGGATTGATGTGGGGGATGCCTCACAACCAGGAAATGGAGCGGGGCCACCAGCTCATTACACGTAAGCCCTTCAATCCTGTCAGATGCTAACCACTTTCCTTCATTTGTATCGCCTTGAATGGGAGTCGAAAAGGCAACGTCGAGATGAAAGCCTTCAGCTCTTGTTACTAATCCCTTGAGCGGCTCAGTCCCCCAAATTTTGGGGACGTTTTAGGTTTCACCATGAAATGTTTGGAAAATGAAATGCACATTTGTTAGAGACCAAGTTCTTTAGAACTATGGGAGAGATTCTTTGGCTTTCTCTTTCCCGGGGAGCGTTCCCAGATGACGGACCATCAGAAGCTCCTGCCGACGTCACCGATAGGCGGCCTCCAGGTCTGTTCACCAGCTGCGTTGTATCCATAGTGGTCTATTCCCGGACACATGTCACTCCCTGACATCCACACCACAGCACCTTCCAGTCCATCATCTTGGGCTGCAATCCTGGGAGTCAGCCTCACTGAACAGAATGGGATTTGTACTTCTGAGCAAACATGCAGATCTAAGAACATCAGCAGAGCCCTGCTGGATCAGGCCAAGGGCCCATCTAGTCCAGCTTCCTGTATCTCACAGCAGCCCACCAGATGCCTCTGGGAGCACTCAAGACAAAAACGATACCTGTCGCCACTCCCTTGCACCTGGCATTCGGCCAATGAATGCATCGGCTTGTATGGTACCGTTTTAGCATGGAAACATAACAGTTTCCATCCCAGGGCAAATAGGAGCCAATCCTAATTGGGAGCCCAATCGGGAGCGAAAGGATTATAACCTTCCTCCCACCCCACTGCAATTCAGATCCTATGGGACACTTCTGTGATGCTCTTTAAGAAAGGAAGCAAACACACCGATAGGGACCAAGGATGTGATTAACCTCACATTTAGCTTGGCTCCAAGCCAGCAGCCATCACCACATCCTATGGCAGCAAATTCCACAAATTGATTATAGGTGGTGTGTGAAGACGTACTTTCGTCCGTCGACCCTACATCTTCTAAGAGGTTCCAGATGAAGGGCTTATCAGTTGGTTATATGCACGTCCATTGCAGTAAATCAGCACTTGGTGAATGGTCACCGGTCTTCAACCTTGAAGACACATGGCTGGAAAAGCGTAGGGACTAAGACGTGTCATTAAGGGTGCAGGCATGTGCGAAGGAGTGGAGAATGCACCATTCAGCTTTCTCCACTCAATATTCCTTTTCCATGGGGAAAACGTATTTGAAAGTAACCCGTGTGTGTGTGTGTGTGTGTGTGTGTGTGTGTGTGTGTGTGTGTGTGTGTGTGTGTGTGTTGTTTCTGGTTTGGTTTTGAGATTATAAATCTATGGGCAAGGTTTGTTGACTTCATTATGCTTTGCTGTAGCGTTCTAGCTCTTGGGTGCGAATTACTGCTTCTAATGACGATAGCAACACAGAGAAATGCTGAATTTGAATCATGGGAAGAGGCTAATTCACTCCCCAGAACTCCCCATTCATACATTGTCATAGATCTATACTTGCTTATTTGTTTATTGTATTTAATTATCTTGTTGTCTTGTGCTCCCTGAGGCATCTGGTGGGGCCACTGTGTGATACAGGAGGCTGGACTAGAGGCTTTTGGCCTGATCCAGCAGGGCTCTTCTTATGTTCTTAATTTATTTTTCACATTTTTATACTGCCCTTCCTTCAATTAACTCAGGGTGGTGTACGTAGTTCCTTTCCTCTTTTTGTTCTCACAACAACCCTGTGAGGTAGGTGAGGCTAAGAGACAGTGACTGGCCCAAGGTCACCCAGGAAGCTTCATGGCTGAGCGGGGATTTGAACCTGGCTCTTCCAGGTCTAAATCCAACTCCAGAACCACCACACCATCATGGCTCTCGATGGTGACATGCTTACATGACAATGGCAGAAAATCCCAAAGAACAACCATTCATTTATCGTATCTTAAAAGCCAGTTCTCACAAAATAAGAGCTCACTGGTGTTTTTTCAACCCTCTATGCAATATTATGTTTATATGAGCCGACTGGAAAACTTTCATGTCCACCACCTGTTTACACGGGACAGATGTCGTCACTTCCTCAGAGTCGCACTATCAATGTGGCAATCTGTTCAGGGGTGAGGTGAGTGTCTGGACAGAGTCCAAGTATGACTTCCTCCCAACAGATGATGTGCTTGTCTGTTAGGCCCAGCCAGTGATGGGCTTCTCTAGACTCCAGTACCTCTGCAAACACTTCTCTTCCTTCTTGGCCATATTATTATTAATATACTTTCGTCTGTCGAAGATATCGTCCATCGACCCTACATCTTCGAAGAGATTCTTAGAAGAAGAGAGTCTTCTAAGAGAATATTAAAATATTAATATTTTAATATTATACTTATTATATTAATAAAGAATGTTAATATAATATTGATATTGATAATAATATTGATGATAATAATAATATACAATGTTGCAAATTATTTTAAACAACTGCAGATTACTGAAATAACACAATCGGATTTGCAAAAAAACCAGCACTTTTTGTACTTACTGCGTAGATATTTAATTGATACTTAAGCCACATGCTGAGACTTGTATCAATTATTTAATGCCATTCAGTGATATTTCCAGCTATGGATGATGATGATGATACTAATGCTAATGCTAATAATACTAATACTAATGCTAATACTAATACTAATAATACTAATGCTAATACTAATGCTGCTGTTGCTGCTGCTGCTACTACTACTACTACTACTACTACTACTACTACTACTACTACTAATAATAATAATAATAATAATAATAATAATAAAGCTCAGCTCCAGAAAATAACATTGTTTGGAACAGCAAGAATCCTACAAAGATATCTCTGTGATTCCCAGGATCTTGGCTAGTTCCCGAATTGCAGAATATAACCAGCCCAGCATAGGCTGTGATGAAGTTATAATCATCATCTTATTTTTACTTGCATGTTTGCAGACACTCACCTTCACGTTAAGCTTTCATCCATGCTTCTAAGACATAAATGAGCATAGGAAGCCACCTAATGGCCTAATCCTATTCGGACCCCGCACCGAAGTTGCATGGATGTCAGCGCAATGCCCGTCATATCCTAAGCTCCTCCTGGCAACAGCCTGTCCTGGCAAAATAACACTGCTGCAGCCCTTCCCAGGTATACCCAAGCATAGGCTTACCATATTTTGGAGCCCTTAAACCGGGACACCCCCCCCCACAATTATTTAATTAATAATGTGAGAAATAATGTGAGAAACCAAGGGGGCGCAAAGCGCCCCCTTTTGCAGCGCAAAGCGCGGCCGCAAATTTATGTATTTATTTATTTAGCCTAGGAGCTAAATAAATAAAGTGAGAAACGCGGCCGCAAATTTATTTATTTATTTATTTATTTATTTATTTATTTAGCCGAGGAGCTAAATATAAATAAATAAAGCAGATAAAGAAATAAATTAAGATTTTACTTACCCCGTCGCCGTCTTCGCCGCTGCGCTGCTGCTGCTTGCTCACTGGCGTCGCTTCGGTAGGGGCGGGGCTGTAAGTAACGCTCCGTCGTAGTCTCTTTACCGAGCGAGCAGGAGGCAGCCCCGCCCCCTCACTGTCAGAGCCTTTCCCGTGCGGAGAAAGCAGCAGGCAAGAGACCCTGCCTGCTGCTTTCTCCGCAGGGGACTGGCTCCGACTGTGAGGGGGCGGGGCTGCCTCCTGCTTGCTCGGTAAAGAGACTACGACGGAGCATTACTTACAGCCCCGCCCCTACCGAAGCGACGCCAGTGTGCTTGCTTGCTGCAGCTGCTCTGCTCTGCTGGCCAGCCGGCTCACCCGCTCTCACCTGCTCTCGCCACTCCGAGGAGGGCAAGCCGCCGCTCTCACCGGCTCTCGCCGCTCAGAGCTCGGAGCGACAGCCGCCGGTGAGAGCGGCGGCTCGCCCGCTTTCGCCGCTCAGAGCGGACCAGCCTGGGACGAACCCCCCCAAACCCTGACAGTCCTGGCCAAATCGGGATGAATGGTAAGCCTACCCCAGCATCCATGGAAACACCAACACAGCCTGCTATCCATGGACCTACAAATAAGTAGCCTTCTCATGATTTGTTCAGAGCCCTGATCCTTCATTTTGATTGGTCCGACAAATGAACGGAATGGTTCCCAATTGGTTCATCATTTTCATTCATTTTGAGGCCTATGCGCCCTGGCATCGTGCTCAATGTGTCCCCCTCCAGTCAACATCAGTACTATTTGCCGAGTGAGTGTTTGCAGGGGAAACCACAAAGCAAGAAAAGAACGTCGTTTGTCCCAAGATTCTGGGGGAGAGGTTCTGAGTGAGGGAAGCAAAGCCAACCCGAGATTTCGGGCGCAATCCTATCCAACTTATGCCACCATTGTAACCAATGGCGCAGCGAGAACAGGAGGCCCCAGAACGGAAAGGGGATTCAAATCCCCTTTGAATTCCTCTTTTGGAGGGGATTTGAATCCCCTTTCCGTTCTGGGGCCTCCCGTTCTCGCTGTGTGCCGCTGGTTACAACGGTGGCATAAGTTGGATAGGATTGCGCTGTTCAAAATGGGGGCAGTGCTGAAGGGGGAGCAAGGCTTTCAGACTCAGAAGAGAGATCCCTCCTCCTTCTAGAAATGAGGACCATTCCAGAGCGCTGCAAATTACGCATTTGAATGCCCACTAGTAAGGATACAAGTGTTATTAAGTGCATATTCGAGGCCCCTGTTTTGCTTTATGTCCTTGATTGTTTTATACAGAGAAAGTTTGGAAAGAGTTATAGACCGAACCGGAGGCCAAGTCAAGATGCAAGCCGAGCAGTGGCGAGAAAGCGAAGCTGGCAAGAAGTCAAACAGTGACTTGTCAGTGATAGGCCAGCTGGCCTTGCCGAGAGTTACTTGTTGCTCCAGAAGCAGAGGCTTGTTAATTGAGATTTGGGCAGTGCTTCAAATAAGATCAATTCGAGCCAATGCAAAACTTCAGAAGTAGCACACTGGGCCGGAGCTTGCTGGAGAAAACAGAAGGGCCATCTACTCCAGCTTCCTGTTTCCCACAGTGGCCAACCAGTTGCCTCTGGGAACTTGGAAGTCCACACCGGCTCTGTTGATGGTCATGCGCACATCAGACGCATGCTCATGCTTGATGGTCATGCTACCATACGACCATGTTGATGGTTATGTTCACATCAGACGCATGCTCATGCTGGATGGTCATGCTACCATACGACCATGTTGATGGTTATGATCACATCAGACGCATGCTCATGCTGGATGGTCATGCTACCATGCGACCATGTTGATGGTTATGCTTACATCCAACGAATGGTCATGCGTGATGGTCATGCTACCATGCGACCATGTTGATGGTTATGCTTACATCCAACGAATGGTCATGCGTGATGGTCATGCTACCATACGACCATGTTGATGGTAATGCTAACATCAGGCGCATGCTCATGCTAACATCAGGCGCATGCTCCATGCTCATGGAGGCAGAGTTGAAATGCTCTGGATCCTGATCCGTCCTCCAGATATGTTTTCAAAGCATGGTTCTCAGGTTGCCGGCCACAGGCTTCCCTTCTCCTCACCTTTGGTGAGGCAAGGCAAATGTTGTGTTAGCCCTGCGATAAGGGATGTGTGTTCTGTGTGTCCTTTCGTTTATCGGGAGAGATAAGCTCTGATTGATGAGGCTCCAACGATTGAGAAATCCACAAATGGGGGTTTCGTGGCCTGGCGATTGCTGGGGCTTTGATGATACCGAGGGTGATTTGAACAGAAAAACAACTGTTCACAGATAAATGACACACTCACACCCCTCATACATGAAAGCTACTTGTCCATGACTGAGGAGTTGCAGAGCCAAAAGATGGAGAGGCTCAACAGCTAAAGCTGAATGGTGCATTCACCTTCTGGGTTCCTTTGGGCCCATAAACTATTCAAACCATACCATGTCTTCACAGGTTTACTTTAGGTCAGGGGTTCCCAACCCCTTACCGACCAAGTACCACCTTCGGTGCCACTCTTCTTCTCTGAATACCACCGGAAGTGACTGGCGATGACATCATCACCAGTTACTTCCGGGTTTCCAGAGGCCAGAAAACGCAGGGAGGAGGCTCTGGGCAGGTGGGAGGGCCCTTCTCAGCGTTCCTGAGAGGCTTGGACAAAGGCAAGAGCTTATTGGGAGCAAAAATACGCCACCAAAAGCGCCACATTGGAGTGGGGTTCCAGTGGTCCGTGTACCACCAGCAGTTGGCCGAAGTACCACTGGTGGTAATAGTACCACAGGTTGGGAACCCTTGCTTTAGGTAATATTTGGATATTGTTGGGTATATGGAATATTTCCATGGAAGTGCATCGAATGGGAATGAAGGAAGCTGGATTACACTGAGTTGGAACATTGAACCACCTAGCTCAGTACAGAGTAGCTGTTATACAGAGTGGCAGCGATTCTCCAGAGTTTCAGATGAGGGTCCTCCTCAGCCCTACCTGGATATGCCAAGACCTGAACCTGGGACCTTCTGCCCGCACTCATGTGCTCTACCACTGAGCCATGGATGTGCTGATGAACACCTGAAGCTGCTTTTTACCGAGTGCCCCATTGGTCCACCTACATCTCTGTTGTCAACCATAACTAGGCTTACCAGATCTCCAACCGGGACAGAGTGCTAGACCTTTAGGAGAAGGAATGTGGGCAGATGTAGCTTGTTAAACCTTAGAGCACAATCCTAGGCATGTCTATTCAGAAGCAAGCCCCATGGATGCCTAGGATTGTGCTCTAAGGTTTAACAAGCTACATCTGCCCACATTCCTTCTCCTAAAGGTCTAGCACTCTGTCCTGGTTGGAGATCTCGTAAGCCTAACCATAACTAGCAGTAGCTCCCCAGGGTTTCACATAGGAGTCTTTCCCCGACCTGTCGGGATATGCCAAGGATTGAACTTCCTCCCTGCAGGGAGGTCAGAGATTGAACTTCCTGCCTGTCTAGCACATGCTGTACCACTGAGCTGTGGCCTCACCACACGATCTGGCTTTAGGAGCCTAGCTGGTCGAATGCCTGCACCAGATCTCACTTGATGTTCCATGCTGGAGAAGAATATCTGTGAGATTCAGCTGAGCAGGATGAGAGAGACACATCTATATACCACGGGGAGTTGGGCAACAAATATGGCAGACAATCTCCTTCCTTGCCATATGTGAAACCACTCATGATTAGAAAGGGACCAGGGGCCACCCGTCTGTAGATGGGAGAAGCAGTGAGCTACAGAGTCATAATAGGGAGCTGATTCTCACGGCTTCGTAACAGGTGGGCTGGACCCAACTATAAATCAAATGCCAAGTCTGGCTTTGGAGGAGACTAACCTGTTCCAAAGAATCCAAGGTGACCATTGTGCCAACAGGGCTGGAGGAATGGCGCCACTGGTGAAGGCGTAGGGCATACATCAGTAATCACAGAAGACCACATGCCTGGTACAAATGGGCCTGGCCAGGCAGGTACCCAGAGCAGAGCTGGCATGGGCTGCCAGGGAGTTGTTTCCCAAGTCAACACTGTTGTTCATCATCTTTCAGTCGCAAAGTCCTAACCTGGCCCAAGAGCAGAGGGGGTGGGGACGTGGCCTCCGCAGGCACATGGCAAAGTGCCTCCCTGGAGTCTTTTATTACAACTAGGAAAAAAAAAGTTAAGGTGATCTCAGGGAAAGCTAATGCAACGTCTCACTGTAAAAAGGACATCATTGGGAAAGGGAAGAAAGGAGAAACCAAAATGTTCACCAGGCTCTTTACAAGGGAAGAGAAGCCCTCACAGTATTTTGTGTGTCCAAAAGCTCTGGGATGCTCACAGGCAGGAGCTAAAGGCATACCCCTCTCCAGCCCAAGAGCACCTGATGCCTGAGGCAGCCTGCCAAATGCTGCCCCCTTACCCAACGATGTGCCAGTCTCTGCTCCTCCCACTCTCCAGTGTCCCAGCACGGCACTTTCCTCCCATTTCCTCCCCCCCTCCACTGTTCCCCTGTTCCTTTTCCAATCCAGGGAGTGGAAGGAGGAAGAGAAGTGGTAGAGGCAAGTAGGTGGGCAGAGATGGGCACTCCCCACCAATCTGTTGCCTGAGGCGACCACTTCAGTTGGCCTCATGGATGGGCCTGCCCTGCTCCCATGCAAATACTAGTATTATTCAGATGTATACCGCCTCTGAACCTGAACATATTTAAGTATTTTCTAAAAAGAGTAGAAAAGGACATCTTTTATTTATTTCATTTTCTTTCTTTCTTTCTTTTTTAAGGCAACGTTTTCAAGGCAATAAATTTTTAAGAGAGTCCTAAGGGGGGAAAGTCACTGAAAGTTAACTTCTGACCTGAACAAGAAGTGTATAATTTTTCCAACCATTTGCTGGCAAGAGAAAAGGGGAAAAATGTTGCTCTTTCTGGGAAATTCTCATGATGCTCTTTTATACTTCATTATTCCCTCTAATTAACAGGGGGGGAGGGTATTTTAGATCTGCACCTACAAATCACTGATTATGGTTGACCACCCACGTCCTATCGTAACCGCTTTTGTCCTTGTGGTGCTCCCCTCTCCTGCCCTGCTTGTAAACAGAAGCAACAACTGGAGGGATTTCCACAAGGAAACCTTTTATCGGAGAAGATTCCTCCAACCGCAAAGCCTGTGCAAATCAGTAGGTGCAGGCAAGTGAGGGTGTGACTTGAGAGGGCAAATGAGAGGGGCACACGGGGGGTTAAATATATGGGGGAGAGAACGGCCAGTTGCTGGGAGGTGGCTCAGAGGTGGCACACGGGAAAAGCAGATAGGTAGAAAAATTGCAGAGGGCAATGACAGATCACGACCTTGTAAGTTTCAAGCCAATTTACTCTTCCCATTATTTGGGGTTGTATTTTTGTTCTTCGTTCCAGGAAGGCTCGAAGCTCAGGCAAGTGCAGGAACATATCTCTTCCAAAATGTGTCGGATATAAATAGGTGTGCTGTTTTTACATCAAGCGAGAGCTGCTGTAAGCATTATTGTCATCTACGTGCCTCTTTACCAGTCAATTCAAAACGCCGCAAGTGCTGTGGCTTTGCCATCCGTGTGGCATAGCCTTCTCTGGGGATGGTGAGCTGCTCAACGTTCCCAGGTGGGATGTATAAATGCATCCTGCTTTCACACAAACGATCTTTCGCGTATGTGTTTGGAGGTGACACGCTCCCTGGATTAGAAAAGGAAGAGAGAGAAAGAGCAGAAGAGGAAGTGTGGAGGAGAAGAGAGTGGAGGGCTAGAGTGTCGGACACTCTAGCCCACCACTCTCCTCTCCACCACATTTCTTATTCCGTTTCATTCCACTCTCTCTTTCTTATTCCATTTCATTCCACTCATCCGTGGCCGGCTACTGGACATTTGAGCTCAGCCACACTCTGCACGGCCTTGTGTGGCCCTCCTCCTCTCCGCCCTCCCCTTGATGCCTGCATGGGGTGGGACAGTTTCCCAGGCAACAGTGATGTCTTCTGACCGACCTGGAAGTCACATCAGCAGACCCGGTGCTGAACTGCTGGGGCTGGAGATCCCTTGACCCGAGCTGGACTTGTGGTGGTCAGTCGCCTCAGAGCCAGAGGAGTTCTGCCCACCCCCCCAGATATCACCTCTACTTTCAGTGGCAGTCCAAAAGGCAGCCAGGTTGCCTCTGAATACCAGTTGCAGGGAGAGGGAGAGGGGTCTGCCTTTCTTTCCTGCTTGTGGCAGCTGGTGGGCCAGAACGAGGGGACATTCACTAAAACTGAGTGGCGGGAGAATCAGAACAGACAAAAGAAAACATTTCTTTACCTAGCGTGTCATTAATCTGTGGAACTCATTGCCACAGGATGTGGTGATGGCACCTGGCCTGGATGCTTTTCAAAGGGGATATTAGACAGATTGATGGAGGAAAAGTCCATCACAGGTTATTACAAGCCATGATGGGTATATGCAACCTCCTGGTTTTAGTAGTAGGCTATCGCTGAATGCCAGACGCAAGGGAGTGGCAACAGGATACAGGTCTCTTGTTGTCTTGTGTGCTCTCGGAGGCATCTGGTGGGGCCACTGTGAGATACAGGAAGCTGGACTAGATGGGCCCTTGGCCTGATCCAGCAGAGCTCTTCTGATGTTCTTATGTTCCTTAGGTGCGATACTGATTGCCTTGAAAAGGGGATTGGACAGATTTATGGAGGAAAAGTCCATCACAGTTTACAAGCCATGATGGGGATAAGCAACCTCCTGGTTGTGGGAGTAGGTTTTCTTTGTGCCAAGTGCAAGGGAGAGGCAACAGGATACAGGTCTCTTGTTGTCTCATGTGCTCCCTGAGGCATCTGGTGGGGTCACTGTGAGATACAGGAAGCTGGACTAGATGGGCCTTTGGCCTGATCCAGCAGGGCTCTGCTGATGTTCTTATGGGCCACTGTAGATGAAGGTGGCTGGATTAGATGGGCCTTGGGCCTCACCCAGCAGGGTTTGTCTCATGTTCTTATGTTGCATCGTGATATTAGCAATGACAGGACAGCCAAGGACCCCTACCAAGACGCAGAAACCATTTCTCCTCCTTTGCCTCCCCTCCTTCCTTCTACCCTCCTAAATCTGACCTCTTTCCCCTGCCAGCAGAGAGGGGTGACATCATAACGTAATTGCCGAATGCATAAACAACATTTACCATTAGAGGATTCTTTTAATGAGAAACAGAACTGGCAGCGAGAAGCATCAAAGTGCCTGATGGAAGGAAACCGCCTGGAAGCAAGTCCCACTTGATGCCCCAATTAATATGTACCCTAATTCTATTTCCTGCACTTGTGGTCCGGCAGCCGCCTTTCTCTAATTTCTTGAGGAGGAAGGAACTTGGAAATGGAGTGTCTTCGTGGCTGGCTTGATGTGCAGGCAGTGAGCAGATTAGAACAAATTAGAGAATTAGAAAAAGACAACCGATGACAGGCCGAGGAAATGTCCTTCAGCAATTATGAAATTAAAGGAGACCTGGGTTTCCAAGCCAGTCTGGCTTTTTTTTTTTTTTTAAAGGAAGCAAAACAACAGATCAGGTACAAACAGAATCATTTTTTTTTCTCAGCATTATCACGTCCCATCGAAGCGGAGTGTCAAACCCTGCACTCAACATCCTAAGCAGAATGTAATGAACATTCCCAATGTTCTCTTTCCCCCCACCTTTGTCCAGGAAGTCAATTGCTTTTCCTGGGTCTAACTCGGGCTTTCCTCTGTGCTAAAAAGCAGGGTAAAAAAAAAACCAACAACAGAACTCTAATGTCAGCACCAGTGGAATGCAAATTCGTCACCGTTCTGAATTCCGCAACCTGAACCCATTCTGCAAGCAAACCCATTCTGCGGATGACGCAAGAACGCCTGCTTTCTCTCCATCCGCAGTTGTGCAATTCACCATCATTGTCGTGCCTATATATATATATATATATATATATATATATATATATATATATATATATATATATATATATATATATATATATATATATATATATATATATATTTAGAGGTGTTGGAAAAGCTGGGGAGCAAAAAGGAGATGGACACACAGGCCTGCTTGAATCAACTGCTGGCCATGGCTCAGACAAACAGCACTCACCTCCCCCTCTCCCTTTCCCCCAAAGCAAATTGCTTACCTTTGGCAAGGGGAAGGCAGTAGTCGTGGGGGCACTTTCAGAGATATGGTGGCCCACTTTGGTTGGACTACAACTCCCAGAATTCCCAGTGAGAAACTGATGCCATTTATGCCATTTTCACCTGGCAGAGGTCCATCAGAGATGCTTCTCTTGGGCAGAAATGATGCAAAGCCCATTTATTCCCCACCAGGTATTCTTGGACTGAGTCTACCAGTCCAGTCCCCATTGGGAAAAGATGCGGAGGGGATTCTGTAAGCACCCACTATTGCCTTCCCCACTTCCAAAGTTAGCTCTTTAGAGGAAGGGCGATTGAGAGGTGCTCGAACCTGCAGCAGGACCTAATTTGATGGCTCACACTTTCAAGTCTTTGCGAGCATTAAGATCAATGCTTTCTCTTGGAAGGCTCGCAAGAGCTCAACCCCATTTTGAGCCCAACCCCACTCTTTCTGAAATGTGTTCCAGGAGGACTCACATATTATAAGGCTTTTTTATTGCATTCCCAGGGCTTGGGATTCCTGATGTCTCGCCTCTGTTCCCTCATCGTGTGGGATTTATTTATCCCAATCATTCCTCTAGGTACACTGCAACTACTTGTGAAGTAGGTTCAGCAGCATACGGGGGGGGGGGGGACTCACTTATCTCTCATAAGTTTGTTGAAACCACAAGCAGTAAGGAGTTGGTTTGAGCTGGAAAGAAAACCTTGCAGAGGTCTTAGGAACAGAGGGTTTTGTCCTAAATCCTAACCAAAAGTAATAAACCATCAGGACATCCTATACCTAATGAATCCCGCCAGCTGCAAGCTTTTTTCTGATTTTTTTTTTTCTGAAATCGTTGGCAACTCAATCTGGTGACTCCTCTTGTTAAGGCTGATCTACACCAACTCCGGTTGTGTTGCGTTTGCGTTTGGAGGCTTGCGAGCGTAGGGGACAGAACGCCTCGCCCCGAAACGCTGCCCTGGGCTCCACCAGTTTCTTCAACGTGCTTGTCCCTCCTGATTGTCCGGCCTTGTAATAAAGCTCAATGCTGATTAGCTGAAGCACAAGTGCACTCCGATTGGCTGAAAACCCCCTCTCATCCCTTTGGTCAAACAGTTTGCTCCGCGTCCCGCCCTCTCTCTGAAATATGAGCATGGTCCACAACCGATCGCAACGGAACTCAGAAGAGCACAGTTCTACTGCATTTCATGGCGATCAGTTAAAAAGGAAGCCACATCGCTCTGCACACGCCGGGACACGCCGGGATACGTGCGGTGTAGATCAGCCTTTAATGTTTAATACAAATGCATAAATGCTGCAGATGGCATGCATCACCTTATAAGAGGCATTCCCTCCTGTATCAGAAGAGAGGATACCTCTTCCAAGAGGATGTTCACTGTGTGCATCAACTGAAAACGTAGGAGTATGCAGGGTGGTTTTTTTTTTTTTTTTTAAAAGAACCATTCTTTTGTAGAAAAATACATGCAGTTTATTAATCAGTTAGCTGACCCAAACCCATGCAATCGGGCAACTAACATACCTTTAATTGCATGTACATACACAACTCCCCTGAATTCTTCGTCTTCTCCAAGATAATACTCTCTCCCAATTAAACAAATCTTTGCTGATAAATGGGGAGACTGAGTTGCCTGACTGATTAATTCTCCATCAGTTTTCATATGACCTCAACAGCATGACGATCGAAACAAAAAGAAATGCTTTGCTTATTTTGAGATGATGATGAGTGCACTTTTTTTTTCATGAAACATCTTCTTGGAGGAAGCATTCCCTGCTGTATCCCTCTTCTAAGAGGTTGCTTGCCATCAACAATTTTTGTAAGTCCTTGAAACAAAATGATGAACAATTTAACAAAAAGTGGGTGCCTAGTTGAGGCATCTCCTTTAATGGATCAAAAGAGCAGTTCAACCCATCAGTCTAGCCAACTAATCAGCTAGATGTTGCAGTCTGTTGATGATGATGATGATGATGATGATAATTTATCATTTTATTATTAATTGCTAATTAATAATTAATTGATAATTTATCAATTTATCATGCTTTTCCTTCTTTATTTTAGATAACTCTAAATTTATCTAATAATAATTTATTTTAGATAACTCTAGATAATCACAAGAAAACAAGAATGCTTTATTAACAGGATTTAAATTGTGATATGTGTCATATCCACTACGTAAGATGACAGTTCATTCTTTGTTCCACCCCATCGTCACCATTCTTAATGCGCATGTGTGTGTGCACACATTGTATATATTTCTTCCTCCCTCCAGCTCCCATAATTTGGCTCAAGTTCAAGACAAGTTGAAGGGTCAAAAAGGCAAGGGGTGTTTCAGAAGTTGAGCAGACAGGCAATTGGTAAAAAAAAAAAAAGTGTGAGCGGGAAGCATGGTGATGGTGATGGTAGAGAGATCTGGTATGCATTATGCTGAAGGCTTCCAAGCTTCCTTCGTGGACTGTGTAACTGTTGCACCAGTGTGCGAAAACTGTGTGCATCAACTGGGAACATAGGAGTATGCAGGAGTATGCAAGAAAGACAACTCCTCTCTCTCTCTCTCTCTCTCTCTCTCTCTCTCTCTCTCTCTGGTGCATTATAGTTAATGTACTATATGTAGTCTGTAAATCTCACGCACACATGTTCTTGATGGCTTTCACCGACATATCAAGAAGAAGAAGCAGAAGAAGCAGAAGAAAGAAAGAAAGAAAGAAAGAAAGAAAGAAAGAAAGAAAGAAAGAAAGAAAGAAAGAAAGAAAGAAAGAAAGAATGGAGGGAGGGAGGGAGGGAACCTACAATAGAATATTGTGTCTCCAGACCCCAGCTAGACCCAGCCCCTGTAGATGATCCTGCAATCAACCCCATTCCAGCCCCTTGAGCAACCACTGCAATGCTGCACCCCTCCTATAAACGTCCCTCCTAAGATGCTTGAGCTCTCAGACAATCCCGCCGCCCCCATCTGAACCTGCTCCAGACCCCTCTTCATTTTTTTCCAGAATCCAGATGTCAGATCAGAAATCTAGGCCCCGAAATGTGCTCGACTGCACAAAACACTCCTTTGGGGCCCAGATGGGATGGGGGTGAAGCAGACACTGACTCTGGCTCAGACTCAGCTAGATCCAGAAAGACCTGGCTTCTAGACTCTTATCCTTGCTCTATTTTGAGAGCTCCTCCAGAATCAGCTGGGCTACTATCTCCTTTCTCCTTTGCCTTTCTCTTCTGTCTCTCCTTCCAGCCCTGTGCTCCCAGGCTCTGCTCCAGCCTCAGGCTCCTGGTCATCCCTCCATCTCCTCGCCCTACTCTGCAGGCTACCCCCGCCTTAGCACGTCACCATGGCTGCCTCCCAAATCACGAGCAGGCCCTTCACCTTCCTTGAGCAATCCAGAGTTGACACACACAAGCGTGCTGTGATTGCTGGCCCCGTGCACTGAGACTGAGCCAAAACGATAGCCTTGAACGTGCAGCGTTTGAAAGTGCCACTTTGATGCTGACGTCTATCTTGAGGTCAAAATGTCCACCGGGCAAACGTTGTACTCGCAACACCCTCTGCCATCTGGCACCTCCCACTTCAAAGCCTCTCAAACTCTGAGGCTAATGGTGCATTGATCTCTCCTTGTGCAGTTGTTCACCTGCACTGGCCTGCTTTTCCTTCCTATATGAACCACGAGAGCCTTTTACGTCTGTAGGAGTCTGCACCGTGCAAAGAATATTCCATCTCCATGGGCAGGAGGTCTGACTCAGTGGGTACAGCGGCCATCTCATATGCCTGAAGATTGGAAGGATGGCAGTTCGGGATGCCAGGAAGTCTGTTGGAGAGCTGATGGCAGGCAGCTGACAAGCTACAGAACCTCTGTGGGAGAGAGAAGCTGCAGCTGGCACCTTGAGTGGGAGTCAAGGTTGCCTGTCAGTCAAAGCGTGGGAGGCGAATGCCAGAGAGAGACTGGAATGTGAAGGAAACCACCTAGAATGAAGGGTTCTATGTAAGACCTGAACATATTGTATTGTAAAAACACACACACAAAAAACTTGGGGTTTAGAAAGCCTGCCTATGCAAACCGCCTTTGAATTAAAGTCAGAGGAGAAATCCGATGACCAAGAAAAGGCGGTATATAAATACTAGTTATTATCTCTAGGAATGTAGCCATGGGAGGAACCACTTTGTTTCCCATTCTTTTCCTGCCAATCAAGACACACTCTTTCTGTGTCTTTCTACTCCTCCTGTTCACCATCACCCAGGCCAGGGAGAAAGAGAGGAAGGGCAGAGTGTTGCATGGATGAAAAATGGGGGGGGGGGGGTTCAGCAGGGAAGAGAGAGGGGGGAGGGAGGAGAGGAGGAGGAGGGGATGGAGAAGTTCCTGAAGACGTTCTTGATCAAAACTACAACCAAGGCAGCCCAAAACCTCTAAGGGCCACCACTCCCCAAACCTGGTTGTGTGCCAGCTGCCTCTCTTGCTCCTCTTCCTCCTCCCACTCCCTGAATCCCCCCCCAAAAAAACCCCAAACAAACACACAAGGAGTAGAAGAGAAAGTGTGGAGGAGAGGAGAGTTCTGGGCTAGAGCAGGGGTTCTCAAACTTTGGAGGCCTGGGTACCCCCTATCACGGTCCAATTTTCTGAAGTACCCCTGCTAATTAATTGGATTAATCAATTAATTAATTAGCTAATTAATCAATAAAAGTACTAAAACAATTTTAAATGTGAAAAAATGTCTTACTTAACTCTGTGTGTGTGTGTGTGTGTGTGTGTGTGTGTGTGTGTGTGTGTGTGTGTGTGAGACAGACAGACAGACAGAAAGACAGACAGGGGGGATTGCATTTAAGTTTTAATTAACAAGTAATTAACTACTGATTAATGCTGATAAGGAGCAGGCTCTGGCGTACCCCCTGCCGTTGGTCCGTGTACCCCTAGGGGTACTCGTACCACAGGTTGAGAACCTGGGCTAGAGTGTCTCTGCTGCTGCTCTAGCCCACTACTCTCCTCGCCTTCACCCGTCAACTTCTGCTCCATTCCCCTCTTTCTTTTTGGATCCAGGGAAGAGGAGCAGCAGCAGGTGGACATATCTGGGTGGCCCCGTGGATGGCTCAGGCCTGGCCACAACGGCCATCTCATCCTATTTGTAAGGGAAGCAAGTCAAACGGGAGGGAAACTTTGGAAGGATTCCTATGGGTTGACCAGCCTTCAGGTCAGCGATGCGCAGCAATTGGAGAGCCAATGAAAAACGCTCTCCCAAAGTGTCACCCTTGATAACGTCTGTGTTTCCTCTTTTCTTCCAGACTCGCTCCCCTGCCCCAGATCATTAACTGTGTGGCCAAAGGCGAGTTGCCTTAGAAACTGCCCCCCTGAAGGTCCTTCTTGTGATGCTTTCGGTGCTGCAGGCGGCTTCCCCAGAAGCCAACACTTTGCCCCTTAACCGCATCTTAGCATCTCCTGCCTGGGGGGGGCAGGGCTGATTTCCTGGAGGCCCCCCTCTTTCGGTGCCTGCTCAGAGGGTTGGCTTGTCTCAGCTTGTGAGCTGTGCTCCATGCTCGCCTTGATCTGTGGGCTAGTCCTCCCTGAAACCAGCCCTGGTGGCTCCCCGGAGCCTTTGTGCCAGACCTCCAGTCTGCAAACGTGAGCTCTAATTATCCTGAAACGAACCATCCCTGCTTTCAAAAGGTCCGTGTCTCAGTGAGGCACTGTTGGATGCAATGGCCCCCCTCCCACCCCATCCCGAAGGCACCTGACAAGTCCTGTGTATGCTTTGCTAACAGGAACAAGGTTCTCGTCACACATTCCCCCCCCTCCTCCTCTACTTCTGCTGCCAAAGGGGTCTGTTTCATTCTCTATTTTTTTCTTCCTGCTATTTACCGAGGAGTTTTTTTTTCCTGTCCTGATGGCTAGAAAGAGACAAGGAAAAATCTCCATAGCCACAGGCTTGCAGGCAGATTTGGTGAAGAAGAGGTAATGGTTGGAGCCTGCAGGCCCATATGCTACCCATCCTGTGAGGCCAGAACGATCGCTCCCAGCTGGTGAGGGTATTACTGATCAGGACGGGCTGAATTCCACCCAACGGTCCTTATGGAAGCAACAAGGGAGGGGGGAGAGTCCGTGCATTTTGCAAATTAAGATGTTTCCGTGTTCAAAAATTCAAGGGATGAATGAGGGATGGAGGGTTTATTGGGGGGAATGCTGTCTTTGTTTACAAAAAAACAAAAACAAAACAAAAACCACCACCAAAAACACACATGGATTCAGACAAAGGTATTTGCCTTGTTTCGAGTTGCTGGTGTTTATGGATATCTATGAAATGGCAAATGACACCCCCCCCCCCACCCCTGTAGTAGAGAGGTATTTTACCCCTGCTAACTGGGCTAGAGGCACTTTTTGAAGTGGCGCTCCTCTTATATTTAGCAGGGGGAGAGTAACTGACCCCCTTTCACCCCAGCACAGTGTCTTCTCTGGTAACTGTTTGCTGGTGGTGTTCTGCAGCTTTTTTAAGATTGTGAGCCCTCTTGGGACAGGGAGCCATTTAATCATTTTGATTTTGTCTGTAAACCGCTTCGTGAACTTTTTGTTGAAAAGCAGTATATAAATACTGTTAACAACAACAACCTAGCATGATTGTTTCATCTCAATCTTGCACGTGGATCATTGAATGGACCATGAAAATGGGCAGAGATATTGCAACGAGATGTATAAAACGCTCAAGGATAAAGCAGAGGTGCTTGGAAATCAGGGGGTTTGGGGCAGACAAAAGAACCTTTTTCTTCATGCACAAATCAATGGAATTTGTTGTCACGAGGTGATGTGAAGTCCACTAGCTCAGATGGGTTTAAATACATTCACGGGGGATGTCAATCCATGGTTACTAGTCATGATGGCTACAAGCTTCAGGGCAGGGCAGGTGACCTCTGAATACCAGTTGCAAGTGAGGAAGGGAGATGCCACAACTTCTTCTTGTGGGCTTCTCTGCTGGTGGACCACTGTGAAACAGGATGCCAGCTGCCCAGAGGGGCAGGGACAGGCACAGAAGAAGATCTCACACACATGTGTCATCCATCCATCCGTCCGTCCATATTCACATCCTTTTCACCCACACATGGGCATGTGGATTTTCACCAGACCCCTCTGCAAACACCGTGTTGAGCCTCCAGCACCAAACTCCAATGACTACAATCCCCAACATTTTGTTCCCATTCAGAATGGTTTCACATTGCACCCCTTTTCAATCTCAAACTTTGGGTGGAGGGTTCCTTTCTCTCATTTCTTGCACACCACTGCACAGAAGGTCTCTCTGCAAGGCTAGGGGAAGATCCTTGATGCCTGGTTTAAGCCTGAGCCTGATTAAGTCTCCATAGGCCTGACATTTGAGCCATTCAATCAAGGATGTACCTTCCACAGCACTGCTTTGTGATTTGCTCCCAAAGGTAGAAGCAGACGACATCTGACATGCAGGTGTTAAGGGCCAAGGTTGTCTCGGTTACATCTGATTGACAATCAGGGACATGCAAAGAGAGATCCAATTGCCTTCTGACTCAAATTCTCCTCTCGGAGCTCCTTTTTGACCCTCTTTCAATGTTTTTGTCAAATATAGATTGAGACGGCTATTTGAAGGATTTTATCACAGGGTTTTTATCCCTATATTCCAATTTTTGGGGGCACACCCAGGGCCAACCCAATTCCTGCTGACGCCTGAGGAGACATGTCAAATGCTGCCCCCTTTACCAGATGACGTGCCAACCTTTGCTCCTCCCACTCTCCAATGTTCTAACTCCGCCCTTCCCTCCACATTTCCTCTTCCTCTCTGTCCCTCTCTTCCTTTTCAATCCAAGAAGAGGAAGGAGAAGCAATTGAGGCAAGCAGGCGGACAGAGATGGGCACCTCCCACCAATCTGCTGCCTGAGGCAACCACTTCAGTTGGCCTCATGGATGGGCCAACCCAGGTTACATCTCCTTGATATAATTCACTTTATAGCAGCAAAGTGTAGCTTGGACTGTGCACCTTTCAAGATGCAGAAGTAGTGAATATTTTATATATGTGTACATATGAAATTGCCTTCCGCAGCAACAATCCATGGGTCCACCAGGTTGTCTACTCTGGCTGGCAGCTTCTCTCCAGAGTTCCAGTCAGGGAAGAGTCTTTCCCAGCCCTACCTGGAGACGCCAGGATTGGTCTTGGGACCCTCTACAGGCAAAGAAGATGCTCTAGCACTGAGCTATATAGGTTAACTTGTGGATCACGGAAAGCCACCTTCTACTGAGCCAGTTCCTTGGTCCATCTAGCTCAATATTGTCTACCCCGACCAGCATTTGTTCATGCTTTCAGGCAGGAGTCTTTCCCAGCTCTACCCAGGAGGCAGGGCAGGAGGTCTGGCTCAGTTGGTAGAGTTGCCGCCTCGTAAGCCTGAAGATCTGTGAATAGCAGTTCGAGACCTGCTGCTGACAAAAAACCTATATGCCCTCTGTGAGGAGACAGAAAGCTGCCAGCTGCACGGGAGGCAGAGTGCCATCGACCGAGCATGGGAGGAAAAGGCCAGTGAGAGGTCAGGTTGCGAAGGAAACCATCAGGAATGAAGTTGTTCATGCAAGATTGAACATATAATTGTAAAAATCCTCATTAGGGGGTTTGGGAAAGCCTGCCCAAGTAAACCTCCTTGGATTAAAGTCGGAGGAGAAATCCAATGCCCAAGAAAGGCGGTATATAAATGCTGTATATTGTATTATTATTACCCATAGATGCTAAGATTTGAACTCGGGACCTTCTGGGTGCAACAGTGGTGCTCTACCACTGATCTCTGTCACATATATTCTTTATCTTCATCATCACCACCACTTTTCGGTCCCAAATGATATCCAGGGAAACAGGCTAACAATCCTGAACGAACAATGGCATAGGAATGGGGGGGCAGTCCACCCCCAGGCGGCACACCAGAGGGGGAGTGCTTGACCCGCCAGTGGGGGTGCACGACCACCTACAAATTGGCAAAAATACCTATTGTACAAACACAAATACATTTTGTAAAAGAATATGTAAGATGGGAACAGAAGTAAAAAACAGCAGCCAGGAAGCAAGCAAACCAAAAGAACAACAAGAACCCGAAACACAAAGAAAGCCAGCAGCGTCTAACTGGGCCAAAACCCCTGGTGCTGTTCTTGTGTCCGACTACCAATCAATTGCCCTGTTTCTCCTGCCGCTGCTAAAGACCTAGGAATTCACAAATGGATGATGCTTTTCGTCTCTGCAAGATTTGGAGTGTGGACACGTTGGCCTGATTCTCCAGCACCTCTGCTGTGAAGACTCTGGCGAAATCTCTGACATTAGGGGAAATTAAAATCAGATGCTGATGGTGCAGATGGAGGAAATGTGAAAACACCCCTCACTTTGCTCCTTGTTTCCATCAGCCATCCCCTTGTCCTGTGCATCTGCTCATTAAGTGGTCTTGTTGTACATACAAACAGAGTCAGCAGGCCCCTGCCTCTATGTGCTCCGTTGACCCCGGAGCTCTTGGCCTGTGTCTGCCCCCGAGGCAGGCCTGTTTCCTGCAGGAGGATGGCGAGCCCTGTGTGGCTGATCCGCCAAGTCATCGATGGTGGCTTTGTAACTCTAGCCCCGTTCCATTACCCACCCCCTGCCTCCACTCTTCCTCCCTCCTCAGGCGCCTGGAGCTTACATGCCATCCAATTTGTTACCTACAATGGGAAGGTCAAAGTCCTGCCAGCTGCTGCCTTGCTCCTCGCAGCTTGGGGCAGTTGGGCTTGAACAGTTTCCTCCTTGGAAGAAGTCAGCCACTGGGGGAAGAACAGGAAAAGGCAACTTCGAAAGACCATGTCTCCATCCGTCCCCAGATTTTCATTGTTCCATCATATTTGTTTTTATTGCAATCGAAAGAACAGAACAGATAAATCAGTTACAACAAAGAAAAAAAAACTGTATGGGTAACCATCATCATGGTAAGTATTATTCCAGCTTGGTGCAAAGACAACCCACCTTTCAGCCAATACATCAACCGTGTTTTCTCCTTTTGAATAAAAATAGCCCACTGTCAGGATTTATCCAAATGGGTGCCATGAATCTGTTTTCTCCTCTTAAACACTGAGGCCCCAATGCCTATTGATAAGCCCCCCCCCCCACTCAGCCAAATGTTTATCACATGCTCTGGGTGTTTCCACAACACAGTATTGACTGCCTGGCTCTTCACTCCTGCTTACAGCTGCTTATGGCCCAGCTCTGATAGTTAGTGTCCCAGAAAATCCCTTCTAAGGTCCCCTTAAAAGGCCTAGGCCCACTTTAGGCTGATTAGTTCCCCTTTCTTGCACTCACAAGTTGGTCAACCAAGTCAGGGTCCTCAAGCCAGTCCAAGGTCAGAGCCAAGCAGGTTTCCCAAGCCAGTCCAAGGTCATTCACACAGCCAGGTCAGGTAAGTCCAAAAGCCAGTCAGCACAGCCAGGTCACGTCTATCAGTCTTTCTCCTACAAAGCTTTCCTCCTTTCTGCAACCCACACCCTTCCTTCCTCCAGGTGCTGCTTTTATACTGGAGGACTTCTAGTGGCTGCAGCTGAGTAGCCTGCCTATTTCTGAAGCCTGGGTTTTAACCCCTTACTCCCTAGGCCTGTGAGGAACCACTGCTGACACCAGTGGCGTCACTGGACGCGCGTCACCGCTGGACGGGTGACGCGCGACCCCCCCCCCCGCCACCCTCCGGAGGCTCCGAGGCCGGAGAGCCGGCCTCGGAGCATCCGGCCCCGCCGGCGCTCCAGGGCCTTCTGAAGGCCCAATGGCTCAAAACGTGAAGTTTTACGTTTTTTGCGTATGCGCAGTACATTTTCTGAGGGCAAAGGGCTGCCCATTTGCCCTCAGAAAAGTACTGCGCATGCGCAAAAAACGTAAAACTTCACGTTTTGAGCCATTGGGCCTTCAGAAGGCCCTGGAGCGCGGGCGGGGTCGGACGCTCCAAGACTGGCTCCCAGGCCTCGGAGCCTCCGGAGGGTGACGCGCGTCACCCCTTTGCACGTGTCATGTGCGCGTCACCCCTTGGCGGTCCGCCCCCCACCACGCTCCAGTGACGTCCGTGGCTGACACCACATCCTATCTCCTCGGGGGAAGTCTTCTGCATTTTCCAATACAGTTAGTAAGCCTAGCTGTTGTTTCTGTGGCTATCCTGTACATAAGGTCTACTGAAACAGCTGCGCCAGGTGGCAGATTGGCAGGGACGTCCTCTTCTATCCACTCACCTCTGCTTCTCCTCCTCCCTGGATTAAAAAAGGAAGGGGGAATGTAGCCCAAGAGGAAGTGTGGAGGAGAAGAGAGTGGTGGGCCCTCCACACTCTCTCCTCCACACTTCCTCATTCATCGGCCTCATTCCCCTCTTCTTTACAATTCCAGAGGCTAGGGGTAGTGGCGGTAGTTGACACATCACTGGGTAAAGGAAGTGGCATTTGGCGTGTCACCTCAGGTATTGGGGGGGGGGTCTTAGACCTGGCCTGATTGGGGTCCAGTTCTGGACCACCTAACCCCATGAGCCCATACTTTGATCCCCAGTAAATTGATCAAGTCATCTAAGGTCAATATATAGCCTCACACTGGCAGACGTTCCCAATCTCTCTTTCGCTCTCGCTCTTGCTCTTCCTCCTTCAGTCTAGCTAAAGTTCCACTTGAAGGTCCAAGAAATGAGATGAAATTATTGGCGGCAGCCGACATGGCTAGAATTTTGTTCTTTGTTTTTAATGTCAGCTCCTCTGCTTGCAGACGGGTGAACATCTTGACCTGAAAGTGAAGGACAAAGGAGGGGAGAACGAGAAAACAAATGAGGAGGAGGAATGATAGACAGTCCGACTTGTCGAGGGTGAAATCAATTAAAGGGCATCAAATCTTGAATTCATGCTTTTTGAAAGTGACAAATCTGTGCTGGAAACTGAGAAAGATGGACGGAGCATAATGTGCTTGACCTCCAGGAGACCGGCTGCTCCTTCTGTCGGAGGGGCCAAGAGTGAAGCAAGATGCGCTTATGATAAATTATAACAGCCAGTCAGCCACCTCCAAAAGACTAAAAATAAAGAAAGAAAAAAACGGGGGGGGGGGGAGAATGAGGTGAAAAGGTTACTGCAGGGGGACCCAAAATGCATGGAATTCAAGCAGACATCAAGATAAATCAAGTCAGGCTCGATATCTGCGTGCCAGGCCTGTTTAGAGCTGCTGTGGCTAATCTCAATTTGTTTGCCTTGTTATTTACAGGGTCATCTCTATCATATGCCTACATCTTGTTTATCAAGACAGACCCTCCAAAAATGCTGTCGCTCCAGAACGGGTCCATCCATTGGAAGTAATCACCAAGATGACGAAGAGCTTGGTGGGAATGGTGAGCAGGAGGGTGTCCCCCTCCCCCAAATCAAATTGTCTGAGTTGCCCTTGGATCGTGAGATACATTCAACCAAATCAGAGCTGGCATGACTGGGAGCTTCTCCTGCAAAGAGTCCCCTTGAAGTGAAATGGTGCTACGTGGCTGTGTGACTCACACACACACACACACACACACACACACACACACACACACACACACACACACACACACACACACACAGAGAGAGAGAGAAAGAGAGAGAGAGAGAGTGAGAGAGAGAGAGAGAGAGAGAGAGAGCTTTCATCCATTTCAACTTGGCTTGAGCCAGACAAACTCCCCAGAGAGAGGCAATATTTCAATCAGATTTCTAGCCTCCCTCCCTCTTCCAGGCGGATATAGGTGATCTCCTATTGACTCAATTTGGAATTTCCAGGGTTCTCAGTGAATGTTCAGGAAGAAAGATCTCTTCTGGCTTGTCACGATGGCCATGTGCACACGAATGGTGTCACTCACACCTTATTTCCTTGGCCCCCTGGGAACTGTAGTTCTCATGACCAGTCGTGGCTGATGTGGCATTTGGAAATTCAGCTGCACGCACCCTCCAGATAAACACACCAAAAACGCAAGAGGCAGCTTTCGAACTGGATCACGAACTTTTTCATGACATTGTTTGTTTTGTCCTACATTGCCCCGTGATGATTTTATTTATTTATTTTATTTAAAAAATTTATATCCCGCCTTATCCTATGCCGAGGCAAATGCCTAAGGCGGCTATTCCAGAGGTGTATGATACTGTATCACAGGGCACAGGGGTGAAATTTGACCGCTACAACGAGGTGGCTGTATAGTGGCACTCTGGCTAGGAACTCCCTGTTCCAATTAAGAAACAATCTTTGTTTTTATGTTTTAAGGGGTAAAAAAAACCCCACACAAATAGAAAACCAAACCAAAATGAGAACGAATGAAAAACGAAACAAATGAAAAGAGAACACATACATTAAAATAATGCGAAACATCATCATCATTATTTTTTGCACACCAATTCGGTGTTACAGTTAAAGAAATTCTGTGCATGTATCTACAAAGTCGCGGACGTTGAGCCCCAATTTGCTGGCCACAGACTAAGCATTCTTTGCTTCTCTTTTTCCATTGTAAGACAGGGAATAACTTTGGAGGAAAATGACACTTGATTAGTAACAGTCATGGGTGTGTCTGCCAGTTCCCCGCAGCTGTCTGTTGCCTCCCCCTCCCCCATGCTTCCGAAATAGAGAAGGGAGGGCATCCACTTGTTCCTCCTCCTCTCTTCAGGTCCCGTTTGGCTGACTCCTCTGTTTTGGACATGCAGCCTTTGGCTACTCCATCTGTAACAGTTTCCCCCTACATCAGTAGTTCCCAAACTGGGAGGCGTGGCTCCCAGGGGAGCCGCGGAAACCAGCCAGGGGAGCCGCGGATACCAGTCAAGGGAGCCGCGGAGTGCCACGGAATGCTCTCGGAAAACAGTGCAATGCCAATTGACAGGCATCAACAGAATGTAATGGGGAGCCGCGGTCAATGGTCGCCAATGGTCAAGGGAGCCGCAGGTTGAAAAAGTTTGGGGAAACACTGCCCTACATAATGTCAACCCTAGGGGCAGGATGAGTTGGACGGGTGGAGGCATATGGGTGGATGGAGACAGGTGCCTCTTCCCCTGTCGCCATCTGTTGCCTTAGGCAGCTGCCTCAGTCGGTCTCATGGATGGGCCAGCCCTGTTTCGGCAATGAAAGAATTTGGTCTCAACAAAAGCGGGGCAGGGAGAAGTCTGAGATATGGGATTTGAAGTAGTCAGGTTGAGCTTTTGTCTCGGCAAAAAGAAAGTCGCAAATGGGAAAACATGGCAAAGGGGGAGGGCGGTCAGTGGGTCCGTTTGAGACTTCCATCCAGACCCGTCTCTTTCATGAAGTACAAGTTCTCTTGCCAGAAAAGCTAGAAGTGGAGAGCGACAGAAATACTCCTTGAAATCCACTTTTCCACCTTAACCTACGGCAGTGGTTCTCAAAAAAAATTCCCCGCGCCCCCCCGTCACCCGATTTTGGGGGGTGGCGCCCCCCCCTTCGCGTCGCCCTCTGCACGCTCCGAGGCCGGCCCGGGAGCCGGCCTCGGAGCGTCCGGAACGGCCGGCGCTCCAGGGCCTTCTGAAGACACAAGCGTCAATCCGGGTATTTTTGATGTTTTCGCTCATGCGCAGACCCGTTTTCGTCTCTGCGCATGAGCGAAAACATCAAAAATACCCGGATTGACGCTTGGGCCTTCAGAAGGCCCTGGAGCGCCGGCCGTTCCGGACGCTCCGAGGCTGGCTCCTGGGCCGGCCTCGGAGCGTGCGGAGGGCGACTGTGGTGGTCGAGCCCCCCTTTGTGGGGCCTCGCGCCCCCCCTGGGGGGCGCGCCCCACTATTTGAGAACCGCTGACCTACGGGGACACGAAGGCTTCGTTTTGAACCAGGACTGCACCGATGCAATAGACAAATCTGTTTGGCCACTTTAAATGCTCCGACATGCCTCAAAACATAACATTACAAAAGGCTTTTAAAATATATCACAGACAAAGGTTTCCCACACATCGTATTGTGGTTCTTCATTTCCACCCATGGCCTCCATGCATCAGCACTAAAAGATGAGTAAAAAACATACACCTGGTTGCCCATCTTTGGCACTCGGCCTTCGAAAAAGCACCTGTAAGTCTCTTCCTAACCCCCCCTTCAGCCTCCCCCCACCCTGATTTGTCCTGCGTGTTACATCCTTCCAGACCACAACCCTTTCTGGGTGGTCTGTCATGCCCCCAACCGCATGGTTCCCTCACGCAGAAACGCTCTCTCACATCGACAAATCATGGTTGACATTGCCCTGCAGCACTCCGGCTATGATCGGCTATGCAGAGTGAAGGGTCACACTAGTTAGATCTCCCTGCATGTTTATCAATCCCTTCTCAGCCACTTCCCTGCGCCCATCCGTCAGCATTCCCGCCTTCCAAGCAGGCAGCGTGCTCTGTCTCGCGCCCGTCTCTGCAGAGGCGCCTGCCTTTCCAGTTGCATTTCGCTGCCTCCTCGCCGAACGTTCGTGCTGTCAGCAGACAGCTGTAAATTGGACCGCACGGGATTGAAACAAGAGCAGTTGTTGGCGCTGCTTTCGACAAGAGAGGGACTGCCGAGACACTCCAAAAACCGAAAATGTGAGGGCTGTTCACATATGACGCTCTACCCAGGTTCAGAGTGTCTGCGCCTGGGTGCAATTGTCTGTGCAAGAAGGACTGTACTCTGGGTCAGCTTTACAGATCAACAATTCATATACACTGGACCGCAGTGGTTTGACGAAACATTCCTTGGGGAAAATATTAAGAGGAAGGTCCACCAAGAGTCATATTTGGAAACCGGCTTGCTCGCTCCCGCTTTCCAAATTCCACAAGCTCCACTTTTGCAGATCTCCTGGAATTCCCAGGGTCCCAAGCTGCCTTCCTTTCCTCCCCTCTTCCTCCCCAGTCCAGCTTCCTATCCTACTCCCGTGGGGCATTAAATCTTTGCAGTTGCCATTCTCCTGCAGTCCGAGAGGATATGAATTTTGTAACTCTTCAGCCGAGCTGCCATCAAGAGCCATGAAATATGACAGGAAAAAAGATGAAGTGGACCTGCGTTTTCTCCAGGCACGGCAACACAAGGGGCCAGAACGGACAACCCATGAAAGAGCAAAAGAAACCATTCAGATCTGCAGAATTCCACAATGTGGAGTCCATCGGGGTATTGAGGACTAGTATTGAAGTGTTCCTAGGACAGTATTAGTATTTTGTTAAGGGCTGTAGTGGTTTGGTCAAAGAGGACACCATGTTCCTTTCAGCGGGGCGTAATTTATAGTATCAGACCTAGAAAGACTTGGGTTTGAATTCCGACTAAGCCAGGAAACGGTGAATTTGGGCCAGCCGCTATACCTCAACTTCATTTGTAGAAATGTGCAAGCAAAATGAGGTTGACCTTTCATGCTCGTTCCAGGGCAACGCTCACAAAAGCGCGAGCCAAGGGTTGATTTGAATGCTCGCAACAGCCCAAAAATGCTTGCAAAAGCTGGAGTCGTATGTGTGCAACCACGTTGCTCACAGAGGTTCAAAAGTCAAAGCACCTGCTTCCCATCCACACCTGCCTCCCATCTTGCATTTTTCATGGCTCTCCAAGCTCCCTTCTTGAACCCTCCCTATCCAACTCGAGTGTGGTTGTTTATCCACCCAACGGTTGGTGCATATACATCAAAGCTGTCATTATCCTCTTGTGGATTCACTGTGGTTAGAGAACGGCCCAGCTGGCTATGACCACTCCCATCCTCAACCAGGATGAATAGCTCCTTCCTTACTGACAGTTCTTCAAACAAGAGTGATCGGTGGGCATGGAAGCCTAGTGAAGTAGTCTGTATCAGGACCTCTGAGAGGAATTTTATCAGGGGTTACAAAGTTTCTTTGGGGCCCCTTCTCAAAGGGGGAGAGGCAAAACAGGCCGTGGGAGGGCAGCAATGGCTGGAAATGTCTCCAGAGCCCAGGTCTACCAGGCTTCCCAATGTGGCGCCCAGGTCTACCTGCTTGGTAGACCTGGATTCCTGGCTGGCCCAACCTCTATCTTTCAGGGGAATCAATGCAAAGCACTGACTTGCGTTCTGAAAACCAACCAACCAACACAAAACACCACCACATTTCTCTGTGTTTGCCTATTAATTTATCGACCAATCACATTTGGATCCTGGGACGTTCTCTTGCAAATACCAGTAGCGAGATCCAGGTCCAATGCATTGTCCCAGGTCAGGTGATGCGCCCTTCTACGCATCACCTTCCATCTTTACGGACTGCTCCAGGGCAGTGGCTGTTTCTTGAGCTCCGAAGACTCAAGAGGCTCTGCTGCGGAAGGAGAAGGACACATCCAGAATGATCATGTCAGATGTGCGACCTTTTCAAGAGCAGAATGCAGGAGGTTTGTTGCCATTTTGCAGGCATTACCCTTTGCCATGAGCCCCAGTTACAGCCCGGAATGCCTTTGGGCTCAAGGTGTCATGGATGGAAGTTCTCCAGGTTTGGCTTCAGATACTAATTTGTACACAGAAGTTTCCATGTTGACACCCTGATGTCTCCAGGCAAATCTGGGAGAGACCCCCCCCCTCCATTCTGAAACACTAGAGAAGGAGTTCTCAACCCCTTCCCAGCCAAGTACCACCTCCTGCACCACTCTCCTGCTGTGTACCACCGGAAGTGACTGGCGATTACCTCATCGCCAGTTACTTCCGGGTTTTCAGATTTTAGGAAGCTAGAAAATGCAATAGCAGGCTCTGGGCGAGTGGAAGGGCCCTTCTCAGCATTCCTGAGAGGCTCGGCCAAAGGCAGGTGCCTCTCGGGAGCAAAAATGCACCACCAAAAGTGCCGCGTCAGAGCGGGGTTCCAGTGGTCTGGTGGCCCAAGTACCATCAGCAGCTGGCTGAAGTACCACTGGTGGTACTAGTACCACTGGTTGAGAACCCCTGCGCTAGAAAATCCCTGGACTGGTGATTTGATACTGTCAAAGGCAGAGTCACATGTTCATTTACTAGAAATCACTTTACAAATGTGTTCCGTTTCTTTATCAGTGGTAGAGTCCATGTTTTGCACGTAGACCATCCCAAGTTCCATCACCAACATCTCCAAGTAGGGCTAGGAAAGCCCATTCTCTGTGCGCAAAGCTGGAGACCAGATGCCAAATCGTGCAGATGGTGGTTGCACCAGGCTGCTGGGACCCCTGGGACAAAGCTCTGCGCTACGCATGATGCCTCCCACCTGTTCCCCGATGGTGCATTGGGTGCGCTACCAGCACAGACGATTCAGGGTTAGCCCATGGATGGGTGTGGAGCTCAGTGGTCAACCTGGCTGAGCCTTGTCAACCTGGCTGAGCCTGAGTGTAGACAATAATGGGTTTAATGGACCAATGGCCTAGTCACAACTATTAAGCAGCCTCCTATGATAATTATTAGTTCAAACCCAGTTAGCAAATGCAGGAAATCTGCCACATCTCTTTTTCAATTCCTGGTACTGTCATCATCAATAGCATCTCCTTGGTATCTCAGACAATTAATGAATTAATGTGCAGGGTGACAAGGGGGAGAATGAGAGGAGGGATGGAACCCATCTTCTGACCTGCTACAGTGAGTCTGTTCCGAGGAGGAGGAGGAGGTGGAGGAGGAGGGGAAATTCTTCTGTTTTGTATTTCTGCTTTCACTTAAAAATATCAAGTTTCTAGTCCTTATGTGTCATGCAGCGCAATCCTATCCAACTTACACCACCGGTGAAACCAGCGGGGGGAGGGCAGGGCGGGAGGCTTTGGAGGGGGAGATTTAAATCCCCTTTGAATCCCCCTTTGGAGGGGATTTGAATCCCCTTTCTGTTCTGGGGCCTCCCGTTCTCGCTGCACCGCTGGTTACACCGGTGGTGTAAGTTGGATAGGATCGCGCTGATGGAGACGTGCTTGAAAAAAGTGCATCTTTCAAGTGCATCAAGCGATGCCTGATGAAATCTCAGACTAGAGCAGCCTGCCATGCTCTTGCTATGAACTGCCCCCCCTCCACCCCTGTCAAACCTGAAACATTCTCAGTGGCAGTGCCTGACCCTCCTGAATTGACCCCGAACACCAGGGATCTGAGATATGCACCCAGACAGACCTAAGGAAATAGTAGTCCTTGCTGCTCCCAATACATTTTCAGTTGCTGAAGCCCGAGGTCCACTTAGGCGGCCCATTAATTTCTGAAGCCATTCCGTAAAAGGTACGTTGGCTTTCTAATTAAGCTGTTTGTCATCCCTGGATTCAAAGTGCTGGTATATTTGTGGCCTAAGGAATAGTTTGTGGAGATGGGGGAAGAATGCATCCATTGCTGTAGCCCGGCACTGATTAGAATTTCAAAAGCCGCGATCACTCTGATCGCTTTTTAGTGGCCGTAATGTGTTTCCCGCCAGCATTAAGAGGAGCCGCCATTTGGGCCACGGCGTCAACCGGCGAGGATGATTGCGCAGGTACCTCCGAGGTGATCACGGCTTTTGAAATTCTAATCAGTGCCAGGCTGCAGCAACACCTCGCTTAAAAGGATAAAAGCTTCCACTCCACCAGACCATCTGTTTGCTCTGTGCCTTTCTAATAGCTGGACAATTAAATAAATCTCCCGACACTTAACTGCCCTGTTTCCCACCAGTCAGGCGACGGGGTTCTCTCAGCCTCTGCATTAGCAAGCAAATGCACCACAAGGAGAAAATGCACCACAAGATTTTCAAGGAAAGCAAAACCACAGTGTCCATCGCCCGTCAGTAGCAATGGGTCTCTTCACACGCCGAGGCGGTAGATGCTTCCTTGCTGGCCAGTGACGTATTTTACTGGAAGCCTTCTTCGAAGGTGAGAGGGGAAAGCCCTCGGCCAATTCCACAGCTCCCCAAAGTGCAGCCTAAGCAAGGCCTAGAAGTATGCGATGGTTCCACCTAACCCAGAAATGTTTCAATGACTGACAAAGGGTCTCCAGGATTCCTGACAGAAGTCTGTCTCATCTCTTAACCTATCAACTTCATTTACTCTCCCATCTCATGGAATTCCTTTCTGCCTTGCTTCTCCATCTTTCTCTCCCTCTGCCTTTCAAAATTGAGGGTGTGCTGTTGCCATGCCACTTTCTGCCCCTCCTCTCCTTCCGATTGGTTGGCCTGGAAGGAAAGTAGGGGCAGAATGACACAGTAGCTGCTTGCGCTGATTGGTCGTGACCGGACCGGGAAAGAAGGGAAGCTGTGATTGCTCATTCACCCTTTCTTCTTGCCTGGTGGGCTCCTGAAAGGTGGGTTCCATGTTGCAGGTTGAGGTTGGAGGTGGGTCCTCACACTCTTGACTAGGTGAAGACCACTGGAGAGGATGATACTGGACCAAGGGGCATCACTATAAGAAAGGATAGAATCTCAGTGAGAGATATGGTTTTCATGGTGGAAAGAGAAGGAAACTGTTGATTCTAGATTCATCTCCCTCTTGAGGATCCGTCAACACCCAATATTTTCTTCCTTTGAAAATGTGCAGTGTGGTTTTTCTAAACTTTTGATTGCCTGGGGCATGTTTTTAAGAAAATTGAAATGGAGGGGTACACATCGATCTATCCAGTCTCCCCCCTTCTCCCCATCCAGATGAAGGCGTTCAAATGGCTTGTAATAAACATTAAAACAATAAACATCTTTAGCTTTTGAAGGGTGCGCACACACACACACACACACACACACACACACTACGCACACACGCATGCATGCACATGCATGCTGCCACCTCACCTCTCTTCTTGGCTACCAGGCAGTGATGCAGACTTGAGTCTATTGACTCGGACTCAAGATTAACTCAAGTCGCGTCAATGACTTAACCCGGTCTTGACTTGCCGATTGTAAAAGATTCGAAAGACTCAACTTAAAACTTGGAGCCTTTTATGACAAATTCAATTTTATTCAGGTTTAAACCCGTTTCCCCATAGGGGTTCGCAACTTGCAACCGAAGACTCTAGATTTGGGGGCAAAGACTTGGGACTTGACTTGAGACTTGACTTGAGACTTGGACCCAGAGACTTGAGACTCGACTCAAGACTTAGAGTCAGAGACTTGATCCACATCCCTACTGCCAAGGTTACTGTACCTCCCTGGCTGTGCTTACAGTGTTTGATCTGGAGTGCTTAGCTGTTAGATTTACCTTGGGCATCATTTGCTCATTGAAGCTCTCCCTGCCCTGGGTTTGAAGTTTGCTATCTAATGTCTACAGCTGACCCTTTCCATGCACCTCCAGACCTTGCCTGGGGGAAACACGCCGTTATCAAAGACTGTGGTTTTTTTTCATTTCCACTTACCACTCGTAGCTTGGATGGGGTCCATCACTCTTGGCTGACGGTCTTATTGACAACTGAAATGACCCTTGTTCCGAAGAGCGACATGTTCTCTCTCTTACTGGAAGGTTCCTCCAGATATGAACTGGGGAGGCTGCCAGCCAGGTCACCAGAACGACCAAGTACAAAGAATAAATAGGATGGGGAAAAATAATTTTCTTTATTTTAGTCTTGTCTAAGAAACACTACATGACAGACGACCACAATCTTTCAGAAATGAATAGGCGTTGTGGGTGGTGGAAAGAGAAGGAAACTATTGATTCTAGATTCATCTCACTCTTGAGGATCCCATCAACACCCAATACTTTCTTCCTTTGAAAATGCACGGTGTGGTTTTTCTAAACTTTTGATTGTCAGGGGGATGTTTTTAAGAAAATTAAAATGGGGGGTACACATTGATCTCCCACCTTCTCCCCATCCAGCTGAAGGCGTTCAAATGGCTTGCAATAAACATTAAAAACAGCCAATGAATTAAAGTCTTGGCTCACTGTTTCATCAGAGGGTAACAATCACAAACTGTAGTCCAGCCAGGGAGACAACAAAAATCCATCAATGCAAAACGGAGTCAATGATTGACTCCAGACAGCAATCCTTGATTTCGAAAGTTTCTCGAGGATTAGATGGAATAGAGAGATAAAGCCAGGTATCATCTACATCTGGTGATACCCAGTGCCTCTGATAACCTTCCCCAGTGGTTTCAGGTGGATGTTGAATAAGATAGAGTATAGTTAATTAGTTGGCATGGGGGGTACTTGAAAAAATTTGACCATGCCAGGGGATACTCTTGGTGAAAAAGGTTGAGAACCCCTGAGATAGACCATAGGCTGGAGGCCATGCTGAAGAACAAGAATCTCCAAATACCATCTTCTGGAGACTACGTTTCTTCTTCCTCTCTGTCTCCCTCTTCCTTTTCCAATTCTGGGACTGGAACAAGGTGGAGGTGTGGTGGAGGCAGGTAGGCGGAAAGAAATGGGCACCCCTCACCAATCTGCTGCCTGAGGCAACTGCTTCAGCTGGCCTCATGGGTGGGCTGGCCCTGACATCATCCTTCAGTGATCCAGATGGCCTGCTTGTGTGTAGCATTCTCTTGCTTGCTTTCTTAATTTTTTATTTACTCAATCAGCTCCCAGCACAATAAGCTTATGATTTTCTGGTCGCAACATTTATTCTATACTACTGAGTTACGGCTTTCTCTGTTTTCCTGAACACTGTTGTTTGCTTCATTGTCTGGAAGGGATGCATTTAATTAAAGAATGTTGGATTTGGAACTGACCATACAAGCTGCTTGTAGTACAGTCAAATCTCGTTATCCGTTGGGGTTAGGTTCCTGGAAAACCCAGCAGATACTGAATCAGCAGATACTGAATCATTGATCCTATGGGATCAACGGGGTTAGGGAGGAAATCAAATTGGCACGAATACCTTCAGAATTGCTGCAGATAGCTTCAGAATGGCGTGGATAGTTTCAAAATGGCCACGGATAGCTTCAACATGGCTGCCGCAAATTCAAAATGGCCACTGCGAATAGCTTCAGAATGGCTGTGGATAGCCGAGAACAGACCGTGAATGGCGCGAGGTAAGTTGCGCTCTTGTTCCCCGCGGATAAGCAAATCCGCAGGAACAGAGTGCGCGGATAGTGAGGATTGATTGCATTTCCTAGAACAGATCATGCAAAGCTGGGAGGTGATTGTGGAAAATGATACTCTCTTGTCTACTATCACTTCTTGGTTCCAGAACTCCATCACTTCTCTCCCTTTGCTCCACCACTGCCTCCCTCAGTGAGCCAAAAGCCAATTGCATCAGCCTTGGTGTGCTAATTTCACACCCCGTGCCTCTTCAACTTTGCCCCCACCCGCAGCTCCCCGTGCCACTCCTCACGTCCAGCAAGTCAGAGGTTGGTAAGGTGCAAATATTTGAATAATCTCTGGGGTACACTGCCCTCGAGGTGCCTGGAATCTGACAGAAACTTTATTCTCCGATAGCAAATAACATGAAAAGCAAAGCCGGGAGGAGGGCAGATAAGGATGAGAGGACTGGAGGACATAACAAGAAAAAAAAAACCAGACTCGTTGTGTCAGAAGAAATAAAAGTCAACGGGAAGAGGGGTTGGGGAATCCATAGTCCATCGAGGAGCCTTTGCAATAAAAATGCATTTTGAGAGGAGAAAGCTCTCCTCCTCCATTTCTCAAGGAAATGCTCCTGTTTTGCATTTCTTGCAAAAAAATTAATAATCAAATTTTTATTCTTTTTTTGACTGGACTAATGTTATTCTTGTTGACCAGGCTGTAAGTGTCAATATTATTACCCCTTTGCTTCAACAAATCGTTAAAGCTGTTTTTACGCCAGGAGTTTTGCAAAATAATAAAGTTTGTTATTGTTTCTACTGCTTCTTCGTAAGAACTCCTTGGCTTTAAACTGTGACTCTGGATAAGCTCTACATGTTCGTTCTGTGTTATTTCGTTTGTTCTTCTGTATTTTGCTACACTTTCCGTTCAGTCTTGATTATCGATGCTGACTTTGGAGCAGAAGAGGACATGTGGAGGAGAGGAGATCCTCAAGCCCGCCACTCTCTTCTCCTCCACACTTCCTCTTCTGCTCCATCCCTTTTTCCTTTTCCAAACCAGGGAGCAGGTGAAGCACAGTCTAACACATCACGAGGGAAGGAGGGGCAGCATTTGATATCCTGCTTCAGGTAACAGGACGTCTGGGGCCAGCCCCGAATCCATGTTATAATTGGTTTGATCGTCCTAGTCCTTTGATCGTTCTTATCTGTGGAACTCCTCGCCACAGGATGTGGTGATGGCACCTGGCCTAAGATGCCTTTAAAAAGGGATTGGACAGATCGATGGAGGAAAGGTCCATCACAGGTTACAAGTCATGATGACTATATGCAACCACTGGGTTTTAGAGGCAGCCTATCTCTGAATGCCAGATGCAAGCGAGTGGCAAGAGGATATAGGTATCTTATTATCTTATGTGCTCCCAGAGGAGTGGTGGGGCCACTATGAGATACAGGAAGATGGACTAGATGGGCCCTTGGCCTGATCCAGCAGGTCTCTTCTTATATTCTTATGTTAACATTATGAGAGAGAGAAAGTCTATCCACTCACGTTCTCCGCACGGTACACATAGTGTTATAAAGTTCTATCATGGCGTCTTCTTTCTAAACTAAACCAGCTCTATACTCCTTTGCCGTTCATCATAGGAATGGTGCTCCAAGTCTGATGTACCCAACTCCACCATCTAAACCTACAAGCCGTTGCAAGGCCAGAGAACCGAGGGCATGGTTCCACGGTGGCCGAACATTGGTGCGCTCCTCCCCAAGAACTCCTGTCCAACTCATTTGATATCAGTGGGCTGAACATGGACGTGGTTTTTTGCTCAACTGGAACCTTGACAAAAGAGACTGGAGGAGTAAAGATATACTATTGTGATTGTGAAAGGAAAACAGTGTCTGTCCGTCCCCAGTGAGGAAGCCAACCAGAAGTCTTGGACCACCTAGACTTGGGAGGAGTTGAGGAGACCACCCAGCTCTTTGCTGGTCCTTTGATGTGGGCATGAAAGCTCACTAAGCAGTGGCCTTTGTCTTGCGTTCTTGGCCTGTATGTTGGACTTCCTGTGAGTGACCTGTTGCAATAAATCATCCCTGCTACCCTCCCTTGGCCACCTTCATTCCTGGCTACAGATTGTTCTTCCCTTGCAAGGGACCCCAACTTGCCATTCCAAGGATTGATAGCCATCTTCCCCAAATGTGTCCCTGTCGTGCCGTCTGCCGCCTTATCTCCCCCGCTCTCTAGGATGGCTGCGGTTCAAAAGGAACGTGAAAAGCATCTCCTTCATTTGTTCTATTTTAAAACCTTCTTGCCCTTCTCAGGGCCTCTCTTACCCCCTCCCACTCCCATTTTTGGGGGAGAATGAGCCAAGGTGTTCAGCTTTGAGCCAAAGTCTCACTGCTGCATTGGAAAAGAACAGGAGGGACCAGGGCCAAGCAGAGGAATTTTATCAGGGGGTACAAAGTTCTTTGGGGCCCCTTCCCTTCCTATGAATTTGGCTCCAGGGCCCCCTTTTTTGCTCCAGGACCCCCTTTTTGACCCATTTTTGCCCCTGGGTCTGGGTACAATTGTACCCTGGGAGGGACACCCAAGATTCTTACTTGGCAATTTTGTGGCCTTTTTGAGTTTGCAAAATGCTTTGCATGTATGGCCTTGATATCGTCCTTACGACACCCCTGCAAGATAAGTCAGTATTCATATCCCCATATTGCAGATGGGGAAGACTGAGGCAGAAAGCGAGTGGCTTGTTTGAGGCTACCTAGTGAGTTCATGGCAGATGAGATTGGAACTGGGAAAGTCCTGGTAAACCCTATGGCCACCACTGGTATATCCAAAACCCAGAAGTCTAGGATTACCTTAACTGCGTGCCCCCTCTGATCACTCACCAATGGGAGGAAAAGCAACCCACAGACACCCAGAGACACCCCCCAAAAGCCACAGACAACTGAGGATTTGGAGAGAACATTTCAATCCGCCTGAAACCAACTGCTGGGACCCTGCTGTCCTCCTTCTTGTCCTTCCCTTCTCCCCAAACCACATGACCCATCTGAACAGGTCTCGACGTTCCCCACCATCCGGCTCCTTCATCTCCCGTCTCATTTATTCTCCCTGAGTCTGTTTCGGTGACTGATGAGAAATTGTTCTCGCTCTTTTTTACATGACCCAGCACAAACGCCAGGTCCCTGTCGAGTTTCACAGTCCACTGTTGAAAATGCATTGGGAGGCAAATGAATGCTTCG
Organism: Plestiodon gilberti rubricaudatus; assembly: GCA_026170595.1. Classification (NCBI taxonomy): domain Eukaryota; kingdom Metazoa; phylum Chordata; class Lepidosauria; order Squamata; family Scincidae; genus Plestiodon; species Plestiodon gilberti. The sequence goes on from JANXHW010000008.1 coordinate 38,653,105, forward strand.
TTAATCAGTGAGTGGGTCAGTGGTTCTCTGGGAGAAGCAAACAGCAGTGCGCCAGCCCGCCAGCCCCAAGGCCGGCAAGAAAAGAAGAATGCATTGGAAACCAGAGGCTCTGTTCAGGAGAACAAAAGGGGGTGCTGGAGAGGGCCTGTCGGCTTCGTGCAGTGCCCTCTGAGTTTGCAAAGTCACCCTCTGCCATCACAAGGCGCCTCCCCTGCCCTCTGTCACTTTATCACCCGGCTCACTCAACCATGGTACTGACATATGTACTTAGCAGCAGTTATCATCAATAACTGGCAGGTATCAAAGAAACACGTCGGGCAAGCTCATCAAAATAAATATTGCAGGGGGAAAGAGACACGGAGACGGACGCGAGTGTCCCAGGCTCTCTGATTTCTAAGGCGGGAGGGAGAGACGAGCTACAGAGTTCACACACACACACACACACACACACACACACGCACGCACGCACGCACACGCACACAGTCCGCCCTGGCTTTGGCCGTCACATGGATGCTGCTTGTTTCCCGGCGACCCCACATATGTTCTGAGACAATCTGTCAGGGCGTCCCTAAATCGGAATCGATGTGCCGCATCTCCAGCGCATAATGTGCAAATATTGAGCAGCTGGAAAGGGAGCAGGGGTGATTTCATGCAATGCTCCCTCGCCTTCCCCCCCTTTCCCTGTCGCCTTTGCCGCCGCCACCATTTTGCTGAAGGGGCTGTGAGGATTCCAGAAAGAAGCGCCTTTGACATAGGTGAGGAAAGGAATCTTGGTGGGGTTTTTTTCTCCACACAATTATATGTGGGTCAGATTAACCTCTGCTAGGCAGAGTTCCCAAAGCTGCTGTCGCTGCTGTTCTCTCTATGTATGTTTAGGCTTACCAAATTTTAAGTTTTCTTAACCGGGACATACACACCCCCAACAATTAAATAAACAATTAAATAAATAAATACTGTAAATAAATAAATAAATAAATAAATAAAAAGAGTATTTCTTTAAACCCAGGAATTAATTAATTAATTAGTGGGCAGGCAGTGAGTGGGCACCTCTGGGACCCGAGGCCGGTTTCCGGGACTATCCCGGAAATTCCGGGATGGATGGTATGTCTATGTATGTTAGGGGAATCCAACCTTTTTTTATTTCACCATTATTGGTTCCAGAGGGCAATCCATGGTGCGTCCTTTATGGTATTTGAGGATCCCCTGGACTGGAAGGGGGGGCAGCTTACTCCTTTGACAGGGGAGGTGCTGACCTCTGTGAGCCCAGGCCTGAGCCCCAAAGGTCCCAATGAGGGAAGGAAGGCAGGCAGGCAGGCAGGCAGGCAGGCAGGCAGGCGATAATGCCAGGCCCACTGGATCAGCCAGCAAGGTGATTGGCAGCTTCTCCATTGCCCGGAGAACCCCATCACAAGAGGTGGACTCTCTCTTGCAGAAGCTGGAGGGACTCCCCTCTATTTGAAGGAGTGGGAGGGTTCGGCCAAGGCGGGAGAAGAGGTGCTTGCCTCCTTTCGTCCATCTCCTCCTCCTCTTCCTGCTCCCTAGATTTGAACAGGAGAATAGTGTTGAAGAGAAAGTGTGGAGGAAAGGAGAGTGGTGGGGTAGAGCGTTGGCGTGGAAGAGGAAGTGTGGAGGAGAGGGAAGCATTAGAGACATTCTAGCCAACCACTCTCCTCTCTTCCACAGTTGTTTTCCCACTCTTTTCCCCTCTTACTTTTGAATCTAGAGAACAGGAAGAGGAGCAGTGGGGATTTGATGCTCCACCTCAGGCAAGAGGAGGTCTTGGGCCAGCAAAAGGGGAGGGGTTGCTTTGCAGGATACAAACCTGCAGAACACCAGGGATGGAGATTTGTGAGTTGCAAGTCGACTTGGGACTTGACAGTTTTGCATCCCCTCCCGCAACTCAAGTCATTCTGAAGCTATTGTTATCCGCACCGTTGTTATCTGAAGCCATTGTTATCCGCACCTGCCATTGTTATCCACACCATTCTGAAGCCCCACACCTACACCCCACCTCCACTTTTTCCCATTTAAAAGAAAGGGAATTGAAATGGAACTCAAGACTTGGGACTCGAGACTGCACAATGACTTAGGACTTGATAGAAGACTCGGAGTCTCAGACTTGACTTGAGGCTTGGAGTCAAAGACTTGATCCACATCCTTGCAGAACACACACACACACACACACACACACACACACATTTCATCACATACTATGAGGCCACAGATTCACACAGTGGCTACAACGTGCGGCATCTGAAACAGTCAGTCACTTCACGAGACCTATGGTGGCCCATTCTTTCAAGCCATCCAGACTGCAATCCCATATTACTCTTACCTCGGAGTAAGCCCTGCCGAACTCAGTGAGACTGACTTCTGAGTAGGCATGTGTAGGATTGCGCTGTCAGAGTGTGTTCTTGCTAGCCCTGGGATAGATGGCCTTAAAATGAACTTGCAAGTTCTTTGCATCCCTCGTTCCGTAGTCAGACAGAAGGATAAACGAGCAAAAGTCCAGAGAAAAGGATATTTTTCATCTGCTCCGGGAGTCGACAAGTTTTCTCCCTTTAATGTGTGTTCGGAAAAACACACACACAAAAAAATAAATACAAATCTCCCTTTTTTTCCCTTTCCAAAAATCTTTCAAGGCATACTCCACTAAACAAAAACAAATGGCCCCAAAGCAAGGGGAGAACCCATTGTTTTATGAGAAGTGCACCGAAAATATATTAATCTCGGAGTTCAACGAGGGGGGGGAGGGAGTGTGACAACAAAGAATCAACTTTCCATGACATTTTTCCTCCCACTGTGGTGCTCTGAAAGTTTGTTCTTTTAATTGATTTATTCTGTTAGTAGGTGGCGTGTTACGTTTGTTTGAAAAGCCTTTAGTGGGTTCATCCAGTGTGTCTGGTCTGACATAAACCAGACGCATTTGATGGTTATGTTCTGTGAAAATGGACTTAAATTCTTCAGCCAAACCCACCGAATGTTACAAGACTCCTGGGAACCAGAGGAAATTCTGTGGCCCTTCACTGTACCGGACTGTCTATTTCCTAATTGCAGACGTCATTAACACTTGGTACAGCGGGGAATAATTTTTAATGTTTCAATAAAAGTGGGGTGTGTGTTTTTCTCCTGCCTTTCTTGGGACAGCTTAGCGAAGCACTATTTCATGTTTGTACATGTGCATATAAATATCTGCAAATGTTCAGCGTTAGCCAACTTTTCTTTTTAAAAAAATTTCTAGGGTAACCTGCATGCGACGGCGTACGAACATGGCGTCGTATCAGAAATTCCTGCAGACCCTGCTATGATCTCCAGGTCACCTGGAGCTCCTGTTCATTTCACTCAAAGAGGTCGCCAAAGGTGATGATTACCCGGTTCAGATGATGAGTTTGTCTAGCCTGTACAGCTCTGGTGTGTTACAAACTGAGCATTGTTTCCCCTTGCGATGGTGCAAGCATCAGAGGAGCACTCGAAACAGCAAATCCTGTTCCAATGCTCACAAGCAGACTGCTCGCAAAGGCATGAGTTTTGATGAGGAATCACAGAGAGGGAAGGACTGGGGGAAGGAGGCAGATCCACAAGGATTGAGGGCCTGTGCATGATTTGGTATTCCATTTTGCCAGTGATTAAATGGATGGGGGGGGGGGAGTACTCTAGCTCCAAGCTGTAGTAGCTCCTCATTATGCAGCCCGCTGCACCAGACTTAAAGGCCAAACTAACAATGACCTTAAATATGCTGGTCCCTGCCATTTCCTTGCATTTCCCTGTAATGTTTCCTTGAAACAGACTCATGGTGGGATATCATCACCACATCAGAATTTCCCCACTCTTACACCACTTCATTGGCTTCCACACAAGGGGGCAGGGAAACGATGGGTGTGACGTTCACATCCCATTGCGTGCCTGCTTCAACTAGAGAAGTGGGCGCAGAAGTGGATTTGCGGTGGCCGTGTGTGTTGTAAGGTAGAGTCGAGTTTGCCCTTGTTGAGCCTTCAGCCTGTCGTCGCATCTTCCAAAAGTCCATGTTCATATTTCATTGATCCTAACCTGTAACCACAGCCAAATACCCAAAAAAAGGAAGTCTGTAAAGAGATCGCCCTCGCACTGGATGATGGAACCCAGAGTTGCCTTTCACCTGCCACTGACTCTGGAGAGGAAGTCACTCTGCCTTGATCGTGCTGTGCCCTTGACTCCCTCTGTATCATCCAACACTCTGAATTTCCCCATCCCTCAGGCAGAATGAGATACTGTCTCTCTCCCGCGCACCCTTCATCAAAGCACCGGGCTGTCATTAAGAGCGCTAACCGGACGGAGGAATGTAGTCCCTTGGTCAAGCAAAGAGACAGAATCTCATGGATGTTGTCTTCGGTGGTCTGGTGGCTTAGAGGGAAGGAATTCTTTCATGTGCCAGAGCAGATATACGACTTAGGATTTATTGCCCACCCCAGAGAGGCTCAGGGAGCTTTCAAGTTCGTTGACATACCACAGGCTATATTTTTGGACCCAAAGGGGGAAAATGGCATGACACAGTTCAAGAGAGGTGGTTGGGTGAAGAGTTCTTGGTTGTATGGACTGCAGTGAGGGATGTGAGGGATATACATTTTTTCCTCAAATGGATCAGTATGGGCCATACTGTATGGCTACCTTCTCTCTCTCTCTCTCTCTCTCTCTCTCTCTCTCTCTCTCTCTCTCTCTCTCTCTGGGTTGATTACCCCTTCTCCTGACATCCAAAACCCAGACTATTCTGAAATCCAGACATTTTGGGGGGCAATGACTTCTTTAAAAAATACTTTTTCCAGCTCCTGGTTGGCATAGCGTAAAGCATGCTGGAGCACAAAATTATTAAAACTATAATTATTAAAGTCACCTTCAGGCTATGTGTATAAGGTGTATATGCGGCATAAATGGTGTTTAGATTTGGGTCCCATCCCCATGATATCTCCATTATATTTATGCAGATATTCCAAAATCCAGACAAATCCTAAATCCAGACAACTTCCTGTCCCAAGCAGTCCAGATAAGGGATACTCAACCTGTGTGTGTGTGTGTGTGTGTGTGTGTGTGTGTGTGTGTGTGTGTGCGCGCGCGCGCACGCATTCTTTGGAGAGTAGGACTCCTTGCAAGTTAAATACCCTCCAGCCACTAGGCAACATGACCACTCCAGTATCTATTAACTTTAATCACCTTATATTAATCTCCAGCTTTGTAAATAAAGATCACCAGGTTTGTCTTTTATTTATGTTTTCTGGGGATAAAGGGCCTGTGCAGTCAATTACTGCTGGGGACCCAACAGAGTAATTGCTGAACTGTATACAGTATTCTGAAAATGGGGGAAAGTTTGTTATTGTTTCTACTGCTTCTTCATAAGAACTCCTTGGCTTTAAACTGTGATCCTGCCTCGCATCTAGTGAAGGAAATCCACCTTGCATGTGCTGAATTACTTCTATACTCCATTGCATGTGCTGAATTACTTCTTTACTCCATTGCATGTGCTGAATTACTTCTATACTTCACTGCATGTGCTAAATTACTTCTGTACTCCATTGCATGTGCTGAATTACTTCTAGACTCCATTGCATGTGCTGAATTACTTCTAGACTCCATTGTAGGACTGTTACAAACTGCAGACTTGGGGGGGGGGGCTTCACATCATCCCCTGCCACCTTGTCTTTTTTTGGGGGGGGAGTTTTGCTCAACGTCCAAGAGATCTGGGGCACAGCAACCTCCAAATTCAAGGTCTCTGGCAGGACTGACCTCATCGAGGACCCCTAGCTCTTGCTGTGATGCAAAGTGGGCAGATCTGAGCCTCAAAAACAAAATGGCAGTGGCATCACTGAGATTCAGTCGCAACCCCACTTCTGTATCCTGACCCACCTGTTGAAGATGCATGGACTAGAGCGTTAGCCTCGCCCACCACTCTCCTCTCCTCCACACTTTTGTTCCTGTCTTCTCTTCATGTTTGAATCTAGGGAGCGGGAGGAGGAGGAGCATGAGGTAGCTGGGTGCTCCCCACCCAGCCACTGCCTGAGGCAACTGTTTTAGTTTGCCTCATGAATGGGACGGCCTCTGGGCCTCCAACCCTTATCTCTGCTCGGTAGTATTCATCTCAAGTTTCCCGTCCCCGTGGTCCAAGCCTTCATTCCCATTGCTTCCTTGTCCTCGGCTCTTCAGGATACCAAAGAGATCCACTGACTCGAGCTTACGAGAGAGGGAGAGGGTCGCCTAGAGTGATCACGTCGGCTGCCCAAGTCAGTTCCGTTCACACCCAAAGAGCACGAGGGACCCTGACATGACGTGCCTTTCAAGACACCAGACATCCAAACATGGTGTCGTTTCCAAGGCCCCCTTATGAGCTCCAGACCCCGCTTCCCACCAAAAGTCTTTAATTTTAAACTTTCTCACCATTGACTTAATCAAGTCAGATGACAGGTAATGAGCCGGGAAGCCAAGAACTATTAATTTTCTCCTGACACTAATAACAGCTGATGATCCGCTCTCTCTTCCTAGCTCAGACAAACATCTCCTGACGGACTGGAGAAGGTGGAGATCCACCCTTAAAAAAAAAAAAAGACCATTTGGGGCGGGGGGGGGGGGGAGTTGGGATAATGTGAGCATTTCGGAGCTCGGCTGGCAAGCTGGGAAATGCCTCTTCTCTTCCTGATTTCATCCAGGGCCCATGTGCTCCCACTGGGACCCTGGAAGGTGCTATGGGCACTGTGGCTGCATAGAGGAATCGAGCAAACCGGCTCTGATTTCTGCCCAAAGGCATCAGTGTCATACTGGTCGTGGTGTCGACTCCGGGGAACGTCAAGGCAGCAGTCAGGGTGTGCTGTCACAAAGAGAAATAGATATCATTTCAAACACAAAGCTCTTGAGAGAAGGAGAGGAGGGGAGGGGAGGGAGGCTTAGAGTCCCACAATGCACCGCTTCCTTTCCTCTCCCCTACCCCCCGCCCCGCTATCCCCAGCCTGGCTGGTTTGTTTATCAGTTGGTTAATCAGCATGCCAAAAACAGGAGGGGGTTCTCCGAGAGATGGTGGCCCATGACTTTGGACTAATTTTACTGACCCCATTTTTGAGGCCGCTTGTCTCAGTGACCAAAGCAGTTTGCAAAAGTACTGACTCCAAGGACAGTCATAAATGCGTCGTGAAAACCGTATCTGTCCAGACAAAACGTGCAAAACAGTCGCAAAAGAGGCCTTGCTCGATAAAACAATGTTTTTAGCTTCTTCCTAAAAATGGCAAGTGTGGGTGTTGTACGGGACTTGAACCCAAGACCTCCTGATGCCTGAGGCAGCATGCCAAATGCTGCCCCTGGCCTTACCCACTGATGCGCCAGCCTCTGCTCCTCCCACTCTCTAGTGTTCCAGCTCAGCACTCCCCTCCCCTCCACGTTTCCTCTTCCTCTCCGTCCCCCTCTTCCTTTTCCCATCAAGGGACTGGAACAAGGAGGAGGAACAGTGGAGGCAAGTAGGCGGACAGAGATTGTCGCCCCTCACTCATTTGCTGCCTGAGGCGACTGCCTCAGTTGGCCTCATGGATGTGCCGGCCGTGGCTGAATGAGTTCCCTTCTGGGAAGGGTGTTCCACAATAGTGGGGTCACCTGTGATAAGGCCCCGTCTCTTCCACCCGCCAACTGGATCTCAGTCAATGGCAGGCCAGACAGTAGGACCTGGGATGCAGCTTTCGGGGGCTTGACAGGCTGATATGAAAGGATGCAATCCTTATATCAGGGATATACCTGCATGCATAGAAGTGGTGTTGTGGTTCATTTTAAAGTGTGCACATTTCATAAAACAATGGGTCTCCCGTTGCTCACAAATGCTCAAGCTTTTACGAACAGCCGTGAGCTTATGGTGGGCCTGCTTGCAAGCGCCTGAACAGGGCCGCCTGCTTTTTCAAGAGCTCCTCCTCGTCGCACATTTATGACATCTCTGCCAGGACGTTCCTTTCTTGCAGACTACTTTGCTTTCCTTTCACATGTAGGCCTTCCCAACCTCCTGTTCTATCCCTACCCTTTATCGCTTGCTGCATTTATGAATGGCTTTCTGTCTAAAGCAGGAGTTCCCAACCTGTGGTACTAGTACCACCAGTTGTACTTCGGCCGACTGCTGGTGGTACTCAGACCGCTGGACCACTGGAACCCCACTTGGACGTGGTACTTTTGGTGGCATGTTTTTGCTCCCAAGGGGTTCCTGCCTCTCGGGAATGCTGAGAAGGGCCCTCCCACCTGCCCAGAGCCTCATTCCTACGTTTTCTGGCCTCTGGAAACCCAGAAATAACTGGTGATGATGTCATCTCCAGTCACTTCCGGTGGTACTCGGAAGGAGAGTGGCACTGGAGGTGGTACTCAGCTGGGAAGGGCTTGGGAACCCCTCGTCTAAAGCTAGCCTCCTGAAATCTCTTGTGTGCTGACACATCCCTCTCCCGAGTAGGGCCCCTCTTATTCTTATCCGTGACATCAGCTCAAATAGCTTTGTACCAGCTCAAGTCTTGATTCACATCAGATGTGTGATGATCTCTTAAAGTGTTTCTCCCTCCCTTCCTGCCCCTCCCAGCTCTTGGCACGTGGAGATCTATCAGCCCTCTCCCATCGCCTGAACGCCCCAAATGCCTCGTCCTGGTTTGCCCTTGACTGTGACCTCTGCGAGCTTCGGAAGGCAAACCCCAACCTGTGCGCTGTGTGCATTGCAGCTGACGAAACGAGCAAGATTTATGCTGGTGACCTTTGGTAGGTGAGATGTGCCACTTTGGATCCCTTCCCAACATCTGGAAAGGGAAGAGAGAGAGAGAGAGAGAGAGAGAGAGAGAGAGAGAGAGAGAGATTCGGTAATGTGTGGAAAGGCAAAGGAAAAGATTGCTCCTTTAATTGATGGGCCCTAGATGTGGGAAACCTTGAGAGACAACAGTGAATTTGGGAGGACGGCAAACATTGTCTTCCTCGTTCTCTTGGGTTTTGCACCCTGTAATCACAATGTTTTGGCACGCCTTCTTTATAATTTGCCCTGACTGAGGAGATGCGTAGTAATCTCCATGTGGCTTTCGACGCACCATTTAACTCTAACGACCACCCAGGAAGTGAGTCTTCCAAGGAATGGGAAGAACAGGATCCAGCGAACTTGGAAAGCCAGCCCTCCATACAATCCTAGCCAAAGCTCATTTCTCTATCTCAGTGTTTTTCAAACTGTGGGTCGCGACCCACTTGGTGGGTCACGACCTGATTTCTGGTGGGTCCCACAGAGCCTCCAATGAAAACACGGGTGATGGAAAGATGAGATAAGTAATTGCCTCAAGCCCTGAGGCTATTAAAAACCAGATAGCTGCTAATTGCCCTGGAAATAGCTGAGCTCCTGCAGTTTGCAAGCTTGTGTAAATATAGGGAGATAAATGTGTGAGCATCTTTTTTCTGGTGTTTTTCCCCCCCAAGTCTGTCAATGACAGGTAGTGAAGGCTGGGTCACATAACTAAGCCCCTCAAGCCTTGAGGCTATTCATTAGGGCTGCCTCATTATGAGAAATGGATTGAGTTTTTTTGCAAATACATAAATAAATGTTACTTGTAAAAGATCAATATATTATTTCTATCTATATATTTTTTTATTAAGTCTCATAAAGCTAGGTGGGTCCCGATAGAGTGTCATTTTACAAAGTGGGTCCCTGTTCTAAAAGGTTTGAAAAGCACTGCTCTGTTTCCTTGTCAACACAAGGCTAATTCGATTGAAACCACCAAGGTTGCCATAGGAGAGTTGAGGATAAAAGGATGCAGAAGTGAAAAGGCAAGAAGCAGGGTCTAAGATGACCTTGGAAATATCACCACACTCAAATACTGATTTATCAGTCATTTCTGCTTTCCAGGGAATCTTGGGACTTGTAGTTCAGAGAGGGTCGAAGGGGCATGACCTTAAATGGGTGTTTGCCACCCAGTCTCATTTTTTGTTTGCTTTGTCTTCTCACCCTGCAAGGCATTTTAAAACATGCTATTTAGATCAACATACATATTATATATATCAAGAAATAAACACGATCTCTGAAACACAGCTACCAAAACATAGGTGTCCTATCTGCAGTACACTAATCAGAAAGGAGCATAAAGTATATACTTAGTAAGAAACAAACAGCCCATATACCCTCATTGACTGTTACCCCTTCCCAGCAGTGATTTACATACACACAGTGGGATGTTTTTCAGCTGCAATGGGTCACCATTGCAGGTCATGGAACTGTGGAGCTCTGGGTCAGATCTGCTACTTGTTCAGATGCATCCTCAAGGCTGCTCTGCATAGAGAATATTCCAGCATCTTCTGAACTGGTCTTGTGGATAGGGTCATAGCTTCATGGCAGAATATTTGTGTTGCATGCAGAAGACCCCAGATTAAATCCCTGGCACCTTGGTAGGGTTGGGGACTATTTCATATGTCTGTCTGTTTATCTTATCTATCCACCTTCCATCCATCCATCCATCCATCCATCCATCCATCCATCCATCCATCCATCCATCCATCCATCCATCCATCCGTCCGTCCATCCATCTTCCTTCCTTCCTTCCTTCCTTCCTTCCTTCCTTCCTTCCTTCCTTCCTTCCGTCCGTCCGTCCGTCCGTCCGTCCGTCCGTCCGTCCGTCTGTCTAAGTATAATTTGTACACCACTTGAGTATACATTATACACAATATGTGGATGAAGCCACTAGCTCCACACACTTCCTCTTTTGCTCCACAGGCTCTGCATGGGACAAAAGAACATGAGAAGAGGAACAGGAGGTAGGACACTGCCATTGATGGACACCAGAACAAAGGAGGCCATATAGAGCGTGTGTATCATGTAGGGGGCCAACAATGGACAGTGATGTGGGCTACAGTATTAGAGACTCACCAGCCTACCACTCGGTCTCCTCCACACTTTCTCTTCTGCATTACAGGTGTCCCCCTCTTAATGACGGATCGCTTAATGACGATCCGGATATATGATGGAGGTCCCCAGTAAAAAAAGAGCAACGGATTTAAAAAGGTGTCTTTTTACAGCCCCAGCTCATCAGCTGTTTGACTTTAGATAGGGATTTGAAGTTCAGCACTGGGGCTTTACGCACAGTGCTAAACTTCAAAGCACAACAAGACCCGCTTAATGACAGCTTCACTTTATGATGGGAATTTTAGAACGTATCCCCATTGTTAAGTGGGGGACACCTGTATTCTCTTTCTTGTTGAATCCAGGGAGCAGGAGGAGATGGTGGAGGCAGCAGCTGCTCTTCCGCGGGATAAGGACTAGTAGTTTTGGCACATAGCTTCAGGCACTTGGAGATCTTGGGTCAGCCTTGCCTCAGTCCATTGCCACCCAGTAAGCCTCCTAGTAGGAAATGGAGGTTTAGCCCACCAGCTTGAGTCAGTAGTGGGTCTTTGCCAGGCTGTGGGCCTCAGATGTTGGTCCTGTTCGAATCCCATTGTTTTCGGTTCCCATGAAAACGTAGGCAGCAGCAGCTGGCCAAGCTTAAGTGGAGCAGCTATTCGACATGATGATGGCTTTGCAAAGCCCAGACCTGGAAGAACAGATATAGAAAAAAAATTATTAACAATAGCATTGAAGTGGTTGTGGCTGGTACTTAACCACTAAATTCAATGAAATGTACATCCCCTAAGCTCCTTCTCTCCCTCTTGGGACTTTGTTTTCCCTGTTAGCTTCCAGGAATATTTAATAAAGGGCAGCTTTTGAAGGAGCCCAAGTAAGACCAGATGCTTCAGTTAGAGCAGAGTTTATAAAACATAAGGACTTTTTAAGAAGTAGGGGGCATGTTGAGGGTGTGTGTGGGTGTAAATATAATTTATGGGGTGTTAACAGAGAGACTGGAAGATGCTGAGGTTGATTTTCTTGAAAGTCTCACCCATCTTTGTGAAGGGGTGTAGAACTGTGGTGGTCTTCAACTTGTCAAGAACTGGGACCCACCTCAAACTCCAGCTTGTAACCTGAGACCCACCTTAAAGAACCCAGCAGATGAGAGGGGTGGGTGAGTGAGTGGTCATGATTCCGCTTATTTTCCCAAGCAGTGACAGCCAATCAGCATGTGCTGCTACTGTGTTTGTTCCATCCCTTCTGTCCCTCCTGGCCAATTGGAAGGAGAGGGGGGCAGGGACTGGCAGGGCAGCATGGCGCTCTGAAGTTTGAAAGGTGGAAGGAGAGAAAGAGGAAGTGTCACCGCTGGGGAGAGCAGGTGGATGGGTGGGAGATTAAGGGGACCTGCTGAAGATTGTGGGGCTTGATCAAAGCAACCCCTCCAAACCCAAAAGCTCTGATAGGATCGACCTCCTCTAGGGCTTCATCTGGCTACTGTCTCAATTTCGCAGGCCTGAGCCTCAAAACAAAATGGCGGTGGGCAGTAGCGTTGCTCTAGATGGGGCAGAGCTCTAAGTTCCGCTGCGCTCCGACCCACCGTTATACGCCCGTACAAGGCAGCTCCGCCCCCTCGCTTTCGGAGCCTTGCAGGGCAGCGAAGACAGGGCCGCCTTCTACGGGCGTATAACGGTGGGTCAGAGTGCAGCGGAACTTAGAGCTCCGCCCCACCTAGAGCGACGCCAGTGGTGGTGGGCCAACATCTGTGGCCCACTTCTGGGTCCCAACCCACCTATTGCAGACCTCTGGTGTAGGACTTTTGCCTCATTTGTTGTTGGCCATAGTTTCTCAGATTTCTCTGGAGGGTTCAGACGACAGTGTCGCAAGGCCATGAAGCTCACCCATCTGTCAGAGTTGGCTGCTGCTCAGTTTCCAAAGCTCCGAGCACTTTGTTCAACAGATCCCTCCTTCCTCCACCTTGTTGGACTCATGTCAACAAGTTCATGTGTGTGCCTTCGATGGGGACCTACTGGGCTGAAATCAAACCAATCCTTGCCCATGCGCCCTTTGCAGAGCGTCGCAAGGGCACGTAGAAGCAGATGCCCTGCAAATTGCAGGAATCACATGGTGTTTATCAGTCGCCTGGGATGTGCTTCTGCCACATGGCTGGATCCGCTCCAGATTTCCCCGGTTTGTGCTGGACCAAATCCAGATTCAGTGCTGAAGTTGGTCTCTGGTTGGAAAGCCATTAAGTTAAAGAAACATTGTCAACCATGGGGATGCTGGATTGAAATGCGCAGTCTGAACATCGGTGCTTAGCAAGGCTGGCCAACTACTAGGTCCCATGGGTGTTTGAAGGGCCCACCTAGAAGAAGCAAACACATGTGGGCAGACACATGGATCATTCAAATGCTCCTGAAAGACCAGTGAGATTGGTTGTGGCATCCCAGATGAGGAATGTGTACTTTGTGGCTGAACAGAGTTTGCACACCAAAATGGATGAAACAGCCCATAAGCCAAGCTTGGGTTCCTTCCAAAAACAACACCTTTCGATCCAAGTGTGGCCTGAACATTCGTTAATGGTTCCTTTTTAGTGGCTATATTGTGTGTGTGTGTGTGTGTGTGTGTGTGTGTGTGTGTGTGTGTGTGATGCATAAATGTTTCTTTAATTACTTGTTCGCTCTTTTTGATCTTTTCCAGATCCTTGAGACTTCAGAGAAGGGACTGTGTTTGATTCATTCAAAGCAGCAATATCCCCTGCTCAGTGTGAGCAAAGAGGCACATTTGAGAAGATTGCTCTCTGACTGTCAGGGCCAGCTCAAGACCCAGAAGCGTCACTGTGCTCTGGATGTTCCTGATAAATGTAGGATGTTCCCTTGCTATGTCAGACCATTGGTCCATTTAGCTCACTATTGCCCACACTAACTGGTAGTACAGGTTGGTTACCCCTTATCCAGACGTCCAAAATGCAGACTATTCCAAAATCCACACATTGGGGGGGGGCTATGACTTAAAAACACACACCTCTTTTCCAGTACCTGACTGGCATAGTGCAAGGCGTGCTGGGGCACAACATTATTAAAAAAATATGGTATAAAATTACCGTCAGGCTATGTGTATAAGATTTATGAGACAGAAATGAATTTCGTGTTTAGACTTGGGTCCCATCCCCATGATAGCTCATGATATTTATGCAAAGATTCCAAAATGCAGACAAATCCGAAATTCAGACAACTTTCCATCCCAAGCAGTCTGGATAAGGGATACTCAACCCTCAAACACTTAAAATTTCAGACAAGGGCCAGTCCTTGCCTTACTTGAGGATGCCAGCGATTGAACCTGGGACCTCTTTTTGCATGCTAAGCAGGTGCCCCATTGACAAGCTGTGACCCCATCTCAAGTCTCATGAGCTTCTCAAGAATCTATGAGAATATGGACCCCTTCAGACTGTGAGGTTCCGTGTGATTTCCATCACCTTCAGGAGCTGATGCCTAGAACTTAGCGTTCCGCCCCACCTCCAGCGACGCCACTGCTTTAGCATCACTTTTATTGGTTTCTTCTTGGCTGCTATGGTTCTGCATTGGGCTGGGCCACCATCCCAAACAATCCTAGGCTATACAGTACAACCCCATTCAATCTCAGGATGGTTGCAGAGAATGTCTTCTCTCAAGAGTTCAAAAGAATTTTTTTTTCCTGCTGGATCTGCATTTGAATAATTTCGAAACCTTGTTCCGAAAGGCCTCTCGGCACTCTTTGATCTCTGTAAAAGAAGCAGTCACAGAATGTCTCCTACTGTACCTCGCAAGGAATGCGATCAACCCAGAACCGTTGCCATGTAGGGATCTCAGTATCTGCCATCTCCAAACGTTTATGGCCGACTATTTTCTTTCAGAGCGGCGCTATCAGCTCGAAAATCTTTTTGCGGAAAAAGCCAACAACCATTACCTGAGACTGCATGCAGGCTGATTAAAATGGAAAGAATTTGAAGAGCGTCAACCACTTCCCCATTCCTCCAGCTTGAAGTCTTTCACCATTCTTCAATCCTGCATGGGAATTATGCTACCGCGTCAATTTTGCGTCTGCTCCTGGTTATTCTCACTCGGGTTCCTTCAGTGAGCCTTTCGAAAAGTCGCAGAGTGTTAAACTTCAGTCCAAGAGACTTTAGGTCAAGCTCCAATTACAGAATCCCATTTCCATGAATAACACTTCTTTACAAGGTATGGTGCTATATAACAATTCCCCGTTTATTTATTTGAAACACCTGTAGACCAACGTTCTGCCAAGTCACCACCAGGACCCAATCAGAAACAGACCATGATGACTTCAAGGTCTCCTCTGGGGAAGAGGAGGTGGATCAGGTCCAAGCAGTAACCTTGCATATGACCCCACATGGGAACCAGGATCTATGTCCCACAGCTGAACCTCTGTTCCAAGTACTCCTCTGTTACCTCTCTTTATCTTCAAGGAGGACCAACCCAAGACCTCCAAGTGACAGATAAGTGTGATAAGGGCCCACATTGATAGCGACTTGGATCCCTGTCATTCGTAGACAGCTGCCCACGTCTGCCCCCTAATTTATGGCTTCTGCATTGCCAGCTATGAAGTAATTCACCAGGCAGCAAAGCTGGGGGGTCAATATACATTTAAGTAAAAAGGTTTTGCAAAAGCTTTGGGGTTAATCAGGAAAAGCTATTGTTATTGCACATGAGGGAACAGGAGGAGGAAAGGAAGAATAAGGGGGAGAGGAATTGACTGGGGCTGTCGATGATTCCTGTTAAGTAAATAAGACTTAAGGGGAGGGGCTGGAGCTCAGTAGCTCAGTGGAAGAGCACCTGCTTTGGGTGTAGAAGGCTCCCGGTTCAATTCCCGCAAGTTCCAGGTAGGGCTGGGAAAGAGCCCTGGGCAAAATGCTAGAGAGATGCTGCCTAGTTCAACAACACAAAACAAATGCTAGTGACAGAAGTGAACATGGCATACAACCAACTCTCTAGGTGGTCTTTTCTGTCGTGTGCGCGCGCGTGTGTTGTGTGCATGTATCACAGGCATCAGATGGTACCTACCCTATGTTACCTGACCCCTGTTTTCAAAGGAGTCAATTTCAAGCCGTGTGGTGCTTCTTCTAGAAGGTGATGAAATATACAAACTGATGGGACAAAGAGGAAAGGGGAGGTCGGAGACTTGACACTGAATGACAGGAGATCTCCCATCAAGGTGAGCTTGGACCAATCCGGGGCGGATTTCATGTCTGCTCCCCCTCAGTTTCCCACCGAAAGGGGCAGGAGGGCCAATCCAGCCCCATTCTCCTCTTGCTTGGGATATCAGATAGGCCACATCGCTTCCTGGTGATTGGTCAACACTTTCTTTTCTTCCTTCAGACACATCTGCGATTGATGAGTGGGGAGGATAAACACCTCGTTCCTGCCGTCATTCACTGGGCAGGACATTGTCCGGGTTCCGCTGACGCCCGCCCAGCGGCACAGGCCTCACAACCGGCAACTGAGCGGGCCTCCGCGCAGTCCGGACTACCGCCATGCCCCCTTTTAGGCCGCGGAGCAGCGGCAAGATCAGGGGACACCCCTCAACCCCGCCAGAACCCCATGCCCGGACCCCAGACCCTGAAAAGAACCCCCAGGAGCAACTTACCTGACATGGCTCCCACGCCACGGACGCAGATCCTCAGGAGACAAACAGCTAGCACCGACACGCCCCCTGCAGAAGAACAAGAGGAAGGCAGAGTAAAGGAGGAGCCGCCCAGCAAGCGAAAGGCCCACCCCGGCCGAGCCCGGCCCCGGCAGCGTAGCGAGAAAACATTAAACAAGGACAGCTGGAGGGAGACAGAGGCGAGCAGTCTCTCGCAACGCGATTGGACAGCCAACGCAATGGATACCGCCCTAACCTCTTTAAAACCCCTGAAGGCCAATGATGAGGGGTCGGTCCTGGCAGAGCGTGCCTGAACTGATGCTGTAGAATAGCGTGAAAGAATACAACAACCTGAGCCTGGTGGCTAAAGGAGGAGAGGTGCTCACGGGTGCCTGCAACCTGCACCCTCCTCTGAACCTCTGAGGCCTTTCCCCTTTCCCCTTTTTCCTCTCCCTCCACTCTCTCCCCTAGGTTTGCTGAATCCTCCACCTGCCTGCTTTCTGCAGTCGCAGGTAGCCCCTCTCAAGTGGGCTGGAGACCTACAGGACCCGACCTGACAATTCTGACGACGATGACTAGTTCCTGACGCGGCCACCAGCCTCCCCGGTACGAGGTATCTTACAAACATCAAATCTGCTGCAGGAGGTGAGGGGAAAGAAAGGAAGGATGTCGAAAAGCCGAATTAGAAAAGGAAGGGCAATGAGAACGGAGGAGGAAGGCCGCACAAGGTCTTCTGGGGAGTTCTGTGAAACGTAGGGAAGAAAAAATAAATAAACTTTAAATTGCTGGGAATGGGCAGGCAGTTGGAGCATTTGATTAACACTAATAGATTTTTATGGGATCTTTCTCACTTTGCTCTCCGAGAGCCCCTAGCATGCATTAAATATTAAAAGTTAATGCCTTCGGTTGCACTTTCAAAGAGTCTTTGCGCTAATAAGCTTTCCCGCAAGTTAGAGACTGAGAAGGGGTGAGCCATTTATGAGCTCTGGGGCGATGTTGCGGAACAGAGGAGGGATCTCGATCTGCTCCGAGCAGCTTTGCAAATGTTCTCTTGCCCGTACTTTCTTCTGGGGGGGGGGTCACCTGTTTCGCAGTCGGAGAAAGGAAACTCAGAAGTGATGTTTTGAAAGGGATTGAAGAGACGCTCCCCACATGCACGTTCTCAACCAACCAATGGAACTAGAGGGATTGATCCATATGGTAGAGCACACCATCATTCCATGCAGAAGCACTAGATTTATGGCGCAATCCTGTGTAACTTTATACCAGTGGAGCGCACTCTCCGCTGGCCTCCTAAAGCATCACAAACGTACCCTAAAGCACATTTGCGACTACAGGAGAGCAAGAGGCACTGGTGCGGAGGCCAGAGTCACTCACTCTGGCTCCTATCTGAACGCACACCAGCTGATGCAGGTAGGTCCCATGCCGTACGGTGCAGGGGCGGGGACGGGGCGGAGAGGGAGTGGTGCCATTGTCCGGCCCGGGCTGGGAGGGGGCGGCAATATCAGCAGCGATATCCTAAGCTCCTTCCCGGCCCGCACCACCCTTACACCGCCTCTCCGGATGTATGTCAAGCCTGGAGCTGGCGTGCATCCGAGGAGACCATTGTGTTCAGTGGGGCTTGCTTCTGAGTAGACATGCCTAGGATTGTGCTCTAAGGTTTAACAAGCTACACCTGCCCACATTCCTTCTCCTAAAGGTCTAGCACTCTGTCCCGGTTGGAGATCTGGTAAGCCTATCCATTCTCCTGTGTGCTTCTTCCCTTGTGGAGAATGAATGGTGTCATTTTGATGAACTTGTTCAGAAAACACGTTCTGCTGGTAGTGGTGGTGGTCTGGGTTTGTGTAAAGGGATACCGGTTTTTTTTTTTTTCCTGTTTCAGACACCAAAATGTCATGAGTCAGTAAAGCCAACTTCTAAGCCAAGACAACATTCCTCATCTTCTGGAGGAAACAGTGCGGCTTCTTCATGCAGAGGAAGAGGGGCAAATCTCCTTTTACTACAGGAGTCGGTAGTCTTTGGATTGGGGTTGTTTTAAGCAACACTGTGCTTTATACATGGGGGCTCCACCAGAACCAATCGGTGACGACAATTAGAGCAGGAACGACCCAAAGCAAGCAAACACGCCAAGAAAACACAACCAGCCACAAATTGCAGCATATTCAGATGTGGCACAAAATATCTGGCATTCAGTGAATTGTTGGGGAAGTGTGTGCCCACCAACCCTGTGTGTGCTCACCAACCCACCAAAGGGGCTAAGAGTGTTGGATTCTATTGCAGAATCCATCCGATGAGCAAGAGTGGTTTGCTTGATTTACACCCTGCTTATGATAATCAGGTCTCCAAAGCGGTTTACAACCTCTGGAAATCTTTGAAGGTTTGATGTGACCAAGTTGGAAACAGGATATCAACGGCCACCACCTCCGATGTCAAAACCCTTTAACTCTTTCCATAGGGCGTGGTTCAGCTGTAGCCCTTATGCCCTGACCGGCTGGTGCATCTTCCTTGCTTCCTCATTCCTACGGCACGTGATTCTGCTGTGGCCCATACTCCTCCCTTGCTCCATCCTATTTGTCGCCATCTGACCTTGTCACTGGTCTCCTGGCCTGTCTGCCTTAGCAGCACAGTTCTACGGTCATCGTCCATAAGCCTTGGCCTTGCCATGATCCGTCATGCATCATCATGCTTTGTAGACTGCTGGCTTACTGACTACAAGTGGCAACAGGGGAACAACAGCCAGAGAGGGGGGTGCCTGTCTTGATCTCCTGTTTGTGAGCTTCCTGGAGGCATCTGGCTGGGTCATGGTAGGTGGGAAGCAGACAACTTGCTGGGGGTTTGGCCTGATCCAACAGGGTTTTTTTTCATATGTTTCCTTCCTTTGGAGCATGGTTCCTCTGTGGCCCATAACCTTTAGTTTTGCCATGATCCATCACACTTAGTGTCATGTGGATTGGTAATTGACCTCCCTCCCTTCCTCCCCCCTTCCCCCTTCCCCCCTTCCTTCCTCTCTCCCTCCCTCCCTTCCTCTCTCCCTCCCTCCCTCCCACCTTTCCTCCCTCCCTTCCTTCCTCTTCCCTTCCCTCCCCCAGAGGCATCGTCAGGGAGGAGGCGGTGGGGTAGTGGGCCCCTGGGTAGCGGGATTGGGCCCCAGGTGGCAGGCAGGTGGGGGAGCTGGCAGCAGGGTGATTCATCCCATTCGCTAGGGCGAGCAAGGAGTGACATCAGTGTGTTTGGCCCTCCCACCCACCTGCCCTGTGCTTCTATTTGGTGAATAATGGCTGCAGACATTGCGTCACTTCAAGCGCAGGAGGGCGGTCATAGAAATGCCACTGTCACTCCCCCCCTTCCTTCCTCTCTCCCACTCTTCCTCCCATCCCTTCCTCCCATCCCTTCCTTCCTTCCTTCCTTCCTTCCTTCCTTCCTTCCTTCCTTCCTTCCTTCCTTCCTCCCTCCCTCCCTCCCTCCCTCCCAACCTTCCTCTCTCCCTCCTTCCCACCTTTCCTCCCTCCCTTCCTTCCTCTCTCCCTCCCTTCCTCCTCCCTTCCTCCATTTCCCTTACCCATCTGGGAGCAACAACAACCGAAGAAAGCCAACCAAGGCAGCCAAAAGCTCATTAACATTCCTGACCTTTCAAAAGAAAATTAATTCCAACTTCGCACGTACCAGCTCCTCTGCTTGGTTTTGTCACAACGGTGGCATCATTAGAGGAAGGCAGACTAGGCTCTGGGCGACAGGGTGTCTGCCACCTCGGTGGAACTTGCATTGAGTTACTGAGTGCTGGCACAAATAAAGCCATGACATGGGCCATTCTGTCAGCTTTTCACATGAAATTAATCGTCGTTCCGTTGGCTGTGTAAATTTTCATCACCACGGAGTGGGGGGTGATGAATGTAGCGAGGCATCCTGACAGCCATGGCCTGAAAGCTCCCGATTGTCTCTGCACTTCATGCGCAGTGGTGCTTCGAAGGCGTCACCTCCCTCGGAGGGGGCGAGCACTTGTGTGTGCGAGAGAGGACAGAAGAGTCTTGACACCCTCCCTCTCCCTGGAGTGGAAAGTGTTGCAGTCTTGGGTATCGGACAGGGATGTATCTAAGTAACTAGGTTGCGAGTGAGTGCGAGTACGAGTCATTTTTACACGAGTGCGAGTCCGAGTCAGTGCCATTGGGGGGGCAAGTACAAGTCGAGTGCGAGTAATTTTTGCACGAGTGCGAGTCAAGTGCGAGTCCCATGAGTTGCGAGTCCGAGTGCAAGTGCGAGTCAGTGGGTCACAAGTACAAGTACGAGTATGAGTCAGGGAAAAAGTGACTCAGTCGCACTTAAGAACATAAGAACATAAGAAGAGCCCTGCTGGATCAGGCCAAAGGCCCATCTAGTCCAGCTTCCTGTATCACACATGGCCCCACCAGATGCCTCAGGGAGCACACAGCCCACAAGATAACCTGTTTCCCGTTGACACTCCCCTGCACCTGGCACAAAGAAAACCTACTCCTACAACCAGTAGGTTGCTTTACCCCATCATGGCTTGTAAGCTGTGATGGACTTTTCATTTGACTCGAGTCCCCATTCCTGGTATCGGACATGCTGCAATGGGAAGAGTGCGCAAAGCCACAACTTTTCTGCATTTCTTGGGCACCCTTGTCTAAAAGCAAATTTGGACCTGAGCGTCACGTGGTCGCTTAACTGCATCGCTTATGGATGCTTCTACTCTGTCTCCCTCTTCCTTTTCCAGTCCAATGAGTGAGAGGAGCAGAGGCTGGCTCATCACCAGATAAGGAAGGGCAACATTTGACGGACCACCTCAGGCACCAGGAAGCCTTGAGCTGACCCGGAGCCTTGATGCTCGACTTGATGCTCGAGCATCCAGCATCGAATTGATGCTCCTGTTTGATGCGGTTGGCCACTGCATGAAACAGGACCCTGGCCTGGGTGGATCTTTGATCTGAGTTAACAGGGTTCTTATAACGGAAAAGTCAGTCGAGCCTACTTGGAACAAGAGTTCCATTGTGGAGAAGCAGACAAATAGCTATCACAGGAATATGGTCAAACATAAGAACATAAGAAGAGCCCTGCTGGATCGGGACAAAGACCCATCAAGTCCAGCTTCCTGTATCTCACAGTGGCCGCACCAGATGCCTCAGGGAGCATACAAGACAACAAGAGACTTGCATTCTGTTGCTACTCCCTTGCACCTGGCATACAGAGAAAACCTACTTCTAAAACAAGGAGATTGCTTATGGCTTCTACCTGACCATGAATCTATCCAATCCCCTTTTAAAAGTCTCCAGGTTAGGTGCCATCATCACAACCTGTGGCAAGGAGTTCCATATATTAATTACACGCTGGGTGAAGAAATATTTTCTTTTGTCCATTCTAACTCTCCCTCCACTCAATTTTCAGTGCATGTCCCCTGGTTCTGGTGTTCCCATGGTCAAACATGCTCTCAACCTCTTTTCAATGCCGGTGACCTCTGATCGGAGTGAAGAAACCTTGCCTGACTTCCACAAGGTTGCTTGAGGACACCATGCCTGTGCATGCATGTCCCCCTCCTCTGTGTGTGTGTGTGTGTGTGCGCGCGCATGCATGTGTGCACCTATGCTTGTTTCAGGTGTAGAGTGCAAAGCAACCAATGAACTCTCCGCCGCCAAGCTGTCGCTGGGAAGCAACTCTGAGGAGGATTTGGTGCGCTCCCCTCCCTTCCCCAGGCCTGTTGAAGTCATGTAGTTGTTGAAGGAGAAAGTTTGATATCCTATGACAAAGCGCATCCCTCCAGGGTGTGCAGCCACCCTGGAAGAGAGAGGAAGTGAGACAAGAGAGCAGTCCATGTCTGAGCGAGGTGTCGGTGTGAGCACAAAGACGAGACTGACTCAGGAGTGGAGAGCAGGGAGGCGAAAAAAAGAGAAACAGGGAAAGGAAGAGGAGAGGGTGAAGGAGAAAGAAGATGCACTTCCAGGACAGCCTATAAAACGACAGGAAAAGGAGAAGACACAGAAACATAGAAGGCTGCTGCTCGCCCAGTGATAGAGCCTTGAATGTGCACTTAGCAGGTCTCGGTGCATTTTCTTGGAGCTGAGGTCACAGGGCTGGAAAATACAGAACGCTGAATCCTTCAAGAGCTGCTGCCAAGCAAGGTTGCCCTGCCTGGGCTCGGAAGACAGTGGCTTGGCTCGGTCCAAGGCATGTCTTGGTGTGCTTGGCACCTGCCTGTTCATCTACAGGTGACCTGGTCGAATCTGGGTTTATCAGAGTGGACTGAGCCAGTTCATATGGCCAGCGAGAGAGTCATGTTTTCGAATCCTCCCCCGTCAGAAAATTCTCCACGACAGTGGGAAATCAGCGGAGCGGAGAGAGGCTCTAGGCCCCCCAGAGGCAAAGCAGCAACTAATTAAATAAATATCCAGGCAGAACCTCCTCCTCCCAGATGTACAAAGGATCTCAGGTTTAGGCTCAAATGGCGCAGCATTTCTTAAACTGTGGGTTGGGACCCACTTAGTGGGTCAGGACCCAATTTCTGGTGGGTCCCGCAGAGCCTCCAATGAAAACACGGGTGATGAAAAGATCAGAAAATGAATTGCCTCAATCCTTGAGGCTACTCAAAAATCAAATCGCTGCTAATTGCCCTGAAAAGAGCTCAGCTCCTGCAGTTTGCAAGATAGCTGCTAATTACCCGGCAAACAGCTGAGCTCCTGCAGTTTGCAAGCTTAGAGGAAGATATAAGCTATAGGGAGATAAATGTTTGAGCATCTTTTTTCTGGTGTTTTTTTTTCCTCCAAGGGGGCAGGTGAAGGCTGGGTCACATAACTAAGCCCCTCAAGCCTCAAGCCTATTCATTAGGGCTGCCTCATTACGAGAAATGGATTGAGTTCTTTGAAAATAAATACATAAATAAAATATTTCTTTCTAGATCACCGTAAAGCTAGGAGAGTGTCATTTTAAAAAGTGGGTCCTGGTGCTAAAACGTTTGGGAACCACTGGCATGGAGGAAGTGTTGCAATCCAGCCCGTGTTGGGTCTTCAAAGGTTCTGAACTGTTACAGTTCAGCAGTTAGGTTCTAATCAATGAGGCCGGGGGAGGCTGGGCGACACAGGCCAGAGCAGCTCCTACTTTGAGATTGTTCCGTCTGATAGGAGGGCTGAAGGAGAAATATGGACGCCTGATACCAACGTCAAAGATTAACCAGAGCAATAAAAGATGAAGGCACTTGCCGCGCTTGCATCTCTGAGCATCTAACGCACCACAAGGTGCCCAAGTGTTGCTTGCACAACCTTCCTGTTAACTAAGAATTGCCCAGAATTCTTTTTTTTTTTTCCATAAAGGGGGTCAAAGCTAATCAGATAGCTTTGCTCTCTCGGCAGCTGCAGAGAGAGGGTGTCCCTGGTGAATGCATGCGTCAGGCACATCCCAAGGCAACCGATTCTTTGAAGGGGTAGATTATCCAACATGTTAAGTAAGCTGCAGCAGGCAAGTTGAAAGGACCCCATCAACAGTGTGGTCTCCACTGAAGTCACCATATACTTTTCAAGAGCATGGGGTGGCATTAGAACTGCTGCCTCTGAAGCCCAATCATCTTGGGCTGGTCTTGAACGGACCTTTGCTCTGCATTGCATTTCAGAAGATTTTTGGGAGGTCCTGTGCTTTGAATATTGACGTATGAACAATGAATGGGTGAGGGGTCTGGAAACCCACAGTTAAACGGACTTGCTACGCTTAGCTGGAGAAGAGAAGGCTAAGGCACAATATGGTAGTCATCTTCAAAGATCGGAGGGACTGTCGTCACACAGAAGAAGGGGAGAACTTGCTCTCTGTGGTTCCAGGGGACAGGACTAGAACCAATGGGTTGAAACTTCAGGGAAGTAGGTTTAAGCTAGGTATGAGAAAGAATTCCTAACAATAAGTGCTAGGTAAGGTAAAGGTGACCCCTGACAATTAAGTCCAGTCGTGTCCGACTCTAAGGTGTGGTGCTCATCACCATTTCAAAGCCGAAGAGCCAGCGTTGTCCGAAGACGCCTCCGTTGTCATGTGGCCGGCGAGAGGTGAAAAGCGGTGTGCCCCAAGGATCGGTCTTGGGACCGGTGCTTTTCAACTTATTCATAAATGACTTGGAGTCGGGGATAGGCAGTGAGGTGGCCAAGTTTGCAGATGACACTAAACTTTTCCGGGTGGTGAAGACCAGCAGGGATTGTGAAGAGCTCCAGAAGGATCTCTCCAAACTGGGAGAATGGGCAGCAAAATGGCAGATGCGCTTCAATGTCAGTAAGTGCAAAGTGATGCACATTGGGGCAAGAAACCAAAATTTCACATATACACTAATGGGTTCTGAGTTGTCTGTGACGGATCAAGAGAGAGATCTTGGGGTGCTGGTGGACAGGTCGATGAAAGTGTCGACCCAGTGTGCGGCGGCTGTGAAGAAGGCCAATTCCATGCTCGGGATCATTAAAAAAGGGATTGAGAATAAAACGGCCAATATCATTCTGCCTTTGTACAAATCGATGGTAAGGCCACATCTGGAGTATTGTGTCCAGTTCTGGTCACCACACCTCAAAAAGGATATAGTTGAATTGGAAAAGGTGCAGAAAAGAGCGACCAGAATGATTCGTGGGCTGGAGCACCTCCCTTATGAGGAAAGGCTACAGCGTCTGGGGCTTTTCAGCCTAGAAAAAAGGCGCCTGAGGGGGGACATGATTGAGACGTATAAAATGATGCATGGGATGGAGAGAGTGGATAGAGGGAAATTCTTCTCCCTCTTGCACAACACCAGAACCAGGGGACATGCACTAAAATTGAGTGGAGGGAGAGTTAGAACAGACAAAAGAAAATATTTCTTTACCCAGCGTGTAATTCATCTGTGGAACTCCTTGCCACAGGATGTGGTGATGGCACCTGGCCTAGGTGCCTTTAAAAGGGGTTTGGACGGATTCATGGAGAAAAGGACCATCACAGGTTACAAGCCATAAGCAACCTCCTGGTTTTGGAAGTGGGTTTTCTCTGTGCCAGGTGCAGGGGAGTGTCAACGGGAAACAGGTTATCTTGTTGCCTTGTGCTCCCTGAGGCATCTGGTGGGGCCACTGTGTGATACAGGAAGCTGGACTAGATGGGCTTTTGGCCCGATCCAGCAGGGCTCTTCTTATGTTCTTATGACTCTCCTTGCCACAGCGCATAGCATGCGGCTGGAACACGGAGCACTGTTAACCTTCCCGCAAGCGGTACCTATTTATCTACTCACATTAACATGCTTTGGAACTGCTAGTTTGGCAGGAGCTGGCCAAGCAACGAGAGCTCACCCCATTGCGGATTCGAACTGCCGACCTTTCGATCAACAGCTCATGGTTCAGCGGTTTAACCCACTGCACCACCTGCTGGCAAGTGCTACCTGGCATTAAAACAGCCCATTTTGTGCAGTTGTGGGGTTCCCTTCATGGAGATTTTCAAGCAGAGACTGGATGGCCACCCATCAGAGATGTCTGCACTTAGAGGCTTCCAAGCTCCCCTCCAATTCATTCTAACATTCTGGAATTCTAAGTAGGACCAAATGGGGTGCCCAGATAGCGAGGGGAAATCTATGAGCTTGTGTCTATAGATCTAGCTTGCTGATGTCATCTTCCAATCTACTTTCACGGACAGACTTGGCATAGTCCCATTGGAAATGTGGCAGGCTATGCCAGCTTAGGAAACGATGCCCCCTGAGTCACCCCCTGGTATCAGCCCTTTTGATGCTGCGGTGAATGATCTGCAGTGATCTTCGAAAGAAACTGATTCCCTGCAGCTTGAAAATCCTTCCACCGCCATTTGCAAAGACAGTGAAATGGAAAAAAAAAATGTGCCTCTAATTATTCCCCCTCTGTGCTTCAAAACCTCTCTCTGAACTTTTAGGTCTCCTCAAGTTTCAGGTCCCTCTGTCTCTCCTTTTTTTATTTAAACTCATCTAAAAAAGCTATAAAAAGCCTCCAACACTATAAATTCCCTTGTAAACTTGCATTTTATAGGTTTAATTGCCTTTATTTTACTGCCTCGCAGGCTTTGTTCCTTCAGCGTTTTTCGAGGGCTCTTCCATTACTTTAGCGTGAAGATGAGATGTGGTTGGAGGAGAGGTGGAGGTTGTTTTTTTGAGCCCGCTGCTGGCATTGCTGGAGTCTCTCCTGGAGACTCGGGCCAGGCAAGGGTTGCATTGCCTTGAGCAACACAGGCGGGCAACCAACAGAGGTTAGGCAATGAGACAACACCTCCCTGTAAGTCTGCATGAAAGCTAAACATCCTCCTGGGCCTTCTGCATGCTATGTTTGACCACTGAGCCACAACCTCTTCTCAAGTAGCTATTACATCAGCGGACTGGAAGGATGAAAATGGGCGAGGAGGTAATGGGCACACATTGGAAGAGTACCACTGAGGAAGTGAGGGCTTGCTAGATTGATATGATGATGGGTATTGTGCACTTGGTGTTTTTCGTGATGGGATCAGTGCTGGCCCAAAAAGCTGCTCCTGCTTTAGCTGCACACCAAATTCCACCACTGCCTTACCTGATAGCACATCCCTCCTCTTCCTCTTCCTCTTCCTCCTCCTCCTCTTATTCCCACTGCCTGGATTTGAAAAGGAAGAGAACAGCAAATGAGGAAGTGTGAAGGAGAGAGTAGAGGTCAGCTAGAGTGCCACTCTAGCCCACCACTCTCCTCTCCTCCGCTTTTGTTCTGTTCCGCTCTTCCTTTTCAAACCCAGGCAGTGGGAAGAGAAGGAGTGGCAGGTGAAGGCAGGTACACCCACCAATCTGCTGACTACCCCAGTTGGTTTCATGAACAGACCAGCCCTGGAGCAATGTCAACATTGACTGATGTGGGCAGAAAGAATCAAGGACTGATGATTTCCCATGCCTGTACCAGGCTGTTTCCAGTGATGGATACTGATGGATGGTTCAAGTATTTCATGATAGTTAAGATGAATGCTAGTTGAATGGCAATCACAACTACTGAATGAAAAGTAATTCAAACAGTATCAGGTGGCAGGCAGGGGTGCCATAGGAAGTCCAGTGCAGGGTGTTTCCCCAGGGCCCCCGACAACCTGGCCCTTGCACTGTGGCAGAAATTCTGGGGGTTAAGGGCCATGTTGTCTGATGCATGAGATGCTGTCCTCAGTTGACACATTTTTATATATAATAAACAACATTTGTTAGTTGACGTCTCAATGGGAGATTTGCGCACAAAGCTGCTGAGTTGGAATCCGTTTGCAGATTGACACGCTTCAGACTTGGCTTCCGGAAGAAGAGCTGTCTTGCTACAGGGGTTGTAGCTCAGTGGAAACACATGCTTTGACTGCAGATGGCTCCACGGTTGCTGAATCCCTGGTATCTTCAGCTACATCTGGGCAAGACCTCTCTCTCTCTCTCAACCCTTGGAGAGCTGCTTCCGGGCAAAGTAGTAGGGAACACTGAGCTACACAGACCGGGGTTTTGACTCTGTACGAAATATCTTCAGCCCCAAATATGTCTCCTCTATTAAGCATTTCTGGCAAAGCAGAAGGGGTGGTCAGAGGCTGAGGAAGAGAAGGAAACAGTGGGTGGAGAGAATTATGCTGGAAAGCAGTAAAAAGAGAGTCTGTTATTGGATGGAGCGGAGTCTCTCTGTGCAGTCCGAGTGTCTTGTAAATGTGATTTTTATTTGCCTGTTTGTGGGAGTCCTGGGAGGAAACAATTAAAGGAACAAGCTTGAGGAAGTTTGCAAGATTGAGGCTGGATGTCTGTGAGGCCTGCCTGGGCATCCCTCTCCCCGTCCTTTTTACAAGGTCCAACCGGGTCGCAAGGTTAACGCCAGGGGGGACGTCTTGTCTGTTGTAGGGATTTTTTACCAAGTGCAAGGGATCAAAGTAATTAGCTAAGAGTAAAAGCCCAGAACTGTCAGAGAACAAATCCAGCCCTTTGCCTGGACAATACAACCGCAGCCTGCCTGTCACAGATAGAGTAATCCACAGCCCGGAGGAGTCGCAAAAGGATAGCAGGCAGGCTGGTTGACACAAAGGGAGGGGATTTGACAACAGCGTAGCCAAAGGAATCTCTATTGTTCTCAGGCACCGTTTAGGCCAACAAGTGTCAGCTGCTTTCCATGTTTCAACGAGGAATGCTTCCAAAAATTCCTCTCTCATTTGAATTTATCCCCAGATTTTCCAGTTACAAATGACCTGGACTTAGTTGCGGAGTAGGACCAATGTGTGAGGGATCCTCCATTGCTGTCAATGTTTATTTATTTCTTTATTCCTAAATTTGGTACCGTTTGCTGCACTTTCCTGCGCCTTCACTTTTAAGGATGCGTATGTGTGCCTCAGTAAGACATTGGACAAAAAGAACCTGAATTGAGATTCGTGTGTGTGTGTGTGTGTGTGTGTGTGTGTGTGTGTGTGTGTGTGTTTGTCCACTGTATGTGTTTATGACAACGCAATCCTAACCAACTTTCCAGCGCCAGTGTATCTGTGCCAACAGGGTGGTGTTGTTGTTCAGTCGTTAAGTTCGACCCTTCGTGATCCCATGAACCATATCCCGCCAGGCCTTCCTGTCCTCCACTATCTTCCTGAGTTCGCATCGGTGATGCTGTCTAACCATCTCATCCTTTGCCTTCCCCTTCTCCTTTTGCCTTCCATCTTTCCCAGCATCAGAGTCTTCTCCAGAGAGTCCTCTCTTTGCATTAGGTGGCCAAAATATTTGAGCTTCAGCCTTAGTATCTGTCCTTCCAGGGAACAGTCAGGGTTGATTTCCTTTAGGATTGACTGATTTGATCTCCTAGCAGTCCAAGCATTTTGCCATACAGGGACAGTCATGGAGGCCTCTTCAAGGTGAGGGAACATTTGTTCCCTTAACTCGGGGCTGCATTGTGGCTGCACCGGTGCTGGAAAGTTGGTTAGGATTGCGCTGTGTGTAAGATAAAGATAATGATCATGGCAAGGCCGGCTCATCCGGGGAAGTTACCTAGCTCCATCCGCCAGCCTGCCTACCCACATCCTTCACTCACCCTCTCACTTCCTAGATTTGAACAGGAAGAGTGGAATGGGAGTTGGGAGAAGAGCAGAGTCACTCTGCCCACAACACTCTGTTCTCTGCCAACTTCCTCTTCCAAGCCACTCCCCTCTTCATGGTTTAATGCAAGGAGCAGGAGGAGGAGATGTGGGGAGCAGCCTTCTCACCCCATTTCACAGTGTTTCAGCCACACCATCACAACCTTCTAGGAAAGAGTGGGGTGTGCCTGGCAAGACTGAAATTAGCTCAATGAAACTGGAATGGGTTTCACGCATGGTTGTCTTTCAGTCATTTGCTGCATCTTAACGATCAGGCAGAGAGAATTATCAGCCTGATCTCTGCTGCATTACAGTGCTACCGGTGGCCAGAACTGGTAATACAGCTCTGTAGCCCAGATTACCGGAGGAACCAATCACGGCCTGGTTGGCCCCGTATAACAGTTTCTGCAGGCTTCCTTCATTAGTCTGAGTGATATCTCACAACAGCCTTGCCTTCACAAACCAGTACTTGACCACCCATCAACCTATGACTCCTTTGAGCCGCATCGACCTGTTCTGCAATTGGACCCCCTAGCTGTGGCCGGCCCCAGAGCCAGATAAGGTCTGTGATTTGTCCACCTTAGTTCCATGGACAGCAACCGTGGGAGAGTTAGACTCAGGGGACAAGTCAGGAACCAAGGTCGAAGAGTTGGATTGAGCCAGAGCCAGGAATCAGATGTAGCAGCAAGCCAGGAATTAAGCCTGAGGAATCAAAACCAACCAGAGCCAGGAGTCAAGAATGAAGCCAGGAGTCAGGAACAAACCAAGAGTCGCGGAAGGGAAAGCAACGGAGTCAGGGAGATCTTGTTGCTCAGGCAGAGATTTAGTCCAAACTGGGAGGCCTTTATGGACCCTTCCTGTTCAGAGAGAGCTGTTCAGCATTGGTAGGCAGGGCTAGTCCAGAGTTTGAAAGCTTCTTCCTCTTGCACGAAGACCCTAGGATGCAATTCTAGCAGCACGCCAAAGGGGGCAGCCGCTCACGGAATGCTAAGGTGCTCAGCGGCTCCCAGGGCCCAGACGCCTCCCATGTCTACCCTTCCACGGACCTTCCCGGTCAACAGTAGCGATTTTTGATTTCCAAAGAACTTGAGCAGCTGCCAGCTGGAGATAAGGCAACATTCTCAGTTCTGCGCCAAGGGTCAGACCGAGGCCTGTATTCTGTTGCCCATCCCCCCCTCCACGGGCCACTTAAGATCTTAAAATAGGCCCCAAGTGGGATATAAGTGCACAGACCTTATCTTGAACCTCTGCAAGAGGCCGATTTCCATTTACTTGCAACGTCATTGGGAAGGTTTCCACGTCGTACTCAACCTCAGACCTCTCCATTAGCTCTGCATTATCTTATAAGAGTGTTGATTGTGGCAGGCAGCTTCCACTGTGACACCCATTCCCCCTGCCCCATGGTCAGAAAGAGCTGTTCTTATATCTGGTGGTTGTTCAGACTACTGTTGCCATGTTGATCCCATTCCATACAACGAAGATACCGAATGGTCAATCAAGGCAATACCTTTTGAGAGCAGAAATACTCAGTGATGTAGACTTGAGTTTTCACTCCCGAGAGTCTCCTGCCTTTGGCCGAGCCTCTCAAGAACGCTGAGTAGGTCCTCCCCCCACCCGCCCAGAGCCTCCTACCTACATTTTCTGGCCTCCAAAAACCTGAAAACCTGGAAGTAACTGGCAATGATGTCATTGCCAATCACTTCCGGTGGTACGCAGCAGGAGAGAGTGGCACTGGAGGTGGTACTCGGCCAGGAAGGGGTTGGGAACCCCTGTTCTAAATTAAACACAGGTGATGTACTATGGAGCTAGGGAGCCTTTCCACCGCAAATGTGTTACGTCAGTTCTCCTGTGAGCAACTCGATGGCTCTTTGCCCATTCCAGTCCTTACATTCAACTTGCTCTCATTCACCATTCGGAGTCCATGTTGCATCCACCCTTAAATCAAGTTATTTGAGAAGGGGGGGGAGGAATCACCTGCTTGGTAACAACTTTGGCTCTGAGCTGCCTGCCCTCCCCAATCCTATCTGGAATGAGTTAGTGCTTAGTAGATAATATTGATCAACTGGAAGAATTCTGTCTGAGTACTCCAGTCCTCCATCTCCTGCCCCCCCCCTTCCCACCCGGCTACCTCATCTTTCTCCTCCATTTGTCTGCCCATCTGGGCTCAGTGGATAGGTGGGACCCCCATAAGGTGTGGCTCCTCCATCTCCTCCATCTCCCCTAGCCATCCATCAAGTGCCTCTCAATAAGCTAATAGCCCTAATGTGTGAAAATTGATTTCTGGGGTGAACACAAAGGGCCGATGATTTACACTCTATTTCCTATTGATGAGGCTCAATTGATTTCAACAAGTACTAAAATATTTACAGGGAGGAGCAAGGGCGGGGAGAGTGTCAGGGTGGGAAATCTCACTGGGGCTTTTAAATAACACCGGGACAACTTGATCCTCTCCAAATTAAAAAAAAAATGTGGGGAAGGAGACAAAAAATAGGGAAACAGTCATAAGTCCATCCCAGGACATTCCTACTGGCAGTAGGAATGAGCAATGGCATGAAATGTCCAAGGGGAGAAAAATTGACAGAATGACATGTGACTTCAACCAAAACTTTGTTGAAGAACCTTTGTTGAAGAACCCCCTTGGACAAAGTGTTTGCTTTCTTCAGATCTAACCTCTTCCTGTTTACCTGATACTGTAGGACACAAGGCTATGGACACAGGCTACGGGTGCAGGCTATGGACACAGGCTATGGACACAGGCTATGGGCACAGGCTACAGGCACAGCACCATGGAAAGCTCCAAGTCAGCACCGTTTACTCCAACAGGATCCAGAGTTAAGTCGAGACGTTACAGATCCTAATACCTAGGCTCCTCGTCCCAGCGTCCTCTCCTGCTGCCTGGAGAGGAACATGTATAAAAGGGGCCACTCTCCTGGGGTCCTGCACTTCTCCTCCTCCTGGTTCACTGCCAGCACAAACCAGAAAGTACAGGGGAGTACAACATTCTGAGTATGGATGGGGACGGTTCTTCAGTGGTGAGCTCGGTGGGGAGAACAGACTCTGAAGGCTCTGCTTTGTGGGGCTCGTGACTCGAACTCCAGCCCAACATCAATATTTTGTTTCTGGACCCAGCTGGCTCCTCCTCCTCCTCTGGACCTGTGGGAGGCAGGAGTCATTGCACACAGTGAGTGGGTCATCACAGCAGCATGTGAAGGGGGTGTCCTCTTCCCCTCCAGTCCTTATCTGTTATACAGTTGTGTTCCTTTGTTGTTGCTTTTCTTTGTCTTTACTTTCTCTTTTGTGGGTCTGTCCATGTTGGGATTTTTTTTTGAACATTTTGCTTTTTTTTGAACATTTTTTGAACATTTTTTTTTAACATTGCGGGATGGGACAGTTTAAAAATAAAGCCCACTCACCAATACATTTATCCCCCCCCCAATCTGTATTCCTTCTTAAAAAGATAGGGAGTGGTCTTCATGGCAAAGAGGAAAGAATCAGGGGATTTTTCAAAACTTATCAAACAATTCCACAGTTCAGCTTTGTTACGGTGGCTCTCTAGGCTCAGTTGTCTATTAGCCAATATTCCCATCAGTCCCCCAGCAAACACTGACAGCTTTTGATCCCAGTTGAAATACTGATGAAGTAGCGACGTAAAAGGAGGGCTAATTTTGAGTCATGCAATTGCTCAAAGAAATGGGAGCATTTTGACTAGTGGGAATCACAGTGTTCCATGAGTAGGTAGATGGAAGCAGTTCAGTAGAGAACTGAAAACTAGATCAGCAGCCACTGGGTAGCCAGAACCATAGAAAGTTAGAATCGGAAGGGTACTTCAGAGGTCATCCAGTCTAACCCCCTGTTCAGTGCAGGCAACTACTGGTGGCCACCCAGCCATCCAGAGTGACACACGCTGGTGTCGCTGCAGGGGGGGAGCTCTAAGTTCCGCCGAGGCTCCGACCCTCCGTTACACCAGAGCACTGCTTTCACCGCCTTGAATGGTTCCGAAGGTGAGGGGGCGGGGTCGATTCATGCTCCGGTGTAACAGAGGGTCGGAGCCTCGGCAGAACTTAGAGCTCCGCCTCCCCCTGCAGCGACGCTAGTGGTGACACAGTGTTAAGCCAAGTGTATTTGTTTCAGTCCTTGGTCTTCGATGACATCATGTTACAAGAACTGCAGCACTGGTAAATATTACCTGTTGCAACATTTGCAAGGTGTCGGGAGAGGAATGGAAGGGAAAACAGCTAAGAGTCTTCCTGGCAGCTTAAAGATGAGCAATGCAATCCCATGTATATTTACTCAGAAGTGAGTCCCATTGTGTTACTCCCAAGAAAGTGTGTATATATACATTTTTCACATTTTTATACCACCCTTCCTCCAAGAAGCTCAGAGTGGTGTACATATTTCCTCCCCTCCTTTTTGTCCTCACAACAACCCTGTGAGGTAGGTGGGGCTGAGAGATAGTGACTGGCCCAAGGTCACTCAGGAAGCTTCGTGGCTGAGCGGGGATTTGAACCTGGATCTTCCAGGTCTAAGTCCGACTCCCAAACCACTACACCATCCTGGTATAGGATTGCAGCTGAACACAATTATTTCCTCATAAGTAGAGGTGTTTGAAAATGGTTTTATTTTTTTCACAAATGTTGGTGTTTAACCAAAATGAAATAGCAGAAAGTGGTGTTATGTGTTTTTGTAAATGCTTTAAAAGTATACTATATAGGTGGTATAGGCTGTATAGGTTGTACAGTGTCAGCAGATGAAGGATGCAAAATTACATGGTTTAATTTTTTTTTTTTGAAGAAAAGTTTTTGAATTTTTTTTGATTTTTTTTTTTTACCAGAAAGCGGTGTTCTATGTTTTTATTTCGTTATCACCATTTTCAAACACCTCATAAGCTTTTGGGGCCAACAGTCCACTTTATCAGGTGCAGGAACTCTTAGGCAGGTCTATCTACATATGGACTTTGAAAAAAAAAAACCTTCCTTGAAAACAGAGTTCCCCATCCAATTTCTTCCCACTTAAAAATGTTCCGCTTTCAAACAAGTGAATAGTGTCTTCCAGCCCAGGGGGGGGGAAAGGTTGGTTCTGATTCAGACTTACCCTTACAGGTTTGTTGTACGGACTCCCTCAAAATAATACACG
Source organism: Plestiodon gilberti rubricaudatus (assembly GCA_026170595.1). Lineage (NCBI taxonomy): Eukaryota > Metazoa > Chordata > Lepidosauria > Squamata > Scincidae > Plestiodon > Plestiodon gilberti. Next base: position 38,687,720 of record JANXHW010000008.1, read on the forward strand.
CAAAACACTTGGCTCCCCAAGGGCATCTAGAAACATGCCAAAAGGGATCTAGAAACATGCCGAAAGGGATCCCGTGCCGAAAGGGATCTAGAAACATGGTTATATTTTATTAAGGCACAAAAAAGTAAGCTCTGTAAATATTTTAAAAAAGGGGACATTTGTGAAGCATAGATCCATTCTGCAGTTCACAAGCTCATCTCATGCTCTGCCCCCAAGTCCTTCGGCAATCGCGAGAAGCATCACCATCTCTCTCCCTAAAACAGACATCGCTGTCCCAGCTCTTAGCGCCTGTTGATCTTTCTCCGATCAGCATCAGCTAGTCTCCCTCCTTCCTTCCCTCCCTCTCCCGCCATCCCTCCTCCCTTTCCTTGTTGCCCTTTTTCTGCCTCTGTAGGGTAAAGTTCCCATTTACCAAATTAAAGGTCAGCTCTTGTCAGGCCGAACGCTTTTGAAATACTTCTCGGCAACTAATCATTTCCAAGTTAGTCGCTGTCCTGGAGATTTTCTTCCTCAAGAGGGTCTTGGCTTCCAGCTCCTCAATGCCTCGACACCTAGATTGGGACTTAAAAATAACACAACGCTGGTCCATGTTGAGGATCTGCTGGTGTGTGTTTCAAATGATGACGGGATATTGCACAGCACACTATTCCATTAACACCTATCCATTCATTATGGCTGCAATCCTATGTTTAATTACCTAGGAGTATGTCCCTCTGGATATAATGGGACTTACTTCTGAGCAAACATGCATAAAATTGCACTGTAAATCCCATATTTAACAGTGATCAATAATAAAAAAAATCATGAGTATGATCCTGTAGTGTCAATCTGCCAAACACTGCCTCTTCTTACCTGATAATGTGCCAGCCACTCTCAATCTTCTCTCACTCTCCAGTGCTCTAGCTCAGCACTCCCCTCCCCTCCCCATTTCCTCTTCCTCTCTGTCCCCTTCTTCCTTTTTCAAACCAGTGGATCAGAGAAGGAGGAGGGTTGGAGGCAAGTAGGTGGGTAGAGATGGGCACCCCTCACCATTCTGCTGCCTGAAGCGACTGCTTCAATTGGCCTAATGGATGGGCCGGCTCTAAGAATTCCAAGTTGACGTTCTTGAATACTGGAACCATTCTAACCCACAGGGAAATGTTAGGTGGGAAATTCTTGTGCGTGTGTTTCTGTGTGTGTGCATACATGTGTGTTTGTAAATGTTAAGTACTAGAAGAAATTCAAATTCTAGTGCAATTCCTGAAAGTAGATTAATTCAAATGTTTGCTTCTGGTTTCAATGGACTCATTGTCATCCAGTGGTTTTAAGTATCGATATATGCGTTAAAAAATCTGCATCAATGAAAAAGGCAATCCATCCCGATGCATCAACCCCTGAGGTGGTGGTAACAGTAGCACCCAACGGTGGTGGGGGACAGAGGGGGGGTCCAGTGCAGGTCTTTGTAACAGTGCCACCAGCAAGTTGGTGTCATCAGTGATGACAACTATTCAAAGTGATGACATTTTAACAAGACATCCTGGATCTGGGAAGTCTTGGGTTCAAATCCCCGCTCATCTATAGGTCTTCCTGGGTGACCTTGGTTCAGTCAGTCTCTTTCAGCTGAACCTACCTCATAAGGCTGTTGTGAAGATCCAGGGGGGGGGAGAGAAATGTACATGCTGCTCCTTGGAGGAAGGGTGGGATCTCAATGCAATACAATGGAAATATAGGACAGTGATTAACCAGAGCTCGAAAACTAGGACCGTCCTGAGTTAATAGGGACACTTGGAGTGCACACATGGGTTGATGTGTTTGGAGTTCAGCCTGGGCTGATTGATAACGATGCCAGTCATGGGCTTATGAGCAGGGCTGGCCCAGCCACGAGACTGGTTGAACCCATTGGCAGGTGGCAAACTGGGGGGGGGGGGAGCTGCCATGCACCTTGAATTTGCTCACCACTTCCCTAGAGGCTCCATCCTCTGAGAGTGCAGAACAGGAAGATGGAGAGGGCTTCTATCCTCCTCCAAACTCCATCATTGCTGCTGCTCCTTGGGAAGTGGCCAGTGGAGAGAATGCAAAGAGAGAAGAAAGGTTCCTCTCCCGGTGTTTTACAACAAGCCAGGTCAGATCAGGAAGTCAGATATGTGCTAGTAGGAGACGGACGGGTGGTGGGATTTGAGGGAACGGGCGGCAGGATTTGGGGGCAGTTTCAGGCAACAGCTTGCCTGGGGCCACTCATAAGGATTGTGTGAATCAGACGTCAAAGCCGCACGAGAGAAAACAAGGAGGATGAGCCTGGACAATGCAAAGGGTGCCCTGACAAGAATGCATCATCGATCCTTTCCTTCAGTGGGGGCCTTCCTTGTCCTGCCATTTACTCTTCCAGTCAAAGGGCCTCTGACACGGTTTGCACCAAAGGTTTCTGGACAGTGCAGAGTAGTATTAATTATTGTTATTATTCTTTGCCTCCGTTCCCTCCCTCCATCCCTCCCTCCCTCCCTCGGCCGTGGTTTGGCCGGCTTTAATTAATGAGTGCCTGCAAAGTGCTTTGATCTCTTGAGTTGAAAGATGCCATAAAAGTGCAAAGTATGATGAGACAATAATGGCCGTGTGCATTTGATAAATAAGTAAAGAAGGGAAACTTTGGTTTGAGAGCAGGGCAGAGTGGCCAGCCCACTCTTTTTCCCTCTCGTCCTGCAGATGTAGCATGGGGAGAGAGAGAGAGAGAGAGAGAGAGAGAGAGAGAGAGAGAGAGAGAGAGAGAGAGAGAGAGAGAGAGAGAGCAACATAAAATGGACCTTCAATCTCCGCAAGCGCTATTGACACTCACCTGATTAAAGGTTCCACTTACATCCCAACAGTTAGAGCCAGGGCTGGAGCCATTCATAAAACTCATATTGAAGGATTAGCTTTCACAAAGTTTGCCTTAATGATTATGCGCTCTATTGATCGGTGGGGGGAAACTATAAAAATTGACACCAGAATAAACTTTGAAGGACTGCTCTCACTCAGCAGAACTGGGATCAATTGGAATCGACCCGGATGGTAAGGGAGGGGCTGGAGAGAGCTTGCCTCCATTAGCTAGGTACAATCCTGGCTAGCTCTTTCTCCAGCCCTACTATGAGCTCATAACATCTCAGATTATCCATTGGGTGTTTTGTTTTGTTTTTCATCAGCCATTACGCACCGGCTATTAGAGTTGTACAAAAGGAGACGTTGCTCGTTCCAGCGAAACTTTTTTTGCTTCCATTGAAATCTGGAGGACACATTGCCCAAATCCTCTGGTTTGTCAAAGAAGAGCCAGTACCAACTTGCTAGGGATATGAGACAAAGTCAGGCATGACCACCCAAGATGGCACCCACTCCATCCACACCCTGATCAGGATCCTTGAGAGGGGGTAAAGGGGGTAAATTGTACCCAGGCCCAGGGACAAAAAGGGCTGGGAGCTAAAGGAGGGGGCCCAGAATTTTCGTGAGATCTCAGCTGGCCTCATGGAGAGTGAGACAGAGGACGGGCCAACCGAGAGGCAAGGTCTACCGAGCAGGTAGACCTGGGTGCTACATTGGAAAGCCTGGTTGATCAGGGCTCTGGAGACTTTTCTGGCTGTTGCTGCCCCCCTGCCCCATTTGCCCCCTCCCCTTTGAGAAGGGGCCCAAATGAAACTTTGTACCCCCTGATAAAATTCCTCTCAGAGGCCCTGCCCTGCCCTGCCCTGATGGGCTTACAAACACCGTTTCTTGATTTCCTGGAGACTCCTCAGATGTTTCAGCAAAGCCCCAGCAAAGCCCCACAAATTCACCTCATCACTTCCCTATGATTGGCAGCCAATGGTATTGCTAGAGCCCAGCTGGATCACCATTCTGCCACACAATCAACCACGCATTTTGCCACACAACTACCCCTGGGGAAAATGGCAGGGTGTTACAGATGGCCAAGCTACCTCTGGGTGAGAGAGTTCATCCCGGGATATTTTGGTCATTTCTGTGGATTCATCGTGGCCTCTAAACACACAGTCCACAGATGCTGCATCATTGCTAAAACTAAGCAGGGCTGGGGTGGATCAGTGCCTGGCTGGGCCCCTTATACACAACCTGGAGGAATCTCAAGATGGAAGAAAAACGAGATGTAAATAAATGAAACTCTAAAGAAATAAGTTCTCCCACAACACTTTGGCGAGCTAGGTGGACTCCTTGAGTTCATCCCCTGGACCCAACCTGGGTTTCCCATTGACCAGGGCAATCTTTCTCCCTTTCTCATGTATTCAATGTGGTCACAGCTCTTGACCCCATTTCAATCATCTCATTTTTCCCCATCTGACCAGACGCAACGTTGCCGAGTGTTAACAATGGGAACCTTAAGAAGAAACCCAGGTCTTCTTCTATATCGGGCATGGAAGCTAGGAAAGGAAAACTACCCAGGCGGAGAACGGGACAGTGCTGATCTTCCTAAATAAGAGCATAAAGAGTTGATTGACCCTCCCGCCTGCCCGCAACAGATACTCTGTTCAGTTGCCAATGATAATGGATGCTTTGTGAGCGAAAACTCCTGCAGTTAAAAGCCATGTTTATTATCAGTTTGTCTCTCATCAGCAAATTGATGATCCCATCTCAATCTGAAATAGCAATTCACAAGCAAAGGGAATATGTGCAAACAGGGAGAGCAAGGGGGCAGCCCGCCCATACACGCACACATTCACATTCACATTCACGCACACGCACGCACGCACACACACACATACACAAACACAAACACACACACCTTGAGCATGAGTTCATATTTGTTCTCCAGAACATCTGTATCTTGGGGTGCTATGAGCGATTGCGGGGTAACCACCGCCAGTGTTCTTGAGATGCACTGCTCTCTTGCAACTTCATCTGGAGTAGATCCAGGAGCACGTCCTTTTTGGATCTTGCTGGGACTCTTCCAACGCACACACCCAATGTCATGTTCTGCCAGCTCCCTAACAGAACCATCCCCGAAGTAAATGAGACCTCTGAGGAGAAGGAGGGCTCCACCTCTGCCTTCAATATGTACAGGCGCCAAAAGGAGGCAGTGGGCCCAAACTCAGCGCCGGCCCATCTAAGAGGCAGACTGAGGTGATTGCCACAGGGGCAGTTTGGCAGGGGACACCGGTTGCCCAGCTCTGCCTCTACCACCTCCACTCTCCTGTCTCTGCCAATCCTCCTGCTTCCTGGGTTTGTTCCATCCCCAACTTTCTTTTTCAATCCAGGGAGCAGGAGGGGAGGACCCTGGGGATCTCTTGGGTAAGGGGGGGGCATTTGGTGCACCAGCTCAGGCCATGAGGGGTCTCGGCTTGACTCTGGTTCTCATTTCTGTGGTGTGGACAGGTAGTGGGAGCCCAGGACCGGCCCAAGACCTCCTAACGCCAGAGGTAGCATGCCAAACGCTGCCCCCCCATGATGTGCCAGCCTCTGCTCCTTCCACTCTCCCATGTTCTAGCCCAGCCTCCCCTCTACACTCCCTCTTCCTCCCTGCCTCCCTCATCCTTTTCCAGTCCAGAGAGTAGAAGGAGAAGGTGGGGCAGCAGAGATGACGATGCAGACAGTCATGGCCACCCCGCCAATCTGCTGCCTGAGGTGACTGCTTCAGTTGGTCTCATGGATGGGCTGGCCCTGCTGCAGTCCATGCTGTGTCCTCACTGCATGGTTGATAGCACCTGTTATATCATGTGCTTATATGTGCTTATTTATCCTTACACACACACACCCAAAGAAGACTCAGGACAAGTTGCTTGTGGAGAGATGGTCACTTTATTGTATTTAAGGATGGAAACCTGCAAAGGCAAAACTAGGGGTAAAACTTCACCCCCCGAGGTATGCAGGATCTGGTCGGGGAAAATGGGCCTAGCCATTTTTCTCCCCCTGCTTGTTTGGACGTCAAACACCCCGGCTCCAGGCCCCCCAGGACAGCTACCTGGGGAGCCTCTCATAGCCAACCCCACAGGCTTGAGACAGCGGAGCAGGCTTGGGACCCATGCTAGCCAGGCCATTGATGGACCTCACCTGCTCCAGCCAGGAAGCTTGCCAATCTGTCTCACCGAGCCACACGAGCGTCGTTAATGAGCGGTCTTGGCTCACTTCCTGACCTTGCCGAGCTCATGGTGCACGCCGATCCCTATCAATCCTTACCTACCCTACCCGCACGCCACCTGCCAGGTGACCGACTGGTGGAGAGCCTACCCCTTATGGACACAGTCTGAGGTAGGCAAAAAAAACCTCCAATTGGTGCCAATCTATTGGAAGCAAAAAATTCCTACCTGGCCCCCGAGGGCAGCCGGCTAGTCCCAGACTATTCCAAGGGAGGGAGGGCTGGGGCTTAGAAGTCCTGGCACCGACTGAGGGCTGGGCTGCGTTGCTCCGGCCTCTCGGGTGACGCCCGGACCACATGACGCGGCCCGGCCAATCCTCGGCCGGGCCTGCCCAATGCAACTTCCTGCCTCCTCCGAGGGGGCAGGATAATTCTCCCCGCGCCACGATGGCGGCGCAGGGGTTATCTCCCTGTTCCTGAGCTGCATCTATTTATCCCAGTTGTGATCGAGTTACACCATTAAAAAAGCCTGCTTGCTCTCTCTCTCTCTCTCTCTCTCTCTCTCTCTCTCTCTCTCTCACACACACACACACACACACACACACACACTCATGATTGTGTGCAGGAAGGCAAAGTTAAAAAACAAAATTAAAATGGGCCACAGTTTCTTTCCCGTCAGCCGCTGTCTTGGACAAAACGGAGAGATCTGGAGATGCTTCTTTCTTTCCCTCCTTCCTTGTTCTTGTTCAACTGGCAATGCCTGCCTTGCCCTCCCTTCTCAATCCCTCCAGACCTACTTCATAAACATTAGCTTGCAAGCAGCTCTCCCCCAGAGGACATATCATAAACATCATGTTAAATATTTAGAGCAGGAAACCACCTCACTTCGCTGGATACATAAAAGCTGTCTTGGGAGGGTACATTTTCTCTTCTTATTTTGGTTTCCTTATCTTGCTCCCTGACTGTCAGTCTCTTTGCACAGCGGTTGTTAAACAGATAACCATTGTGGGTGTGGGTGAAGCCACCGGAGGGGACGGGGGCGCCTGGATGCTGTCTCCAAGCATCTGTTCTTATGGGGATCTTGCAGGCCAAGTACAGAAAACGTAGTTCGGCTCTCCGGCCTGAACTCACAGCTGAACATCCCGTTCCACTGGCTTGTACTGACTCAAACCATTGGATCACGTTGCGCAGCATTGTCTCCTATAATCGGCAGAAGATCTGCAGGGTCTTGAGCAAAGATCTTTGCTGGTCGTGGAGGTGAGTGCATGGATGTAGTAGGTGGGCACCACCTGTCAATCTGCTGCCTGATGCGATGGCCTCAGTTGGCCTCATAGATGGGCCAGCCCTGACACCGCCCCATTTTCAAAGATGCAGAAAATAATTGAGAGATTGAAGAAAGGGAGCTGATGCAGCCCTACTACTTCACCTCCAGTATTGAACACATGGTGCGGCTGCTTGATATGGACCCAGACTGGTTCTGATGGCCCAGAAGTGTCAGCAGTTCTAAGGCAAGTACGTTTCCACTGTCCACTTGGACTCCTGAAACTGGAGATGTCAGAATTGGTGCTTTCTGCATGCAAAGCATGGGCTAAATCAGTGGTTCTCAAACTTTTTAGCACCGGGACCCACTTTTTAAAACGACATTCTATCGGGACCCACGAGATGCTCAGACGTTTATCTCCCTATATTTACACAAGCTTGCAAACTGCAGGAGCTCAGCTGTTTGCAGGGTAATTAGCAGCTATCTTGCAAACTGCAGGAGCTCAGCTCTTTGAAGGACAATTAGCAACTATCTGATTTTTGAATAGCCTCAGGGCTTGTGGCAATTACTTATCTGATCTTTCCTTTTTTTGATATATATTTATATTTTATTAATATATTAAAACATAAAAACAATACATATTTCATAAAGTTATAGCAAGCGCGAAGCAATACATCCTACTAGCATACTATTCACCATTTTCTACATATAATATCCAAGCCAAAATAACACCCACATTCTATTCATTAAATCCGCATATCATCACATCGTTCTTCTCTCTCTCTCTCTTAAAAAATCGATAAATGGTTTCCAGTTATTCTCGAAAAGGTTAACTGACTTTTCCTTAATTAAAATTGTAAGTTTATCCATTTCAGCATAATCCAAAACTTTCAGCCACCAATCTTCCAGCGAAGGTATCTCCGAATTCTTCCAATATTGTGCATATAAACTTTTTGCCACAGCTATCATATATAAGAACAAAGTTTGAAATTTTTCGCCTACATGATCATCCCTCATACCCAACAAAAAGGTTTCCGGTTTCATTTGAACCTTAATCTTTAAAATCAACTCAATCTGTTTATGAATCTGAGTCCAATACTTCTTTGCTTGGGGGCATGTCCACCACATATGGTAAAAAGTTCCTTCTTGCTTTTTACATTTCCAACAGCTATTCGTCACCTTCTCATACATTTTTGCTAATTTGCTTGGGGTTATATTCCATCTATACATCATTTTATACATATTTTCTTTAATATTAACATTTAACGTAAATTTCAACTGCTTTAACCATAGTTGTTCCCATTGTTCCATTAAAATAACATGACCTACATTTTTCGCCCAATGAATCGTACATTCTTTAACCTGTTCTTCTTCTGTCACGAACTTCAAAAGCAATTTATACATTTTTGAAATTACCTGGTCTTCAGATTTTAATTGTACCTCCAGTATTGATTCTTCTTCTACAAATCCATATGCCTTCTTGTCCACTTTAAATCTCTCCAAAATTTGAGCATATACAAACCATTGGCGATTAAAGTCTTCTTCCATTAATTTTTCTCTTGACTTTATGGTACAGTCTCCTTGTGAAAAATTTAATAAATTTCTGTATAATAGTCCTTTCTCTTTTGGCACGCTGCTTCCACCAAAGTGCGCTTCATATGGTGCAACCCATAATGGTATTTTCTCATAAAACCTCATTTTATATCTATTCCAAATTCTCCATAATGCATGTCTAACGTAGTGATTTTTAAATTCTAAATTTGCTTTCATTTTATCATACCACAAATACCCATGCCAACCAAATCTCAAGTCGGAGCCTTCTAACTCCAATAATCTTCTATTTTGTAAATACACCCACTCTTTCAACCATACAAAACAACATGCTGCATAATATACTTTCAAATCCGGTAGTCCTAATCCTCCTCTCTCCTTTGCATCTTGAAGGATCTTGTATTTCACCCTTGGTTTTTTCCCTTGCCAAATAAATTTAGAAATGTCTTTCTGCCATTCTTTAAATGGTGCATCAGATATAATCACTGGTATCGTTTGAAATAAGAACATCATTTTTGGCAATACATTCATCTTAATCACCGATATCCTTCCTAGTAAAGACAATTTCAATCTTTCCCATCTTAACAGATCTTTCTTAATTTCATTCCATACTTTAACATAATTATTTTGAAATAATGTACAATTCATACTCGTTACTTATCTGATCTTTCCATCACCTGGGACCCACCGGAAATCAGGTTGCCAGGTGGGTCCCGACCCACAGTTTGAGAAACACTGGGCTAAGCTATTAGCTATGGACAAGCCCTCCATGATCAGGGACAAACAGTCTTTTGCTAAGGGCTGGTTCACACAGACACGTTCATCACTTGAAGATGACCACCATATCTGATGATGCCTTGCATGTGTGCGTGTGTGTGTGTGTGTGTGTGATGGTCATCAGAGATCTCATGGAGAGGGGCTCAGCTGCATCTGGACTCTTCCTCTGGAGATGAAGACGAGGAGCTGTCCCCTCCAGGTGACTTGGTCACCAACCAGGATTCTGCAGAAGACCTTCTCTTGAGTGGAGATGATGGAACTAGCCAACTCAAGTCTTTGGAATGATGTGGGATGTAAATCTTTTCCAATAGAATTTTAAAAAAAGGAAGTGCCCATCCAAAAAGGATGCTGCTGAAATGCCCACCGCTGCCACATTCCCCTCCCTCAAAGCCAAGATGAATGATTTGATCGTTTGCAAAACAGCTCAGTTTTTCCAAACACTTTTGAGCCTTTGTTGAGTGTTAGAAGCAAAGGCTTGCACCCCAGGCGAATGCTCGCAAACGCTTGAGCCTTTGCGAGCATTCAAGCGTTTGCGAGCATTCGCCTGGGACGCACTCGCTCAAGCGTTTGTGACGCACTCGCCTGGGACACACTCCACAGTTTGACTTCCTTTTCCAATTGGCCGTGCTTGCACACCCCTGTTTGAAAGACACGAGCCTACCATGTTATTGAAGGAAGTTGTTTTGGTGATTTTTTAAAAACCTATTTGGTCCTCCCCAGTGATGTAGACTTGAGACTATTGACTCGAACTTGAGTCGAACTCAAGTCGCGGCAATGACTCGACTCGGACTTGACTTGGCAATTGTAAAAGACTCGACTCTAGACTTGTAGCCTTTTATGATAGGTCCAATTCTATTCAGGTTTAAACCCACTTTCCCCATTAAATAGATAGGAACTCACAACCTAAGACTCAGGACTTGGGGGCAAAGACTTGGGACTTGACTTCAGACTTGGGTCCAGAGACTTGGGACTTGACTCGAGACTTGGAGTCAGAAACTTGATCCACATCCCTGGTCCTCCCAAGGACTGGTTGAACCTCCGAGTTTCTCTCTGAGTCTTCCGCAGCAGCAGCCCATGGAACAGAAGATAAGCACACTCGGTTTTGGGAGAAGGTGGAATCCCTACAACAAGTGTGCTCCTGAAAACAGAACGCACTCCCATAAATGGCACAGGCCCACCAATTAAGAGATGATAAACCATCCGCCCGTCCCCACAGAAGCCAAAAATGAAAAGGGAGTCTTCCTCAATGGATGGCCAGTCACTCTAGAGACTCCCTACTCTCTACAGAGTTTACAAAATGGCTTTCAAGAGCCTGGCCAGATACGATGCCAGCAGATCTGGCCGGAGCGCTAGGAAACTCTTCAATTATACATGGGCACAAATAAACAGCCAGCGATTTGCTGGGAATTATGAGATGTAAATAATTGAGGAGCAGGGGAGCTGGATTCAGAGGTGCCCTCGCCTCCTGCCGATTGGCCTTAATGCGTTTCCTTGATGCAAGTCCCCGCTTGCCTGCATAACACGCAGGGAGAAGGAAGATAATAGCCCTCCGAGAAGATGCTGACCAGGGAGCTGTGCACAGTGCTATAAATACCTGCAGCTCCATCTTGCTTTCCTTGGTGACTGTGAACAGGGGCTGATCAAGAAGGTGAGGTCTTTAGCTGGTCCCCTGTTGAAGAATGAGACCTTCTGATTGGCTCTTGTCACCCTTGCCCAGAACTGATGGCAAACATGGGTAGCAGGTGGCTGTAGGTGGACTCAGAAGTAGGCAGGTGACAGGGAGAAGTGGCTGCTGGTTAGCGAGGCCCAAATGAAATGTCCAGAAGGGAGGAATAAGGGAGGGCAGAAATGGAAGGAAGGAAGGAAGGAAGGAAGGAAGGAAGGAAGGAAGGAAGGAAGGAAGGAAGGAGATGCCACAGGGCAATCTCTGTTGGCTGGAAACCACAGGAAGTCCGCTCCTTCCCCAGCTGGAGACATTCTAGCTCACCACTCTCCTCTCCTCCAGACTTCTTCCCCTCTGTTCCCCTCTTCCTTTTCCAATCCAGGGAATGGGAGGGAGTAGCAGGCGTTGTGGCTGGCAAACACCGGTGGGAGGACACATTCAGTCACTTGCAGTTTGAAGTGTTACAGTCCCTGTCACCACGGAGGAGGACTCTACCACTCCATTTTTTCTATATACAATAGCTCCCACCTACTTCATTTATGCGTATTTAAATGCATAGTAGGTGTGTGAGTGTTGTTCCAGACAGGGATAGGATGACAAGGTCACCCAGCTCTTTGATCTGTTTGCATGGTGTGTTGCCAGGCAATGAAGACAGCCTGGAAGAAGTCGCCGTGGATGCGCCTTCCAAACAACACCTGGAAGGAAGTCTGAACAATAGGGAATAGAAGAGTTGTGTCATCACCCTAGCAATGGCCATACTAACAAAGATCCCTAATGAAGACTCTCATGGGACCACCAGGGGGGTTTCTCCGCACCTCTGCATAATGTGGGGAAGTACTGTATTGGTCTGAGTATAAGACTCACTTTTTTCTCCTAATTTAAGTTTTTAAACTAGGGGTGTGTCTTATAATCAGGCTGTTGCAATTTAATGCCAGTGATTTAATTAAAAATTTTTAATAGCACCAAACTTTAAGGGTGCGTCTTATAATCAGGTGCATCTTATACTCGGGACAATACGGTATTTGATGACCAGGGAGGGAGAAACCTCCAAGGACAATAAAGGTAAAGGTATCCCCTGACAATTAAGTCCAGTCGTGTCCAACTCTAGGGTGTGGTGCTCATCTCCATTTCAAAGCCGAAGAGCCAGCGTTGTCCGAAGACGCCTCCGTTGTCATGTGGCCGGCATGACTCTCTTTGCCGCAGCGCGTAGCATGCAGCTGGAACACAGAGCGCTGTTTACCTTCCCGCAAGTGGTACCTATTTATCTACTCGCATTGACATGCTTTGGAACTGCTAGTTTGGCAGGAGCTGGCCAAGCAACGAGCGCTCACCCCGTCGCGGGAATCGAACTGCCGACCTTTCGATCGATAGCTCAGTCCCATTGCTGGCCCCAGTTTATTGGGGGTCCATAGCAAAAGGTGCACTGGGTTCCTATGACAGCAGGCACATACGAGCACCTGGATAGGTCAACCCCCTAAACCCTCCGTAATGGTAAAGGTTCCCCTTGCTCGAGAGCCAGTTGTTACCGACTCTAGGGGCGGTGCTTATTGTTTCAAAGTCGAAGAGCCAGCGCTGTCCGAAGATGCTTCCATGGTCATGACTAACAGAACACTGTTACCTTCCCACCGCAGCAGTACCTATTTATCAGTACCTTGCAATGTCTTGCTTTCGAACTGCTAAGTTGGCAGGAGCTGGGACAGGAGATGGGTGCTCATTCCGTCACGCAGCACTCGGGTCTCGAACTGCTGTCCTGCCTACCTTCCAGTCTGCAGTTCAGCGTCTTAATCACTAAGCCACCATGGCTCCCTCTTTACCTTTTATATTAATTGTGATGCAAAAAGGAGCTCAGCCAACATATTTCCGAGAGGTCACATTATTTGTCAAAGAGGCCACAGTTCCCCTGATCTATGTACATATGGAACAAAATTGAAAGAGAAACTGACCTTGTTTAAACTTTCCTGGGTGTTCAAACGTCATGGTAACATTCACCCGCACATTCGGTTTTCTTTTACGTGCGAGTGCGTGAGTACGAAAAATGGAAGATACGTGAGATGCATGTATTCAATTGATCTGATTCAAAAACTAACCAAGAAAAAAAGGTGATCTTAATTCAGCATTTGTTTCTGTTTCCCCGAAGCACTGGATCAACGTGGAGCTATTATTAAACTTTGCCAGAAACAGATTATAATTATCACAAAACCTCATCTCGGTGTCGCCTGAATAAGCAAAACCCATTTCGGTTGAGCTTGGAAATGTTCATTGCACTTTCCTGCTGCAAAGGGAACCTGCATTTTTTGATGGATTTTTTGTGTTTAATTACAAAACACACACACACACACACACACACACACACACACACACAAAACACACACAAGTAGGCAACCACAAAACACAAAATATCGTTCTGGTCTAATGAGGTGGCTGGAGAGGGAAACGGGGACGCTGGCACGATGTCTCCGAGGCCGGCAATCAAGGGCCGGCTGGGCTGATGAAGTCTGAATACATGCCACAGCTCGTAGCCTTGTGCGTTCCCAGGGAACAGCAGCGCAAAGGGACACAGAACCCGGGCAGCGTATGTAGATTTTGCCGCATTACGTCGCTGAGCTGTTTCCCCTCTTTTCACTCCCAGCTATGGGAGACGCCAGAGCTGTTAAAGATCAAGCGTGCACAATAATGGGAATCCCATAAGCGGAGGGAATGGCCTGGATTCAAGGATCTGTCCACAGACATGAGCGAGACAGGAACGTGGTGTGAGAGGTGGTAGAGCAGAGAGGGAGGGAGGGAGGGAGGGAGGATGCAGGGCCATTGTCCCTTGTCACCATCTCTCTCTCTCTCTCTCTCTCTCTCTCTCTCTTTCCCTGGGTGGCCGGCAAATGCCCTTCCTTCTTATTTGTGGTCTACATTTTTATCCCAGTGTTCTTCGGAGGAACTCAGGGTGGAGTACGTGGTTCTCTCACCCGGCCATTCTTTCTTCAAAACAACCCTCCTCTCCACCATCATTCATTCCTCTCATCCTCTGTTCCTTTTCAAATCCAGAGAGCAGGACAAGGAGCAACAGTGGGGGGGGGGGGGGAGGCAGATCAGATGGCACCACTGGGAACATGTCTCTTTGCCATCTGTACACCTGAGGAAGCACAGGAACAATTTGGAGAAACAGGGCCATTTGCGGGCAAGCTGGCCACCTTTTGAACTAGGCTTTTCCACGGCCTGGTTAACAGTAAATAGTTGAGTCTGCTGTTCCCGCGGATTCAGTGCCGTCGTCTTCCTCTCTGGCACTCAGAGGAGCTTGTTTACGGCTCCAAGACAGCTCCCCATCTATCCAGCCCTAGGCCAGACCTGCTTAATTTCAGCATTCGAACGGAGTCGGGTGCTTTCTTGAAACTGTTCCCTGCACTGAAGAAACCGTTCCCCGTGTTGCTTTGAAAAGGTGATGCAGCTGGGTACAGAGTCAGACCCTGGACCTCTGGCCCAGTCCTGTCTACTCTGACTTGCAACGTTTGAACAGCACGTCTCTGGGACATGTTCATCGAGAGGCTTTCCAAACCCACTGCCTGAAAGCCTTTTCAACAGACACAGAGATTTGAACCCAGGACATTCCACATGCAATGCATGTGCTCTCTTCTGGGCTGGCCTGCTGATGGTGCTCTGGGTCCAGGGTGGCATCTTGGCATATATATAACTGCTGATTGAACTGTCTTGAACTGCTGATCTTCAGATCTTCAGGCAGATTTATGAGACGAACGCTCTACGTCCTGAGCCAGACGTCCTGCCCAGATGTAGGGGTGGTGTAGGGGGTGGTGGCAGGTATGGGGGAGAGGCAGCCGTCGCATAGGGGAAATGGTGGCAAAAAGTGGGCTTCTTGGATCTAGGTGGGATGTGGACGTGAGCCAGGCTTGGTGCCCTGCTATAGAACTCCACACCCTGCTATGGAGCTCCACACCCTCTCTAAAAAATCCTCTGCAAATGCTCCTTTAGGGCTCATTTCACGAAGACCGGTTGTTCTTTTAGGGACACACAAAGTGACCTTCGACAACCAAGGTTGCAGGTGAGTTCCTTTCCCAGCGCTACCTAGAGAGCTTCGGCTGGAGAGTGACCCTGGGACTTTCTGCATGCAAAATCAAAGGGCTTGACCGCTGTGTTTTTCCAACCCCAGCAGCAGTGGGTCTGATTTGCATTTATCCCTCCCCCCAGCCCAAGCAGAAGGTGATTGGCAATGCAACAAAAGAAGGAAGCAGGGAATGAGCAAGTGTCACACAGCACCCAAGTCAATGGCCTGGAGCAGCCTCCCCCTCCCCCCAATCTGTGTACATTTGTGCTCGTAGCTCAGAGGCATCCCCCTCCTTCGCTCCTCTGCCCCCACTGATGTTGCCAAGCATGAAGGCTGGTGATCCGGCCACCAAGCAACCCCATCACTGCAATCTGAGCAGCTCTGAGAGAAGGAACCCCTCCGGGCTCATCAAGCCAACCCAACGCTGGCCGGCTTTGTTCACGCGGATATGTCACTCTTCCCACTTGGCTTCCTTTTTTCTCTCAGGCAGCCTGCTTGCCCTTCCCTCCTGCAAGCCTCCCTGTCTCTCCCCCCTCTGTCGGCACACAGCGCCATCGGAGTGGCCTTGCTGGGCCACATCCGAGCGTCCATCTTTGAGCCATTCTGATAGGAAATGCCTAGCAGGCCGAGTCTCTCCTCGAAAAAGCCGGGGAGGGCGGAAGGCATATGGTTGCTGTCCTCGCTGCTCGGGGTGACAGGGGCTGCGATGCTACCTTCTTCCCAGCAAACAAAAAAAGGCTGCCTCTTCACTCAAGGTTGGGGCAGTTGCCTCCCATTTCGAGGCCAGTCCTTGCCACAGAGCACCCTTCCTGACCCTGAACACACACATACACTCGGGCAGACGCCACAGCAGGCTGGCCATTTCTCTGGTCTTAAAATGGAACGTTGACCTCTTCCCCCCCCCCCAAAAAAAATCCTCTGGAATGTATCTGCGATCTTTTTTTCACGGCCCTACAGCAGGGATCTTCAGTAGATGTGTTGGGACCCCAGAAATGGGTTGTGATGCAACTTCAGGGGCTCTACAGCCATCATGTTGTTTTGTGGTGCAGACCTGCAACGTTTGTACAGTACAGTAGCTAGGGCTAGATGAGGCACATCCTGCCAGGGTCTTCAGATCTGGAGTGGGTAGCTTTGGCCAGGCCCTTCAATCTTCAGTGGACCTCCTCAGTCTCCCACCTGTCTACCTGCTCTCCTCAGCTGTGCCGCTTCTTCGGATCGTTGCCTTGCCTCATTTCACTTTCTCATTTTCTCCCCCCGCCTTTCGAAACTGAGCATGCTCATTGCCATGCCATTCTCTGCCCCTCCTCTCTTTCCAATTGGCCTAGAAGGAAAGAAGGAGCAGCAGAACGATGCAGTAGCCATGCACACTGATTGGCCATCGCTGGGTGGGAAAAGAGGAGGAATAATGGCCAGTCACTGGTCCACCCCTCTCACTCACTGGGCTCTTGAAGGTGGGTCCCATGTTGCAGGTTGGAGCTCAAGGTGGGTCCCCAGCTCTTGGCAGGTTGAAGACCACTGCCCTTTTGTTCTTTTGGACAACCAGGCTACCAGGACTGAAAATAAATGAAAGATTTGTCCTCCACATCTGCCATTGTGACCTGTACATAAGGCAGAATTATATAATCATGGAGTTTGATGGGGCCTTGGAGGCCATCTAGTCCAAGCCCTTGCTATCCATCCTCTTCTCGAACACGTTCAGCACTGGACAGCCCACCTTACCCCCTGAGTAATAGGTTCCATTGTCAAACTTCTGTTACCACTCAGAAATTTCTCCTAATGCTCAAACCGTCATGAAAATGGTCTCCAGCACAGCTGTAAAATGAGAGGGGGGACTGGTGATGCGGTGAGGTTCGGAATTGGGCGGGGTCTCACTGACACTTCCAAACATGACAATTCCAAAGCATATTTCGGGGCCCCTTCCTGGATGCAAGATCTGAGGATTTCCAAGGGGATTTCTATCAGACAAGGGGCATTTCTCAAAGGGATTCTGCAAAACTCAGAACCAAGAGGAGATCAGGCGATCAAACACTCTTCTGGAAAATCCAGAAAATAGCTTGGTTTCTTCTTCTAAGACCAATGCAAAATTAAATCAGATCCTGTGGCCCATGGATAATGTGACCAGGAGCACAAGGGAATCCAACCCCTTGTCTATACAGCTCCCTGAACCTTGATGCATCTCCGACCCCCTCCCTCTTTCCCCAGCTTACCTGGTTTCCCGGTCCAGCAGTGATAGACGGAGGGAGGGCTCCCCCTCCTCCTTTTGGCACTGGGCAATGTCCTACAGCTTCAAATCAGCTGCCAGGAGCACTGGGAATGAACCTTTCCCATCGCTAAGGTCAGTTCTTTCCCCAGCACTTTGGATGCTTGGCTTGGAGCTATCTCTCCAAGAGCTAAAGTTTGCCAGGCACCAGAGAGGGGGCAAATCTCCCTTCCTCATTCCACCACGGCCAAAGCAGCAAGGAAGATAAGTGAGTGAGTGCCTAGGATGGGAAGGGGGTTGGTGACAGGTAAGTAGACAGGAGGGGTGACTAATTGTCAGTTGGCAATCTTATTTTCTCCCCATTTGCATTTAGGGATTGTACAGTTTTTTTTTGTCAGGACTTTGGCTGAATGAAAAGGAATCACTCCAACAGTCTCTCAGGTTTCTGTGCGACTGGGCTAGGAGAAAGCCCCAAAGGAATCTGGCTTGCCAAATTTTTGGGGGGAATTCCCCAGTAAATATTCTTTTTGTGTGTGTGGTTGTTGTTGCAGTGTTATGCAACTGGAAAAAAGTCGCAACTTCTGAGCTCGCTCACTGCTGCTGCTTTCCCTTTGCAAAAGGACACTGGAATTTTAGCATTGACTCAGCATGCCTCCGTTTCCTGTTAATGGAGATCTGCGAGGAGAAACTGCACCTGCTAAAATGTGTGTGTCAATCTCCTGTTAAAAGTAAAGGCAGAAGACCCGTAAAAAAACAAAACCTGGCAACTCTTGGGGTCCCACCTCCCCACTTCAACTGCTTGGGTTGGAATCTGAGCCAGAAGGTCATCTTTAGTACTGTGCGCCTTTGAGCTGAGCACACTGCAAGTCATTGAGGTTTGTATGTTCAAGTCCAACAATCTCAAATGTGGCGATGTCACTAGAGGAGTCGCCCGACAAATAAGAAAGGGTGTTCTGTTAGGAGAGTCGTATGTGCAACAGTTGGGATATTTGTTGCTGGCCTGATTCAAGGTGTGCTGGGTATTATTACCTTGAAGTCCCTCAAGGCCATAGGACTAACGTATCCTAAGGAGTACCTTTCCATATGAGAAGGGAAGCCCTGGGGGGGGGGGTTCTGCTGCCTTTGATTGACAGTGATCTGTGGGGGAGGGGGTTCTCCGTGGTGGTCTTCACTTGCGGAACTCCCTGCCCTGTGGCATGTGGCACGTGCTTTCCCTGTTGATGATTTGGTGCCAGCTGAAAGTGTGTCTGTTTTGTTGATCGGCCGCGATTCTGTCTTTTCACGCGGCTGCGAAATTACGATCTCGCTTTGATCCTCCGATGCCTGTTTCCATGCTGTTCTTTTACTGCTGCGATGAATGATCTGCGTTTTATTGCATGTTCATGTTTCCTTGTTCCACATCACAAGCCGCAATTGCTTGAGTCAAACTGGAGCGCAATCCAATGCATGTCTACTGGGAAGTAGTCAGTCCCTTCGTGTACAATGGGGCTGACACTCCCAGGAACCTGTAGAGGGCTGGCTACCACTTTAGCTTTGCATTCTTGGCTCTAGTTGGCAGGAGCTCTCCAACATTTCAAACAAGGCTCTTTTCCCAGCCCTACCAGGAGATGCCAGTGTTTGAATCTGGAACCTTTTCCATGCAAGGCAAGGGCTCGACAGCTGGATTATTAATTAATAATTAATAATAATAATAATAATAATTCATTAGTGGCGTAACTAATAATAATAATAATAATAATAATAATAATAATAATAATAATAATAATAATAATAATAATAATTCATTAGTGGCGTCACTAGGGTGTGCGCCGCCCTATAGCGAGGGCGTGCGCACCGCCCTAATGACCCCAAATTCTTACCCCACACCCCACACCCCCCGCTGCTGCTGGTTCTGCTGCTGCCGGCTCGGAGACATCCTCCCCGGTCGGCTGTCCTGGGCCTTCTGAAGAAGGCCCAATGCGTCAATACGTGCAGTTTTAGCTTTTTTGCGCATGCACAGACCGTTTCTGAAGGCAAGGGCTGCCCTTTTGCCCTCAGAAACGTTCTGCGCAGGCGCGAAAAACCTAATAAATGACGTCGCCGGATTGAGCCTCGTCAGAAGGCCGCGGACCTCTGCCCGGGGCGGACGCTCCGAGGCCTTCTCCTGGAGCGGAGGTGATGCGCGAGGCGCGTGGGTGTGCATGTCACCCTTTGCGCGCATCACCCCTCGGCGGTCCACCCCCCGCCACGCTCCAGTGACGCGTATGAATTAAATAAGGGCTGGACCCCTAATTAGCCTCGAATCTGAATCTAATGAGAGAAGTGGAATGGATCTACATTTGTAATAATAATGATAAAAAACATACTTAGAGGAAATGATTAGAAGTAGGGAGAACCTGTTTCCCTTATATGTCCACTGTATTTTTTGCTGCTAGTTCTGTGCACCTCCCGACACTACTGTGTTCTGGTTTTTCTCTCTAGATAACATCACCACTATATAGAAACTCTCTCTCTCTCTCTCTCTCTCTCTCTCTCTCTCTCTCTCTCTCTCTCTCTCTCTCTCTCTCTCTCTCTCTCATGATTGTGTGTTGGGCCCTTTTTGCAAGAGCAAAGGCCATAAGAAGACTAGAAGAGCCCTGCTGGATTCGTCTAATGGTCCATCCAGCCCATCATTTACAGTGACGACCCCCCCCAGATGCTTTGAGAACGTTCTAGAAGGGTCTGAGACCACACCAGTCTCCCCCTATTGTTCCCCCTTCAACTGGTCTTCTGGCTCACACTGTATCTGAACCAGGGCCGGCCCATCCATGAGGCCGCCTGAAGCGTTTGCCTCAGGCAGGAGATGGGGAGGTGTACCCACTTCTGCCTGACTGCTTGCCTCCTACCGGTCAGTGGATTGGAAAAGGAAGAGGAGGACAGACCAGAACAGGAAGTGGGGAGGATGCATTTGACGCTCTACCCCTCCCACACTTCCTCTTCTGCTTTGTCCTCTTTTTCCTTTTCCAATCCAAGGAGTGGGAAGAGGAGAGGCCGACGCCTTGATTCGCACCTGGATTTGTGATCAGTGTCATATACATGCAGCAGCTGCTGTCCGGCCCCTCCCATCCCATTGGCAGGAGTCTCCTCTGCCCAATTTGGTTGTTCCTTCTTACATCCTTCCTGCGACGCTTCTTGCTTCCCAGAAGCCAAGGAATGGTTAATGACACATGGGTGGCAACAAAAGCCAGGATCCCTAACATTGCTTCATGCAAATGACCTTTCTTTGGCTTTCCGTTTGCTCACTGCGCTCTTGTCTGCCAGCCCCCCCAGGCCTCGGGATCCCAGGGCTACATTTTAACTCATCTCCCCTTATCTGCTTGACTGACTGTCAGGCTGGCACATCTCTCTGCTTGTGATGAAGAGTCTAATTAGTGCCCTGTATTTTTATCCTTCCCTCCCGCTCCTATTGCCACCTCTCTCTCTCTCTCTCTCTCTCTCTCTCTCTCTCTCTCTCTCTCTCTCTCTCTCTCTCTCTCTGCATAGCTGGACATCATTTCCCTATTAGGGGCAAAGCTTCTAATAAGGATACAAAAAGGGGAAAGCCAGAAACATCGCCCATGCAATAATGTGGGTCTACCCCACATTTAGCCACCCCTTTCCTTGTTTCCCTGTTCCTTTGGGCATGCTCTGCAGCATCCCCCCACTCTCACAGCAGGCCACCAGTGGGGACCACTTCTCTGGGGATGCTCAGTGCTCTGGAACCATGCTCTGGAACATGCTCTGGAACAACAGCGCACCCAGCACATTGTGGGAACATCGAAAATAGTGGCCGGCAAGTGCATAGAGGAGACATTCCTCCGGCGACCTGTACAAACAAGGGGGGGGGGTGAAGATGAACAGGAGTCCTGGAAGGAAGCAAATGAGAAGCTTGTGTTTGTGTTCCTTTGAATGAAATGTGGACTGTTCGTTCGAAGGAGGCATTTTCAGTCTCAAAGAAATGAATCCTAGAATTGGAGTTGGAAGGGTGATCATGTAGGACCCTTCCAACTCCTTGCGTTGGATTCAGAGCTACAACATCCCTGATAGATGAAATGAATGAATGAAACCAAAATTATCACAAGAATGGAGGCTTAAATAACCAGGGCCAAAAGCCACCCTCTCTTCCCCAGGAGTGTGCTAGCTGTTTCTCCTCTCCCAGTTCCCTGGATTCAAAAAGGAAGAGGGGAACAGGGCAGAAGAGGAAGTGTAGAGGAGAGGAGAGTGATGGGCTAGATTGTCAAAAAGGAAGAGGGGTATGGAGAGGAGAGTGGTGGGCTAGAGTGTCTCCAGCACATTTCCTCTTTTGCCTCATTCCGCTCTTCCATTTTAAATCTAGGGGAACAGGCGGGCATTGTCTGCCAGTCTGCCATCTGAGGTGATGGCAGATAGGTAAGCTGTACGTAACACACACACACACACACACACACACACACACACACACACACACACACACACACCGAAAGAGAGAGAGAGAGAGAGAGAGAGAGAGAGAGAGAGAGAGAGAGAGAGAGAGAGAGAGAGAGAGCAGGGGAGGCTTGTACCCCTAACTTTCAACAGACACCATTGGGCATTTTCTGAGTTCTGTCTACAGTGAAGGAGACTGAGGTCCTCAGGTAGCCCAAATTCCTGCCACAGTTTCTCCTGTGTGTTACCTTCACATGCTAGACATGCCTGCAGGTCTGCTTGGAGAACCCCCTGGCTCCCCCCAGAGACAAAGACCCCTGGATTCTGAGCATGAGCCTGAGTGTTCTGGTGTGAGCCAAAGAGAACTTTTGAGCAACTCAGAAAATAGAAAAGTTCAGGCCAGTTTAATAGCAAAGGAGAAGTCAGATCGGCTCTGCCATTAGCAGGTAAAAGCCATTAGTTCTTAAATGGGAGCTCTGTTTTCGCATCAGTGAGGAATGAGAGAGAAGGGGGAGGGATAGTAGATTAATGGAGAAGGGTAGAGAGAACAATGTATAACGGCGATGGAAGGGGAGGAGAGGAATACGGGGGGGGGTATAAATGTCATTATATTATATCCTTCTCCTGGGCAAGATACAACTGGGAAATAGCTGGCAAAGACTTCACCAACTGTTTGGCAAGTTCCACCAAGCTCAAATTGAGTCAGTCAGACCCCGTTGTACCCTCTGTAAAAGACATGATGGGGACTGAAACGTAACCCCTCCCTTCCCAGCCCCTCAGCCCCTCAAACCTCTCCCTCCCACCCAGCTACCCACCTTACTGTATTTCAATAGCCCTTAGGAAAACTACATTTCCCCCAGTCTAATTGTGCTTAGTGCCCTGCATAGCAGTTCAACAGGTGCTGGGAGGGGAGAACTCTCTGTCTCTTGTCCTCATTTCTGGAGTAGCCCTTGAGGAAACTACATTTCCCTGATCTAATTTTGCTTGGCACCTTGTAGCGCAACAGATGCTGGGAGGGGGGGGGAAGAACTCTCTGTCTCTTGTCCATTTCCGGAGTAGCCCTTGAGGAAACTACATTTCCCTGATCTAATTTTGCTTGGTACCTTGTGTAGCAGCACAACATATGCTGGAAGGGGGGGGGGGAGAACTCTCTGTTGTTGCCTCTACATCTGGAATAGCAGCAATAGCTACATAGGTAGATGGAAGGGGAGGAGGATCACAGGTTTGGAGGATCATGGGGGCCTGGAGGCTGTCTTTGTGGAACTCAATCTTCTGCAACCCAGATTGAAAGCCATTGCTGATTATCTCCTTTTCGTATCTGAGGTGAACACTACAAGCACCCTGAAAATACAAGTCTGAAAGACCACTCTAGTTCATACAATCCATAAGGTGAGCCATCTTGGCCTCCACGCAGCCATGGGGATGTTTAATGAAGCTGGTCCGATGCCATCTCCTCCGGAGATCTGATGGCCAACCATGTCTCGATTCCATCTCGCATGCCCAGATTGATGCAAAACTTTTAAAAGAGCAGAGAAGCTTGAGACCTAATGGATGCATCCATTCCTTTTTGAAAGGCAATTAAAGAGCACGTCAACATCACTGGCTTAAACAGGTTCAATATGTGCTCCCTTTGCCCAGAGAACTCTGGAAAACAAAGTTCTGCAAAGGGAGCTAGCTAGGGACCTTTCTCAGAGAACTCTCAGTACCCTCGTCAAACTAAAATTCACAGCGTTTTCAGGAGGAAACCATGGCAGTGTTATAAAACCGACTTAAGTTTGTGGTGGTGATTGGCCCGAGGAGAAGCATTATGCTAGATTTTTTCTTTTACTGTATTTATTTAGAACCATTTTTATCCCAGCTTCCTGGCCCCTCCCCACGAGAGTGCCCCAAAGGCAGTTTATGATGAAAAACACTTGCATAAAAGTCACAAATAAAATCAATAGATTTAGGCTTTCACCCCAACACAGTGTCTTTTCTGGTGGCTGTTTGCTGGTGGTGTTCTGATCTTTTTTAGACTGTGAACCCTTTGGGGACAGGGAGCCGTTTAATCATTTGATTTTGTCTGTAAACCGTTTTGTGAACTTTTTGTTGAAAAGCGGTTTATTATTATTATTATTATTATTATTATTATTATTATTATTATTATTATTATTATTATTATTATTATTATTATTATAGGCTGCAATCCTATGCAACGGGGCCTGGGAGTAAACCCCATTGAACATAGTGGGACTTACTTCTGAGTAAACATGTATAGGATAGCACCATTGCAAGGTGCTAATTACTTGACTAACAATTTGTCATTAGTCAATAATTATCATGTGTCCCCCACAGGTGACTTCTTTCTAGACTGAAGAGCCCCATCCAGATCTCCTTGTCTGTGGTGTTTCCCTTTCCATGACTCCTGGCTGGATTCTGGTTTCAGGAACAAAGCTCATCTCCTCCATCTCAATTCCTGCCTTGCCTCCTGACTTTGGACTCTCCCAGGGCTCAGCCCTGACACAGTCTCACCATGCTGCATAGCTTCTCCCAGCCTGTTTTTTGAAGGGCAAAGGAAACTTGCTTACTCACCCATGGTGGCGCACAACTGAGACACTGCAAAACAACCACGGAAGCCGCGGGCATGTTGAAAATCGAGGAACATGCAACCTGTCAGGACCTGAGTTCAAAACCTCTGGCCTGCCCTCTGATGACGCGTCCCAACCCTTCGGTGGCGGCACAGGGAGTTCGCGCACACAGGGCTTGAGGTCATGATGACGAGAGGAGGTTGATCCAAGAACATGCCACACCCGGGTGGAAACTGAAAGAGCCATGGGTGTGCTCAAAAGAGAACCAGGTATGTTTAGCTGGAAGGCGTGTGTGATGGATGTGTGTGATGTCAGCTGATGTCAGCATTAAGCAGGAACACACAGACACACAGACACACACACTCCAAAGGATACACTCCTTCTCCTTACCCCATGTTAGTAAACTGACCATGGAATGGAAATAGGGGCAACTGGCACGGACTTCCCTGGGTTCTCCAGGGGACGCAAGGCACTATCACTGCCAATTGTGATGCATGTTCAGGGGTCAGCCTGGCCACGTGAGCTCTGACACCACCGACACAGGAAGCCGCTGCCTACTGAGTCAGCCTATTGGGCCATCTAGTTCAGTATCGTCAACATAGGCAGGCAGCAGCTCTTCAGTGAGGATTTTATTCTCAGCCCTCACTGAAGATGCCAGGGATTGAAATTGGGACTGTGTGCATGCAAGGCATGTTCCTCTACCTCTGAGCGACACTCCCTCCTTTTTGTTTAAGCTTTTAAATGACACCCTATGTCCTAAGCTTTTCCTAAGCTTTTAAATGCATGCACCTGAGCCACTCTCTGTCCTTCCAAGTGGTCTGGAAGGAAAGGAGACACAAAATGACACGGCCGCAGCATGCACTGAGTAGCTACTACCAGGTGAAAGAAGAGGAAACGGTGGGTGCTCACTTGCCCTCCCCTTTCGCTTGCTGGGTTTAGGAAGGTGGGTCGTATGTTGCAAGTGGGGATTTTGAGGTGGGTCCCCCCCCTTCTTGCCAAGCTGAAGACCCCTGCATTGTAAGAAAGCTTCATATTATATGACCCCTCCAGGCCTCTCTCGCGATTGATTCCTTTGGCACCCCCCAGTTCTGCATTTATGGGTCATATTCTTACCTTTCATGGGGCCGTCTCCACCCTACCCAACACAAAGGCCTGACACCGTGTTGCCGAGACTCTGAGCACATCTCCAAAAGTTCCCCATTCTCTCTCTCTCTCTCTCTCTCTCTCTCTCTCTCTCTCTCTCTCTCTCTCTCTCTCTCTCTCTCTCTCTCTCTCTCTCTCTCTCTCTTTCTCAAATATATACATTTGTTTTGGAGCTGGAGGTCACGCGATGAGTGGGCTGTTTGCTGGCTGCCTCATTTGAATATCCAGTGAGCAGTCGGCGGATTAACATTTCCTTCTTCGTGGAGATCTGAATATTTGCCCACTAACTCCCTGCTAATGAGCCAAGACAAATGCTGGTATGTGGCAAGATGCATTAAGCCCAGAGTCAATCACTGGACGATGTTGAGGCCTTGGGCAGAACCACAAGGTCCGGGTGACTTCAATCCCAACCGGGTGGCTTGCAAATGGCCCTTCTCTGCCATGCAACTCCCCCCCCACCTTCGTCCACCCCACCCACACATCTCGTGTGTGTCCCCCCTTCCATCATGCGCTGGTTGACCCACTTGGGGGCATGAAAAACTGGTACAGGGCTGAGAAAGCTGCCAAATGCACTCCTCATTGAAACAGAGGCTTCATCTCTTGTCAGCTGTGAGTTTTTCGCTACACAATAGGAACGGCGGGCTTGCGCATTTTGCGTTGCTCATTTTGGCGGTGCAGGCAAACACCGGCAAGGTCGCAGCCAACAAAGGGCGGTCGGCAGCTGCTGCTGGCAAAGGGGATGGTGGCTGGGAAAAGCGCAACTCGGCGAACTTGCAAAACACCTTCCAGCGGCTGCGAGGCCTCTGCAAGGCTGAGGTGCGGTGACAGCAAGGTGCTGAAGTTGCACGCTTAAGAGCTGTCAGTCATCATTAGCACATGTTCCTGGAGTGGCAGGAGCCAACCCCTAGAGCGTCGTCTGGAAGGGCAGGGTGGGGGGGGGGCAGGAGGAGGCAGGTGCGGGAGTGAGCGCACACTTTGTCATTTCTCAAAGCTTTCCCAGTCTGGTTTTGTCAGAGGAATTAACTGGCGTTTATACAACGGTGCGCATCACCCGGAGAGAAGCTGTGGGACAGCAAAGCCACATGCAAGCCAGGAAAAGGGCGCTTGGAAGTCCTGGGCGGTGGAACATGTGCCAAGAGCATGCGCCGAGTGCCTTTCCCTCATTACTGACGAGGGTTGCTGACCCTTTGATCTGACATGGGGGGGGAGCAAACTTTGAGCTATGGAAATGGTAGCGGAGGCATAAAGCAGATTTGGTGTTCAAATTACGATCACAGCTCTGTCATATATAATGTTGCTTTTTTCCATTCTTTCTTGGAAGGCATGACATTCACTGTCCTCTTTTCCTTAGCACGCAATTTTGAATGGGAGACCCTGGGAGGACCAGAGGAAGCTTCCCTTTCTTGCCCTCGTTCTTGTTTACAGCCAGTTCTTCCAGACCCGGGCTGATTACAGATGGGACATGCACTTGCTCAGGCTCGATCCCACCATGGTTGATCGATCGGTGTGCACAGGCACATGCCCCAGTGCTGTGTCTGGGAATGAACCGGCAACATTTGGATGGGTAGTGCCATCCTCAGCGCATGATCACATGGGAAAAGAATTCCATGAGCTGTCGATCGAAAGGTTGGCAGTTCGAATCCGCGACGGGGTGAGCTCTCGTTGCTTGGCCAGCTCCTGCCAACCTAGCAGTTCCAAAGCATGTCAATGCGAGTAGATAAATAGGTACCGCTTGCGGGAAGGTAAACAGCGCTCCGTGTTCCAGCTGCATGCTACGCGCTGCGGCAAGGAGAGTCATGCCGGCCACATGACCACGGAGGCGTCTTCGGACAGCGCTGGCTCTTCGGCTTTGAAATGGGGATGAGCACCACACCCTAGAGTCGGACACGACTGGACTTAATTGTCAGGGGTCACCTTTACCTTTTTTAATTAACCATGACTCTCCCCCCAAGGTCCTGAGAAGCTAAACTTCAGAGATTGCTGGAGTTGAGGGGAAGGCAGATGGATACAGATACATCCCTATACATTCATGCGCATGAGCTCTCATGCACTCTCCGGTGCAGTGTACGGGCTGCCATTTTGCATTCTGTTGAGTCTCACGTTTGGATGGTCGATGGCAGTGTGTAGTTTTACACGGCACGGGTAGTTTTGTACCACAGCTGTCATCGAAAGAACAACATTTTCTGAAATTTTAAAATGGGGCAGCTCAGGCTATTACAGAGTGTGTAAACACCGAATCAGGGCTGGCTCTTTCTGAGGCCAACTAAGACAGCTGCCTTGGGGCGCGCGCACCACCCCTTCTCCAGCTCTCCGGATTCAAAGAGGGAGAATGGAACAAAAGAGGAAGTGTGGAGGAGAGGAAAATGGTGGGCTGGATGTTATTTTCTGCTCCATTTCCCTCTTCCTTTTTGAATCCAAGAGTCAGAGGTGGAGCAGAGATGGTGGACCGCAAGTGTACAGGACAGAGTGGACAGCGCCTAGTGTGTCACACTAGATTTCAAGAGGTTTTAGGCTAGTCGTGACTCTACAGGCGAGTAGAGCCTTCAGTGCATTCCTGGGAGCAAGTGTCATTGAACACAACTCTTGAGTAGACACGCCTAGGATTGCACCATAACTCTTGGTATGAGAGTAGAATTGTCGCAAACATGACCCTCTTTCCATCAGCAAGATAAAACATTGGAGAACACGCCGTTTCGGGGCTCGTCCATCAAAGTTTTTCGGTACTACACAGAAGCAGCCGACTGGGGGGGGGGGGAGAGAGGTGTTTGCAGGAATGGAAACTTTGTCTTCAGAAAGGAATGGCCCCCGCTTGCTCCATCTCTTTGCCTTAAGAGCCTGGGCAAGCCATATCAGGCTCCGAAATCTTAAATATTTATATGGAATTATGCACCCTACTTATTCTATATTCCAGACCCTGCTTAGCAGAGACGCTGCAATTGTAATGGATTTAATAAAAGCTATCGTATTTCATAATTCAGCAGGAAAGCGTATGCATTGCATCGCGTGGCCCCCAGATGCGGAGCGAAGAATAAGAGCGAAGTTTCTTTGTGCGTGCAACTGTTTCAAAAGTCCAAAAAGAAAATAATGGACTGGACTGGACATTGTGCAATTCATAAGCTCCCCCCCCCCCCAGCATCTTTCATCCCTCCTGTCACCTGGGTGTAGCCCAGGCAGTTCGTGTGTGTGTGAGTGTAAGGGCCCAATCCTATCCAACGTCCCAGCGCCAATGGAGCCACAATGCAGCCCCAAGGTAAGGGAAGAAACATTCCCTTCCCTTGAGGAGGCCTCCGTGACTGTCTCCCCCCCCATACAGGATGCAGTGCCTGCCCCATAGGCATGGCTACATCAGTGCTGCAATGGTGAATAAGATTGGGCCCTACGGCTCCTTTGTCTAACCCTGATGCCTCCCCACTCCATCTCCCTCTGCCCTTCAGTCTTTCCTCCTCTTCCCTTTATTCACTGCTGCATAACCCCTGGGTCTTTATCCCCTGTTCCCCCAGACAACCCTCCTGATTTCCGTACATTCTGTTCTCCCTCCTTTCTGTCTTTCTCCTCCATTGGTACCATAATTCCTTGTAAGGATTTCTTCTTCCCTTCTCCCTAGAAACCACTGACATTTGCGGCCAAGTTTGTACACCTAATTGCTGTATTGATTCCTCCTCTCAGTTTTTTGCCTTCTTACCCGCACAATAAATGCAGTTCTTGTAGCATGAGCCTTGCCTCCCTCCTCATTTTATGCCATTCCATTGTGTTGCACCATGAGCTGCTACACATGACATGGTCCTTCCACACCCAGTTGATGTCCCCTGTGTGCGTGCATGTTACGTGTGTCTGAAAGCACACCTGGCAACACCCCCTGGCACTCTCTTTCTGTCTGTGAGCAGTTTATATTTATTTTTCTGGGGTTTTTTACGTAACCTTGGTAAAGGTTTTTTTTTATGTGACCTGCAAGGTAATGTAGCAGGGCCGGCTCTTCCATGAGGCCAACTGAAGCAGTTGCCTCATGCAGCAGTTTGGTGGGGAGTTGCCCACCTCCGTCCACCTACTTGCCTCCACTGCTCCTCCTTCTCCTGCCACTCTCTGCATTGGAAAAGGAAGGGGGGGCAAGGAAATGTGGAGAAGAGGGGAGTGCTGAGCTAGAACATTGGAGAGTGGAAGAAGCAGAGACTGGCACATCAATGGGTAAGGGTAGGCTTACCAGATCTCCAACCGGGACAGAGTGCTAGACCTTTAGGAGAAGGAATGTGGGCAGGTGTAGCTTGTTAAACCTTAGAGCACAATCCTAGGCTTGTTAAACCTTAGAGCACAATATCCCACTGAACACAATGGGGCTTGCTTCTGAGTAGGCATGCCTAGGATTGTGCTCTAAGGTTTAACAAGCTACACCTGCCCACATTCCTTCTCCTAAAGGTCTAGCACTCTGTCCCGGTTGGAGATCTGGTAAGCCTAGGTAAGGGGGCAGCTTTTGGCATGCCGCCTCAGGTATTAGGAGGTCTTGGGCCAGCCTTGCCTTGTGGGGTGAAGTAAAAACAACAACAACAGCAGCAACACCACACACACACACACACACACACACACACACACACACACACACACACCTAAATCTATTTTCCCCAGTCTGTACAGCTGGCGAAAAAGACAGAGTGATCTCAAAGGAGGAGAGGTGAGATTCAAATCAGGGAATTTCTGGAATCTGATCAAATAGAAAGATCTGCCGTGCTGTTGCACTTCTCCCAGCTTATTTGCCTATGAACCGGTTTTCCCTCCGCTTCCCTGGCGAAAGTTGCCGACATTTCCATTGGGATCGAAAACGGATCAAGGATCAATGGAAACGGAGGGCAGTTTTTGCGGAGGGCATGCAAAATACCTCGGCAAAGAAGCACAGAAACGTTTTCCATCGTTGCTGCTTTGTTCCCCGTGGAGAGCGGGGAATTCAGAGCGATGATTATCGCAGGGTATTCAATTTACTACGGCTGAGTGCGTTGACAGCGTTGGCTGTGATCCCAAAATGTGTGAGCATAAAGGTTTCGCCACAGTAGCCTAGGAAAGGGGGAAATCATCCTTGTTCCAAATACGCTACTGGGAATGCTGCTATTCCCATTGGCATCAATGGTGTGACAAAGCCTTTACATGAATGTCTTTACGTTATGACAATTGCCTGGGTTGCGACAGTAAACGGAGCACACAAAATACCTTTCCTTTTCCGCACTATTATTTTTGTGTAGCTGGAGACGCACAAGCGATGGTTGAACTCCCTTCAGCTCAATTTGGAATTCGCGCTCTATTTATGAACTTGCTTGGAACAATATTTCTTCTCCAGGAATTATCTTCCAGGTCGTGATTAAGCTCTGGCGCACAGCAAGCGTGCACCTTAACTGCTTGACCCTGGAAACTATATTATTCAAACTCCCCAAACAATTCAAACCAGGAACAAGATACGGCTCTAGACCTGGAAGGAGAACAACATAAAAAAAATTGATTTTACCCAAATAGAGACGATATCTGACTAAGGGCCTGTGGTGATTGGCCACCACTGGGTGGGGGGAAAAAAGGAGGAACTCTGGAACCATGACCACACACTCACTACCACCACCCACCTTTTCATGAACTGGCTCACCGCTCTTGAAGGTGGACCCCGTGTTAGAGGTAATGGCTTGAGATGGGCCTCAGCATTTGGCAAGCCGTTCTTTTTCCTCTCGCACAGCACCATAACCAGGAGACATCCCCTAAAAACAACTGGCGGGAGAGTCCAAACAGAGAAAAGGAAATATTTCTCCACCCAGTGTGCAAGCAATCTGTGGAACTCCTTGCCACAATAGGTGGTGATGGCACCTGGCCTAGATATAGGCTTACCAGATCTCCAACCGGGACAGAGTGCTAGACCTTTAGGAGAAGG
Organism: Plestiodon gilberti rubricaudatus; assembly: GCA_026170595.1. Taxonomy (NCBI): domain Eukaryota; kingdom Metazoa; phylum Chordata; class Lepidosauria; order Squamata; family Scincidae; genus Plestiodon; species Plestiodon gilberti. The sequence goes on from JANXHW010000008.1 coordinate 38,719,255, forward strand.
AATGTGGGCAGGTGTAGCTTGTTAAACCTTAGAGCACAATCCTAGGCTTATTAAACCTTAGAGCACAATCCCACTGAACACAGTGGCAGTTGCTTCTGAGTACACATGCCTAGGATTGTGCTCTAAGGTTTAACAAGGTACACCTGCCCACATTCCTTCTCCTAAAGGTCTAGTACTCTGTCCTGGTTGGAGATCTGGTAAGCCTACCTAGATACCTTTCATAGGGGAATGGACAGATTGATGGAGGAAAAATGCATCACAGGTTACAAGTCATGGTGACTGTATGCAACCTCCGGGTTTTAGAGGGAGCCTATCTCTGAATGCCAGATGCAAGGGAGTGGCAACAGGATACAGGTCTCTTGTTGTTTTGTGTGCTCCCTGAGGCATCTGGTGGGGTCACTGTGAGATATAGGAGGCTGGACTAGATGGGCCCTTGGCCTGACCCAGCAGGGCTCTTCTGATGTTCTTAAGCAGAAGACCACTGGGGTAGGGCTTTAAAACAAGTTTGTTGTAAGGCCGCTCTTCACCATCAAACGTCTTTCTGTAGGTGTGCAATTGCATGAATCTCCCGGCCAGCTCCTTTATTCCCAACTTTTCCCAGATTAACTTTGGCTCCAAAGGTGAAGCCGAGCACTTCATGAAGGTTCCGACTTTAAAGTGCTGAAGCAGAATCATGCAGGACTCAGAAAAAAAAAGTCTCCCTTTCTGTGAAAATATCATTAGGGGGGTCAAGAGAGTTGAGAATGGAGATGCTGCTATTCTGCCCCGTGCATAATTCAGCCCAATCTGTTTAATGGGTCTTCATCACTGATTGCGATTGCCGATTCCATGCCGGCGACATCATTCAATCGGACGTGGCTTTGAAGCAGAAGAATAATTATTTCCCGTCGTCAGTCAGAAGAGCATTTAACTCACGCTCCCCAATCTCGGGAAAGACAATCCACATCCCTCTTAGTTCATTAAACTCTGCAGGGCTGCCATCAAGACCGTCTCTCTGTTCGGCTGTTCCGGCGGCCATTGCTTCGTTAAGAAATTGCATAAGGTCAAAGTGGGGAGGGGTGGTGGTGGAAAGATTCCCAATGTTCCTCGGGCTGCAGCCATAAATCATCTCCCTTCCCATGATTTGGATTCTTCCAGCCACATGCTGGCGGGACAATGGGACAAGGCCTTCCATCGGCTACATGTGGGTCTGGTTTTGCGATCATCACACACAACGAGGAAAAAAAGGAATTGCCAGCCCAGCACCAATATGTGTCTAGATACGGTGTCTTGGCCCATGACACACACTTTGGGGACCACTGATATAATATAGTAGGTCAGTGGTTCTCAAACGTTTTAACGCCGGGACCCACTTTTTAAAATGACACTCTATCGGGACCCACCTAGCTTTACGAGACTTAAAAAAAAAGGTGATCTAGAAATAAATAAATGTATTTATTATTTACAAGTACAGAGCTCAGCTGCTTGCAGGGTAATTAGCAGCTATCTTGCAAACTGCAGGAGCTCAGCTTTTTGGAGGGCAATTAGTAGCTATCTAATTTTTGAATAGCCTCAGGGCTTGTGGCAATTCCTTGCTTGTGGCAATTACTTATCTAATCTTTCCATCATCTGGGACCCACCAGAAATCAGGTCGCGACCCACCAAGTGGGTCCCGACCCACAGTTTGAGAAACACTGTAGTAGTAGGTGATATTCAAAGCCTGGCAGAATAGAAGCATTTTCACTGCCCGTTTGAAGGCTGCCAAGGATAGGCTTACCAGATCTCCAACCGGGACAGAGTGCTAGACCTTTAGGAGAAGGAATATGGGCAAGTGTAGCTTGTTAAACCTTAGAGCACAATCCTAGGCATCCATGGGGCTTGCTTCTGAACAGACATGCCTAGGATTGTGCTCTAAGGTTTAACAGGCTACACCTGCCCACATTCCTTCTCCTAAAGGTCTAGCACTCTGTCCCGGTTGGAGATCTGGTAAGCCTATAGGTCCTACACTTCCTTTTTCAATCCAGGGAGTAGAAGGAGCAAAAACTGGCACATCAACAGGTAAGGTGGTGGGGGGGGGAGATTTGGCACACAGCCCCCTGAACCAGTGTGGACAATTCAAACAAACAGAGAGACTTCCTAAGGTATCGATTCCACTTTCAACCAGAGCCTCTGAGAGGAAATTTATCGGTTTCTTTTGGGCCCCTTCTCAAAGGGGTAGGGGGAAAATGGGGCAGGGGGGCAGCAACGGCTGGAAAAGTCTCTGGAGCCCAGGTCTACCAGGCTTCCCGATGTGGCACCCAGGTCTACCCGCCTGGTAGACCTGGCCTCCCTGTTGGTCCAGCCTCTGTCTTTCACTCTCCATGAAGCCAGCTGAGAGCTCATGAAATTTCTAGGCCCCCTCCTTTGGCTCCCAGGCCCCCTTTTTGACCCCGGGCCCAAGTACAATTTACCCCCTTTACCCCTGCTTTCAACACAAGCTCAGGTAGTTTCGAAGTTCAAAGTCCTGGACTCAAATTCGGAGGAGGAGAATTCGAGAAGTGTCAGCTTGGGAAGATGTCCTACGCCACAGAATGGGGAGGTGGAATAAGACACGGCCCAGCTGTTTACAGTCTCCTTGCAAATGGGTGACCATATGGCTTATATAGCAAAGCAATCAATCGGCAACAGAATCGGGTAGATTCTTGCACGCTTCCCCACCCCCCACCCCCCACCCTTTTTGCAAAGGGGAAGAAAATGACTTCCTAAAATGTTCAAAAGCTTTTCCTCCGTTTGTTATTAAAGCAATTATCTAGCATAACACAGCGCAAAAGCGCAAAGTAACCTAATGGGAAACAAATGTGCTAAGGAACTCAGTAAACTTTGGAATCGTTATTGAAAAACGAGGGGAAAGTGACCTAAGGGGGAGAAAAAGGCAACTGTAGAAAGATTTTCTACCTGGCCTTGGGCAACACATCAAACAGACCTCAGAAGGAGGCAATTTATAATCTTTCTCTGGTGTGTCTTTGGACTTCACTATCTGTCTGTCAATCTCTCCTCCCCGGACCTTTGTTGTTGTTGTTGTTGTCGGCTGTGATTTTACGTGTGCAAAATCATCTCAGTTGTTGTAGAATCTATAAAGGGGAAGGGAGGAGTGGCTAAGAATCCCTTGTGCCCATCTGTAATGCAGGAAAGGGTCGCTGTGCGGAATGAACATGTGCTTTTAAAAAAGAAAATAAGTTTGTAGTCCTCATGTTTATCACAAGTTACCTAACTGGACGACTTCTGTGGCGTGTGATGTTTCATGTATATGCATCACTGACAACTGTAGCATCAAGTCATGGCTTGCTTGCATGTGTAAATGGGCTTTGGGCTGGTCCACACCAATTTCTCAACTATTTTCTGTGCTTTTCTTGGGGGGGGGATTGCCATTCATGGGGCATGAGAAGACACGCAACAGGTAGAACTGGGAGTGTGCTGCACATTGCCTCGGAGATAGTTCATGCATCGGTTTCTTGATTTCTCAACACTTTTCCTGCCACCCTGAAAACAGATTTCACATCCAAACATTTTCTCCCCCCCCCCCAAAAAAGAGAACATTGGCCATAATAAAAAGGAAAAAATAAATTCAGGTCAGTGCCATTACTGTACCACAGAGAGGGTGTGTGTGTGTGTGTGTGTGTGTGTGTGTGTGTGTGTCTGTCTGTCTGTCTGTCTGTCTGTCTGTCTGTCTGTCTGTCTGTGTGTTAATATCCATGAAAGTGATACAGGGTTGGGGCGCTTTTAATCGAACAACGATTAAATCTTATGTTTTCTAAAAAGACAGACAGATGCTCCAGCTACTTCATTTCATCCTTATCATGTACATACGCATAGCAAGAAAGCCAATTTGTTAAGAGACTCATCCACTTTGGAAGAAAGGTGCCAGAAACCCTGAAACATATCCATTTCCCAAAATATTTGATCCATACTGAGGTTCACTCTTTTTTAAGTATTTATCTTCCCAATTGTACCACTGCTGCTTTACGTACATAATCTCTGCCCCCATGGAGTTTGCACACAATGGGTATTTATTCCAGTAGCAACTTCATCTTTTTTTCTTCTATACTGTCCACACTGATGCTAACCCTGTCCACAAGAAAGAACTCTAGTACAACATTGCGTGTGGGCACAAGATCATAGTTTGCTCAACACCAATTCAAGATCGCCTAGCATCTGGGGTGCCGCTGTCCTGCCTCCTTGTCCCACTCTCTAGAGAGTTGAAAAGGAAGAGAGGGAACAGAGCAAAAGGAAGTCTGGAGGAGCAGAGATGTGTGGGCTAGATAATCTCGGATGGTCTAGCCCTGCACTCTCTACTCCTCTAGACTTCCTCTCCGTTCTTTTTCTGTTCAAATCCAGGAAGTGGGGGGAGGAGGTAGCATGGAGGCAGGTCAAAGGATGGAGGCAGGTACCTCCCCTGCCAATCCAATGTCTTGGGCCCTCTCCTCAGTTAACCTTAGGGGTGGGGGATCCCTGATTCCACTCTTGAAGTCATTGCTGGAAGAAACGACTGCTGTTTGACAGTGCAAGTGCAAACACCCGGAATTTCAGCAAGGAGGTACACAAGGAGAGGGAGGGACAACTGGGACTTTTGGCCCTGTACGACAGAGTGAGGAAAAGATGAAACAACACTGGACACAAATAACAGTCTAATTCAAAACAATTGGATTGTGCATATTCCTGCTGATCCCTAGGGACGCATTCTCGGACTGTAGATAAAAGACGGTACTAGCAGAATCACGTTTAACAGTTGTGACATTACAAGGGCACATGTGTCTACTGTTCGTCTTTGTTTCTTTCTTCCCCCCCCCCCATATTTAGCTACGAAGCCACGAATTCTACGGGAAAATTCCTCCCTGTGTGTTGCTCACTGGATGTGTCGAAGTGAGGAAGCGTTTTGATCCCGTTTGTCTTGTGGATAGCGCAGACTCGACTCCCAAATGGGTGAATTCTTTTGTGTTTAATCCTTGTGCACATCGCCGCAAGCAGTGCAGCTGTGCGACGGATTAATGGGAGGGGGGCACTGCTGATTATTTTACAGTGGACAGAGAATATCCTTCATGGGACCCTTCCGAAAAACACTTTCCCACCGTTTGTGGGTCTTCTGGCAGCCAAAATACCATCACCATCGCCCTGCGACGGTTTGCATGAAGTCATACCTCGCAACAGCACGCCACGTTCCAAAGCAGGAGAGAGGGTCGTCGAATCTTAAGACTGCTTCTCATGTTTCGTAATAATGTATCACTGGTCTTTTACCCAGGCTGATTTGTAATGTCGGACTTCTTTGGCTCTTTTTTTTTTCCAGGCGTATGTTAGGCAAAAAAAGCATGTGTGATGTATGTTTGGCAATTGCTCCACAAACCTACGATGTGGGACCCGCCTTCAAGAGCACAGCAGGTAAGAGGGGTGGGTGAGTGAGCAGCCATGGTTTCCATGGGAATAGCCAGTCAAAGTGATTGGCCGTTGTTGTGTCATTCCACCATTTGTTTCCTTCCAGACCAACTGGTTAGAAAACAGGGGCAGAGAGTGGCATGGCAGCAACCAGGGTCGGCCCATTCATGAGGCCAACTGAGACTGTTGCCTCACACAGCAGATTGGTGTGGGGGGGCACCGATCTTTGTCCACCTACTTGCTTCTCCTTCTCTTTCCACTCCCTGGACTGGAGAGGAAGAGGGGGACAGAGTGGAAGAGGAAATGTGGAGAGGAGGCGAGTGCTGAGCTAGAGCATTGGAGAATGGGAGAAGCAGAGGCTGGCACATCGTCGGATAAGGACGCTAGCATTTGGCATGCCACCTCAGGCTTCAAGAGGTCTTGGACCTGTCCTGGTGCTAGCGTGAGCTTCATTTTGAAAGGTGGAGGGAAAGAGGACGGCAGAGCAAGCAAGCACACAAATCTGATCTTTTCCATGGCCATCATAAGTCCTCCCTACCAAAGGGGGTGGGGGAAAAAAAAAGATCAACCTTGTGAAAGTAACACCTTGTTCCTGCACATCTTGGCACATGCTTACTCTGTCAAAACAAGTTTCCTTTGCCCCTCGGGGTCAGCCGAGCTTTTGAGTATCCAGCTGTCATCTCGGGGCATCATCAGGAGCATTTTGCCAGAGAACAGACGACCCGTTCGCATTCCAGAACGATTATGACAGCGGATGATGCATGAGGCTGTGTCCGAGGCAGAAGGAAATTCCTATAGGTGGAGCACGGAGGTGAAAGGGGAATCGTGTTTGTTTGACAGCAGGACTGTGGGGAAGAGGTGAGAGTGCAGACGGAACAGACATTTGACATGATGCATTGAAAATAAAGCATTCGAGGAGATGGTTGGGGAGGGACTATAGCACAGCCTTAGAGTGCCTACTTAGCACTCGACAGGTCACAGGTTCAATTCCCACCATTTCAGATAGATGGGCAGAGAACGACCTATTATTTATTTTATAATATTTATTTTATTAATTTGTTATTAGTTTTGCATATATTTCACTGGAAAAGGCCTATAAAAACAGAGTCACAGCTTGGTTTTTTGAAGGTTTGTATCCTGCCTCAGTGTCCTCGTTAAAAATACCAAAGTCAAAATAAAAATGAAACAATAAAGCAGAGATACGTAAACGAGAACCAGGATGGTGTGTAGTGGTTCTGGAGTTGGACTTCAACCTGGAGTTGTTGTGAGGACAAAAGGCGGGAAGGAACCATGTATATCAGTGGCATTGCTGGAGGTTGGGCGGAACGCTAAGTTCCGCACCACGCTGACCTCCGTTACTCACTGGCACGAGGCGGCCCTGCCCCCTCGTCTTCAGGGCCAGTCAGTGGGGCAAACGCAACACACAGGGAGTCTCCTGCGCATTGTCTTCGCCCCACTGAATGACTCCGAAGGTGAGGGGGCGGAGCCGCCTCGTGCCAGTGAGTAACGGAGGTCAGCGCAGTGTGGAACTTAACATTCCGCCCCAACCTCTAGTGACGTCACTGATGTACACCGCCCAGAGCTTCTTGGAGGAAGGACGGCCTAAAAATGTGAAAAATAAATAAATAAACCCAAGTACAGTTGCCACCTGGCCTTCAATGGGTGTCTAGGGGTGGACTTACCCTATGGGGAATGAATAGGGATCAACTCTCATGGCTTCCACAGGTCCCACAGGTCTTCCACATCATGGCTGCCAAGCAGGGAGGCTGGAGGATCAAGCACAAAGTTCAGATTCAGTCTTTTGAAAAAAAGTTTCCAAGGCAGTACCTGAGCACTCCTGCTGATGGCTTCTGTTGTAGGAGACACTTCAGAACTAATTAATTAGCACTTCAGAGCTAATTAAAAAAGTAGCTAATTAGTGCACTATTAATCTGTGGAACTCCTTGCCACAGGATGTGGTGATGGCATCTGGCCTGGATGCCTTTCAAAGGGGATTGGACAGATTGATGGAGGAAAAAGTCCATCACAGATTACAAGCCATGATGGGGATAAGCAACCTCCTGGTCTTAGAAGTAGGTTATCTCTCTATGCCACGTGCAAGGGAGTGGCGACAGGATACAGGTATCTTGTGATCCTGTGTGCTCCCTGAGGCGCCTAGTAGGCCACTGTAAGATACAGGAAGCTGGAATAGAGGGGCCTTTGGGCCTGATCCAGCAGGGCTCGTCTTATGTTCTTAGAGCTCTGCTCTCCTCTCAGCCCCCTCAATTGCACTCTTGGAGTTCCCAGTAACACATATGAAACAAGAGTGATGGATTTGTTTTTGAACCTTTATGTGCCATTCCCCCAGTTTATTGCAAATGAATTAGCAAGCATGCATACTTAAGTCTTTTCCAGCATGCATAGTTAAATCTTTTCCAGCATGCATACTTAAGTCTTTTCCAGCATGCATACTTAAGTCTTTTCCAGAAGGAAACAACGATGGCATGACATTGATGCAGCTTTCTGCATGATAAAAATAGGTATTGCCCATGGTGGACCAGGAAACATGCTAGTCTAGATGATCCCTGAGGACTTTCTCACGCTGGTGAACTTGCACGGATGAATGTATAGCAACCGGCTTTGTCTTCACTACTGCCAAACAAACAGAAGGGGAATTTCCCCCAAGCTCAGAAATAGACCAAGAAAAGGTGAGGCGCCTTCCCTGGAGGTGTGAGAATGGTAAATTAAATTCAGAGCCTGGCATTTGGAGATGGCTAAAAAAAAATCCTATAATCCCACTCCGGCAATTAACACGGCCACTCCTTAGCAACCTCAAGAAGGAGGTCGGTTTATGATCCCATATAGCACCCTGAGGTGTGAATGGCTAAGCCACCTGGGAGCTGGAAGATGTAATTGGTGCTCAGACACAACTGCACAAGGATGTGTGTCTGATGTGTTCTTGAGAAAATTACCTGCAGCCGATGCAGCCGACAGACGGTAAAGCCCTATTCACATGTTACATTAAATCTAGCCAAGAATGTAGGGGCTAGCGAGGTATTGTCGCAATATGTCCCAGTAGTGTGGCTTTTTGCAGCTGTCCAGCATTATCCCATCTATGCCGACACTGTCCAGATGTTTATTTCGGGCCCTCAGAGTTGTGCCTCATGCTCCGATTGCACTGAGATTGTTGTCGTTTTCTTTCCCTAGAGCAGTGCTTCTCAATTATTTTTTGTCATGCCCCCCCTAGGAGGGGCATGACAGTTCGTGCCCCCCCAGTCACATGGTTTTTGGGGGTGCCGCCCCCGCCCCTTCGCGTCGCCCTCCGCACACTCCGAGGCCGGCCCGGGAGCCGGCCTCGGAGCGTCCGGAACGGCCGGCGCTCCAGGGCCTTCTGAAGACCCAAGCGTCAATCCGGGTATTTTTCGTGTTTTCGCTCATGCGCAGACCGTTTTCGTCTCTGCGCATGAGCGAAAACACGAAAAATACCCGGATTGACGCTTGGGTCTTCAGAAGGCCCTGGAGCGCCGGCCGTTCCGGACGCTCCAAGGCCGGCTCCCGGGAGCCGGCCTCGGAGCGTGCGGAGGTGGTCGAGGTTAAACGGGCCCCCCTTGACAGAGCCTCGCGCCCCCCCTGGGGGGCGCGCCCCACTAATTGAGAACCGCTGCCCTAGAGACACTGAACTTCGATTTCTAAATCTTTTTTTTTTTAAAAAAAATTGTCATCTTTCCCAGCTCTTTTTCTTCAACTCTGCTGTCTCCAGGGGTTACCACATCAATAAATTTCACATTTTTCCCCAACCACAGCTATGTCTGGCATAGTATGCTCTATCTACCTGCTGCTGGTCCTGTGTTTTAGTAATTGTGTTTTATTGTAGCTGTTTTTAATGTTTTACGGGGGTTTTAAAGTCTATTGTAAATTGCTTTATTCTGATTTATGATTTTATACTATTTGAAGAATGTTTTGTAAGCCGCCTTGGATCCCCGCAGGAGAAAAAGGTGAGGTATAAATGCAGTAAATAAATAAAATATCTGTTTGAATTTTAAAGTCCCGCAGCATCTTCACCTGCTCAGTTTGGACCATTTTTTTTCTGGCTTCTGCTCTCAGTAGATTGTCTGCAGATGGTATTGCATATTGTTGGCATAAATTCCAGTGTAACATCTCTGTCAAGCACTAGGCACACTGAAGGAGCTATAGCATGACCAGCATGCATCAATATTATCATTAGCATGACCATCATCATCATCATCATCATCATCATCATCATCATCATCATCATTATTATTATTATTATTATTATTATTATTATTATTATTATTATTATTATTAAAATAATAATAATAATAATAATAATAATAATAATAATAATAATAATAATAATAATAATAATAATGTCTGCCATGTGAGTAACTGGCTTTGCGGACTCCAGCATCCCAGTCTTCACTTCTTCACTAGCACAGCTGCCCCTGTTGTTTCCTTGGCTCGCCCAGCCTCTCTTGGCCCTGGACACAGGCGAGCGACAGTGGAAATCACAGCCTGTTGTCTCGACACCAGCACTGAGGTGTTTCCGACATACTCACCCTAGAGCTGTCCGACTCAATTAATCCAGACTGGAACTGGCAGGGCTGGGGAAGGCAACAGATTCACTCCCAGCACCAAGAGAGAGGTTCGCACACAAATGCACATGTGCCCAGAGAGACCTTGTTTCCTCTGGGATTCAGACGAGAGCATTGCCATTCTCTTGACATGACCCTGTTGTTGAACACGCCACAGTTTTCTCTCTTGGGGCCATATTTGAAAGAGAGGAGTCCTGGGCAGGAAATCAGGTGGACAACGATCTTTTCTTGCTCTCTCATTTGCAGCCAGTTCTTTTAGTCCTGCAGTGGTCCCAGATAGGACACGATCTTGCTCATGCGCTCAGTCATGCCACGGTTGGTCAGTTGGCATGTGCTGATGCCCTTCTCCCATGCCCACCCACATCGATGCTACAGTGCCAGTGTCCTTGTGCGCATACGCCTTTGAGAAGGGTCTGAGCACTCGATTGCTAGCCATGGATGGAGAGCTGTCCGAGGATCAGGTCAGAGGCTCCTGCAGACCAGATCTGGTCCCTAGCTAGGTCTTCTTTTGCCCACCTCCTTCCTTCCACTACCATTTCCAGGAAAGTGAGATTGATTGACCTTCTGGGAGATTCTGTTGTGCGAGAGTCACAGAACTGCGGTCACTCACCAGCTGCAATGAATCAACATTATGTGTCTGCTGAAAAAAACGAATCAGAATACTAAAGTGCTTTCTGAATGGACAAAGCCATTCACATGCAATGGCTTGGTGTAGCCTTATAGGGAGTGGTATTATTCCCATATTGCAGAAAGGGAAGACTGAGGCTAAGGAGGAGCTTTTGCCTAAGGCAATCAGTGTAGAACAGGCAGAATATAATGACGTTCAGTTGTACAGGGCTGGCACTTCTTCATGATCCAAATGTCTTTCCATTCATAGAATCATCAAATCGGAAGAGGCCTAAAAGACCATCTAGTCCACCCCCTACTTGAACCAGGAAAACCGATTGGCCACTTTCAGAACACTGAAAGACAGGATCAGGTTTATATCTTGCTCAGCAGTTGGGTGGAAAGAATAAAAGGAGCCCAGGCCAGAGGAAGCCAATAACTCCAGCTCCAATGGAGTCCAGCACTGCCCTGAAAGGTTTATTATTTTATTTCTGTATTGCATTTTATGAACTTTTTGTGCTTTGGCCTGAAAATTGCCAGGAAATCAATGGCAAACAGTTTGAAAACATTTTGAAAGGGAAAGGTGGAGTATAAATTCTTTGGATGAATAAATGAACGAATTAAAAAAAAAACCCATACAGGTTGATTACCCCTTATCTGGACATCCAAAATTCAGACTATTCCAAAATCCAGACATTTTGGGGGCTACGACATTAAAAAAAACTTTTCCAGCACCTGGCTGGCATAGCGCAAGGCATGCTGGGGCACAAAATTATTAAAAATATTGTATAAAATAACCTGTAGGCTATTTGTATAAATTTTGTGTTTAGACTTGGGTCCCATCCCCAAGATATCTCTTTATATTTATGCAAATATTCCAAAATCCAGACAACTTCCTGTCCCAAGCAGTCCGGCTAAAGGATACGCAACCTGTATTATAAATAAAATAATAATACCCGTCTGTTTGTTCCTCTATTTTTATAAGTAAAAAAGACTAGAGATTTCTTTTTCTTTTTTTTCAAGAAAGATGAAAATACAGGAAAGGGGCCTGGAATTTCCCATGAGTAAAGCAGTGTTTCCCAAACTTTTTCGAACTGCGACTCCCTTGACCATTGGCGACCATTGGCCGCGGCTCTCCATTACATTATGTTGATACCTGCCAATTGGCATTGCACTGTTTTCCGTGAGGATTCCGTGGCACTCCGCCGCTCCCCTGGCTGGTATCCGCGGCTCCCTTGGCTGGTATCCGCGGCTCCCCAGGCTGGTATCCGCGGCTCCCTGGCTGGTTTCTGCGGATCCCCTGGAGTCGCGCCTCCCAGTTTGGGAACCACTGGAGTAAGGCCTTTTTAGATCTACCCTGGGACCACGGTCCTTCTTTTCTGTGCCTCTTAGAACTGAAATATATATACAACCCTGGATGTGGAGCAGTGAGCATGGAATGCTTCTACCACCAATGGGAGATTAGCCAGTTTCTTAAGTGGAAACTATGATCTCAATTGTCTCGTGTAAGCGACGTCTCGGGGATGTCCTCCTGACCATGGGTGTAACTGAAGCATTTGCTTCGATTCACACCATCCGAGCCTGGAAAGTGTAACCGAGGCCTTGGCACCGTGCCAGGCGATGATAGAGCACGTCCAGAAAATCTGGGGAGTCCCAAATGCGGCCAAAGTGTGCTATTTGAGATGATTGATTTTCCATGGTTTGGCCGGCAAGGCTTCCCTGTCGTTCTCAAAGCACAAGGCAGCAGAGGGGCTTTTTCATGCATTGCAATGGCATGAAGACAGAATCAAACATCTGGATGTTTGCAGAAAGCCATGCAAAAAAAAAAAATTCCAAAAGGGCTCGAAAATTGCCAGGTAATCGACGGCAAACATTTTGAAAACTCCAAAGATTGCCGGAGAAGGAAAGATATCCCAGATGCTTGTCACTTTATAAATCCAGTGACTAATGGATTCGAAATTCCTTGGGATGGTTGTGCTCTTTTAGGGATGCAAGGTCGGATGTCCCCATTCCTTCCTTCTATTCGGTAGTCCCAAAGTGGCTCATAAAAACAAAACGATAAGGAAAATCAACGTTACAAATAGTAATTGACCAAACAAGCAAACAGGAGCAGAAACAGGCACAGCTCACAGACTACACAGGCTAGGTGGCTCTTTTTAAAAAGAAAAGAAAGGAGGGCATCCCTCCTGAACTCCTTGAGGCAGAGAGTTCCACATGCAGGGGGCTAACACGTGTCTCAATTGCGCACACCAATTGAACTTTGTTTTATGATGGCACCACGCGGAACGAGATGGCAGAGCTTTCCCCTGAACAGTCTCCCATCCCGTCAGGCTTCCACACATTTGCCTCTTCTCTCCTGCCATGGTGATCCATTCCCTCGTCTTCTCTCCTTCCATCTTTCAAAACTGAGTAAACACACTCCTAGCCCCAGTCGGTGTCCTCCCCTCCTCCCACCGGTAGCTGAAACAGCATCCCCAGGTTCATGTTAATCTGAAAGAGGGTGATGCTTCAACCAAGGGACGGTCCTCAGGTCACAGAAGCTCATAAGAACATCAGAAGAGCCCTGCTGGATCAGGCCAAGGGCCCATCTAGTCCAGCTTCCTGTATCACACAGTGGCCCCACCAGATGCCTCAGGGACCACACCACAAGATACCTGTATCCCATTGCCACTCCCTTGCATGCATTCAGAGATAGCCTACTTCTAAGGCCAAGAGGTTGCAAAGACCCATCAAGGTGGAACTACCATCACTCATGCTAATTTTTTTCCTTAATAACCTCAGAATTCAGATGGATCCCATTGGACATAGCCCATCCTAATGCTGTCTTCCCCTTCAGATTTAACCCCAATGCTTTTTCCTGAGGGTTTGTGTTTTGGACTCGGTTGTGACTAGTCTGGCCATGAGATTTCATTCCTTCTGTCTCCTGCATACTTTGGGGTTCATCTGGCAGTTTAAATAGCACTCCAATGCAAGAAAATAAAGACTACGAAATGCAAAACCCATATGCATCATGCCTGCAGAGCTGGCTCTGTGCTTCCTTTCTCCTATATCCCCCCCCCCGCCACAAACACACACACACACACACACACACACACACACACACACACACACACACACACACACACACACCCCACAGAGAGAGACACACAGAGCCCTGAATCTATATAAACATACAACGTTCCATTTTTGGGCACTGGGGCCTTGGGCAACCATTGAGCTGACAATAGTGGCACTAATGCTAATGAATTCTGATTATTCGGATCAGTCATTAAACTAATAAGCCCGTCTCCAAATTAGCGTGGCGGCTGCAGCCAGCGAAAATTTCATCAAATCGGCTTCATTATTTCCGACGTGGTTGCACTTGGCAAAAGTGGCTGCGGGAGAGGAGAAGGGGACCCTCATCTGATAATTTTATCACTTGACTGCCAGACCATGAAAAGATCAGTGTGATGAAATTTCTGCCCCCCCCACCACATCCACCCCCTTTTCTGGGTGTGTGTGTGTGTGGAGGGGGGGAGAAGCGAACGAGGGTGTGTGTGCTAGATGGGTGGATGTCTCTCTTCTCTCTTAATTAAACCAAAGCCATCTTTTCTTGAGGTCCTCTAAAACTGTCCTCCCCTTTCCTCCCCCTCTGCATTTTCTCACTGCTGATATCCTCGGAGCCTTTGCGTGCGGGACCAAGGCACTGCTCTAAGCACAAACAACAAAACTCTTGTCTCGTCTTCCAAGGCCCCTCCTCCCATTTCTCCCTCCCTCCCTCCCTCCCTCCCTTCCCTGGCCCTGTTTTCTTTGTAATTTGTGAAGAAAACAGAAACAGCTCAACATATCCTCTGGCCATGCTTTAATTTCCATTCCTCTCCTTGCTGATTATTTCGGTTTGTTCGCATTTGCAAATTAATCATGGACCACAAGGCCTCCGTTACCCTGTGTTCTTCTGCCCTCCTGCTGACAGACGTCGTCCCCCGATCTTAGGATTCAGCAACGGAGGCAAAAATTGGGGCTGGAGCCAGCTCACCCTTGTGAATCACAGGCCCTATCTCCCTGAGGAACATTCCAGAGTTGCTGTTATGGGAGGTTCTATATAGGGAGGTCCCTGCAGACAAACAAGACAAAAGAGAGCCAGGATGGTGTAGTGGTTGGGGAGTTGGACTTGGACCTGGAAGATCCAGGTTCAAATCCCCACTCAGCCCTGAAACTTCCTGGGTGACCTTGGGCCAGTCATGATCTCTCAGCTTCACCTACCTCACAGGGTTGTTGTGAGGACAATAGGAGGGAAGGAACTATGGACACCACCCTGAACTCCTTCAAAGAAGGGTGGTATAAACATGTGAAAAAAATATTTTATTAAAAAAATGTTAATCACAGGGAGGGGAGAGGTGGGGATAATGCATGCACATCGTGGGAGGGGGGGTTCGGGTGAAGGTCCCAGACGAAGCCCTCACTCATCTCACCTGAGGCATCTGGTGGGGCCACTGTGTGATACAGGAAGCTGGACTAGATGGGCCTTTGGCCTGATCCAGCAGGGCTCTTCTTATGTACTTATGTTCTTATATCTCCATGGAGAAACAAATGCCTGTCAGAGAGTGTTGTTCTATCCATAACATTTCACCAATGACCCTCTGAAGCCAGTGGGGTCACTCCGCCCCCACGTGGGGGGGCCACCAACGCGACACCACCCACGTCGTAACGTCAGCGTGCGGCTCCAATCACACACACACACACACCGTTTGGCTTCCTTTCCGGAACCAAACGGATCAAGGGCGGGCGGGAGGGCCGAAACACAGCCGCCTCGGCTGCGAAGCAGCAACAACAATAGGCCCCCTATCGAACGACGCCTCTGTCTGAAGCTTCCTTCCTAGAGTCAGATTATTGTCCGTTCATTTGCTTGCAAAGAGATACACTTTGACGAAGTCCGTGCTGCCCATGACATTTGCAGGAGGCCTCCCGGACAGAAGCTAGTTGGAAACTTGACGTGTCAGAATTCAGATTTGACTCTCTGACTCTCAAGCATTTTCAGATGTTGCCGTCAGAACTCAACTTTGTTCTAAACATATGTAACTCCTAAGTTATCTGGATAAATGTGAAGGTGATAACGAGGTGTGTCGGCTTGCTGAATATATTGCTTTTACATTTTTAAAAAATCCAACAATATCTGAATTTCGGTCCAAACGTTGCATCATATATAGCACATTCTTGGCCAGGGCTGGCCCATTCATGAGGTCAACTGAAGCAGTCGCCTCAGGCAGCAGAGTGGTGGGAGGGGGGGCACCACTGGGAAGAGCAGAGGCCAGAACATCACTCAGTAAGGACAGGGGAAGAATTTTGTACACCGCTTCAGGCCTGATGATGTCTTGGGACAGACCTGCATTTGACAATAGAATGTATTTTAACCCTTAAACAGCTGCAACTCGAGATCCAGGGGACTAGTTTGCTATGGGGGACAACACAAGCACGAAATTGACTCTCTCTCTCTCTCTCTCTCTCTCTCTCTCTCTCTCTCTCTCTCTCTCTCTCCCTCTCTCTCTCTA
Source organism: Plestiodon gilberti rubricaudatus (assembly GCA_026170595.1). Taxonomy (NCBI): domain Eukaryota; kingdom Metazoa; phylum Chordata; class Lepidosauria; order Squamata; family Scincidae; genus Plestiodon; species Plestiodon gilberti. Next base: position 38,735,366 of record JANXHW010000008.1, read on the forward strand.
TCTATCTATCTATCTATCTATCTATCTATATATATATATATATATATATATATATATATATATATATATATATATATATATAGTAAAAAAGCAAATAAATTTAGGGAAAGGGGGGAAATATTAATAATGCTTCAGAGTTTTACTGAGAGGAAGGAATATGTATCAGGGAGAAGAGGAATAGCCTCACTCTCACTTGGGCTCATCATTCATTTCATACTTCCATTTCCTGAGCTTTGGATCCTCTGAGTGTTGAATAGTGGCAGCGATAATAATCCAAAAGGTGCCATGGGGCAGGAGTGGTAAGTTGGGAAGTCTTCGACCCCTGGTTTTGGGGATGTGCAAGATGGGGAAATTGCAACTCCCCCAACACGACAAAATGATAGTCGGAGCGCTGGAGAAAAAGTGATGGAGAATGTGAGAGGAGAGTGGGGTTATTGCACTTCACGTTCATGGGGTGGGGGCTACTGCACATTCCTCTTTCTCTCTCTCTCTCTCCCCCCCTCCCCGATATCCGGTGACTTTTCAAAGTCATCCTTTTAATAGCGCAGTTTTGGAGAAGGGTTCAAGTTCCTCTCTCCCAATGGCCTGAAGGAAGGTAGGACATTTAGATCGTCCTCCAGAAAGGGCCAGCAAGACCTTTACAGCTGACACAAGAGTTGGGAAACCCTGGAATTCGAGGAGACAGGTACACCAGTGACCTTCCCAACCCTTCAAGGCAAAGCCCAAACGTCGACATGAACTATCCCCTCCCGTAAAGAGCCATGCAACAGATCTCTGTCAACAGCGATTAGCAATAGCTTGGCACGTCAACCCCCCCCCCTTTGCCATTTGCTAGGCCCAAAACATGCCAACGCGGGTAATCTAATCACGGACTGGCACTGTGGTGGCCTCTTCCAGGTGAAGTGTATCAGAGGAGCTGGAGAAGCGGCTTCTCCCACAGGCTGCAACTTCCCGATCACCCCCCCCCCCACGTCCTCACTCTCTTTCCCCGAAGACCATAGAGGTCAGAACCTCCCCCAGCATGGAGTTGAGTCAAACTCGAACAGGGAGAGAGACGAGAGAATATTGGAAACATATTCCTAGGACTTGAGTGCTTTGGAAATCTGAGAGGAACATCAGGCGTTAAGTTAGAGCTTTCAGTGTGTGTGTGTGTGTGTGTGTGTGTGTGTGTGTGTGTGTGTGTGTGTGTGTGTGTGTGTGTGTGTGTGTGTGTGTGTGTGTGTTTCAAAAAAGGCAGGGTTTAGCTGGAGTTCGATAAAGATATCAATCAGGAAAGGCAGGCTAGAGACTTCTGTAAAGGACTTTGGCTTTCCTAACTGTGGGTGGGTCAAAGCTTTATGGACCTGAAAAATTACACACACACACACGCACACACACACACACACACACACACACACACACACACACACACGCACACGCACACGCACACACACACACATGCACAGGGTATATACAGCCTCACTGTGCAGCTGCCCACCACTCCTCCCTTGAGAGCATCTCTGTTCTCATAGGCTTCATAGGATGCTGGCAGAGGAGTGACTCTCTTGCAACCTACCCTGACAGAAGAAGCCCATGGAAGTCAGTTTGCTCAACGGAGCCCTGAAACTGGCATTGCTCCACTTCCAGAAAAATCAGCTTTGTGAGACCGACAAAAGGAAAAGATGGGGCAGCGTTATTAAAACCCATTTCCTCCCAGCCCACAGGTGTATGCATTTAACTCCAGATGCGTATATACACCCTCGGGTAAAAATGGTTTCAGATACGGAAACCTATCCCAAGCACTTAGGGTGAGGTCTGGTATATGTAAAGACAGACAGACAAAGCCTGCCTGCCCATTTTGCTCAACATCAGAGGCCCTGCTCTGTGTGTCCCACCCCACCCCCAACATTTCGAAATCTGTTTACAGTAGTATTTCACCCAAAAAAATTGACCTGCGGCTCCCTTGACCATTGGCGACTATTGGCTGCGGCTCCCCATTACATTAGGTTGATGCCTGCCAATTGGCATTTGACTGTTTTCCGAGAGGATTCCGTGGCACTCTGCGGCTCCCCTGGCTGGTATCCGCGGCTTCCCTGACTGGTATCCGTGGCTCCCCTGGGAGCTGCACCTCCCAGCTTGGGAACCACTGGCTTACAGGATAGGCATATGACATGGCCTTTTCACTTGCAGCCTCCAGGTTATGGAACTCCGTCCCTTGTGAGGGCCCAATTGGGCCCCTCTTTGTCAGTTTCTCAATAATGTTTTGACCAGGTATTGAGTCTCCATACCTGGTCAAAACATTTCAGTTCGGGTTAATTCCTGTCAAATTCAGCATTGCCTCCCCTCCCCACCCAGTCCAGTCACTGACTACACTTCTGGGCTCTTTCAGGGGTGCATTCTGATTTATTTTTTGAATCGTTTCTGTTTATCATTAAGTGTTTTATTGCTTGGGTTTGGATTATTTTTATTACCTGTTGTATGTTTTTTGATATTATGTCAGTTGCCTTGAGGATCCCTTTCAGGGGAGAAAGGCAGAATAAACACTGATAGAATGGATGAATGGATAAATAACTGTGCTTGACCTTTTGAAGTTCTCTTTTGATTATTGTAGCCACCTAAAGATACACTCACACACAGTTTCTGTCCCAGTGCAAGACATATCAGAGGGATCATAGGTGGACTAACTGAGGAAGTGAGAAAACAAATACCGTTTATCATTCTCCAGCATTCTGCCACCTCAAAGAAAGGAGTGTGTTTGTACGACTGCCTCCCTCCGCAGCCTTTAAAACGATTTTCTCTTCTAATCCATTATTTCCTGCGAGGGAGCCCTCTACGTGATTTCTGACCGAAGCCCCTTTCAGATCCCATAAGGGAAGATATTTTTTTCCACAAATACCTGCTTGATATATGACAAATGGCCATTTCCAATTTCCAATCGTCCTTTTCACTTCTGTCCATATGTTGGGCCAAAATCGAGTCTGGAGATGACACGTATTTATTTGCGAAAGCAGGAAGGAACGTACAGAAGTGGACTACCGAGGGAATCCGAGCAATGTCACTAAATCACGAGCAAACGGAGAGTAGAAAGTGAATCTGGGGGGAAGGGGGAGCCTCGCATACAAGTCTTGCCCCCATCTTTGCAGTAAATCAAATGGCAGTCGTTTCTTTTACAGCTGCAGCGCCGAGATGCGAGACAGAGAGGGAAAGCAGGCAGCTGGTCTCGCCTGAGAACCAAGATGTTGCAGGAGGGATTCGCGAAGGTCTAGAGAGCCGACCTCACGGGAATCCGCAGGGAAAACGGGGGAGGGACTGCAAGCGGCTCTTGCGCTGTTTTGCTGACACTTGATCTACTGAGATGTAGCAAGATAGATCGGACGTGAAAAACAAAGAGGAATTTGAGAGGCAAACGGGTAAGTGTGTGTTGAAGATGTGAGGAGTGCCTGACTACGCCAGCCAGCTCCACACCCTGTAAAGCTCGGGTGAGGAGGACAGAAGGGTCATGGGACTCCTGTCTACTGAGAAAGCCCACTGTTGTCCACATATGACATGCAGTTCTCCCTAACAGTAGGTCTCGAGGGTCTGCTGAGCAAACTTCGTGCTACATGAAGCAGTAGTGTAGCTGGGAGGGGGGCCAGCGCCCCAGGTGGTAAGCTGGAAGGGGGCTGCATACTGTCTGCAGGGGGCATGCAGCTCTTGCCGCTCCGAGCCATTCTGGAAGCAGGGGGCTGGCCGATGATGCGGAGGTCGGGGCGGCCCCAGGTATTGGCCGACCCAGCTACACTAGTACTGACCTGCAGTCCTTTATTTGGCCAAGCCTGAATCCTGGACCTTCTGCCTGCCAAACGTGCTTCTGACTAGTCAGCACAGATTCTCCCAAGATTTCGCTCAAAGTACTGTTGGGCAAGGCCGGCTCAGTCCTGAGGCCTAGTGAGGCAACTGCTTCAGGCAGGAGGTTGGGGGAGGTGGCAAATTTGCTGGGATTCTCTCTGATCCTCGCTGGTTGAGAGGGAGGGACAGGAGGATCCAAACAGCAATGGTGACACGACTGCAAGCAAACACAGCAATGGGGGCGGAGGAAAAAAAAGAGGAGTTTGTAATGATCTTGTTCCAGATGTTGTGGAGCAATTGGAGCAATCCAAAGAAGAAGGTGGAGGAGTGATGGAAAGGGGAACAGGGTGCTCTGAAATGATGATGATGATGATGATGATGATGATGATGATGATGATGATGATGATGAAGAAGAAGAAGAAGAAGAAGAAGAAGAAGAAGAAGAAGAAGAAGAAGAAGAAGAAGAAATAATCATGTCGTCACCTTCTCTTGCCCATCTGGCCTCCTCTTCAAAATTTGTTTTTGGGGGCAGAGGAGGCAGAGAGGGGTGGATCTTGGCAACACCAGTATGCACCAGGATCCTACCCCCTCTTTCCCAAGGCCACCCCAGGCCTTTTTTTCCCCCTCCTCAGACATACTCCAGAAAAATGGCTGACATATGTCTGAGGAGACCGCTAGGCAATTCAGCAGCCTACCAGGAAATCAGTAAAAAATGCCTCCTGCTGACTGTCCGATCACCTCCCCGCCATTGAATGCCACACATGCGCTCCGCCAGCCCACTGCATCAGCGCCAACGGTGGGGGATAGGATTGGACAGTCAGAGAGATGGACAACTTTGGCATCATTCTCTGCAAATAAGGTCTAATCTGGAGAGCAACCATTGCCATAGTTGTGTTATAACTTAATGCAAGATGTAGGGGGAAATGTGTGTGTGTGTGTGTGTGTGTGTGTGTGTGTGTGTGTGTGTGTGTGTGTGTGTGTGTTTCTTAGGAATAAGTCCTGTTCAATGGAACATACTCCAGGAAAGAGTGCATAGGATTGTTGCTGAGTTAGCTTGCAACACATGTGCATGGCATGTGGCCTGCTGTCCTCTTCTCCCACGATCCTGGCTTCTGCTGCCCTAGCTGCCCTGCGGCTCAGGTTCTAGGTGTCCCCTCATCCCATGGCTCCCCCTCATCCCATGGCTCCCCCTCATCCCATGGCTCCCATCCTCAAAGCTTCCCAGTCCAACATTCTTACCAGACAGCCATAGCATTGACCAGAGTTGAAGAAGGAGGAGCTGTTGTTCCCCACCACTGCTGCCTGATTAGCGTCTTCCGTTTGGAAGTCTAGTAAGCATACTGAGTAGTAACAGTGGAGTGGACAGGTCTTTGGGGGCATGGGTGAGTCTCAAGGGTCAGCTGTGGGTCCCATATTGGTCAACCTCTGGCAGCATCCATGAGAGCAGGATTTATCGGGAATGGGTACCAGAAAATGAGAGCTGGGACAGCCGCCGGTGCATATTCTTTAAGCTCAGGCATTGCTGCATTGTTGCAAGGAGGAAACAGTGACCCTGGGTTTCTGTTTCAGATACTTATCAAGTTGCACTGTAAGCACCCTGGAAAAGAGGGACCATCTAGCCCCTGGCTGGGCAATGCAGCCAGCTCATCCATTTCGGAGGGTATTGAATTCAATTATATATTGCAAAGAAAACAAAATTCTTTGGGGCCATATCTGGACCTGGAGTAACTAGACACGGTCCACTACCGAGTCTCTCCGATTTACGCCAGGAGCTGCTCTGGGTCCCAATCATCCATTGTCTGTTCTCATGTCAAGTTGATGGATTACAACTTCCTAATGTGGGATTGATGAATTATGACGCCCTAATGTTGGGACAATTGATTATGACTTTTTTTTTTAAGGATAGCTTACGAGGCAATAATTGATACCAACTCTGCATTAATGCCCCAAAAGGCACACTCCCGCAAACACACACACACACACACACACACACACACACACACACATATGCACACACAAATAATAATCATGTGTAGTATTATTATTATAATAATAATGGATCTGACAGGCTGGTTGCCGTGTTAAAAGATTAACCTTTCTCCGGTTTGCAGACCAGAGCGAGACAGAAGCGACTGTCTGGATGGCTACCCTTTCATTACAGCCCTTTGGAGAATGGGGAAGACTAAACAGTTTACGCCACCAGCAGAAGAAAATTGCTTTATCCCTTCCCCCTGTAAGTGGATTCAGATTCAGCCGGTCAACCTGGGAGCACTCTGGGGTCAGAGGCAAGGCATGCATGGTGGGGGGTTTTGGACAGGGGAGGGAGGGAAGTGGGGAGGGCGAGAAAGGGAAAGACCCCACTCACAGCTCCAAAGCCCAAGCCGGGATGGAAACCTGTAATAGGGACAAACAAGTCTGAAGGGACTTCTCCCCTCTCAAATGTCACAGCCGAAGGAGACAGGAGACGGCAGAGAGACAGGGAGACAAAGGAAAAGCCGGCCAGGGCTCTGAACGTCCAGACATGGGTGGACAGTCAAATGTTTGCAGATGGGACAGGAAATATCAATTCTCTGGCTAAGGACATCTGGCTTTCTTAGTGCCCGCCTTGCAAGCCAGCTGGTTTTAATCAATGAGGGATTGCCTTGAAAGTGTCGGTCCAATCCTAGCCACGGAGTGATATGTGGAGCCATCCCTCATTGGGGAAAGGGAAGGGGGCTGGGGTGGAGGGGTGCAACTCTGCATTTTGAAAAAGGAGTGATCCTGGAGCGTCTTTGCCGGGAATTAATGCACTTCGGGCCCAATCCTACCCAACGTTTTCCAGCGCTGATGCAGCTGTGCCAATGGGGCATGTGCTGCATCCTGGGGGGGGGGAGTCACGGAGACCTCCTCAAGGTAAGGGAATGTTTATTGCCTTATCCCAGGTGCTGCATTGCAGCTGCATCAGTGCTGGAAAGTTGGATAGGATTGGGTCCGCAGTAGCCCAGGAAGGCTGGCTGAGGGCCTGTTTAGAGTCGATTCCTCTCCTCAAGAATGTATGTGCATGTCCTCCAACTGTCCCCATGTACTAAGGGCCAGGTTAGGATTCGAACTTGGGTCAATCAGTGTTCTGATTGTGTTTCTATTGTGCTGTGTTCATTTTCAGTGTGATCTTTTTGACTTTGTGCTGTGGTGTTGTCCAGGGTTCGCCATCTCCTTCTCTCCTCCCCGGCCACAAATGGGAGCCTCCCCCCCCCCAAGAGCCTCCCAAGGGCAACTCCGCTATGATGGATAGAGCCACTCAACCACTCAACTCAACATCACCACTCAACATCCAGTGGTGGCTCCAGTTCTTTTTTTTCGGGGGGGGGGCACTAGGGCAATTATGAGGACCTTCCAATGGCATGCTCTCCTATGCTTCAGAAGCGCATGCTTGTGCCAGCAACTCCTACTTCCGTAGTATCCATGAACTGGCAGCAGACAGACACAGGTCCCCCTCAGGTCAAGCAGAGCAATGTCCTTGTGGCAGTGGGACCATGTTCCACCACTGATACTTTGAAGGTCCACCAGTGATACTTTGGAAAGCACTGGGCTGAGCAGTCAGAGCTCTACGCAGGAGAACTGCTCACGGAGGAGTGGACAGGGTCATGTTTATTAGTTAGGAATGTGCTGTCATTTCCTTCTTCAAGAAAGATGGTGGGAGGGATTGGATTGAAAATGTCCTACAGCAGCTTCTACGGGGATGCTTGTATTTGTGTCGTCCATTCATTCATTCATTCATTCATTCATTCATTCATTCATTCATTATGTCATCCATTCATTCATTCATCAATGACTTATTACATTGATATATCACGCTTCTGCAAATGGGACCAAGGTGTTTCATAGTTTCACAGCAATGGCTAACAACCCAAGAGACATGAAGGGCAAAGGAAGGGGAAAGAAACAGAAGAGAGGAAAAACGCATATTGAGGTACTGACTCATTTATATGGTTCTAGAATGAGCAGGTGGAAGCTGATGATGAGACACTTCCCGGTGGGGAGGAGCAACATGGCTGTTGACCCCAACCAAGTTGATAGAGTTGGCCTTGCCATCTCACCAACCCCTCTGATGGAGCGGTGATGGAGCGGTGATGGAGCCAGGTGGAACAGCCAGTGATGGAAGCCTCTGATGGAGCAGTGATGGAGCCAGGTGATGGAGCCAGGTGGAATAGCCAATGATGGAAGTCATTCTGGACGGGAAGGAGCCTGGTTGGACCGAGGGAAGGGACTTGCTCTGTGTGTGTGCGTGCGTGCATGTGTGTGCGCGTGCGCGTGTGCACTGGGCAAAATAGTTCATGGAGATAGCATATAATTTCTTGAGCTTTCTGCTTGATGTTCTCAACTAAAATGCCAGTGTACCAACACAGAAAAGATTGTCCCGGAGAAAGCACAACCCCCAGAGGTTCATTTATTTGCAGATGCTAATCCACCTCAGTGCAAGATAATATTCAGTTTTCAGTAGGCTTGTACTGAAATTAGACCTTTTCATTAAAAAGTGCTACTCGGGAGACCAAAGTGTCGTTAATTAGCAACAGTAGAAAATTAATGCTTTTGTTTGTTTTAAAATCATTTTTTACTCACTTATTCTTCCATTTGTTTGGTGGTACTTTGAATTTCATTCGAAATGGTAGCTTGTTTTCAAGTTCCCATTTATCATTGTTCTGGGATGCAACCTCTTAACAATAAATGGATGTTATTTATTTATTGGGGGGGGTTGTATATCCTGCCTTTCCGCCCCGCAGGCACGCACCAGGTGGCTCCCAACAAATAAGAACACAAGATACCGTGTCTAACACATTCTTTTTCCATGTAACGGGAGCTCCTTGCAGGGCTTGTATTGCCCAGACACCTTCCTGCAGTGGCCATTTTTATTACCCATAAACCCCGGGGATGCAGTGTCATGGTGGGGGAGTGTGGTTTAAACAACACTGTGGCATCCAAGGTCATATGGGACCACTGAAATGGCATTGAGCTTTTTGGTTTACTGTGGCCTAGTGGCAGGGACTCTCTGGGAGGAATTTGATCAGGGGGTACGAAGTTTCTTTTGGGCCCCTTCTCAAAGGGGGAGGGCAAAACAGGGCAGGGGGAGGGCAGCAACGGCTGAAATTTTCTCCAGAACCCAGGTCTACCAGGCTTCCCGATGTGGCACCCAGGTCTACCTGCCCAGTAGACCTGGCCTCCTAGTTAGCCCGGCCTTCGTCTTTCACTCTCCATGAGGCCAGCTGAAATCCCAGGAAAAATCTGGAACCCCTCCTTTGGCTCCTGGGCCCCCTTTTTAACCCTGGGCACATTTCCCCCCTTTACCCCCCTCTTGTGAGCCCTGCCTAGTAGACACATTGATGCAGGGTCTTAGCAGGCATGCTCTTGTTGTTGTTGTCGTTGTCGTCATCGTCCCCACAGCATTGTGTGAATAGTGTCCCATGGAATGCTGGTCTGAAAAGATGTCCATGGTTCAGCATGGATGGGGTTACTCTCCCAACAGAAAGATGCAAACTAACCCAGATCCCCTTAGCCATCCCACCATCCGCATTTTGGGCATTGCCTCTTTTCTTTTCCCCTTGTCAACAGAGCTCCTTCTCCCTCCTCACTTTCTCGCTCGCTTGAGACTCCCCGGGGGGGAACGTACCTTTCCCTTCCATTGAGGTGGGTGAGTGACAGCTCGCAAGCAGGTCTGACATCCCACATCTGCTCACCAAAACAAGCAAGCCAGCAAACACAAAGACCAGGGCAAAGGGTGGAATGAAAAGGTAAGACCCGACAAATGCATGAGGAGGAGTTCCAGAAGTGGAGAAAGGGAGGTGGTGCATGCCTGATTAGCAGCCACAGCAGCACACATGGGAGCAGCCCGATTCTGAGATGCCTCATCACAGGGATGTGGATCAAGTCTCTGACTCCAGGGCTCGAGTCAAGTTCCAAGTCTCTGGGTCCAAGTCTCAAGTCAAGTCCCAAGTCGTTGCCCCCAAGTCCCGAGTCTTTGGTTGCAAGTTATGAAACCGTTGGGAGAGATCATCCGTGGATTTGGAGTTGGGTGTCACCAATATGCTGATGACACCCAACTCTATCTCTCCTTGCCATCTCGCTCCAGGGAGGCTGTGGAAGTCCTAGAGCGCTGCCTGGAGGCGGTTGGGGTCTGGATGAGGGCTAATAGGTTGAGATTTAATCCAGAAAAGACAGAGGTCCTACTGGTCAGGAAAGCTTCGATGCAGGTACTGAGTCATCTGCCCGTTCTGAATGGGGTTGCACTCCCCCTGCAGGGACAGCTTGGGAGTACTTCTGGATTCACAGCTCTCCCTGGAAAGCCAGGTGGCGGCTGTGGCCAGGGGTGCGTTTGCCCAGCTTCGGCTGGTGCGCCAGCTGCGGCCGTACTTGAGTCGATCGGACCTGACCACGGTGGTCCACGCCTTAGTGACTTCAAGACTGGATTACTGCAACGCGCTCTACGTGGGGCTGCCCTTGAAGACGGTTCGGAAGCTGCAATTAGTGCAGAATGCGGCGGCCCGGGTGGTAGCTGGAGCTAGGCGGTTTGACTCTGTTGAGCTGCTGCTTCAGCGGCTGCACTGGCTGCCCATTCGTTTCCGAGCCCAATTCAAGGTGCTGGTAATGACCTTTAAAGCCCTTCACGGTTTGGGTCCAGGATATCTGAGGGACCGCCTTCTCCCATACATTCTGGCCCGCTCTCTTAGGTCATCTGAGGGGGCTCTCCTGCGTGTACCACCTCTATCGCAAGTTAGGGGAGTGGCAACACGTGGGCGAGCCTTCTCTGCCATGGCGCCACAACTGTGGAACTCCCTGCCAGGGGATCTGAGAACCACCCCCTCCCTCATGACTTTTCGGCGAGGGCTCAAAACATTTTTGTTTCGTCTCGCGTTTGGGTGATGGGTTGTGGTCTGCCTCCTGTGTCTCAAGATGCTCTGCCATACTGCTTTTGTGCTCCCTACTGTTGCCCCCCCAGTGGTTTTTATTGATATTATTGTTTTTATTGTTTTTAAATTATGTATTTAAACTTTCTGTATTTTAAACTGTTTTTAATTTTTGTTGTAAGCCGCCTTGGGCATTTGCCTCGGCATGGGATAAGGCGGGATATAATTTTTAAAAATAAATAAATAAATATCTATTTAATGGAGAAAGTGGGTTTAAACCTGAATAAAATTGGATGTCGTAAAAGGCTCCAAGTCTTGAGTCGAATCTTTCGAGTCTTTTACAATCGCCGAGTCAAGTCCGAGTCGAGTCATTGACGCGACTTGAGTCCGTTTTGAGTCCGAGTCAATAGACTCAAGTCTACATCACTGCCTCATCATGTCTCAGCCCTACCTCTCTTTGCTGCTCATGGACAAATTAGGACAGGTAAAGAATGTGATTGGGGCAAAACTGTACTGAACAGGCATCTGCATTTTTAAGACATATGGATGAAATGAATGCCTTTCTTTATTTTGTTGTTTATCAAGGCATTTGTAGATAGCAGCAAATATAGTATTACATACAGTGAATGCTCATCACTTATGTGCACTAAAGCCACGAGTTCCAAATGTTTTAGCACCGGGACCCACTTTTAAAAACGACACTCTATCAGGACCCACCTAGCTTAACGAGACTTTAAAAAAGGTGATCCAGAAAGAAATAATATTTTATTTAAGATGTAAAAATTTCATGGCCAGCAATTATCACAGATCCGCACCCTTCCCCAGTGATCCGCACCCTTTCCCCCAAAAACAATAATATATGGGGTTATAGTTTAATTAAATGCTGAAAATTCTCTCTAAGAGATCCCTCGCATTCCTTCTCGGAACTACAGCGCCCAGGATACCTTGTGGAGCGGGAATGACGGTTAAACCAGTTTCAGTCTGCATTATCAACATGCCCTTTGTGCAGTGCTTCACATCTCTGTTTCTGGCACGCTAATGAACCGAACTGTGTGAATTGATCTGTGAGCGGAAGGAGAAGAAGGGGGAGAGACGTGCCGTGGTCACAGCGGAGGGGTGGTTGGAGGCCTTCTCCGACACTCTGTATAACAGAGTGGAAAAAAAAAATTCACTCTGAAAAATTTGTGAAAAATTTGTGGAAAAAAAATGCCAGGATTGAGCAGAATAGCTTTATCAGCTCTGGCTGTTCTGTGGAGCGAGCGCCACCACCGGAATGGGTTCCTGGCTGCTGCTTGAGATCTCAGGGCTCGCTATGCCACCTGCAGGGCTATGCTGAGAAACAGCCGGCTTCCACACAGAAGCGGAAGATGCTTTGTTGGAACACAGCTTTGTGCAGCTGGAGAAGGCCAGGAATGAATGAAAAACCATCCAGTTGGTGCTCCGGGTCCACCAGGAAGAGGAGCAAGCGGCGACATCTGCTGCCAATGGTTGACACTTGCACTGACATGGGCTCCTGCTCTTTGCTTTTGCTCTCGTGATCCCTCCTTCGAAACGTTTGAAGAACAGGTCCGCATCATCGGGATACTTCTTGGGTACCAAAGCTGGGCTGAAGCATCAACGCAGTATTGCACAACCCAGCCATCGTTGCCGCTGGTTACTGACATTGCAGCAGCTAGCCACCCTGATGGGTTTGGGCCATTGGTCACTGTGACCATTTGGTGGCATGCTGACCAGTCCTTACCTCAGTCCTTCTTCATTACCCTGGATTCGTTTACCTGTGGCTGAGGGATTATCTGTGGGCTGGGAGGAAATGGGTCTATCTCTGCCCCCCTATCTCTGCCCGCAGTCTGCCCAGCCACCTCCACTGCTCCTCCTCCTCTCAGGTCAGCATACATTATTCTCCCCTCCCTTTATCCACACAACAACCCCACGAGGTAGGTTAGGCTGAACGAGTCTATTTTTATTTATCAAAGAATTTCTAAGCTGCCTTTCTGCCTCCTAAGAGGCCCACAAAGGTGACTTATAACAATTAAAATACGAACGAATACAATAAAAAGTAAATGAATCCCAACTGAATAACTGACCTGAGAGGTCAATATAAATTAAAGGAATGTCCAAGCAAGAACTGCCCCGAGGTTACTCAATAAACTGCATAACCAAGGAGAGATCTGAATTCAGGTCTCCCCAAATCCTACTCGGACACTCTAACCACTATACCCCACAGTCTTATTTGACCGCGTCTTACTCAGCCATCCGGTATTAGAGGATCCCATACGCAGAACGATTATGCCCTTGTGAGGCCAACCAAATCGAATCAATAGAGCACGTTTTGTTGGAATGCAATTTTTATAGGGACATCCGAGAGATCCATATCTCTTCAATAGTGGAAGGGCTGGTGACAATCTCTAGAAGTGATTGTAAAGCTTATCTCCTGTCAGATTCGTACTCTCTAGTCACCCTTGGGGTGGCTACGTTTCTGGCAGCTGCAATAAACATCAGGAGGAAGAAGGTTGAGGGAGGTGCATGAGTAAGATTCAGGTTTTGAGACTATTGAGACTAATATTAATGTTTTAATTTTCTAATTATAAACAAAGGCTGTAATATGTTAAATTTATACTTGTATCTGTTCTTTACTTTTATGCTGGTCAATGACTGTAATAAAGGACTGACTGACTACTCAGCCATCCACTGGGCTCCTGTGATTTCAGAAGGCATCACTCCTATACATGCAAGTAAATCTCCACTGAGGGCTAGAAACCTGTTCTGTTTTGGAACGACAAGACGACGTTCTTAGCAAACGGAGTTCTGCACTCTGTAGAATGGCAATAGTCCTAACAGTCCTTGGCATTTGTACTGTGCTTTCTGAGTGTGCAAGACGTATTATCTAGATGTCATCCTGCAAGGTAAGTTAGTCTTATTCTCCCCCACATTGCAGCTGGGGCTAAGAGGGAGCAGTTGGCCCACAAACACTCACCGCAGAGGCTGGAATCAAACCAGGAAAATCCTGATTTTTACGGCCTGCTCTCTTCGCCACAACACAACCCCAGCTCTAGAAGTGTGAGGATATTACTTTCTCCAGGCTGCTTGATGGCATTCCTCAGCCCTTCGCTTTGTCCTCTGCTTTACAATCCTGAGAAAAGCCACCCCAGTGCTCTCTCTAAGCCGCAGGCAGCCTTCAGCATCACGGAAAGCAAGGCAATTAATCCCACACCCTGGTCTGCTGTGGCTATGTCTATTTTTTTTTTTACGGCTTTGATTAGGAGCTGAGGCTCCCACAGTCCCCGAAAACTGGACACCGGGGTCCAGCGAGAACATCCCATTCATCTCTCCCGCCCTCCTCCAACTGGGCTGTGCCTGTGTGCCACAGGTCCTTTGGGAAGCAGTTAGGAAGGAGATCGCCTTCCCCCATCTCATGTCCTCACTGTGTCTCTCCAGCACAGGGACCTTCATTCTCACCAGGTCGGGAGCGCCGGGGGGGGGGGGCAGAGAAGCTGAGCGGTAACCCGAGGAGGTGTGACCAATCTCGGCTGGGATCGGCTTCCCATGGACACCCCCTCAGCAGCTCACCAGGCACGGTGGCGGGGCATCCTGCTGCGATTCACAATAGACCTTGTGTTTGGGGAACCGATGGAGATCTCCTTTTGGGAATGAGGCCCGTGCTCAGCTCTCTCCAGGGGTTGAGCCTTGGCCCGTATCCCCTGCAGGCTTTTTAATGGAAACTCTCCCACTGCATCTAAAGCATTCACTGTTCCTGTTGACCAGGGACCGTCTCCATTTCACTGTCCCTGTGTTTCGTCTGTAAGTTAAAGAGGTTTGTTTTGTGCAAGGGAATAGTGTGGTCCTTCTTCAGGGTCCAGCTTCCTCCCATAAGAACATCAGAAGAGCCCTGCTGGATCAGGCCAAAGGCCCATCTAGTCCAGCTTCCTGTATCCTCACAGTGGCCCACCAGATGCCTCAGGGAGCACACAAGACAACAGGAGACCTGTATCCTGTTGCCACTCCCTTGCGTCTGCCATTAAGAGATAGCCTACTACTAAAACCTGCATAGGCCCATCATGGCTTGTAACCTGTGATGCACTTTTCCTCCACAAATCTGTCCAATCCCCTTTTAAAGGCATCCAGGCCAGGCGCCATCACCACATCCTGTGGCAAGGAGTTCCACAGATTAATGACACGCTGGGTGAAGAAATTTTATTTTGTCTGTTCTAATTCTCTCGCCACACAGTTTTAGTGGATGTGCCCTAGTTCTAGTGTTGTGAGAGAGGGAAAATAACTTCTTTCTATCCACTCTCTCCATCCCATGCATAATTTTATACGTCTCTATCAAGTCCCCCCTCAGGTGCCTTTTTTCTAGACTGAGGAGCCCCAAACGCTGTAGCCTTTCCTCATAGGTGCCCCAGTCCACTAATCATTTTGGTTGCTCTCTTCTGCACCTTTTCCAGTTCCAGGAAAAGTTCCAGGACATCCCAGGGACTGAAGAGGTTAAATCTTGGAGCTCAGAGTGGGTGTGACTTGTTCCTAGAACACATGCATGCACATGCACATGGACACTAAGGCATCATGCACTCTTGGGATGAACACTACATTGCTGCCAGCCACTTTGTTTCCCAAGCTGGACCTTGCCTTGTTTGAAAGTGTTGGCTGTCCCAACATAAGAGCTTGCATGGCCTGGAGACGATCACCAGCCCACCAAAGGAACTTCATAAAGCATTCGGGCTCCTTCTCCCCACCTCTCTCCCCTCCGTGGCCCCCCACCCCAGCCTCCCATGATACAGATTAAAACAGCGGTACATCTGGCATTTACGGAGTGTCAAATACTTCTCCGAAACCCCCCAGAACAAAGGATTTTGGTGGCCTTCCTCCAACTTGCTGATAGGTCTCCAGCAATTGTGCTAGGGGGTCAAACTCAGAAACTGTCAACAGCTCCCTAATGTATGCTCTTACCCGGAGTACAGGGGTCCCCAGGTTTTATAGCCTAATCGGTTCGTTAATCAGAACACACACAGGCTAGGAAAGCTCCTGTTTGTTTTCTCTGACAGGTTTCACATTTTCCTCCAGGGAGCTGGGAAGCTTTAAGTGCCTAACTCTGTCCGGACTTAATTGGACAAGAAAACCAGTTTGGACAAACTAAGACATGTCACTGAACCTGCCTGAGTCGGAAGACTTTTTCACTAGTGCCCTGCTTAAAGGGAATGAGTTTCCAGGACTGATATTGCAATGGGATGGGGGGGGGGGGGGAGAGGGCTGGCTAAACAAAAAAGCCATCATTGGGCTCCTTTCACCATAAGGATTTAAGAAGAGCCCTACTAGATCAGGCCAAGTCTCATCTAGTCCAGCCTCCTGCTTCCCATAGTAGCCCCCCCCCCAGCTGCTTTTGGAAGACCACAACTAGGAGACAATGGCATCTTCCTCTCCCACCATGCCCCCCCTGCAACTAGGATTCAGAGGCAGTTTGTCACTAAACCCCCAGAGGTAGCACATTAGCCATCATGACCGGTCAACTCATCTCCCATAAATTTGTCCAGGCTCCTTTGAAAGTCAAGAGTTAGTGGCCATCGCCAGATCTTGTGGTAGTAAATTCTAGAGATCAGTTATGTGCTTTGTGAAGAAGTCCTTCCTTGCTTGTTTCAAATCTTGTACCCATCAGTTTCATTGAATGGCCAGCCCCTGGTTCTAGTATTGTGAGAGAGAGAGAACATCTCAGTCTTCATTTTCTCCACACCATGAATAATGCTATAAACCAGGGGTGGCCAAACTGTGGCTCGCAAGCCACGTTTTGACATATAAAGTGCGGCTCACGGAAATATGTTGACTGAGCTCCTTTTTGCATCACACAAATAAAATATTTTCAAGCTTTTATTTGTGAGATGCAAAAAGGAGCTCAATCAACATATTTCCGTGAGCAGCACTTTCTATGTCAAAACGTGGCTCGCGAATCCACTGGATTAAAACATAAGTTTAACGTTCATGGTGAGTAATTATATTTAAGAATTTAAATGCTTCTTAAATATGGCGGCTCTCAAACAGCTGAAGTTTATCGTATGTGGCTCTTACATGAAGCAAATTTGGCCACCCCTGCTATAAGGCTCAGTCATGTTCCTCAGCTATCTTTTTTTCTCAGCAAAGAAGCCCCCAAATATCAAAATGCTTCAGCTCCCTGAACATTTTGGTTGCCCTCTTCTGTACTTTTTCCATCTTTGTAATATCAGTATGTTAAAGGGAATGTCCGAATGTCTTGCTGGCTATAAGAGTAAAACATCCTTTCCATTTTAATTGCAGGGAAAAAACCAGTGGTTCTCTCAGAACTCTCAAAAATTTGGAAATGTTCGATCCTTTCAGAAAAAAAATGTGTATTCTATGCATATTACTGTATAAAGCTGGAAGGGAGTTAAGATTCTCAAAAGCTGCAACCCTACAATGCTTTCCTGGGAGTAAGACTCACTAAACAGAATGGGACTTACTTCAGAGTAGGCATGCAGAGACTTGTGCTGTAAAAGTCCCATTTGCAACAGGCTGCAAACTTTATGTGTCCAGGTCAGCAATAAGAAGGGTATTTCTGAGCTTGTGCAGAGTGGCTCAGGCTTTCTCCCCGAAGACAGGGTGACAAGACCTGCTTAGGGAAGGTGTAATCCAAGCATTCTTCAGGTCCACCTTCCTGCTTTTTGCCCCATGGAAGAAGGAGGAAACAATTTCTCAAAGTTTGCATTCCCAATGTTTTCTATTTTCTTTCTTTTTTCAGGAAGTGCCCAGAGAATGCGTCTTCCAGGCCCTTCTCAGAAAGGTAGATGCTTCCAAGCATCTCCAGATCAACCACAGGTTATCGGTGCGGTGGTGAGTTCTTTTGTTAGCAAAGTAGCAGAAAATCTGTGATGTAGAAGGTGTGGAGCCCAGCCAGAGGGACCCATTTTACATGCAACCAAATATTCCCCACTTTTGATTTTGAGGACGAAACGGGCAAACTGCACAAAGACATTGCTGAGGGTTAGCAAAGGCATTTGAAAACCATTCAATTGCATTGCAAAAATGGCACAGTTAAAAATATTTGTGCAAAACAGTAATTGTTCTCCTTTGACTTTCAACAATAACCACCACCAGCACCACCCCAAAAAATCATTATTCGATCATCAAAATCTCTTTCTGGTATTCAGTCCCCAAAATACATTCCTTGTTTTTGATGCTTATTTTTAACTAAAGAGTGCGAGAGCGAGAGAGCAGTAAACAGAGGAGGGGAAGCAATAAATCTGGAGGAGAGGCCTGTTGCAAGTTTCCATAGAACAACATTCAATCCCTCCTGTGAAACCCGGTCTAAGATATTTGGTGCATGTCAAAAGTCTAAAAATATGTCTGTAGAATTGGTGATAACAGTAATTCCCAGAACAAAAGGAGCCGGTTATAATTTTGGCTTATTGTTCTGCTTTGAGCGAGGAGATGGTTAAACGTAGGGTAAGGGTCGCTTGTGATACTATTTACAAAACGTAACTTGGATTTTCTCAGGGTGTACTACTTTTAAGAAAAGGAAGGACCCACCAAAAAGAGTCACTGCAACTGACTCTCCTGAATCAATGGCACTTTAAAAATGTTTTGATGACTCAGCCCAGTTTCAAACTCTTCCCCCCCCCCCCATTGCATTGTCAAATGTCAAATGTCGGCTACTGAGTTTAGAAGGACCAAGCCGGTCCACCAAAACGATGTCCAGTTTGCGAACATTCCATTCGGAATGCTCAGAAAAGCGGGCATCTCTCTTTGAATGCATGCAACCAGCATGGAGGTTATTACAGGTCTTGCTTGTACAAGTGTGAGTTTTCCTGAGCACTCTACATCTCGGCCATCTTGACACGTAGGTAGGATCAGCTTGGCTGAGATGTGCATTGTAAGCACTGATGTAGCTGATATCCGTCCGCCCTAGTTAAACGAAGACCCAGGTGAACAACAGCTTCCCACTGAGTTTGATCTCCACCTTTCCATTGGTCAAGTCCATTCACTTCATCTTGGCCAATACTGTACTGCTAACCCCTTGCTAACTGGGCAAAGATGCACCTTTTGAAGTTTTCCCCAGCTGCAATATGGGAATAATAGCATTTACTTTCCAGGTGGGTGGTGTGTTGTTGCTGTTTTGGTCAGGATCCAGTCCAGATAATACATGTGAAGTGCTTCAAACACTCAGAAAGTTGTACAGTAAGTCCTCACTTAAAGTTGTTTCGTTTAAAGTTGTTTTGCTTTAAAGTTGATGGGACAATGCCATAGGAACATTTACGTTTATCAAGTTGCCTACGGTAAAATGGGTTTCATTATAAGTCATTTCACTTAAAGTCGCAGTTTCCAAGAAGAACCTATCGACAACTTTAAGTGAGGACTTGCTATATACAACTGTGGAACTCCTTGCCACAGGATGTGGTGGAGGCACCTGGCCTAAATGCCTTTAAGAGGTGTGGATAGATAGATTGACCAAGGAGAAATCCATCACAACCTACAAGCCATGATGACCGTATGCAACCTCCAGGTAAAACCTGGGAGGAGCCTATCTCTGAATGACAGGTGCGAGTGGCAACAGGATACAGGTATCTTGTCTTATGTGCTCCCAAAGGCATCTGGTAGGGCACTGTGAGATATAGGAAGCTGGGCTAGATGGGCTGTTGGCCTGATCCAGTAGAGCTCTTCTTGTGCTCTTATGCTACCTCTTACTGTATTGTAATTTTGAGCAATAGATAAAAGTTATTGGTCATAACACTTGGAGCTCTGTGAACCACAGAGGAATATTATATAGTAACACCGTTAGCTCCTCCTCCTCCTCCTCCTCCTCCTCCCACCCCGTGCATTTGGTTGTCACCCCATTGTGATGTTTGATTGTTCATTTATAATGCTAGGGTAGCAACTGGATGAGCCAGGATGGTGTAGTGGTTTGGTAGTCGGACTTAGACCTGGAAGATCCAGGTTCAAATCCCCGCTCAGCCACGAAGCTTCCTGGGTGACCTTGGGCCAATCACTATCTCTCAGCCCCACCTACCTCACAGGGTTGTTGTGAGGACAAAAAGGAGGGGAGGAAATATGTACACCACTCTGAGCTCCTTGGAGGAAGGGTGGTCGAAAAATGTGAAAAATAAAATAAAAAAAATAAATATTGTACCAGTTGGGAAGTACCGGTAAGCGTTTGTCTGGCAGTCATGAGTTTTGCAGTAATTGTTCAACACAACATTCTTTTCAACGCTTAACAAAACACATGTAGGTGTCTTTTTAAAAAAAAAAAAGAGGCAAAAGCAATCAGGGGTAGAAGAGGAGGGGGCAAATATCTGTGTGATGGACGGCTTGGCTGGAAACCCTGGAGTGATGGTGAGAATCGCAGCACCTTTTCTCTCTCCCTGACAATTGCCTGCAAGCCACACAGCCCAGAGCTGAAAAGGGCAAAGAACACAGCCACTGTAATTCCAAGGGATAAATCTAGGGATTACATGGCCTTTGTTGCATGGCTACCTGTAATTATGGCTGCCAGAGTTTGTTTTTTAACTGACTCCTCGGAAGATCTGGGACAAGATAGGCTCAACCTTTGAAAGGGCTTGGAAAGGTTGCTATAAAGGTTTATGGCTGCACAGGACAGCTCTCTGATGCCTATCAGTGGACTCGACTCCAGAGGACCCTTCCGGCTATCTTCACATCAGAAGCCAAGGGCTGGGGTAACCCTCCGTGAGGCTGGGTGTTCCCACCGAGAGCTCTGCAACAGATTAAGCCCTGACTGCCAAATGTTCATTTAGCCTCTTTCACAAAGCTACAGCAGCAGACGACAAGGACATTGACCTCTGCCGGGCTCTTCCTTCGCTGTTCGTATATATACTCTCTGGTTTCTGGCTGAGGAATGGTGTGGGAAAGCTCACTTCCTGAAAAGTAGCTGTGTGAATGTGCTGAAGTTGATTTCTGTCCCTCCCAGAAAATTATTTTCATTTAGGTCTCAATCAAGACAATATTTTTGCTCTCCTGCTTCATTAAAAGAGTCCTTCTGGCTCAGACCACAGTTCTATCTAGTCCAGTGGTCTTCAACAAGAGGTCTTCAAGAAGCCCAAGAAGAAGGAGAGGCCTTCCTTCCAGAGGTCTTCTTGACTCCTAGATGAGGTAACCCCCACCAGAGAAATTGTATTTGGCCAAGCCCCTACCCCGTCTTCCATGGGTCCCCAATGTCTTGCCTCACTTCCTCTTTCTCTCTCTCCTTCAGAACTGAACACCTCCTGTTGCCATGCCGCTCTTCTTAGCCCCTCATCTCCTTCCAATTGGCCTGGAACGGAAAGAAGGAGATGGATGACACAGTAGGAGTGCATGTTGATTGGCCAACACTGGGCAGGAAAAGGAGAGGAATCATCACGTGGCTCCTCATAAACTCGCCTTTCTCGCCCATTGGGCTATGGAAGTGTTGCACGTAAGGGTTTTAAGTGCATTCCAGCTCTTGACAAGTCGAAGGCCATGCATCTAGAAGATAAGAAGTCCCCTGCTGGATCAGACCAAGTCCACAGTGGCCAACCAGAGGCATCAGGATGACAGATAGTTTAATCTTGTCCCTTGAGAAGACATTGTACATCCACTATATGACTCACATAATTGTAGCCCGGTTGATTATCAGTATCGTCACATGCGAATGCAAAGGCTTCACCCCTCCCCAGCATGCCAATCTCTCTCTCTCTCTCTCTCTCTCTCTCTCTCTCTCACACACACACACACACACACACACACACACACACACACACACACACACACACACACACACACACACACACGTCCCTTTGGACTTCCAGCTGAGTTCTGCTTCCTGTCACCCCAACGAGACCTACATTGGCTTTTGGGTCAACCCTGTGAATTCCAAAGTCCTTCTCCTCCAGGGAACCCAGCTCATCGTGAATAATGGAGGGCTGATAAGGTTAATCAACAAACACTAGGGCAGTATTAAGGCAGTTATCATAAAGCCTTCCTCGGAAAGGTCGCCATCATTGAGCAATTAACTAATGGACCATTCTAGGTGGTAGAACATTATCAGGACTCGGCAGCCAGTCTGTCTGACAGCGTTTAAAAAAAATATTACCTGGAGTCTACACCTACATTGGACATCAGCCTTGAAATAAGGCTTCCCTTATTTCATGGGATTATGATAAGTGGATCCTCTCCAGTTCTGTTCTTATTATCTGTTTTTATTATCAGTATCGAAACCCGCATGGATTGAGTCAGAGTTCTTTTTTTAAAAAAATATAGCATTTATTCACAATGTCTTGGAATACAGAATAGCGATATTTGCCATTCATACAACTGAAGGACGATATGCTCCATTTTAGTCAAAGAGATGTTCAGGAACATGCGTCCCACTTGTATCACTGGAATAACTAGAAGGGCATGCACAACCGTCAGCCCAATCCTATGTATGTTGTCTACTCAGAATAGGCTTACCATATCCAAAGGGGGACAGGGTGCCTACACCTTTAACCATTGTAAAAAGAGGGAATTTGGGCAGGTGCAGCTCATAATGGAAGGGTGCAACAAGCTGCACCTGCCCAAATTCCCTCTTTTTACAATGGTTAAAGGTGTAGGCACCCTGTCCCCCTTTGGATATGGTAAGCCTAACTCAGAAATAAGTCCCATTATAGTCAATGGGGTTTACTCCCAGATAAGTGTGGTATGGTCCACCTCACCCCTGCATTCCGCCACAGACATGCGTAGACCAGGCCAAAACCGCTTTGTGAACTTTTTGTTGAAAAGCGGTATATAAATACTGTTAATAAAATAATAATAATAATAATAATAATAATAATAATAATAATAATAATAATAATAATAATGAAAGCACACTCCCACTTCTCTGGCCAGAGAAGGCAAGGCAAAGCAGGGCAACAAGAAAGTAGTGGTGATCTTTCTTGATCAGAGGTTTTCACGGACTTTCACTCCTTCCAGGAGCAAATGGGTTTCCATGAGAAGGTACTGTGGCTGGAATGCGGAGGGAGTCCCAATACAGTCAACCAGCTGTGTGCTTGACAGTTCACACACACAGGGCATTGTGGGAAGACAAGGATACAGGTCTCTTGTTGCCTTGTGTGCTCCTTGAGGCATCTGATGGGGCCACTGTGAGACACAAGAAGCTGGACTAGATGGGCCTTTGGCCTGATCCAGCAGGGCTCCTCTGATGTTCTTATGATTAAGAGAAGCCAGTCAAGGAGAAGCCCCCCCCCCCATCACCGCCTTCCTTCCACATGCAACCTGTGGAACTCCTTGCCAAAGGGTGTGGTGATGGCACCTGGCCTAGATGCCTTTAAAATGGGATTGGACAGATTTATGGAGGAAAGGTCCATCACAGGTTACAAGCCATGATGGGGATAAGTAACCTCCTGGTTTTAGTAATAGGCTATCTCTGAATGCCAGATGCAATTGAGTGGCAACAGGATACAGGTCTCTTGTTGCCTTGTGTGCTCCCTGAGGCATCTGGTGGGGCCAGGAAGCTGGACTAGATGCCCCTTTGGCCTGATCCAGCAGGGCTCTTCTGGTGTTCTTTCTTATGTACTTAAGACACCGCTTTGCCTTGTCATGATGACTCCAGTCTTGTCTTAGGAGGGAACGTAAAAGAGACAGCAAATAATAAATCAGCAAAGGGGGGGGGGGGAGAGGTGCAGATCTCCCCACCATAAAGGAAATGCAGGAGACGTCAAGCTCTGGAAATCAACACACCTGCAGTGTGGGTTGCTGTTTACTTGTCTCTACGTGCAGATGAGGGACCATCTGACACTCGCCCAATGTTTTCCTGGTAGCCATCCGGTGCCTGCCTCCCTCTGCTCCGGCAGTGCCATTGAAAGGAGCCTGTTCAGACACAGTGGCGCCGAGAGACCTGTAATAACTTGCTCATTGCCACAGAGTTCCCTGGGCCCATCCCATCACCTATCTCCCTTCACACTCCTCCTTATTGCTCACTTGATAACGATAGGCTCGGCAATAAACGCCAGGCTCCATGCAGATCTCGCTCCTTTTTTTCCTCCTTTCCTGCATCCCTGTGTCAAAATTGGTTCAAGGCTTTCTGGCTGACAGCAAAACAGCTGACCTCTACGGTGGAAGTCAGAGGAGGAACCCCGGTGTTGTCCAAAAGCAGTAACAAAGCAGGGGGGATCCCAGGCCTGGCATGCACATTCTGTCGACTGGTGCAACTCACCGCCTCAGGAATTCCTTAAAGGCCTCCTAGGTTTGTACCATCTCAGAATACAAGCGCAAGGCAACAGCGCAATCCTAGGCATGCCTATTCAGCAGTCAGTCCCCTTGAGTTCAATGGGACTTAAGTCTTAGGTTCGAATGTATAGGATTGCGACGGTGGCCCTTGCATGAGGCTCTGTGTAGCAGTTGCTGCTAGCGGCATGTGTAGGGAGGTGGTGGCCACCACCTCGCCCTCTGCTGTGGATGCCACACCTCCAGGCTTCCTGCCCACAACTTGCCATTGCCTCTGCCTCTCTCTCCCACTCCATCTTTGTCCCTCTTCTCCCTGGGCTCCCCTCCCATGCCTCCTTTTCCCTCCATTCTCCATGTGGGTGCTGCCCATCCAACAGCCACTGCTTCCAGCAGCTTGGCTCCCCTCCTTGTGTAAGAGGAAATGGAGAAGAGGAGAGTGGAGAGGAGATATTCTAGAGAGCCTCTCCTCACCACTCTTCTTTCCTCCACTTCCTGTACCAGGAGAATGGAGTGGAGACACTCTAGCTAAAGTACCTCTCCTGTTCTCCACTTCCAGTATCAGGATAATGGCGTGGAGACACTCTAGCTAGGGTATCTCTACTGTCCTCCATTTCCTGTACCAGGAGAATGGAGTGGAGACAGTCTAGCTAGAGTATCTCTTCTTTCATCCACATCCCCTTCTGCAAAAATAGAGGGGAGATGGAGAACTGGAGCCAGCTGTCTTGACAGAGGTGGTGAAAGGTGGTGAACGTCAAGGCAGGTTCCATCAGGAGAAGGAGAAAGAGAGAAAGGGGAAGTGGATCCCAGTGGGGTGACACTTGGTGCCTGGCCCCACTTACACCAAGACCTTGTGCTGCCCCTTGAGCTTGCATATAGAAAATTTGCATATCAGAGAAAAGGTGGGATGAGAATCATCCTTCTTCTTGACACTCCATCTTTTCCATATGAAGGCCTTTTTTTTGTACATTGCAGAGTATTCAATTTTACAAAATCCTCCATATATATTCTGTACTGGTGCAGTCTTAGCAGGTCCTTCACCGAATAAAGTGTTCCTTCACCCAAGGAAAAGAAATAAATCCTACAAATAGAAAATTAGTCTAACAGAGAAATGCTCCAGCTACAACCATTTGCTCCTGATATCCACGCCTAATTCTCACGAAGGTGGTAAACCTGTGTCAGGGCTGTACCACTTCAGCCAGCGGGTGGAAGGTGAGATGATGGAATGTTCCCCCATGAAAGGAGATGTGTACATATGGACAAAAATATCAAGCTAGAGAAGAGCATTCCAACCACCTGAGATTTTCCCATCCTCTGAGTCCCCACCTGCTGGCTGAAGTGGTATAGCCCTTGGTGAGAAGTAGGCCGTCCTTCGGGCTGTCTGATGGGCGTTTCAAATGGGAGGAGATCGATTGGCTGATGGCAATTCCAGTTGCGCAGATCTTACAACTGTCTCTCTCACTTCTCAGCTAGTTTGGGGGGAGGATAAGGGGGAGGGCCGAGTCCGCCAGCCAACCAGCCAGAGTACAATTCTAACCAATATCCCCCCCCCCGGTCTCTCTGCATCACAAGACACCTGAGACATGAAAGCTGCCCCGCATCCCATCATACATTCCCGCTGCCAAGTTCGCTTCTGTGGGTTTGGCTCCAGTATGCAGCCCCAACGTCTGGATGAAAAGGCCCTCAAGCGAGCCCTCTGTGAGAGACATTGAGCACACAGCTAACTTACAACCTGCCAAGAACTCCGCTGCATGTCTGAGGAGGTTGTGTTTTCCGTTCCTTTCAGTTTATCAGCGCATGGAGAGGGGGGGAGGGAAAGCACACTTATTATGTTTCCATATGGGGCAGATCGAGCTCGAAAAACCTTGCAATAGAAAAGACAACATCCGAGAAGATGGGGGTGAGACGGGTCGGGTCCTTGCGTGGATGTGGGCCCCTGGCATGTGACACCACCACCAGTGGGGCCACTCCGGCTCCCAGGGTGGGGTCTGTTGGGTCATGTGACAGCACCCACACAAGGGTCCTCAACTGTACCCTACCAACCCCTGAGGTTGCCATTGCGTCCCAGTGCCACCCAGTAAGCCAGGGCCCATCGGTATGCTTACTGGGTGATTCTGGGGTAGGCAGCAGCAGTAGCGACAACCTTCTGTTTCCCCTAGTGCCACTTTGGATGTCCTGTCCCCTGACACTGTGACTGGACCTGGGGCATCACTGTGAATCAGTGTCAGAGTGACAGGAGGTGTGGCCTGGAGGTTTGAGCCGGTGCCCTGCCTGAAGAAGCTAAGCAGGGTCAACCTCGGTTCCCGCTTGGATGGGAGACGGAAGCTGCTGACGAACCTCACTAAGACACTGAGAAGGCATCGTGAGAGTGTGGAATGCGGAGGAGTCAGCTAGAGAGAGAACATCTAAGACAACCGTCCGAGGGTGAACTGCAGTGAACTGTGAAGCTTGGAAGTGCAAAGCACAAGCCAGAAGGAGGGCTGCACTCGGAAGGGAAAACATCTCGAGCATGGAAGGTTCTATATAGGAATAGAACAATATTGTAAAGACCCTTATCAGGTCTAGATAGCCTGCCTATGTAAGCCGCCTTGAATAAAATCTGATGAGGAATCTGATGATGAGAAAGGCGGTATATAAATAAATAAATAAATAAAGGGGATGAGCCGCTCTTGCCACCTGCTCCGCACTGCCTTATGGCAAGAATCCCCAGGGGCCCCTGGCTGGTGTACTGGGAAGCTGGGGACCACCCTCATCTTCTCCTAATGCCATTTTTGCAAATCCTGCTTCCATTCTTGCCCACCTTCAGGCAAAGGTGCGCTAAGGACTCAGGGCCCAATAGGCTTACCAGGAAGAAGTGGGGAGCAAGTGGGCGCCATTTTCCTTTGTGCTGTGACCTGTAAACTACAGCAGTGGCAGAACAACTGTCTGGTTCCTGGGGACCACAGAAGGGAGGTAGCTTTACAAAACATAGGAGTACACCACTGGGGGGTCCTTATGGGGCTTTTGCCCCCAATCCCCCATACATTGGAGTCGCCACTGTGGGGGTAGCGTGGGGGCCGCTGGGTTTTGGAGGGAGCCTCTCTCCGAATGCCAGGCGCAAGGGAGTCGCAACAGGATACAGGTATCACATTGCCTTGTGTGCTCCCTGAAGCCTCTGATGGGCCAATGTGAGATGCAGGAAGCTGGACTGGATGGGTTCTTGACCTGATCCAGAAAGGTTCTTCTTATATTCTTATGAAGCCTAATGGAGTGTTTTATGAACTTGCTTGGTCTCCAAAGGTCAATGGGCACATTATTTGAAGCACGTGGTGGTTGTTTTTTTTAATGTTAAATAATACAGGAATGTGACCTTTCCTTCCCCCCTCCGCAGATCAAGACCATAGCAGGAGGTGAACCCCAAGATTCTGATCCAGATTGTGAGGCTCCAACACTTGCTACTTGCTAAGGAAAAAGAAGTGAAATGCAAAGGTTGATCACCCTGTCCTATGGCATTAGGCACAATCCCATGCGCCAGCACATCAGAACCAGCTAGGACACTTGAAGAAGGACCCCATTTCGTTCAAGTAACAGCCCACATTTACCGCGCAGTTGAAAAGCCTGCTGCTTTCTGTCTCTACATCCTGAGCGAATCATCAAACACCTTTTGGGGCTGACTTCATGCTCTCTTTCCGAGCTGGTGCCTCGCCAAGGCCCATCAGGGGGAGATTTACGACCGTGGCGCTTGCATTTTCCAGTCTTTTTCTGGTGCTGCTCTCATTTATGAAGGAGGTCCAAATGATCCTTCAGCAGGTCTGGTGCTCACTTGGCTTATACATCACCTGCTCTGCGGAGTTACCAAACCTTTAATCGGGGAGCTCAATTCTCGGGATCCAACTTTTCCCCTCTTCCCAGTCCATCCTTCACCATTTCCTCTGCTCGGAATTCCCCGTGGCTTGATATTCTGGAACGATGAGAAGTCTCGTTGTTACAGCTTCAAGCCCTGACATCCCTGAGGAGGGCAGAGGACGATCTCACCCCTCAGTGATCCTGTTCCTTTCTATGCCATTTCCACTTTTAACACAACCGGGGACCTTTCGCCCACAATGGGGCATTGTACTGAAAATCAAAGCTAGGAATAAACCACACTCTGCAGATGGAATCCGGGAGAGAGAAGTGTTCTAATCATTAGCGGTGCAACGAAAACAAAAAATAAATCGAGAGCTGTGGGTGACATTTATGGGAAAGGCTGCCTGGACTCCAAGAATGCCCAGCCTGATGCCGTCAAGGCCTTCCCAGCACCAGGGGTATTTAAAGCAAAATTAAAATCCTCATTAGCTGCTCTTGAGAGCCTTAATGTTGATGAAGTCCCTGGTGGATGTGGGTTTTATGGGCACGGACGTAAACCTGTGCAATGTGGCTGACTGCAGAGCAAGGCTTCAGCTGTGCTGATGTAACCTGGGAGGGAGAAGTTGCCAGCCTTCATCTCGGTTGCTTCAGAGCTACGATCCCCACGAGAGTGCAGACCAAATGTGGCTTAAACCCTAGAGCAGTGGTTCTCAACCTGTGGTACGGGTACCCCTAGGGGTACACAAACCTCTTGCTGGGGGGTACGCCAAGCCCTGCCCCTTATCTGCCCCATCAGCAGCTAATTAAGTGTTAATTAACATGGATTTTAAGTTTTAATGATTTTCAGAGCCCTTCTGTCACTCTAATTTTGGTTTGGGGCTTATTTTTGTACTTTGGAAAATGTACTTTGGTGGGGTAGGGGAGGGAGGAGCTGATTTTGGGAAGTGTGACTTGGAGAAAAAAAGAGATCCTTGCACGTGTATGTTTTTAACACAGAGAGTTAAGTAAGACATTTTTTCACATTTAAAGTTGTTTTAGTACTTTTTTATTTAACGGTTAATTAGCTAATTAATTAATTAATTAATTAATCCAGTTAATTAGCAGTTAATTAGCAGGGGGTACTTCAGAAAATTGGACCGTGATAGGGGGTACCCGGGCCTCCAAAGGTTGAGAACCCCTGCCCTAGAGGAAACAATCCAAATGCCCCTCTTAAGAGGGCTAAGTGGTGCCCTATCTGCCCCCTGATGGTGCATTGGATGTTATCACTGCCACTGATACAGAGCGTTCAGGAGTTGGCCCGTCCAGGTGGGCCTTTGACCTTGTGGAATGCGGGGAGTGTGGAAGTGCCACCCTGTGGAAAGTGGGGAGTGGAATGCCACCCTGGGGAGAGGAACTCAAAGAGCATGGGAATGCCATGGACGTACTTCAGATCCTCCTTCAGGAATTTCCTCAATCCTCTTTACACTGCATGGAAGCAAATTCTGTCGTTAGGTTAAATCTGCAAAGCGTCTTGTGGCACCTATAGGGACTATCCCGCTTATTTCAGCAGAAGCTTCCGTGTGGACAACTGTCCATCTTATGTCCATCTTATGAAGGACATGATGCATGAATACATGAAGGGCATGAAGACGCATGCCTCGGCCTGCGTTCCATCGGGATTCAGTTCCATCGGGATTCCATCGGGATTCCATAATGGGCAATATGCCGGTTCTTTGATGTATCTACCATCTATAGGTGGTATCTAAATCTACTACCTATTGGTTTCATTGGATGAGCCCAAGTTGTAGCATTCTGGGAGGAGAAACACTACTCTCTAGATCAGTGGTCTTCAACCTTTTTCATGCCATGGCCCCAACAAATAAATAAATAAACAAACAAATAATGAAGCTGGGAAACCACCATTGATCCCACCCCCCTTTCCTGGAACCTGATACGCCCAACCCCTGTCACCACCCCCCCCCCCACCCTGGCAATGGTAGCCTCATCCTGCCCAGACCACCAGTGGCAGAGTCATTCTAGAACAGGATTGCCGAGCAAATCGAAAGAGAGAGGGGGATGAAATCCCTGTGGAATCCCCCACCCACCCAGCAGATTCCCCATCACCCCCAATATTACCCCCCCAGCAGTCATTTTGGTTCCTGTAAGTTGCTGCGGCCCCACAAATGAGGCTTCGTGACCCCATTGGGGTCCCGACCCCAAGGTTGAAGAACAGTGCTCTAGAATGATGATGCATAATGTTTATATATGTCTCATTCCTCATTTTTAAAAAATAAATTTTTTTTTGCTTATGTTTGAAATTGCTGGATGTTCTGGAATCAGCACACTCATCATCACTCTTCCTCACACACCTTGCTTTTGCCTCTTTTCGTTCTCCGGGATGCAGGATGGGACGCCGGCGCATTCTGCAGTTGGAAACGGGATTGCAGCCTGCAGGCAGCTGATGGGTTCCTTCCTGCAGGGAGTTCTCCAGCATTATCTTTATTAACTGTGAACTTATCTCTTCTCTTAGATATATAGCAGGGAAGGGAGGAGGTGTGGAGGGGGAGATCCCAGATGTACCAGGATTGCATGCAATAAAGAGGGCCAGAGTGTGACTCCCCCGCCCCACGCCCTGTTAATTACCCCCTCTAAAACGCACATTAAACACACAATCCTGGTGGCCAAAGGTACACAGGAGTTGGGTGCAAGCAAGCAGTCACTCGATAAGTCAACAGTGTTTCAAAACACCATAAATTAATGCCCGGGCGTAATTTGCCTAAGAGCCAATGGAGATAATAAATCTCATTGCTGACATGAAAGGTGACTAAGGAAGCGACGTCAGGAGCCTGCCAATGCACTGCCCAGCCAACGCCACGATGGGGCAAATGCATATGAGGAAAATCCTCAAGACTATTCAGCAGCAGGGAGAAAACTGCCATGGCTGGATCCTTAGTGGGATTTGTTCTCAACCAGTAGTACTTCGGCCGACTGCTGGCGGCGGTACTCGATCCGTCGGAACCTCCTCCAATGTGATGCTTTTGGTGCCACATTTTCGCTCCCGAAAGACTCCTGCCTTTGGTCGAGCCTCTCGGGAAAGCTGAGAAGTTCCCTCCCACCCGCCCAGAGCCTCCTACCTGCGTTTTCTGGCCTCCAAAAACCCGGAAGTAACTGGCTATGATGTCATCGCCAGTCACTTCCGGTGGTACACAGCAGGAGAGTGGCGCCGGAGGTGGTACTCGCTGGGAAGGGGTTGAGAACCCCTGTATTAAAGTAACCTTCCTTAGGTGCAAATTAGATAATGCATCGATAAGGTGCAAATTAGAGAATGCACCAATGGGGTGAACTTCCGAGAGTTCACGAGAAGCTGCCTTCCCTCTCGTTTTGTATTGTCGACCTTGACAGGCAGAGCTCTTGAGGATGTCAGACACTATTTATTCCCTGCACTGTTGCATATCTTCCGCATACAAAGGATGGAGTCTGTCACTGAGCAGAATGTCTGTCCCCCGGCACATATTGCCATGTCAATGATTGCACCTGGGTTCCATTTTACATGCAATCATGTTCAACTGTACCTGTACAGCCAGGTAAAATCATTGTCCATCTATACCTGGGTACAGCTATTCACATGTTCTAGTCAAGGCCGATACAAACAGCCGAATCCTATTGAAACCCTCCCCCTTCTCTGCACTATTTCATATCCAGTGTGCCACAGGAGCACATGCTACATCCTGGGGGGGGGGGCAGTCCCATAGGTCTCCTTTGGGTAAAGGAACATTTGTTCCCTTGCCTGGAAGTAAGCCCTCACTGCCCTGCTAGGTCTACTCAGACCTGAGCCAGTGATTTAGCTGGTGCAAAACTGAAGGCGGATCGAGGCCAGGAAAGGGAAAGGATATTGGTGGTGCTGCTGCTACTGATACTGCCTCCCACCTCGATTTGCCCTCCTCCCTGCCTTGGGCTCTTCCCCATTCCTCCCCCTCCCTGCCCCATTCCACCCACACCTCCTGCCTCCCTCCCGCCCCTCGCACTGAATTACCAGTGCCGGGGCTCCTTTCCTTTCTATTACTGATTTGCAAAAATGAACCCAGGTGCAGTCGTTCACACAGAAACATGTATCCGGGGGAAAGCAGAACAGATGAACAGCCCTGCTATGTACGCAGGACACAGATTGCACGGCGATTAGATGGCATGGGAGAAGGACGGCATCCGAGTGCCCAGTTTAGCTTGTAAGCAGCCCGATAGAGGTGTTCCTTCCACGCAGAAACATTGGAGGCCAAAGGAAGGGCAAGAAAATCATCCAAGGGCATATAAGTCATCCCTGGAGGAATAAATCTAAGGGTGTGTACAGGAATTTGCTTTTGTCACATTGCATCTCATGTCAGGTTTGACCCTCCCTACCCCGAAACAAAACTTTATGCCTTTCCCTCCTATATATGCTTCCTCTTCCTCATATTTTAGGTGTGTGTGTGTGTGTGTGTGTGTGTGTGTGTGTGTGTGTGTGTGTGTGTGTGTGTGTGTGTGTGTGTGTGCTTATCCTAATAAAATTCAAGGCATTTTTTTAAGCTTTGGTTCAATATATAGCTTGGGTCCTCTGTTACATATCATTCTCTGTATGAACCTCTCTCCTTTTAATATCAAAATGTGCTCATCACTGAAATTTGACAGTGCCGCTGGTAAACCAAGGGTCAAATCCTGTCTGACTTTCCAACGCTGATGCAGCCATGCCAACGGGACATGCATTGTAACTTGCAGTGGGGGGACGGTAGTTACGGAGGCCTCCTCAAGATAACGGAACGTTTGTTCCCTTATTTTAATTGACATTCTTGATATTTCTTTTGGCTCTGTATTGGCTATTTTTATGCTGGTCTGTGACTGCAATAAAGATTATGTACGTTCGCTTAACTTGGGCTGTATTGTGGCTGCATTGGCACTGGAAAGTTGGATAGGATTGGGCCCCTAGTCATATAGGTGTCAGAGCATTGAATGGATTGGGGAGATCCAGGTTCAAGTGTCCTCTCACAACCACAAAGCTCACTGGGTGAGTCTGGATGAGTCATGTTCAGCCTAACCTACCTCGCAGGGGTGTTAGGAGGATAGGGGGCAGGACACCACATATGCCACCCTGAGCTCCTTGGAGGGAGGCCATAAAGAAATATAATTATTTGGCACCATTGATCTGCACACTGATTGATAGCAGACGGAAACCGAGCCCTGCCTCGGTGAGCTGGAGATCTAATTCAGCACAGGGGATCCATGAGAGAGAAAGAAAAGGATGGGAGGAAGATGGAGACACAGGAGAAGAGAAGAAGCCTGCCCATTCAGTTCAATGGCACGGAAGAAGCCTGCCCATTCAGTTCAATGGCAAGGAAGAAGCCTGCCCATTCAGTTCAATGGCAAGGAAGAAGCCTGCCCATTCAGTTCAATGGCACGGAAGAAACCTGCCCATTCAGTTCAATGGCACAGAAGAAGCCTGCCCATTCAGTTCAATGGCACGGAAGAAGCCTGCCCATTCAGTTCAATGGCACGGAAGAAGCCTGCCCATTCAGTTCAATGGCATGGAAAATGTTTATTAAGTTCCACCTTTCCATTCCCAAACAGGGAAGCTGTCTAGGTGACTAACAACATCATAATAAATAATATAACAAAATGCAAGAGAAGCCCTAAATATAACAGGATCAGGTCACCTACCTACCCTGGCCTCCTAAGGCCAGGCCAGGCAAACAGGACCTTGGACAGCTCCAAGGAAGCCACATCTGTGAATAGGGCCTTCCATGTCTCAAGGCCCAGACTACCCCTCCCAGGCTCCTCCTCATCTGCTGAAGGGCAGAGAGGGGCAGCCCTCTGGCCTGGAGTCTTGAACTCTATCACACTCCTTGTGGCTCGTTGCTGGTGCTGATGTACCAGCGCATGGGAACATGAGGTTCTGGGACTGGGTAGGTTTGGTTTTTCTCAAAGGGCTCTGGCTCAGGGTGTCTTTACTTGGGGGTCCCCAGTTCTGGAATCTCCGGCTCCAGCACCTCCTACCCTACTGCTGCCTGCAGTGCCTTCCCCTTGCCCTAAGGCAGTGTTTCTCAAACTGTGGGTCGGGACCCACTTGGTGGGTCGCGACCGGACTTGTGGTGGGTCCCAGGTGATGGAAAGATCAGATAAGTAACTGCCTCAAGCCCTGAGGCTATTCAAAAATCAGATAGCTGCTAATTACCCTGCAAACAGCTGAACTCCTGCAGTTTGCAAAATAGCTGCTAATTACCCTGCAAGCAGCTGAGCTCTTTACTTGCAAATACATAAATAAATTTAAGTCCCGTAAAGCTAGGTGGGTCCCGATAGAGTGTCATTTTAAAAAGTGGGTCCCAGTGCTAAAAAGTTTGAGAACCACTGCCTTAAGGTAAGGGACTTCTGTCTTGGGACAGAGAGGAGGGAAACTGCAGCAGAGGCAAGCGAGGCAGTGCACAGTTGTGTGCTGTGAGAGCAAGTCATATGATCACTTACCTGTCCCAGGTAGTGTATGTGCGAACATTTGTGCGAAAATAATCCTTCCTTCTAATCCGACCCATCCTCTGAGGTCATCGGGGGGGGGGAGGCTGTTATCCATGCCGCCGATGACGGAGGTGAGGGCGATGGCAGTGAGAAAAAGGGCCTTCTCAGTGGTAGCACCCCAATTATAGAATTCCCTCCCCTTGGAATTAAGAATGACTCCCTCTTTGGAGACGTTTCAGTGAGACCTTCAGACGTTTTTATTTAGGTTGGCGTTTGATTGCTGACAGGGCTAGATTTTTTTTTAATCAAATGTAATATTCCGGTGACCCATTGGAGTTTGTTTGTTTCAATTGCTTTGTTTTGAATTATTTTTTTATTGTATTTTGTATTATTTTTAACATGTTTTAATTCTGTAAGCCGACTTGGTTGCCCTGTTGGGAGAAAGGCGGGGTATACGTTCTTTAAATGAATAAATAAATGTGTGCATATCACAAGCAGAGCCAGGCCAAGCCAGGAGGGGGACGTGCTCCTGCACATCAACCTACACTGAGATGGTGTGCATTTTTTAAAGTCTGATTTTCTTTTCACCTTGATCAGCAGTGTTAAGGGCTAAACAGGGGCCTGAATCCCCAAGGTTGGCTATCCTTCAAAGAGTAAGAGGAGAAGCCCAGACTGAAAATGTACCATAAGTGGACCATGTGTGTTCCTACACATACAGCCGACTTGCACAAGCATTCTGTGTATTATGACAAAATGTGTTGCACATATATGCCACGGCTCCATGGGCATGTGGACTAGAAACGTGAACGCTCATCATCGAGAAGTGGCCAGGCTCCATCACATTTTCTTTACACTTGACCACGCTTATCGATTTAAAACGCCATGAAGCTTGGCCAATTTTGTCCTCGTTAACTCTGTGATGGATCTTGAGAAACATTTTACATCGGAAACATATGGGGAATACAGCATTCGTTCCAGATGGGCAGCCGGCAAAGCCACGGATACATGTACGATCTCCAGAGGGTCCTATATTTCCCCTCTTATGGGCACTTGGCTTCCAGTGAAAAATAAAAGGGCCATTCATTCGGCTGAGAGCGAAAGGTTGCAATTTGGAAACGCAGAGAAAATTGAGCCTCTGGTTGATGCAAGGAGGAAATGCTTCTGTGACTGAGTCTAACACAGGAGGGGAAAGAATGAATTTTTGCGACAATACCATCTCCATCCTGACTGAGGTGTAGGGAGCGTTTTGTCATTTTCAGGTACAACAACCTCCTCTGCTCCACACGTTCTTATCTTCTCCATTCTTTCTTTTTGAATCCAGGAAGTGGGAATGGGAGGAGCTGAAGGGGGAGGAACT
This sequence comes from Plestiodon gilberti rubricaudatus, assembly GCA_026170595.1. NCBI lineage: Eukaryota > Metazoa > Chordata > Lepidosauria > Squamata > Scincidae > Plestiodon > Plestiodon gilberti. The sequence goes on from JANXHW010000008.1 coordinate 38,770,856, forward strand.
CCTTGTCACAGGATGTGGTGATGGCACCTGGCCTAGATGCCTTTAAAAGGGGTTTGGATAGATTCATGGAGGAAAAAACCATCACTGGTTACAAGCCATAAGCAACCTCCTGGCTTTAGAAGTAGGTTTTCTCTGTGCCAAGTGCAAGGGAGTGACAACAGGATACAGGTCTCTTGTTGTCTCATGTGCTCCCAGAGGTCTCAGGTGGGGCCACTGTGAGATACAGGAAGCTGGACTAGATGGGCCTTTGGCCTGATCCAGCAGGGCTCTTCTTATGTTATTATGAGGTGCTGTGTTTGGGAGAGGGGACAGCATTTGACCCGCTGTCTCAAGCATTGGGATGAGTTGAGCCGGCCCTGGCCCCATTTTTTAAAAACGCATGGCAAAAATCAAAGAGGAAAAATTGAGGCTGGGCCCTGTGATGTCACCTCACAGCATTGCCCAAAGTCTAGCTTCTGTGTTCAATATTAGTACTGCCAACTATAGGCCATTGCAGATCCTCCTTGTAAAGGTAAAGGTATCCGTTGACAATTAAGTCCAGTCATGTCCGACTCTAGGGAGCGGTGCTCATCTCCGTTTCAAAGCCGAAGAGCCAGCGCTGTCCGAAGACGTTTCCATGGTCATGTGGCCGGCATGACTCAACACCGAGGCACATGGAACGCTGATACCGTCCCGCTGACGCGGTACCTATTAATCTACTTGCAATTTCTTGCTTTCAAACTGCTAGGTTGACAGGAGCCGTCGCACGGATTCGAACTGCTGACCTTTCGATCGACAGCTCACGGTTCAGTGGTTTCACCCACTGCGCCACCTGCTAGTTTGCAGATCCTCCTAGTGCTTTATTAAATACACTAGAGCAGTGGGGTTACCAAACATTTTAGCAATGGGACCCACTTTTTAAAATGACACTCTATTGGGACCCAGCAAGCTTTACAAGACTTTAAAAAAAAAAGGTGATCTAGAAAGATTTGCAAAAAAAAACCTCGATCCATTTCTCATAATGAGGCAGCTCTAATAGCCTCGAGACTTGATGGGCTTAGTTATGTGATCCAGGCTTCACCTGCTTCACCCTCACTACCTGTCACTGACGGGAAAAAAATACACCAGAAAAAAGATATTTATCTCCCTGTATTTACACAAGCTTGCAAACTGCCCTGTATTTACACAAGCTTGCAAACTACAGGAGCTCAGCTCTTTGCAGGGCAATGAGCAGCCATCTGATTTTTGAATAGCCTCAGGGCTTGAGGCAATTACTTATCTGATCATTCCATCACCCATGTTTTCATTAGAGGCTCTGTGGGACCCACCAGAAATCAAGTGGGTCCTGACCCACAGAAACAATGCACGACTAGACTAGAGCAAGCTGCAAGTAAGAGCTAATGCACCCTGCTCCCCTAGTGCAACCTCCAGGACTCACAGGCATCGGTGGAATCGAGAGCAGACTTTAGACTCAGAGCTGGAAGCAAAGGGAGACACACCCTTGCCGAACAAAACCGAAAGCCATATCCGTCAAACCCAGGAGCCGCTGTTGCGAGACACAGCTTCGTTGACAGCCGCACGAAGCGGGTGGTTTATGTGCGACCTGTTCAGGAGGAACTTTTGAACTCTCCATGTGTCATCGAGAGCATATTCTAAGGTTACTCAGCGTTCATGGTGTAGAGAAGCGTGACTGCTGCCCAATCATGTCCCGACAAAGGCATGAATCAATGCTGGAGAGGTTGGAGCAGGAGGGTGGCAACTTCGAAGGAGACGTGAGGAGCGAAGACACATAACAGAGCAGAAAAAAGTGGAATCTTGGACCATCAATATAGCAACACAAGGTCATTTCTGGGGTTTCACCCAGGCCAAATATCTGCTTGAAAGAACAGAGGCAGCTGCAAATCTAATCTGGATTAGGTCCACATTCCAACAGAAAGTCAGAAGGCCCAAATGCTTGAGCCTGAGTCATCAGCCGAGGGCAAGCTGGGTTCATTCAGAGGACAAAAGGGCACTCTAGGGGAAGATAGGGGAAGATAGAAAAGGTGCCACTGCATCAGGGTCGGCTCATCCATGAGGCAGAGTGAGGTGGTTGCCTCAGGTGTGATTGAGGTGGTTGCCTCAGATTGATGGGGGGGGCACAGCTGACTTCCCGCCCTCCACCACTGCTTGTCTTCTTTCCGCTACCACTTTGAAAAGGAAGGGGAGAATGGAGAAGAGGAGGGAATGTCAGACATGGTGCACAGGAGCACAATGACTAAGAGCAAAATCCTATCCAACCTACACCACCGATGTAACCAGCGGGAGAGGGCAGGGCGGGAGGCTTTGGAGGAGAGGGGAGATTTAAATCCCCTTTGAATCACCCTTGGGAGGGGATTTGAATCCCCTTTCCATCCTGGGGCCTCCTGTTCTCACTGCACTGCTGGTTACACTGGTGGTGTAAGTTGGATAGGATTGTGTTGTGAATGGGGCTAGAGCAGGGGTTCTCAAACTTTTTAGCACCAGGACCCACTTTTTAAAATGACACTCTATCAGGACCCACCTAACTTTATGAGACGCTCAAACATTTATCTCCCTATATTTACACAAGCTTGCAAACTACAGGAGCTCAGCTGTTTGCAGGGTAATTAGCAGCTATCTTGCAAAATACAGCAGCTCAGCTCCTTGAAAACTGCAGGAGCTCAGCTGTTTGCAGAGTAATTAGCAGCTATCTTGCAAACTACAGGAGCTCAGCTCCTTGAAAACTGCAGGAGCTCAGCTGTTTGCAGAGTAATTAGCAGCTATCTTGCAAACTGCAGAAGTCAGCACTTTGAAGGGCAATGAGCAGCTATCTGATTTTTGAATAGCCTCGGGGCTTGTGGCAATGACTTACCTGATCTTTCCACCACCTGGGACCCACCAGAAATCTGGTCGCGACCCACCAAGTGGGTTCCGACCCACAGTTTGAGAAACACTGGGCTAGAGTTTAAGCAGCAACATAGACAGGAGAGACAAAATTGTGTGAAAACCTACTGGGTGGAATATGCTTGGGAGTCTCTCGTTTTGGTTGTATGTGTGTGTGTTTTAACTAGGGACTGGAATGACTTGAAAGAAAAGGAAACGGGGGGGGGGGGAGATATCACAATCTTGAACGCCTGCAGAGGTGCAGCCTCGCAACAGCATGGCGCAAAAAAGGCCTCCGCTCTGGCCCGCCTGCCTCACAGCAGTCACCACCCCAAGGTGTTGAGTTCCCTATTCTGCAGCACATTGTGGAGGTCGTCACTCCTCCTTGTCGAGGCCCGGAGCTTGAAAAAGCACACTGGTAAGTGGGATTAAAAGATCAGGTGCTTACAACGGGACGAGGAGTTGTTAACTTGTCAAAATCCACTTGGAACCGTGTTTTATGGGAAGCCTAATGGCTGCCCGAGCTCTGAACAAAGAAAGATATAAGAAGAGCCCATGGGAGGCGGAAAAGGAGAGAAGCATTGTTTGGCGCCACTTCCTGATCATGTTCATCGTATTGTCTTTCTGTTAGAGATGAGAAGCTTTCGGCCCTTCCATGATTTGTTCTTCTGGTCCACTCTGCCCTGCGGTCCTCTCTTCCTTGAACGTTTCGTTTCTAAAATGAACTCTGGATTTATAGGATGGGTGTTTTGCTACAGCTGATCATCCCTCCAGTTCATTTGCACCTTTATTCCTCTCTACGTTTCGAATGGACACATGCGCATGGAGCAAAGGCTGCAGAGAAGCACTCTTGGGTTAAGAGCTGGTGTGGTGTTTTGGCTAAGAAAATGAGCTGCAAATGTAGACTTCCCTGGTTCAGATCTCACCTCTGCCCATGAACTCAACAGGTAACTCAGATGCCATATGGGGATGATGATGATGATGATGATGATGATGATGATGATGAGGAGGAGGAGGAGGAGGAGGAGGAGGAGAAGAAGAAGAAGAAGAAGAAGAAGAAGAAGAAGAAGAAGAAGAAGAAGAAGAAGAAGAAAGGTGAAGGCCAAGTGAGAGGCCAGACTGCAAAGGAAACCATCTAGTATGACGTTGTTCATGAAAATTTGAACATTTATATATAATTGTAAAAATCCCCATTATGGGGGTTGGGAAAGCCTGTCCATGTAAACCGCCTTGGATTAAAGTCGGAGGAGAAATCCAATGAGCAAGAAAGGCAGTATATAAATACTGTATATTATTATTATATTAACAGCCCGATCCTGTGTGGGCTGCGGCGGCCGGCCTAAAGGGCTGACAGCCGCATCCTATCAAGTTTCCGGGCTGCCCAGAGGCAGCCCGGGAACAACTCGGGAGAAGGGGACGATCGTCCCCTTCCCCTGTGTAAGCGGTGGGAGGTCCTATGGGCTTCCTCAAATGTACGCGAGCTCCAGAACTCATGTCAGTGCAATGGGGGCCTGGAGGGAGCTCAGAATACCAGGGATCTCAGCCCCTAGTATCCCCGCCCCCTCCAGGCCCCGGGCAGCCTATGGTCGCCCTCCTTCGCCGCCTTGTCTGCCCTCCCCCCGCCCCTGCCCCGACCGGTGTAGAACTTACCCGGTTCGGCGGGCGCAAGGCCGAGGAGACAATGGAGCATGCAGCGCAGGCCACAGCATCAGTGCTGCTTGCTCTCCAGGCGTTGCACAAGTGCTTTATGGCACTTACGCAACGCACTGCCAGCTTCATCTACACAGGATTGCGCCATGAATAAGGGAATAATAACTTCCAGGGTTATTAGAATGCTCAGGTTTATTGCTCTGAATGCTCAAAAAAGTACTGTATACATTATTGCCCTTAGGCAAGCCACTCCCTCTCAGTCTCAGTCTTTCCCATCTGCAATATGGGGATAATAATATTTACTTTTACAGGGTTGCTATAAGGATTCCATCAAGATAAGACATGTGACGTACGTGGCACAATCAAAAAGCGCCATCAAAAGTGAAATATTGTTCTCGTATGCATGATTGAATCAAGACTCAATTATGTGGGCTCCATATAAAATGTGGAAATGTTTTCAAATGTGGAAAAACAGAGGATACCCGATGCATCAGTTCCACGTCAGAAATGAGAAGGGGTATTTTGAAATGCTAACATCCCAAGAGGAAATTCAGATGAGGAATGTTTTGAAAGCACCTTTATAAAATCACAGAAGTTTTGCTCTGCGCATATTCATGAAAACGGTCATTGCAATGTGATGGCTGTGTCAAATATCTCCAGTAGGTATGGCATCCTCAACAGGCCCCTGAATCTGGAAGAGCAAGGATATGGCGACCAAGAATAACCACTTTCCACAGCTTGCCCTAGGAAGGATGAAGAGTAACCAAGCCAGAACCATGGCACTCAGAGAGGGGAAACATAGCTCCTTCCTCTTGCACTGCTTTCTCATCAAAAACTGCCCCGGGAGTAATTGTTTACTGCACTGTTCTTCAACCTTGGGGTCAGGAGGACCCCAATGGGGTTGCGAAGCCTCATTTGTGGGGTCATGGCAACTTATGGGAACCAAAATGGTCGCTGGAGGGTAATGCAGGGGAGTGGTGGGGAACCTGCTGGGGGGGGGGTTTTCCACAGGGATTATCCCCCTCCTCCCTCTTTCAATTTGCTGGGGGGGGTGAGGAACCATGGCTCGGTTCTCCTGTTCTGGAATGACCCCTCTGCTGGTGATGCGGGCTGGGTGAGCTCGGCTGGACGAGGCTGCCAGTATCAGGGTGGGGTGGCGACAGGGGCAGGGGTGGGCGGATCAGGTTCCAGGAGGGGGGCATGATCAATGTTGGGGCCCCAGCCCCATTATTTATTTATTTAATGGGGTCATGGTGGATCAAACAAGGCTGAAGACCACTGGTTGACTGCATTTGCTTCATCTCCCGAATCTCCCTATTCAGCGTTCGCTCCGTTTAAATCACAGATCAGAAGTATCAACGAGATTCTTCTTCCAACGAGATTCTTCTTCCAGCTCAGTCTCTTTTGCCATCTCATTGCCCCGGCAAAATATTCTCTCAGAACCGCTCTTAGTGGAATCCATAACAACACACTGACATTCTTTGCTCTTTTCATTGTGACCCTTTCCCACAGGAATGTTGGTCTCTCTCGGCTTCAAGGCGTTCTGGGGAAATCGCCCCGTAAATGACACTACCAGCTGAAGAGCTCGGAGCAAAGCCTGTTTCCTGTTTAGCTGCAATTTAGAGGTCCAGGAATGCAGGACACCAGCTGCTGTAGAAGGCTGGGAAGGGAAAAGGAGATAAGAGGTGCCCGTTGCTTCTCCACCCACTTCAGCAGATAAGCATCATGTTCCCCAGACATCTTGGCCACTGATCTCTGCTCCGTATCTCTGGCCCCTCCTCCCTTCCTTTCCCCCCTCCACACTCCTGCGTCATCTCCGGTCCATCAGCACCAGCCACTTAATAAGTGGAGACGGGAGGAAAGTGGGAGGGGGGAGACTCACAGCCAGGAGAGCACCTGTCTTCTTATCCGAGCAGAAGTTGTGTGGATAAGAGATGAGGAGACAGGTGGCCGGCTGGCTGGCTGGCTGGCTGGCTGGCGGACGGTGTCTCCAACTCTACAGTTGAATCCCTTCTGTCCAGAGATCAAAATAACTGAGGACAGATAACAGACACCCCATGGGCCACAACAAAATGGGACGCTGGATAGACTTCCCCTACAGACAGGGTGAATGTGAGGACCAGCCACACAAATCAAGAAGCAGGGTTGGATCCAGTTCTCTCGAGCGCATGAAGCAAAACCCTACAAGGGGGTCTTCTAATGCTGCCCCCCAGGATGCATGCAGCTGTATATCATACTCCTGGGAGGGAGGGCAGGGGGTGCACAATGGCATGGGGTATCCTCGCCGCAAAGACCAGGGAAGAGGGGGAGGCTCCCAGGGAAGAGAGGAGGCTCTCATTTCACTCCTAGGGATCCTGCCTCTTGCTTCTCAGTCTTTCCTCTCTCCCTGCCACCTTTTCTCCCTTCTCTTCCGTTCCTTTCCCTTCTTCCCTCTTCACTTTGATCCTTAGTCCCGTCCCATCTTCCCTATTGATTCCCCTCTCCTGTCAGGACTCCCCTTGGTCACCTCCTTGCCACCTCTTTCCTCTTGCCCGCCCTTCTTCCGCTTCTCGACCCATGGATCTCCTTCATCTCCCAGTCAGCTCCTTCTCCTCCATCCCCGTTTGCCTCTTTCTCCCTTCTTAACCACCCCGCCTCGCCAAGCCCCACCCTCTCTAGCAACAAAAGCCATTTAGGGCTCCACCTATGCTCTGTGTTGCATGGCGGTGATGTCATCACTGGGCGACTGTATTCGAGACAGCTGTTGCTCCGGGACCATCTTTGTCTCGCTTGGGTGCCGCAGCATTATGAGTCATCACAGGTCCTCGGTTCTTAGAACAGGGGTGGCCAACCTTCCACCATGAGGGCCTCTGCGTTCTTCAGAGTTGTGTAGAAGACAGGAACCTTGGCAGCTGCAATTGCTGATGGTGCTGCTAAAGCAGCTGCACCTGCTGAAATGCCCTCACCGATCGAACCATTCAAGGACCACCCCTGGCTTAGAATGTATCTGAGCCCTCATTGAAGAAAAGTTCCCTAACCATCAGGAACCAGAAACTCGTGACATCATTCCAAATGTAGGATGATTGACCCCACACCTACACATACCTTCGGAACCAGACACTCAAACTTAGATGACCCAACCACATCTGATACATACATTTGATGCTGAACTCAAACGTTTGGGTTCCCACTGCTAGCCCAGGGATTTTGTGGCAGGCAACAACCCACCCCTGAGAATAGGGACCACCAGCATCTTAGATGGTCATTGCCTTTTTCTACCCCCTCCCTCCCACCCGCTTCCACCAATGTGTACACAAACACATATTCTACCTCTGGGTGAGGAGTAGGGGGGAATGCTATCATGTCTAGCCGTGATGGACAACCTCTTGAATTATGAAAAGACAGAAAGGGCCAGGAAGTATTTTTATCTTGACTTGTCTACCCTGCCCGCACGCCACTGCCCCATCCCCCCCCCATACCAAAGCAAGAATGCTTTTATACACCAAAGGGGAAAAAAAATCCATAAAGCCCTCAAAGGAACAATTTTTCTGCTCTTCTCAGCAGCTTGTCCCTGGCTTGGTTCCTCTTTCAACCGGCCACTGGCTCCTTGATGTCTGCTGACGGAAAGGATGAAACTACAACAAAGATGGCATCTGCAAGACAATGGGGGAGGGAGGGGGCAATTTTGTACCCCTCGCCCTGACCCCTTGACAGTCATTAGCGTGTACCCAGCATGATTCCCTTGCAAGCAATTGAGGCAAAGGGGATGCTATCATCTAATCCTTGCGGTGGTTGTTTTTCTGCCAGTGGCGGTGCCACTTGGGATGGAACTCTGCCTTTTGTTCCGGCAAGTCTCCTGCGTAGAGGTGTTGAGAACATTCGAACAAGGGAGCAGCCAAAACAGTGATCCTACCTGCATGGGTCTGAGCTTTTGCGAGCATCCATACCAACCTCTCACAAAGGTGTGGAGATTTGCGAGCATTCACTGGGGACGTGTGCTCAAGCACGACTCTTTATTGAGCCCCACACTGGGCTGCTCATGCTTCCTCCCTCCTTTGCCCATCTCAGCTGTATGTGAAGCAGAATTGGAGGCAGAGCAAGATATAAATGTAAATGAATAAAAGCAAAGTAAAGGTGCACAAAGTCCCTACAGCTGTAAACTGCCTTGGATTTAAGTTGGAGGAGAAATCCAATGACCAAGAAAGGCGGAATATAAATACTGTATATTATTATTATTATTATTATTATTATTATTATTATTATTATTATTATTATTATTATAAACCAAGAGCAAAGTTCAGAACATTCAGCCAATTTTTACGAAAGGCCATTTCCTGAAGAGATCTTCTCGCCCTGGCCTCCTCCGTGGGAAGCAGTGGCTGTCAGGCGCCCCTACGCCGTGAATTATTATTATTATTATTATTATTATTATTATTATTATTATTATTATTATTAATAATAATAATAATAATAATAATAATAATAATAATAATAATAATAATAATAATAATATCTCTAGACCTTTCATCCCTCCTCTCATTTCTGGCTTTGAAACAGAAGAGGGGAATGGAACAGAGGAGGACGTGTGGAGGAGCAGAGAGTAGCAAACTAAAGTAGGAGAGAAAGTGTGGAGGAGAGGTGGGCTAGAATGTCTCCAAGGCATAGGGAGAGGCAACTTGGGATCCAGCGCTGAGGAGAGGACCGGCAACTGGGAACCCTCGCATGTTTACAGTTGCGTGTCCGCCTGTTTCGTCCCCTGTACCTGCAGCAGGAAGCCCAAAGGAACGTGCAGACGGCAAACTAGACTCGTTCACCTTCTTTTGAGAGTAGCAAAGGGATTTGGCTGCTTCGTCCCCCTTTGAAACTCTCCCCCTTTATCTCTGCTGGACGTACGGCATCTATTTATTTCCCAGCACGTTTTTTGGTTGTTAATTTTTAAAAGGCTGGCTTCTCACCCACTTGAAGCGCAGAGATACAAATAGGCCGAGGCCCAGTTTCCTGTTTTAACAAGTGAAAGCGCGAGGGCTGGCTGCCAGAGGACTTAATATAGTTCAAGGTCTATATTTAACAACAATAACATGGCTCCAGACTGACCCTACAAAGAGACGTTGGAGCGCGGTGAGGCGGGGGAAGCGATTCTTCACAAATGAGGAAAACAATGAAGGCCTCTTTCAAGTGTGAAGGAATATTCTTAGCTGCCCTCTAACACCTAAATCAAGAGATAGCTTGTTAACATGGCATAATACCAGGAAATTTGCTTACAAGAGCTGCTTCCGTCTTGGAGACCGAGGGCCTACGGAGTAGGAGCCGCTGTGCTCGGGGCGGGGAAAGGGAGGGGGGAGATGGAGGGGGAGGTCAAGATTTGACCGAAGTCCTTCCATCACAGGATAATCAAACCTGGAGATCAACACCACACATCACAGATCTGAGATGATAGGAAAAGACTCAGCCTTCCTGCTCGGGCGATTCCGAGGCACTTCAAGAGCGTCTTTCATCCTTGCTCGCCCGCCCAGCGTTTCCTGACACCGCTGTGGCCGTGTGGGAGTTGAGACGTTCAATCTCCGCAGAGGAAACGAAATCACCCTCAGCCCCTCGAGCGCATGCAGATGCGACGGAGTGGGGGAAAATGGCTGGATTTCTGGCGCAAAGGCCAGGGAGTCGTTCAAATGCTTGAGGGGGGGAAAAACAGACGCCGGGCCGCCGTTATTCAGTCGAGTAAAAGAAACACCTGAATCCTCCCTTCCTCTCCACACCCCACTCCAAGGCCAGAGCATCACAATGCAATGCCCCCCGCCCACCCCTGGGACACTCCAATAGGGAAAGTGCAAACAACAAAAGCCCATTGTTAGAAGTCTGTGTTGGTGCCACTTAGACCCTCCTCCAGTTCCCATGGGGCAAGGCGTGCGTTCTGCAGACTTAAAAATAAAAGGCATTGGTAGAAGGGGATAAACATCGTGTGAAGTCATTTCCACATAAGCTAAACGGCAAGGGGAGGAGGTGCCAAGTAGGGAACGGGCCTCTGCCAGCCGTCTGAGTACTCCCCACCCTAAATCTCCCTTGTTTGCTCCTAAAGGTCCCCATCAGGTTTGTGCATTAATGTCTGCATGACAAGGGGTTGCTTGTGACGCACCAACCAGCTGCCCCTGACGTCAATGTGGGATTTCCTCAGGCCCCGTGCAATGCCCCTGAAGGAATTCACCCTTTTCCTGTGACTCCTGCTTATCTTTTATAAAAAAAAGTTCGTAGTTCCAACTCTCCTGTTGTCGCTTCTTTTCCCAGAGGGGTCTCTATGCTCATCCGCTGTGGCAAACACAAGTTACAACCATTGTAGCTCCTTCAAGACTCACCACATTATTTCAGCAGCTGCTTGTGTAGACCTTAGTCCAATTATTTATTTAGACGTATGCCACGTTTCCAGCCAAGACCCCCCCCCAAAGTAGTTTCCATACAATTGAAAACAACCAACAAATAATCAGGTTCCCCCCCCCTCTGTTTTCCCCAAGTTGCCTTGCTTCAAGGGCAATCAAAAAAAGACTTCCTCTAGTCCAGTGTTTCTCAAACTGTGGGTCGGGACCCACATTTCTGGTGGGTCCCGGGTGATGGAAAGATCAGATAAGTAATTACCAGAAGCCCTGAGGCTATTCAAAACTCAGATAGCTGCTAATTGCCCTGCAAAGACCTGTGCTCCTGCAGTTTGCAAGATAGCTGCTAATTACCCTCCGAACAGCTGAGCTCCTGCAGTTTGCAAGCTTGTGTAAATATAGAGAGATAAATGTTTGAGCGTCTTGTAAAGCTAGGTGGGTCCCGATAACGTGTCATTTTAAAAAGTGGGTCCCGGTGCTAAAAAGTTTGAGAACCACTGCCCTAGTCTACTCAAATGGCTACTCCACTAGAGGGCGCCATTCCTGGGCAAATGAAATACTTGGGAAGGCCAGAAGCACCAGTGAGTTTCACATTGCCTAATCAATGTGTCTGCCTCCGTTTCTCTCCCCACACCACTACTACACATGCACGATGCATGAAAGATACTCTGGGTGCCCCACTGCGGGAGAGGGGGGAAGAGGAGTAAAATTGTTCAAACAAACCAATCAATAAAGGAACAGAGTTGATGGATACTTTTCAAAACTTTGTCAACCTCCTGAAATTGCAGTTTTGTTTTGTTTTTTTCTTAAAAACGTTTTTCCCTCCCCCCAAAAAGGGGGCAGGAGGGAAACAGGCAAAAATGCAGGGGAAAAGAATTTGAGATTAGTACTAAGTTAAACTTGAAGGAGGTGTAGATGCACGGCTGAGTGAATGTCAAAAACAATAAGAGAAAATCTTCCCATCCCTACCATAATGGCTACATGGGATGCTGCCAAACTGAGTCAGATCATTGGTCCCTCTAGTTAACTATGGTCATCACTGGCTGGCAGCATTTTTCCCAGAGTTGCAGACAAGGGTCTTTCTCAGCTTGGAGACTGAAACTTCCTGCAAAGCATAGGTGCTATCTTTGAGCTATATGGTTCGTCCTGAGCATCTCAGAAGAGGGACTGTCTTCCTGAATCCTTTCTGCCTTGCCTGGTTTGTCTGTTTGCCAGACCCATCCCATCCCAATGAACTACGGCATCCCTGGGCTGCTGTCTCAAAAGGACGAGTCGACTTGGGGCAGGGTTAATCCCATAACAGACCCATCAGCGAGCAGTCCAGCTGAGTCTAGACAAGGGTTTGAGTTTTTGAATTCAAAGGGGAACAATTTGCAAAAAGGATGGAGCAATTTAGGGCTTTCAGGGGGAAAAACAATCATAACCATAAATTTTTAACTATTAACCCAACAGGGAGACAGGGAGGCAGCGATGCTCCTTTTAATATTCCCCCACCACCATCCCTGCAGATGGTCACCGAGACAAGAGTCCACAAAATATAGGACTGGAAGGAAGAGAGGAAAGGAAAACAGGGATGGAAGACACCAGGGAAAGAATCAGAGAATGGATAGGTTTTTTATGCGGGTTATGCTAATTGTGGCCCCAAATGCTCATATTTTCTTTGTCAAAGTATTCACGTGTCTCAAAAGCACCCCCCCCCCCGCCCCGGTCAATCGCTCACTGGTATTTCAATTGGAATCGAAAGTCATCAAAATGTTGACTGTTTTGTGCTCACCTTGTGGCTGCCAGGCAGAACTGCAGCCAGCTGGCTTGGAAGGGACAAGATTCCAGCAGGGGTGAGATTCGAACTAGCCGAGGGTAGACCCGGTGAACCATTTTGAGCTGGGAGGGGGTAACTCCCGTACATGCATAGTTCCCTGAGGATGAGTTCCCAGGAAAGGATCTTCTGTGTGTTTCTAAGCTTCACGAAATCTCGGTTGGCCAGTAACATATTGGAGAACTTTCTCCTCTGTGGAGCTAATTCTGTGCCGTTCCTTTCCAGAGAAGAATCACACAGCATTCCCACCTTTTGTCACCTTTTTTGATTTTGTCAGATCTGCTGTTCTCTATTTATTACGATTCTTCTTCATTTTCTGCCATCGTTTCATGAGGACTGCAAATCTGTCATGGATGAGAAAGGTGACATAAGTTATTTTTTTAGTAAAGAATAAGCAAAGAAATAAATGATCGTATTGCTGGTGGTGCCTTTGTTGTTTCTCGCACAAATTAGCAGGGTTAGACCTGTCCAATTTGGTCAGCTGAAGCTCCTGAACGTTCGTGGCTGTCCGAAACCAACGTGCGAAATTTCACCAGACGTCGGGAAATTCTTGTGCCCTCCTTGAAATTCCTTAGGACTTTATGACCAAAGAAGACTCTTTGCATCCATTGGAAATACTCCTTGTGGCTCTCAGTGGCTTAGATTCCAGTGGATCCTCTTTCTCGGCCCCTAGCTCATGAGTCGTATTGAGTCTCTCAGATCCTCTCGCCTCTGCTTCTCAGCTAAAGGGGGCGTGATACAAGGAAGGTGCTAATCCCTTAGTAATTAACACCTCATTGGGAGGTCAGTTGAGGGTCAAGAGAGTGGGTTTATATGTTCCTTTTCAGAAGGATTCAAGTGAGTTCCTTGTTTTCATTAAGGCTGCAGGATCCTGAGGACTTCCAGAGTGCCTCTGTTTGCCGACGGGGCGACAGACCGAGAAGAATGGTCACCATTGTTTGAGGCCTTCAGGCTATTGTAGCTGCAAGGTTAGCATCTGTTGAGGATACAAGGGAGCCAAGAGAACCCAGGCAGATATTAGTCTAACTGAGACACTTCTTTTGTTGCCATTTTCCAGATGAGGAGGAGACTTGGTCCAGGATGAACAATGGGGCAGCGTTGTATTATGGTTAGGCTATTGGGCTAGGAGGAGGCCAGGGTGGGCAAACAGAGGACATGGAAATTGGACGTAGGTCCACAAGACATGCTGGTTGTTATAGATACAAGGTCCAATGTCTACATATAGATACGTAGGTCCACAAGACATGCTGGTTGTTATAGAATCAAATCACTTTGATTTTGGTTCTGTACAAAAAATATTTGGACGGCTTTCGAGTCCCATCAAAATATCGACAATGTATTGAGGGAAATGGGGGGCTGCGGTGGCTTAGCAGTTAAGACGCTGAACTGCAGACCGGAAAGTCGGTAGGACAGCAGTTCGAGACCCGAGTGCCATGTGATGGAGTGAGCTTCCATCTCCTGTCCCAGCTCCTGCCAACCTAGCAGTTTGAAAGCACGACATTGCAAGTAGATACATAGGTACAGCTGCGGTAGGAAGGTAACAGCTTTCCATTAGTCATGCCGGCTACATGACCACAGAAGCGTCTTCGGACAGCGCTGGCTCTTCGGCCCTAGAAATGGAGATGAGCACTGCACCTTAGCATCAAACACGACTGGCTTTTGAGCAAGGGGAACCTTTACCTTTTCTATTGAGGGAAAGGGAGGGCTATTTTCAAGGCATGCAAATGCTTCAGCCAAGGGACCTGAAATGCTTTCGATCGTTGCCGGTTCTATCAATGCAGTAATGTATTGCATTGATAATGTATTGCATTGATAACGTATCACTGCAGTAGGAGTGGACAGATGCAAATGTTGCAATATTGCAATCCACTGACCTTCCTCCGCCACTCCTCCTCCACCCGCTGGGACTCTAAACGGAAGAAGGAGACAGAGCAGAAGAGGAAGTGTGGAGGAGAGGCGAGTGCGGAGGATTTTGCACCCCAGAAAATAGGAGAGGCCAGGCCATGCATGCCAGTGAGAGCACATATCCATAATTGTGTGTGTGTGGGGGGGGGGGGAGAAATTACTATCTAATCTGTCCCCATAACTTTTTGGAGATGGGGTAACCAGAACTTTGCTCTCAGGAAGGGTGTTTTCACTTTGCTTGGCCTCCTTGGGGGTAGTTAGAGAGCAATGAGTTGAGGCCAGGGCCCATGAGAGGGGTGTAAAGGGGGTGAATTGTACCCAGGCCCAGGGTCAAAAAGGGGGCCCAGGAGCCAAAGGAGGGGCCCCAGAAATTTCCTGGGAGCTGGCCTCAAGGAGAGTGAAAGATGGTGGCAGTGGCGTCACTAGACGCGCGTCACCCTGGTGCGGGGACACGCGTCACCCCCCCTAGGGGCGCGACGATATAGGCGCGGGGGGAGGGGGCCACCCGGCTCCCCCCCCCGCATCGCGTCGCCCCCCTCCGGACGCTCCGAGGCCGGCCCGGGAGCCGGCCTCGGAGCGTCCGACCCCGTCGGCGCTCCAGGGCCTTCTGAAAGAAGGCCCAAGCAGCGCGTCAATCCGGGTATTTTCCGGATTTTCGCGCATGCGCAGACCCTTTTTGAGGGCTTTTTGCCCTCAAAACGGGTCTGGGCATGCGCGAAAATCCGGGAAATTCCCGGATTGACGCGCTGCCTGGGCCTTCGTTCAGAAGGCCCTGGAGCGCCGACGGGGTCGGACGCTCAGAGGCCGGCTCCCGGGCCGGCCTCGGAGCGTCCGGAGGGCGACGCGCATCACGGAGGTGACGCGCGAGGGGGTGCGCATGTCACCCCATGACGCGCGTCACCCCCTGGCGGCCCGCCCCCCCCGCCACGCCCCAGTGACGCCCGTGGATGGTGGCCGGGCCAGGTCTACCGGCTGGGTAGACCTAGGTGCCACATCGGGAAGCCTGTTAGACCTGGGCTCCAGAGACTTTTCTGGCTATTGCTGCCTTCCCCCTAACCTGTTTTGCTCCCTTCCCCTTTGAGAAGGGGCCCAGAAGAAACTTTGTACCCCCTGAAAAAAATCCTCTCAACATCCCTAATTGAGGCCCAAAGTGCTCGGAGCTATGAAATGACCTAGAGACACCTGGGCTTGTGTTTTGTGTATGTCAGGTGCTCCGGCCCATCGGAAAATTCAAAGGTCACCCGAAATCCGAGGATAATGACCCATAATATTGTCACTCGAGGAGGGGGATGAGATAACCAAGGGGAATAAGGCAGCACTGTTACCAGGACACAAGCAAAGTACACGCAAGAGAAACAAAACTTTCTCCCCTCACCAGATCATCTTTCTTCAGAGTTCTGAGATCTTTACGAACAGTTTATACATCCCAAAAGTGTTTGGTTTTGCTGAGTCAGGTTTTGCTTACCCTATGCTGAGTAAGTGGGAAGGCTGTTCAGATTGTATCATATTAAGGAACATCTTATCATCTGAGGATTCTGGTATAATTGAGACAGTGGGAACCTTTTAAAAAGATCTCTTGAAACATCGGAGCCACAAATATGGTCTAAGCACGGCAGCTAATTAATGCTTGTGTGGATTTTTTTCCGCCTTCTTTGTCTATTTGATTGTTAGTTTGTGTTGTGCTTGTTATTTGTTTTGTTATAAACCAATAAAGGTCGATGATGATGATGATGATGATGATGATGATGATGATGATGATGATGATGATGATGATGATTTATAAAGTGAAAAGGGAGAGGCTCTCATCCTAGTTTGTGAATCTTGATGCAAACTAAGGGGAAGTCTCCCACTCGAATGTGGGATGGGGCTGCGAGAACCAAGCTATTTGCCCCCAGTCCTCGAAAACAGCTTTTTCTTTGGAGCCCGAAGCTGCATGTATAATTGTGTCAGATCTTTATACTACGGCTTTCGTATGATTAAATACTCCTGCATTGACGGATCGCATGACTTGCAGTTCATCTATTGATCCATCTGCCCATTCAATCGGCACAAAACTGCGTCTGGGAAAGGTGGATCACAAGCCAAAAGGCAGGCTTTTTAATTGCCTTTTAACATTGCGCAGTGACAGAGACACCATGCTGACATTGAAAAAGAATCACCCAGGAGCTCTTTGCAGGGAATGAGAATGCAGCGGTAAGCCCCTCCCACATGCCTAAGCTTTCCAAAGCCCCGCCCTCCCACATGAACGATATACTTGTCCTATGGCCCACCTCACTAGCCTTGCTACTGTCTGTTGCCCTTAAAGCGCTAGTCAGGGAGAAAAGGGGTCCTTTCTCCTCCTGATCAGCTAGCTGACCTTGGCCAGCATTTCTCTGTGCACCTGAGCATTGCTGGTCATTCTGTCCTCAGTCTATATTTTTACAGTCCTCAGATAACAGTTGGCCAGTGATTCTTTACGGATATCTCCCTTGTGTCTCTCTTTTTTTTTTTTTTTTTTTGAATCGTGAACCCTTCTGGGATAGGGCCCTATTTGCAATGTAAACGTGCTTTGTGAATTGTTTTGCTTTGGCGGGTTGCAAAGCGATTTACAAATATTGTAAAAAAAATTTAACAAAATGGTGACACACACCTGCTTTGTGAGCTGTTTTGCTTTTTGGGTTGCAAAGCGGTCTACAAATATTGCAATTTAAAAAAATGGTGAGAATCCGTTTTCAGAGAGGATGCTCGTCTGGGGCAAATCTGCAGGAAAGAAAAACAATCGTGATAATACTACACAGACTGCCTGGTACATTGGGGGAAAAATTGCCAACCCGCCACTCAGATGCACTCAGATGTATGATAAATCTTCAAAACAAACATATCAGGATGGAGAGAGAAAGGGCAGTCCTTTAAATGTAAGGAATCGGGACAGGGAGTAAGCAAAGCGCAGTTTCCTTTGGCCTGTCATTGAAAGTCACCTTCAGGGCCTGGGCGAATCGCAGCAAACATACAAGGAACGTTTAGAGGAACAATCAAGCCACAAAAACCTCAATCCACACAGAGACTCTTAAGGAGAGAAACTCCCTGGTCTGCTCCATTCCACTCACCCCGCTCATCAAATATTGATGTGGAACAGGGGCGGCACGCGACGGTCGGTGTTGGTTACAGAAGCCGGCGCTGCGAGGGAGATGCGCCAGAAGGGGCGTCGAGCGAATGCACACCAGAGCACGTTGGCCCGCGTTTGGCGGAAGATGGAGCATCCCAGAAAATTGCAGCCAGCCCTCTGCCTTCAACGAGAACACTCCTAGTTGTAGCCAAAGGTTTAGCTACACATTGAAAACAGTGGAGGTGTTGGGGATGAGGTCATTGCTCAGTAGTACTTAAGCACAAGCTTTGCAGGCAGGAGATCCCAGGGCCAATTCCTGGCATAGAATCATAGGAAGTTAGAGTTGGAAGGGAACTTGAAGGTGCCAATCCAGGTCTTCTCTCCTGACCTTCCTTGTATGGTCAGAAAGGAACAGTACATGATGTGATGTCTTCAGGCTGTGGGTCTCCTCGCCCACCCTGCTAGTCAATATGGTCAAGCAGGGGAGGTTAGATGTGAATCACGAGGGTGCCATCTTGCATCATTGTTTGTGTTAAAAATCACAAGGAGGAAGGGAACTGTGTCTCATCATCAGCGTTGAAATTAATGAAATTGTAGTCAATGGGTCTAATGAGTCTGAATAAATGAGTGACAGCGCAATCCGACTTAACTTTTGTGCCGGTTTAACCACCGGCGCAGCGAGAATGGGAGGCCCCAGAATGGAAAAGCAATTCAAATCCCCTTTGAATTCCTCTTTTGGGGGGATTTGAATCTCTTTTCTGTTCTGGGGCCTCCCGTTTTCGCTGCGCCGCAGATTAAACTGGCACAAACGTTAAGTCGGATTGCGCTGTGAATGGATTAAATCCAGAGAAATTAGCATGTGACACTAACAACTGTTTTCAAGGAAACATCTTTGTTGTTTTTTAGATAGTGCCAGGTCTGGCCCAGCATGAGGGCAACTGAGGCAGTTGCCTCAGGCAGTAGATTGGTGGAGAGCGCCCACCTCCATCCATCCACTTACCTCCACTCTTCTTCCTTGTTCTCCTGCTTCCTGGATTGGAAAAAGAAGAGGAGGACAGAGAGGAAGAAGACATATGGAGGGGCAGAGAGTGGTGGTGGGCTGGAACATCAGTGAATAGGGGGAGCAGAGGCTAGCACATCATCAGGTAAGGGGGGCTGCATTTGATGTGCCACTTCTGGCATCAGGAGGTCTTGGGTCAGCCTAGATGGCGCATGAATTGCACCATTGAAGGTGCATTGCACCATTGAAGCTTGCACCATTGAAGGGATAAGCCGTATATTACTTTATAAACATGCATAGGCCCTGTCTCTCTTTCCCCCCCCCCCCAAATAACAATTGCAGGGGACACCAGGGCATGAATTTGGAAAGGAAGAAGGGAACAGAGCAGAAGAGGAAGTATGGAGGACAGGCGAGTGATGGGCTAGTGTGCCACTCTCCTCTCCTCCACACTTCCTCTTCCTGCTCTGTTCTCTTCATCCTTTCCACAGCCAGGGAGCAGAAGGGGAAGCGTTTGGCATGTTGTTTCAGGGAGCTAGATCTCTTGATCCAGCCTTGCTTTCCAGCATGGAAGCATAATCCAAAAAGAAGAGAGTTCTCTTCTGACCATATGCAAAGGTTATTTCCCTTCTCATGGCTTCCAGGTGCTGCTTTCTGGGGAGACGGAATCTCAGAATCCTGCTGCTCTTAGACATCAATCAGTTTTGGGGGGACATCACACCATGCACTGTATTGGGGGGAGCCTACAAGTTAACTAGTTTTGAAAGACACGTCTGTGTAAAGAAAAAGTCTGCATATTTGATCCCAAGGCAGATTCTCTCTCTCTCTCTCTCTCTCTCTCTCTCTCTCTCTCTCTCTCTCTCTCTCTGTGTGTGTGTGTGTGTGTGTGTGTGTGTGTGTGTGTGTGTGTGTGTTGGAGTTGAAAGGCTTGCAACAAATTCCTCAAAAAGTGGGGGGGGAACCATGCACACCTCCAATCATGTTGCCAGTCGCCGCAAAACATGTGGGAAGCTGTTTAGCAAGTTTGAAGGCCCTTAGCTCTGTCTGCAAATGTCATTTGAATGAAAGAAAGACACATCGTGGATGGCTTAATAAAGTCTTCCACGTGTGTTGCAGCTTGCGGAGCTAATTGAAGGGCAAACCTCCTTCGAGGCAGCATCTGGAAGAAAGAAGGCAGACGTGCCTTTACGGTGTGCTGAACACACACACACACACACACACACACACACACACACACACACACACACCAAAAATGAAGGAAATGTGGCATTCTTGGGCAGGAAGTTACAGTTCCCCAAAATGGGAATCAAGAAAGATAAGGCAAGGGTTGAGGAGTGATGATGCAGTGTCCTTCAGAAACAACTTCTGTTTAACCAGTGGTCTTCATTTTGTCAAGAGCTGAGACTCACCTCCCACCCCAACCTTAACCAGATGATCTTCCCTCAAGAGCACAGAGGGCAAGAGGGAGGGGCAAGGGAAAGACCCCGGTTCCTCCTCTTTTCCTGCTGGTGGCAGCCAATCAGCATTCACTGCTACGGTGACGTTCAGTCCCCTCTTTCCTTCCAGACCAATTGAAAGGAGAGGAGGGACAGAGAGTAGCGTGGCAACAGCATGTACTCCATTTTGAAAAGTGGAAGGAAGGAAACCAGCAAGGGAAGGCAGAGAACAGGGAGGGGAGGGTCCAGGGAAAACACATGGGCAACCAAGGGGGTCCACTGAAGACGGGAGTCTGCCCAAAGCCAAAGTCTCCAGTGGGATTTACCTCTGTAGGACCCAGTTGCCCTGGCGACTGTCCAAACTGCACAGGCCTGAACATCAAAGCAAGATGGCGGCCACAGCATTGCCACCCCCTGCCTGAGTTTGGACTGCGACCCATTTCTGGGTCCCAGCCCGCCAGCTGAAGAAGACCTCTGTTGGGGGGCTACTCCAGAGCAACTGCAAATGACAGGGCTCCGAAACGAGAGCCGAGGAGAGGGAGGGAAGAGGCTCATTAGCCATTCACATAATTAATTAAACAAAGTTGAGAAAAAGCACACCACTCTCCCCAACCCACCGGCAGCCGAGGGGCTACTCCCCAAGGCCCTTCGTGGGCTACCGCAGAGTGCTTCTACCGATCCTGCCGTTGCGTGTGTGTCAATATTTGATACAAAATTAAAGGCCCAAGTCCAGCTCTTATGATCTTCCTCTCCCTCCTTCTCTCTCTCTCTCTCGCTCTCCCCCCCCCCGCCTTGCCACATCCCTCTATTCAACTCTCCTCTCCTTAGAGCAGCCCTCTATATCCTCCCAACCCTCCTCCCTCAGACCCACAGCATTAGAGCAATTAGCAGAAGCCCACTGGCGCCAATTAGCAGCCAATACTGTCTCTGTGGTGGGAG
Source organism: Plestiodon gilberti rubricaudatus (assembly GCA_026170595.1). Lineage (NCBI taxonomy): Eukaryota > Metazoa > Chordata > Lepidosauria > Squamata > Scincidae > Plestiodon > Plestiodon gilberti. Next base: position 38,791,884 of record JANXHW010000008.1, read on the forward strand.
GGGGGCTGGAGGGACGGGGGCCTGTGTCTCCAGCCTGCCTTCACACTCAATTACTTTAAGTGGAGTCTCTGGGCTGCGGTTGGTTGGACAGTTGTCTTTGCCGTTGCTGGAGGCTCTCTGCTCCCAGGCTCTCCAATACCCTCTTTATTGACTCTCTGCCTTGTCCGCTTACATCAACACAGACTTCTTCAAAGAGAAAAGATGTGGAGGGGGGGTGGCATGGGAGAGAGAGAGAGAGAGAGAGAGAGAGAGAGAGAGAGAGAGACTTGATGTCTTAATCTGAAGTTTTAGAGAAGTCTCTCTCTGAGAGCCAGGGGAGGAGGAGAAGGCCATCAGGTTCACAAAAGAGTCTGCATCTGTGTGCGTGCCTGTGTGGGTGAATTGCCCCCATCCGTGTGACGACACCACCCCGATTTTGCAGGTTCGGACATTAGGGTCTCTGCACTCTTGGACCACGCCAACGGCTTTGTTTTGGGAGAGATTATACCTTCAAGAAGAACGTGAAAGGGAATCAATAAGGCGCTTTTGAAAACCTGCTTCTGTGGACAAATCTGGAGGTGGCTGGTTTGCTCGGGTAGGAGAAAAAAAAAATTCGCCGTGCAAGGTCAGGCACTGCTTTGTATTGGACAAATCAAAAATGATCCAGTTTTTAACAGGGAAGCTTTCCAATTTGACCGAGTTTTTTATTGGGCAAGATGGTAAACAGGAGGACACAGAAGGGGAGAAGAAAAGGAGGGGGGTGTCGGAATGCCAACTGTCTGTAAAATCTAAACATGGAATTGAGGGTGTTTCCAGAGACCTTGAGTCGGCACCTGAAAGGCATGGAATTGTTTCCAAAAACACACACACAGTAGGACTATTACAGAGTCATTATAAGAAGCCCTACGATTATTGATGAAATATGACTGAGATGGATTATGAACCGCTTTAAGGCGGTTTCGCAAAAACGAGTTTCTTTTCTGCACCCTGGCACTTTGAGTTTCGAACGAGTAGGCCGTTGAATTCAGCCTTGGGAGATCTGGATCCAATCCCAAGCACTGACGTAAACTCATGCAGGTTATTTTGGACCATGCACTTGTCTTACATAAGAACATAAGAACATAAGAAGAGCCCTGCTGGATCAGGCCAAAAGCCCATCTAGTCCAGCTTCCTGTGTCACACAGTGGCCCCACCAGATGCCTCAGGGAGCACACGAGACAACAAGATACCTGTGTCCAGTCGCCACTCCCTTGCACCTGGCACAGAGAAAACCCACTTCTAAAACCAGGAGGTTGCTTATGGCTTGTAACCTGTGATGGTCTTTTCCTCCATGAATTTCTTAATCCAACAATCGCCTGCCATGAGGGAATAGAACTCTCTATGCACAGAATAGCTGCATCCTGTGTGCCACACCCTACACTAGCTCCTGTTCTGTGAGACAAAACCGTGTTCGAATACTGTGTAATGCTCATCTTGTGTCACTAGGTGCCGCTATAGAGGCATTGCAAGCATTAGACCTTGTATACAAAGATGCCCATTTAGTGTCCATAACGGTGACTCCTGCCATCAATATCTATGAGCGGTCAGAAAAAACCATTGCAGTTGAACAGGAGGCAAAAGTTGGCAGGGGTAGCTCCCAGTGTTACAGATGGGGATGGGAGACAGGCACCACAGGGACCAAGTGTAGGGCTTTGTTTGTCCCAGCTACCTGGCACCAGCACTGGGATCTTCCAAGTGGGGTGGGTTGGAATTTCCTGGGACCCCACGCTTGGAAGGAGCCACCTCAATACTGACAAATAGTATCCTCCAAGGGATGATGATGATGATGATGATGATACCAGTATTTATATACCGCCTTTCTTGGTCATTGGATTTCTCCTCTGACTTTAATTCGAGGCGGTGCACATAGGCAGGCAATTCTAAACCCTCGAAGGGATTTTTACAATACTGTACAAAGTTCTAATCTTTCATAGAACGTCTTCATTCCAGATGGTTTCCTTCACAGTCTGGCTTATCTCTGGCATTCGCCTCCCACGCTCGGCTGACGGCAACTCTGACTCCCACTCAGAGTCCAGCTGGAAGCGTTTCCTCGCTCTCGCCAAGGGCTTCTGCTGATCGCCAGAGGCGTGTCGACAGCTCTCGGATACTTCCGGTTGTCTCAAGCTGGCGTCCTCAGATCTCTTCAGACATTACAAGGCGGCAGCTCTACCACTGAGCCAGACCTCCTGGAGAAGGGTTGAGAGGAGAGCCCTTGGACCTCTCCAAGCCTTGTTGCTCTCCAAGTCCTGGGGAGGCAGTAGACGTTCCTCTGCCCCAAACTCCTATCACATGCCCTGGCACGAGAGCCTCTGAACGTGTACCTTTGTGGAGAAACAGACTTTAACAAAGGAATCGCGTCTCAAACAGTATGTTCTCCACTAGAAACTGATGCTAAGGTTGCCCGGGACTTCCTCAGGAAAGAGGTGGAGTGTGAAGCAAGGATGATGGTTTCTCCTGACTGCCTGTCCATCATGTCCCACCCTTTTCTTCTCATTTCCAGGTGTCCCGCACTTTCTTCCGGGTCTCCATTTCTCTCTGGCTGTGTGCAGAGAGATGGCTGCCCTGTTTGCAGTGATCAGGAAACGCTTATTGACATCAAAAGACGTCCTCATTAGCTCCACACAGGTGGGAATCATCTCTGTCCTGAAGGCAGCATCTCTTGCCTGTCGAGTAACCAAGCCTGACAGCTGTGCAGCTCCATGATGTGCCCTTTTCTCCCCCCCCCCATCTTTCTAATTCTCACCAACTAGCTCTGGACCTCCCCCCCCCCCCAGGTGAGTGGGCTGATAGGCAGAGACATCCCCAATTAAAGCCTGTTAAACCACTTTCCTTTCTTCTGGTCTTCCCAAGAACGCCAAAGGCAGTTCTAACCTCGAGACCAAGCATTGCAAACCGTTCCCTAAGTCGCATGGAGGACAGCTTAACCTGCGCAATTAACCCTGGCATGACCAAGGGCTTATAAGCATGGGGAAATGGATCCCCTTTCCAAAGGATGTATGCAGCCAAGGTCGACGCATTCGCTTTGTCCTCTTCAAATGTGGAGGAGGAATCATGGCAGGGATGTGGATCAAGTCTCTGACTCCAAGTCTCTGAGTCAGGGAGGGGGTGTATCCCTAGTGCAAGCAATGTGCCAGGATGTTATCCCCTCTGGAGCCTTCTGACATCCCCCTTTCTCTCCTCAGACTAGCACCAGTTACAGATTAGATTAGATTAGATTAGATTAGATTAGATTAGATGAGAGAGAGAGAGAGAGAGAGAGAGAGAGAGAGAGAGAGAGAGAGAGAGAGAGAGAGAGAGATATGGTGCAGGTCCAAGGAGACAGAACACACTGTCCATGTGGGAGGGGAGAGGATAGGATTGGGCTGTTAGTCCTACCTCCAGACTATGAAACAGATATAGCATCATGCTGGGATAAGGGGCCCATGAACCTGTATTTAAGACAGAGCCGGCAATAAAAAGACACAAGATTTTTTGCGTGGCATCGTCATCACTGATGGACCAAGGTCAAGTACGCGACGCACAATAGACGAGGCTCCGGAGAGTGTCCTTGAAATTGTATTTGTCAAATGCTCTTCCTCCTTCACCCCAAGCGGAAATCCGCAGCAGAGGCACAGTGATGGGGGCCACCTGGCTTCCTTCCGATCCCTGAACCAAGAGGGAGAATGATGCCCACTCTCCGAGATGCACGGCGAGCATCTCTCTGACACGTCTTGTCAGCACTTAAAACACCCCCGACAGGCTCCCCATCAACTTTTCCAGGTGAGTACTCTTGCTCTTTCCGCTGAAGAACCGGCTCATCATTCACCACTTCCACGCAGTAGGAGCAGCCAACGGACACCGTTTTTCTCACGCTTGCGGCCCCCCGCCCCCAAAGCTGACCTCTCTGTACTCAGGCTCGAGGAAATTCAGGCAAGTGTACTTAAAGCCCGAGTCAACGGGTAGTGTTAAAAGCCTCTCTCCTCTCCTCTCGGTAATGTGAGTGGGGAAGGTGGCAAGCAAGGACGCCAATGCTTCAAGTTGATTGCCCTGCGGGATGATATTTCCGGCTGGGTGGAGAAGCCGTGGACCAGGGGAGATGGGGAGAGGCGTGTGCTGTTGCACATGCTCGGGGATGGGAGCGGTCTCAGAATATGAAGACACTGTAACTGTGAAGATTAAGCCATTAGATAATATCCACCCATATGAATATCCAACATTCATAGCATTTGTACAAATGGATAAGTGCCTCTCTACTAATATATACTGCCACCGACGCTGGAGGTTCAGGGGGCTGCCTAGCTAGGTGTGTCATGTGATTGGTGTGGGCCTCCACAGCTAGTGCCAACCCCTGATCAGGCGCATCGTCAGATCTGTCCCCATGTGGCAAATATCAAGCGATATATGCAGAACTCAGCAAACCCGAACTCAGGACCGCGATCCAGCATGTGTGGGCCGGCGACAGCACCACACATTTGCAGGTCTCCATCCCACGTCGAGCTCGGTGCCTTTGAGGATAGTGTTGGGGGCAGTTTAACTGGAGACATCCTCTCTTGGAGGCCAGCTGTTACCGGAGTTGACAATTGGGCAGGAAGACGACAGATGGAGCACTGCTATTTTACACAACTGACACACATTCAAAGCGAACCGAATAGGCCTCCAACGCACAGCATGCACTTGGCTGCTGTTTCCAAAAGAAAATGTGACTTTTATCTGACATGGATTCACTTCCTCCTCTGTCCTGCCATTCTCTGCAAGGCGAGAAAACAGTCCGTTCTTCCGTTCTTTCACCGCATTCCCCCCCTCCCACAACACTGCAATCAATGCAACGTATGCGCAGACAGACTCCGCGTCTACTGTATTCTTTTACCCAAGGCTCGCTGCTGGTCCAGTGGGGAGCCGGCCGTCGCACAGCTGCCGTAATGGAAGGGTGCTGGCTGGCGCCACTCGCTACGGAAGCCCGCAGTAACAGATGAAGCTGTCATCAAACACCTCAGGGGGGAGGGAGGGATGCATCACCATGCTGCGGCCTCCCCCTCTGTGGAACTGCTGGCTAATTGCTCAGTGTGGCGAACACACACTTAAAGTGCTACCGTCATCATCAATAATGGGACACAGAGGGCGCCTCCCTTCCTGCGCCTCATTGATCTGTTCCATCCTCCTCCTGTTGTTGTTGTTGTGTGTGTGTTTTCCTCCCTCTCCCCTCCTCTCTCTCTCTCTCTCTCTCCAGTTAAAGTGTTTTCTGAGCGTGAGTTTAGCGTGAGTGGTGCTTAAGTGCTAATTGTTACACCACCGATTGATTGGCGACAAGCTGGCTTGCCAACTTCCATTCTCCCTTCTCCCAGAGAGGGGTGTGGAGGAAGGCCAGGGAGCCGGGATGGAACAGGGGGAATCCTTTTGTGCTCGCTCACTTCCTCCCTTGCGCTCACTTTTCCAGAATGTGTTGGAAAGAGGAGGGCCATTCATTGCAGCGGCTGCCAAGTTCCATTCATGGGCTGATGTGCCGTCTATGTACTCGTCCCTACACATCCAGGAACAAACCAACAATTTGGAAAACGGTTGACAGCCACATAGCTAACAGGCAGGAACGTGCCCAAGCTTATCAGATGGGGTTGGTTTGTGATGGAGCCGGTGCAGAATGAAAAGAACTGGCTAAAAATATGTTTTAAAATCATTCTTAGTAAACACTAAATACCGTTATGAAGATCCAGTGAATATTCAATATCAGACATTCACAGAGGGGTATACACAGGTGGAGCTTTGCAATGGGAGATTCTGTCCCTTGAAACATTAGGCTTAGATCAGATTCTAGATCAACCTTAGATCTTTAGGCTTAGATCAGATCAGAAACATTAGTCTTAGATCAGACCCAGGCTTAGATTAGGCTTAGATCATTAGGCTTAGATCAGATTGAAACATTAGGCTTAGATCAGAAGAATACAGTTGCCAGGTTGGATATAGCCCCAAACCTGGTGGTAGTGGGCCCTACTAGTGATGTCACAAGACTGCCAACCTTTGAAAAATGGGGAAAGGGGAGTCCAGCCGTAAAAGGCGGGGCCTAATAATGGGGTGGAGCCAAATGCTAAAAGGGTGGGGCTTGGCAGTGAGCCCCAAATGGCCTGAGATTAACCTTTGTCAGCTGTCCACCAGTGCAGAAAGAGAAAAAACTGGAGAATCAGGGTAATTTGGGGCAACTGACAAGCCTGCAAGAGAGGTTCTCACCTAACAATGCATTCACAAACACAAATACTCTGATGATCATTCATTGTCACCATGGCAGCATCTTGTGGCAAGGAGTTCCAGGGGTTGATGATATTATATGATGATATTCATGGAGGAAAAGACCATCACAGGTTACAAGCCATAAGCAACCTCCTGGCTTTAGAAGTAGGTTTTCTCTGTGCCAGGTGCAAGGGAGTGACAACAGGAAACAGGTTATCTTGTTGGCTGTGTGCTCTCTGAGGTGGTGGGGCCACTGTGAAATACAGGAAGTTGGACTAGATGGGCCTTTGGCCTGATCCAGCAGGGCTCTTCTTATATTCTTATGTACAGGTCTCCAATAGGTGGGTCGAGACCCAGAAACAGTGCCAGCCGCCATTTTTACCCAGAATGCCCAGCGATGGCGTTCTTCTGGAACAATCAGAGAACAAAAATAGTACCTCCCGCCATCTACTCACAGTGTTCCTGAAATGCCGTGTATTGACACCACAGTTGGAGCATTCTGGGGACAAAATGGCAGCTACTACCCAAAACAGGCTGCCAGTGTTTCACCCAATTTCGCCTTCCAAAAGCACCCCCAGTTCTGGCCCCCTTTTTACCTGTACCCTGAAGTTGGTTCCAAACCCCCAAGGTGACCAATGGATTTTGCCGAAAGTGGAAGAATCTCACTGCAGCCACCTGCTCTCCCTGCCTCCTGGTAATCCTCCCCATTGGGTGCCTTTCCCAGGCAGACAAGCCAATGGGGAACTGGGCAGAGGAGAGGCAAGAATCTTCCTTCGCCACTGCTGTAGCTATGGGAGGTGGCCTGTAGAAGGACCACATTCTGAAGGAAGGCCTGAAGGACGATCTCATTCCTCTCTTACCTGGTTCCTGGGCACCACCAGGGGGTTGCTTGCATGCGCAGCGCTTCCCAAAGCATGTGGGAGGAGTGCGCCACTGGGGCCCTTGCAGGGCGTTTGCAAACCCTTCCAAAGCCACTGAGAACGGACGGTGGGGATGGGGAAAACTAAAACCAAAGAGAAAAGGAAGCATTTACAGTGTTTCTCATGTCCAAAAACCACAGAACTAATTGTGGCAGCCTTTCTGCCTCCTCCTCCTCCCCCCCCCCCCACTGGTGCCTTTTAGCATCTCTGGTTCTCTCCCGAGGGTCAAGGAAGAAAGGGGGAGACCACTGGCGTCGCAGAGCCGCATATTATCTGAAGGCGCTGTCAAGAACATCATAGCGAAAGAGCCCATGTCTGAGGTCATCAGATTAAAGAAGAAACAAGGAAGGGGCGGGGGCTGGAACAGAAAGGGGCTCGGGAGCTACGCTGACCTCTCTGCACCCGGCTTGCACTAACTTGATGTAACAAATAGTTCTGAAAAACCAAATACTGTTAACCCTTTTGAACCGGGTCATCCCCTGCTGCTGCTGCAGAGTTGACAGCCTTAACCCTTCCCTGCCCAGAGCCTTCCGAGAGTCTGCAAAGGGTGATTGACAGGATAGGTAGACACAGACCTCATTGTGCATCCATAGCCCTGGCAAAATGCTCTGCTGGTCCATAGCCGGGATGGAAAATTCACAAAGGAATGTCTCCTGCATCCGCCCCCTCGAAACGGTTTCTGAAGTTGCCCTACCTGTCACTGGCGTCACTGCAGGGGGAGCGGAGCTCTAAGGTCCGCCGCGGTCCGACCCTCCGTTACACGGGAGAACGAAGCACCCCCGCCCCCTCGCTTTCAGAGCCATTCAAGTCGGTGAAAGCAACGCTCCGAATGGCTCCAAATGCGAGGGGCGGGGGCGCTTCGTTCTCCTGTGTAACGGAGGGTCAGACCGCGGCGGAACTTAGAGCTCCGCCCCCCTGCAGTGACGCCAGTGCTACCTGTTTCAGCGGGTGAGATGCAGGAGATGTTGCACTCGATTGTGCGCTCTACAATGTAATTCAGTTGGCCTGTTCCACAACTTCATAAGTACACAAGAACATAAGAAGAGCCCTGTTGGATGAGGCCATAGGCCCATCTAGTCCAGCTACCTGTATCTCACAGTAGCCCACCAGATGCCTCTGGGAGCACTCAAGACCACAAGAGACCTGTATCCTGTTGCCACTCCCTTGCACCTGGCACACTGAGACAGGCTCCCTCTAAAACCCAGAGGTTGCATACAGTCATCAGGCCTTGTAACCTGTAGTGGACCTTTCCTCCCTAGATCTTTCCAATCTCCTTTGAAAGGCATCGCAATATCCTGTGGCAAGGAGTTCCACACATTAATTACATGCTGGCTAAGAAGACATATTTCCTTTTTTCTGTTCAAAAGGAACTTCCTGTCATTTCCAAGCCGCGCCACAACATAATTTCCATGTGGTTATAGCTAGGCTAGGTTTTCCGTCCCAGAAAACCCGGAACCGCCCTGGTTTCCGGGCTCCGGTCCCAGATCTGTCCTGGGCTTTCCGGGCCCGGATGAAGCCTCTGCTGCTGCCGCTGCTGAGAAAATCGGATCTCACAAAATCTCACAAGATCCAAGATGGTGGTGCCCAAATCTCGTGAGGGCACATGAGGCAGTAGTACGCGCCAAAAAAGGGAAAAGTTAATTACTTGTTTGTTTAATTTTTCGGGGGTGTGTGTGTATGTCCCGGTTTGGATCTGGGAAAATATGGTAAGCCTAGTTATAGCTCATGTTTATAGCAGCCAATGGGGATGACTGCGTTGCCTTCCAGAACCTGGGGCAGCACATCAGATGCCAACGTGCCCATTGGAATTCATCTTGCCACGGCACTTGGACACTTTCTGGGTGAGCCTGTATGAGTGCTTGATTTGATGACTTACAAAACCACAAGCCTTTGCAAGCAGACCTGTGTTTGTCTCCTTTCTACTCTCAAGCCTTCCACCAGGGATTTCACGTTGTCAAGCATCCTGAATTGAATGATCACAACATCTCTCAGCAGAAAAGGCAGGGACAAAACGGCTAGATCTGGCCACCTCCTGGTCCCCTCTCCTCCATGTCCGCTACTCTATTAAACAAACAGATATATTCTTCGCCTTTGTGTGTAGCCTTTATTCCTGCCCCAATATTTCCACCTCTCCTTTCTCATATCCCATCTCAACCCCCTGAGTACAATACAGTAGGGCCCCCGTATCCGTGGGGGATAGGTTCCGTCGCCCGCCCCTCCCGCGGATACATGAAAACTGTGTATAGGGACGAACGCTCCTCTGTGGTTTTCTGTGGGGGTCCTGCCCCCTGCGCACGCAGGGGGTGGGAGCACCCGCTATCCGTGGATAGATGATCCGCAGATAAATTATCCGCAGATAGATGATCCGCAGATAGCGGGGGGGGCTATACTGGCAGTGTGGGATCCAAGGAACCCCACCCTTGGACGGATGGCTCCAAGATGGACCTTCGAGTGTATTTTGCTATGGATCGACTGCAAAAACCATCACTGATGGGAGAAAACAGTCATGTCAGTCACGCTGGATCAGACCAACGTTCCCGTTTTCTGCCACTTCTCACTCCTTCAGTCATCTTTCAGATCAGTGATGAGCCAAGGAAGGGGAATGACATCAGCAACCGGCAGCTACTCGGTGCTTGTAGCCATCACCTAGGAATGGCCGAGCAGGAGGCTAGAGGCAGACCTCTCCTTAGCCGTCGGTATATACCGTATTGTCCCGAGTATAAGACGCACCTGATTATAAGACGCACCCTTAAAGTTTGGTGCTATTAAAAAAATTTAATTAAATCACTGGCATTAAATTGCAACAGCCTGATTATAAGACACACCCCTAGTTTAAAAACTTAAATTAGGAGAAAAAAGTGAGTCTTATATTCAGACCAATACGGTAAATCCTGCTGCAACCTTTCATGTAATTATAAGCACAGTGAATCTTCCCCCCACCCTGCAAATCACTCACTCACTCACTCACACACTCACACACACACACACACACACACACACACACACACACACACACACACACACACCACCTCTTCTTGCAGAAAGCATAGCTCCAGGGCAAGCCCACTGCAATCCGAACCGCTCATCCCGAAGCAGAGTGCCCCGGCTGGGTGAGAGCTATTTAGCCGCTCGACTGGCAGCTCCCCAAGGTTGCTTTTGCAAGTTTAATGGAAACATCAATTGGTTGTTAAAAACTCTAATTGACATTAAATAGGGGAAGTTATCCGATCACTTACTGGCTCAGTGGACGCTTTCGAAAAACGGCCAAGTCTTCCCTATACTGAGGTTGTTTAGTCGTCGTGATCCAGGAGCTCAGTTGGATACGTACTGTGGAGCCAAAGCTGCAGGTCACATAAGGAGCTTGTGAGCTTCAAAATGTTCACCGCTGCATACAGGGGCCACCCTTAGAGGAGGAGAGCCAACAGAGGGCTCCTTGCCAATACTGCAGACCACATCCAGATCAATGCTACAGATGGACATAGATCTGAAGTTGGCCCTGATCGGTAGTCATGCTTACCTGTTTCCCCTCTCCTCCCATCAGGGCTGGTCTGCTTATGGGGCTGTGGGAAACTAGCAGCCACCGTAACCAGTGGGCTGGCACGAGAAGGTGGAATGGTCCTAAGAGGTATAGCAGAGAGACCCACTGCCTTAACGATGAGGTGGACTTCAGTCAGCCTTTTCTCTCGTGGTTGAAATCCAGTCTTCAAAACACTGTCTCCTAAATGGAATGAAGGGGGTGGAATGAGGGGTGTTACCAATCCAGGGGGGGGCTGACGCAGTGTCTCAGATGGAGGCTGGAATGGGGGCGACTTGATGCAACACCAGGGGGGTTAATGCTGCACACATGAACAGCAAAGCAGAACCAGGGGCAAAGAGTGAGTGGGGAACTAAGAACCTGAGGCTCTGAACAGTAGCATAGCTGGTGTTTTTCCAAGGGAGCCCTGGGCGGGACGACGCATCTTCGCCCCGCCCCACCCCTGCAACTGGAATGGAGCGGGACTGGAGCCAAAAGGTTCCATTCCATTCCGGGGGGGGGGGGGCGAAGACGCATCATCATCCCGCCCAGGGCCCCCTTTGAAAACTGCCAGCTGTGAAGCCCAGGGGTTTTATAGATGTTTGCCCCATAGAATCCTACGGGATTCTTAGATGGGTTACCTCCATTGCTAGTTGAGGAGCCCTGCTGGGTTCCACCTTTGTTTTCCATCCCAGCTGAGGGTTGTCCTGACTAGCTAATCAGTCATTGGATCATGTCCTAGATCAGGGATTTTCAACCACTGTGTCACGGCAGGTGTGCTGCGGGAGTTTGGGGTGGGTCAGGAGGGTCATTTATTAGTAGGGCCATTGGGGGATGAGAGCCCCCCACCGGCAGGATGGTGTGCCTTGTCAATTGTCAAAAAACTGATGGTGTGCCTTGAGAATTTCAGCGCCTTGTCAGTGTGTTGTGAGATGAAAAAGGTTGAAAATCGCTGTCCCAGACTGAGCTCAGTCATGAGGTTAGCAAAGCCCACCATTGGATGTGTGAACCTTCTCCTTTGTTTTACGAAAGTTGTTTTCTCCCCAAATGCAGGAGTCCAGGGAGACGGCTCTGGGCGCCGGGCGCCAAATATGCTGTTCACGCTGGATTTTGAGTCAAAAGTCTTCACTTGCATTTTGGAGGCATGTTCTAGTTCCATTTGGAGTAAACGAGGGCTCCGTACACATTTCGAGGGTCGAACTCCCTGGAGGGAGTTCAAATGATTACGTGGTTCAAATGAAATGTGTGGCATTCCTGGCCTGTGGATCTGTGGCCTCTTGCCACCAGTCAGATTACTGGTCTGCCCCTTGCTCTCTTGCTGCACTGAGTGCCAACCAAGTCGATGAGTTTAGATGTATGTCTCGTGCATGCCTTCAATTAAAGGAAATAATATCAACCATGTAACAATGCAGGCACTTGTAGACCTCTTTCCCTCCTTTTGAGGCCTTGAGCAATTGGTTGAACTGGGATGACAGGGGGGGTTCCTATGGGAGGGTGTGGTGCACTACGCTCACCCTACACCCAGAGGCAGGATCAGGTCCTATGCAACCGAAATGTTGTGGGCAGGAACGTCTCAGCTCTTCCAGTGGATTGCACCATAAATCTGATTGATTGTACCTAGGCTGGAGTCAGACTTGGGGGTGTTTGTTGTAGGCCTCCCCTTCCTTCCCACCCCCTTTGTCCCCATTTCAGCAAACCTCGCGCACATGGAGTCCTCTTCCGCGCTGCCATTCTGAAAGGAGCGCGACATTTTTTTTCATCCATCCAGAAGAAGAAGGGTGATTAGGAAGGTAAATCAGAAACAGCCCAATGTCGATTTCCAGGTCACTGCCTGTCTCTCCTGCGGTTGACTGGGGGGCAACAGCACAAGTCCTTAATACATGGAGTGGCCGCAGGAGAGCAAGTAGCTTTTGTCCTCTAATGAGAGACCATCGGGCTGGGGTTAGAGCCAGTATTTAGGAGAGGAATTGCAGCATGATGGGGGACAGGGAAGAAGGAATGGAAATTGCATGAGTTTGTGTGCACACGCGTTCTTGCGCATGGAATGAAACTAGACCAGGCCAGGAGGAGTAACCATTGAGTATGTACGCTCCTTGACTCTCAAATTAGTTGTGCTGTTATTTAGGGAGTGGGGAGTGGGTGGGAAGGCAGAGCCTCTGAGCTTTGTGTTCTATCATCACCGGGCATTGGCTCATAAGGATCAATTTTTTTTCTCTGTGACTTCCCCCCCCCCCCCCGCCGATTCTTTTTAACTCGTAAGTGGGCGCCAGTCTTCCAACAGGTCCTTAAAGGCTGTCATTCAAGGGTCATGAAATATTCACAGGGCTTAATCTTTGGAGGGGATCTACAGAGACTCATGATGGGGCCTCAGCGCTCTCCATGAACTTGCAAAGTGGGGGAATATGGGGAGGGAGGAGACGCATGGTGGAGGAAGAGAGAGTCCGGCGCCTGGATACACTCGGGAGGGTCCTTGAGTAATCAGAACCTCAACAGATCTGAAGTATCCCTTCCTGCTCATGGGAAAGTCTCCCTTGACAGAATTCCACCCATCTGGTCCACAGGCATTTTTTTCATTTTTTAAAAAAATAAAAAAAATGTTTTGTTCTCAACTGACTCTCATTGTTTTCTGCTGCAAGAAATGATTCTCTGAAGAGTGAGTCCCTTTCACGTAGAATCGCCATTCCATTCTCCATTCCAAAACCTATTTCGGAACTCAAAACGTACCCGCTTTTTCTCAGGGATACTCATCAATCATTACCGATTGATAATTCATGGGTATTCTGCACATCCCTCTAACATATCACATACTAGCATTGAATTTTATTTCAAGTCATGCTTAGTCACAAATTTGGAGAACCCTACTTAGTGCCACCACATTCAGAATATTGTGGTGCTGTTCCGGTCGCCACATCTCAAGAAGGATATTGTCGAGCTGGAAAAGGTGCAAAAGAAAATGATTCAGGGGCTTGAGGATTTTCCCTGTAAGGAAAGACAACAACGGAGGGGCTTTTTAGTTTAGAAGAAAGGCAACTGAGTCCGTTGGGACTCAACTGAAATTTATAAAATGAAACATCATATGGAGAGATGGGAAAGGAGAAGTTTTTCTCTCCCAGAACCAGTCAGTGAAACTGGATCACTGAAATTGACTAGCAGAAGCTTTCCAATGGATGAAAGGAAGTACACACAGCAAACGATTAACCTCTGGAATTTCCTTCCACAAAACAGCGGTGATGGCTGCTATCTTAGATGGGGATGAAATAAATCCATGCAGAGGAACAATCTCTCCTTTTAAAAAGATGTCACGAGGATGATAGTAACTTTTGAGTGGGATCCAATAGGTTCCACAGATGATTAGAGGGAACATCAATCACAGAAAAGGGAATTAAAGCAGCCATCGTTTTTACACTGGCATCATTGCGCTCTTCAAGGAAAGTCGGTTCCTTGCACACGGACCTGTTGTGTCATTTCGAACGTTTGCTTCCATAAAATCGTACACATCACGTCGAGCCTCTCACATTCACAACGATTCAGACGAAGCAACTGAAAAGCCCCCCCCCATGACCTTTTGTGATAGGGACCAGAGATTGGCAGGATGGCCGCGCAAACTGTACCTTCTGCTTCTCCCTCAGTCTCACTTGCTTCTGCAGAGGGACCGAAAGGGATAAGCCAGGCCACTGCGGGTTTCTGTGCCTGTCACGGCAGGTCAAGACCCCTACCTGCCTCCAGGGGTCCCTCGTCTCCTGGCAAAAGCCAGACCCAGGCGGCTCTGTGTCTCTGACAAAGGTCATGTTTGTATTTTGGTCCATGATAGTCTTCTCAAAGGTCACATCATGACCCCAGGTGTTGGTGAGGAGATGGAGGAAGCCTTCCTTTCACCTTCGTTAATCGTCCCTCTCTTTGTCCGCTGGGCTTCCATCCTCTGGAAGGTGGCCATTTCATCTACAGAGTGCAGAATCTCTCTCTCTCTCTCTCTCTCTCTCTCTCTCTCTCTCTCTCTCTCTCTCTCTCTCACACACACACACACACACACACACACACACACACACACAGAGAGAGAGAGAGAGAGAGAGAGAGAGAGAGAGAGAGAGAGAGAGAGAGAGAGAGAGCATATTTTTTTGCAACGGCATAAGTAGCTTCACAATCCAACCCTGTTGTTCATCTTGTCAGGGAGATATGGATGAAAACCATAAGGCCTGTTGTCAGGATTATTCCATTTTCTTATCCTTTAAGGGAGGGTATACAAAAACGATAACTAGCACAGGCCTAGGAAAACAGGTGCTATGCATCCGAAAAACAGAGCACTTACTTTGCAGGTAGAAGGGTCTGAGTTCAAGTCCCCCCTCCATCTCCATTTAGAACAGAGTCGCAGGTAGCAGGGTTGGAAAGGCCTCTCTAAACCCTTGGGGAGCTGATGCAAGCCAAAAAAAACTGTACTGAGACAGATGGGCCAATACAGCACGAAGTAGCTTCATACGGTCAACTGAACTTGTACTCTTTGCCACGTAGTAAATGTAGCCTCCCAGCTAACAGACGTATCATGGTCGTCATGATTCTTATTCTTATGTCGGGTGGGCAGAAGACTCTGGGGAAAGGACATGGCACAGGCCCAGAAAAAAACAGGTGCTAGGAGCCTGATATATTGGCAAGCTAAGACGTAGAGCTAAGGAAAGGCAATTTGAGTTTGAGGGGAAGGAGTGGTGCAGATGAGTGAGAGCAAGAAGAGAAGGGAAAAGAGGGAAGAGTCTCAGGGCTGGTCCAATATTGCTCACTGCCAGATGCTGTTGCTCCCTTGCATGGCACCTTGCCATGACAGATGCCACCCTTGGACCCTTCCCTTATCCAGCCATGTGCCAGCTGTGCCTCCAAGTGTTCTTTCTCCTCCTCCCACTTCCTGGATTTGACTAAGAAGAGGGGAATGGAGTGGTAGAGGAAGTGTGGAGGAGCAGCAAGTGGTGGGCTAGAGTGTCTCTCTGCTCCTCCACACATCCTCTTCTGCTTCGTTCCCCTTGTCCTTTTCAAATCCAGGGAGGAAGCAGAGGAGGAGCAGAGGGCCCTGCCAATGCCATCACCTTAGGCAGCCACCTCAGTTGACCTCATGGATGGACTTGTCCTGAGGAATCTGGGTGAAGAAATCAAAGTAGGAGAGAGAAGAGTTCAGAATGAGGACTGGGCAGCATGTCAGTTCAAAGTAACCCACCAAATATTGGGCTGCAGGTCTCTAGAAAAGACATGAAAGTGTTTCACACGTTGAAAGTTTTAGATAAAAAGATAAACAGTCCTAAATCTGTGTCTTGAATTATGGACAGGAAAATATGGGAAGACCATTAACAAAATCCACTTGCTCCAAGTTCCAACTCCCTCTTATTTTAGCCTGTAAATTTACACTGTGCCCCCCTCCCCATTGCCGTCTAAAACATGCCCTTGTCTGACACAAGGTTATACACACACACACACACACACACACACACACACACACACACACACACCATGCCCCCTGGATACATTTGCTCTCTGAAAAGAGAGCTTCCTTCTCTCCTTAACACTTAGCAGATCTTCCAAAGAAACAGAGCTCTGTTGAGGGGGGTCGTCAGGTGCTCCAAGTCCCAGCCGGGGGGGGGGGACCCTGGCTCTGCGCAATGTCCTTCAGGCATCAGAGGCCAAAGGAAGCCAGGCACATGGTGACCCCCCCTCCCTTCCTCTTCCCCAGCTGCCACCCCTGACCCCACTAGGATTGCGGATGGTTGGCTAATTTAGAGACATTGGCGTGATTGCTCTTACCAGCTTCCTGCCAGTGGTTAGGAGGACTCAATCATCTGGCAATTTGGAGAAGGTCAGAACGACAGAGTCGAACCGATTCAGAGGAAATGAGAAGCAGCCCACCGACATGTCTTGTTTTCTTTTCTCCTGCATGCACTGAACTGTTGTGGCTTTCCTCCCCTGTGATTGTGCATTGCTACACTTCTGGACCCCTTCAGACAAGGAGAAGAAAAAAAACGGTCTTGCTAGGCGGGAATCAGGCCCCTCCAAACTGAGATCCCCAATGGAGGTCTTTCTAAGCCCTGTGGACGTCAACTGTAGATGCTTTGGACTGAGTCAGGCTGTGGCCTTTTAGGTGCAATTTGAAGGAGTTGACTCTTAGTAGACAAAGCAGAGGGTCACTGAATTATGAAAGGCTGCAGGGCTGGCCCATCCATGAGGCCAACTGAGACAGTTGCCTCAGGCACTAGATTGGAAGTAGGGTCACATCATGACCACCAATTCCTGTCTGCCTGCCTCCCACTTCTTGAATTTGAAAATGAAGAGGGGAACAGAGCAGAAGAGAAAGCATATGCAATCGGCAAGGAAGTCACTGAAGGGAGACCCTTGTTTCACAAACCAGTGTCAACTGCGAGATAGATAGATAGATAGATAGATAGATAGATAGATAGATAGATAGATAGATAGATAGATAGATAGATAGATAAAGCTTAGCGAAGCTCTCCGAGAAACATCTGGGGAAATATCCATCCAACTTCAAGGGTTATCAAGGAATCTCAAGTGATAATTTTGCTCCGAGAATAGGATGAGAGGGATCTCTGGTCCAGCCACCTTTTCGACGGCAAAAAGATCTCCTGCATGATACACTCACCCACTCCAAGAACATCAGCGGCGCTTTTAAAACAAGTCGCATGTGACTGAGTGCAACAAGGGAGCTGTTGTTGAGAGTGGATCACGTTCACTTCTCCCCCCCCATCACCACCACCACCACCACCACCCCATGTTCCCAATGATTATTGTCAGTATGCAGTAATCCAGACCTCCCAGGGGAATGCCAGGAGTTTGTTGGGATGCAGACAGCTCTGATGTGGCAGCAGGGCAGACTCTAGCGGCGGTGTAATTTAATAAAGAGACACTTAAAGCCGGTTATGGCGGAGTCAGTCCACTTCAGATGGCCTCCTTTGCTAATTTAACACTGGCTGCAGCCCCTGAGCTGGCGTCTCCTTGCTCATTAGGGACGGGGGGGGGGACACCCTTCTGGCTTTGCCTTAGCACTGGAGATACTTCATTATCCAGGGCAGCCAATTTCAATCATTCCCTCCAAGGAGGTGTGGGAGGGAGCTACTGTCCTCCCCTGTTGTTCCGTTGACTAATTTCCACTTCTTGTTGTTTTGGTTGGGGCCGGGAGCCTGACAAAAGCAGAAGATAATTGCCTTTTGCCTCCCACTCGCCGGAGTGCCCCTCAGCCATTAGGAGCAAATTGGTTCACCGTAGAGGTTGCTCTCTGACGAGCCCAGCTCCAATCCGGAGGCTGGTTAGAGGGCAGCCGAGAAGCGTTTGCAGAACATCGTGTGCCAGCGTCCTCGCTAGGAAAGATGGTCTCTCCTCCAAAAGCCCTGCATTCTCTGGGTCCCATCATCGGAAGAGAGGATTCCCAGGTCGAGACTTTGGGGGTGGTAAGAGTGGGGCTGCATAAGCAGCTCTAGCTTGTACTGAGCACTGCGACTGAATCATTTACGGCCTTGGGTTTGGAGCGATGGACAAAAGTGGGCAAGTCCAGAATTGGGACAATTTCACATCCCCAGACCCAATCCGCCCATCCCCTGCCCCCGCCCCCTCCCACCCCGTTCCACCCTCCCGCCACCCCCTCCTGCCTCCTTCGCCATCTCACCTGCTCTGGCAAGCAGGGGAGCCAACAATGATGCAGGTGGGAAGGCGCAGGCCTTCCCGCCAGCACTCCGGGCAGTGCGCCGTCAGAGCGCCTTTTGCAACTGGCACTGACTGCTTTATGGCAGTCAGCACCAGCGCAGGATGATGCACAACATCGTAAGGTAAGGATAGGTTGGGTCCTAAGTGACCTGTCTTAACAACTACCCAGGGTGTGGCACCATTGGCTGCCACGATACGTTCTCGTCTGACCAGCTCCACGCAATTAATGGTATACACACTCTCCCAGCTGGTAGTGCTGCCTTAGGAACTTGGACAGGGTGGGAACATATAAGTTCCCAAAATGGGAAGGAAGGAGAGCCTACTGGAATCATATCAGCTGGCCATTCGCAGTGGAAATAAATCAGCACATCAACAATCACATCGGCAGTTCCAGAGAGCACCCTTTTTGACAAAGGAACATCCCAAAACTGGACGGAACGGTCTAGGGCAGTCTAGAGATGATCACCTACTAACCAGGAAGGTCTACTACAGTGGGTGGGGAATGGATCGGCACCATTTTGGCAGGGGAAGCTAGGCTAAGACTGTGTCTCCGAGGCCACTTCCTTTACCCAAGGTCTCCATGGATCCTTTATTCAATTTCCTTGAAAATCTGTATGATTTGGTTCAGTAGGACCTGCCTCAAGCCTGGGCGGGGGGGGGGGGGGCGGGGGGATAGCTGCAATGGCACAGCTGCCTGTGACAGGCTAACGCAGTGGTTCCCAAACTGGGCAGTGCGGCTCCCAGGGGAGCCGCGGATACCAGCCAGGGGAGCCGCGGAGTGCCACGGAATCTTCCCGGAAAACAGTGCAATGCCAATTGGCAGGCATCAACATAATGTAATGGGGAGCCACGGCCAATGGTTGCCAATGGTCAAGGGAGATGCGGGTCAAAAAGGTTTTGGAAACACTGGGCTAACTATTTGCCTGCTGAACTCAACCAACAGTGCAACTATGCATGTCTATTAGGGAGCAAGCCCCATTGAGTTCAATGGGACTTGCTGTACGGTAAGCGTGTTTAGAACTGCTGTCCACGTCAGCAGCCTGGCTGTCTCTAAAGAGTGCTGTCTCTTTAAAGGGACTGTCCGGGGCACGGAATTACGACTAACTCAGTTTGGAGCCTTTGTGTACGGCTTTCAGGAAGAGATAAACCATTAATCATGCACAATTACTCTGACCTCAAGTGAACTGAAGTTTCTCTGAGCACATCGGAGAGCCGACTCGGGGGACCCGAAGAGGCTGACAGAATTGGCTCGGGGGCAGGGTCGTTCGCAAGTCAAGTTTTCAGGCTCGCACACTTTTCCTCCAGACTCAGCCCTAGGAGACGGGAAAGAGCAACGAAGAAGATGATTTCAATGAGCATGTGCAGAATGCCTTTCTCCCCCAGCCATTGGGTAAGTGCAGACAACCTTGTCCCTGTGCGTTCAGGGGAATGGACGTCTAGGGAGTGGTGGCACACAAGAACCTTGAGCATCTGATGCCCTGTCACCACCTCCAACTCCCTGACTTGGGTGCCCCTACTAGCAGTTCCTCCCCCTCTGTGCCCCCCCCTCACTATTGCCTGGCTTGGAAGCAGCAGCATACAAGGGAACAAAGTGTTCCTTTTCCTTCTTTGGACTAAAAAGGAGACAGGACTGATAATGGCCCAGAGCACCTTGGGACCAGGGATGTAGTAATACATGGCCAGGCCCCTATGCTTTCAGGTATTTGGGGCCCCCTCCAGCACTTCAATCTTTCACCCCACTACAGCTTTCCAGGACATTCATGGGTGATGCAGGCCCCTGTAACTGCGGGGCCCCTAGGCTGAAGCCTAATCAGCCTTATGGGTAATACACCCCTGCTTGGGATACTCTAAGTCAGTGTTCCCAAACTTTTTCAACCTGCGGCTCTCTTGACCAGTTGCTCCCCATTACATGATGTTGATACCTGCCAATTGGCATTGCACTGCTTTCCACAAGGATTCCGTGGCGCTTGGCTGGTATCCGCGGCTCCCCTGGCTGGTATCCACGGCTCCCCTGGCTGGTATCCACCACTGGCGTCACTGCAGGGGGGCGGAGCTCTAAGTTCCTCCGTGATCGGAGCCTCTGTTACACGGAGGAACAAAGCGCCCCGCCCCCGCGCCTTCTGAACCAGTCAAAGCAGTGAAAACAACGCGCAGGGAGTCTCCGTGTAACGGAGGCTCCTATCACGGAGGAACTTAGAGCTCTGGCCCCCCTGCAGTGACGCCAGTGGTATCCGCGGCTCCCCTGGCTGGTATCCACAGCTCCCCTGGGAGCCACACCTCTCAGTTTGGGAACTAGTACTCTAAGTCAACACTCTTGTCTCCTCCATACATACTCCAACCTGCCTTTTCCACTCAAATCCCCCCTCCATTTCTATTACAAAGGTGTGGTCATAATTGCATAACCCCCAGTGATGAAACAGGAATGGGTGATGGACAGTTGACTTCCATAAGGTGTAGATAGCAATCCCAAGGGCTTGATGTGCTAGGATGTGCTCGGAGCAAGCGCCACTGACATGAGCAGGACCTGCAGCCCCAGAGCTCTCCATTTGTGTTGAGTTGGCTTCAGCCGGCAAGGGGGCAACTGTGGGTGCCGACAATAAATAATGTCTTTGCCAAGATTGTTGCGGTGACTGAAGACCGCGCTGGGAGGTTACACAGAAGCGTCTCCTCCTTTGCCGTCATGGAGAGAGAGCGGTTCTATCTTTGCACAGACACATGGGAGCAACCCCTGTTGAAAGTGATGGCGCTTCCTTCTAATGCTCAGGTAGGCAATGCTCAAGGCAGGTGAAAGGAGAGACTGTCACGTGACATTTGCCAGCCCCAAACATTGGCTGCGTTGGCAGAGAGAAAACACCGGAAGGCGCACAGCCCAGGGAAGTCCAGAAAGGAAGCTTTGCACGAGGCTTGTATCCAAAAGTCAAAGATAGTTTTATTTAAGGAAGATGCATCTTTCTGTAAGAAAGGATAGACATGGATTCTCCAGCTAGGCTGTCTAGTTACATGTCTTCTCTTTGGGAGGAAGGGGGAGAGAGCAGAAGGAAGTAAGGCGTAGTAGTCTGGGGGGTAACCAAAGAGTGTGCATTACCAGAGGGCAGAAAAGAGAGAGAACACCTTGTCCCCCTACCACTACCTAGCCTTCCTGCCCGCTGCTGGTACAGGTGCAAAAGTGATGCATTGCTGCAATTTGGCCGGCTCCTCCATGGGGCCAACTGAAGCATTTGCCTCAGGCAGCAGGTTGGTGGGGGGTGTGCCCACTTTTGCCTGCCTGCTGGCCTCCACTGCTCCTCCTCTCACTCCCTGGATTGGAAATGGAAGCAGAATAGGAAGTGGGGAGGAGAGGATATACCGTATTGGTCTGAGTATAAGACTCACTTTTTTCTCCTAATTTTAAGTTTTTAAACTAGGGGTGCGTCTTATAATCAGGCTGTTGCAATTTAATGCCAGTGATTTAATTAAATGTTTTTAATAGCACCAAACTTTAAGGGTGCGTCTTATAATCAGGTGCTCGGGACAATACGGTATTTGATGCTCTGAGTCGAGCCCACCACTCTCCTCTCCTCCACACTTCCTCTTCTGCTCCATCCCTCTCTTCCTTTTCCAGTCCAGGGAGTGGCAGGAGGAGGCGCTGACGTGCCAGCAGGTAAGGGGGGGTACTATTTGGCATGCCATGTCAGGCGCTGAGAGGTATTGAGCCAGCACATTCCAACAGGCTGCAGTCCCCCTGCCCCCCCTTCATTAGAGTGCAATGAACCACTTACCTCTTATGGAGGGGAAAAAAACCTGAACCAGGAGTGTTGGCAATTTCCTGTAGGAGCATAGAGGAATTTTCACACGCTTTGCTGAGATATGAGCTTGTGTCCCAGCTAGAAATTCAAGAGCCCTGGGTCTTGCTGCACAATCAGGTGGTGTGTGTGTGTGTGTGTGTGTGTGTGTGTGTGTGAGAGAGAGAGAGAGAGAGAGAGAGAGAGAGAGAGAGAGAGAGAGAGAGAGATATTGTTGGAACTCTCCCCCTCCCATTTCTCAATTCTTTTCTGTCTTTGAAAATGGGGTGACCTTTTCTGTTACTCTCTTTGCAGTGGACTGACTTTTCTTGGAGGTGGACTGATTTTCTTTGGGGGCGGAGAAGACCCTCTATGGGGTAACGGTGGCTGCAACAACGCCCATCATTGAAGCAAACTCCGGGAAATCAATGTCATTTATTCCTGCAGCAGAATGTGGATTTCTAAAAAATGAAGGAGGTGGTGATGATAGTGGAAGGCTCCGCGCATTATTCCAGCCCTTCTCAACTATGACCCAGCCATCCTCTCTCCCTTAAAATCTTTCTCAGCTTTGTTACCCAGTCAGCTTCTATGTTGTCTGTTTGCAATTGGCTTTTCGTTCCGATGTGTCAAGTTACATTTTCTTGCATTGGTTGTCCTCTTTCCATTTCCAGCCCCGGTGCTCCAGCTTATCAAGATCATTTCCGATTCCCATACACCCCTCCAAAGTGTCTGCAGTCCCTCCTGGTTTGTGTCCCCCAGAGGCTGCGACCCCCTCTGGGAGTGAGGCTGCATCTCCCATAGGCCCTACTCTGGGGGACGTTGGAGGTATATTTAGATATCATCACACAGGCTTCCTCCATTCCTCGGGATTTTAATGAAAGGAACTGCCCGTGAGGAAAAAGAAAAGATCTCACACACAAGCCTGACAACCTGCCCCTTTTGGTTTAGATCAAGCTGTGATGTGGTGCTGGAGCTATGGTTCCGGGGGGTGGGAGGGAAAGAGGGGGTGGAAAGGGATCCTAGCTTCTTGCTCATCTTATTTCCCTCTGTGGGATGCTGCTATTGTTTTGCCTTCAGTGCCGTGAGAATGATCGGTGGGTTTTCAGTTGGGAAGTGTGGAACCAAAGCTTGGGAGCACATCACTCAGTGCTAACGCGCTGTCGCCTTGTTGAAGGTCGTAGGCAATATCTCTGGTCATTCCAATTCACAGGAAACCGGGTCAGAAGTGGGAAAGAGCCCCGAGGAAAAGCTTGGAGAGCCAGGGCCGACCTGTAGAGATGGTAGCAAAGAAGATAGACGTAGGGCCCAATTCTAGCCAACTTTCCAGTGTCGATGCAGCCACAATGCAGCCCCTAGGTAAGGGAACAAATTAATGAACTGATGACAGAAAGCAGGAAGTGATGTCATTGCTTTTAATAAATTACACACTGTTTAATAAAGCACACTTTTTAAAAATAAATCACATTTTTAAAGCTGTATTCAGAAGCAGCCCCATTTTTTTGGGGGGGAGCTAATATTAATAGAGATGCTAAAGGGCAATCAGAAAGTAACACAAGGTGAGCAAACAAGCCCCAAGAGAGCATCAGACACTTCTTTCTCTGCAGTGGGGGTGGCCATCAAGCCAACATCCCACGACCCCCCAAAAACCGCTTTGTGACCCCCTTGGGGGTCACGACCCCCAGATTGGGAACCACTGGGCGAAAATATAAGAAAGGTCCCTGCTGGATCAGGCCAAAAGCCCATCTAGTCCTGCTTTCGTTTCCCACAGCAGCCTGGTCTGTTCCCTCTATGTGCAGCGCCTTGCACACTGACAGCACTAACCCAAATAAACCAACCAACAATCATCCGGACCAGGTCATGATGAAGTGCAGTGACGTCTCTAGCTGTAAACCGAGGTCTTTGTCTTCTCCTTTGTCATTTCAAATTCTCAAGGGTGGGAGTGTTCTGGCTCTGCTCTGTGGGTGGCAAACGCTTGGAAGAAACATGGGAACGGAGAAAAAAGGAGGCGCTGGGCTTCTTGGAAGCTTCCTGAATTTAATAAATGACATCGATGAAAGTCGTTTTATAAGCACGGAAAGTGCTTCATAGTCCTTATCTCACTATACATCACGACAGCCTTTGAAGTGAGCCATTAATAGTCTCTTTTAGTGATCGGGATCTGAGGCTCATCACCTTGGGGTTACCTGAGGCCACCCAGTGAGTTCATAACCAAACCGCTTTGTCTTGAATCAAAACCTGCTAGATCAGAATCCAACTATTTTCGCCTATTAAACAACAAGGGAAAACTGTTAGCATTGTGGTCTAGGAAACGATCTTTTGCCAGACAGCGCCATGTTTGCTCTATTATTATTGTTGTTGTTGTTGTTGTTGTTGTTAACAGTACTTATATACTGCTTTTCAACAAAAAGTTCACAAAACAGTTTACAGACAAAATCAAAAGATTAAATGGCTTCCTGTCCCAAAAGGGCTCACAATCTAAAAAAGATGCAGAACACCACCAGCAAACAGCCACCAGAAAAGACACCGTGCTGGGGTGAAAGAGGGGCAGTTACTCTCCCCCTGCTAAATATAAGAGGAGCACCAATTCAAAAAGTGCCTCTTGCCCAGTTAGCAGGTGTTCTATCAAGCCCATCAATGCCAAACGTGAGTAGCAGTGCTATAGACTTGTGTCTATTGACTCGGACTCGAGTGAGTCGGACTCAATTCACGTCAATGACTCGACTCGGACTTGACTCGCCGATTGTAGGACTCGAAAGTCTCGACTCGAGACTTGGAGCCTTTTACAACAAGTCTAATTTTATTCAGGTTTAAACCCGTTTCCCTTGTTAAATAGGTAGGGACTCGCAACCAAAGACTCAGGACTTGGGGGCAAAAACTTGGGACTTGACTTCAGACTTGGACCCAGAGACTTGGGACTTGACTAGAGACTTGGAGTCAGAGACTTGATCCACATCCCTGGTGAGTAGGATCTCGAAAAACTCAGCTCTCCAATGCAAAAGAGACTTCCCCCAGCTCTTCTACCCATTCCATGTGATGTCAGGAGCATGTGGTTCTTGGCCCTCTTGTGGCTTTGTGGTCCAACTAGGATTGACACGGTGGAGCTGGAAGGATCTCAGTTCTGTGGGCACTTGTACGTGAGATGCTCAACATCTCCCAACCCAACTGGGAGATATCAACAGGGTCACTCCCAGTAATGGGAATTTTCTGTTCTAATTCTCCCACTACTCAGTTTTAGTGGATGTCCCCTAGTTCTGGTGTTGTGCAAGAGGGAAAAGAACTTCTCTCTATTCACTCTCTCCATCCCATGCATAATTTTATACGTCTCCTGAATCCTGAATTTATACGTCGCCTTTTATACATAGACCTGAATCTCCCCCGTGTAAGACTGCTGATAGTGGCCATCCCTAAGCCGGTGACATTATTTTTTCCCTGTCTGTTGTCCAGGTGTCCTTGTGGCTGGGGCGTAAGGAGGATGCCCACTGTTCTTCTGGCTCACCCTTGTCACCTGGCAATGCCCCACCTTTGTCCAGGACAACCTCCAGACCATAACGGACGAATGCATTAATTGCATTCCACAATCCTTAATTGTGCATGAACCTTAATGCTTTAATCACCTCCCAACTTCAAGTAAAGGCATTGGTCATTTTTTGCCATTACCTGGTTAACTTTGTGCCTATACCTTTGCGTGTGTGTGTGTGTGTGTATGTGTGTGTGTGTGTGTGTGTGTGTGTGTGTGTGTGTGTGTGTGTTGTGCCTTAGACAGTTAATTCTTTACAGGTTCCACTCTTTTTTCCCCTCCCCTTACCCTCATTAATGCAGACAGTTGGGCGCCCCGGTACAGTCCAGGATCACAGGCTTTGATAACCTGGCCATTTGATTTATGGCGATGGAGGCCGAAGTGATCACCTAATGAGAGGAACCTGGAGTGTCAACCTGTTTATTAAATACCCCAAACCAGCTGTAGGCCCGGCTGAGTTAATCATATTTCTCCTTGATTTCGGTGCCTCGCACTCCCTTTGCCCCCCAGCCCAAGTCGCTCGGCATGGCCCCCTCTTTTCATCTCAAAAAAAAGCGCAGGGGTTTAGGATGGGTCACTGGCGGAGACTGTCGGGGGCACCCGAAATGTTTGTGATTTCCTACTGATTTCTTAGGTGTTTAGAAGTTAATAATGCTCAACACCTCATGATTCTTTCATAGATGTCAAACAAGCACATGAAAAGGGGGGGACCCCAGGAGGGGGGGTTGAGGAAGCCAAGAGAAATTTTGCTTTATCCCTTGGTCGTGGATGAAAACCCAAGCTGGACCGAAGCAAATGTGGCAGCTGAAGATGGATTTGAAGAGGAGATTAATTTTAAGCAGCCCATGAAATGTTGTTCAGCTGGTTTAGGTAAGTTAGAGTCTTCATTCATCTTCATTCATTCTCTTCGACCACAAAGAGATTAAAACCCACCCCAATCATATGGTTTGCGCTGCATGAATGTCCTTCTTTTAACTCCCCACAGCAGGTTTAATTTTAAACCCTTTGAGGTTTGCCAGTGAGTCACCCACTTCTCTAAATCACTTCCAATGTGCTAAGAAACCTGTTTGATCAGCAGGACTGACCAGTGCAAAAACAGAAGGGGCGGCGGTTCGGTAGAAGCGCGGATCATGATGTCGCTCAGATATGAAGCTGTGTTTCTGGTCATGGAGGACCAGGCTGTGCCATGGTCATACAGAAATGGAAGGAGATGTTTTAGTGAGTTGTTCAGCAGCATCAATGAAATGGGTCTATTTTTTAGCTCGGTCAATGCCAGCACAAAAAGAATCAAAAGCCTATCGAGTGAAATCAGCCAAGGATGGATCAGATAGAGTGACAGTGGGATATATTATGATTTATTATTTGTATATCAAAATGTATGGCACTGTACTACTTGTGCAAAATGGGGGCCACTGGTAAACAGGCATCATGGACCATGTGTGATGGATACATACGACTATATGCAATCTCTTTACCCAGCGCAGAATTAATCTGCAGAACCCCTCACCACAGGACGTGGTGATGGCACCTGGCCTAGATGCCTTTCAAAGGGAATTGGACAGGATGATGGAGGAAAAGACCATCACAGGTTATAAGTCATGATGACTGTATGCAACCTCCAGGTTTTAGAGGGAGCCCATATTTGAATGCCAGGTGTAAGGGAGTGGCCACAGGATGTAGATATCTTGTTGTCCTGTGTGCTCCCAGAGGCAACTGATGGCCCACTGTCAGATACAGGAAACTGGACTAGATGGGCCCTTGGTCTGATCCAGCAGGGCTCTATAAGGCCACAAATAGCTGGAGGAATAACAGTTAGCTGAATGGAGATTCCCGCCAGAGACAGGTTCCACCATGCTCCAACCCACCTGCCTCTTTTCGTTGCCTCTGCAGCAGCCTCCAAGGGGCAGCTCATAAAGGCTTCTTGGGCGTTGTCAAAGTAATGCAGCTCAGTGGCATCGGAGCCCTCAGCTGGCGCTGTGATGTCACAGAGCTGAACTTGGAGCCCCGGTTGGCTCAGGTGGCCTCAGGTAAATACCTCCCCACCTGGAAAATACCACCCATGGCCAGAAACTGTTCACTGAATGCTGCTTCCTCAGCAGGACGAGGTTCCTCTGAGTCGTGCCATTCTCTCTCTCTCTCTCTCTCTCTCTCTCTCTCTCTCTCTCTCTCTCTCCCCCCCCCCCGGGGCAGCTGACAAAGCCCTCCTCCGCAGGAGTTGTCAGCGTTGTCCACTGCTGGGGGGCTCCAACGAAGACATCCAAACAGATCCTCCCTTGAATTTCTTTTCTATCTGCTCACTAACACAGAGGCAGGTCGATTTCACAGTGTTTTCTGAGCCCCAGGGAGATACGCACGTCGCAAATATGTTGCTATCTGCCACAAATTGCCCGATGCTGGCAAACAACACAGATTAGCAGCACCATCCCCCCTTAATGTTCAGATCTGTGGCCCTCGAGCTGCTTAAATTTAGCCTGGTTCCGAGGCGCTGTTTCTCAAATCCCAGTCAGTATCGATTAACCAGCCCTGCGAGGAAGCCCGAAGTCTGTGCCACGATGTCTCTTCCTTTGGCATAGCTCACCCTCCTCCTTCAGCTCCTTCAATCGAAACACACACGCTCGGCTGGCTGCCCACCGCCACCGGAGGCCAAATATCTGCAAGGCAGGCCATGTATATCATAAATGCGCCGAATGGAAATTGCATCCTCAAGGCTGCATCCCCTCGGAACACAGATTTATTAAATTGATCCACACACTCCATTTGTAGACTGAAATTGGCAGAAAAACATGGAGCAACATTGTCCACTGTGCTTCTTAGGCAGGTACCAGAGGGGATCCAGGGAAATTTACTCACCACTGTCATTCTGTGGGAGAAAAAAATGTTCAGCTGTGACATTCCATTTGGGGCATCATTAATGTTCTAGCCGTTCAGTTTTGCTAGCAGAGTTCTGAACTAGATGGACCCTTGGCTTGAGCCAATGAAGTCCTTCTAATATGAACTCCAGAAAATGTTCCACTTCTTTAATTCTATTCAGTCATGGTGGCGTTAAAAAAAAAAAACACCCAAGCACAATTCCAACAAAGAAAGAAGGTCATATCAAGTCAGGGGAGGTAAAGGTGGCAACGCTACAGCAAGCAAATGAAAACGGTAATTGCAGATTCAAATCCCTCACAGATTGTGCAATTAGTTCTTATCTTTCCTTCTGCAACTAACTGGCTTTTAAATGAAACCAAAGGTGCAAAGATAGAAACTCCTCCCATGTACCTAGAAATTCTTTCCCTAACACCAGATCTCTCTCAAAACCTTGATTCTCAGATATGTGAGATGCCATGACTTACCAGACAGTGTGGGAAAAGTAATCTTTATACTTTACACGTTATTGAAAGTTATGCTTAAGGCTCAACACTGGTGAACTCTATAGCTCAGTCTTTCTCAAACTGATTTCTGGTGGGTCCCAGGTGATAGAAAGATCAGATAAGTAATTGCCACAAGCCCTTGAGGCTATTCAAAAATTGGATAGCTGCTAATTGCCTTTCAAAGAGCTGAGCTCCTGCAGTTTGCAAGAGAGCTGCTAATTATCCTGCAAGCAGCTGAGCTCTTTACTTGTAAATAAATGTATTTACTTATTTCTAGATCACCTTTTTTTAAAGTCTTGTAAAGCTAGGTGGGTCCTGATAGAATGTCATTTTAAAAAGTGGGTCCCGGTGCTAAAACGTTTGAGAACCACAGCTATAGCTGATAGTGCAATCTCATTTAAAGCATATGAAGTGGGAATACGGGGGCAGAAGAAGACTTCAGAATCAAGGGGCTGGAGAAAAGTTCCAAAGGAAGATTCTCAGCTAGCTAGCTCGAGAACAGAGAATAGCTCGAGAATAGGTTGCCTCTGGCCAACTTGCTGCCCGAGGTAACTGCTTCAGTTGGCCTCATAGATGGGCCGGCCCTGACTGGTTTACCCAAACCCAGAACTGCACTGTTTTTTATTTTTATTTTTTTCACATTTTTATACCTCCCTTCCTCCAAGGAGCTCAGAGTGGTGTACATATTTCCTCCCCTCCTTTTTGTCCTCACAACAACCCTGTGAGGTAGGTGGGGCTGAGAGATAGTGACTGGCCCAAGGTCACCCAGGAAGCTTCGTGGCTGAGCGGGGATTTGAACCTGGATCTTCCAGGTCTAAGTCCGACTCCCAAACCACTACACCATCCTGGCTATCACTACAGCCTATCACTGCTGATGTAAATTCTCATTGTACCTAGCTCATGGATTTAGCCTCATATAAGAGCAGTGACACACCGGATTGCTGGCATTCCATGGTCATTTCATCCTTTCATTCATAGATAGGAAACTATTGCTCTTGCCTCCCATACTTGAATTAACTCAGAACAGCCAGGAAAAACAATCTCTAATATTACAGCTGCTGTGAATGTCATAGATATGTATATACTGCCTGCTTCGTTCCATATATCCTATGAAACGGACGGTAGCCCACGAAAGCTTCTGTGGAAAGAAATTGGTTAGCCTTTAAGGGGCTACAAGGCTCTTTTCTGTTCTCAGAGGATGTTGAGGTTTTGTCGATATGATGGGCAATGCGATTAGCATGTACCGCTCAAGCCTCGCATCACCCAAAAGGTATCAGAAGCTTTTGTTGGCATTGAAAAGAGCAGGCTATGTAAGGAATCCGCTCCAGGCAGATGCTAGAGCCCTGGAAGCAAACACACACACGCACACACACACACACACACACACACACACACACACACACACACACACACACACACAGAGAGAGAGAGAGAGAGAGAGAGAGAGAGAGAGAGAGAGAGAGAGAGAGAGAGAGAGAGAGAGAGAGATCTCGCTGTCACTTTTTTGCATTTTCGACAGGAAAGTCACAGCTTTTTCAAGTTTTATCAGATCACGATGGATCAAAGAGCCGGCAAGAAAGAAACCTCTGCCCTCCCTCCTGTCTAGAACCCTTCGGACATGGCTATAACCAGGGGTCAGTATAACCCGCTAATTCGTCCCTACCCTCACTCCTGTCCTAAAGGAGCCTTCCAGGAAGAGGAGCCTCCTTTTTACAGGTGTGGCCACCATGGCTTCCTCCCTTAAGTTTCAAGCAAGCCTTGCTTCTTCACTCAGGGGATGGCCACGTGTCCAGGACGCTGTCGCCATTGCCTGCACTGAGTATGGGGTTGGACTAGATGACCTCCAGTTTCCCTTCCAAATCTAAGATGAAGCCACCTTTTTTCACTTTCCGCAAGGGGCAGCAGGGCCAGAGAAGGAAAAGATGGCGCTGATCTGCTCTGCTCCTTGCTCTTCTTCTCTCCTTTTGGAAGGACGGGGAATGAGAAGAGGATTCGGTTGGCAGCGGGGTGAAGTGGCCAGGTGAGTGGCGAGTTGATGAAGCTGGCAGTCAGGTGCAGAGTGCAGGATTGCCATGGGGGGGGGTGATGGCTCAGCATGCCATACTGCCTCAGACCCCCCCCCCTCAAAACTTGTCATCAACCTGGCACAAATTTACAATCCCCATGAAAATGAGGTCATCGAAACCTAAAGCCCAGTTTTGCAACATCCCTGACGGAGGGGAGTCAGGAAGGAAGCGGGACTCCAAATTCACCCTGCCTGCCATCAATGCTCGCAGCCACTGGAACAGCTATTATTACCATCTGGAGAAGCTCAAACTTGTAGTAGTAGTAGTATTATTATTTAGCATAAAAAGTATTTACACTGTGCAGAGGGGGGGAAATGCCCCCCACCCATCCTATTGTCTTGCCATTCTTTTTGTGTGCGTGCGCGCTTGGGGATTTAGCTGGAAGAGGTGAGAGGAGAGCTCCTGCCAGATACACACCCACCCACCCTTTACACATTGTGTTCTAATTTTAACACCTCCGAGTTGTCGGCATCAGTTTGTTGGCTCCGGCTCGTAATATCCCCCCAAATCCAGGAAACCATTCTCATTCTTCAGGCTCAAAGGTCGCTCCCATTGTAGCTCCTTTCCTCTGTCCACTTTTTAAATCTGGAAACAGTCTAATTGCCATTGTACGTCACGTCACCTCCACAGATAACCCCGGTGTTATTTTTGTCTCTGTCCCAAGCAATTTAAAAAAAAAGATACCAAAAAAAGAAAAGAAAAACTCATAGAGCAATTAACTCATAGAAACAGAAACATTGTTGATGGAGAAACATACCAATCAGCAGGAGATTGGTGTAAAGGGATTGGGTGAAAAATCCCTTTTTACCTATATTGTAATGGAACTAATGGCCTGAAGCCAAGATTGGGCTTCTTCTTGCAAATTAATATGTGGACAGCAGCAAACGTCCTATGCTCCAGCAGCCCCAATTTACCAGGGATAATCCTTGCCTTCTGGGGAAGTGTCATCGTCATTTTGGCCTCCACCAATCTGCTGGCGCAGGCAGCCATTTTGCCACATTTTCTCAGCGGATCGGCTTCCAACAGTGGGCAAGGCAAAGCAAGATAGGACTTTGCTTGCAGTACCTTGGAGAGCTCCAAATGCGTAACTTGTTCCCCTAGGGCAGTGGTTCCCAAACTCGGAGGCGTAACTCCCAGGGGAGCCGCGGAAACCAACCAGGGGAGCCGCGGATACCAGCCAGGGGAGCCGTGGATACCAGCCAGGGGAGCCGCGGAAACCAGTCAGGGGAGCCGCAGAGTGCCACGGAATCCTCTCGGAAAACAATGCCAATTGGCAGGCATCGACATAATGTTATGGGTAGCCATGACCAATGGTCGCCAATGGTCAAGGGAGTCGCAGGTCGAAAAAGTTTGGGAAACACTGCCCTAGGGTAAGAGGAAGAACAAAGTCTTAAATACTTCCTGGTCTAGACAACCTGTCCAGGCTCCACTTCTCTGAGAGCAGAGCGATTGAAAGGGGCAGATCTTTGGTCTGGGGTCTTGCACCCCTCCATCGTCGTCTTGCATTTGTCCTGACCTATCGTTGGCGTCGATGTGCAGGCTCAGAGAAGCGCAAGGTTCTGAGCATGGAAGGGGCTGGTTCCTCAAGGAGCTTGACTTAAGGAGCTTAATATACCTCAAGGAGCTTAATATACACTCATTATGTGGCCGAAGTTCTTCAGTTTTGCCTTTACTATCATTCCCTCAAGTGAGCAGTCTAGCTTGATTTCCTGGAGTATGGACTGGTTTGATCTTCATGCAATCCAAGGCACTCTTGGAATTTTCCTCCAACACCACAGTTCAAAAGCATCTATCTTCCTTCGCTCAGCCTTCCTTATGGTCCAGCTCTTGCAGCCATATGTTACTACGGGGAATACCAATGCTTTAACTATGCGGACCTTTGTTGTCAGTGTGACAACACAGGTAAGATAAAGGTAAAGGTATCCCTTGACAATTAAGTCCAGTCGTATCCGACTCTAGGGAGCGGTGCTCATCTCCGTTTCAAAGCCGAAGAGCCAGCGTTGTCCGAAGACGTTTCCATGGTCATGTGGCCGGCATGACACAACACCGAGGCGCATGGAACACTGTTACCGTCCCGCTGATGCGGTACTTATTAATCTACTTGCAATTTCTTGCTTTCGAACTGCTAGGTTGGTAGGAGCCGTCGCACGGATTCGAACTGCCGACCTTTCGATCAACAGCTCATGGTTCAGTGGTTTCACCCACTGCGCCACCCGCTGGCTAGCTGTCCCCAAAGATGTCAACCTAATAGACAAATAGGTTCACACCACAGCTCAACTTTTAAATGATATGCGTATTGTATCATCAGTTTCTGGTGTTGAGCCTAGAAACGTTAAAGAACCAAGATGATCGTTAAGATCCGATCTCCAGCTTGGGAAAGATCTCACATTTCTGCCTGTGTGGGACTGTACCATTTCAGAATGCAGACTGGGAAAAGCCATGCATGAGTGCTCCCCTAGGTACATAAGAACATAACATAAGAACATATGAAGAGCCTTGTTGGATCAGGCCAAAGGCCCATCTAGTCCAGCTTCCTGTATCTCACAGTGGCCCCACCAGATGCCTCTGAGAGCACACAGCCAACAAGATAACCTGTTTCCTGTTGTCACTCACTTGCACCTGGCACAGAGAAAACCTACTTCTAAAGCCAGGATGTTGCGTATGGCTTGTAAAACGTGTACACTCACAAATGCACACACAAACCCTTCCTGCACACAGAACGCTAGTAACTCAAGGCTAGAACCCTTCACCCTGACATGCACGTTTTCTACAAGCATAGACTCATGGGTGAGCATTCAATCGTATCGTTCCTCATCTGCAATGCAAAGAGGTGCAATGATAGGTGAGGGTCTGCGCAGCGTGCATTTCTGACTGTACAGATCAGACCTGAGCGATCCTTTCGAGTAGAATAACAGGTGGCTAATAGATACCTCAGTAAACAGTGAATCGATGGTTATTGAGTCCACGTAGTTCTTGTAATCGAGGTTTCCAAGCCATGTATATAAGATCTCCTACAGATGTGCCGGTAGCCATCTCTATAACATGTACGGCAACTGCAGAACATCTGTTAATCATTTATTGATTCTGTATAAAACGTTTATGAATAGGCCATTAATATAAACTATGACCCACAAATGTCTTCATCCCCGGCGACCGAAGCTAGACTCGAACAAGAATTCCTTAATGGTAACAGCAGCTCACCCGTGGAGTAACGGAGCTTGCGGGATCTCCTTCTTGGAGGCTTTCAATAAAAAGTGGAATATAAATCTTTCGGGAAACTCTAGCAAGAGGCTGACAGTAGGGTTGCTTGTGTGTTAAAACCATAGCCAGGTACATCTGTGTCCTCAGAAACAATCGTTAACAATTGCAAAGCACATTCTTTGCATGTCGAAGGTCCCAGGTACAACTCCAGGCAGGACTAGGAAAGACCTGTCTTTCTTTGAAACACCAGAGAACCTCTGGCAGTCCATGTCAAGAATACCAAGGTAGATGGACTAAAAGTCTGACTCAGTGTCTTATATTCCTAGATTCATATCATCATGTCCAGGTACATGCTCTGTGGGCACAGCTGTCCCTGGATTCTGTCCACTGGATTGTCAATGGTTCTAGTCCTCAGGCTGGCTTTGAAAATGAACCCAGACACAGCCATGTGGAAATGCGTATCCATGCACAGGAAATGTGAATCCATGCACCGTATCCATGCACAGACGGTGATACCCAAGTGAAGAACCCTGTAAGGTAAAGGTTCCCCTTGCTCGAAAGTCAGTCATGTCCGACTCTAGGGGCCGTGCTCATCTCCGTTTCAAAGCCGAAGAGCCAGCGCTGTCCGAAGACGCCTCCGTGGTCATGTGGCCGGCATGACTCAATGCCGTGGTGCATGGAACGCTGTTACTTCCCCACTGAGGCGGTACCTATTAATCTACTTGCAATTTCTGGCTTTCGAACTGCTAGGTTGGCAGGAGATGGGGCCGAAGATGGGAGCTCACACCGACATGCAGCATTCGGGTCTCGAACTGCTGTCCTGCCTACCTTCTGGTCTGCAGTTCAGCATCTTAACCACTAAGGCACCACAGCTCCTGTAGAACCCTGTACCTGGGTACAATATGGTATTTGAACAATCCTATTCCTTTCCCTTGCTCCCCACTTTCAGGCACCTATATCCTATCACAGGGTCACCAAGAAAAAGGTGGGAGACAACTCTTCTTCAAGTTAATTCATTCCAAAAAAGCATGTTACTCTTTTCAAGTCCACATATGGGAAAGGAAGTGTAGCTACTCACTGATTAAATCCTACTAGGGTTTACTATGCCTCTCACAAGGACAGATATTGATTCTTTATCTGTTATCTGTTCCACTCTTCCTCCAATGAACTCAGGTTGACCTTCACCCATTATATTCTTAGGAGCTGCCCTGTGAGTGAGCTGGGTTGTGGCTGTGCTACTGCCGCCATTTTGTTTCGAGGTTCACTATGCTTAGCTACATCTCCATAAGCTTCAGTAACTAACTCCTTCCCTTGATTTTCCAATCCTGGAGTTTAGATTACAGGATGCCAGGTCAGCCCATCCATGACATTGGTTCAGGCAGGAACATCCTTCTATTCACCCCAGTGGCGTAGGAATGGGTGGGCGGGGGAGGCATGCAGGGGGTGCACAAGCCAACGCATTGGCGGCAATGCGTGGTGGCAAATTTTTTTGGAAAAAATGGGGGGAGTCGCCCGCCCAGGCCCCTAGTGACCTTTTTTCGGAGAAAAAATGCTGGGGGGGGGGCGGTTTTCTGCCACGATGCCACCAGGGGGCAAGGCTTATGATGTCACGTGCAGGGGGCTTGTGACGACACGGAGGTGCTCTGGGGGTGTCACCCCCTGCAGAGTCTAGCTATGCTGCTGATTCACCCATCTGTGCTGCTGCTCCTCCAGAGAGAGAGAGAGAGAGAGAGAGAGAGAGAGAGAGAGAGAGAGAGAGAGAGAGAGGGAAGAAGAAGAAGAAGAAGAAGAAGAAGAAGAAGAAGAAGAAGAAGAAGAAGAAGAAGAAGAAGAAGAAGAAGAGAGGGTAGACTAGAGTGACAGCGACACTCTAGCCCACCACTCTCATCTCTTCCACACTTCCTCCCCCTGCTCCATTCCCATCTCCTCTTCAAAGCCAGGCAGGAAGAGGAGAGGAGCATCAGTAGTGGCCACTGCTCTGCCAGCCAGGCCAAGGGGAAATGGCACTTGGCACAATATCTCAGGCACCAGAACATCTCTGGCTGGGTGGACTGAAGTCCTTCATTTAATTTTAAGAAGAGTTCTTTGGCCATTGAGCTGAACCAATGCACTATTGTGTTGGGACCTCATAAGAAAAAATGGGTTTCTATCTCCCCCTGTGCCCACGGTACTGTGCTTTAGACCTTCTTAAGTTGCCCCTCTTTGGTGTACATGATCTTCAATGACTACAGTGTGTGTGTGTGTGGCTGCAATCCTATCCACACTTTCCTGGGAGTAAGATCCATTGAACACAATGGGACTTACTTCTAAGTAGACAAGCATAGGGTTGTGCCGTGTGTGTGTGTGTGTGTGTGTGTGTGTGTGTGTGTGTGTGTGTGTGTGTGTGTGTGTGTGTGTGTGTGTGTGTGTGTGTGTGTGTGTGTGTGTGTGTGTGTGTGTGTGTGTGTGTGTGTGTGTGTGTGTGTGTGTGTGTGTGTGTGTGTGTGTGTGTTTTGCTTCCCATTATCATGGCATGGTCACACCTCCCTGTTTTTGACCTTCCTAATGAAACTCTAGCCAGGCCTTGCCTGAATTAAGGCCCAAGTATAAACAGTACTTAACGGTTCTAATTGAAGGTCAGTAAATCCCCGAGAGATTAAACGAATCCTGCCAGGAGATGTGTAAATCTCTCGGCCTTTTATGGTATCCTTGGCCCAACCCCTCGCATGCAGTCGAGGACGACTTAATAAACGTGGTATGCGCCTTAATCAAAACCATTTCTGCCACCAAAAGGGGGCTGGGTGTAAATCAACGCTGCTTTTGGCACTCAAAATGAGCCCGTGTGTGTGTGTGTGTGTGTGTGTGTGTGTGTGTGTGTGTGTGTGTGTGCACGCGCACACACACACACACACACACACAGAAGAAGCCAGTTATGCCACATAGCATCAGAACTTCTTCCTGGTGCCTTGTTAGTTGTCTGGCAGGCACCATGCTCCAGATCTAAATGGCCGTTTTGCGGCTCTCGGCGGGGGGAAAATCCAGATGAGGGAAATAAAACACTTTTGATGACGGAGAAGGCAAAAGGGGGCTTCCCCTTCCCGGTCTGCCCACTGCCAGTTCTCGCTCCAATTTGGTGGTTATTAATAATAAGCGAGAGCTCTGAGCTCTGGCATGGCACTAACCCTTTGCAGTTCAGCCTTGTATATTTAATAATCTCATCAAAGTTTATGTCCCGAGCTGTATTTCAAGGTTTAATGGCTTGAGTGCAGAGAGCGGCTCGAGGGGAGTCGGAGGCGGGGGGGGGGGATGGATGGAGCTGGAGCTCTTTGAAGGCTTCAGTTTACATTTCAGACGGTCAGGTCTAAAGTGGGCAACGTTACATTGGTGGAGACAGTCACCTTTGACCTTTCCCTTGCACGCCACTCCAGCGGCAATTCCACGACCAACCAACCCCTGCGCTGGAAGTGACGTACTGGCTGCAACCGTTATGCACCATACCAAGGTGCAGGGTGGGCGGGAGAGCCAAACACGTCACCAACGCTCCTCACTCACCCCGTCCAACGGGACGATTCGCGCCTCCTCCGGCTGCCATGACACCCCCCGCCCCCCCACCCGCCTGCCGGCCAGGGGCCCACCACCCCCACACCCCCTCTCTTGACAACGCCTCTGCGCCACTCCCCTCTGGTTCATGGCTTCCAGTGGTGCCGACTCCAGTTCCCGGAATACGGGCAGGCCACATCAAGCAACCGCAGATGGCAACCTGAGCAAGGGAATGTTACCCCCTGGCTCAGAGCCAAGCTGCTACTCAAGCTGAAAAGGGGTCTTGTCTGTGGCCCCAATTCTCCTTTTCCAAATTTCTCGCCAGTTTTCCAACTCAAACGAGATGTTCCTTCATAATGTGGGTTTCAGATCAACCTACCAAGGAACAGATCAACCAACCTTAGAAACAGCCATTCAATCTTGCAGTACTGGCCTTAGAAGTCACATCCCGATCAAGGAAATGTAACCAGTGTGACTTCTCCAGTTGACGTTCTGATCCTCAACCCGTGGAGAATTGAAGCACAGCTAACTGTGCCAGAAGAAAACAGTGACAGGTTCCAGTCTACTAGGAGGTCTCCAATAATGAATGCTAAAGGGAAAAAGGAGCCCAGAACTACTGCCCAAACTCTCTGAGAACTTGAGAGGAACCACATGTCCTGCTTCCAAAAATCTTGTCCTAAACAGGGGGATGAAAACTGCAGAAGTACCGCAAATAAGACCTCAGGTGTCAATCCCCATAGGAGCTGGGGGATCGGTTGTTACAATGAGGAAGCTCAAAGACACTTGTGCTGGGTCTGGTGCGTCCCCAAAAATCCTTCTAGAATGCCATCCAAGGGATTTGCTGGGAAAGGGGAAATCGAGAACCACCGGAAAGGAAACGTTCTGTTATCGCAGGGGCTCGAACGCCATGCTGCTTCTTGAAAATGCACAGGGAGCAGGTTGGACCCTCGGTCGAGAGCAGCTCTTATCGCCTCCTATGGGTGCCCCACCAATCTGGAACCTCATATCTGTAGATGAGGGTTAGAAGGTAGATCATGATGAGAAACATGAAAACATGATGGGAGAGCTTGCGGGTGTTCCTTAATGCAGGGGTTCTCAACCCCTTCCTGACCGAGTACCACCTCTAGCGCCACTCTCCTGCTGCGTACCACCAAAAGTGACTGGCAATGACATCATCGCCAATTACTTCTGAGTTTGGGTTTTTTTGGAGGCCAGGAAACGCAGGTAGGAGGCTCTGGGCGGGTGGGAGGGCCCTTTCTCGAGAGTCTTGGCCAAAGGCAGGAGCCTCTCGGGAGTGAAAACATGCCATTGAAAGTGCTGCGTCAGAGCGGGTTCCGGTGGTCTGGCAGTCTGGGTACCACCAGCAGTCAGCCAAAGTACCACTGGTGGTACTAGCATCACTGGTTGAGAACCCCTAAATGTATTTTTGCCCTCCTTCTCTTTGTCTTCCCGTCGTTCTTTCCTCCACCATCACTCTCATCGGCCTCCCTTATATCTTCTCTTCCCTTCCACCCCAGCGTCTTCTCCCCACTCTCCCCCATGACCCCTCCCCTTTCTCCCTCCCCGACTCCCACCGCAGCACGCCTGGAGCCGGAGCAGGGAGAGTCAGCTGCACTCTTAATTGCTGCTCCACGGCCTGACAGCGATAGGAGGTGACATCTCCCGAGCAGGGAGCTGCAACCGTCTTGGTGCATATTCCCTCTGTCTGAGCGCATCAGAGCAGATGTCAGAACCAGGAAAGCTAGAAGCCACTGGAGGAGCAAGGAGCCACGGAAATCGTCGGCAAGCCGGCACGGAGCCTTGCAAGGGGTTGGTAAGCCTTGCTTCCACGGCGGGTTCCTCCCAATGCTTTCTGCACTAGTGGACTTGGGCTGTGAGCGCTGACAGGAACTGACATCCCAGAGGTTGCACTGCAATGGTACACCGGGGTTTTTTAAGCCAAGCAAATGTTTGCGTTCAACTTCGCCATGGCTGCTTGGCTCCCAGTGGGAGGGTGACTTTCCAGTAATTGAGCAGGGTGGTGGCCCAGAAGGAGGTGGGAACCGAATGGTTCGCCGGGCGTGAAGGGAAGTCGGGCCTTTTTTCTTGAACATCTGAAGTCTTTGTCTAATCCAGGGGTTCTCAACCATGAGACAGGGCTCACCCTATAGCCTCCACTGTGCCTGGTCCTCCCACTCTATGGTTTCAAAGAGGAGGAGGGGCAGGGAGCAGAAGAGAGAAAGGCTAGAGCGTAGTCCCCCATCTTCCTCTCTTCAGCATTTACTCTTCTGCTCTCCTCTTTTCTTTTCTTTTCAAATCCAGGGAGCAGGGGGGAGGTGGGTGAGTGGAAGCGAGCTTCCCCTGTCTCATTCATGGTCCAGTCCTGAACTGGTCACCAACATTTAAGTATTGCATATGCTTCTCCTATTTTCCCCTGCCTCTCCCTCCCCACAAAGAATGTGCTCTCACCCCTCTTGTCAAGATCTAGGCCAGAGGTTCTCAACTTCTTCCCGGCCGAGCACCACCTCCAGCGCCCCTGTCCTGCTGCGTACCACCAGAAGTGACTGGCAATGACATCATCACCAGTTACTTCCAGGTTTTCAGGCTTTCGGAGGCCAGAAAATGCAAGTAGGAGGCTCTGGGCGGGTGGGAGGGCCCGGCCCTTCTCTGCATTCCCAAGAGTCTCAGCCAAAGGCAGGAGCCTCTCGGGAGCAAAAACGCACCGCCAAAAGCACCGCATCAGAGCGGGGTTCTGGTGGTCTGGCAGTACGAGTACCACCAGCAGTTGGCCAAAGTACCACTGGTGGTACTAGTACCACTGGTTGAGAACCCCTAATCTGAATCACCACATCTGATCGAAGTAAATCCCAGAGCATCAAAGAATGTTCTGTGGGGGACGGGTATACAGCCATGGCAAAAAAAAACCCTAGTTAAGTAAATAATAAAACCGAGGTACTGGTCACAAACGTGGGAACATATATAAATACACTGTTTAAAAAACCCTTAAAAACTTTAAAACATTGAACAGAAACAGCCACACATTAAAATCAGGTAACAAAAGTTTTAAAATTAAAACCAAACTCTAAAACGCAACGTTTCACTCGAATTTTATCGAGCATCTTCAGGCAAAAAGAACCCCTATGTAGTGGGAAGATGTTACCAACAACTTGCAGTGAAGCCATGCTATATACAGGGTAGGAGCAGCCTCGTAATCACCTAAGTAATTAACCCAAGGTGGAAAGAGAAGGAGAGGAAGGCAACCATTACTCACGAGGTGAGGGAAAGGAAGGCATTACTCACGAGGTGACCATCAGTGAGTGCCAGACAAAGAGTATCAGGATACCCAGGTCTCTTGTTGTCTTGTGTGCTTCCCACTGGCGTCGCTGTGGGGGGGGGGCTCTAAGTTCCACCGAGGCTCCAACCCCACCGCCTTGAATGGTTCCGAAGGCGAAGGGGCGGGGCTGCTTCGTGCTCCGGTGTAACGGAGGGTCGGAGCCTTGGCGGAACTTAGAGCTCCCCCCCCTGCGGCGACGCTAGTGGTGCTTCCTGAGGCATCTGGTGGGCCACTGTCAGATTCAGGAAGCTAGATGGGCCCTTGGCCTGATCCAGGAGGGCTCTTCTTATGTTAAATGGCAAAACGTTGTGTCAGACAAAGGAAGTCAAACAAAACAAAAAACAGTACAAAACAGTACATTAGGCACCAAGATCCACAGTGCTCAGAGCAGAGGGGACAGTTCCTGTCAAGCAAACAGAACACGAGTAGCTAAACAAAGGGTTCCAAGTTCTGCACGTGGAACGAACAAAGGCTTTATTGTGCTGCAGTCGCTAAAACACTGAGCAACATAATTACTGACCTCATTGATACAGCTCTATCAATCAAGCACGACACGGTGCTTCGTACAGAGTGAAAATTCAGGTCCCTGCCCCAAGGGGCTTACAATTCTCGATACTGACACAAGGGAGACCACAAAGTGGAGGCAGGCAGGAGTAAAGAGGGGACTGGGGAAGAGCCTGCAAGTCCTTCAATTTCACATACTTAAGCTTAGCTGTAATCGGGAATGGGGGACTAAGGTGTGGGATCTTAAGGTGGGCTTTGAGAGAGGTGATTGTTAGATGGTTGAGGGTGGTGGAGTTGGGAGGGCAAAGGGCAGGGGCAGGAAGGTAGATGGATGTGAGACCCGGGGGGGGGGGTTAGGGAGAGGCAAAGGCATGAGAACGTACCGGAGCAGTCCTTGCATTTAAAATAATATGTTTTGCCTTTTCGGCAAGTATCTCAACCCCTGTTCCCCACATCTGCAATATGGGGGTAATAATTCTCTACCACCTTGCAGGGTTGTTGTAAAGATTACAACAAAGTATATGCAATGACATGCATTGAACACTTGAACGAGATATTCCGATGCCCTATTATTATTGATGGTGCTGGAAAGTAGTGACTGAGGGCATTCGTGTAAATTCAGGGGGGGGGGAAGATTCAGGGGGAGAATCACATTACAAGTTTCCAAGTCAAGCCGGTCTATCCATGAGGCTGACTGAGACGGCTGCCTCAGGCAGCAGCTTGGCAGGAGGGCACCTGCTACTTCCATTAGGCCATTTCCTTCCACTGCTGCTATTCCATTCTTGGATTGGAAAAGAGAGGGGGGGAAGAAAGGAGGAGGAAGTGCGGGGAAGAGGAGAGGAGAGTGGTGGCCTAGAGTGTCCCTGAGTAGCAGGAGAGCTAGCTAAGGTGGGATGGTTAGCGTGTTGGACTCATCCTGGGAAACTCCCATTTCAGGATCCTTACTCAGCAAATGAAGCTCACTGGGTGATCTTGGGCTAGTCTAGTCAGTATCTCTCTGACTAACATACCTCACAGGGTTGTTGTGAGGTTAAAATGAGGGGAAAGCGCCATGTATAGCAGCAGTCATGAGCTCTCCTTTCAGCTACCACCGATAATCTTAGCGATGGGGGTGAAAGAAATCTGTTCTCCATCCTCTGGTTGGTTCCTGAGCACCATCGGGGCGGGGGATGCAGATAGATACCATGCGCCCATGCTTCCCAAAGCATGAAGGAGGCATGACATTTGGGGGCTTTTGTACCAGGAGCCCTAAAAAAGCTGACGTTGCCCGTAATCCCGTCCATGATTGCCACGCAAACCTTGTTTCACCCAAATGGACATCCTCTTCTCTCTTCATGTGTGTGCCCCGTTTCCTCTCGTAGGCGGTGGCCCAGAAGACATTAGCTGCGAGACACAAAAGGCGGCAGAAATCAAATAAAAGGAGAAAGCAGCAGACGCAGGTCAGCCTTGTATAAATATTGATGCTGGGGGGAGACACGGTGCCTGAGTAATGACCTTGTGGCTGGGATTAATAGAGATAATGTGCGGCTGGGAGACGCAGTGCCGATGGAAGAGCGGGAGACTGGGGGACGCTGCGCCTCTGTCTGAGTTTGACCTATCATTTGGGGGCACGTTTGTACATTACAACACTTCTCCCACCCCACGGGATGACAAGAGACAGCAAAAGTGAGACACAACAAAGGAATATTGCACTCATTATTCTGGGATCATGGCAAATTTTGGAACAGGGGGGTGTGCCAAGATGGGAACGTCCTCAATTTGGAAATCCTCGTCCCGTCATGAACCGGGTCCACCGCCCTCCTCCATATGCCGGCCCTGCTTGTACAGGGAATTGTTTCCTGCTGCTACCAGCAAACCATCCCTGCCAGGTTGACGAAGAATGAGACGGCTTATTTGGGGCCCAGGCAGGGGTGACAGAGACAGGTGTCAAGGTCCCAACAGGAAGTGATCGCCTGGCCTCGGCGTGGAAGGAGCCGGTCAGCGGTCACAATGGCAAAGCCTGCCAGCCATTTTGTGAGAGGTTCCATTGGTCCCTTGTAAAGTTTCAGGGATTTGTGCAGAACCCGTAGCAACTCACACAAATCCTTCAGACACTTTGGGTCAAACTTAGGGGGTGATGGTCTACCCCCAGCCTAGCACAGCCTACGATTTTAGGGTGTTGGGGTGCAGTGACAGGAAGAGAAGAGGATCATTGAGGAGATTTGAGCAGATGACTCTAAAGATATAGAGACTCACGTCATCTGTTTTCTATAGCAACTTATCTAACCTGTTCATCTAAAACTGTGGAATTTATTTATTTATTTAATTTATACCCTGCTTTCCCCCCCCCCAATAGCGCGGGGGACCCAAAGCAGCTTTGGTTTTCCCTTCACCTGTTAAGCCCTTAGAAGGATCATCAACCATCCCTCCATTATTGGGTGTGAGGCTGGAAGAGATAGGTAGCAGGGACTTCTCAGTGGTGGTTCTGTCCTTGCAGAAATCACTCCCCCCGGGAGGTCTGCTGTGCTCCCTCCCTTCTCTCCTTCTAGTGTTCTTTGAAGACTTATTTGTTTTAACCAACTTTTTTCTGGCTATATTTAGTTTATTGTTATTAAGAATATTAAGAAGAGTACAATTAAGAAGAAAGTTTAGGGTTTACATTCTCTCACTCTTGGGCTGCTTTTGTTACGCAAATTGTACACTTCTGAGGCTGCAATCCTAGTCATGCTTGCCTAGTGGTAAGCACCATTGACTATAATGGGACTTACCTCTGAGTAGACATGCATAGGATTGGACTCTGAAGGCTACTTTGAGAACCCTGATTGAAAACTAGTGTGCCAATGTGGCCGATGTCACAAAATAGAGGAACATCATATAGACCTGGTTGTGGTGATTCCGATGTGTCTGTTTTTGTGACATCAGAACTGGAGGCTGGCAGGACAAGTGAAAAGCTCTACGTTTCGGAGTCTATATCCACTACTCCCCCACCTGCTCTCCACCTTTCCTTCTCAGTTGTACAGAGAGAGGCCAGAAGGGGAGCTGCCTCCCTTGATCTGTGGAAAGGAGGCTCCCAGACATGAAAGCACCTACTAAGCCCCGTGATTGCCTCCATAATGGACCACACGTGAGAAATTAAATAAACATCATTCATCACTGGCCTTTGTCGGCTTACAGCTGTATTTATTTCCAGCCTTGCCGGTTATTTATGGGCCCCTGCACTTTATGGAAAAGCTTTGTTGAGAAGTGGTGCTGAGGGGAGGGGAGGGGGGACCCGTTTCGTGGCTTAAGCCGACACGTCATCCACCCTCCCAGCCTGAAGAGCACCTTCCCTGCTTCCCATCGCAGAGGCCTTCGAAGCAGACTGAAATCCAAAGGGATTCTAGCACACAGTCACCGTTGTGGAGAGGCATTCTGGAATGGCCAGAATTGTCCCCAGGAAGAGACCGCT
Source organism: Plestiodon gilberti rubricaudatus (assembly GCA_026170595.1). Classification (NCBI taxonomy): domain Eukaryota; kingdom Metazoa; phylum Chordata; class Lepidosauria; order Squamata; family Scincidae; genus Plestiodon; species Plestiodon gilberti. Next base: position 38,836,881 of record JANXHW010000008.1, read on the forward strand.
CTAGCTGTGTTACTCCTCCTCTAAATGCCGAGACAAAATCACAGTGGGGTGGTCCAGTTTGAGCCTGGTAAAGAGAACCATCCCCGCTGTGGCACATACAGAGCTTGCCAATCTTGACACATACAGAGCTTGCCAATCTTTTCCACTGATCCAGCGGCACAATGGTGGTTGGCGCACCATGCCAAGCCATGCCACTGCATAAAGTGAGGGTATGGACAGGGAGCGCCAGACCTTGGCTAGGTTGGGCACATGCTCATCAGTGGTCGGGCTCCTCAGCCCTCAACGTCAGTGACAGGAGATGTGCCAATGCCCTATTAAGGAGTGTGCAGGGATGCGCAGAAACATCACACCACCAATGGGTGCAGACAAGGAGGGAGAGAGCTGGAGGGAGAGAGGGGGTCAGGCAGGTGGGCAGAGAGAGAGAGAGAGAGAGAGAGAGAGAGAAGTGGGTAGATGGGCAGGTGGTGTTTATGGTGAGAAGCTGTGCCACTCCATGCCCATCATCTGAGGTGACCGCCTCGTCTCCCAGAAGGGTCTTGCTCAGAGGCGTCACTGTAGCGTGGCCCGCGGGGCCGAGGGCCCCGGGTGACGCGCACAGAAGGGTGACGCGCGCGCGTGTCACCTCCCCTGCACGCGTCACCCGGGAGGCTCCGAGGCCGGGCGAAGGCCTCGGACCGTCCTCCCGGGCCTGCACTCCTGGGCCTTCTGAGGAAGGCCCGCTGCGCGAACGTTATTTATAACGTGTTTAGCACATGTGCAGACCGTTCCTGAGGGAAAAGGGCTGCCCTTTTCCCTCAGGAACGGTCTGCGCATGCGCTAAACACGTTATAAATAATGTTCGCGCAGCAGGCCTTCCTCAGAAGGCCCAGGACAGCCGGCCGGGGAAGATGTCCCCGAGCCGGCTGCAACGATTGAGGGGGCGCCGGGAGCGGCGGCCCGTTGGGTGACCCCCCCCAAATCGAAAAAGATTAGTAAAGGGGGTGTGTCCTGGGGGGAGGGGTCACTAGGGTGACGCGCGCACCCAGCCCCGGGGCAGCACGCGTCCTAGTGACATCTCTGGTCTTGCTTGTCACCTTTTCACCTTGGAATATCCTGGTTCCTAGAAGCAATCCCCCAGCAACAACTGGAGAGCACCGTGTGGGCACAATGAATAGAACCGATGCAAACACAGCAGAATGAGGCGATATAGTCCTCACGTGGGGGCTGCACCACTTCTGCATGGGCATCTGCATGTTTGAAAACATGCCCATTTGATCCTTGTGCCTTATGTGAAAACACTTAGCAACCACACCGGTCCACTCAGATTCCTTTTGAAGTCAACCATGATTTTCACATGGGGGGAACACATACAAATGACCCCCACACACATAAATCTTTGGGTATTCGAGTTCTCCTTTAAGCACTGAACTGATTTCTGCAGATGTAGTCCACATATTTTCAAGTGCAGCTCCACCTCCATGAGGACTAGGAACTTGTTTCCTTTAAAATCGAAGCTGAGATTCTCCGGAAATGGAATTCAGCGCCCAGTTACCACATTCTGATCTTTTCCCCCCTTCTGCAGTGCACACATAACCCTGTTTGTACTGTAATTCCACAATTTCATTAACACAGGAGTTGAGTGTAGCATGTAACAACATTACACAATTATGTGGCTTACAGTATGGACACTGTAAGGCGTGTCCGAGTGGACACGGCTTCACTGGGGCAGGCCACTGAAGCGTTAGGACAAAAAAAAAAAAGCACGCTGGTTATTGCCATCTGCCATGTTTCTTCTGAACCATGCTTAAGACAAAGGGAGCAGCGTTCATAAATAAAACTCACTCCGAAGATCCTTTAAATTGGGTATTTACATGACAGCCCAATTATGTTTCTAAAAGAGTGGTTTAAGACGGCGAGCTAATTAAAGAGATTTTTAAAATACATTTTTAACCACAGAAAAACCAAAACATGTTTATTGGATGTTAAGGGATTGAGTTAAAACCACATCAGCGGCTTCGAAGGCTGGAAGCCAGGGCTTTCACCTCGCCATTGGCTCAGGCCAGTTGGGCTTTGGGGCCTCTGTTTCTTGCTCACAAGACAGTGGTAAAGTCCACGGTGGAATTGGAAGCCTGTGTTGTAATATAATATACAGTATTTATATACCGCCTTTCTTGGTCATTGGATTTCTCCTCCGACTTTAATCCAAGGCGGTGTACATGGGCAGGCTGTCCTAACTCCCCTTGGGGTTTTTTACAATATATATAAATGTCCAATCTTTCATGAGGCCAGCGGGTGGCGCAGTGGGTTAAACCGCTGAACCATGAGCTGTCGATCGAAAAGTCGGCAGTTCGAATCCACGATGGGGTGAGCTCTCGTTGCTTGGCCAGCTCCTGCCAACCTAGCAGTTCCAAAGCATGTTAATGCGAGTAGATAAATAGGTACCACTTGCGGGAAGGTAAACAGCGCTCCGTGTTCCAGCCGCATGCTACACGCTGCGGCAAGGAGAGTCATGCAGGCCACATGACCACGGAGGCGTCTTCAGACAACGCTGGCTCTTCGGCTTTGAAATGGGGATGAGCACCACACCCTAGAGTCGGACACGACTGGACTTAATTGTCAGGGGTCAACTTTACCTTTTTAATCTTTCATGAACGGCTACTTTCCAGGTGGTATCCTTTTTACAGTCTGACAAATTCTGCTGGCTGGCGCCTCCCACACTCGACTGACACAGCTGGAAGCTCTTATCTCTCCTCCTGGAGGCTTTCACAGTTTTTTGCCGGCGGCGTGTCTCAAACTTATCAAGTTCACCGGTCTTTGGGCTTTGAAGGCAGCAGCTCTCCCAACTGAGCCAGACTCTTCTGTGTTGTCAGTTATACGTAGCCTCCGTTCAACACAAGCACCTGCACAGTCCCTCTGTGTAGTTCCACCTGCACAGCACCTTTTCACTCCAAAAGGGAGGACCAGCCCAAATCCTCCTGATGCCTGGAGGAGGCATCCCAAATGCTGCCTCCCCCTTATCCAACGATGTGCCAGCCTCTGCCACTCTCCAATGCTCTAGCTCAGCACTCTCCTCCCATCCACATTTCCTCTCTGTCCCCCTTTTCCTTTTTCCAATCCAAGTAGTGGAAGAAGGAAGAGCAGTGGAGGCAAGTAGGCGGACAGAGATGGGCACCCTCCCACCAATCTGCTACCTGAGGCAACAGTCTCAGTTGGCCTCATGAATAGGCCGGCCCTGCAAAACCAACCTTCAACTGCATCCATTGTTGAGGCCTGTCCACCTCTCCATCATGCCTTCTCCAGCAACGAACTCTTTCAGAGGAGAAAACGTTCACATAGAATCTGAAAGCAAAAGAAAAAAAGAATCAAAGAAAGAATGGCTATTAAATTATTAGGGCAGACGAATGACACATGGGTGGGGTGTGTTGCATTGTTTCGAAAGGCCTGCCTAGTTCACACAGAGTTCCACTATTTCTGATTCACGCAGTCACCCCAAACGCACGGCTATAAATAAAGAACTCCACCCAACATCATGCGGACGGCATGTTAGATAGAGCCGAGTGTCTGCAGAGAGTTGGCTGATGTTATCTCACGTAGCCTCCGTTCAGCCAATGAAATTAAGTTGAGGAGCATTCAATTTTTTTTAAATTTCTGGTGATGGCATGAAAGCATGACAGAATTCTACCACCTTTGATGCTTTCTCTGACACTCTTCCCTACCCTACCCCCAGGGCCCATGAGAGGGGAGGGGTAAAGGGGGTAAATTGTACCCTGGCCCAGGAGCCAAAGTAGGGGACCCAGAAATTTCCTGGGATCTCAGCTGGCCTCAAGAAGAGTGAAAGACGGAGGCCAGGCCAACTGGGAGGCCAGGTCTACCAGGTGGGTAGACCCGGATGCCACATTGGGAAGCCTGGTAGACCTCGGCTCTGGAGAGTTTTCCGCCCATTGCTGCCCTCCTCCTGCCTTGTTTTGCCCCCCTCTCCTTCAATAAGGGGCCCAAAAGAATACCCCCTGGTAAAATTCCTCAGAGGCCCTCCCCACACACACACACACACACACACACCTCCACAAGAATGATGGAGATCTTCCTCCAATAATTGTAATATCCTGTCACTCTCATTCACCCCATGAACCACCTGAGATTGGGTCACAACCCACTTCTGGGTCGCAACCCACCTGTTGAAGGACGCTGTCTTAGCCTCATGTCCCCTCACAGGGTTGTTTTGAGGATAAAAGATGAGAGAGACATATCTGCTGCCCTGAGCTCTTTGAAGAAAGAGTGTAAATCAATCTGGATCTGGTGCCGGTGAGGCCACACGACAGGCTGAAACTAGGTGGTGCCCTGGCTTGACGCATTTGAAGATTACTAATCGAGGCTGTTTCAGGCCTGGAGAGGCCAAAACGTCCGTCAATGCTCCTAAAATGTGCCTGTCATTTCTTGCTCTCCATGTTTTTTTGTGCCCACATTGCACTCAGTGAGGCAGAGTTGAGATTAGGGGACACCCTGTACCATGTAGCTCAGATGACAATGGTCTGTTGGGGTAGGGAGTGTCCTCTGCTGCATAATTATATCTCTGCCCGTCTTTGGGCAAGAGAAGGAGTTTCAGCCTAGATTTATGGCTTCTAATGCCCCTATTGTCTGCCTGCATTCTTTTGCAAGGCCAGTGGCCAATTCCCAAGCAGAGAGTCGCCAGAGCTTAAAGGTGCCCCTGACCTGACGCATGTCTACACTAGCAATGGAAATCAGTTTAAAACCAGTTTCGCTCATGTCATTCGCAGGCAAGGAATCATATTTTCTGTGGAGGGAGAGGAATCGCTGTTAGTATTATCTAAGACAAGAAATACCGTATTGGTCTGAGTATAAGACTCACTTTTTTCTCCTAATTTAAGTTTTTAAACTAGGGGTGCGTCTTATAATCAGGCTGTTGCAATTTAATGCCAGTGATTTAATTAAATTTTTTTAATAGCACCAAACTTTAAGGGTGCGTCTTATAATCAGGTGCGTCTTATACTCGGGACAATACGGTATATGCAGTGGTGTTTCTATATATATATACTTCCATTTGCATACTCATTTTCTCATTATACACATCGTGAATTCCCATGCCCATCCAAAGATCGTAGGCGAGTCCGGCCAATATCATGCAGCGGGCCCTTCCAATTGTGTGATCAACCCGCCACCTTGCTCCTGCTGCGTCATCGCATGGGCCATCCTAGCGCACAAGCCTTTGCGTACAATTTAAATACTACTTCATTCCGTGTGAGGCAGTTCAAGACAGTTCGCTCCCGTGTAATGATGTGGCAGCTAGGCCAAGCACAGGGTCTCTCTCTCTCTCTCTCTCTCTCTCACACACACACACACACACACACACACACACACACACACACACACACACACACACACACACACACAGAATTGGAAAGACCAGTTGGGTGGTATTGTTCCAACCATCCCAATGGTTTGGGGTGTCCACTACCTACTTTCACCCACCTAGTCTTTGGATTCAAAAAAGAAGATGAGAGCTGGAGGGGGAGATGGGGGTCAGGCAGGTGGGCACAGAGAGAGAGAGAGAGAGAGAGAGAGAGAGAGAGAGAGAGAGAGAGAGAGAGGTGGGCAAATGGGCAGGTGATGTTTATGGTGAGAAGCTGTGCCACTCCATGCCCATCATCTGAGATGACCACCTCGTGAATGAAGCAAAAGAGGACGAGAATGAAGCAAAAGAGGAAGCATGGAGGAGAATAGAGTGATAGGCAAGAGAGTCAGAGACATTCTAGCCCACCACCCTCAACTCCTCCATACGCCCTTTTCTGCCCCATTCTTTCTCCTTTTCAAAGCCGGAACCTGGAAGGGAGAGAGGTGACCACTGCTGCTGCTCTGCCAGGTAAAGTGGGGGTACATTTGCCACTGTGCCTTAGGCACCGGGATGTCATGGGCTATCCCTGGCTAGGAATCTCTGTTGTTATTTTTGGCAGGTGAGTATTGGCTATAAGCAGAAAAACGAATGGCAATTGTAGACTCTCAAAGAACAGCAAGAGCTTGCTGTTAGGTTGCATGTTCCAAGAAATATCTGGTATGTTTGCTTAGTGCCTAATGCAAATCATTTGATCCTGGCAGGTATGGGGCTTATGCATGAGGATAATACTGTCATATCCAAGGTCCACAAGGCACCTGCTTACAAGTTACAGGTCATCCTGAAATGCTAACAGAACTACCAGCACCTTCTGTATGATAATGGACTTGCCAAGTGAAGAATTGCTGCTCTCTCTGGCAATTAATATTCATCCATGTACATTCCTCCCAGGTTCCAGATTCCGTTGGTGGAAGTAGATGCTGGAGAATGGCAGCTTTCGTCTGCTGGACACTAGGGTGGTCACTGGGGGCGGTGTGTCGTCCGGTCACCTGAAAGGACCTGTTACCTGACCCCTCTGTGTTCCAAAGGAAGGGGCGTGGCCCCTGACTCTACTTCCTCCTTCTTCCTCCTTTCTCACTTCCCCTTCTTCCTTCTCCTGATGCCGAGAGAGGACGTGGCCTGCCTGAGCTCTGATGAATGGCGGCCATGATCCAAGCAGACCTCATGCAGGAGGCTCCCAGCTGTAGGGGGAGCTTCATCCTTAAGTTAGTATAAACTCTGATCTTAATCAGATGCTGTATATATGAGCTGAACCGTGAGTAAACTTCTTCTTTTTTGCAACTTAACTCAGCATATGCCTCGTGTGTTTATTTAGCTAATAGCAGTCTGCCTGGGTGTAAGAGGGAACAAACTCTGCTAAGAATCTCCTAGATAACCTCCCAAATAGAGGTTCTCCCAACAGTAGACGTATAGGATACGGAGAGAACGCTCTCTCTCTCTCTCTCTGTCTGTCTGTCTGTCTCTCTCTCTCTCTCTCTTATACCACTGCTGTTGTATTGAGAAGGAAACCTGGTAGTTGATGGGAACACAGGTGAAGTTACAGAGACGGGCCATTAGTTCTTTCTCTCTGTCCGGGTGAGGCACCCGCCGTCTCAACCCCGAGCGGGCGAGCCGCCTCACCCGGACTTCGGCCACGCCCCCTCGGCCGCCGCAGCAGCTTCCCGGGGCCGAACATGGGCTTCCCCGGCCCGGGGACGAACAGCCACAGCCCGCCGAAGATCCCGCCGCCCATACCCCACCCGCCAGCTCACCCGAGCAACTTACCAGCAGAGGCGGCCTGCGTTCCACGTCCTGCGGGGGCAGCGTCTCCCACAACCAACGAGCCTGCAAAAGTAAAAGAAGAGAAGATCACGGAGGTGCCGGTCACACCAGGATCGGCCCGCCCAGGGCGAGCCCGGCCCCGCCTCCGCTACCAGCTGCCGCTCACGAGTAACAGCTGTAGCGCGGTAAAAGCAAAAGACTCCTCCCGCTCGGATTGGCCGCTCGGCGCCCCGGAGGCTCGGCCTCCTCCCTCTCCCTCCTACTTAAGTTCCCCCAGGGGCCAGTGATGAGGTTGGGCTAGGCAGAGCGTGCCGAAGCCTCGAGAGCAACAGTCACAGCTCTGCTCAGAGACGGACTTGTATTAGGGAGAGGTGCTAGAAGGTGCTACGAACCTGCACCCTCCCAGGAACTCTGAGGCCCTTCCCTTTCCTTCCCTTTCCTTCCCTTCCCTTCTCTTGGATTAGGTTCACAGGGGCGACCGGAGGCGGTGCACTGGACTCTTTGGGGTCAAGCAACGAGGGTTCGGGGGAAGACGAGGCCTTCCAGACCCCACCGTGGGCATCACCTGCGCGAGGTACCCCACACTCTCCTACCTGGGGGATTTGTGTACAGGCAAAAATGTGTCTGGAGGACCATAAGAGACCAATTGGGGGGGGGGGAGGGAATGCATATCAAATTAGAACCTTGATCCTTTCGTATATTGATTCAATTACACTGCAAAGCCACACGGAGCTTTGCGAGAGACGATTTCATAGATGCTCCCAGCAGCGAGGATTTGTTCTGCTAAATTATGGAGGACAAGAGCCATCCTGGCTCTTTCAGAGTGGGAACAAAACGGCGCTGAGAATAGGATTGTGGCAAAATAAGTCAATTGTACTCAAGAAGGCCCAAAATTGGTGGGCAGCAAATTAATTGTTTCAACCTGAACATGTTCGTCTGCAGCATCCAGCCCCATCCAAACGTTAAAATATGCAACAGTGTAGCATAACATTGTACCCAGGTACAATTTACCCCCTTTACCCCCATCTTATTGGCCCCTGTGGACCCCCAATCTTATCAGGGTTCATTGGAGGGCTGGCTCTTAACGGTGCAGGTCTCCTTCATTGATAAGTTTGCAATGAGCTATATCGGCAGAGTCTCCAAACTTATTTTTATGGGGAAATCAAAGCAATTATAAAACACAACACAGAACGTTTCCTGGAATCCACAGACTCCCCTTTCCGTCAGCTGGTTTTCATAAAAATAGGGATGTTGTTGAAGACCTTTTCAACATTATAAGGGGAAACGTATGCACCTGTTCCCCCATTTCCCGGTATAATTATGCCATCGATAAGCACCTTTCTCATGCCACGTTGGCTCCGGCATTGGGTGCGAATGACGGCTGGCTAACAAACAGCTGAGATGGAAAGCATGGGATGACCAGTAGCCAATTAAGGGAGGTTCTTTTAGACAACCTTCCACGACACAGATGGGGAGGCTATGAATCCGGAGTTGATTTGTGAGGTATGTTACAGATGAAGAAAACCTTTTGTTGGCTGGAAGCCCTCATTGGACCATTAGTAACAAGGCTGAAGCCAATAAGATGAGGCTCGGCAGGAGAGGAGAAAATGGAAAAGTTCCTTCAGTACTTAAATCCTGACTTGGTTTCTTACTCACTTCTAAGAGGTTGTTTTCTTGTTCTCCCTATGGTTCCTTTAAAGCGTCCCTAGTGACTTTTATTTTTATGCTCTCCAGAAACAGTTTCGCTGAATGTGCTACAGGCACGAGGTGTACGCAAAATCTCCTAAGCCTAGGGAAACGAATGGGAAAAACATATGGCTTTGTCGTTGTTGGCAAAATGCACAATCGCAACATTGCCGATTAAAAAAAAAAAAGAATTTTTTGTACACCCTTCGGTTTTCTGCCTCACCCGTGATGAAAAGAGTGGCTTAGCGACTCTCGAACAGCGCGGTCATAAAATAATGGATTGCTTTCTTTTCAGATTCGTAAACGAGATGCTGCGTCGGGCTCAGCTCTTCGTTTTCGAAACGATGCGGTCAGCCAAACCTGGAGGCTTCGTGAAGCCAAGAGCAAGTTGTGGATGGCGCCAAGCTAGCTCGAAACTTTTGCAAGCTTTTGCACGCTTCCAAATGTACGCTCAAAAAAGCCCAGGAGGGTTGCCAATGCAGACTAGCACTGTTCTAGTATTCCTAGAGATTTTTTTTTCTTCCAACGTGATGTAATATTGGGAAATTCTGGAAGCCTTCTTCAAAGTGATGGAGGTATCTTAACCTCCGTGTTCCTCCCCCACCCAGGCAGACTTGCTTTGCCAGCTTACTTGGCTAGATAAAACACACGAGGCACAGGCAGATTGAAGTTGCAAAAGGAAAAACAGTTTACTTACAGTTTCATGTTCATGTACAGCTTCTGATTAGGATCAGAGGATACACTAAATTTAAGATGACAGAATCCCCTCTACAACCAGGGGTCTCTGCGTGGGAGCATGCGGTAAGATGGCCGCTGGGCTCCAGAGGAGCTTGGCATCATCTCACCTAGTCTGGCATCAGGATAGAAGTAAGTGAGAGAAGGGAGAAGGAGGAGGAAACTGGGTCTGGGGCCACGCCCCTTCCTTAGGACAAAGAGGGGTCAAAGACAAGGGGGTCTACTTAGGCACTTAGGTGATCAAACAACACACACACACCCTCCAGTGTCCAGTATGCGGAAGTTGCCCCATTCCAACACAAAGCTCCAGGATTGCTTTCACTGGTCACCTGGAGATCATTCCTGGAGGCTCCAGGGCAATCTTGGAAGGTCAGGAACCCTAATTATGAATGGTTGGTTCAAGCACCTGCAAAGACTCGAACGTGTTTGCAAACACATGCCCTTTAATGCTCAAACATTAGGTTGCACCACCTCTGCCATGGCTACCTCCCTGTTCTTTTTCACTCTGAGCAAAGGGCTTACCTAACAATGTCTAATGGGAATCGAATGCTATTCCTTGTCATTTGCATGCAGTCCCCACCAGAAAAAGATGCCACCGGGGCTCTGGAAGTGCCTTACCGCCACTGCCTTTCCCACCCACAAAAGGAAGCATTTTGATTTGAGCCAGGAGGAGGCAGCCATAGAAGTCGCTTCTGCAAGTGGTCGACTTGATTCTGCCTGCAAGCATTCTAACCGGGGGTGCTCGCGTTCTCGAGCACCCCCTCAATCAAACGCTTGCAGCAGCTCCAAATATACCATAACATCCCCTGTTGACACAAGCCAGGCGAGTGGGAAGAGAAGGACCTGGGCAGGCTTCCATTTCCACAGGTTGCAGCCCAAAACAACAAAAGTTCCTGGACATCATGTGGTGGATTCCTTCCTTCCTTCCTTCTTTTCTTCCTTCCACCCTCTGGTGCTTAAGAAGTAAGTGCAGCCAGATGGGGTTTGCTCAAGTGGAGGCAATCATATGCCTGGTGAATCTGTCTACTAAGGTTTCCTGATCTGCCAGAAGACACAGTGGGAATAAGTTTGGATGCTGTGTGTACATATTGCATTATGTAGTTCCTTGAGAGGACAGCTGGAAACAGGATTCTTTTAATCAGGCAAGAACGGTCTCTGGTTGTCTTTGTGATCATATGCTATCATATATAATGCAAGCGAACCTGGCTGCTGTGTTTGCCGTCTAATGACAGCAACATGGTCCTTTGGCCAGGAGTTCCTATACAGCTTTGCCAGAAAATCCTCCGAACATCTGAAGCTGCTCCGAAACATCTGAACGTCAAGCTTGTTCAAGGCTGCACCACCACCGGAGGTGGCATGTCTGCCCCTGCTGGTCCCCCTACCCCTGCTCCTAGGAAGAGGGGAAGAGAGCAGAAGAGGAAGTGTGGAGGAGAGAAGAGGGATGAACTACTACAGCATGGTATCCTAGAACCTCCGACTCGACTATTGCAACCTGGAAGTGAAAAGTCCAAACCTATTTTTTGAGATTGCTGACATTTTCATAAATAGTTATGGGATTTATTATTGGGGAGAGGAGGATAAGACTTATGCTATTTTAAGGCTGAAATTTAATGTTGATCAGATGAATGGTGGACTGGATGGTTGAATAGCTATAATAACGACAAACTGATAGATAGATAGATAGATAGATAGATAGATAGATAGATAGATAGATAGATAGATAGATAGATAGATAGATAGATAGATAGATAGATAGATAGATAGATACCGTATTGGTCTGAGTATAAGACTCACTTTTTTCTCCTAATTTAAGTTTTTAAACTAGGGGTGCGTCTTATAATCAGGCATAAATTTAATGCCAGTGATTTAATTAAATTTTTTTAATAGCACCAAACTTTAAGGGTGCATCTTATAATCAGGTGCGTCTTATACTCAGGACAATACGATAGATAGATAGATAGATAGATAGATAGATAGATAGATAGATAGATAGATAGATAGATAGATAGATAGATAGATAGATCATCCAAGTAACAGGGCTAAGAAGCAACTTTCATGGTTCTCTTATATTTAGCAAGGACAGAGCACCTGTTCTGCTTTCATCCCAGCGTGGATGAAATTTCCAGTGTTTTTTGTTTCCGGTGTGTCTCTTGTGCCTCTTTTTTTTACAAACCTCATTGGGGACAGAGAACCATTGTTGTATAGAATGTACTTTGCTATGTAAACCGCTTTGGAAACTGTGTTTATTGTTAAAAAACAGTATATAAATATATTAATTATTATTATTATTCATGTATTTCTATAAATACAGAACAAATACATTAACAGGTGTGTTGCAGGAACAAAACAGCAATCATATTCATGATAGTAGCATAAAACAGATGAAATATTGTACCAAATTAGACAATTATCCATCTGGCAGTAATTTACTTTTTTCTCTCTCTCTTTAAGAATGGCCCCCAAAAATGAGCTTTATTAAAGGTTTCCATCTCTTTCTGCGTCTGTTTCTCCAACAGCAACAAATGCGACATGCCAGAAGATAATTGTGATCAGGCAGTTCTCTTGTTCTTCAAGATAAGGGCTTATTGTGAGCATAGGAAAAAACGGATAAACGTCCTAATTTTGAGGGGTTCAGTTCGGGTTCAGATATAATTCTAAGAGCCTTTAAGGACTCTCCTGATACTCTAATTATAGGAGAATTGGGGGGTGCGGGTGTGTGTTTTCCAGTCTATGCATCTTCAGATCCTTTTGTCAAAGGCCTTTCAAGAACGCAGAAGTGACTGCCCCCCCCCCAAAAAAAAACTAGGAAGGGAGCCTTCGAAGACTCCACGGATCATTCTGAGCGATGCTAATTTTTTTTTTTTTTTTTGCACACGCCCAAATCGCAGCGCATGTGCGGGGAGGCTGTGCTGTAGCGGGACTGCTTCCAAAACCTTGGCTAGACCCTCACTACAAAGTGATGCCCTGTGTGACAAAATAGAGGTGCACAGCACAAGCCTATGCATGTCTACTCAGAAGGATGTCCCACTGTGTTCAGTGAGGCTTACTCCCAGGAAAGTGCGTATAGGATTGCAGCCTCGGTCTACGTATTTCAGATGCTCACTAAAGCAGAACAAAATGGACAGTTGAAGCCATTTCTCTCTCTTTTATGGCATCTCTATCTCTTTATGGCAGGGCTTGGGAAGGTAACAGTCTCCTCCAAGTTAGGGGTCCACACTTGAGGGGGTCATAGAGTAGGCTGGACCCACTGCCAATGGCTGTCAATCAATTTATCAACATGGTCCTAATTTATTCCCAAACCCTTGTCTTGTGTGTTTATATGAATGAGTAGCTACTAGGGCAACGTGTTGTTGGATCACACCATTGAAACCACCGAATTCCCAGATCGCTCATTCACTCCACCACGATGCTACACCAGGGTAAGGATAGGGGGGCCTTGCAGACATTTTCTGTCCACCTTTCCCCAAAGTCGTTTCACTTCCTTTGAAATGCTTCGGATGCATGGTCTCAAGTAAGAAACACTTTGGCTGGTCTTGCAAATTGGCTTCAGGTGCAATTTGATGGCTGCAAATTTAGGTGCAATTTGAACAAGAACCCTCTCCCTTCCCCCCATTTTTTTTCCTGCTCCCTAATGTTTTGTGATCCCACGGGTCCACCCGTACGAATGTTCAACACATTAAATCAGATCATTCCCTTGAGAAACCTGGAGCAATTTTGTACACAGTCTGCTGCTTGCAACTTTCACGGAAAATATATTTTCCGTGAAAGGGCCTGCAGCTTCGGGGGGGGGGGGCTGCAGGCCCTCAACCAGCCCACCCTTTGACATCCATGGTAGCTGAGGCTCAGGATACATTTCAAAGGTGCACAGCCACCTCTGGGCCAATTTTGAAGCAGAGCAAGCCAGGGATTTTCGGCAAACATGCATTGCAGGTGTACCAAATTTGGCTCTCTTCCTAGTACATCATCTGAGATTGATCTCCAGCTTTTCTAAGAGAACATTTACCAAACTTCACTTTTAGTTCCATGCCTCTGCCTGATAGGGGCCCCTGTGTTTCCATTAGCACTGGGGGCAGAACAGAGTAACTCCCGGACCTTATCTTTGCTATATTTAAAAAAAAAAATGAAAGAACAGCCATCGTTATCCCTCAAGAGCAACTGGATACAAATTAAGATCCTGTCCGCTTAACTCCTCCTATATTTAAGACTGCTATACACTTCAGATTTGGGAAGCACCCTCCTAACCATTCCCCCCACTTTTTTATTTTTAGCTTTGCTTAACATCCACCCTGAGATGTCGTCAGATTGCTTCAGATTTTGTACCTTCTTGGTTGGCCCTAATCATGAAATGCCTGACTGGGGTTTTGTCCTCAGGATTTTTATCTCATGGCTCAACACGGCTTCGTAGAATTTTTTTGTACTACAGTCAAGTCTCTAAAATCTAAGGTCCTGAGAATCACAAACTCAAAATCATAATATCTCTTGTCTCTGTGTTTTTTTATTTTTATTTTTTTCTGTTCCTCTTATTTTCTTAGTGGGTCCTTTTTTTTTTTGCATTATTTCCCCCTTTAAAATAAATAAATAAATAAATAAATAAATATATGAGCATGTTCTAAATCCTGCATAGCCAGTTTTATCTTAGACATGAGTAACTATCATGTGAAAAAAAGACAAGAAAAAGCCCGAAAGGTCATCATCGCTCCCTTGCCAGAATTTCTAAGGATTGCCGTGTTACCTTTTCACCTTGTATTTTGTAAGCGATTCCTCTGACAAAGTATTCGCGTTTCTGGGCTGTCTTTCATCATGGATTTCTGCGCTGAAGATTTACAAGGAGCCGCGCACAATTTCAAAGGACGAGCAAAATTTGCAACGTGAATGTTGTTTGAAATCCACCAGACGTGATGTCTGGGAAGACGCTCGATGCAAAAATTGTTCGAGTTACCCAACGCAATGGTTTGAAAAAACTTCTCTTGCCTGTCCTCTCTTTCACGTTAAAAAAAAAAAAAAACCACTGGTTGCCACTGATTTCAACAGGGGCAGGAGTGGATAAATTTGCTAATGAGCTGAATGCACGACATTACGGTCAAGATGGATTTTTAATTTGTGTCCATTGGTATCGTTTTCTTTTTGTTCTCTTTTTGCACGCTGGAAGCCCAGGTGCAGCTTTTGAATCTAATTTCCCCAGTGAGCTTTTTAAGGCCGACCTGGAGATCTATGAATGAATGGACTGATCTTCAGGTCACCCAAACTCCGGTGAATCTGTGATATTTTGTTGGTTGCTTAGGAGGTAATCATTTCCTAGTGTTTTTTTCCCTCCCAGCTTGGATAGCATTACTCCCTTAGTATATTTAGATTTTTTTGGTTTTGTTTTGTTTTTTGGAGAAAAAAAAGTAAAACCTTTTGTTTATTTTCTTTGTAAGACAATCCACCCAGTAAAACCTTGGATCAGAGGAAAGCGTTCTTCAATGAAAGGCCCAGTTTCACCATTTTGGCTCTTAATTTAATGAATGGCTCTTTCCTGCAGTCTGGAAGATACAATAACAAAGACACCAAAGGCCGCTCCGGACTGTTTTGTATTAGTTTGTCTTTTATTGATGCAATTGTTTTTAACGAGAAATATTCTCAGCAGTCTCGGCAAACTAAAACTGTGTTTCTCATGGTGCAATGTTGTAGATAAACTCCTGATGATAAGCATTTAATTAAAGGCGCTCATAAATCCTGGGTATCTCATTTTATTCTTTGCATTGAGACTTTTTCAAATTATGAGAAGATTGACTCTCAAAACAAATCTATTATTATTATTATTATTATTATTATTATTATTGCCTGATCTTTGATTCCACTGCAATAGCAACAAGCAAGATCCAAAGAGCTTCTTTCAATGCACAAAAACATTCCAGGTTTACAATGAATTTGTTGAAAATGTTGTTTCTGCAAATGGCAGAACTATGTGAAATATCACAAAAGGGGAAAAATAACAAGAGTGGGCTATTGTCTTCAGGCCTTGCTTAATAGCTTCCTTGAGGAATCAGACCGTCCTCTGTTGGAAACAGATTACTGGGTGAGATGTTGGATCTTTGTTCCAATCCTGGAAGGCACATCTGACTTTTGTGCTTATTTTAAATTGTATGTTATTTTTTTGAAATTATCACTTTAAAAAAAAAATGATATTTCAAAGCAGTGGACAAAGCCACTCGGTTAAGGCCAATAAACCCCACTTTTAAAAAATCAGAATACAAAGGCAGAATTTGTAAATGGGCAGTCAAAATGGAACAAAATGGTCTTGTTAATGAAAAGGGGGCAAGGGCAGGGCCTCAGAGATGGGGTGCAGGGACCCATCATTCATGCCTGGGCCTGGGGTCAAAAAGGGGGCTCGGAAGCCAAAGGAGAAGAGCCGGAAAGTTCCTGGATAAAAATAGAATGACTAATGGAGAAGAGAAGAGGGTCCAAATGAAACTTTGTACCCCTTGATAAAATTCCTCTCAGAAGCTCTGAGCAAGGGGATGGGTGTACATACAGGAGGGCATTCCATAGTGTTGGGGCTGTGAATGAAAAAGGACCTGCTTCTCATGGAAACCTAGGTATTGATGTCCAGAGAGATTCAAGATTTTCAAGGCCCTCTTCCTTTTGAAAAGTAGTTTGGCAAGGCCGCCAACCCAAGGTATCTGAGTTGGCACATAAAATGCTGGCCCCTTCCCCTGAGGTGTGTCCGGTGTCACCACTTCCTGTTCCCTGGAATCAAAAAGGAAGAGCAGAATGGAGAAGAAGAGGAAGTGTGGAGGAGAGGAGAACGGTGGGCTAGAATGCCAGAGATGGTTGTCTTCTACTCTGTCCCCCTTTCCAAATTCAGGGAGTGGGAAGAGGGGTGGTGAGAAGAGGGGTGGTGACCCCCGGACAGGAAGTGGGAGGGTAAACCAAGGCGGTTGTCATGCCAACCTACCTGAGGTGATTACCTCAGTTAGTAGGCCTCATAGACTGGCCGGCCGGCCCTGCCATTTCCTCTCTGGTAGGGGTTACTGCTGTTTGAGAAGCAACAGCCCATAGCCCTCTGGGAGCACAGAACAATGATAACTAGTTATTAATGCTGTAGTGATTCATTCAGCTCAGTTCAGGTTTATTGCTTATTATAACCAAAGGTCACAGCAATATAAAATGTACATATGTAGCAGAGAAATATCACATGCCACATAATAAAAGAAATCAACTTTGGATTCACATTCCGAGCACAGTGGTCTCCAGCACATAAGAACCCCTTTTGCAGCATAAATCTTTTTTCTGGTTTCTATTACAGCAAATTATACTTTGGGTTAATATTCCACTATTCTATCCAGGACCCCCACAATGGTCTACCGTTAACTCAAAAACAATAGTCAGTTCTTCTGACAATAAAAATCATGATATGCTACGAAAGAAAAATCATCAGAATGATACATTAGGAAAGGGACAGAGACCATGGATCAACGATTCACAGCCCCCAAAGGACTCCATAAAAAGGAAGACCTTCTGATTCTAAACATCTAGAGCAGTGTTTCCCAAACTTTTTTGACTTGTGGCTACCTTGACCATTGGCGTCCATTGTCTGCGGCTCCCCATTACATGATGTTGATGCCTGCCAGTTGGCATTGCACTGTATTCTGAGAGGGTTCCGTGGCACTCCGCAGCTCCCCTGGCTGGTTTCTGCGGCTCCCCTGGGAACCGCGTCTCCCAGTTTGGGAACCACTGATCTAGAGGGACTTGATCAGAGTAGGCCTTCAAATCATGAGGAAGAGCTGAAGGGGTTTATGTTATGCGACCCCCGAGCGGTAGGAGAAATAAAGATTTCTCAAATAATAAACATGGCTAGAAAACCCATAATGCCTGCTTCGTTACAAAGAGCTGAAGGGGTTTAATGCAGCCCTATTGCTGGCGTCAAACAAGCATGGGTCTGGTCAGCACCCAGATACAAGACCACTAAGACTGGCCCATGACCTCCTGGCGCCTGAGGCGGTGTGCCAAATGCCCGCCCCCTCTTACCTGGTGATGTGTCAGTTTCTGTTTCTCTGACACTCTAGCCCACCACTCTCCTCTCCTCCTCCACACTTCTGCGCTGTCCTCTTCCCTTTTCAACCCAGGAAGCGAGATGAGAAGGATCAGTGGAGGCAAGCAGGCGGATAGAGGTGGGTGCCCCCACCAATCTGCTGCCTGAGGCAGCATTTGCAGTTGGCTTCATGGATGGGCCGGCCCTGGAGACCACCCATGGATCCCAAGCGTACCACACCTTAGGTCAAACTAAGGAACATCCTACAAAGAGAGAGGCGCACTCCCCATTTCCAGAGATATCTGAAGCAGGACCTTTCGCGATGTTCTCAGGAGGCTTTCGTGGAAGAAGACATCCATTAGGTGTCCTGAATCAAGGACATTTTAAAGGTGTACCCCAGCATCTGGAATCGTACACTGGAGTCTCTTGTCCTTTCACACCATTTTGAGATCCCAGCTGTTTTCATGGCCAACCTCAGTCCAGTTTCATAGTGGATTGATTATTTTTCGGTATGTGACATCCACATTCCATGTTCTCACTTTGCCGTCAACAATTCCAGGTAAAGTAGCACTTCTCAAGCCTTATCGCCTAATATCGTTCTCTAATCTTTCGCTACTTGCCATCTACTTAAGAGAACACTAAGAAAGGGCATCCTATAGCTTGAAAAAAGCTATAGGATCAGAGCATCCTATAGCTTGAAAAAAGATATATATATTTTTAATCAAAGAGAGAAACATAAGGAAAAAATGAACTTTTTGACCTTTGTAGTGATTTCTCCTTGTAAATAAGTAAAAGTAAGAGCAGTAAGAGCTGGTTTGGTTTCCCTTTTTCATTTCCTTTGCTGGAATACAATTTTGGAACATCTGAAGAAGAAAAAGAAGCCTGAAAACTGAAAAACCCTGCCAGAATTTTCCACAAAGTTTGTGGTGTAACAGCTCCCTCTGGAGGAACCACTGAAGTACTCATCCCTTTTCGACTTTGTCTTGTATCAAAGTTTCGTAATAAACTCTGATGAAAGCCTAAGCGAAGAGAAGGCCTTTTCCACATATTCTTGGCTCAGGATCTGAGCTCAGTGCTGGTCTTGGAAGCGAGCAGTCTTAAAGCAGATTTCGACAACCCTTTCTAAAGAATTACAATTCAAAGAGATGTGTCAGACATCCTCTTTCGGAAATCGGTCCCGCGTTCCAGGGTCCTCCCCTTCATCCCATTGTGGCTACGCACACCGACATTTCATTGGCAGTCTCTACCAGACAAAATTCAGAGAACATACAGAACTCAACCAGCTGGAAACAGGCCAGATTTTAAGGCTGTCTGGTGGACGACACATGAGAACGTAGCAGAGTTTTGAACAGATGCTATCAAAATGATGAACTTTGGAATGGCGATGAACTGACGCTTCAATCCACTTGTCCTACTACTGAATTAATAAGACAATGAGAAAAGTAATTAACTGGGCAAACTCCCTTTTATATTATATTTTATATTGGTTCTCTCTCTCTCTCACTTTCAGTCCTAACTGGAGACACCAGAAATTGAACCAGAGACCTTGTGTGAAAAGCAGGTGAGTGTCCACTGAGCTACTGTGTAGAATCAGGTGTATAGTGAAAAATAAAGGCAGAGATAGTAGAGTAAGACTGAGACCTTTAAAGTTAAAAATGAGAAGTTGAATTACATAATTACATTATCCCACCCAGCCTCCTCCAAGGAGGCAAGAGTGACTTCCATGGTTTCTCTCCATTCTATCTTCCCAACAACCCTGCGAGGTAGGCTGGGCCAACAGTGATCAACTGGCCGATGGTCAATCAGAGAGTTTTATGATAAGAAGGGTATCACACCTCTCCCTTTGTGCGTGTCTCTAAGATGATTCACAACAAGTCATAAAAGGAACTACATAAATTAGCCTTCCCTCTCATTGACGGTTCTTCATCCCATGACTCCAAGCTCTCATCCAATCTCCTCTTCCACCATATTCCAAAATGGTGACCAGACAAACCTAATCTCATAGAAGATGATGGTTCCAGGGGGAGGAGCCTCTCTCCTGCCGAACCAGGTAGTTCTATGAACCCCTGCAGCTTCTGAGCCACATACTTATAACCACCCCCACCACCCCCGGCTTCAGTCTCTTTCTGTCCAAGCAGAAGAAAGGGCAGAAGGGGCATTCTGTCCTCACCTTAGCTCAGTTGCAAATGGCTGCTGGTTCTTAAAATGCCATAGGGCTGATGTAAATAAATAGCACTCCATGGAAATGGCTCTCGGGAATCCTCAACAGCTGATGAAAGTGACCGTTTGTGCTAGACGAGAGATCACTGTCAGGATTTGTGAAGGACCATCCCAGGATCCGAGTGAGGGGGAAGGTTGGGAGGGTCAGCCATTGACCCCTGGATCCTCTATCCATGAGAGGGTCCATCTGGTCAAGGCGACTGTGGCAGCAGAGGATGAACAGAGATGAAAACGTTGCACCATATTATTGAATTTGTTTCTTACCTTTAGATTTCCACTTTCTTTCAACATGGAATGAAGGCTTGCAGGTGATCATCATCATCATGAAACCGAGGCTTCTATGGGACCTTCCCAGCACTGCCCAATCCTAAGCCTGCCTCTCTAGCATCTTCATGGTCTTCAGGTCATGTGCTGGGCCCTTCCATTTTGTAGAGCTGTAGCATTGCGACTCCATAGGGGGGTCCTCTAGGGTGGCTTCCTCTAGGGTGGGTCTCTCTTCCTTGCTCATCCTCACTGTACTGGTCTGCCCATTTTATGAACCCACAAACAAGTTTCATTTGTGTGATTCTGAGTCACCTTGCGCTGTTCTGGAGTGGTTCTTGAATATCCTTCCCTTGTTTTTAATTCCTAAAAATAATACTAGTGGGATGTCAACAAACCTTATTATTATTATTATTATTACTATTATTATTAAAAACCTCATAGAACACAGTCAGACAGATAAAAAGTATCATTGTCTGGTGCTAAATAGTGGATACGCATTTCGATCTGAAACCTAAGTATCAACTAGGTATCGATGCAATATGTGATGTTCCTAAAAGCACTGATTTTTGCAATTCCAATGGTGTCACTTCAGTATATTGTAGCTGCTTAAAATAATTCCCAACTATTTTTTGAGATTGTTTCAAGCGGCCCAATGACAATGGGGACCACCTTTGTATGTTTTGTCCATAGTCATGTAATTTCAATAGCCAGGTCTCAGTATTTTGTCATTTTCTCCCTTTCTTTTTTGTCGACTCTGTATGTCCAGGAATTGCAATATCAATTATCCAAACATTTCTGTTTTCTACTATTGTTATATCAGGGGAGTTATGTTCAAGGTGTCTGTTTGGATTCCAAAATCCCACAAGATCTTAACGTGCTCATTCTCTACCAACTTTCTCAAATGATACTTTTTACATAATGACCAATGGAGTAGTTTTGCAATTCTGTCATGTCTAACTTTATATTTAGTAGTAGTAGTAGTAGTAGTAGTAGTAGTAGTAGTAGTAGTAGTAGTAGTAAAAGTAAAATAATAATAATAATAATAATAATAATAATAATAATAATAATAATAATAATAATACATCACAGCCTATGGGCTGGATATATTCTGCAATTCAGAATTTAGCCAAGATCCTGGGAATTGCAGAGATATCTTCGTAAGATTCTTGCTGCTCCAAGGAACGTTGCTTTCTGGAGCTGAGCTGGTGTAATTTGCTCAAGGCCAAGAATGCCAAGGTGTTTCTTTTATGATGTTATTGTTGCTGTTCTTCTTGTTAAGAATATTTATATACGGCTTTTTAACAAGAGTAGTTCACAAAGCAGCTTACATAGCAAAAAAAACCAAATCAATAAATGGTTCTATATAAACCAATAAAACCTGTCTGCCTATTTGGAATTTCCATGCCAAGCCAAAAGCTTTCGAGTCCAATCATGTTCACTGCTGACATCCCAGTTCCTAATCCAAAAAATGGCCTATTTTTCTCAAACTCGTATTATTTCTCTTCGCCTCATGCCCCTGTCCACCGTACCAGACTCTTTTCTTTCCTGCTTTAATCCGCTCGCGAACCAACCCACAAACCGCACAAGTCTTGTGGTAGACCCGAAGCCATGTTAGTTGTCTTCCTTCTCCCCACTCCCCGCCCCATATCAGAGATCGTTTGCCTCAAATAATTAGATTTCCACAGAAGGCGCCCTAATTGGCCTTCTAGATCATTGGGTTGTCTGCGAGGTAACAGCAAAAATGGCCGCGTTCATTTTCCTTGGCTGTATCAGGCAATATATCACTGCTCTTTCCTTCTCGGTTCTTCAAATCAGATTGCCTCACTCTTATTTTGGTTTCATATTGTGGATTATAAATTTCACTTCTCTCCACCGCTCTCTTTAATTTGACCCCCAACTGTTGAAACCTACTTCAAGTAACTTCTCCTGCCCGCACCCCTCAGCCACTAATGGCTTCATATGAAAGATATGCTTTAGAAACAGTTGACGTTTCCTCGGCCCAGCTGCATCCAATAAGAGACCAACCCCACCTGTCCTGGAATAAAATGATAGAAAGTTGTTGCTTTCTCCCCCCCCCTTTCCAAATGCCACCAATTGGATTCACAGAGGCAGGGGGAAAGGTGCTTCTAAGCCAGGGCCGGCCCATCCATGAGGCCAACTGAGGCAGAAGCCTCAGGCAACAGACTGGCAGAGGGCATCCCCTTCTGTCTACCCACTCACCTTCACTGTTGCTGCTCCTCCTCATCCCACTCCCGGGATTGGAAAAGGAAGAAGGGGACAAAATAGAAGTAGGAGGAGAGCAGTGGGGTGGAGCGTCAAAGGATCAGGGTCTGGTGATGGAAATAGGCAGTGCTGTGAACAGGACTCTGAAGGGGGCAGCATGCCATCTGGTCACCTAAGACCTCCTAGACTGTCCTCTCTATGGTTCCTGAAAGGGGAGTGGCCCCCTACCCCTATTTCCTCCTTCTTCCCAGCCTCCCTTTTTTCTTCTCTGACTACCAACCTGGGAGCACTTTAGCTCCTTTTGCAACTGAGGGAGTGGAGAGAAGAGGAACAATGGCAGTGGATGGATCAGGTGCACCTTGCTAACCTGCTGCCTGAAGCGATCATCTCAGTCGGTCTCATGGATGGTCCGGCCCTGGGCACAGAAGGAAAGGAAGAAAGGTGGGGGAGAGGAGGGAGCAGGTGAAGTTGATGCTCTCTTCCAGGCTCATTCATGAGCCAACAAGCCACACCCACCCTGCTGTTTGTAACGGAACCTCAAGCCCAGAGGCGTCACTACCCCCATTGGTGCCCGGAGCAACGGGGGGTGGCGCCCCTATTATTGAAATCTCGCCGCGGCAGAGGGGGGGATTGGCTCCGGAGGTGGGGCGTCGTGCTCCGGGAGGAGGAGGAGGCGCGCTCCGGGAGGCGGCAACCCCCTCCCTCAATCGGGAGAGCCGGCTGGGGACGTCTTCCCCAGCCGGCTGCCCGGGGCCTTCTGGAAGGCCCGCGCGCGCGCATGCTCAGACTATTACTGAGGGGGAAAGGGCAGCCTTTTTCCCTCAGTAACAGTCTGAGCATGCGCAAAAAGAACGGTATAAATACCGTTCTCGCGCGCGGGCCTTCCAGAAGGCCCTGGGCAGCCGGCCAGGGAAGACGTCCGAGCCGGCTCTCTGGGGCCGCTCGGACGTCTCCGAGCCGGCTCTCTGGGGCTCTCTCGGACTCGCGGGCAGGGCGCCGGGCGGGGCACCCTTCGGGCGATGGCGCCCGGAGCGGGTGCTCCGCTGGCTCCGCCCTAGATCCGCCTCTGCTCAAGCCCATTGGTTCAGGTGGCTCCATTCATGCTTTGCTTCCCTGTAAGGATGCTTCAGTGTCACAGACACAAATGTTCTACTGCTTCTCCAGAAGCACCAAAGCCTTATCCAGGTGACCAGAACCGCTCTGCTTGACCAGGGGAAGATCTTTTGACGACATCATTGAGCATACGTGTTGCCTGGAGAAGCTGATCATGCATCTTAATTGGGGGAGAAACATAGGGCATAATCTAGCCTACCTTGAGAAATCTAACTTTATATTTCCATATGGGACACATTAAGAGAAAGTTGATGATTTTTTTTCTTTTCTTTTTTTTTGGTCTTAAAAAAAGAAGAAAAAAGCAAAAGCCAAACCCCATTAGATGTGGGTCTGGAAAGGTTTAGCCAATTTACAGGCTATACATCTTAATTTCCCTGAATTAAAGAAAGAAAGAAAGAAAGAAAGAAAGAAAGAAAGAAAGAAAGAAAGAAAGAAAGAAAGAAAGAAAGAAAGAAAGAAAAAGAAAAGGCAGGCAGATGAGGAAGAGGGGGAGAGAGAAGTGAGATACAGAAAGAGATGGGCAGACAAAAGAATGAAAAATGGGTGCCTGGATGCAGTGGCGTCGCTCTGCACCCTTAGTTACTCTCCTACACGAGGCGCCACACGTAACTAGGTGAAATGACGCCTGGTTCATCCAATTTAAAATTGCCGCGGCCATTAGGCCGCGTCGCGATTTTTTTGCAGGCGGGACCCTGCACCGGGCACCCCCCGCCCCCTGCACCGGATGTTCCACGGGCCATACAGTTTAAAATTGCCACGCCCATTAGGCCGCGGCATGATTTTTTTGCGGGGGCAACCCTGCACCAAAGAAGAAGACGAGACCCCGCGTACCTGGAAGCTCCGGACTGAAGGCACAGGAAGCTGAAGGCACAGGAAGAAGACGAGGGCGGGCTGGCCGACGCTTGAACTCAAGGAAGTGCTTGAAGTTGAACTCCTCCAGGGGCGGCGCTTGAACTCCACAGGGCGGAGGTGGCGGCGCGGCGAGTAGGGCGAACCCCGCGCGCTCTTCTCTGCGCGTGGCCGGTGGCGCAGCGCACCCCTGCGGGACGAGCGCCTGGAGCGCGTGAACCACGCACTCCACCGTAGTTACGTCTCTGCGCGCCCCCTCGTCATTGGAGCCATTCAATGGAGCAAAGGCAGTGTGCAGGAGACTCCCTGTCCTCACATGTCCCACAATGGCTTGCACCCAGAATTTCATCACCTAGAAAGTCTCGCTCACAACAATACTCATCAGGCAGCACTTTCCGTGCCTGTTTCGTTCACAACAGTCTTGCATGGTACATCAAATCATTATTATTATTATTACTACTATTATTATGTTGTCCTGCTGTAGGCGAGGTACAATGCGTGCCCTTCTCTTTGTGCGTGTGGGGCAAGACGAGTGGGTGTGTCTGAGAAGTAAATTTATTGACGCGGAGAGATAGCACCTTTGGCATTCTTTTGAGGCATGCCTGCGCCATAAAATTATAGGATTAGGTAAGCGTGGAGAGGGAGACAAAGGAAAGTCGTCAAGGAACAAAGAGGTTAAGAGTCCCGCGTGTAATCGCTATT
Organism: Plestiodon gilberti rubricaudatus; assembly: GCA_026170595.1. Classification (NCBI taxonomy): domain Eukaryota; kingdom Metazoa; phylum Chordata; class Lepidosauria; order Squamata; family Scincidae; genus Plestiodon; species Plestiodon gilberti. The sequence continues at coordinate 38,861,834 of JANXHW010000008.1, forward strand.
TGCAAAGCCCACCGTTTGGCAAGGCTTGGTGGGTAAAGGAAAAAGATGTTGGCTCTGAACATTTCTTCTACAAGAATGGAGAAAAAAGAAGGAGGAAACATTCCGAGTTAGCCATGGGAATTTCGTTGTTACGGAAGACTGGGGACTGAGCAATACAGGGCAGACCCAAGGCCTATCAGCACCTGAGATGGAGCACCAGATTTCGCACACAGACCCCACTCAGTGTCTTGCCATGCTTAAGATTAGGCTGCATTCTTAAACATGCACACTTGAAAATTAGCTTCATCAAACCCAAGAGGCTGACTTTTTGAAGACATATGTTTCAGATGGCGGTGTTACTATAAAAGAGATCGTTGCTGCTCTTTCAGAAATCTACAGGGATGTGGATTAAGTCTCTGACTCCAAGTCTTGAGTCAAGTCCCAAATCTCTCAAGTCAAGTCCCAAGTCTTTGCCCCCAAGTCCTGAGTCTTTGGTTGCGAGTTATGAGTCCCTCAGCGCAATTATCCAACTTACACCACCGGTGTAACCAGCGGTGCAGTGAGAACAAGAGGCCCCGGAACGGAAAGGGGATTTAAATCCCCCCCAAAGGGGGATTCAAAGGGGATTTAAATCTCCCCTCCCCTCCAAAGCCTCCTGCCCTACCCTCCCTTGCTGGTTACACCGGTGGTGTAAGTTGGATAGGATTGCACTGCCTATCTATTTAATGGGGAAAGTGGGTTTAAACCTGAATAAAATTGAACCTGTTATAAAAGGCTACAAGTCTAGAGTCAAGTCTTGCGAGTCTTTTACAGTCGCCGAGTCAAGTCCAAGTCGAGTCATTGATGCAACTCGCGTCCGAGTCAATAGACTCAAGTCTACATCACTGGAAATCTAGCATGTGGGAGAAAGCTCAAGCTCACCCCAGCTCACCCTGCAGATGTATTTTGCCGCTTCTGGGCCCTCCTTATAGCTTTCTGTTGCTCTCCCAGACTGAAATGCCCAATGGACAGGAGGATTCTCATCCGAGAACTATGAGCCATTTGAGATCCACCCACATTCAAGAAGAGATGCTTTTCAAACAGGCGGAACCAAAACCGTGACGTCGCTTTGCAGAAGCAACAGCATCTTGATCAATACGTGTAAGGCTCGTAGTAGGAATGCACTAAGAAGAAAAGCCGGATAACAATGACATGACCAGGAAAGTGTCCTCCTGAAAATCAGGCCCTGGTTACCTTGGAGATCAGTTTTCCACCTTCGTGGGATTAAGATTGGGCCCAACTCTGTCGATAACAGTCCGGAAATGTGATCCTTCAAGATGCCTTCTCCAGAGAGTGTCAAAGTACATATCAGCCCACTCTCAGGAAATGAGGCACAGTTTATGTTTTCTAACCACAAGATGCAAGGTTTTCGGATACCCGGTTTTCGTATTTATGTTATTTCAAAAGGGAACCGCAACAAAACGTTGCACCTCCCCAACCCCAGTTGGGTCTAGCAGGCCAATTCAAGGGGGTGAACCTCACCACTATTACCACACCTCCATTTTTTCCCCCAGTATGCCCCAGAGGTAGCATCATTCTGGGCATTCTGGGGAGAAAAAAAGAGGTCTTGCACCAGCAGTAAGGTTCAACTCCCAAAATTTTGCCCCCTCCCTGCACAGAAAATCCCTAGAACACTACCCTGAGTGCTAGGTTGCTGGGGGCTCTGAGGCAAAGTCCTGCACTGACAACCCCCCCCCCTCCATGCTGCTTTCCTACCCACCCTCAATGGCACATTGAGTGCTATCACTGCCACCATCGGACGGCCGAGCAGGTAGACCCTCAGACGAATGAGTTCCCTTGGCCAATGCCCAACCCCTGTTGCCACCCTGACCTCCCCACATGGCGGGCCATTTTGGAGTAACTCTAGCCTAGTTCATTCTGCCGTAGGGTAGACAAGACCTCAGGCGCTCTCACCTCTATTTTATTTATTTATGTTTCACATTTTTTATAACCCCCTTCCTCCAAGGAGTACATGGTTCCTTCCTTCCTTGTGTCCACACAACAACCCTGTGAGGTAGGTGAGGCTAAGAAGTAGTCCAAGCCCAACGTCACCCAGGAAGCTTTGTGGCTGAGCAGTGCTTTGAACCTGGTCTTAAGTCCAACTCCAGAACCACTACACCAGGGGTTCTCAACCCCTTCTTGGCCGAGTATCATCCTCCAGCACCACTCTCCTGCTGTGTACCACTGGAAGTGACTTGAAATGACATCATTGCCAGTTACTTCCGGGTTTTCAGAAGCCAGAAAACACAGGTAGGAGGCTCTGATAGGGTGGGAGGGCCCTTCTCAGCATTCTCAAGAGGCTCGGCCAAAGGCAGGAGCCTCTCAGGAGCAAAAACGTGCAGCCCAAAGCACCGCGTCAAAGCGGGGTTCCGGTGGTCCGGCAGTCCAAGTACCACCAGCAGTCAGCCAAAGTACCACTGGTAGTACTAGTACCACTGGTTGAGAACCCCTAGCCTACACCATCCTGGTTCTCCATGATTGGGGCATACCCAGGATTGAACAAATCGGATCTGCCATCCTCACATATTATCTCGGCTTTCTCCATATCAGTTGCTTTACAAAGCCGTCTCTGGGCAGGATTTTAGGGGTATATTAAATTGTAGTTCCCGATATACTTTTCCTCATCTGTACAAGCCAGCCTTTCATAAGCATTTGTAAATCTGAAAGCCCCTTCCTTATAGCAGAGGCCAACAAACGAAGTGGAAAGTTAGCGGCTTGGGATCATGAAGGTGCATTTCGCCTTCGATGGAGTCAATCTTATGAAGAGCGTGTGCATGTCCGTTGCAGGTCAAGGCAGAGTGACTGCTTACACCCCCCCTCCCCCAGTGGAGATTGAAAGGGAAGAAGCAAAATTAACAAGGGATACAAACTTTGTTTTTTTGGAGCCAGAAAAGGATTTATTTTAAAAAATAGAGTCATATCCACACCGATTACGCCCCGTCACTCTATAAATCAACAGGTGCCGTCATAGGAAAACATAGGCCGTGATTTGGTACCCTACTAAACCATGGCGATATGGTTGTTCCAGTGTCTCCTATGACATCATTCCTACTCGACGCCTCTTTAGAATGAATAACCTCTTCCATATGTCCCGGGGCGCAGAACTCCTGAAATACACTTTATTTGATATAAAGTCTGAGGAAGCTCTAAATCACTCGGGCTAATGGGCAGGTATTGAAGAGGCAAAGGAGGAGGACGAGGGAAGGGATCCAGTTTTTGTTTTCATTACTGCAACAGAAATGTCTCAGATGAGGTCACCATGGGACCCATCAGATATGCTGCTGGGCTTTCAAGAATTTAATCCTCCAGGGAGGGGCAGCTTATCCATTCAGCAGCAGCCAATGACGAAGTTTGTCCGGGATTGTACCACATTGGGGTGTGGAACATTGGAGTGTTCCATAATGAAAAAGACCTAGCTCCTTATGGGTAAAGGAGTAATGTGTCTGAGGGAAGAGTTTAGAGCAGGGGTTCTCAACCAATGGTCCTAGTACCATCAGTGGTACTTTGGCCAACTGCTGCTGGTATTCAGAACACCAGACTGCTGGAACCCTGCCCCGAAGTGGTGCTGTTAGCGCCGTGTTTTCTCTCCCGAGACTGAGAGGCTCCTGTCTTTGACAGGAGCTTGGGAACGCTGAGTAAGGGGGGGCCCTCCCAGCTGCCCAGAGACTCCTCCCTGCGTTGTCTGTCCTCCAAAACCTGAAAACTGGTGCTGGAGGTGGCACCAGGCTGGGAAGAGGTTGAGAACCCCTGGTTTAGAGTAACGTTCTCCCAGAGGTTATTTTCGATGACCATTCCTTCACCTGCAGCTGAAGTGGTACATTCCAGGAAAAAAAAAATTACCCACAATGCTGCTGATGGTATGAAATGGCCCACAGATGCAGACTTGGCCCAAGACCTCCCACAGCTGAGGGTGGGGCACCCAATGCCCCCTTTAGCCACCTCTCTGGCTTGTGCCTCTGTTACCTGGATTTGACCTGGATCCTCTGTTACCTGAATCCGTCTAATAAAATCACATCTTAAAGACCTCCTCCTGTGCAAGTCAGCCAGGAAGGAGGCTGACCTGCACAGGAAGGAAGGAGGTCAGCCAGGAAGGGAAGAGGAGAGCACAAGTGGAAGTGTGGAGGAAGAGAGGAGGGTTTTAGAACATCTCCAACTTTACATACCACACACACACACACACACACACACACACACACACACACACACACAATCCAGGCACAAGTACATTACATTTTTTCCCTCTTGCATTCTTCCATCCAAGAAAACATCTACCTACTTTCTTTTCTTCCACCCACCCAGTGCACCCACCCAGGCACAAACACCCCCTTCCTCCTTTAACTTCCTTCCATCCACTCACCCAAGTAAGGGGACATACACAAAGCTTCTGTATGCTTTCAACAAGGCTCCGTGTAGGTGTAAAATGTCAGTAACAAACACTATTTGCTTTCCAAAATGAGCGTCTTGTCTTGAATACCCTTTAACACACACACACACACACACACACACACACACACACACACACACACACACACACACACACACACACACACACACACACAGAGAGAGAGAGAGAGAGAGAGACAGACAGACAGACAGACAGACAGACAGACAGACAGACAGAGTGCACACACGACTCAGTCTACGATAGAGTCATGGTCTTCCTCACTACACAAGGTACAATTTCTGTCGTGTCCCCCCCCCCCAAAAAAAATCATACACAATCGGTCTTTCAGATTTGATGTTGCATTCTCAGAAGGGTGCCTGTAGTTCCTCAAGGATGAATGGATGGAGGCTAAGCAACTAAGGTGATAATGGGTGACAGGGTGTAGACAATCACAAGCCGCCTTTCAGTTTGGATCCAGCTCCTTTTCAAGCAGGGGATTCAGCAGAGATGGTAGAGATCTCCTAGCCGAGTGGGGACCCGGTTGTGTGCTACAGATCAGTCTCCTCCGCTCAGGAAAATTAGCTCGATTCTCCTCTGCATTCTTCAGCTGCAATTGCCGGCTGCTGACAGTCCAAACAGAAGAGCTGACCTTGTGTATGAATCTCCCACTTGAGTCGGTCCCAAACACACTTCTAGAGAACGCTGCCATTTGCAAAAAAAGAGCATCCTTCTTCCCAGGAATTCTGCCTGCCTCCATCATCGCCCAGAGCTTCTCTTCTCCTTCACTTTCTTTCCCTTTCTCTCCTTTTTCAGCTCCCTCTAATAAAAATCCCATCTTTAAAACCTCCACCTGTGCAGGTCAGCCAGGCTATGGATACGCAAACAGACAGGGCTGGGTGTTTCTGAAGCAGGGCCGGTCCATCCATGAGGCCAACTGAAGCAGGTGCCTCAGGCAGCAGGTTGGGGGGACGGACACGGACACCCAACTCTGTCCACCAACCTACGTCCATTGTTCCTCCTCATACGTTCCTCCACAGATTTTTGTGTGACAGACTCAGGCAGACTGGAAGCACAGAAAGACTTAATAATGAGCAAAAATGCCTCCTCTCCTCCACACTACCTCTTTTACTCCCTCCCCTCTTCCTTTTCCAATCCAGGAAGTGGAAGGAGCAGAAGCTGGAACGTCCCCACAGAAGGGGAGGCAGCATTTGACAGACACCTTTGGAGCCAAGGAGTCTTGGGCAGGCTTTGGTATTCTTGCTGCCTTTCGTAAGGTAGTCATCTGTTGCCTCCAATATAATCTGCTTTTGCAGTTGTAAATAAAGTAAATATTGCAATGACCCATTGGTCTATAACGCCCTCTCCCCCCCAAAAAAAAAAACCAACCCTGAACCCTCCAGCACCACCTCTTGACCACTTGGGGAAACAGGGACTGTTTATTAATACATTATTATTATTATTATTATTATTATTATTATTTTAAAGGGAAAAGTGTTAGTCAATCAGACTTTACTAAATCAGCATTTGCAGTAAGCCAGGAGCGACACAAAGGCTGGCTTTTGACTCATCCAGCAAGCTGCCTCTTGTCAAAGAGTGTGATGTTCATGCAGCTCTCAGGCATTCCCAGGTCCTTCATGAGGTCCAGGTGCTTGATGCGCTTCCAACTTCAAGATCTGGAGCTCCATGGTAGAGAACATCAATTGCATGCGGGGGGGGGGGGGTTTCAAAAGACCTGCCTGTACTCATGAAGGGCAGCTGTCAATCATACAGCATAGTCCATGCTGAGATAGAGTAACCACTGGGGTGACTTGGTAGAAGAGGACCATCTTCAGGTCTTCCAGGATCATGAATCTACTTTCTGGATGTCTTTACAGGAAGATGCTTCCTGAATGCATCTTCTTCTGGAAGCTCCAAAGCTTCTTCTAGTATCTCCAACATGCTTCCTGAAAGCATCTTCTTCTAGAAGCTCCAGAGCTTCTTCTAGTATCTCCAACATGCTTCCTGAAAGCATCTTCTTCTGGAAGCTCCAGAGCTTCTTCTAGTATCTCCAACATGCTTCCTGAAAGCATCTTCTTCTGGAAGCTCCAGAGCTTCCTTCTAGTATCTCCAACATGCTTCCTGAAAGCATCTTCTTCTGGAAGCTCCAGAGCTTCCTTCTAGTATCTCCAACATGCTTCCTGAAAGCATCTTCTTCTGGAAGCTCCAGAGCTTCCTTCTAGTATCTCCAACATGCTTCCTAAAAGCATCTTCTTCTGGAAGCTCCAGAGCTTCCTTCTAGTATCTCCAACATGCTTCCTGAAAGCATCTTCTTCTGGAAGCTCCAGAGCTTCTTCTAGTATCTCCAGGTATCTTCTGGTATCTCCATTTGCTTTCTCTTTGGCCTTCTGCTTCCCCACCTCAGCAAGAGAGGCACACTACATTTTTGGCCTGTCCCACATCCTGTCTGCCGAAAGGGCCCTCTCACAAGCACCCACCCCCCACTCCAGCAGCCTTGCCTTGGCAATGTGAGGCCCAGCCCGGATGATGGACAGCAACCCCAGGAAAATTGAGTGTAGCAGACTATAAATCCCACGTTCCCTCCTCCTCCTCCTCCTCGCTTTATTGCCTGTCTATGGAAAACACAATCCGATATAAACCAGAGAGGGTGGAAGTAGGGTCATAAAACTGTACAGGCCGAGCGTCGAGTGTCGCGAGGGTGTTATATTACTGGCATACCAAGCAGCTGATGTCAGACAGCAGGCGGGCAGGTCAGCAACCCGCCAGGACAGACGGAGCGATGCTCTCACCCACCAGGACAGATGCTCTCACGAGGCTGCTGTAAAGGTGTTTCGCCTGAGGTGGACGGTCCAAATGGCATCTTTTCCTTCGCACCAATTAGTTCAGGGTCCCATCAGCCTGGACGAGCTTGGCTGAAAATTGCCAAGCGAGAGCTGCGCAAGTCCATCGCTCCACTCCGCTGAGCCGAATGGCACCCATCTCACTTTCCTTCATTATTCCATGCGCGGTTGCCATTGCTAGCGACGATCGATATGGCGCCATCAGTATGCGCAGGGTTCTACACTGAGTTAAAAACGCAATGAAAGGCTTACAATCCAGAGGATCACAGAAGAAGCCATAGTTGAGTTCCCGCAAGGAAGATCAACAACCAGAGCACGGAGGTAGGTTTAGCAGATAAAACGACCTTCTTCCGAGTCTGATCTCTGGGCCGTCAGTGCAAGAGTGAGAAGATCTTGGGGCAAAGGACTAAACTAGCCCCTCCCCCCGTGGTGCGTCGGCTAAATCCTATTGGTGGGTGGCAGGTGGTGCCTCTTCCCACCCTTCCCATTAGAGAATGGGGGGAATGTTTGCCCATTCTCTTGGGGGCTGCAGCTCTTCCTGCCCCCCCTCCCTCCCACCCCTGGCCCATGGTCTTTCTCCTAATGCACTGTCCATCATACATACACCATACAGGCATTTGGGAGAATGAATGCACCCAGGTGAGTCTCTTGGCCGACATATGCAGCAAATTCCCTTCTCCACCAGGACCTGACTTTCCCATTTGTAGATGGGGGGGGGGGGGCTTGGCCTCAAGTTAGGCAGCAGTGGTCCAAGATTCTTGGCCGGCTCACACATCATCACTGCCACTGGTACTGGGGGTGTTCAGGGGTCGACCTGCTTTACCAGCTTAAGTGAGGGGAATCAGTCCAGAGTCCAAGAGCCTTGTGCTACAGGTGCAAGAGGGGGGTGCAGTGGAAAAGGAAGTGTGGAGGAGAGGAGACATTTTTGCTCATTAAGGTCCAGCAGTTGGCCACATAGGTCAGGTGCTAGCTTGAGCCCCTGGTAGTTCTTGGCCCATATGCTCCTTCTGCTAGGAACCCTTAGGGGTGGCTGTTGCCCTCGTGCTCTGTTTGGTGGGCTCCTGGGAAACATCTGGTTGGCTCCTGAGGGGATAAAATTTTGGCTCCATTTCACAAAGATAAATTCCCCTGTCCATTAAAAGCGTGGTACGAAGGGTCGGACACGACTTAACGACTGAACAACAACAACTATGAACAAGTCATAATCACAATCGTCGTAATTCGCCAAGTTCCATTGAAGGGGAAACTGAGATGAAAACAGGTTACAACAAAGCGGGGGGGGGGGGGCTCATGATGGCAACTTTGTCTTTGCCTAGTGTTTTCCGAACATCTTTCCTGGACGGAATCCTTACAACCAGCCTTGTAAAGTGAGCAAGCAGGATTGTGCCCATGTCGCAGATGGGGAAGACTGAGGCTGGGAGCAAGCAGCTTGACTGAGAGGTCACCAAGTGAGTTCACGGCAGAGGTGAGACTGAAAGCAGGGGGACTTTGATTTGCAACTCCCTTGGTCACCAGGCTACCCCAGCTCTCACTGCCAGTGAGTGCCTTCACTCCAAAGTTATTCTCCCTTAATGATAGTTGCAGACACACGGAACAAAACAAATACAAAACCCATAGCGCTGGATGGCAAGACTGGTGAGGAGCCATGCCACACTGAGGCCTGCTGAGCTGCCCCCCCCCATCTATCCACATGGTGGGCTCCCTGCTCCCCTAATCTATCATATTAGCTTCTGGCTACTCACACACCATCTTCCGAATTGCTTGAGGGGAAAGGTCAATGCATTAAGCACAGCAGATTAATACACTGCTGTAAATCCCAGGACCAGCACTTTAAGGAGCCGACCATATTTCACACGTGATTGTTCTCCCAATTGATTGTGCCGGCCAGTCGGCCAGCGAGTGTGTGCGTTGCTCCTTTCTTTACAAGCTCCCCCCAAGTTCCCCTGTTTAGTGGGGATGGCTGTGTCCCGCACTTTGATCAGAGAAATTCAATACGTGAGGTCTGGGCTTTATAGGAAAGCAAGGTCCAGATTAAGGGAATTAGCCACAGTATATCACAACCAATAAAACGGTGATTGCGCCCCACCGCAGTGCTGCCCCAGGGGTTGGGATGGAAAGGAGCTGGGGCACAGGGAAGAGGGAGGGCAGGGGGGCGTGCTTATAGCTAGAATGAGCCACGGCACCTCTGAGGAGTTTGGGAGCTGTTAGTGCTTCCTTGTGAATTGTTGGTGTTGTTGAAAGAAGGTTTAGCCTTCCCCCAAACACTGGCTTTCAAAGTCGCCTTTGATTTGGTTCTCAAAAAGTAATAAACATTTTAAAAGTAATTAGTCAGACATGGATGGAAACCCCAAAACGGTTTGCATGTTTTTTAAACTGTTCAGATTTTGTAAAATCTGCACGGCGGTTGGCAATCATCATTTCAATGACATTCACATGGGCCACACGGCTGCAATCTTTCTTTGGGTGAATGCGACTTCTGCTGCTGCACGAGAGAGAGGAGGAGAAATATCTCTCTCTCTCTCTCTCTCTCATGCAATTTTATGTCTTGATCACGTCCTCCCTTTCTTTTCAAGCATTTTAAAAGCCTCCAATGCTGTAGTCTTATCTCATATGTCCCAGAGCTCCGATCATTCTGGTTGCCGTCCTTTGTTCCTTTTCCTGCTCTACAATATCCTTCTCAAGTTGTGGGGACTAGAATATGCTCAGCCCCGTTTGAGTGCATCCAGCTTGTCAGAATTCTGACAGGCATCCTCAAGAAGCAGGGTCCTCGCCGTGGTGGCCCCAGCCATTTAGAACACCTTCCTCTCCGATATCGCCGGTCTTTGGGCAGATGGTCAAGGCTTGGCCACTTCTCCTTGGTTTCACCAACGTCTCAGATAGTTGCTTTCCAGACCCAGTTGAATGAGCCCACTCAGCAGCCAAGGTCCCTGGATCCCCTCAGAAGATTAACTCGTCATGTTTTATAACTGGGTTCTTCTGTAAAAGGATAAGGCCTGCTCTGCCCTCCACACACCTCCTTAAGTGGCTTCCTGATCTCCACAATTTGTCCCTTTTTTCCGGCAAAGTGTATAACAGTCACATTAATTGAGTCCCTCCTGGCTCAATTGAGTCCCCGACTCCTGAGTCCAAGGACCATAAAATAAGAGACTTGTTTTTTTTCCTTCACCCACCTCTAGAGACAAGTGTTTCTTGCGGTAGAAGAAAGTTTCCTGAATAAACAAATGACTTTTTAAGCCACTTTGCTAAAGTATCTTTTCTAATCCAAAATCCTTTTTCTCACACCCTGTTTCTCGGACTCCTGGGCTTTGTTCCTGACTCCTTGGTTCCGATTCCTGGCTCTGATTTCTGACACAAAAATGTGTTTCAAGACATTTTTGCCTGCAAAATATGGGAGGGTCCGTCCCAATTCTATCTGTCCATAATTTCATGCAAAAATGGAGATTTATAACTGTCTAATTTTAGGTTCGGCATGGAATCTATGCCAAAACTCGCCAATAGTGACCCTTGGAAGAAGGGGCATCTGTTTTTTTGACTGGAGAGGCAACAGCAGGGCCCCACAGAAAGCCTCTGTCCCCTGACCCCCTCTGCCCTGCCCCATTCTGATCTTTATTGGGCCGTCTGCCGGGTGGCATCAAAGCCAAAAGAGGCCCGTGATTTGTCCTACGACAGCTCTATAAAAAACATAATTGCCCAATAATGTTCTGTCTGCGAAATAAACCATCTTCCTGTTTCTTCCCTCATAAACACTAATCGACAGGCTAGTTTGTCAGCGTATTAAAGGAATATACAACTTCAACTCTTTCTAGAATCCAAAGGAGCTCACAGCAAGCTAAGTACCTCTTCTCACACTCCTGAATTATCTTACGCGATCGTGCAATGAGTCAAAACAGAAAACATATGATGCATCTTCATGTCCCAACAAGGAAATTCATCTTACTTTGGGGATTTGTGGCCACAGAAATCTGAACCATGCCTATCAGATATATGCCAACCCTATTCTTTTATTCTTCTGGAAGTTCACTCTGCACTGGGTTCCATTCGGCCTGTCTATGCGGCCAACTGAGGTGATCGCCTAAGGGGGATGGTTGGCAATCTGCCTACCTGCATTCACTGTTCATCTTCCTACTCTCTAGATTTAAAAAGGAAGGAGACGACAGAGCAGGAGCATGGTGGAGATGAGAGTGGTGGGCTAGGGTGTCCCAACTACCAACTATCTCTGGAGTGGGACCCCATGTGGCTGTTAGAGGAAAATCAAGTCCCTAACTAGAAGATGACACATCTAGTTTGGCCAATAGTTGAAATGGAATTCAGGAACAGAAACATGGCTGGCTAAAGACCAGACATGATGCACTAAATGTTGCCACCTTACCCAAAGGCATGCCAGCCTCTTCCTCCTCCTTTTCTTACTACCTGGAAAGAAGATGGGAAGAGGGAATTTCATATTCCCCCCCCCCCCAAAAAAAAACAGATTTGTGCCAAATGCTTTTTTTCCTGAATTGAATGCAAAGAACGAAGCATGGAAATTCATACAAACTAGCACTGATCCAAACATTTGCCTTGGGGGGAAACATGTGGCGGGTCCCAAAAAAGAGAATAATTCCTGGAGGTGCTCTGTAAATTGCCGAGATGTTGCAAGGAGATGGGATATAACACTCACTGATAGTTGCCCATTCCTTTATTTATTTTTCACATTTTTATCCCGCCCTTCCTCCAAGGAGCTCAGAGTGGTGTACATATTTCCTCCCCTCCTTTTTGTCCTCACAACAACCCTGTGAGGTAGGGGAGGCTGAGAGATAGTGACTGGCCCAAGGTCACCCAGGAAGCTTCGTGGCTGAGCGGGGATTTGAACCTGGATCTTCCAGGTCTAAGTCCGACTCCCAAACCACTACACCATCTGCCCATCACCTCTTCAGTGGAAGTGGGAGGACGAATTGTTATCGTTCTTGGGCGTGACGACATCCTTCCATTTTTCTCTCTCGCAGTGCCCTGGGATTGATCCCGCAGGTCGAATTCACAGGAGAGAGCTGCCTGTTTAAATAGGAGAGGAAGAGACCAAATTGGTAGTATTCAACTGTGCATCTTGAACTATTCTGAATGCTTGCAGAAACCCTAAATCCACAACCCCTCGTCCCTTCTCTTCCAAGCCCCCAGCATCTTGCCCTGGAGTGACGTTTGACTCTGTAATTCACTTGGCTTCAGAAACCTGCAAAATCTCACCTTTTATGAGAGACAGAGGAATTGGGGGGGGGGGGATCAGAGTCTTTTATCTGGGTGATGAACCGCCAGCCTGTCAAAACAGTGGATTATCTGTGCCGAGACATGTTCAGGCTGCCGCAGGAGGGAGGGGGAGCAGTGCTGACGGGCTGGGCCTTGACCACGCCTCTGAGAAGTTTGTACAACAGTGGCATTGACAGGTCTATGGGTGGTGCAGAGAGAGAGAGAGAGAGAGAGTTTACACCAAATGAGAAAGTTCGTTCCCTCCATATCCTATACATCTACTTCCACCAACGGAATCTGGAAACTGGGGAAGAACGTACATGGAAGACTATTAATTGCCAGCCTCTGGGAGGGCCTTAGCTCAGGGGTTGAGCACATGAGTAGCAGAGCTGGCCCAAGACTTCCTTAACAGCGGACATGGCGTGCCCAATGCAGTTGTTGTTGTTAAGTCGTGTCCGACCCTTCGTGATCCCATGAACCGCATCCCACCAGGCCTTCCTGTCCTCCACTACCTTCCTGAGTTCGCTCATTTTCATGTTCGTTGCATCGGTGATGCTGTCTAACCATCTCATCCTTTGCCTTCCCCTTCTCCTTTTGCCTTCAATCTTTCCCAACATCAGTGTCTTCTCCAGAGAGTCCTCTCTTCGCATTAGGTGGCCAAAATATTTGAGCTTCAGCCTCAGTACCTGTCCTTCCAGGGAACAGTCAGGGTTGATTTCATTTAGGATTGACTGATTTGATCTCCTAGCAGTCCAAGGGACTCTCAGGAGTCTTCTCCAGCACCACAGTTCGAAAGCATCTATTCTTCGGCGCTCAGCCTTCCTTATGGTCCAACTCTCGCAACCATACATTGCTACTGGGAACACCATCGCCCTGACTATACGAACTTTTGTTGGCATGGTGATATCTCTGCTTTTTATTATGCTGTCTAAGTTTGCCATAACTTTCCTTCCAAGGAGTAAGCGTCTTTTAATTTCATAGCTGCTGTCTCCGTCTGCAGTGATCTTGGAGCCCCAAAAAGTAAAATCTGTTACTGCTTCCATTTCTGCCCCTTCTATTCGCCAGGAATTGAAGGGGCCAAGATGCCATGATCTTAGTTTTATTAATGTTGAGTTTCAAGCCAACTTTTGCACTCTCCTCTTTCACCCTCATCAAGAGGCTCTTTAGTTCTTCTTCACTTTCTGCCATTAGGGTGGTATCGTCTGCATATCTGAGGTTGTTGATATTTCTCCCGGCAATCTTGATTCCGGCTTGCGATTCGTTCAGCCCTGCATTTCTCAGAATGTACTCTGCATATAAGTTAAATAAGCAGGGTGACAATATACAGCCTTGCCGCACTCCCTTCCCAATTTTGAACCAATCGGTTGTTTAATGGCCGGTTCGAACTGTTGCTTCTTGACCCGCATACAGGTTTCTCAGGAGACAGGTAAGGTGGTCTGGTACCCCCATCTCTTTAAGAATTTGCCACAGTTTGTTGTGATCCACACAATCAAAGGCTTTTGCGTAGTCAATGAAGCAGAAGTCGGTGTTTTTTTATTAACTCTCGTGCTTTCTCCATTATCCAGTGCATGTTGGCAATTTGATCTCTAGTTGCCTCTTCGAAACCCAGCTTGTACTTCTGGTAGTTCTCGGTTCACGTACTGCTGAAGCCTAGCTTGTAGGATTTTGAGCATAGCCCAATGCAGACCCACTCGTAATCGGGTGCCCTACCTTGGATTCAAAAAGAAAGAGGGGAGAGAAGAGGAAGTGTGACGAGGAGGAGAGTGGTGGGCTAGAGCGCCAGAGGCAGTCTAGCCCATCATTCTCTCTCCCCCAGACTTCCTCTTTTGTTTGTTCCCACTTCCTTTTCAACGTGGGAGGAGTTGAAGTTGGCCATTGATTGTGAACGTGAATGGTGGCTAACAGCCATTGAACTGATAGACTGAGCACCGAAAGGGTCGGCTGTGAGAAAAAGCACAGAGTGAGAAAACAGGAAGTCTCTGGGCTTCTCTCAGAAATCACTGCACTGTGTTCCAATGTGGCAGCCTTGAGCTAGGATTTCAACCCCATTCACCCACCCCCTTGACAAACTGTCTCCATCTCATCCTCTTGCGGTCCTGGAGAAGCCCCTCCCCAGAACCTCTCCCCCAAACAGTTCATCGGGGCCTCGATGAACCTGACGCACGCACACATGCTCCCCCAAGTTTCTTCCCAGCTCCACCTTCGGCAGAAGTGGCTCTGCAGTTTTGGAATGTGTCTGAAAAAAAGCAAAAACCGCTGCAGCTCGCTGGAGGTTGAAGCCGAGGTCTGTTTATTTGAAGAGCTGTGACCTTGATCACCGGGAGCCCAGGGTTAATGCTTTCTAATGCCATAATTATTGTTATTATTACAATAGTAGTTTACTTGCTACTTTATAGACGAGTCTTGAGGGGGGGGGGAGACCAGCAGAAGGTCATTCCATTAAAGGGCTTGCAATCTAAATGACTCTGAATGCGAAGAATTATCGGCTTTATTGAACACGTCCTTCCAGGATGGAGAGATGTGCAAATAGAATTGCTGTAGAGGCACTGAGGCAAACGCCTATGGGCTCTTGCTCTGGGCCAAATGGGGCTATGCTGAGTCCTTCTCCCAGTAGATATCCGAGCGTAGATGTCTTCAACAGGTGGGGCTTGGCCAGATCTCTGGTGGGGTGCAATAGCTACCATCAGGAGCAGGCCGTCAGGCAAGGTGAGGCAAGTTGCACTAGAGGTGGATTGGGGGGGGGTGTGACAGGGCGGCACACCTTGCAGCAACGAACGCCATAAATGAAAGATGTCATGTTTAAAGGCGTAAACCTTAAATCCATCTTTTATCCATCCTAAAATGTCAGTAACGAACACAATTTGCTTTCCAATTGAGCGAGCGAGCGAGCACGCGCACACACACGCGCACACACACACACACACACCCTTGGTTGTTTGCAAACTGCGGTCAGAAGAACAAGCCATGATTTGCAAGGTTTAGATGCAGCTGTAAAACCCGGTTTGTTTTCAGCCAGAACTGGAAGATGCAAATTTCCTCCTTTCAAGCACAAAGGGGAGGAGGAAGTGTGTGAGTCCAAGACTTATGGAAGCTGAAATGCGATGGAATTGTGGTTTTGCAAATTACCCAACACACACACATACCCATAGTTGCTAATGGTGATTTTTTGATTATTTTTTTTTGCATTTTTGGAGATCTCTTATAAGCATGATTAGGGGCTAAGCCAGGTGGAACCACTGGTGGGCCAAGCTGGCTGGGTCAGGTGAGTGAAGTTTGAAATGTCACCTCTTCGTGGGGGGGGGGGCGCTAGGGATCATGGCTTTGTCTTAACCAGATTTTTTTCAACTCTAAAACCAAGCTGTCATTTAAGTGGAAACTGTCATGTCCCCAATTTAAAAGCCTGTTTAAAATAACATGAAACTAGCTGGGGTGAAATGGGACTTCAGGTGGGATGGTTCACCCTCCCCTGCCTAAGCTCTGGCCAAATGGTTGTATGAACAGTCAGTGGGCAGCAGATAATATCCTTGCGGTTATCCCTCGCTCCTCCCCCAGGAGCTGCCCAATGAAAATGATTGGCAGAAGAGCTGGAATGGGCCAATGGAAGTCTTTCACACAGCACATAATCCGTCTGTGGAACCCACTGCCACAAGATGTGGCGATGGCCACTAGCTTAGGTGGCTCTAGCCAATTTCATGGAGGACCAAGTCTATCAAGGGCAATTAGTTAGGATGACCGTGTGCTACCTCTAAGACCCGATTGTGTTGCCAAACCCCTACAATTGACCCAGAGCCTCCAGGAACTGGCCGCTATCTCCAGGTGACCCCTGAAAGATGCAATCCTGGAGGTGTTAATGGGACCTCCAGGAATTTCCAAATTGGGAAAACACATCTCCAGGGATTGCTTCAGTCAGAGTTGGCAATCTTCCTGTGCCCCTGAATATCTGTTGCACAGCAGCAACAAGGGAGAGAGGTGTGCCATCATCTCCTGCTCAAAGGATACCCAGAAGCAGCTGGTGGGCGCTGTGTGATGGACTAGCCTTTGGCCTGATCCAGCAGGGCTCTTCTTATGTTCTCTTTGTCCCATCAAAGAACAATTCCAACTTCGCAGTCATGGCTTCCCACAAAGACTCTTCGGAATGATAGTTTAGAGAGGGTGCTAAAAATTCCATATACCAGTGGTTTCCAAACTGGGAGCCACAGATACCAGCCAGGGGAGCCGCGGATACCAGCCAGGGGAGCCACAGCCACGGAATCCTCTCGGAAAACAGTGCTATGCCAATTGGCAGGCATCAACATAATGTTATGGAGAGCTGCGGCCAATGGTCACCAATGGTCAAAGGAGCCACAGGTCGAAAAAGTTTGGGAAACACTGCCATATGAGATCCCTAGCATTTTCCTGAGAACTACAGTTTCCAGAAGCCCATGAAAAGAGGGAGTGACTATTAAAACCAGCTTAAGCCTGACGTTTAATCACTCCCAAGGGGGGTAATGGGGTTCTGTCTTCATGGGGAAAGTCCCAAAGGCCAAACAGCTTCAACTTTTCCTAGAGCTGGTGATTCATTAAGAGGTAAGAAAGAAAGGAATTCCCCTCTTTTTCTTCCTTTCCATCACAATACCATGATGCCTTTTCCGTACAGATGTCACTGCCCTACAGATGGCATTATTTCTGTGACATCCATTCAGTACGATGAAATAGTTCAGTTCCCTAGGAGTAACAGTTCGTTTTCCACGGTCAATATTTCTTGCATATATGTGTCTTTCCTGTTCTAGGACATCTGAAACGATCACTTCTTATGAGGACAAGGGCGTTGGAACACCGCCTGAAACCATCTTGGAACTGCTGGCTCTCTGCTACAAACCACCACCCGCCAAAATCCTTTTAGGCTGCCGTGAAACCCAGAAGTGCCAAATCTCTGACATACTAGCCCGGCACCCTCCTCTCCTCCACACTTCCTCTTCTGCTCTGTTCCCTTATTACTTGACTTGCCCAGGCAGTGAGAGCAAGAGCAGGGGAAGCAAGCAAGTCGGCATTTAGAAGTAGGCAACCATCTCAGTTGGCCTCATGGATGGGCCGGCCCTGGTAAAATGGTCCTTTCCCTTTCAGATCTGTCTATCCTGCTGCCTTTAACGACACGACCTGTAATCCCGGCTCATGGTTGGGGGCTGGAACAGGAAGCCTAGATTAAGAAAACAAGCTGGAGAGGCTCTGTTTCTTTTGCAAGAAAAAAGCACCACAGGCTTCTGAGCAAGAGGCTACATTGCACTTTGCCAAATCCCCACCGTGGGCCTGAGCTCCACACAGGGCTGCTTGTCCATACCTGTTCCTGTAACTTCCGCGGCTGCCTTGTCTGTGTGTTTTGTGTGGAATGAAAGGTTTTTCCCTACAAGCTGACCTCAATGTCTTCCCTTGGCTGTCTGTCAAAATCTCCCTTTCATCTGAGCAGGTCCTTCAATAGAGGCCCGATGATTTACCGTCGAAATCGCGCTGTTCCCTGTCAGAGATTGCGATCGAAAAGGCGGATTTGCAGCTAATAGGAGTTTTCTCTTCCCTCCGCCTCCTCTTCTCTGTGTTCTTCTCTTCCCCCCCCTTCTTCAAATATTGTTTTACGAGCCTGGTTCTTACTGTCTTCCTGACACAGAACTTGGGCCTCGGGGTACAATTCTTTCACCTCTAAGCCCCGGGAATGAGACTTTGATGCTTCGCTTAGAGAATGTGGATCTCCTTTCTCCCCTCCCCAAACCAGTGCATCTTTAGTTAGCAAAAAAGCAAAACAAAAACAAAAAGAGGGAATCCCACATGTTGTAATTCAAAAGCATGCAACGTGCACCACTGATTTCTTAAAGCATTCTTTGATGGCCCCTTTCTGAGGTGGAAGGCGGTTTGCAACCACGTCCTCTTGCTTGGGAAGGGGGCTATCACTCAGAGGTACAGTATCTCCCAGCCTGACATTCTTGGCGTCTCCTGTCTGAAACTCTGCAGAGCCCATCGGCATCAACAACATTGGGATCGATGGACTAAGGGTCCAAGGCAAACAAGACCGGCTCATCTATAAGGCCAACTGAGCTGGTCGCCTCAGGTAGCAGGTTGGTGGGGGATGCCCAACTCCATCCCAACCCACCCATTGCAGACCTCTGTCCTAGGCCCCTCGTTTCAGTAAACCACGGTAGATCATTCTGAAGTTTACAAGTTCTAGTGCTTATTAGCATGTTCAGTTCTGCAAGTGAGGTTTGCCTTTCTCTCCTGCCAGTTGGCTTCCCATAAGCTGCTGGTTGACCACCTGGAGACTTGGGATACTGAGCTAAGAAGGTCCTTGGTCCTGATCTAGCAGGGCTCTCCTTACACGCTTAATATAAGTAGGCTTTCCAGATCTCCAACCGGAACAGAATGCTAGACCTTTAGGAGAAGGAATGTGGGCAGGTGTAGCTTGTTAAACCTTACAGCACAATCCCCATTGTGTTCAGTGGGGCTTGCTTCTGAATGCCTAGGATTGTGCCCTAAGGTTTAACAAGCTACACCTGCCTACATTCCTTCTCCTAAAGGTCTAGCACTCTGTCCCGGTTGGAGATCTGGTTAGCCTAAATATAAGTGATGTTTTTAACAGCAATTGAAGTTAACCATTTCTCATTATTGCCTGAACATTTCATCAGTGTGTGTTAAAGTTCCGCGAGAAGGGCTTCTCGCGGAATTTTGGCTCAAGGCCCATTGAAATGAATGGGGCTTGCGCAGGAGAGCTTCACACCGGAAACGTAAGTCCCATTTTCATCCTTTCAGAACTAAATGTCCAACCATTGCCAAAGGGAACATTTCAGTCCATATCTCATCGATGCCATTTAAAAATCAAGGCAACATTTTCATGGCTCTCACTCGAGATGCATTGTCATCATGATCAAACGAAAACGCTTTCTCGATTTTTCTGTCCCTGTCTTCCTCATCACCCAAAACAGGATGCTTGTCCCTTTCCTGGACATTAGCAATCGAATGGTACAGGGCAGGTATTTTTACACATCGAAGAATTGATTTTGAAAGAATAAATAGGAACGGCAAAGAGTTGCAAGCAACAATTTTGAAACAGTTCTTTGGGGACAAATGCTTTCAAGATGCAGAGATTTCCTATTAATTCCTGAATCCATTTGGAATTTCTTTTTTTGGGGGGGGGGTCTTTCTCCATGCTCAAAAGGCAGGGCATGTAAATGCCTATTTTCCTGATGCTGCAGTTGTAGCTGTTTGCATGGGAGATGTGTCTGCTATTTTCTTTGCCTCCACCTTGAATGACAACCTGTGATTTTCTCGTGTCAGGACGCATCTTCGAGTCTATTAAGCCAGGCTGTCCTAGTCTACAGTTTGCCTTGGGTGGGGCTGCCTATTAATCATCATCACCCATAAAAAGTAATTTCCTTTGATAGCGACTCTCAGGAAAGTTTTCACTTTACAGGGCAAAAAAGGTGAAGAAGGGAAAAGGTGAAACAGCGGTGTCAAAACCGATCCACTGCACCGCTCCAATGTCACCTGTCTGCCATCCACTTTTCAGTGTCTGGCAAGTTGAAGAAAGGACACACATAATCCCCAGGGTGCTTAGCAGGAAGTTGAAGCCTGCCCAGTGCAGCCTGGTGCCCCCCACCACCACCACCCTCAACCTAAATTGAGCTGTCCATGTCTGTGTGAGTTGTTGTAGAATTGATTAGGGACCTGGGTCTACTGCCACACGATTCTACCCATCTTTTGAGATCCTCAGAGGAGGCTTTGCTCCACACGCTGTCACTTGTTGAGGCTCGCTTGGGATGCACACAGGACAGGGCCTTCTCCGCGGTAGCCCCCAAGCTCCAGAATTCCCTTCTCCAATTGCTAGCCTGTGCACGTTTATTCAGAAGTCCTACTGAGATCAGTAGAACTTACTCCCAGGTAAATTGGCTTTGGGTTGTATCTTTGTGAGCTATATAGAGCTCTCTAGCCCTAGAAATTAACATAGGCCCTTAGGCATATTTCTCAGTTTGCCTCCTGCTGAACCCGATGCTTCTCAACTAAGGTCTTTTAACAAAAGTGTCAGTGTTTGCACCAGGAATGTTGCTAGAAAAACCGTCTTTCTAGACAGGAGTAGGTTTTGATGATTGTCTCAGAGGGTGGCATAGATGCAATGCAACGTGGGAGAAACTGCAGCACAAAAACCCAGGCAAACACCACTGCCCCAAGTGTATTGTCATGGCTGACATGCCCAAATACCACCCTCTTGTTCTGATGAGATACCAAGGGATGATTCATACTGCAGGGAATGGAACCGAGGTGGAACCAATAAAGGCAGAGCATGTTTGTGGTAAGGATCCCTTTGTTCTCAGTTAAGAAATACTCTATATGCTTTGTGCCTGTAATTTGTATTGTATAATTTATACAAGAAATATTAATGATAGCTTTGCGGGCTAATTACTTTGCCCTTTTGTTTTGCTCTGCCCTCCCCAGTTATGGCTTCCAACAATTGTGCAAAATCGTTGCAGAATGGGACTTCCCTTTGAAATTACTACATTGCAGGTTCTAAAAACCCAACAGTACAGTTTTGATAATGACCATAATCATAGGGTTAACCGGCTGGAGGGAAAGTGGCAATGGGGAATGGATGATTTGAGGGGGGTTATTATGGAGTTGGAGAGGGTGGGGGGGGAGCTTCACGGGTGGGGCGTGGTGATACGTGGGCCAGGAGGCCATGACAACTTGAGGTCTCTCAATGTTGTGTCAGGAGCCAGAGCTTCTGGACATCGCTCAAACAGCAACAGGGATTGCAAGGGGGCTGTTGCCATGTGATAAAGACAAGACAGAGGGCAGAACGGGTTTAGAGCCTAGTGGTTAGCAATGGCTCTTTTATCCTGTGCTCTCTTGTTCTATTATTCCTCCTGGTGTGGCTGGGATTGACTGAGTTCAACCCACCCAAGCTAGGAAACCTGGGCCAGGCAAGAGGTCTCCTTGGGGAGCCTCCCTTCCTGGTGAATAGAGAACCCAAGAATTTGGGGGAGATTCTTTCTTCTAGAAATTTGAAGGAGCGATCTGGGAAGCGTGACAGGTTACCCCCACCACCACCGCAGAATGAACTTCGCAGGTAAAACAGTGGAAATAGAAAGGACTTTTGTTGTTGTTTTAAAAGGGCTGCAGTAAAAAGGAAAGAATCAAAGCAAAGCACGTCTCAAAAAACAAAACAGGTAGGTCAATAAGGAGGAGGTTGGTGGGCAACAGCAGGCAAGGAGATAAAAATGAAAGCTCGGGTGCTTGGCAAGTGATGGATGGGATCGCTCGCAAGACCTTGGGGACTGATGCATGTTTGCTCAGAGCATCGGCGAGTCCCCAAGCCCGAGGATGCTCGCACATCCCTACCTACAAATGTTTCAAGGAGACCAACAAACAGTGCAATCCTCTGAAGTAAGCCCCATTGCGTTTTATGGACTTACTCCCAAGTAGACATGTATCTGATTACAGTCAAATGTCCTGTGGTGCCGTATAGCCCAGAAGTTTTTGTCATGCTATGACACAAGTCAGGGGAGCACCGCTCCACAACACAAGGAATATGTGGCCATCTTTCTAAAGTGATCCTAACCCCCCCCCCAACACACACACACACACACACACACGAACACCTTTCCTTCAAACACACTGAGCAAAATTGAGTGCAGGCAAAGACCTCTCCCTCAAGGGTAAATTGAGGAGCTGTAGCAATGAAATCCATTATCTCTCCTTTTATTCCTCTTTGTCCTGATCTCGCAAGGAGAAAGAACCTAAGAGGATCAGTACCGAAAAGAGCTCCGTAATTGTAGCTCCAGAGCGCGGCGCAGCAAAAGTCGCCACGGCAACCAATCAAGCCACCGCAATGACAGAGGTTACCTAGTCAAGCTGGGGCTGTTGAAAACGCGCCCCAGGCAGTAATCATAGGGTTAACCGACCTTTTTAAAACGCTCTTGAGCAAAGCAGAGAAAAGGGGACAAGGAATGAGAACAAATTAATTTCCTCTTTTTTTTTCCCCATCCCACTCGCCTGTTGATTGAGGTCCAGGAGCAAATTGTATCTGCGCAATCTGCACCTGGGCCTGCTCGGAGCTGACGGCCAACTGTGCATCTAGCAGATGCCAGTCTTGTGATCCATCTGGAAGAAAGATAAACACCACTCACACAGCGCTTCCAACCATCAGGAGCCCACGATCTTCCCTCTTGAAGCCCTGGCATAACCGGCTGGCCCAGCCATGAAGCGGCCTGATGCAGCTCGCTTCAGGGGAAGATTTCATCAGTCTCAAGATGCTCTGCCATGCTGCTTCTCTGCTCCATACTGTCGGACCCCCCCCCAGTGGATTTTATTGGTTTTTTTAATTTGTTTATGTATCGTTATGTATTGTTTAAACTTATTTTATGTATTTTAAATTATGTATTTTAATCTGTTGTAAGCCGCCTTGGGCATTTGCCTTTGGCATAGGAAAAGGCGGGATATATTTTTTAAAAATAAATAAATGGCAGGGGCAACGGGTTCAGGGGGGCTCTTCACTCGAGTCTGCTGCCAACACACACACACACCCGCCAGCCCACCACGGACACGGGTTGCATTGATCCATGTTGCTATCACTTGAGCCGGAAATGGATCGTCCGCCTCCTGACCACGCTGCTCCTCATGTGGTTTTTGGAAACGTGGAAGTACGGGACTTCTGGTTTTATTTGCAAGGACGGTGTGAACAAAGGAGGCACGACGCCTTAAATACAACTGAGAGCTCTGCACTTCTGGGTTTGCAAAAACTGCACGAGGAGCATGGTAAGCGCCTCCCCCCCCCCCAAGTGCGCTGTGGCAGAGGTGGCAGTGTCCCAGGTCACATCACCCCTGCCTTTTGCGCAAATGTCTTCAACAGGCATCATTTGCTGGAAGAACATCCTCAGTTTTGTTCTTCCAGGTGATTTCCCATCTGCTGAAGCTTGGAGCTGCTTACATGTGGCAAGATTATTACATCAGCTACCTTCAGAAGATCAGATATCCACCTAGCCAGACTATTCCATCAATAGTAGATGCTGTAGCAAGATATACAGTGTGTCCATGTCCCTATGTGTCTCTGTGTCCGTGTGTCTGTGAAAAGAGGAGGGGAAGAGGGCAGAAGGGAAGTGCGGAGGAGAAGAGAGTAGTGGGATAGAACGTCTTGAAAGGAAGAGGGGAACAGGGCAGAAGGGAAGTGCGGAGGAGAAGAGAGTGGTGGGATAGAACGTCTTGAAAGGAAGAGGGGAACAGGGCAGAAGGGAAGTGCGGAGGAGAAGAGAGTGGTGGGATAGAACGTCTTGAAAGGAAGAGGGGAACAGGGCAAAAGGGAAGAGCGAAAGAGAAGAGAGTGGTGGGATAGAACGTCTTGAAAGGAAGAGGGGAACAAGGCAGAAGGGAAGTTAGGAGGAGAAGAGAGTGGTGGGATAGAACGTCTTGAAAGGAAGAGGGGAAGAGGGCAGAAGGGAAGTGCGGAGGAGAAGAGAGTGGTGGGATAGAACGTCTTGAAAGGAAGAGGGGAAGAGGGCAGAAGGGAAGTGCGGAGGAGAAGAGAGTGGTGGGATAGAAGGTCTTGAAAGGAAGAGGGGAACAGGGCAGAAGGGAAGTGCGGAGGAGAAGAGAGTGGTGGGATAGAACGTCTTGAAAGGAAGAGGGGAACAGGGCAGAAGGGAAGAGCGAAGGACAGGGCAGAAGGGAAGTATGGAGGAGAAGAGAGTGGTGGGCTAGAGGATCTCACCAATTTCCTCCATACTTTCTCTTTCACTCTGTTCCTTTTGTTTTGAGCCAGTGAACGAGAGGACAAAGAGCAGGGGAGGCAGATGGGCAAAGATGGCCGCCCCCCACCAATCCACTGCCTGCAACAGCCACCCAAGATAGCCATGCAGATGGGACGGTCTTGTACTCAGGCCTTCTTGACTCCTCAGAAAGGAACCTGGGTTGTGAGACAGAACCTCAAGCTATTTGTGCGGGACACCCAGACCCATGGGAGAAAGCAGCCAATGACAATCACCGGGGGGGGGGAGCCTTTAAAGCTGAACCTCTGGGGGGGAGCAGAAAGGGAGTGGGGAGAGTCACGGAGGAGGCTAGAAGACTAGGTTGGAAGGCTGGTCAAGAGGGTGGAAGAGGAGGAAGATGAACAGAAGGGACTAAGGCAGTGTTTCCCAAACTTTTTCAACCTGCGGCTCCCTTGACCATTCCGAGGATTCCGAGGCACTCCGCGGCTCCTTTGGCTGGTTGCCGCAGCTCCCCTGTGAGCCGCGCCTCCCAGTTTGGGAACTACTGGACTAAGGGGAGGCTGGAGAAAGTAAGGCAGAGAAAAGGAGGATTGGCGTGACAAGAAAGACTAGTGGGGTGACCAGGACCGGCCAAAGAGAGACCTGGCAGAGGGGAGAACAAGCAGCAGCATGGCCAGGACAGCAGAAGGGGCTCCTCACCTGAATCATCTTCTAAGCTCCAAAAGGGTGGCCAGGCTCTCCCTGCTACACAGCTGGAGGGAGGAGACTGCGTTTCAGCAGGTGTCTTTGCTCTTCGGCATCCTCAAAGGCCTTATCCCGGACTATTCCCAAGGCGAAGAGCCTCCACCTGTCTCTCTTGGCTTCAAGGCGGTCAAGAAAGAGGGCGATGCTTGTCTGATTTCCTGATGTTACCCCCCTCCAAGCAGCCCAACCAAGCCCCTCTAGAGGTAGAGCTGCCCCCCCTTGGGGGAGAGGATGGGGAACCGACACCATGTTATTTGTTCTGTTACAGTTCCCAGGAAACCTACCTGAGATGTGCAATTCAACTTCCTCTCCTTCCTGAAACGGTCGGCTGCTTCCTCTCCGATTTTTATTCATCCAGCCAGGCGACCTCGGGATCCTGGCGTGAAAGTGAACCCGACGCAAGCGTCCGTGCGCAGCAACTGGTGAGAAAGGGCTTTCATTATTTATTCAGAAACCCGTCAATCTCCCTCTTTTTTGTTCCCCCCTGAAACAACAGTTTTAAAAATATTAAACACGCCACGGCATAAGCTGGAAGATTAAGCAAGTTTAAACCTTATCATCTCAGGTGGGAGGTTTAATTCCAATGAAATGAGGACGGGCACAGAGCCGTGTTGTAACAAGAGCCCCTCGGCTCAGGAACTAATCACCTAGAAAGCATCGCAGGGGAGGGACAGGAGGGGGGGCACGCAGTGGGGGGGGAAGAGGCAAAACAATATCCCCTGGCTCCTGGCAACCCTCACGGCTTGCTATGGAGATGCAAAAACAGGACACACAAAGGGTGGACATTCGGATCTCTCTTTAGGCAGCTGGACCGAGAGGCATGAAATCATCCTGAGGTTTCACCTGTGGGCGACCACATCGGACCCAGTTCATCTCTTCTGCCAGCCGGCCCTTCCTCTCTCCTCGCCCTCTCAATGCTATTTATCTACTGTGACCTGCAGGGCTGCAACACTTACTGGGTGAGCCGTTGCATTTACCATGAAGTAAATCCCACAACGTCCATCCTAGGCACAGGGTAGACAAACGTGTTGGCCCATGGACTGCCCCATTGGAGTATGGAAAATAATATACAGAGAACCAAAACACGTGTTCTTATCATTACCATCATAATTTTGATTCCAGGTCTGCAAAAGAAATACTTTGCCTTCCACGTTTTGCTTTTGAACACTCCAGCATTCACCATCCACTAAGCCCATGACTCTCCTCTCCTTCGGTCCCTCCTCTGTTTCATTCCCTTCTTCCTTTTCAAAACCATAAGCTCAAGAAGAGGAGACTGGTGGCAGAAAGAGGGTACAGAGCCACTCTCCACCACCACCCTCTGCTCCTCTTTCATATCTAGTGACCATGGAAGAAAGGCATGGAGAAGATGCCCTAGCGCCTGCTGCTCTTTTCTCCTCCACTTCCTCTTCGGCTTCATTCCCTTCTTCCTTTTCAAAACGCACAGCCACAGGAGGAGGAGAGTGGTGGCAGAAAGAGGGTACAGAGGCTCTTCTCTCCTCCATCACCCTCCTCTTCTCCTCCTCTTTCATATCTAGTGACCATGGAAGAAAGGCATGGAGAAGATGCCCTAGCGCCTGCTGCTCTTTTCTCCTCCACTTCCTCTTCGGCTTCATTCCCTTCTTCCTTTTCAAAACGCACAGCCACAGGAGGAGGAGAGTGGTGGCAGAAAGAGGGTACAGAGGCTCTTCTCTCCTCCATCACCCTCCTCTTCTCCTCCTCTTTCATATCTAGTGACCATGGAAGAAAGGCATGGAGAAGATGCCCTAGCGCCTGCTGCTCTTTTCTCCTCCACTTCCTCTTCGGCTTCATTCCCTTCTTCCTTTTCAAAACGCACAGCCACAGGAGGAGGAGAGTGGTGGCAGAAAGAGGGTACAGAGGCTCTTCTCTCCTCCATCACCCTCCTCTTCTCCTCCTCTTTCATATCTAGTGACCATGGAAGAAAGGCATGGAGAAGATGCCCTAGCGCCTGCTGCTCTTTTCTCCTCCACTTCCTCTTCGGCTTCATTCCCTTCTTCCTTTTCAAAATGCACAGCCACCGGAGGAGGAGAGTGGTGGCAGAAAGAGGGTACAGAGGCTCTTCTCTCCTCCATCACCCTCCTCTTCTCCTCCGCTTTCAAATCTAGTGACTATGGAAGAAAGGCATGGAGAAGATGCCCTAGCCTGCTGCTCTTTTCTCCTCCCTCTTCTGTTCCATTCCCTTCTTCCTTTTCAAAATGAGCAACCACAGGAGAAGTGTGGTGGCAGAAAGAGGATACAGAGCCACTCTCCTCTCCTCTTCCACACCCTTCTTCTTCTCCTCCTCCTCTTTCAAATGTAGTGACCATGGGAGAAGGAAGTGGATGAGAAGAGAGTAGTGGGGAGACACTCTAGCCCACTGCTCTCTTCTCCTCCGTTTCCTCTTCTGTTCTATAAATCCTGTGAGGAGAAGCAACTGTGGTGGCTCTTTGTGCCTGTTGTTGGCACGCCACGAGGTAAGGGGTTGAGGGGAGGGCGCTTAGTACCCTGCCTCCGGAACTGGACATTTTGGCACTACCCCTCTGGAAGACTTCAGAGACACTTTCAGCTCCACCTTAGTGGCTGGTCTTTGGCGTCGGCCCCTCCAGCTGGTCCTTCGGTCCACTCTATTTATTTTCAGCAGTTCTTTTCTTGGCCAATGTCTCCGGTGCATCCAAGGGCATCATTCATGTAATCTCGGGATCTCGGGAGTGGGTTGTGTGTTGATTGCTGGCCACGCACTGGAGTTTGCATTAGTGTTTGCTATTTTTGCAAGACACTCCTTGTATTTTTAATACAAGGCAAAAAGGCATCTAAGTGCCCTGACGAGGCACTCTTTTTAATGCACAATTTGTATAAATTCAAATCAATACATTAGTAATGAATAATACCAAACCGGGAGAATGCACTAAGTTATGGGAAGAGCCCACTTCTTGGTTCTCGCTCCAGCCAGCCTCCGAAGGCCATTGGAACAGTGAAAGGGGGCCCAGGTCAGACCTGTCGACAATATGCGACCTGCCAAGCTGAACGCAGCACTCAAGCCTCCTATTCAGCCCTGCCGGGTGATTGACAGCACCTGACCTAGTGCAGGCAGACATAGGAAGCAGCTATGTCCTCCTGACTCCGTTCATTGGTCTATCTATCTAGATCAGCTTGTCACTGATGGCTGCAGCAGTCTTCAAGGGTTTCACGCTGGATATTCTCACCTAGAGGTTCTGCCAGAGAAGGAACCTGGGACTTTCTGCAAAGCTAATTCACTGAACTATCATCCCCTTCAGATAGACCCAGATTTTTATTGAACGTAGCACAATAATTGAGCTGGAGAATTTGCTACCAGCAGATAAGAACGTAAGAAGAGCCCTGCTGGATCAGGCCAAAGGCCCATCTAGTCCAGCTTCCTGTATCTCACAGTGGCCCCACCAGATGCTTCAGGGAGCACACAAGACAACAAGAGACCTGTATCCTGTCGCCACTCCCTGGCATCTGCCATTCAGAGATATCCTACTACTAAAACCAGGAGGTTGTTTATACCCATCATGGCTTGTAACCTGTGATGGACGTTTCCTCCATAAATCTGTCCAATCCCCTTTTAAAGGCATCCAGGCCAGGTGCCATCACCACTTCCTGTGGCAAGGAGTTCCACAGATTAATGACATGCTGGGTAAAGAAATATTTTCTTTTGTCTGTTCTAATTCTCCCTCCACTCAATTTTAGTGGATGTCCCGTAGTTCTGGTGCTGTGCGAGAGGGAAAATAACTTCCCACTGTCCACTCTCTTCATCCCATGCATAATTTTAGTATACGTCTCAATCATGTCCCCCCTCAGGCGCCTTTTTTCTAGACTGAAGAGCCCCAAACGCTGTAGCCTTTCCTCATAAGGGAAGTGCCCTAGCCCAGTAATCATTTTGGTCGCTCTCTTCTGCACCTTTTCCAGTTCCACTATATCCTTTTTTATTTTTTTTTATTTTTTTTATTTTTCACATTTTTATACCGCCCTTCCTCCAAGGAGCTCAGAGTGGTGTACATATTTCCTCCCCTCCTTTTTGTCCTCACAACAACCCTGTGAGGTAGGGGAGGCTGAGAGATAGTGACTGGCCCAAGGTCACCCAGCAAGCTTCGTGGCTGAGCGGGGATTTGAACCTGGATCCTCCAGGTCTAAGTCCGACTCCCAAACCACTACACCATCTTGGCTCATCCTTTTTGAGATGTGGCGACCAGAACTGGACACAATACTCCAGATGTGGCCTTACCATTGATTTGTACAATGGCATAATAATAATGGACGCTTTATTTTCAATCCCTTTTTGAATTATCCCAAGCATGGAATTGGCCTTCTTCACAGCCGCCGCATGTGGCCACAAGCTAGCGGCCATGTGGTGATGGCCGCTAGCTTAGATAGCTTACTGGAGTTTAGACCAATTTATGCAGGACAAGTCTATTCATGACTATATGCAGGGCCGGTCCATCCATGAGGCCAACTGAAGCTGTCGCCTCAGGCACCAGACTGGTGGAGGGGCACTCTTTATCCACATTGCCTCCACTGCTCCTTCTACCACCTGGACAAGAGGAAGAGGAAACGTGAAGAGAGCCCACTGGACCCAAGGCAGTGAATACTTTCACTTTAAGACATTCCTCTCCAACATCAAGATGAGGAAGGTGCTACAAGGAGATCCCTTGAAGTTCTCCTATTAAAGGTGGACTGTCGCTTCCATCTGCTGGTGTCCCTCTTGCTCATCACTTGAGCTTCCGCTCCTTAGTGCTGTCCTTTGGTGACACCTGCTGGAGAGAAACAGAAGCACATTCCATATGTATGGCTCTGTCTAGAACAGGGGTTCTCAACCCCTTCCCAGCCGAGCGCCACTCTGCTGCTACGTACCACCAGAAGTGACCGGCGATGACATCATGTTACTTCCGGGTTTTCAGAGGCCAGAAAACACAGGTAGAAGGCTCTGGGCAGGTGGGAGAGCCCTTCTCAGTGTTCCCGAGCGGTTCGGCCAAAGGCAGGAGCCTCTCAGGAGCAAAAACATGCCACCAAAAGCGCCGTGTCAGAGTGGGGTTCCAGTGGTCCGAGTACCACCAGCAGGTGTCTGAAGTACCACTGGTGGAGAACCCCTGGTCTAGAATGCCCAAAGGAAAGGAGCTTCTTCTGGAAGGTATGAGGAAGGAATGCCCAGTTTCAGGTCCCATGCCTCCATCAGCCAGTTATTTAATGACTCAGGTTTGCAGTCCTCAGAATGAAAGTGGCCATGGGAGTGTCAACTTCCCAAGGCCTTCCTACAGTTGCATGTGCTGATTGACCCAAAGGAGGGTGCATGTGTTGCTCCAGCAGGGCCGCCCAAGACCTCTCGACACCTGAGGTGGCATACCAAATGCTGCCCCCCTTACCCAGTGGTGTGCCAGCCTCTGCTCCTCCCACTCTCCAAAGCTCTAGCTCAGCACTCTCCTCCCCTCCCCTCCACATCTCCTCTTCCTCTCCCAATCGAGGAAGTGGAAGGAGGAGGTGGTGTAGTGGAGGCAAGTACGTAAACAGAGATGGGTGACCCCCACCAATCTGCTGCCTGAGGCAGCTACTTCAGTTGGCCTCATGGATGGGCCAGCCCTGAGCAGGAGTGTGTATATGTATCAGAGAGAGAGAGAGAGAGAGAGAGCAAAAAACCAACAAAGCTGAACCCAGGAATGCCAATAGGTTGGAAACAGTAAGCTTAAGCACAGAGCATAAGCATAGTAGCCAATTGTCATTGGAAAGATTGAGAAACAGCGTGACAGTTTTGAAAGTGCAGTTGGCCTCATCATGAGAGTGATAAATCGTTTGCTGAACCTGAAAAAATAACTTTTGCAGGAGCCCTAGGGCAAACTTATGTATGTTATGGGATCCCATGCACCAATCTCATCTCACCGAAAGAATCTGCATCGTGAAGCCATGGAGAGGGACGACGGTGCTGGCTGTAGGTCCTCCTGTGGATGTCCCACTTCTCTTCTGGTCCCATGGCGAGGATCAAGTATGGTAGACAGATCAAAGGCGCATCTCCTCCTCTACCACCCCATCTCTGTCTCACACTCTCCAGTGAGTTCCCAGAGGCATTTCAGGCCACAGCTATGGAGACGATCAACTTCACCAGCCCATTGGCTAGTCACTAGTGCAACGGTCAAATATAGAACTAGCCTGAGTGCCCTGGAACCTCTTTGCCGTTCTTTGTCCACCCCTCCGCTCTCATCTCTGCTGGAAAATAAACAGCTCCAGTTGTTGGCCACTTGAGATTATGAAAACATCCAGTCCATTAGTGTTTGGCAAAGTGTTCTTTCATTTCCTTTGGCTGTTAACAATTGAATGCGAGGGGAGCGCAGTTGACAGTAGAAAGGTGATGTTTCGTAGCCTTCTTGCAGGGCTGTGTTAGCAGCAGGGCCACCATCCTACAGATCTGCTCTTCCATCTGGCCAGGAATGGATCATGGCTCTTACACGCGTGTACATTTTAATCGCTGGTTGTGTAGACACACACACACACCAGCTAGGCTTCAGAGCTTACCAGAGAGAAGGCCAGATGAGAAATACCAGCGAGAGATCAAGAGGGGCTGCTGATCGATCCTCCAGTCGATGTTCATAAGCAAACAGTGAGAGCCCAGAGGGTCATATACTAGACTAGAGAAATCGATTGCTGAGCAGCAATTGCAGGAGCACCAGACTGGCTTCCTGTACAAACAGGAGAAATGAATGGTGGCCAAGTCTGAGCCACCCATGACAACACCTGCCTTTGTCCACCTCTGCTGTTTCAGGTCCTTCTCCCTGGATTCAAAAAGAGAGGGAATGGAGCAGATGTCAATGGGTGAAGGCAAGGAGAGTAGTGGGCTAGAACATCAGAGACACTCTAGCCCACAACTCTACTCTCCTCCACACTTCCTCTGCTACTCCTTGTTCCTTTTCAGTTGCAGGGAGTGGGGGGGAGGAGCGACAGAGGCAGCTCACACACAACCAGGTATGGGGAGACCCCTTGAAGGTCTTTGGCTGCTTGGTTGTAACATTGATTGAGAACTTCTTGAGGAAGTACCTGTCCTCCATCCACTTTCGCCTTTTCTCTCTCTCTCCTACTCCCCCTTTCCCCCCTAACTTCTACCCTTTATCTTCCTCCCCTACCAATCCCAACCTTTTCTTCCTTGCTCTGTGGGTTGTCTTGTCTCAGCTTGTGAGCTGTGAGCAAAAGGAACCGCCTTCTTGAGGCCACCCCATTGTAGTTCCAGACACAGCCACTAGAGGACAGCTTTCCTCTGTTGCCTATGACATTGCTAGCTTCACTGCAGTTCCAGCCACAGCCACTAGAGGACAGCTTTCCTCTGTTGCCTATGACATTGCTAGCTTCACTGCAGTTCTAGCCACAGCCACACCAGAGGACAGATTTTCTGTTGAGTTCCTTTTCCAACCCCATTGCAATTCTACTCATAGCCGCACACTTGCCAGTTCCTTTGCCAAAGCAATTGCCACTCCAGTCACAGCCACTAAGAGGGCAGACTAGCCGGTTCCTTCGCCAAACTAATTGCACTTCTAGTGACACCCACTAGAGGGCAGACTGTTCTGTTCCCAGCTGCTTTGCCAGCTGCTCTGCAGTTCCAGACAGACGTGTTTTAATAATATTTCTATAATTGTAGATAAAACACAGTACCAGCGGTCAGGGCTGGCCCAAGGCCCCTCGATGCCTTAGATGATTCCCCCCTTGCCCAGTACTAGCCTCTGCTCTTCCCACTGTCCAATGCTCTAACTCAGCACTCTCCTCCCCTCTACATTCCCCCTTCCTCTCTTTCCTGCTCTTCGTTTTCCAATCCATGGAGTAGAAAGAGGCAGAGGAGTAGTAGAGCCAAGTGAGCACAACAGAGATAGGCACTCCCTCCCCAATCTGCTCCCTGAGGCAACAGCTTTAGTTGGCCTCATAGATGGGCCGGCATTGTATCCGATGACTGGAAGCTGCAGTTCTCCAGCGTTTCAGGCAGGGATGATTTCTAGTCCTACCTAGAGATGCGACAAGAGAGTGTGTGATAACTACCTTCTGCATGGAAAGCAGGCCTACCTCACCCAAGGAGCATTGTACGTGCTTCCTTATAGTCTAACTACAGCCGTCTTCCCAAACTTTTTTTTTCTTAAGAAGCTTAACTAATAGACTGCTGTCTGAAAGGAACTTCAGCATGGGTTTGACGTTCAGCATTGAGACGTATACAATTATGCACAGGATGGAGAGAGTGGATAGAGGGAAATTCTTCTCCCTCTTGCACAACGCCAGAACCAGGGGACTTCCACTAAAATTGACTGGCAGGAGAGTTAGAACGAACAAAAGAAAATATTCCTTCACCCAGCATGTAATTCATCTGTGGAACTCCTTGCCACAGGATGTGGTGATGGCACCTGGCCTAGATGCTTTTAAAAGGGGTTTGGATAGATTCATGAAAGAAAAGGCCATCACAGGTTACAAGCCATAAGTAACCTCCTGGTTTTAGAAGTAGGTTCTCTCTGTATGCCAGGTAGAAGGGAGTGACAACAGGAAATCTTGTTGGCTGTGTGCTCCTTGAGGCATCTGGTGGGGCCACTATGAGATACAGGAAGCTGGACTAGATGGGCCTTTGGCCTGATCCAGCAGGGCTCTGCTTATGTTCTTACGGGTTCCAATTGCTTTGCCTCACCGTCCTTTTCACTCTCTCAGATCTTCAGATGTGAACTGACAAAAGGGGAGATCGGAAGGGTTGGTGCCTTGTTCGACCACAACAGCCGGGCCTTGAAGCCCCACCGGAAAGAAGACTGGGACAGGCCTGTGTTTAGAGTGCTAAAGAAGCCAAGGCTCTTCTGCCTGGGATCAGGCTGGGCTACGTAACCATCTCCTGGGGTCTTTCTGGTTCTGCTCCTTGCCACCCGCCCTTGAAAACGGCAATGGCTCTTAAGTGGCGCATCGGAACATATCTTCAGTTGCAAACGCACGCAGACAAAGTTGATAGCTTTTGATGAAAATGGAGCTTTGCCAAAGAATGGCCTCTTGTACAAAAAGCGGGTGAAAGCAGCCACATGCCATTTGTTTCGGCGTACTGGAAGAGGAGGAGGCTGGAGATAGCACGACAATGACTCACAAGCATACCGCGGCGCAGAGAGACGTTCCTCAGTCCTTCGCTTCCTCCGGTTTATCTGAAGAGAGCTGAGATGGGACAATTCTGGTCTGGCATTTGAAATGTCAAGGTCACTTTGCGACAGATCTGCCTGAGCAGCTTTTAACAAAAACAATGAACCTGTAAACGGAGTGGGGGGGGGGGGGAAGGCTCCTGATCCTACTTCTCATGTGGTTTTTCATGTGCTGTCCCTGTAAATAAAATCACAAGTCCTATACTTCCGGCTTTAAAAGAAACTGCATGTGGAGCAAGGTCAGGCAGTGGATGATCCACTACTTGCCCAGGTGAACGGGAAGAGGATTGTTGCGGCTTATGTCAGTGGTGGGCTGGAGGGAGGCGGGGCAGATTCAAGGGGGAGTGAACCCAGAATCCGCTACCGTCTTGGAACCCTCACAATCCGCCGCCACCTCAATCCGCTTCACCTCGCCTCACAGTTGGGTCGGCAGCGATGGCGTCTCCTTCCTTAAGAAAGTGGAGCAGGGACGCTAACGTGCGAGATTCATGGACTCCAATGAGCAACCTCTGGCCATGCACAGAGTACAGAGAGCACCGTTTCTGGAGGGGCTAGGAAAAAGAGGGAAAACTACAGACAGAACTGAATTTAAGGGAAGTGCGTCGACTCACCTGGCAATCCCAGAACGTAGAGGCCTTTGTCAGCCTTGGCGCATTCTCCCATTCTTACAGGGGAAGAACCACCACAACCCTTTAATTCATGAGTTCCTATTGAGCAGCCACCACTCACAGCATCACTCCATTACCCTGCAAGGAAGGGCTCTTTGCCCCCAGCAGCCCTCCCTCCTCCCCCTGGCCCATTGCACCCCACAACCAGCCTGCCTCCCCCCCCCCCCCGGAGCTAAATTAGATTGCTGTTGTAACTGATTACCTGGTGGGTACCCTTAACAGACCAGCCTACAGCTGGGGGCAGGATTAACCTTGCAGTTTGCTACAAGAAATCCCCCCTTCCCCTTTATTAGCAAATGTGCAGAAATCAAATCCAAAACATAAACCCGCAAACAGTACACAAGAAAAACAAAAGTGGAGGACACACAAAGATGAATTTAAATTAGATACCCAAGAATTAAGCAATCTGTACATAAATCTCTAAGGAAGGCTTTCAAATGTACAATATATTTATATATATACACACACACACACACACACACACACACACACACACACACACACACACTCTGCATGTCATTTGCTAAAAGAGATGGAGGAGAAGGGATTTGTTGTCAAAGCTTGACCCCTGGTGGACAAACCTGAGCATGACTTCGATTTCTGGACGAGTGGTGCAAGCAGAGCCATCCCAGTGAGTCCGTGTTTTTACAGAGGGCATCCCCTCCTCTCGACATTCTGCAGGCAAAAAGAGGGACACACACACGCACGAACGGAGAGAGAATAAAGATATTCTAGATTCTAGAACAGAAATTGTCCCACAATGGTCGCTCAACAGCCCAAACCATACCACAGCCGTTGTAGTGCGAGGACTGGCAGGTGATGCGCCGCATCACGCCTTCGCATTCACACATGTGCATTTCACATGGTTGTGCTCTGAAGATGAGAGGCGTTCGCTCCTCAGCTGTTTTAACTTCTAGAGGCTCCGTGGAGGAAGCCGAATCCTGAAGGGCAATAAGCTCTAACTAGAATTATTGCCCTTCAGGATCCGGCTTCCTCCACAGGGCCTCTAGAAGTTAAAACAGCTGAGGAGCGAATGCCTCTCATTAGAGCTCAGAATAACAGGTCTGTTAGAGCTCAGAATACTGAATTCTTCCCTTTCAAATCCAGGGAGGGAAACTACCTGAGGCAACTGCCTCATTTGGCCTCATGGAGGGGCCAGACCAGGTTCCAACACACAAAACAAAGCCTAGGTACCGTTTCTAAAAAGGAAATTAAACCTGGGAAAAGGGTTAATTTTCAACAGGCAGCTCCAACTGCCTGCTACCTGGGGCAACGTGCCTCTTATATTTAGCAGGAGGAGAGCAACCGGCCCTATTCATCCCTCTATAGCTTTTCTCCCTCAGGGGCTGTTTGCTGGTCTCAGGGCCATTCAGAGGAATGTTATCAGGAGGTACAAAGTTTATTTTGGGCCCCTTCCCTACATATGAATTTGGCTCATCCCCCCCCCCCCCCCGTTTGACCCATTTTTCGCCCTGGGCCCCGGTACAAATTACCCCCTTAACCCCCCTCTCAGAGGCCCTGGCTGGTCTCTCTCTCTTGTCTTTTTTGTTTTGTTACATTGCAAATCATTTTAGGACAGGGAAAAAGTCTGCCCTCCCCTAGATAATCGAGAGAGGAACTCTGGCTGCAAGTCCCACTGCCTTTGGAAATTTGGTTAGCACAGAGAGGGATTTCGCTCTGCCAGCGCCCACGGCTGATGGAGAATTTACTGCCTTATCGTACACTTCTCCAGCTTCTTCCCTGACAGCATACTTTCTGTCCCTTTTTCTGCATTTGTCTGATTTCTCTAAGAATTTTCTTGCTTAGGCATTTTTAAAAAAAACACTGCGGTTTTGTACTGACAGGCCTTTCCCGTACTGTAAGCGGCCTTCCGTTCCAGAGAACGTCAGATTTTAGTCCCACTTGCCCCCTCCTCCTCCTCTGGAAGTGATTTTGTCCCCCCATTAAAAAATGAAAGGAAAAATCAGAAGAGCTCACCAACTACCGTTATATGATTTGCGTGTTAACAGGTCGCTTGGGTCCCCGCTGAAACTGAGAAGGAATGCTAGTTGAGGCTCACAAGCTTGCAGAGGAGGCGACTGCCCTAGCCTCAAGGCAGCGGCAGCAGGAACAGAGTTTACTCCTTACAAACATTTGCCAAAGCGATAAGATCGCATTTCAAACACAAGGAAATCAACTGCCCTCGCAGACCAAAGTCTTCCTGTTTGGAGATGTCGAGGGCATTTGTTTTCATTGAGAATAGAAAGTGGTTTGACATAAAACTAATGTTTATTTTCTCTTGGGGGAAGCTTGCACGGCGTAGGCTCCGGCAGTTGGCTGGTTTCTGACCGCCCTGCGTTGACCGGCCAGATAATTAAAACCAGGAATATTTCCCTGCTCAGTGTCAACCTTCCCCTTTGTGATCCAGCACCACTGTGCCTGTTACCTGGTGCCCAGGAGACGAGACACATTCATTTTCAGAGCGGATGGAAAGAGATACAAATGGGTCCCGTTCATTATCCTTTCCCATCGGTTCCAAAACGAACGCCCCACAGAAAACAGGGCAACCAATGAAGGAATGCTTTTGGAATCCCGATTCGTTGCTGTTTTCAAATGAAAGTAAAATTAGCCTTGCAAGGCGTAAGAGAGCACCAACAATAGCTAAATATGGCTGCAGAAAGGAGAGACCCTATTGACCTTTTTGGCCCAACCTGGGTTAACTGGTCTGTCATCCAGCCTTACCTGCCAATCCCCTTTCCAAGCAAACTTGCCTTTGGACTAGGAAACTGGTGGCCAAAAGGGCTCATTGGCAATCAGAGACCCCGTAGGCTTCATTCCCAAGTCTGGAATGTTCATTTCCTGCTGGAATGGCATGGGATATCTCGTTTCCTCAGCCTCCTGGCCCAGTTCATTGAATCAAGAGGTGTAAGAAACATCAAATCTCATCGACCGCACACCGGCATCATCACACAGGACAAGCTCACGATCAGTTGACAAGTCAAGAAGGAGAACAAACCCAGGCAAAGTTCAGTAATTCAATAATTTATTCATCTAAAAAAGTGTGTAAAAGTATATAGCTCTCATCCACAAGGTATATATGAACGACATTTAAAATGGAGGTCTTTATTATTATTGTTTCTTCTCTTTATCAAAGTCTTTGTGTTTTTTTGTTGGTTTTTTTTTTAGTGTATTGTACCAGCGATATACTGTAAGATTTAAAATGAACTGCACATAGTTCTTGTTTTGTTTCAAATCGTTGGCTATATATAAAAGAGGCTCACTGCAAAATGCTCAAAGGGGTGGGGGGGAACAAAAAAAATCAGAACTCCCCAAGAAATGTACAGCTTTTACATTTAAAAAAAGGTTCTGAAATATACATATACAAGCATGCTGGGCATCCTCTGCGCACCCTCCCCCCCCCCCCCTTTTGCTCAAACTGTAATAATTCTGATTTCTGCGTGATTTCCAAAATTAGAAATTAAAAATAAAAATAAAATAACTTCTTCACTCTGTAGGAAATCCAGGGCTTGTAACATTTCAGATTAATTCAGTAAAAAACTCACAAGGAAAATAATGCATATTTAAAGGGAAATATTATACAGACTTCTTTCACACTGAAGTACATAAGGTTTTTTTTTATCCTTTTTCTTTTTAAAATCTATTGCCATTCATTTTAATTTTGCACAAAAATGTATAAATATGTTACCAGTTTTTCTCTTAACTTAAAAAAAGAAAAATTAAATAAAAACACCAGATGAAAACTACTCCTTGCTTTACTCCTCCCCCTCCCTTTGGGGGTGGGTGGGGGGATTTTAATTTTTGCATTTATAACTGGATCTCTGGGGGGGAGAAAAAACCCCTCAATAAAAACAGCTAGGTTGACCTAACTTGTATAATCCAAAATTCAGGTGAATCTTGAGAACAAATCATCCCAAAAGTGGTAAAAGGTTTACTTTACATAAGCTTCCCCCCCCCACCAAGTTAATTTCTTTCTTTTTTTTGTATACAACTTTACAATCTTCATCTTTTAATGCTCTTCAAAAGGCCTTTTGAGAATTTTCTTTTCTGATTAAGAAAAAATAGTTCTGCGATATTCTTAAAATCAAATTTTACACTGTGTACAACATTAGATACAAATGGTTCTTGACATAGCAGATTCTCCTCCTGTACATTGCAAAGGTTCTCCCTACCAGGCGGACAGGCCTAGCAGCTAGAGAATAAAATGATCCATTTACAGGGTCTTCCTCTGACCAATCCCACCCACCCCAATCCACGTGTGGGACTAATTCCCCCCCCCCATAATAAATTTAGATTTAAACCTTACATCATTTCCAGAAAAAAATATTTCTTTAAATTCATAGAAATTTTTAATTATTTTTTTTAACCAGAAGAAGATAGGACTTTCGGAAGAACTTCAAAAATGGTGAGAGTATCCCAGCCAGCCGGTCTCCACAGCCCGACTCCTCTTAGGAACGCCCCCCTCCTCTTTGCCGCACAGTGCAATGACGAACATTAAGAAATGGGAGTTTACATTATAAACCTCTCAAATCCTAGAATTCAGGAGTCATAAAAAATACTATTTCTTTTCCTTTTTTTTTTAAACGGCAAACATTTTGATGAAATCAAGTCTCTTCCCCCCCCCCCAACCACCACAGTGGTTTCCACTTTCAAGTACTAATTTAATGCTATAACTCAAAAAATTATTTCTTTGAAATATTTCATCCTTCGAGACAGAAAAAGCACACCAGATGTGGAACTGATCAAGCGTAAACAAAAAGGAGTTGGGTGTTTAGTTTTGTTTTAAAATATGCTTGGGAGAATTTGCCTATCCTGGTTTCTGGGTGATTGGGGCATCGGGAATAACTTTCTAATCTGTCAGAAACTTCTCGAGGCCGACCCTTCCCTCTCATTTTGCCTCACTCATTTCTTCATCTCCCGTTGGTCTCAGTTATCCTGCATGACTATCTCATTCATTAGCTTTGTTTAAATCTTCCTACTGGCAGAATTCCTTAACCCCCACCCGCCCCAAAAGCCCACAAAATATGGCGACTCCTAAAGACCTTCCCGACTGGCTCTGAGAGTTGGGTCTGTCATGGTTTTGCCCCAATTTTTAGGTCAGAAGAGCGAGAGAGGTATGTCGATAAATAGTTCCAAGCGGAACGGAGCTGGATCACCTATGGTACCTGGTCCGCTATAATTTAAAAACAGCCCCGATAAATAAATTAAAACAAAAACAAAGAACAAAAAAACAAACTTAGAGTATCTCCAGACCACTCGTATCTACATGGACAGGTAACAAATGCATGCATTCATTCCAATCCATTCCGACAGGAATTCCAGGTCGACAGAAAATTCCACTATTTATAAACTACTAGACTTGGTTCTTCTTTGCAGCTAAGTCCCGTCTCGTGGTTTGCAAGAACATCAGCAGCACTGGGCCAGCCAAAACCGGTCATGGCACCATTTTGCTTCGGAAGGTTGAGGCTCTCCTCCGTCTCTCCACCGCAGATATCTGCACGCAGGAGGAAGAGGAGGAGACGGCCTTCTCCACGGTTCCGTAATGTTCAGCCACCAAAGTAACACTGTCGTGAGGTTTCAAATACGTCCGCTGTCTGAGATTCCGGACAGAAGTGCTGATGTGCTCCACCGGGTGACCCTCCTTCCATCCCGGAGAAAACAAAGCCCTGCTCGGGCCCTTGGAGGGTGGTCTGAAGAGGAGGAGAGGTCCGACTCCGACAGGCCATGGCACAGGTTTCTCAGGTCGAAGGGGACGATCCCCGCCAGGCGCTCGCTGGGTATTAAAGGATGTTCATGATGGCATTGTATAGCTGTGTAAGCACCACGAAGTGGACAGGAAGGCAGGAGCTGCGATCCTGTGTTGCAGGGTTACACGTGAGCCACGACAGTGCGTTGTATTGTTCCAAAACAAACCTAGAGGGAGAAAAAGCCAAATCAGCTCAAAGGCAGCCTTGTTAGGCCAGGCTTGGGGACCACTTCGCCTTGCGGGAGAGGGAGAAAGAACTTCCTCCACGATATGCATCCTTTTATCAGCCCCAGTCATGTCCCTCCGTTAGCCACCCTCTCTCTAAACCAGAAAGCCCCCAATCTTGTAGCCTCCCCTTGCAGGGAAGGTGCTCCAGCCCCCTGATCATTTTAGTTGCCGTCTTCTGCACCTGGATCAGAAAGAAGGGCTTATTTTTTCTCCCTCTGTGTGGTGACTAGGATCAGAAACCTTACCACAATAGATAGCTTTGGTGTTCCAAAAGAGATGGAAAACCTGCTAGATTCAGAACACCCTTTGTTTCTTCACACACACACACACACACACACACACACACACACACACACACACACACACACACACACACACACCAAATGTCTGCAGAACAAGCCGGTGGATCCTTTCAGAGCGAAGACAGACTTCCAAGAGCAAAGGGTTGGAAGTCCAGAGCAAGGTTTGCATTACTGGGATCTGAGGGGGCCCCACAGTGGGGCCTGGAGAGCTCAGTTACCTCAGGACGTCAGACGTGGTTTTAGAGTCCAAGGGGTGAGGGACCCTCTGCGTGTTCCGGGCAGGGAGGAGCTCGTCCGTCTGCGCGACAGAGATGTGGTGGTGCAGCGATGCCTGTGTGAGGAGGGGAAACACAGGGGTCGTGGTTGCTCTCCAGACCGAGGGCCTTCTTCAACCAGAGACTGAAAATGCGGCCGGAGGGATTTTGGAGCCCCAGCCAGTACAACAGGGGGAGGCAGCCCCATACACCGACAAGCTAAGCCCCCCTAATCTGGGCCTTACTCTAGCTGTGCCCAGTGAGTCATATCAGAGCAGTGTCTGCAGAGGAGAGTGTGCAGGGGGCATAGCCCAGCCCTAGAGAGCACCTCTTATGCACCCAGGTTCAATCCCTGACAGCATCTCAAGGTAGGGCGGGGAGTCTCCAGGCTGAAACCCCAGAGAACCGACGAAGTCAATGCTAATCAATGATCAGACTCAAGTATAGAGATGCTCCTATGCTAGTAGAACCAGCCCCACTTTCAGCAAATGCCCCATGTATGCTAAGCGAGCGTTGATTTGCAGCTGAGCTGGAAAGGGGGGGGCAGTGATAACCGCACCCCACCACAAGAGTTGGGGGAGTGGGGGAGCTAAAGAACCCGGTTCCTGCTTTAATTCATCACCATGCAGACTGCACCGTCCACAACGTTTGTGAATGCTGGGAGCCAAGGAAGCTCAAAAGGGGGCCAGGAAAAGGGGCTGCAGACTGTGGGGTAGTAGAGGGGAGAGTGCTAGACAGGGACGCGGCCATTCAGATCCCATTGAAGCCACAAAGCTTGGATCCCTCAGTCTCTAGAGTATCGCATAAAGCTGTGAAGAAATTAGGACAACCGCCCAACGAGGAACTCGGGAACCAGCTTCCTGCTGAGTCAGACTCTTCATTCACCCAACTCGCTATTACAGACACTGGCTGGCAGTAGCTCTCCAGGGTTTCAGACAAGGGTCATTCTTAGTTCTAAATCGAAATGCTGGCAGGGACAGAACCTGGGACCTTCCGCATTGCAAAGCAGGGGCCCTACCACTGAGCTATCGATGCTCCTGATGAACGTTATTGAGCAGCTTCCTACTGAGTCAGGCCCTCGGTCCATCTGGCGCAGCATTGTCAGCTATGACTGGCAGCATCGCTCCATGGTATCAGAGAGGAATTTTTCTCTGCCCTCCCCTATAGATGCCGGGGTTTGAACCAGGCACCTTAAAGAAATCTCAGTTATCCACAAACTTAGTCAATTAAATCTGCGTAAGAGAAAACAAATTCTCAAGAAAAAAATGCTCAATAATAATTCTAAATATACACCATTTTTAAGACTGCGCACAGCAGATGTCTTACAAAAAGAGCACTCTCTCTCACGCAGGAGGAAATGCCTCCTAGGAGGGCTCTGGGCCCATGTCATTTTATAAGCACGTGAATTAACAGACGTTTAAAAAATATATTTTTATCTGATGACCCATTAAATTAGAGGCATCTTTTTCGTTGATTAAAAGGGTTTTAAGATGCCCTGGAAGGTCAGCTCTCTGCAGAAACATACACCTGGAAGACACCTGCAAGTGTCAGGGTGACGGGCTGCCGGTGAAAAGTAGGGCTGCCCACTTCTCCCCCCCGCCCCCTAGGCAAGATGCTTCACAAACCTTCAGAAAAAGGGGACACTGGTTCTGGGCCTGCGGACAGGATGACCAGAACCACTGCGGCAGGTTCTCAGCTTTGGCAGTAGAGACGAAGTACCCCAACGCCAGAGGCTGCTGCTTCAGCTCTTCGGGGGCTTCCCGGGAGAGGAGGCGTTCTCCTTGGCTCTGCAGGAACGAGAGGAAGAACGTACGAGTCAGGCAGCAACGCCAGCCAACAACGTGTAGGTGCAAAGACAATGGGGACAGGGAGGAGACGTTCGGCTGGAGCTTCCCATGGGAAAAACCATTACAGGACCTGGCAAACAGGACTGCCAATCTTGCAGACGTGACCTCAGGGGGAGGTGGCTTTGCATCATTCCTGGCTCGTGCACGTCTTAGTCAACCCCAAGGCTGGTTTGATGCAACACTCCCGACGCAGGGAGACCCTGCGGAAACTTCAGCTACTGCAAAACTGCAGCTGTCCGGGTTGTCATGGATCCATGCCTTGGTTTTGGTCGTGAGCCTTAGATGTATGTATGGAGGCAGTGGCAAAGGAACATAAACATAAGAAGAGCCCTGCTGGATCAGGCCAAAGGTCCATCTAGGCCGGTATCCTCTTGTCACTCCCTTGCACCTGGCACAGAGAAAACCTACTTCCAAAGCC
The DNA here is from genome assembly GCA_026170595.1 of Plestiodon gilberti rubricaudatus. Classification (NCBI taxonomy): domain Eukaryota; kingdom Metazoa; phylum Chordata; class Lepidosauria; order Squamata; family Scincidae; genus Plestiodon; species Plestiodon gilberti. Next base: position 38,905,354 of record JANXHW010000008.1, read on the forward strand.
AGGAGGTTGCTTATGGCTTGTAACCTGTGATGGACTTTTCCTCCATGAATCTATCCAAGCCCCTTTTCAAGGCATCTAGGACAGGTAGGCAAGGAGTTCCACAGATGAATTACACGCTGGGTGAAGAATTATTTTCTTTTGTCCGTTCTGACCCTCCCGCCACTCAATTTTAATGGATGTCCCCTGGTTCTGGTGTTGTGCGAGAGGGAGAAGAGCTTCCCTCTAACCAAAATCTCTCCATCCCATGCATAATTTCCAACTTCCAAGTTGTCTTCCAAGACATACTTCCAAGGCCTCTCCCACAGTGCCCATCTGACGTTGTGCACAGTGTACACACGACAGCGAGCAAGCGCCCACAGCCTCTGTGTTATGTCAACCACTTGACCAACACACCATGAAAGCAGACACTGGAAACCCCAAGGACCAGCTAGGACTGGTCCAAGAACTCTGAACCAACTGGGAGAAGATGGTCTTAAGGCTCGTTTTCCTCTCGGCTTTTCTAACAGGGTGACCTGCTACCTCCAACACAAAAGAGCAAAATCCCACATCCCAAAAGAACCGGGATGGGGCAAGATGCCCAGGGTCCTTGGACAGTTTAGGGAACCAGCAAGAGAATCACCACTGGAATACTATGGAGAACTGATCGGAATCTTACAGAGATCTGCATTTAATGCAGATCTTTTCTGCATTCAGCTGCATTCCTTCATTCAAAGTCCTCAGGGCTCACCCTCAAAGCTGTCCATGCTTAATGTCTTAATTTTACATCAAAGCTTCCCTGGCTGAAAGGAGTCCGGCAAACCACACATTTGGAGACTCCGGCATTCAATTACAAGGTCCACGGACGAAAGGGTGCCCTCCCGTGACCAGGGCAGAGGGGTGGGGGGCCACGGAGGCACACTGCCGCTTTTGTAACAACAAAAATTACACCTCAATTACCAGGCTTGCATTAATCGTTAACCTAGCTGCTGCAGAAAATCAGTCACCTAGAAGAGTTACCAAGCCCCTCGGATTGCCCCATCTCATTATAGCAGTAACTGAAGCAATGCAGGTTTTGCTATAAAGTGTTGAGAACAAACCTTCACACATGGCTAGTGCTCGGTCAAAACAACTCCCAGCCTGCTTGTTTGATGGCTGTGGGGACCGAGCTTGAAAACGGCAATCCTCAAAAGTGGTCAGGGACAACGAGAAACAGACAGAACACACACAAGAGCAGTGTTTCCCAAATTGGGAGCCGCGGATACCAGCCAGGGGAGCCGCAGAGTGCCACGGAATCCTCTCGGAAAACAGTGCAATGCCAATTGGAAGGCATCAACATAATGTCATGGGGATGCGCGGCCAAGTGTCACCAATGGTCAAGGGAGCCGTGGGTCGAAAAAGTTTGGGAAACACTGCTCTAAGAGTGTCGCGTGGATGGGGGAGGGGCACACATTGCAATATAGGAACCTCAGAAATTGGGACACATTCATCACCAACCGCCAAAAACTGTACAAAATATTATTCCCAATTCCAAAGCCAGGATCGCATGCGGCCAAAAGGAAAGCCACATGTTCGCCACCCTCAAGGCAGCAGCCGTGACGTCAGGCAGCTTAGCAAAATAGACACAGCCTATTTCATGCCACTACCTGCCACTGGAGTAAACGCAGAACTTAAAAGAGTCACTGAATTCTAAGTGAGAAAAAAGAAAAGAGAAGCTTGCCTAGGTGTTGCTGTGAAGAGATGTGTTATCAAGACAGCAACATCCCAACCTTTCCACTGAATCTATCCTCTCCCCTCTCTCCTGGCCGTTATCTTCTGTTGATTGAGAGAGGAGAAAAAAACACTCTCTTGGAAAAAAAAAAAAGCCCGACTGCTACTGCCGTTGTGTCAAAAATGCGCTCCTGCAGGTTCTGTCAGTTTTCCCAGCAAAGGATGATGGACATAGGCAAGAACCCGGTGAAGTGCCTCACACCAGAGACCGCAAGCGGGAAGCTCTGCTAAGCACGCCGGCATTTTGCTATGTTTGCGTTTAAAGAACCTGCCGTTCAGAAATTAGCAAAATTAATTTGCATTTCGAATAAGCTTTGCTGCTGGAGCCAGCATCTTAAAAGCCACTTTAAGGAAAATTAACTACTGAGCGGCAAAGCACCCTGGGCTAAAGAAAATAGTCTTTGCATAAAATGCCCAGGAACTGGAGTGGTTGTGGTCCCAACGTGCTCTTCTGCCATTCATGGGGGGGGGGGAATAGTCTCCCCTCAGAGAAAATCATCCTCAGAGCCAGGATGGTGTAGTGGTTTGGGAGTCGGACTTAGACCTGGAAGATCCAGGTTCAAATCCCCGCTCAGCCATGAAGCTTCCTGGGTGACCTTGGGCCAGTCACTATCTCTCAGCCCCACCTACCTCACAGGGTTGTTGTGAGGACAAAAGGAGGGGAGGAAAAATGTACACCACTCTGAGCTCCTTGGAGGAAGGGCGGTATAAAAAATGTGGAAAAAAAATCTTCAGGGGAGACTTAAATCTAGCTCGCTTCCAGCACATTGAGAGCCAGTGTGGTGCAATGGTCAGAATGTTGAACCCGGGTTCAAATCTCTGCCCAGGCAATAAAGCTTACTGGGTGACACTAGGCCTGTCACTCTCTTTCAATGGGGAAGCAAACTGAACTGTGGGTTGTTTTTCTATCCTGGCTTCTTTCACTAACCAACTATGGATAGTGACACCACAGATCTTCAGGTTCCTATGTAAATATAGAACTATGGTTTGTTTTAAAGGGAAAGCAAAAGGTTTCACTCTTCTTGTCAGTGTGAGAGGTTGGCAGGGGGTTTCACGTTACACATAGTGTTATGCCTGAACCTGATCAGAACTACCCCAAACCTCAACATCAAGCAACTTGTGACAGAGTTTGGAGAGAAAAGAAATGGAAGCCACGCAACATTTCAGCAGTCTGAAGCGATAAGGTTTCAAAGTACCAGTATCTTCCATTACATGAGCGACTGGACTACCATAACCAGCTGCAGGGGACCACCCTTGAAGGCTGTGCAAGAGCATCAGCAGATACAAAGGCGCAGTGACCAGGGTGCTTTCAAGGGTCCGCTGGTCTGGCCATATTACGCAGGTCCTTTGCTAGCTGCCACTATGCTTCCAGGCCCAATTAAAGGTGCTGGTTATGACCTTTACAGACTTGAACCTTGGAGCCAGGATGCTTTCCTCACATGAATCTGCTTATGCACTCTGTTTATCAGAGGCCATGCTCTAATTATGGTCCTAAGCCGGTGAAGATGCAGCTGGAAGCAGACACTAGATGGGGCCCGCCTGGTTGTGGCAACTCCCTATCTTGAAGAGGGCGGGCTGATCCAGTCACTGCCCACATAAATTCGCCTGTTTCAACTACCATTGTATTGATCTTGATACTGGTTTTTATTGCTCTCAGCTTCTGCGGCTTGTGATTGTATCTTAAACAACAAGCACTTGTAGAGCACTTTGAGTGCACAAACCACTTTGCATGTATGACGTTGGTGGAATCCTTCCTGACACTCCTGCAAGGCACATAAGTATTACCCCCATATTGCAAATGGGGAAAACTGAAGCTGAGACAAAGTGGCTTGCCTGAGGTCGCCAAGCGAGTCCACAGCAGAGGCAAGATTCGAACTGGAGACGTTCGGGTTCGGGGCTCACTTTCCTCACCACACAATACCCTACACCTGACCTTGCGATCTTGGGTCGGTTTCAACACCTCCTGAGTTTATTATTTTTATCTTGATCCGATATGAGTTGTGTCCTTAAAATAGGCTGTCGGCTGCCCTCATGGTCCCCCTCAATGGAAAGAAAGGCAGAGGAATACATACACATGTTTTAAAATAAAGCCGTCAGGCACTTACCCGGCTATGCTGGAAAGAGGGTCCTACCCCAATCCCAGAAGGAGAGCCAGGGGAGGGGACAGGAGAGGAGTTTGGAGAGGAGTGGAGATTCCCAGTGATTAGAATCCCAATGTCGTTGTCCATGTCATCCGGAAACGGAAGGTCGAACATGTCATCTGAAGGAGGGGCAAAGGAAGAGAAAGGACCTTAGTCTCGTGGGATACCTTCAAACACCCAGAGGTTTAACCCAGAGGGACAACACGCTTCCAAACCGCCTTCATCTCTTGCTGGATCTGTGCCTGCTCTTTGAGATTCACCGAAGAGAAGGTTTGCTCATCTTACGAAGCATCTGTTTCCCTATCTTTCCTTGCCGCCGCCCCCCCCCCCCCCCGCCCGGCCAAACTTTGCATGAAACGGTTACGAATGATGCAAAAAATGGTGACGCTTCACAAGCCTCTAAAGGAAAGTTTTTTTTTTATTTGCAGCCAGTCCATTTGCGAGTGTATGTGCAGGCAAAAGGGCTTTGCTGCCTCTCAAACCCTCGTTCTTACTGCTCAGCCATTTGAAAGGGGAAGTTATTATTACACGACTGCTTCAGATGATGAAAAATTGCTAATTTAAATGCAGGGAACAAAAGAGCTTTACACGATGTGACACAGCTTCCACGCTACAGAGGTACCATTATTATAGGCTGAAAATGTGCACCAAGAATGCCTTCGTTTGAGGGCAGAGAGGAACTGTGGAAGATGTAGTGGAAACCAACTAAATACCTTTGTGCATAGGAGTGAGCCAAAATGTTTTGCAAGTGACGATTTTTGGCAAGCTTCAGACAATTTCTCACCCGTCCTCAATACATGGTATCTGCCAATCAGGGATCCTGTAGCCAGCTTGAAAGTGTGACAAGCCAATTCAGAGTGATGTCAGGAAGCGTTGCTGTCACTCTGAATGGGTGAACACCTTTTGCCCCTGTTCACAGTCACCTCAAGAGGCTGTCCGGGGTGACGGGTGTGGCAAGGCCCACAAAAGCTGGCGAGCGCATATTTCAATTTGGCAAGACAAACTCAGGGTGGGTGCGGAAAATCCTCCATGCGCGAGCAGGGAACCTCCCCCAGAAAATGCTTTCGGTTGTTTTGCAGCAGAGACGTTAAGGGGACAGCTGCCCTTTTGGCGACTGTATTTCATGCAATTATGTTTCTTGTCCAACATACAAGCCTGTCCCTCCTCCTACAATGAACAGCAGACGGCAACCGCCAGTAACACAACCTGGCTTATTAAGCTTTCCTCCCATAAGCTCGATGCACTAGCCCACACAAACACGATGCTCTGCTTAGCCTCCAAGGCATAAATGAGAGGGCTAATAGCTTCGGAGGCTTTTTAATCATTAAACACAGAGCAGAGTGGAGAAAATTAAATCTAACACCCTTTTGGAAAACGCTCGCCTTTGGACATGGCTCCAATTAGCGTGCGAGACCCGAAAGGCCAGGTTTAATGCGGGTTAAACATTTGTAAGCATCGTGTTCAAGCGGGATTCGGGGGGAGGCGTGAAAGGATAGCACCACATATGTATAAGGGGAGGCTTCCCCCGGGAGGCCCACTAAATTCCAGAAGCAGATCAAAGCAGACTCCTTCGCTGTTAAAGACAGAAGAGCCAGGGGGGTGGGGGTGGCGCTTTGCTTCTTAACAGAATAACTAACCTTCTTTGAAACTGCCCCCACCATCAAGTAGTTGAGAAAGTCGCTAGAAAAAAGGTCTTATAGAATCAGGTAGATGATTTATAAAGTTAACCGCAATTACGTTAATGATGAATGTTGACCCCCCACACTAGAGTACATCCAGAAAACGGGGAGGATGTGTGTTTTTCCACATCGGGCTCCGTCCTCTGGAGGCAACTACCTTTTCTTCCTTGCTCTCCTATGGTCGGAGATGCTCTCTTTGAGGCCTCTTCTAGTCCTACAAGGTCCTGTGTGAACAGCGATGTTTAGAGAGCCAGCACAGTGGCTATTACTTCCTCAGTGCATTTATTTTGAGGGGGTGGAAGATGATCAGTCCCTGCTGCACATCATCGCCATAGGTCACAAGAAAAGCAAGGTGCACCCGAGTTTTGGCAATTCCTTCAAACCCTCAAAGGTGACAAGGCTGTTGTGGATCGACTATAAGCAGATACTGGTCACTTTAGCTTCCCAGCTAAAAACACAGAAGCATGTGGATAAACGGAAAAGGTTGATCACCATATCCAGAGTGTGTTGCTCCGTGAATGGGGGGGGGGGGACCTTCCAGGATTTGGTGTCGAGCATGCGGACAGAAGCTAAACTTACCATTATTGGGGCTGAAGCCATCTTCATTGGGATAGTTAGCAGGAGCAACCTGGATGGTTGCCGAGGTCGGAAACACCAAGATGTGTGTGCAAGAGGCATCCTGCGGGGTATTCAGCTGGGACGACTGCAGATTAAGGGCAGTGCCGCGGCCAAACACGGACCCCATGGTGACGGCATCTGTCGGAGGAAGCACAGCAGAATGGTCGCGTCTCAGACTTGGGTATGATGCCAATATACTCCATCTTCCCAGAGATGGAAACGTGGCTGGCGGGGTGGCAACCAGGATTCAGAGGCCCCCTCTCACTGAATTAGGAGGTAGCGCACAGCCATCATGACCAGTAGCCATTGACAGACCTCTGGTCCTCCCGGTCCCATCCCCTTTTAAAAAGGTATCCAAGCCAGTTGCCAACACCGCCTCTTGTGGCGGCATGTTCCACAGAGCAGGAATGCGCTGTTCCCATCCACCCACTGTTTAATACGCAGAATGTCACTTAAGATTTATGGTTCTTATAAGAAACACTATCAAAGTAGCATTAGACAAAGCTCTAACTGGGTCGAGTCTGCATGCAGTGGGAGGCAAGACTGCAAAGGTTCACCTGCCCTCCCCCCCTTCAGGGCCACATGTTGGATGTTAACGCCTGCATAAATGCTCCAATCCTTGCATAAATTTTTCCAAGCAACCTCAGTTGGGGAGATAAGCCGCACGTGTGTATAGGACTCTACGAAAACACTGGGCTCAGCATGTAGAATCCAGCAGGCCGACATGGAGAATGGGGCAGATGGGAGGCAATAGCGCTCTTTCGCTACATCTAAACTGTAGCCTTGTCTCAGCTCCTCCCACAAAACCCGATTTGGGATTCCTTGCTCATCAATCAGACTGAAATGACTTACATTTTCCAATTTCAAAGAACAAAGGGGGGGGAGCCATTTCCCCTCCCACTTTCCCTATACCAGTGTTTCTGAAACGGTGGGTCGCGACCTGATTTCTGGTGGGTCCCAGGTGATGGAAAGATCAGATAAGTAATTGCCTCAAGCCCGGAGGCTATTCAAAAATCAGATAGCTACTAATTGCCCTTCAAAGAGCTGAGCTCCTGAAGTTTGCAAGATAGCTGCTAATTACCCTACAAGTAGCTGAGCTCTTTACTTGTAAATAAATATATACTGATTTATTTCTAGATCACTTTTTTCTTAAGCCTCGCAAAGCAGGGTGGGTCCCGATAGAGTGTCATTTTAAAAAGTGGGTCCCGGTGCTAACAAGTTTGAGAACCACTGCCCTATACTACAGTTTCTCATTATGACACACAACATACAGTAGGTACTTGGGTCCCTTTGGGGAGAAAGGCGGGGTAGAAATATTGTAAATAAATAAATAAACACTTCACCCTATGCCAGCAGAGATATTTTAAGCAGGGAAAACAAGCATCGCATTGCATGCAGAAAGATCATGCATGACGAAACGGAAACAGCTTGTGCTGCTCAGCGCACTGCACTAAAGCACGACGTCTGGCAACTGCGGCGCTTACCTGGCATCACCACAAATGACCCCTGGGGCTCCATGGCAACTAGACAGGCACTGAGAATCGAGGGAGAGTCTGCGGAGGAGATGCCACACATTCGACACACCTCCTTCAAGCGCTTGCTGATTGTCTGCAGCGAACACTCCCCAAGCAGGATGCTCCAGTCTGGAGAAAGGGAAGAGTAAAAACAGAACATGGAACTGGCCTGGGGTGGAGGCAGGGGGAAGAAGATCTTCTCTCGCCGAAGCATCCACATGCAGCAGTATTTAGCTCATCAGTGGTAGGAAAAGAAACGGGCCGTGACCACAATTTGTCAGGGGGAGTTTGAACGTGGCCCACTTCGATGCCTCCTGTCCTTTGTGGCTGCCGCAGAAACTCCCGCCCACCTGCTCTGGTTTTCTCTTGCCCCCCTTATTCCTCCTTGCAAAGCCTCTCCCTCCAAAAACCTCCCTCGCCTCTCCAGCTGATTCAGAATCTCTTTGCTGAAATGCAATCCTTCCAGGTGACTATATAACAGTATCACACATACTCTCTCTTCATGCACACCTGTAGTCGTGGCCTTTCCTGTCGCATGTTCAATTCCTGGTCAGTATATACCGTATTGTCCCGAGTATAAGACGCACCTGATAAGACGCACCCTTAAAGTTTGGTGCTATTAAAACAATTTAATTAAATTACAGGCATTAACTTGCAACAGCCTGATTATAAGACGCACCCCTAGTTGTTAAAAAACTTAAATTAGGAGAAAAAAGTGAGTCTTATACTCAGACCAATACGGTATTTACAGTCCTCTGTCATCACTACCCGTCACCACCACACCACCCGTTTTCGCTTCAACCCCTCCTTATCACCCTTGCCTCCCCCCCCCCCCAGGCTCAACTGTCCTCTACATTTTTGCCTCCTTTTCACTCAATTTAACCCTTGGCCAACCCCCACACTAATACCACATGCAAGTTTGGGATCTGAGCCCCGCATAGGCACAGGTGAGGTGGCTAGCAGTGGAGCCACACCCACAGAAACCAATGCCACTGTCTGGTCACAGCAGTCCTATAAGCCGTCCTATATACCGTACTTGCTGGCTCTCATTTATTCTTTTTCCAGCTACGTGAACACTTTGCAGCGGTTTTCGAAGCAACGGTTGCTTCCCCACGGCAAGTGTGTCAAAAGTTGCTTGCTGAGTTGCAATCCACTTCAGGACAGCAAATTCTGAATCCATTCGGCACAGCACAATAAGAACACTTTAGCCCACCTCATTACTCGGGAATTACTGAAAATGGCTGGGTTTCTGCCCCTTACCTAGCAGTGTGCCCAAAGCTTACTCAACCACCCAGAAAGGCAAAGTTTGCTGTCCCAATTACTAAGATGCCAATGCAGCAATTTCTCTTGGTTGCAACAAAACAGATTTCGTCGGATTAGCAAGTTTCCAGACCAAGGGCCTAAAATGCCAGATTCCAAGGTAACGCAAGCTCCCCAAATTCAAAACAGACAAGATCACAGAGCTGCAAAAAGAGAACCAAGAGGCAGGTGGTACTGAATGCAGCCAGCCACAGCGCCAGTGTCCTGGTGCCACAGATTCCTGCTTAACCAAAGAAAGACGGTCAGGGGCCCAGGCGACACACGCTGTTCCCAAGAAGTGTCCGCAAGGAGCCTCGCCCATAAAAGGGGCTGACAAATCCAAAGCCGAGTCGAAGGAAAGGAGATACTGAGGAAACTCTGTTCTCAATCTGCTCCCGATTTACAGCCCCCACTCCAGCAGTTGGTAGTGAAACCGAGTGAACGGTTGTCTCCCTGTTGCCATTTTCGGACCGTCTCTGTTTTACACCTGCTCTTGGAAAATGCAGAACTGCGCGTTGGATTTTTTTGCAGGAGAAAAAGGCAGGCAACACTTTTTGGATTTTTGCCTTAGATACTGCGTTTAAGTCTACAAAGACGGTTGCTTCACCCTTGGTGCTGTAGGGCAGCCGTAACTGCTCGGCTCATCTTACTGCTCTTCATTTCAACAAGCTGAAACCGCTCACGATTCTAGGAAGCAGCTGTCCCAATGAAAGCGCAGTGGGCAAATGGAGAACCCGAAAGGGACTTTCTATGACAAACTACTGTACCTCACTTGAGATGCTGAAAGCTGGAACGCGCTAGTGACAGAAGCCAACGGCAGTCAGTGCTTGCGTAAGGCACAAAACGAGGAGTCGTTCCTTTTAAAATGCGCACTCATACCCATGTCTACTCGGACGTAAGTCCCACTGAGTTCAATGGGACTTAGTCTCAGGTCAGCGTAAAGAGGATCTGCAGTCTGACAGAAATAACTTCATTCTACTTTTGTAACAGTTTTGGGGGGCTTGCCACCCTTTTGGGGCTCCAGATCTTGTGTGTGGGGGGGGTCTCTTTTTCATTTGCTACACTACCTCAGAGCACAGCAAACAAGGCCCCTGTTTTGATGCAACAAGGATAGGAAAGCTGTCTGTTCTTAAGGGATTTAGAGAGAAATAGCTATGGGACTTGTCCTCTGTTCAAAAATAAACTACTCAATTCTTGTAACGCAACGTAACAAATCCACAAATCCCGAAGATGATCCGATCTTGTTACTTTGTGGCTGGTCATAATAGTTTCCGATCGATTTTAATAGTTTCCGATCAATTTACTCAATTGTTATTGTTCTGCATGATGCTCCATGATCCGCTTGGAAAAAAGACACGCATTATATCAAGCGGTAATGTCAGCAGTCGCCTCTGGAGGGAACCAGTGCCCTGGGATGCTTTAGTCAAAAGCTGATCATGGTGGGCTGCTTAGGTTCTTGTAGCTCTCATGAACTCGGTGGGTCCCGACACCTGGCGGCTTAAAACGTGCTAAAGATCTAAACACGAGCCAGATCTTGGTGGCAGGAACCTGACATGATCTTGTTACGGTATTAAGTGAAGGTGGAGCTTCCCAACGCACTTGCAAAATAAGCAAGTCTGATTCAGGACCGCTAAGAATCTGTCCTCCGTATTAAGAAACGTTTCTAACCGAGCAGCTCCGCAACCACAGAAGCTGTCTAGGAATGCTGAAGGTCTCCTTGCTTTGGAGGCTTTTCAGAAAAGGCTAGTCCAACAGTGTGCAGGGATGCTTCCATGTCATGATTCTGTGAGAATGGACTCAGTGTTCAACCCTTTCAGAGCATCACTCAAAAAAAAAAAAAAAAAAAACCTCCAGCACATTAGAGTGAAATAGGATTCCCACTTGGGACAATCCCTCATATCGCACATACACACCAATCTTTACTATTATTTGCAAATAAGTCACGCTGCTTTCACCTTGGAATTTACTACCACGTGAAATAAATTTTAAGGTTCACCAAGTCACGGGTGAATTCCGCCTAATTAGTAGCGTCACTAGGACGCGCGTCACCCTGGGGCAGGGGGCGTGCGTCACCCTAGTGACGCTACGATATCGCAGCGCAGGGGGGGCGACCAGGCTCCCCCCCCCCACGTCGCCCTCCGGACGCTCTGAGGCCAGCCCGGGAGCCAGCCTCGGAGCGTCCGACCCCGTCGGCGCTCCAGGGCCTTCTGAAAGAAGGCCCAGGCAGCGCGTCCATCCGGGTATTTCCCGGAATTTCGCCTTCTAAGGCCCAGGCAACGCGTCCATCCGGGTATTTCCCAGATTTTCGCGCATGCGCAGACCCGTTTTGAGGGCTTTTTGCCCTCAAAACGGGTCTGCGCATGCGCGAAAATCCGGGAAATACCCGGATGGACGCGCTGCCTGGGCCTTCTTTCAGAAGGCCCTGGAGCGCCGACGGGGTCGGACGGCCTCGGAGCGTCCGAACGGTGTCGCGCGTCACAGAGGTGGCGTGCGCGCGCGTCACCCGGGGGTGCCACGCTCCAGCGACGCCCCTGTGCCTAATGTAGAAGGGCCAATACGAGACACCTGGAACCTTGCAAGCTGGGAACAGGGAGGTTTAGTTTCACTGCTGCTTTGCCGATACCGTAGAAGGAACTACGGTTCGTGGTTTCTGGTACTGGAAGCCCACAAAATGTCTAAACACGCAGAGGATCGAGAGGGCTGTCATCCAGGGATGTCAAGGAAACATAATAGCCACTCTCCCCCGAGTCAATACCTATAGACATGCTCAGCAGACCATGAAAGAGCCAAGATGGTTTGACAACGCGATAAAGGCCACGCGGCCGGTGTGTACCTTTCAACTCCCCGTGGCCAAGCCGCCCAAGGCGTCCAATCACAACTCTCCAGGGCAGTGATGTCATCTGGACAATCCCAATGCACCACTCCCACAGCTTCTGCAAACCAATTTTACGGGCGGATACTTTGCACCTCCTGGATCTATGGAGAAGAGAGAGAGCAAAGGGTACTCTTGTTGTTCAATTACTGCAAAATCCCCACCCCTGGAGATTCAGAGGCTCAGTTACTTTTTCCAGTGGCACCCGACCAAGTAGACAGTTCACATTACATGATTACTTGTGATCTAGCACATCTCAGTCGTTAACTCACTAGTTAGCCTCATGGAAACCACTGACCTAAGCTTCCCATCTGCAATGTGAGGATAATAATACTGAACTCTCTTAACAGGGCTATTGTTACCGCAATAAATATTTTAAATACTCAAAAGTGCTATATAAATGATATATTTGTTATAACAATTACAGCCAAGGCTGGAAACTGATGTATCAAACTACTTCTAAGAGATTAACATTTTGTTTCAGGGCATTTTTTTTTAAACTGAAGAATCAACAATGCATTTCGTTATTGTTTAACAAAGATGGCGTGAAAGATCATACGTCTTGTTGAGCCAATCACTCCAATAGCCATGCTGTGCTGAGTTCAATACAATGAACTATGCACCAATCCATATTCAGATGTATTAATTGGCAGTTACAATCCTGTTGTTCTGCCCCCACAGGGACCACCAGGGAGACTCGAGACAAATACAGAAGCAGATACCAAATAATTAAACATTTAAAAATGTAAAAACTACAGATAAAAATCGAAGCCCAAGAAGCATTACAGATCAGCAAAAACACAAGAAGCTTAAGGCCAGCAGAAAGAACTGGGTTTTCATGAGATGTTTAAGAGAGGCTGGTGACTGAGCTACTTGGGCCTCCTGATGGAGGGAGTTCCAAAGCTTGGGTGCTGCTACCAAGGAGGCCCCGCCCTTTGTTCCCGTCAACTGAGCTTTCACCGAGAGGCGGGACCCACCGCAAAGCTTCCGACAAAGAACGCAGCGTGAGGGCGGAAACATGTGGCGGACAGCAGGCCTTCCTTCAAAGGCGAAACTGGCTCATATTGAGTCAAACCATGACCTAGCCCTGTATTGTCTAGTCTTGCTGACAGTAGCTCTCCAGGGTCTGCAGCAGAGAAAGATCTCACCCAGCATTTGATCAAGACCCAACGTACTCAAAGCATGTGTTCTACCAGTGAGCTAGGAAGATGCCATGTTTTCTTTCCTACCTGTTTGGCAAATCAATGTTGACAATGCAGGTTTCTAACAATTCGCCATGCAGGTCGGTGCAGGAGGCCAGGAGCCAGCGCTGGTCGTGTGACAAACAGTACCCAACGAACAGCACGTTGTACTTCTGGCTGGCCTCTCCAAAGGTTTCCCCCAGCTCCGTCTGCTTGTCCTTGATGGGCGCCAAGATAAATGGAGGGGAGTACAGCTGGATAGGGCTGGGCCGCTGTAAATACAGGACATTCCAGGCAGATATAAGAATACATATGAGACCGATGAGCGCTAAGTGCAGAAAGTCAGGCAGTGCTTTTAAGGGCAGGGCAGTTATAACCACGTAAGAGCAGCCCTGCTGGGTCAGGTCCAAGACCCATCTAGCCCAGCATCCCATTTCCCACAGCGGCCAAACAGGGGACTCCAGGAAGCCTACAAGCGGGAGATGGAGGCATACCCCCCTTCTCCCATTGCTCCTCTGCAACTGCTGTTCAGAGAAACCAAGAGGTATCATATAGCCATCAGAGACTAGCAGCCGTCAACTGTGGCAAGCCAGTTACAGGAAGTGGGTGTCAAGGGCACATATTATGGAGCTCTGCACATAACGGAGCTCTGCACGTAGCACATTCAGGATTAGCAGGTCTACTGCAGCGTGCAAACACTGAGAGCTTCACACATGCTCTTCAGTACCAAGTCGGAGCTGCTGCGGAAGCAAACGGAGATCGCTAGATGCTGGGGGCTGGACTGCATCTGCTCCTTTGCCAACCTGCTAACTCACAAGATCGCAAGAAGCAATAACTCCATTCTCTTCTGCTCTAGCCAGACTTCACCTGTTTTGGGCGCCGTGTTTTAAGTTCGATTAACGTTCTATGATATCCAGTCAGACCCAATATTTTCTCCTCTATTTTGAGATTTATTCCCTGCCTTCCTACCAAAATGATCCCCGAGAAGGCTTACAACACAATACACAACAAGCAGCCTCTGAGAGTTTGCTGGCTGATGGCAGACGTCAGAGGATGCTTCTCCTTACGAGCCCTGGGCAACTCGAAATCAGAGTGTCTAATGAAGTGGACTGCAGCCTACAAAAGGCCGTGTTGAAATGAATTCATTCGCCTTTAAGGGGCAATAAGACCCTTGGTGGGTTTTGCTGAAACAGACTAACACGGCTACCCCTCTGGAGAAAGTGATTCTGGCAGCTGAAACAACATAATATGGTTCTCTGAAGAGGATCCCAGATCAAGATCATGCAGTATTAGCCTGTTGCAACAAAAATTGGGTCTGGTAGCACCTTAAAGACTACAGTCCCTGAAAGTGTATGCTGACATAAATGGGTTTCTCTTTGAAATTGGAGCTTCAAGCCCCCATGGTTGTTCTTGAGGAGGATCGTGTGGGCCGGCAGGCTTATCCAGGAGCAGGCAGTTCTCCGTACGCTCAAAAGGGATCGGCTGAGGCCCCCACTGGGTGCCCACCTGACCAACATCAGCTGTACAGAGTTACTTTTTCTGAAAGATCATGGGCTGTGTTATCTGCTACAGCAGTGGTTTTGCTCAGGCAAAAAGTTTACTGCTGGCTGTTCCGGGTGGAATTTCTATCACCTTAAAGCCGGCAAGGAGAGGATGGACTAAGCAGAGTCATCTGTGCGCTTGCCTCTGTCTGAGAGAATAGCCTGAAGGCTTTCGCAGCGCATGAAAAGGAAGCAAATTATCCTACACAGTCAAAGCCTCTACCTTCCCAATGATCTCAGCAAATCCAACTACGTCGTTAACTTGTTTTGCACACGGAAACAGGTTTGGTGGCCCCGGACACGACTCGGTTTGGGTTTCTCAAGGTCTGATTTGAAGCATGTGCTGCGTAGGCCGCTTGCTCTGTCTGCTCCTTGTGGTAACTTGAGACACCAAGGCGGCGATTCAGTACTTAAACCCATCTGTTTTTCCTGGGGGGGTGGACAGGGGAGGAGGTGCAACTACCCCTACGTCTCTACGGTTAACACACTTGCCTCTGGGTTCTTGAGAGTCATCTCGATGCTGGCGGCCGGCCCAAAGCCAGTGAGAGACTTGATGTGAATCTGTGTGGGCAGCGGGCGCCTGCACTGGCAGTAGACAGAAAACGCCAGAGACTTCAAGTGCTGAATATAAAAAACCTGCTCATCCTTCATGGTCTGCAGCATGTATTGGCAAGGCACGATCTGGAGTGTGACAGAGAAACAGAGCAGCCAGGGTTAGGAAGCCAGCGAGCTCGACTCAGCACCCTCTCACACATTACATATTTAAGGTACGCCCATACGCTCCCCATCTGAAACCCTGTAGAGCCCCGGCCGGCCAGCCAACCTGGACGACACTGAGCAAACTGGTCTGAATCTGTACAAGGCAGGTTCCTGTGGGAGTGAAGAGGCCTCTCGGATGCTGCCATAAATACAACACTGTGTGGCTCATAGCCACTGCCAATGTCTTTGGGGGGCTTCTACACAATCCCTTGACACAGAGAGGACAGACACAGCGTCGGCTTTTCCGTCGCGGCGGCATTCACAAAGTAAATAGGAAGAGCTCAAGATCACAACCTCAAACGGTCCTGCGAGAGGGCTGCCATCAAGGCTGTGAGCTGAATCCCATATTTACTTCCATTGCAAAGCCAGTCAGCTAGTAAAGGTGCATTGTGCCTTAAGGTGTTTGTACAAACTGTGCTCCCAGGAAGAGAATGTGCTGTACTCAAGACATCCTGTTACTTCCATTTCAAGAGCTGCCTTTGACTTGCAATGGCAACGCGCCATGTGCTTGAAAAAACCAAGCTACAGGTGCAGGGATATGAGCCCAGCACATTAAGAGCTCGCCAGACTGGCTCAAGGCGCAAAAACACAACATCCCTGTTGATGCGGATTTTTCTCCCAGCCAACCGAGGTCACTGCAACCCCCCCCCCCCCCCCACACACACACACACACTTATGCCCTTCTGCAACTCTGGTGGAAGTACTTACCTGGAGAATGAAAGAATTCCTCATGTTCTCAGGCAAGTTATCCAGCATCTCGGTGTAACAGCGCATCAAACTCAAGAGCCAGAAGTTGGCGGAGGCAGACTCCTCGTCTGCCGTGTAGGTAAAGGGATCCACCATGTAGATGACGACAGCGGGTGGGTAGGCATGGCTATCTGCCGACTCGGGCTCTGTGGGAATGCCTATCCTCTCCCTCTCGGTGGAACTGGAACAGAAGAGGGCGTGTAGCGCAAGTTTACTAAGAGGTGGCCGATGTGGAGATTAAGCCAAAGCTGGAGTAAGCGATGAAAAAGAGCACCCCAAGAAAGAGCATGGTCTTGCTCAAAGGGGATTTGTCAAGGCATAGCAAAAAATAATTATTTTTTTATCATTATAATTAAATTAATAATGACAATGACAAAACTGTGCTTAATGTTATCTATAATGTTGTTACAATGTTATCGACCTCTTGTTATCTAGGAGGTGGACTGTAATAAAAAATAAACTTGAAGACCAAAATCCAACAAAGACCTTAACATATTTAAGCCCACTGAAATCAATGCGTTTAAGCCTGCGCGATTCATTAATTCTGAATTCACACAGTGGATAGTAACCAAAATTTCTCCCACTGTTTTTGACCCTGCACTTCGGCTCAGCTGGGTTTGCCCAACCATCACCCCAATGTCTTTTAGACTCAGTTGGGTTCACCCAGCAACGTGTGTTGGAGGTGCGGAAACGTTGGGGTAGGCAAACTTACATGTTGACCTGTTCTAAGACAGGAATATAAGGGCTCTCCGCTGTAGGAAAGATCAAGAAAATGACCGGGCAGATATGAAATACCAGCAGACCCTATGGCTACTGTAGTTTGTGATGTGAAATTGCTTGTTCTGCCAGAGAAGTTGAAGACAGCAATGCATCTTTCAATAGCAGCTGGGGTAGAGGGAAAGGGTAAATCCTCCAACAATATCAGAAACGTTATTCCAACCCCAGGACACGTTATTCAGGAAAATTAAGCCACATGATAAGGGCAAGGGTAGGTCAACAGGTGGAGGATCAACTTAAGAGCATCAGAAGAGCCCTGCTGGATCAGGCCAAAGGCCCATCTAGTCCAGCTTCCTGTATCTCACAGTGGCCCCACCAGATCCCTCAGGGAGCACCCAAGACAACAAGATAACCTGTTTCCCGCCGCCACTCCTTTGCACCTGACATACAGAGAAAACCTACTTCTAAAACCAGGGGGTTGCTTATCCCCACCATGTGCTTGTAACCTTTCCTCCATAAATCTGTCCAATTTTTATTAAAAAATGATGCAAGCAGTTATTCTATTTTGTAGTGATAAAATACAGGGAAAGAAAATACATTCATCTACACACAGTCTTATTAAACCAGGAATTTAAAAAATACGGAAGCATTTGTTTTCTCCTATTCGTACTTCCTTGGTTTTTCCAATTGGCTGGGGAGGAGGACTTTAACACATCTGTATAGCAGTTATGGATATTGTAATTTGGACTGCAGTTTTGTTATGTGTGGGCAGCTTTTTTTAAAATTGCATTATAAATTAAATATTAACGTGCGCACACAAACACATCGCCCAATATTCTCTAAAGGTAAGGAAGATCTTGTATGCGTCTGCACCACACGCAGTGGCTGGACTTACTTTTCCTGCCCCTCTTGTTGCGGTTGAGATGAGTTGTGTCCCGCCTCTGTGTCTCCTCCCGAGACTGTGCTTCCTTGGGGTCTCTCTGTGGAGTTGGCCCCTGGGATTGGGGTTTGGCCTTGAGGCAGGCCACTGTTGAACCCTGAAGAGGAGGTAGTGCTGGTCTGGTTAATACTGGGTGCGGCGGTGGAGGCGGCGGACAACAGCTGCGGCACGGCGGATCCGGAGGCCGAGCTGCTGCCTGTTGGGAGGCTTGTGGTCCCACCGTTGGGGGTGGAAGTGAAGGAACTGCCAGCTGGGGGAGCCCCGGGTGCGGCAAGACAGGTGGCGTTGGGGGGAACGGAGGTGGCGCTTCCAGACAGCGATTGTTCCTGGCTTGATGGCGGAGGCGGTGTAGTCTGATGCTTCGGTGGCACCAGCAGGCTACTATCAAGCTGCAAAGTGGCTAAGTAAGGTGCTGAAAAAGAAACGCATACAATGGAGAAAAACAACTCAGAGATCACAATTAAGAATCACAGCTGCCTGAAGAGAAAAAGAGGGGAGGGGGAACGCTACATATAGCCTAATTTTTCAAAATAGCAGCAGGGCAGACAAACGGGACACTGCCGTGAGAAATTTGTCACTGAGACTCAAGTGCCTTTGCAGAGCTCCTGCGGTGTGACAGGAATGCGTACGTGCGCACGCACACACGCACACCAATTTCATATAGCTGGTTTGAGCTTGGGGGGGGGGGGGGAATGGATGTGCATCTGTAATGTGACACTTAATTTTGCAAGAGAACGCCTGGAACTAGGTCACAGTTTTGTGCTGTTTGAGGACTCCATTCCATTGGGAGGTTCTTACCTCTGCAGAGAGAACTCCAGAACTGCCAGGTGCTGATCTGGAGTCAAACAAAGAACAGGACTGCCTGGCCTCATAGCTGCTGGAACCCCATGCCACTTTGCAACACACAGTTCATCAGCCAAGAGCAAGTGGGGAGAACCCACTTCATTGAAGCTTAACTCTGAATTAGTTGATTTTTTTTTCCTGAACTGTTCACTGTTTTATTGATTTATTACCGTATGCTTTTCTTGCTTTTTGGGGTTTGATATTGTAAACTGCTCTGATCATCACTGAAACACAATATACAAATTACATGTGAATCACAAGAGGAAAAGTGAGTATTATCGTACAGGTCGGCAGGTCAGGGATTCCAGAATACATTAAAGATGCTCTAGTTTGGGGCTGTCAACATATGACCTCACAGGTTCTGTCCAGCAGCCCTGGTCCATATAATCCTAGAGAGACTCTCTCTCCTCCAGCGTTTAACATCTCAACTAAGCTAGTGCAGGAAGGAAAACTAACATAGACCATAAATCCAGACATACATGAAAACAAAACTAGAGCACTTGACTTGGAATGACATCATACCCTATTTCCTAGGACACAGTCAATCAAAAACATTGGTCTGAAACTACTTGTATATTAAACACAAGGATTCTGCCCTTTATGTCTAACATGAGAAATTAGTCAAGTGCCCCAGAATTCAAAGGGAAGAGCTGCAATGGCAGAAAAGTCGAGCATACAATCACAGAAACAAACGAATAAACAAAAAGCAAGAATGCAAATTGTTTTCAATATACGCCCCAGACAAGTGTATAAACAGACTAGTTTAGTTTAGACTAAACAGCGGAACTTTTTGTCCAGATGTAAGCCTGGCTGTCAAGATGGGTACGTTCACACTCGAGACCGTCATTGCACAGTGACGCTAGTGATTGCACACACATCCTTTTTCACCTGGTCTCAGCCCATTTAGAGTACAGTACGGGCAGCAAATGAAAGGCAGGTTGGCCGAAACAACAGGGTGCGTTCGCAGAGATGAAGCTGCACCAGGCATTTATGGGAAACCCATTTTCTTAACCCAGCTCAGATTGCTTTAAAAAAGGGAATAGGTAAGTCTAGTTGTTGAAAAAGCTACTGGCCGTGACAGCTAAATGGAACGGATATCTCAGAGAAACCAGCTGCTGTGGATGAAGGGAGACTGAAGTTGTTTGGACATGCTGCTGGTATGTTTTCCAGAAAAATGTGGCCGGATCCTGGACAGAGAGGCCTCCATCAGGACCTCCCTTACGTTCCTAAACCACATACACGTCCTCAACAACCTGACAAGTCTATTATGTAAACATATTCACTTCTCCAAGTCAGCCTTTGGAAGAGGCACGCCCACAGGGAGCCTGCGAGGTGTCCTTTGCATTTAAAACTACAGAGACGGGTCAGGTAGGGAAAGCACCCACTGAAAACCACTCCAGCCCTAGCCTGTCTCGGCTTACCTAGGTGGTGACGACAGACTTGCGCGTACAGTTTGAGCCTGGAATGATTGTCACAGTCTTCGCTGCCCCAGGGTGGATTAAACCAGTCACTCACAAGCTCGTCCGTCAGCTTCTGGGCCACCGTTTTCCCCACGCGCATGATCCCGTCGTGCAGCACTTTGCAGATTGGTTTATGTTGGCCAAGCCGACACATCTGGCGGGGGGGGGGAGGAAGAGAGCACAAGGAGGAAAGCTAAATTGCAGCAGCGAAATAAAACACCCACAAATCAGATATGCCTATACATGCCCAGAGTCCCAACATTCACCCAGAATCAAATGGGATTTTTCATTAAGCTACAAAAGCAGAAAATCCAGTTCTTGCTTTCTTTACAATTAAGCAAAGGCCCTAAAGGATACGTTTCCTCTCAGAATCTATGGACACAAAGGGAAACCATTTATTTCAATGGGACTTAAGAGCCAGGGTGCCAGCTGCCATTACTTTCAGTGGGAGTCGGGGCCGTCCAAACCCTCTCTGAATTGGACACTAAAGGATCAAGCAAATTACTAAGGAACATCCCCTTGCCCCCCCCCCTCCAACAAAGGATCTGCAATAGGAAATGGTAGCCCAGTTTCTATTACGCACTTGGTCTCTTTTCTTAAGCATTACTGCATCCTAGTGGATAATGAAAATATTACTCCTGTGCTTGACTGTATAAACAGGTAAATGCTTCTGAGAATAAGGCAGGGATGTACTGTGTACATGGAAAGGCAGTCCCAGAGAGTAATGTGGTTGACAAGGAATTTTGCAAGTGATCTAAATCGGCAGATTTTTTTAAAAAAAGAAGTACTACATCCAGGTTTGTCATAAAAATTTCAGCAGGTTTGAAACAAGTTTGAAATCCATCTGCTAAACCAAACACTCAGACAGAACTCAAAGTTCATAGGAACTTGGGACTTTTGCAAGTGGGACACAACCAAGGTAGCCGTTTGGATGCGAGTCAACTGAGTTCGGACTCAAACAGAGCACGGCACCATATGGTGGCGGTTCTGTGAACTTTTCCCACTGATTCCTGAGAGAGCACAAGCTCACTGGACTCCAACTCTTCCTGAAAGTGGTTCTTGATTCTGCGCCTCCATGAAAAGCAGCATCACATGGGCCTTGCTCATCGAAACACGAAAAACGAGACAAGCTACCAAGACACTGTGGCTGGGCCCAGGTGACCTGAACAATTTATTTAGAGAATTTATACCCCGCCTTTCTCCCGAGGGCACTCAAGGCAGCTTCAACCCACACAACCCTTCCTGGGCATTAAGGATCTTGGGCCCCTGCTTTCTGGCCCGCCACCCAACACAAGGGGCCAAGATTTAGGGTTTCTATAGCCGTGACACTGGAATTCCCCCACCCCCAAAGGGTTTGCCAGAGGACTTCCCATTGATGGTTCTTAAGCAGGCGACAAAGACAAGACTTATTTTGCCAGCCGCTGGATGGCCGATTTTAGTTTATTTTTAAATTGCTACTTGTTTTGTGTGGCTTTTTTTTTTTTACTTGTTTTCAAATGTTAGTTTCATTTCTTGTTTCAAATTTACTTGTTTGCCACTTTGGGGAAGACTTTATCCCTGAAATGTGGGCTTTAAAACAGAAAATCTTTTCATAAGTAAATAAAGACTATGGCTGCAATCCTATACACACTTTCCTGGGAGTAAGCCTCTTTGACCATAATGGAACTTACTTCTGAGTAGACATGCATAGGATTGTGCTGTATTTCAGGTACGTGGTTACCAACAGCTACCTTTTCTGCTATGAGAACTTACTGCTTTAAAAGGTGTACGTATTTAACTCCTGTCGCGTATATACAACCTTGGGTAAAAATCCTGTTTACAGCGCAATCCTACCCAGCTCCTCCAGTGGTGGAGGGCAGAATGGGAGGCTTTGGAAGGGAAAGGGGATATAAACCCCCCCCCCCCCCGTTCTGCCCACCACCACCACTGGCTGCACCAGTGGAGGAGCTGGGTAAGATTGCACTGTTAATCATCTGTTCTGTTCCTCCTCTTATATCAGGTTAGCTCACCAACAACAGATGCAGGCAATGCAGCCTTGGACGCACAAGAAAGAAACATATGCCTCCTAGGCAACTGTTTGGTAGAGCTCCTTAGAAATACGGGTGAAAAAAAAAAAGATTCTACCAACCTCGTATACGGCGCTCAAGTCCCTGAAGAAAGTTTTGGCTCCATCAAGCAAGGCCTCGTTTTCTGGACATACCACGATATAGGCAACGTCCCGATGGCCCCCGTACGGGTCCAGCAGTAGCCTCTCCCAAAACGGCAAGGAGAACGGAGAGATTGTCAGGAAGTCCTTGTCGTAACCGACCAACAGAGTGGGGATGGGAAGAGGCTCCGGGGACTCCTCCGAACCTGGACCGAGAAGAAGAGGGAGTTGGACCGGCAGATGCCATATCTTTGGGATACTTAGTCTGGAAGGCTCTTGTTGCTCCGTGCAGGATAAAAACGGTTGTCGAGATCTAAAGCCTTCTCTGGAAGCGAGTCTCCAAGACAAGACATTTACCCACCACTGACACGGCCCTAATTTTGTCACTGTGAAAATGCAATTCTTCCTTTGGGCGGGGCAAACAACTTTCAACAAGATAGCTACATGGAATGTGGTTATATAAGCAGCACCTGTGATGGTAAACCGTCTCCCCAAACCCGCCTCATGCATGTGACATATCCTACCCTTCCTTAATCAGGAGGCTGGGCACCATGGGAAGGGCACAGCTTTGTATAGCTGAGATATAAAAATCTGTACTGTACCGTAGGTTCCCCGTCCCGCCATTTTATGGAACTGCTGCCAGGTGAGGGGTCCTTGAACGTGCTGGATGTTTTCCCAGGTCCTGCCTGTCCGCTTTTTCTGGATGGCGTCCTGTAGGAAGGGCTGGAGAGACAGGAGCATGCGCACCACATCCTGGGAGGACAGCATGCTGATGTCCAGAGCTGAAAACAAAGAGGAAATTGGACTCAGGGAGGGAGAGGCATGCATCAAGGAGGCTCACGTCTTTTACCCGACTGCTCCTTCAAGCTTGGCTCAACACCCCATGGCTTTTATATTCCTAATTTAATCACGATGTTCTGTTTTCTAATCACTTTTACAGAATGTCCCCAATATTTTTTAAAAAAAGGCTTAATTGACAAATACTGGGGGGCGGGGGGAACAGACACGAGGGTGGGGAGAACAGACACGAGAATCACTTCCCTTACACGTGAACACCAAATTCTTCCAAGATCGTATATCACTCTCCAGCAGAAGACTACCTTGAGAAATACGTTTCTCCCAACAGCCTAAACTTCGCATTGGAATGAAAATCTAAACCGTAAAAGCACTGATAAAAAAAGAAAAGCTTGTTGTGGACAAATGCTCCTGTATTCATCCCACGCAGCTAGGGAATTTTAATAACTGCTTTTAATAAATGGTTTTTTGCCTTTAAATAATTGTACGGCATTTAACTTTGATCCACAGATAAACGCAGTGAGATTGTAGAAAAAGGTCTTTCAACACTTGGGAAAAATGCTAATGGTTCAATGGACTGCCACTGATAAAATCAGGCTTGCATGCACAAAATCCAACTATAAATTAAGGAAGATCCTCTCTCTTGAAACAATCAAGTGTGGTACACTGGAAGAAGTGCTGATCAGAATGAACTGCATTCAAATCCCTACCCTGCCAAGACGCTAATTTACCAAGGCCACCCAATGACTCTCTCTGGAACACTAAAACAGGATAAACACCACATTCTTGCCGGCTAGCCCTCCAAGGAAGGGCACAATGCAAAGGTGAAACTTTGCAAGTGGTTATAACAATACGATCTACTTATCTGTGCTCACTCACCACCAGAACTGGGAGTGAACCCTTCCCCCGCCCCCCACCCGCCCCAGATATTCCCAATAGTGAGCTTTCATCTAAAGGAAGCGAGTTTTCATTTAAGCTGCAATTAAAACAACGTTCTAGGCAATGAATGTTATCCGGAATGCCAGGTGCACCCACGTCCCGCCACTTAAATTAATTTATGGGTTTGAAGAACACCATCAGACTTTAAAGAACACCATCAGACTTTAAAAGGTGTGCTGCAAATCCAATCATCTCAGAGCAACTGAAGTGCGCCTCCTGAACCGCTTCACACATTGCATGCTCAGGCGTGCACGCGAGAGGTTTTAAGCGCATGTTAAAACATGCCATGTGTGAATGAGACAAAGACACACTTGTAAACACAGGCGCTGTACAGTGCATACTTGGTAGGGGGACTGTGACAGGTCTACTGAAGCCCCTTTGGGCATGTGCTTTACATGCCCCTCTAGGCCTGCACCACAGAGAAGTGGAAGCCGTGTACAGGCCACAGACCAGGGATACATGTCTATGCAGTGCACTGACAAGCGCCACAAGCAGTTGCTTCTTGCCAAGCCCTGGAAATCTCCAGAACGACACAGCCAGCTGCTTTGGAAACTCGCAAGAGTTTCAAAAGGAGCCGGTGAGGAGGGAATGGGGCTGAAAAAAGAACGAGAGCCCCACCATGCAGAACCCCTGGCACCAGAGGTCTTCCAAAACAAGAGGTCTAGACTCAGAAGCAGGATACAGCACAGCCTGGTCAGTAGCCTGGGCTAAGGGTTCTGCATGGGTCTCATTCCACCCAAGAGTTGGGGGGCTTTAGAGGGACTGCTTCGGTTAAGCACCACAACCTTTAGTGGGCCCCCTCCACCCAGCCTCCTCCGCCCAAACATTCCCTCTGCTTTCTACCCCCCCCCCCTTTCTCAAATGCATGTTGCTGCCATTCCCCTTTCTGGCCCTCTCGTTTGCCTGGGAAGAAAAGAAGGTGCAGAGCCATGTAGTTGCAGCACCGGCCGGCTGACCACTGCTGAACAACATGGTCACCTACTTGTCCACCCAGTGGCTGCCCTTTCTTGCTGAAAAAGAACGCCTCCACCTGCCAGCCCGTATTCACTCAGCAACCTGCTGTGAATTAAGACACAGACAGCTATCAGCGGTACCATGCCAATGGGGAAGCAGACCTTTCAGCAAATCTGTCATTAACCTTTCACGCCAACTTTTGTATCTATTCTTTCCTCTCGGTGCCTCAACGAATTTTGTTTTGCCAGCAGAGGTTCAAAATGTTCCAGCCGTCAACTGATAATAATAAGATGAAGTTCAACGCACAAAAGCGTTATTCCAAAAGAACAGAACATCCTACCGTTGCTGTGAGGCCAAGAGTGAACGGTGGCGCTTCTGACCAAGGCTTCGTCCACCTTCCCGCCGGTGGGGTTATCCACGTACTGCCGGCCTTGCTCCAAGGCATTGAAGCACTCGATCCAGGAGTCGTTGCTCTCGGCCTGAACTCTGTCGTAACTCCAGTTCGTGTAAGGGAGCGTCTGCCGGCTATTGGCAGAGAGGTGGTCCAAGCAGCTCAGCGAGGCAAAAGGCTGGGTGTGCTGATTCTGGAGGAGGAGGAGGAGGCTCATGGGGGGCTCCTGGACCCGTTTGGACCCCTCTCCTAGCTGAGGAATTAAGGTGGTCTGACACATCATCAACCTCCTCTCCGCGACTTGGCCGATGTCGGACGTCCTGCCAAAGATGTCCAACTCATCCTCGATAAACAGCCCCGAGTTGTACCCCAGCTTGCGGTTCATAATTGCACTAAATCCACAAGTGCACCGATACTGGTCCTCGTTGGACGAATCCGGGATATACAGCCCCACGTCTGCACCTTTGATATTCATGTTGCAAGCGCAAATGCAGCAGCTGTCGAAGTTGCTATCTTTAAAAATGTTCAGCACAGAGTCGGAAAGAATGAGCGTGACGTACAGGCTGTGGGCTTCCAAGATCGGCTGGACAGTGGCCGGCTCCACCGAGTTGAGAGGCCGGGTGGTCGAGGGTGTGGAGGCTGGTGACCCCTGGTCTGTGCTGTCGTACTTGACGGATCCTTGGCCGCTGGCGGTGCCCCCACCTCGAGGAGTCCGTGGAGTCCTGGGTGTGCGTGGTGTAGGGACAGAGAACCGAGGAGTGGCTGGGGAAGGCAGGACTCCCGCCCCACTATTGCTGGCCGGGGCTGCGCTGTTTAATGTCACCGGGGTGCTCATTTGGGGCGTGTTCATCTGAAGATAATCTTGATCTGCCAAGCTTCCAACGCTAGGCACGTTGCTACAAGCAGATAAAGGAAACAAGAAAGCGTATCTGGTTGAGTTTATAATTTCGTCACACAGCGTTAAAGTCTAGCAGCGAGGTAGGAACAAAGGCCTTTGGATACAACAGCCCTCCCATGATGGAGCTGAAGAGGTTTCCAGAGCATGTCACAGAAGATCTTATCAACCACAGACTGATGAGCTCTCTGACAGAGGGGGAAATGGACTAAAACCATGAACTCGCACACACAAAAAACATCACGGTCAGTGCTGGCCCTGCAATACTATGGAGGAAAAATGGAATTCAAAATAAGCATTTACCCAAGAGAGGCACTGCAAATATGTACAGGGGAGGCGCTGCAAATCTCCCTCATCTATAGGAACATGCACAAATCACTCTGATCTCGCGGAACAGGATTTAAAGGGCTTACTTTTCAACATAGGTAAGGCTTATTTAAGAGACCTATAATCCACCTTTCTTAGTGGAGATTCGTGGTGGCATACAACACTGAACACACAACACAACGAACAGGCACCCCCCCCCCTTATGACAGCAATAAAATGACCAACAGAGAGCGCCAAATAAAAAACAATATAGCAACCGCTTCACAGCAGGGGACAAGTGACAGCAGGTCTGGAAAGGCCTTTGATAAGTATCAAAAGCTAGCAAAGCAGGTGCCACGTGCACCTCATGGGGCAAGACGCCCTGTGGGACAGGGGCCACCACCAAGAAGATCCTCATGGATTCTCCCCGAAACCAAGTCTCCAATAGCAGGACTCACAAGAGGGCTTCCCTAAAACATCTTATAGGGTGGACAAAGTCACGTGAAGGAAGGCAGTCCTTCTGATAATCTTTGAAGCTTTAAAGGGCTTAGGCCCAGGGTATAAAAGCAAGCCAACACCTCGAATCACGCTGGGAGACCAATTGGCCACCCGTGCAGCTGAAGCAAGAGAGGTATGACAAGACCGCCCTGGCTCACCTGTCAACACTCACACAGCTGTTTTTACCCATTCATGCCGACAAAAGTTCTCCCTGACCCCAGGCAAATCTTCTGAACGGGTGAAACGCAATTTCCCCACCCACTCCCCCTCTTTCCATACCGCCTGCTGGCTAAGCACTCTTTGCATGGTGCTTTCCTTCTGCCACAACTGCTGGAAGAGGTCAGCACTTGTCTGTTTATGTGTCTAACATTAACAGCTGACTCAACTGGTTGAGCGCCTATCAGTTTGTGGGTGAAACAGGGCCACCGACAGGCAAGGTACTGCTTTGTACGTACTCTCGGGCCTCACTATCTGCTGGGGGGGGGGGGAGCCTTTGCGTGACCCGGAAGTGGGTTGGTAAGCTTAGAGAAGCACTCCAGAGGCTTGGAAATGGTGTGGTTTGCTGCTAAAGTTTTTTTTTTTTTAACTTTTTTCTTTTTTTTTACTGGTTTTAACATTGACCCCGCGGATCCGGGACCCGCAGTGTCACAAATTCACAGGTTCCGAATTTGCAGATGGAAAGGGTCCACTGTACATTTGTAAAGTTAAGGGGTGGGGGAATTAATCCAAACACACAGCATTCTGTCAACTAAGCATGCTCACTGTCGTCGTCCCCCTTCCAGGAACCATGGAATATTGAGGTGTTAGCTGAGAAAAAAACACTACCCGGGGCGGGGCGGGGGGAGAGCAGGGAGAGGGAATTTTCCCTGCTTCAGCCACTTGGACATTACAGTTGGGGAGATGGAACCTTTCGTTGCAGGTCCCCTCTTGTGCTTCACGCGATTCACAATTTTGCCATAATCTGTCAAACCTCTAATGGATTTGAGTATTCCCACAAGAAGCAACTCACACACACACACCCCTTCTTGCCATGGATAGGTGTTTGAAAATGAGTTTTATTTTCTCACAGATTTCAGTGTTTAACCAAAATGAAATAGCAGAAAGCGGTGTTACATGTTTTTATCCCACTTTTTTCCCATTTTTATCATTTGTAAATGCTTTAAAAGTGTACTAGATAGGTGGTTGTACAGTATCAGCAGATGAAGAATGATGCAAAATTACATGGTTTTATTTTATATTTCTCGCAGATTTTTTAGCAGAAAGCAGTGTTACGTGTTTTTATTTCATATTTTCCATTTTCAAATACGTATTTACCATTTTCAAACACCTCTAGCCATGGAATTTCAAGTAAGGGCAACAGGGATAGAGATCTCCACGTAAATTATTCCTACTTGCATTGCTAATAAAAACACTTCTTAAAAATGTGCTCCTCGTGGCAATCACTCCCTTGATGAAGGAGTGGAAACCTGTGGATTAATTTTTTTCTCCTTTTTTTTTTTTAAGTACAACGCTTCTGCATACCGTTTCACTTAATGCCAGAGTTTAAATATTCATTTCTTAACTCCCATTTTGCCAGCAATTTTGAAAAGGAAACGCGGTGGAACCTGATTCTCAAGAATAATTTTCTTGTTATCGCTAACAGACTTGAGTGCCAGTCAGGGGAAATTGGGGGGGGGGGGGGAGAAGTCTACGGGTTCAAAAGGAGAAGCTGAAACACAGGCAACGCCTTCCAGTAACAACAAAAGATGACCTAGAAATCTTGATTAGCAATCACCTCTTCGGCAGAAGCTTGCAGTAATCGTTTTCGCTTTAATTGGATTACACTGGAAATAAAAGATTTTTATCCCAATAAACACCTACAATTAATAATCAAGCTCAGGCCTGACAAAGTCATTAGAAATTACAGAAAATCTGGAATTAAAACTCCTGCCTAGGCATTGTTGAGGGCTTCAAATCCCCCCCCCCTTTTCAAATTCCTTTGAGAGCTGGAATATGATTGATATAAAGGGACGGATATTGAGAGCTGCTTCCTTTCTAAAATTAATTCACTGCAGGAAGATAACCTAACAGTAAGTTCGGTTTTAAGGGAGGCGGTTCGGCATTGAAGAGTTTCAATTCTAGAAGGGAAAGAAAAACAGGGGGACGTGATGCTGGGAGCTGCCTGAGTCTTAAACAGCTCGAGGTGTTCTGGAGGTGGACACTATGCTTAAGGAAACACAATGTTTGTCCTCCAACTTATTATGGGCAACGTGGTGCATCGCTTTTCTAGAAGAGGTCTAGGAAGGCCCAAGTAAGATGAATAAGTCAGATCTAAAAATACACAAAACATGCAAAGCCCACTTTCTGTTCCCGCCGCTGTACTTACTTATAACCATCTCGGATGAAAGCAGCTGAAGGCGGTAAAGGGAGCTGTTCGCTTTTTGGAGGAATAGCCCAGGAAGGCCGATAGACACAGGCCTCTGGAATCTTCAGAGGTAGCAGGCACTGGCTTGGTAGCATCTTCAGAGGGGCAAACACGGAGGAGCCCATAAAGGGCTGAAAGGTGGAAACTTTGTGCACAAAGGAAAAATCCTGAAAAGCCAAAAGCAAAAGGCGTCGTTTACTGGAAGGGAGCCCCAGTCATTTCCACTTCTTATCAACAGACCTCCTCAGGTGACTTTTCTTGCCTGCAATCCTCACTTGCCACAGGATCCCCCCAAAATAAATGTGGAGCTTGGCATTCCCTAAAATATCAAGTTCCTTAAAACGCTGGACAGCAGCCAAGCAAATTAGGGGCCATCCAAGGCCCCCCCTTTTCTCCCCGTAACACACAGCATCAAAGTGCACCAAGCAACATCATCATGCGGTTTCTCTCCTCCCCTTACCATCGCCACCCATGGCAGCCAACACTGTTTGGTATGAACGGGGGAGAACACCACAGGATGTCACTTCATGCATTTCGTGACTGCAAATGACAGGGAGCATATGGGGACAAGGACTTTTCAGTTGTGGCCCGTCGTCTCTGCACGCCCCTCCTGAAGGGGAGTTTTTTTTCAGCACCGTGTGCCCAGGCTTTTTTGATCTTGTTTGCTTTCATGACTTTTATCTGCTTATTGCGTAACCGTTTTACTGGTGGCATGTTTTATCACTTTAATTCTGCTGAGAACCTTACCGGCTGAAAAGCAGGGTATGACATGTACTGTACTGGACAAAGTAGGCGCCCTGGGTGCTGGATCCAACCCACAAGAGCTTCCTATCAAGCCTTCCAACTGCTCCCTACCTGTGGCTAACAATCCGTCCTCAAAATCTTTCTCCCGTATGAATGTACGCACATCCTGGTGCTACCCTTCTGAACAAAGCAGCCTCACTCCCATCCGAAATCCCTGATTTAGTTACAGTGAATGTGTGTGAACAGAGGCCTGGCTCAGAACTATCAAAACCAGTGACTTTCTCATCCTTATAACATAAGAAGAGCCCTGATGGATCAGGCCAAAGGCCTAGCTAGTCCAGCTTCCTGTATCTCACAGTGGCCCAGCACACAAGACAACCAGAGACACGTATCCTATGACCACTCCCTTGCATCTGGCATTCAGAGATAGCCTATTACTAAAACCAGGAAGTTGCTTATCCCCATCATGGCTTGTAACCTGTGATGGACTTTTCCTCCATCTATCTGTCCAATCCCCTTTGAAAGGCATCCAGGCCAGGTGCAATCACCACATCCTGTGGCAAGGAGTTCCACAGATTAATTACACGCTGGGTAAAGAAATATTTTCTTTTGTCTGTTCTAATTCTCCTGCCTCTCCATTTTAGTGGATGTCCCCTAGTTCTAGTGTTGTGCGAGAGGGAAAATAACCTCTCTCTATCCACTCTGAACATATCCATGTTGCAGACGTACATTTCCAGAAGGTTTGGCTTGTTACCTTTATTTCTTCTGGCTTAGGGCTGCCTAGGCCATCTTCCACCTCCATTTTAAACTCCGTGAGCTGGGTTGTAACCATGTTGACCACAGGACTTTCCATCATCCCCAGCGCCGTCACCGTCTCCGAACTCATGCCATCTTTGTAGCTCATCACCGGGGAGAAAGCTGGGTGCTGCTCCAAGGAAGGGGGTGTCGGAAACATCCTCTGCAGATCTGCCACAGCTAAAGACAACAAGCCAGGCTTAAGCATTACAAAACAAACCTTCCGCGCGACGCTCAAAAAGGTAGCCCGCACAATGGAACAGCGAGAAGCAAAACATTAAGAGCTAAACATAAAAAGAAGATAAAAAGAAGGCAGACTCCCTGCCGGTTTCAGAATGAGCCGTACTAAACCCAACGTTATCCCCACAGATGGGTCAAATCTCACAGAAAACAGTCATATTCACCTTAAGCCGTGAAATGCTCAACCCCAGCTGTGTCATTACCAGTGCCTTATTACATTTAGCTGCGGAGTTCTCGTTTCATAAAATGGGTTAGAAACGTAACAAATGGATACAATACCAGTCAAACGGGGCAGTTTCAAAGTAGCAATTTACTTATTTTTCAGGTGACTCCGAAGGAAGTACGGACAAGTGAGTGAGCATGCACATTTTTTGTTTAAGGCAATGGAGGGGCTGCTGCTTGCTGTTGAATTAGAATATGCCCTAAAGCAGCGGTTTCCAAACTGTGAGTTGCGACCTGATTTTTGGAGGGTCACAAACAGCCCACCACCCGAACCTCTGCTCGGCGGTCTTCAGAGCCTCTGCTCGGCGGCCTTGCCACATCATGCTCTCACTCACAAGCGTGTTTTCGTTGCTTGTTAGCGAGACCAGGACGCGACGATGACCAGAGCAGCCGACGACCAACTGAGCAGAGGCTCGAACAGTGGGCTGTTCGCGTGAAAAAATGTGAAAGCTTGGCAACCCGGACGTTTTGACGGTGACATGACAACGTCACTCATCAACCGCCAAAACTTCCGGGTTGCTGAGCTCCATGCTGAAAGTGGGTCACGGGGTGAAAAAGATTGGGAACAACTGCCCCTAAAGTATTCACAAACATTTGAATAAATGTAATTTTCAAGTAAGGCTTTGAATTTGACCATAACTAAGAGTGTGGTTTTAGTTTTTCTCAAGTCAACTACAGTGGACCCTTTCCATCCACAAATTCGGCACCCACAGATTTGTTTCACCACAATTCCCGGACCCGCGGGAGTCCACTGTAAAAAGGAAAAAAGGGGATGCGCCCTGGGACAAGACTGGGGGGAGCCGTTGCGTGACCCAGAAGTGAGTCGGTAAGCTTCCATAAGGCCCGTGGAGGCTTCAAAATGGCGTGGTTTGCTGCAAAAAGGTTAAAAACCCACGGTTTTTCTATTTTAGAGCGTTTTTAAAGGACCCCAGTATCCGCAGCTCTTTACTATCCGTGGGGTAGTGGTTCAGAACGGATTCCCCATGGATAGCGAGGTTAGACTGTACTGAAAAAAGTTTTCAAATATTTACACTGTGGGTAAAACTAACATGTCTTGCTTTTTCAGTCTGGTTTATGAAATAAAAACCTTGCACAGTGGGCGCTGGCATCGCAGCACTATCCAGGAGGTGGCATCCCTGGGTTTGGCCGGCAATTTGACCCCAAAACCTGGGGGGGGGGGGGGAAGTTACGCAAATGGAAGTTTCTCACAAAGCAAGACTGAGGCTGCCTTGAATGAAAAACCTGCGAAAATTCCCCATCAGCCTCATAACCCAATTTAGACCGACTACAAAAGAAAGCTATTGCCACTCCTAAAATGGAGCTTGGTAATTAGAAACCTTGCCTTCAGGCATCTTTGAGAGAACAGGCAAATATCAGAAGAAATTGTACTGCAATCCTTCACTCTCTTTACACACCCGAGTGGAACTTAAAAATAAAAATTGCACATTATATTAAGCCTACTTCCCTGCTCCCCTCTTAAGAGAGCAGTTTCTCGAAACTGGCGAGAACATGTGCCAAATCTTCATTAAAGTGCATCTCCTAGCCGGGTCCTGGATGGTTTGCTCAACCGTCCGTCCATTTGCTCTTGTTTTCCAACGCAATTTATAGCCTTATTTTTGCGTTTGTTCCAACCATAGGTCACGGCAAGATAAAAAGAAGCTGCAGAAGCCAATCAAGGTCAGGCAGGTTTGGCTCGGTTGGGTCCAGTCACGACCCACTGAGCCCCCCCGACCTACCTACGGAGTACCGGTGCCCTAGATTTATCCCTGACAACCACAGGGCTAGGAGGCAAGCAGCCTTCACTCTTGCCCTAGTTAACAGAACGACACCATCATGAAATCCAAGTACCGCCAACCACGCAATGACATTCTTGCGTTCATGGAACACTTGACTGCTAACAACAGGAATTTATTATCCATAGAGCACTATCTCCATACAGGGCACTTCACGCAGCGCAAACACACAGCCAGGTCCCTGTCCTGAAGGTAGTTATAATTGATCGTATCTGACCGACCAATGAACTAGCGCCTCCGCCCGACTGCACATCCCTGTCTGTGCGGACAAGGCGGCAGGTTTTCCTGGCTGCCATCTCAAGAGGCACCTCAGCCATATGATGAAAGTTGCCGCATCCAGAGGAGAGAGAACTCTGAAAGGGGCATGCTCTTTTTCGTTTAACCCTCTCCCAACCCCATTCCACACTATGCCGTTTTCTTTTGGGGTTCCTTTAAAAAAATTTTTTAAAAAAAAATCATCTGCAATGCACTGCCATTAAAGAAGAAAAATGTTTAATTAAATAAACCCACAGAACCGATGGGGTATCATCATTCATTTTCACATGTGTCATGCTTGAGAAAGCCTTGCATATTTTAAGAAGCTATAGATCTACTAAAACTGTCAAAATCCAATCTCTGTGTACTTCATACTTCTGCGTTTGAGTAAATCAGGGTTGCTTTTATGGGTCCATAAAACTCTCTGACTCATCCTTGTGACACCATGGTTTTTCCCCTCAATTTGTTCTCATTACCAGCCAGAGTTAATGAGATAATGTTCGAGAATGATTTGCAGGGAAGCCATAGCTCTGCTTAGAGGGGCCCCGGTATCATTCCCTCCGAAGCCAAGGATCTTGTAATTCACGCCAACATCTGTGGGCATCGCAAAAAAAATACTATTTCCAAATACACATAAAACATTACTAAAGCATATCACGTATGCGCAGGTTGTAAGGCGGGTGGGGGCATGTCTGCAGATCTCAAGAGGGCATCACAATTTTCTGTGGTTTCTACGGGGGGGGGGAGAGAACGCAGCACGGCAATCCACACACAGGATACAAAATCTTCGCACACGTCAACTGCCTTTTGACTCCAGCTTATTAAGGCATGCTAAGAAAAAGTAGCTTAAACTCGGACAAGCTTAATTCCTCCCTCTGTATCGGTTTAATGAAGACACAGAATACAGTTCTGATTGGAAGCCACTGGCTTGTGCTACACGTAGCCAATTCCATCTCCGCTTCAAAATTGATAGCTCCGAAAAAGGAAGACGGCTAAAATTAAAAATAATTCCATCTCCCCGTGGCGTGTACAATCGCACCCAGGAAGGAATACTGTGCCGACAGGCCAGCTGGTAAACAACTGGTTTATACAACCAGCGGTATAGAAAAGATATAACTGTTGTCCAAAGGAAGTCTATACCGTGGGCATAAAAGCAGTTTCTATTAAAAGGGAGGATTAAGAACATAAGGCGACCCTGAGAGGATAGCAGCTGATTTTTCATAGTGACCAATCAAGCGCCTTTGGAAAGCCTGCAAGAATTCTTCTTTCTGAGTCTCTAATCAGAGAAACATTAAGGAAATTAGCCCAGTTCACATCAAAAACTTTAAAATAAATAAATAAATAAAGAATTGCCATGCAAAAATCAATTAAAATATCGACTTTAATTTTCAGAGAAGTCGACCATCGTGGTTTTAGACGGTCCTACAAGAGAAGGGACGTCACAGGGCTGATTTCATCTGGGCACAATGCTTGGGTCACACGTTGCTACTTACTTGGTGGAAAAGGTACTGCTGTTCTCCCGTCCTTACCCAGGGGGCGCTCTTCAGCCCCCACTGCAGGCATTTTCGATGACCGTAGGGCAGGTGATATAGCCTAGAGAGAGGATTTTTTTGCTCATTAAAGCAAACAATGCTTTTAAAATATATATATATTACTAAATCTAACCACAAAGTTCCAGACATTTTTCCCCTTTCTGCAAAAGCAATAAGGTTTTCATTTCTTTTGTACTCAAGAAACAACAGGTTTTGTTTGCTTTGTAAATGGATGGACAGTAGGGGGGAGGGGGTTCCGTCCCTCTCCTGAAAAAAAGGAGAAGCAGCCCACAGCAGGTGATTGGCAGCTGGGAGAAGGAGCAGGAGAGACAGCTGCCAAGGCAAGGTGAGGGAGACCAATCAGGAGGGGGAGTGAATGGAACGTCTTGACCCAATCAATTAACCCCACTCCTCCCTTTGAGCAACTGGCACCTGCCCACCTGAGGGCCAGTTCCAGGACTGGGGAAAACAACATCAGGCCTGGCTTTTCCCCACCCCTTCGAAGAAGCAACCCATGGCAGGTCCAGGACAACTTGGAGAACAGAGAAGCAACACAGACATTTTGACATCTAGCTCTTGTTCTACTAATGCAGCCATGGCGATGTGAGAGGGACCAGCCAGGAGATGGAGCTAATGGAACATCTTAGCCCAGGCAGAACAACCTGCAGATTTGTTTGTGATGTTTTTTCCCCATTTATTTTCTTGTTTAAATTATTTGTCACAATTGTTCTTAAATTGTTTAACTGTTTGTTAAAAAAAATCCTTAGGTAAATAAAAACAACGTACAGCCTGATCCTGCCTAAGATGCGACGGCTGGCCTAAACAGCCGGCCACTGCATCCTAGATGCGGGCCATGCCAGCGCAGCCGGGGCTCACCTCAGGGGAAGGGGACATTCGTCCCCATCCCCCAGTGTAAGCCCTGGAGGTCCCAATGGGCCTCCTCAGATGCACAAAGCCAGCCCGGCACGGGAAGGCATGGGATATCGGAGAGCTTGCTCGGCCGGCCTAAGGTTACGCAGGATTGGGCCATTAGTTTGTACCACTGACTTGTTCCTGTGTATTCTATTTTAAACAAGAGACAAAAATGTTAACTTCATTCACCTTTTACATTATTAAAATGCACAGGTGTGTGCCATGATGTTAACAGGGCAGGGATATGGCCAACATGTGAAACATCAACACAGATTAAAGTTTTGGTTTCACAGGCAACTTTGATGGGAACAGCACCACATTTAGGTCATGCTCCCTGCGTATTTGCTGCATTGGGCAGAGTATTCTCCGCATTCTAGAAGCTTCATTTTGGGTAAGGGCAGCAAAAGCGACACAACCCTCCCTAGACTGTTCCTCACTTTCCTCCACACATAGAGATAGGGCAGGAGGAGGAGAAATGAAGCCCAGGAGCCCTCCAACCTCTTTTCTCCGAGACATCGGACAGGACGCCAAGAGCAGAACAGGGCTGAAATTGAACTCATCACATACTTACTCCGGGTTCATCGTCGTCCGAATTATCAAAGAGGTTGTCTAAATCATGTAGTGATGGCGCCAAGTCTGTTACTTGCGTGAGGCTACCAGAACCGGCTCGGCCAGCGGCATTATCTTGCCGGGTGTCTGGAAAAACCAAAACATCGAGGGCTTTAAGGAACAGGGCTTATGTTTTCTGCCACATTCACCAAGAAGAGAAGCAGCAATATATATGTTTTGGATATATATATATATATCCAAAAACAGTGTCTGCAATTTTTGTGTTTCACAGTTTACTCTTAAAAATAATCCAAGTGGAGCCTCAGCTGCCAACTATCAAAAAGTGAGAAATAAAAATTTACACATTCAGATGCTAAACAATATCACTGCAATCCCTTTTTTCATTAATTTGTGCATGTTAACATTTATGATAAGAAAAATATTCTTCCTGAAGGATTCTTGATTAGATTTAAATGGAGAGTCCTTTCCACACTCTCCTGTACCTGTTTTAGGAGCAGAACTGAAAATGGACATTGCATCTTTCCCATCGGGCATAGTGGTGGAATGACCTGCTGCAGAAATCTCCTTGGTGACGGTTCCGTCTTCGGACTGCAAACAAACACAGATAACCGAATTAGCCACGATTTGTACAAAGAGGGAGGAAGAGCAGGACGGAAAGAAAAAACCCGGACAGCTTATAGCTTGCTTTTCTGTCCCACATCTGCTTTGCAATGGTTGTTCTTATGCATGACTTTTTCTTACATCGGAGTAAGAAAAGGCATGTACAAAACATGCACCTAGCTGCACGTGGCTTCTCCTAGACCAAGGGTTCCCAACCCCTTTCCGGCCTGAGTACCACCTCCGGAGCCACTCTCCTTCTGAGTACCACTGGAAGTGACTGACGATTACATCATTGCCAGTACTTGCTGGTTTTCAGAGGCCAGAAAACACAGGTAGGAGTCTCTGGGCGGGTGGGAGGGCCCTTCTCAGCGTTCCCGAGAGGTTCGGCCAAAGGCAGGAGCCTCTTGGGAACAAAAATGCAGCACCAAAAGCTCTGCATTAGAGTGGTATTCCAGTGGTCCAGCGGTCTGAGTACCACCAGCAGTTGGGTGAAGTACCACTGGTGGTACTAGTACCACAGGTTGGAAACCCCTGTCCTAGACCACTGTACTCATAATTCAACGTTCAGAAAACAGCAGAGATTTTGCCCTCCCCAAAGTAATATTTAGATACCATTTTTCTGGAACATTCCACATCATACAGTATACAGTAGAAAATACAATCAGTCATTAGAAAGAAAAGAAAAAAACACATACACAAAGACGCATACAAACCCCAGCAGTAAGACAAAAACATAAAACAGCAGGGATTTTAAAAAGTCCCTAAAGTTAAACTAAGAGTCAAGCCAAGAAATGTTCAAGGCTGGTCTGAAGGCAGCCAGAGTGCACGGGGGAGGGGGAGTATGGCTCTCCCCTTGCAAGGAGTTGCGAAGTCATGGCACCACAACAGAAAAGGTTCTGTCTCTGGTCCCTAATCAACCATACTTGCATGAGGGGAGGGCCAGGGAGCAGAACCTGAGATGATGATCTTCAGACACGGACAGGTACCGCATCCTTTAAGGCGAGCTCGTTCCAGACCTTGCATGACTTTGAAAGTCACAGCCAGCACCTTGAATTGGGCTGGCAGCCAATGGAGACCACACACCACTGGCATGATATGCTCAATGGTTAGCAGCTTGGCAACTGCATTTCCTGCCAAGTGAAGGCACCAAACCATTCTCAAGGGTAGCCCCCCACATGGGTCACATTACGGTAGCCAAGGCTGGACGTGACCAGAAGTATGAACTAAGGTCCAGCTTCTTTGGACTGACCTGCAGCAGGCGAATCAACTGAGGTTGATAAAAGGCACGATCAAAAGCCAAATTACCGTATTTTTCGCTCTATAAGACGCACTCCCCCCCCAAAAAAAATAGGGGGAAATGTCTGTGCGTCTTATAGACCGAATGCTGTAAAAAAAAAAAAAGGGTAAAATTAAAATGTCTTGCTTTAACAATGAATTTTAATGGCGCTTGGCCGCTTACCGCGTTGCTGTAGCACCTCCGATCTGCTGCTGCAATGTTTGCGCAGGGCTCCCTGGTCGCGACTAGTTGCTGTGATGTTTGCGTAGGGCTCCCAGGCGCTGGACACAACCAGGGAGCCCTGCGCAAACATCGCAGCAGCTGCAATGTTTGCGCAGGGCTCCCTGGTCGCATCCGGCGCCTGGGAGCCTCGCATTTTGGAGCTGCTGACGAAGATTGGAGGTGCTACAGCAATGCAGTATGCCCGCCGTTAAAATTCATTGTTAAAGCAAGACATTACCCTATTTTTCGATCCAAAATACACATGCTTCTAATGGTCCGGTGCGTGTTATGGAGCGAAAAATACGGTAGTATTTCTAGAAGATTTGTACAAATGCAAATGTAAAATTGCACAACTTTCCTGAACTGGAAGGCTAATTAGGAACCGTTAGTTTATTAGACATATAAACACAGATAAACATGTCTATAAATGCAGGCCCTGCAAGTCCCCAATTCTGCTTATTGTAGAGCTGCACTCAAAAATGGGGAGGTGACCTTTTTCCTCCTCCCCTAAAAGAAGAAAATCAGTTAAGATGAAAGACAAATACACTTTTGGATCCACACTAGTTTCACCTCGCATGCATACTCAAATGATACAGCTGATCAACTAGCAGCACAATCCTAACCAGGTTTCCAGCGCCGGTGCAGCCACAATGTTCCCCCGAGGTAAGGGAACAAATGTTCCCTCACTTTGAAGAGGCCTCCATGACTGCCCCTGCACTGCAAAATGCAGTGTGCGTCCTGTTGGCATGGCTACACCGGCACTGGAAAGTTGGTTAGGATTGTGCTGCAAGAGTTCTTTAGTCAAGGGGCAGCCTTTACAGAAATAAGCCCCTTCAAGAGCCTGTGTGGCAGAATTTTCAAGCAGAGGAAGAAGCAAAATGCAACACTTCTAAAGCGGTTTTGTCTTTCGCCTGACAAGGTACCTTATTCTTCTTCAAAGAGTCCCGCTCGCTCCCAAGTTTGCATTTTTTCGTGCCAGTGAAGCTGTATTTGATGTCCCCGTCCTGAAAGGTATAGGGGTCGCTCACATCTCCCAAACACTCCCCGGGCTGCTGCATTAGAGACAAGGGGTCCAGGTAATTCAGCGCCGGCACTGGGGGGGTATCTTCCAAGATTTTAAACCGCTTATTAGGTTGTGCTAAGAGCCTAGAAAAAAGGAAACGGGGTAAAAAAAAAAAATTAGACACAACGCTACAGAAGATTTATAGATTTTTTCGCACACAAAAACCAGCCAATATAATCCCTCTTTGGGCTTCAGATAGCCGGAACATAAAATGTTTCTCTACTAGAGCGTGCCTAACTTCTCGCCTACTAAACATTTTCTGGCTGATCTGTATGCTCAAATTCTGGGTCAGCCACTTACCAGCTCATTACAGATAAGTAAAATCTCCTTATTTGCTTCTGCAGCTCCATGACCCTCAACCATCCAAAGGTCTCCTGCTCCCTCAAACAGCTTCTGTCTTCTCTGCCGTGCTGCCCCTTATGCCCAGCCCGACACCTTCTCTCTTCTTTCAAATCCCTTCCTAAAATCCATCTTCCCCACAAAACCTTGAGCACGACGCCTTAGCCCTCTTGCCCTGCTGTTAACGAAGCTTAAATAGGTTCAACACAGACACCGCAGCATACTCCTCTCGGCCTTTCCTGCCTCTGTTTCTCTCCCCTTCCTGTGCTGTTTCCCTTGCGTCTACCTGGGATAGGGACCTGCCCTCTCGTTCTGTCTAAAATGCCACACGTATTGATGAAGCAACGAGGATGAATTGGTAATATTTCAAGTATCTTTTAGCACGCCCAACTGTGAATGCTAGAGGAAAGATGGTAATAACCCTTACAAATACTTACATTTGTACTGGATTTTACTGACTGCCTTTGCAATTTTTAAAAATGGAACGGCAGGTTAGTAATATTCAAACCTCTGTTTTCAAAGTCGACTTTGCACAGGAACAGAACGTACAAGTTCCCTGCACTTCCTTTTCCTGTGCAAGAGCATCACATTGGAAATGTTGCCCTCGTCGCTCTCCCCCAGGTGGGGGCATATGAGGTCTGTACTTTGGCTAAGATATTAACACAGAAACAGGAGTGCCTTGTTCCCACGTGGCAAGATAATGTCTGAAGGCGCGTTCTGTCACCGCCTTAGGGCAAGTCTGGTCTCAGCTGATGAGTTCGCTTTAGGACATAGAGATGCATCGCTGAGATACATGTGCTAGCAATTTGCGCACCATAATTTTGCAGATGTGTGTATACACAGGAGAGTCTTGCACACACATAGGGAAAGGGGGGGAAGACTTCTAGTTGAAATTTGCCTCTCCCACAGATTAAGATACACTGTCAGAGATGGGACAGAGCTACACCCCAAGCATAATCTAGATTGCAACCCCAGGGTCCAATTGGGGCAGAACTGCTTTTGGGAATAGACCTGGGCCTCATTGCATCTTACTCTGTCCTACAGATGCAGGGAGATCTCCGGTGCCAGAAGGGGTCACTGACCACTCACTGTCCCGGAGATTTTCAGGTATGTTTGTGGTGGGAGGGGAGAGGAGACGCACTCCTGCAATCTGGGAAAACCCCAAGATTAACAAGGCCTTACTCCACATGCCTAAAGGTCCTGGGTGCAGCACTTGGGTTGCCATGCCAAAGTGCCTGTGCTGACGGGGCTGCAGAATCCACTCCCGAGTTTTGGCAAAGCAAAATAGATCAACTTATGGCGCTACCAAAACTCAAGGAAAATAGAAACCTCCACATTCCATTCATACCTACATTCAGCAGGTTCCTGCAAAAATACAAACTAGACCAGGGAGTGTATTTGGTTAGGACATTATAAAAAACTGAGTCATGGAGTGCCTTCGTAACTAAAACTCTCAACAGCTGTGCCCCAGCAGAAAAGGGTATTGCCAGTTTGTGTTGGTTTTGCACGCGCACACACACCCCTTCTCAAGGATTGGGGAGCTGACCTCTTTTGGGGTGCACACCTAGCTGAACCTGCCATCTGCATGAAACTACAGATTTAGACCCACTGGCGAGGACTGAAAGTTCCAGTTAGCTTCAGGAAACATGAAAGAAAACACTAGCCGTTACAGGTGCCTCCTCCAATTAACAATGGTTCACGGGGGAGCCAGTACAGTACCTTACAAAAAGTAACTGCCGCTTGCCGCCTGAGCCTACTAACTGATTACAAAATGGAGGCGGGAAGCACTCACAGCCCTTTTCAAATCCTTTTTAACGAGTCTTTTTAAATCCTTAGCCCATCAGCTGTTAGACGCTAAATATCAAAGAACTAATCTAGTGCCAAACATCTGATGGGCTGGGGATTTAAAAAGACGCATCTGGAGTACTTGCCATTCATTCCCTATTACAACTGCACCGTATTACATTATGTACGCTATACCAAAATCAACCACTAGATGGTGCTGAAGACTCACTTAACAAGGGATTCACTTTACAACAGAGTTTTAAGAACATATCCAGTCATTAACCGGGCCTGTATTTGATAGTTTGTATTGCCAGAATTGCAAGGGAAAAAATCACTCTGCTGGAGTTTTACAGGTATTTTTGTGGTAGAAAATTTCTTTTTCACACCTGAAAGTGAGAAAAATGTATTCCGCTCTTAACTGGGCACGTGCATGGATAATAGCTTTTGCCATTTGATAAATTCTATACTAAAGTTGTGCTTGCTTTGCATGGGGTACGAAGGAGCCCCAACACCTTTTGGCAACTGTATTTAGAAGGCTACAGGAGCCATGGCTTGACTAAAATTGGTGGGGGGCGGGGGAGGTCGGAGTGTGGGACCTGTTGACTTCCTAAAAGCACCCCTCTTTCCCGCCAATAACGCAAGCAGTGCAGTGCAGCAGCATGGGATATGGAACTTATGAGGGGGGGGGGAATGCTGCTAAAAGACATCACGACCCACGCAGGGACCAAGCCACTGACTGCACATCAGTAAACATCACTGAGAATGGAAAAATCCACAGCAACAGTCCACTTCACTCGCCACATCAACGAATACATCCGTGGAGCCCACTCTTCGTTGACATCAGCATTATTTTGGGTCGTCTTTCTGAATCTAGAGGTCTCTCCCACCTCAACAATGCACACTCTACTCCCCGGCCCTTAAATCAAGTGGCCACCGTTCCTGAGCCTCGGAAAACCCACTCAGCCGGGATGCGAGGAGCGGATTTCACTGTGTTTACTTTCGAGGGCTGCCAATAAAGTATTTGTTGCATCCTCACGTAATCACTTCTTATCCTCGGGGGCACCCAATTTAAAGCAACAGCCTTTTCTCCAGAATCCACATAATCATCTTTAATCCCAGGCTTACAACCCCATTCCCTTCGGCCTGAAATCTACAGGGCTTTGCTGGAGTACAAAAGTCAAGAGGAAGTCTAAGAACAGAATTCAGGGGAGGTACTTGAATGGCAGACATCAAGGAATCCCAGCAAACTCCCCTTCTTCCGATACAGATTGGAGATACAGCTCCCCAGCCCCTTCTTTGCAACAACCTGAAGGGCATTCCTGAAGGCTGCCTTCAGCATCTTAGGTCAAAACTAGTCACTACAGGAGATGCTCACTGGCCACACTGAAAAACCCCATGAAGAATCGTATTCCTCCTATGTCCCCCAGCGACGCCTACAAATAAAAAGTGTGGTGTGATGGAGCTGGGAGTCTTCTCTCCCACCGCTCTGTGCAGCAGCCCCCGTGAGGAGCAGCCAATGACATCCAACGCACAGCATGGTACGTCAGCATCATGATTTGTATTGCTCCATGTTTTTAAGACTTGCCTGCTTCCGTTGCCTCTCTCTTCTTTGGGTTTTTGTTGCGTGTCTGATTTTGTCTATTGCCCCCATTTCAAATTGTTTTATGATGCCTTTCCAGGCCACCTTCAACAGGACTGAAAGGTGGCCTAGAACTATTTTTAAAAGGGGGGGGGGTGTATCCACTGATCCGCTATCCACGGATTCACTTACCCACGGATAGCGGATTGCCCCTGCATGAATGACTCCCCATCTCTTGGGGGGTTGCGCACGGGGGTGGGGAGGCTCAAGAAACCATGGGGGGCTGGAATGTATCTCCGTGGATATGGGGGGCCCTGTAATCCATTCCATATAACTGCACTGATCTGTGACGAAATGAGACCAACAGCACGATCCTAGGCGGGTCTACGCGGAAGCAAGTTCCCCTGTGTTCAATGGGGCTTACTCCCAGGAAAGCGTGCACAGGATTGCAGCCTAGGCTGGGCAACGTGCAGGCGCTTGAGCAGCCGTCAAAGTGAGCCGCCTGCTGAGGCTTCATGCAAAGGAAGTGAACACCCCGCAACTGGTGCGTGACCCACAGTCGGCCCCACACAAACATGGCTTAGAAATCATTCTTCCCTTTATTGAGCGCACGCGCACACACACACACACACACACACACACACACACACACACACACACACACACACACACACACACACACACACACACTTACAGAGGAGAAGGAGAATTCTGCTTGGTCTTTTTTTTCCCCCCTCATGCTAAAAGAATCTCAAGTGTTTCCCGCAGATATATAAATATATGGCCTATTTTTAAAAGCAAATGTTCTTTTAAAAAAAAGTAACACACATTGAAGTATTGAGCAAACACAGGAAAGCTCTTCTAAGGTTTTACTCGTACATTAAAATTATACCACTCCACGGGTGCATATAAGCTCTTCCACACAAGAGGATCGGCATTGTCTAAAAAAAGCTTGCAAATAGACTACAAAACACACCTCTTAAGGTTCCTATTTAAAAAAATTATACAAACTGTCTGTCTCTGACCCATCCCCTGAATAATATGGCACGGCATGCCATTTCTTAGTAGCCTAAAGAGAGAGAGAAAAAACTACTGTTTGCAATATTACAGTTTTACACAGAACAGAAAACAGCCCTTGCACATCATACTGCATTTTTTACACCATACTTTTACTCAGTTTCATGAGAATGCTAAAGCAAGACCCTGAGCGTTCTCTGTCCCATAAGCTTCATTACCTAACCTCTAGAAACCCAGAGCAGCATCACAAGCTGATTTTTAAAAGGCACTTGTGCAAACCTCATTCTGATCCAAGTACAAGGTAATGTTTTAGCCTCAGTTTTCCTCCTCTGCAATATGGGAAGAATGATACTGTACAGAGGATTAGATCAAGATAATACAAGAGAGGCAGGGTGCAAACTCAGAAAAAGCTATGCAAATGCTTACGAGTACAGAAACACACTCTAGATGCAATTCTAG
This sequence comes from Plestiodon gilberti rubricaudatus, assembly GCA_026170595.1. Classification (NCBI taxonomy): domain Eukaryota; kingdom Metazoa; phylum Chordata; class Lepidosauria; order Squamata; family Scincidae; genus Plestiodon; species Plestiodon gilberti. The sequence goes on from JANXHW010000008.1 coordinate 38,950,142, forward strand.
AATTTGCTTTTTTTTTCCCTTCCCCCTTACAACGTGCAAGCTGATTCTTGAATGATATTGTCATACCGTTAGACATAAGCGTAACTTGTCAGCATGTTCCAAGGTATCTGAAAAAACTCTTTTGCAGCGACACCCGGAACAATTCCAAATGGCAACACGGACATGCGGCTCTTCCTTACCTTTTCAGTGCCGTGCTTTCAGAGGCAGCATCCATCTTGGTGTCGTATCTCTCGCACTGAAGCTCCGGGGGCCTGAACTCAGGATCGTCATTTGAAGGAAGCGCATATCCCTGCCATTTATTCGAGGAGTCTTGGTTGTGGATGACCCCGCAGTACAACGTCGTCTCACTGACTTCCGCCATCAGAGGCAGCCTCTGACCGACAAGAATCGTCCTGTCCTCCGAGTTGGCCATTGGCTGGAGCTCTAACCCGTTGCTGTAGATGGCGGGATTCACAGGAACGGAGGGCGGGTCCAGATTGTCGGCTTCCTGTCCTCTGGGCTGGGGGCTAAGTGTGGGCGGCAAAGGGGAGGTGGGGGAGTGCGGGGAATCCATAGGATTCAAATTGGCTTGCTTGCTCGGGTGCCTCGGGGGCAGAGAGAGCTGCTTCTCATATTTCCTGCTGTTTGGGGCTTCCAAGGAGGGCTCCATCCCTGCCAAGGCCAACGTCTGCCCTGATGGGTCCTGCTCCATGCACAGCTCTTCAGCGATGGAGGGGCGATGGTGAAACGGCAGCAGCGACCTCTTCTGAAGCTTTTCTGATTTCTCTTGCCTCTCTGTCATTTTGTGCTTCGAGGCAGGAGGTGGCAAGGAGGAAGAGGAGGAGGAGCCTACACCAAACCCCGGTTGGGATATCGTCGGTGGACGACTAGAACCCACCGCACAACGCTGCTTGAGAAGCTTGTGCCTGAAAGAGAAAAGCAGGGTGCGTTTTACCAAGGGAGCCGCGAAGCGTCAAGGGTGTAGAGCAGCCGCCAGCTTGAGATGCAGACTCTTTACCACATACCTGATGGCTGGCAGAAGATCTATGAACTTTAATGCACAAGCTACACAAGGGAATGTGTTAACAGGAACTCGGTGCCACCCACAATGTGCTTATCATACCGAAATTGTTCTCTTTTGTACCTACCTAGAGCAGGAACAGCACACTCTTTGGACTGGATCAACAAAATCCCAAGAAGCACCGTTGGTGGGGGCTTCTTCCTCCACATTTGCAGCAGTAATTTGACTCCTCCTGGTAGGAATAAAAAATATGCAACAGCATCAGCATCTAAGCAAGCCTTATTTTACAATCATAGAGGCTTAAAAGGGGGGGGGGCAGAAAAAGAGGATGTGTGCACTGATCACTGGTTTCCAAGTCAGGAGCTGAACATATTAAATCAGCGTTGGAGGAGGATGTTCCCTGCCCTAGATAAAGATGTGATGGGGTATGACCAGGTCAGACAATCTGGGGGAGTTTGGAAGACTCAGGAGTCAGTTAAATGTTATAGGACAGGGCTTCTCAAAGTGTGGGCTGAGCCCCAGTTGGTGAGTCGCAATCCGATGCGGAGGTGGGTTGTGATCTGGACCCTCCTGCCCACCCTTGCTTTAGACTGGCTCCAAATCAGAGCCATTCTGGAAGTATTGAGAGGGCCTCTTCTGGGCCAGTGACCTACTGTATCGACCTCCGCGGGCCTCAGAATGACCCGCTGAGGCATCCGGAAGCTACTTCTGGTTTTCGGACACAACTTCTGGTTTGCTTCCGAAAACCAAGTAGCTTCAGGACGCTTCTGCGAACCATTCTGAGGCCTACAGAGGTCGGTAGAGTGGACCGCCAGACCGGAAGAGGCCTCCACGCCCCCCCCCTACGGTACAGAGCACCAGGTTGCAACCCACTGGGCAGGACAAGGTGGGTCACGGCGCTGAAAACTTTGGGAACTGCTGTTCTAGGAGAAATGTTCAGATGTGACCAACTAGGGCCAAATCTATCCTTCACAAGTTTCCACTTTCCTTTTGAAATCTGCATGCTCAAGGAGGGCGAACCCCATCACTGAACTGCCAAAGATCAGAAAGGGTGTCTCCTTTTTTCGTCCAAGCTGGGCAGCACTCTAGACTTTGTCCCATCTCCCCCAAAGGAGGACTTTCTAAGGTTTCAAGGAAGCGCACAGACTCTGAAGCAAGGCACGGCTCAGAAAAAACTTCCAAGCTTTCAAGCAAAGGGAGTTGTGAAATTCTTGAAAGCTCAGAGAAGCAGCTGGCTGGACAGATGCACAGGCATTTCTAGGCATCTCCAAGCATCAAGTGTACAGAGCACGTTGTTCAAACGCAGCTCCTGCATCAACCTCTGTGCTGTGAGATATCAACTGAAATCAACCTGCGCAACTAGGAAGTAGAGCTTGACTTTCAGACCAACCCTGCTACGGAAACTGCCACTAACCTTCACAGCAACAACGCTTCCGCATTCACCTTTGAGAAATATTAAAATACAGAGAGAACACTGTCTATGAGTAGAGGTGTTCGAAAAGGGTGTTTGTGGTTTTTTTGAACATCTGTTGAATTAAAATGCAAAATGTGGTGGTTTTGTGCTTTTACTCACAGGTGCGAATTCTTAAGCATCAATATCAGGTTGTAATATCATTACATTGCAGTCCTCAATGCAAAAAAACAAAAAACAAAAAACCAATTATTTATAACCGGAAAAGTACAACCAGGTGCATTCTACAACCAGCCGAGAGTTGGTCGTTTGGTTCCAATTCTGTTTTGAAAAGGTGGTGTGTTGTGGTTTTTATGCGGTTATCAACAAAAAACAAACGCCTCTATCTACGAGATAAAAGATCACTGTTACAGTGGGATGCCCTGCGCAGTTCCTAACAGAGGGAACAACAGACCAAGCCAGCCTCTTACTTGGACTGTGGCCTGTTGAGAATGCATTCCTTCCAAACTCTGTGGACCATGCGATTCTGGAACTTGGGAGGAATCTTCACTGATTTCTTTGGACTTTGCGCTGTGACCATCCCATCCGGTGCTGCTGGATGACTGACCATGCTTGGAATGCCTCCACTGTCACCTGTAAGATGGAGAGGAACAGGTTGAAGAACTCCTTCGCCGACAAGATGTTCTTTGGAGGCTTCCGGGGGGGGGGGGGGGAGAGATCATGCATCAATCTTGGTGTTAAAATTACATATCTTTAAAGAAAGCAGATTTCAAGGAGAACCATCCCATCTTGAAGCACATCTACTTATTCATTACAAGGGAAAAAAAACAACGAGACACATTTTGGGATTTACTGAAATACGTAACAATTTGCAACTAGGGTTAGTTTCTCCCACTCTCATAATGCAATTCAGGAATGAATGTGAATATTGGGCATTTCCTACATGCCACACTTCTTATATGCTGATCTATATCATCAAGACCATCAGTTCAGATGCAACACCAAACCTACCGATTTGGCATGACACGGATCAGCCTTCGGCTTGTACACTCCCAGCTCCCCTTGCCCACTCCGATTCCCTGCTCCACTTGTCGTGCCAAACCACAGTTTGCTGTTTGCATCCAAACCAGGTAAATCAGAATTAGAAACCCATGGATTGATTTGATTGTGGTTTCCAGTTCTGGCTTGAAGACGTACCATGGTTCTCCTGGTTTGGATGAAGCAGCAAAATATGGTTTGCCGAGAAAGAGAGAGTCAGGAAGGATATGAGGGTCAGCTGTTTGATCTGTTTGCTCATTGAGGAGAGGAGGGATGCCCCAAGTCTCTCTCATGTTAACTCCAAATCAGGGTTTGCCTATTCTGCAACACACAGGCCATTCTTAAAAGTTTCCATAGGGTTGGGTAGCGAGCTAGGCAAGTGAAAGGGGTCATGCTTCCTCGCTTTGTTTCCAATACAGCATTTATTCAGAACGTTTCAGAATATACAATACTGACAGTCCAGCAATACAACTGAAGACCAAGACGCATATCCACGTAGATCAAACTGCTGATCATAAGCAGATGTCCCACATGCAATGTACAGACATTAACCCTGACATTAAACTAGGAAACTGCAGAGTGTGTATCATATCTGCATCATTAAGCTGTGTATCTGATAAGAATGCAATAATTTATTTATTTATTTATTTACAATATTTTTACCCCGCCTTTCTCCCCAAAGGGACCCAAGAACTCCACTGTTGGCTCAGGCATAAGCCGCATTTAGTCCAGCATCCTGTTTTGTGCAGTGGCCCACCAGATTCCTCTGGAAAGCCCACAAGCGGGAGAGAAAAGCATTCCCCTCACCCACTCTTATTTCCTCTGCAACTGGTGGTCAGTGGTATACTGAATGGCTAGTAGCCACTGATGAACTTGTCCCTCTTGAATTTGTCCAATCTCCTTTTAAAACCACCTAAGTGGATACTACACCTTGTGGCAGTGAGTTTCATAGATGTGTGAAGCAGCACTTCCCCCCCCCCCATCCTAAATCTCCTGCAAATCACTGGATGTCCCCCTTGTTCTAGTGATGTGAAAGGGAGGAAGAACTTCTCACTATCCACTTGCCACGAGAGAGTATATTTCAGTTCCCCAGAGCACGACCCTGACGTTGTTAAGAGATGCAGATTCTCCCTTTTCCCCCTCCGAGATTTCAGAACCTTTATTGGCATATAATAATTACACATAACATAACCAACTCAGCCACACAAAAAACCCACCAATGTAAAACTACACATCTAGATAAGTCATCACACCACACTCTCGTTTGCAGAACAATTCCTGTATACACAGATTAAGATACTTAGGGCGCAATCCAAACCTACTTAGGCCGCTGTTGTAACCAGCAGCCCAGCGAAAACGGGAGGCCCCAGAATGGAAAAGGGATTCAAATCCCCTCCAAAAGGGGAATTCAAAGGGGATTTGAATCCCCTTTCCGTTCTGGGGCCTCCCGTTTTCGCTGGGCCGCTAGTTACAACGGCGGCCTAAGTAGGTTTGGATTCCGCCCTTAGTCACTTGTCTTGTATGGAACTCATCTTCACCCGCTAACAAGTGCTGAATAGTCAGACTTTCCATCTGGCCCCCTTCGCTAGGAAAAAAAATGCCCTAAGGAGTACCTTTTCCCCCTCCACACCTCTGGCATTAGCCACAACCGTTCAAAAAAAAAAAAAATACCGCATGGGGTTTTTTTGGTCTGCTAGAGGCAGATAACTTGATTATGAACAGCACAGCAGCAGCTCCAGCTCCTCTCAACAGCAACAGGAACAGCAGGGGGAGCCTCAAGTTTGCTTAGTTTCCTAACTGCATATCACAAGCTCTGTGCCTGAACTGGAAAAGGAGGTAATAGCACAAATCCTCAACAAGGTCAAAAATGTTTACAGAACTCCTTGTTCTTATGTCTGGCATGGTCAGAAAAAGCCTGATGAATAAAACACGAAAAGCAGCCAAAGCAACACTGCAGCTGAGTAGGGGAGGGGGAAAAAAACCCCAAAACAACTTGTTGATAACCTGTGTACTGGAAGAGGACTTCTAAGCTGGCTTCTGTATTTTTTTTAAAAAAACGGGGATTTCTTGTGGCTTCAGATGTTTGCAAACCAGGCCGTGAAGTGGCATCCTGTTCTTACTCAGCTCTTACAACACTGTTAGCAAACATCTCTTCGCAGGGTGGCGGCCTCCAAGCACAAATCCACAATACTGATTTGAAAGAAATGGCTGAAATTCAAAAATCTGAGCCTTTGCAATGTTTGAATGACCCGACCGTGATACAATCTTTTGCCGGGGGGGGGGGGGGGGGGGGGAGGACAGGACAGGCCATATTTCAGATTCCTGAGTACCAGCATCACAATTTTAGACATTAGCTGGCACAAGACTAAGAAATCGGTGCCAGTATTACATTGCTGGGATTTGCACTGTCCCGATCTTTTGCATTCGTGGACTGCTGCACTCACACAGCAGTTGGGTTTGCCCTCTTCTCAGCATTTGTATCTTGCAAAAACAGCAACCTCTTATGACTGGACCGGACATAACTTGATTCTACCAGTTAAGGCCATCGGCTCTTCTTAATTTCAGCTGTCCTAGAATGTTATCTGATTGCCATTTTAAAATAAGCAGAGATCCAACGTATAAGGTTGCCGGTTTGTCAAAAAGAACCCATTTTTCCCTTCGACAGCCAGGTGGCAACAGTTACTCTCACGGCATTTTGGGGTCACCACTCAGCTTCAACCCGACATCAGATCCTTCCCTTCATTTTTCAAGGGCTGGCAGAACCGCAATACCACCATCCCCGACCTTGCAATAGACACTGCCTCAGAAACCTCAGGTTTTGGCAACGACAGAAGCCATCTAGAAGATGGAATTAAGTGACATACAACTTCTAAGCTTAACAAATCCCACTCCACCCTCAGTGGTCAGATAACCTTCTAACGAAACCACAGCTCAGTGGTATGACTCACCAATGCCCACAGTTTTAAGAGTAGAAAACAACTGTTGCTGGAGCAGTTGACCAAGCTATAAGCCAGGGGTTCTCAACCAGTAGTACTAGTACCACCAGTGGTACTTTGACTGACTGCTAGTGGTACTCCAACCGCCCGACCACCAAAACCCGGCTCTGATGTGGCACTCTTGGCAGAGCATTTTAGTTTCTGAAGGGCTCCTGCCTTTGGCCTAGCCTCTCAGAAATGCTGAGAAGGTCCCTCCCTCCCGCCCAAAGCCTCCTACCTATGTTTTCTGGCCTCGGAAAACCCGGAAGTAACTGACAATGGCGTCATCGTCAGTCACTTCCGGTGGTACACAGCAAGAGAGTGGCGCCAGAGATGGTACTTGGCCGGGAAAGGGTTGAGAACCCCTGCTATAAGCAATTCAGAAACCTTACACATGGACGAATGCGCACACGCACGCACAGCACTGTGTGGACTGTAGAAAACACATCACCAAGTTTGTACAGAGCATACATGATCTACAGCGCTTCATGCTAGTTTAAGCTAAATAGTGAAGCTTGGGGGAGGGAGACCAACAACAAAAAAGAAAGCAATCCCCCCCCCATCCCAACCAAGACCATAAATGACCTCCAGACACACAATCCGTTTCAAATATACCTTCTCATCTGTGTGTCATTTACGCAACTGGAGAGTGGCTTGTTAGGGATTTAACACCCCAATAACGCTGCCTTCCTTTACCTATCACAGTCTGCTCTGGAGAGGTGGGGGGTGTAAGTAATATTCCACAACTGCTGGGATCCTTCATGCTTCCAGCTCCCGGCTGTGCCACGGTGCTATGGCCTCCTGGCATGGAAGTGCTCTGAGACACGGGAATATCATTCTGAGAGATGAGAACAAAGGCTGAAGGATATACCATTTGGACACCACCTGTTTTGAAAAGGGGAAAAAAATAAGGTGCGGTTGTTATTATTGCGGCTACATTAATTGTAACAGAAGCAACATTTTTGCTTCCACAAAAGCTTTTAAAGCTATAATTACATAGTTAAGGTATAGTTGAGTGGTTGATCTAGATTGAAGTACGAGCCTCACTGGTGTGATAAGGTTATGGGGTTCAATTCCTGGACAAGCCTGTGCTCTAGCCAAAAGAGGGTCCACACCTTTAGACATTTTTGGGGAGAAGCTGTAGCTTGGTGACCAAGCATCTGCTTTACGTGCAGAAGGCCCCGGGTTCAATTCCTAGCAGTGTCTCCTGGAAAGGTCAGGCTGGAAAAGACCCCAGTCTGAAACTCGGGAGAGTCATTGCCAGACAGCATAGGTAACACAGAACTAGACCTGCCTCAACAGAAAACAGATTCATATGTTCATAGGAACTGCTTAAATTCTGGAAATGGTTGCTTTTATGACAGGAAACACAAATAGCCTAAGATCACAACCTGCAAGACAAAGAGACACCAGATCTTAAAGATCCCACCCTGGACTGCGATAGCTGGACATCTAAACCCAAGAAAACATTGCTGGAGGTCTTGAGGAAAAGTATTGCATTGTAAGAGAGCTCCCCTATGCAGTCCTAGTTGCCTCAGCTGGCCAACAGGTAGGGACGGAAAGACAGGTACCACTGAGAGTTGTAATTCTGTCACATAAAGACGCAACTTTTGGGGAAGGGGAGCTGTGGGTGCCTTATGAGAGAAGGGATGGGATGAGGAGGTTTTGCGTACACCAAGAGGCGTTTCAACAATAGCAGGTCTACCGTTGATGAGGTGAGTCTCATAAGGCAGCCTCTGGAACAGCACAGAGAAGGAAGAGGAAGGTGGATCGCCCTACTCCACCCTCTGGATCGAAGGGATATGGGGAAGACCTGGCCTTGTGGGGCATATCCTCCCAGGACATTCAGAATAACCTAATATGAAAACGGATCCGGGCTGCAGATTCCCAATCAGAACAGGACTGCTTGATTTTTAAATCGACCCCAGGGGAAAAGGGAGAAATTCCTCAAGCAAAATATCAAATCTCACCAACTATGACTTCAACGGCCACAGGAAAATCGTCGTCGTATCCCAGTTCGTCGTCCTCTTTCAGGCTCTCTTTCTTCTTCAACACCATTGGGTAAAAATACTGCCACTCCTCGATGAGCTTACGGGTTGCCGGGTCCGACATCTTGTACGCTTGGCCAGTCAGAGTGCCGCTTAAACCATAAGGGCTTATCAACACTGATAAAACAAACCAAAAAACAGACGGATCAGCAGGCAGCCTCAATTCAGTCTCCCAGCAATCATTCAAACCTTCCCCCGTAAGTCTCAATTTAAGAAATTTATATCCTGCCTTTTCAGATTAAAACATCCTCACAACACGGCTTACAAGGCTTAGTACACAATAGAACACAATAAATCAAACATCCAGTTCTAGAGCCTCTTCCCGTACAAAGCTAATTGAAATACGCATTTAAAAAAGGCAGAAGAGTTTGTAATGGTTCCACTGAAGAAATCTGTTTCTAATTCTAGTAAAACGTACAACATTGCAATAATTCAACATTGCAATAATTCAATTTAAAACTGGCTACCTAGCTCTATTAATGTGAGAATATTTATATACCACTTTCCAACAAAGAAGTTCACAACACATCGCTAAATGGCTCCCTGTCCCCAAAGGGCTCACAATCGAAAACCAAGAAGAAATCCCAGCAAACAGCCACTAGAAAAGGCACTGTGCTGGGACAAATAATGAGCGTTATTCTCCCCCTGCTAAATATTAGAGGAGCACCACTTGAAAAAGTGCCTCTCTGCCCAGTTGGCAACCACCGCCCCCAAGCCCACAAGGTACTCTGTGCAGCCTCAGGAGAGAGTGAGCTGGGCTCTCAGCTGAGGTGCAGCCGAAAGATTTGAAAACGTAATGGCAAATAAGCAGCCGCTCAAAATAATTACGGATTTTTCTTCCCCTCAAGTGTCATCGTTTAAGTCGGTCTGATGGCTTTTAGGCAGCTGGGCTTGAGGATTTCAAATCTGAGCATAACTCTGGAGTAAGATGATTACCGATTAAGGGCAACGCGACCTCCAGCTGCTAGCTTTTCACGCAAATCACACTAATTGCATGCTTACCGGATGCTTCTTGGTTGCTCACGCTGTCCACGTCTGGACCCTTCACTCTTCATCTGCTGCTGCCCCTTAATAAATATCCCAGAATTTCCCACTATTTAAAACCAGGACTCACCTGAATCCCTAACCTGCAACATGGGATCTACCCTCAAGAGCCCAGTGGGCAGTCATAACCCCTCTTCTTTCCCTAGTAGGCCGTTCTGCCCCTTCCTTCTGTCTCGGCCAATGGGAAGGGGAGGAGAGGCAGAGTGGTATGGAAACAGCGTACAATTTTGAAAGAAGGAGGGACTGCAGCAACAGGAGAGAACAGACAGGAGAGCGAGAGTTGCAGGGGACCTACAGAAGGATGAGGGGATGTGACCAAAGCAGCCTCTCCCAAGCCCAAGTCTCTGGTGACATCGTAGCTCATCTCAGACGACTAACCTAGGTTAACTGTTCAAACCGCTGAGTCCCAAAACAAAATGGTGCTGCGACCCACCTGAGGTCAGGTCATGACTCACCTGTGGAGGAACTCTGCGCTAGGTTATATACTGCAGCAAATGAAGAACATTTAAAAACGATCCACCAAACAGAATGGATACTTCCTTTCCCTCTCGGGGGGGGGGGGGGGGAGAACCACACTGTTTTGATCCATACTTACCAGTCCTTTCTTCAAAAACGAAAAGGTGCAAAGAGTAAACATGCTTCAGCTCATTGGTTTCAACAGACTGAAGTACGTTCAGCTCTGCTGAGCTGTGGCCCTCGACGTCAAGTAACTGATCTTGCTGAGAAGCGACTGCCAAGAGCACAAGAAACAGCCAATCCAATATTTCAAAACTGGCTTCCTTGCCTCTCTAAGCCAATATTAGTTCTACAGTGCCAAAGGATGGGGACTGCATGGCCAAAGGCTTATGGATGATGCTCCTAGATAACAGGCAGCCTCAAGTGGCAGACCAACATTCGCCAATTGTTATAGCAACCAACTCGTCTGTGCATTTGTTTAGATTATACACACACACACACACACACACACACACACACACACAGGGAATATACAGTGGGAAACCTGGATTTAAATCCAACGCTTCTTTTCGCAACTCATACCACTGATTTACATCACCTTGATTTAAATTAAGCCATCTTGAAGTAAAATGGAAGACAACCACAAGGTCCTAGAAACACTGATACTTCAAAGCACAGAAGGAGAGACAAATGCAACATAAGGCAATACTTGCCTTAAAAGGAGGAAGAGGGAAAGAGAAGAGAGTTTGGATTTTGGTCATTGTGTTTGTGCTTTTAATTGATGTGAGTCACTCCGAGGGTCTCCTTGGAGGACAACAGGTGGGATAAAACCTCCTAAACCACCACCAATACCCTGACATTCTGGTCAACAGTAAATTCTCCCAGAGGTAGCAAGGTAAAGGTATCCCTTGACATTCAAGTCCAGTTGGGTCCGACTCTAGGGTCTGGAGCTCGTCCCCATTACGAAGCCGAAGAGCCAGTGCTGTCCGGAGACGCTTCCGTGGTCATGTGGCTGGCATGACTTTCCTTGCCACAGCGCGTAGTGTGCGGCTGGATACGGAACGGTGCTACCTTCCCGCAAGTGGTGCCTATTTATCATTCTCCAAGACTGACAAGGCCGATAAAACGAACCTTGGATGAGTGGTGATGGCAGGCGCCAGGGCTCTGGAGAGTCACAGAATGAACAGACTTGCCCATTAGGAGCCCGTCTGAGGATGGATACCCTGGTCCTTGCCCAGTAGAGTGTTTTTTTCCCGCAGGGAGGGAAAAGGTCATGCCAGGCTTTACTAAATTAAGTGCAACCCACTGGTAGGACTAGGTGACTAGGTGGTGCCAATGGTACAAAACGTACCTCGCTTTTAACTGAAGGTATCGTTCCAGAACAAAGACAACAGGTAGTGAGCGCATGTGTACACTCTCCCCCCCCCCACACACACACACCTGCTACTCACCTTGGAATGGAGTGGGGGAGGACTGAGCCATATGGAGATGCTCCTCGCTGATGCGATAAATGGGCTGGTGCTGGGCAATCTCCACACTGGTACAGACGTTACTTTCTCCGTGAAGGAAGAACGTGAAGGCGCAAGACAGATGCTCACTGGAAGAGGAGAGAGAAACAAAAAACAAACAAAAGTTAAATGCCCACTGATCGTGACATGGGGGGAGTTGGGGTCCTATAGGTTCTGTAGAGACAGAGAAACACCAGAAAAGGGGGGGGGAGGATGGATATTCTCTGAAACATGCGCCAAGGAAGCACATGACAGTGCACCTGCTTTCGTTTAAGGAAGAGGTAGAGCACCTAACAGGGAAAAACAGCAGTAGTGAATCGGTTTCGCAACAGCAGTGGCAAAGAACCACCAGGTGTACCACAGACCACAGGTCAACAGCAACAGCAACTTTCTGTGCAGCCTCTAAATATTTGTATCTGTATTTTCCCCCTAAATTACTTGACTTGTTTGGAATACAACATGCAACACTGTTTGTGCATGGGTATAAACACACACACACACACCCCTCTTCAAAAGAAAACAGCAGAAGCACACCAAAGTGTTCCCTCAACTCACAAAGCACAACAGGATTATTCCCTCCCTGAGAGAGAGAGAGAGAGAGAGAGAAATGGTAGGACTCATCAATCAGAACATGCACGTCTCTGGAGACCACATTGCTCCACACTTCTGATGAAGCGGTTATAGCCCAGGCTTAAGCCAGAAGACATCCGTTCATCTGAGGCACCACAGCATTTGCATTTGCAAATGCACATCATCCAACTGTCTGTATGCGATAGAGAACAAGCACCTTGCACTAGACCGGTAAGTGCATTTCTCTGACTGCTTGCACTACTGTCCTGGGTGATCAGAGAGAGGCTGGTCTCACAGAGTCACAACAGGCCTTCCATGAAATAGTACGACAGAACAAGCACACATTTGTAGACACCTTCCAGCAACAACTATAGCTTTTTTAAAAAAAAGTACAACCTTCAACCCAGTTGTGACGGGCATTTGTGGGGTTGCCTCTCTGAGCAGCATCCTCACACGTCTAAACAACAAAAGGGCAGCCAATCTATTTCAATTGAAGCTTTCATGGAGTACAATCCATGCCATCAATGCATGAAGGGAAATCTTCAGTGGACAGGTAGGCACGTACGTACGTAGGCACGCACGCACGCACGCACGCACACACGCACACACACACAGAGAGAGAGAGAGGAATAGAGAAACAGGAGAAGTTACAAAATGTGGGTTCACAGGGCTATGAGGATGAATTAAAAGTCAGGCTTCTATATTCCCTGCCGACTCCACTCCCAAAGATAGCCAGAGATCAAGGCTAAAACCCTGAAACAAGCTGGTGCTCCCAACTTACCTACGGACCAACTTTTAACAGGTCACATCAGGGAAAGGTGAGGGTGCCCCAGCATCTCCCAAGAGGCAACATCACTATCCTTCTATAGAAGAGGCACCACCACACTGAGACTTGGGGGCACGCCCTGCCCCTAAGACTCTCTGGACAAGGTTGGCCTTCGGGGGTACTACTGAAGCTGCTTCTGGGTGAAGTTGGCACGGGGGAGATGGGCTCCACAGATTTCTACCAAATCCACGTGTTTGACCCCAGTCGCTTCCTTTGGCCCAGAGCCAGCTCTGGCAGAAGTGCATTCCCCAGGCCGACTCACAAGCACGCTAGAAGGAAAGAGCACTGACAAGAGAACTGCACCTTAAAATTTCTGCAGCAGCTTAATTTAAAAACAACAACACTACCCTATGTTTATTGCGAAACAAAAGTTTCACAACAGCTTCTGTAGATTACCCTATCAATAGGAGAAAAAAAATGCTCAATGCACGCACGCACACCCACCCAATACTGCAAATGTATTCAAAAAGGTCAGTGAACTTTTTTTTTTTAGTTTGCCAGAACTGCAAGCAGATCCACTGGGGAGACACACTCACACTCACACTCACACTCACACTCACACTCACACTCACACTCACACTCACACTCACACTCACACTCACACTCACACTCACACTCACACTCACACTCACACTCACACTCACACTCACACTCACACTCACACTCACACTCACACTCACACTCACACTCACACTCACACTCTCTTTGTAGATAGGCTTGTAAGGAAAGGTGGCTATGTACTATGCGAAATGGCAGGCCAGACATCCTCCCTATTAGATCTATTCATCAGCAATAACACCATGCAGAAAGTTTTATGTTTTTGTGCTGCACTGTGATCGAGAGACAGGGCAAATACTGCAAAATATGCACAAACTCACTCCAAAATTACTACTTTCTGAATGAATGAAAACCCTCTATTTACACATCGGCCATTGGACCAGGTGGGGAGTCAAATGTGCCCAAATGAATCATGTTGAAATGAATCAGACTGAACTTCTGTCTACATATGGAAATATTCCTGGGCCCACCAAACTCCTGCAATTTTGACCCGTTTCCCTTCAAGTCAATTCAGGGCACAGGAAGCCTTGGGCAACATTTGCAAACTTGAGAAGAGCAATATCAGTGCAACCCTAGATGCCTGAAGGGAACAACAGTCTGCTTGCCCAGAAGAGAGTGGAAAGTGAAGAAGATTTGGTTCAGTGTACCAATGTAATTGACAAGAAGTACACCAGTAACATTTAGTGGCAGTGGAATTAAAGATAAATCCAGGCGCTGGTTGGGCTTCATGCCCAACCTTGCACACAAAGGGAACTTGCGCCTGCAAAATACAGTTTCCTGGAGCGTGTTTACTGGTGTTTACTTCCTGTTGCATGATCAGGGCGTGTTTACAGGCTTCTCCCTCTCTTTCACACGCTACGTTGTGTACTATGGGAATTTGCCTGTCTGTAAAATGCAAGTTATCTTTGAAAGCAGCTTCAGGTGTTATATAATGCAGCAAAAAAAAAGTGGAGGCGGAAATTATTAGTGTGTTCCTTTTGACCTGATGCGGTAACAACCAAAGAGGGAAATTTATTGCAGGCACACCCCGCCAGAGAAAGGCAGGGAACCCAAATGTGCACACTTCTTTGTCACATGTTACAACATGGGGCAAGAAGAAGCACAAGCAACTCGCGCATCCATCTTCTCTGCTCGCTGCAACATCCAAGGGAGCCAGTGCGGCGTAGCAGTTAGAGAGCTGACCGTGGACCAGGACGACCCAGGTTCAAATCTTGAACCTGGGTTCAAATGCCTTGGGCATTTGCGTTGGCATGGGATAAGGTGGGGTATACATTTTTTTGAATAAAATCAATCAATCATATCTCCCCCCCCCCCCCGTGGAGTTGTTGTGAGGATAAAATGAGGGGGGAAGAGCCATATACACTACCCTGGGATGCTTGGAGCAAGGGAAGCATATACCGTATTGGTCTGAGTATAAGACTCACTTTTTTCTCCTAATTTAAGTTTTTAAACTAGGGGGTGCGTCTTATAATCAGGCTGTTGCAATTTAATGCCAGTGATTTAATTACATTTTTTTAATAGCGCCAAACTTTAAGGGTGCGTCTTATAATCAGGTGCGTCTTATACTCAGGACAATACGGTAAATGTGGGGAAGGGGAACCAAATAAATCCAAAGCCACTCCAAAAATGCAACCCGCAGGATTTACTCAGAAGTACATTCAGCTCAACCGATACATGCAAAAAATGGCGCACACAGAAAGCAGAGAGGTGTGTGTCCGCTCCAACGGAGATACATTACACGCGAACAGAAAGAGAGGCGAAGCAAACACCGCAGCCTGGCTGAGTAAACGAACATTTTTCCAGGTGGGTTTCACTGCGCACGAGAATGCCTTTGATGAGCCATTCATATATGCGCCGAAACTGCTCCCCTGGCCTTCCTCCAGGGGGCCCCCTTGCAATACTGAGCAGGGGAATGGAGTGGAAGACACATTAAGTCATCCCTTTGGTGGGAAGCTTTTTAAAGCTATCCTATTTTCAAGTACAGCCTTCAAGACCCTGAACAAGCTAGGTGTAGGCTCAGAGACTCCCTCTTTTTATCCCTTTGATCATTTTTCCCAGTTCCTGTTTTTTGTTTACTCTGCTATCATACACATTTTTTTTTTAATATTGCATCAGTATATACAGAGCTATGCGCTTTTCAACTCATACCAAACTGTAGACATTATCCCTCCTAAGTACAATGCAACTTACTCGCTCTCAAAAAAGGAAAAAAGATTTTCAAACCACAGGGCTGGAAGAAGCAGCACAAATACTGAAAGAGTCATAACTTCTAAGCAATTTCACTTGTGCATGAAAGGAAAAGCAGAACTACTTATCCCATTATTCTAACTGCTGGCAACCGGCATGTTAATGACTGATCTATAATGAATAAGCAATTTCAAATTATTCTTCAGCCATCCTTTATAAGCAGCCAATACGTTTGGCGGAGACTGAGAGAGGAGCTGGTGATGTTTGAGCACGCGCTCAACATCAGAACTTCTACTCACCATCTTCTTAGATTTTAACAATTCTGACGTGTGCCTCAAAGCAAGTTCTTTCTCTGAAATCTTTGGCAGCAGGGCTAGGATGGATAAAACCAATTGTCAAGGTAAAGGTGCCCCTTGCTCGAAAGCCAGTCGTTACCGACTCTAGGGGCGGTGCTCATCTCTGTTTCAAAGTCAAAGAGCTAGTAGCACTGTCTGAAGAAGCTTCCGTGGTCATGTGACCGGCATGACTCAACGCTGAGGCGCACGGAACGCTGTTACCTTCCTGCTGAGGCGGTACCTATTCATCTACTTGCAATTTATTGCTTTCGAATTGCTAGGTTGGCAGGAGGTCTGGCTCAGTGGACAGGTGGTCTGGATCAGTTGGTAAGAGCTGCAGCCTCATATGTCTGAAGATGTGAGGATGGCAGTTTGAGACGCCGGGAAGAATCCATGAGCAGTCGACACGTTGCTAACAAGTTGCAGAGCCTCTGTGAGAGAGAAGCTGCAGCTGGCACTCTGAGTGGGAGTCAGGGTTGCCATCAGTCAAAGCGTGGGAGGCGAATGCCAGAGAGGCCAGACTGAGAGGAAACCACCTGGAATGAAGCATTCTATGAAAGACTAGAACATTTATTGTAAATGTAAAAACCGCTTTGGTTTAGAATTCCCTGCCTATGTAAACCGCCTTGAATTAAAGTCGGAGGAGAAATCCAAAGACCAAGAAAGGCAGTACTGTATATGAATAATGGTATTATTTTCTTCTCTTGCAGCTCAGCTATCCCGTTTTCATTACCCCCGTACTTTTTTACAAACTGATTGTATACAGTTTTAAAAGCAACAAACGACTTGGGAGAGGCTTGGCCTGAAAAGGGGCTACAGAAGAGGTGATTTCATGTATTGCTCCTGGCCAGGGATGTCACAGTGACCCCGTTAACTACTCAACTTGGAAAGATTTAGCCCTGACGAAATGCATTTTGTAGTGTCTTCCATTACCACCGAAATGTATGAAATTCTATTAAAATTGTGCCACTTTTAAGTCGTGTATATGGGAGGGGCAGTTCAGTTTGCTCATGCAGTGATGTATTTAAAATAATTATATGATATTTTACAATGTTAAGATTTCTAGCATGAGGAAGCCTCTTCACCAAAGAACGGCACACGTCGAAACCAAGAACGATTCCTTTCTCTCGGTCTTAAAACTCCTCTTAAAGAGCTATTTTTATCTCAGCTTAAGGAAAACAGATTCTGCTGTCTGATAAGTGCCTCCAATTATGCTCTACCTTTGCACTCAAATTTGCACATTTATGAGAGCAAGCTAATGATCTGTCTAGATTATCCTTTCAGGTTTACGAAGATATTCTTACCAAAACCATTGCACAGCTGGAAAAAACCACCCAACAAGGGCGGCGCCAACATAGAATCCACTGGCACTGCAAAGACCAGCTAATCTATAGCGGCATTTGCTGTTGTAGGGACTGAGATCCTAAATTGTCGGATGTACAAAGTGGCCTGGAAAGCAAACAGGTGAGCCAAGTTGCTTATATAACTGCGCGGCTGTTTCATTTTAGAGAGGATTCAGCTCTGGAACACTCGTCCCTGTTAACGTGAGATGCCAACACCAACAAAAAGTACCCTTATACCTTAACTCGGTACACCAACGATTGCTGCAGCAGCCGTGAACAGGTATAAGAGAACTACTTCCTGACATCCACTTTTACTTGTCAACGTTCAGCCCGAACCTTGCAGTTCATTCACACTCTGCCCACCCAAGTGTTCTCAGGTGAATATGCTTCGACTCCCATAAACTGTGGCATTTTGAAGGGGTACTTGCCTCAAGAGGATTTGAAACAGGTATGCCTGGAATAGTTGCAACATCTTTAATCCCAAACTTTCCCCTTGTAACCAAGGCATTCAAGGCGGCTTACAATAAGTGCATAAAAATATACTGTAGATCAGGGGTGGGGAACCTCTGGCCCGTGGGACGATCCGGTCCGGCCCTCACTGGATCTGGCCCGCGACCGGAGGTTCCGCCGCCGGCCGCCGCTGCCTTCCCGCACCGCTTCCTTTTAAAATCGGCCTTCCTGGACCTGCGCAGAGTGCGATGCCGGCCAAGAGGGCAATCTTGGCCTCAGCTGCGCTCTGCGCAGGTCCAGGAAGGCCGATTTTAAAAGGAGGAGGCGCCGAGGTGACGCGTCACCTCGGTGCCTACTCCTTCTGAAAGCGGTCTTGCTGTACCTGCGCAGGTCGCCGCTGAGCCCAGCGGCGATCTGCACATGTACAGAATGGCAGTTTTGAAAAGGAGGCGGCGCGGGCAGGCGGCGGTGGCGGCGGCCCGGAGCCCGGTAAGTTGGAGAGTGGAGGGAGGGGGCTCGGAGAGGGGTGGGAGGGAGGGAGGGAGCTGAGAGCGAGCCGTGGGTGGGAGGGAGCTGAGCGAGCCGTGGGTGGGCGGGCGAGCGGGTGGGTCCTGTAAATTCGCGGGGGGGGTCAAATTTGCGGTGGGGGGGCAAAAATTTCGGCCGATGGCCCCCCACCCCAAATAGGTTCCCCACCCCTGCTGTAGATACTGTATACTGTAAGTCTAGAAATTTTAGTCTTAAAATTAACCCTGAAAACCTGGGTCGATTTATCCATGGGTCAATGGACCCAAGCTCAAAGCTCTCTTCCAGCTCTAATGTTCTAGTTGCTTCAGATCTCTCTGCGCCAGCCCCGCCCACCTCTGAGCGGGAGCGAATGCACCGTGCTGCTGTGACCCCTGTTGCCGCGCAACGAACGAGGCGATGCCCATCTCTCTGCCAATCGGTTGCAACACTTCTCTGTACTAACCATCACTCCAGTTAAATATCATTATCGACTTATCCATGGGTCATAGCAAATTCCATTATTTGATTCAAAACTTGCCCTCAACTTACAAGTATCTACAGTAAACACAATAAAGTCACAGCACAAAAACAAAACAGCAATTACAAACCAGCAAACATGCAATCAAGGACCAGCAGCAAGAGGAGAACCAATAAAGTTGGAAGGAAGACCTTAAAGTGGAAAAAAGCCAGGTGAGGTCTTAATCCCCACCAGCAGGCTAACGGGGAGAGTGTAGCTTTTTAATTCACGTTGGAGGGTGCCACTATGGAGAAGGCGCTGTCCCTTCTTCCCATCATGCTAACTTCCGGAGTGGGGGCATTTACAAGTTTCAGGACTTCACTGTGGCCCCAAAAAGGACTGGGAGGTTGAAGAGGCTAAGGGATAACTTTGTAATCATCCCCCTCCCCCATCTATTCACAGGATAAAAACCTTCAAAAAAAATGCACACGGACACAAATTTCCAATTCACACAACGTATTTACTGCAGTAAACGCCAGCATAAAACTGGTGCATGCAAGCTGCCACATAAAGTGCGCACTGGCCCACAGATGGTAGATGAAACATTCGCCTTCCAGACAGAAATACATAATTATTCAAAACCTCAAGATGCTGAATTCGTGAAGCTGAACTGAAGGTTAATTCCAGAAGGCATCGAGTTCTCTGTTCACAACTCAACAATCTTTAGCACATTCATGGTTTCTGATAATAAGGTATAAACTGGAGAATAAAAGCCTTGAGATTTTGACAGAACGGAGAATTTATTGCCATAAGCTGGAATAGTGTTCCAGTTAGAGATAGGTCCAAAAAGTCATTTGGCCAACCTGGGACGCGCAGCGCGGGGCCGCTACACTGGCATCCAAGGTGGCCAAATGACTTTTTGGTCAACGTCTCAGTCGTGGTCAACGTCTCAGTCCTCGCTTGGGTTAGAAAATTTATTCCAACCACAAAATCAACACTGTCTGGACCAAACAGACCAACCGTAATGCTTCCACCATCACAGTCGATTTATCGCTGGCTGCTGTCAATTGAGTTTCAGCAATTGTTCGATATTCTAAACGTTAAACACAAAAATTGCTACATCAACTCTGTGCTGCTTCCGATGAGCTTTGTAATGAAAACCTCCCGCTGAGGTTACATAGGAGACTTAATCACCCTTAAATAAAAGGTGACGATGCAGCCATGACATCATGGAATTCAGTGAAATGCAGAAGACGTGATGTGAAATCTACAGGTTGCATCACACGTTTGTGGGGTCAACTATCAGCCAATGTATAGCTACTGAATTGAGTTCCACACACCTTTACACTTCTTGTTTACCCTACTATAGAAACAAACAGCCCTATTTCTTTCAATAACTCAGTGCAGGTATATTGAGATAAGTACACTGCTGGAGCAAAGCCAGAGCAATTCGTGATGTACATATTATGGAGCAGCAACTGGAAATGCAGCGAGGAACAGGCTATTCTGCACATACGGTGAACCGATATTTCTCCTTCCCTCCATCTATTCCAATATTCAAGAAATACCTTTACGTGCAGAATCAACCGCCCGCCAGTAACATTGTATTTTGAGAAATTGTTAGGACATCACAGAACTATGCGAGGCACACACAACAAAACGCTACAAAGGCTGCCTTTTTTTTCCAAAGAAGAAAGGCAAATTATTTTATGGAATGATAAAAAGTTATTATTCCTCAGCAATGTCTCCAGTTCACTCTGATATTTAATCACACACAAATGACAAATTGCTTTTTCGTGCAGGATTTCATCATTATTGCATGACTTTCCATTTCAGAGGCCTGCATTACGAAAGCACATTTAACACTGGGACATTTGTCTAATGAGTTGTTAAGAGTTTTACCACTGACCAATAAATATGCACAGCTTGAACCATGCGCAGATTGGCTTAGACGGCGGCATCCGATACAAGGCACACAAGGTGCGCGCCCTAATCCGCTATGTTACCTGTCTGCTACAATCACACTGTACAAAGTTAAAACTAGAGTTGCAACATTAGAGTGAACAGGTTTTTAAGAGGCCAATTAAAATAATGACATCAATCAGGCATTCCCCCCCCCCCCCGCCTCTCCAATCTAAAGTGAAAGACATTTAGAGGCCTCCATGACCGATGCACAAGGACTGTGGGAGCACAAGCCCCAATGTGGCAGTACGTGGCTCTCCAAAGCCAGAGAAAGTGGTACACAGGACAAAATAGCCTCCAGCATGGTCCCAGCTGCTTTGGCGTCACAGCCAGGAAAGCAGATGAGCTGCAACATCACTGCCCTGGCAATGGAGATGCGACTCCTAGCAGAAGGAAACCCACATATCTTGCAGTTCACAGATCAGTGAGGAAAGACTGCTCTACAGTTGAGCAAACAATCTGCAAGCAGGAGGAGGGAGGATTTGGTGAAATCTTTCCCCCCTACCCCTAAGGCCTGAAAAGAAAGTTCTAGGCTTCTTGTATACATTCTTCACCTCTTGGGACATAATGTTATTTATGAACTACACACACCCCTATATGGGGTGAGGCTTAAATACTGATTTGTGTGTTCTCAGAAACAGGAGGGCTATTGAGAGCATTGCCCAACATAACCTGAGTCAGTGGGACCCTCTACTTGGGAATATAAAGAATGTTTCCTGTTGCTTTTTGCTTTTCTTTTTTTAAAATTAGACAGGCTGAAAGGTCACATTCTGCTCTAGCTGAGTGGATTAGAGTCTCCTGAGTATAGAATATCCAGCCTTACTGCAGAAGTTTGGACCAGCCAGGGGTTCTCAACCTCTTCCCAGCCAAGTACCACCTCTGGCACCACTCTCCTGCTACGTACCACCGGAAGTGACTGGCAATGACATCATTGCCAGTTACTTCCGGGTTTTCAGGTTGTCGGAGGCCAGAAAACGCAGGTAGGAGACTCTGGGCAGGTGGGAGGGCCCCGCTCAGCATTCCTGGGAGGCTCGGCCAAATGCAGGAGCTTCTTGGGAGTGAAAACATGCTGCCGAAAGTACCGTATGGGGTGGGGTTCCAGTGGTCCGAGTGTCCACCAGCATTTGGCCAAAGTACCACTGGTGGTACTAGTACCACTGGTTGAGAACGCCTGGACTAGACCAATATTCGTCAGCCCTTTAAGGCCCCAATCTCACTTCTAACCACAACCTTTGGCCATTTTAACCATGTCTCCTGTGTCTCCTTTCTATGTCACACATGCTATTAACCCTAAACTAACCCTACTTCCTCCCGAAAATGCTGGCAGTGCCACTGCCGCAATCCAAGATTAGGCCAGGCCCATTTGTGAATCCCCACTCAGCCGCCTAAGCCAAATGGACCAGAGCCACTTGCGGCCCTACAAAATGATTCTGTACAAGAAATCTTTCAGTAGCTATACGATTCACAAACCCCCAAATCCCCAATGAATATTAATTAGTACGTTTCTTTCAGTAGCATCCAAAATGTTGAGATAGCAGATTCACAATGCAGAAAGTGTTTCGATTACAATTTTTTTCCAAAAGTGTTGAGATAATGTTATGAACCCATTATCTTGACACTCTGTACAGCTTTCTTGCCAGACTGAACTTGCTAAAACTAATTTGCCTGACTCTTGATATTCTCTACTCCCCGATCTTATCTCTAACCGTCTCTTAACATTTCCGTTCACAAGCAGAGCAGAAAGGGATCAGCTAGCAGTCTATGTTCCAAAAGGGGCTGTCATCGGCTGCCAAAGCAATACAAAGGCAGAGTCAAGATTAAGGAAGGCCTCGTGCGATGGAATAGGGCTCGCCAGCTAAGAGTGTGATTGGTTAGCGGATTCAAAAGAGCCACATTCAGCTTTACCAATGCTCACCTACAACATTTGCCCTTTGATCCGAGAACTTTTGTTGCTTGACTGTACATGAAATATGTGCTGTTCTAACCCCATTTGGCGAGACAGCTGCATTAAAACTCAATTTTCTTTTTAAAACAGGTACAAAGCAACACATGCACAATCACCACCACCACTCGGGGGTTGATTCAAACATTGTGCCAAATCATGATTAAGGAAGCTTATTTACTGCTTAGCTCGATATCTGATCCGGCAACCCATGCTTAATGGTTGCTACCTTAGCTCCAGCTAAGAGAGATCAAAGCATTGACGAGGCAACAAAAAAAGCAGAGGAGTCACACTCTAACTAAACCATGTTTGGAGTGTATGTTTAGACGCTCAATCCACAGTTTGAGATATAAACCATGGTTAATGCAAATCATGGTTTAAGCACGATGTCTGAACAGAGTCTCAATGTAACTAAAATAAAAAAGTTTTTTTTAAAAAATCTGATGGATTAATTTAAAAACACACACCTAACAACTTTGTTTTCATAATTTTATCTTAGTCAACTCCCTTTTATCTCCCCTGCACAGGAAGTGTAGCTGTTTCAGGTTCATGATAAGCAAGGAATGCCTCGCAGAGCTACAAATTAAGAGGGAGAATTATGTAGCTGCCAAGGAACGAAAGAATTAGCAAGGGTGGCCAATACATCTCAAAAAGGTATTGTTCAACCTTCTGAAAAAGGTGCAGAAGACAGCAATTAAAATCATCAAGGAGCTGAAGCACCTTCCTTATGAGGTTACAACACCGAGGGCTTTTTCTTTTAGAAAATGGGCAGCTACTGTGGGGAACATAATTGAGATTACAAAGTTATCTTGGTCCCCAAGTTCTTCTCCCTCTCTCACAGCTTTAGAACCAGGGGGCATCCAGCGATACCAAATGCAGGAGATTCAGGATACACTAAAAGGAAGGACTTCTTCACCTAGGTGCATCAAGCTGTGAAATCTGCTGCCACAAGATGCTGTGATGACCTCTTGTTTAGATTACTTTCAACAGGGGTTAGACAAAACCATAGAAGACAAGTCTATCCATGGCAGGGGAGTAATGGTGAGAGAGAAGGATGCCTTTATCTCCTGTTCCCAGGCTTCCCAGAGGCAGCTGGTGGGCCACTGTAGGAAACGGGATGCTGGCCTTTAGTCTGATCCAGCAAGGCTGCTCTGATGTTCTTATGATTCACTTCAATGTTAACAGACCTGGTCATTTGGGGCTAAAGTGACTTGGTACCCCAAGGGCTCCAAGGTGACAGCTTTTTGTCCTACTTCTTCATCCTGCCTCTAATCTCTTTGCGATGTTTAGATAGGTCCACTATATTTTCCAATTTAAAAAGGTATTTCACACACACACACACACACACACACACACACACACACACACACACACACACACACACAATTCAAAGCAGACAGAAAAATGGTTAGTGCTCTACTGATAGTTTATTTTCATAGCAGGTCACTATTTTCATAGCAGGTCACTATTGTCAATTCAACTGTATGGAATCCAAATACATTACTAATAAAAATGCATTACTTCTCTATTCCCTGAAGGCCTTTGCCTTTAAAATGGCAGTAAAGGTTATTTACAGGCCTGGAAAACTCTCGGGTGCTTCCACCATGTGATGCTGGTTTCCAGGAACGTGAAATCCCCACCCACCCCCCTTCCTGGTTATCTACACAATTTAACAGTAACAACTGCAGAAGCCCCATAAAACAGAAGCTCGTTCTGACCATTTCAGAATTTGAAAAAAAAAATCTGCCAAATAAACAGGCATCCAAGCAGTTTTATTATTGAAAAGTGATTTTTTTTATTTTTAAAACTTCAGATTAAAAAAAAGAATACATCCATAGTAAGTTGAATTCTACAATTTTGTTTTGCCAAAGGATCAAACCAGTTCCAAATGGCCAAAGACTGTACATACATATATGTACACATACACACCCACACAAAAAAACCGCTTCCCCAATGCATTCAAAAGCAATTCAAAACGAACTGAGAAACCTTACTAGTTATAAGCAGGACATTGTATGGCATTAAGCACATTAACGTCCCACTGATTTAAAGTTATGCAACTTAACTCTCCGCCCCCCCCCCCACTGAAATCAATGGCATACGGAAGGTTCCAAGTTAATAACAGTGATCTACATTGCCTTAACATTCAGTACAAAACAATTATTGAAATGTTCTCCTCTGATCCTATTACTGGAGCAATAGCTGTAGTTGTGAGAGTCTTTAAGATGCCACCACGATTATTTACCTGCATATGCGCGCGCGCACGCAGAGAGAGAGAGAGCTAACAGTTCTGAAATTTATGCCTTCTAAATGGAAGCATGAACTCAGAAGTTGTAAGAGGAACTCCACAAAAACCATTAACACAGGGAGGTACACAACCATGTCTTAAAGACTGTCACTCCAAAGACTGAGAGGAGTTCTAGTTTCTTCCAGAAGATATATTAATTGTGGAAGTGGTTTCACTCTTTATTTCTGGAAATCTATTATTCCGTTAACAGTCACTTTGAAGAAGCTGGCCATTCATTTACCACTTTACACAAAAACATCCCTTTGTTGCCAATTACTGCCTTTATTCATTAAGATACAGTACAATGAACTGCTTTACAAAAAAGCACAACAACCAACATCGAGAGAGTGGTTTTCTTTAATCTTTTTTATTATATATTTTCCAAACAGCTTGTTCAATGCCAGGCATTCGATTTCCCATTTCTAGTTAATGCCATGTCGCAGTTAAACAGGACAGTCCAAGACTTGCATCCCTACGCCCAACTCCTCTTTAAAATCATTCACCAGCTCTCTTTCATTTGCCATCCTCCAAGAGTCAGCAATGCAAAAATCACACTGCACGTTAATTTCAGTCAGCAAATTACAAAAAATAATTAATCCTGCGCAGTACAGAAAGGCAATGGTCTTGAGTTGAAGAGGTTTACTTTCTACGTGCCATGAAACATTTGAGAAGCCAGGGCGACCCTGCACCACGAATTTCTTTTCCGCCGTGCTTATATTTCACTACAGCCCCCTCCTTTTCAGATCAGTTGTGTTCTGACCCTACCGCTATATGTTAATGCTCTCTTATGTTTCCCGCACACACCCTTTCAGGAAGGGGGCAGAAGACAAACCCTCTTGCAGTGAAACTAAAAAGCATTTGGAGGTGGGGTGTGTATAAAATTATGCATGGGATGGAGAGAGTGGATAGAGGAAGTTCTTTTCCCTCTCACACAACACTAGAACTAGGGGACATCCACTCAAATTGAGTGGAGGGAGTATTAAAACAGACAAAAGAAAATATTTCTTTACCCAGCGTGTAATTGGTTTGTGGAACTCCTTGCCCAGGAGGTGGTGATGGCACCTGGTGTGGATGCCTTTTAAAAGGGGATTGGAGAGATTTATGGAGGAAAAGTCCATCACAGGTTACAAGCCATGATGGGGATAAGCAACCTCCTGCTTGTAGGAGTAGGTTCTCTCTGTGCCAGGTGCAAGGGAGTGGCAACAGGATACAAGTATCTTGTTGTCTTGTGCTCCCTGAGGCAT
This sequence comes from Plestiodon gilberti rubricaudatus, assembly GCA_026170595.1. Classification (NCBI taxonomy): domain Eukaryota; kingdom Metazoa; phylum Chordata; class Lepidosauria; order Squamata; family Scincidae; genus Plestiodon; species Plestiodon gilberti. The sequence continues at coordinate 38,976,290 of JANXHW010000008.1, forward strand.
CTGGTGGGGCCACTGTGTGATACAGGAAGCTGGACTAGATGGGCCTTTGGCCTGATCCAGGAGGGCTCTTCTTATGTTCTTAACTGAAGCAGGTACGCCTGCTGAAATGGACCCGATCAAGGGTCCAGCTAACCCAAAGCACCATCTCCAGCAATGAAAGTGTGTTATCACACGGGCTCCAGCAGCGTGGGAGCTTCTTCTGTGTAGCACAAGCGGATTACTATTTTTACTATTTTTACAGCCTTGTAATGTGAAAGACCACCTTCTCCCACACAAAGCCTGCCCATTTGCTGCCCACCTCATTAGATGTCCTGCTTTGCATTCAATCACCTGCCGAGATATGGTGGATGGGGTGCAGAACAGGGCTCTCTCAGTAGCAGAACCCAGGTTATAAAATTCCATCCCCAATAAGTCCCTGGCTGGCCCAACTACCACCAGCATTTAATAGGGCAGTGAACACAGACGCTTCGTCTAATCCAGGGGTTCTCAACCAGTGGTACTAGTACCACCAGTGGTACTTCGGCCAACTTCTGGTGGTACTCAGACTGCTGGACCGTTGGAACCCCAATCCAACACAGCACTTTCGGCACCACATTTTGCTCCCGAGAGGCTCCTGCCTTTGGCCGAGCCTCTCGGGGACACTGAGAAGGGCCCTCCCACCAACCCAGAGCCTCCTACTTGCGTTTTCTGGCCTCCGAAAACCCAAAAGTAATTCGTGATAATGTCATTGCCAGTCATTTCTGGTGGTACACAGCAGGAGAGTGGCGCTGGAGGTGGTACTTGGCCGGGAAGGGGGTTGAGAAACACTCTAGCCTGTCTAATTCTGTTCTGTGGTCTCCAGTTTTTGTTTATGCTCCCAGCTATGAATTCTTAAAAACAGCAAGCTGAGCAAGAACCCAATTTTTTGTTTTCATTTTGTTGCAACTGTTGAGCGTACGCTCTGATATTTTAAATATATCGCCCATATCAGCCACCTTGATGTGCCCACTTAAACGGATGGGCGGCAGGAAACAAATATTTTAAAACAAACAAATTAACAAAGCAAACATTTACTTCCCTGGCTAATTGACCATGGGCATAATACTAGCCTGACATAAATTCCAATGTTCTATTCCTACACAAGGGGAAAAGCAGGGGGAGCAATTTGACTAACAGAATGGCATAAAGCAAAAAAGCTTTTTCATGCGATTTCAAAGCTCCATTGTGCTGGCCTTTTATAGTTGATAGAGATGGCGAGGAACAATCCCGAGGAACTTCTCTTGGGGAACCCAAACTGCCTGCTTTGCTTGCTCTCGCTCTCTCGTTATCCGAACACACATCATGTTCTAACACAAAACAGAAGGTGCACCAAAACACAGCAGTGCCGCAGAAACCAAACATCAAGCATTAAAAGGAAGCACTCTGTATTTGCGGGGAAAAGGAAGCTACGAGACAAGAGACTCTCGAAGAACTCCCGAGCCAAAAGTGGTCCACTTTCTTATCAAACTATGTAAAAAAAAAAAAGCCCACTGATTTAAGGCATGCTGTTTAAGCAAAAACCCCGAGCATGAAAGGAAATTTGCATCTGCTCATTTGTCACCATCCATAGTCAGCTGCATGTCTATAAGAGAGGCCAAAAGCAACAATGATTGAATCCTGCCGTTCGGTAGGTGCCTGAAATCCTCCTGCAAATCCCACCGAGGGCCAGCCTTTGACAGAACATTCAGTGTCAGAACATTCACAGTGTCTCCACAGAGTGGAGTGCGCTGCCGACTCCGGAGCTCTGCCAGTTCAAACAACTTTATTGGAAAGGAAGCGCCGCGAATATGAGCCGTGTGGCGGCAACTCAAATATCGCAGGCAGAAACAAACTAGTTGAAGTTCGAGGTCAACGCTGCGCCACTCGCGGCTGGGGCAGAATATCTCCCCGGTTGCTGGTGGGAATCGTGAGCCATTGTCACAGACTCCAACGTGCGATCTAAATACAGTTGGCAATTAGGCTCCAACAGCTGTGCCGTAATTACTCTAGTGCAGCCATATTGCCGACACAAAACACGTTTTCGTGGCCTCTGACCTCGGAATGTTAACGGGGCTGACTGAAGAGCCCTGCCTCCCGTCAAAAAAAACAAACACAGGAGGCGCACCACTGCTCTTCTCTCTAGCCAACCAGAACATTGCACTGTTAACGCTTGGATTCCTAAGAGCGCTAAAGGTGCCTCAATGGTCAAGTCCTTGCATCAGCAAAGCATTCCCGATAAACTCATACAGTCTTCATATAGGCCTCCAGGGAAGGAGGTCCCTCAATATTCATGGAGATCTGGCTCCACTTCCATTACTTGACACCACGTGGAACATCCTTGATGCAACATATTGGAAGCACAATCAAAACTTCCACAAGTGATCAAGTGCACCAAAGCTTCTTTCCCTGCTGACTGCAATGTCAGGAGCAACATGCATCATCATTATGTATTATCATAACAACATGCAGCCTCCCCACTCCTTCTCCCCACCACCACCACATACCTTCTTCCTCCCACTGAATGAAGTCACTGCTGGGCTGAGTGGCTCTTGCCGAGAGAGACAGCAGGGAGCACTGCAGCTGCAAATATTTTATCTCCCACTGCAAACATTCTTAGAGTTGTGTAGAAAATGGGTATTTAGGGGGCCCTCCGTATCCGCGGGCTCTGCACCTGCGGATTTAATCAACTGCGGATTGAAAATGTATTTTTTTAAATATTCACATACCCTGCTATAGCCTCATTTGCCTCGCACCCCGCCATTTCACAGCACTCACCTCGTTCACTAGACAGTTTGCGTATGCTTTAGGCAATTTGCGCAAATTGCCTGAACTTGCACACATTGCCTAAAACATACATATATTGCCTAAACGTGAACGAGGCGAGTGCTCGGGGTGCGAGGTGAACAAGGCTACAGCAGGGTAGTTGAATTTATGCAATTTTGTGACTGACATCTGCAGACTTGAACATCTGTGGATTTTGTTATCTGCACGGGGTTCTGGAAGCAACCCCCCACGGCTACGGAGGGCCCACTTTATTTTCCACAACAGACCCTCACTCTATTCTACCATAAGAGACAAGGTTGAGCGATGTGGCCCAGGCAGCTCAAAGCTTGGAGATTCCCTGAACCGCACTCAGGTGTACCTGAACCAGCAATTGTTCCACTGAACCATCAACTGCAACCTCAGATTTTGGGAAGCTCTAAGCATTCACACAAAACTGAGGGAGGATGGTAATATCTGGGTTCTTTTTCGTGTGTGATTCTTGTGGAGTTTTCTTCATACAATGAAATCAGGAGGTGATCTACCCTGGTTGAAAAAGTTGCAATCAAAGGTCAACAAACCGATTCCATCTCAACAGTGACAAAATTATGACGCCTTTTGCCTAAGCTACACAGACATCACAGTCATATTATTCATATTAGGGACTTGGACTGAATCTTTTTTCTTCTTTCCCCCCTGCCAGCTGGAACAGGACCTGAACCACTGCTTGAACGATTGTTGAACACAAACCTTTTAAAACAATTCCAGGTTCTGGGTCAGAGTAAGAGTTTGACTTTTCAAAAAAGAAAAATGCAACAGGCACAAAATCGGTGGCCCCATCCAGAATGAATCGTCAACACAAGATAAAAGTATCTGGGGATAATCCCATACATTTGGTATTTCTCCAGGTTCCTGAACGCTTACTTCAAGAGCTGGAACGCAGCGGACAGGATGGAGCCCTGCTGCTGTTTTAAGGCCTCACTGCGGTATGGTCGACGATGAAGAGAAATACTTTGGTGGGAAAAAAGAGGACAAGGACAACAGTTCTGTACAGTACATTGCAAGAGGAGTTCCCCCATTCAGTGCTCAGGCAGGCTAAATAGAAAGAAAGAAAAAGCAAGCTTTTAAGGCTCTCAGGCTCTCTCTCTCTCTCTCGCTCTCTCTCTCTCTCTTTCTTTCTAAGCTTTCACCTAAGGGCCAACAGATGCATCCTTTAAAGAGGCTGCAACTAGGAGGACTGGGTGTACAGGAAAGTAGATCCGCCACACTTAAACTGGTTAGATTAACAGATTAAGAGCACTGACAGGCTAAAACGTTGCCCCAATTCACCAGGCAGCAGATTTTTTAAGAAGTCTGTGATTTATGAGTATTTATAAAAAAAAACTACTGACAGCAAATGCCTTCTTTAAAATGCATTCCCTCTGGTGTGAGGGAGAAGGGAAAATGCCTACTCTGACGCCTGCAGGAACACTTGCATGTATCAGCTTAAACAAAATGATGCTTTTCTCTCTTTTTTTTCCTTTAGATGTACTGTCTTTTTCTAATATGGAAACTGTGTGCAGATTTAATGGGCCAGTCTATTAATAGACAAACAACATTCTTACAGATAATCACTTCTTTAATTGACAGTGTTACAAGCAGGTATTGGGGGGGGGAGCTGGAATGACAGGTATAAACTCGGAATTTCTAGGATTCTACTGGAAATCAAACCTTGACGACAACCACAGAAGAAACGTCGGATTGTACAAATCGATGGAAGATGCTGATATAGGATCAGAGGGTCTTTTTGCAACTTGTGCTGTCATAGCTACACAAGCCCCGAGATCCGGGAAATTGCTGGAAGTGCTATGTAATAAAAGAAACTCGTGTGCACGTTTTGGTGGCCGCGCCTCAAAATAAAAGACCCACCTAGAACAAGGAAATAAGGTGGATCCGTATTGTGGATTGAAACAGTTTTCCAGAAACAAAAAGATTCTGGTGGGGCAGATACAAGGAATGGTTGAAAAGTAAGATGGCGACTCTATTCTCTTGATAGTGAGATACATACAGCAAGGCTCAGGAAAGGTCACTAAATGTCCCATGGTGAAATATCTGTTTAAGAAACTTTGAAACCCATTATGATGGGTTAGGGCATGAAATGTTTAATTGCAAGCAGCAAGCAAGCAAGCCCGGATATGTTCAGGCTAGCCGGTTCTTTACATTCATGGAGGAGTCGCGTCTGTGACTTGATTCATTTGGAATCCGACCTAAATAGACTGTACTTTAATGTGATTGCAATTAGAAATGAATGGACATACTGATTTGGGTGCAACCGTTTGCTTTCTAACTTAAATTCTGTCATACACAATATGGTTTCAACAAAAAAAAAAGTGTGATGCATCTGTAGTGTTTGGGCATACAAGCATTCTTCCAGTGCCCAAGCCCTTGAGAAGATAGAAGCGGAACTGTAAATGACCAAGTTTTTCCATATTACATCACATAGTAACCCATGCTCAATGTATTGTTTTCCTGTGTTCCCTTCCCTCCTTCCCTCTGTGTTCCATCTTCCTGGATACTGTAGGTTTTTCAGACTATTTTAAGCAAATCAATACTAATGTGGGTTGTTGTTGTTTTAATGGTATGTGAATATTTACCCTTTATATTCCTATTGTGTGAATAGGAACTAAAGTTATGGTTTCAAGTGTGCCAAGCTGGTTAACACATTTGGATTATATTATTCAGTAATCTGTTAACAACAAACAGGTGAACCCAAAGCAGATAACCCAAAACAGCTGTGTTCAGACATAATGTGAAGCCACGGTTTGTGCTAACAAGAGTTAAGAACCCACACCATGGTTTGAGCTTCCTGGCACACAACAGGCAAACCAGGGTGTAGAGCCGCTTGCCACCTTTAGTTTCTCGTCTGCTCTGGACCAGGTTTTATAAATTCACTACCATTCCCATGGTGCAGCACCCCTCTTGAGGCACAGCAATGGTCTGTCAAGTCAGGCAAAACGACAACCTATGGCTTGCAAATAAGCGTCAAACAATTATTTCAGAACCATACATTACTGAATCCAAACAATCCACACTATGTGGGTTGGTTCAGGGTCAGGCATTACACCACAAACCATGATTTAGTTATGCAAACCGTGGTTTCATGTTGCTCCTGAACCTACAACCTTCTTTTTACCGTAGTGAACCGTGCAAGTTGCTTGTTTACGAGACATGCTCCATTGGGCCACGCTGCACTGTGTGATACGGCCACACGAAGACCTGATGTTAAGAGCAACAGTGACATGGTCCAAGGCTCCTCATGCCTACGGGCATTTCAATGCGCCTACTGAGGAAGGGCATCGATGCCAACTTCAGTGGCGATGGGGCGGCTCCACAAGCACGCCTCAGAGTGCAAACAGAGCCACCTATGTCCTTGAATGACAATGAAAAGCCAATGCACACAGGAGCCCTCTGTTCACACTGAAGCTGACCCTGAAACAAGGAGGCCTCAAAGGCAGGGCTTGATCCCCAGCAGTTCAGACTCCGCTCCCTACCCATAAGGCCATATTACCCTTGCCCAACAAATCCTACCAGGTTAACCACAATCCTAATTTTATTAATGTTTTTAGAAGCACAGTGCGTGCGTGTGTGCACCCACACACAAACACAAACATTACAAAAGCACTGCCCAAATACATAGACACACAACACCCAAGGGTGACGGGAGGAGAGAAGGAAGGGGCAGGGACCCACCTTCTAATGCTCAAAAAAAAATTTCATTTTTAAAGACACCTGAACACATTGCCGGCTTGAGGCAGCGCTCTTCCACTGACATCACGCCTGTATCCTTGCTACTTAGAGCCCGTTGCCATGGCAACAGCTAATGTCTCAATGTCACACTATGAATAATTGCTGGCTGAAAATGAAGAGTGCTACAATCACAGCAGTTCTGCGTTCAAAAGGGAAGGGGAAAAAAATAAAGAGAGTCTTATGTTCGACTTGACATTAAAAAGTCAAATGTTTAAGTTACAGTGGCGTTTATGGTATGGATGAAGAACAAAGGAGAGACTCCTTTTGTCTGGGGGGGGGGGGGGAGAAGAGAGATTGTCTCGGAGGAACCAACAGCTGAAATGCTGCAGTCTCTTTATGTCTGGGAAGTGCAACTATGCCATTCAGGGGCAGTCTCTGAAGTGCTGGTATTTTCATCCTCCCCCTCCCTCCCCCAGTAAGGAGGCTCCTGTACGGCCCAGTCTGGAGCGTGCACAGAAAGGGCATCCAAACAATGCAGTCTTGAACCCTTGGTTATTAAACAGGTGAAAGAGTCTAAAGCAAAGGTGTTTGCTTCAGAGGACTGCATCTCTGTGTGTCTGTGTGTGCACACGCATCTCCCTTTTTCAAACAACAACTATGATGACAATAATCAGTACCAATGGGGAGGGGTGGCAATAAGCAAACCGGTACCAAAGGGGGACTCTGCGCCTTCTCTCTGCCAGGAACAAAGTGGATTACAAATACCCTGCTCCAAACACGAGACAGGCACACTGAAATTACGAGCCTGAAGTTCCACTTGATACAGACAGATGTTTACGTTTGTATGAACTTTATATTGCAACTCTTGACTTCCCTGCCTGAAGGCACCCAGGGAGACAAAACTGCGAGTTTACATCGGCGTCGGAGCACAGCCATGCCAATATGGTGCCCGCGAATGACTCAACAAGTGTTTAATGCCTTTGGAAGCACTACAAGGACTTGTGGACCACTTACAAAGAAGTGTGACGTTTTCTGGAATTGTTGACCATTAATAATACGAATACAGTTACACAGAACGTTCTCTCCCATCCCATCACATCTGCAAAACTTAATGCACAGGAACAGTTTCCTTTGTCCTGAAGTAGAAAATCAATAGGATGTCAGAAGCTATAAATATTCTTTCTGCTACCCTAGTGTGAACCTCGTCTTCTGGGTAGCACCATTTGCAATATTTAGTCGCCTCTATACAGAGAAGACCAGAAGGGACTACAATCAGAAGGCAGAGCTTGTGTGTTGTCAAACAATACTTGCCCAAGCATGTTACGGTTGTGACTGTACTCACAACAGAAAACAAAAACACATGCAAACGTAGTGGAGGCCCACAGGCTCGTACCAACAGAACTATGCCCAATGTGAACTCCAGGGTTTGAATGCAAACCAAAACAAGCCACCCTCTTCCCCCCCCCCCCCCCATTGGTCATATACCAGACACTGCCGTGGAACTCAGTACCGTCTGCTCGAACCACAGCAGCTTGCCAGAGTTCCAGATGGAGAAAGGTCTTTCCTAGCCCTATCTGGAGATGCAAAGGATAAAACTAGGGGATTTTACTGCATGCGAGGCAAGGGCTATGGTTCTTCTGTAGGGCCATCAGGGAATATGGAGGTAACAACAACAACAGGCTGTTTTCAACTACAGAACACAGGCATTGAAAAAGAACAAATTGGGTAAGAAGCACATGAAATTCATCTTAATGCTGAACCTATCCCTGACATTTTAAGCAGCTAGAAGGAGACTAGGTGTAGCCAAGAAAACAAAGTCTACTATATAATTATCAACTCTAAGAGGGATCCAGGTCTGCTGGCTGCCAATAAAAGGCATCAACAAGCTGACTAAACAAATTCTCCTTTATGTCAGCACACATATTTGACCGTGTTAAGGAAAAAAACACAGCAAGCTAGACCGCGCTGTCGGTCACGACACAACAAATCTACATGCAGATGTGGAAAGTGGAAAACAGGTCAGAAAGGCAAGAGAGTTTCTACTAAACATGATGCCAAATCACCCCAGAGGAGGTGAGAGGACCCCCACATCCCCTTCAAAGAGGATGAGCTGGAACAGACTACAATCTGGATCTAGAAAGACAATCCCACCTCTGCCGTGAACTCACTTGGCAGCCTTGGGCAAGCCACTCCCTCTCAGCCTCAGTCTTCCCCATCTGCAATTATTATTATTATTATTATTATCACATTTTTTTATACCGCCCTTCCTCCAAGGAGCTCAGAGTGGTGTACATATTTTCCTCCCCTCCTTTTTGTCCTCACAACAACCCTGTGAGGTAGGTGGGGCTGAGAGATAGTGACTGGCCCAAGGTCACCCAGGAAGCTTCGTGGCTGAGCGGGGATTTGAACCTGGATCTTCCAGGTCTAAGTCCGACTCCCAAACCACTACACAATGGGGGCATAATATTTCCTTACCTTACAGGGTTGCTGTAAGAATTACATCAAGATAATATCTGTGAAGCGCTTTGAAAAGCAGTATACAAGTGCTATCATTATGCCACAAACAGCTTTCTGTATTGGAAAACACCCCATAGTTTCTAAACTAGGTTTGGCATACAGTAGTGGCGGCATTTCTGTTGGAGGGAAAAACAACAACTTGCATGGCATTTGTATCAGGCCTTCCAAATGTGCAAAGCACTTCAAGTGAATTATCTTAATGCAATCAAAACCACCCTGTAAAAGTTACTAAAGTAGCATTATCCCCATGCTGCAGACAGGAGGATTGAGGCAAGACCACTCCCTCTCACCCTGTGCCAGAGGGCAACATTCAAGCCAGGGAAGTCCAAATTTGTAGCTTGGTTTCTTAGGGCCCAACCCTATCCAACTTTACAGCACCGATCCAGCCTCAATGCAGTCTTGAAGAGAATGCTCCCTTACCTTGAGGATGCCTCCATGACTCTTGTCTCTCCCCCCCCCCCCCCCCGGTACAGCTGCATCAGCATTGGAAGGTAGAATAGGATTGGGCCCTTAGTCACCAAAGAAATAGTTGCATGGTGGAACGAAATGACTTGGGGGAGGCGCACCCCCTCCTCTTGCACACGAGCAACACATTCAACTTGGACTGAACATAGGCTCCTGTCCCAATGTTTGGTATCAGTGGACAACAGATTTTAACAAAGGTCATGCACCCAAGATTAATTTCTTAAAGATTTTTAGGTGCTGAACATGAATATGGTGAAAATGCAAACTCGGCTATGGGTTGTGAGAGATCCGCAAGAGATAGTTTCATAGACATGTACTGCTAAATGCCCGACGGCACTTACAACCCATATGTACACAATGAGGCCTGCTTCTCCTAAGCCAGAGCCAACCGACAGATTTTATTGTTATTTTCAGCACATCGGAATTAGTCAAGATTAGCTATTTTCATTTCAGAGGCAAATTAACATAAGAACATAAGAAGAGCCCTGCTGGATCAGGCCAAAGGCCCATCTAGTCCAGCTTCCTGTATCACACAGTGGCCCCACCAGATGCCTCAGGGAGCACACAGCCAACAAGATAACCTGTTGCCACTCCCCTGCACCTGGCACAGAGAAAACCCACTTCTAAAACCAGGAGGTTGCTTATGGCTTGTAACCTGTGATGGTCTTTTCCTCCATGAATCTGTCCAAACCCCTTTTAAAGGCATCCAGGCCAGGTGCCATCACCACATCCTGTGGGAAGGAGTTCCACAGATGAATTACACGCTGGGTAAATAAATATTTTCTTTTTTCCGTTCTAACTCTCCCTCCACTCAATTTTAGTGCATGTCCCCTGGTTCTGGTGTTGTGCGAGAGGGAGAAGAATTTCCCTCTATCCACTCTCTCCATCCCATGCATAATTTTATAAGTCTCAATCATGTCCCCCCTCAGGCACCTTTTTTCTAGGCTGAAAACCCCCGAACACTGTAGCCTTTCCTCATAAGGGAGGTGCTCCAGCCCACGAATCATTCTGGTCGCTCTTTTCTGCACCTTTTCCAATTGTGTGTTGTCCAATGATTTAGGGGCTTTCAGAAAGTTTTCATGGCATTTCAGGAAGGTCTTTTATTAAAGAGAAACGAGAGTGGAAAGAAAATGCTACAGAGAACACAATAGGCAAACGCCCCACAGCGAGATTCAGAAACGAGTCAGAGGTTTCAAGTACCCTATTTTGGAGCTGATTCTCAGAAAAAAATCTGTATCCCCCCCACCCCTCAGTGTTGAACATGATTCATAACATTGAGTAAACGGTATTTCAATGGTTTAGAAATACATCTATTTTTAGTTCCGAGTCCTGGACACCAATTAGCACTGTAATTTCCAGTGAACACCAAAGCATCTCTCTTCTCTCACTACGAGCTGCAGAGGTCATGGGAAACATAAGTTCAGCTAGCAGAGCTTTGCAGCCAGAAGGCTTTGCTTAGTCTACTTGAGCGTAGGAAGATTCTGAGAGCTCCACCAGACAAGTTCCAGGGCAGCCCAGTTTCTTGTACTCACTCACACAAAGTCCCAGGACTGGGAGCATTGCTGTGCTTTAATTGGGGGGGGGGGGGGAGAGAGAGAGTGTTCAATTACTGTGAATACTAATTGGTGCCCAGGATTTGGACTGACATTAAAACGTGCAATTTGTGCTTCAGCAGACTCAGGCCACGGTATTATCAACACACGGCTGGCAAAAGCTTCCCAGGGTCTCCAAGAGGAATTTCTCTCCCCCTATCTGGTCAGCAAACCTGGGAGCTTCTGCATGCAAAACAAGTTTTCTGCCACAGAGTGACAGGGCCTCTCCAAAGTGCAAGGAATGTGGCTTTGTAGTCCAGGTTGGCGGAAAAACTCTGTGAAGAGGCTGTGATGCTTGCCTCAAATTTGAGGAGAGCGGCAGATCACTTCTTACAATCTACATGTTGGGGGGGGGGGGGAGAGGCAAAGGCTAAGGGGAAGAATATGCCCGATTGTGGTTACATGCACTCAGGCTTCCTTGTGGAGGAGATGAAAGCAAAGGGGTTAAACAACGATGTTCACAGAAACAGTGGATTTTGGAGAAGGGAATTGAAGCTAGCAACACCCTGGTGTTTTCAGTTGGTAGCCCCACGCCAAGGGGAAGCGGGGGAGAAGGAGCCAAGTCATATCTATGTGGGGAGGAATTCTCTGAAAGGCTCTGCTCCACCTCCTGATCAGTGGGAAACCGTTGGCGTTTCAGACTTTGGCAGATACGGCCCAGACACTTCCAAGTATATTTCTCTGCAAACATAAAGGCCTAAGAGATGGTCTAAAAATAAAAAGACATAAAGATGCCAAATTCTAGAACAGCAGAGGAAAAAACGCCGCCACCCCTGGACTGAGCCCCCCCCCAAAGGAAAAAAAAACTTTTAGAGAAGTTCTTCTGCACTAACTGGCCCAGATTATACTATGTTCTTAAGAAAACAGATAAATAAACCAAATATTTTTACATGATGCAGTTTATGGGCTGAATGACAAAATGATAATGTCTTCAATTCCCTCTGTGACACTTAGAAAAAAAACCCATTCAGAAATTGGTTAGTCAGAGGCTGGCAACCAGACTCAGAAAGCACACACATTAACATTATTCCAGGCTAATTTCTGTCAGAGCCATCACAAGCAGATCGGTACTGCTAGCCTCTCCTAGATTTGGGTCCAGCCCCCATGTGCCTCCTTGCTTTTTATTCTTGCTTCCCAGTGCAAAACTGTTTCATTAGCAGGTGTTGTCAAAGGAACAGCAAGACCATCCGGCAGCTCCCATAAACACAAAGGAGTATGCCCACCAGTCTGCGTGCAACTATATATATTTATCACACTGGACACAAAATAGGTTGCAGGTTTGCTTGATAAATAACCAGTGAAAGGACCGCAGTCTCAGCCCACGACAGTTCTAGTTTACAGGCTGGCAGAGGGCAGATCAATTTGCACCTGAAAGCTTCAATAATCTAAATTCAGAGGCAAGCAACACTGAGCTCCCAAGAATCACAGTGACGCCTGCGTTGCAGGAAAATAGGTCTCCGGATTTTATGCTTGAACACTGCTGACACATCAGAGCACTCCCCCCCCTGCCCCTGATCCTAGCTCCACTGTCACCACAACAGCAGCAGCAGCAGCAGCAGCAGCAGCAGCAAGGACAGCCATGCCATGTGCCCCTGGAAAAGTAAAAGGCATTGTTCGGGGGGGGGGGGGGTGAAGAATCAAAATCCATTGTGGTCTTCTCTAGCGCTGAAGCCAGAGCTCGTTCCAGTGACAGCTCCATGCAGCTTGGCATTCCTTTTTACACAAAGGCATCAGAGACACATCAATATCTCCTACACTCTTCTTGTGTATCCCTTTGCACTGAATGCAAAAAGGTAACTACCATGCTATTCAAGTGCCGAATGTCACTGTTAAAAGCCCAAAATTGAGTCCCAGTAAATCATATGCGCATTATCTCGCTAACAGATTGTCCCCCAGATCAAGCCATAGTTCAGAGCTGATGTTTCATAATTCAGTTACAACAGGCTTTTTTTTCTGGGGAAAGAATCACAATGTTCCATACAGCACCGTGTGTGCGTGTACACGCACGAACGCGCGCACACACACAGTTAGAAGGAAAATTAAAGATAGCCGTTGGAATGTCATTACAATGTCATTTTGACATCAGTACGCTCTTTCCCCCCTTCCCCCTCAACCACATGGAAAGAAACCCTTGTGACACTAAGTAAGAACGTTTACATGCCAGCAAATAACATTGTTTCAATTTAGCTTTTCCATTCTCAACACCACTTTGGGAAGGAGAAAGTGTGTTGCACCTTTTCCTACCATCACAGAACCCTAAGGGGAAAAAATTATTAAGCGAGAAGTGAATGATTTGTGTTCACAAAATTTACGGTAACTGAGCAATCTATAGCCCACCTGTTGGATCAAATGATCTCCAAACTCAGTGGTGGGGCAGCCAAGGGAGCTGTTACAGAGACATGATGCTCTTGTCACTTTCCACCTCTCTGGCGCTGCTGCACGTCAGGGCCTGAGGCAATCCCATAGGGAAAATATCGCCCCTATCCCGAGCTTGGTAGTAACAGCATCCACCCTGCCTTGTGCCACGGGTATTTCCATCTAAATAAAGTCTATGTGTGTTAGTATTAGTTTTTTAGATTGTGAGCCCTTTGGGGACAGGGAGCCATTTCATCATTTGATTTTGTCTGTAAACCGCTTTGGGAACTTTTTGTTGAAAAGCGGTATATAAATACTGTTAATAATAATAATAATAGTACGAAGCTCAACCATTATCTGGAGAAGACTCTGATGCTGGGAAAGATTGAAGGCAAAAGGAGAAGGGGAAGGCAAAGGATGAGATGGTTAGACAGCATCACCGATGCAACGAACATGAAAATGAGCCAACTCAGGAAGGTAGTGGAGGACAGGAAGGCCTGGCGGGATACGGTTCATGGGATCACGAAGGGTCGGACACGACTTAACGACTGAACAACAACAAGGGCTCAGCTTCATTGGCAACGGGGGGGGGGGGAATAGCTGTTCTTTCTCCTCTCCACCGTTTCTCCAAACATGCCCACCCAAATCCTTGAAAGCAAGGGATGGCTAACTACCCTGCTTCATTCAGTGTTCCCAGTGCTACAGAGCAATAGTTGTGCCTTGGGACAGAGCCTCCAGAGCATCTTGAGCAAACTATGCCAGAGTGGCATAGTGGTTGGCGCATAGGACGTGGATCAGGAATACCCAGATTCACACCCCAGTTCAGCCGCAAAGGTTACTGGGTATCTTTGTGCCAGTCATCTCTCAGCCTAACCTACCTCACAAGTAAGGAGGGAGGGAGGAGCTGTGTATGCAGGTGCCCCCCGGTTAATGACGGTTCGCTTAGCGACGATCCACATATACAACGGCGGTCCACCTGTACAGTACCTTACAAAAAGTCACTCCCGCTTGCAGCCTGAGTCTGCTGCCAATTACAAAATGGAACCAGGAAGCACGGACAGCCCTTTTTTTAATCCATTTTAAAGAGCCTTTTTAAATCCCCAGCCCATCAGCTGTTAGGCGCTAATCATCAACGCACTAATCTAGCACCAAACAGCTGATGGGCTGGGGATTTAAAAAGGCTTGCTATTCATGTTTGCTATTCATGTCCTATTCCTACTTGCCATTCATTTCCTATTACAAGTGCACTGTATTACATAGGTTATAGGTGCTATACCAAAATCAATCATTAGATGGTGCTGAAGACTCACTTAATGACAGATTTACTTTACAAAGGAGTTTTAAGGTATTCCCGTTGTTAAGGGGGGGGATGCCTGTACGATCCCTGAACTCCTCAAAAGAAAGGCACTATGTAAACATGAAACGATAGTAATTTAACAAATTACGTTTCACCTTCCAAAATCCCAGGATCTACAGACGAGAGGAATTAAGCCACCAATTCCCCTCTGCAAATGCCACTGCTCCCCAGTTTTTCCATCAACTACTAGGCTCACAAGCAAATTTCAGGGCCAGTTTCTTTTTTTTGGGGGGGGGGGGAAGAAATCAGTCACCCTGGGAAGGGGAGCATTTGTATGGGAAAATTAGCAGGCCGAAGGACGTAAAGGCACAACTATACCCTGCAAGCGTCCTCTCCCCTAGCGCTGTATGAGCGGCGCCAGGAAGAGATGAAGCTGGAGTTGTATAGTTGCCCCTTGGTGGGGAAATTTCCAATGATGGGGACTCGAGTCAAATGACTCGACTCGCAAGTGTGACTTAGCCACTTTTTCCCTGACTCGTACTCGTACTTGTACTCGTGACCCATTGACTCGCACTCGCGACCCAAGGGACTCGTACTTGACTTGCACTCGTGGGGGTAACAACTTGCCATTTCCAAGTCATTTTCCTTTAATGGCCGGCATCAACACAGGCAGGCAGGCAGGCGCAGTGGAGACCTCGGAGGAGGAGGGCAGCAGGGAGGAAGGGTTTTCAAGGGGGTTAGGAAAGCAAGCCTGGCAATGAGCCCCCCCCCCCCTTTTGTTGCTGTCTGTTTGGCATTGGCCACAACTCCAAGCGCGAGGGGTGGGGAGGAGTAAGGGAAGGCGAAGCTGCCGCAGCAGTTCCTCCTCATTGACCAAAACTCCGAGCCCAAGGGATGCTCAGCTCAGCAAGGGGAAGGGGCAGGGAGGGAATAATAAATGGTTTGAATGTAGACACGCTTGTTTTTCCCAAACCAGATGGGTGGTGACAAGACTGAGAGGTGAGGGAAAGGGCATAGGGGGAGCCAAGTGGGTGCTTTAAAAGTCTCAGAGGTCCCCACACACACCCCACACAGCGACACCCACCCACCCCATTTTCAGGGGAAAAAGCCATTTTCCCCAAAGTGACTCGACTCGTGACTTGTGGTTTCTGGCCTTACTCGTACTCGACTCACACTCATGCAAAAATGACTCACACTTGACTCGTACTTGACCAAAAATTTGGCACTGACTCGCACTCGGACTTGCACTCTTGCAAAAAATGACTCGTACTCGCACTCACACTCGTGACCTAGTTACTTAGATACATCCCTGGAAATTCCCCCCCCCCCCCCCCCCGTTTCCTTCTAAGGTCTGGTTTCCCTTTAGAAATGGCAACATAACTTTTTCTCCTTGCAGGCTGCAGTAGAAAGTCTGGATCCAGAGTTTTTGAACACTTCTCCCAGCATCCCCAGTCAGAGGACATGAACAGCAGGCTGCCTAGCCCATACACACCATGCATTACACAACAGTAGTAACATGTGTATAGCAAGAAGCTCATACCGAGCAAGGGAAGCCGAAAGAAGGGAGCTTCTCGGTGCACTGGCACGGCTCCTTCCTGAAAAATGTACTTGGGAATTTCTTGACCCAAGCCGTTTCAAGCGCCATTACTGCATCCGGTTGGCTGGTGAAAACGGGCAAAGCGCCGTTTTACTTGTCTATTCAGCCAAGTGATCAGCTGCAACACGGCTCTGGCCCTGCGCCCAGTTCTTCCCACGCCCGCATACGCCTGGGTAGGATTCTGGCCTCCCAACGCGACATCCTTGACTAGTTCCAATTATCATTCCAGCCTCTGACCACGGCGGATGTAAGCACGGTTAACACACACAGTCTGCTTACCATCCCCGACATGACAAGGATAAGAAGCCATTATTGTCTGAAGAGACTACTTCAATTTGTTCCCTCTCATGTTTTTAATGATCAGCCGCATTAGCGTCTTTAAAGGCAATTTAATTTTCATTCCAGAACGTGTGAATTATATTCCCTATCACAATACATTATGGGCATCAGTGTCTTCCTGACATCTGGAACCACAGAACAAAGCCTGGTGATTCTGACAAGGACTTGACTTGTTTCAGTGTAACGGGCTGCTAGCCAAGGTCATTGAAAATTGCAAATGGATTATGAAGCACAAGCCCAAACAAGGAGTCGCAGAAGTGATTTTTCTCCTCCGCCGCTTGAGGGGTGGGCGCAGTGTTTTAATCCTATTTGTGCCCAGATCTAGACAGTCTACAGGCCAGCATTCCAGGACAAGAATATCCAATCAAGCTAAGAGTGTGGCTCAAATGGATACGGCTGGTTGCTCGGCAGCTTAAAAATTCAGCGCTAGTGTCTTTGGGAATTTTTTGAAACCCTGGGCAGGCCTGACACTTGAACTACAGCAACAAGAAAGATCCGTCCAGGCATCTAGGAACTGGAAATCATTTTCCAACCGTGCAAAGGAGACCCAGGTTGACACAGTGGGCCAATGCACATACCGAATGTGACTTGCCATGATGCATCACTCCCTAGAGAAGCGGCATACAGTCAGATACATTAATTTAGCATTGACAAAGCCCCCGGAGTGAGGAGGAACAGACACAACTGCCACAGACAGCTGTAGGAGGAAAGCAGAATGGTAGAGTGACAGCTGCTGCACCGCTCGCTCGGCGGAGATCGGCAGTGCAGACACTAGGCTGGATTTGTGCACCTCCTAGAGCCCCCAGAATGTCAAAGAGAGGCTGTGCAAGGGCATAATTACACAGAGAGAACAGGCAGGTGAGTGAGCTGTGCAAGTTGCAGATCTCAGAGAAGGATATACATATACATACACACACACACACACACACACACACACACACACACACACCCACCCCATCCGGCGTCAGCTCCACCACTTTATGACCCTTAAAGAAATTTGTGTCTCTCCCCCCCCCCCTTTATAGGGATCTGAAAGCATTAATCAGATCATCCATGCAATTACCGTACATTAATGAATCGGTCAAGAGGCCGAATGCATGGGTGGTTAAGGGGAGACGATCCATGCGAAAACATATTTGGCGATGGGCATATATGACCGCTTCTCCCACTCGGCTTCAGTCACCCATGCTTTAGCAACCTCTCGTATGGACTACTGCAGAGGTTTCCAACAGGTGGGCTGCCGCAGGGCTGCTACTGCCATTGTGTTTTGAAGCTCAGACCTGCAGAATTAACCGGGGCCAAATGTTGGGGCCCTGGATGAGGCTGATCCCACTAGAGACTTGGGAAGTCTCACCACTCTTGCCTTCCAGGCTCTTGACGTAGTTCCCATGCTGCTGAGAGGTGGCTCTTGACAAGTTGAAGAACACTAGACTACTGCACTTTGTGCTACACGAGACTGCCTTTGAAGACTGTTTAGAAATGTCAGCCGATGCCGAGCACTATGGTTCATCTCTTGACAGGAATGGGCCACAGGGAACACAATACTCCTATTTTCACTCAAGGCACTGTCTTCCTCTCAGCTTCCAGGCCCAGGTAAAGGTGCCAGTGATCACCTGGGGCCTATGCTCCTTCTGGGAGGACCTCCTCCCACATCTACCATCCCACTCCTTTGGAATTGCAGGGAAGCCTCTGCCCTGAAGTCCATCCTTCACAGATATGATATTACGCAACAGTACCACTCAGTAGAGAGGCAGCTTTGTAGGTTTACTCACAAGGGGACTTATTCTCCAGTACTGTGCAAGATTGCATTCAAGACTTACTTGGCTTTAGTCACTTACCAACTAAACTGAAGCAGGTATTCTTCAGCGTTACATCTGAATGGGTCAGCCACTGGAGGGGCAGGTGCAACTTAAGTCACGGGTGCTATATATTTCCTCAACAAAAAAACCTGGCTTTATTTAGATGGGTGTTGCTACTCAGAGCACCTTACACCATCTTATTTAACTTCAATTTATGAGACAGGCAACACCCATTTCCAAGTTCCCTCTCTCTGAAACTAGGAGCAATTAATATTTCATATTAAGCACCAGCCATTTTTTACATAGTGTGGTGTTATTCCCTTGAAGGCGTGAACCAAAGCAGTTAAAGCCCACAATATGATGCTGTAACTCACCTCATCTGCAGAAACGGCTTCCTCCACACCAGGCCATTAACTGGCAGGGATTTGCACCTTCCACAACTTACGTGATTTAACGGTAATCGGAACATGGCCGGGCTTTATTCAGAGAAGCAGTTGAGCGTATAATAAGCAACCCGACTGCCCAGCATACCGTGGACAACTGCGCTAATATGCCAAGAGCCCAAATGGCCTTGTTTATCCTGTAGGACTCTCACCATAAAATTAAACAAATAATCAAGAAGTGCAGCTCTACCTGGGCGACCATGTGGCAGTCCCCCTCCGGCAATAATCCCTGTTGGGGCCTCCAGGAAGCCCCATCGCTGAAGCCCAAGCTATACATTACACAGAGGGAGGGGGTGAATTTCGGGCCAGTTCCACTGCGGATTACCGGTAGGGAATCATAGTTTTGAATCCTCCCCCATGCAAAATATCAACAAGCAGCACATCAGGGAGAGGTCAGCACTAAACCTTTTTCTCAGACGTGCTCATTCACTACATGCGTTTGGGGGGGGGGGTGTCGTCTATTAACAAAGACTTTTCTTCCTATATGGTACCTGCTGCTAGTCCCGTGTTTTAGTAACTGTGTTTTATTGTAGCGGTTTTTAATGTTTTATGGGTTTGGGGTTTTTTTTAGTCTATTGTAATTGTTTTATTCTGATTTATGATTTTATACAGTTTGAATATTTTTTTTGTAAGTTGCCTTGGGTCCCCGCAGGGGAAAAAGGTGGCATATAAATGCAGATTTTTTTTTAACTCAAATGCACAGCAGCTGGGCAGCAAGAGTATCACCAAAATCCTACCATACAAATACACTAAAGGGCCACCACAGATGTACTGCAAAACGGCAGAATTTATTTATTTTTTCTCTCCTGTTCTGACCATCACAAAGTAAGCTATAGGGTTAAGATCCGCACTTATGCTGAGCGTTTTAATGATCCGATGGTTTATCTTGGGGAGGAGAAGCTTACTCTGGAATCAAGCTCCCCCCCTCCCCCCAAATGTACAATTTCAAGTTGTCATGCAGGAGCAGCAATATTAGAACAGCCATTCAGAAACTAAAAGGAGCATCTCAGTATGTACCGATGCCCTTAAGACAATTCATTATGGATATAGTAAGCGACAACACTGCGTGGCAGGCTACACAACTGGGACTCCTGACAAATCTAATTAACAGCACATCGGGGGTACTTTGCTTATCCCTTACATACTCAGCCAGACTTGAGTGCCTAATGAGGAAAGCAGCTTAAACATTCCTAGAACTTCACTGGTTGGGCAACACGGCCCCAGCCAGGCCTTCTCCTGTCATCTTCCGATGTTCAGATGCTTTGCAGGTTTGGGTAAACAAAAGGCATTCACATCAAGACAACCAGCGCAGTTCTCAATAATACTGACACAGGGAATGGTTTGGAAAGGAACGTGCTTCCTTCGCAAATGGCAGTTGACAGTGAAGGAGTGTTTTTGCGTAATTGTAACTTAAGCATTTAAAATAACTAAATGCATCTGTTTGGTCTATGTCAGGGGTGGCCAACCTTCCACCATGAGGGCCTCTGTGTTCTTAAGAGTCATGTAGAAGACAGAATCTGGGCAACTGCAATGGCTGATGGTGCTGCTAAAGCAGCTGCACCTGCTGAAATGCTCTCAGCTATACAACCATTCAAGGGCCAGGAACATTCCTGCTGAAAGGTTGGCCACCCCTGGTCAATGTACTGTGCAATGATTTTGCCAATGGATGGACAGTCAGACCTTCGTGGCACAACACCATTTAACTAAATCTGGGCTTGCTTTACAACGACAAACACCACTCCAAGATGAGCAATCTAACATTTAGCTCACTCAATACAAATCGCTGCCACAACTCACAAGTTGCTGGGTAAAATGCAAAAGTGGGTCTCCCTATTTTAGGGAAGTGTAGGGCGACCAAGCGATCTACGAAACTGTGAATTATGCAGGGGTCTATACGGTTCTTCTTCAAAACATATTAAGGGAATCTGAACTGAATGCGAGAGACGACTAGCCTACCAAGTCCTCCTGAAAGCCTGTAAAAAGGGGGGGCCTGAACTCTTGGCCCACTCAGTCCATAGAGGTTCTCTTCTCTTCCCAAAGTCGTAGGTGGCCTCTTCATGCTCTGAAGGTATCAAAACCTACAACAGCCCTGCAGGTATTCTTGAAACACCCTCTCACTGGCGCTCCCTCAACACAAAACGGAATCAAATAAAACCATCAACATTTACACTTTAGTATACGGAAAGCAGCAAACCTAAACAAACTCAAACAAAGCTATAAGAGCAAGTGGTGTCCATAGGATTAAGAAAGGGCAAGGTCTGAAATATTGTCACTCCCAACCTAGCCCTGGCACTGCAAAGCACAGCAAGCATCGGCTAGAACAGTGATGGCGAACCATTTGGGCTTGGTGTGTCAAAATTTTTGAAAATGCCTAACTTGACTCTGCTGGTGTGTCGGCGTCCCCCCCAACTTTTAATAATACTTTGACTATTGCTACTTTTCATAGTAATTTTGAATTGAACTGAACTGAATACAACACATTGCATTTTATTTAACATCAGTGACTTTTTTGTTGCTGAGTTTTACTAGATAATAAAAGAGGTCTGCCAAAAAATCTCTGCCCTAAATGTTCAAGACAAGCCTGTAAAACTTTTGCGAAAATGTAAGGTGTGTCGGGGCCCTGGGGGAAACACTAGTGTGTCACCCAAAATGACCTCACATGTGACACGTGTATCATAGGTTTGCCTTCAGGGGACTAGAGGATCATCTCATAGGAGCCAGGAACCATTTTGGGATTACATGACATGAGGTGGCTATCAGCACACGTTAAGTGGCCTCTTGGTTCAACTTTTCTAGCACCCAAAAAAGCATTACTCTCTCGTCTCCAAAAGCACAACCGTGAAAGAAAAAGGCTGGCAAAACAAAAATTCTTAATGTCACCGTACCAAAACTTCAAAAATGAAACCACACGTCGCGGACACCGTTAATAAAAAGACGACGAAAAACACAAACCTCTTCCTTCCCAGGTTAAAAAGGCATAAACCTGAGCAGAGTTTAAGCCACAAGGTATTTCTCAGATCCGCTCGAGTGCCAGCTCCCTAAATACACACACACACACACACACACACAGGGAAACAGTAAAGATATTCAAACGTTTGCACAATAGCTTCCACTGTATCGTGATTGTCATCCCGTGATTTGGGAATTGAGACAGCTCTTTAAAGACAGCTCTGCTGGACCTGAGGCACTGGAGATTTGACTGAAACAAAAGCAACGTCAGCTGCACCATCCTTGGAAGTCTCCATAAGAACAGGCACACCAAGAAATCTCTTTAATAGCCACCAAATGAAGGAGCAGAACCAAGGGAAGGCATTGGGTGGATTAATTTTAATCCCTATTCCGCTCCAGTCCTAAAGACTTGGAAGGTTCGTACTCTGTCAACCCAGCTAAAGGGTCAGGGCAGACCTAAAATTCAGGCAAAACATCTGTTTATTGAGCTATGTTATGTTAGTAGATAAACATCTAGAAAAAACAGACATCGCCTTTCTTCAGAAGGCGATATACTGAATACAAAGGAATATCTCCAAACGCAAGCGGCAAGCCTCCAACCAACATATTTCCGTATTCCAGAAACGTTATGTCTTGCTCAGCAAACAAATCCCTTTGCAGATCTTCCCTGAGTGTTAAGCCATGGAAAAGTCATCTTCCCCCCCCCCCTCCCAAATATGGCACATTAAAAGCACAAAGTGCGCAGCTGCAGCTTTTAGTACTCCGGATGCAAACCATGGAGTCAAAAGTGCAATGAAGGAACTGCGGTCTCAGGGGCAAACCCAGGCTTTTTGAAATGGAAGAAGCTGTGTGCACAATAAATGCTGGACAGGCAGAATCACTGAAACCAGAAGTCTCTCTTCACAGCTGGGGACACCAACAGCAGCCCAGCACACTTCCAGAAAGGATCGGCTTCTGTTATTTTTGCTTGAATCTTGTTTGCTAAACAAGCGCACTTCTGAATCGAGAGTACTAGTCTAAGCTTCTTAAAATAAAGAAACATAATTCAGAGATTGTCACCGTGGTCTACAGTATCTTATGAACGTTGACCAATGCAGAAGCTGCCCTAAGGATATTATTCAGCTTACCAACATGCCTGGCTATAGGTCCACAGACTTTGGTGGTGCCAAGTCTCAGAATTGCTGAACATTCCCCATCTTATTCCAGCAAGCCCAGAATTACCCTGCTGTTCAAGTTAAGGCCACGCAATACAGTGGACCCTTTCTAACCACGGGTTAGGGATCCACAGATTTGACTCACTGCAGATTCCGGACCCGGAGGGGGAGTTGCGCGATCCAGAAGAGGCTTCCGGAGCGCAATTTCAGCGGTTATAAGCAAGAACACACAGCGGTTTGTTTCTAAGAGGTTAAAAAACACCTGGGGTTTTTTTTACAGCGATTTTAAGGGAGACTCCAGTATCCGCGGGGAGGGGGGTCCAGAACGGATCCCCCGCGGATAGCAAGGTCCGACTGTATAGTAAATACATTTTTCCTATATTTCACAACTTGCTTGCTACCGATGATGTTAAACTTAAGAACAAAACAGCTTACAAACAGACCCCTGAAATCTAACCTGTTCTAAAGCAGGGAGCTTCTGTATCCAGTATTTCTGTACCACTTGTACCTGAATTATTTAGCAAAGACTGGCCCCCTTCTGTGTTTCACAGGAGAGATTAAAGCAGGCTCCTGTTGATTAGCCTCACTAGGTGCCAGACGGGATCTTAGTTGGCATCCAGGGCTGCTGGGATGAAGGGATAATAAAAGCTGCTCCCCCACTTTGGAATACATAAAGTCCAGCAGTTCCTCTGTTCCATCTGCAGCATAAACTGAGGCATGTGGATCAATTGTCAGGCAGAGAACAGAAGTGAAAGAGAACATGGTAGCCTTTACATGCTAGATTAATAATAATATAATAATATTTATATACCTCTTTTCAACAAAAAAAAGTTCACAAAGCAGTTTACAGAGAAAAACAATGATTAGATGATTAGGTAGAGCCAAAGTAACAGTATTATATATGTATTCATTCTCTCTCACACTCACTCACTCACACACACAGAAAGATCCATCTTTGGGTGGTAGATTATCTTTTTCCTCCCAATTCAAGAACTGCTGCTAAATGCACTAAAAAGATCTTTGGTTAGCCTTGTTGGCCCACTAGGGGAAAAAAATCCAAGAGAGAATTTAGGAATGAGGTTAATCTACACTGTGCCTGCTTCATCCCTCCTGCACTCCACCTGGAGCTATTATACCGTGCCCAGCCGTCCTTGCTTTTTGCTTTGCCTGAGGTCTCAAAAACCAGTTGAAGATTTTGGTTGGTCCCCAAAGAACGGTATTGCTTTTAAATGAGACGATGGGGTTATATTCTGATGCTTTCATTGCGATGACATTCACACGGGCACACACACGACTCCAAGGCAAAAGAGACAGCCACAGTAACAGCAAAGCCAAGTATCTTTTGGGAAGAGGCTGCTGCCAGTTTTTGCTTCCATGCCAATGGCATATCCCAGGGGTTCTGGTGCGGCCGCGACCCACGACCCAGAAGTCACATTGACGAAACCAGAAGTGACCCATAGTCACTTCCAAAGGCCTTCTGAGGCCTGCAGAAGCCTCCAGAGGCCACCCAGGGCCGGGAGCAGCTGAGAAGGAGAGTTGTGACCTGGGTGTGGCATCCAGTTACTTCGTTTGGCTCCAAACTGGAGCCAAACAGAGACAAGGGAGGGTGGGAGGGCCCAACTCACAACCCACCTCTGCATTGGCCTGCGTCCCACCAAGTGGGTTGCAGCCCACAGTTTAAGAAGCCCTGGCATATCCAATTGCCACACACGGAGGTCAGGTTCTAGGATAAATTGTATTTTGGGAGTCTGAGAGCTCTGAGCAGAATGGCCTCCCCTTTTTAAATCTGTGAACTATACCCAAGGCCAGGGGGTGGCGCAGTGGGTTAAACCACTGAACCATGAGCTGTTGATCGAAAGGTCGGCAGTTCGAATCCGCAACGGGGTGAGCTCTCATTGCTTGGCCAGCTCCTGCCAACCTAGCAGTTCCAAAGCATGTTAATGTGAGTAGATAAATAGGTACTGCTTGCGGGAAGGTAAACAGCGGTCCGTGTTTCAGCTGCATGCTACGCGCTGCGGCAAGGAGAGTCATGCCGGCCACATGACCACGGAGGCGTCTTCGGACAACGCTGGCTCTTCGGCTTTGAAATGGGGATGAGCACCACACCCTAGAGTCGGACACGACTGGACTTAATTGTCAGGGGTCACCTTTACCTTTTTACTATACCCCCAATATCACCTAGCCCACAGAAGCACCCCTGCTGGTTGATGCATCTGCAGTTAACACACACACACACACACACACACACACACACACACACACACACACACACACCTTCACACCCATCTCCCTCTGTAACCTTGCACCCAGGTGCTGCTGTTCCCAAATTCCCAAACAAGGATGGAGAATCTGACTCGCAAAGGATGCACACTAGACAAGCTGCCCTGAAAGGTGTGAACAAGGCTCCTCTCTGCAGAAGCACAAACCGACCCGAGCTCCCTGCACAGAGAAGAGTGTCCATTTTCCACAAACTTGGGGAAATCCAACCCAGGTTCTGGAGATCTCCAGCTCTCCATCTATCAAGAAAAATCAATGAACCTTGGCTTCAACGGATTCCAAATACCTGCCCCCAAAAATCACCGGTGCTGCACAAAACCTCTAGCAAGTGCCCAAACACCACAAACTGGCAGTCAGGAAAGATTAAGCAACAAGCTCATTATTAATATGACCTCAGAGACTGGTTGCTAAAATGTTCCCATTTCTCAGAGGCAGGGAAGGAGATGTTGAGAAAAGGGGAAATGCCACAATTTAAAAAGGACTTGGATTGTGCTGCCAGTATTAGCAGCTTCTTTTCAAAGCAACCATCATCTGTCTTCATAAGATCCCTTACCTTTTGTTAATGGGCTTCTCATCTTTCTCATATGGCCGGATGAACCATTTCCCGATCCTTACGAAGTTCTTGTCCATCAGGCATCTTAAAAAAAGACAAATACCAATGACTGTATAATTGCTGGAAATATTAAGCATTAAACATACAATCTCTGGAGTATGGAAGCTTTTTACGTTTCACACAAAGACGCAATACCCTTGCCTGTGCTATCCTCACATACCAACAATTTCTATCCTTGTGCTGCTTTTCTTTCCATCTTTCTAGCCCCAAGCCCCTGTACCCATGGAACATGCAAGAACTGCCCCCCCCCCATCAGCTTCCAACATTCCCCTCCTAAATGCATCAACTTGGAACTGAGCCACACTGGAAACTAGTTCCGTTCAAAAACAACGGGAAAATACCCAGTCATGGCCTTGCTCAATGCAAAATTATTAATCTGATAAAACAGTTAACCATTTAAACATGCACAGTAGATAGCCGTTACTTTATTCTCCGACTGTTGGCGCTAACAGAAAATCATCATAGTGATTCCGTAGGATCAATCAATAACAGCTCGCTCAAATTACTTATGGTACCAACTTGTGTTTTCCTAAGGTAACATGATATTAAAAAGCCAGTATTTGGGGGTTTCTGGGGCACATTTTGATGCCATAAATCCAATTTAGCATGTTTTAATTTATATTTAGTCAACAAAACTTTTTAAAGAGTGTTAATTTTACATGCTGTGTAAACACCTCAATTGTTGTCCAAAAGTCGAGAGAATTTGAACTGAAAAGGTTGATTAGGGGGGGAAAGCAAACAAATACACTTAATGTTATTTCAGTGCTTTACTTAAAATATTTACACAGTTTCTTAAAGCTTGACAATTCAATATCAGGCATTTCACTTTATATTGCTAAGTTTTAAAGGGAGGGGGAAATGCAGGCACTGAAAACTTAGCTTTCTAATTTTAGTACACCCAAAGAGCTGCATATTAGCTATAAATATTTCCTAGATCAGGGGTGCCACCTCTGGCACCACTCTCCTGCTGAGTACCACTGGAAGTGACTGGTGATTCCGCGACTTGTGCACCCCCCCAGGCGCGTGTGGCCATGTGTTCCGGGGAGTCCATGAGCTGGGGGTGCACGAATCATGCACCCCCCCAGCTCGTGGACGCCCCAGAACGCATGGCTGCATGCGCCGGGGGAGGGAGGTGCACAAGCCAGCAACACTTACCCGGCCTTCATTCATCATGCCTCCACTGTCTCCAGTCAGCGAGACTAGGGGCTAGAGAGGCTCTGCACCAATTGCTCAGGCACAGCCTCTCTAGGGACATCTCTGGCCAGCGAGTAGAGAAGGCCAGAGATGCCGCCCAGAGACAGAGGAGGCACGACAAACGAAGGCCGGGTAAGTGGTGCCGGCTCCTGCAAAACCCGCCCTGGACTTTGTGCACCCCCCCTCCTGTGCACCCTCCCGGGGCCTTTTTAGGCCAAAAACAGGCCTAAAAAAACCCGGGGGGGGGGGGACATTTGCGTTGCTGTTTTGCCGCGGTGGCACGAATGTGATGCCCCGCCCCCTAGGGGGCAGGGCTTGTAATGTCACGGGGTGAACCACGAGTGCCCCCCCGCTGGGGGTGTACCTATGCTGCTGTAATGACATCATCATCAGTTACTTCTATGTTTTCAGAGGCCAGAAAATGCAGGTAGGAGGGTGGGAGGGACCTTTTTCAGCGTTCCCGAGAGGCTCGGCCACACGATCCTCTCGGGAGTGAAAACGCGCTGCCAAAAGCACCACATCAGAGCGGGGTTCCGGTGGTCTGACGGTCTGACTGTCTGAGTACCACACCAGCAGTCGGTTGAAGTACCACTGGTGGTACTAGTACCACTGGTTGTGAACCCCTGTCCTAGATATTAGTGCTCTTCTTGTAATCACTGCATGGAAGTGAAGCAAGATCGCATGCGCTGGCTCTGCCCCCAACTCCCATGCATCCAGCAGAAGACGAGAAGGGGCTCTATGTGCAATCTGCCCCCCCCTTCCAAGCACAGCCTGAACAGCTGGATGGAAAGCAAGAAGAGGGCTACAGTCATCTTTAAAAAGTAAAATTACAGCTTTGAAACGGCTCGATGCGACTATTGATGTATCCGTTAATTATCTCGCTAATTTTATGATTCATAAAATGTGTCATTTGATGGGAAAACTGCCATTCCTAAAAATGCATTGTTTCATCAATTATAAAACAATGGATTTTTAGAAATGGAAGTTTTCCCATCTAAAAAAAATATAGCTGTGGAAATAGGTTGGTTCTGGAAAGTTCACACCACTGGGTACAGCAAACACCACTTTAGAAGTGTAGACAGAGTGAGTGTGAGTGTGAGAGAGACGAAACCTGAAGTGTGAGCAAAACATGGTTACCAGTGCTTAAGGATGCCAAGATTCGAAAGGAGAGAGGATGGAGTGCAGATCTAGTGAGTAGGACTTTAGGATCTGAGACACAGGTGATGATGAGATAATGATGAATAGGTGAAACAACTTGTGGACAATAGTTAACAGTTAACTTGTTGGCAGTTGACACTTAACAGCTATATAAGCTCCGAGGATAAGAACAGATGGGAGCAAGTTTAAGTTGATGTTGCTTCTGAAGAAGCCTGTCACAGAGAGCGGGTGAAACATTAAGGTGATGAATGTTCTAAATATGTTCCGGTTTTTAACCTGGAAACGATTTGTTTAAGATAGATATAATTATGACATGGGGGAAGAGAGAGAGAGCAATAGGAGAAAGGGCCCCTCTGATCACAACACACACCCTGAGCAATTTACCAAAGGTCCTGCAGCCTCTGGATCCCATACAGGGTGGGCCCAGAATCCATGACAACCAGAACTGGGAGGAGCCTATCACCTGCGGCCCAAAGGAGGAAAAGTAAGGAAGAGAAGACTTCAGGAAGCAAATGGAAACGTGTCTGTAAATGCCTGTTTTCAACAAATCAAACAGTCTCGCGGAAGAGACCCTGCAAGGTTCATATGCCATGCCTCGGCACAGGAAGAGAAGTGGTAAAACACTTGAAATGTGAAATTAGCTCACGTCCTTCAATCTTCCTTTGCCTGACCACTACACAAGTGAACTACAGAGAAGCATAGATTTTAAGGTCAGTCCACTCTACCAGCATCCTAACCAGTATCACCTGCAATGCAATTTCTGAAGAGGAGACAAGAAAGTTACCATTTATTTCTATTTCTGCTAGGTTCTCAGGGGATGTTCCAAAACAGTTGGGATGGTGCCTCCCCCTGGAAAGACCAGGAAGAGTCCATCCCAAAAGATGCCTCTGAAAGAAGAGGGGACACCCTGCCATCCCAGACTGGTCAGGTTAAGGCACCCCTCAAGTTTGGCATAGACGGCAATAAAGCTGCCTAGACAAAATGGCTATTATCAGACTTCACAACAGGGAGGATGAAAAAAAAACACAGAAGACAGGGAAGAGGGAACTCACATGGGGGGGGGGGGAGGCACTACCTACCTGCCCCACATGTGCAGCAAAGACAGGAGCCTTACAACCAAACAGAAAGACTGGGCACTGGTTCAGGGAATGAATGACTCAAGGAGGAGAATAGAATGAATGCCCTCTGGGAGTCTAGGAGAGCAGGAATTCACAGTAAACCATTTCCTATTCTCTTCAGACTTCCCAAAGGGCATGCCAAAACAACTGGGATAGAACAGGATCAGTGCTGTCTCCGGGTGGGAATCATTTCAACGCACAAATCACCTAGAGAGGACATTCTGCAACACATACCTCCCAAAAGGCTGCATCTGCCAGCGAAAACACATGTATCTTGTAGCGCCAGGGGAAGATAGGCAGGGAAGCCCAGGCATTGGCTGTTCACCAGCCCACTAAAATGTTGCATAAGGGGCGAGCTACAATGCTGACTGGTGACTGCTTAAGCCCCTTGGAGAGCGTGGCTGTGGACACTTGCTTCCCCAAAGAACTATCCCAAAAGGATTTTTTAAAAAGACACTTCCCTTGTCCTAAACTGTGTGGCACCTCAGTGCCCTGGCACAACTTGAAAAGCAGCTGAACTCCACACACTCCTAGCGAAAAAGTTGCTTTACCTACTAGTTAACTGTATCTGAGCAGAAATAATTAGGAGTACTCGGTGGGAGGTTTTGCTCCTTTTCTCTATAGCTACTTCCCTGCCAAGGTCAAAAGCTTTAAACAAGCAAAACCAAAACAGTTAAATAGATCAAACAAAACTAGGGACTACAGACATTTGCAGGCCAGCGGGTGGCGCAGTGGGTTAAACCGCTGAACCATATAAGCTGTCGATCGAAAGGTCGGCAGTTCGATTCCCGCAACGGGGTGAGCTCTCGTTGCTTGGCCAGCTCCTGCCAACCTAGCAGTTCCAAAGCATGTCAATGCGAGTAGATAAATAGGTACCGCTTGCGGGAAGGTAAACAGCGCTCCGTGTTCCAGCTGCATGCTACGCGCTGCGGCAAGGAGAGTCATGCCGGCCACATGACCACGGAGGCGTCTTCGGACAACGCTGGCTCTTCGGCTTTGAAATGGAGATGAGCACCACACCCTAGAGTCGGACACGACTGGACTTAATTGTCAGGGGATACCTTTACCTTACAGACATTTGCAGATTATACTCCGAAAAGGGCAGAATCTTCTTCCCAGGACATTTCAGCCCCGTATCACTCCATGCAAGCCCCATCTCTCCTCTGACGCCACTTCCCTCTTCTGGGACAAGCATGAATCACTTATTCTGAGCGCTGCCAACCCACTTAGAAACACTACACACCACGCACATTCCTAGCAACTAACTGGGGAACAGAAGGGGGTTTCCACACCCTCGCTGGCAATTGCACTCATGCATACATGCTTATTGACACATTCGGTATTGGCACAGACTTTTTCAGTATATTAAAATAAACCATATAGATGGTTTCCCATAATGGGGAAAAATAATTATGGCTGGCAGTTGAACTACAGCAAGAAGACTGCCAACAAAAGAGGCTTAGGCCGTAGAGTCAAAGGAGGCTGTGCCGTCTCAACTACTTTTCATAAAGTAGTTGTAATTACCATTCAACTACATGATAAGTGAGTTAAAGTACTTGTCCATCACTGGTTAAATTACTGCTGAGGAACCCTGAATGTAGCAGGAGCATTTCAAAGGGTTTGCCAGCTAAACGTGAAATGCAAAACCAGCTTTAAAGCAGAGAGAGAGAGACTGCTATGTCAATCCACAGTCAAGCTGTCAGAGGTCTACAACAAGGAAGCAGGGTAGTCTGAAATTCATTACTGAAAAATGTCTTGTTGTCGTATATACGGGGATGAATGCATCGGTGTAATATTCTTCTCATCTTAACAATACAAATTCAAAACAGCCCATAGAATGTGCCCTTCTCTGTATTCCTCCACTCCCACTTCTGCACCCAAAACCACCAGGCAGATCACACTTACGAAAAAGGCATCGCCCAAAATCCAATCCGCTAAATTAGGATGCTTCCTCTAACAGCTCAGTTTTGCTAAGATAAATGGTCTGCATGAATTGTAGAGCTATAGTTGGATTTGGTACCCTTTGAACCCAAGAGCTCGAGTTTGATAAGCAGCTCAGTACCTGGTGGCTGAACGTTAGAACGCATGATGAGCCCGAGTCATGCCACTTCAGACCACAATGATGCACACACTCTGCGCTGTGATGACACCTGTGTTAAATCATGTCTGGGACTCTCCCTTTCCTCTCCTCCCCCTGTTGTCTTTCCCACTGTCAGTTTCAGATTGTAAGCTCCTTGCTGACAGGGGTGTTGTAACAAACAAACAAAAAAACAAGCAGAAGCATTACTGCGGGTTCTTCTAAGAGGACAGTTGCTTACTACATACCTAAGGGTCCTGAAAACTCTCCTAATCAGGGCTCTACAAACACGATGCACAGATCACACCAATGGCAACTGCCCTGACCTGCCCCGCCCTCCCCATCCCTAGCACAAAGACCCCCTCCCAAGTTCCCTGCAAATTGAGAAGAACTTAGGAGCAAGGCAGATATAGTCTCCAAGCTTAAGCATGAGTGAGAGAAGACATCTGGCCCACTGTATCAGACTTCCTCCATCTCTCATCTCAAAGCAGATGATTCTAGCTCTTTCCTCTCACCCCATCCCCGATACAAACCAATGGTTTCAGACTGAGGCGAGCAGGTTGGTGGCAAGCCAAAATTGATCATTTAAGCAAACGTTTTCAACATGCGGCTCCCTTGACCATTGGCGACCATTGGCTGCAGCTCCCCATGACATTATGTTGATGCCTGCCAATCGGCATTGCACTGTTTTCCAAGAGGATTCCGTGGCACTCCCCGGCTGGTATCCGCGGCTCCCTTGGGAGCTACGCCTCCCAGTTTGGGAAACACTGGTTATAAGCCATGCTTATAGACCTTCGCTCTGAATGAAGAACAAGGATGGAGTTCTCTTACCTTTCCAGCAGGTTGTGGATTGCCTTGAAGAGCAACGTCCTGCATTCATAGGAAAGTCCATTCTCCCAAAGTCCTTCTTCCACCACTGCGAAAACAAGTCAAGTGTTAGCATATTATCTATAAAAACAGAGGGAAGCTAAACGTTAAAGGACAATTAAAGCCTTGTGTGTTTCTTCTTGCATTTAACTCAATATATTTTTTATATTTTTACGTAATCAACTAGCACAATATATTCTTACATGATCAACTAGCAACTACATGTGTTGTAAACAAGGTATCAGCTTTTCTCCTCTCACAGTTTAAAATAAAGCTAGTTTCTCAAAATTTGTGCAACCATCCTAAAAAACACAGACTTTCGATTTATTTATTTTTCACATTTTTAGACCTCCCTCCCTCCAAGGAGCTCAGGTGGTGTACATAGTTCCTTTCCTCCTTTTGTCCTCACAACAACCCTGTGAGGCAGGTGAGGCTGAGAAATAGTGACTGGCCCAAGGTCATCTAGGAAGCTTCATGGCTGAGCAGGGATTTGAACCTGGATCTTCCAGGTCTAAGTCCAACATCAGAACCATTACACCATCCTGGCTCTCACAATCTTGTGATTGTTGCACAAGTTACTCAAAGTCTAAGACTAGAGAGAGTTTCAAAGGATTAACAGATCATTGAGCTTTCACACATTTCCTTCACTATAAGGGGAAAACACACACCTAGAGCCAAGGGACAGAAAGGCCTGTTTGGCGTTGAGAAGGAAGCAGGCAATCACAGAATGGGTAAGAATGGCTTTTTAATACTGTAAATGCAATCATAAGGTGAACCACTAGGTTTGTTTGTTTTAATTGTTTTAAATACCTGTTTGTATTGTATTATTATGTATTTTAACATGTTTTAATTGTAAGCCGCCTTGATTGCCCTTATCGGGAGAAAGGAGGGGTAAAACTTCTTTAAATAAAATAAAATAAAATAAAATAAAAATAAATAAAGGGGACCAATGAAGAAAGCTTCCCCCTCCCCAATATTTATTTGAGCTCACAATCCGTATACTTGGTTGCGGCTAAAACACACACCTCAAAAGCACACAAATGCTCATCAACAGACACGGGTACGAAAGGGACTTGCAAGGTTGTTTTTCTTCACATTAGGAGAACACCGGCCCAAGAGCTGGGCAATCTCCTGCGGAGTCACCACTTGGAGATCCTATGATGCCTGCAACTGGCGAGACCATTATGGCACTCCCCAGGAAACCGATAATAAGATTTTGACTGAGTTGCTTTATTTTAGCCTCAGTTACGCTGCTTCGGTGCACTTTTAACAGGATCACTTGTGATAAGTCTCGGACTTGGTGCTCTTCGTAATTTCTTACTTCCCCATTCAGAGCTGCAAAAATGAGCAAACGTTTCTGGGGAAATGCGCCTGCCTGCCTAACACCTGCAGGAAGCTGGAGTCTGGCAGAAACATCAGATAAGGAGCACCCAAGAGGAAAATAAAAAGCAAATACAAGTTGTATTATTTAAACAATACATGTATATTATATTGTATAAATAATACAATATAAATCTAAAGCCAATACACGACGAAGCTGCACACAAAAAGACAGGCGCTAATCCCAACACCAAAAGTATTTATAGCACAGAAAACAGGTACACACAAACAAAAACCTTCAGTCTACTGATGAGGAAAAATGCAAATTGTTATGTATCAGAATTACTGGGGAGAACATCTCTAAGGAAAAATCAGTCACCTCCCCCTCTCAAAAAAACAACAACTGCCAACCTCATCCTTAAGTCATCCAAAAATTCCAAATACATTTATGTACTCGGCTAAATATTTATGCCCCTAAATCTTAAAAGTTACTTAATTCTTAAACTTTACTGAAGGGCAACTATGGGACAGCTTAGAATTTGCTCAGAGCAGTGGCAATGGGAGAGGGACGAAGAATTTAACTCTGCCCCATGTCATTTCCTCCCCCCCCCAACATAAACCTTCCAAACCTCCTACTCCCATAAAGGTGTTATTAGCCAACTGGGGGAGGGGGGAATACAGGTACCTACATTCCCTCCCTTAGAGCGCAATCCTGAGCAACTAAACGGCAACAATGAGTGTTCCGTCACCGGGAGACATCGCGAACATGCTCCGTAAAACACATTCACGACGACTAGAGAGCAATGAAGGCCAGCGGAGAGGCCAGCCTCCCTTGCTCCGTCGCCGGAGCACCTGAGCAGCCACTGGACCAGGTAAGCTGGGATCCGGCGGGGACGGTTCGCCGAGGGAGGGGGCATTGGTGTATCCGGCCCAGGAGGAGGCGGGGATGGCCTCGGCCATATCCTGGCCCCCGCTGGGCCAGCTAGGCCGTTACATGGCCTCTTCCGACTTCCGCCAGCTATTTAGCTGGTGGAAATTCGAGGAGGCTGGCCCGGGGAAGGGGACAGGCATCCCCTTCCCCAAGTAGACCTCCAGCCCAGCAGCAAAACGACCACCGGTGCACAGGATCCAGTGGGCGGCCCTGGGCCGCCGGCCAGATCCTTACGGTGGATTGCGCTGCCCGTGGGGCTAAATAGCCGTTTTGAGAGAATGAGATTTATATCAGGACACCATCCCTCAGTTCTGGCTAAGCCCCTCACAGCCATTTTTTAACAGAAAAAGATCTGACTGTGGATCTACACATAATTTGTAGTCCGGCTCTTAAACAAGTATCTAAGTAGTAAAAACTATGGCTAGGGCCTATCCACTGCTTTTCAACTTCAGACATCAGAAGTAATTATACCTTATTACCTCAAATGTTGACTATTGCAACTTTACTGGTCACTACAAAAATATGTAGGAGGGGACACGCTATGGGACAAGACTAGCTGCCTAGCCATTAAGACAACTGAAAATCAATTTCTTTATCTGTTCAGCCGAGAAGCTGCGACTGAGAAGCTGCGACTGAGAAGCTGCGACTTTGAAGCAGAGCCCACGAAACAAGGAAGTAATCATGTCAAACAACTACAGAATAATATACAGAAGGGATTATTTTGTAACCAGAGATAGAGGCATGCCTGTAACCATTTCCTTTTCCTATGCTGCCCCTCCTTTCATGTTGGGGAAAAAATCCATTTAAAAATCCAATTCATTGGCAAAAGTCTGCAGGAAATAAGTATATCAAAAATTCAATTACCACAAACCTATTTGAAAGCGTTCATTTTTTATTATTATTACGCTCATCTACAGTGAACCACATTCAGTGACAAGACGCGGAAGGAGCAACTTGTAACTAAAAGTTGACAAACAGAAAAGTTGCCAAGGAGCGTAATGCTCTATCGATTCTGAAATACCGCATTAAAGGCCATAAAACTTCTAATTAAGTGCCGTGCTATTGAACGATCATTGTTATGCCGCCCATCGATTCCCCTGTTAAATCTGTGTTTGAGACCTTGGTGACTAAACGGGCTTGCTACATGATCGGAGGCAACCTTGCACTTGCCACTCTAAAAGCCGAGCTACATTGTCCGTGTCCACGACACATGCACATCTGGTGTCCCGCCTCCAGGTCAAACAACGGCTCTGATTGGCAGGACGTAGCGCGGACGCAGCAAAAGTCGAGGTGGCCTGTTTGACCTGGAGGCGGGACACCAGACGCGCACGGGACGTGGACGCAATGCGAACGCTGACAATGTAGCTCGGACTTAAGGGTCTTTCCATCGCACGGGGCTCTAAGGATGTCTGCTATAGGAAGCACCACCTATGTCAGGGTCATCAGAGGTGGGAACAATTGTTTACCAAGACGCACTGTTTGCTTTGACCCTTTTGCAAATACATTGTAACTGAGTGTATGTTCTGAACTATCGGCTGCACGAGGAAGGGCTGCTGTGCTTTGCTTCCCCATCTTAGCTCTGAAAAATCTTTGTAGCTATGGGACTGGTTATAAAAAAAATGGTGGTATGACTTTAAGGAACCCGGCAAAGGCAAACAGTCCTTCAACTGTTAACAATGTAGGCTATGAAGCCTGTTAATCCTTCAACTGTTAACAATGTAGGCTATGAAGAACTAGAGCAGGCAGCAAGTTGCTGCAACTTTGATAATGCTCCTCATGGTTTAGGAGCGAAACGTTAGGACAACCCCTTGTTCTCTTGTTCTTAACTTAATAAAACGACCAGAACAACCGGGAAAATGCTTCCTTTTATTAACTCAAAGACGCTCAGTTATAGTTTGAGCCAACAGGTTTATAGTAGAACAGTTGTTCAAATACTCACTGGAAGGGATCTAACTCATCTATTTTTCCCCATCAAGTACCACTGACACCACGGATGCAAAGAAGCGGGTTTGCCCAACCTACACTACTGGTACACTGCTGTCCTATTGCTAGTGGGGTCAGGGCAGGCCAAGGAGTATCAGGCCGTCCTGGTAGCAGTGGAGCCCAAATTGAAAAGCATGGCTCAAATGGCATGGTTAGTCTGTAGCCTCCAGCCATTAAATTTCTGCACAATTCTGTACATGAATCCCATTAAATCTCAAGGGGAAAAACAATAGAAACGGGGGGGGGGGCACGTTGTGGCTAAACAAAATAAGACTAACAAGCACCATTTGTTGAAAATCTGCAGAATCAGTATGGTTTTTAAATGCAGCACATTGGAACAGTTCCAAAAACTGCTGACAACTTTATATAGAAACAAAGTGACCAATTTAAAGCATTTTGACACTATTAAAAAGCAATACCGTTTCACCCTATTGCTACAAAAATAGCTTACACACACACACACACACACACACAAACCATGAAAGCTTGACAAAAAAAATGATAGCACTGCAGCTTCCAACTTGTTTTAATGGCCATCAGCCAGAATGAAAGACATTCAAACTGTTCTTGCAAAGGATTTAGCTCACTGAAGCTCAAGGGGGGGGGGGGAGGGGACGACCACTTCCAAAGGCCAGAGAAAAGATAATTTACAAAACATAGCATGGAAAGGTGCGGTGTACCTGCCTTATTGGTAGGAACTTTGCCAGATAACCCATCACTTTGTGTGATCCAAAAGAGAATCAGCTTGCATCAAGGGGAGAAAGGCAATTTTGTACACACTGGGTGTGGGGTGTGTAAGTAAACAGAAACTTGCAAAGGCGGCCCAGGATCTGCAAGGCAATAGACCAGTGTTTCCCAAACTTTTCTGACCTGCGCCTCCCTTGACCATTGGCGACCACTGGCCGCGGCTCCCCATTACATTGTGTTGATGCCTGCCAAATGGCATTGCACTGTTTTCCAAGAGGTTTCTGCGGCACTCCGCAGCTCCCCTGGCTGGTTTCCACGACTCCCCTGGGAGCCACGCCTCCCAGTTTGGGTACCACTGCAATAGACCGTGTATCATCTGGCCATTTGTTTGAAAGTTCTGGAAAAAAGATTTACCAGCCAAGTTTACTCCGTCTCCTCAGTTACTAGCTTGAAACAAAATCCGAGAACAATGAAGTCTCCAAAAATTTCTTCCTCCCTAACTTTCAAATATTTGGTCACAGTTCTCCAACTGTGTGATGAGGAACCTGCCTTCCTTGGATGCTTATCTGGGGTTCCTTAATACAGCAATAAACTGTGGCAGAAACACTTTCCTGAAAGCCGGAATAGGAATAGAGAAATAAAGAAAAAAAGTTTTAAGTCAATGGGCTATGGATGGACGAGGAAAAGACAGAGACCGTTGCGTTGTACAGTACTATGACAATTCACAACAGAAGCAACAGCAAAACTGCTCATCCTGGAGTGAATTTGGAAATGGTTCCTTGAGGGTAAGAAGTCTGAAAACTAGGGGTATAGATCTTTTGCAACTTCCTCCTCAAGGGGCCCATCAGAGAAAACTATATGCAACATGTGTTAAACACATCCTTTTTTTTCCCCATGTAAAACCACCACTTTTTTAGGCGTGCGAGAATTTTTAAAAGTACTTATGAACAGAGTCTTGTCACTGAAGACTTACAGCGCAACCACGGTCTTTCAAATGTCTACTAATCTAGGTCTACTAATCTAACTAAAAAAACATTCCTGGAAGCCCCTGTGTTCCTATAGACACCAATGCACGTCAAGCAACACGCACAGAAATTTTAACTATGGCTCCTTTGTTGTTAGTTCTGCAAGTGGCAGCCACTTCTCCAAAAAACACCATTTTTGCTTCGTGGGTGTCCCACCCACCACAGACACAAGCTTGTTTTAAACAATTATAAGGTAAAAAGGTAAAGGTATCCCCTGCTCGAAAGCCAGTCGTGTCTGACTCTAGGGTGCTCATCTCCGTTTCTAAGGCCGAAAAGCCAGCGCTGTGTGAAGATGCTTTCGTGGTCATGTGGCCGGCATGACTAACGGAACGCTATTACCTTCCCACCGCAGCAGTACCTATTTATCTACTTGCAATGTCTTGCTTTCAAACTGCTAGGTTGGCAGGAGCTGGGACAAGAGACGGGAGCTCACTCCATCACGCGGCACTCGGGTCTCGAACTGCTGTCCTACCGACCTTCCGGTCTGCAGTTCAGCATCTTAACCACTAAGCCACCACGGCTTATAAACAATTATACAGATAAAGACAGACTTGTCAAGTGGAAAAGTGAAACAATCCCAAGGAAAGGTTTTTATACCTTGTCGGTCACCAATATTCCAGCAGTGGCAATTTATCTCAGCAGCTATACTTGGATGAAATGCAGCTGCCTCATTAGCATCCCCCCCCCACCCATCCAGCATTTCTGTGCTTGCAACAATGATCTTAAAGAGCGTTTTACGGGAGACGCAGCCCTGGCTATGGGCACTACGCAGCGTGATCG
This sequence comes from Plestiodon gilberti rubricaudatus, assembly GCA_026170595.1. NCBI lineage: Eukaryota > Metazoa > Chordata > Lepidosauria > Squamata > Scincidae > Plestiodon > Plestiodon gilberti. The sequence continues at coordinate 39,015,310 of JANXHW010000008.1, forward strand.
AGAAAACATGGAAACACGATTCATTAGACACGCCTGGAGTGACAACAATGGAGCTTTTTGCTGCTTTTCATTTTCTTATATTGGGCTGAGACTAATGTGTTCCCATTACACAACAAGCAACATTTACACTCAGAAGAAAACTGTGATCGTCTGATTAAGAGATGGCATTTTCACTATATGAAGAACTATATTAAAAAGCTAGTCTGTTTCTCTCTTTTAAAAAACAGTGTTGAAATGTTAAAATGATAAAACGGCCCACAGGCATTAAAATCCCCCCAAACCAAACAAGACACCATAGTAGCCTTTTCACAGGTCTGATACGAAGCATACAACCGTCAGTTGAAGACTCTCAACCGTATCATCTGATTTTAACCTGGTTCTATTGAAAAACACCGTTCTGCAGTCCGATAGTTATGCTTTATCTGCTTCAGTATTTTCCATGTTTAGCTGCTGTCAGCTTCCTTTAAAATGCTGTTTGTATAGCTGTTAAGAACAGTGCCCCTTTTACTTGCTCTTTTCACCAGCTTTCGGCATTGTCCCACTTTTCATTCCTATTTATCACCCCAACTGGCCTGCCCCGGCTCATCGGCTACAAAATCATTCACTTTATGATGAACATCTGAATGCTTAGGCACACAGCCACCTGAAAAGTGTGCTTCTGGTTACATCATTAAAGCAAGATACTTGGGCTTAAAAAAAAAAAAAGCTGAACCCAAGTGAAATTTCAACTCTTGGCAGCACTTACTAAAACTCTGGATCACATAAACTTCGCAACTGGCAGTTTGCCAACTGATCGCATCTAAAATTCATTTTCATCTGTCGTATTTCAAACAAAATATACTGCCTTTCACTGCCACGCCCCTCCTTTTCAAGGGTCCCAAACTAGGAATAACAAATAAGACAAAGCAAACAGCTGCAGGGTTTTTTTTCCTCCCCTCCATTTAAATTTTCACCACATTTGTCCCACCCTTTCTCCAATTAGATCAGGACATGGGCATGGTTCTCTTTCCCACTCATTTTATCCTTACAACAACCCTATGAGGTCGGTTAGGATGAAAGGCAGTGACTGGCCCGAGGCCACCCATGAGTTTGGAACTTGAACCCAGCACTCTCTGGTCCTAGTCCAGCATTAACCACCCCATATCAACTCCCTTATTGTTTATTTGTATCCATGCACAGGACTGAAGCTACAGTATGTCACATATTTAAAGTACAGTATCTGCATAATCCTGCCAAAGGGACACACTTTCAATTTCCTTATTTGAAGTATAACTGGTGCTGCATACAAGTTGTTTTCTTCTCTTGCTCGGTTTTATGTCACGTTTTGGAAACTGCAATTGCCCCAGAGACTAGCCAACAACATTTTATCTTTCAAATCACACTGATTTCAATGGGGGAAAACGAAGAAATGTTCATGTATCTACTGAATTCACTGGCCCTTCAAAATACTGCACTCTATAGCACTGGCAAAGCAATCTCTCCCCAAATGTCTGCAATTCAACATTAGAAATAAGAGCGAGCAGAAAGCAAACATTTTCAACAGCAACGTTAAAGCCCTTAACCAAGTTTTACTCTCCTGGTTTAAAACCTGAGAAACAAAACACCTTACAGCATATTTAAACACAGTTTTTATTAAAAAGGAGCTCAATGCTCAACAACAGCAATAGTTAGAGTGCCATCTGTAGTTTCTATCTTAGGCACAGACTGTCCCAATAGAAGTGGTTCATTTTTAGGCTCACTAAGTGACAAAATGGTTCCTTACGAAACCCAATACGGTAAAGTAGCAGCCTTTGCATTCTATACATGCATTCAAGAGATTAAACCACCACAAACAGGAGTTCTTCCTATCGTCTGATGTCACCTCAAACACAACTATGTTTCAACAGAGCTAATTTACATCAGCAACAGCGAATTAATGTCAGGATTCAGGCCCACAACTGGTCCGGAACTGGAGGCATAAAAGGTACGAGGACAGACAGAGAACCAAGAAAGCCTCTTAACTGGGATGGGCAAGAATAGGCTAGTGCAGTGGTTCCGACACTGGGAGGCGCAACTCCCAGGGGAGCCGCGGAAACCAGCCAGGGGAGCCGCAGATTGCCACAGAATCCTCTCTGAAAACAGTGCAATGCCAATTGGCAGGCATCAGCGTAATGTCATGGGGAGCCGCAGCCAACAGTCAAGGTAGCCACAGATCAAAAACCTTTGGGAACACTGAGCTAGTGGGTTAGGGAATACCACCAGCTTCCATCCATCATGTCTGAATCATTATGCACGTTGAAGATCTGCATAATAGATTTTTGTAATCTGCACTGACATCCATACACTTCCAAGGTCAATTCATGGTGCTGGGTACACGGCTTGGGTCTGGGATACTCAAAAGAACAGTCTTTTTCCGCACGAACCTGCTAGCACCCTACACAGGGTGTAGGTTCTGCTCCACATCCAACTGTCGTCTGAAGTTTGTTAAACAGGGATGCGAAACAGGATCTTCTCAGTGATGGCACCCTAGCTGTGCAATTTCCTCCCCCACAAGGCCTGACTGGCCCTCAGACCTAGCAAAAATGTTTTGCTTTGTTCGACTTTCCTTTGAGTTTCCTGCTGGTCATTTATTTTATCCTCTAGAGCTGGTCTGCGGCCGCCTTATTTTTCATTTTTATTGACTGCTTACATTATTTTAAATACTATTGTGATAGTTTTAGAAGACTGTTTCTTGTTTTGTTTGTAAGTCGCTGTGATAGAACCAGGAGGCAGCATAGAAATAAGTAAATTAAGTGTAAATTGGAGAAGGCTTTTTCCTATTATGAACAAAAAACCGAGCAGAGTGTTGAACATCCTCCTTGCAATGTGTGCAACAATAACAGCAGCACGAATATATGAGGAGAGCAACACCACATGCCCCTCAGGCTTAATTTCTACATTTCCCATGGCAACCAGACCTAAACTAGAAACTTAGATGCACAACGTTTTGTGAACAGGGCTGAAATAACTTACAAACATGCGCACACTGCGGCGTCTCGGGGTTTTTTTGCTATGGAGCAGGGCCACATTTATTTTTGCAATGTGTCTTTTTTATTCCTAACCGGGGGGGGGGGGGGGACTGTACACCCTATGAAGCAATCACATGTACAGTATTCACTTATTGCGTTTCAGAACCAGAAAAGGCCATTCTAATAAAGGAGAAAACACGCTAAGCATTCACACAGGGACTAAACTAAGTTCTGAGCAATGAACTTGCTGATACAGTCGAAACTTAACAGGTGGCTTGCTGCTTGCAAGCGTCATTCACACATATTTATTTTTATTTCAAGGATTTATATTCTGCCTTTCCCTCTAAAATATAGGGCACTCGAGGCAGTTTACGATAAAGAAATAAAACAGAAACTGTAACACAATAAAAAGCAAACAATAGAATGATAAAAAATACAAACTAACACATTTATATGCAATTGGGATGCTTGATATTCTTTTACAGCTGTTTGATATTCTTTATATCAGATGATATTCAAACAAAAATGTTTGATATTCTATAAAGTTGCTCTGCATCTTTCCTCCTCGCTTTAAATTTTCATTTTATATGAATAAAAGGTATGCAGATGAATGAAAATGGCACAGTAGCAGTGCACAGTAGTCACCCTAACTGCAACAGCTCCCTCGCACATCTGCTCTCGCACGAGGCTCCCATTATTATTAATATTATTAACAACAACAACAGTATTTATATACCGCTTTTCAACAAAAAGCTCACAAAGTGGGGATATCAGACTAGGGTTTGAAGTGGATCCTGGTTCTTGAAAAGGTTAAAGACAACTGTTTTATAGACTCATGCACAAATGTAGTGTAAGACAGGCAGTGAGAAGAAGTTGGTGTAACACCCTGAAATTCTGTGACTAGACAGAGGTAGCTGGATCAAGATATTAACCTTTGTACCCCCAATAGCTTAAGAAGGCCTTTTGATAGTAACAGGTGCTTCTGTTCTTCTGAACACACAGTAGTTTCACATGCGAAGTTTGGTACTCAGAGACACAAATGACAAAATACCTACACAGTCCACCAAGGAAGTAGAATGTACATGGTTACATGGCCTGTAAAGTTACGTGGCCTGATCCTTTATTACTGCTTCCAAATGTTTTTAAAAGTCGTGACATGTTACAACTGCCAGCTTATTTTGTATTTGAATTCCTCAAAAGCTCAGGTCTGGTAATTTTCAAAAACGCTCACTCTTGCCATCTCCCCTCATTCCACTTGTATAACTACTGCATGAGATGACACTATATTTGATAATTCTGTGTTCGGCCTGCAAGATTAAATACACAGTTTTCCACTGAGCCAATTTATGTTGGCGTGTAAAACCAGTCCAATAAATCGTACAATCAGCTGATCTAGTTTGTATCTAGTTTCTTAAACGGGGCCATCCTGGGTGCGCACACACAAAACAAAGACTTTCGCAGTCAAGCAGAATGCTGCAGAAATCTTAACGAAGTCTTAATTGGAATGAGAAGTGGCACCACCATCCCTGCGGTCTTGCCGCAACCCTGAGCAGATTTTTTTTGTTGTTCTAGATGACCATGCAGCCCATGTCATCAGGCATTAGCCTCAGCTAACTCAGCCGGCAAGCATCTCGTCCTTCTGTGCGCGCCTGGGGCCAACGATTGCTTTTGCTTATGGTCAAACAGCCTCCGCTGGGGCAGGGCACACCTACATTTCTATGGCCCAAGTGTCAGGAGGGATCCCTGAAAGAACCATTCAGTTACAAAACAGTCACCGCGATATTGCTCAGTTGCCTCCAGAATGCAACCTGCAACACGATAACCCAATCCCACTTAATTACTAAAAAGCAAAAAAAAAAGGGGCAAAACCTTTGTGATCTTGTTGTTAGGACTAATAGACGGTATTAACTTCCTCTGGCTTTTCTTCCCTCTCCCCCCCCCCCCCGTTTCTTTAAGGACCAATAAAGCTGCCTATGATTTTAATTACAGGCATCATTTAAACAGAATATCTTCATGGACTGCCAGGTTCTTCATGTACAACACAACGTAACTCATCCATTCTCTACATTTAAAATCAATGTCCAGCTTTGCTGTAATACAAAGGCTGCTCTGTTTTGCTTTGCTTCTGCTCCTCTATGCCTTACAAAGAACCCATGTGTTCCAACTAGTGCTGGAAGGATTTGATATTTACTGAACTACAGCAGTTAGGCACTTTCAAAAGCAAAACTCCAAAGGGGACCAAACCCCCCCCCCCACAACCCTTTAAATGGTTTGCTTCTGGGGGAATGGGGGAGGTTTTAAGGGTTAATGAGAGAGAGAGTGAGAGGGCACTCATCTGGAATCCTAAAGAAGCACCCCTACACACTGAACATTCCCCTACCAGCAGCAAGGGAAAGAAAGCACTTTCAGTTTCAATTTCAACATTAGTACTAGATAGACAGGTTGAGCAGGAGGGCAAGGCTGCGGCTTGAAAGAGAACAGCTCGCCATTTTCATCAACACCTCACACTGAACCTCCACACCTCAGCAACATTACATGACACCAAGCCAAGGAATACCGTATATCAGGGGTTCTCAACCCCTTCCTGGCTGAGTACCACCTCTGGCAGCACTCTCCTGCTGCATACCACCAGACATGACTGGCGATGACACAATCACCACTTACTTCCGGGCTTTCAGAGGCAAGAAACGCAGATAGGAGGCTTCGGCGGGATAGCAGTCGGCCAAAGTACCACTGGTGGTACTAGTACCACTGCTTGAGAACCCCTGCCGTATATACTTGTGTATAAGTCAAAACATTTAGGTCTTAAAATTGACCCTGAAAAACCTTGGCTGACTTATACATGGGCACATACGGTAACTGGTTTTTCTTCCCTCTCTCCCGGAGCAGACTGCTCATAGAGAAGGTCCAACAGAGAGCTTCCCAAAGCCACTTGGATAAAGCTCAGGAGAACCAGCCCTTCCATCCCTATGAAGCTTGATAGTTCTTTGGTCAATAATAATCACTAAGTAGTGCATTAATTAATTCCGCTTCCTCTCATAACACATATCAATCTCTGACTATCCAGTACGGCTCATAAACTTTTAAAATAAAGCAATTCAGCCCTTAACTGAACAAGTTTTCGGATTTTGAGAAGCTGTTTTTCAAGACTAAAGAAATGCATCTGCAAGTGAATCAAAACAGTACGTTTTTGATGATATCTCGGTAACTCACGATTTTGTTCTTTTGTTGCCTAATGGAAAGTACACAGCCAAAATCTTTTAAACACACTGAAATACACCATTACCCAGTCACCAAAATAAACTGCTGCATAGTTTGTGCATTCGGCAATACGTTTCTGAATAGAGAAGTAAAACAGAGTTTAACTTCAGAGTTTAACATTACATGAATCTCAAAGATTTACTTGTATATCTGATAGATGAAACAAATGCTTAGTGGGAAAGGTACTGAGAAATTCGAAATTACTGGACTGCCAAAGTGTCCAAATGAAAACGGGGGGGGGGGGGGCTTGCAATTTAACATTGCTTCATTCTGGTGACCTGACCTTGCATGTCATTCAGGTTTTTAGAAATGCTTAATTTTTTTGGGGGGGGGGAAGGTTGATGTAAATATTGTACACAAAGATCTCACACACACACACACACACACACACACACACACACACACACACACTTTGTGACGCATGTGTAAATGGTAAGCACTGAAACATTTTCCTTCTACCCAGCAACTCAATTTCATCAACCTATTCCTAAGTAGGCTCTCTTATGATACGCAGCCATGGCAGGCTTCTATCATAAGAACATAAGAGCCCTGCTGGATCAGGCCAAAGGCCCATCTAGTCCAGCTTCCTGTATCACACAGTGGCCCCACCAGATGCCTCAGGGAGCACAAGACAACAAGATACTTGTATCCTGTCGCCTTTCCCTTGCACCTGGCACAAAGAAAACCTACTCCTACAACCAGGAGGTTGCTTATCCCCATCATGGTTTGTAAGCTGTGATGGACTTTTCCTCCATAAATCTGGCCAATCCCCTTTTAAAAGGCATCCACGCCAGGTGCCATCACCACCTCCTGGGCAAGGAGTTCCACAAACCAATTACACGCTGGGTAAAGAAATATTTTCTTTTGTCTGTTTTAATACTCCCTCCATTCAATTTGAGTGGATGTCCCCTAGTTCTAGTGTTGTGTGAGAGGGAAAATAACTTCCTCTATCCACTCTCTCCATCCCATGCGTAATTTTATACATCTCAATCATGTCCCCCCTCAGCCGCCTTTTGTCTAGACTGAAGAGCCCCAAACGCTGTAGCCTTTCCTCATAAGGGAGATGCCCCAGCCCACTAATCATTTTGGTCACTCTCTTCTGCACCTTTTCCAGTTCCACAATATCCTTTTTGAGATGCGGCGACCAGAACTGGACGCAATACTCCAGATGCGGCCTTACCATTCATCAGTACAACGGCATAATATTGGCCGCTTTATTCTCAATCCCTTTTTTAATGATCCCAAGCATGGAATTGGCCTTCTTCACAGCCGTCGCAAAAGGTGCTGGCCAAAATCAGCATTTCAGTGTCCCCTTTTCTTTTTTGCTCTGCCTTTTTAAAAAAAAAAAAAAAAACAAAGACTGGGTAACAAAACAGCCCTCCCTAGTGCTAGCATCGAATTGTTGGAGGCCTTGAGATGAAGCCCTGAACTGAGACACACACAATGTTGCCTGGGGCACTACCACCACCACCAGTACTGAGGGTTCAGGGGTCAGCTAGGACCAATGGCCCCTCCGACAGGTGTGGCCTTGCAGCCTGTGCGCTACCTCCGGCCCAGCTCCACCCTCAACACGCCAAAATAAGGCATTACAGGAAGAGCTGTGTTTTTCCTGAAGTAGAAGGTTCTTTGATAGACATAGCCATGAATACTTAGAATTAGCTTACTTACTCTGAGCCAGTTGGAGACAAGTGGTTACTAGGCACACAACAGGAGTAAAAGTGGTGGATACCTATAGCACGTTTGTGCGTGTACTTTTACACTACAGTGACAACAGATGTAAGTTACACCTCACAGGGTTGTTGTGAGGACAAAAGGAGGGGAGGAAATATGTGACAACTAACAGAGATATAAGTTACTACCTCACAGGGTTGTTGTGAGGACAAAAGGAGGGGAGGAAATATGTACACCACTCTGAGCTCTTTGGAGGAAGAGCGGTATAAAAATGTGAATAAATAAATAAAATGTTCAAAGAAGAACTGAAAATATACAGTAAGAAAGTGGGCAGGGCGGGGGGGGGGAGGAATGGGTAAAGAAATTTGTGCTAAAAAGACTAGAGGAGGAGCAGACCAAATGAGTAAAATAATGACTTGTTTTTAAAAAGAATCTGAATTAGAACTGCATTCTTTTCTAATAATTAAGCAATAAAAGGCATATTTTCAAAACTAAGTTTGGCCTTCATTACACTTGTAAGACAAACCAGTTTCATTTTCACTTGGGGAGGCTCAAGAACCCTCCTCTCAAACTATTTCTGCCCACAGGTGTATATACGCAACAGGAGTTAAATGTGTACATCTGTGGGCCGGGAAGAAATGAGTTTTAAGTGCCATTCAGAAGGAGCTTTGCCACCTACCTCAAACGAGATGCAAATTGTACCCATAAAATCTTGAGGACATTTTCCTTTAAAGCAACCGCAAAATGTAGCCAACAGACTTTAAAAGCTTATCTACACACATATGCACGCTTTCCATCAGTATCACAGCCATTCTTTTGTCTATCATGTGTGCCAGTCTGTTTGAAACCTTTACTTTCCTGTGCACTGGCGAACACATCTTTATTTAATGGCATGTGCCCGGAGGAATAATACATTTTTGTAGCAAGCGCCGAGAGAACTTTTACTCTCTAGATGTAAATCGCGTTTGAAATATCTAGGTTAACAGAGATCTGAAATGGTAAGGCACATCAAAACAAGGTTTTTAAAGACAGACAATACAGTTTAATCAAACCTATAAATTTGCACTTTGAGATGCTGCCCAGTTGTAGAGCAAGACCTGAATACTACCGAGTTCTGAAATCCCCCTTCCCACCTCCCCCCTTTTCAGTTTTATGCCTAATAGCCACAGATAAGTCTGTTTGCCATGTGTTTATTTAAATTCTTTATTTAAATTCATGTAGGCGAGCGGCTATCATAGCACACCCATGGCTTAGTTATGAAAAATCCCAGTGCTTGGGGGAAAACAGCTTCACTTGCGCAAAAGCAGGAAGGAATCACTTGCCGCAGCCGCCCCCCCCCCCCAGCACACCCCAAGAGTCACTCTGATGAGTCCCCAGCCCCCTGGAATCAGATTACAGGGGGGCTACAAAGACAGGTGGGGGGAAATGAGCAACTCCCCACCACCAGATCCTTTCATTTGTGTAGAACCTTTGGATCCAGCGGTGTAATTATTCCCACCCATTAGAAAAAAAAGAACAATGGCTACTAAAGCATAAAACTGCGAGACCATACTCAGTTTCCCTGTATAAGCCATTAACTTGCACATTTTGACTACGGTCTAGAGTAGACTAGCCCAACCATGCCATGTTCACCGCCCCAAACATGAGCACTAGTAGCTGTGTGCTTGTGAGGAATCACATTGTGAACATCAAAATCTAGCAGTAATTCTGCACGCAACATCATTCGATATTTCCCACAGCAGGACTATTACACGTTTGCTTCAGCACCACAAGCCTGTCTGCGGGATATGAGGCTTCAAAGAAGGGAAGGAAGCCCTGGATTCAAGACTCTCCTGTGTGAGTGAAAAGCAGCAGGCAAGGAAATGAAAGCAGAAGCAAAAAGCCTGTTCTCCCCTTTTGCTCCCACTCTACAGTTGCACAAGAAAAATACTCTCCGAGGCTGTAAACCCTACACTCTCACCTGAAAGCAAGTCCCATTGAACTCAACTGGACTTATGAATGGACATTGGACGTGCACAGGACTGCACTGTGAGATACCTAAGAAATGCTAAGTACAACGATAGCTGTTTGGGGGGCTTTTTCGGCAACGACAATCCCCGGGATCGCCGCCACTGCTGGCTGTGCCCCCGCAAACACTCAGTTCTCCCCGCCATTCCATTAGGCAACTTTGAGAAACGCTGAGGTAGAGGACAATCAGAGCCAGGATGGTGTAGTGGTTCAGGAGTTGGACTGAGACCTGGAAGATCCAGGTTCAAATCCCTGCTCAGTCATGAAGCTTGCTGGGTTACCCTGGGCCAGTCACTACCTCCAAGCCTCACCTACCTCACAGGGTTGTTGCGAGGACAAATGAAAGAGAGAAGCTACGTACACCACCCTGAGCTCCTAGGAAGAAAGGCAGTATAAAAGTGCAAAATAAATTATCTGTACACAAACCCCTCTTTGGGTGTGACAAGTAGGCACCCCCACTTGATACATGTCAAGCACAAAACATGTGAGCCACAAAAAAATGGTTACCCATCTTGCACTTAGTTTGGCCCTCAACTCCCAGAGCACCATCTTCCAGTAAAAAAAGGTTATTCTCTTAATAATATAATCCAGTGGAACCAACTGCTTTTCTTAAGCTAAATAGCATAGGCCAAAGACAGACACTTAAGCTGGGCTTTGTGAGAATAGCTCCAACACACTAAGCCTGTGGCAGGAAACACCTGCAATATGGTGGATACTGTTCCTCTCAACTACCCTCAACCTCCCTCCAACAAGGCATAACAAGTCAATGCAAAATCTAAAAATAGCTAGTATGATGTTAAGTAAGGGCTTTTAGAATGCATGTCTAGCTCTTTATTTGTTGATCTAGCTCACAACTTTATCTTGCTTACAGAAAGTTTGTGGCAAGTGTACTCATGATTTAACAGGAGTCACAGCTCACATAAATGGAAGGGAAACATTCAACATTAGAGGTGTTTGAAAATGGTAATTATTTTTATGAAAATTTGTTGAATTCAAATGCAAACTGTGGTGTTGTGTTTTTTATTCACAGGTGCAAATTCTTAAAGCATAAATAATCAGGTTTGATATTACATTGCAGTCTTCAATGCAAAAACAACAAATTATTCAATTTAGAGCAGAAGCTTTCATGGCTGGATATAATAGTAGAGGACGCAAGTATTATGGGTTTGCAAGCCATGTACCGTATTTTAATATATAAACCGCAGGAGGTTACTGATAAAGCCAGTGGTTCTCTAACTCCTGGGAAGGCCCTTCGCTGCTCTAAGTGGCAGCGGGGCCTTCCCAGGGGTCGCGACAACGTGCCCGGGATCCCGCCCCCGCCGCCACCACAGCAGCCAAAAACGTCCGTTTTACCTGCATTGGTGGGCAGTGGATGTCCGGGGGGGGGGGTGTGGGGAGCCTGGGGACCCCTCCGCAGGCCTCCCCAAGCATTGGAGCAGTGCTCCGACGTGATTGCAACCCACTTCCAGTTTCGCGTCGTAATCGCGTCGGAGCACTGCTCTGACGCTTGGGGAGGCCTGCGGAGGGGTCCCCAGGCTCCCCACACACCCCGCCAGACATCCACTGCCCACCAATGCAGGTAAAACGGACGTTTTCGGCTGCGGCGGCGAGATCCCGGGCACGTCGTCGTCGTCACCGCGGGTTGCCACGCCCCTTAAGGGTGTAGCAACCCTTTGTTCCCGGCTGGGGCATCGCGACGCCCCAGTTCGGGAACCACTGGATAAAGCAAATAAAATCCCTAACTGGGCACACGTAATAGTAAGCACACTAGAGATCTTCTGTCAGAATCAGCAAAGTCCAGGGTTGAAAGGGACCGACGTTTCGTCTTAATCTTAAGACATCTTAAGAAGCTTGCTGAAGCTGTCAGAAGGTGTTTTAAGATTAAGACGAAACGTTGGTCCCTTTCAACCCTGGACTTTGCTGATTCCAGGGTGTGCTTGTGTGCCCAGTTAGGGATTTTATTTGCTTTATCAGTAACCTCCTGCGGTTTATATATTAAAATACATGGCTGGCAAACCCATAATACTTGCGTCCTCTACAAATTATTCAATTATTTCTAACTGGAAAAGCAGTTTGTTTCAACTAGATGCATTCCACAACCAGTAGAGAGCTAGTAATTTCATCCCAATTCTGTTTGAAAGTGTTTTGTTTTTTTATTCAGCTTGAAAAGGTGGTGTGTTGTGTTTTTATGCCGTTATCAACAAAAAACAAACACCCCTATCATTACCGATCACTCAGGCATTCCCAGAGCATACTCAAAGGAAGTTACTCGTGATGAAGCCTCATCAAAGCCAACCAGGCAAGTAAGTCATGACCAAGTCAAGGCTCACTAAATTTCAGATAAACTTAAAGTTTAGTCGTTATTAAGTCCCACTCAGCGCAATCCTGTGTAACCTTGCACTGGTGTAACAGTAGATGCACCGGTGTAAGTGCACCAGTGCATGTGCTGTTACACCGGTGCAAGGTTACACAGGATTGCGCTGACTGAAATTTAAGGGGTCCGGAGTTGGTCGTTCCCATCTTATCTCAATGGTTTTGATAAGGCTTCATCACAACTAACTTTCTTTGATGGAAGCAACATGTTTTATGGTAGTTTTGCATGTTGCCACTCAACTTTCACAAAACGGAAATGGGGCTACAAAAACATACCACAAAATAATAAGCACAAATTAGGAGCTTACTTCCTTATCCTCTCGTATTCCATGGAGCAGACCATTAAGTCACAAGAACTCAAGCAAAATTACCAGCACTAACCAAATACACTGAGAAAGAGTGCAATTTCCCCCTCTTGTACAGCATGTATGTCCAACCTATGCCACATTTAAGACAATCTAGAATTAAGGCAATTAGTAACCATCAGCAAAGCCTAGGGTGAGATATTGAAACGATAAAAAAAATGTCTTCTTTGGTAAGCAGCATTTTACCATAGCTGGTTCTTTTATTCATTTGCAGCCCCTGCTAAAAGCTGAAAATGAATTACTTCCGGACATTTGCGATTATTACGACAATCTGACGTGTGTACACTGCACAAAACACATACTTATTTAGTAAATATTCTACCAGCCAAGCTGGGGTGATTCATTCCTTGCTAGCACCACTGCTCACTGAACATTCCCTTCCACCTCTCCGCAGAAAACCCACTGAAATAGCAAGCTCGCCCTGCTGGTTTAATTATTAATGCTTTAATTTTGCAGAGTGTCTTGTTTAAAGTGCTTTTGAGTCTCAGGAACACACAGAGGCAAAATTTGACCTTTAGCTTCTATGTACTTCCTGTTATCTAATCTAAGAAAAAGCCAAGATGCTCCAGGCTTCGGAAAGGTGGGGGCCCTGTCTCGCTGGGACTACAACTGTGAAAACAAGATCCACTGAATTCCTTGTGCACAAATCAGGGAAACTTAAACCTATGGCCGCACTGAACTCAACGAGCCTTAAGGCAAGTGGCTTTCAACAGGCCATCAGCTGTAGTGCCAGGCTGCTCAGGTTGCAAACTCAAATTTTACACTACCTCTTCCTGGTGCTCCAAACGCCCTCCGATGAAGCACTGAGCCAAAACACTATCACCAGTACAAAGGCTTCAGGGGCAGCCTGGCCAACTGGGCCCTCTGATGGGCAAGGACCCCTGCGTGAACTAGCAGACCTCCGACATCACCCTTGTTGTTACAACACTCACTGGATTGAATTTCACTGGATCCGTTTTCGCTAGTTTGTTATGGCGGCAAAGTGTCTATGAAGAGTTGGCCTTGTGGGATTTGAAAAACAGTTATTTTGCAAGCACCCAACGAGTTCAGATTACTTTTTTCAGACCTGGGCATTGTATGGCCGCCGGTCCACATACAGCCCTTTGGCTGTCCCTGACCGGCCTGCATGAGGTTTAAACAAAGACACGGAGCAGCTAATTAAGGTAAAATAATGCCCCCCTTCCTGCGCTCGCCCCTGGCCATTCTCTTACCTTCATTAGCTGCTCCGTGTCTTCCTTGCAACAGACGCTATATGCAGCAGCATGCTGCTTATAGCACAGACACCGAGTGTTAAGAGGCTCCTTCCTGTTCTTCAGCTAAGCTTCTCCAGCACTCAGTGTCTGTGCTATAAGCAGCATGCTGCTGCTTATAGCTCCTGTTGCAAGGAAGACACGGAGCAGCTAGTGAAAGTAAGAGAATGGTTGGGGGTGTACGGGGGGCATTGTTTTACTTAATTAGCTGCTCCGGCCCTCCACAACAGTCCCAGTTTCTCATGTGGCCCCTTAGGAAAATTGCCCACCCCTGCCCTATATGGACTACACAAAGCCATGAAATGCAAATGTGTTTTTACACGGACAATGGCTCACCTGCTTACAAGAGAGACCAATCCATAAATACTGTATGTTTTTAAGCCAAAATACTTGCACTCAAGCCACTTCAGTGCTGTAGCTCTGAATAGGACTGTGCTGGCCGACACCCAAGCACTGTGGCTTAAGCTATTTGAGCGTCACCATCACAACATTCTTTGGCTGTTTTCTTCACTGTCCTTTTGTTATGAAGTGTGGTTTGGAGGCATAAACCTCCGCAACTCACAGGAAGGAACTAAGCACATCAATTCTGGAGGTTTGCAGCAAGTCACTCTGAGGTTATTGGGATAGGTTTCATTTTAGCTGGTAGAAGCTATAGGGTGGTATTGAAACAGGCCATTTAAAACTAAATCCAAATTCTATTGTATTTTAAACCAAAAAGGGGCAAACTAGACATGCACGCAAAGGTGCGCTACGCTGGCATGCTTCCAGTGGAAAGCTCTGCTTTTTTGCTAGAAAGTGGCATGCTGGGGAAAATGTGAGCATTAGGACCAAGATACGTGGGAGATAGAGGTTTTCGTGCTTTTTCAAGTCAAAAAATGTTCTCTCTTTCCCCTACTCCAGTGGCAATATGATCCCCAAGTGATTATTTGAAAAATCGCCAATTTCAGGGGCCACCGGAGGGGGGGGGGAGAGATAATTTTGTAGGAAAAAACACAGGATCTTCCCGTGGGAAACCTGCCTAGATAGCACACAGTTAACATCCGTGCCTACCTCTGCCCGTAAACTCCTTTCAAGGAGGGGTGTTGGAACGTTCAAGCTTGTGGGCCACTCCCCCCATCTCATAAGCATGGTTAGGAAACTGGCAAGATGCTCAGTGTGCATGACAATACTGATTAAAACTATAGTAAGTTTTTGAGTGAAAATGGCTCATTCACACATATACAAAGTTTAAGCCACATGCCAGCAAGTTCATTGTGAGGACAGGATTTAAATTATTTTGGACATAGTTCTTACCCTAGAGGTTAAGCTGTCACTCTGTTTCAAAAGGTTTGAGTCAATTTTATCTGACTCAAGGTCATCACTGCCTGGAAGGACCAATATTTTTACTTTCACATACAAACACCCACACACATGCACAATATATATATTTTATAGGCAAATTTTACCAGATGAAAGAAACTGAGCTTTACTCTCAACAGGTCGATCAGCAAACCCACCTGCTCCATCCTAAACGCATCTATTCACAACTTCTTCCCAATTAAGAATAACAAATTTTAAATCAAGGTAACAGTTCTAAGTTTGTCGCTGGGGTGCTCTGTCTCTAGCCCAGCGGTGGGGAACTTCCGGCCCGCGCGAGACCGGACCCAATTTCATCAGGTCCAGTCTGCGCGAGACCAGACTGGAGGCTCCGGAGGCCCTGCGCTCACCTCAGCACAACTCCTTCTCAAACCGGCTGTTCTGTACGTGCGCAGAACGCCGCTAAGAGGCCAAGAGATTGCCCTCTCTTGGCCTCTTAGGGGCCTTCTGCGCATGTACAGAACAGACGGTTTGAGAAGTAGTTTGCGCCGAGGTGAGCGTGGGGCCGGCGGCGGCTCGGAGGCTGAAGGTAAGGAGAGCGATGGGGGGTGGGCGCGCGCGCATGATGGGGGGTCGCCCGTTTGCGGTGAAGAGGCGCACAGCCCGCGACACATTTTCCCCATGGGAAAATGGCCCTCCACCGCAAAGAGGTTCCCCACCCTTGCTCTAGCCAAAACCCATCGAGCTACAGCGACGGCGTTAGGCTGCCTCCCGCCGGCATGGAGCTTACCACACTAACGCTCTGCAATCCGGAAGCAGTTTGGCAGGTGACATGAGGACAGTGCCGCGTCACCGCCAGTTGCTTCCGGAGTGGCTCAATTTCGAGTCAACCGGAGCAAGGGCGGGAGGGCAGGTCCATCTGGCGTGCAAACTCCATATGGCTGAGAAGCTTCACTTGCTACTCCAGGCCTCGGCGGCTCCAATGGTGTCACCCCAGAGCCGCTTCACCCCCCAGAGCGCCACACCCAGTGCGCCCCACCTAGTGACGCTTGTGCCAAATGCTTGAGCCATATATAAGAAAGGAGAAACACAGAACGCTGAAAAACCATCCACGTTAAGTGTGAACTGCATACCGAGACAGGCACCAATCCACCACCCCCATAGCAGTCCCTTCCAAACTGGGTGTGACAAAAGAGAAGTAGCAGCTACGAACACTGCCCCCCCTACTCCAGTATAATTGAGAAGTACCCATTTTCAAAAGTCACCCCAGAATAGTTATATGAAGGGGAGACGTTCTGGTCACCCAGAGCAATTTCTGGACCGTGACATGTGTGAAATTGTTGTTTTTCATCAACACGCATTCCAAAGAGTTGTGACAAAACACATGACGGTGGGGCCACGTTAGGCCAGCAGAAGAAAAAAAACAACTCAAGGAATTTCTATTCAACTATAGAGGCTGTATAGAAACACTGACATGCCAGAATTCCAGGTGTCTGTTACCGACCTGACGACTGTTCCACTTCATCAGAAGGCAAGCAAACTGGTACAGTCCCCTTCTTTGCCAGTTTCCCCAAGAAAGAGCAACTGGCTGCTAACAGATCTTAATAATCTGCCGGGGCCTGAAGAGCAGTACTCTTCGCGACAGAAATCAATGAAATGCCTCTTGAACACAGCAAGGAGAGAATCTGCTCTGCCTACAACAGCAAGCCTCCGCAGAGCAACCGAGCGCCAACAAAAGGGTCACATTTCTCACTCATTCACTGGATTCATTCGAGTTTCTCAGGCTTGCAATAATCTGAGCAGCGCCATTGCTCCCAATTTAAGAAGACTTTTTTTACACAATCTGTTAAACATATTATGAAGCCACACACACCCTATTGCAACCGACTGCTCACGGTTCTATTACTCACGTAGATCCTGTTCAAATCGTTTTATTTACACATATGGCACCTACTTAATGTCCCCAACCATTTGAAACTATTCAGAACATTCCAAGCAACTCTGCTTCTATAAAATATTTCTGCTTACAAAATATACAGTAATCCCAGGGGGGGGGGGGTTGGTTAGAATATATTTTGCATCTCAGGGTGTCCCTCCCCAATGAAGCTGCAGACAAGCTGCTTTCAAGCATAAGTCACGCTGAAGTGCCAACCAAATGCCAGCTACAAAACAGCCACCAAGTCATAGAATTGGAAGGGATCCACAAGGTCATCTAGCCCAACCCCCTGCCTGTAGCAGGAAATCCTCCTAGACTAGAGCATCTCAGGCAGGTGCCTGTCAAGCCTCACCTTGAATATCTCCAGTGAGCGAGAATCCACCCACCCCCTGTAATCTGTTGCATTGTCGAATTTCTTCCTGATATTCAACTGGAATCTCCTCTCTTGCAGTTTGTACCCATTTGATCTCAGAGGCAGTTAAGAACAAGTTTGTTTCTTCAGCCATATGACAGCCCTTCAGGTATTTGAAGAGCGCTATTGTATCCACTCTCAGCCTTCTCTTCTCTTGGTAAAACATACCAAGTTCCCTCAACCTTTCCTGATAGGGCTTGTTCTCCAGTGATCATCCTTGCTGCTCTTCTCTAAACCCACTCCAGTTTGGCTGCATCTTTCCTAAAGTGAGGTGCCCAAAATTGGACACAGTACTCCAGGTGAGGTCTGACCAATGCAGAGTACAGCGGAACCAATACTCCTTGCGACGTAGAAGCTACGGTTCTACTAATGCAGGCTAAAATTGTGTTAGTCTTCTTTGCAGCTGCATCACACTGATGACACATGTTCATTTTATGATCCATTGCAGCCCCAAGTTCCCTCTCACATGTTGTGCTGCCAAGCCAGGTATCTCCCATTCTATACCTGCGTCTGTGGTAATTTTTGTCTAAGTGCAGAACCTTGTAAGAAAGCACTGCAAAGGAGTCTGGTAGGAATTACTACTATGTGATACATAAATTGGGGGGGGGGGGGGAGAAAAGAGAGAGAAGCCTCCCCTTGTGAAAAGGGCTATAGCTCAGTGGGAGAACACATGCTTTGCATGCAGAAGGTCCCAGGTTCGATCCCCTGTCAGAAAGTAACCCTGGAGAGTCACTGCTGCCAGTCCGTGCTGACATGTGCACTAATGGCCTGAACCGGTGGAAGACAGCTTTCCAAGCAGCTTTCCAAGCATATTTTCAACTTCTCTCCACAAGAAGGATCACATCCAGGGAAGTCAAACCAAACTATTCTAGGATGATCTCATGCACTGAGAAAATCATTCTCCGTGACGGACCAAGTCACACCTAGGCAGGAGCAGAGTAGGCCCTAGTCCACTAGCTCAAAATTATACCGTAATATTTGTCCCCAGGATTCTATTTGCAGGGAGACTAAAACCTAAGGCCCGTTGCCCTGTTCCCTCCACTACTCTGGGCTCCCCCAGTTCTGCAATCAGTGAAGAAAGGGACGGAGCATGCAACCCAGAGACCACTCCCAATTCTTTCCCAATTCTCCCTCCCCAGCTCATAACATTCTTCCTGAAGGCGATTTAAATATTTAAAAGAAGCCCTGGGACTTTAATCTCACACTGGGGCTTTTCAATCATTGGCGACCTAAGTTTGTTTGTTTGCTTGATGCAACTAAAATCCATTTCCAATCAAAAGCGCTACACGTTCTCAGAAATGTATTTATTGAAGGCATCATCTCATGTTTCACATATGACATTTTTCCAATACTGACACAACATACACACACACACACACACACACACACACACACACTCTCAAAATTTGCATTCGTCAGTGATATTACCGCAAAAACACAGGCTGCAAAAAGCCAAGTACATACTTGCCTCCCAATTCATGTATTTGGAACAAAATTAACACAGTCATCAACTCCACACATCTGTGTGCGCATTTTCACTAGGCAAGGATGCCCCCACCCCACAAAAAAGTACAAGTGAAGCAGCCTTTCACACAAAAGGACCAAATTTCAGAATGTAGTCGAGATTTCTTTAGCATTGCTTTTCCAGATGTCAGTTCACATCACATTAGTTATTCTAACTCTGGCACAAGAGGGCTTAAAATGGAGCTTAATCCAATCCTAGGAGGCAAGCGACAGAGTGTAATTTAAAATGGTGGGGGTTAGTCTGATCTGGGGGGAGGGGGCTGTATGCAAATTAACACACATCAGAAGGGATCCAACAATGTGCTTTTGCAAAACACAGGTCATGGGAAACACCATCTAAAAAAAGGCTAATATCAGTCATTACAAGCAGTATTAAACTTGCAACCAAATATACAATTGAAGAAAATGCATAAAAAATTGAATCGGATTAGAATACACTACAGTACAAATCCCAGTCTTCTGCAAGTTTAAACCGTATCCTTAAAAGCTAGCCCAGAAAGGTCTTACAACCCTCTCAAGAGAAGAGAGGGTCCCAAAGATGTGGGAGAGTCAAATGCCTCTCAGTGCATCATTGCTATCTGGCGCACAAACACACAGGCTTTGCTTTAGAGATCAGGCAGGCTCTACAGTGCATTATATCCAAACTGCTTAGGGGTATGGGGGGGCATATCTACAAGGAATACATTCCAGGCCCCCCGCAGATACTTGAACCCCTCCCCGCGCCCCTTACTTTAATTTCTTTAGCACTGACGCCAAGTCAGCGTGGGTCTTGCCCCATTTCCTCCCAGTCCACAGGTGTATGCATTTAACTCCTATTGCATATATACACCCTTAGGTAAAAATGCTTTAAACAGAACGCTATAAGCAGCAGCATGCTGCTTATAGCACAGAGCCTGAATGATTCTAGCAAACAGCCTTGGTGCTCAAGAGGCTCCGAACATTAACAGGAAGCAGTTTAAGCAAGGTTCTGTTTTAACAGGTTCTGTTTAACCCACGCTGGCTTGCGCTAGTGCTGAAGAAATCAAGGTATGGGGTGGGGCACGGATCCCGGATCCACAGATAAGTGAATTTGCGGATACAAGCTGCATGGATACCAGGGGGGCCCTGTACATACAAAGGATGTTCTAGAATCAAATACAAATATTCTTAGAGATATGGCAGTAATTGTTTCAGAGTGATAATTATCAGTAATACCGAGCAAAGATACCTGAAACTGCGGATACAAGCTGCATGGATACCAGGGGGGCCCTGTACATACAAAGGATGTTCTAGAATCAAATACAAATATTCTTAGAGATATGGCAGTAATTGTTTCAGAGTGATAATTATCAGTAATACCGAGCAAAGATACCTGAAACTGCTAGGAAAGCAGTTTTGTAATCTTGCATATTTAGACTGCTAGGACAGAATTCTACAATATTATTGCCTTCCATGTGTTTTTTTTTCCAGATTTAAGATCACCAGTAGTTGGGCTAAGTCCTACAAGCTTAGAAACAAGTTCATCAATAGTTGCCTGCCAAACACTGCTGAATACATGACCAACAATAACCAAACACTGACCCTACAGCTATGGCCGATGTGCTAACCACCAAGGGTTAGGACCAAACTGTGTCAGTGTGCTCGCATCTTTCAGACTAAGGCCACTTTGCCTTAACATTCTAATCTAATACCCGCCACCCCCACAAAGCCACACAAGCCATAGCATGGTATCGCATTCACTACGACAACCTTGCCTGCTGCTCATCACTCCCCCCCCCTTTACACTGTGCTTATAACAAAATGTAGATCTGGTCTAGCACATGCAAAAAAATAGCATCAAGCTATGCCCCACCCACACCCAGATATGCACACTCCACAGCAGGGGGAAGAGGCAAGTAGTCTTGGCACTCTCTGTGGCAGCTATACACACACACACACACACACACACACACACACACACACAATATTACTGATACATACACATACTTTTAGATTGTGAGCCCTTTTGGGACAGGGAGCCATTTAACCATTTGATTGTGTCTATAAACCGCTTTCTGGTTTTTTTTGTTGAAAAGCGGTATATTAACACTGTTTAATAATAATAATAATAATAATAATAATAATAATAATAATAATAATAATAATAATAATAATAATAATAATAATAATTCACACCCCACTGTCAACCAGCATTCAAACCACTGATTGGAATGTCTACTCTATTTAATGCAGTCAGGGTCTCTTCAGATAAAAACGTGGCAAGCCCTAAATTTAGGAACATGGGGAGCAGCTGCCTTATGTGAGCCACTGGTCCATCTAGATCAGTACTGTCGACACCAACTGCAGTGGCCCTCCAGGGTTTCAGACAAGACTGCATCGCTGCCCTACCAGGGGATGAAAGGGACTGAAGCTGGAACCCTCCTGCATGCAAAGCAGGTGTTCCACCACTGTGCTACAGCTCCTCCTTATAACCGTATATTCCGTCTCTTATGTACCTGTCAGCAGTCGCCAACGTTTTTACTCCACACTTGTGCTTACGGCTACATCCCATTACATGCCTCCCAGCAAGAGATAAAAATCTGTGATTATCCTGGTGAAACCTCAACCCCACACATACACAATTTGCTCACTCTGTACTCATTAATCAGATGCCATTTTGCAGTTTATCTACCCTTACATTTTCCTCAATTTATCTCAGTACGTTTTTATCAGCTTGGGCTTGGGGGTCTATTGATTTAGAATGGAAGAACAAGAGGGGGGGGGGGAGAAAGGTTCCTCAGTTTGCCATGTTGGATTTAAAAAGGTTGCAGGAGTAACACACATACTGCGTTCCAACGGGAAGCGATTTCGGAGGAAACTCATTAAAAGGGTTGGATAGTGTTTCAGAATTTGAAAGGACCATGATCATAAAGTAATTCCTCTGTACCTAATAATGTTCTATTATCCCTCATCCAAATGCAGACACACTCAAGTTGTCATCCAGAATGTTACCCTCCTTTGATTTTTTTTATATACACACACACACACACACACACACACACACACACACACACACACACACACACTTATTTATTTCCCACAGCAGCATTTTTGCCAAGTTTCTTCTTTGCCACCGATTTCTGTAAATGCTCGCGTTTTCTTTATCAAGCAAGACCCCCTGGAAAGCTGGGGGAGGGCATCACAGACTTGCACTTGGCATGCTAGATGGTTACAGTGGTGAAGAGCTACCTGTGTTGGAAGGGGCTTGGACTCGATCTTGCAAGACCCTTCCAACTCCATGCAACTAATGAGCTGCTGCTTTCCCTCTTCTTATTATGATTGTAATATGTTGTCGATATGGTTGTACCTCACTGGTAGGACCACATTTATGACCGCTGCTACACTAGCACCTGGGCTACGACCAATTCCAGCTGCCAGCACATCACCACCGATCACACGTTTCAGAAATACCCTAAAATCTAATCTGGTGCGCTATTGCGACTGTACAGTGGCACACAGTTTGCTACCGGAGCCATTAAGTCAAGGCAAAACATGCCTATGTGCATTTAAAAAACATTTGGAGAATATCAGAAATGCAGTGCGTAATTCCCTGCTTGAAGTGTAGCATATTCGTATCTTTTTTTTTTTTAAAGAACCCACAGGAAACTTAAGACAGGTGTTCTAAAAATATCAGCTTCAGCCAAGTCTTTCCAAGATACATTTCAAGATAGGAATCTAAGATTTACAAGAGAACTCTTGCTCAAGTTGTACTACACACACTGTATCTGTGCACATTATGTACAATCAAATGTGGTTCAACATTGTGTCTAACCTTGGATCTAACCTTAACCCGTACTGCCAAACAATCCACATTGTGTCACCAAGGCAGTACGGGTTAAGGTTAGATCCATTTATGCTTTGAAGGAATAGGTGTAATGAAGTTCTATTGAACCTGCCTGGGGTACTTTCTGCAATTTGAAAAATGTCTCCCATGATACAGAAACGTTTGCACATCATTGGCAAGCTGCTCTCCATTCGTCGCCCAAGTTCCGAGGGGGTTCTAAGTTAAGAGCTTTATCACCCAACCTCACCCACCAAATCGTTCTACCAAAACGACAAGTGGGAGATTTTGTCCCATCTGCCAGTTTGTGATTATCATTTTGCAAGGAATGGAAACAACTTCACAGAACGCAACAAAAATGTTTTGTTAACCAAAACCACAAACAAGACTGTAGCAAAAATCTTCAGCAAAATTTAAACACACGCACACCACACCAACGCACACGCAACAAACAGAGAATAAAGTTTGCTAACAACTGATCAGTCCTTTCCAACTGCCAAACAGCAGAGAAAAGGGAATGCTATCAGCAATAGTCACATGCTGCCCTCTCTCTCTCTCTCTCTACATCTGAAAGACACATCTGTCGCCCCTTGCATCTGTACTGACAGAGCTACACTCCAAATAGCAATGACACCAAGTAGCAAGAGAGAAACACAAAAACTACCCTGGGATGCTCACACAAATTGCAAAATATGTCTAGAAAGCCAAAACAACGTATTCCTTTCTAGCATAATTCAAATCTAAAACAAAAGAGTTATTGTTTTGCAACTGGCAGCACCAAGAGAGGTTAAAGAGACTTATATTCTTCTCCCTCAACGAAAGCGTCAAAGACAGAAACAACTGTGGAAAGTACGGTAATATCCCAACACAAAACAGAGTCAGTGGATTATTACGTGGGAGAAATAGGTTCAAGTGACCCTGCCACAGATTTCCTGAGTGGCCTCAAAGAAGTCACTCTCTCATTCCAAACATCGTTTCCCCACTAGGAAAATTGAAACTGTGATCTACATCACAGGGTTGCTGTGAGGGCCCACAGGATGCAAAACAGCTTGCAATCTTTATGTTCCACAATGCTACAGCCATCGGTAGCACAGAAGAGATTTGCGCACAGCTCAGGATAACTACATCTGCTTGTAAAGTGGAACTTGGGATAGCAAAATATTTTATGAAGCAACTAGGCGAGTCAGTTTTACTCACTCTTCCAAAAGGTCGATACAGCAGCTGAAACAGTCCCACGACAGCCTCATTATTTTCGCAGTATTTACGGCAGCCCAGGTGTGCAAAAATGGGAAGTTACCGGCATTATGAAGTGTAAAATGTGGCAGAGAGGAGACTGGAAGCATTTTCTACTCTCCTCCCTTTAAATTAGAGTCCAATTCTAATGGAATAGTGCGCTACAATTGCTTACGTGTGCATTATTACACAGTGCTGGATTTGTCCCACCCTTAACTGCTCTGTGTGTAGCATCAGGTCAGCACACTGCTCAACATGGCTATGGATCTCTGGCACCCAACATGACACTTTTCCGAGGGCCACATTTTAAAGTGAGGACAGTCAAACAGAATGCCACTGGGGTAAACAGTTTTAGCCTACCCAGCGCCGCAATTGAAACTGAACCTGGTTTACAATCCCATCTAGATGATTTGATGCAGAAACGCCGTTATAGATACCCTGACTCCCTATTAAACTAAGAGCTGATCTCAGGATACCAAGAACACATACTCGATCGGTTCTGATTCAGAAACAGCACATGTGCTCCCAGAGAGCCTGCCTCACACACCATGTCCTTTGAAGACCAAAAGGAACCATCTACGAGCCTTAACAAATGACTGATATTGTCCAGCTCATAGGCAATCTTAATAGGACATTGCAATTGCATGCCTTGCCTGTCCCATCTGCCTTTACAGTGCAATCCTAACCAACTTTCCAGCTCCGGTGCAGCTGCAATGCAGCCCCAAGGTAAGGGAACAAATGTTCCCTCACCTTGTAGAGGTCTCCATGACTGCCCCTGCACTACAAAATACCATGTACGCCCTGTTGGCATGGCTACACCAGCACTGGAAAGTTGGTTAGGATTGCACTGTTAGTCATTCATACTCAGAGGCAACAGAACTTCAGCTCTTCATCCTGGGTGGACCTCAATTAGCAAGCAACACCAAGTCCAGCCCCTGTCCCAAGGCTTGATCAGGTAGCGTCCCAGGTTTATCAGACGTAAATCCCACTAAATTCAGATTTGTGATAGGGAGGTATGTGAACCTGCTTTAACTTCAGCGGCCACTGAATATGGCTTTTGGAGAATAGTGCTTACGATGCTTCTAGGGAACCGTTTTCCCTCAAAACATCTTAAGCAACCCATGGAGAGCAGAGCGGAGCCACACAGGTGCAGAGGGTAACTACTAGGAGATATTACTTGGCCCGACAGGAACTGCTTGGTGAGGTTCTGCAGAACTGAATGTTCTCACCAGGTTCAACAGCTGGTTAGCCCCTCCCACTCCATGAGTCAGGGTCGGATTGGTCGAAACAACTCCTCCTTGTGGGAGGGCTAACTATTCGGAGCTTTGGGTTGGATGTCATCGGCACGCTGATATTTCAACACCAAGGTGCCTGGGTGTCAATCCTAAATCAGTGTTTGGAGGCTGCGATTGAGAGTTGAATCCAGATACAATGGCGGTTACGCTGGTAAGAAATTTTTAGATATGAGAGATTTACCTGTGGGAGATGGAGCGGTGGTATCTCCAACTGGTGAGGTTAGGAGGCAGAGAGAGGTTTTCGAAGAACCATGCGATATGGCATTGGGCTCCATTGTTCCAGGACAACCATAAAAATCCAACCAGGCATGCACAAGCCCTGGGCGCATCTCTTAAATAGCACATATCTGGGCGCATCTCTTAAATAGTCCTCTGGATCCCAGTCTCTAACATGAAATGTGTTAAGTTGCTGCTGATATGAAAATATCTGAACTCCTGTTAAAACATCGACTGTTTCAAAGCTGTACTTCTCTAGCCACAAATTCCCAAGGGAGCCCTCTGATCACATTATGCAAAACTGGTACATATTTCCATTTTTTTCCTTCAGCAGACTACCTAAATATATGCGCCGAATTTTGAAAAACAGCAAATGCATTTGCATTCCGCCGATGGAAGAACGGCAAATTGCAAAGCTAAGTAATATTTCCCTTAAAATGAAAAGGGTTAGATTGTGCAAACTTCCTGTTCTCTGTGCTTTTAGCAAGCTTGGAGTGGTTCCTTCAGAGAAACTGCAGAGATAATTATTTGATCTCTTGGAAACAGATGAGGGGGGAAAAGGAAATGCTCAGCATGAGGAGACGGCGGTTCTGGATGAACGTATTAAAAACTAGTGCGTCAATTGGTCAATTTTCCAGACTCACTTGCAATGCAGTGAACTCAAGTTGCAAGCACAGGAACGGAAGATGCTCACAAAAACAGAGAGACACATCCTACACCAAAACATGGACTGGATAAGTCTACGTTCTGGTGGGGCTTCATGGTTTTTGCTCCCAGAATGCATCCTGGGGCAAGGCGGGGAGGGGAAAGCCTTCACGTGACCCGAAAGTGGGTCGGTAAACTTGGAGAAGCCTTCCAGAGGCTTGGAAACTGCGCGATTTGCTGTTAAAGGTTCAAAAACAGCAGGTTTTGCCTTTTTCTCCCCCACTGATTTTTAATGTAAACCCCGCGGATCCGGGACCCGTGGTATAACAGATCTGCAGGTCCCGAATCCACAGGTGGAAAGGGTCCACTGTATTTCCTTTTTGAGGTGTGGTGACCAGAACTGTACAAAATACTCCATTTCTGCCAAAACACTTCACAGAATTAAAAGATCACAGGAAACAATCTTTAGATGCCTTTGCAAACGCACATTATCAATTTTTTCTATTTCTGAAGTCCCCACCTCCGCACCTATAGGACTGAGGCCCGAACAGGACCACCCACAAAGATGGGGGTTCTGAATACTCACAGTACTCCAGAGATTTGCAGAAGTTTCAGACTTTCCAAAAGGGGAGGGGGGAATCTCAAACACACTCTGCTTTCTGGGAGTCTAAGAGTTAAAGGGAGAGAATAAAGGGAAGATTCCTAGACAGGCACTACTCTTCCTGCTGGGAGGGAGGAAAAGAACTTTGAAGTTTAAGTGGCAGGCCTGCAGTTTAAGGGAGAATGTGCAAAAGAGACAAAAAGGATAGATTCAAAACACAAGAAGAAAGAACATAAATTTGCAAGACCTGAACCAGGGAGAAAAAGAGTGAAATGTAAGGGTGGTTGGTCCATGCAGAAGACTCCAACCCAGACCCTGCAGTATAACACCAAGATTCAGGGTACGCTTACTCAGAAGAAAGACTCACTGAGGTCAGGGGGACATATTCCCATGAAGATGCACACATTCTGTACCAAATACTAGTCGTGGGGCACAGCCATGGAAGCAGACTATCTCCTCTTTGAAACAACTATATACAGGATTGTACAAGCTCATATATTACAATTCTGCATGAAGCATTTCTGCACTGAAAGGACTGGCTGAATTGCATATCCATGGGACGGCTTGGATTGCTTTATAAAAGCTGGTTTTCATTTTCAGAAGTTCTTCCCTCTGCAAACTGTTCTGTGTTGCGTATCGTCGCAGAGCACTTTTAAGTGATCACGACCCCAATTACATCCAAAGCAAGTCAACACACTATCATCTGCTGTGTAAATGTGCACCTATAAAGGAACAAAAAAATATGATATATTGGAGCTCTAATCTCGGCTAATGAGGTGGGATTAAAAAAAAAACAGAACCAAGAACAAAACTTCAAAAATACAGTTAACACTGATGCTCCGGGACAAAAGAACTAACATGCTTGAAATTTAATGAAAAGTGACACCCTATTTGTCTCTTACCAGACAAAATGAGAACATATTTCCCAAAGACTGTTTTAGCAACAGCGTGAATCACTAAGCGAGTAATAATTATTGGTTGTAACAAGAAAACGTACATTCCAAGGTAACAGTTCATCTATTTGTAAGATTAGCTGTGTCTCTGTTCATAGGGTGACTCAGTACAGACATCAGCAATGATTTCTATTAAACGCAGTTCTCACTGGAAGCCAACTGAGATTTACTTTACACAGTTAAGTGACTTCATTTCACTAGAAAAAAGGATTCCCCCTAAAGCAAACACATCTACTAGTGCATAAGATAATGTTCCAATTTTCTCCAATATATAGCAAGGAAAAAAAAACCAACCCACCCAAAACCCTCCTGATTAGATTTTTCTCCCTTGGGCAACATTTCTTAAAATGCGATCTTTTAATGATTGTTTAATTTTCATAAAACTAGAATATAAATCCTTTACATACTGCTTTGCTGCTGCCTCAGTATAATGGCTTATTTTCATGGGGGGGGACTAATTACATGGTTCAGTAACTTGCCTGCGGTAACACATTGATTTTATTTACTTTCAGAAGTTGGACCTCAGCTTGGTCTCAACACCATCTCATTCCAACCACATTTAATAGTTCTTGCCATTCTTTTCCAGTATTTAGACTACAAGGCTTAAGCTAAAATATTGCAGCCATTTCCCCCATAACTTGTGATTATTTGTTGCCGAGTTTTTCCAAGGGTTGGGGAGGGGGGGCGTTGTTTTGTTTTTTCTTCTTCTTTGGAGTATGTAATTACCTACTACACAGAATCTCATTTCAAAACTATAACTATCGTTTAGGTTACTGCCTAAACAATGAGCACTTTATCGGTTTATTACATTTTTCGTAAATAAATACAGCCCAAAGAGCCCCTGCGTGAGCAGACAGCAGTTTTACTGCCCCCATCGTATTACATGATGTTCCTCCTGGTCCTTCAAGACTGGCTTTTTTTGGAAGGACAGGTAAGGCCCACTGCACAAGCAAAACTCACCTGAGATTTCTTTGGATTCAAGTTATAACGCAGGCCCCCCCCAAAAAAACAGCACTTATTTATCGGTACCCTACAGATCTTACCCACACTTAGCATCCTACTCACACTTAGTACCCTAACTCACACACCCTACTCAGCGTCAGCTGAGCATGGGAGGAGACAGCCAAGGAGAGGATGCATCCCCCGTCATTAAGGGGGGGGACACCTGTTCTGCTGGACTATTTAATACAGTAAATGACATATTTCTGCAAGTAGACATGTTGCACCTGGCCTAAAGGCGGAACACAAACAACATTCCAGATAAGCACCATTCCCCTGATTTCCCACGCAGTCTTTGCAGTGTGCTCATCTAAGCTAGCATGCGCATGTGCACACAGCCCTTGAAGACTATGTGGAGGGGGCCAAAAGGCAACTACAACAGTCTGAGGTTCTTCTCAAGAATGCCAAGCCAACTCCCCACACTACTACATTGAAAGAGAAGTCCACTGGGACACATCTGCAACTCAATTGTGGCGGAGTTGCAGGGGGTAAAGACAAAAGGCATACCGGTAATTCACTTGGGAAGCTTTCCCTCGAAATCCCCATAAACATCAGGGTGGATAAGAATCACTTTGAAAAGTTAAAAATAAATTTGAAAAAGCAACTTTTTCGTTACTGTTTTAACAAGGTTATTTTCAGGGACGTAATGTCTCTACATAAATGTGATCAACATACGTATTGAAGTCTGCACTTATAAACCTTTTAAAACTTACAAACGTAACTTTTTAAAACAGTCATATTAACCATATTGAGCTTGAGCTCAAGTTACATCGTTTTACCCCCCCCCCCCCGTTTTCTCTTTTACGTGGAAAAGTAGGCTTTAGCTCGGTGTTTTGATAGACGATAATGGATTTTTCTATCAAAACACCAAGCTAAAAACCTGGCTTTCTATGTGAAAGAGCAAACTAAAGGCAAAAAATATGAAACTTGAGCTCAAACATTGTAAATATGACACAGTAAGTCATTTATCTTTCGGCAAATTGCAAGTATGTAGACTGTAAAACAGCACTGGGCATCCACTTTCCATGCTACGGAAAGAAATTGTTGCCCCCAGTAAGTTACCAGTTCTTAGTTTTGGAAAATTTCGGGCTTTTACGCTTAAGTACTTGGGGCGCAATCCTATCCGGCCACTAGGCCAGCATAGGACCTCTGCATGGCCCAGGACTGTTGCAAAAGCTACCATAAAGCAGTTGCACCGGATCCGGACAGCGTGAGGCCCAGGTAAGCTGCGGCTGGGCCAGGTGGGATAGGGGCGGGGGGGGGGTGTTCCGGGGCATTTCCGGGCAGGGAGAGAGTGGGCAGATCAGGCCTGGGAGGGTGGCAGGATCAGCGGCATGCGCCATATCTTATCCTCCTCTCAGGTCCGTTTATCCTGACACGGGCAGCCTTGATTTGCACCGCCAAAACGGCAGGCGCAGATCCGAGGTGGTCAGTTGCGGGGACTGGGGCTTTAACTGGGGTAAAGGAACAAAAAAGTTCCTTGCCTCTAGGAGACTTCCAACCCTGCCTACTCTGCTCAGGATACAGCATTGCCGGCACCGGCGTAGCTGAATCGCTGAGCAGAGCGTAGGATAGGATTGGGCTGTCAGTGTCCTTACATGTGAGATCAAGGGTTTCTGTCTGTCTACACTCTCTATACCTCTCCTAGCCAGCCATGGATTGTGCTCCTGTCTACCAGACAAGGAAGCACCTCTCAAAGTGTTGCCTCTCTTGTATTCAAGCAGAGGGTTCTAGTGGCTGTTTGCTGATGTTTCTTCTGCATCTTTGTGAGCCTTTGGCAGACAGGGAACCAATTATTTATGGCACTATGTAAACCGCTTTGTTGAAATGTACCCATATAAACACTCTTCACAATACTGCCTAGTTCCTTTTTGGGCACAATAATGCAAGACAGCCTATGAGCTGCATGACCCGGAGGCTTTGGAGTTTGCTCTGTATGCAAGAGAGGCTCTACTGCAAACAGACAGGTTTTAGGGACAAGCCACAGCTCAGTGGAAGAGCACAAGCTTTGCTACCAGAGGGTCACAGCTTAAATCTCCCACATCTCCAGGAAAGAAAGGAAAAAAAAAAAAGATTGCAGGTAGCAGGGCTGCAAGAGACCCCCACCCCCTGGTAC
This sequence comes from Plestiodon gilberti rubricaudatus, assembly GCA_026170595.1. Taxonomy (NCBI): domain Eukaryota; kingdom Metazoa; phylum Chordata; class Lepidosauria; order Squamata; family Scincidae; genus Plestiodon; species Plestiodon gilberti. The sequence continues at coordinate 39,046,249 of JANXHW010000008.1, forward strand.
TCAGAAAAGAACAACACTGAGCTCAATGAATGACGATCTGACAGAATAAGGCAGCTTCCTGTGCTTTAATTGTCATAGCGACCTGTACGTACAGGAGATAAACATTAATCTAACCTAATTGACATGAATGGAAACTGCAGTACAGCACTGTGAAGCAGGCCAAAAACGACTAGCCGACTCCATCCCTCTCTCTCTTTTTTTCCCCCAGATGCATCGACATGTTGTTCAAATTCAAAACACGCACACACACACACACACACACCCCTACCCCATGGGGAAGTTTTTATACATTCATGCCTCTTCATAAACTGCAATAAGCCCAAAAACATTTTTAAATCCTTTGTGAACTCCCTGTTCTCATTTCCTGAGGAAGGAAGAAAGTTAAATATACATGTATGGAATGTGCAGGAACTGGGCTGCAGATGGCAAAGAAATAAGATGTCCAGGAAATGCCCAGCAACCTACACAGAGGCTGCGACTCTCGCCAAGTAACAGCTTATTCTGCTCCCAAGATGTCAACCAGATGTTGGGAGTAGCGTTAGAATGGCCTCCACTTCGGAACATAGTGATGTGCAAAAGGTTTCACTTTGGGCTTCACGTTCCACATTTTGCCATACTAACAAAACCGGTCAGGGCACAGGAGCCCTGAGAAACACTCAGCCCCGGAACACGTGAAGCTATGGTCAAGACTCCTTCTGAGCACGTGCAAAGTCACAGCATAAGTACAGTCCACTCACTAACATCTGGAATTAGGAAACAAGCCTTCCAAAAATCAGAGGCTGCATCTTCAAGGTGGGCTTGAATCCAACCACATTTATTAAAAAAAAAAGTTGCAGAGAAACTTTAGTTCTCAGTGTGGTCAACACATACAGGGGAAAAACAAAAAAAGCATATTGTCACTTGAGAGCAGAAGGTAGTTATCAGTGCTTGCAGGCGAGAGACCAGTCACAGTCCTTTAAACCTGGAAGAGATGAAAAAACCGCCAGAGAGCCCTGTACTGCTGTTTGCATCAAGGGAAAATAGCCGTGCTTACTCCATGTGGTCTCCCTCTGTTTTAAAGTCCCACCAACTGTCAACAACAACGACAGGGTTTTCCGAGCTGTCTCTGCCACTCCCACCCAACTAGCGACAGTTCTGACATATGCAGACACCCACAACATTCATTCCTCGACTCCTGCACAAGAAACCTAGCTCTGGTTTGGCACAATGTCTGAACTGACAAGCCTTTGGAGGCTGTTAAACCACACAAACAGCAGTGCTGAGCAGATGGAAAGAGAAAGCAGGCAAGGAGCTCTCGGGGGCAATTTACCTGTAGGTCTGGCCAGTTCGTTCTCCGAACTCCTGTCAGCACCAGCCAAGGTTTGGTGGGACGTCTGAACTGGAGGCATGATTCACATGCGACAGCCAACCACAGTTGGGCAATCTGTGTCCACAACTCGGGTTCAAGTACTCCCTCGTTCTCTCACATGCTCCAATTCCCTACACCTCCTGCTAGAAACCTCCAAACCAGAACTGGAAAACACCATCAAGATCCCTACTTGTTGCTTATATCACGGCCCTGGTTCCCAACCCTCCTCGTATGCTGTCCTGTCAACTCAGTTAAATCACCACTGTGGACCATAAGGAAGGCTGAAGACCTGTCCTAGCCTGCCCATCAACAGTTTACCCTTCTCAAGTGAGCTAAGGCTAAGGCAAAAGTAAGAGATGTATTCATGTCTAAGGTTGCCCCAGTGAACCTACCTCAAGGTCAATATCTCCCACAGGGCTAACCCAGAGGCCAAAGCAAAAGGTGCCGAGATGCACATCAAAGTTGGGGGCAGTGCCTGCACCTAGAGACTCTCCTCCAAAATGGCACAGCCCAAGAAATACACATCAATGGGAAGAAACCTGACCTACAAGGAGGCCACCAAGTCCCTAGGCAGGCTTAAATGGCTTCATCCGCAAATCCACCCAAAATTTCGTGCATAGGGACTTGTGTGGTCACCCTGTAGGAACTTTCAACCCCTTTCAATGTGAGGATCCCAGACATTTCTGCTACCCATCTATTTCTGGAGGCTTCCTTTTGTTTTGTTTTTTCTTTCCCCGTTTTCCCCTCGCATTCATGCTTAGCAGCACGGTTCTTGTTATCTTACCGAAATCCCAACCAACAGACAGGTGCTATAATTATTTCTTTGAGACGGATTACAGCCTCATGGATGAAGTGCAGAAATACAAGCGCGCGCACACGCACACACACACAGCGACAGGTTCCACTCCCCAGATGTCACATGTTTTTCAATTTACAGCGAGCTCCAGAAACGGTAAAAGCGCCACACAGCCCGTTACTTAAAAGCACTGCGCATAAACCAGGGACACCTTTTTATGGTGGTGAAGGAGACGGGAAGCTGCCATTTCCTTCCAAGAAGATGATCACGGCACACGCTTAAGCCCCAGCCTGCACTTGAAATATTAAATAAACTACATTTCATAAAGAGAAAACATTATTAAAGCTTAGCTGGGTAAGTAGGAATGTCACCCAGGCCTCCACTCCGAACAGGTGCCTCATAAAAAATTCACGGCCCCCGAATCGCTTGATGCAGCATTTCTGAGCCGTCTCCTCAATTATACATGAACGCACTGCTACCTGCATAAAATAGGCCGAGAGGCACACAAAAGCCAGCCCTGTTCCGAGATTGCTCCGGTTCCCTTGCCAAGCAAACAATCTGGACTTTGGGAAGACATGCGTTTCGTACAGACCCAAGGAGGACACCGCCAGCGTGGAGCCACGCTAGACTTCCACGGCAGCAGCCCCCGGAACAATGCCACAATCGGCAACAGCGCTGGGCAAAACGCCATGTCTATTTCTAGACCTGCCCAGTCGCCGTCGGCGACCTTGAATTTGGGGTGGCTCCTGTGGGGATCTCATAAGAACGTAATTGCTGGATCAGGCCAAGGGCCCATCTTCTCCCAGCCCCACCAGATGCCTCAGGGAGCACCCAAGACAACAAGATACCTGTATCCTGTCGCCACTCCCTTGCATCTCTTCTGCGGGCGGTGGAAGGTTCAGGGTTGCTCAAAGTGCTGCTGGTCTTCCCAGCAGCCAGTTCTTGCTGGCGTTTTTTTTTTAAGAATGTGCCAGGAAGCAGTAGCGTCGTATGATGGGGGGCCCTGTGGCCCCAGGCGCCAAGTGGGCGTGCTGCTTCCGGGGGCGCCGATATTGGGAAAAAGTTTTAAAGGGCAGCTTCAGCGCCAGCTGCCGCTCTGGCAGAGGCTGCCACAGCGTTAGCATGGATCCTGCTCGCTCGCTCTGCATTTGCAAAGGGCTGAAAAAGACTTGTTAAAATCAATACCTGAGCTGAGGAAACAAAAGGGGAGGGAGAACGGTCGTCTAAACTAAGGAGCGCCAAGGAGAGACAGCCGCGTTAAAAGCAAGACGAGTCTGGAGGCTTGTGTGGCAGTGTGGAGAGCCTAGGAGAGCCCATATCCTCAAAAACAAGTAAATCTTTGCTTCTAGCATTCATTTCTGTCAATATTGGGTCGCTAATTTAATTTTCCTATTTTACTGGGTCGGGCACTGTCCTGAAAGATCTAAAAGGGAAGCAGTATGTCTACTCAGAAGTAAGTCCCATTATAGTCAATGGGGCTTACTCCCACGTAAGTGTGGATAGGGTTGCTGCCCCCTTAAACACCTTTTTAAATAACTAAAAATACATATAAGTTAAAGAAATAGCTGTCCTTTGAAGAACTTGATGGATCCAGTGATATGAACAACTTCTTAAAACTGGCTAAGTTTCTTCTACATCTAAAAGCACTGGCTCTTTTGCTCAAAGATCTAAAAGGAAGTGATTTGCAGGCAGCCCACTCTATGCATGTCTTCTCAGAAGTAAGTCCCATTATAGTCAATGGGGCTTACTCCCATGTAAAAGCACTGGCTCTTGATGAAAGGAAATTAAATCCATTTAAATAAATAGCTTGCACTTGCTTAACGGAATGTGTGAACAGTAACACCACTGGCGGCAGGGAGTATAGAGGAGGAGAAGGAGGGAGGAGGGGCCCGGGGCGGAAGGTTCAATTTGCGCCCCCCCCCAAACGCCGGTGTCGCCTTTGGTGGCGGCAAGGAATATAGAGGGGGAGCGGAAGGGAGAAGGGGGCGGAAAGTTGAGGGTGTGCCCCTAGTACATTTTGGGCTAGAGACGCCACTGCAGGAAGTGACCGTATGACATGCAGGTTCACTTCCTGGCACATTCTAAAAGGAGAAAAGGCGAGGAGAGGCAGGAGCCACCCTCCAGGAATGTAAAAGGCACTTTACGAACCACTGTTGGTGCTGCTTGCAAAGGCGTGACAAAGGTTGTGTTGTTTTTTAATTAAAAGCTCTGCCCAGAACTCCATTTTCCCTTTGAACATCGGAGAAGCAATGGCGTCTTCACCTCCTGCCACTGGGCTTCCCAGAGACAGCTAGTGGGCCACCGTGGGAAACAGGATGCTGGACAGGATGGGCCTTTGGCCCTGATCCGTCAAGGCTGCTCCTATGTCCTTGAAGGGCAGCTCAAACTGTCCCACCCCCAGCAACAAGAGCAAGTGGAAAACCAAGAATTTTTGCAAACAGGTAGGCAGTGGGGGCAAGATACAGGCACTTACTGACAAGGCTGGTTTATTGCACGACTAGAGACTATAATAGTCACTGCTTTTTGGATGTTCTAACCAAGTCGATGATACATGAAGCAGCTTACGAGAGCAACCTGTAAAGATGCTTTGTCTGCAGAGATTGCAGCATGTCTGTGAATGGCATGCTGAGCAAGAAGCCACTGTAGGGGAACAAAGTGACTGGTGAGCCTAAACATCTGCATGCAAAAAAAGCCAGGCAAGCAAATGTCCAGCAATGATAAGAACACGCACAGGAACCTTTGTTTTAACAATAAGCCAAAGCTGGTCTGCATCTGAGCAGCGGCGCATCACAGTCTCATGAGGTTCCATGTTCACCACATTAAAGGATTCATGGGGGGGGGGGGGGAGAACCATCAGCTTCTACTTTTTTGCATTTTGTTCAAAGCCACCATTCCCCAGATCTGCTGCTGCTGCTTCTTCAGGGAACACATTTCACTTGCCCAGGCAGCCAGGCCAACACTCCTTCTCCTGCCTGCTCTGCCACACTGGCAGTTTCAGGGTCCACCAGCTCCGTGCGCGAACGCTTCCGCATCAAACTAGTGCTAGCTGCGCGCAATCCCACTTATGACTAGCTGGGGCAGAACAGAGACAGAAATGCAAATTCTGATACTTTCATTGTGCTCTTAATTTTATACAGCACCACCACTGAGCACGGTTTTACAACAGAACGGGCAGAGGAGTTTGCAATCAGAAAAAAGACACAAGGGGCACAGCAGGGGGTGGGGAAGGAAGAGGGGCCGAGGCAAATGGGGACGAACGTGCAATTATTTCAGGTACACTTACTTAGGTTTTGCTGCAAGAGGGTAAAAGGGACCGTGGAGTCTGTGTGAAAGACTTCACAGAAGAGGTGGGGTTTAAAGCAGGGGTCTCCAAACTAAGGCACACGGGCCAATTTTATCCAGCCCACAGCAGGCCAGCCAGTGCAACCCACGGCAGACTCCAGCTCCCCGCCCCCGCACCTACCTGTGAAGGCTGCCATGGCCGGCGAGTGGCACCCCACTGGCCACTCATGCTTCACTAACACGGCCGCAAGGGGCGGGGCCGCCGGAAGGGGCAGGGCTGTGGGCCCGATGGGCCTGTCAATCCATGCCCATCCAGCCTGTGGCCGGAAAACTTTGGAGACCCTTGGTTTAAAGGAAGAGGAGGTGGCTTCCTGGAGGCGATCTGGAGTCCCCAGGCATAAGGGACAGCAAGAGGTGGAAGTCATTGGAGGGTGGAGACATTTAGGTAGTTGAAGATGGCGCAGCTGGAAGAGCAAGTCAGGAAGGGAAAAACAAGAGCGGAGAAGTGAAGCGCAACAAGGCCACAGAAGGCTTGGAAGGTAAAGACCAGACATTTGTGCTGGATCCGGGAGCAGACAGGAAGCCAGCATAAGATCTAAAAAGGGGCATGACGTGATCAGAGCATGGAGAGAGGCAAATGGCAGGAGAATGCCAAGGTGGAGATGAGGGGGCTGAGGAGAAACAAGGGAAGACCAGAAAGAAGGTCGCAGCAGGCAACTGGAGAGGCTGGTTATACAACCAGTCAACAAAGCGCAAATAGGTCAAGGTGAGGGAGCAACATCCTGGTTACCTTAACATGCATTGAATCATTTTTTCTGACATCTCCCACTCTGCAAATAGTCCCCCCCCAAAAAAAAATCGGGGGGGGGGGGCAAAAAGCTCAGCACTCCTACCCAAAGCCACAAAAACAAGACAGTATTAGGAAGAGTGTCCGAGTCCAGCCATGTGTTTGCATGTGGGTTAAGTAGGGAACAGAACCTCTACACAAGAAGGTCATAGGGGCCCAACGCAAACGCCACCAGCACCAACTGTATCACAGCTACACAAGGTATATTCACTGCATACCAGCCTGTGGCGCAGCAGTAAAAGGACCCCCCACAATTCCCAGCAGAGCACCCAGCCCAGCAAACACAGGCACACAGGTTGCCCAGGATTCAACCAATGGCCAAATCCAGCTAGATGACAGGCAGCGACAGGATCATCCATGCAGAAAGCTTAATGGTGCCCTTTGTCTTGGCAAGTCTCTTAATGGTTACTGCAAATGGCACAAAAGCAAAAATTAAGCCTCAGAAGGAGGTAAAGAAAATACTATTTAACATAACTGAGATTCAAACTAACTGAGGGCAATTCATTTCTGATCTGGAGCACCAAACAAAAATGGATTTTACATCTTTACACATCTTTATGTACACGAACTCTGAAGACCACGAACTCTGAAGAATAGAAAAGAAACTTTATCTTAAAATATTCTGATTGTAAAGTTAAAGGAAGAGGAGGAGGAAAACAGAAAAAAATACTCACTGTGCAGCTCACGATGTATCACATCTACTAAGTTAGGTTCGTCTCCCCACCAGAATATCCATAACTCCTTGCAGTCCGGTTTGACATCACGGCGCCAGACGCACAGCAGATTGGCCTGCAGACAGCGGATGAAGCTTAGAAGAATTGGATCATCTTGAGCAGGGGCCGAGATAATAGGGCCACAGTCTCCATGGCCTTCAAAGTTATACCTCCGCCACTTGATGCCTGTGAGTTCCGCCTGCAGGAAACAACATAGAAAGATGGATTATTAAAACCAGTTGGCTTTTAAGGCCAAGTTTATATGCAGGTTTGTCGGGTGATCTCAAATCCCCAGGTCTGAAATCTCAGATGTCTGTGGGCAAAGAGGCACCTTTTAAAGTGGCGGCTCTGTTATATTTAGCAAGGAGAACGTATGAGTTGTTTTCTTTTCCCAGTGGTTCTTCACAAATTTCTCCCTCAATACTTTAAAATTAAAACAGAATAAGGACAGGAACTATCACTGCTCTTCTTTAAAAACTTCCTCAAAAGGCAAGCAAGAGAGAGTGTATGGATATTTCTTGAATACACAGTCTAGGCAGGTAACCTTGCACAAAATGAACGGGTAGTAACTTAAAAGCAAGTACGTTTCCATACAACAGAAGACTCTTTAGCAGCGCAATCCTAACCAACTTTCCAGCGCCTGTGTAGCCGTGCCAACAGGGCGCACACTGCATTTTGCAGTGCAGGGGCAGTCATGGAGGCCTCTTCAAGGTGAGGGAACATTTGTTCCCTTACCTCGGGGCTGCATTGTGGCTGCACCGGCGCTGGAAAGTTGTTTAGGATTGTGCTGTTAAAGTATCACACTTTGGAGGGAGGCGCCCGGTACAGAAGAACTAACGGCAATAAAGCCCATGAAAGTCAAGGTGTCAGGTGATTACAATTTACGGAAGGTTGCAAGGGTGTATCTAACCCTGTTACTGCGGAACACAGAGAGTAGAGGGGCCAGCGGTTCCTCGGACATTCCAAGCATTCTTAAGCACTGCAACGGAGTACGGGCTAGATGAACCCCTGGCCTGGCTCTGTCAGGTGTTTATATTACTGCAAAATGGAAACAGAGGTTTCATGTCTTTTATAGAAGCTCTCTTCTCTCAAGCTATTCTGTTTATGTTAATAAAATGATGAGACACACCCACACACTCTAAGTCATTCAGCTTATGTCCTCTCCTGAAACAACATTTGTAAAACCTGCTCAGTTTCGTAATGCTGCTGCATCAATCCCCCCAAAAATATGCAAAAGCCACCAGCATACACGAGGTTAAAAACACAGGATTACTACACCGCCGCTCCGTGTTACAGAAACATATCTGAAATCTTCAATGGTTAAAATCTCCTTTTTTATTTCATATAAATACTGTATAAGAAAAACCGAAAGCAGCCCCTCCTCTTCCTGCACCAAACATTCAGGTCTCTTGTTTTGCTTATCCAAGTCCTGCCTATTGACAGAGACAAATCCGAGAAATATGAATGAAAACTTAAAATGCACTCACCCTAATTCATTATGAGACTTATTAAATTGCTGCTGCTAATGGCTCTGTGCCCTCATGCCAGGCGCCTGCGCGCACGCGCACACGCACACACCCTACTTCATAACACTGTTAATTTATGACCACATGAATGGGCAAATCACTCCAACCTGGGCAGAGTTGGACAGAGGCTGAAATAATACAGATGCTAAACCCAACGATATCCAAATAGGAGGATTCCTCCCATGGCTGACAAGCACAGTAGAGTTAACCCTGCACCACAACCTGGAGTAGTGAAAATACAGCCATTCCTACAGCTTAGCTAGCGCAGTCCTGAAGACAGTCATCTGGCCTCCTCCGTTTTTGAAACGTATTTCAATACGTATTACCTGTTTCTAAATGACCACCACATTTTTAGAAATGAAGATGAATACAGGATACACTTCTTAAGCAAACGCTTCAGAGACGTGCGTGCCGCAACAAGACAGGTGTGGGGGATCTTTCGTGCCTTTCCAGGCAGGGATGGAGATGGGGATGGAAACTTGGCATGCACGAGAAACAAGACCTTCGCCCACTGCACTCCTTCCACTCAACTGCCTGAGACAAAGTAAATGGTAGTCAACATGGGCCCATTACCAGACAAAGGGATCTGGAAGCAGTCAATGGTGTTGTTAGGTGTCCCTCTACTCCAGTGGTCCGCAAACCACAGGTGATCCACGAAAACCTGTAAAGTGGTCCGCGAGGTCTCACATCCCCCCCAAAAAAAAAGATCGGCCTTCAGTAATTTTAATAAGTGCCGGCCCCCATTGAGCAGCAGAATCAACCCAAGAAATTTGCAACTCGTGAAGCAAATGCAAGCGCAAACATTGCGTTAAAGGTACCTAACACCCCATTAAGTTTTAATGTTTTCTTTTTTAAATCACAATACAAAGTACATAATAATTTACATATAAACTTTTAAGTACGAGACCTAATCAATCTTCTCTAATTACCACCAATTTAATTGTATTTTTTGTGTGCAGGGGGTTGGATGTGGTCCATGATGATTCCAATTTGTGCCTCAGTGGTCCGCAGCATCCTAAAGAGTGGGAATCACTGCTCTACTCAGACCCTCGCTGCCAGAAAGATACACTGGGGAAGGGGAGGTGCCAGGGAAGGGGGAGCAAAAGTGACGACACTTGCAACTGTGGACAACATGAGGAAGGGACTTGCAGGCTGGACATTTCAACCATGCTGGGGACCCAGTCGCACAGACCCACATGGCTGCTACAGAGGGGGGAGAAAGCTCCCATCCACACACTATATTGCAGCTCCAATACATTATGGCTAGAGTGATTTGAAAATGGTGTTATATTTTTTTTAAAAAAAAAACATTGTTGAATTCAATGCAAAATGTGGTGTTGTGTGTTTTTATTCACAGGCGCGAATTCTTAAGCATCAATATCAGGTTTAATATCATTTCATTGCAGTCTTCCAGGCAAAACACAACAAATTATTCCATTATTTCTAACTGGAAAAGTAATCTGTTTCAACCAGATGCATGCCACAACCAGTCGAGAGCTGGTCATTTGGTTCCAATTCTGTTTGAAAAGGTGCTGTTTTGCGTTTTTATGCGGTTATCAACAATAACAAACACCCCTAATTATGGCTTTGCACTACAAGAGGTCTTCCACTAGTACAGAAATTGACAGAACAGCACTAAATCATTTCCTCCTTCCCTTCACTGTTTGTTAGATCCAAGCCACCGACATATATGCACCACCTTGTTTTGCAAGAGCAGCTTGCAAAAGACTTTACACGTTTTTTTCTGGCCTTTTTTCTTAGCTGGAGACCCCACGGATCGAATAGCGAAACCTTCTCTATGCAGAACAGGTGCTTTTTCCAGCGACTTACGACCCCTCCCTAGCTCTCTGCGTTCTGGCTAGTATCGTTCTGTCACAATGATTTCTAAATGAAACTAGAGTACAGCAGTGTTAACAGATGCATCTTGTCACCTGCTAACATTGCCCATGCAAGACAAAGTTACAAAGCTCGTCCCTCCACTTTCGCAATGATACTGAAACCTAAGGCTCAGGAGCCAAGTTGCACTGCAAAAAAAAAAAAAAAAAATCTACTCCTCAAACAAGGAACTGGAGCTCTGCACATTAACACAGAGATTCTGGAAAAATTCTAGACATTTCCATTGTTGCGAATCAACCAGGATCTCACTCACAGCGCAATCATGTGTAACTCTTGCACCAGTGTAACAGTAGATCCACCGGTGTAAGTGCACTTATGCCAGTGTAACTTGCCGGACGGACAACAAGCGTAACCCCCCTCAGACGCCACACACGCTCAGTTCGTACGCAGGACAGACTCCAGCACAACCCCGCCCAGTGCAGGGGCATTCCGGGGGCGTTCGGACACCTCCGGAATGCCCCCTGCACTGGCAGAGTTGCGCTGGCATCCGTCCTGCGTCAGAACTGCACATGTGCGGCATCCAAGAGGGGTTACGCTGGTGCCGTCCTGCGTTCGGCAAGTTACACTGGCATAAGTGCACTTACACCGGTGCAAGAGTTACATAGGATTGTGCTATTAGAATGTTTGGAGTATGTGTTTGGAGTCCTCTTCGCTACAACTCCATCCTCTTTTATTCTGAGTTCAAGAAAGGAAGTCAGTTAGGTGTCCCAGTATCATTTTTATACCAATAAATTCTTATGGATGCAGAAAAATCACTAGGGTAACAAATAAGCTGCATTCAGCCCACCAAAGCACTCTCTCTCCCTCCCTCCCCCCACCCACCCACCTGGCCCAGAACCACCAGCCCAATGGCAAGTCACCAAAGCAGCAGGACAGGGCTGCAGGAGGTAAATCTGAACAGTCAAACACAGCCTAACCTGATCTACAGTTTTAACTTAAATAGAACGACTGCAGGTACCTGTAAATACATCGGCAGGAACCAACAACAATCTGCCTCCAGCAATAGGTAAATGCACAACAGCACTTACAGCCCAACTGAAGTAGGTCAGAAAAGGACAAGATTTCCAGATTCACAGCCAAGATGAAAATGGTATACAAAAAAAAAAAAAGGTTCTTGGGCATTAAGACTCAATCCACTGCTCTCAGTTTGTATTCCTTAAAGGAACATATAATCAGGTGATTCTCTGAAAGAAAGCATTTTTATTCCCCCTATCATGTCTATAAATTATATACTCCAAAGCTCCCCTGCCAAATGCTGTTTCCAGGAGTTACACAGCTATTTAAATCATCTGCATTTAAAAAAAAAACTTACCAGCTGCGCTGGAAGTAGACTTTACAACAAAGTTTCCGCTAGGTATTTTAACCACACTAGAACAAAAGCTTCATCTGTTACTCAGCTAAAACTCACAAAGCAGAAGTACTGTACTGTACATTCATTAAAAGGAACAAATCAAAAATTGCAGTGCCGGAACAGCCCCGCTGCACAGCCGTCTGAAAAACAGCACTACAGCCAACACATCTGGAAGCAAGCGCAACCAAGTCAGTTGAACATTGTCCCCGCGACGGTTCCAAGCATGTAACTCACTTTCAGCAAACCTGACATTTTCTTAACCTCCAGAATTCTCCCATTTGTTTTATCCGAGCAGCCTGCACTCCTCCCCTGACCCTATACAATTCCCATCCATTGACTGCACCAATGCGCTGCAAAGGGCAAGCCCCACTCCTGTCGCACAGCACAATCGCATCACAGCATGGCTTATGGCGCAACGTGTTGTCAAGAACCTGTTGGCCTGCAGTTGAAACTACTACAGTCCCGAGTTTAGGAACTCTCTCAACCAGCAAACCAGGACAAAAAAAAAAAAAAAAAGTCCAGTCTCTTCCCAGCATGTACCCATTTTCATTCACCGCTTGCAACAAAGCCCTTTGCCCCAATTCAACTCAGGAGATACTCGCACATAAACAGGCTTACATACGTATATCCCACTTTCTGGATTAGGAACCTCGGGCATAAATCTGATGCTCAAACATGCACGGCACTACTTTCAAAGGGGTGTGCTTTCTAATGCAACCGGCCACATGCACACACTTTTATTAAGAGCAGCTACCACTAGACTGGCATTCCAGGGCCCTGTCTTTGCACTACGAGTCACCACATGTCATAGTGCTTGCAGGCCCTGGTGTGTCAATCCATGCCATTTCTTCAGAAATAACCCGAGGAGAAGTCTTCCATGTATCAATAGTTATTTTTATAAAGGTTGCATCCAAAGGACTCCAACTAAAGGAGGAAGGAAGCCTTGGGATACAACCCACAGTACTTCTGCCATGCCAGGGGGCAGCATAGGATCTGAAGTCACATGATGCAACAAATTTTCTGAACTTAGGGAGGTTTGGGTAACCTTATAGAGTCCCATGGGAGAAAGGAGAGATATAAATGCCCTGCCAAGATCCAGATTAAATTTGAAGCATTTCAAATTACAACTCACTGGTTCTCTACTTAAGATTCCCACCCTGAACTGCAGACATCCTCGTCCGTTCCCATCCAGACTACAACAGAGGCAAAGAACTAGCCACATTAAATTTTTTGTCCTGCTGCTAAAATACGGTATTACACTCAGCGTTCTCTGTGAAGTCAGCAACTGTTCCATCTATAAGCCTTCTTCTTATGCTTTACCACATCGCCTTCATGGTGCACCTCACGGTGACTCAAGAGAAACATATGCCATTTTTCCACAAAAAGAATTAAAAATGGTTTACCTTGGAAAATAAATAGGGGAGGGGAATGATTCCGCATCCCAAAAGGGCTCACAATGTTAACCCACACAAGACACAAGCAATATTTACTAGAAAAGACACTGGGCTGGGGTGAATAGGGATATGTACACAGAAGCAATGTTTATGGGATTTCCAGCCATGTGATATCAGCTCTTAAATTGAAGAAATAAAGAATATTCTTACAACTTTGTCTGTTGAGATTCCTGTCCTCTGATCCTGTCCTCTGATGCAGAAGCAGGCGACCAGAGCGGATTATCCAGATCAGACGCAGCAATAAAAAAGTCTTGAGTCTTCCTTGCTTAACGTTTCATCCCCAAACACTTGGGATTTTTTCAAAAGCAGAAAAATTGGAGAACTCATGTATATCTGAATAGGGATAGGGAAAATCTACATGTATATCTGAATAGGGATAGTTGCTTTCCCCCTGCTCAATTGAAGAGAAGCACTTAAGGTACCTCTTCTAAGTTGGCAGGGTGAGATGCCCCCTGACTGTTTAGTTCAGGGGTTCTCAACCCCTTCCCGGCCAAGTACCACCTCCGGCGCCACTCTCCTGCTACCACCAGAAGTGACTGGCGATGACATCATTGCCAGTTACTTCTGGGTTTTCAGAGGCCAGAAAAGGCAGGTAGGAGGCTCTGGGCAGGTGGGAGGGCCCTTCTCAGCATTCCCGAGAGGATCAGTCAAAGGCAGGAGCCTTTTGGGAGCAAAGAAGCGTCACCGAAAGCACCGCGTTGGAGCAGGCTTCCGGTGGTCCAGCGGTCCGAGTATCACCAGCAGTCAGCCAAAGTACCACTGGTTGAGAACCCCTGGTTTATTTGCACTGCTCCAGTGTCATGGAGAGGAAAAGGAGGGGAGCAGTGAAAGCCAGCATGTGCAAGTGGGGGACCAAGATGGAGACGGCCCCCTTCATCTCACCTCCTCACCCGTACTACCTCAAATGGCAGTTTCCGAGAAGCCAAGGAAGAGGAAGGAAGTTTGGGTGGACCGACAACGGAGATGGGCCGAATCCTCAGGAGGCACAATTTCACCCAGGAAGGAGATTGCCAGCTGCTGACCCCAAAGAAAGAAGTGTGTGGGGAGGCCAGATATTGAGAAACCTGGAATTTATCATCACCCAACAGCACTGCTTTACAAATATCGCAGCAGCCACTGTAGCTGAACGACAGCAGCTGAGCAAGGAGCCCAAGGAAACCCTCCCCTGAACACAAGCTCACGTTCAGATGTAATGCCAAAAGAAAGCTTGGCGATATTTATGAACACAGCCGTCATTTCACTGCATAGGGTGTGTAGGCCCAAAGTCCATTTCACGTGATCTCTTTTTCCCCAGAGAGAGAATCTGGTAGGGGGGAAAAAACTGCAATCTTTGTGGGGAAGAGCAGCACAAGTCTTTTTGCCATGAGTATATGCGTGCGTCAGCTACCCGGCCTGCAGACTCATAGCAAAATAAAAACACTTGCCTCATATGTTCCACAGAGAAAGACATTTCTTTGATTTCAACAGAACATACAGATACATATATTTAGATCTAGGGGAAAGAGCAGTTCAGTCATGGACATTTGAAATTCTTGAGCCAATTGTTTGACTAATTAAACTGACCTGCCTTCCAGGTACGTCACTGAATAGGAAAACTGATTGTGAAGGGGAAAAAATACCCTATGAGCTATCATTTAGAATTTCTAGGCGCCGTTCCCAGGTAAAAAATAGAGATCTGAAGAACGAGTGGGTTGTACTAAAATAGTACCATGAATGAAATTCGTGAGCAGGCTGCATAGTGTAAGGAAACCAGAATTTCAGAAAACAATCAGTTTAATTGTACCACCTAATCGTGGGGAGGCAGCAGTTTTGAGACATTCTCCACCAGACATCCATCTCAGCAAACAGAGTTATGAGAATGGAACCAGCAAGGACATATGCCCAGATAGGATTTAAGATAGGAAAACCTTCCAGGCTTAGCTTTTCCAGTGCCTATCAAGTGGATCTGAAAGGATACAGGATTAGTTATTCAAAATTGAAAACTCAAAAGCAAACAAAGAAAGCAAAAAAAAAAAAGGAACATTTACAGAGGGTTTTTTGTTGTTCTTAAAATAAAGAATTGTGGATTGGGACATAAAACAGTGCAGTCTAGCAATTGGTTATATTTGTGTCGGCTACTGTACTTAGCAAAGGCCGATATACAACATTTGTACTGGACCAAATAACCCCCCAATGCTTAACTGCAAGCTGCAGCATAATCACAGCAGCACGAAGATATTTAATCCACCCAGTCTTAATCTTTGAGCAGCAACACTGGAACTTGTCCAAGAGACAGGTGGTTTGCTAAAGGACACCAACTCCACCATACACTACACAGAAAAACAAAAGAGTGAGAAAAGTCCTATCTGACTAGCAAGAAATTGCGCTCCCAAAAACTGGAGCTTTTCTAACACCAGAACCGCACTTATCAACCAGATAATGTCCTCGATCCATTTTAAGAGGGTCCAAATCTGCATCTAAGGAACTCAGATTTTTTTTTTAAGGCATAATTAATTCCACTTCCATCATTCTGTTGTGAACTTAAAAGGTGAGACTGACAGCGCAATCCGACTTAACTTTTGTGCCGGTTTAACCAGCGGCGCAGTGAGAACGGGAGGCCCCAGAACGGAAAAAGGATTCAAATCCCCTTTGAATTCCAATTTTGGAGGGGATTTGAATCCCTTTTCCGTTCTGGGGCCTCCCGTTCTCGCTGCGCTGCTGGTTACACTGGCACAAAAGTTAAGTCGGATTGCGCTGTCAGTCTCCTACAACGGTCACAACTATCTCAAACACTTTAAAAAGGGGGGGGACCAATAAAAAACAGGGTTTACATGTCCCCAAGACAGCAGACACAATCTTATTAAGGCCGCAATTCCTAAACACAGTTACCTGGGAACGTCCTAACAAACTTGCAGCACAATCCAAGGCATATCTACTTGAAAGTAAGCCTCATTGTGGTCATTTGGGCTTACTCCCAGGAAAGTGTGAATAGAATCGCAGCCTCAGTCAGACTTATTTATATGGTGCCATCTGCAGACTGCAAAACGTTTGCTGCTGCTGCTGCTCCTGAAAAAAAAAGGCGGCTTTTCTGCAATTTTCCAGACAGAACAGATTTCCAGCTGTGTGGACCAATACAATAAGGAAAAAACACACGAACAAATACTGCAATTGCACATTGTGCTTTATGTATTATTACTGGTTTTGTATTTGTAGGTCACTACAAAGGTCCATCTGGGTGGAAAAGCAGCCTAAACGCCAGCATCAAACGAACACCAGGCTCATAACTTCTGGGTGCCTTTGAACAAAAGTCTTCAGATGCAACTGACATATGTCCAAACGTTACTTATAACAAGCACAAGAAAGAGAATTTTACTTTTTCTCTAGTGAAAGCAGAAGCTCTCAAGGGGTCAGAATTCCCACCAGCTAAATGGATTCCACATTTGTACAGCTACCCCATCAAATAAACACAGCCTTAAATAAACACTGCCTAAATATAGACCAGCGGAGCAAGTGCTCCGCCAGCCTACAGTGTCCCAAAAGTGTTGTAAAGCACTTTCCCGGCACCAAGTGAGTAAGCAGCGCCGGCGCGGAGGCTGGCACCACTCACACAGTTGCCCGACACCGTCCCGGCAGCCGGACACAGGTAGGTGCTGGCAGAGGCGGAGCCAGCCCATTTTCAGGGGGCACCCCTTTACACCCGTGCTGCACCGGGCGGCAGGAGGGCATGGCTGGCCAGGCCATGGTTGGCGGGGGGAGGGAACAATGGCTGGCCAGGCCTGGGAGGGGGCAGGTATATTGGTGCCGGTGTACACCGATATCTTAACCCCCTTCCCGGGCCCAATTGGCCTTACACGGCCTCCCTGGTTGTGCGCCAACTAGATAGCATCCGAGAAGGTCCACTGGACTGCATCCTAAGCAGGATGCAGCGGCCGGCCATTTAGGCCAGCCAGTGCATCTTGCGCAGGATTGGGCTGCCCATTTCATAAGCTTATAATTCACCCAAAAATCTGGATAGCAGCAAAGTAATTTACAGTGTACTGTAACTTTTTAGGATTTTTAAGATATTGCTGTAGCTAGTGTATATTGACGTTTTACTGTAACTCACTTTGAATTGTAATGTAAACAGTGATGTGTAAGTATCAGTCATGCAGGAATTACAAAGCAGTTGTATATAGGCCCATTCCATAAAAGTATGCAAATTCTGAAATGCTCGACTATAAAATAACCTTCAGAAGCTTACTGCCCAGCTCTGGATAAAACGAGGTCATGCTCCAAGGTAAACACGGACTGAGGAGGCAAATAGTTAAAGAAGCAGTTTATTACGCAAAGCAAACTCCCACTGCCTTCCCATTTGATTCCTCTGCGCTGACTGGAAAAAAAAGCCACCAAAGACAAAACTGGAAAGTTCCTTTTTCTAGGTAAAAGCCCTACACAAGGGCTGAAAAAAAAAATACTTCAAATTCCTTGGCACCCAAGTGATCAAGATTTTTTTCAGTCTGAATGGAGAGAAAGAGGTGACAACATCAGGAGAAGTGCCACAGCAGGGAAGGGCAGGTGTTTATTATATTTTTATCCCACTTTTCTCCCCCATAGGGGGACACAGATAGTTGGGTGGAAGACTAGGGGACCTCCCAGAAGCCTGGGGGGAGGTTTGGCCAAAGCGATCCCAGCCCAGAGCGATGCTTCATCTAGGACCCTGAGCCCCGGGTCTCAAAAATGGTGCAACTCACCTGAGGTTGACACGTGACCCACCTGTTGAAGACCTCTGGGACAGAAACAATGGTATAATCCAGTGGTTACCAAACTTTCCTGGCTCACGGCACCCTATCAGTCTCTTCTTCCCAGCTCTCCTGGGTGCTGCCATCTTGGATCACACAAAATCCCGCAAGATCCAAGATGCCTGAGCCCAAATCTTGCAAGATGTTGTGAGATCCAAGATGGCGGTGTCCAAATCTCACAAGATTTGGGTGCTGCCACCTTGGATCTCGCAAGATTTTGCACGATCCAAGGTGGCGGCACCCGGGAGATCAGATAGGAGGGGCCACCTGGGACATCCCGCAGCGACCATGTGAGTGGGTCGCAACACTCTAAGGCATCAACGCACAGTTTGGTAACCACTGGTATAATCTAACAGCAGCTAAAAACCATGCACTTGTCCCACAGATTTCTACCCGTCATGTCAGATGGACAATCCCAACAGGTGTTACTGCTGCATAACCTCCCTGAGCGAGACCGGGGGGGGGGGGGGCGCGCGGCTGCTGGGCGTGCACCACCACACATTTTGATGACCAGAATCCAGCCAATGGATTCATGTTGCAAAAACCCAACACTGGAGAACTACGGAAAGAATACTATCAAACCGGCCACGCACTACAATGCTCTCTGTAACCAACAGCCATGTTCTGGAATGAAAGGGGGACGACAACAGCACACACTGCCGTTTGCCACCATATTCTTCTGAAACTTTTTTCAGCTCAGACAAATTGTTTTAAGCTAGTAATTAGTCAAGGGTATCTGCCATATCAAACAAATCTGATACAAAAGAACTAGAGAGCTGTTTTGCGACATGCTATGTACACATTGTAGTCAGTGCCCCCTTCTCTATTAAATTAAGGAGCTCAAAGCCATCCGCACAAAAGGAAAGGAGGGGAGGGGAGACTAGATAAAGAAGATCAGGAAGTGCTGTGGTTGAAAGAATGACAAAAGGGAACCAGGGCCACTGAATAGCTGCATCCTAGAGGAATTCTACTCTTCTCAGATCTTCTAACAGACTAGCATATTGGCAAGTAAGATTTAAGAAGCTCTTACGGTCCCAATTTATAAGCCTCCACTTAGAAATAGATGTGTATGGTTTGTCCTAAGAGACAAGAATACTACTATGTGGTAGCATTGCTAAGACAAAAGAGAGGTTAACAAAAAGAAGGTGAAAAATGTCTCTATAATATTGATTGCAGTCCTAATGACTAGCTTAAGGAGGGCATTCAAACTCTTCAGTGTTTGTTTAAGACAAACATATTAATTTAAGACGATGTCATCAAACCACAGAATTTCAAGAACAGCAGAAGTCTTCACAAATTCTGCAAAGAGAGTTTGCTTGCCAGCTCTGTGCTATAAGCCAGCATGCTGGTTTATAGCGTTTTTGTAAAGAAAGAGACATGCTTGCTTGGCGCCAGCGCTGGAAGTCTAAGTGAATGGGTGCGGGGGCGGGCCGCAGGGGATCGGGTTCCCCCTATCCGCGGATTCCCAGTACCCGCAGGGGAGCAGGAACCTATCCCCCACGGATACGGATGTCATACTATACTGTTTTCGCACACGCTTTTCTGCATCCGAATACGGCGGATCCACGGGCAGAAGCCTGTTTACAAAAAAAAAAATGGACTGCATGGGCTGGATTACCAAATACGTATTTACTAACGCCCACTGTGTTTTGCTCAAGAGTGTGCTTTCCAGAAAAAGCTGTTCCAATTTTAAATGCTATCAGGAAGCTCACGCCTCCAGCAAACGTACGGTCGCTCCCACACACAGAGCGCCCTAAAATAAGCCACTTTCGCCGATAAAAGCCACCGCCATTGCACAGATTCCTACTATTTAGTCCCAGGCACTTAATAAACCTCCTAAGATTGGTTACAGCAATTGTCACAGTACTGCCACGTTGCAAAAACGTTTCCCACGGAAGTGAATTAGGCTAGCCCAAATTAAATATTGGGTTACTTGTACAATTTCTGCAGACCAGAGATTATTTCAGATGCAAGTTACAGAGTCCCTGAACATTAACATGGCAATCCCAATAACTCCCTCTGAAATAATATGAAGCAATTCAAATCCCTTACTAAGGCATAAAAGCAAATGCCCAATAAGCTCTTCTCCTCCATCGCGCACTCTTCATTAAAATCTGGAAAATGTGACATTTGTCTGACGCCTTCAGTTTACTTCCTAGTGAAACCATTATTTTCTCATTTACCGACTTACTAAGATGTTGCAGAGCAGCAGGTTTTCAGAGGTCAACATAAATTGAGAGTGGAAGAACCAAATAAATCTTAACGTTAGAAGCATGATATTTGTTCTCACCGATCGTATCATAGATTTACAATCCTCGGCTCAGAATCTCTTGTTCTTTGCCTAGCCAAAAGATTTTAACACTGGAAGGAGGGACAGGAGGACAAGACAAGTTGAGACAGAGGCAGATGAGACTGTTCCTCTTTGCCTACTTCAATTTTTTATTTATTTACACACACACACACACACACACACACACACACACACACACACACACACACACAAGAGAAAACGAAATAGAAGAGCTGAACAGAAACACAGACAACGTACAACGCTGTAAGTATAAATGTTTCCAATCTTAAGACTAGCTTCCAGAGAACTATCACTTCACAGCAAGACAGCCCTCAAACTAAGTAAGACGGCACAAAAGTATCATATTCCTCATCTAATTATGAGTAGTTACTACATAACAGATGGATATGCAATGGGAAGATAACCTATCCAGGTGCCAGCCCCAGTACTTTTGGAGGGAGCCTTCCTGTCTCATCCCACATCTCTGGCGACTTGGGCTAAAGAACAAGGTTCCTCTGAAATCCCCATTCCCTCCTACACAAGAACATAGCCTTCATTTGGGTCTCCGAGGGCAGTTTTATCTCTGATCAGCATGCACTGCCAGGCACCGGCGGAAGGCCATCAGAAACAATGCTGCCAGTTTCCACACCAGTAATTTGGTTCCCACAGGGAGAGCCACCTGAAGTGCGACAACAAAACCTTCCTGGAGGAAGAAAACCTTTTTTAGAGCAGTGCCATGGAACAGGCTTACCAACCAATCACCAAAATTAAGGCATTTCTACCCAAGGGTGTATATACGCAACAGGAGTCAAATGCGTACACCTGTGGGCTGGGAAGAAATGGGTTTTAAAGAAGGTGACTTAGGTATGATGATGAGGTAGTTAAGTCGCTGTCAAAAGTACGCATCCTTCAACACCAGGGACACTACCGTGAAAAGAAAGACTTTCTAATGGGCAATGAAGGTCTGAAAGGGTCCACGCTGCAAATTAAGGAAAGACTGAACAGTCAAAAGCGCGCACACACCCTTTCCAGCGGAAGCAGACTTTTTGCAAAGCCCTCCCCCTTATTACCTACAGGCAAATGTCTCTTCAACTCCTTCCCCAATAATTATTCCTTGCGAATGCGCCTTGCGACTCATTCCCATGCAAGGTGAGTTGGCCACAGAAACAGAAGTGTTTAAGTGGGCTGACCTGCCAAAGCTACTGTTGCTATCCACACAGGACGAGAGGAGGTTAAAACCCATCTCTTGGGCCAACAACTTTGCATGCCCTTACCTTAAGGGTTGGAGGGCAAGTCATGAAACTTCAGAGGCGGCAGATTAGAGATTGGCATTAGTCAAAACCTGAGAAGAATGTCTGCAACAACAGCGCATTTCACAATTACAATTAAGCAAATCGCATGGTTCCGAGGACGCATCCTCCAAGGTAGTTATTAAGCAAAATTGTTTTCATTAATTACCAAGTCGATACAAAGTACAAAAACAAAACTGCACGTCAAATGCTACACCAAGCTTTCTTCCCAGACAAAGCGGACGTGGGTTGCAAAACTGCACAATTAGGCATATGTTGAATCCCACTGACTCCAATAAGATTGAAGCTGCCTGTGAGCAGGACTGAAGCCACAGGCTGGAAATGTTACTGGGCAAGAACAGCTCTAAGGAAGTAAAACACACACAATGCTATATAGAGTTCTTTAAATAACACGCTGTATTATGCCATACCATTCAACAACCAGTATCTAACATGAACACCTACGTTTCAGCCGACATAACCAAACTATCGCTTCCGACAAGGTTAGAGAGTTTTCAAAGGAAAAGAAAGGAAGCAGGCAAAGGGGGGGGGGGCGCGGAAGGGTCCATTTGACAAGCAATACTACCGATGGCCACAGCAGTACAACGCTATGACTCCATTATCGAAACGCAGAACGCAATCATTCATAGCATGCCAGTTGCAGGCATTTCAAGATCACAACCAACATTTGAAAAAGTATTCCACCCCAATAGCGGACAGAGATTCCAATTAACCACACACCCTTGGTTGCAAGTCCTACTGGAAAGGAAATAATTTCCGCAGCCTTGAATCTTTTTCTACAAATCCATTGATGGGCACACTCATCGCCAGGTTAACACAAGAGCAAGAGAGAAAGGGCACACAGTTCCTTCAAACATGCAACATTATCTCTTGATAGCCTTAATCTTTGAAAAAAAAAAAGTTTAGCTAAATAGCAAGTCTTCTGGTCTTAGTTTTAAAAGGCTGGCTCTAAAAAGGTCACCAATGACCATGACGTCCCATACCTCACTTTGTCTGTGCTTTCAAGCACTGAAAGCAATCCAAGTTACAGTCTACACAGTCTCACCTGCCTGCCACTGATCACACAGACACAACAAAAAAGGTTAGCAAGACAGCAAGCCTGAACAACAGAGCCCCTCCGAGATCACATCCAACGTTTGATAAGCATCAACCAAGCCCAACTGATTCGAGGAAAACCCGCCAAGCTGGTAGCAAATATTCATTACATCATCTCAACAACTCTGAAAGAGAGGATCCTGATTTTGCAAGGCGCCCTACAGATAGAGGCATACCAGTTCAGGAAATTCTAACATACACAAGCAGCAAAAAGTCATCTCTTAAACAGGCTGAGAGGCAAGGCGAGGGCTACAATAATACAGATGCAACATTACACTAGTTACACAGTGTAGCCTTCAGCCTTTTCAGATCTAGGACCCACTCTGAACCCCAAAGAGCAAGGTGGGGTGCTTTTAACATTTTACCATACCATCCTGCTCTTATTCTCTCCCACACAGCCCCCCAAAAAAATTGCAAGGGGGGGGTTAAAGATGCCACTGGTGTGACCCACCTCAAACTGGAGCAAATCAAACTATCCAACAGCAGGACACCAATGACTGAAAGGAGTGTTTCTCTCTCATTAGAAGCATTCCTGGTCAAACGCATCAGAGAGGACGATGGCAAACTTGCAGCACAATCCTATGCATGTCTACTCAGAAGCAAGTCCCACTGTGTTCAGTGGGGCTTACTCCCATGAAAGTGTGTATAGGATTGCAGCCTTGCTTTGGAAACTAGTTTTGCTCAGTGCCCCTTCTCTGAACACTCAGTTCCAAGTAGGTTAAACTAGCTTGGCCTGTGTTATTAGCTACCATTTCAGTTCTAAAACAAACCCAACATGAACTAAATAAACCCACCTCCTGTGGGGTAGCTAGCCAGGCAAAGAAACCCACACACACCCCTATACACAGAAGACCTCCTTTCCCACCTGCCTGCCAGAGAAGTAGACCAGTGAAAGCATCGGGGATCTGGTCGGGGAACAATTGTTGCCTTATTCATGTTCGGCTGACCTTTTCTGAAAAGATCCCTAGGTAGCTGCCTGCTGCCAGTGACTGAACAGCTGACCCTTGAAGCGCCATTCAGATCAAGGCAGGCAGTCCACATGAGCAGCCTGGAGTCAACGTTGTCAATTACCAGCCTGACGACGGGGCCAAAGGGAGGAAGATGCCCGCTTCTCATGACACCCCAGCAAAGGCTGAAAAGGGTGGGCTTGTTTTGCCCCCAGTCTCCTCGCCCAACCACCCTGGGACTGCAAGCTGAACCCAAACCAGCCGACGCGTGCAGGTCGCCAGGGTCCCGAGTGCGAGTCGTGCGAAGAGGGGCACCGCGTTGCACAGGCGGCGAAGAAAGGAAGGGGGGAGCAGCGCCCAGCGAGCTTGCAGTGCACAAAGGCGCGTGGACTTGCCTGCGGGCCGTGGCAAGGCTCGGTCGGCGTCCATTCTCTCGCGCCCCGTCCTTTGCCACTGCCGAGGAGGCGCCGGGGCGCTGCAAAGAGAGAGACAGCGCCGCCTGCGCCAGTCCCTGCAGGGCGAAATGGCCCGCTTTGCAAGAAAGAGAAGGCTGGAAAGCCAAGCGGAGGGGAAAAAGCCAGCCAGCCGGGAGGGGGGAGAGCGAGGGGTGGGGCCAAGGGGGGAGGTATCCCAAATAAGGGGTGTCAGGTCGCGGCTATAAAGCCGTTGAAGTCCTGCCAGAAGCAGGTCAGCGAGGAGGAGGCAGCAGCAGCAGGCCTCAAGCTGGGCCCGAGCTGGCTCCTCTCTGTCTCCAGCACAGCAGATCTCCCTTCAATCTCAAAGCTGCAAGAAACACTTACTGACACCCCAGGAAGGCGCCCCTCCGCCTTAGCCCACGATCTCCCCCGCCAGGCACGCTTTCCCTGGGAAAAGAAGCCAGACTGCCCTGGAAGACCCCATCCCAGGTCTGTATAGCAGCATACGAGGTTTCCCATGTCCTCCCCTGACAAGCCTGGCCAATCCCCCCCCCCCCATGTAAAAGCAACAGCAGCAGCAAGACTGCGATCCTCCAGAAGGCGGCCCGGCGGAACACAATGAGAACACACGCAGCCAGCGAGGCTGCAAGCAAGCACCAAATGCAACAAGGAATGAGGTTGGCGTGTCTTTTGAGCCGGGAATGCAGTGCACACGCCACGGGGCTACCTCTTCGTCTTCGGGGTCAAGCCGCGCGCTCCCCTTCCCTGCCCCTACGCACGATGCGTGCACACATGCACTCGTGCCCGGATATAAGCTTGCACGTTTACATCGTGCATCATGCAAAGACAATATGCGTGCATGCACGTTTGCAGCATGCATGCACGCAGCCAGCCTCCCCCAACCCAGCCCGTGGTCCATCAGTCACTCACCAGGGAGAAGAGGTTGGAGTGACAGTCCTCCAGGCTCGCCCCGTTCGCCGCCGCAGTCATGATCCTCCTCGGCGAGCCCGGCCTCCAGAGCGGGGCATGTCTGAGAAGGAGGGAGGGGGAGGGAGAAGAGAGACGCTGCCGAGGTGGGCGGGCCCGGCTGGCCGGACGATTCCGCGGGGGGGGGGCGAGAGGAGAGAAGGGGGGCGCGCTCTGCAAAGGCCCCCCTCCTCCTTCCTGGAGCGGAGGCGGGAGCTGAAAGGGGGGGCGGCGGCGGCGGCGAAGACGGTGGTGGTGGACGCAGCAACGACGACGCCCGCCCCGGCCACACAGTGCGGGCGGGGCCGGGGCTGGATTCCCACTCGCTAAATCACTCCTTCGCCCGCCCGCCCGCCTGCTTGTGCGTTCGGAGAGGAGGGGGGAGAGAGGAGGGGGAAAGCCGCGGGCGGCGACGACAAGCAGAGGGTGTGACGCGCGCCGAGGCGGCCGTTCAGTTCCCAGCAGGTCCTTCTTCACGGGGCGGGCGAAGGGAAGAGGCCTCCCCGCGTCTGGTGGTAGAGTGGCGGGGCCCTCTCCGTCTCTCGCACCTCCTCGCGGGGCTACGGGCGGAGCGCGACCTCGTCGTAGGCAGCGGTGGCGCCTCTGCCTCCTCCCCGGCGGGTTCCCTTCAGCGCCGCCTCGCACACACTCTCAGTTGCTCTCGCTCCGCTCTGACAGCAATGGCGGCCGCCAGCAGCACCCAGCTTCGCCATTGGTCCGACCCGCCCCACGTGGGACGGTCCTCCCGGCGAGATGGGAGGGAGAGCGAAAGAACGCTACGGCTGGCTCGCGCACGCGCACCTCTGTACGCAAGACGCTGGTTACAAACAAGGGGAGCGCCTCAGTTCCCGGCCTCTGGAGGTGCTGTGGAGTTGAAGGAGATCTACCTGGAGCGCTGCCCGTGGTACCTCCCTCACCGCAGCGGAATGTGCATAAGCTTCAACAGGCTCACTCCTTTTTTGTGTTTGGATGGAAACAGAAAAGCTAGTAGTCTGGTATGGTGAGATGCTGCTTTTTAAACAAAAATGAACATACAGTATTATCCTTTAACAATGTATCATGATTGTTGTGTGCCTATGTAATGATAGGGTAAAGGTGACCCCTGACAATTAAGTCCAGTCGTGTCCGACTCTAGGGTGTGGTGCTCATCCCCATTTCAAAGCCGAAAAGCCAGCGTCCGAAGACGCCTCTGTGGTCATGTGGCCGGCATGACTCTCCTTGCCGCAGCGCGTAGCATGCGGCTGGAACACGGAGCGCTGTTTACCTTCCCACAAGCAGTACCTATTTATCTACTCGCATTAACATGTTTTGGAACTGCTAGGTTGGCAGGAGCTGGCCAAGCAACGAGAGCTCACCCTGTCGCGGATTCGAACTGCCGACCTTTCGATCAACAGCTCATGGTTCAGCCGCAGCGGTTTAATCCACTGCGCCACCCGCTGGCCTTTATACCTTTATTCTATTTATTTGTTAAAAGATTTCTCTCCCAGACTTTCCCCACCCATCAGGGCACTCCCCATCCAAGGACAGCTTTCAACAGAATAAAACACACATACGTCAAAAGTAAATGCAGTCAAACATAAGAGCTACAATATATTTTTTACGGTATTCATCTTTATTATTAATATATATTTGTGCTACTTTATTTATTAATTAAGATATTTCCCATACTTTCCCCACGAAATCAGGGAGCATCCCATTCAAGGCAACTCTGAAGAGAATAAAATACACTCAAATCAAAAGTAAATGAAACACCAATAGCATCAATAGAAATAATATTTTGTGTGTATATACATACACAGACTAATTGTCACCAAAAAGAAAATAGCTCACAAAGTGATATGAAATATTATATTGTATCATTTCTAGCAGGAGGGGACAAGACATTTGACAAGACATTTGAAAGCTTCTCTTTCTGATTTGTGAGAACCCTTTGGAATGGGGCCTTCTCTTTTCCTGGTTTTAAGGGAGCAGCTGTGGCTCAGTGGAACATCCCCAGCTCAGCTTGCAAACCATCCTCACTCTAGTCTTTTGTCTCTCCAGGTAGAGCTGGAAAAGGCTCCCTTCTGAATGCCTGGAGAGCTGCTGCCAGTCAGGGTTGTCAGTACTGAGATGAACAGATGAACGTTCTGACTCATCCGGTGGCAGCTTGCTATGTACACTGCTCTCAGACCTTTTTGGGTGTTGAAAATATATGCTGTATGCTTTATGCCTCACCACCAGGCCTGGGCCTTCTCCCATGCTTCCAGCTCCTCCTTTCCAGGACCCAGATGTTGTGTCCCCATTACTACAGCAATGGGGGCGTTAGGCGCACTCTGGGTACACTTCCTGGAAGCCCGTGCCACGCCTCCTCCGTGGGGCGGCAAGGTCAGGACCAACATCATGGAAGGAGGTTGTGTGAAGGGTTGTGGGCCACAGCAGTCAGTCCTCCAACAATGGGGAGCCCCACTCCCCAAAAAGCCCCTTTCCCCAGGTTATCAAGAGAACTGTCCGCCCCCCCCCCTCAGTTTTGTATTGTGATCATGAGTTTAAAAACATGAGAAACAGAGAGGGGGGGGAGAGAGGGAGGGAAGTCTCAGTCATTATCTGGCACCTCTTTCTGCTGCTATCCCCCCACTTCTTCTACAATCATGCCCACAAAGCACAGCTTAAGTCAATTAAATCCAGCCAATTAAAATCTATTAAAAGCCTTCCTTTTGATTAATTGAGATAAATATTGCCAGGGAGAGGAATACTCCCACAGGTGAGCTACAGCAGTGAGGCACTGCGGGCCCGGATCAATCAGGGCTCTCCTTACATGTGGGGGGGAATGAAACGTGGAATTGCCCCTATCATGGAGAAAGAGGTGTGGGTGTGACGCCGGATCTTCACAGCAAAAGGGGTGCACAGGTGAACCTCCACTCTTTGGATTCGAGAACAGGAAAACGAGAAAGAGAACAGGGCAGAGGAGGAAGTGTAGAGGAGAAGAGAGTGGTGGGCTAGAGTGTCTAACACCCTAGCACACTACTCTCGTCTCCCACTGCATTCCCCTCTACGAATTCAGAGAAGGCATGGCAGTGTTTCTCCCTGAAACAGAATTGCTTTGCAAGTATCAGGTGACAACCGGGGTAATGCATTGCTGTGCGTATGGGCAGGGGGGTCTTCCTTCATCATCACCCCAACCGAATTATTAAAATGTGAAATTTTGTTCCTGAACGACGAATCAAATTAAACCCTAAAAGTGCATTGACTCTTGAGTTGGAGTATTCACGTGCCCTCCTTCCTCTCCTCCCGCGCCGCCCCCTAAGTCTTGGGTGGGACAGAAGTGACGAGGGAACGGGGCAATGTTTGCCCCTTGTCCCCCACCCCAAGGGAAGAACGCGGCTGGTGGCAGACATCCTGCTTGTTTCCAAGGAGCTCGCGCAATCCCTGCAAATCATAACTGACAGCCATATGGGTGAGAATTGGAGAGTTTCCTTGTTTTTTGTAACGCAAAAGCACAATAAATATGTGTGTGGGTTGGAAGGCTTTGGAACAACATGTGAGTAACACAGGACTCTTCCTTGCAGGGAGGGAGGGAGGGCAAAGATTTATGTATCTGCTGTATGCAATTTTTCACCCACCCTCTCTCCATGGAACTCAGGATGGTGTACATGGCTGATGGCTCCTACTTTTATCCACACAACAACCCTGTGAGGTTGTGTGATGAATGCCCTGTTTCTTCCTCTGTTTTTTGCCTATTTTTCTGTATTTTTGGATGCTTAACTTCCCTGAAGCTGCTGCACAGATTCAGCAGCCTAAAAAAAAAAAAACTGCTGGGGCATGCCTCGCAAGCAGCCTTTGTCCTTTGTTTGGAAACTTCATTATTTTCTCCAGAGATGTGTACTGTTTTGTGGATTCAGCTTCTCTTCTTGTTTGGAATGGCTATCACCCACTCCAGGATTCGCATGCGCTACGTCAAGGGGTTGGGATGGAGTGACCAGGTGGGTTTCACTCCTCCGCTTAGGTAACTTGATGACATCATCAAAGCAAAATACTGTATATATTTCTCAGTCCCTGGGAAGTGGGGGTTCTCTGTCAATCCCCTGAGTGACCCATTCATTGGGAGCTCAGAGAGGAACACCCGCTTGCTCAGTCATGCAGTGACTGGGGATTTCTTGAGCAACGTAAACAGCTTAAACTAGGAACCGTTTAGAATTGCAATCCGAGCTTTTGTTGCTTTGTTGACTAAGTGGCTCCAGCCCTCATGCAAAGTGCAAGCTTCCCCCAGTTTTTAAGACAGGGAAATGTTGGGGACGGTTAGGAGCTGAGAATTTTGAGTAGCATCCCGGCTCCATCTGTTGGGCATTAATGATTACTGCATCTTATCGGTGAAAACGTTTCTTTGTGCTTTCCAGCCAAGCTCAGGCATTTTCCATCCGCCTGCTTGTACTTTTAATACCCCCCTTTCTTTCTCCTTACTGTTTAATCCCCTTTTTGTTTAGACTTTTAATAAACTAGTTACATTTTGACCATTTGTCTGCCGGATAATTCAGTGGATTATCGTGTCTCTTCACCCTGCAGATGCTACTGTGGGTTAGAGTTGTAATAAGAACCCCTGGGGTTCATTGCTCTCCTGGGAGGGTTTTTTCCCAGATGGCCCTCCTCTGCCTGGTCGCTGTAGCCTGGGATGGTAGCAATGGATACAAACTACAAAGGTTTCTTTTCCCATTCAGCTGCTGGTCCAGTAAAGGGGAAATGGGGAGCAGGAAGGGCTGCATGGATGCTAACCACTAGGCAGTGCTCCCTTGGTTATCTGGCCTTCTCTCAGGAATCCCTTTCCTTGACAGGTAGGCTGAAAGATGACTAGCCCAAGGCCACCCAGTAAGCTTTGTGGCTGAATGTAGATTTGAACCCAGGTCTTCCTGGTTGAAATCAGGCCCTCTAACCTTGATACCACACTGGCTTTCTAGATCCAGGCCCTGCTAGCAGAACTTGCTCTAGATCTCCTGCTCCTGAGTCAGTTCACCAAATACCACCCCTTTTCCTGGTGGCCAACCGCGTACCACCACAAGAAAGTGTCGATGACGTCATCAGCACATTCTTCCTGACTTGGCCGGAGTTCTGAAAAGGAAAGAAAAGGTGAGGTAAGACGCAGGGGGCCATCCCCAGTGCTTGCAGCCCACGCGCTCGAGCTCTGCCGGCTCGGCAGAGCTCGAAGAGCTGCTTTTTTGGCTCGGACATGGTGCTGCGCGGCCAAGATGGCGGCTGCCATCTTGGCTGCCGGCAGCCCGCGTACCACCAGCCTGTGGTCCACGTACCACTTGGGAACCTCTGGTGTATAGTGTCTGGTCTCCAAATGGCAGGCAAGCAAGCTCCAAAAGATGCAGCTACTCAGCCAAGTCAAAATGAGAGCGTGAAGCACTTTTATTAGACCGCAACCTTTTACTCAGACCGCCGAGTCTGACGTTGGCTCATCTTGTTTTGTTTTTTAATTGCAAAACAAGGCAGAGCCATGAATGACCAATTATGCTCTAGACTCTAGAGGACACTTTCAACACCCAAAGCGTAACGCAGGGCCAAGCACCACACACAATGGGCTCTTCGACCCAACCAGGCTTATGGCTAACCAAGTGACATTTAGTGGCATAGTAGAACAGGTTTCAGTGCACCCTCTGTAGCCACATATACACCACACAAAACCCAACTTAAAATATCTTCGTTACAGCACAATCCTATCCAACTTACACCACCGGTGTAACCAGCGGTGCAGCGAGAATGGGAGGCCCCAGAACGGAAAGGGGATTCAAATCCCTTCCAAAGGGGGATTCAAAGGGGATTTAAATCTCCCCTCCCCTCCAAAGCCTCCTGCCCTGCCCTCCCTTGCTGGTTACACCAGTGGTGTTAGTTGGATAGGATTGTGCTGTTAGAGTGTTTTCTTCTCCTTCCACCGATTTCTACTTATTCTACTTCATTTAAAGATCATTTCAGCCCAAACTTTTTGGGTGGGCTGCAATGACTTTAAAACAAAAGTATAAAAATGGAAAACTGAATTACAAAGTATCCCAAATAAGTATAAAAGATATATTAGAGTGCTAGCCTTTGCATGTTTACTCAGAAGTAAGTCCCACTGAGTTCAACAGGACTTACTTCCAGGTAGATTTGCATAGGAGTGTAGCGTTAATGTAACATGAGCTACATACTGTCTCTCAGGTAGCCCTTGGGTGAAGCAATGGCCTAGACCAGGGGTTCTTAACCCCCTCCCCCCGACCTGGCGTACCACTTACCGGGTGGGGAGGTTCCCACGTACCACCGGAAGTAACGTGATGACATCATTTCCAGTTACATCCGGGTTGCAAGTCTTGGTATGAGCCTGCAAA
The DNA here is from genome assembly GCA_026170595.1 of Plestiodon gilberti rubricaudatus. Taxonomy (NCBI): domain Eukaryota; kingdom Metazoa; phylum Chordata; class Lepidosauria; order Squamata; family Scincidae; genus Plestiodon; species Plestiodon gilberti. The sequence goes on from JANXHW010000008.1 coordinate 39,077,578, forward strand.
GACCAGTAAGAGGCTCCAGGCAGGTGGGAGGGCTTTTCCCAGCACATGAAACTCATGCGCTGGAGCTCTGGCCGCCGAGCCAAGCCTGTCAGCCTTTGCAGGCTCACGCGGAGGCTTCCATGACGCAGGTGCCATGCATTCCACTGACACCCACCTCCTGTACCACCAGTGGTATGTGTGCCACCAGTTGAGAACCCCTGGCCTAGACAGTAATGTATGCCTCTAGGTAGGCTTACCAGATCTCCAACCGGGACTGAGTGCTAGACCTTTAGGAGAAGGAATGTGGGTAGGTGTAGCTTGTTAAACCTTAGAGCACAATCCTAGGCATCCATGGACTTCTGAATAGACATGCCTAGGATTGTGCTCTAAGGTTTAACAAGCTACACCTGCCCACATTCCTTCTCCTAAAGGTTTAGCACTCTGTCCCGGTTGGAGATCTAGTAAGCCTACCCCTAGGCATATTTCTAAGTTTGCCTCCCGGTGAACCAGATGCCTTTTTTTCCCATCTCAGCTCCTTTGAAAAAACGTCTCCAAGGCAGCACCTTGAGTGCTCCTGTTGATGACATTACAGATCCTGCTGTAGGTAAACTGCTGGGGTCTTTCTCCCTTCCCCCTCCACTCTCCCTTAACCTGGTCCCCCATTACAGATTGGAGTTTGAGGCGGGTCCCAGCTGCTGACAAATCAAAGACCACAGGCCTGGTGGACGATGCTCTTATTGGGGGACGAAGTTCTAGGGAGAGAGAGCTTGTCAACTCCAGTTTTTGTAGCTCAGAGATGTTTACAAAGCAAGTCTGTCTGTGTCTGTGTGGGTGAGCGGGCCCCCACAAATTTTCCCCTTTAAATTGTCATCCCCAGGAAAACGACCAGTCAGCTGCCTGCACTTTCTAAAAGAGCATTTTCTGGTTCTAATGAAAGGAAATACCTTTCAAGTCAGAGATTTGTATGACTGCACCTCAGTACATTCCTTTGTAGAGTTTCCAGATTTGTGTAAATGAGACGTGTTCTTAACATTCAGACTTAACAAAGACATCAAGAGCTCCAAATTATGTCAAAGAGGAACCAGATAATAGGGTGAATAACAAAAAATTTGGAGAGGGGAAGATCCCCCCACCACCACAAAAAAAAAAAATCTCACTCGCCTATTATTCCATTGGAATTCTTCTGTTTGCAAAATAAATTCATGCTGATTGAAAAGTGCATCTTGCAAGCCAAACGTCATTGCAAAACCAGAGCAGATTTCACAGAGAATCGATAAAAAATATTCTCCATTGTGTGTGTGTTTGTTTTCTCAGAGTTCCCTCCTCCTCTCAAGGCTTGCTACAAGCATTGCCAGCTTCCCAGAAAAGACAGGATTTCCCTGCTCCTGCACCCTTATGATGTGTGGAAATCAGTCAGAGAAGCTTTTCTCAGCAAACAACTAACCAGTATCATTTGCTTGAAGGGCAGGTGTTTTTGAGCGTTACAAGGCACAGTATGGAAGCAGGCAGAAAAAGAGGGCCAGTCCAAGTTCTTGCACTGCTGGAATTGGTGTACCAATGAGAGGCAGGGTGGTATAGTGGGAAGAAAGTTGTGAACTAGGAAGACCTGAGTTCAAATCCCTTACCCGATGATGTGGTGCCCTTTGCTCCTCCCACTCTCCAATGCTCTAGTTCAGCACTCTCTTTCCCTTCACGCTTCCTCTTCCTCTCTGTGTCCCCCCCCCATTCCTTTTCCAGGGCGTGGAAGGAGAAGGAGGAACAGTGAAGGCAAGTAGATGGACAGAGATTGGCACCTCCCACCAATCTGGGTCCCTTCGGGGAGAAAGGCGGGATATAAATACTGTAAATAAAAAATAAATAAAATCTGCTACCTGAGGCACCCACTTCAGTTGGCCTCATGGATGGGCCAGCCCTGAGCCTGGTAGCACCCTAAAGACAAACAAATTCACACAGCCTAAGCTGCTGTGGACGACGAAAGCTTTTGTACCAACATACAGACAGGGCTCCAGCTCTGGAAGTGGTTGGCACCCGAGTCCAGCATGGCATTACAGCTTAACTGAAAAATAATAACAGTACCTGAAATTCCAATGGAATTAATTCTTCCACAGATGGCTCCGACTACCCCTGCAGGCAGATATGGGGCCTGTTGAGTCGTGGTTATCCAGCATCAAACAAATAGTTCTGATGAGGAAGGAAGGTGTTCCTTGCCAAGTGTTTGCTCAGGAGCAGGGCTGCAAAAAAAAAGGAGACAAGCCAAGAAGGAAAATCCTAGATTGCAGAAAAGCATCTCCGCAATCATTTTCGGACCATTGGCAGTCAAGCTCATGTCCTCGTTGATTGAGAAATGCCAGCCCCAGGGCTGCCAAGAATGGGCTCAGGCATTGGTGGAAAAAAAATCACCACCACCCCCCAGCAAGGGTGGACCTGCAAAGTATCTTTAAACAGGATTTGTACTTATGTGCAAAAAAACCACAAATGATAATATCCGTACCTGACATGAATGGATGGCAAAAACAGTTGACAAATAGGAACATCAGAAGAGCCCTGCTGGATCAGGCCAAAGGCCCATCTAGTCCAGCTTCCTGTATCTCACAGTGGCCCCACCAGATGCCTCAGGGAGCACACAAGACAACAAGATACCTGCAACCTGTTGGTTGTCACTCCCATCTGGCATTTAGAGATAGCCTACTGCTAAACCAGGAGGTTGCTTATCCCCACCATGGCTTGTAACCTGTGATGGACTTTTCCTCCATCAATCTGTCCAACCCCCTTTTAAAAGGCATCCAAGGCCAGGTGCCATCACCACATCTTGTGGCGAGGAGTGCCACAGATTAATTACATGCTGGAGAAATATTTTCTTTTGTCTGTTCTAACTCTCCCACCACTCAATTTTAGTGGATGTCCCCTGGTTCTGCTGTTGTGCGGACAAATTATGATACTACCAAGAAAGACAAAAACATGTGCAACATTGTCAGGCCTTCCAAACCTTCCGGACTGCCAGGCCTTGGTAATTTGGTCCCCCCCCCTTGTCAGCCCTGTTGTCAGAGAACGGGAAGATTGCTGTGGATCAGAAAGAGGCAACCTTCCAACCAGTGACGCTCTCCGCAAAGTTAACTCGGTGGGAAGAAGGTTATTAAAGCCTCATTTTCCACTCAAGAAAATGTCAGTCCGAGTGCGCAAGCAAGGAGGAGCATGAATTTGGGGCAGAAGAGCACCTGAGACTTTGGCTGGTCACTCTTTGGGGGGCTGGGAAGGAATTTTTTTCTGCTTGCTCTGATTCTTGGGCTTGTCTACATGATTGTTGATCTTCCCTGGGGGGGGGGGGGTGTTTCATGGTGTGTTTTTATTCCATTTGAATTTGGCTGTCACTAATTCATTATTTCCCATTTGTCACTATGTCAGGTTAGGGGACAAGGCTCTGGGTGTCAGCCGGACCCGAAACGGGAAAGGGAGGGAGTTCTCACATCACCTGTTTGTTTCCTCCTCCTCCTTCCAGCCATGGCTTTTTGGAATTTCCCTTTTTAGGGGAGCAGCTGCCATCTACGTTTCTTCCTTTCTCTCTTCCCTGGCGCTCCCACGCTCTGGCTTAGAGAGGGTGATGACGCCTGGCACCGATGCTTCTGAGGGGCCAACCGCTCATGCAGCCTCCTCTCTCAAGAGTGGTCTGTTTCTCCATCTTTGGCCTGCCAACGCAGCATCAGGTCTGCTTTGGTGGAGAGCAAGATGCAGGCAGAGGGCCAGCCCAAGACCACCTGGCAGTGTGCCAGGCTGGCACCTCAAGCAGCATGCCAAATGCTCGCCCACCCTTCTTTCCTGGTAATATGCCAACCTCGGCTCCTCTCACTCCTTAGATTGGAAAAGGAAGAGGGGGACCGAGCAGAACAGGCAGTGCAGAGTGGTGGGCCAGAGCCTCATTTAAAAAGAGAGGGTTGAGGGAGGACGGCATTTGAAGATCGGACCCATGCAGTGGCATAGCAGCGGCATGTTTTAACGTGCAAGCAGGGCCGGCCCATCCATGAGGTCAGCTGAGGCAGTCGCCTTAGGCAGCAGATTGGTAAAGCACACTTGCCTCTGTCCAACTTACTCGCTTTCCCTGCTCCTGTTTCCTAGACTGGGAATAGAAGAGAGGAAGAGAAAGTGTGGAGGAGAGGAGAGCATCATCAAGTGAGGTGGGGCAGCGTTTGACCTGGGAGGTCTTGGGCCAGCCCTGCTTCCTGGGCATGGGACCACTTGAAGTTGGGGCCAGATGTATTCCACAAGGTATTCCACAACTGTGAGCATTCCACAACCTTGGGGCCACTGCTGAAAGGTGCCGCCTCTGGAACCCACTAGCCACCTGCACTGCAGGCAGCAACTTCAGAGGCAAAACACTCTGCAGCACGGAGAGGCTGACTTGGCATGTTTCATCTAACCAAATCTTTTCAAAAGGCACAGAAGCCACACCAGAAGAAACAGGTGGCCACCCTTCCTCCGTTTTGTTGACTTTCTTCCTCCTTTTCTACAGAAGAAACCCCAGTTTGCTTCTCCTCCCACCCGAGCACTTTGGCACTCTTAGAAATCCTTATTAGTCTCTTGTAAAACAAATCTCAACTTGTTAAAGTTCCTTGTGTAACTATTTGCCTAGTGTCTTAACTGGCTCCCATTTATATTTGTTTTTCTAATTTTACCCTCCTTCACTCCAAGCCGTAGGAACGGGGAGGGCATTGAATTTAAACCATCAGCATTTCTGGCAGATTGAAAACCAAAATAAAAGGAAAGGCCGTGGGATACAGTCCGTGTGGGTCGAGGATGCACGCTCCATTTTGGATCCGGGAAAAAAAAAGACTCAGGTGGTGTCAGAGTAGAATCAACAACAAAGACTCCAGACTTAAAATTCGGATGTACTCGGCTGAAGAGAGAGTTGGGTTTCCAAGGCTGCAATTCGATACACGCTTTCCTGAGCGTAAATGCCATTGGACACAGTGGGACTTACTTCTAAGTAAACCTGAATGGGCTTGTGCTTCAGTTAGGGTTCCTGCTAGCTAGCTAGGTGACTTTTTCTCCTTGCTCAGCCCAGGGCCGGCCCATCCTGAGGCAGACTGAGGCAGTTGCTTTAGGAATCGAATGGGGACCAAGTGGTCTCTGTCACTCTTCTCACTCCCTGTATTCAAAAAGAAAGACAGAAGAGGAAGTGTGGAGGAGAGGAGACTGGTGGGCTGGAGGGTCCAATGCTCCAGCCTGCCACTCTCTGCTCCTCCGCACTTCCTCTTCCCCTCTTTCATTCTGTTCATTCTGGCTGCCTTGTCAGCCTCCCCATTGGGGACTGGGCCCTGTCTGGCTGAGCAAGCGATGGCGACACAGACAGTAAAATCTCCATGGGACCTGGCAGTGTTGGGAAGCGGCAGCGATATCCAGTCCGTACTGCCTTAGAGATCGGGGCTGGCCAGCTAGGGCTGTGGTCTCTTGTGTGCAGGGCAACCAGATACAATGGAGGACAAAGTGCCTATACCTTTAACTGTTGCATAGAAGAGGGAATTTGAGCAGATGCAGCTCTTCATGGTAGGTTGCAAAAAGCTGCACCTGCCAAAATTCCCTCTTCTATACAATGGTTAAAGGTAGGCCTACCATAGTCCCGGAATCGAGCGTGGCTTCAACCTAGAAAAGACACGGGCCACTCCCAAGAGTGCACCACTGCAGGCCAATGCATGCCACGGCTTCCGCAGCTTCTGGTAAATGAGACGACCGCGTTGGCCAGCCGCGGTGCACTCTTGGGAGTGGCCCGTGTCTTTTCTAGGTTGAAGCCACGCTCGATTCTGGGACTATGGTAAGCCTAGTTAAAGGTATAGGCTCTTTGTCCTCCATTATATAGGCTTACCAGATCTCCAACCGGGACAGAGTGCTAGACCTTTAGGAGAAGGAATGTGGGCAGGTGTAGCTTGTTAAACCTTAGAGCACAATCCTAGGCCTGTCTATTCAGAAGCAAGCTCCATGGATGCCTAGGATTGTGCTCTAAGGTTTAACAAGCTACACCTGCACAAATTCCTTCTTCTAAAGGTCTAGCACTCTGTCCCAGTTGGAGATCTGGTAAGCCTACCATTATATCTGGTCACCCTGCAAACTTGGTGGGCACCAACCACTCTGCTTGCAAAGAATTGGCGGGATCCCTTTGAAGAATGGTTCCTTTGAGAGCAAAGCCTGTCCATGATTCATCAAAGGGGTGTGTGTTTTTGGAGGGGGGGGGATGGATTGTAAAAGAAAAGCATTAAGGAAACATAGGACCTGAGAGGTAAAGCTTGCACCAGCTCCCTGGAACGATACTCTAGTTTTCCTCTTCCAGTCAATGGGAAGTTCTTCTCGAGCCATCAAGCCTTCACAAGCCTCAACATTAAATGGTGTGGGGAGGATTATCTGAGCAAATCCGACTTTATGACTGCCTGCTGCTCTAGACAATTTCAAATATCCGTCCAAAGAAGAATGGCACTAATGAAAGCGCTTGCAGTTTAATTGTTCACGAAACTAGTAATGGCTTGAATGTCTTTTTCTTTTCTCTTTTTTCCAAAAGGACAGCCTACCATGTGGAAAGCATGCCCTGCTCAAACTCCCAACGATTGGCACAGATCCAGCATTTACTGTTCTCCCTTGAGTCTTTCAACGACGTCGCGAGACTCCCAGAAAAGGAGAAGGAGGGTTTCTCGGCTGGAAGAAAACGTCACGATGAGATGATCAGCTTGTGCTTTTGAATGTGGAGACTTTTCTGGCCACAGCAGTATTCGGGGGTCATCAAGGCTTGCAGACGCTTCTGGAGGAGGAAAAGTCCATCACAGGTTAGAAGCCATGATGATGACTATATGCAACCTCAGGGTTTTAGTGGTAACCTGTCTCTGAATGCCCAATGCAAGGGAGTGACGACAGGATACAGGAATCTTGTTGTCTTGTGTGCTCCCTGAGGCATCTGGTGGGGCCACTGTGAGATGCAGGAAGCTGGACTAGATGGGCCCTTGGCCTGATCCAGCAGGGCTCTGCTTATGTTCTGTACCTCAGTGGTCTGGGGCAGGAGTGCCATTTGGGGTGTGTGGGCAGGCTGGCGACTTTTGGTTACAGGAACTGTGACATCCTTGGGCAGGTCAGGGCTGTGGAAAAAACGTAGAGGAATCCAAAGTTAGAAGTTCCAATGTGGAGCTTGACGGAAAAGTGGAAGCTCAGGCTGCGAGTCAGAATAGAATCTGGATAGCCAGGAGTGGCTCCAGGAGGTCTTGGAGCCTGAGGAGGGGTGCCAAACACCACCCCTTGCATCCCACCTTGCTCAGTGCTTTGCTGGGCCAAATGCTACTCCTTTTGCCCCGCAGTGTGCCAGCTCCTGCCTTAGCTGCTGCCAGAAGCGTCGCGGGGGTTGGTGTGGTGGGCCCCAGGGCGGGGACCAGCTGTGGCGGCGAAGGGGCGCGCTTACCTCCAGGACGCGTTCCCTCTGCCGCGTTCGGCCTGGAGCTGGACCCTCCCGCCCACCCTGGAGCTGCTTCGACTCCAAAATAGGCTGAAAAACCGGGGTGTGTGTGTGTGTGTGACAAGCTGCGCTAGGCACGCGCGCATCGTCACGCTGGGCACGCGCTGACAAATCACGTGGGGGCGTGGCGTCGGCACCCCCCCCCCCGGATCATCTCTGGCTGCTGCTCCCGCCCCCCATTCTCTGCACTCAAAAAGGAAGAAGGAAATGGCACAAAGAGGAAGTGTGGAGGAGAGGAAAGTCTGACATTCTAGCTTCCACTCTCCTTCCACTCTCCTTCCGCTCTCCAACAGCTGGGTGGAAGGCAGATCTTGGCAGATCGTAGGTAGAACTAAAAAAATTCCAATATCACATTTGCTCCATTCACGTCCTGTGTTCAAATGTGAGGGACAACATTGGAAAATCCATGCTTGAATACATTCCATTAGTACAATGATGTTTTTGTTTTGTTTTTAATGCTAATCAATTATTATTCATTTTTCTCCCCCCCCCCCCGCATATCCCACTCTATCCTACTGACTCAGGGTGGCTTACAGCGTTTTTCTGACATGTTATCTGTCATGTCCCCAAGGGGGATCATCGTGGTTTGGGGAAATACATCGATGTTTAAATGTTTACGTCGCTGTTATGTTTACAACGTCACTGCAAGTGATACTGTAATCGCAGCGACTGTTTCAAAAGAAAAGTGCAAAGACAGCTGATGACACTATCTTTGGAGCTCTGCCAAAATGTAAGTTAGTAGATAGAAAGCGGTCTCGGGTTGAGTCAGACCAGCGTCCATCTAGGTCCGTTTTCCCAACACTGGCTAACAGCAGCTCTCCAGGCATGGATTTTTCTCTAGACTCTACCCTACCTGTATTCACGGGTCTGGCTCTACACCTGGGACCTTCTATATGCAAAGCAGATGCTCTGCAACTGAGCTATAGCCACTACCTGCCGTGAATACCCAGCTCCTGGAATCCTTCTCCTCCTCCTCCTCCTCTAGCATCACGGACTGCTACCGGCAGCTGTTGGAAAAAGGTGCTGTGTGGGGCAGAGTTGCTAGGTGGGGCAGAGTTCAGTCCTAGGTGTGATGATGCATTACGCAGGACACCAGCAGATGTTCGCTCCCAGGTCCCAGAATCCTCCTCCTCCAGCCATCCTTAACAGCAGGCAACGATCACAAGCCTCTTACATAATTCTGACAGCCAGCCTAGGGGGACGAGAACAGACACCTTGATGATCTGTCAGGGAAAGGTATAATCCATGCATCACCTCCGCTGCCCCAACATGCGCCAGCAAGCTGCCATGAGCTTCCGCAGCCCAGCACCTGTGCGTTCTGTGGGACAGAGGTGCGCGCAAAGCATCGCCCGTGACGACGGATGTGCTAGTTGCATGCTTTTTCCTATGCAGAAGTGCTTCGGGAATTGTAAATGCTTGAAGTGTCCTTAAAGAACCATGCAGAAGAAAAAAAAAGATTCCTGGAGTTTGGGATATTCCCCCCCTCCCCACACACAGATTTGCTTTTAAGCCCAGTTCCCTGTCGCTTTCCATGCGCTTCCTCACTGCCCGATCTTTAGACAGTGCAGCCCCTCTCTGCTTTCAGCTCACATAATGTTTATAGGTAACAACAGGTACCTTCTTGCGACGAGGTGGGAAGCAGGTCTATGGCACTCTCTTGCACCTTATGGTGAGTTGGGTTAGGAGCAGGTCGCTCTCCCTGTTGCTGCTGCTGCTGCTGCTGGAGGAGGAGGAAATGCATCGCCACAGTGCAATTACATGACTCATCTTGGCCTTGTTCCTGCTCCCCCAACCTGCAGTGTTTAGCATTCCAGCTTCCCTGCCAGCTTCCCTCATGCAAATTCTTTCTTTCCGTATGTCTGTCTCATTCCATCTGTTCCACGTGCTCGCGCACTCTCCTGTCTGCAGTCGCTGGCATGGTGCACAGGAGAGGAAGTGCCCACAATGTTTGGGACAAGTTGCGCTCCCCCTGAAAGCAGCGGTCTACAGCTTGTCAAATGCTGGGGCTAACCTCAAAACCCCAGCCTGCAATATGAGACCCACCACAGTGCCGGCGTCAGGTGGTCAGGAGCCATGGGAAAAAGTCTTGCATCGCAGCTCCCATGTCACCCCGCTAGCCCCTTATTAGATGCTACCATGGTGACCGGTATTGAGAAGGGTCAGACTGGCCACCTGGGCCCACTGATGGGCCAGTGCCCAATCTGGTCAACTCTTGGCCCACCTTCAAAGGCCCAGTGGGCAAGAGAGGTGGGCAAGTCATACAAACATATGACTCTGTCTTACCTTGAGTTAGACCCTCTAATTCTGGACACGGCTCTTTCAGATAGGGCTTTTCCCCAGCCTGGCCAGGAAAAGCCAGCGACTTAATCTTCCCAGATACAAAGCAGGAGCTGAATCGCTAAAGCCTCTCCCCTTTATTCCACCCCCACACAGTATTTGTATTTCTTTGTAACAGCCTACATTTCCTATCCTCAAGGGCCCTCAGAACCAGCTTCCCCCAAATTATTAAAAACAGCAAAGTATTTAAGAGCATGAAACCACACAATGATGTTTAAAAGCCGCATCAAAACAGAATGGAGGTGGCCGTGTCGCAGCAAAGGAGATGAATGAAAACCCAGTCCCCATCAGTAGCGATGAACATCACTGAGCATGGAATCTGCTTCTAAAAGAAACCAGATTATCGCCTGTCAGAAGTTAACCCTTCAATTGGCCACAGAGGAGGAGAAAGAGGGTAGTGTCATCACCATTGACAGTCACAGATCCAGAGTGATCTATTAGACAGAGCAGTTCAGCCCGTCTCCATAATGGGCCGCCATGACTGGTGGTCCTGGTAGAGATCACCCCGCCACACTGCGCAGTGCTGGCATGTGGCCAGGGGCCTACCGAGAGGGAAGTCTCACTGTCTGGTCTGCTGGGCGGAAGGCCGTTGTCCCACGGTGAAATATCACCCTCTGCAGAATGCAGTCAACTTAGCACAGGCGCAAATATTTCACGAACCTGCGTGCAGCCGTTTCTACCTTCACAGGGTTAGAACAAAGCAATAGATCACCAGGCACTGCTGCAGAGAGACAAACGAGTGGAACATGTTCTGGGTGAAGAGTTTCCGGGGAGCAAATCAGAGAAGAATGCCGATGGGATGATTTCCTTTGTGTGTGTGTGTGTGGGTGGACCGTACCGTTGCAACTCCATATTTCAAGTACCTGTTATATATTTCTGTATTGAAATGACATTTCAAGGTTCTGGGACCAGGTTACCTTAAAGACCACCTCCACCCATCGGAGTCTTGGCTGAGTCTTCCCATCGGAGTCTTGCCTGAGTCTTCCAATCAGCCTTGCAGGCCTTTCACTGTCGCCCACCACTGACACATCTTGAACTGACTTGTGCCGAAGACTGGACCTTTTCTGTAGTGGCACCACACGACCCTCTAGAAATCCTTCTATGAGGAGGTCCACCAGACATCCTGCCCGGTGGCTGTTAGACAGATGGGTAAAGACTTTTTATATTTTGCCAGGTTTTTGATGGATTTTGTCGCTGATTAGTCTATCCTTTTTGTCTGTTTAATCCCTGCTGCATGCTGTTTCAATTGGTTTTTAATTTATTAGAGCTTCTGGATGCTGTAGCCCACCACTCTCCTTTGCTCCACCCTCTTCTGCCCCGCCCCCTCTTCCTTTTTCAATGCAGGGACTGGAAGGAGGAAGAGGAGTGGAAGTGGGTGGATGGAGGTGGGCACCCCTGCCAACCTGTTGCCTGAGGCAACCGCCTCAATTGACCTCATGGATGGACCAACCCTACGCCTACGCCAGCTCTCAGTATTAGGAAGATGATGCTAATGGACCCTTCTTCCGATCCAGCAGATGCGTTATCCAAAACAACTGAGAGCTTTTTCCTTTGGAACAATCGTTTTCTTCCCATGAAACGAAGTGCTCATTTTAACAGGCAAATCAATGAATTAATCTGTGAAACTCACACCATTATCGATGCGGCCCACGTTTGTGACCTGCTTGTTCTCTGACACTTGGGTCCAAGCAAATGACCTGGCAAAGGAGGTGGGGAAGAGAGCCCAGGAGGGAGAAAGCAAGGAACCTTACGCAGTTCACGGCAAGGGCTAAAAAGATGGTGTCATGTTTTGGTCCGACTCCCAAATGGAAGGCGGCCAGGAGGACAAGGAGATGGGGGGCGGGCGGGCAGGGGCTGTTCACCATATGGCGCAGTCATCTTGGAAGTCGTCCTGACCCTTCTTCGACTGGAATTTCTGACTCTCCACTTGCTGCGCCTTGACTCTGAGTAGGAAACCGTTTCCTGACCACATGTTACTTTTTATAGACAAACCCCCCCCCCCCCCGTTTTATTGCCAGCTTCCTCGGGAGTTCAAGATTGTTCCACACAGCCTTGAAAACAATGCCCAGTATGCATCGGAGAACACGACCCCGACGGCCCTCCAGACAATACCTGCTCCGGAAAGGCAAAGAAGGCAACCCGTTGCATTTGGCTTTGCCGTCTCCCGCCCCCGGCCAGTCCGAGGCTTGAAAAGCACCCTGCCAAATCTGTTCTCGTTTTCATGTGTTGGAACTTCCCCTCCCTTTCCAGTGTTCTTTGCCACTGGCCAAGAAGATCTGCCAGCAGCCTTGGAAACCCTCCCAGCACACCAAAGCGGTGAGCTCAGAATGAGAACATGTTCTTGTGTCGAAGCAGCCCCTGGAAATCTTTTACTTTGGATCATGCGTTTGGGCCGGGGGGGGAGGCACCCGCTGCTTGGATGGCACATGCCCGTTGCAGCAGTCGCCTTAAATTACAGAGGACATAGGAAGAGCCATAGGTCCACGGCAGAGCATCTCTTCTGCATCCAGAAGTTCAATCCCTGGCGTCTCCAGAAGGAAGCACAGAAGGAATGACCTTGTAGAGGCACCGCCTGTACTTACGGTACTTACATGCCACCCTTCCTTCAAGGAGCAGAAGATGGCGCATGTGGCTTTTTGCATTCCTTTTATCCTCACAACAACCCTTTGATGTAGGCTAGGTTGAAGGAGAACAAGTGGCCAAAGGTTGCCCATTATAGGGGATTTGAACCCACCCCTCTCTGTGGTGCAGCGTGGTACAGGTGTGGTACACCCCTCCCTGTGGTCTTAGAGCTGGCTTCAGCCATGCTACTTAGCTATGAAGCTACGAGGTTCAACCTTGCAAGGTTGGTGTGAGACGCAATGAGGGGGAGACACAACATGCACTCCCTTGAGCTCCTTGCAGGAAGGGTAGGACAAACGTCCGGTACATAAGCAATGTCCACTGCACCAAACGTTCCATCCAACCCCACTGACATGAATGCGAGCAGTGGAGGCCTCAGACCGTAGCTTATAAAAGGCTGCGTGAGCGCATGCGGCTCAACCATCAACCCCCTGGGAGGGAAATCCAAGTGTGTTGCTAATTTATGTAATCCAAAGAGAGTCGGTATATGAAATATAATCTCCCAGTAGCAGTTCACCACCTCCGGCGCTAAGGAAGCAGAAGCTCTGTCTCTTCGGTCTGCATTCCCCGGCTCAGTGTGAACTTTCGACCCCATTGTGTACTCTAATTGCTGGAACCAGTCGGAGTAATCTCACAACCTACTTTCCAAGCCTTTCTGCTACTGCACAGTCACACCGCCTTGGCCTCGGCAAACGGGAGGCGGCGGAGGATCTGCCGAAGCCCCATGTTTCAACGGGCATGTCATCGAGTAACGGATGTAAACTCCAGCCAGGGGAGGACCTTCAAATCCTGTCCAAGCCAGAAGATCTGGAGATGCTGGCAGGAAGAAGCTTTGCATCTCTCATCCACGTGGTCGCAGCCTCCCATCGTGGGTGCTGCTGCATGATACCTGCCCTGCCTCCAACAAATGAAAACAGGGACGCTCTTGTGTAAGTGTATCACACCCATCTACTTCCTTCTGGTTTTTGAAAAATAAAAATTAAGAATGTGTATCTGAAATCTTTTTTTAAAAAAAAAATCCAATGTATAAATAGGTGGGATGGGGCAGAGCATTGTTCATAAATGTTTACAAGTCTACCCCCCAAAACAGCCTGGGGTGGGGTTTTGTTTTGTTTTGTTTTTTGTAGGAGGGGAATGAAGCAACCAGGTGATATTCCCCATCTTCTTGTTCTGCATTGGCAAACAAGGATGTGCAGTAAATTGAAGGCAGAGAACAAGGACAGGTTGGAAACTGGCAATTGTTCCTCCAGGTTGAGGGCCAAGGAAGTCTTTGCATTGCCAGCGATCCAAATGAAGGGGGGGGGGGACAACAACAGTTCTGCCAGTGGAGTGATATTAGCCGGAACTGCTGCTCTTGTAGAACTTCGGCCTGCTTTCCTTCAGTAGCAGGTGGTATTTGGGAGAAGCACCATGCCTTGCAGAGGTGCACCAGGCCAGGCACCCAACGGGTGCATCTCTAGCAAAGGGATTGAGGTGACTTCGCCTGTTGAATTTCTGCCTGGATGCCTCCTTCCCCAGCCCAATGTTGAGCTGAAAGGTGAACAGTGCAATCCTATGCCTGTCTACTCAGATGTAAGTTCCATTGTCTTCAATGGTGCTTCCTCACAGGAAAGCACGTGCAGGATTGCAGCCTGAGGCATGTCATGGGCTGAAGGGAGCCTAACCTGGGCGGCCAGCATCATATAAAAGACTGGACAAAATCTTGACTGCTTATATAGCACCAAAAGTAAGGAGGCATATTGAGTGTGTGCACAACAAAAATACAATAAACACACCCCACCAAATGACACCATCAATTATACTAACATTAGAGCTTCTTGCGTTGATGTGTTTTCTTATTTCAGCCCAATTCCAGTAAGCAACAAACAATTCCCAGTTCTTTCATAAAATGCCCACATTCTGCTGTTTGCCTTCCTGCAAATTCTTGTAAACTGTAGGTTCTGATAAATAGGTTGATCACTGCATGTCAAGGGACTCAGCTGCCGAAGGGCCAGGAGAGTACCGGGCCAGGATATTTCACCTCACTATCCAGACCCAATAGTTTCTTTGCCCTCCCCCTCCCCACCTCTGGTCTTGCAGGGCCTTCACCCTGGGGACTAAGGGCCCTAGGCAGGGGCAAAGAAAGGTGAAGTAACCCATTGCTTGTGTTGGAACTGTATTTGGTTCCAACACAATTGGGCTGTATTTAAGTTGCAGCGAAGTAGAGATTGCCAAGACTGCTCTGGTGATTGGTGGGGAACCATGTCCTTTTTGTGGCTAGAGGATATGGAACTCCTACCCTGGGGTGGGGGGGTGGAAGGGCACATGCTACACACTTGTGTCAGGACCCCGAGCAGAGACCCACAAGGGCGAGGCTGGGCCCTTGCAGAGTGGTGAGGCAGACCTCAGGACCCTGGACAGCTCCAAAGAAACATGTTGCACTGCCAAGGGCCAGAGGTCAATGAGGCCGTAGATAGACCACCCCTCTTGGACTCGACCTTCCAGCCTGAAGGTTGGATACCTAAACGGATCGGTCCTTTGGTGTGGAGCCTCCTGAGCATCTCCATGTACTGATGCTCTCACTAGCAGCTCGCCTCGCCTCCTCCACCCAGCTTGTCTGTGCTGTTGCTTTTCATTTAATTGGCAATGTATTTTGAGGTTGCGGGGTGACTGTTGTTTTTTTGGAGATCGCCAATGAGATGCAACTGGCGAGTGGTGCCACAATGACGTCCCTGAGCATGGATTTGCAACTGGTACTGACGGAAGGGGCCAAATTCTTTAACAAGAAAAGGATCGCGGCGGCAGCAACGGAGGCAACGTTTGCCCTTTGCTCCACCGCACGGCTCTTTCACGACAAACTCTCACATCTTCCACATGTTGCGCAGCAAAGACCGCTCTGGTTGGCCAGAACGATCCTGGCAGCTTTAGTCCAAGCAGCAACAATATTAAGGACTAATTATCCGGCTTACTTTGATGGCAAGCGTTCTTGCCCCTTCCTCTTTCCCTTGGCGAGACTTCCCCTCCTTCGATTCCGTCGGCTCCAGCGCAGAACTCAAATTGCTAACAGCTGATTAAATGGCATAATTTCAGTGCAATGATCCTGGGGTTTGGGAAGCAAGGCAGCGAGAGAAACGTAGACTGACCTGCGTAACCTTGTATGACCCTGTCTTCCAGGCAGCCTGACCCAGCCTCGCTCTTTTTATTCTTCTGAACAGACACTGCTTAATGGAATCCACCAGAGAAAAGCAGCCGAGGGGAGAGGCTCAGGCAGGCAGGCAGGCAGGCAGTCACTCCATCAGCATGCCAAAATATCTCATTTTGGAGAAATGTTTCCTTAGTTAAATGGGCAAAGTCCCCCTGAGCAGCAATTTCCACATTCCTTGGAAGCTGATTCCCACTCAGGCCTGGGCTGTGACTCAGTGGACGAGCATCTGTTTTGAATGCAGAAAGTCCTGGGTTCAATTCCAGGCAATGTCTGGTAGGGCAAGGAAAGACCCCTGTCTTAAATCCCAGAGAGGCTCGCCCAGTCAATGTAGACATTATTGAGCTAGATGGACCACGACCTCTACTGACCCAGTAGAAGGCAGCTTCCTAAGTAGGTTCAAATTTGTGGGGTGGGGTGGAGGGAAGCTGTAGGCAGGCAGATGGGATATTGGTGGGACAAGCCAATACAGAGTGAGGGAAATGGCAATGTAGTTTCTGCAGGTCACTAAGGCTACAAACCGATACACACAGGGCCGGCCCATCCATGAAGCGAAACACCCCATTCGCATGATTGCATCAGGTGGGGGGGATTAGGAGAACCAGAGGGGGCAGTGAACGAATGCCTGCCATCTCCCCCGATCGCCAACAGAGCTGACCTCCTTACTGGACCCTTGCTCTGCATGGGCTCTTGAATCAAAGCCAGAAACAAGGTGCATGCTGGGATTGCTCCCAACGTGTTCCACATTTCCTGCTTTTCTTAAAGAGCCAGGCAGAGGAAGGCAGAAGATAGTCCCTTCATCATTCAGTGAAGCAGAGCACCTGCATCTGGAGACAGGGCAGACTGGTACTTACACCCCTAAGCAAACGACTCAGTTTACCTCCTGGTGAGCCTGGTGCTTCTTTTCAGCTCAGGTCCTTTGAAAAAAAGGTTCCCGAAAACTGCATATGAATGCACCTACTGTACTGATAGTGTCACCGTGCCTGCTGTAGGACAAGTCTCTCTGTAGGACAAGTCTCTCTCTCTCTCTCTCTCTATCAAATTATGTCCTGGACGTGGCTGTTCTGAGTACACTTGGAGATGATATTCCAGAACGTTTGGGCTCCTAAGCAGCACATACTGTACATGCAGAGATCCAAAACTACTGTTTGGGATCCATTTTGACTCCAGATGTCAGGGACGTTTTTCAAAGGACCTGAGAAGAAGCCATCCGGCTCACCAGAAGGTAAACTGAGAAGTTTGTTTAGGGTGTAAGTACCAGCCTGCCCAGTTCCCAGATTCAGTTCTGAATTGTTTGCATGTGCTACTGTTGAGCGATTGGCCCTCTCTCTCTCACTATAGTTGTAGGCAGTGTGAAGTTGGCAGTTGCTTAGCCGCCACCCCCCGCATCTCCCCCAAGATCTCCTCTTTGTTTGCGAGTTATACAATCTCTCTCTCTCTCTCAAAACAGATATTCCAAATGACAACCAACAGAAAGACATTCCCAGATTTGATACGAAGTGGGAAACGAGAGGCTTCAACTCTCCCTCTTTGCCGCTGCCAGAAGCCCTTGGATCACCACGGGGTGGATATTTGCGTGAGTGGATTTTTTTTTTCTCTTTTCAAGTTGCAGTGGGTTCGTCAAGCAGGCTGTTCTCTCAAAAGAGCAGGGTGAAATTTGCATTAATTGTGCGGCTGGATTTTCGCCAGCAGGTTGTCCGTGTACATTTTGTTCTCTGGCGCAACAACTTGGAATGACTGGCGCTCTCGCTTTCCGAGTCCTCTTTCCGGGCCCACCCTTCTCTCGAGGTGCCTCCTTTGCTCTTGTTGAGCTGTAGGAAGCGAACCGATTTAGAGTGACAGTGAGAAGGGAGGAATCCCTCCCTGGTTAGGATTCAAATGTGCTTCTGTAATGCAGGCGTTCTCAAGCTTTATGTCCCTAAGGGGGTGACTGGATAAGGGTCGGTCCATACATGAGACCAATTGAGGCGGTTGCCTAAGGTAGCAGATAGATTAGCAGGGACATCGCCACCACCCTTCCTCCCGCTCCCTGAATTTGAAAAGGAGGAGGGGATTGGAACAGAAGAGGAAGTGTGGAGGATAGGGGAGTGATGTCAGAGATACTCTCCTCTGCACTTCCTCTTCTTCCCCGTTCCCCTCGTTTTTGTTTTTGTTTTCAAATCCAGGGAGCGGCAGGAGGCAGCTGGCACACTGCTGGGTAAAGGGAGGCAGCATTTGGCACACTGACTCAAGTACCACAAAGTGATGGGCTGGCCCTGGAATGGCTGCATTGAGCATCCACGTAAGAACACAGGCACATGTGAACTCTGGTTGTTATTGGCTGCGCATATTGTATTGTTTTCGGTCAACTGTTTTTATTGTTTTCCCTTTTTTTTATTCTGTAAGCTGCCTTGAGCTCCCAGGAGGGTGAAAAGGCAGGACAAGCGTCTTCTGAATAAAGAAAAGTAAGCGTAGCAAACCCTGTCCTTTCCCACGCGGGTGAAGCTCATTTTGCACTGCTGCTACCAGATTGTGGGATCGCTCCACGTTCCTGGCATATCTTTCGCCAACCCAACGCATGCTGTCTCTTCTTTATAAAGCCAACACAGGTCGGGTTGTTGCAGAGTCAACGGGTGGTGCGCACAACAGATGGAGCAGGGCCCCCAGCAATGTGTCGAGGGGGTGGCCTCGGGGGGGGGGGGTTGGATCTGGCAGGTGAGGGGCCTGCCCCAGAATTCCCCTCTCACATGGTGGAAGGGCACCAACAGTGCGCACCAGTCATGGTGCGTCATCGGCAAAGACCAAGGGCGCGCCATTGAAACCCGCTAAAACAAACCCAGGTCTGTCGATGCCCTTCAACCTGTCCGCATCTGCCCCAAGACAACACCCCCCCCTCACCTCCTCCCGTTCTCCTGCAAGGTATTTTTTTACTGTGTGCTTACGAAATAAAAATTAATTATTGAGAAGCAAGACGTGTCTTGAGGCTTTGCAGCTACGAGAGAAGCGGTGCAGCCACGAAAGGTATGGTCTGAATAATTAATCGGAGCTATGTTTAGCAAAAGCGGAAGCGGCCTGAAAACCTAAATGGAACCACTGTGCATATGTGGGTCCTTTAAAAAGCGTATTATTATTATTATTATTATTATTATTATTAATAATAATAATAATAATAATAATGTGCTGTTATTAATAATAATGTTAATTAATAGTGATTGTTATTAATAGAATTCTAATTAATAAATATAATACACATATGAATGATGGGTAGTAGTAGTAGTAGTAGTAGTAGTAGTAGTAGTAGTAGTAGTAGTAGTAAAGGGATACCCAAAGAGTCTCCTAGGAAGTAAGTCCCATTGATTTCTATGGGGCTTACTCCCAGGTTAGTGTGTATAGGATTGCAGCCTTCGCTGGGAATTTAGGAAACTGGCTCAAATGAAGCCTTAGTGAAATGTTTAAAATAAAATAGTACTGTATTCCCAAACTTCAGTATTGCCAGTCTTTCCCTGGATCCATTCCCTGCTGGTTCAGTCTCTGCCCTATGTATACAGGTGGTTGCTCTGTAAGAATGAACTTGGCTGCAAATTATTTGCACAGAAATGTGTGTGCGGAGCGGAACCCGTGTGCAGAGGTTCTGTGCCTGTCCTCAGGACAGGACGCATGCTTGCTGATGCTCAGTTGGTACGTTGGCGTGCGCAAGGCAGTAGATGAACGTGAAAAATCAAATCCAGCAGACCTCCTAATTCCCCAGAGCCTTAACACATATTCTCTGTCTTAATCATAATCCACTTCTCCTATTACCACGTTCACCAGTTTTCATTCCAATGGAGTGCTCGGTGCTGTGCAAATCATCGAAGCCGCCCGCCCCGCTTCCCCCCCTGTGTGCTGTTAATGGGCTCCCTTATTTGGGGACCTGCTGGCAAAGGAGCCCAGCAAAATGGAGAAGAGATAATTCTATTCCTGAGAAATAAATTAGAAACATTTGGGAAATAGGGTGTGTAACCTATTACAGCCTCGGGGCAGCAAGGAAGTATGGGAATAATAATGTGAGCATGGTGCTTTTGTCATTATTTACCTTGGCACTCGGTGTAAGTGTGCAGTTGCCAAAGCAACTTCCATCTTGCAAGGATGACACACAGACATGCGCGCGCACACGCACGCACACACACACAAAACACACAACACTCAGCTTCATCCACAGGCACAGGAAACGCAAATTCCAGGGAGTGGTGTTTGGGTGAGCCCCGATAGATTTCATGCGTCCAGTCCCAGGTTCACGTTAACATACAAACTGCAAGCATTGTAAGGTTGACTGGGAAAGAGTTGAGATGTTGGATCTCATCCCATAAACATTTGCTGAGTGCTTTCACCTCCTGGCCCTTGGAATTCCACAAGTGCGACTCTCTATTTTCCGTCAGCAGAACCGTACAGGCTGCATTGTCAATGCAGGAGTTATTACCCTGATTTTGATGCTTTCCAGGGGGACAAGAAGGAGAAGGAGAAGAGCCAGCTGCTATGACAGAATTTCAACGGAGGGTTAGGATTTATTTGGGGGGGAATTAGGAGGTGTCCAGATGAACCTAATCTGCGCAGTAAGCCCACTGAGGTAGAACACCCACTATATGTTCTGTTCAGACATGCAGTCTTCTCTTAAGGATCAGTCCGAGGGGAAAGCTCTTCTTCCTGTTGGCAGGCAAAACCGGCTCTGCACAGCATCAATTGGCCTGCGCCTGAGTCGCAGAAGGCGACTTATCTCCCCTCTCCAGAGCAGTGTTTCAATTTTTAAAACACAGGGTTGTGTTTTGTTTTGTTTAAAGCAAAGATCAAACTGCCAACTGAAGGATCGTTCATAACACACTTTAAAAAGAAAAGGGAAAAAGGATAGCAGCCCACCGGAAGCATGCGGGGGACGAAGGAAAAGATCATCAGCTGAAACAGTGTGTCAGATTCACTGACTGGTGTGTCTTGACATCAGGACCAAGACCCTAAGACTTCCTGAGGCAGCATGCCAAATGCTTCCTCCCTTAGCAGATGATGTCCCCACCTCTGCTCCTCCCACTCTCCCAAGTCTAAGCCTAGCACTCCCTTCCCCTCCACATTTCCTCTTTCTTTTCCAATCCAGGAAGTGGAAGAAGAACAGTGGAGGCAAGAAGGTGGCCAGAGAAGAGTGCCCCCACCTATCTGCTGCCTGATGCGACAGCTTCAGTTGGCCTCATGCATGGGCCACCCCTGCTTGTCATCTGCATGCCCAAGGCAACAACTCCTTTGAGAAATCAACCCTGTGATTCCTGTTTTATTTATTTATTTATTTATTCATTCATTCATTCATTTATTCATTCATGCCTGCACTCAAGGGACGTGTTCTGCTTCTTTGATTTGATTTTTTTTTCCAAGTTCACAAATCTTGCCTTTTGATATGAGTGCAGACCGGTCAGAATTTCACGTCAGCTGTGTAGGCGATAAAAGCAACACGGTGTCAAGGCCTCAGAACCTGTACTGGAAGTGTCAGGATCTGAATCTTGGTCTGAACCCAATCCTCAATCCTCAGAGCCCTCTTGAGGTGCATAAAGGAATAGCAGTTCGCAATGTCATCCCTTACAATTGGCAGGTACAATGAAACATCTGGATTGGACAGACCTGACATAAAAAAATGAACATTTCTCTGGTCAACGGAGAGGTATGTTCGAGGGTTCTGATGTTCTTTGCAAATAGAAAACCAGCCTAGCACAATATCCTGGTCTCATACAAGGACCCACTGGTATATAAATCAAAAAACATGAATCACAGGGTTGAGTTCTCAAAGGAGTTGTTGCCTTGGGCATGCTGATGACAAGCAGGGTTGGCTCATTCATGAGGCCAACTGAAGCTGTTGCATCAGGCAACACTGATGAGAAAGGGACCACTGGGAGAAAGGGAGGTTGCAAACTAAGGTGGAGCTACAGGACCTTGGAGAGCTCCAGGGGAGCAACTTCATCCAATGGAGCCCCAGCTCCAACTGAACCCTTTTTAATCTTTCCTGACCCTGCCTACCCCTTCTAGGCTCCACCCCCACTGCTATAGAAGGAGGAACCTTAAAGGGATAGCTTCAGTCTGGAGCCCAGCACTCTATTGTCTCTGAGTTCCTTGTCACCGGATGCATTATGTGCATCAGCGAGCAAATATGAAAAACATTGGCACGTCCAACCACGCTGGTGAGTTGGGTTCAGGAGGAACCACCTCTGGGTTCTGGGTTCAGGTTCACAGGGCACATCCTTGCTGCCTGTTCACCCTTGCTGCCAAGGCTTGCGTGCTGCACCTTGACGGCAGGAAGCAGTGATGGGGATCTGATTGGTTCCTTCCTCTTTGAGTTCGAGTCGCAGCTGTCACTTGAGGCCAGGGCCATGACACAGTCAAAGAACTGGGATAAAAACCCTTTCTCCGTGCTTTCAAAGACTCTGCATCTCACCACCCTCCTCCACACATCCTCTTCCACTCCATTCCTCTCGTTCTTTTCAAAACCAGGTAGTAGGAGAAGGAGTTGCAGCAAAGGCAGACCAAGGCTAACAAGCTGTCCAGGTGTGCTGGCTCAGGTGTGCTGCCTCAGTTACCAGGAAGGAAGTCTCGGGCCAGCCCTGCTGGATGCCTGTCCTTTTAATAACCAACCACTACCTGGGACTTGAGTTAATAATGTTTGGCACATCTTTGCAGGGAAGAGAAACCCATCAAGAGAGTGATCCAGACCGATCTGTACCTGACCTCTCTCTCTCTCTCTCTCTCTCTCTCTCTCTCTCTCTCTCTCTCTCTCTCTCTCTCGTCTTCCCAGAACCTGCTCTTTTAACATCTCAGGTTTCCTAGAGTGCAATGCATAAGTGGCAATCTGCTTCTGGAAGCATGTTGCTATGGCATCTCGATTCTCGTAAAGAAATCCATTTTGCAGACCCAAGAGACGGGGCAAGGAAGGGGAGGAAAGCAAATAAACAGAGGGGTGGAAGCTCTGGTACGGCTTATTATATCTCCACAGCTGTTGAGTCAGCAGTCGGTCATTTCGTATACTTTCGAGGTCTTTTCTAGGCGGTTCAGACCTCTTCGTTCAGACAGGCATCCGCTGCTGACTAGAGCTGGCTCAAGAAGTCTTGACACTTGAGGGGGGCAAACCAATTCCACCCTCCCCTACATGGTGGTGTGCCATCTGCCACCCCAGCTTCTCCTGTTCCCTATATTTGAACAGGAAAGGGGGGAACAGAATAGAAAAGGAAGTAGGGGTGACACTTTAGCCCACCACTCTCTTCTCTTTGTCTCCACACTTCCTCTGAAGCTCTGTTCCTCTCTTCCTTTTTGAATCCAAGGAGCAGGAGGAGAAGGAGCAGCAGCAGCTGCTTCAGGTGGCTCCTTACTCACCCTCATGGATGGGATTGGCCTGTTGTTGTTGTTGTTGTTGTTGTTGTTGTTGTTGATAGTATACAATGGTGTCACAGTCCACCAGATGTTTGGACTGGAATTTTTGGGTGTTCATTATTTTGAACTCTACCCAAGAGTTTATGAACTGGTAAGATGTTGTATAATGTTCAATGTTCCTAGCAGTGTGGCTCGTTGCAGTTTTTCAATGGTTATCTTGTCTATTATTATTATTATTATTATTATTATTATTATTATTATTATTAGCAGCAGCAGCAGCAGCAGCAGAAGAAGAAGAAGAAGAAGAAGCAGCAGCAGCAGCAGCAGCAGCAGCAGCAGCAGCAGCAGCAGCAGCACATTATTGTTGTTGTTGTTGTTGTTATTAAAGCAAGGAGACTGAGCATGGTAAGCAGACCCAGCCAAAACCTCCTAGCACCTGAGACAACTCACAAATGCCATCCCCTCTTCCATGCCAGCTGCCTCCTTCTCTCACTCCCTGAATTCATAGAGAAAGAGGAGAATGGAGCAGAAGAGGAAGTGTGGAGGAGAGAGGAGTGGTGGGCTAGAGCAGTGGGTTCTCAACTCCAGACCTGCCGCGTACCACTTCCGCCGTTGCTCGTCCTTCCCGTACCACCAGAAGTGACTGGAGATTATGTCACCACCAGGTACTTCCAGGTTTTCGCAGTAAAATGCAGGTAGGAGGGGCAGGGCAGGCGGGAGGGCCCTTCCCAGCACTCCTGAGAGGCTCGGCCAAAGGCTCGAAAACGTGGCGCGAAAACATGGGCAAAAACGCTGTGTCGGAGCGGGGTTCCAGCGGACCATGGGTGGTACTGGTACTGGATAGAGCCTATCCAGCAGAGACACACGAACCCTCCACTGTCCTTTCCTCCACACTTCCTCTGGCCTGTCCCTCTCTTCCTTTCTTAATCCAATCCTGTGTGAAGCCTCAAGTGGTGCAACCCGGACGCAGGTAGTCCACCCTGTGGTCACGAAGCCCAGCCGGCTGCACCTTATTAAATCAGGGCTGCTCACGGCTTGGGCGAAAGCCATGCCGGCTGCTTTGCTTACTCTCTTGGCAGCGTTGCAATGCTCCCACGCCTACCTGAGCAATGTTCCTGGGTGTCGGAGTTGGGAAAGAGCAGCGAGAGATCAAAGTGGCCCCATCAGGGTTGTCAGTGCAGGTTGTCCTTCTGGGAAACCTGCACCAGCTTGTCGAAGCCGAGACCGGGTGACGTTCTTTGGAAAGAGGCGTACGCAGGAAAAGGTCCCTCTGGCAGTCTGTCTCTACTGTTGATGCTGCAGTTGTAAACAGGGCGGCAGCACTCGCAAGGAACCTCCGTTGTTGAAATGTGGAGAGAGAAGGTTCATTAACTCAGAGGTGTTGTCAGGGAGGGGCTGTTGGGGCGGTGGGCCCCCGGGCGGCAGGCGGGCAGGGTGGGGTGACACGGCGGCCAGCAGAGGCACAAATCGTCCCGTTCGTCGGGGCGAGCAAGGAGCATTGGCGGCATGTTTGGCCCTCCCATCCGCCCTGCGCCTCAGTGTGGTGCATAACGGCTGCAGCCGTTACATCACTTCCGGTGCGGGTGGGGGCAGTCGTGGAATCGCCACTGCCTTAACTAACCTCATCCCAAGCCACTGAAGCCACTGGGCACAGGCACAGCTGCCTGTACGTGGGTATACATTTCCACGTGAATGACTGCACCTTTTGACAGCTCAACCACCTGTCTACGCTCTGAACGTAGCGGTGAATGGAGCATGTGGAACAAACAGTGCCTTGGTCCAGCATGGATCTACCCGGGTCAAGCAGAACATGTGAACACATCTATTGGTTGTCGGAGATGCTGGGTACTGACAGCTTCCCTGGCCTGCCAGGAGAGGCTGGTTTTCTCTCTTGCCATGCACAGGCTGCCTGAATCACTTCACAGAAAGAATCGACGCGAGAGGCGCGACCCCCAAAGTGAGAGCACGTCATTTGTATTGATCAGGCAAGAACGAGCCCACCACGCTCGCTCGGAAGCCAGACAGCCTGCCAGGAGAGTCCCCAGGAAGGAGAGCCACGCATCCTGGAATCCGATCCGAGAGCGCTGTCAGTTCCTTTTCTGACAGAATAAAGCTGACACGGGCCGCTGTCTCAGGTAAGCATTTCCCTCCTCTCGTTGCGCAGAAATCAATCAGTGCCCTACAGGAGACCAGAGACGCCGGCTGAGAGCCATCCAAGGAGTGCTGTTCGCTGTCGGAAGGGGGGCTGTTTCTCTCCAGCAGTGAAGGAGATTCAGACGGCTGGCTGTGAAGTGACTGCAGGAGAAAAGACAGCAGGAGCCCCAGAGGGTTGGGAGTCATCTCATGGAAGACAGAGAGGGCTCCGGGTTGGAGGGAGGTCACAGGCAAAGGGTGGATCCTGGTTGGCTTACCAGGTTCTGGGAGCAACAGTGGCAGGGTTGGCCCACCCATGAAGCCAACTGAGTCAGCCACGTCAGGCAGCAGAGGGGCAGGGCGCTCACCTCTGCTTGCTGGCTTCCACTGCTCCTCTGCCGCTTCTCCTTCTCCCACTTCCTATTTCAAAAGGGAAGAGGAGAGCAAACAGGAGTGGATGCTTGGAGGAGAGGAGAGTGGTGGGCTAGAGTGTCTCCCAGGAAATGCTCTAGCACACCATTCTCTTCTCCTCTCCTCCTCCTCCACACTTTCTCTTCCACTGTTGCCCTCTTCCTTTTTGAATCTAGGGAGTGCGAAGAGGAGGAGCCGTCGAGGGGGCTAGCACACCTCCAGGTAAGGGGGTAGCCTTTACTGCACCACTTCTGATGTCAGGAGATATTGTCCCAGCCTTGAGCAGCAGCTGGCCTCAGAAGTGGGGCTTCTCTCTGTGATACGGCTGGGCGGGCCCGAGCAGGCTTACCAGGCAGGAGTGCACCTCCTCTCAGGGCCGGCAACACTAGATCTGCCATTTTGATTCCCCAATGAGGACCCAATGAAAGTGCAGGCATGATGATGCTGGGCCCTTCTCAGGCCCTCAGCTGCAACTAGCTCTGGTTCTCCTGGTGGCGGGCTGCGGAACAGGCCGCTACTCCTCCCCGTAGTCCACCTCTTCTTCAGAAACTCTCCTGTGGACAGCAGCCTCGCTCCTTGCAAAGCACCTTTCCTGGCTAATGACAGCTAAACACAGCCACCAATGCACCGCTGGCTTTGCCGGCTCCCACTGCGTTAATCACACTGAAACTGTGAGCTCCTCCAGGGAGGCACCTGCAGCCCGAACCTCTCTGTATTTCAAAGTGTCGATTAAGCCAAGATGAAGTCTAAAGCAGAGGGAGGCACAATAATAGCACGTCTTTCCAGGAGAGTGAAAGCAGAGGGCAGAGCTGCAGGCCAGAAGGGAAGCCGAAGACGAGGAGAAGAGAGATCGAGGTGGACAAACCTTTTGGCCTGAGGGCCACCATGGGGTCTGGAAATGGTACCGTGCAAGCTTGACCGATATTGCATTGCATTCTCTTTTTTTTTTTTTGAACACAGGACATTCACTGTCCAGTTTTCCAGCGCTAGTCCTGTGCTGATTCCAGGTGGGACATGTACTTGGGCTCACACACTCCAGGCTTGGTGGGTTGGTTCACATGTTCCTCAGCCTTTTCTCCATGCACAAAGACTGTAGTACAACAGATGCTGCATCTGGGTGCAAAGCTGCTACATATGGACGGACAGTGCCAGCCTCGGAGATGGGGAAGGCTGGATTGAGTGCCCTGGGTTGGGAGTGGACAGAGAGCCGGATTGAACATAAGAATATAAGAAGAGCCCTGCTGAAACAGGCCAAAGGCCCATCTAGTCCAGTTTCCTGTATCTCACAGTGGCCCCACCAGATGCCTCCAAGAGCACACAAGACAACCAGAGACCTGTATCCTGTCGCCACTCCCTTGCATCTGGCATTCAGAGATTATTACTAAAACCAGGAGCTTGTTTATGGCTTGTAACTTGTGATGGACTTTTCCTCCATGAATCTATCCAATCCCCTTTGAAAGGCATCTAGGGCAGGTGCCATCACCACATCCTGTGGCAAGGAGTTCCACAGATGAATTACACGCTGGGTGAAGAACTATTTTCTTTTGTCTGTTCTAACTTTCACTCCACTCAATTTTAGTGCATGTCTCCTAGTTCTGGTGTTGTGGAGAGGGAAAAGAACTTCCCTCTATCCACTCTCTCCATCCCATGCATCATTTTATACGTCTCAGTTGGAGACTCTTGCAGGCCACATCCAGCCCCTGAGACTGCCCACCTCTGGCCAAGAAAGACCAAATGAACGAGCACATCGAGAGGGGCAAGAGAATGCATTCCATGAAAATGCAGCCTTTGCAAATCCGGAGTGACTTGACAAGTGTGAACAGGCCCCAGGCCTGTGTCAAAAAACTCCCCATCTGGCAACAAGACAAGTCTGCAAGCCATCTTTCCACGGTGGGACTCCGGGACTGTGTGAGAATTCCCTCGGACCCGCCTCTAAGCCGGTTAGGCTTTCAGGGAAGACATTTGAAAAGATGGATTGGGCAGAGAACAGATCCGAGAGGAAATTAATTAAAGCTTCCCCCTCCCCTGGATTAGCTCATTACAGAAGGAAAGCTCAGCAAAAGAACCAGCAAGGAGCTCTCTCCTGCACCTGAACAAAGGCTAGCCTTTAAAACTGTTAGCAAGATGACACAGTTATTCCCTGAAGTCTGTTGTTCCTGTAAATAAATGGCAAGGAGGAGTCTGTTTTTAATATGCATTGGGAAGAAAATGTTTGGTTCCAATATATACCTCTAGCCTTCGGATGGGGGTCTAAGGTCTAGAATTTGGGGCACTGATTCCCAGCCTATGGGCCAGAGCAGAAAAAAGTGCCATGAAGGGGACTCAGGTGTGCCTTGAAAAATGAGTGAGAACGTGGTCCAGTGATGTGGATGATGGATGGGAGGGTCAGAGCTGACAAAAGATCGGAGGCTGTTCACACACCGCTTCACTCGGGTAAAGAAGAACATAAGAGCCCTGCTGGATCAGGCCCAAGACCCATCCATTCCAGGATCCTGTTTTTCACAGTGGCCAACTAAATGCCTCTAGGTAGCCCGTGAGCAAAAGATGACAGTATACTCTCCCTCTCCCACTATTGCTCCCCTACAACTGATATTCGGAGGTAGACTGCCACTGAACCTGGAGGTTGCGCACAGGCATCATGACTAGTAGCCATTGATAGACCTGTCCGCCTGAACTTTTAAAGTCCACCACCCCCACACCTGGTGGCAAGAAATTCCACAGACAAATTATGCGCTGTGTGAAGCAAGGTCTCCTTTTGATCTGTCGTAACTCTCCCCTCAATCGGTTTCATTGGATGTGTTCCCCACAGTGGTCCATTGGCTGCCTCAAGGAAGCCCATGAGCATGAGAGAAAGGAACTATTCTCATCTCTTTTCAACCCAGCCTGGAAATGGGATATCGGACGCCTCTAAAGATTTTCGATGCACAAACAGGAAAAGGCACACTGTTTTGAGTGGAAGATCTGGCCATGAGATAAACAGGCATAGGATTTTCGGCTTTCACCAACATCAAATGCCCGAATGATACCAATCAACTTTCAAGAAACCACAAGCACAATAAAGTAGATTTATCACTTTTTTTAGGGGGGGGGGGACTCTAGTCCTATTTTATCTTCTCGTTTCAAGCTTTCTTGTGCCACTCGGAATGCTTCAACCTCTCTTTGTTGGTGACAACACAAAGCAGTGCCCATGGCAACCCCCTGTGATGTCACTGGAGGAAGATGAGTGAGGTCATAAATCGTCCGGGGGGAAAACAAAACAACCGCAGGGCTTGGTAGAGGTTCTGGGACTCGATGTGCCTTTCGAGCCTCGGGAGTCAGTATTGGGATTCTTGTGTGGCTTTGTTTTGGTTGCCTTCTCCCACCATTTCTTTTTGGGAAGATTAAAAATGAAAACACAATGGAAAGTTCTGTCTCAGGAATTTCCTACTGATTGATGTCCAGGAAGCTACAAATGCCAGCAATAATGCAAGCAAGGGATGTTTCTCCCAGGGCTGCTCCAAGAAAGCAGCTCCTCTCGCTTTACTGCTGGTGGGCTGAAATATGACAGAGCTTTGGAGAGGGTACGACATTCAAACATTCTCATGTCCCTCCCTCTCATTCCTCCTCTGCTAGTAGGTTATATCCTTGGAAGAAGAGCTACTCTGTGCAGGGCTTTTCCAATCATCATTTCCGTCTCAGTCCCACCAGGCCACTCCCTGTAACGGGACACTAAGGAACCATGGTCCCATTTGCCCACTTGCCCTCCCGGTTCCCTGCCAGCCACCCTCCCAAAAGGCAGGGGAAGGAAGGAGGACGTGGGGAGAGCAGTCGCTCTAGGCCACCAGTCTTGGCTCCTCTCTATGGTTGCCAGGTCAGAGGCATCCCCAAATCTGAGATTCAGGAGGCAGGCAGGACTGGTGATATCACATAATTGTGTACTGTTGGATGACCATAAACACCTGGAGTCCCATAGCAAAGAGATGGGGAAAAGAAAAAAACAAAAGCAAGAGGAAAATCCTTGATTTTACAGGGGAGGGGGGGAAATGGCAATCTTTTCTTTTTTTTCAGAATGAGTGAAATACTTGTTAAAGTTGGACTTTCGAAGAATATTCTTGCAGTCAATGACGTTGCTACAAAACTCCTGCCACCCATCACTCCATTGTCCCGCCCTCCTGTCCTTCCAGGCCAATGGGAGGTGGTGGGTGGTGCACCAGCAGCGGTCACTACATTTTGCATGAAAGGGAAGGGGAAGAAGCAAAAGCCCGCCAAGTCTCAAGCCCTCTAAAACTCAAGTCTTGGGATGAAAACTTGCAGCCTAACTGGAGAACCCGAGATGACCCCCCCCAAAAAAAAACCCTGAAATCTTACTCCTCTTCTTCTCCTCTCCTTGACCCACAGTCTTCAAGGGCAGCCCCAAAGTAGAGTGCATTGCAGTAGTCTAGACAAGGCATGAAAAAAGTTTGTATCGCTGTAGTCAGATGGCTTTGTGCAGGAAAAAGGGCAAAAGCACTCCTGACCATGTGTGGCTCCTGGATCTGGGGGGCACGCAGACTATAAATGTGATCCTTTCAGGGTGTGTGTGATTTCATCCAGGACAGATGTCAACCGACCCCTGAATCAGCTCTCCTGAATAACCGGTTGGAGTGTGTAACTGTGACGCAGGAGCGGTAGAGTGGATCGTGTTTCAGCCACGAGCAACTGACAAGGAGCTTAAGCTATGGCTGGATCACTTCTATGCGGATCGGACTAGAATCGCTCAGTCTGGGGATTAGAGAATTACAAATCAGAGTGTTGTTGTCCTGAATGGATAATTACCAGCAATGACCTCAGGATACTATAAATACACATACGCCACGAACGTGGTCATGGTAACCACCACAGAACACGCCGGTGTTTACGAGACCGTGGTATAAATTCCCAACCATTATATAATGTGTGTTTCTGCAGTGCCACCGAGGTGCAGGAAGGTTTTCTTCCACACCAATTGCAACATGTTTCTATAGTAACCGATGCATTTCAAAAATGGGGATGGGGGGAGAGAAGGAGGCTCAAAAATAAAAGAGAGGGGAGAAGATGGGGAGATTCGGTTGCGGGAAGGTTTGGATTCAAATTTTACTTCGGTGGTTCTCGGTCTGTGGCTGGAGGTGAAGCCACGGAATGCGTAAGGTTGGCTACGAGCCACGGCATGGGCATCACCCACACAAGACAATGGACCACACTAAGGCAGGGGTCTTCAACAGGTGGGTCAGGACCCACAAGTGGGTCACGGCCCAACCCGCCATTTTGTTTTGAGGTTCCCGCTTTCAGGGTCTGAACAGCAGCCAAGGCTACTCGGGGACCTAGGCTGCACTCCTATATGCACTTACATGGGAGTAAGTCCTATTGAGCTCAGTGGGGCTCGTTGCTGAGTAGACATGCATCAGGTTGTGCTGCTAGATGAGTTCTATTTTAATTATTTGTTTGTTTTATCATAGAACGAAAGCTTTCATGGCCAGCTACTAGAATACAAGACAAAGGTTTTATGGTTTTATTTATATTTAATTACATGGCTACTTCACCCATAAAACCTGTGTCTTGTATTTGTTTGTTTGTTTATACCCCGCCTTTCTCCCACAGTCAGGGCACTCAAGGCGGCTTCCAACATTAAAAACAATACAGATATAGATTTAGAAACATTAAAA
Organism: Plestiodon gilberti rubricaudatus; assembly: GCA_026170595.1. Classification (NCBI taxonomy): domain Eukaryota; kingdom Metazoa; phylum Chordata; class Lepidosauria; order Squamata; family Scincidae; genus Plestiodon; species Plestiodon gilberti. The sequence goes on from JANXHW010000008.1 coordinate 39,108,731, forward strand.
ACATTAAAACAGCCAATCAAACAGACCCCAATGGACCACATAAAACTGATTAAAATTGCGATTCATTAAAAACGCCAGCCCATTATGTCAGTGATCGAAGGCCATCCTGAATAAAAAGGTTTTGAGGCCTGCCGAAAGGTCTTCAAGAATGGAGCTGTCCTTAATTCCTGGGGGAGGGAATTCCATAATCGAGGAGCCACCACCGAGAAGGCCCTATTCCTTGCTGCCATCCCCCCTCACCTCCGTCAATGGCGGCACGGTTAAAAGGACCCCCACTGATGACCTAAGAGGACGGGTAGGATTCAACCCAGTTCAGTCTGGAGATAATGGCTTTGGAGAGGTTGCTTTGGCCAAGCCCTCGCTCTTCAATGGGCCCATTCAGTCTCCCGCTTGCTCTCCCGCTTGCTCTCCCCTGCCACGACTCCCCCTCTACCTTCCCCTCTCCTCTTTCTCTCCCTCTGCCACTCAAAATGGAATGGATACGGTTGGCCCGCCACTCTGTGCCTCACCTCTCCTTCCAGAAAGAAGGGACAGACTGAAATAGCCGCTCACCGTACAAGTCAATTGGCCACTGTCAGACAGGAAGAGAGGAACTGTGATGTTCACTTCCCCACCCTCCGCACCCTCTGGGCTCTTGAAGAAGTCTCCCATCATGCTGCGAGTGAATCCCAGCACCTACCAAGTTGAAGACTCGGGGCCTAGGAAGAGAGACCCCCCTCCTTGAGCTTTCCGGGCCAATGGTGCTGGACGCTGTCAAGTCCTCTTGCCAAGAAGCCTGCAAATCTGCACCCACCTTTGGACAAGCTCACCTCCTTTTTGATTTCTCTTCTCCCGCGGCACATGGCAAGCAAGCGGACCGCATGCCCGTCAGGCGGGCTGATGTTTTTTTAATCAAAAGGCAATTAAAGAAGAGGCAACGGCGTGCGCTCCTTCTGGGGAAAGCAGGAGCCTCGCTCCTGTTCTTTCTTAAAATAGCCTGAAAGAACGACAATATTTGCAGCACAATTCTGGGTCAGCTTCGTCTGGCGATTATGTGGGTGACAGGGAAGCAGGTCAATTTCCTTCCAGCCTTGTCGACTTTTTTTTTAAAAAAAAAAACCCCAGCAGTAGGCTGTGTGTTCCACAAGCCAGTGAAACTGAAGCACTGAATTTAGAGGAACGGGGCTTCATCTGAGGGTCTGCATATGTACACAATGACAGCAGGGTCCTGTGTCTTGAGCCATTCCATCAGGAGTGTCATCAAGGAGGAGCAGGTCTTCCACCCCTCCAGCAGAAGCGGTGATGTCATCAAGAGGAACGTTCAGGTGCTGCCCTAGACATGGTTGTCAAAGGATCTAGGTTGAGAAGAAGCATCAGGCTCAGCAGGAGGCAAACTGAGAAGTCTGCCTAAGGTCACGTTAATGACTAGGCCCACAGTCTTTCCCAAACCCTGCCTGAGCGACAGTGTGTGGCTCACGTTACAGGAAGGCTATGCTCCTAGGCAAATTTACCTGGGAGTAAGTCCTACTAAACACAGGGCTCTAGGGGCGTGGCTACGGGAGGCTGGCATGACAAGCTTCTGTACTTCAAAATGTCCCACTACACCACTTCACTCTATGGCAGTAGCATTCCCACAAGTGAATGGAGACACTGGATGGCCCCTGCCTACATGTCACGTTTGTTCCCTTACCTTGACGTGGTAAGCTGAGGCTGTCAAATTCTGGATGTTCCACCAGTTTGGGGGGTGGGAGTCACAGTTTTGAATGCTTCCCCAGACCAACCCCCCCTACTCACAATACTCCCTTCACTGCATGTCATAAATGAGCACATGAGTAAACAAGCACATTGGAGGAAAGGCTTAGTGCAGACCTCGCCCTGATTTGCTGGTTTTCTACATGCAGGCTGTTTGGGGCATGGGGGAAGATTGATTCCACAACCTGACTCCCTCCCTGCAGTCTGAAGCAGAACTGTCCAGGACAGCCCTCTTTAAGTGACCAACTCGTTCTATGTGATGTGCAGATCGGGGACTTCCTTATCAGGAAAAAGGTATCAAAATGTGAATGGTTAACACATGTTCTAAATTGTATTTTATTTTGACTATCCAGTACTGTGTTTTGTTTGGGGATTATTCAATTCCTTTCTTTCAGGTTTTTGGTGTTTTTGCTGCTGTTGTTTTATCTGATCGCCATGAAGTGCAAGTACAATTTTAAACAAGATTTTCTTCGGAGAGTGGATTTTCTGCCCAAATTCAATGTTGGCAAAGACATCTGTGTCAGATCTTTTGTGCTCCCTCTGCTGGCTCTTGGATTGCAAAACACAATATGTGGTGCCTGTTTGGGGACCCTTAGATGTTCTGTAGCATTGGAAAAAGATTATGGAGCGGGTACGTTTTCTTGCCATTTTTCAGTGCAAGGAAGAGACATTTTAGAAGGTCCCTCCTAAAGAATTTTCTTGGCAACTGAATTTGGGGAGAAATTTTTTTCACTTTTTTTTCCACATTTTTTTTTATACCGCTCTTCCTCCAAGGAGCTCAGAGTGGTGTACATATTTCCTCCCCTCCTTTTTGTCCTCACAACAACCCTGTGAGGTAGGTGGGGCTGAGAGATAGTGACTGGCCCAAGGTCACCCAGGAAGCTTCGTGGCTGAGCGGGGATTTGAACCTGGATCTTCCAGGTCTAAGTCCAACTCCCAAACCACTACACCATCCTTTAGCAATACCCAATACACAGTAACAGTATTAATCTCCAGTGTGTTTTGCCCTTCTTATGGCATTGGCTCTCATAATATGCTGTTCCCATTTTACAGAAGGGGAACTGAGGCTGAATGAGGCTGGGCATGCCTGAGACTTGGCAAGGTGTCTGTGGAATGGAGTATGATGATAGTTGAGCTCCAATCTCCCTCTCCGGCCAGCAGCCTGGCTCATTCATTGCTTTGATGTGTTTGGCTGAAGTTCCCTACATCACTCTAGACATCTTTTAATTTTTATTTCATCTGCTCTCGCTGAAAATTGAGCTCTAACACATAACATTACGATGTTTGACACAATAAGCTCTCCTCTTGAAGGGCCGAATCCTATCCAAGTTTCCAGCACTGATGCAGCGATACCAACAGGGCTCACGCTGCATCCTGCAGTGGGGGGGGGGACAGTCATGGAGGCCTCCTCAAGGCAAGGGAATGTTTGTTCCCTTACCTTGGAGCTGCACTGTGGCTGCATCGGTGCTAGAAACCTGGATAGGATTGGGCCCGAAGAGATGTTGGCGTCTGCTTGTGTGTAAGGACAATGATTTCTTGAATGCCACCTTGGTGAGTATGCGTCACCACGTGTCCTGTTGCTCTAGGAATATTCCAGTTGAGTTTCTTTGTGGGTGGGGGAATTGGCATTTCAGTGCCAGACTAGACATGCACCTGAATGCAAAATGTGACCCAATTTGTGTGTGTGTGTGTGTGTGTGTGTGTGTGTGTGTGTGTGTGTGTGTGTGTGTAATTTTATTAATTAACAGTGTGCAGGGGAGACTTGAAACATGGCAAACCGTGGGTGGGAGGGACTTTACTGTTTTGCCTTCACCACAGTTTTTATCCTGATTGCCCCTTCTCTGCAAAATGTTTACTTGAAAAAACCCATTGCCATTCAATGCAAGTTTGTAACTAAAAATAGTGCCTTGTGGAGAAGGGGCACAAATAGGAACAAAACCGCAAAGTGGATGACTACTAGGCCATCCATGGGGCCAACTGAAGCTGTCGTCTCAGGCAACAGATTGCCCACCTGGAAGCGCCCCAGTTCTCCCACTCCCCCAAAAAGCTCTTTTCAGCAGTCCCCGCGTGGGAGACCCCTGGGAGCGTCAGCTAAGGATAGAGATTGCATCAAGAATTGCGATTTTAAAATGCTCAGATAGACAACTGGCCACGTTGACAGGGAACATGATCATCTGAGGACATTTCCACAGGAGTGACGCTTGATTTCAAAGTATCCCTCCTTTCCCAAACCAAGGTAGAGGCAAAGGTATCCCCTGTTCGAAAGCTAAACATGTCCGACAGTCCGACTCTAGGGTGCTCATCTCCGTTTCTAAGGCCAAAGAGCCAGCGCTGTCCGAAGACGCTTCCGTGGTCATGTGGCCGGCATGACTAACGGAACGCTGTTACCTTCCCGCCACCGCCGCAGTACCTATTTATCTACTTGCAACGTCTTGCTTTCGAACTGCTAGGTTGGCAGGAGCTGGGACAAGAGACGGGAGCTCACTCCATCACGCGGCACTCGGGTCTCGAACTGCTGTCTTACTGACCTTCCGGTCTGCAGTTCAGTGTCTTAACCAAACCAAGGTAAAGGTAAAGGTGACCCCTGACAATTAAGTCCAGTCGTCTCCGACTCTAGGGTGTGGTGCTCATCCCCATTTCAAAGCCGAAGAGCCAGTGTTGTCCGAAGACGCTTCTGTGGTCAAGCCAAAGAGCCAACGTTGTCCGAAGACGCCTCCGTGGTCATGTGGCCGGCATGACTCTCCTTGCCGCAGCGCGTAGCATGCGGCTGGAACACGGAGCGCTGTTTACCTTCCCGCAAGCGGTACCTATTTATCTACTCGCATTAACATGCTTTGGAACTGCTAGGTTGGCAGGAGCTGGCCAAGCAACGAGAGCTCACCCCGTTGCGGATTTGAACCAAACCGGGTCCCAAATGCGAGAAGACCACTTGGAATGCCAAAAGAAGGCTCAGCAGAAACTGCCCAGCATTTCAGTCCAGCGCCGTACACGGCTGCAGCAGCGTCTTGGCTCTTTCTCAGCCCTGCTGTGACTTGATTTTCGTTCCAGAGCTAGAACGTGTCCTTTTTAGTATGATTTTTGTGGCTCCTTCACAAGTGAGCCTGGAATAGCAAGAAAGCAGCAGAGGGAGAGAGAGAGAGAGAGAGAGAGAGAGAGAGAGAGAGAGAGAGAGAGAGAGAGAGAGAGAATGCTGTGCAAGGAGCGCAGCGCAGATCCATCACACCCGGTGCCAAAGCAAGCCATTAGTTACTGAGTGTGCTCTCCAGAACAGCCCCTCCTGGGACAGCTGGGCTGTCTGTTTCTGAAGGGCAGCTTGGAGGATTTCTCCCCATTTGCTTGGCGGTCCCCTGGGCTCCTGAGCTTCATGTATTATAGAGAGACACTTAATGGTGGCTGGCTGCACCGCGCCGGTTGTGCAGCCCTCTCGACACACAACCGCCCCGTTGCACTCAGCCTCTCGGCTCCCCATGCATGACAATTAGACACTGATTCTCTCCTAACTGCACGAACCCCATTAAAACCCAATTCAGCTGATTATCAACAGCTTTCCTTAAATGAAATGACTTACTCCCCAGGGAGGCTGCTAGCGTCAGAGGCAAACAAACCAGCAATCGACTGGCATGCGGTAAGAACACGCCTTGCCCGATCAGATAAATGTCGATTGAGCCAGGCATTTATTTCTTTATTTTCCCCAGCAGATGCCTCTTGGAAGGTCACCAGCAGCACGTCAAGGAAACGGCCATTCCCTGTGATTGGTTGCCAGCATCAGGTAGGTTGTCTCTGAAGCTGGAGGCTTCATTTAACAGACAAGGCCAGCTGCCTTTAATGGAACAACATTCTGCTCTATTTTATACAAGATCCTTTCTTTACTGAACATGTTTAAAATCTGGTTTTCATCAACTTCATTATGCCTTTGCGGTGTCGGTTTTAATCTGTGCTTTTTTTCCCCGCCCCTGTTGCTTTGAGCGTCTTTTTTCAGTGATTGATTTGCACAGCTTTTGAAAGGCTGTTTTGCATATGTTTACACTGTGTTGGCTGTTTTGGACTATAACTTTACAGGAAAAGGGAGGGCATGGATTTGGGAATAAAATAAATGTATATCCCAGGATAGGAAATACACAAATTCAGCAATTAATAGTCCAATCCTGTCATACGTGGATCATGTGCGTATTGGGCCATTGGTGGCCATTTTTGAGCCACCACTGCAAGGGAGCCACAGAATTAGAGGCCCGCTATCGCAGCAAACAACCTGCTCCGGCGGGGGGTGCTTCGTGGGTGGGGAAGAGGAATAACATTGGGGAGGAACATTGGCGTGTCGGGGAGGAACCAGAGGCATGTCGGGGAGGAAGGGGTGGATCCAGCGGCCGTTGTGCACACCGGATCCTATCTCCTCTTTTAAAAACCTCCCTGCCCCTTTTCTGTCCTCGAACGTACGCCACCAAAATGGCCGGCATATGATCAAGGAGACCCATATAGACAGCCTGTGAGCTTACGCCTAAAGCTGTTTACTTACTTTAGCACGGCATCGGATAGGATTGGGCTCTGGGGCTGCAATCCTACACATGGTTACCTGGGAGTAAGTCCCATAGAACTCAGTGGCATTTACTTCAGAGTAGACATGCATAGGGTTGCACTGTGATAGTGAACAGCACATTCACCCATCACCACAGTCTGAGTCCACGTTTAGACTGCCTGGCTAATTTACGTCCTACCTTTCTTAGGGGCACCAGGGCAAATTAATCTGAGGCTCCTGATATTGCTCAAGGTTCAATTACCAAAACCTGTTCTATATTAGCATGGCTGTCAGAGACAATGCAGTCGCAAGAAACCCAGGGCAACATCAGCCAGCCCAATGGGTCTATTTGGAAGAGGAAACAGTCGGGGGGGGGGTAATGTACCCACCAAGTAAGCGTTTGATCTGTTTTGCACAGGGTAGCACTCCCTCAAGGGATCACATTTATTAGATCATGCTATTAGATCTAGCCAGGCTCTTGATGCTTGAGGGGTATCTGTAGCAGAGGGCTGACCTATCCATGAGGAAGAGCTCAAAAAGCCCCACTTCATAAGGGTATCACCCAAATACCAGCACCCAGAGTCTTCCATCACTCTTGCCCCAAAGCAGAACAAAAATGCCTTTTTTTTTACGCAGTGTCTGAAGTAAAGGTAGGGGTTGTTGTTGGAAGGACATTCCACAATGTCAGCATCACCACTAAGAAGGCCCTGCTCCTTTTATTTGCTAGCCGTGCCTAGAACTGTCAGCCCTCCAGGATTAGCCTGGAGCCTGCAGGAATCCTAATCAGTGGCCACCTCATCCAGGTGACCACTGAAAGCAATCCTGGAGATTTGAAAAGAGCCTCTAGGAATTTCCCACATGACATCACGTTGGGGGGGGGGCGGAATCTCCAGGAATCGCTTTGGTCAGAGTTGAGGATCTTCCAAGATCCTCAAAAGACAACAGCACCCAGAGTCTCAAGTGATGGTCAAAGCATATGGAAATAGGCACATATGGGGGGGGGAGGAAAGGGGTCTTAAGGAATCCAGGCCCCCAAATGTTTATGGCTTCAAAGATCTTACTCAGCTCCTTGAGTTGAGCCTGGAAACAATTTGGCACCTCCTACAAAACTGGGGCACTACAATCCCCAGAAACGATTGCAATGATTTCACCACGGGGTGGGGGGCATACGGGCGGACAACGGAGGGACGATGGCAACCTGCGAGCCTACTGTAAAGGAAGTGTCAACACAGTGTGACAGTTCCTGACCACCCCCTCCCCCCACCTGGACATGCCCTGGTCCTGGATGTTCATTAGGATGTTCATAGATTAGGTGAAAAAGAATGGATCTGATGATGCTGCTATGAAAAAACCTGCTGGGTAGTTTATTTATAAGCCTATTGAACAAATGGTTGGAAACACAACCACGATATCTACACACCAATGCATTTGAGCAAATGTAGTTTCTTTTCCTCTGCTGGTCCCGACTGGACCATCTGTCAAGTGGATAGCTTTCTCCCCGAGAAATGTTTTATTACAAATCAGGCTGTACAACCAACTGGCAATCTCTCCAATCTCTTGTGTGTGTGTGTGTGTGTGTGTGTGTGTGTGTGTGTGTGTGTGTGTGTGTGTGTGTGCGCGCACGCGCGCGCGCGCGTATAGACTGCCCCCCCCGACCTTTATGAAAAAACTCAATTTGTACTCAGTTTGGATTCATTTTCTGTACAGAAAAATCTGAAATGCCCCCAAGTCACTTTGACACTATATACTGTATAGTGTCAAAGAAAAGAAAAGGCTCAGCATCGGGCTAGGCAGGAAGCAAACTGAGAAATTTGCCTAGGGGCATGTTAAGTCCAGGTCCATTGTCTTTTTCAAAGGCGACCTGAGAGACAGTATGTAGCTCATGTTACATGAAGGTTACAATCTTAGGCAAATTTACCTGGGAGTAAGTGCTACTGAATACAGGGAAACTGATGTATACTGAGTCAAAGCATTGGTCCATCCAGCTTATTATTGTAAGCACAGGCTGGCAGTGGCTCTCCATGATTTTTTTCCCTCTGCCCTACCTGGAGATGTTGCCAGGGGTTGGAGATGTAGGACAGCAAGTGATCCAAGGATCAGGGTGCAGGAGGGTGGCCAGAAAGGTTGCATGTCAGTGGAAGCTGTAGGCAGGCAGGGGTGCAGGGGGGGGACCCCCATTAGTTCACCACTCTCCCTCCCCAGCCTGCTGTTTAAAGGGGCTGCTTCATGCAGCCTCACGGGCGGGCCTCCCCGGAGTCTGGTGTTGCCTCTCAGGGAGACCGGGACACTCTACAATACATGTTAGTTGATCATTTGCTTTGGCCCCGGGGCCGGCCCAACCACAAGCCCACCTGAGGGGGTTGTGTTGCAGGCTGCAGCTTGAGTTGGGCCCCATCAGCTCTTGACCATTTGAAGACCGCTGCTGCATTATAGTTATATTTATGGCGTGCATATTTATTGCGATAAACAAGTTATAAAACACAAGGGGAGGGGGGAAGCCATCCGAGCGCACCCTCTCCTTTTCTGAGACACGAAGGAGAGGGAGGCGCGGAAACACCGCTATCAGGAACGGTTCACCAGCTGGGTTTCTGTCAAGGCACCAAAGCAATGCCCGGGGGGGGGGGGGAATCATTGGCAACCAGGTTCGACTGGCACCATCCCTGTTGATGTTTGGATGCCAAGGAAAGATGGTGTTATTTTGGCCTGCCTTTGCCATATCCGACGACTGAATGTGCATCTCCTTCTGGCTATGCGGTTCATTTTTTTAAAGACTTGCTGCCTCTATTATTATTTTTTGGAACGCATGGCGATTTCATCGTCGTGCCTGTTTTCATCGTAGTTTTTGCTCTGCTAGCCATTGTAGGGGGTCTCACTTGGGGAGCGGAGGCAGGGGGGAAGAACTATTTTAAGAAACCAGGGAGACTTTAGCTCTCTTTGAGTGTTCGACCCTCAATGTGCAACATGGGAGCCTCCATCAAGAGCCTGGTGGGAGAGAAGGATGAATAAGTGACCAGGTTTTTTTTTGGGGGGGGGGCGGAAAGGAAACAAGGACAGACAGGGTGTCATGGCAGGGAAGAGCAATCAGATGGCTGGGAGGCAGGGGGTCTTTGAAGAGTGGGGGGCTTGGCTAAAGCAACCGTTCCACTGGGATGTATGGCCTCCAGTGAGATTTATGGCCTCTAGGACCCTCAAGCCCTGGCAACTGTGCAGGTCCGAGCCTCCAAACAGCAGCACCCCCGTGACACACACCCCCCCGAGGTCCTTACTCAAGATCAACAGGGGTAAAAAGGGACATTTGAATGCCAGCCCACCAGTGTGCTCCGTTTAAAGAAGGACCATTGAAGCAGTGGAGGTTCCACTCTGCACCCTTGTATATCCCAACAGCACCTTTTCTGGGTAAAAAAAAAAAAGCACCCCGAGCTGGTTCCAGATCTTAACTCACACATTCCAAGACTCAAAGCATGGCGAAGTCTGTCTTCCGCTCATGCCTACCTCTAACAGGGAAGAAATCCCAAGAAGGGCTGGAAGAAGACCGAGAGGACTCCGCCATGCATTCGCATGCCCCTCCTTCTCCAAAGGCTTGGCCCGTGCCCACTGGATTCACAGAAGCCTCGGAGTCGAACGTTGGCTGCAGCCAAGTTGCGGAGAAACTTGGAGAGTGCGAGCAGATTCCATGGCTGAGAGCTTCATCGGCTGTGTTTCCAGAGCAGCGTTGGGCCGGCCAAGCAAAGCATGCCCAAGGCCAGCCAAGCCAACTTGTGTTGCTTCCACAGCCACGAACCTTAGCCCACTTTGCTGCAACCGCCTTCCCTTCTTTTCAGTTGCGGGTCATGCCTTAAGGGGCGAGATCGTCATCTCAGAAGAACATAAGAATATAAGAAGAGCCCTGCTGGATCAGGCCAAAGGCCCATCTAGTCCAGCTTCCTGCATCTCACAGTGGCCCCACCAGATGCCTCAGGGAGTACAAGACAACAAGAGACCTGTATCCTGTCGCCACTCCCTTGCACATGGAAATTCAGAGATAGCCTACTTCTAAAACCAGGAGCTTGCTTATCCCCATCATGGCTTGTAACCTGCGATGGACTCTTCCTCCATCAATCTGTCCAATCCCCTTTGAGAGGCATCTAGGCCAGGTGCCATCACCACATCCTGTGGCAAGGAGTTCCACCGATTAATTACACACACTGGGTAAAGAAATATTTTCTTTTTTTGTTCTTCTTTTCACCAGCATCTGTCAAAGGTACCTGGAAGGCGAGCATCCTACAGCCTGATCCGATGCAGACTTGAAAACCAATCAGCGGACAGCTTCCTTCATCTATATCGGAGGTCTTTAGCGGTTGGGTCGGGACCCAGAAGCAGGTCTGAAAATGACCTCAGATGCACCATGGCAGCAATACTGCCCCTGTCCCTTTGTGCTGAAGCTCAGGCTTTCACCGTTCGAACAATTGCCAGGGCTGGGAGCCTTAAATGAAACAAATCCTGCTGGAGACTTTGAGTTTGGGGGGGGGCTGCTGTGGCCAAGCCCCCAATCTTCAGCAGGCCCCCCCACCCATCTGCGGCATTTCCCTTTGCTCTCCGCCTTGCCTCCCCTCCTCTCCACCAGCCTGGAATGGACAAAAGTGGATCCCATATATTGCAGCTAAGAGCCGGAGGTGGGTCTCAGTGCTGACCCCCCCTGCCCCATAACGGTCATCAGTGCCCTTGCTAAATAACGGCAAAGAGCAACACGTTCCAGCCGCCAGTCGGAAACAGTGCCAAGGGAAACAACCGTCACCAAGGGGAGAAAAAAAGGGGACCCCAGCCCAGAACGTTTACAGTTAAGCTTCTTAGCAGGGATTGGGGGGGGGGGGGAAGAGACTGGCATACAACAAGCCTCGCAGACACACTGCAGCAGTGGTCTTTAATCTTCCACGGAGGGCTGACTTCAGGGAGCTGTGAATCACACATGTAAGGAACACATCCAAAAGGGCTGCGGCTTAACTCAACCAGCACAATTTGGTGCAGTGCTGAGGTGCGGGGGGGGGGGGGGAGAAGATGAAGAGCTGCATTCCTGGAGGCCACGAGTTCAAATCTCACTTGGGACACGCCTGCAAGGGTTGTCTTTCTTTTTTCTTTTCCCCACTTCTGTTTCATTTTTACATATTTATACTCTGCTGTCAAGAACTGCTTGGGCTAAGAGGGCAAGGCGCTGCCCCCTGTGGCAAGCTGTCCAAATTGCACCTGGCGGGCAAGGCTGTCAAATTCTGGACTGGCTCTGCCTACCCAGCCTAGGAGTTGGTCACACTGGACAGGAAGAACTAGAAAAGGCTTTGGGGCTGGGCTGGATCCATGCCTGAGCAGCAAGATCGCCTTGCCACTGGTGTGTACCTTCCTCCTGGCTTGATTCCTGGCCCTGACTTCTGACCCTCCATGGCCCAGCCCTGATGCCTGCCTTTAAATGCAAGGCTAGGCTGGGCTGCATTAGCGGAGGCACCGAGTGCAGATCATAGGAAGTAACAGTTCACTCCAACCCCCAAAAAACGCGGGGCAGTTGGAGCCCAAGAAGCAGCTCCAGACTCAATACAGGCACTGGGAGTCAGCTTTGGAGAAACCTTTCTTAGGCAAAATCCCTGCAAAGGCTCTCCAACAGTGTGCATGCTAGCCATCCTCCCACGGTGTCTGGGAACTGGGCAGCAGGCAGACACTTAATCCTCCTGCATGTCTGCTACAGCCTTGGCAATGAAGGACTCTCATCCATCCAGAAACACGAGCCTGGCAATGGCAGTGGACAGGGGCTATAGTCCTACTATAGTGACGGGCGGATACACAGAGGGCTCATGTTGCTCCCTGCTCCCCACTGTCTCCTGTTAACCCTCCCCACTGGGCCTGAATGGCTTACTGGGCAATGGTGGGGAACAGTGGAAGCAGAGAACTCCCCCAAGTATGGGGGGAAGCCAGATGTAACAGGGGTCCAAAGGAATGATGCCTCAAAGCCCGGCATTGGTGGCTGAAAGTAACTCTTGGATCCCAGCCTATAGCAATGGGGGTGGGGGGGGGAGAGAGATAAAGGATATAATTACATTTAAGCTTGGAAAAAGGGAACTGCAGGGAGGAGTGGGGGGGGGGGGAGACAGAGGCATCAGGGTCCAAATCAGAAAGGGTAGCTCCTACTTGGCATAATAATCCCATTATTTGCAAACAGCAATGGACGTCTACGACAGTTAATTGAGGGCTGTAATTTTAATTTAATGGGGGAAATAGAGTGCGATTCCCTGAGTTGTGGTTTTTCTGGTGTGTGCGTGTGTGTGTTTCTTTTTTTCTTTTCAATTAAATTAATGTGATGGGCTTTAATCGCTGTCTTAAGCACCGGGTGCGATTAACAGAACAGCGCCTTCCCCCCCCCCCCCCCGACATTGATCCACACTTATTAAGGTTCTGTTTAAACAGAAAGTCTCCCGGTTCAAAAGAGGCCAAAACACCTCCCCGTGGGACTTTTTACAGCCCCTGGCTCCTCCCCCCCCGCACCTAAAAGGTCACAAAAAAAGCAGAAAGAGATGAGGTGGGGGGAGATTCCAAAATACCCCGTTGGCGCTTGGATGCTTTGCGCCCTAATCGCTCCCCGTGGAAGCCGAAGGAGCTCCACATAACGTCATTTTCCACGCCAGCTCTTTTTCTTTCTTCCCGGGAAAGGGGAGGCCTGTGGAACTCTCTGCCGCCGGGACAATGGGGAGGACAAGAGCGGGGCGCTCGGAACTGAGCGGCGGCACAACGTTCCGCGCTTGTCGAGAGGAGGCGGTTGGGGGCCGTTAACGCGCTAGTGGCTCCGCCGGTGCGTCTGGCAGCGCAGCGCGCCATGACCAAGGACAGTCCAGGGGGCGGCGGAGGGGGCCCTCCGCCTCCGGGCGCCCCCCGCTTGCCCCCGCGCAAGGCGCCGCCCCAGCCTCCCGGCAGCAGCGCCGGGGGGAGCAGCGGAGGCCTCTGCTGCCCACCGTCGTCCCCTTGCCACGAGGAGCACCGGCGGGAGCTGGAGATGCTGCGCGCCGAGCTGGAAGCCGAGCGCTTGCGCTCGCAGGAGGCGCGCCGCCGCGCCGCCCTAGAAGCGCGGGAACTCCGCGAGGTGGCCGAGCGGGACCGGCAGCTGCTGGCCGACCAGCTCCGCTCCAAGTGGGAGCAGCAGCGGGCCCGCGAGGTGCACCAGCTCCGGGAGACCGGCCTGCGCCAGCGCGAAGCCGAGATCCGCCAGCTGCTGCGCTGGAAGGAGGCGGAACTGCGCGAAGCGCTGGAGCTGGTGCTGCGGGAGCGCGACGCCACCATGCGCCAAGCCCGGGAATTGCAGCGCCAGCTGGCCGAGGAGCTGGTGGGCCGCGGTTACTCCGGGAGCTGCAGTAGTAGCAATCGAGGAGGAGGCGGCGGCATGAGCGCGGAGTGGCGCGCCAAGCTCCAAGAGGTGATGGGCAAGCTGCGCTGGGAGGTCGACTCCGAGCAGGCCGTGCGCATCCGCCACTTCAAAGCCGAGCTGGAGCTGGAGCGCAGCCTCTTCCTCAAGTACATCCTGGAGCGCTTCGAGGGCGAGCACGCGGCCCCGCACAGACTCAGGCAGCCCAGCTCCCACCAGCAGCAGCAGCAGCAGCAACAGCAGCAGGAGCAACAGCAAACGAAACTGAGCAAGACCAGGCCTCGCTCTTTGGAGAGCCTCCTGGCCTCCCCTGGGACCACAGACGCCGGCCCGGCCTCCAAATCCCGCTCTCTGGACAGCAACCTGAGCCAATGCCAGGCCCCCCATCACCACTGCCCTGCCCCCCTGGAAGAAGCAAAGCCTGCTGCCGGCCCCTCCCCGCAGCCTGCTGAGAAGGCCGCCGAGAAAGAGGCTGCCTTGGAAGAGGGGCCCAAGCTGGAGACCTCGGTGGATTCGCCTCCAGAAGGAAAAGTGAGCATCTGGGGGTCTGCAGGAGAAGGGGCGGCCCCGGCGGCCACACAGCCTCAACCGCCCGACTGGCTGTCCAGTAGTAATTATAACCAGCTGGTGAAGCAGAACACCGACCTGTTGAACGCGCTGGCCGATCTGGAGCACCGGTGCACTCGCCTCAAGGATGAGAACGCCCTGCTCCGCAAAACCAGCTTCCCGGAGATGCAAGACAAAGTCAAGCGGCTGAAGAGGAAAAATGCCGAGCTGGCTGGCATCGCCAAGCGCCTGGAGGAACGAGCCAAGAATCTCCAAGAATCCAGCCTCCGAATCGGTGGCACCTCCATGCCTTTTGCTCGCAATGGCTCTGAAGGGGACCCGGCCAAGAACGTGTTTGCTCCGCAGCAGCCAGCCAAAGACCTGAGCTCCGAAGCCGACGTCCTGGTGGCCAAAGATCAGCAACTGGAAGCCTTGCAGAAGGAATGTTGGGAGCTTCAGGCCAAACTCTCCGGGGATAAAGAGAACACCTGTTTGCTCAGCATCACGGAGTTTGAATGTTTGCTGCGGGAGTCGCAGAGAGAAGTGCTGAGGCTCCAAAGGCAGATCATGCTGAAGAACCAGAGGGAATCACTCCAGATCTTTAAAGTGGGTTCAAATGGCACCTCATCGGCCGTCATCATGCAGGAAATATCGTCCACTGTAGATGTCTGTTTCGAAGACTCGCTTTTGGCCAAGGGGAAGCGGGGGGCATTGAGCCCGGCGGCAAACGGCGTCGAATCGGAACCGTTGCCATTGGGAAGCGGGACGAGGAACGGCGAAAAGAGCCTCTCGGAGGCCGAGGCCGAGAGCAAGGGTGACCTCCAGCTTCTGAGAAAGCAGCTGGCGGAGCATCTCAAGCTGTGCAGCAGTCTCCAGCAGCAAATGGAGGAAAAGCACAAGCAGTGCGAGGACCTGGAGCGGCAGCTGGACGAGGCCCTGAGCAAAAATGTCCGGATCGCCGAGGAGAACTCGCGGCTCCACCAGAAAGCCGAGCGGACAGAAAGGATGAGAAGGGAAAATGTCGAGATGAGGTCGAAGCTGATGCAGGCGGCGGACGACCACAGCGCTGCCACAGCACTGGCACAAGGTCTGGAGAGCAAAGTGGAGCAGTTAGAGGAAGCCCTCAGGAGCATGAAACAGAGAGCCGAAAGATGGCAACAGAGAGAATCGGAGCACGAGAAAACCTTGTCGGTGCTGCGGAAGAAGGAGGAAGAAATACGGCAACTGCAGGAAGTCCAAGAAGAAATCAAGAAGGGGCACGAGGAAGCCGTGCAGCTGCTTGAAGCTCAAGTGAGAGAGCTGGAAAATCAGTACCATAGTCAAAGCGAACACTTTAATCTTCTGTCGCAGGAACTCGAGCGATTACAAATAAAGAAATCTGCACCACCGGAATTAACTCATGCAACGTATAGCCCCACCACCATGATGATCTATCCGGAAATATGGGAACAAGATACTTGCAAAGTTCTCCCTTGCAATGCAGATGTCAACGAGGAAGACTCAGCATCCACGGTTTCCATTGATGTGCTCACAAATGCGAAAGGGTCGGACACGCATTCCAACTCGTCTGCATCCGAGTCCGGGCAGAACAGCTCTAAATCTTGCCTGAACCCTGAAGAAGACACAGCTGGGGAGACAGAAGAGCTCGAGGCAGAGAAAGCATCTCTCGACGTACAGCCAGAAAATACAGGCCCGTTGACGCTTCGTGTCTTTCTGGCCCGGTACAGCTACGATCCACTAGGCGGCCCAAACAAGAATCCAGAGGTCGAGCTTCCGCTCACGGCTGGGGAATACGTTTATATCTACGGGGAAATGGACGAGGACGGTTTCTACGAAGGAGAGTTGATGGATGGCCGGAGGGGCATGGTCCCTTCGAATTTGGTAGAAGAAGTTTCGGGCAATTCCCTTATCAGTTTTGCCCCTCCGGAGCCAAGTGACATTTCTGGGAATTCATGCCACGAAATGAATTTCGCGGGCCAAAGTAGCGGAGAAAATAGCGATAGCCCCGATGAAAACCAGTCCGCCAGCTTGCTATCTAACCTAATAGAAGACGGAATAGATGACGACCCGGTAGTAGTGCCTTACCCCCAGAATTTGACATTGATCAAACAGCTTCCTAGGTCAATCATCATCGGCTGGGATCCCCCACGGGTGCCAGACGGCTGGGGAAAGGTGCGGAGCTACAACATCTACATCAATACAGATTTATGTCAGAACGTGAAGTGTGGCAGTCCGACCAAAGCAGTGATTGAGAGCCTGGACTTAACGCTGCAGACTTACCGGATCTCCGTTCAGAGTGTGACGGACAGCGGAAATTCCGATAAGATGCAGTGCACTTTCCTGGTCGGCAACAGCTTCCCCGTGGCACCCACTCTCCTAAAGCTTCGGAACCTTACGGCCACATCAGCCAAAATCACGTGGCTGCCTAGCAATAGTAACTATGCGCACAGGGTGTACCGTAACGAGACGGAATCCGATGTATCAAAGCCAGGGGTCTACTGGTACACATTCCACAACCTCACCCCCAGCACCAGGTACAATATGAGAGTCGAAACTCTCGTTCATAAGGAAGCGTGGGTGTTTCCTCAAGGGTACCTGGAGCAGAAATCGGCCACAGTGACCTTCACCACTCCGTCCGCAAGATCGCCGGACGCTCCCCTTGACGTCCAGGCACAACTCGCTCCCTCCGCAGACTTTCTGGTTGTTAATTGGCTACCGGTGACGATCGACGCGGCCGGGTCTTCCAACGGGGTGAAAGTCACGGGCTACGCTATTTACATCGGTGGACAGAAAGTCACAGAAATTGCTTCGCCGACGGCCGGGAGCATCTCGTTAGACGTGTCCCAGCTTCACAGGTTCCAAGGATCTTGGGAGGTGTCTGTAAGAACATTGTCGCCCTTTGGGGAATCGGAGGATTCGGTGCCAGCTTTGATTCTGCCCTCACTATCGGAAGCTCCTGGTTTTTCGTCGTCCCACGCCTCCAGCCAGGCCTCCGAGGTGACCACCAGAGGATCTGAAAGTGGGCATATCCCTGCCACCAACACGGCTCTGTCATGCGGGTTCCCCCACAAGTGCATGGCTAACCCCCACCCCAATTTCACCATTCACTTCTCATCTAACGGCAGCAACTCCATCGCTCCTACTCCAGGGGCCGTTTCTCCGCGTCACGTGTCCTCTTCTGCCTTGACATCGTCTCACCACGCAAGAAGCAAAGAGGACTGCGATCCCGTTCTGTGGATGTCCGTCGGCGAGCGAGCATCGGGGCCTCCTCTCCCTGAGCCAAGTCGGGAAGAACCAACCAAAGCCACGCCCACTGCGTCAAAGACGGTTGCTGAGGACGCTGAACGCGAAAGGCCCATGGAGCATTTGCTGATGAAAAAAGCGAAAAGCCAGCCACACAACAACAAGAACAAGGTGCATGCAGTGGCCCAGTTTACGAATGCGACTGCCAAAACTCCATCCCCTCAAAGCTATCTTGAGAACGGTGCAAACCCTTTGACCTCAGAACCTGTTTTCTCTTCCATGGAGTTTGGCCTTCGGAAGGGCAGTTATGGAGATGTGGAGATCCCAAGCGGAGATTTTCTTCAGGAAAAACCAGATCATTTCCTCAAGAGTAACGACCTGGTGCAGATGCAACAGTTATGCAGGGAACTCTCGAACCTGACCGTCTCTACGGCGGAAACTCGGGAAGAAAAGCTATCAAGACATGAAAGTTGTCAGGCCGGCGACCACAATTTTGATCTTTCCAGTATAGAGGAAGATGACCACTGTCAGTCGAGAATGAGCCGTTCTGGTCAGAAAGACTCTTGGCCGCAAGATAAGCCAACATCTCCTATAGGACTGGCCCAAGATAACATGATAACCACAATTCTGAGAGCTGATGAGGCAGTGATGTCTTCAAGGCCTTGTTCTCCAAGCCTTCCGAAGAGCCTGGTTTCAGGAAATGCCTCTAATGGGGCCCATGAGCGATTATTTGTGGCCCTTTATGACTATGATCCCATAACGATGTCACCAAATTCTGATGGCGCGGAAGAGGAGCTGCCCTTCCAAGAGGGCCAGGTTCTTAAGGTGATTGGTGACAAAGACCCGGATGGTTTCTACCAAGGCGAATGCGACGGAAGGAAAGGGTATATTCCCTGTAATATGGTGTCCGAAATGCACATTGAGAGCCCCGAAGTGAAAGAGCAGCTGTTAAAGACGGGTTACGCTCAGGATGAATGTTGATGGGTAGGTCAGTGTTGCTAGATAACACAGCAGAATAGCAGCAGATCTGACCCCAAACGTCTGAATAGTCAAACCAAGCACTTAGGGTTTAAGGCAGAGTCTTTCAGAAGTTGGGTCAGGCCAGGCCCTCAGCTGGGTTGCCGCCATTTTGTCTTACCTTTCACGATGGTGTGTACGTTGTTGCCATGGCATTCTCTGCCCCTCCTCTCCTTCTAATTGGCTTGGTGGGAAAGGAGGGGGCAAGGGGACACAGTACCGGCATATGCTGATTGGCTGAACGAAGAGGAACAGTGGCCACTCAGTGGTCCAGTCCTCAGAACCAGTTTAAGGCAGAGTCTTTCAGAAGTTGGGTCAGGCCAGGCCCTCAGCTGGGTTGCCGCCATTTTGTCTTACCTTTCACGATGGTGTGTACGTTGTTGCCATGGCATTCTCTGCCCCTCCTCTCCTTCTAATTGGCTTGGTGGGAAAGGAGGGGGGCAAGGGGACACAGTACCGGCATATGCTGATTGGCTGAACGAAGAGGAACAGTGGCCACTCAGTGGTCCAGTCCTCTCACGCACTGGGCTCTTGAAGGTGGTCTCAAGTTACAGGTTGGGGGTTGAGGGTGACAAGTTGACAAGTTGAAGACCACACTGACGTAACATCTATGAGAACCAGGGAAAGGTTGGTTAGACGTGGGCATGAAAAATGACCTGCTGCGCTGAGCTGAAGATATGATTACAGTGCTTAAGTGCAGAGGCCATTGTGGACTCTGTCGTCGGTATTTTTAAAGCTCTCTGAAAGCTGTTCCCTCGGAATGAAAATAACAAGGTGGTTATAGGCTGCCTTTTGAAAACCGTGGGACTTCAAAAGTGGACAATGGCTACTTGTTGACAACATTAGAATAGCAAATTATAACCTAGCCGTTTTTAGTGCAAGAAAAAGAGCCAGGTTTTGGCTCGTAGCGGCTGCCGGGGCTTAAGGCACACCACTGCCAGGCCACTCTCTGCCCCTCCTCTCCTTCCAATTGGCCTGGAAGGAAAGAAGGGGCGGAGCAGCACAGCAGCAGCCCATGCTGATTGGACACCAGTGGGCAGGAAGAGAAACTGCGGCCACGCCCATCCCACTTGCCCTCTCAGTTCTTAAAGGTGGGTCCCATGGTCCCAGGTTCAGAGCTAAGCTGGGCCCCACCTCTGCACACATTGAAAATCAATGACACGAATAACGTTTTGATGTGACTTGTTTTGATCGATGTGTATTCTAGGTTACGTCCCCCGGATCGTGTGCAGAGCGGACAGCAGCCATTGGATCAAAGCCATCGTAAACGATCGGTTCAGTTTAGATAACGATTCCTATTGTTCACACTTAAAACACCTCATGTATTAAAAGACAGTTGTGAAGTTTATATCTTACCACCTCTTAAATCCACCACCTTATAGTTTTAATCAACCAAAAAGCATTGCCATTTTGGGAGTCGCAAAGGTAGAAGGCATTATGTTTGTATTCAGAAAGCCAAAAATAAAATATGCTTTTTTTTAAAGAAATGGCAAAGTGTTTTTGTCTTCTTTCTTGTAACATCAGGAAATGTGCAGCTTTTGACCAAAACGGCTACATGAAACAGAACAGGACATCATTAGATCTGCGGTTCCCAAACTGTGCATCGCAACGCCTTAAGGCACTGTGGTGTACTCTCAGGGGCGCCACGGGATGTTTCCAGTGGCCCCTCCTACTGACTCTCCCAGGTGCCACCATCTTGGATCTCGCGAAATCTCATGAGATCCAAGAAGGCGGTGTTCAAATCTTGAGAGATTTGGGCACCACCATCTTGGATCTCACAAGATTTGGGCATCGCCATCTTGGATCTCAAGAGATTTCGTGTGATCCAAGATGGCGGTGCCCTGCAAAGCCAGGAAGAAGAGACTGCGGGGGAGCCGTAACCCTGGTAAGTCTGGGAACCACTGCATTTGTTTAATCCAGGTCGGGGCTAAAATTGTACACATAATGCAAACGTGTTGTTCTAATTACCAGCAAAATTTTCATTCTGGAGCTAGACAAAGAAAAAATTGCATTCTAATTAGGCTTACCAGATTTTCCCATTTTTAAACCAGGACAACCCCCCCCCCACAACTAAATAAATAAATAAATAAAATTTAATGAGGGGCTCGAATTATTTATTTATTTATTTTGTCAGCCAATTAAATAATTAAACTGACTTACCTGTTCCGCCACCGCCATTCTGCCACCACCGCTATCATTGCTATCGCCACCCATCGTCGCCGCCGTCCGTGTCACCGCCATTGCCACCCGCCATTGCCGTCCGTCGTGTCGCCGCCATCTGTCGCCGCCATTGCTGGCCGTTGCCGCCATCCGTCATGTCGTGCCATTGCCACCCGCCTTTGCTGCCTGCCGTCTGTTGTGTCGCTACCGTCCGTCGTGTCCCCGCAGCTGCTGATTTTAAAGTGAGTTTAACACCTTTTTTGGGCGCCACCATCTTGGACCTCATGAAATCTTGCGAGGTCCAAGATGGCGGCGCCCGGAAAAAAGGTAAGTTAAACTCACTTTAAACTCAGTAACGGCGGAGGCTTCCACTGGGCCCGGAACGCCCGGGACCGGAACCTGGGACAGTCCCGAGCGTTCCGGGACAGATGGTAAGCCTAATTGTAATAAGTTTTTAGATTTTCATGGCCAGCAACGATTAACGAAGAATGAATAACAGATACGGGATTGAAAAAACCGATTTCAAAAAACCGAGTGTTCAAAAAAAGACAGAATGCAATTTAACGAAGAATGAATAACAGATACGGGATTGAAAACCATGATGTTAACGATTTTTATTGATTAAAACACGGCTGATACAGACGTATTCTAAGGCAATAAAATCTGGTTTAAGGATCAATGTGCAGGAGACTCCCTGCACGTTGCCTTCGCCGGCCTGAATGGCTCCAACGGTGAGGGGGCGGGGCCGCCTCATGCCGAGGAGTAAGGGTTCAGAGCAGGGTGGAACTTAGAGCTCCGCCCCACCTAGAGTGACCGCCACTGGTCGGTTTCACTTTGATCTTTAAACCAGATTTTATTGCCTTCGAATATGTCTTTATCAGCCATGTTTTAATCAATAAAAATAGTTAACATCATGGCTTTTAATCCCATATCTGTCATTCATTCTTCGTTAAATTGCATTCTGTCTTTTTTTGAACACTCGGTTTTTTGAATCGGAGGAAAACAGACATTGCCCTTGCTCTGAATATCCTTTGTTTGGACCAGTCCTTTAAAGCTGCAATCCTATAATATCTTTACCTGGGAACAAGGCCCATTCAACTCAATGGGCCTTACTTCTGAGTAGACAAGCATAGGCTTGTGCTGTTGGACCTGCACTGCTCTCAAACAGGACACGCATTTGCCCAGGCTCAGTCCATTTGAGATTTCTTTCGGAGAAAGACAACCAGTGGGTGGAGGCTGGCAAAAACAACAGGCATCTTCTCCGAGGTTCTCACCATTGTCCAACAATAGCAGGGAAGAATTTTGTCAGGGTGTTCATAGAAAGCAGCAGCTACCTCATGCTCCAGCAAATGTGCCACGAGCCATTGCTTTAGTCACATTGCCAAACCATGTGCAACATGACCTAATGGGGAGCGTAAAATGTTTTATCAGTAGTACATGGGGAGGGGGGGGACACGAAACCTAGCCATGCTGGGGCTCGGTAGGGGTCTTTTACACTTTTGCCCCCCACTCTGGTTTTGATCACCACGTTGCCCCCTCCCTGAAGGGCAGCAGGGGAAGATTTGCAGTGGATTTATGCACTGTTCATAAAGAAACCTTCACCACCCACCCGTTGCTCATTTTCCGCCCAATCATATACTTACAATACCAGCCAACGTCCGAGTGCCTCTTCCACTGGCGCTGATGGCCATAAAGCAGTCAGCACCATCGTAAAAGGTGCTCTCAGTAGCACTCTCCCACCGCCCACTGGAGCAAGTAAGTCAGCAGGAGGGGTGGGGAAGGGCAGGGAGGGGTGAAATTGGGCGGGGAGAGGCGTAATGGGGGTGGGAGGCTGTGGGAGGGGGTGGATCCAACGGTGATGGTGCATGCCGGACCCTATCCCCTTTTCTTGCCTCCTGCCCTGCAGTTCCAGTCAGAGCTCCCAGAGGGCAGGCTTCTCTGTTCCCTGCTGCTTTGCCTGCTGCCTTGCAGTTCCAGCCACAGCCACCAGAGGGCAGGCTTCTCTGTTCCCTGCTGCTTTGGCAACCCTAAATCTGAATTCTATGAAAAGGAACCCCCCCCCCCCCGGGTTCCCAGTCACCCCAGGCATCAGATTACTATTTTTGTTTCTTAATGAAGACGTGGCAGCTGTACACTCTGGCTCCTTGACAGTAAGCGTGATTCTAAAGGAAGTGTCCAACCCCTTCATACCAGAAGTGGGCAAACCAGTTGTGCTGAAGGCCACACTGGGATATGGAAATGGCCCTACTGAAGAGTTGCTGCTCTGGTGGCCATCAACGCTTGGATTCCAGCTCCGTTGGTTGTTGTTGTTTTTTAAAGCATTTCATCGTTTTTTGAACTCTTGACACCCAGTGTCCTTTTTTTGGGTTTTTTTTTCCACTTGTTTTTGAGTTCTGGGGAGAAAAACAGGACGTTCTCTCTCTCTCTCTCTCTCTCTCTCTCTCTCTCTCTCTCTCTCTCTCTCTCTCTCTCTCTCTCTCTCTCTCTCGTTTGCAGCCAGTACTTTGAGACCTGCACTGCTGCCAGACAAGACATAGGTTTGTTCGTGCTCAGTCCCAGCACAACAGCTTAGTTGCCATGTGCCTTTGCGCCCGGCCGGCTTCCATCTGCAGGATGGGACCCACCACCCACACCCCTCTCCTGCATCTGGGAGTGAGGCTGCTGCAGTGTAAGAAGCAGGTAAGAAGCCTCGGCAGGAGCAGCCTGATCCCATCCAGTCCAGCCCTCTCTTCCCCGCTGTGGCCCACCAGCTCCCTCTGAGAAGCCCGCAAGCAGGAGTGAAAGGCACACTGACTGCTCCCCTGCAACTGGAATTCCGAGATGCGCTGCTGCAGAACCTGAACACTGCGCGTCACCTTCGGGATTCCTAGCCATGGATAGACCAGCCGTGCATGCATGTGTGCACGCATCATGCACATGCGCATATATGCACATGAGAGGCCCTGATTGTTGGTCATGGATGGGAACTGGGTTGGAGGCTTTTGCTGGATAGATGTGGCCCTGGAGCCTCACTGCTGTGCCCTTCCCTGGGTTTCAAGCACACTCCAGGTTCCCAATAGTAATGCTGGAAACACGAGAAGGAAGCTGCACAACTTGCTTCTGTTTTGATATTTTTTCCCTCTCCATACAGCAGCATGGAAAGCCACAAAACTCCCATGAGCTCAAGAGAAAACTCAGAAGGGGGAAAAAAAAAACCTGGCTTGAAGTCATCTGGGAAGTGGGAGGGTTATGAGATCTTCTGGAAGCCCCACAGGGGCCTGATTAGGTTCGGAGGACAACAGCGCTTGGCTTGCGGAGGGTGCTTGAGTCTCTGCGGTTGTTGTCTGAGGCTCGCTGTTCAGAGAACAGGAAATCCCTGAATTTACAGATGACCCTGTTTCAGAGCAAATGTTTAGGAACACACTGTTCTTGGTGCCTGGCTGGTGTGTGTGCTGCTGTTGTCTTCCTTTCCCCTGCCTGCTTCTGTGCCCTCCTTTCACATACCACCCAGAAACAGCTGCAACAGTGCCATCTCCTGGCTGAGAGGGGGAAACGCACTCCAGCACAGAAGCCACACCAGGATTGATGCAGCCTCTTGCTCCACTTTTTGGAGCAAAGTCTGGGCAGGGCTTGGAGCAGTCATCCAGCTTCTGCTCTCTGTTGAAGGAGAAATCATCGGAGGGTTGTGGTGCAAGAACATAAGAAGAGCCTTGCTGGATCAGGCCAAAGGCCCATCTAGTCCAGCTTCCTGTATCTCACAGTGGCCCCACCAGATTAGGCTTACCATAGTCCCAGAAATGACCGGGACAATCCCGGTTCGGAAGCCCAATCCCGGGCTCCTGGCTGGTCTTCTCATTGTCCCGGCCAGCTGGGACTTTTTTAGGTGCTCTCCGGCCTCGTCGCGTATTTGCGACAAGGCCGGAGAGCTCCCAGCCTCATCGCGTATTTGCGTGAGACTAGGAGCTCTCTGAAACAGCCCGAGTTCACCTGGGCTGTTCCGGAGAGTTCCCAGCCTCGTCGCATATTTGCGACGACGTATTTGCGTTTTTGCGCGACGAGGCTGGGAGCTCTCTGGAACAGCCCGAGTTTACTCGGGCTGTTCCGGAAAGCTCCCAGCCTCGAGGGAGGAAGGCCACGCCCCCAGCCACGCCCCTGGCCACGCCCCCAGTCCCGGCCGAGTGCCGGGCAGTATCGCTTCTGTCCCCCCCTGCATTGGGGGGGGGGATCTGGTAGACCTACACCAGATGCCTCAGGGAGCACACAGCCAACAAGATAACCTGTTTCCTGCTGCCACTCCCTTGCACCTGGCACAGAGAAAACCTACTTCTAAAGCCAGGAGGTTGCTGTTATGGCTTGTAACCTGTGATGGTCTTTTCCTCCACGAATCTGTCCAAACCCCTTTTCAAGGCATCTAGGCCAGGTGCCATCACCAAATCCTGTGGCAAGGAGTTCCACAGATGAATTACACGCTGGCTGTCATATTGTGTCTTCATCATATTGCCTTCATTTACAGATCCAGGACTGGCGCAAGGCTCCCAGGTATCTGAGGTGGGGTCCCAAATGCTGCCCCCTTCCCCAGTGATGTGCTAGCCTCTGCTCCTCCCCCATCTAGAGTTCTAGCTCAGCACTCTCCATCCTCCTGTCCACATTTCCTCATTCAAATCTTCAGAACTGCTTTCAGGAGCCACCTGAAGATGGAAGCGGATTTCTGGAAACTCCAGGCCAGCCTCAATGCAATCAAGCCTCCATTTCCTCCTGTTTAACCCTTGCTTTCATTTCCAAACCTTTCCTCTCTCATCTACCCTTCGTCAGGCGACAGACTGTAAGCCCCTCTGGGCAGAGACCTTGTTACGTCTCTGGGTTTCGTATATATTTGCAACGGGAACAAGGACCGGCATAGCAGCATTTTAGTAAGCTGCAATCCTTTGCGCACTACCCTGGGAGTGAATCCTATTGACTGCAAGGAGGCTTTACTTGTGAGTAGACATGCATAGGATTGCACTGAAAAAACTCAACAAATTTGGATGGTGTTGTCATCCTGTCATCCTGTCTTACTGAGGGGGGGGGTCACAGCTGATCAAAGAGGAACTTTTTCAAGTGGTGCCCCTCCTCTATTTAGTGGGGCTGGGAGTGGGGAAAGCAACTGTCTTTATTCACCTGCATAACCTCTTTTCCAATGTGAGCATTTGCTAGTCTTTCTTCTGCCTCTTTTTAGACGGTGAGCCCTTGTAGACTCTGGGTGCCAGCGGTTTGCTTATGTTGCTAGGTAAACCGCTTTGTGAACTTCTATCGTTGAAAAACCACCTATAACTAAGCAGCCTTCAAAATCTTTTCACATTATATAGAAAATAACATTGGCATTGTGGACATAACCTAGGCTGACCATATCCAAAAAGGGACAGGGTGCCTATACCTTCTTTAACCATTGCAAGAAGAGGGAATTTGGGCAGGTATAGCTTGCTGCAACCTTCCATGATGAGCTAGTAAAGGTAAAGATGACCCCTGACAATTAAGTCCAGTCGTGTCCGACGCTAGGGTGTGCTGCTCATCCCCATTTCAAAGCCGAAGAGCTAGCGCTGTCCGAAGACACCTCCGTGGTCATGTGGCCGGCATGACTCTCCTTGCCGCAGTGCGTAGCATGCAGCTGGAACACGGAGCGCTGTTTACCTTCCCACAAGCGGTACCTATTTATCTACTCGCATGAACATGCTTTGGAACTGCTAGGTTGGCAGGAGCTGGCCAAGCAACGAGAGCTCACCCCGTCGCGGATTCGAACTGCTAACCTTTCGATCGACAGCTCATGGTTCAGCGGTTTAACCCACTGTGCCACCCGCTGATGAGCTACACCTGCCCAAATTCCAATGGTTTAAGGCATAGGTGGCCAACCCATGGCACAGGTGCCACTTAGTGGCACGCCGAGCCTTTTGAAGTGGCACGCAATGCCGTTCCTGCTCGAGCCGAGCGCTGAAGTCCCTCTCTCTTTCTCGACCACAGTGCGCCTTTCCACACCTGTGGCACTAGTGGGGTCTCTGCACTCCACTGCGCCTTATTCTTCTCACGCTGTCACTGTGCTTTAAATATTTTCATGACCTTAGATTTACTTATGTATTTAAGTGGTACACTCAAGGTTATCTACATAAAAGGATGGTGTAGTGGTTTGGGAGTCGGACTTAGACCTGGAAGATCCAGGTTCAAATCCCCGCTCAGCCACGAAGCTTCCTGGGTGACCTCGGGCCAGTCACTATCTCTCAGCCCCACCTACCTCACAGGGTTGTTGTGAGGACAAAAAGGAGGGGAGGAAATATGTACACCACTCTGAGCTCCTTGGAGGAAGGGCGGTATAAAAATGTGAAAAATAAATAAATAAATAAATAAATAAATAAATAAATAAATAATGTGACACATGGTGTGCCACGGGTTGGCCACCACTGGTTTAAGGAATAGGCACCCTGTCCCTTTTTGGATATGGTCAGCCTAACATAACCCCAAGAATTGCCACAATATGAGAGACAGTCTTTGCAAAACATTTGCAGTTTTAGAATGTCCAGTATTCTGAAACATTCTTTGCAGTTTTTTTGCAGCTGCTTGCTTGCTCACTTGCTTGCTCTCTCTCTCTCTCTCTCTCTCTCTCTCTCTCTCACACACACACACACACACACACAAGCTGGGCTCTCAATGACCTTTATGGTGGTTCAATCCTTCCTCAGAAGTCAGCCCCATTGTGTTCAATGGGGCTGACTCTCAAGTAAGCATTGTAGGAGTGCAGCTGTAGCCGCTATATACCGTATTGGTCTGAGTATAAGACTCACTTTTTTCTCCTAATTTAAGTTTTTAAACTAGGGGTGCGTCTTATAATCAGGCTGTTGCAATTTAATGCCAGTGATTTAATTTTTTTTTTTAATAGCGCCAAACTTTAAGGGTGCGTCTTATAATCAGGTGCGTCTTATACTCGGGACAATACGGTATTAGATCCCATTCACTGAGCTTAGGAAAGGAAGATACGGTTCTTTGGATATTTGTTGGTATCTGGGAGACATCCTTGAAAAATCACTGATAAATTAGCTTATTGGGATTTATTGATTTATAACCCATTTTCTTTGGGTTGTCCATCCTATGACGCCTTTTGCTATAGTTTTGGTGTAACGTCCTCTTTTTGATGCTGTGTGGTTTTGGAGTTTCTTCGATACGCATTTGCAGAGTAATTGTTGGAGGGATCAACTAGCAAAACCATCGAGGTTCCCTTATCAAGTTAAGTCTTTTGACCTCAAGGTCAGGCGTGGTTATCAGGCAACGGTGTCAGGCAATGAATGCCCCTGATGAAATCGCTCCTTTTTTTGTCAGCTCCCGGGCATATGTTGTGGCAAGATATTGTCAGCTCTGCAGGACAAATGATTTCTAGCCCTGCACCAAGTGATGTTTGTGGTTGGCGCGCAGCCGGACACCCCTGCACTTCTCCGTTTGTCAGGATTGGGGCCTCTCTGCGCCGTCGTGAGGAGCTGCCTCTCCAGCTTCTTCGTGATGGTGGTACAAAGAGGCCCTGCCTCCTCCTCCTGCCGATCAAGGTTGATTAGCGGGGGGAGGGGGGGACACACACACGGCACAGCGCATTAATGAAATCACTCTGCCAGCTAAGTGGTGACGTTTTGATTAATGGCAGCGTTTGTTCAACCACGTTCTGGCATTTGCTGGGCACTGAGCAGGGAACAAAGCCATGTAAGGATGCATGTTTAAAGGGGAGTTAAAAAGAGGGGGACGACGACAAATAAAGCAGTCCAGATGTAAATGGAAGCAACCGACAAGGGGCTGCGGTTCCCCCCCCCCCCAAAAAAATTGAAGTACCTTACTAGTTCACACCTGGGCAGCTGTAATGAGAACCTCCTCGAAACGACAAAAGATTTTATTATGCAGCGACATCTGGCACTCCTAATTAAATTAAAAAAGAGCTTTTTAATTTAATTAATCACATAACAGCCTACGTTTAATGTAGCACTCTCCCCCTCCCCGGCGCAAGATTCCCTGAGTGCATTTTAAATAATAAACAAGAGATTAAATAATATGTGTTACTGGAGCCTGCCAGGGGGTGTAGCTCGGTGGTAGAGCCCTTTCCTGGGTGTCTGAATTTTCCAGGTTCCATCCCTGGCATCTCTTGCTAAGGCTGTGGAAAACGCCACTGTGAAACCCTGGATAGATGCCGCCAATCAGTGCACGCAATACGGAGCTAGAGGGACCAGTGGCTGGACTCTGGGTGGCAGCTTCATATGCTTTGGGGAGGGTCTGTAGCTCAGTGTGAAAGCACCTACTTTGCACAGAAGGTTCAAGAACTGGGCACAGAAGACTTTGCACACGGAAGGTTCTCAAGGACTGGGCAAGACCCCCCCCCCCGTTTGAAACTCTGGAGTGACGCTGCCAATCTGTGTTGAAAATACTGAACCAGAGGGATCGCTGGTCTCTGAATGGCAGCTTCCATTTTCTTCCTCTACTTCAGGCAGCCATGTGTTACTTCTCTTGCTGATTTCCTGGCCATTTTTGGTGATGTTCTTCTCCTCTCCTTTTCGGCCATCAATCTGACTGACACCCCACTTGGGGGGCCCACGCATCCTCAACAACAACAACAAAAGCCTCCATATACAGTCCAAGAAAGATGAGAGAGAATCGTGCTCCCCGTTTGTCAGGGAAGCAAGACCTTCATTTCCGTCTCCCTTTCCTGGAGCAGATCCTGCCACCGCGAGAAAAATGGGATTCTGGAAAAAGCCATCCATTATCCATTTCAAGCGACAGGCTGCGGAAACCTGGCTGCCGGCTGGGTGAGCTGAAAATCAACATCTCCATTTGATGAAGTGGCTGCCAGGGCACTTTCGCCTTGCTGGGTCAGGGGGCGACACAGCAGGCTGGGGAGGGAGGGGGGGCAACATGCAGAACATCTCATCTGCTGTTGGAGATAAACAGCTTAATCTCCTGTCCCTGCAACACGTCTCCTGCCAGACCGAGGGGGCTGTTGCGCAGGAAAGAGGGGGGCCGGATAGCCCAGCTGCTCACGATTGGCTACAGCCGAAAGAAAAATAGCCAAAGCCCACTGAGAAGCTTCCATTATACTGAGTCAGACCTGGGCAAAGTCAGACCCGGCAAATGAACCTGACCTGCAATGAGCCAGCAATCCAACCCTCCAACTGATCTCCTCCATCCATGGCTAACCATCTGGTCCTCAGGCCTTCTCCCATAGGCACACACAGAGCAACGCTGGCTGGCGCATTTCCACCCGAATGTAGCAGCCGCACGCCCAGGTAGCAGCACCAGTGTGCACGGACGTCCATGAACGAAAAGGCGAGGGGGGGTGTATGGGACTGCGCATGAGCAAATGTCTCTTCTGTCTGGGAGCAGTGCAGGCAGGGCCGGCTCACCCATGAGGCCGACTGAGACGGTCGCCTCAGGTAGCAGATTGGTCTCCACACGGAGGAGCAGAGGCTGGCACATGAACCAGTACAGCATTTGGCACGCTGCCTTGGGTGCCAGGGCTTGGGCTGGCTCTGAGTAGAGAAGATTTGTTCACTGCTTCCATTGTAAAAGGTAAAGGTGACCCCTGACAATTAAGTCCAGCCGTGTCCGACTCTAGGGTGTGCTGCTCATCCCCATTTCAAAGCCGAAGAGCCAGCGTTGTCCGAAGATGCCCTAAAGAGCAATGAGCTTTCATGTTGGGATGGCAGAGGGAAGCCGAGAACACTTCTTAAGGAAGGATTGCCAACTCGGACTGAAGCTATTCCTGCAGATTCTCTCCCCCCCCCCCCAATATGTACTCTTGGACATCCCAAGAGGCTTTGTTAAAATCTCCAGGATGGCTTTCATAGAATACCAGAGCTGGAGGGGAGCTTGGAGGTCATCTAGTCCACCCCCACCCCCCCGCTCAGCACAGGTGACTCCAGCAAAAGGTTCACCTGGAGATAGACGTGAATTCCTGGAGACTCCAGGCCAGTTCTGGAGGGTTGGCAACCTTAACTTAAGGGGCTAGAGAAATTTCACCTAGAGAAATTGAGCCTTCCCGGCTGCTGACAAAGCTGTTGTCGTCCCAAACACAACTGAACAATGGGACTCGCAACACGTCCCTGTTCAGTGGTCCCCAAATCAGTAGTTTAAGGTTTGGGTGTGGACGTGACACCCAACATGCGGTGGATCATGGAGAAAGCACGAGAGTTCCAAAAAAACACCTACTTCTGCTTCATTGACTACGCAAAAGCCTTTGATTGTGTGGATCACAACAAACTGTGGCAAATTCTTAAAGAGATGGGGGTACCAGACCACCTTACCTGTCTCCTGAGAAACCTGTATGCGGGTCAAGAAGCAACAGTTCGAACCGGCCATGGAACAACTGATTGGTTCAAAAAGTGGACGTGAAACCCAGAGATATTTTCTTTTCCTGGAAAGATTTTGATGCAAACCAGAACTCTCCCTCTCAAAATCGAATTGATTTTCCAAAGCTTTTTCCTTTTTTCAGGAGCTGTCAGCTGGGCTTGCACAGAGCCCCCTTTCTGTTAAAGAGACCTTGGAGATG
Organism: Plestiodon gilberti rubricaudatus; assembly: GCA_026170595.1. Taxonomy (NCBI): domain Eukaryota; kingdom Metazoa; phylum Chordata; class Lepidosauria; order Squamata; family Scincidae; genus Plestiodon; species Plestiodon gilberti. The sequence continues at coordinate 39,139,838 of JANXHW010000008.1, forward strand.
CATTTCAGCCTGCCAGATCTCCAAGAATCACCTCTTCCCTATTCAGGTGCAGGTTCCCTAGCACGTAGCACCCACTGAACAGGCTATGACCACATGCCACCACTAGAGGGCAGCAGAAGAGAGGGAGAAGGCCTCACAAGGAGGAGAAATCATATGGTATTTACAGAAACAGTATCAGATGTCTGGATGAACACAAGCAGGCGATAAAGAAAAACTTCCATATACAGGTTGGTTACTTCTCATCCCGGACATCCGAAATCCACATTCTGGGGGCTATGACTTTTCCCAGCACCTGGCTAAAAAATGTTGTATAAAATTACCTTCAGGCTATGTGTATAAGGTGCATTTGAGACAAATGAATTTTGTCTTTAGACTTGGGTCTCTCTCATCCCCAAGACCTCTCATTATAGTTATGCCAATATTCCAAAATCCAGACAAATCCAAAATCCAGAAAACTTCCTGTCCCAAGCAGTCCAGATAAGGGATATTCAACCAGTAATGATGGATTGACCAGAAAGTTTCACAACCGAGGCTTGGGGGACTGCAGAAGACGAGCACATAAAAAAGGTAGGTAAAGGTGACCCCTGACAATTAAGTCCAGTCGTGTCCGACTCTAGGGTGTGGTGCTCATCTCCATTTCAAAGCCGAAGAGCCAGCGTTGTCCGAAGACGCCTCCATGGTCATGTGGCCGGCATGACTCTCCTTGCCGCAGCGCGTAGCATGCAGCTGGAACACGGAGCGCTGTTTACCTTCCCGCAAGCGGTACCTATTTATCTACTCGCATTGACATGCTTTGGAACTGCTAGGTTGGCAGGAGCTGGCCAAGCAACGAGCGCTCACCCCGTCGCGGGAATCGAACTGCCGCCCTTTCGATCGACAGCTTATGGTTCAGCGGTTCAGCACTCAAAATGGACATTCACTTTTTGGGGAGGGGGGCTTGGCGTCAACTCTGCTTACATCTTCATCTTAGCAAGAGCTGGAACCCACTTCCAGGGACACGGCACCCGCCACCGCCTTCAAGTGCCCAACAGCAGGCTGACGGGACATCCCTGGTTCCCTCAGACAGTCCCTTATTAAAATCTCCCCCCCCCCTTCTCTCTTTTCTTTGAGGGATTTAAAACTCAAATGCTAGATGCTGTCCTGCCATTTCCCTGCTGGAAAAAAGACCTTTTTTTCCTCTCCTTTTTCTATTTTTTTAGAGGGATTTAAAAGTAAAAAGCATTATACTCTCCCCCTCCCCCCCCATAGCTAGGGATAGGGATCCTAGAGGTAAATCCTGCTGGGGACTGGCCTGGAAGGGGTTGCTTTGGCCAAGGCCCCCAACCTTCCATGGATGCCTTTGGTCTCTCACCCACCTGCCTGCTCTCTGCCTGCCTTCCCTGCATGATCGTTCCCTCCCTCCACCGCGCCAAACTGTGCACACCATTGCCACGCCACACCCCTCCGCCGTACGATGACTGGCTGCCACCCACCCACCCACTCTTGACCGTGGGTCCTGCCTTGCAGTTTGGGGGTTGTGGTGGGTCCCAATTCTTGCCCAGACCGTTGTGGATTGTTGTGAGTGTCCTGGAACTCCCATTCAAAAACCCCAGTTCTGAACATCAGCAGAGCCCTGCTGGATCAGGCCAAAGGCCCATCTAGTCCAGCTTCCTGTATCTCACAGTGGCCCCACCAGATGCCTTAGGGTGCATACAAGACAACAAGAGACCTGTATCCTGTTGCCACCCCCTTGCGCCTGGCATTAAGATATAGGCTCCCTCTAAAACTCAGAGGTTGTTATCTCTAACACATATAGTCATCCTGACTTGGAACCTGTGATGGGCTTTTCTTCCATAAATCTGTCCAATGCCCTTAGAAAGGCAACTACGCCAGGCGCCATCATCACCATGTCTTGTGGCAAGGAGTTCCACAGATTAGTTAATAGACTGGTGTGTGTGGGTGTGTCCTTATCTGAGCCAGGGAAGGAGAAGTGTCTTCTGGGTAAGGATACTTTCTCCCACATCACGCAAGACAACCACATTTCAGTTCGTGATGGAGTGTATTTTGACATTTGTTTCACACTGGAAGGAGGAAAGAAAATTCCCATATCTCCTGAAAAGTACGACTTCCGGCAATTTTAAGGCAGAGCAGAATCTGGTCTACATAGCAGGAGGAAGTGGTGGAATGGTTCAGATGACAGCGTGGACTGTACCACTTCCATTTCAAATGACTCCACACCATGTACAATAGATTCCTGTAAGGGATTTATCCCATCCATCGGAGACTAACATTCTGAGCCTGCCCAATCCTTGCTGTGCAAGTTTTCTAACTGCGTGGAGTTTTGCGTGTGTGTGTGGGTGTGTTTACAGAGGAGGCATTAAGAAAGGACTGCTCCACTTGTAGTCAGAAGCAGTACAGTCCCAGGGGTGCAGTGGTAATACTTTGAAGTGCAAAAGCTCCTCATCACACATACACACCCACCCATAGCCACGTGCTCCTAGGTCAATTTGCATAGGACTGTAGCAACCTGCTGTCTCTCAAGCTGCCCTTAAGAAAGATGAAGGTCTAAATTTTAACATAGGCCCCTAGGCAAATTTCTCAGCTTGCCTCCTTCAGAGCCTGATGCTTCATCTCCGCTAAGGGGCTTTTGAAAACTGTTTCAAAAGCAGCACCTGAACACTCCTGCTGAGGACATCACTGCTCCCTGCGGTAGGAGAAGCCTTGGCGCTCCACTTCCCCCTCCCTCACCAATAAACCCCTACACAGACCACTCTGCCGGCTCCAAATTTGACCGTCTCATTTTGCTGCTTGTGTCGACCAGGTTCATGGCCCAACCGTTCCACTGGGAAAGGAGCAACAAGGAATACTGTGGGTGCCGACCCGCTTATCCAGACGGAGGAGGAAAGACCGAGCTGTCCAGTTCCTCCTCACACGTGAAGATGGCACCCACATTTTTTCTTTAAAGTGGACATCAGCAACGATTCACGAGGATACGAACATGGCGGGAGCAGATCAGAATATTCTGTCAGCACTAACTAAAAAGGCCAGACTAGACACAATTCCAGTACAGGTGGGCACCCATATCCGCTGGGGATATGTTCCAGGCCCCTCCATGGATACTTGAAACCGTGGATAAGAGAGAACACCCCCTCCATGGTTTCCTGAGGGGGCCCCCCACCCTGCCTCCCCTGCAGGCAGGCATGCTTGTCCCCCCAGCTCTTATTTTTCTTTCAGCAAGCTTTGTTTCTTCCTTAAAACAAACTGAGAAGCAGCCTCCATTGCAGGCAAGTAGAACGAGACTAAGTCCTAGAGAGGCTCTGCAAGGTTTCTGTTAACCTTGCAGAGCCTCTCTAGTACTTAGTCTCATTCTTTGTTGTTGTTGTTCAGTCGTTAAGTCGTGTCCGACCCTTCGTGATCCCATGAACCATATCCCGCCAGGCCTTCCTATCCTCCACTATCTTCCTGAGTTCGCTCATTTTCATGTTCGTTGCACTGGTGATGCTGTCTAACCATCTCATCCTTTGCCTTCCCCTTCTCCCCTTCTCGAAAGTAGTCTCATTCTACTTGCCTGTAATAAGCAGCTGCTTCTCCTGTTTCTTTAAGGAAGAAACGAAGCTTACTGGGAAAAAAGTAAAAGCCTGGGGGGGTCCCCACGATCCGTGGATAACTGAAACCGTGGATAGCGAATCAGTGGATATGGGGGCCCACCTGGAATGTAATTGGCCCCAGGCATGTTTTCTAGGTGGTTTTTTTCCCCCCCCTGAAAACGGCTGGGGAGTGCAGGGCTGAGGTTAAACACCCCCCTCTCCCCCAGTCCCCGCCACAGTGCATCGGGCATGGCCCGAGGGTGAATGCATTCTGCAGGAAGAGATTTCATCAAGCCCTCGGCAGACTCAGCCCTGAGGAAGGTCTTCAGATGGCCTACCCCGTTTCCCTGAAAATAAGACCTCCCCCGAAAGTAAGACCTACTCTCATTTTTGCGTGATTTTTGCTGGCACTCATAAATATAAGACCTCCCCTGAAAATAAGAGCTAGCTAGGATCATCAGCCAGATGGACGCGACCCCCTCCAGCCCCCCCCCCGCACCCCTCCCGGCACTTACTTTGACCGACTAAGGCTTCATTTTTTTCCCAAGGGTACAAGGCTCTGCAAGGCCTGCACTTGAGTCCTCCATCTTTGAGACGACGTGCTAGAGAGACTCTGCAATGTTGCAGCCTCCTTGCAGGCCTTGCTGGCTTCTCTAGCACGTCGTCTCTATGGTGGAGGACTCAAGTGTAGGCCTTCCAGAGCCTTGAACCCTCAGGAAAGAATGAAGCTTTAATTGGTCAAAGTAAGTACCGGTGGGGTCACGGGGGGTGGGGGTGGGGGGGTGTCGCGCCACAGGTTGGGAAAATAAGACCTCCCTGAAAATAAGACCTGCTGCATTTTTTGGAGTCAAAATTAATATAAGACACTGTCTTATTTTCGGGGGAACACAGTATGGGTGGTTTCTCACCCGCGTCCCACTAACACCTGGAGCAGCAAAGCATCTTGGGGTGGCAGTTGGCCTGCCTGGAGGATCAGCCCGAGATCTCTTGGTGCCTGAAGGGGGGTGAGCCAAATGCTGCCCCCTGCCCCCCCACCTGACTACACAGCTCCATCACCCCTCCTCCTCCCTGGATTCAAAAAGGAAGACAGGACCAGAAGTATGGAGGAGGGATGCTCTAGCCCCCCCCCCTCCCCATCTTCTCCTCCACACTTCCTCTTCTGCTTCAGGCTCCTCTTCCTTTTGACTCTGGAGAGGGGCGGAGGCAGCAGGTGCTCCCCCACTAATCCACCTGAGGCAACAGCCTCAGTTGGCCCCATGAATGGGCCATGCCCTGCTCTCCTACAGGGCTGGCACTGCAGAGATGCATGGGCATTCAAGCAGTAAACAAGCATTTCCTATCAACCGAGTGCATTGAGAGACCAGAAATCCGTAAGGGGGACGGACGGACACCTTTTTCCAGTCATCACCTCAATACGCTAGCCGTGATATCCCAGGTGAAGCAAGGCGCCTTTCCTGCAATCTCGCATCACCTGTCTGCTATCAGCCGCGGGAATCGCCAGTCCTCTCAAGCCAACACACCCTTCCACGTGACCCCAATAAATAGCGCACCGAGATACCAACAGCTCGCACCAAGACCCAGGATCGGTCCGACCCCCAGGAGTCCAGCGCCTTTCTCCCATCTCATAGGATGCTGATCCATTGTAGTCAGGGCGTCTTGTCAACCGCAAAGTAAGCCGCAGAGATACGCTTCACTTCGACGTCCATATTTTCACACAGCGTTGGGCCAGTCAGGCACACAGGGTGGGGTCTGACTGACCCCTTCCAGCACCAGTTTCCGGGTGGTTCCTGTCTTTCTGAACATTCTTTTTCGACAGTGAGAGACGGTGGCAGGGTAAAGACGGAGGGCAGTCTGCTCCACAAGCACCAGCCTGGACGTCACTGAAAGTCGGGTCTATGTGTTTGCGCAGGCCAGTCGGCGTTTGCACCTCCAGCTCGTTTCTCGCACTTCACCGCCAGCTCCGTGCCGCTTTCACACAGGTAGTAGCTCCGGGGGATGTTCGCCGTAGCAGTATTTGGCTACAGGGTCCCGGTAGGTGTTTTCATGCTGTACACTCTGAGGGAGAAGGGGAAGGCGGATAACTTAAGACAGCGGCTTTCAACTTCCAACCCCGATCTGCAACATGGGATTCATCTTAGCCCAGTGGGAAAAAGGGGACGTGTCTCCTCTCCTTTTCCTGCTTGGTGGCAGCTGGTTACCATGTCTTGCATGTATCCGTGTGAACGGCGAAGGCCCCCCCCCCCGCCACCAACCGCTTCTCCTTTCCGCCAGCGCCCCTTACCTGCGAGGAGGTCCTGCACTTGGCCAGGCACAACTCGAAGTGATCTTCCACCGCCATGAAAAGGTTCCGGAAAGCCACCGCCGCCCGGTTCAGGAAACGTTCGAGGAGCCGTTGCTGGGAAGAGGAGGAAGAAACCAGGATGGGAAGGGATAGCGATGCGCTCATGTTGAACTGCTGAAGGTTCCGTTTAAAACCACGAGCGTATCAATAGTCTTATTCAATCGTCGTCGTTGCAATGAGAGCGATTTATTGTCATCCGCATGACTGGAACTCGAGACGATGCTGAAGCATGCAGGCTGAAATGCCTGACGCAGATACAGGATTGGAGGGAGGGAGGAATGTTACAGAGGGGTAGAGAGGCAGCAAGGGGGGGCAGTGAAAAGTCCTGGATTATACGGGGCAATGTGTCGTGACAGAAAAGCAGGGGGCTGAAAACAGATCCCCGAAGGACGCCAACAAAGAGAGGGAAAGCAGGGAAGAGCCTCCTTCTGTAGAAGCTCTGGAAGAAGGATAAAGGTTAAGAGCCGTCGGAGGATAAAAACACAGAGACATGAAAACGTCCAAGAAGAGGGAGTGACTGGCTGAATCAAAGGGAGCAGAGAGGTGAAGGAGGACAAGAGCAGACCAAGTTCTGGCAACGAGGAGAGCTTTGGTAATCACTCCTCGGGGCTTGCTTCCGAGCAAGCAAGCACAGGATCAGGCCCCAAAGCAGGAAATTCTTCTCCCTCTCGCATAACACCAGAACCAGGGGACACGCACTAAAATTGAGCGGAGGGAGAGTTAGAACGGACAAAAGAAACTATTGCTTCACCCAGCGTGTAATTCATCTGTGGAACTCCTTGCCACAGGATGTGGTGATGGCACCTGGCCTAGATGCCTTTCAAAGGGGTTTGGATAGATTCATGGAGGAAAAGACCATCACAAGTTACAAGCCACAAGAAACCTCCTGGCTTTAGAAGTAGGTTTTCTCTGTGCCAGGTGCAAGGGAGTGGTGACAGGAAACAGGTTATCTTGTTGGCTGTGTGCTCCCTGAGGCATCTGATGGGGCCACTGTGTGATACAGGAAGCTGGATTAGATGAGCCTTTGGCCTGATCCAGCAGGGCTCTTCTTATGTTCAGGCACCTGGGGAGAGCCACCCCACGCCCCTCCACCCCCACCCCCCACTCGGAAAAGCAGACAAAAGAGAAGTCAGTTCCAACACAGAGGCTTTTGCAGGTTTGTTCGTTCCTCCGCCTCTTTCTCTCCCCTCTTCCTCCTCACCTTGTTGGGCTGCAGGCAGCAAGACACGCAGGCCTCATAGATGCTGCAGCACCCGTTGCTCAAGCAGCTGACGCAGCTGTACAGCTTTGCGCTGGGCGCCTTCACGTTGCAGCAGCCGTTCACCAGCAAGTCTTTTCTTTCGCAGATGTAGCCTACCCCCCCCCCCAAAAAATAAAGCATGGTTTAGTGGTAGAGTGGAACTCTGAATGTCAGTGCTGACAAAGCTGACTGGATGGGCCAAGGCCCTGACTCAGCAGGCAGCAGCTCCACAGTACAAACCTCCGGAGCTTTAACAGAAGGGAGAACTGAGAAATCTCTCCTGCTCTCGCAGCTCAAGCCTATGTGAGTTTACTCAGAAGTAAGTCCCAAAGTCAACGGGACTTGCTTGCAAGGGGAGAGTGCATGGGATCGTGGCCCCAGTGAGGCTCGGAGCCACTAAACCAGAATAGCCCAGCACACATGCCCTCTGGAATTGGTCCCGGAAAAGGCCCTTCTTACCTAGCTCATCCGTGATCAGCAACTTCCCCTGAACGGAGTTTCGGCACTGGTTACTGGGCTGACTGCCGTTCCCGGAGTTGAACTGCACTCTCCACGCAATGGGGCGGTCTTCATCCTGCACTTTGGGGAGGTTCCGATCTTGGACCGCTCTCTGTTCCTGAAATGAAGCAGAGCAGTGTGGGACGAAAGCAGATCTCTGCTCCCCTGAACGTGGATGAACCAGCAAAAGGGTGATTTTCAAAAGGGTGATTCACATATCCTTGTTTCCCAGGTGGTGGTAGCTGTCCCTGGGGAAGAAACATAGATCGGGGGCAAAGCTGAAGACCTCCTGGAGCCAGAGGCAGCATGCCAAACACGGCTCCCCTTTACCTGGTGCTGGGCCGGCCTCTGCTTCTCCCACACACTGGGCTAGAAAAGGAAGAGGGGAAGAGGAAGTGCGGAGGAGAGGGATGGCTAGAGTGGCCCACTCCTTTCCTCTGCACGTCCTCTTCTGCTCTGCCCCCCCTCCCTGTTCCTTTCCCAAGATTGGGAGGGAGGAGCAGTGGGGGAGAATGGAGGTCAGAACCCACAGATTGCGACCATCTGAACCAACCGCTCAAAAGAAAAAGTTTCAGGACGAGTACAAAGAACAGATCACGCTGGGAGGTGGATTGATAGCAGGGTCGAGGTTTGACCCAGGACAGCCTCAGCATTCACGGCTCTGCCTCTCCTCTATCAGCACAAAATATGAGTCGCAACTCTTCCCCCCCCCATCCCAGAACCAAACATCTCAGCTCAGCTTTAAAACAGACAAGTAAACACTGAGGTCCCAGAGCCTCTGAACATGGGCAGAGTGTTTTTCCCATCCCCAAGAATATCCGCTGCCCAAGCGTACACATCCAGGGGCATAGATCTGAGGTCAGATAGGCAAGAGCCCCAGTACCTCTCTCCTCTTCCTCCTCCCCTGTTTTGGGGGTCAGGAGCCAATCACCCACAAAACAAAGGCCAGCACTGACCATGATGCTACAGAAACATTGCTGCAGGGGAAGTTGCAGCCGGGGCAAAGAGAAGCCAAAGGCGAACCCACTGACCTGTTTAAAGGTGCTGCTGAGGAAGTAGATGAGGGAGAGGCCAAAGACAACCCCCAGCACCCACCGCTTACGCAGGAGCCTCCGCCAAACCAGCACCAGGAGCTGCACCATGGAGGACACCAGTTCGAGAGCCTGCCCGCTGCTACAGAACAGGAAGGCTGGATGCCAGCCTGGCTGGCAGATTCAGGTCTTCTTTTGGCTGGAAGATCTGACTTGTTATCGCACTGGGCGCTGTGGGGCGGTTGGGCTGGGGGCGGTGGGGGGCTGGGGGGGAAGGTGGCACCCCCAGCCCAGCCCTCCAGTCAGGGGGGCAAGGGTTGGCATAGCATGGCAGAACTGGCTAGGATGGAAGGCTCAATCCAGAGAGAAGGAGGTTCAATCCCCACACGGGCAGTTGTGGGGCTTTTGGGGAAACCTCCCCACCTTGCAAGCCAGCAAATTCACTTGCAGGGAGAATCGCTTCTCCCAGACGATCCGAATAAAAGGGATCAGGATTCAGAGGCAGCGGGCAGGCGAGGAAGACACCGATTCCCTTTCCCTCTCTCGATTGCATTTATTGTGGGAGTTTTGGAGAGGGAAAAAGGGAGGACTGATCATCAAGCAAGTCAACTGACTTGCAAGGAGAAGCTTCCCCTCCCAGACGATCCGGATCAAAGGGATCCGGATTCAGGAAGAAAAAAAAGAGGCCGACTCCCTTCCCCTCACTCCGTCCTACTGGCCCCTCCCCAGCAGCGCTCCTGCAAGCCCAGCGAGCAGCCTCGGCGCGATCTCCGGGCTCCGCTGCCGCGATCACCTGCCAGCAGGCCAAAGGCAAGGACGGGATTACAGTACTTTGTGCCCAGTGGCTGCAGCCCCAGCAGGCTGGGGTGGAATCGGAAGTCACGTGCCGGCCCGGGCCGGAGGGGGAGGGGAAGAGGAGGCGAGGGGGAGGAGCCGCCGGGGCATCGATCCGCCCGCTGCCGCCGCCGCCGCCGCCGCCCGGGGAGCAGGTAACGGGCTTCCCACTCCTCGCCACCGGCTGAGCGCTGGTAGGGCGCCCCTTAGCAAGGCTCGCATGGCGCTTCTTCTGCTGCCTTTGTGCGGATGCGGGGGCAAAGCGGGCACCCACCCTCGGAAAGCCACGTCTCCGCCCCCTGAGGAAGGGCTGTGGTGGGGCGGCAGGGCTGGCCCGGGACCCCGCGTGCCCCCTCCCTGAGTCCCTGGCCGCCCCCTCCAGCAATTCTTGCATTGTGGTCGGATGCTGGGGCGTGGCCCAAGACCCTGAGGAGGTGTGCTCTAAACCGAAACGGTGCCCCCCCCCCACTTACCTAGTGATGTGCCAGCCAGCCTCCACTTCTCCCGGCCTGGCCAGATGTGGGGGACAGGATGAAAGAGGAAGTGTGGGGGGGGGGAGAGGAGAACAGTGCCCTACAGTGTCACTGACCTCTCCTCCGCACTTCCTTTTCCCTTCTGCCCCCCCTCCCAATCCACAGAGTAGGAATAAGAGGAACAGTAGAGGCGAGTGGGTGCAGAGGTGGGCACCCCCTCGGCTAATTTGTTGCCTGAGGTGACCGCCTCAGTAGGCCTCAGGGTCGGGCCAGCCTTGAGTATGCAATTCCTGGATTTATTTATTTTTTATATTAAAGAACTGCTGTAGCATAGTGGTGAAGAGACTGAGCTGCCAGGCAGGCAGGACATGCCTCCTTTGATTCTTGTCCCTCCCCGCCATGAATTCCTGCTCGACAGCTGGATGTGAGCTGCTCCCTGTCGTGGCCTCAGTCTTTCCTACCTGCACCATGGGCATAATAACACTCGGTTGCCTTACAGAGCAGTAGGAAGTGCAATGTCAAAATAACACACAGAACCCTTTTGTGCACTCTGGAAATGCTGTACGGGCGCAAAGTATTTTTTCTTAGCTGGGTGGATGAAACAAAATAAAGGGCTGCTGCTGTGCGGTTAGGTAATGAAATACATGATTGTGGAGCTGGGCAGAGACTGAGCTGTGAATCAGCGTTGCTTCTCTCCTGGACGCCAACTTTGGGGCACCCTGAAGAGAAGTGGTGCCTTTGCCCTTGTCGCTTCGGCTTCAAGTGTGGACATTTGGGGGCCAGAGAAACGGTTGTGGGGGCACCGGATTGGTCCTAGTGTAGTATCCTAGCCGAGCTCCGAATCAGGGCTTTCTTGGTTAAATCCAATCTCCCTTCTCCGCTTGTCCGACAGACCCGCTTCCTTGTATCCTCTGTCCGACCACCGACTTTCACCTGGGTGCTGAGCAAGGAGAAGATCCGCCTCCTCCCTCGAGAACAATTTCTATTGGACGGGGGAGCTCTGAAGGTTTGCATCTCGTCCGCGGACTGCAATACCGTCGGAGTCGACCTTGAGGCTCTATGCCGCTGAGTGGTTGGGCGGTCCAGCTCGCGGGCAGCCACTAGTCAGTCACCTCGGACACCGCTGATCGACCACGTTAATGTTGAGTGTCTTGTGTTTTAAAGTGTTAAGGAAGATGCAGAGACGGCACAGCAGCATCACGGACAGCCTTCCTCCGGAAAGGTGAGCCTCTTCTTCGTCATCGTCGTGGCGGCATACCCAAACATGCCCGAAACTGGACAGTGACCCTCTCTGGCGGCTGAAGCAGGTTCTGTAGTCTGCCAAGCACCTGGTTGTCTATTGCACACTTTTGTCGTGGGTGTTGGACGGATGATATAGTGTCTAGATTTCCTTTGGGAGCGGGGCTGGCCCAAGACCTCTTGAGGTGCCCCCCCTTACGCAACGAGGTGCCAGCATCTGTTCCTCCCACCGTACAGTGTCCTAGCTCAACACTCCCCTCCACATTCCTCTTCCTTTTCCAGGAAGTGAAAAGGAGGAGCAGTGGAGGCGACAGAGATGGGTGCCCTCCCACCAGTCTGTTGCCTGAGGCGACCGCTTCAGTTGGCCTCATGGATGGGCCGGCCCTGGCAAGAATTCACCTCAAGCCCTGACTTGCAATGGGGGCTCAACTTCAAGAGACCAGTGGCAAAAGGCACGAGGCTCTTCTTTCCTCTCCTGGTGACAGCCAACCGGAGTGTGTCGCTTCGGTGTTGTTCTGCCCCTCACTTCCTTCCAAGCCAATTGGATAGAGAGGAGGGGCCGAGGCTGGCATGACAACGGCGCACACTCACATTTGAATGGTGGAAGTAGAAAAAGGAAGTGAGGCAAGGCAGGGGAGCAGGAGGGGGTTGTGGGAAGGGAGAGTGAATGGATAGTTGAGAGACTGAGGGGGCCCACTGAAGATTGGGGGGGCTTGGCCAAAGCAGCCCCTCCAAAGCCTCTGGCGAGATTTCCCTCATCTAGGTCCTCTCATCCTGGCTCTTGTTCAAACTGTGCAGCCCTGAGCATCAAAACAAAATGGCGGCAGGCAACGCTGCCCCAACCCCATGATGTCCAGTCCTGACCCACCTGTGACCTCTGCTCTGAGGAGCCTTCTGAGTCAACGTGGCTCCCACTCTAATAATAACCCTTTTATAATTATTGGGGATACTTTTTAAACTCCATTTTTTTCAACGGTTAAACATGTATTTGAAAACTACTGCGACTCACGCCGAGCGTTTGAGTGGAAATCGGCAAGGTCTTCAAATGAAGTACAAGTAGGAACCAATGGCGGGAGAAGAAAACACGCTAATGGAGACATTTCAAGTAGATGTTGTTGTTGTTGTGGAACCTTAGTGGGGCATTTTTGGGAGGTGTCATGGCCAGGGCCGGCCCACCCATGAGGCCAACTGAAGCGGTTGCCTCAGGCAGCAGATGGGTGCGGAGTGCCTCTCTGTCCACCTACTGGCCTCTTCTGCTTCTCCTTCTCCCCCCTGGACCAGGGTGACCAGATACAATGGAGGACAAAGTGCTTATACCTTGAACCATTGCATAAAAGAGGGAATTTTGGCAGGTGCAGCTTTTTGCACCCTTCCATGACGAGCTGCACCTGCCAGAATTCCCTCTTCTATACAATGGTTCAAGGTATAGGCACTTTGTCCTCCATTGTATCTGGTCTGGAAAAGGAAGATGAGGACAGAGAGGAAGAGGCTTTGTGGAGGGGAGGGGAGTGCTGAGTTAGAGCATTGGAGAGTGGAAGGAGCAGGGGCCGGCACATCATCAGGCACATTTGGCCTTCCGCCTCAGGCATCGGGAGGTCTTGGGCTGGCCCTGATCATGGCCAGCACCTGCGCTTCAAAATTACCATGGCTCCTGAGAGCATCGCTTTGGAAAGCCCCAAAGTATTGGATTGTGTGCTTGCTTCGACTCCACCAGGCCTTCTGTACGTGTCTCGCATGTTCCTAAGGATGAGGGTAGAGCTGCAGCTGTTACAATTTGTGTTCCTCAACCCTCTGAGACTCTATTAGAAGAATCATCCCGTTAATTTGGGACTGGCAAGCCACACAGCCAAGTACCTTGTTGCATATATTCCCTGTTTGTATGTGTGTGAGCGGAGAGCCTGTGGGAATAGCTATAAAAACTTCTGCTGAGAGTCTGCATGGTGGGGAGACGGGCCCGGCGAGGCTGGGGGTGGCTTGGGAGGTACCTGGAGAATAGAGCTGGGAGCCGAGAAAGGGGGTCCGCTGAGAACGATGGACTCAGCAGGGAAGACTGGGCTGCCTCTCCCAATGCAAACCAGTTCTAAACCTGGAGAACTCTGGGGCCCTCCGGTCGCAAGAGACTGCGGTTCTGCGGTGCCTCATTGTGGCTTCAGACTCTCGCTGGCATTTCATTGCACGCTGAAGCAAAAATTCTTTCTCTGTATTCTTTGCTCTAAGGCTGCGACAGGTGAAAGGACTCTAGTTTGGGTGGGTTGCTTGCTTGCCTGTGCTTCAGTGTGTATATCGGCAGGGGGAACCCATCGCTTGATAAAACAGAAGTCTTCCACGGGTGGGGTGGAGCCCAGAAGTGGGTCTCAAACCAACATCGGGTGGGTTGCAACAAGGCCGCCGCTGCCATTTTGTTGGATGAGAGATTGGCAGGGCTTGTTGAAGACTGGGGGGGGGGGGAGCTTGCCCAAAGCAAAGCCCCTTCAATGGGATTTACCTCATCTAGGACCCCTAGCCCTGGCTCCTGTACAGGCCTCAGAAACAAAATGGTGGCGGCAGCTGTGCAGCCCACTTGAAGGCAGGCCACTTGTTGAAGGCCTGTGCTATAGACTAAAACTCGGCTAGCTGGAGTCGTGGCCTGACTTGGTGTACAAGGCTGTTGTTACCTATGTTGATATGCCTTAAGTGCCCTATATTTTATGGAGGAAGGCGAAGAATAGGGCCTTCTCGGTGGTGGCACCCTGATTATAGAATTCCATCTCCTGGAAATTAAGAACGGCTTCCTCCCTGGAGATCTTCTGGCAGGACCTCAAGACCTTTTTTATTTAGGATGGCCTTTGATTGCTGACATGATGGGCGGGCGTTTTTAATAAGTTTCAATTTTAATCAACTTTAGGTGATCTGTTGGGGGCTGTCTGTTTTACTGTTTTATGTTTCTAATGTCTTAATTTATGTCTGTACTGTTTTTAATGTTGTAAGCCGCCTTGAGTGCCCTGACCGTGGGAGAAAGGCGGGGTACAAACTCTTTAAATAATAAATAAATGTAAATATAAATCCTATCCATATGAAGTTGGAAGGTGGGGTCTGGATACACGTGAAGAAAATGCTGGTCTGTATTGTGGGGCAGAGGCTTCCAGCGTTCCGAGTCTTTGACTGTTTTCACCACGGCTTTTAAAATTTTATTTTACTAGGAGCCGGAGTCAGACCATCACCTCCGAGGCGAGTGTGGACGAAGGCGGAGTCTTTGAGGGTCTCAAGACGGAAGCCCCCTCTCCTCAGCAGCTTTTTTCCGGACTGGGTGGGATCCCGTCAGGCACAATCACAGCCACCCCTTTCCAGTCGGGCTTGGTCCTGGGCTCCTCCGCAGGAGGCGGGGAGGTCTTCATTCAGATGCCTGCCCCGCGGGAAGAGGGGGCCAGCCGTGCCGAAGGAGGGCCGTACCACCACCGGCCGCAGCCCCACCATTACCATCACAGCCACCAACGAGGGTCCTCTCTGCTGCACATGGCTGGGAGCAGTGACCGCCACGGACATACGGAGGAAGGCCCCGAGGACCAACCCGGCACACCGGCCCCTGCGCTGTCCGAGCTGAAAGCTGTGATCTCCTGGTTGCAAAAGGGGCTTCCGTTCATCCTGATTCTCTTGGCTAAAGTTTGTTTCCAGCATAAGCTTGGTATGAACCTGATGCCCCTCAGCAAGTTTTGTGAGCAAGGGTTGTTTCACGCCCAGCACAAGGCAGGAGTTTAGACAAGCTGATTGGCTATCATGTCCGTTTCTGTCACTGTTTGCCTGGTGTTCTTTGGGCACAACCTATCAGGGTTTGGAAATCGAACCACCAGGGTTGGGCTGCAGCAATTTTTCTTTGATTTGGGCGGCCTGTATCTGGTTTCAGGATTATTTTGGATTATCTGAGTCAGCGTGCCTGAGCTCCCACTCTAATAACCCTTTTATAATTATCGGAGATACTTTTTAAACTCCCATTTTTCAACGGTTAAACATCTATTTGAAAACTAGCTCCCCTCCAAATTGGGAAAAATGTTGGCTGGTTGGTTTTAAGTTGGTTAGGGGCTTAAGGTGGTGGCAGGCCTTTCTCGTTTTTAAACCTTGAAACACCATTGTTTCTGTGAGCAGCAGGGGTGACAGCCCTGACTGCAGGATAGGGGACTAGAAACACACTGGTAGCTTTAGCTCTTTCACTTGTTTTTGTTTTGTGTGTCTTTTATTTGTTTTTTGTTAATGTTTTCTTCTATTTTAATTTAGTTTAAGATGATCTTTTATTAATCTTGCTGGTCCCTAAGCCCCAGCACTTGTAGCAAGGGTTTCCTTACTTTGCTCCCTTTGACCAATGGCAATGTGTAAGTTATGTCAATCATGGACCCATTTCACAGATGTGCGGAACTGAGGCTGAGGGCTTAGAACCAGGTGTGCTGAGTCTGGGATGAGGTGGTTGTTAACTGCTAGATTTAACAGGCATACATGCGTCTCTCTCTTCGTAGGAATCGCCCTGTGTATCGGCATGGCCAGCACATTTGCATACGCCAACTCAACTCTCCGAGAGCAAGTCTCTTTGAAGGTGAGTTCTCCGGGTGGAGATCTTCTGGCAATCATGTGGCACAGGGGGCAAAGAGAATTCTGTATCCCACAATGGCCTAATCAGCAAGAGATGAAGGCAATTCTCTCCCACTATTGCTCCCTTTTAACCAGTATTCAGAGGTAGACTGCCCCTGAACATGGAGGCAGCACATAATCACCATGACTGATTGCCATTGGTCGATGTGTCCTCCACGATTGTGTCTAATCCTCTTTTAAAGCCATCTTGGTCCGTGAGAGCAAGAGGAGCAGCAGAGTCTAGCTTCCTGACGATGTTGGATTTAGTGTTTTGTTTGTTTTGCTTAAAAGCAAGTTTCTAGTCCTCCTTGACCACAAGGATAGGCTGAAGTCTTCGATGCCACAAGGGTGATGCTTTGGTTTCTCTTCTCAGGAAAAGAGATCGGTGCTGGTGGTGTTTTGGATCCTGGCTTTCCTCGCTGGGAACACGCTGTACCTGCTCTACACCTTCAGCTCCCAACAGTTGTACAACAGGTGAGCCAACATCCCACTGAGCTTCCCTCGGCGGGCTGGGGGCAGGTGCCTGCATCATTTTTCCCCATAGGAAGCCTCATTGCCGCTGTGTTAAATTGCCATTTATTTATTTATTTATTTATTTATTTATTTGCAGTGTTTTGTACTCCACCTTTCTCCCCGAAGGGACCCAAGGCGGCTTACAAAGACAAGAATACAAATTCAAAAAAACCATAAATCATTATTTAAAAGCAATATCCACAACTAACTAAAATTCATAAACAATACAAATTCACTCTGGCTCCTGTTCATTCCAGTTTCCTCTTCCGTTCCCCAGCATGCTTGATTGTGGACCCCATTTTTCTTCCTCTTCCATTCTCATCAAATGCGCTTAAGTCTCTCGTTCTTTTTTGTTTTTAGGATTTAATTTTCCCCGTTGTGCTGTGTCCATATTGTGAGTATTTTTATTTTGGTTCTTCCCTGCCCCTTTATATATATATATTTTATTTATGTGTGTGCTTGTTTTGTAAGAAAGCCCACCAAGGTTGCATCCAGGCAAGCAAAGGGTGGATATCCTGCCACGACCACGTGCGCTATTAGAGCCGTGGCGAGTTCTGTGGCTGGGCACGAGGCCAAGGTCTTTCAGCCCCCGGCTACAAAGCTTCCACCTGCGTATCTGAAATTCAAAAGCCACAACCGAGTCATAACATGTTCCTTATGACTAGGCATCCTTGGGGCTTGCTTCTGAATAGACATGCCTAGGATTGTGCTCTAAGGTTTAACAAGCTACACCTTCCCACATTCCTTCTCCTAAAGGTCTAGCACTCTGTCCCCGTTGGAGATCTGGTAAGCCTACTTAGGACCCATCCAAAGGACACACAATCGTAAGCAAATGTACGGGTTCCACGGAACTCTTTCTCGGGCACGATGTTGAGATGTTTCGGAAACTTGCTTCAGACTTTTGAGCCTTTTGGGTTGGTCCTAATACAGGCGGTATTTTCAGGTGGTGGCTTTTAGACGTTTTTCTGATAGAACAACTGGGCTGTCTCCAATGTGTGTGTGTTTTCTTTTAATGCCTGAAACTGACAGGCACTTGAGCCTTGCTATTTCCTTTAAGGGTTTTTTAAATTACAAATCCCCAGCCGTATTACAATACATATTGCACGCTTAAAATGGGTATAAATTTATTTATATGATTTTTATAAAATATATACAGTATATAAATTCCCAGTCATGCTTATAATTGATCGAAAGATCGTCCCTAACTATCTCTACAATTTTTTTTAATTTAAATTTTTATACCACCCTTCCTCCAAGGAGCTCAGGGTGTTGTACATCCCTCCTTTTTGTCCTCACAACAACCCTGTGAGGTAGGTGGGGCTGAGAGATAGTGACTGGCCCAAGGTCACCCAGGAAGCTTCGTGGCTGAGCAGGGATTTGAACCTGGATCTTCCAGGTCTTAAGTCCCAACGCCCGGACCACTACATGTATTTACACCTGGTGTCCATTCCAGAGCCCTGCCCCAATTGTTGCTTCCCCAGCAATCAAATCATTTACTAACACCATTTAGTGCGCCATTTATATTTCCCGCCTTCTGCTCTGTGCATTATATGTTCGTTTCTGGCCAACTGGAAGGAGAGGAGGGGCAGAGAGTGGCGTGGCAACTGTACACACTCGCTTTTGATAGGTGGCAGGAGAGGAAGAGGAAGTGTCGCAGCAGGGGAGAGCAGATACACGGGAGGGAGAGCAAAGTGGCCCCCTGAAGATGGGGGGGGGCTTGGCCAAAGCCACCTCTCTAAAGTTTCCAGCAAGATTTCCCTCTAGGACCCTCTGTCCCTGGCTGTGATCCAAACTGTGCAGGTCTGAGCCTCAAAACGGAGGGTGTGACGCTGCCACGTGATGCTGCCACGTGATGCTGCCACGACCCACCGGAGGTCAGAAACCCAGCTGCTGAAACCTCTCCTCTAGTCCACAAAACCCTCCGCTCCAATCTGTCTGCTACCGGTAGTCTTGAAGGTTTCCAAAGACTCCTCTTTAGTTCTTTGTCTGTCCCTGAAACTTACTGCTTTCTAAGAAGAGATGAGGATGCTCATTCTTCCCAGGACTCCTGGGTCCCTTCGTCATGGCAGGAGTTACCCGCGTGGTGAAGATGAGCCTGGCCAACCCTGTGCCATTTGTGGATATTTCTGACATCTCTCTCTCTCTCTCTGTGTCCTCCTTTTCAGCCTCATCTTCTTGAAACCCAACCTCGAGAAGCTGGACTTCTTCGATCTGATGTGGATTGTCGGGATCACCGACTTTGTCCTCAAGTACCTCACCATTGCCCTGAAGTGTCTGGTTGTGGCCCTGCCAAAAATCATCCTTGCTGTCAAATCAAAGGTAAGAGTCCCCCAGGTGGTATTCAGAAGTAGGCTGCCTCTCCTGGAAGCAGCGCATCGCCATGAGGCAGGGGAGAATGGACGGTGGAGCACGTGGCTCACCCGAGCCAAGCGCCGCCGCTTGAGGGAGCGCCGGGGCCCTGATGCGTCGCCCGCCGCCTGGCCCGCCGCTCGTTACACGCCGGGGCCGGGCGGCGCGAGCGTGACTTTTTCTAGTTGCAACTTGCAGATCTGCTCCCTGGAAACCGAGACGCCTACAGGTTAGCACCGAGACCCTCGGAGATCACCTTCCCCTTCTCAATCCTTCGTGTTTAAAATTCTGGTTTTCTCGGCGACTTTACTTGTGTATGCCTCGCTCGTCCCCTTCCCCGCGAAGTTCTCGCCTTGGTGGCGGCGTAAAGGCTTGAATCCCGGGGAATCTGAGAGGTCCGAAGGGCACAAAATGCAGGGGTCTGGGGGTGCCTGCTGCAGGGTCCTGCCGGGTGGCCCCCCAAATCGCGCCGTTTAAAATTATATTAAATGTTTGAACCAGGCGCAATTTTTTTGAACCAGGTGCAATTTCGCCTAGTTACGCCTCTGCCATGAGGACTAGTCGTCATTCATGGATTCGTTCCCCGTGGGTTTGCCCAGTCCCCCTTTTAATGCCATACAAGTTAGTGGCCATCCCCGCATCTTGTGGCCATGAGTTCTACAGCCTTAATTTATGCAGTGTGTGAAGAAGTACCTACTTTTAGCTGCTGTCCTATCCACACGTACCTGGGAGTAAGCTCCATGGACTATAATGGGACTTACGTCTGAGTAGACATGCATAGGATTGAGCTCTTTGTCTCGGAGTTTTAGAGGCTGGGAAAGATCTCTGCCAGATCTCTACCTTTTGGAAAGCCGCTGCCCAGTGAAAGGAATGCTGGGCAAAGCAGACCAATGAAGGCATCTCATCCAGCCTTTCAGTGATATTTGGAGAAAACGAATTGAAGAACTTCTAATGGGGCAAACCCTGCGGATCCTCCACATTCTCCTCCCCTCCTCTGTTCACCTTTATATTTCCCCTTCCCGTTTCTGCAGATACGGTATTGTGATGAAGATGGATGAGCCTTTTGTATGAAACGCAGGCCGTTTTTGTTATTTAGCCTGTGGCTGAAATGTGCGAGTCAAGAACAGAAAGTGATTCTAAACGGGGGGGGGGGGGGGGGGTTGCTGTGGTAGACTTGGTTGGGATGGTACATGCCTGTATGCCACGTCCTCCAAAGGACAATTAATTTATCCCTGGCAATATTCCAAAGCTTTTTTTTTTCACCCTCCAGTTGATGATGATGATGATTTTGTTTGGGGAGATTAATGGGATGGGTCACCGCGTAATCCAGCTTGTGGGGCAAAAAAAACAACAGAAACCCACCAGCAGACATGTGAATGATGCAAATAGTCATTCCAAGACAAATTGCAGAGCTGGAAAAGGTTTACAGCCTTTGCGTTCTTGTCTAAGAGCTATCCCAGGTCCTCATTAATCCTTGTCCCGCAGAAAAAAAGAGATTGCGTCTGTGTTTGCGACCACACCAGGAGGTTGGAAAGACTGCATCTGTCAGGGGCCCTCTAATGGCCCACAGCGCAGATGCCTCGTTTCTGAAATGGAGTGGGTCTCCTCCTTTGTTGGGACGTTGATCATACCCAGTTGCTGTCCCAGTTTTTTTTTGACCTTGCAAGCGACGCTTTCGTATTCCAGAACGGTGGACAGGGACTTAAAACCAGGGCTCCCTGTCGCCGCACCGACGCCGAATTGGATAGCCGGCCCTGAATTTGACATCTCGAGAATTTCCTCTTGGTGTTTGGCTTTGACTTCAAGTTGCTAGTTCTCATGGTTGCTCCAGAACATCTGAAAAATGTATTGGCTGAATCCGGCAATGGGCTGCTTTGTATGTGACATTTTCAGTCTACGTTTGGGGGGGGGGGAAGGGTTGTACACGGCTGCATCTGAATTTGATTTTGCTGGGATTCTTGGGCCAGGCAGCTGCTAACTTTGCACACTCTGTGCCCTTTGTCAGTCCAACTCCACCATCCATCTCCTTCCAACAACCCTGCCTTTCTTCCTTGCAGTCCCCTTACACTTGGGACTGCCTTCCGAAACGTCTGCGGGATGTTTCCTTGCTCCCGGCCTTCGAATCTCTGCTTAAAGCCCCCCCCCCCTTTTCCACGAAGTCTTTGGCTCTATGCCTTAATCCCCATTTCCTACTATAACAGCACAATCCTAGGCAGGTCTACTCAGAAGCCAGTCCCACTGTGTTCAGTGCAGCTTACTCTCAGGAAAGCGTTATAGGATTGCAGCCTAGGCTGAGTACGTGTAACTGAAAGAACAGCATATATTCCCCGTGTTTACCCACTGCCTCTGTCCTCCTTCCCACCCACCCCCTTTGTTGTCTCCCTTGTGTCAGCATCTAGATTGTATGTTCCTTGGGGCAATGACCTGTCCTTTATGTAAAGCGCCATTGATGGGTGTGTGTAAAGAATGCGGCGTTCCCTGGTTCTAGCATTTGGGAGAGCAATTCTAGCATTGTATACCTCTGCTTGCCAACATGCAAATTGCCAACATGCGCTGGATCATGGAGAAAGCACGAGAGTTCCAAAAAAACACCTATTTCTGCTTCATTGACTACGCAAAAGCCTTTGATTGTGTGGATCACAACAAACCGTGCAAATTCTTAAAGAGATGTGGGTACCAGACCACCTTACCTGTCTCCTGAGAAACCTGTAGGCGGGTCAAGAAGCAACAGTTCGGACCGGCCATGGAACAACCGACTGGTTCAAAATTGGGAAGGGAGTACGGCAAGGCTATATATTGTCACCCTGCCTATTTAACTTATATGCAGAGTACATTATGAGAAATGCAGGGCTGAATGAATCGCAAGCCGGAATCAAGATTGCCGGGAGAAATATCAACAACCTCAGATATGCAGATGATACCACCCTAATGGCAGAAAGTGAAGAAGAACTAAAGAGCCTCTTGATGAGAGTGAAAGAGGAGAGTGCAAAAGTTGGCTTGAAACTCAACATTAATAAAACTAAGATCATGGCACCTGGTCCCATCAATTCATGGCAAATAGAAGGGGTGGAAATGGAAGCAGTAACAGATTTTACTTTTTTGGGTTCCAAGATCACTGCAGATGGAGACAGCAGCCATGAAATTAAAAGACGCTTACTCCTTGGAAGGAAAGCTATGGCAAATTTAGATAGCATAATAAAAAGCAGAGATATCACCATGCCAACAAAAGTTCGTATAGTCAGGGCGATGGCGTTCCCAGTAGCAATGTATGGTTGCGAGAGTTGGACCATAAGGAAGGCTGAGCGCCGAAGAATAGATGCTTTTGAACTGTGGTGCTGGAGAAGACTCCTGAGAGTCCCTTGGACTGCTAGGAGATCAAATCAGTCAATCCTAAATGAAATCAACTCTGACTGTTCCCTGGAAGGACAGGTACTAAGGCTGAAACTCAAATATTTTGGCCACCTAATGCGAAGAGAGGCAGAGGGGTAGCCAGGCGCCCCTGCTACTGGGGCGGAAAACCCGACGCCCCCAAGCTAATTAGCATAATTAATGCTAATTCCTTCTTTTAAAAGGTTTTAGGGGTTTTTTAGCGGTTTTAGGGGCTTCTAATCGGTTATGTATGCTTTGCGCCAACTTATCTTGCTTAGAGGACCCTCCTGCGACGATCAGGGGCGACGCTCTCTCCAGGGGGCGCAGATCGCTCCTCTGCTCCGGGTGCAAACTCTGTAAAGCGCCCAGGAGCGCTTTGCAGAGTTCATGCATGCGCAGACCGTCGATTGGAAACTTCGGCGACGAAGTTTCCAATCGACGGTCTGCGCATGCGTGAACTCTGCAAAGCGCCCAGGAGCGCTTTACAGAGTTCGCGCCCGGAGCAGAGGAGCGATCTGCGCCCCCTGGAGAGAGCGTCGCCCCTGATCGTCGCGGGAGGGTCCTATAAACAAGATAAATTGGCGCAAAGCATACATAACCGATTAGAAGCGCCTAAAACCGCTAAAAAAAACCCCTAAAACCTTTTAAAAGAAGGAAAAAACGCAAAAAATAGCATTAATTATGCTAATTAGTTGGCGCAAAGCATACATAAACAATTAGAAGCCCCGTAACCGCTAAAAAAAACCTAAAAACCTTTTAAAAAGGGAAAAACGAAAAAAACACCGAGACTTAAGGAGGCCCCCGCCCCCTGCCCCCCCGGAGCCTTCCCGCCCCTCCGCCCTGGGGCCTGCCGCACCACCGCACCAGATCAGCCTACGCCCCTGAAGAGAGGACTCTCTGGAGAAGACTCTGATGCTGGGTAAGATTGAAGGCAAAAGGAGAAGGGGAAGGCAAAGGATGAGATGGTTAGACAGCATCACCGATGCAACGAACATGAAAATGAGCGAACTCAGGAAGATAGTGGAGGACAGGAAGGCCTGGCAGGATATGGTTCATGGGATCACGAAGGGTTGGACACGACTTAACGACTGAACAACAATACCTCTGCTTAAGTGGACAAAGTGGCACCTTTCAAAGTGGCTGATCTCGTATATTTACCGGGGGGGGGGGGCGAACTAATGCCCCTATTCAACTCAGCTGTTTCAGTGGTGATTTACTGCTGTCTTTTCTTTAAGATTGTCAGCCCATTTGGGATGGGGAATGGTTCCCCCACCCCACCCCGTTCCTTTCGCTTTGAGAACATTGGTGTCGAAAGCGGTATAGCAACATTCTTAACCGCAAGTACTGCCTCGCCCATATCGAACCGTTAATCTGCGGAACTCTCTGCAGCAGGATCTGGCAACGGCCACTTGCTTGAACCGCTTTAAAAGGGGGTTCGATAAATTCATGGAGGACAAAAGTGTGTCTCTGCCTACGGTTAGGTGAAGCCTCCAGGTGTAGAGGCAGTCTACCCCTGGCTGCCAGTTGCAGGGGAGGGAGAGATGGATGCTTTCATCTCCTGCCTGTGGGCTTCAGAAGCATCTGTGAAGAGCAGGATGCTGGAGTAGATGGGTCCTGTTCTTGATCCGTCAGGCTTCTCTTAATTCTCGATGTGGTTTGCACGTCCCTGCTTGCATCCATCCCTTCCCCACGGGATATTGTCCTACTGGAAGGAACCCTCTGTGAGTTTAGCCAGGCCTCTTTGCAGGCTTGTCTATCGGGGGGGGAAGGGGCGCTCCCCTGTCATCCAGCCCCCCCAGCATCTCTGTACTCTCCCTTTTGTTTATGTTGTCTCTGCGGCTCCACACCCCTCAAGCTGTCGCTCCTTAGCGCCGTATATGAGAAGCGGCCATTTGCCGCACGGATAACAATGGGCGCCACATGGCGCGGGCCTTTTTAATTTCCTTCGCTTCGACGTGGTCTTTAATTCATCTCCTTTTGAGCCCGTCGGTGATGGCTTGTTGTTGTGTTTAACGGAGGGCGTTCAGCGCCTGGGAGGTGTCGCCGCGGCCCTCTTGAGGAAAGGGAGGGCGCAGCTGTTAAGCAGGACGCTGGCTCGCTTGCCTGGCATCCTTGGGGCTTATTCGGGTTCAGAAAAACTGAAATTCTGACGGTGTGTGTGTGTGCGGGTGTGGGTCACTCATACAAGGCATCGGGTCACTTTGCTGCTGCCAGGAAACGGAGGTGGTTTTTCTGCAAGTGGGATTGCAGCTCCGAGCGCTGCTGGAGAATGCAGATTGACTGGAGGGAATTCGCATGTTCCCTTGGCAGTGGAGCGTACCATGGTGATCAGGGGGCACTGACCCGCCTGGCCGGACTCCACGGGAAGTGGCTGGGGCGGAGACACGCCGCTGGGCGAGACGTGGCAATACTTGGCCCTTCAATAGAGGCCTGGTTTGGGGAAGAAGACTACAGAGCAAAGCCCCAGCTGTGGGGCAGGCCGCCCCCCTCCTGCGCACAGCTCTCTTTTCGGGTAGCAGCAGCGCTCGGAAAGGTGGTGCGTGGAAAAGTGGTCCTCGCAAAAGCCAACACAGGGTCTTGGGACCCCTTAAAGATTAGCCACTTCATTTCAGCATCTGCTTTCACAGACGAGGGAGATTTCAGAATAGCGAATGTTCTCCTCGATTGTCTGACTTGCAGCACAAGCCTGGGCGTGTCTACTTGGAAGTAAACCCCATTGAGTTCAAGATTCCCCTGAGTCTCTCCCTTCTGCCCTGAACTCACTCAGTGGCCTTAGGCAAACTGCTCCCTCTCAGCCTCAGTCTTCCTCATCTGTGGTATGGGTTTAATAACGCATACCTTACAGGGTTGTTGGAAGGGCTACGTCAAGTCATGTGAAGTACTAGACAAATGCTTAGAAGTATTGGGATCGCATACGAGGGCACTGTTGTGTGTGGCAGAAAAACAGTTAGGATTGAGACAAGCATCCAATCAGTGTTACCTAAACTTCCAGTAGCCTGGCACTTTTTTTGAGCATCTGCTTTGCCTGCAGATGGTTCTAGGTGCGAGCAGGTTTGGGAAGGACCTCTGTGCCTGAAACCCTCAAGAGTTGCTTCCAGTCAGTGCTGGGAGCACTGAGTTAGAGTTAGAATGGTCAGACTCTGGTTGGCAGCTTCCTGTGTTCCGACAGTGAGTCTAGGGCTGAGACAGGGAAGCCAAGTTCATACCTACTGGGCTACACTACTGGTTGTCGAGCCGGAGTAATGGCTGTGTTGGTTGCTGAACAAGGCATAGGATGGCCCAGGAGGTAATAACAGAGGGGTGCCTTGTCTTTGCCATGATTGTGGGTCTGAGCTTGCTTTTGCTGGTGACGGGTGGGAGGCGAGGAGAGCCGAGCCTCTCACTGCCAGCCTGAGAAGCCTACGCCAGCCTCGTCATTAGCAAACTCCGGCCCTCTAAAATGAACGGAGGTTGCTCCGTCGCCCAGCCCCTGCCTGCTAATCTATTAAATTGCTTCCATTTGGGATCTCACATCATTGCCATTACAGATTTGCTCCGAGATGCCCCCCCGGGATTGAGCGGAGCGGGAGGAGGGGGGAAGCTCGGGTCCTTGAGTGAGCGCTAGCTGGCGTGACCTCACTCGGCCTCCCGAGGGATATGAGATCATGAGAATGCCAGCGCTCTCCCCAGGCTTTGATTTGTTCCGTGCACTAGGACAGCTTGCCGAGTGATCTCATCCTGGGGGGGGGCCCCGGGGAGTGGGCAGTGCCTGCTGTTCTCCCCCAGGGCCCTCCTAGGTTCAATCCCCTGCACTGCTTCCTGGCTCCTCGCCGGCACCTGTGCTGGAAAAAGCCTCCGACGAATTTGCACGCTTCGATGCTGTGACGGTCCCTGACTACGTTGCCCAGCTGTGCGCATTCTCCGCGCTCCCGGTCACTGGGGCTCGGGCGCCTTTCGTTGGAACTGCCAGTTTTAATTGCTGTGATGGTTTTGTGCTTTTAATGGCAAGCTGTCTTGCGCTGTTTTGTTTTCAAACTTGAAGAGCTGAATGGCCATCTTGGAAATAACAAAATACGTTGATTCCCAAACATGCGGCTAGAGCTATGGGAAGGAAAAGGGAGCTGGAGATGTTCAGTGCTGCAAAAATGGAGGATGATTGTTCATCAGGCTGCCAGTGCTATTTCTGGCAGGGCTCCTGTGCTTTCAACAGCCACCCGACTGGCAGAAATGTAACCGATCGGGTTTGGCCTCTGACTTCATCTCCTCACCAGGAAAAACTTAACCTGTTAACTCTCTCCCTCTTGGGAAGCTGTGGAGGTCACCATAGATGGCTTTAGAGCCTAAGCAGTAACAGGCTGCCTGGCAGCCAAACTGGAGGAGAAAGTTGGCAACCAGAGGACCAAGGAAAGAGTAAAACGTTGAAACCTCTCTGTCCTCTCTTTGAAAACTGTCGTTCTCACCCTGGTCCTCTCTCACCTTGATTATTGCCGTCTTCTCTCTGGTCTCCTATTGCCTCACTTCGGCCACCAACGGTTTGCTGCCAGCATAATTCACTCCTCTCGTCCCTCAGCTCACATCATGCCCCTCCTGAAATCCCAACACTAGCTTCCAAAGCCCTCCCAGGCCTTGCCCCTCCTTACAGCCCTGTTTCTCATATCCCACCACACCCTGTTGTAACTTCCGCACCTCTGACTCCACGGCCCAAACGTCTCCTGCACCCTCTTATAGCTTTGCCCCTACTCGCTTGCTGTGCTGTATGCCTGGAGCTCCCTGGTGTCTCTTTTGAGACTGTGTAAGCACCTCGGGGCAGAGACCTGCCTTCCCTTCTGTTGTAGAGAACCATGCCCATTGATGGTAGTATAAAAAATATGATGAGATCTAAGAAATGATGGCGGGTGCAAAAGGAGTAAGACATTTGGAAGCAAGGCCAAGAATTTGGCAAGTGGGGTGAGAGAGGAATTGAGGACGGGGTAAGAGGAGCAACATCTCTTAAGGACGATTGGTGTGATGGCTGTATTTTCGAGCTGTCTTGTTTGCCCCAGGGGTCCAGCCAGCCAGCCAGGAGAGAAACAACAATCTAAATTGCGCTGCAGGTCCCTTGGTGGTGCGCTCTGTTAAGCCAAGTTGTCTCGCCTACTAGAGCATCGGGACAGAAGAGAATTTCAGTCCCGTCGCGTGGAGCCTTTCTGGCTGTGCTCGACTCCATGTTTGGCCTTCGAAACCCTTTCAGGCGAAAAACCAAAGTCCAGCCCCAAAGCCTGTCTGCCCTTTCCCCTTCACAACAGGCTTTCGAGAGCATCCGGGCCGACAGCAGGTCCCTCAACAGAGAGCAGCCCTTGAATAGCCCTTGTGTGGTGGCAAAGGGACAGGGCTGTGGGGGAGCGGGTCGTGAACCAGCCTTGTGGCAGTGCCGCCGCCATTTTATTTTGAGGCTCAGGCCTGCACGCTTGGAGCAGTGGCCCGGGTTAGGAGTCCTGGACGAGGTCCGTCCCTCTGGAGTCTTTGGCTTTGGAGGGGCTGTTTTGGCCAAGCCCCCCCATCTTCAGTGACCCCCTCTCACTCTCCCACCCAACCATTTGCTATCCCCGGCAGTTTCGCTTTCTCTTCTCTCTTACCTTCCGCCTCTCAAAACGGAAGGCACACTGTCGCCCCGCCACTCTCTGACGGGCCTGGAAGGGAAGGGCCAAACGACACGGTAGTGCGGGGCGTGTGTGTGCTGATTGGCAGGGAAATGGGGGGAAGCCTGGTCACTTACTCCCAGGCTGGGCTCTTGACTGTTGCAGACTGGAGTTTGGAGTAGGTGTTGGCTCTTATCTCTTGACCTGAGATAAGCCACTGCCTTTCCAGTTTTGCAAGGGAGCAAAAGCCCTATATGCTGCCTGCCGAGCACTGCATTTCCACCCCACCCTTCCTCCAAGGAGATTAGAGGGCCCTGTGTGGTTCTCTTTCACCACTACCTCATTTTATCCTCCCCAGAACCCTGCGAGGTAGGCTAGCTTGAGATTAGGCAACTGGCCCACTGGGCGCCATGGCAGTGCCAGGTTGCTAGTCCTCCTGTGACAAAATCCTGCACTGGGCCCCCCCATGACACCTCCCCCCTTTCCCTGATGGTCGGTCTACTGGGTGCCCACCTGGCCAGGTGGGGGATCGTTGGGCCCTCGGCCAGTGACCCCCCCGAGGCCGGCATCTCCTGCTTTGCTTCTCCGGGCCCCTGTGACTTGGGCTCTTTTGTGCGCTGCAGGGGAAGTTCTACCTGGTCATTGAAGAGGTGAGCCAGCTGTTCCGCTCGCTGGTCCCCATCCAGCTGTGGTACAAATACATCATGGGGGACGATCCGTCCAGCAGCTATTTCCTCGGAGGAATCCTCCTCATCTTGTACAGCCTCTGCAAAGTAAGTTCATTCTCGCTGCATGACCTATGGATCTACCCAGGCTGGAAAGCCTCCTTGGGAGTGGAGGTGGGGGGCGGGGGGCGGGGAGAGAAGGCTTCACTCTACATGCCGTCATTGACTGAGGCTCAGTTTGGACAGAGGCTTCTCTCTGAAAGCCCCCTGGATGTGGAATCTCCTACCTCGAGAGGCCTCTGATGTCCCCTCTCTCTGAAAGAAAGCACTTAAGACTCATTTAAGGCCAGGCTTTTGTGGGGGGGGGGGGTGAAGAAGATGGCCTGAGGGTACTCTTCCCCCAGAGATTTTGATCACGCTGTCTCTGATAAGTTTTATGAATTTCTCCTTAAATTGTTTTGATCGTTTCTGTATTTTACGGTTCGCCTCCGGGGGGCTCTTAGCGAAAAGGCGGGATTAAAATGGATGGAGAAATGCGGATATCTCCAGCTTCTCTGAGGGTATTTCTCTTGCAGCCAGCTCTTGCTGGGCCCCGAGAACGTAGCTGTAGGGTGTCTCGTTGCCGCTGGGATGAGAGTGGCTTGATGTGCAGTTTAACGTGGCGTGTCATTGAATTCAGCTCCCTGTTCGCCAGATGCAAGCGACAAGCTGACGCGCCGGTTTCGCCGTGTGTTGAGTCATAGAGGAGGAATGGTTTGCTAGCCATGATGGCTAAATGGAAACGCTTGATTCAGAGGGCAGCTGCTGGGCAGGGGTGGGGCTGGCCTAAGACCTCCTGATGTGGCATGCCAGACGCTGCCCCCCCCCAACCCGATGATGCCCCGGCCCCTGCTCCTTCCACCTTCCAGTGCTCTAGCTCAGCACTCTCTTCCCCTCCACACTTCCTCTTCCTCTCTGTCCCCCTCTTCCTTTTCCAATCCAGGGAGTGGAAGGAGAAGGAGAAGTAGAGGAGGCAAGTAGGAAGACAGAGATGGGCACCCCCAATGCCAATATGCTGCCTGAGGCAACTGCTTCAGTTGGCCTTATGGATGGGCCGGCCCTGGAGGCCTAATAGTCGCTGAGGACTTTTGGCTTCGTGCCCTGTTGGTGGAGTCGCCGAGGGCATCTGTCAGCCAGTGTGGGACGCAGGATGCTGAATTAAGTAGCCATTTGGCCTGATCCAGCAGGATTCTTCTTAAGTTTGGCTCTTTGGCTAGCTAGCACACTGGCCACATTCACCGTATACATAAGAAATCAAGGTGAGTGTTACATTTCCAAACAGTTGTAGCTGCCACCTTTTCAAAATCCATTTCTTATGCCTCTTGCCTGGACAGCTCCTTTCTGCTTCCGTGGCCCAACGTCGCCGGTTCAATTCAAGAGGGGTGGAGAGAGGCTGTACCTTTAAAATGGTTGAGGAGGGGGCCAAAACCCAATGGCTAAGCACCTGCTCTGCATGCAGTTCAGACCCAGGGAGCATCTCCAGGTAGAGCTGGGAAAGGTCCCTCTCCGGATCACCAGAGAGCTGCTGCCAGTCAGTGTTTGACGATACTGAGCTGAGTAGGGCAATGGTCAGACTCAGCATCCGGCAGCAAACAATGCTCCTTTGTAGATCTCTTTCAGCATGTTCTGAGTCAGGTACAGACCACCATCTGAGCATGCCTTGTGGCGCAGAAGCGTCGTGTGCCAGGCGTAATCCCAACGGCCCCCCTGTCACGAATTTTGCGCCGTGTCGTGTTTTTGCCAGCTGCGCAGCAGGCAGAGATTCAACAGGAGAAGCCGTTCTCTCCCTCGTACCCACTTCCATTTCAATGTAAAAAAATAATAATAATGTTTTTTGTAGAGGTAGGTGGAGAATGCCCCCCCCCCCCAGTCATGTCTCCTGCTTTTGTGTTTCAGTCTTTCGACATCTGCGGCCGGCTGGGAGGCGTAAGGAAGGCATTGAAGGTCCTCTGCACCCCTCAGGTGGGTAGGCGGGCATCTGCTTTGCTTGCCTATAATTAAGGTAATTGGATGCTTTAGCACTTGAAAGGAAGGTCGGCACCGAGCTGCCGGGCTGAGTTGGTCCACGTGGGCTCTGCAGGAAAAGGAGCTTGCTAACTCTGGCGTGTTAGGAGAGATTTGCACAGGGAAGCCCGGCCGAGGCGAGGCAGACTCCTGTAGGAAGCAGAATGGATCAGAAACAGCTTCCATGCCGAGCGACACAACTGCATTTGGGGTTTCAAGATAGGAACATGCTGGGAGATTCTCCCCCCCCCCCCTTTCGACTCCTGGGCAATGGCAGACAGAGCTCAGTGGAAGAGGCTCTGGCTTGTATACCTGCTGTCGATCCCCAGTATCCCCAGCTAGGGCTGGGAAAGACCCCTGCCTGAAACGTTGCTGCTGCCAGCCTGTGTTGGACAATACTGGGCTGGGTGGACGAACGGTCAGACTCGGCAGGAGGCAGGTTCCTAGGTTCCATTACCTTTCAGGGAAGAGAAGATTTTGACAACTTGAAGGGGCAACTTGGCCTTAGTTTCTGGAGCCAGCTCGTCTCTGAGGACTGTGGTGCCCCCCCCTTTGAGAGATGAGGATGCCCCCGCTGCCGTTGTCTTCCTTCCTCCACCTCTGCCCGGTTTGTCTCTGCTGCTGCCGCCGCTTCTTAGCATCAGTGCTGGAGCCGGATTGCTGGGTGCTCCAGGGCAACGCCCCACACTGGGCTCCCCCGCTGGCTCCCTGCTGGCTCCCTGCTGATGCCTCGGGTGCTACCACAGCTACCAGTTCTGCAGGTGGGGATTTTGGATTGTGCAGGGTCAGCCCAGTCAGGGGCTCTCTGAAGGGGCCGTGTTGCCCCTGGCCCAAGCCAAGTCGAGCTGAGGAGGCTGCCGCCGTGCAGAGGGCAGCAGCTGCTCTACTCGGTGCTAGGAGAAGCTCAGAAGGGCAGGGAAAGGGGGCAGCATGTGTGCTCAGCACCAGTTGATACTGGCGAGGGAAGAGGAGGCCACCGCCAGAGCCCAGCTGCTGGGATGTGTACCGCAGCACGCAACCGAAGAACGCCAACCCCTGATGCTGGTTAGGAGAGAAAGGGTTGAAATTCCCTCTCCACACACCTAGGGAAGGAACAGAATCCTGGCCCCTCTTTGCCTCTGATCGCCTTAATGTGGTGGTGGTCTTCGCCAGGACCCACCTCAGCCTGCAGCATGGGGCCCAGCTTCAAGAGCCCAGTGGGCAGGAGGGGTGGGCCAGTGCGTGACCACAGGATGTGGTGGAACTCCTTGCCACAGGATGTGGTGATGGCACCTGGAATAAGATGCCTTTAAAAGGGGATTAGACCAATTGATGGAGGAAACGTCCATCACAGGTTACAAAGCCACGATGGGGATAAGCAACCTCCTGGTTTTTAGTAGTAGGCTATCTCTGAATGCCAGGTGCAAGGGAGTGGCGACAGGATACGGATATCTTGTGTGCTCCCTGAGACATATGGTGGGGCCAATGTGAGATACAGGAAGCTGGACTAGAGGGGCCTTTGGCCTGATCCAGCAGGGCCCTTCTTCTGACCCGGATGCCTCTCTTTCCCCCTCCTGGCTGCAGCCAGTCATTTTCCTTGCTTCCTTTGGCAGAGCTACGGGGTCCGTGCAACCAATCAGCAATGCAGTGAGGCTGGCGACATCTGTGCCATCTGTCAAGCCGAATTCAGGGAACCCTTGATCCTCCTGTGCCAGGTAGTTGGTTTTTTAAAAATATTTGGGTGAGACGGCTCAGAGCAAGCCGGATTTTTATTTAGTCATTTATTTTGTTTGTGGTGTTTATATACCGCCTTTTCTTTACAGACTCAAGGCGGTTTGCATAGGCAGGCCATTCTAAACACCCTTTTTTTTCCAACGGGTTTTTTTACAAGTATTGTTCTATGAGGACATAGAACCCTCCTTTCCCAGATGTTTCCTTTCAAAGTGCAGCAGGCCACGTCCTACACAACCTTATTCTTGGCGTTCTGTGTCCTGAGCTGTGTATATATTCTGGCCTTCCAGAATCACAGCGCCCGGGCACAGAATTCCGTCCGCTGAAGATCCTGGCGATCTTTTTGGTTGGTTGGTTTAAAGCCAAGTTTCTAGCCCTTATGACTGGGGGGGGGGAGAGAGATCGATTTAGAAGCACGTGGACAGTGTTGGTGGTTCAGAAACGGGAGAGAGACTGAGTAGGACTTGGAGAAGTGTGGATCTCAGTGCCCTGTGCACATTCTCCCCCCCCCCCCCCCGGGTAGCTATTTGGAATCAATTGAATTTGCTGGTGTAGAATTGCAGCTGAACTGTCAATCAGGACTTCCTGCTTTGAACCTCCCCCCCCCCCCCATAAGCTCAATAGGTCTCATCCAGCCGAAACAGTGCGCTTGATTCCAGAAAGTAGAGCCACCTGAGGTTCCTTGGTCACATCTGTGGCTCTGGGTGCAACGGGCAATGCATTTACTATTAAGTCTCAAAGCATTACTATGAATCTGAGAGTTGGCGCAGTGTAAGTGGCCAAGTGCTTGACCTGCCAGTCTGGACTTGGGCAGTTTGACTCTTACCTCTGCCACCAATGCGCTCAGTGGCCATGGGCAAGCCACTTCCTCTCAGCCTCAGTCTTCCCCATCTGCAGCATGGGGATAACAACAGTTGCTTACCCCACAAGGCTGCTGTAAGGACTAAATCAAGGTAATAGACGTGGGTTTTGGTGCACGGAGCATACAGAGCCTGGTCTGTGTCCCTTTTTCGTCACAGCACGTGTTTTGCGAAGAGTGTCTCTGCCTGTGGTTTGACCGGGAGAAGACCTGCCCCCTCTGCCGCTCCGTGGCCGTCGAGACCCTCCGCTGCTGGAAAGATGGCACCACCTCCGCTCACTTCCAGGTTTATTAACTTCCAGGTTCAACCTGGAAACAGACTGGCTGGAGTCACCACCTATTTGCCCCCCTCCTCCTCCTCATTCAAAGGTGCTGGATCAGGGAGAAAATGGGGTCATCTCCCCCCCCCCCACCTCAGGAGGCTCAGCAGCTGCTGGAAGCTGAAAACCCGCCTCCTCGTCACCCGCGGCTTGTTTTGCTCAATGGCCACCGAGGTATCCTTTGCCAAGGGCCTCCTCTCCTACCACATATCCCCCCCTGAGCCCCTTTCCTCGGGTTTGTGGCAGCAGGCTGTGTGCCAGGATTGGGGCCTCTCTGTTGGAGGTGTCGGCGTGTGTGGAAGGATTCCCTTCTGCTACTTCCAGCGTTCCCAGCCGGCCTGTTGCTCTGTATTTAATCCATTGGTTTCCTTCACCTTTCTCCGCGGTAACGGCCCTTTCTGTGGAACTCCGAATGGTCTCTCCCACAAGGGGCTCTCGAACCCCTGCCTGTATAGCACCAATACTGCTGTTCTCCGACTGCCTGCTAGACTCTGTGTTGATCCGTTGTGATTCAGTCCCCCCCTTTTTTTTTTTTAAAGGAAAACTGAGGCAGAGCTCTGTTCTCGGGCTCGAGAAGCCTGTGCGTTGACAGCTAAATCCTCAGTTTGGTTAGAGCCTGTTCATACCTTACCGTGCTGGCTTTCTCTGCCCCAAGAGCACCAATGTGGCGACGGTGGTGTGTTAGCCCTAACATTTTCTAGGCTCTGTACGTAGATTCCAAAATGTCACTGGTCCACTTTGTAGCTTACAGTTCAATGCTGCGGCCTCCATCATGTCCTGGGACCCGCCTCGAACCCCAACCTGCAACATGGGACCCGCCTCCAGCAGCCCAGAGGTTGAGAGGGGTATGCAAGTGAGTGGCCCCTCTTCCTTTCCTACTCAGTGGCCACCAATCAGTACATGTCATTATTGTGTTGTTCGGCCCCCACCTTTCCCTTCCAGCCAATTGGAATAAGGTAGGTACCATGTTGTGTGTGGGGGGGAGTTGAGGTGGGTCCCAGCTCTTGAGAAGTTGCACCGGGCCAAGCTGCAAGAAACCTCACAACGGTGGGCTTTGGGGGGAGGGGCCAAGCAACAGCCTTATGAAATGGGGAAATGTTGCCATAGAAACCATCACATTGGTCTTGCAGCCTGAGGGTGCATTCTAGGGTCTCCTCATCTCAGAAAAGCAACAAGCCACTGTTTCTATAATGATGGGTATTTTATACAGTATTACAAGAGTGGGTGAGTGTGGTTATGCAGCGGAATGGAGCATGTCAGGATTTATTTATTCTATTAGCACCATTGATGCGCCTGATGTTTTGTGGAGAGTGAAACAGGTCTCTGCCCCAAGGGGCTTGCAATCCAAGCATTGCGACAGCAGAGAGCGGGAAGGGGGATAGAGGCAGGGGTCAACGAGGGGAGAATCTGTTGTTGTTTTGATTGCACGTATTTAGTTTAGTTGCGGTAGGGAGTGGGGACAAAGGCATTGTGCCGAAAGACTTAAAGGGGAAGGTGCTTGTTCTTAAGAAGGGGTCTGGAGGAAGGGTGGCATTTTGTGCCTTGTTTATGCAGCTGCTGTTTTCTGCTGATATGTGAGTGGCGGAATCTCCTGCAAAGTTAACTCAGCATTCCGGCTCGCCCCCTTTTTTTAAAAAAAAGAAGAAACCCCAAAGTGTCTAGCTTTCCTATTTCAGGAGATGTGCAAAAGCTTGCAGGCATTTAGTGTGGTCCAGCATCTACCTGCACTTCCAGTTGCTGCTCTGTATACATATCGCTGCCCACAGGTGACCTATTCCAGCGATGTTCAACTTTTTTCTTCTCACGGCACACTGACCTCTACGGTCTTTGCTGATGTCTCTTCCGGGAGACTCTTCCGGGTTCTGCGGCTCTGTTTTTAGGGCAACTGTCTGGAGGCTCCTTAGAGCCGGTGGAGGAAGAGGGACAGACAATTCGTGACAATAGACAGTTGCCCTAAAAACAGAGCCGCAGAACCCGGAAGAGGTTCTCAGCGATTTTCAGCCACTGTTCTCCAAATTCCCGCGATACACCTGCAAACCTTTCACGGCACACCAGTTGAAAATTGCCGATCTACTCGTTGAAATAGAGGCTGCAGCTCCACATGTCTGTGCGATCGGCTCCTTTCCCTGAATTGGGATGCCCGGCCTCACAAGCAACCTTTGTACACACATCACAGCAACAGCGGGGCTTCTGTGTGGGATGTTTGCGAGAGTCTCCCTCCAGCCCGCCTTCCACCCCTCGGCTTCTCGTCCCTTTCCCACTGCTTTGCAGTCCATCGTTTGGCCATATCTTCCGTGTGCCACCCCTCCTTGCAGGAAAAAGAAATCCTCATTCTGCATAAAGCGTACAATCCGAATAAAGCATTCCAATGGCCAACAATGGAAAGAAAGAAATGGGTATTTGTTTTCTATCATTCTCCGTGCAAACCGTATGAGTGCACACTGCATCAGGACTGTCTTAAAATGCGCTGTATGTCGTCTTCACGTCTTCATATCTAATTGCCAATAAAACCTCATTTATTAATTGCCTTCTCTCTGGCGGTATTTAAGCGATGGCTGGGCGACACCTTTGCACATATGCCCAGCCCAGTTCTCTAGTACTAGGAGGAGAAACCCTGTCATCTGCTCTCTCTCAAAGCCATTCATGGTTTTAGAATATAAATCTTGGCCGCGTTTGTTGCCCGCCTTTAGTTTTTTTTTTCTTCAAAAGCCCCCCCCCCCCCCCGTGTTTCTTCATAGGGAAGGAAGCCACCCTTCAAATCCCTGCTCATTTTAGCTGCTCTTTCTTGAACCATTTTGCAGCTCTAAGACCGCCTTTCCGAAACGGGCCCACCAAGACTGTACATGGTAGTCCAAATCTGGCCGCACCATAGATTTGTACTTTATGACCTTTATGACCATAAGGCCTTTATGACCGTCTTCTTTCCAGCCATTTCCTAAAAATTCCAAGCATTTTTTTTATTTGCCATGCACTGGATCAATGTTTTCATGGCGCCATCGACCATGACCCCAAGATCTCTTTCCTGGTTCGTCCCAGGTAGCTCAGACCCTATCGGTGCGTATACACGGAATGTGTATTGGGAGCAGCTTCAGAGGGTGGAATGACCCAGGAAGGTGCCGGTGAGCCACGCTTCCGATAGGGCTTCCGAGAGGACACCATTGACCCAACCTGCCTCCTTGTTGCTGCTTCAGGAGTTGCAACAGCCTTGAAGCTCGCTTCAAAAAATCTAGAGGCGCACAGCGGTTCTAGATTTTCCTAAGTGAACTTTGAGGCTGCCACAACAGCCCGTGAGATTCTTCCAGGAGTTCTTGAGGCCGGACACTTTTCCCCCTTGCCCGAAGACCATGTGGCCAAGGTGCTCTGAGTGGCAGCAGAGTCTCTGCCACTGGGACCATCCCCATTGGCTTCGGGGCGGGGAAGCAGCCGAACTGGAAACATGCTCCTCCCAACCTCCCTGGAGCCAATGGGGCCAAGATACCAGAGGTGAGAAGGGGGGAAGGAACTCCCTGTATGCCCATCTCCATCACCACCACACCCACCTTCCTGGTCAGCAAAGGAGGGGCAAGATGGGGAGGAGAAGGGGGGTGAGCTTGGGCGCTTGCTTGTGTGTAAAGTGACGTGAAACTGGCTGGTGTTGTACGACCACCCTTGATGTGTAGATAAGAACATCAGAAGAGCCCTGCTGGATCAGGCCAAAGGCCCACCTAGTCCAGCTTCCTGTATCTCACAGTGGCCCCACCAGATGCCTCAGGGAGCACACAAGACAACAAGAGGCCTGTATCCTGTCGCCACTCCCTTGCATCGGGCATACAGAGAGAGCCTACTTCTAAAACCAGGAGATTGCTTATCCCCACCATGGCTTGTAACCTGTGATGGATGTTTTCCTCTATCAATCTGTCCAATCCCCTTTGAAAGGCATCCAGGCCAGGTGCCATCACCACATCCTGTGGCAAGGAGTTCCGCAGATTAATGACACGCTGAGTAAAGAAATATTTTCTTTTGTCTGTTCTAATTCTTCCGCCACTCAGTTTTAGTGGATGTCCCCTAGACATCTGGTGTTGTGCGAAGATGTGAAGTGTATTTGGGTGGGTTTTTTTGTCTCATTTTACATCTCGCATCAAGTGCCATCTATCCTTGAATATTTTGGGGAGAGAAAGTGAGCGCACATACGCCCATACACACACCCCCAACACACACGCACACAAATGACAACTTGAGTCTTCTTTTTTTTTTTTAATAAAGTCAATATAAATATGTACAAAGCCTCCAGCATATGAAATTCCTTTTACAAAAGGGTGAGAAAGAGACAGCCACATCAAACTGAAAGCAAAACGAAGGCGTGACTGATTTTACCTGCAGTGTTGCCAGCAGGGGCATTTTACACGGCAAGGCAGCTCCGACCGGGTGTGGAATCACAACTGTCACGAGCACAGTCAACATTTTTTTGCATTTTTCAACTTGAGGAACTGCAGGAAACCTCGGGGGGGGGGGGGAGAAAAAAGAAAAACCAATGCAATTGTTCTCTCTGATGTGCGGATGGAATTAAGAACCATGGCGCAACCGGAAGCCTGTGTTCCGATGACGGCTGGGTGCACTTTGTGATTTCTTGCATGGAATTCGTGGCTGAGTAAGAGACTGGACCAAGCCCAGGCGCAGATCACCCCATGTGAAGGCTGCGGTTTGCTCTGCATCCATGTGCTGGGAAGCGGCCCTCCGATGCGCATTGCATGGACATGAACCAAGCCAACAAAATACCCACGAATGATTTACACACCAATGTTGTGCCATTTCTGGGTAATCACTGCTGAAGCAGCTCTTAGGCAAAGGCTGGAGAGGTGCTGCTCCAAAAGCCAAATTCTGCCTCTTGAGTAGTCGTGGGGAATGCTCGCCCAGCATCTCCTTGCGAGAGGTGACCAGTGGTGGGGCTGAACTTGGGAGCCTGAACACCAAGGAGGAGAAAATGGGAACCTGCTTGACTGGGGGCCCAATCCTATCCGACTGACCTGCACTGATGCAGCCGTGCCAACAGGGCATGTGCTCCATCCTGCGGTGGGGGTGCAGTCACGGAGGCCTCCTCAAGGGAAGGGAATGTTTGTTGCATCGGCGTGCTGGAACATTGGATAGGATTGGGCCGTGTGTGTGTGTGTTCGTTCGTTCGTTCCCTGGACAGAGAAGTTGCCAGGAGGAGGAGGCAGGTGAAATGCCTCACACTTCAGACCCAACATGCTGAGACACACGTGTTCATTTTGAAGACCCTTGGCTGGGTGGTTTTTTTGTTTTTGCTGTTACAGACTAACGTGGCTCCCCATTTGGTGGTCAGTGAACAGGGGCAAGCAAGGAACAATCAATAGCTGGGGAGGGGGGGGAGCCTGGAATCGCCCTGGGTACATACCTGCAAAAACCCACTAGGAAAGAACCTGCGCATCAAGAGCCATTCTGTCCTGGCAGCCCCACTAACACGGCTTGTCTCCTGTCGCGCCTTCGGCTGCTGCTTGAAAAGATTCATAAGATCTTTCCTCCGCGTTGCATTATGCAGCGTGGCAGGCAGACGATGAGCTCATCACCTCCCCTGTTAGCTGCTTGGGCGCACAACGCCTGCTGTCACTGCCGACAACGACGAGGAGGACTCTTCATCTACACAGCTAGTCGCCGTCGCACAGCCTGGCTCGCTCGCTCGCTGTCAAAAACTTTGCAGGGGCCAGTGGTGCGGCAAAGGATCTAAACAGCACCCCACTCTCCAAAAACCACTGCAAAACAGGAGCGAGAACATGGCCAAAACAGACCACAAGTGTCGGGTGCGACTGCCGCAAATCCCAAAAAGAAAAGGCAGAATGCACACAGCTTTGCAAACTGGACTAAGGCTGCAATCCTATGCACACTTTCCTGGGAGGAAATCCCATTTAACACATTTAAACTTACTTCAGACTAGACGTGCATAGGGTTGTGCTGTTAAGGCTGTAACCCTATGCACACTTTCCTGGGAGTAAGCCCTGTTGAACCTGCAGCACTCCCCCAGCCTCTTGGCTCATTTTTTCTTTCTCTCCCTTTCTCTCCTTTTTGTGTTTCAAAACCAGAATTTCTTTTTACTTCTGAGTAGACACGCCTAGGATTACACTGTAAGAGCCACCGTTTCAGTGTTGCGTCTTTTCTGTTTAGCAGGGGGAGAGCAGCTGGCCATATACATGCCAGCAAAACACCTTTCCAGTAGCTGTTTGCTGGTGTCTGTTTTCGGATTGTGAGCCCTTTCAGGACAGGATGATTTTTTCCTTCCCGTTTATTTGCTGCATAAATCACTTTGTGGCCTTTTCATCTTGGAATATATATATATATATAATACACACACACACACACACACACACCGTATTGGTATGAGTATAAGACTCACTTTTTTCTCCTAATTTAAGTTTTTAAACTAGGGGTGTGTCTTATAATCAAGCTGTTGCAATTTAATGCCAGTGATTTTATTACATATTTTTAATAGCACCAAACTTTAAGGGTGTGTCTTATAATCAGGTGCATCTTATACTCGGGACAATACGGTGTGTGTGTGTGTGTGTGTGTGTGTGTGTGTATATATATATATATATATAATCTCGCAAACTGTATATATCCTGGATGCCAACGGGCTATAGGCCTTCTCAAAAGATGTGCTGAGTATCTTCAGGCTAGATGCAGGACACTTCAGGGTCCCATAAACCAGTGGTCTACAACTGCTGAGTTGGGACCCCGAAATGGGGCACCTGAACTCAGGTGGGTCGCAGCAGTGCCCCCACCAGCATGTTATTTTTTCATGCTCAGACCTTCACAATATCATCGGGCGCCAGGGCTAGAGGCTCCCAGATACGCATGTCCCACCAGAGCCTTGGGCTTTGAAGGGGTCGCTATGACCAAGCCTCCCGGATCTTCCATAGGACCCCCTCAGTCTCGTGCCTACCTGCTTGCTCTCTCCTACCACAGCACTCCCCCCCCCCCCGCCTCTTGGCTCGCTTTCTTTTCTCTCCCTTTCCTTTCTCTCCTTTTGTGTTTCAATACCGAGTGCGCACTGTCACCATGTCAACTGGCCTGGAAGGGAAGAAGGGCTGGAAGAACACAGTAGCAACACAGGGCGGATTGGCTGCCACCGGTAGGAAAAGACAGGCAAAGGAGAGCCCTGAATGCCGGGCTTTGCCAATGGGCGCCTGGGCTCTGGAAGGCGAAACACGTTGCACTGAACCTGCAAGGCAGAATGGAGAAACGCTTTGCGCTCAAGCCCAGAGCACGCACGACAGAAAAAGAACCCATGTTTTTTTTCTTCTGAGAACAGCATATTCATGTATCCTGTGCTGTGTTTACAAGCAGCTCTACTAGTCAAATCCTACTCTGAGCAAAGCGCCTTCTCCACCACCCCTCCTGATACAGCCCTCGTCATCCCGGAGGAGATGCTTTCTATGCGTCTTGTCACATCCCGCAGACTAGCAAGAGCCCACCGACTCTCTGAAAGGGCAGTCCCTTTGCCTTGCTTGTCGATACTTGCGCAAGCACCAAGTGTCCCGCCGCGTAATGCAGCCGCTAAAACCACGACCAGCACTGCGGTGCCATCTTTGGACGGCACAAGATTTAAAAGCGGCAAGCCTTGGAAAATCTAAATTGTTTGGCTTGGAGATTCTGTCCCCCTTACACAAATGTGCTACTCAACCGCACATGGAAGAGAGAGGCTGCTGTGGCTCTTACTACTGAAACAAATACCTACAGTTTAAAATAATGTATAAAAGGCCGTTTCGTTCAATGGGTTTTTTTTTTTTTTTTGCAAAGCTGACTTTCCCGCTACCTGCAAGAAAACTAGAACAAAATCTCTCCAATCTCTTCTTGCAGGCAACGTTTCCCTTCACCTCGATTCCTTTAGAAGGCACTTCATGTGGCATGTAAGTGAGTTGGGCATCATGTCTTTTTCACAATCTCTGTGTGTCATCGGTGTTCCCTGCATTCCATTTGCCCTAGTAGCAGTTTGGAAGTGAATGTCTAAAAAATAATAAAAAAAATAAAACTCGGAGCGGTGTGAAGATTCAGCCCCACCTGGAGTCCCCAGCCCCACCTTTACCCCTTGTCTTAGGTGGCTTGGAGGACAGCTGGCATTCCGTGGGGTGGTGTTGGACGAGGCAAGGCACTCTATACATGCTCAGAGGTGCTCTTGACATTCTACAAGCTGAGCCCTAGCCCCATTAATCTAGACTAGAGCGACATGCAAATGTGAACCCTGTACAGC
Organism: Plestiodon gilberti rubricaudatus; assembly: GCA_026170595.1. NCBI lineage: Eukaryota > Metazoa > Chordata > Lepidosauria > Squamata > Scincidae > Plestiodon > Plestiodon gilberti. Next base: position 39,181,323 of record JANXHW010000008.1, read on the forward strand.
AACGTCGGCTTGTCTGACTGCAAAAGGGTCACCTCAAAGCCTTTAGAAATTCATTTTTCAAAACAAATCAGTTCAAAGAGCACCGCTCGGTACTGCAGATTATGTGTCATTTCAGAAAGAAGCCCATGCAGGCCCGCGATACCTTCCAAAAGATACATATCACTCTATCTCGACAATAAATGTTTCCGGGTTTAGAAGCCATGTAAAAATGGATACAAGTTAAAAAGTTCTTCCAAAGTTTTAAAACAAAGTTCTTACGATCTTCCCTTGTAAAAATAGGTCAAAAGTTAAAATTACCAAGATAAAAGTTCTTCCAAAGTTTTAAAACAACCAAGTTCTTAAGTGTTTTAAAACTTTGGAAGAACTTTTATCTTGGTGTTTTTAACTTTTGACCTGTTTTTACAGGGGAAGATTGTAAGAACCTTGTTTTAAAACTTTGGAAGAACTTTTTTAACTTGTATCCATTTTTACATGGCTTTTAAACCCAAAACCTTTTATTGTTGAGATTCCAGTGTCCAGGAAAGTCTTAACAATCGCTATCGCTATATCCCTTGTGCCTCTGATCAGCTGAATTTCAGCACTCGGAAAACGAGACGCCTACAAATAGAGTGCGGAGGGCCATCTCGGCTAGCGTTCACGGCACAAAGGTCACATCTACCCTCCCACCCCCCAAAGACATGTCCTCAAACAGAAAAGCGCTTTAGAGCACTAAGGAAGTAAAAGACAAGCCGGCCATCCCCTGTTGCACCGATAATAATTCTGAATAACTATTGCCTTGTTAAACTGCGCCACCCATGTGCTCTTCAGGCAGCTTGTTGCCAGTTCTGGAACCGTACGCTGCGCCACCATAAATGTTGACACCAGAAATAGGAAATCCTCTCTCCGCTGGGCCCGGCTAACGCGCAGATGCAAAATGAAAACCGCCATTGTGTTTTCACAGCATTGGCGGTGAACGGCAGTCGCCTGCCATGCGCTTGAGCGGCCCCCTTGTCTTCGGCGTTATACGGATACGAACCTGGCTTGCACTGAATTGACACCCACCCGTTGACCTATCCCTGACGCCTGGAGATCCTTTTAACCGGAGATCCTGCGGATCACAGTGGGGCGCCTAAATTGCAAGCACTAAACTGCAGCCCTGCCAACAGAAATGTTGTACCCAGGTTCTGTTCTCACCATCATCAAAGTGGGTTCGACTCTGCGCTGAACAGAAGCGGGGTAAAAGAAAGCGCCGCTTTTAATCGCCAACTGCAAGCACAAACCGAACGGTTGACAGGGGACTAAGGAGCGGCTACTCCACGCAAAGTGATCTTCTGAATGCACACTCCAATGTGTACTCCGTCCTGCTTAGGGGGCAGGCTTTGTTTAAAGCTATCAAACAGGCAGGAAGGATGGAAAGAGCAGAAAAGGCGCCTTTCCTTTCCAATAAATACGAATAACCAAAATACACATCTCCCAGTTTCACATTTGAGATCATCTGAACTTGAAACAAAAACGTAGCACCACGGAGACAGCTGTGCTCCAGAAAATTCTTTTTAGCGGTAGCACCAGAAAACGAAAGGTATAGCGGAAGTCTCCTTTTGCCCTCCCTCTCCGACCTTTAGAAAGAGATATGTACACCCCACCCATAGGTATATATAGAGAGATATATACACACACACACCGGTCGCAGCTGCTCCCCAGGGCAGCTAACCCCCCCACCCCCGTGACCAGGAGATGCCCAGCCGCAGCGAGAGTGGCTCCATGTCGTGCCAAACGCAGAACAGCACCACCCTGCTGCAGGAAACGGGCAGCCGCGGCGCACAGCCACATCCCACAGCCAAGGCGGCTGCGCGGAAGGGGACCGCTAGCCCAGCAACTCACATGCCACCCAAACAAGGCATGCATGGATGCCTACAAGGCATGCATGGCTGGGCGGGTTTGCACGCGGAAGGGGTTACATTCTTGTTTTCTTCGCCTTCTCCTTCTGTACAAAAGCACATTCGCGCACATGTGCCGGTTTCGCCGCTGGGCTACACAGCTGATTCCTCCGTCCACGTTACTCAGGGACCTTTCTCAGCATCCTTCCTTTCTCTTTCATCCCAGTCTTCACATCTTCTGCTCAGGCACGGCAATCCTAGAGGAAGAGGAGAACTTCCCAAGCACCCAGATCTTTCTTAAGCCTATGAAAAAAAGGGGGGGGGGAGAGAGAAAAAAAGAGAGAGAGAGAGATTTGTTTAAATTACAGTACAGTATGACTTTCTCATGATTTTAGTGGATTGGCTTTAAGGTCTAAATCTATCAGCAAGCAGCCATTTGGCTTTCATTAAAGATATTGATTGTTATGGACTCCCTATTCTTCTAGCTCAGCGGTGGGGAACCTCAGGCCCCAGGGCCGGATCAGGCCCCCGAGGCCATCTGGTCCGGCCCCCGGAGAGATTGCCGGGAGGCCGCCCAACTGGCCCCTGGAGGCTCCACCGGGTCCGCGCGTCACCTCCGGAGGCCGGGAGAGGGCCTTTGCATGTCCTCCCCGGCCGCCGCCTCGACCCCTTCTCACCAGGCCGTTGGCCATTTTGCACATGCGTAACACGCCGATGAGGGCAAGCTCTTGCCCTCATCGGCATGGTACGCCGGAGGTGACGCGCGGACCCGGCGGCGGCTTCGGACGGTGAGCGCGGATCCTCCGGAGGCCAATGGGGGGCAGGGGGAAAATTAATTAAATAAATAAAAATGGTGCCCGGCCTTACAGCCGGCCCTCAAGCATATTTCTAATATTTAAAACGGCCCTCGCCAGGGAAAAGGTTCCCCGCCCCTCTAGCTGATCTAAAGGGGAAAACTGGCAACTGTGCTCCTCAATGAAATGCATAAATTACACGCACGCTGCTTTTTTGACTTTCTAGTAGCCTGTAAAGATCTTCACGATACAACAAACACTAGAATTTCCCTGCCTCTGTATGCACCTTCGAGACAGGAAATGTCCTGCCTTCCTCCCCAAAACTCCTCCCATTCAAAACTGAGCGCTGGAAAAAAAAAATTGGACCGTGAATGTCACGTGATCAAAAACGAATGGAACGCAAAATTTTATATATATAATTACAGAGCTATATTCAAAGCTGTGATGGTCATTCTAAGTCGTCTGTGTTAAGGCCTTCCGTACAGTCTTCGTTCCCCTGGTGTGCTCTCAAGCCAAAATGTTTGCTCACTCCTGCTCTCCAGTCAGGGGAAAGGATTCACCCGAAGTTGGCCTCTGGTGTTTCAAACATCCCAGAACTGTCTCGTTCTCGTCTCTTCTTCAAGTCTTTAAACAACCATTTCCCCTCACTTCACCACACTGTGTCGACTATAATCATAAAGAACCAGACCACAGAAAAGCACCGGAGGTAACCGATAATAACAGGTGAAAGGAGCGATGAAGTTTTTCCCACGTTTACAATGCTAGTGTAGGCAGTTCCCTCACTTGTCGGGGCAGAGTGTTCCTTGAGCTAGGTGCCCGCACCAAAAAGGCCCTGTCCCTGATCTCCATCCCATCCACTTAAGGACCTTGCTCTGCTGCAGTTCAGTTCGGAGAGGGCCAAAGTCCCAAACCACAACACTTATCTGTCTTTTGCTTTAATTGTTGGTGATTTTTACACGTTTCTGATTCTATTTAAGCCAGCCTGCATCTTGATGAAAAGGGAGTGAGTTTGTATAAGACTAAGTAAATAAATGCGATAACAGATTAATGAATGTCACACTTGGATTTGTATCCCGCCAAACCACTAATGGTTCCGCTACTATGCAAGTAGTGTGCTTCTGTCATGCAATTTGGGGAGCGTCCCCATCTGCCAGACCGGATGGATGAAGAGGTCAAGTCAACAGGAGAAGACAAAGTGGGATTAGACTGATGTGGTAGGCAGTCACATTGGTTGATCAGCCCATGGACTAAGCAGGAGGGCAAGTGCCCTGCTCGTCTTCCTCCTCCTGTTGCCACTTGTGGTGGCCAATCAGCTGCAGCTGTGTGGTTCTGCCCCCTTCTTTCAAGCCAATTGGAAGGCGAGGCAGGGCACAGGGATGACGTGAGGTCCACCTTGAAGGGTGGGTGGGGAGAAAGAGGAAGCGAGGCAGGGCAGAGAGTGAAAGGAGTGCAGTGAAAGGGGGGGCAGGCAGGTGGGTGAGAGACTGAAGGGGCCAAAAACGCCAGCAGGATTTACCTCTTCTGGGAGACTGGGCCCTGGCTGCTGTCAAACAGTGCAGGCCAAAGCCTCAAGACAAAATGGCGGCTGCAATGCTGCCCTAACCCACCTGCCCAGGTCTTCTGAAGACCTCTGCATTGGAGTACTCTGTGGGGCAGCCTGCCGTGGTTCTTGGGGGAACAGGAACATTTGCTCCTCCTCCTGCAGGAAGGAACAAACCTCGTCTCCCCCTGGCAGGGCGTTGAAGCGAGCCCGGCACGCTGGAGACGCAGTTGTCTTCCTCTGCGCTCCACTGCGTTCTCATGTACAAACATTGCCCACTGCTGAGTCAGCTGGCCAAGTCCAATAGCGAGGACAAGGTCTCCGAGCCTTTCCCCGTCCGCCGGACTTCTGCGCCGCACAGCGTGCGACGCCTCCGGAAATCTTCTCCGTCCAATTTGAATGCAGATAATTAACTCCACTGCAAATTTTGACGGCGCAGCCCTGAGCGAGCCCAGCAGCTGATGGCAGGGGAAGAGACTGGCAGCCCCGCTGGCATGGGACCAGGCTGGCAGTGGCCCTGGCAGGGAGAGGCAGGGTTTTAATTTAGCCCGCTGTGCCACATCTCGGCTGATAGAGCAAAAATACAAGCGAGGCTGCCTGCCAGGCTGGCACAAGCGAGGCTGGCTGGGCCTTTCAAGGTGATGTCAGCTCGCATATTTAGCAGCTGCAATCCGTGGAGTGCTTTGCGTTCGGAAGAGTTTGCAAACGAGCGGCATTGACTTGCGCCCCGCGGTCAAACCGCGCAGCTTCACAGAGTGGGTAAGGGCAGAGCGGAAAGGAAGTGCCCTATGGCCTCTGCCGTCAAGCACAGGATTAGAAGCCCCTGGGCAGTTGTCCCCCCTGCCTCCCAGGAAGAACAAGACCCTCGGCCAGAGGATTAAGGGCTGCTGGTTCCGTGCATCTAAAATGTCAGCCACCCAGATAGTGGAGGTGTCATTTTTCACCCGCTATAGCCCTGTGGAGGGCACAGAACGGGCAGAGTGTAGGATCGCCTGCGGGAGGGCAAGGGGAGTGGACCAACAGAAGGGTGCCAGAAGGAAGAGAAGGGGGCTCAAGAGAGCCATCAAGCCTGGGGAGGAGAAAGCCATGCCCTTGGGGAAGATTAACATCCTGATGCTGCTGATACTCTTAGCCACCCTGAGCTTGCTTTTCGCAAGGAAACGTAGGGTACAAATCCAAGAAACAAATAAGGGGGGAGAGAGAGAGAGAGAGAGAGAGAGAGAGAGAGAGAGAGAGAGAGAGAGAGAGAGAGAGAGAGAGAGAGAGCAAGGAAAAGAAAAGAGGGGGGATGCTGAGCTCGGAGGCAACTGCCTGCAAGACATGAAAGCAGCTTCCAGCTGCTTGCTCGTGTCATTTGTGAGGCCTGTATGAATGTGGCTGGTGCAGGACGGAGAGCAAAAGAAAGTCGTTTTGTAGCAGAAAAGATGGTGCAAGTTTTTTCCAGGCAGGAAAAAACATTAAGGGGGGGGACCTAATTAAGAGTACTGTAGTGTATAGCATTATGTATGGTGTGGATTAAGTAGACGGGGGGAAGTATTTCTCCCTCTCTTGCGACACTAGAACCAGGGGCCATCCAGCAACACGGATTAGTCCTGATTAGTCCATAGTGCTTTATTCGTCTGTGGAACTCATTGCCACAGGATATGGCGCTGCCACTCTCTGGGGTGCCTAGTACCAGTGGCCAGAGTTGTACTTGCACCCCAAAATGCTATTTGGGTCCTGCCCTAGAGAGGACTCCCAGAGACGGTGCTCTTTGAGTCCGATTCTCCTGACTGACTGGGCCCCTCCGGGCTCCGGGTTTCCCACTCCTTAGGGTCCGTTTCCTGACAAGGAATGGAGAACAGACTCTGTGCTGCCAGGCTCCAGACCAGAGAATTGCACTTGTAAATGTTCTGAATGGGGCCAGGGTGGGTTAAGAGAGCCTGATTGGCCCAGAAATGAGATGGGAACTCAGTCTGGCCCTGTCCAGGGTCCTGATCTGGAAACCTGGAGCTTCAGGTCTTCAGATGGTTTCCTGAGAAAGAAAAGGTGGAGAAAGTACAACAGAATGAGCGCTTGTTAAAACCTAAGTTGCTTTAAGATCTAAGAGAACTCAGTACTCAACACCTGGTTATTTCCTGAAATGAGCTTCAGTCTTGTGCTGCTCAGCAGCATTACAACAACTGAGATTGCTGTTCTTTCTGAGGATGCCTGAGATGAATCAGAGCGAAACGTCAAGCCAGGACTTGTCCTGTTTTAACTTAAAATAAACGGCTTAAAAACCCGGACCTTTTAATTTTTAATTGTAAATTCTTGGATTAGCTCCAGATGCCAGTGGGGAAATTCTGCATGCCCTCTATATTACTGGGCTATGGACATCCCTCTCCCCTGTCTAACGCCGTATTCAGCTGATCAGTATAAGAGGGTGTGCGCCGACCACTTCTGCAGGAGAGTCCCCATGGTGTGGCTTGGTGGCCAAGAGATTGTGTCTCAGATCTGGACTTCCCTGCTTTGAGATTCAAACCAGGTTCACCTCTGCCAAGATCTCATTCGGTTGCCTTCGGCAAGCCAGTCTCTGCCTCAGTCTCCCCTGTCTGCAATCTGGGGGTCATATTATATAGGCTGCAATCTTATACTTTCCTAATAAAATAATAATAATAATAATAATAATAATAATAATAATAATAATAATAATAATAATAATAATAATAATAATAATAATATACAGTATTTATATACTGCCTTTCTTGGTCATTGGATTTCTCCTCCGACTTTAATCCAAGGCAGTGTATATGGGCAGACTGTCCTAAAAACCCCTTGGGTTTTTTTTACAATATATATAAATGTCCAATCTTTCATGAACAGCTACTTTCCAGGTGGTATCCTTTTTACAGTCTGACAATTCTGCTGGCTGGCGCCTCCCACACTCGACCGACGCAGCTGGAAGCTCTTATCTCTCCTCCTGGAGGCTTTCACAGCTTTTTGCCGGCGGCGTGTCTCGAACTTATCAAGTTCACCGGTATTCGGGCTTTGAAGGCAGCAGCTCTCCCAACTGAGCCAGACTCTTCTAACACGATGTAACACGATGGGACTTGCTTGTGAATAGATATATGTGCAATGACTGTGCTGTGACCTTACAGGGTCGTTGTAAGGGTTGTATCAAGATCACACACGTGTGGTGCTTTTCCCACTTGATTGTCACGTGCCCCTCTTGCACAACCTTCACAAACCACCACACATCTAGGGGCTGTGCAATTCCCCGGGAACAGAAGTGCGACTGCAACCTCCACCCAGTGACACAACGCACACAGTTTCAGATGTGACCTACAACACAAAGTGAACGCGAGCAGCTCTCCGAACAAAATGAAGCCAGAAAGAGATGGATGGCGGGGAAGCAATCGGGACGCGGCGGAAGGGATGACCTAGATTAACGCAGATGGCGAGGTGGGAGTTGGGCTGCGTGCGGCTTGCCGAGTTCATTATCCCGCTGTATGGTTGTATTTGCATCTGCAGCACCCCAGACTTGGAAAACCACCAGAAGCCTTGGATGGTTTTCTTCTCCCGATGCACATTGGCCAGGAGCCTGTGTGATTCTGCTCGGCTGTTCCTCCCAACTGAGCCCCTTCAACACCTATTAGGGGTGAGTGGTGCTCCATAACGGAACCCAAGATGGAATCCATTTGAGATCGAAAGACGGGTTGTTCACTGTGATTGGGGGAGCAGTCGAGAGGCCAGGCTCTCATGGGCCGGGTCTGACCTCTGGGCCGTGTTTTGTCCCCCTCTGCTGTGAGCTATGAAAAATTCCTTCTTCAGGACCCCAAATTGTATGACAGGTTGAGTATCCCTTATCCGGACTGCTTGGAACAGGAAGTTGTCTAAATTTTGGACTTGTCTGGATTTCGGAATATTGGCATAACTATAATGAGATATCTTGGGGATGGGACCCAAGTCTAAACACAAAATTCATTTATGTCTCGTATACACCTTACACACATAGCCTGAAGGTAATTTTACACAATATTTTTAATAATTCTGTGCCCCAGCATGCATTGTGCTATGCCAGCTAGGTGCTAGAAAACGTTTGTGTTTTTTAAGTCATAGCCCCCCAAAATATCTGGATTTCGGAACAGTCTGGATTTCAGATGTCCGGATAAGGGGTAATCGACCTGTAATTCGATCACACTGAACTATCTGAGATGTGGCTAAAGTGACTAGTCCACAAGGATTTAACTCGTGGGCCTTCGAAACAGCAACACAAAGAAGCCAGCAGATGTTCCATTTGCGCATTCAACGTTCTGCATTCAACCTCAACGTCACAACACATATTTGAGGGTGGAAAGAGTGAAATGCTGTTCGCCGGGACCCCATGAAAAGACCTGACATATTTTTCTTCCAGTCTGCGCAGTCATCCTCCTCTCACATGTGGGGGTCATGCAATTTGGGTAGTAACCTCGAGGGACTGCGTGCGCACAAACCCATTCATTGGCTTCTTGACCCCGCGCAACGGAATCGTTCTGCTGCCTGACTAGCAGACGGCCTCTCTGCTTTCAGAATTTCACTCGGGAAGACAGGTGGGTTTTCCCCCCCTCCCCTACTTGGCTCCAATGCGACCCTATCTCATCATCTTCCATCCAGCATCTGCTGACGTCAGCTCTCACCTACAAAAACCTACAGGAACGCATAAGTCTCTAATATGTCACAGGGTGCCGCCCTATAAACGCTTTCCTAGGGGTCAGCCCCACTGAGCACAATGTAACTTCGTTCTGAGTAGACATGCATAAGATTCAGAGAAACAAAATCTTTCGAGATCTGACGCCATGTAATAATCTTTAATACTACATTTTACAATAACATGCAAAAATCCAACGTTTCGGTTGTCAATACTGGCAGCCTTCATCAGGGAAAGAAAAATGAGACCATTGGGGATGCATATAGCAGGAGATATAAACGACAGTGAAATAAACGACAGTGAAAACCTATGGATATATAATGCATAGGATTGCACCGACAGTGACTTACCTCAGACATCACACCAAGCCATAACAAAGGACATAGCTGGATCAGGCCCACCTAGTCTAACAACTTGCTCCTTACAGCCATCAAGCACACGCTCAAAGAAGCCCACAAGCAGGAGTTGTGTGGTCCCTCTTTTCTGTCCCTCCTACATCTCTCGCCAAGCCATTTCACTGGATGTTCCCTGATTCTAGTGTTGTGAGAACAGGGGTTTGACCTGGGTCTCCCCATTCCTAGTCCACAAATCACACCACTACACGATGCTATCTCTATCCGAATGCCAAGTTTCGCTACCCCATATTATGGGAGCTGGTTGCAATTCTTATTTATTTAAAAAGATTTATACACCACCTTTCCTACGCTCAAGGTGGTGTACAATATAAGGATAAAAATAAAACACAGACCAAAACATCTCCACTCTCAACTTGCACAGCGACAAGACACAGTTATAGGGCAGAGCCCATAGGTCTCCCATGCAGAAGGTCCTAAGTTCATCCTTAGTTAAAACTAGAATCTCAAAACGCAGGGACAGGAAAAATGGGTGCTTAAGGCCCCGGAGAGCTGGTACCAATCCAAGCGGACTACGTCGAATGTCCGAATACCCTGACTTGGCTCAAGGCAACCTCATACGATAGGGGAAGCATGTGATTTGCATGCAGGAGCCGGGTTTGATCCCTGGTTATGTTCGGTTGCCAGCCATCAGAATAAATACAAGAGGGAGCCTTGCAGCAAAATGTTGCCGTTGTAGAGCACAGAAGTGACACAGCCTCTGCTCACATGTTCAGGGCAAATGCACAAGACCCGATGCCAGAGGTGGGCATAGTAAGGCCCAGAGGCAGAATCTGGCTTGCAAGAGCATCCAGTCCAATCCTCCAACTACTCCCTGCCCATGGCACGCTGACACTAGTGCCACCCACTCGGATCTAGCCAGTTCTCTCCCAGGTGTCGTTTGTGTGTGTGTGTACACACCAGCCGATCAACCATGCTGGGACTGAGCGTGAACAAACCTGTCTTCTGTCTGGGCGCAGCGCAAGTCTCAAAACTGGCTGCCCGCGAGAGAGGAAGAGAACAAGGAAAGAAACGACCGCTTCTGGTTTTCCTCCCTGGAATTCCTCCCCTTCAAAAACAAGGGCTGCAAAACAGGGACAGGGAGCGTTGTGTGTTCAAGAATGAATGGGATGCAAAATATACTATATCTATGTTTACAGAGTTGGAATCAAAGTTATGACGGTTATTATAAGAACAAGTCTATCCGTACACTTCGTCATGGCCCTCTGTATAATTTCCACGGCTCAGTGGGGCCCCTGGGCCTTAACTCTCCATATCTCTGCCCCCTAAGTCCCTTGGTAGCTGCTATTTGCAACCCAGTGTTGCTTTCATCCGCATGAGCGAAACTGGTGTAAACTGAAGATTGCTCCCCCCACGCTGGGTTTCCACATGCAAAAAAGTCAGAGGTCCCTGCCCCAGGGAGCTCCCAATCCAAATTTAGACAGTTGGAGAGAGGGGGGAGGAAGGCAAGAGAGGAAGAGGCAGGGGCAGTAAAGGAAAAAGAAAGTACTACGCTACAGAATGCATGATGGACTTCTGGAACGCTCAGCCACAAGATAAGGACAGGAGCTGGTGTAGCGTATGGTGAAGAGATTGAGCTGCTGCAAAGCTGAACTTTCCCAGTTTGCATCTCACTTCTTCTGTGACCTCAAGCAAGCCCTTTCTCTCTCAGTCTCAGTCTTCCCCATCTGCGATATGGGATAATAATCCTCACAGAGTTATTACAACGATAACATCAAGATAATACATGCAACGCTGGAAAAGGACAAGGCAAGTGTATGATTCCCTTCAAGCTAGAATCTCCTTCATCTGATGTTATTGGTTTCTTGCTGGCCCGCACGGCTGCCTCCCCCCCCCCCGACGAGCACCTGAGTCTCCCGCGGGAACAGCTCGCTGCTTTTTCCCAGGACACCGTTCAGGCTCCTGATTACATGCCACACCGCACAAACGGGATTGTGGTCTCAAAGCTCCTTTTCTGGGATCAAGACAGCTGAGAAGGAATCAGAGTAGTCGGAACACTTTTTCAGAACCAGCGCTGAAGCAAGGTCATGAAAACTGGAGCCCCCACTATGGTAGCTTGAAAATAAAACCACCCCCAGACCAATTCCAGCTCGATAAGAAATATGCTGCATTCTATCCTTTTTTTCCCCCCATAGGTGACATTGCTGAATGTGTGTGTTTGAATTGGAGAAGTTCTGCACAGGAAAACCAGAAGTTCCTTTCTCCTTTCTTGTTCTCCCTCTTCTCTCCAGTCAGTTCTTTGAGACCTGTGTGCTCACTGGCTTCCCTGCACACTCTTGATCATGCCCCTTCTCGACATGGCCAGTCACCATGCGCCTGTGGCCTTTCTTCCATGCGCGTGCGCACACACACACCAATGCTGCCACTGAGAGCGAGGCTGCTGCACTCGGGAGGGGGGCAGTGCCAACATCCATGTGTGCGTGTATGTTTGCACATGTGCATGGAAGTGGTGGCACATCTCTGGAGCGCCAGATTGTTAGCCATGGACAGGGAGCAGCCACAGGTCCAAACTGGAGGCTCTCGCAGGCCAGATCCTCTCGCCAACCTTTATTTGTCCACCTGTGGTCCATGCGGATGAGCTGCAGCAGCTCTCCAAAACCTCAGGTCGTTACCTACTTTTCCTGACCAGTCCTACCAATCAAGGCCCTTTCAGCTGGAGGCTGAGCCCTCATAGCTTCCACATGCAAACCATGCGCTGTCCTGACTGAGCATTTCAGCAACAGTCAACAAAAGCAGGACATCCATGCACACACCTCGCTCGTGGACCTTTCCCAATTAAGAGAAAAAAAGAAAAGAAATCTCACTCCTACCAAGAAAAAAAGCTCTGCTAAATGTGATGCCGGAAATCTATGCTCAGAGCCCTTCACCCTACTGCAACAAAGTTTAGACATACATGCGCATGAAATACCCTGCATATTCTTCCCCGTTGATTCTGGCTCTGCTCCTATCCCGTCCCTCCGCTGTCTCCCTTGTGCCCATTTCTAGATTGTGAGCCCCTCAGGGCAGGGAATCTATCTTCTCATCTATTGTAAAGTGCCAGGCAAATTGATGATGCTATATTAGTAATAATTTCTCCCAGTGGCTTAAGGCAGCTGGTCAGGCACTCTGAGTTTGATCGGCGAAGCAATGCAGAGAGTTTTAATCCTTTACCCAAAGCCGTTTTCCCAATCTAAATGCCCCCTGCCACCTACTTCGGAACTGCTACCAGACCTACAATCTCTCTCCCCCCCCCCTCCGGTTTAACAATAAGACGATTTAAACTAGGAGAAAAAGGATCAGTGAGAAAGGGTTAAACACTTTCCCTTCCAGAACTCATGCACAGAAAATAACTGAGCCCACCCGTACTTTGGCTGCTTTCAAGTAATGCAGAAATGAATCAGGTCTCCGGTTGAATCCCTGGCATCTCCAGGTACAGCTGAGAAAGACACCCCACCCTTGCGGCTGCCAAGTCAGTGTTGCCAATACTGAACTACATGGACGACAGGTCAGGCTCAACATACAGCAGCTTCCTGTGTTCACCGATGAGAGCTTCCAAGGTGGATTGTGGAAGAGGGCACTCTTAGGGCAAAATTGTAACCATGGCAAATTCAAGAAGAGTACTGAGTCTGGTTTCGATGGGAGTCAGGGTTTCTCTGTCTCCATCCCCTGCACATGCACAAGGCTCTTAGCTCTCTTCCTTGGTGCCGTACTGAAGCTTGGCAGTGGCCGCCTGAGCGACACACCTGCCTGGAAGAGCTTGGGTACCACATCAACCTCCTACCCAGACTCCCTCCCACTCTGCTGATGGAGCCAACTGGGAATTTGCACTTCAAACGGGGCAGTCAGGATAGCTGGAACCCATTCCTGGCTCAGGGTCGGGAAGTTCCAGCAATGCCAGCTAGTGTCTGCAAGCTCTCTCTTCAGGCCCCCAGAAACTGCTCTTGTGCCTCCCTCCTTAACCTTAAGGATGTCCCTCATCTTGAAGACAGAAAACAGGGGCAGGACAGAAGTTCTCATCGGGGCTGCCTTTGGGACACAGAAATGGCAAGGAAAGAAAAGAGGGAGAACAACGCTTTGGCTAGAGGACCCCGGGGGGACCTCAAAGTGCTGAAAAACACGTTTTTATTTTACAAGTAACTCCCAATAATACCATATTGTCCCGAGTATAAGACGCACCTGATTATAAGATGCACCCTTAAAGTTTGGTGCTATTAAAAAAATTTAAATCACTGGCATTAAATTGCAACAGCCTGATTATAAGACGCACCCCTAGTTTAAAAACTTAAATTAGGAGAAAAAAGTGAGTCTTATACTCAGACCAATACGGTATATGAGTGGAGAATGAAAGGAATTGCCAGGACCCTCTTGAGTAGAATAAGATATATATTCTCTCCCTTAGCTCCAGATAAAACAGCCGTTTCTATTCTGTTGATGTATTTTCTTGGAGTTTTTGGTCAAATTAAAAAAAAAAAAGTTTTCCCAGCATTTTTTGTTCTCCCCCCCCCCTTTTTTTTTTCTACAGACACAAGTCTGGCACCAGCTCCAGCTTGGAACTTTGTCACTTCGGCATAGCAGTTAAGAGACCAAGGGGTGAATCGGGCTGGCTTTCCCCTTGTTCAAATCACACCTCTGCCATGCACTTACTAAGTGGCTTTAGGCAAGCCACTTGCTCGCTGCCTCAGTCTTCTCCGGCTGTGATATGGGGATAATGATACTAGCTTACCTTACAGTGTTGTTGTAAGGACAAAATCAAAATATTACATCTGAAGTGTACTAACCATGATTATTTCCAGGAAGGGGGGGGGGAGAAGATCAGTCGACCTGAACGACACGGCATATCTGTGTAACTTCAGCCAACTCCACATCACAGTAACGCATAAGAACCCATGCATGGATCAGACCCTAGGCCCACTGAGCCCAGTGTCCTGTTTTCGGCAGCAGCCCCCCAGCTACCAGGGAGCTCACAAGCAGGAGCTGAGGCATCCCCTTCTCCTGCCTCCACACAGAGGTGCCAAGCAACTCTTTCTTGTCCTTCTGGGTTTGCCTACCTACCCCCCTTTCGAAGCCAGTGGCTATCTGGACACTTGATGGCATTCAATTCCATATACGCGAAGGAGGTTTTGCAGGGAAACGTGTCGCCTCCTCCATACATCGAGTACAGCCTTGGACCAAGTATGCCATGGATCACAGGAGACACGTGTTGCACGGCATTCAGATGTGCTGGCGTCCTTGGGCGCTTCCAACTCCAGTGATAGGAGTCGTCCCTTATGTAGAGACCCTGGGCTCCCGACGATCGCCACTTCCCCACGCCCCCGCTGCCCGCCCGCCCTTCCTTCTCGCCCTCTGCCGCTCTCACCTGCCCGCCGGTGCCGTTGACTCTCTCGGCCGCCCGTCGAGGCGCCGTCGCTTCGGCCGCCCTACATGCGCCCCCTGCGGCTCAGCCAGGCCAAGGCGGCCAGCAGCGCCAAGGAGGTGGCCAGGCCGGTGCCGGCGGACGCCCGGCGGCTCCGCGCCGCCCTCCGCGCCGCCGTCCTGGCTTGGAGCTCATCACCGATCGCCTTGAGGCGCGCCGCGGTGAGCTGCGCCCCGGAGACGCGCGCCCTGGCCGGGCTGTCGCTGCTGCTGTCGCCGCCGCCGCTGCTGCTGCAGAAACACGCGGCCGGGGGGCGGCCGGGCAGGGAGCAGGGGCACATGGCGAGAGCCGCGCCTCCTCCGGCCAGCCCAGCGCCGATCGCCAGTCCAAGGGACGCGCCGCCACTTCGCGAGCCGCTCGGCCTCCGCGCTGCTGTCAGTCTGGCGCTAAGCGCGCCGCGCTCGGGCGTCACATGCTGGCTGAGATCATCCTCCCCGACGGGGCGGCCGCAAGACAGCGGCGAGGGAGGGAAGGAGCCAGCCAGCCAGCCGGGGAGGGAGGGCGCCCGCGTTAACTCTTTCGCCGCAGCCTCGTCCTCTTTTTCTATCTTTTTGACTTTCTCTCGTTTACCTGGCCTCCCCCCCCCCCTTCTGTCTGGTGACCGTCTGCTCCATCTGTGCTTCGGGGTCCGGGGACAATAATACTTACCTGACAGGGTTGGTGTAAGGATGAAATCAAGGTAGCGCACACTCTGAAAACACTATGTACATTTGCTAAGGATTAAGTAGTAATATCTGGGGAGAGAGGGCAAAGACCAGTGGCCGCCCGCGTACCTGAGTGATAAAAAGAAAATCCACCACATAGCTTGCTTGCTATCTGTCCCCTACTTTAACACACACTTTCACACTTTCATCCTCCAGCTGTCGTCCCTACTTACAAAGGACAGTCCCTCCATTGTGAGGACCACCAGGCTCTCTTTCATCAATAAGCCAATAGCCCTGTTTTGTGCCATAGTTTTTGGCCTCTTGGAGAGACTTGGGAGAGACCTTTTGCAGAAAATGAGGGGGGGGGGACTCGGGGAGTGAATCAATGGGGTACCGGTAGACTCTAGATACAGGTCACAAATTATAGCTGGAGACTTTCATTTTAAAAAGCAAGCAGAGAGGATGGAGAGAAGGGGCCTGAAATATCCCTAAAAGGCCTAGTGCCCTTCCCTCAATCGTCCGTAGTGGTTAGTTATCGTTTGAATCAATTTCTCAAAAATACATCACTATTCAGCCAAAAAGATCATTATGGTGCAGTTTTGCCTTCTATGGCCTGAAACCCTGGAGAGATACTGCTACCTGTCTGTGTTGACAAGACTGAGTAGTGGACCAAGGGACTCAGTAGGAAGCAGTTTCCCTAGTGGCATCATGGTAAATTTTCAAGTGCAGTTGCTCAGCAGGACACCGCCCCTCTCCCCGCCATAGCCATGCTCCACTTAACACCCTGCAGCAAAAGAAAAGAAAATCAACTGGACATTTCCCCATTCAAGTGTTTTCTTCTCTTGCCACTTATTTCTCCTTTGCAGCTCGCATTAATCTGAAGATATAGCTCAGGGGTTCTCAACCCCTTCCCGGATGAGTACCACCTCCAGCGCCACTCTCCTGCTGCGTACCACCGGAAGTTACTGGCGATGACATCATCACCAGTTACTTCCGGTTTTTCAGGTTTCTGGAGGTCAGAAAATGTAGGTAGGAGGCTCTGGACAGGTAAGAGGGCCCTCGTCAACGTTCTCAAGAGGCTTGGTTGGCTAAAGAGCGAAAATGTGCTGCCGAAAGCATCACATCAGAGCGGGGTTCCGGTGGTCCAAGTACCACCAGCAGTCGGCCGAAGTACCACTGGTGGTACTAGTACCACTGGTTGAGAACCCCTTCAAGCTCATTTCATGCCGAACTCTTGGAGTGGATCGCAAGAAAAGCCTGTATATAAAGCCAATATATAAAAAATGGATTGAAAACCCAATTCAATATAAATGGTCTTCCTGTTCATTTTTATTATTAGCATAGATTATAGATATATTTAACATTCTAATTCAGAGCAAACTTTTTATCTTAGATTTTATAGCATTATGAGTTGATTAGTGGCGGGGGTCTATTTTACTTTAATTTCTTGTCTTAATTGATGTTCATGATGTTTCTTTTGGCTCTGTATTGGCAATTTTTGCGCTGGTCTGTGACTGCAATAAAGAGTATGTGTGTATGTATGTATGCAAATAGTTTCTTAGAACGCAATCCCATGTATGCAACACTGACCTGGGAGTAAATCTCATTGAACTGTTTTGTACTTTGCATAACAAAAATAAAATAAAATTACAACTGGACATTTGTAACTGAGATTTATACTCGTACAATTATCAACTGCATGCAGAAAAATAAAATTAAACACACGTTTAACACACACACACACTGTATCGTGTGTATAAAACTGTGTATATAGATGTGTATATGTTATGTATAGATATACGTACAGTATTTGCGCGCAAACACATTTTACGCGAACTGTAACACACACACACACCTCATTGCTGCTGTATAGGAGTGACTAATGGGCACCGCCCACCCGACCCTCCTGTCCTGGTCCAAGTTCTGAGCTGCCGCTAGTCCTCTCTTGCCTCTGCTGATTGGCTGCGCGCGCGATGCGCTCCGAATAGGTCGTTGCTTGGAAGCGGAACCCTCGAGCAGCAGCCGCAGTTTCGGTTCCGGGCTGCGATTGCCGACGACCCAAAGAACCGGAAGCGGCGTCTTCCTGCTCTCTCGCTCTCTCCATCCGGGGTACCATGGTGGAGGGAGCGGAGGAACTGGAGCTTTTCCGTCGCCGCTGGCGGGCAGAGCTGGCCCGGAGCCGGAGGACCCCTGGGGGTGGTGGAGGAGGAAGCGGAAGCAGCAGCCGGAGGCGGAAGAGACCGCGTGAGGCGGAAGCGGGTCCGCCGGAACCCGTGGCCGGCTGGGGGGGCTGCGGGGGCATCCCTCAGCGGGAAGCGGAGGCCGAGCCTGAGTCTCAGAGATGCCCTCGCAGTGGTACCCCCACTGTGCAGGACCGCCAACCTGGCCACGACCCGGCCTTGGACACTCCTGGAGGAGGACAGGAGGACCTACTGGGGCAGCTCATCCGGGACTTGGTATTATTATTATTATTATTATTATTATTATTTACTTACTTACTTACTTACTTACTTAGCATCCTCCACTTTGCAGAGAGTGAAAAGGCAGATCTCTGCCCCAAGGGGCTTACATACTAGATATCAACACAGGAGAGACAGCAAAAGAGGGATGGAGGTGGAGTAAGTGGGGGAATACTGTATGATTGTTTCAGTTTGTTTGTACTTAAGCTTAATTGCAGGAAGGAAGGAGGACTAACCCCCCCCCATTCCTGGCAATATCTCCAGGTATGGCTGACACCCTGGAGGGCTACTGCAAGTCAATGTGTTACAATACCGGACGGATCAATAGCCCGACTCAGTACAAAGCAACTTCCTGTGTTCCATTGACTATGGAGGAATGAATGGGAGGTTGGGTGGATGGTGAGATCAGGTGCAGTTGTCCTCAATATGTATTGTTCTCTACCACTACCGCTCTATCAATATACCATATTGTCCTCTTCTCTGTATTGAAGCTGAACTGGGTTCCTCCTCACAGTGGTTTTACATTGAAGGGGTTGTTATGCCTTCTCTGTGTGTTTGCCTTCTTGTTTAAACTCATTTTAGTCTAAATTGGTGCTTACTTACTGTGGTGGTATTATTTTTATCGCTTCTTATTGTAAGTTCCTTTTATTGGTTAGAGAGCTGATGTGGTGTAGTAGCTCAGACTGAGCTGTACATCAGGACTTAACTGGTGACTCTGGCAAGCTGCTCCTCCTTAGCCTTAGTCTTCCCTTTCAGCAGTATGGGTCTAATTACCAAGCTTAAGGGGTTTTTGTAAGGAGTCCTGTAAGTTGAGATCATTTCTATGAAGTGCTTTGCAGACTCAAAAGTGCTGTACCAGGACACTTGTTTTTGAAAAGAGAGCTTATTTTTGTTGTTGTAATTATAAAAGAAAAGTGGGATAGACATGAGAACTACACATCTAGTGAACTGAGATGGTAGAGTTGTGATGTTGAACTCCATGTTGTGGAAATAGCCTCCTGTGTTGAGTTTTGCAGATCACAAGAACAGTCCATGTTGCATCTCTCTCTCCTGACCATTTGGCAGCAAGACTGCCATTCCACATCCTACAAATGTGGGGATTTACACTTTTCAGTGCTCCCTTGTGTAAAAAGTGCTCTCTGTAAGAAGAAAACTAGCACAACAGGGCACTGACTCAGCTAGAACCTAAACTGTCTTCTAGATAGAGATATAGAACTAGATCAGGGGTGACCAACCTTCCACCATTAGGGTTACTGTCTTCTTAAGAGTTGTGTAGAAGACAGAATCTTGGCAGCTGCCATTGCGGATGGTGCTGCTAAAGCAGCTGAAATGCCCTCACCTATGCAACCATTTAAAGGGCCAGCATTCATGTTGAAAGGTTGGCCACCACTGAGCTAGATATATACACCGGTAGATAGACCTGAGAACAGGCTGGGCTTTTAAAGTTCTGCTTTCAAAGGGCTTTTTATTCTACTGCTGCAAAGTGCTAGAGCCGCTTTGAGCAGCATATGTTCAAAGGCAGGATATAAACCATCTGGATGAATATCCCACCTGTGGCCTGAAGAGGTGTGCTGCGTTGTCCTAACTCAATATTCTGTTCTCATCCTCTTCTGTGTGTTGGTGGACCAGGCAGCATACTTTCCTTGTTAGCTTTTAAGGATGTGCACAAATGCAGTAGGACCATAGGAAGCTGCCTTTGCTGAGTCAGATCAGTGGCCCCTCTAGTTCAGGACTGTCAGCACAGGTTGGCAGCAGCTTGCCAACCTACCTTGTAGATGCTGCCAGGAATGGAACCTGCATCCCTCTGCGTGTAAAGATCAGGGGCTTTACCACGGAGCAGTAGCTCCTCTCCAGTCTGTTGTTGGAATATCCAACACCTCCCTCCCCTCTCTATTTGTTCCAAATTTCTATATGGCATGGTAAGTATCAAGACTCTTGGGACAATGCATAAGTAAAGCACAAAAGATCTTAATGTTTTTTAAATGCACTCTTCCCCCCAACCTCAACCATGCAAGCAGTTACCGTCTTTTGGGAGCACACGCTTATGTGGACAAACGTAACCTGTGAAGTGGATGGCCATGTATATAGCTGGCAGCATGATTGAAACCTGCGTACGTTCAGACGTGGAAACTGAAGCAAGCCAAATTAGTGCTTGGTCGCCTCCTATCATATAGGACCCACCCTGTATGTTATGTCTGTCCCAGTGAATGGGGCTTGTTGGGAAGAAAAAAAAATATATACTGTGTATTGCACTTGGACAAGCCCCAAGTGTTTTCCTTGCATGGCTGTGCTATGGTTTGGAGAAGCTTATCTATTGAAAAGAACAGAAAGGCCAGTACTTTATACAAATAAGGCCATGTGAAAACTGCCTTGATTGCATTTATTTAAAAAATAATAATAAAGAAGCATTTGGTATCTTTGCCTTGGGTGCTATCAAACGTCTTATTTATGCAAAGGTTAGAAGGTGTTTATTTCTCTCCTCTCTTGTTAATTACACTGTTGTTGTTTTTAAAGGCCTAGATTAAATTTCTGATGGCAGTAAATTAATCCATTTACTGAACTCGAGCTCCATTAGTGCACTGGCGTGTAAATGCCTGTCTCGTGGGAGTGGTGTTTGTGTTTTTGGATTCTGTCCATCAAATGTTCAAGAAAAAAAATGAGGCTGCTTAGATGAGAATTTTGTGTTTTGTTAATGTGCTCCGTGAGCTTTAATGGTAGGCAGTTTGGGACTCTTAAACTGTGCAGGTCATAGCAGTGTGTTGGTTCTCAGAAGTGGTTTTTCCTTGCTGTGAAATAATAGGGTGTTTAGCTTTCCATGGGACAAGGTGCACATTAGGTAGAGTCAGCCTCAATTTGGGGCCGTTGAGTTGCTTCTTGCTTTCTCTTCCTTTGTGGGCTGTCATCTGATTGGGTCCTGGGGCCAAATTATTCTTAATCTTGAACTTCTTCCGAGTATCTCAGGGCAGTTTGCATGGTCCCTGCCCCTGTGTTATCCTCGCAACGACCCTGAAAAGTAGGGTTGGGTTTGGCAATGGCACTTTCTGGGGACTGAACCCTACAGGCTTGGGATGTTTCAAACAGAAATGCCAGCAGGGGCATTCTCCCCCCCCCCAACAGGATCCCTTCAGGGTCCCTTTTTTTCTTCCCAACAGGGTCCCTTTGGGTCCCTTCGGGGAGAAAGGCGAGGTAAAAATACTGTAAATAAATAAACTAAAAATAAACAGCTTTGTTTCATGGGGAGTTAAAGCGTAAAGATATCTAGAGAGCCATCACACTCTTTGTGGGAGATGAGGAAAGGAAAATACATTTTGTTTCAAGTAAAGTTTCAAAGCAGGATTTTTGAGAGAGAGAGAGAATGAGAACGAACTAATAATAGAACAGAGCCGGGAATGTTTGAAAATGAGAGACAGAGAAATGTAACTTTGAATTAATAAGAGGAAGCATTTTCCAGGTGGTTCTGGCCGTTTTATTCAGTTAACAAGGATTGTCTTAACGTTTTGCTCCTAAACCATGAGGAGCATTATCAAAGGTACAGCAACTTGCTGTCTGCTCTAGTTCTTCTTAGCACAAGTGGTTAACAGTTGGAAGATGAACTGCTGCCTTTGTCAACGTTAGGACAACCCCTTGTTCTCTTGTTAACTGAATAAAACAACCAGAACAACCTGGAAAATGCTTCCGCTTATTAATTCAAAGATATATACCGGCTGTGAAAACCTCAGAACATACAGAGAAATGTAAGATTGGCTGTCGCATGCAAAAGACTCCCACCCACCCATGGCAATTCCTCCTGGAAATATGCACATACTACAGCATTTTGTTGCAGGATTCCTCTCATTCCTTAAGGCTCATTCACACTACACAAATCCAGGCGCGTTACGGAGATGCGCGGAGCTATTTGACAGCATTTCGGATGCAAGCGGAGCAGCTGTGAGCTCCGCAATGCAGAAGCTGGAAAAATGGCTTCCCCTCATCTTTTGAGGGGGCGGGCTTCGTGGAGCTGGGCGGGTTCGCGGAGCTACTGCAGCCTACCAATCGGATGGGGGGGGGGGGGAGAGTGGCTGCATGCCAATCAGAACTACCTCCAATCACCTTCATAAGAAGGCGGGACAGCAGGAGGGCTTCTGGCCAGCTCTGGGCGCTGGGGCAGGGGCAGGGGCATCCGTGCCTGGAAAAGTGTAGTGTGAATCACTCCTTACTAGAGAGATCATTCTAAGCAGTTTCGTGCACCCCAGACAAGCAGGACTTCAACGCAGGACTTGTTCTTCTTCTGTCTTGCCTTTTTCTGTGAAGTTGGGACATGAAATGAACGAAATATGCGACTAGCTTCCCCTCTCAGAAATGGCTAACCCTCCCCTCTCCCGTTGCTTCTTTTCAGAATGAAATAAACGAAGTGCCCTTCTTTGACATCCAGCTGCCCTATGAACTGGCTTTAAAAATATTTCAATTCCTGGGCAAGGCAGAGCTTGGAAGATGTGCTCAGGTAAGTCTGCCCCAGGTTTGCTCCTCCTGTTCTGTCTCTAAGCACACTGGCTTGGAATTAAGTTCGGCGAGAGTCGACGAATCTTGCATCGCCGTAAATTTATTTAGGATCGTACACTTGGATTGACGTTGGAGGTCATACTCTGTGTTCCCTTTGACGTTTGGCATTGAGAGAGTGGGTATGAAGGGTGACGCTATGGAATACCATAACCCCCTCCTGGCTGCATTATACTGTGTGGCATTGATCTTCAGTTTGTCAAGAGCTGGGACCCTCCTCAAACTGCAACATGGGACCCCCTTCAAGAGCCCAGCAGGTGAGAGGGGTGGGTGAGTCAGCAGCTACGGTTCCATAACCCCCTCCTTTGTTTTCCCATCTGGTGACACCCACAGCGATGCTCGTGTGTTGTCCCACCCCTTTGTTCCTTCCTAGCCAATTGGAAGGAGAGGAGGGGCAGAAAGGTGCATGGGAAAGGTGTGTGCTCCATTTTGTAAGGCGAAGAGGAAGTGAGGCGAGGCGAAGGAGTGCTGCAGCAGGAGAGAACAGGCAAGAGGGTTGGAGAGTGAGGGTGCCTGCTGAAGATTTGGGGACTTGACCAGAGCCACCTCTCCAAAGCCCGTCCAGCAGGATTTGCCTCTTTTAGAGTCCCAAGTCCTGGCTCCTTTTCAAGCTGCGCAGGCAGTGGTGGCGTTAAGTGTCAACCAGGTGGCAACCCTGGCAAGGGCCCACCTGACTTGAGCCGACCTCTGACCCTTCAGTGCTGGTGTCAGTGCTCGTGCCCAGTTGCACCCTCCGGGGGCAGGCGGGGCATATGTGATGGGGACTCGGTGTAGGACTTTGCCCCACCAGCCCCAGGGACGTGGCCCTGGCACTGTGGACAGGCCTGGTCTTCAGAATAAGATGGCGGCGGAAGCTTTGCCTAACCCACTTCTGGGTCCCGACCCACCTGCTGAAGACCTCGGCTATACGGGAGATAAATGGGGGGACTGCACAGATTCATGCTCTTACTTACTGTTCTGTGGTTTGGTAACAGATCGTGTATATGGGATTTCGTTTGTGTGTTGGCTTTAATCAATCATAGTTTGCCAGTCTAGACCAAGGGTTCTCAACTGGTGGTACTGGTACCACCAGTGGTACTTTGGCCAACTGCTGGTGGTACTCGGACTGCTGGACTGCCACAACCACATTCCGACGTGGGGCTTTTGGCAGTGTGTTTTCGCTTCCGAGAGGCTTCTGTCTTTGGCTGAGCCTCTTGGGAACGCTGAGAAGGGCCCTCCAACACTCTCAGAGCCTCCTACCTGCATTTTCTGGCCTCCGAAAACCTGGGAGTAACAAGGCAGTGATGTCACCGCCAGTCACTTCCGGTGATACGCAGCAAGAGAGTGACTCTGGAGGTGATACTTGGCTGGGAAGAGGTTGAGAACCCCTGCTCTAGACCATTGAATGCCGTAACTACTTACGACAACCGTACTGGGCCCTTCTGACTCTTTCCCTTTATCTTTGGAATGACCCGTCCATGGCAGCTGGCAAATGCGGGCTTCCGAACTGGTTGTTCAGAAACAGGCACTGGATCTGGGGAGGCAGCGAGGAGCCGAGCAAAGTTTCAGGTCCTCAAAAGCGCCGGTTCTCCATTTCGTTCCCAAAGCCTCGTAAAACGACAGCGTAAAAAGTGCCGTCGTAAAAATAAAAGCCGTGTTTGTTTGTCTCTCGGCGCGTTTGATTCTGAACGACGGAAAGCCTCTTCTGCTAAATGGAGCGCCCCGCCGCTTTTCAGTGCTCTTGCAAGCAGTAAAGGCACTTTGGGACTTAGTGATATTGCGCTGGTGAGTGGAGCTGGCATTGTGAGTGATGCGAGAGAGGGTGAATCTATTTCTTTATGTCTTCCTGCTAAACTGGGGCCTGGCAGACAGGAAAATAGTTTGACTGTGGTGTCAATTGGGATGGAATTGTTGCACTGAGGGTGTGTGATTTCACTATGGCTCCCTGTTACGATCTTTCTTTCCCATGGCTCCCTGTTACGATCTTTCTTTCCCATGGCTCCCTTTTCTTTCTTTCTTTCTTTCTTTCTTTCTTTCTTTCTTTCTTTCTTTCTTTCTTTCTTTCTTTCTTTCTTTCTTTCTTTCTTTCTTTCTTTCTTTCTTTCTTTCTTTCTTTCTTTCTTTCTTTCTTTCAGTAACTGCGCTGTTTTACTTTCATTTAATTTTTATGCAGAACTACAGGGCACCACATGTGCCTGGAACGCTTACAGGGCCACCCGTTTTCTTGAAGCTGAGTCTTAAGATCTCCTCCTGTCGGTTAGAGACCATTCCGAATCCATTTGGGATTCCTCACAGGCTGGGATTCAAAGTGCTTTTTCGCTTTAGAAGCATGTTCTCATTTGTGGTTTCTTAATTGATGGCTTTTTAACTAATTTGTTTCTTAATGGATGCTTTTGTACAGCACAAAAATGAAGACTGCTAATGCTCTGCTACCCTTATGTGAATCTGTGTTGTGCTCACATTTGGAGTCCGGTCACCACATGTTCGAAAAGCTATTGCAGAGCTGGAAGAGATACCGAGGAGGGCAGTCAAAATGATCTGGGGGCTGGAGCACTGTCCTATGAGGAAAGACTTCAAAATCTGGGGCTTTTTAGTTTAGAATAAAAGAGACTAAACAGGGAGGGGGGGATGATTGAGGTGGATACGTTTTTTTCCCCCCTCTCTTGCAGCATTGGAACCCAGGGTCATGCAATGAAACAGATTCTCCTTCACACAACGCATCATTGAGTCTGTGGAATCCATTGCCACAAGATGTGGTGTTGGCCAGTAGCTTTGACGGCAATAGAAGGGGTTTGGTTCATGGCGGATAAGCCTATCCATGACTACTAGTCACAATGGCTATGTGCTGCCTCTGGGTTCAGCAGCATGCCTCTGAATACCAGTTGCAGGAGGGCAAAATCAGGAGAAAGCTATGCCGTCATCTCTAGCTTGTGGGCTTTCCAAGCAGGGCTGGCTCGTCAAAGAGGCCAACTGAAGCAGCCGCCTCAGGCAGCAGGTTGGAGGGGAGTACCCACCACATGTCTGTCCACTTGCCTCCACTGATTCCCCTCCTCTTCCACTGCCTGACTTGGAAAAGGAAGAGGGGGACAGAGCAGAAGTGTGGAGGAGAACAGAGTGGTAGACTAGAGTGTTGGAGAGGAGAGTGGTGGGCTAGAGTGTCGGAAGAGCAGAGGCTGGCGCATCGCCAGGTAGAAGGGGCAGCCTTTGGCACGCTGCCTCAGAGTCTGGGGTTTTTGGGCCGGCCCTGTTTCCAGCGGCAGCTAGTTGGCCACGGCGGGAGTGCTGAACTACATGGACCTTGGGCCTGAACCAGCAGTGCTGTTCACTTTACCATGTATAGAAGAATGTAACAAAAAAAAAAATGGCAGAGAAGGAATTGGGAAACAAATGTTGTGCCAATGTAAACTAGAAAGGGAAATCTTTCTGAAGACATAGACAGTCGGGGAAGGAGGGAGGTGTAACATCTTAAGTCACCTGGTGTGGGTACCAAGTTGCATGACAAGCGTTGTAGTCCTTAAGCTGATGTGTGCATGACTGCATGATCTAGGCCAGGGGTTCTCAGCCCCTTCCCGGCTGAGTACCACCTCTGGTGCCACTCTCCTGCTGCTGGAACGGAACCCCCGCGGATACCGATGTCTCACTGTATTCAGAAAAAGAATGGAATATATGACATATATATTTTTGTATAGAGCTGGAATCAAAGTGATGGTGGCAAACGTTAGCGCCCCGTCGGCATTATGGCCCTCTGTATCATTTTCTCCTCCCTGGCCCTCAGGCCAAGAAGTTTTCCGAGCCTTGTGTTAACCGGCACGTTTTTATAGTGGCCCGCAAAAGCAGCCCATGCTCTCCTTGCTGGTCTTACATGTGCCTTTCAAGTGGCTCGGCTTGTGTTAGCCTTTCTCAACCAGGAGACTGGTCTGTTGACGCTACAGATAAGAGAGCCCTCTCTTTTCCCCCCTCCCTTCCGAGAAGGGGGTGTCTTTTAAATCTTTTGGCAGCCAATGGCTCACCTGTGCCCTCGACTCCAGCAGAGCTAGTAAACCTGAGCTCCTGCCAAACACTGTGTGTGTGTGTGTGTGCTCTTTTTGTTTTATTTCTGTTTTAAATAACAGCGATGCTGTAAAGCAGAATGCTTGAGATGCTTTTTATTAGCGCTCCCTTGCAGCTGCGCCTCGCTCTGCGAAGCTTTTACTAGGCTTGGCTGTGCCAGATTCTGGTGCATTAAGGGGGTGTCTCGGTTTAGAGCCCCCGTTTCAGAAAATCTGTCCTAAGGAGCCAACAGGGCTAGAAGTAATACGATTAAAATCCAGGCGCAGTCATTTCTCCCTCTCCCCTTATTCTCTCCTGAACGTTGGAAGACGGAGTCCTTTTATGCATTCAGGGGGTTCTTGACTAAAATTTAGCAATTTCTCTCTGTAAGTGCTCTCTGCCTTGGCAAGTCCTGGGTTTTCTCTCCTCTCGTCCTTGATTTGTAACTCGGAAAAGTTGGCAAACGGCTCATTTTGTTCCATGTTTTCTTGAGTTCAGAAGCCTCCTTGAGGTTGGTACAAATGTGCTCCTGCTAAAAAGGGGAGAGTAAGCATGCGGGAGAGTTTCATTTTTGTTGTTTTGCCCAGGCTGTGGCTCCTGCAAAGCAGCACGTACACGCCCCCCAAACATCAGGGATTTAGCATGAGCGAATGGACGTGTAGCATTTGAAAAATGTGCCCTGCTGAGCTATACTTTAAAAATTAGATGGAGGGGAAAAAAACTGGCTTTCTTGAACAATCCAGTTGGGTCTCTAGACTGATTTTGGGAATAGCTTAAAGACATATCTTAATTATTAGTAGTATTATTTTATTTATTCCAAACCTCACAGAACACAGTCAGGTAGATGAAAAGTGTTGTTGACTGGTGCTAAATAGTGGATACAAGCTTCGACCTGAAACCTAAGTATCAACTAGGTATAGATGCGATATGTAAGATGTTCCTAAAAGTGCCGGTTTTTGCAATTCAAACGGTGTTCTTTCAGTACATTGTAGCTGCTTAAAATCCCCCCCCCCCAAAAAAATGTGAGATTGTTCCAAGACATATATTTTATTATTGGTAATATTAGTAATAATGTTGTTGCTGTTGTTGTTGTTATGGGCTAATTCAGGCCTGGTCCACACATGCACCAGTATGGTAGTTCTGGGGTGGTAGAATGTACCGTCTGCTGCTTTTTCTTGTCCCAGGCTGGGTTGTGGGCTAGGCTGGTGGTCTAGCTGAAGCGGAAGTCCTTGTGGCAGGTTCTGGGACACTTCCGAGGAGAGGTGAGGTGCCAGCTGGGACCGAAGTCCCAACAGAGAGGCTCAGTACCTTGGACAGCTCCAACGGGAGCTGCAGGTGGTCAGGCTGGTTGCTGATCATCCAAATGGGCTCAGATGTTGCTCCAGCAAGGGTGTGCGTGCGTGCGTGCGTGCATGCGTGCATGCGTGAGAGCTCCAGATCCTTGCTGGAGCAACCTTTGAGCCTATTTGGAAATCGGCACCTGTCCTCCTTGTGCCTAGGAAGATTCCTCTACACAAGAAGAGCCCTGCTGAATGAAGCTCTGTCAGCACAAAGCGGCAACATCTCCTGACGTGAGATCTGTTTCTTTTATTTCTCTAAGGTAAGCAGGACCTGGAAGGTCCTTGCGGAAGACCAAGTCCTTTGGTTCCGGCTGTGCCGACAGGAAGGTTACATGCCTGATCATCAGATCTCCGACTATCCCTCCTGGAAAGCGACTCTCCGAGAATGCCGGGAGAAGGAGCAGATCTTAAGAACCAATTGGAAGGTAGCCTTTTGGAGTTCTTTCTTTCTCCACTTCCTGGGGTGCCCAGTCATTAGTCCGTTCCCAATATTAAGCTAGCGATAGTTCTGCCATGAATTCCGTTCCGTGGAGTTTCTTGGGGCAGGTGGTGGCAGCTGGGAAACCTAAGAACAGCCCTGCTGGATCAGGCCAAAGGCCCATCTAGTCCAACTTCCTGTATCTCACAGTGGCCCCACCAGATGCCTCAGGGAGCACACAGCCAACAAGATAACCTGTATCCTGTCACCACTCTCTTGCATCTGGCATTCAGAGATAGCCTATTACTAAAACCAGGAGGTTGCATATACCCATCATTGCTTGTAACCTGTGATGGACGTTTCCTCCATCAATTTGTCCAATTCCCTTTTAAAGACATCCAGGCCAGGTGCCATTACCACATCCTGTGGCAAGGAGTTCCACAGATGAATTAGACGCTGGGTGAAGAAAAATTTTCTTTTGTCTGTTCTAACTCTAAGACAGTCGCAACAACCACCGCTGCTGTTGCTTTAATTCTTTAAAAAAAAGTAAAACGATGGCACGTTATTCCTTGTGTGGACGTGAGGAATCTGGATTTGGGTTTCTTTATTTTCCCTTGTGCAAGCTTCTCATGCTAGTCCTTCCATGAGGCCACATACCTCACCCAGACACATTGCCCCCTCATCCCACCCCAGGCTGGCTTGTTAATGTCTGGGGCATTGTTGTGGAAGGTCTCGAAAAACCACGGCTCTTAGGATTAGCACTTGGAACGGTGTGTTCTCAAGACGTGTCAACCACGATGGAGTGGTCAGTCAGGTGCATTGAAGCTGGAGCTACATTGCATGCGTTCGTGTTCCGTATGCATCTGGTGTCCCGCCCCCAGGTCAAACAACAGGTTTACACTGCGTGAGACAGGTGGAGGCAATCGCTAGCTGTCCCGTTTTAATAGCTGATGGCTCAGAACCTCCATCCCAGCAGAGCAGCACTGCTGCTATCGGCTTGATGCATGATGTCGGCCCCGATGCCACACGTTGTGCCGGCGTGGTGATTATTTCACCCCATCCTATCCACTCCCGTCCTAACTTGTGATGGACATTGATTAACCCATTGATTTTGCATTGTGCAATGTCCACTTTTTAGAAGTGGAGATGGTCTCTATATAAAGGTCATTATTGTTTATGATGTTGAGTTAAAAGAATTACTTGGGGCAGTAAAACGTCAGTTATCTAGGCACCTAAAAGAGGGCCTGCTGGTGCCTGGGTACCACACACACTCCCCCCCCCCCCCGGGATGGTATGTCAATGCTGCGATCTTTTGGGTTTGGGGCTTTTTCCTTGATCGCCACCTCCCTTTCTGTTGCCTTCAGAATCTCACTGACTGGCAGTGACTCGTAAGGGTTTCAGGGGTGTGTTTGTGTCTCCCAGCAATGCAAGGAACTGCTTATTATGGGATGCTCTGCATGTCGGCCACTGAGCTAGGACTCCTGTGGCGATGGGGAGGTGTTATTGTGGGTATCCTAGATAGCCGAACCAAACCGCCCACGTTTTGCTCTGCTTTTCCCTCTAGAACCGCATCGGCGCCGTGAGCCAGCTGCAGTACGAGCTGGGGAAAGTGCTGTGCGACGTGCATTCCTGCGACGGAGTGGTCGTTGCTGGGTAAGCATGTGGCTGTTGCATGGCGAGAGCGTTGTCTGCGTCCCAGGCTTTCCTCCCGTCTCCCCCTGACAGCCTAATTGGATCTTGCGACGGCTTGTGGCCAAGACAATAAACCTGAACTGACAGCCTAATTGAGGCTGCTTGGGAAGGTGAGCTTTCCAGCTGCAGTTCTTCAGCAGGCCCAGGGGGTGGGATTGCGGGTTGGATTGCTTTGCTGCTGGGGGACCCAGGCAGGACTCAAGGAAGAGATATATGTAAATGTTATGCCCACTCCATCCGTCGGTCACGGGGTGGATTGCCACATAGAAACACATTCAGGTCAAACGCAAAAAAACCCAAGCTTGTGGCAGCTTGAAATGCACTAGTTATCCGCGTGTTTGGAACACTAGTTATCCGCATGTTTCCAGGCCTGTTTCAAGGTGCCAGTCGTTGCCTTTTAGAGCCAGCCTGACGTGGCTCAGGACCAAAATATCTCAAGGATTAGTTCCCCACCACATGAGTGTTCGCATTCTGTAAGAACTTTTAGGAAAGCACTCTTACGGGTTCTGCGTCTCCCCTTTTGGAAGAGTAGTTGGTGGCAACCAGCGAGAGGGTGTTCTCTATGGTGTCCCCCACCCTGTGGTGCAGATGGGTGGGGGGCTGAGGAGACCCACTGAAGATTGGGGGGCTTGGCCAAAGCTACCTCCTCCAGAACTCCTAGCCCTGGATGCTCTTCAGACTCTGCAAGCCTAAACCTTAAACCAAAATGGCGACAGCAGCACTGTCGCAATCCACGGGAGGCTGCATCATGACCCACATTCTGGATCCCGGCCCACCACTGAAGACCCCTGGTATAACGTTGAGCTATATGGACCACAATCTGATTTGGCAAAGGCAGCGTCTAATCTTTGCAAGCGGGGAGAGTAAGCCAGCCATGCCTTGTTGCGTTTAGACATGGGGCTGCCTTGCATCCAAGCCCTCGGTCTGAACTACTAAGGGGACTGAAACGTACGTAGGAGGAGGGGTGACTTGGCGTGACAGCAGGGGTGGCTGAAAGGGAAACCAGAGCCTGGGTCTGCCCTGGGAAATTGACCCTGAATTATCTCGGCGAATTAGACCTGACAGCATTGATTAACCCATTGATTCTGCATTGTGCAATGTCCACTTTTTAAAAGTGGCGATGGCCTCTATATTAAAGGTCATCATTGTTTATGATGATGAGTTAAAAGAATTACTTGAGGCAGTAAAACGTCGGTTAACTAGGCACCTAAAAGAGGGTCTGCTGGTGCTTGGGTAGTTGAAGTTCTCTCCCCCCCACACACACACATTTTTTTTATTTTTTTTTTGCAAGGATGGTTCCTGAAAAATCTCTTCCAGGCTCAGTAGAGTCCTAAACGTTTATATGCTTTTAAAAAATCTTCGGACATTTGTGCAATTTAAGAGCTTTTATTTCCTTATCAACTTTACATGGCTAATGAACCAATATGCCTGATCTCCTTGAAAAAAGTCCTAAACATATTTCATAGAATCCTAGAGTTGGAAGGCACCCACAAGGTCATCTAGTCCAACTTCTAGTCCAACTCTAGGAAATCCTCCTGTAACATCTCCAGCAGGTGCCTGTCGAGCCTCTGCTTGAAGATCTCCAGTGAGGGCGAATCCACCACCCACCCACCCCCAGTAATCTGTTGCATTGTCGAATTTCTTCCTAATATCCAACCGGAATCCCCTCTCTTGCATTTTGTACCCATTTGATGTCATTCTACTCACGGAGGCAGCTGAGAACAAATTTGTTCCTTCTTATTTCCTGCTATAGGTTTATGCGTATCTTTAGATTTAAGTGCATGGTTCGGATTATTTTCTGCAAACCATAAAATCTGTTCTTTGGTCATTGAGAGCTGGTGATGCATAGTCCCCGAGAGGTTGAGCTGCCAATTGGGACTTTTCAGAGTTGATCCTTGTCTCTGCCTTGAATTCACTACGTGGGTTTTGACAAGCTGCTCTCTCAGCTTGAGTTGCAATGTGGGGATGATAACAACTTACTTACCTTGCAGACTTATTGTAAGTCTAGTGCTTTGTGTGCTCAGAAAGCACTACAGAAATGTGAAGTGTTTCCTGCCTGGGGCAAGCCGTTCCCTCGCAGCCTCAGTCTTCTACATCTGCAATATGGGGATAATAACACCTCCCTACTGTACAGTGTTTTTTCTAAGGGCTGCATCAAGATAATACTTTGCACGTATACTCAGAAGGCACCATACAAATGCTCAGTAGTTTTTGTTTAGTCGTTATTTTTTCACATTTTTATACTGCCTTTCCTCTAAGGAGCTCAGGGGTGTGGTGTATATGGCTCCTTCCCTCCTTTTGTCCTCACAACAACCCTGTGAGGTAGGTGAGGCTGAGAGAGGGCGACTGGCCCAAGGTCATCCAGGAAGTTTCGTGGCTGGGCGGAGATTTGAACCGGGATCTTCCAGGTCTGAGTCCAACTCTAGAACGACTACACCATCCTGACTAATAGAGAGAACTGCCAGAGGGCTAGCCAGGTTAGTCCGTTGCAGCAGAAACTATTCCTGTGGCACCTTAAGGACAAACCAGCTTATTTCAGCAGACGCGTTTGTGGACTGCAGTCCACTTCAGCAGATGCATGGAGTGTCGCTCCTGTTGTCGGGAATATTGTGCAGAACGGGGTAGAGAGGCAGAAAAAAACTTATAAGAAGTGGGGTGTCCAAGGTCTGTGGAACTCCTTGCCACAGGATGTGGTGATGGCACCTGGCCTAGATGCCTTTCAAAGGGGTTTGGACAGATTCATGGAGGAAAAGACCATCACAGGTTACAAGCCATAAGCAACCTCCTGGTTTTAGAAGTAGGTTTTCTAAAGTAGGTGCCAGGTGCAGGGGAGTGGCAGCAGGAAACAGGTTGTCTTGTTGGCTGTGTGCTCCCTGAGGCATCTGGTGGGGCCACTGTGTGATACAGGAAGCTGGACTAGATGGGCCTTTGGCCTGATCCAGCAGGGCTCTTCTTATGTTCTTATGGATGGAAGAGGGAATGTCCATGACTGTTATGCAAAGTACAGTTGGGACCCGCAACAGCAGCAGTCGAGGAAGCCCCCTGGCTGTGCTGGGTTAAGGGATTGAGAATTATGCCCACTAATAAACCACAAAAGGAGCATGGAGTCGGAGAACATGCAGTGAATAACTGGGCGCAGCCAAATGCTTGAGTCCCAGCTGAACTAACAGTGCAGTCCTGTGCCTGTCTACTCAGAAGTAAGTTCCATTATGCTCAGTGGGACTTACTCCCATCTAGGCATTGCAGCCCAAGTCATTTACGAGGCAAGAAAGCTTCATCTCTGTTTGAGCCAAGCTGCATACAGTCAAATTTCCTGAGAAATCCTCGTTTGACCGCTTCTCGCTGGAGTCTCCCTTTGCTGTAAAATGTGGTGGTAGCTCCGTAGTAAACTGAAATTTTTCACCCTGGTGTCTAGACGTTGCCCTGACATGTGTCAGGTTTTTATCCTGTTTGCCCTTTTTGCATTGAGATTGACCGGTTTTCCTTGATAAGGACGGGGAAATGCTGGTGGCCACGGTAGTAGTGCAAGCCAAATTTCCCTTGGCTCCCTTCGTGCTTGCAACAGGGTTTATACTGTCGCTCTGAATCTTTCTCCTCCACTCCTCTTTCGCAGTCCCTCTGGGGCTATTCCTGGGCTCCCTTGATGGCAGAGCCTCTCTATTTATCACTTCAATGGCTTTATCTGCAATGCAGAGTTTAAAAGGTTTATTCCTGCAGGCCTTCTAGTGTCGTGAACCTTATTAAACTTCTCCCCCCCCCCTCTAAAACCAAAACAAAAAAATAATAATGAAATAAATGAAAATGGAGGTTTTTCTGAGAATGGATGTCCCACGATGATCGCTAATCCTCTTACCCTGATCTGGCCTTGCGCACGCAGCGCGTTAAGCACAGGGCCGGGGATTTTTCTTCTGGTTTTCCAGCCCTCTCGGCCCTTTGGAAGCCGCAGCGGTGAATAACAGCGGTGATGTCATAGGAACCGTGAAACCGGCTCAGCCCGACCGTAAATCAATGCGCAGCAGCATTTTACAGCCACACTTCATTTTAACGATACGGTTTTGTGGAGTGGGATTGCAGTCGATTGTCTGTAAAACCAAAAAATATATATTCCCCCCCTACCCCATTAATGCCAGGTTGTTTGAGTGGCAGGGAGGGAAGGCTGCCTGAGATAAATGTAGCCAGCCGTTCCCTTTGCAGGAGGAGGAAATGTTGAGAATTGATTGTCTCTCGCTAAAAGCGAAGTCGGTATTGACTGTGCGCCTGCAAGGATCTTAATTTTCTTCTTCAAGCATCCAGTTGCACCTGCTGTGAGCCTTGATCAGGTATTGCTGGCAGGGGGCTCTGGGTGTTTTCTTGACCCTGGGGCAGTGGATACTTGCACAGATCCAGTCTTGCTGGAAAATTATTGATCTGCGAAAAGAACATTGGACACTTCCTTCTCCAGAGTCAGACCATTAATGCTGTGACACACCAAGCACATCCGCGTGCGTCTCGTCTGGTGCGTTGCCTGAGCGGCCGACGTGCCGGAACGCGACGCTACGAACCCCAGGCACACCAAAGAAAGCCACACGGAGAAGGGAAGACGTTCTGCCCCGCTCCCTCTCTTTTAGCCAATCAGAATCGAGACTCTTCAGACTCGATTCTGATTGGCTAACGCGTTTGCTCCGCGTCCTGCCCCCCACAATTCCAAATATGGGCTCTGATTGGCTGAACGCGACGAGCATGGGTCATCTTAGCGCACACCAGAACGTGCCTTCCGGCACTCGTGTGTGTTCTGGCCAGAGGTCAGACACTCCAGACAAACGCGGATGCCGCTGGGCGCAACGCAAGTGGACGTGCTTGGTGTGTACACAGCCTTTAGTCTGTCCAGCTCAGTATTGCCTTCAGTGAGTGGTAGGAGCTGTCCAAAGTTCAACACGAGAGTCTTTCGTAGCCCTGTTGGACCTAATACTTTGGAGTGACTCCGGCAAATGATGAGCACCTGTATTGCTGAGTGTAGGAGTCCGAGGCTTTGGCGACAGGCTAGAGTGGTGGCCTTGTTGAAACCCGGAAAGTAACCAACTGATCCCAAGACCTATCGACCGGTGTCACTCCTGGTGTCATCTTTTTAAGTTGTTAGAGCGAATGATTCTTAATCAAGTGGCAGGGACCCTTGATGTAAAGATCATGAAGGAGCAAGCTGGCTTTAGACCAGGAAGGTTATGCTGTGGACAAAAACTTAACCTTACACAACCTGTAGAGCAGGGGTAGCCAAACTGTGTCTCGTGAGCCACATGCAGCTCTTTGTCATATAATGTGCGGCTCTCAGAAATATGTTGACGAAGGTCCTTTTTGCATCACAATTAATGTAAATAAGACATTTTCAAGCTTTATAATTATTGACGAGGTATAAACCGAGAGTCTACTGGCTTAAAACATAACTTTAATGTTCATGGTGAGTAAACATATTTAAGAATTTAAATGCTTCTTAAATATTGTGGCTCTCAAACATATCTGAAATTTATCGTCTGTGGCTCGTACACGTTAAGCATGTTTGGTCACCCCTGCTATAGAGGATGGTTAATGAAAGAAAATAGCCCTATTTGGGGGTGCTGCCCAGGGTTGAACCTGGGCCCATCTGCATGCAATGCAGGTGCTCCACTGCTCACCTGTCGCCTCATCCCCTGAAGCGGTTCCAATGGGCGCTGTGCACTGTCAGATCCAAAGACGGTCTTTTGTGGACCTTGCAACATTTGCCCTGACATCATCCCGAACCACATGTTTGCAACAACCGCTGAAGCTGGGCTGTGAGCTCAGGTAGAGCTCTAAGCAAATGTTAGGGCACTGTGAATTGTAGAGACCACGTTCTCTGCGATAAGGTCCCTATCGGTCCCACATTACTCAAGGAAGCAGCAGGCAAGATAAGAAGGCAGGTGGTTTTCAGATTGTCGAGAACTGGGACTCACCTCAAATCCCTGGGCTTTCAAGAGCCCAGTTGCTGAGTGAACAGCTGCAGTTCCTCTTCTTCTTTTTCCTGCCCAGTTGGATTGCATTGCTACCGCGTCCTTCTGCCACTCCTTTCTTTCCAGGGCCAATTGGAAGAGAGGAGAGGAGGGGCAGTGAGCAGGGCCCGCCCCTCCGTGAGGCCGAGTGAAGCGGTCAGTTCAGGCAGCAGGTTGTTGAGAAGCGCCTGCCTCCACTGCTTCTGCCCCCTGGATTTGGAAAAGAAACGCCAATGGGGCCAAAGAGGAAGTGTGGAGGAGAGGAGAGTGGTGGGCTAGAGAAGTGGTTCCCTAACGTCTTAGCACTGGGACCCACTTTTTAAAATGACACTATTGGGACCCACCTAGCTTTACAAGACTTAAAAAAAAATAGATTTGTTTGTTTATTTATTTGCAAAAAAAAACCTCAATCCATTTCTCGTAATGAGGTAGCCCTAATAAATAGCCTCGAGGCTTGAGGGGCTTAGTTATGTGACCCAGCCTTCACCTGCTCCCACTAAAACACCTCCCAAAAACACCAGAAAAAAAGACGCTCAAGCATTTATCTCCCTATACTGTATTTACACAAGCTTGCAAACTGCAGGAGCTCAGCTCCTTTGCGGGGCAATTAGCAGCTTTCTGATTTTTGAATAACCTCAGGGCTTGAGGCAGTTAGTTACCTGATCTTTCCCTCACCCTGTTGTTATTGGAGGCTCTGTGGGACCCACCAGAAATCGGGTCAGGACCCACAGTTTGAGAAACGCTGGGCCTAGAGCATTGGAAGCACCTGTTGCTTCCTGCTGCTGCACCTGAAGTTCGGTTGGCTTCCAGGATGAGACGCTCACGCTTGATTAAAAAATGATCTAATAAGAGTCAAAAACAGCAGCAGTGATTGTGTACAGCTGCCAAGGAAGAAGTGACTGCACAGGTATGCGTGAGCTTGGAGAGTTAAAAGAGCTAATTTTAGACCTTCAGAACGGCAATATAGGCCCCCAGGTGTATTGCAGATGTAAACGGCCTTGTTGTCTTAACGCACACTGAAACCTGTTCTAATGATGGGCTTAAGCACCACTATTCCTGATAGAAATTTGGAGGAAGGTGGAACTGATCCATACCAATTCCTCTTCCCTTTAAACATTAAAAAAAAAAAAAAAACGAACGAGGGAGGCATTGCTCAGTGGTACAACCCCTGCTTTGGCTGTGGGAAGTTCTGGGTTCAGTCTCTCGGTCGGGCTGGGAAAAGACCCATTCCTGAAATGACTTTTTGCACACATGATGAAGCTGCTTTGCGCCACCTCCGTTGGTTAATTTAATCAGTGTTGTCCAGTTTGGCTCGCTGTCTTTTCCAGGCCAGGGCAGAGGTCGTTCTCAGCCCTGTTACCTGGCCTCTCTTTTAGCTGGATGGAACCAGAGACCCCGACATGCAAAGCGTGCGCTATATCCCCCAAACGGTGCCCATTTTGTTAAGGATGCTGTTAAAACACACATCACAGCCCTAATCTGATCCAGCAAAGAGTCCTGTGGCCTTTGAAAGTGTACCAAATTTTATCTTGGCATAAACTTTCATGGACAACTGTCCACTTCATCAGTTGCGTGGTGTGAACCTCTGGAGGTTCTCAAGCAGAGGCTGGATGCCCCCCTGTCGGGTGCTGTAGTTACCTGCACCAAGCAGGGGGTTGGACTAGATATATTCTAACTTGAGTATTCTATGATTTTATGAAAAGGTCAGCAGGTGGAAGTGCGTGCGTGCGTGCGTGCGTACACGTGCACGGCATGGGAAAAATATTGTTGTAAACAGCCAAGACTAATTAGAACAGACCTGGTCAGGTTTAAATGTACACACGATAAGCACAGTGACAATTCACAATTGATGATAGCCTCCTAAGAATTCTTAAGAGCCCAATCTT
The DNA here is from genome assembly GCA_026170595.1 of Plestiodon gilberti rubricaudatus. Lineage (NCBI taxonomy): Eukaryota > Metazoa > Chordata > Lepidosauria > Squamata > Scincidae > Plestiodon > Plestiodon gilberti. Next base: position 39,218,927 of record JANXHW010000008.1, read on the forward strand.
ATATATATCTACTCAGAAGTAAGTCCTGTTCTAGTCAATGGGCCTGTCCTGCAATCCTATTCAGGTAAGTGTGGATAGGATAAATCAAACAACTCTAATGTGATTAAAAATCCATTGCCTCCATTTGAGTCCACTATCATCCCCTGAGGAGCTGAGTCTAGCTGTCAGCTCTACTGCAACTAATTCTCCCACCCCTAATCTCCCTGCATGGGAAGATGTCTTCCGCCCCCCCCCCCCCCGTTTCTGGACTCTACTGTTCCCGATGTTGCATTTGTACCCATTTATTCTTTTGCATATAGGCGAGCTCTGATCCAGTGTTTGACCATTCTTACCCGATGGCTGCCTTAAATATGCCAACCAGTTTAAAAACACACACACCATATCCCCAACACAGAATTATGTGAGAGGGAGGAGAAAATGGAAGGATGGGGGAAGGGTATCTGTTTTCTCCAGGTGGGAGGAAGGGGGGGAGGGGGCTAATAGAGAACAAAACTGATCACCATCTCAAAGCAAGCCTTTTATCCATGGCTGAGGACTGGGCTGCTCAAGGCAGAAGATAATTTAGACTTCAAAATGAGAATAAAAGACCAACTTGAGTTCCCATCTGCAGATTTATTTATCTGCTTGCATGCAAGTTTGACAATGCTAGGTGTCCTTGAGAAGGCTCCATTTGCAGTGGTGCTGTGAAGTTTCTAAGCGGGGAGGGGGTGGTGGCGGCTGCGTGTGTGTTTGTGTGTGTGTTTGTGTTTGAAACCGAGGTGCTTGGATTGGCAGAGGCTGGTGTCACTTTAAGCCGCTCATCTGAGACACGTAATTGTAGGAAGGCTGGTTGTATGCAGCATTGATTGGGAGTGAGGTAACCGCAAACATTGCAGTCTCAAATGAAAAGGAATCCAAGGCCTGACCCAGAAAACAAGCATCGCAACCACCGCGCAAAAGTGTTATTGATAAACACAGGCGTTTCAGATTGAATTCTCTGATGTCAGGCTATACGCAAGGCGAGGCTCTTTAGAATGGCAAGATGAGAGCTGCTGATCTCGACCTTCAGCTCAAGTTCCCATCAATCAGTGCCTGAGTGTTGCCATCTCCTGGGGTGTGTGTGTGTGTGTGTGTGTGTGTTATCTCTTCTTCTGATCGCACATCTTAAAGGGCCACTTTCCCAGTTTCTGCCATCTCCTTTTTGTATGTTAATTCGATGAATGTGTATGCAAATCTGAAATTGCCCCTTGATTAGCACCAAGCTTGATACAAAAAAAAAGGGTAGCTGAGAGAGGCTTAAATATTTATAGCATCGCATATCGAGATCAATACATGTTTAAATCATCCCGTGCTTACAGATGTGTAAGTCTGTCTTCTCGTTGATTAGCAATTAATAAAAGGCATTCGCTGCTCCAGCCCTCCAATTTGTCTTGTTTTTCCTTCCGTGCGAACCTAATTAGCCTGCCACTTATACGTATTCCAGCGTTTTTAATCCGACTCTTCTGTGCTAGCTGGCATCTTCATTTGTCTCCAGTACTGAAGTGTGTCTGGTTCTTGCATAGAGCGCCACGCTTTCTTCTCTCCAAGAGGTATTTTTGTCACCAGTGTGTAGGTCCCCCAAAAAAATTAATTAAAAAAAGATGAGTTTTTGGTGCATTAAATCTCTCCCTGAAACGTGTGAATCCATCTTCCTAGCAGACAAGGGAGGTGGGCTGGTGAGTGACCACGGTTCTTTTCTTGTTTGGTGGCAGCCACAATCCTAAATGAAACCAACCCTGACTGTTCCCTGGAAGGACAGGTACTGAGGCTGAAACTCAAATATTTTGGCCACCTAATGCGAAGAGAGGAGTCTCTGGAGAAGACTCTGATGCTGGGAAAAATTGAAGGCAAAAGGAGAAGGGGAAGGCAAAGGATGAGATGGTTAGACAGCATCACCGATGCAACGAACATGAAAATGAGCAAACTCAGGAAGGTAGTGGAGGACAGGAAGGCCTGGCGGGATATGGTTCATGGGATCACGAAGGGTCGGACACGACTTAACAACAACAACACTTGGCATGTGCTGCTCTCTCTCTCTCTCTCTCTCTCTCTCTCTCTCTGCTGCGACAGGGGAACACAGGCGGATGGGTGCACTAACGGTGCAGGGTATCCTGAACCCAAAGTAACCACTCCTGTTGGGGATCCACCACCCCCATTGCCCCCCGACTCACCTCTGCTATGCCCCTCCAGGGCATTGTCGCTGGCACCGCCATCACTCCATGTTGCCCCTGCTCCAGGGACCCCTTTCCAGGGTGACCGCTTTGGCTAGAGGCAACAGAGCCCCCTGCCGAGCCCAGCCCAAGCCCTCTGACTGCTGGCAGGATCTCACCCCCAACATGAGAGGAGGGGAGCAGCAGAATTAGACAGCCTTAAAAGGGGTCAGGGGAGGCTCAGTACCTGAGAGCTGTCAGAGAGTGAGGAGCTCCCTGACTGCCGAAGACCAGGAGCAAGAGAGCCTGGGCAGGAGGAGGAGGACGACGATGACCGCGGGCGTAGTAACCCCTTTCCTTGTCTGAGACTTATTCCCACCCCATGAGCGAGGCCGGGGCGGGAACCTTACAGCTCTAAAGCCAAAATCTGCAGTGGGATTGACCTCGACCAGGACCCCAGCCAGGATCCCACAGGGCAGTGGCAACACTGTCGCAACCTGCCAGGGGCCAGGTCACAACCTACTTCTGCATTGAGAGCCCCGGGATGATTCAGAGATGCTGGAGATTTGAGAGACCCGTCTCTCTGCCTAGCACTCGGTGATGATAAGCTCTCAAACGAGGTTTTGCGTTCTGTTCCCTTGTGAACACGCAGCATTCACTACCTTTCCTTTCCAGCACTCCCTGTTTAAATGTGGAGAGTTCTGGGGAACAAAAGAGGCTTTTGCTTGCTTGTGTGCTCTTTGAGCACTGCTCTCAGCTGGGGGGGGGGGTATGCTTGCTCAGGTTCAGTCCCTGCATGGTAGCTCTTTACCCTTTTTCCATGCATCCCCCCCCCCCCACCAATGCATCTGGGAGCAACTCTGCGACATTTGGGCAGTGCTAAGTCGCAAAAAGGAGGGTCTGAGGTCCGGATCATTTGCCGTGGATGGGGAGCATTAGAGGGGTCTCGGTTGGGGGGTTCTCATGGGGCAGATCCATCTCCCAGGCATTGCTTGGCCCACCTCTGCTTCGTCCCACCGCTTGGTCTCCAATGCCCTGTTCTCGTATCTCATTCCTATCCCTGCACTGCAAATGATGCTTTTGACAGGCCACTCTAGTGCGTGAGGCTCAGTCCCTCCTCCCTTCTTTGCAGGTCACCTTAATCGCAGCGAAAACCCGGTGACATCACCAGTTCAGCAAGGTCAGGTTGCAAAAAATGCGAAAGGGTCGAATTGCCCAAAGTGACAAGTGTATTCACTCTTCTCTACCTAGTGAAAGCAAGCCTCTCATGTGGAGCCCCGGAGAGAAATGCAAGACGTGGCACTTTGCGGGGCCTCCCTCCCATCTTGCTCGGACCATGAAGCTATTGTTTTACGAGGGGCTGTTGCCCAGCATGCTTTAAGCCCTAGAAGCTCCCCAGGCCTGCCAATCAACAACTGATTGTTTAATATCTCGAGCTTGAGTTTGACTGCATCCTTCTCAGTTCAATAGGATGATAAACGGCACTATTGCATGGTTCTTTGGGTGGATGGGTTGGCTTTTAATATATATGCATACAGTAGACTTAAGACACTTAACGCCCTGTGCTCTCAATATTGAAAATCTCTCTCTCTCTCTCTCTCTCTCTGGCATGTGCCACCGTGCTGAGAATTTAATTTTTTTAAACTAGAGGTGTTCATTGGTTGGATTGGGATGCTGGGGTGACGAGGGACACTTGCTCTCCCCCTGCTAAATATAAGAGGAACCCACTGTAAGAAGTGCCTCTTTGACCAGTTAGCGACTCAACCGCCAATGGATCACGGCAGTGCTGCTGCCACTATTTTATCTTGAGGCTCAGGCATACACAGTGTGAAAAGTAGCCAAGGCTAAGATCTATGACTTATCTATGAGCTAAATCCCTCTGGAAATGTCTGCTTTAGAGGGGTTGCTTTGGCCAAGCCTCCCCAATCATTGATGATTCCCGTCCATCTCTTACCGATCTACCTGCCCTCCCCTGGTGTGGCACTTCCTTTCCGCCTCCCTCTGCCTTTCAAGATTGAGTGCATGCTGTTGCCATGCCACTCTCTGCCCCTCCTCTCCTTCCAATTGGCCTGGAAGGAAAGAAGGGGCAGAAGAATGTGTTGATTAGTTGCTATTGGATGGAAAAAGAAGACCTGTGACCTCCCTCTTTCACTCTTCTCGCCTGCTGGGCTCTTGAAGATGGGTTCCATGTTGCAGGTTGAGGTGGGTTCCATCTCATGACCAAGCTGAAGACCATTGATTTAGCCAGACCCATCACTGGTGAATTTGGCTAATTTCCCTTTTAAAACCAGCTAAGCTGGAGACCATCAACCCGTCTTGGGATTGTAGCTGGGACATCCTCTGACTAGCTTCTAGCCCACTTCCTTCTTGAATGTGCAAGTCGGTAGATTAAGGAAATGCACAACCAGTTGCCTAACTCATTCCAGTGTTGTGTGTGGTTGTTGAATTTTGGGTTTCCCAGCTGCGGAGAACCTGGCGGATTGAGAACGTTTTTCTCAATCCACCAAGGAATAGAGACACTTTTTGTCTTGGCTTGTCCAAAGTATCCCGCTTACAGTGGACAGTCTGCAAAAGATAGCGGCGTTGCCAGCATTGGTGCTATGAACGGAAGAAGCGCATACTCCCATTGATGGTGTGTATGTGTTTGTCAGCTTGCGTGCGTAACTTGCAGTTGTACTTTGCACAAACGCTAATTAGACAGCCATCAACACTGGGGGCCAAAGCCTTCCTAACAATGCAACAATGATAGCTAAGTCTTAATTGGCTGGGTATAATTGTCATTAGGCAATGATAAGGACATCTGGGGCTCTGGAGAGAGATTGATTTTGGCTTAGCAGCTCAAGCTTTCTACAGCCTTCCAGTGTGTGTTTGTATCCGGGAGGTTGCCAGCCTCTTCAGCACCACTTCGCTGGGACAGCTCCCAACTCCATTCTCTGCTTGCCGCAGAGTCAGCCTGGCTAAGGCACAACTTTTGTTTTGTTCCGCCTTCCCGGGCTTAAGAAACGGAGATGTTGAGAGTTGATATTGTTCCCTAAAAACTCTGCAGGAGATCTGTGATTGGGTTTGGCTTGAATTTTTTTTTTTTTGGGGGGGGGGGGGTTAGTAGACTTCCCTCCTTCCTCGGCACCACTCTTCCAGTCAAAACCAGATTTGCTTACTCCCATGTGAACCTGCTGGGCCGCTGAGGTTGCCTTCAGAGGTCTGGGTGTCCTTGCCTATGGTGGTTAGGTGGGTGGCTACCAGAGAGTTGGGCCTCCCCACAGTTGCAGCAACAGTCTATGCAACTCCCTTCCCAGAAGGGTCCACCCTTCATTGTCCTTTTGGCAGCAGGCCAAGGGTTGTATCCTCACTCCGCAATCCTACGCATGCTTTCCTGGGGGAGTAAGTCCCATGGAACCCGGTGGAGCTTGCTTCCGAGTAGGCACTCCTAAGATTGTACTCTGAGTTTAATAAGTCATAACTAAAGTCCCATGGACATCAACGGAGCCTATAGTGCAATCGTTCGGAACTAAATTCCATTGTGTTCAATGGGACTTGCTCCCTAGTAAGTGTGTTTAGGATGCAGCCCAAAGGCTGTTTTCCCTTGGCCAGATGACTTGATTTGCTGTTCATGGTCCTCTCCCTCCTCCCCCAGTGGTAGTTTATTTTTAAATGCTGCATTTAGCATTATGTTAAATACCACTCTTAAGATTGCTGCCCTTTTTCCTTGTATGTAATGTGTACGTTTTTTGACTTTTAGTTGTTGGTTTTTAAGGTGTTCTGTGATAAGTTCACCGCTTTAGATTCCAAGAGAGCGGGAGTATCCATTTTTTTTAGAAATACATAAATTAGAGCTCCCACAGCTGCTTTTAACTAAAAATAGAATTGTTGAGAGCTGCGATTGCAGATCTCCCGGGTCTTGTGTAGCTTGGCCTTAAGATGTTTGTACCCTCCCTTTTCCCTTTAGAAAACAATGTTTAAAAATGTTTGAGACAGGTCAGCATAACAACGCAAACAGAAGGTTTCCAAGAAGTAAAAACGAAGGAAAACAAAACGCAGCTTAAAACAATACGTGAAGGGGAGCAGCCGTAGCTGTGTAGGAACGGTGACTATGGGGAAAAGAGCGTAAGGCTTAGGAGTATATTGTATTTTATTGACAAGATATCTAGATCTAGAGAGGCAGGCAAAGTGAGAGACTTCAGGTCTGGATGCAGCCTGGGAGAGGCTCTAATCCAGTGGTCTTCAACCTTTTTGTGTGTCACAACCCCAACACACACACGTGCGCGCGCGCACGCGCACACACGCACAGTATGAAGCTGGGGACTCACCATTGATCCCGCCCCCTCCTGGGACCCGATCCACCCACCCTCCACCCCTGTTGCCACTCCCCGCCCCAGCATCGCCAGCCTTGTCCCGCCAAGCTCGCCCGGCCCGCACCACCAGCGGCGGGGTCGTTCCGGAACAGGAGAGCCGAGCCGCGGTTCCCTACCACCTCCCCAACAAATCTAAAGAGGGAGGGGGAGGATGGGGCTGAAATACGTGTGGAAGCCCCCTCAGTAGGTTCCCCACCATCCCCCAGCATTACCCCCCGTGGTCATTTTGGTTCCCCTAAGTTGCCGTGACCCCACAAATGAGGCTTCACAACCTCATTGGGGTCCCGACCCCAAGATTGAAGAACAGTGCTCTAATCTATCCCTCTGGCTATTTCCCATCCATGACTAACTACCCAGCCTCCAGCCCCTTCTCCTGTAACACGCTGGCTCTGCCCACCCAAACGTAGCAGCCTTACTCCCATGTATGTGCCCAGAAAAGTCCAGGCATGTGCCGACCGTGTTGGGATTGAACATGAGCAACATATGTCCGATCTGGGAGCAGTGCAGGTTTAACAGCGCAATCCTAAACATGTTTACTTTTTGCGTTCAGTGGGGCTAACTCCCTAGCAAGTGTCTTTAGGATTGCAGCCTAAGAACTTGTGCAAGTGAGACCGCAAGAAAGGAAAACTCCCTGTTTTCAACACCAGAACCCCTCCCACTCAGACATGGTGACTGCGAAGGCCGATAAGGGGGCAGTGGATGTCAGGTGTTAAAAAGAATATTCCAGGGTTTTTTTTTTTTCCCAGTAGTGGAATTAAAATGGCAGTCATTCGAACACCAAGTCTGCATTATGGTCCTTTATGGACAACAATGTACAATTTTCATATCCCAGTGTGGCCCTTGGTCCAAAAACTTTGTCTACCTCTGCCCTAAAACCATTTGCTTGTCAAGACCTGCAGTTGAAGGCACTCTCGAAAAAGACTTTAAACCAGACTCCCCGAGTTCTGCTTTTCCTATGCTGTAACCTCAGCCTTCCCTTATGTTGCTCCGGTCTCTCTCTCTCTCTCTCTCTCTCTCTCTCTCTCTCTCTTCCCCCCCCCCCCCATGAGGGAAGAGAATGGACAATGTATTTCTGGCCACAAATTGTGTGAATAAGGTGAAACACAAGGCATGTCCCCCTGAATTTCCTTGGCAACGATGCCTCGTCCGTCTGATAGCAGCCATTTGTTTTGAGTGTATGAAAGGAGACTTGGGGCCCTCCGCTTGTCAAGAGGCCTTGATCATGCCTGGAAGCCGTGGACCATCCCCAAACGCCTCCCTTTCATTTGCGACTGGAGGCTCACCTCTCCCTCCGCTGTTTCCCTTGACTCCTGCCGCTTTTGGAACCCGTTTCCACTTTCTCTTCCAGATACACATCGGGAGATGTGAAGCTGTGGGACACCCGCACCTGGGACTACACCGCCCCTGTCCTGGAAGCGGAACGTGGCTGGGCCGAGCCTGGCCCTCGGCCACAGGCCTCCTTTGTGAGGATAAACAGCTCGCTGGCCGTGGCGGTGTACGAGGACGGTAAGTTAACGGCAACTCTTTCCTCGTATTGTGTTTGGAAAGGCTTTCTGAAAATGAAGCAGCTGTGCCTGGCGTTTTTTGCGAGAGCAGCTCTGATCCTTTCTGTACACACACACACACATACACACACGTGTGTGTGTGCGCGCACACACTCACACTTGCTTTTATGTGGAAAAGTTGGCTAGATGCCCTGGGTGCATCCGGAGGCCTTGGAACGGCATGCCCATTAAAACTGCTGTTTAATTCCTCCTGGAGCTGTTGCTTGGGGTAGCTGTGCCAGGCCGTGGCTGTAGCCAAGCTTGTCTTGAGCAAACAACTTGCTTTAGCCTCCCCCCCCCCCCCTTCTTGAGAGGCAAGCTTGAGAGAGACAAAGAATAAACCAGACCCTATTTGATGAATGTGAATCTTGCACCTTCGGTCTCTGAGCATTATGGTTATGATTTGTTATATATTTATCTAATATGTATTGTTTAAATATTAAGCAGACATTTTTTTCAACAAGTAAAGGGTTAAAGAGAGAACGTTTTAATTTATTTTGGATTTGAGTTGGTTTTCATGGAGGACAGGTGTGTAGCATCATGGCCATAGAGACAAATCGAGATTTCCCTCCATTTGCATCTCGCCCCGTCTGGATCGCTAGCCGGCCCTTAGGAAGGTCGTCGTAAGTGGGTGTGGACATATGGCTGCTAACAGTCTTTGTAAGCGATAGGAGACATATTTGTAAGACAGAATTTATGCTGATGTTTGATGTCCATGTTCCATGTGGTTGATTATAGATACAGTCGGATCTCGCTATCTGACCACCGTTCCGGACCACCACCACCCCGTGGATAGCAGAATCCATGTATACTGGAGTCCAGTTAAAAACGCTGTTAAAAAAGGGGGAAAAACACGTTTTAAAACTTTTTTCTTTTTTTAGCATTGAAACATGCTAAAAAAAGTTATATCCGCAGGTTGAGTTGTATCCGCAGGTCCTGAATCCGCGAATAAAAAGGGATATGTTCAAAATACATTTGGTCTGGTTCCCTGTATAAGAGAGAGAAACATTTTCTGGAACTGACATTGGATTGTGAGTCTTGAGTCAGGTTAGGAAAGCCTGCCTATGTACACCGCCTTGAATTAAAGTCAGAGGAGAAATCCAATGACCAAGAAAGGCGGTATATAAATACTGTATATTATTATATTATTGAGGCCTTTACTGGATAATATGAAGAGTTTCGTCGCCTTGTTAAGATGTTCAGTGGCGAGTTGACACGCCACTCTCTGTCCCTCCTCTCCTTACAGTTCCTGTTTGCATTGAAGAAAATACTGTATTGAACAAAAAGTGCCTACCCTTGAATCAGTGCGCATTTTTAGTCACCATCAAAAAAAGCAATTAAATGCTGTAGCACCTTGGATTAAAGCGGGGCACATGACTGACATTTATAAAATTATACGTGGAGCGGAGAGAGAGAAGTTCTTCTCCCTCTCTCACAACAACGGAACTCAAGGTCACCCGGTGAAACTGATGAGCAGGAGATGTAGGACAGATGAAAGGAAGTTCTTTGTCACACAGTGCGTCATTAGTCTGTGGAACTCATTGCCACAAAATGTGGTGACGACCGCTAGCTTGGATGGCTTAAAGGAGATCGGGCAAATTCATGCCGGACCAGTGGTCTAGCAGTAGCTGCTGGTCATGGTGGCTGTGCTCTGCCTCTAGGGTCAGTGTGACTCTGAATCCCAGCTGCAGGGGCCCAGCAGTAGGAAAGGCTTTCCAGAGGATCCTGATGGGCCACTGTGGGTAAGAGGATGCTGAACTAGATGGGCCTGGTCCAGCAGGCTTCTTCTTACGTTCTTAAGCATCGCAACCCTAATGAACCATGTCCAAAATGCCTGTCTCCTTCTCCCCTTTTCCAAAAGACAACGCACGGTTTCTAGGCAGCGGCTTCTCGTCTCGGTGAAACGCTTAGCTCCATGATATGTCTCTGTGCAAACTGGAAGCAGCATCCGGGGCCGCTTGCCAGGAGATCCACACCGCTCTTTCCTCTGCTAGCTTGCGAGAATGACAAGGCAGACGCTGGAAGAGCAGGAGCTGCTGCTCTCGGTTCCTCGCTGGAGATTGGTTGCCAAGGGCATCGCGGCTTGAGTGCTGCTGCTGAGCCGGGAGAAAACCGTGTTGTGTCAACGAATGTGCAAAGAGTGGATTCAACAGAGGAGCCCTCCAGCACTGCCCCCTAATGCGAGCAGATGGCATCTCCACGTCTGTCGCACACGCGCTAGAACCAAAACAAGACGAGAGGGAGCGGGAGCCGAGAAGGAGCGCTCTTCAGCGCACACACAGCCAGAGCCTGAACAATAGCTTGCGTACCGGCAGTCGGAATGGTCTCTGTATCCTCTTAGTTGGCCAGCTGAACGACAAAGCTAGTTTGGGAGAGAACTCCTGTTGATGGGCAATCTTTGGCAGATAGGCTTCCCCCCCCCCCATTTCCATAATGCATTGCAGTTGCAGGGGGGGTCGTACAACACCAACCCCTCCCAAAATTCGCCCTGTGCTCCCCTGCAACTCCAGTGCATTGTGGGAATGGGAGGATGCCCGCCCAGTGAAGACGGCTGAATTGCTACAAGGTGGGGGTTTTCACACAAAGCCATCACTTATCCCCCTGCAGAGCAGAGTTCTTTGACCAGGGGGCCAGGATCCAGATTTGGGTCCTCATGACCTGACCTCAGGCGGGTTGCAGAAGTGTTGCCGTCGTCATTTGTTTTCAGGCTCTGTTCTGCAAAGTTTGGACGGGGCTAGAGGTCCTAGGTGATGTCAGTCCCACTGGAGGCAGTGGCTTGGAGAGGTCTCTCTGGCCAAGTCTCCCAGCCTTTAGGAGACCCCGTCAGACTCCCCTGCCACAGCAGCCCCTCTCCTCTCTGCCTTGTCTTCGCTTACTACAGTACTTTTTCTCACTATGGCCCTGCCGCTCCCTGCCCCTCCTCTCCTTCCAATTGGCCTGGAGAGAAAAGGGGCAGAATTGACACATTAGCATTGCACACTGATTGGCCGCCCCTAGCCAGGAAAGGAACCATGACTGGTGACCGGCCCACCCTTCTCTCTCGCATTGGGCTCCTAAAGGCGGGTCCCACATTGCAGGCTGGGGTTGGAGGTGGTCCTGGCTCTGGACAAGTCGGAGACCATTGGATGAACGGTCTGGCCCAGTATAAGGCAGCTTTCCGTGTTCTTGAGATCTAGCATCTCACCTTCACCAAGGAAAACCTTCAGCCTAATGTCGGGGAGGGATGTTTGTGCTGGCGAGGAACGGCTTTGCCACTTTGGATGGAGAGGAGCGGAAATTGCAAGGCAAATCTCTTTTGACCCTTATAAATGTACTTTTCTAACTTGCGTCCCCAGAGGCGTTGCTGTTGCGTGGCGAGGCGGGCGGGGCCCCCCCAGGTGACGCGCACACGGGCAGAAAGGTGACGCACGCACACACGCGCGCCGCCTCCCCTGCGCACACACGCACGCGTCGCGCCAGGCCGGGAGCCAACTCCGGGGACATCTTCCCCGGCCGGCTGCCCAGGGCCTTCTGAGGAAGGCCCACTGCATGAACATTATTTATAACATCTTTTGCGCATGCGCAGACTGTTCCTGAGGGAAAAGGGCTGCCCTGTTTCCTCAGGAATGGTATGCGCAAAAGACGTTATAAATAACGTTCGCGCAGTGGGCCTTCCTCAGAAGGCCCCGGGCAGCCGGCCGGGGAAGACGTCCCCGAGCCGGCTCCAACGATTAAAGGGGAAGGTGTGTGGGGGGGCGCCTGGGGCAGCGGCCCGCCAGGTCGCCCCCCCCAATCGCGGCGCGGCCTGAGGGGTGTGTCTGGGAGGGGGGGTCACTTGGGTGATGCATGGCCCCGCCCTGGGGCCGCACGCACCCTAGTGACGCCACTGTGTGTCCCGTCCTCCTTCCAGTGAGCTCCTGGTGGTGTATGTCGCCGTCTCTGGCTTCCTTTGATCCTGCAACTGTGGCATAGCTGGTTTACACGGCAGGCTTTGGGATACTTCTGTGAAGAAGCTCACTTCCAAGGCACATGGTTCTAAAGAAAGAAAATACTTGACTTACAAAAACTCCATACTTGGATAGAAAGAGAGAGGTGGGGGTCGGGTGGGGGAGCCTATATGTTTTATATCTAGATGGAAAGAGGTTCCGGGGGGAAGGAAGGAAATACTGAGATTAGCGATCTTCATTCCAAAGAGAGCTTGACTGGAAACGGGGCAACCCTCCCATCCCATCTGGCTTGCAATCAAACTATATTGCCCCCTTTAGCTGCAGAATGCTTGTGCAGGATGCTTTGCATCTTTCTCCACTTCCAACATCAACAACCCTGCGAGGTAGCACACACACACACAGAGAGAGAGAGAGAGAGAGAGAGAGAGAGAGAGAGACTGGCTCAGCACCACTCAGTAAGCATTATACAGTAGATCAGGGCAGGATTTGAACCCAGCTCTTCCTGGTCCAAGTCTCTCACCTTTAACCACTCTACCGCACTGGCCTCTTATTCACACTCCTCTACCTCTTACAGAAAAGGCTGAGGATGGGGTGGGTGGGTGGGGGGAAGCTACTGTGTTGTTTAAACCAAAGTGCTGCAGCTTTCTGGCACTAACCATGGCGGGGGGGGGGGATCGGAGACGACAACGGAGAGCGCTGGCAGCTCTTCCAGGCTGTGCCGACTCCTCCCCTGCCTGCCCTCCTCCTACACCTGGGAGCCCAATGAGACTTGGCAGCCGAATCCACAGTTGTGATGTTTGAATTCCAACTCACTGGGCCTCGTATTTCTTCTGCCTTGTTTCTCATTGTCAGCACTGGCACCCTTCCAGTTTGGTTTTTTTTTCTCCCCCCCCCCCCCCACTAATTGCCTTCCACGTTTGCCTTACCGAAATGAATCAAATCAAAATGCTTTTCCTGGAGCATTAGATAAAGAAGGGGAAGGGTTTCTGGATAATGAGCAGATGCTGCTAATGGAGGGGCCGTGGGGGCCTTGCCAGGCCTCCATCTGCTCCATGCTTGCCTGGCTCTGGCTCGGAGCCACGGCTGCACTGGGGCGGGGAGGGCCTGTTGGCTTTAACCCGCTGCCCTCCCGTGGCCTGACTTGTGCCACGGACCGTTTTCATGGCAGGGCCAAAAGGCAAGCGGAAGGGCCCCCTCCGTGTCCGCGCGCAGGCAGATGGAGGCAACACACTTTGTGTCAAGCTTACTGGAGAGTAGGATGCTCTCTGTTGTCTTTCCACGCTGAAGGAACCTGCTGACTGTGGCTCCGTGGAAGCGGCCCTGCCTTGCATGCAGACCATCTCCACTTCAAATACTGCCATCTCCAGCTGGGGCTGGGAAAAAAACCCGTGTCTGAAACCCTGGGGAACTGCTGCCAGCTGGTGTTGACAGTGCAGGACTAGGTACTGATGACTTAGAAAGCAGCTTCCTATGTCAGGGTCTGGATATAGACCGGCCGGAAACATTGGTCACGTTTCCTTATCTTGTGGAGTCCAGGCTCCTGATCCAAGTTTCTCAGGAACAGAGCTTCGTGGAAACCTGCAGAAAAGAAAAAATGGGCAAGGAGCCTGCAGGCCTGGGCACAGGCTTCCAAAGAATCGGGGTTTAGCGAGAGGGGTTGAGGCATCGCTTCGAAATGAGCAGGGCCGGCCCTTTTATGAGTCTGGCTGAGATAGTTTCCTGAGGTGGCAAATCCAGGAAGGGAAGGTTCGCCTCCATCCACTCGCCCACTTCTACCATGGCTGCTCCTGCCACTCCATGGGTTTAAGAAGGGAGAGGGGAACAAGGGAAAAGTGGGGAGCAGAGGAGTTCTCCGTTCCGCTCTTTCTCTTTGCATCCAGGGAGTGGGAAGAAGGAGAGGGATGGTGGCAGTAAACTGGGTGAGGGTGGGCAGGAGGCACGTTTGTTCCACCACCTCAGGCAACAGGAGGTCTTGGGCCAGCCCTGGAAATGAATATATTTCTATCCTGGCATTCTACTCGTGGGATTTTGCTGCTTGGAAGCTCTGCTTTCTGCCTTCCTTTCTCTTGGCGAGGGGTATGCAACTCCCGTGTGCCTCGGCAGGTGAAGCAGATCTCCCTTCTCTCAAAGGGCTACGTTCTGTAGCAAAATCCTTGCATCCAAAGCATAACATGTTAACAAATCTTGCCTTTTTCCTAACCGTTGAGAATATCCAGGTAAGAATACCCGAAGATATTATTGCCCCTGAAGAAGAGCTAGAGCACAAAACGTTGTTGTTGTTGTTGTTGTAGTAGTAGTAGTAGTAGTAGTAGTAGTAGTAGTAGTAGTAGTAGTAGTAGTAGTAGTAGTAGTAGTAGTAGTAGTAGTAGTAACAACAACCAAATAAATCTGGTGTCTTAATGCCTTGGGTTACCTTCCCAATGTTTCACAGAGGACTATACATGGGTGTTAACCTCTTGGATCTCAGATTGTGGGCATAGGACCGCATGTTCAGTACTTGCACTATCCCGGTTTTCCCTCCACCCTACCCCACCCCATTCAGTAGGGACCACACCTGACCACGTCCCCAAAGGGAGCTGGGCAAAAGTAGCTGTGTGGCTTCAGTAACGACCTCCCTCGGCAGTGTTTGGCGGGAGCAGCATGCATTATGCAAATGTCTGGGTAATTATGGATGTAAAGCTGGCTTGTCAACAATGGCTCCCAGGGTGGGTCTGTGGTGAGCGAGGATCGCCTCCAGGTGACCAAGCAGGGAGCATTCCTTAACGTGGAACGTGGGCATCCTGCCGGAGGCAGACTAGGGAACTAGGGTAGCGCTTTCCTGTCTTGTGGCAGAGCTGAATCCCCCCCCCCCCTTTGTCGATGATGAAGCAAGATTTGGGAAGGACTTCTGGTTTAGAGTCAGGTTTTAAATAGGCAATGATAGGCCATAGCGGTAAGGCCTCTAACAGCACAATCCTATGCATGTTTACTCGGAAGTGAGTCCCACTGTGTTCAATGGTGCTTACTCCCTGGTAATGGTGCATAGGATTGGAGCCTAAGAGAGAGGCTTTGTAACATAGTACAGAGATAAGCAACATGGACAAATTAGTTAAGTACTGTAGTAATAATAATATTTTATTTCTGGCACCAGCGTCCTCTGCATGGCATTTTACACAGAGTGAAAAAGCAGGTCTCTGCCCCAAGGGGCTTGCAGTCTACCTAGTGGCACAAAGGAGACAGCGGAGAAAGGAGAGGCAAGTGGCTGCAGGGAAAAACTGAGGAGGGATTTGCATTTGTGATTATCATGTACAATTAACTTAGACATGGTGGTAGCAGTGTAGAGGGACGAGGGGACTGGGCCAGTTGCATCATGAAAAGGGTGAGTTTTGAGGAGGAGGGTATACAGGAGATACTATTGCAGAGGCATTGTGGGAGGCTGTTTCAAGGGAGAAAGGGTGGAGCTGTTTGAGGGAGCAGGGCACTTTCAGATGGCTGAGGGTGGTGGACGTGTGAGTCGGGGACCTGACAGGAGTATGAAAGATGGAAGGGGCAAGACCGTGGCCGGCTTTAAAGGTGAGGATGAGATCTGGGAGCGGACAGGAATCCAGTGTCAGGATTTAAGGAAGGTCGCGAGATGTTTGGAGCCATGAGAGGCGGCGGATGTTTTTTGCGGCGAAGAGTTGGTACAAGTGACAGATTTGAAGTGAGAGGACAGGAGCCCAGAAGTGAGATGGTTACGGTGACCAAGTGTGCACCAGAGGTTTTTCTGATGGGGTAGAGAGGACCGGTTGGGCGTTGGTGATATTGTAAAGGGAGATGCCACGTGATTTCACAAGGGACTGAATACGAGGTGGGGGCAAAGGGGAGTGGGGGGATTGAAGGGAGCACCATGGCTGTGTGCTTGATCTACTTGACCTACATCGCTGTTCAGACCTTTTTCCCACGACCCAGTGCAATGGCAGTGATGTCATCATCACTGGGGGCTGCTACCCAATTGTAGCTGAGTGGCGGGCGGTAAAGGGGCGGGCAGTGGCGGATCTCTGCCCATAAGACCCGCTCGCAGGGACGAGGTGGGGTGGAGAGGAAGAAAAGAGTGACAGGTGAACGTGGTATCCACTTCGGGGAGTGAAAAACCGTGAAGGAACTGGGTGGTTTGTTTTCGCCTTGCGACCCAGTGAAAGGCGTCTCGTGATCTGCTACTGATCCATGAGCCTGTACGTTTGAAGAACACTGATCCACATGGTGACGGGTCCCATGAACCAGAGCCACTGCTTTCAACGGCAGCCACGCACTGCCTTCAGATTCCTCCCATTTTTCAGAGTTTCTCGAAAGCTTGGGGCTGGAAAAGGCACTTCCCCTGTCTGCGCTGATGAATGGGAGCGCGGAACTTGTATACCATCCCATCAGGCAGCCGCAGACGGGCACCCATGCCAGCTTGCAAATGCTTCTCCCGCTTCCCCAAAGAGGCCTTGCAAGAGCGACGCAACAGCATTCAAACGCATTTCAGCGGATATTTATGGACACTTCTGCAAAGATGGGTTTGGTGCTCCGAAAGCACTCCCCCCTCCGCCGAACAATGCCGGCAATCTTGAGAGCCGTCTAATGGCCCTCCCTCCGAATCTTTATGTCCCTCGCCCTGGGACTGCAAAACCATCAGAGCAGCCATTTTGGTTCTGTATTAGGGAGGCATATTTAAATTAATCTGCTGTTTGCCTAAACAATGAGCCCACCTCTCTTTGTGCGCGCGGAGCCAAAACTGCAATTAGGCTTCCATCAATAAGCCAGAGTCCCAGCGAAAACTGGCCCAGTGGGGTCGTAAGGCGCGGGGAGCTGGATTTTTCCAAATTTACTCCGAGACAGAACGGTAATTGTGTTAATTGTTTGAAAGGTAAATAACTGCAAGGCTGGTTTTGAGGGAAACAAAACGCGATGTAACAAAGCCACAGCACAGCAGCCGTCCAACAACACCCCCCCCCCCCGTCGTCGTGTGTGTCATCCCTCGCCCCCAGCATTATGAAAAGAGGTTAACACTTCTCAAAGAGCACCGGGACAGCGCTAGAACCAGGCGGTCGTCCAATAAAAATGATTGGTGGGAGATTTAGAACGGACAAATGGAGAGAGTACTTCACAGAGTGCATTATTAATCTGTGGAATTCATTGCTACAAGATGTGGTGATGGCCACCGACTTGGATGGCTTTAGACGGGGATTGGATGCATTCCTGGTGGTCTGGTCTATATCTATCAAAAGTTGTGATGGCTATATGCAGTTGAGTAGCTAAGCTGGGGGGGGTTGTGCTGTGCCTTTTGGTGCCGACTGTGCTCTCCTCGTGAGGAGCGTCCATGGTGGTTCTTTTCACAGCTGGTTTTCAGGCCAGGAGAATGGCCTTCCCTCGCTTCTGTAAGGCTCCTATTGCAACCTTTCTGGGAGCAATGTCGTGACGCAGGGGGCTGGGCGATGACCCGAAAGACGTCCTCTCCCCGCCCACGGCCCTCCTCCAGCAACGCCACTGGCTATAGGCGACCTCCAAGCTCAGAGATGGTGTATCCACAAATACTGGTTGCTGCGGAGCAATGACAAGAGACGGGGGCAAAGCTGGTTAGGCTCTGTGGGAAAGAGGAGGCTGGACTAGAGGGGCCTGATCCAGCAGGGTTGCTCCTAGGTGCGCACCTGATCCAAGGCTAGGATCCAGCAGGAAACCAACAGCTTAAATCCATCACAGGGTCCAGACACGCCTCTTTCTCACGCCACCACCCATCATTTAATTGTATTTAGTAGTTTTGAAGCCGCTCTTAACTCCCCACTCGGTCACAGACATGCCTGGAGGACATCCTCGTTCTGCCTTATCGGGCAAGCCATGGCCATCTGGGCAGCCTGACCTGACCTCAGACCTGGGCAGGAAATCCCAATCTGGACACAGGCCAGCTCCAGCAGGAGGGAGGTGCTCAAACTGATGCCTTCTGGAATGATGGAGCTGACCCAGCCTCAGACTAATTTTGTGGTAGAAATAAGATACGGGTCTCCTTCCCCCCCCCCCCCCCTTCTGAGTGTGTTTTTGTTTTGTCCTTTTGGTGTGCAGGGACAATCAACGTGTGGAGCCTGATGTTCGGTCGAGAGCCCGTCCATCGCTACCAGCACAACCAGAAGATCCAAGCCATGGCCCTTTCAGCCGAAGGGGCCACCATAGCCACGGCGTCGGCCTTCCAGATCAAAGTAGAAAGCGCTAACAACAAAGGATACTGGGAGACGGCAGCAGAGTTTGAAATCCAGAAACTGGTGAGTGTCTTGACTTAGGCAGGCAGGCGGTCCCCCACCATGACTAGTAGCCATCTCACGGCTACTAGTCACTCGTCATCGGATCATCAGAAGCTGCCTTCGACCGCATCTGGTCAGCACAGAGTGATTGCGGCTTGTCGGGGTTTGGGACAGAGGAGTCTTCCTTTGCCCTAACTGGAGATGCCAGGGATCGAACCTGGGACCTTCCGCCTGCAAGGTGGGGGCTCGACCACTGAGCCACGGCCCTGTCCTCGCCCAATGAGGCGAGGCAATGAGGCAATGTCCTCGCCTTCCCTGGATTTGTCTACCCAAACCATCCAAGCTGGCGGCCGTTCCCCATATCTTGTCGCAGTGAATCCCATTCATGAATTATGTGCCAAGAGTATTTTCTCTGGTGCACCCTGAACCTCCCACTAACCAGTGTCCGAGGATGGCCTGTCGATTGCAGCGTTCGGAAAGAGGGAGAAAAAGTCTCCCTGTCCACTTTTCTCCGCATCATGCATGATTTGTATAAGCCTCAATTGTGCTTCACTTTAGTCCAGAGGTTCTCAACCCCTTCCCGGCCGAGTACCACCTCCGGCGCCACTCTCCTGCTGCGTACCACCGGAAGTGACTGGCAGTGACATCATTGCCAGTTACTTCCGGGTTTTTGGAGGCCAGAAAATGCAGGTAGGAGGCTCTGGGCAGGTGGGAGGGTCCTTCTCAGCATTCCCGAGAGGCTCGTCCAAAGGCAGGAGCCTCTCAAGAGTGAAAACACGGCACTAAAAATGCCGTGTCGGAGTGGGGTTCCGGTGGTCTGAGTACCACCAGCAATTGGCCGAAGTACCACTGGTTGAGAACCCCTGCTTTAGTCATCTTATTTTCTAAAATAGAAAGCCCCGAATGGTGTATCCTTTCCTTCTAGGGCAGGCACGCCTTGTCCTCCTCCCTGACCTCCTGCACCTTGTCCAGCCCAACAGTCTCCTTTTGGAGATTGGGTTCCTTGCCCTCCACACAGAATTCCAATCGTGGCCACACCATAGATTTGCATCACAATATTATTGCACTATATTGCATTACAGTATTGGAAAACAGGAAAGAGAAAGTTGTTCAAGGCTGAACTCCTTATGCATGCAAAGTCTTTAGTTTGCGGTATCTGAAAGCATCTGAACTCTTGCAGGTCAGTTCGCTTTGCCTGGTCCCCCGTGTCACGGGCCGTCCCGTGGCAGTAGCAACCGCAGAAGAGGTGGTTTATCTTCTGAAGGCCGGCGAGTCGGACCGAGTCCTGCATTCCGTCTACGGCCAGCCCGTCACATGCCTGGACGTCTCTGCCAGTGAGGCGGCGTTTGGCGTGAAAGGGTTCGGCTGGCTGCTCAACGAAACCAACAAGGTATTGAAGCTTTTGCTTCTGTAAAACCCTGAGCAAGATCACTCCTGTCTGTTTAATTTTATCCCACGTTGTGTTATGGACCTTAGGATTCAAAGGTTGGCCTTTGGGGGGGGGGGGATGGGGACACAGGACTGCTGTTTGCCCCCAGTCGGTGGCGAATGGCAAAGGATGCGGGGAGGGTCAGGGGTTCGGGAGCGTGGTCTGTGGGGGGCTGAGCAGAAAGGGGAGCCTGGGGAAAGCCAGCAGCCTTGGCTGTGGAGGAGGCGGGCAGGTGGCCTCTCAGAGAAGCCTGCTCTGAAGCTTAACATTTGCTCCTGAGCAAGGCAAAGACATGGGGGCTGTTGGAGAGCCATGCATTAAAGGCCCAGGGGGAAGGGACTCTGCGCTTGGTCCTGCCATGGACAGGGAGTAGTTGGGGGGCTGGATTGGAGGCTCTCTCGGCCACTTTATCCACCCTGCCCCACTCCTTCCTTACACAAAGCTGGGTTCTATTCCGTGGGCGCCAGGTTGAGGTGCTCTCCCTTTGGACTTCCGGTTGTCTCCTTTCCCTACAGAGGGAGCCAGGCGTCTGGTACAGCAGCAGGCCTCTAGGGGGAACCGTTTGCCTTTCTATCGCGAAAGGTTCCCAGTCTCCTTTTCCTTCTGAGAGATCCCCGTTGATGAGAACTCAGAGCGGCTCCCATTCCAATGGGGGAACTTTGATCCAAAAGCCTTGAGCGTCTGGAGGCATGTATTCAAACACAGGAAAATCGACCTTGCATGAGGAAGGGCCCCTGTGGATCCTTCAAGTGACACACTAAGGTTCTCTCCCGAACACATTATGGGTGTGAGAGTGAGAGTGAGAGCGAGAGCTGCAAGACCATGACTATCACCATGGTTGTTCCTGCTGCATGCTCACCAGTTTCCTTTCGAGCGTCATTCAAGGTACAGACCATCAGGTAACCCCCCCCCCCCAAACCACCTAGGAATCTACCCATTCATTAAGTTCAGGGAGGGGAGGCTGTCTTGTGTGTCTCACTGCCCACTGAAGTCCACCTGATGGCCACATGTACACCTGACACATCTGGCTGCACATCTTTCAAAACACGTTTTGTCTCCCTTACAGTGTGGCTTTAGTAACTGGCTCCATCCTTACCGCTCCTGCTATCCTGCTCCTGTTACCACTGGTTGAGAACCTGCTCTAACATAGGGGTTCTCAACCAGTGGTACTAGTACCACCAGTGGTACTTCGGCCGACTGCTGATGGTACTCGGACTGCCAGAACCTCACTTTGATGTGGCGGTTTCAGCAGCACGTTTTTGCTCCCGAGAGACGCCTGCCTTTGGTCGAGCCTCTCGGGAACGCTGAAAAGGGCCCTCCCACCTGCCCAAAGCCTCCTCCCTGTGTTTTCTGGCCTCCAAAAACCTGAAAACCCAGAAGTAACTGGCAATGATGTCATTGCCAGTCACTTCCGGTGGTACGCAGCAGGAGAGTGGCGCCGGAGATAGTACTTGGCCAGGAAGGGGTTGAGAACCCCTGATCTAATGTCTAGGCCTTCTTCCCTGGTAACTGTTTTTGCTTCTTGAGGGGAGTCTAAAGGAGAGGGCTCGGAAGTATTTTTTTTTAATGTAAGTGGCATGCGATTGTGAAAATGTTAGTTTGCCGCTTTCTTGAAGAAGATGCTCGCTTGAAAGCCGTGGTAAGAGTGCTTAAGTGGTGATTTGTTGGTACTGGTGTTGAATTTAAGAGCGACGTGGCCTTGGCGGGCATTGGGTCGTACGGGAGCCAGAAATGCATGGCACCGTAATTGTTTCTTTTTTCTCCATTTGCTGTGCAAATCCTCGCCTTCCCTCCCCCCCCCTTCCAAGAGTCTGTAGGCTAAAAGACCCCAAGTTCGGTCCCCTAAGAAAACCGGAACGGAGCAAGCCGTTTTTGGAGCGGTTTCCCAATTTCAGGTCTGGAGTCCTTTGGCGTTTGCTGGCAGATGGTCTCGAACATGTGCACCAGGCGTGGATTCTAATCAGGGAGATGGGGCTGAAGGAGCCCAGACGCTGCGATGTATTTGACAAGGACGCAGGCTCGCTTGGCTCTGCCGTGCCGGCTGACATCACACCGGAAACTAATTGCTAATGTCTATTATGATAATTATTCCCCCGACGCGCAGGGACTTTGCAGTGGTTGATTACTCTGGTCAGAAGTCGATGATCTATCTCTTTTGATATCGCCTTTTGATATCGGAGATGTATCGGGTGCCTCTTGGCCCAGTTTCCGAAGGCTGAAACCTCGGCAGTCATGTTTCATTTTGTGTTTTCCGGAGCCAAGATTCTGCCTTCGCGTTGGCAGGAATGCCGTACAAACTGGAACTGAGACTAGGAAGTGCTTTCTGGTTCTTTTGTGTGATTAAAAAAAAAAGCCATATAGCCATTTTAGCTTGCATTGAGACTTGCTTAACTGCTCAGATCCTTATTTCTTAAGTTTTCAACTCCGTGCCGATCGGTTTGGAGCCAAAATGGGATCGCTCAGCAAAAATTGGAAGGTTTGTGGGTGCCTGCTGAGCTCCAGAGGGTTACAGAAGTTACCGTAGAATATTTTTTTAAAATAAAATCACCAGAAGGAGGCAACTCCCCCCCCCCCCCACTTAAAAGACTTGGAGTGTCCAGATTCCTAGGGAGATGCCCTGCTCTTCCTCCTGTGGTGTAGAAGGGGAGGGGAAGAACTTTCAGATTGAAGGAAACATTTTGGTGAGTGTTATAAGGCAGAATCTTTAAAAATGGGGGGGGGCAGAGTGAGGAGGTTGGAATCCCAGTGAAAACAGAGGGGAAAAATAAAAAGAACATTGCTGCACAGATTTTAAACAACAGGAAGAGAGAGAGAGAAGTAGGTAAGGCTTCCTGCCCAATGTTGAAAATACACCTGTTGCTCTCTAGCAGTGTGATCCAGGACAACCTTACTCCAAAGAAAGCCCCATTGATTCCAGTGGGACTGGCTCACAGAAAGGTTTGCTGGGCATACTGCAATATTCTGTCATGTTGTGCTTTTCAGTTGACCAACCTGCCTTTTAACCAAAGGATGGATTAATTCAAACTCAAGGCATGTTTTGTTATACTGCCCAAACACCGAAAGAGTGCCCTTTGAGAACTCCATAACGAAAAGCTACAGTGCTCTCTTTGGAAGACAGTGCGATGCTTTCTTATTCCATTCCTTAGCCGAGTAACATACCAAGAACAGCTTCCTGTAAGATCTTGTTTTGTTTATATACTGCCCAACAGTGCTTACATATGTAGAGTGAAAAGATAGGTCCCTGCCCCCAAATGCTTACAATCTAGATATTGACACATAAGGGAGGCAGTGGAGGCTAGAAGGGGATGAAGGCCGGAGGAAGCCATACGTGATGGTTTGTTACATGTGCTTAGCTCAGTTGAATGTGCCTGATGTTTTCATTCTGGCTGATGAGCCATTGCCTTCACTGAAAATCGGTGCCCACCTGGATGGTCCGACTAGAGTCGCCTTGTTGAAGCTAAGCAAGCATGCCTGGGTGGATGAGAGCCTGGGATCCTGCATACACCGCCTTTGTTCCATGATTGAACAAAGGTGAGATGCTTATGTGATTTCTGCCCACGGGTGTGTATACGCAACGGGAGCCAAATGTGTACACCTGTGGGCTGGGAAGAAATGTGTTTTAATGTATGAAATAAATTAAAATAAAGCTTTCAGCTTTGCAGTGCATCGTAAAACTTTCCATGTGATCAATGAGGGCTAGAAACATCCTTTTTTCTAAATGAAAAGTAGTTTTTGGGGATACTGTGGGATCTGCTCGGGGGGGGGTGCGCGCGAGGTTCTGTTTGTGTGGCTTTCTAGAGTCCATCTTTGTTCTTACTTCCTTGCCTTGAAATGTATGTATCCAACTTGGCCTGAGCACCTCAAAATGTCAGCGGCTATCCGATGTGATGGCTATGTAGAGCCTTACATAATTAGTCTGTGGAATTCATTGCCACAAGATGCTGTGTTCACCAGTAGCGTGGATGTCTTTTGACCAATTTGTGGAGGACCAGTCTTGTCACTGGCTACTAGTCACGATGGCTGTGCGCGGCGCTTCTGAATACAAGTTGTGGGGCAGAAATGGCAGGAGAGGGTCTGCCTTCATCTGCATGCAGGCTTCTCAGAGGCCTCTAGCTGGCCACTGTCAGGAATGGGATGCTGGACTAGCCAGCCACCAGGCCCGATCCAGCAGGGCTGACGTTCTTCTAAAGAGCAACTGCCCTGGTTGGTTGCCGGGCAAAGTCTCCCTTCCCCATTTGTCTTTGTCCACAGGTTAAATGAGTTTGCTGACCTGCTTTCTGCCTCCAGCAGACAGCTGTCCGCAGCTCACCCTCCTCGGGCTTGGCAGCCCTCCCGGCCTGGCAGGCTGTGCTCGGGACGGGTCCAGAGCCGCAGCAGCAGGGGCCGCAGGTGCCTTGGCAGAGGTGGGCGCCGGCGCCTGAGCACTGTCTGGCTGCGCTCGGAGGTGCCGGCGACGGGTGCAAGCCAATCGCTTTGACGCCCTTCAAACAAAAACTTGAAAGGAAACAGAAACCCCTTTTTTGGTGGTGGAACGAGCGCCCCCAGTAATTTTGCGTGGCAGGGAGAGAGCCTTGGAAGAGTGTTTTTTTGTGTTTGCACAGTGAGGCTTCCCGCTGGCGACGGAAATGGAAGCGGGTGGCCGCATCAGCCTCTTCCCCCTGCTGTCGCTGCTTCCCAGCCTTGCGCAGGGATGCTCCGCATCCGGAAAAGAACCCTGCCTGCCTGCCTGCCTCTGTGCAGGAGCATGTGCGCCAATGGAAAGTCACCTTTGGGGGGGGGGCATGAAAGTCGATTTTCCCGCATGTTCCTTGATGAGGTAGCATTCCCCGCACTTCAGCGCGGACTTCTCCCTGGCAGGCAGCAGTAAGAGAGGCCGGCTGGCTGATTGTCAAAAAATTACATCATATCGGAGTAAACTGCTTTTAAATCAAGCATCCATTATTCATGCATATTAACTGCTTTCTTTTTTTTCTATTTTATTCCAACCCCCCCTTTCCCGCCTCTCCCCACCCCACCAACCACGTCCTGGCTCTTCTGCGTAGATTTACTCTTTTTTAGCCCCTGCCCCCCCCCGCTCCAATTCCCAGTCTCCCTCCCTTGTCGATCTTCCAAATCTTAGCTCATCTGTAAATTTATTATCAGGCTAATATGCTTATCTCTTGTGTGTGTTGGCCCTCACGTGCTGACCCTGCATTTGTTAATAGCCAGATTTTCCCAGGACGTCGGGTGGCGTGTTGTGTTTACAGGAGCCAGTCGAAACTGTGCCTTCCAGTTACCGCTGTAAAACGTAGAGCTTGGCCGTTGTGGATTATATCGCGAGAGATGCCATGGCTGACGCAGTGGTAGCTTATATGTGGGTTGCCTTTAACCCTTAACCCCAAGCCAGATATGATACGTGATGCAAGGCATATATTTCCCTCCGCACACACACACACACACACACTTAATTCTCACAACAACAGGTCCTTGGTAAGTGGGTTGGGACCCAGAAGTGGGTCACTACCCAACCTCATGTGGGTCGCACCTTTTGTGCTGCCCCAGTTCTGTTTTGAAGGGCTCAGGCCTGCATAATTGGCCAGGTTAGGGGTCCCAGATGAGTCAACCCTGTCGGAGACTTGGTTTTGGAGCCCCTTCAGTCTTCACAGTGGATTCTTCCCTCTGCAGCGACATTCTCTCGGCTCTCTGCCTTGCCTCTCTTCCCCTTTCTCTCCTTCTGTCTTTCAAAACTGAATGCATGGTATTGTGAGGTCCCCTGGCCTTAGATACCTTTAGAAGGGGATTGGACAGATTGATGGGGGGAAAAAAAGTCCATCACAGGTCATGATGACTATATGAAACCTCCTGGTCTTCAGGTAAAGGTTAAGGTGACCCCTGACAATTAAGTCCAGTCGTGTCCGACTCTAGGGTGTGGTGCTCATCCCCATTTCAAAGCCGAAGAGCCAGCGTTGTCCGAAGACGCCTCCGTGGTCATGTGGCCGGCACGACTCTCCTTGCCGCAGCGCGTAGCATGCGGCTGGAACATAGAGCGCTGTTTACCTTCCCGCAAGCGGTACCTATTTATCTACTCGCATTGACATGCTTTGGAACTGCTAGGTTGGCAGGAGCTGGCCAAGCAACGAGAACTCACCCCGTCGCGGGAATCGAACTGCCGACCTTTCGATCGACAGCTCATGGTTCAGTGGTTTAACCCACTGTAATAGGCTATCTCTTAATGCCAGATGCAAGGTAGTGGGCAACAGGATACAGGGATCTTGTTGCCTTGAGTGCTCCCTGAGGCATCTGGTGGGGCCACTGTGAGATGCAGGAAGCTGGACTAGAGGAGCCCATGGCCTGATCCAACAAGGTTCTTCTTATATCAAGCCAGTCTCTGCCCTAATCAACCTGGAAGGAAAGAAGGGGCAGGACGACACAGCGCCCGCTTTCTGGCCACAACTGGGCAGGGACAAGAGAAGGAATCGCGGCTGCTCACGCTCACCCCTCTTGCCCTGCTAGGCGCTTGAAGATGGGTCTGTTTTGCAGCCCCTCGGTTTGAACTGGCGCCAGCTTATTGACAGATTGGAGCCCATCAAGTTGCATGGACTTAGGGTCTGCCTTTCTGTAGGGCGCTTTCATATGTTCCCTCTGAAGGAGGATGTGCCGACATGTCTGTTTGACGAAAAATGAGTCCCGACATTTTATAGTGCTTTGGACACAGCATTGCTTGAATAGAAGTCCTGGATTTTTGACCCTGAACTGCATGATGTTTTTTTTTTTTCTTCCTCTCTTCTTTCTCTTCCCCCGCCTATCCCCCAAGGGTCACCGGTTGCTACAGGTTGCCGCTCATTCAACTTGCTCCGCGAGGAGGTGGTGTTAGACGAGCGCATTGCCTGAACAAAAGAGAGGAGCCGGGGGGGGGGGGGGAGTGGCGGCGCAGGCGGCATGAATAATTGATTTTGTTCTTCTGAAGCAACCAGAGAAAATGAAGTCCCATTTGCTCAGCCTTATTAAAAGAGCGCGAGAGGGGGGCGAGGCGGTAAAGGTCGTTAAGGGACTTGTAACATGGAAAGAATCGCCTGTGAAATGGAGGGCTGCGTCTCCCGAGTCCCCCGCGGTCTTTAACTCAGCGTCACAGCGAAGGCCGTCTTCAGGCTTTGGCGGCTCATTGAATGATTCAGTGCTGGGGGGAGGTCTTTCGACTTGCACCCAGAGCCTTTTGCTGGTGTCGCGTTGAGGACAGCGCACAGGGGAGTCTGGCTTTCTTTGGCCCACGTGTTTGGTAGGGCTCGCTGCCAACAAAGTCCGCCGATCTGGAGTCGATGGTTCTGGTTAGCGGATCTTTATACTGGGCCTATTGATGGAGCCGCCACTGCTTCCATCTTTAACTTCTGGAGAGATCTTTCCTTTAGGCCAGAGATGTGCAAACGCATCCTGCACCGTGAGGCTGGCCGGGGCACCTGAACATGGCAGCCTTGCTCCCAGATGCGGCATTGGGAGAGGTGGTGCATGTAAAGACGGACAGGCACACACGCCGGCCAAACATGTCGGGACTGAGCATGAGCAAACATGTGCCCCGTTTCGGAGCAGTGCAGGCCTAAATGAACTGACCCTAAACAAGAGAAAGGGAGCAAGAGAAGGCTAGCCATCCTAGCTTCCTCCCCAGAACTCCTCCAACAAAAGCAAAGAATGATGCAGAAAGGAACCATGGAGAGTGAATGTTGTGTGTTCAAAGATGAATTACGGAATGCACAGTTTTTTTTTTGTTTTTTTAACAGAGCTGGACTGAAAGTGGTGATTGTGGTCTTCTATACCAGCATTTCTCAAAGTCCTACAGGGGAACTTACTCCCCTGTAAGTCTTTGCGGGTGTGGGGCGATGTCGGAGGCACCCACCCACTACCTGCATTTTTCTGACCTCTGAAAACCCAGAACTGGCGATGATGCCATCACCAGTCACTTCTGGTAGTACACCGCAGGAGAGTGACGCCGGAAGTGGTACACGGCTGGGAAGGGGTTGAGTGCCCATTTTAGAGAATCGCATATTTGCTTGGTCTCTCCAGTCGGGCCGTGGTGTGTGTCGCTGTCACTTAAAAGGCAGTCGGGGCCTGCCCAATTATAGGGACCCCAAACCCCTCTGTTCTGCTCTTGGCGCCACCCTTGGTTTACATTCTTCTATTCTGTGACTTTTCCTCCAGGTCCTTCTCTACAGCTTGGAAACGGGACAGTGCGTGGCGCAGCTGGGCAGCTCCTTGGGGGACTTCACGTGCGTCAACCTCCGGGACAGCCCTCCCTGCATGTTGGTGGCGGGAAACAAAGATCGGAGGTCAGTCGTGCAGCCAGAGAAGCGCCCTGCCTTGTGATTTCGGGTCGGTGCCTCCGTGGCAGCTGCTGTGGCAGCCCATGGCTGGACATCTTGGTTCAAGGGTCTTCAGTGGTTAAGAACTGGGGCTCCACCACCAGCCTCGGTCTGTAACATGGAACCCACCTTAGACAGCCTGTGTAAGCATTGACAACGCCTTCTTTTCCCATCTGGTGGAAGTCAACCAGTGTGGACTGCTGTTGCGTTGTCCTTTCCTTCAAGGAAGGGAGGGAGGGAACATGAGCATGCACTCAGTTTTGGAAGGAGGGGAGAGGGGAGGCAAGGCGAGACAGAAAGCAGAGGGAGTATCACATTAGGGAAGAACAGGGGGTGGAAGGAGTCCACTAAGGATTGGGGGCTGAGCCAAAGCAACCCCTCCAAACTCCTGTGGAGCTCCTTGCTACAGGAGGTGGTGATGGCACCTGGCCTGGATGCCTTTCAAAAGGGGATATTAGACCGATTTATGGAGGAAACGTCTATCACAGGTTACAAGCCAGGACGGGTATATGCAACCTCCTGGTTTTAATAGTAGGCTATCTCAGTGCCAGATGCAAGGGGGTGGCAACAGGATTTGTTGTTTTGTGTGCTCCCTGTGAGGCATCTGGTGGGGCCACTGTGAGATACAGGAAGCTGGACTAGATGGGCCTTTGGCCTGATCCAACAGGGCTCTTCTGATGTTCATATGTTAACTCCAAGTCTCCAGTGGGATTTATTTCATCTGGGACCCAGAGCCCTGGCTACTGTACTGACTTGAGTCTTGAAAGGGCAGTAGGGGCACTGTCACGACCCACCTGAGGTTGCTTCGTGACCCCCTCGTGGGTCACTTGAGGCTGGGTATCATGACCCAGCTCTGGGGGGTCCCAGCCCACCTATTGTCTTGGAGCCCAGAGCTGCACAGAGGCCGGCTATGAACAGAGTCAGTGCAAACTTTGAGAACTAAAGTATTAGGTAATGCTTGGATGGCACTCTTCTTAGCTTTGTTTTTAAACACTCAATGGGAAGATTTCCCCCACCCCACACCTTCTAAAGCCATTTGGTGGACACAGTTGGTGAACAGCCCAGCAAGGGCTCCTGGAATATCGTCCCCTTTCCCCCCGCCGCTCGCAAAATGAATTTGGCATTTAAAACCTCACTTCCTGCTTATTGCAGGAGAAAAAAAGAACCTAAGGGAGAAATCACGCGGGCCAGAAAAGAGTTCCACCCGCCAAACGATGACAAGAGTGCATGTTGGGCTGCTACGGTGTCCCTCTGGTGACAAAAAAAGGAGGATTTTTCACGTGAACAGCTTCCAGATTCCATTTAGCTGATTAGTAGCCTTCTCTTTATCTCCTCTGCTTTTAGCCAGCCGTAATTTTTCTTTCTGCTCAGTGTCTTTTGGCAGACGCACAAGCGCTGGGAGTCATCAGCATGCAAGGATTAAAGTGCTTAAAAAAAACAAAACAAAAACAACCCTTTGAGTCCAAATTTTTGATTTTTGTTTTCTTGCCGGGGGAGGGCGGCGGCAGGGGACTGTTTACTAAAACGATCTGATGCATTGCACCAAAGAGAAGATGTACGACGGCAAAAGGCCAGTTTCTAATAACTCTCCGGTCTCTCCCTCCTCCTTCCCCCCCCCCCGAGCATTGGGACATGAGACTGCAGGTGGCAGTTTGGTGGTGGCGGGATGAGTATCAGATTGCGAGGCGTGTACTTGATGCCGCCAAGTTTCAGGCCTTGGCTCCGCCAGGGCAGGCAGCTTGTGAAAACAGTTTTGTGTTTTTTTGGCCTGGCTGGTTATTGTTGAGTTTTGCCCGTTTCCTAAAGCTTGCAAAAACGAGAGGAGTCATGTTTTGTGCGTTTGTTTTTCTACGCCCACCTGCCTCTGATTGGTCTAGTCTGGGTTTTACTTCTTCGTCTTCTTCTTCGTGCCTCTCGGTCGACTGCATGTTTCGGCGTTCCCTTTAAAGGTGTGCGAAGTTTCTGTCTAAAAATGTGTGAATTCGACAAGCAGATGTCTACAGCCAGTCAGGGACTTGCCTTCAAAGCCCTCTGTGACTTTGCCCTTCCTTACCTCTCTGCTCTCTGATCCTGCTACACTCCTGCCCGTGACCTTTGCTTCCCCAGCTTGACCACCTTCAGTCTCCTACTCCCTCAAGCGACTCCACCCCTTATCCCTTGATGCCCCTCATGCCTGCCCCTCCCTCCCAGATCACCTATGTGATGCTTCCTCTCTTACCTCCTTCAAATCCCTGCCCAAAAACCTTTGAAGCCCTTTCCGCGGCCCTCTCGTCCCCATACATTACTGCCGCTAAGCCCAAGGACATGAGCTTGGTAAAGAAAATGGCCTTTAAAAGGGGTTGGACAGATCTATGGAGGAAAAGTCCATCATAGGTTAGAAGCCTTGATGACTATGTGCAACCTCCAGGTTTTAGAAGGAACCTATCCCTGAATACGATGGTGCAAAGGAGTGGCCCCAGGATACAGGTATCTTGTTGTTTTGGGTGCTCCCAGAGGCATCAGATGGGCCACTGTGAGATACAGGAAGCTAGACTAGATGGGCACTTGGCCTGATCCAGTAGGGCTCTTCTGATGTTCTTAAGTGTATTATACAAGGGGGACCTGCAGCTAAGTGCAACTGTGTACATATTTTCCTACGAGTAAGTCCCTCTGGACTCAATTACCATATATTGGGTTACAATATCCAGTACTGAACAGACAATGCTTTTCTCTTTTGCTCTTCCCAATTTTTTTTTCCTCCTTGTATCTCTGTCTCCAGTCGTTCTGTCATTGGCGAAGTGCAGTTCCAAGTTTTCCTGCAATATAACGCTGCCACTCAAAATCCTTTTCCTGTCCACCAGGTAGGAAGTTCACAGATCACAGCGATGTCTCTCTGGGAGTCCCATCTCTCTCTGTCTCTTGAACCCATAGCTCCAGTTTTCTCAGGAAGCTGCACAATTACGCAGCAGTTATTGAAGCCCCACACAGCTTCCCTCTTGGCGCTCCAGAGCTCCGCAATGATGTCATTGCTGAGCGCTCCATAGCTGCCCCTGTGTAGCCACCATAGGACTTTGCTGGTAACAATTAGGGGGAGGGCCTGGGCCTCGGGTGCCAGGCCTCTGGGGGGGGGGGTGCCACCGGGGTGCCATTTAATAATAATAATAAAAATTATTATTATTATTATTAATATTTATGGAATTATTTATTGAATTTACCGTATATCCCACCTTTCTCCCCCATAGGGGGACCCATTTTTATTAGGGTGTGTACTGTACTGTATATAAGGCCAGCGGGTGGCGCAGCGGGTTAAACCGCTGAACCATAAGCAGTCGATCGAAAGGTCGGCAGTTCGATTCCCGCGACGGGGTGAGCTCTCGTTGCTTGGCCAGCTCCTGCCAACCTAGCAGTTCCAAAGCATGTCAATGCGAGTAGATAAATAGGTACCACTTGCGGGAAGGTAAACAGCGCTCCGTGTTCCAGCCGCATGCTACGCGTTGCAGCAGGGAGAGTCATGCCAGCCACATGACCACAGAGGCGTCTTCGGACAACGCTGGCTCTTCGGCTTTGAAATGGAGATGAGCACCACACCCTAGAGTCGGACACGACTGGACTTAATTGTCAGGGGATACCTTTACCTTTTTACTGTACTGTAAGGGTCTGTGGGTGTTGAAATGTTACATTTCTGTGAATGTTTTGGGATTGTTTATTAATAATTAATTAATTATTAATAATTATCCTAGTTAATATTATATGTAATGAGTTTGTTGGGTCTCGAGGGGGGGGTGCAAAAGTTTCATGGGCACCGGGTGCGCCGGACCCTAGCTCCTCCTCCTGTGGCAAAGCGTCATGGGCCTGTTTTTTTTTTTTTTTGGCCCACTTTGGTTGTATCTTTAAAAAAAAAGTGTCATACTTTTGCAAACCTCTGAAGTCCAGCGCTTACCCGGAAAACATCACATTCTTTGCGGATGGTCTCAGTTTGGCTACATTCCGATCGACACAGAGGTGATGGCTTTACGAATAGAGAGCAAGAGAGAGTCTGGTAGCAGAATGGCCTCTGTCACTTCAAACGGCCGGCGAAGGATACTGTTTCTGAATATTTCTGAGATGTTATAAACTCTACTCTCTGCAAATAGAAAACGTTCGTTCCTTTCTGAGCTAAACAAACAAGCCCTTTTCTTCCTGCTCTGCCAGTTTTTTTCCTCGCAGGCTGTTTTGACTTGGGAGTAGCGATAGTCACAATTCTTTCTGTAGCCTTTGACTTCTTTGCCAATAGCCCTCCTTTTCTGTCGAGTAGTTTGTTGACATTCTGTTTGGAATAGGAGCCCATCAAAATGCCCACTGTTTTGCAGTCATCTTGTGGCTGATAGTTAGAACTGCAACCGGGTGGCGTGGAAGGGATGAAAAAGCAAATGGGATGGGATTGTAACTTGAGAAGGGGTTTGGCCCGGCGAACCATTTTGAGCTAGAGCGTGTAATTTGTGTGCATGTATTGCGCGTATGTGCCCCCGCTCCAAACCACGGATTGGTCTGAGAATCCTTGTGCCAAACTGCTTGATATTAAGTCAATACTATTAGGATATTTATTTAATCCTAATATTAATTATTGCTCAGGAGCTATCATGCAGTCTTTTGCACCCAGGCCAGGAGGTGAATGAAAGAAACATGCAGCCAAAAATCTGAGGCATTCTGTAACTTGTATAACTTGTGTCTGTTTGGGTGTTAAATACTGAGACCCCAAGGATAATCGCTAGGTAGGCTGGGCTCACCCTCTCAAATGTCAGAGGCTCCCCAGGCCCACCCTGAATTCCACCCCTGCAACAAAACCAGTCTTTGAAGGACGGTGGACTCTTCAAACAAAGAAGCGATTACATCAGAATTCAATCAGATTTCCACTGACTCAAAAATTTGATGCCATCGCTACTTGGGAGCATTCTGAAACCTCTCTCTCTCTCCCCCCCCCCACATCTGCAACCACTTGTGGCCTGGGCCACTCTACCAAGTCAGGATTTTACCACCCTGCTCTGTGTGTACCTCAGCAAGCCGTGTGGATAATCAAGGAAACCTGCCTAGCAGTGGCAGGCACTCAAAGCTTTGTACACCGGATATTCTCCTTGGCCCTTCTTGAGCTCCTGGGATAAACCAGGCATTGTCGATTGTCCGTCCACTTACCACTTCTGTGCCTCTCCTCCAAGCGCAGGATTGGGCTTAAAGAGGGCAGGAACGGGAAAAGCGGACTGTCTCCGAATCTAGGATTCTGCACCTTTGTGCCGAATTTTGCATGTGTGATGGGGGCAATGGAACCTGTAAAACGGGCTTTCTAGGGGGGGGCCAAGCTAGATATACATGCAAAGAGGTTGGACGCACCACTCGTTTCCTGGAAACAGCCCTGTGCTGGGAGAGGGAGCTGTCATTGGGATTGGGGGACACAGGGATGGAGAGGGTCGCTCTTTCCCCGCACACAATTTTCAAGCCAAAAAATTGGCCCCCTTCCTCCAAAGCAGTGATTTTTTTTTCTCTGCCATATTTGGGGAAGGCAATTTTTAACTTGAAAACATCATGCAAGGAAGAGAGGACGTCCCCTTCCCCGTGCATCCTGGTCCCAAGTGGAATCCTGAACAACAACAACACCCCCCCATCCCTCCGGTGCCGGATATTTTAGCTTCCAACCTCTTTGCATGCACCTCTAGTGACTGACTTTCAAAAACAACTCCAAATGTGTGTGTCTGGTTTTTTTCCCTGGGCACGGATGCCTGGAAGCCGGGTCCTTGCTAATGAAACCGCGAAGACTCCGCCAGGGCTCAGCGAATGGAAGGCGGCCCGATTATCATACGTGGAGCGGGCAGGCAGCACGCCAGGCCGCCCGCGCAGTCAGGGACAGGGCTTGGATGCGGTTCTGCTTGTGCCCAGCATCCAGGTCTGTGGACCCCCCCCCCCTTGTCGGAGAAAGAGGGAGTCGGGCTTTTGTTTGTTCCATCTGTGGATGTTCTGACAGGCGGCGCCGAGGTGTTGGGGGAGCCCCAGCCCAGGCACGCTCCTTTCCGTGTTCCAGCCTGTCAGATGGATTCATCCCGGTTGGAGTCTTTGTCATCTTTTTCTTTTAATTGTCAGAATAGAGTATTTGCGGACTCCTAGGGAGTGCATTCATTAGAGGAGGCTAAAGGGGAGAGGAGGGGAGAGCAGAGTCCCCCCCCCTTTTTTTTGGAACAGCCTCCGGAACAGAGCAGGAATCCTGAACAATGAAAGTCCTGGCACAGGAAACCTCTTCCTTGGCGGGCGGCAGTCCACCTAGGCGCTCGAGCTTCTGCAGTTCATCTTCCCAAGGATTAGCGTCAGTTCTTTATTTTCATTCCCAGCAGCCTCGCTGGTTACCCCGTTTTGACTCTCAGGGATGCGTTTTTCCTTTTGTGCCCAGCTCGGTTTTTCATCTCCTAAAACTCCGAACATTAGAACTTTTCAGCACTCCCTCCTGCGGACCCACGCTTGATCAGAGTTGGGCCGACGTGTAGAGCTGAGGGCCACGTTGGGCCACGGGAATTATACGGAGGGCCACAGTGCAGATTTGGTGCTATTTTGCATACCGTTCGTCTTTGATCTCACTGCATCCACTGCCTTCCCTCCTTTTTTCCTTTTTCCGCGGCATTCGTTTTTGAACGTGGAAGAGAGAGTTTTCCTTTCTTTGCACTCTCTCTTACTCTGCACTTAACTTGGACCGAACCTTGCCAGGTGTTTTTCAGACACGTGTGTGTGTGTGTGTGTGTGTGTGTGTGTGTGTGTGTGTGTGTGTGTGTGTGTGTGTGTGTGTCTAAAATCTGCTTCATGGCTGTCCCTGAATTTCCTACTTTGGGATGTCTTGGGGTTTGCACTTGCCTACCTTCGCATGGAAGACATACAGGCGCACTGAAAACACATGCATATCCCGTGCTGCAGTTGTGGTGCTTCCAAAAGGGGGGCAGTTATGTCGGCGGCCTGTTCACCACCGCTGCATCTGCAGGCCCGACAAGCCAACGCCAGCACAAGCTCGTCAGAAATGGCGGCCGGAGTCTTGCTGGGTTTGCCACTTCGCCACATCTGCTCTGCTGCTTAGAGCGATGACATCACCTGGTACAGTAAGTGTTTTGGCAGCGGCTGCTCCTTCGTGCTGGCCTGCACCCAGTGCCTCCTCCCTCAGTCCCTACCTTCTGAAAAGACAGAGGCTGGGATGGAAGAAGGAAGTGGGGAGGCTGAAGCGATTTCAGTATAGCCCACCCTTCTACTGTCTGCTACTCCCCCACTTCCTTTTTCCATCCTGGCCGTTGCCTTTTCAAGGCCGGCTAGGATGGGGTGTGTAGCCACCACCATCACAAAGACCGAAGTGCAGGAGAGCAGGAGCTGGGAGGAGAGCAGGCAAGTGGGGGGGGGGGGGGGAGACCAACAGAGGCTGGAAGGAAGTTCCTCATTTCCCCATCCTGACCCATTTGCAGTGCATCGAATTCGCCCCAGGTCATCAGTCACTAAAACCTTGCTCAGAAACCCTGAAGGCAGGGATTCTCGACCAGTGGTACTTTGGCTGACACCTGGTGGTACTCGGACCGCTGGATCACCGGAACCCCGTTCTGACACGGCACATTCGGTGGCGTGTTTTCACTCACGAGAGACTTCTGCCCTTGGCCGAACCTCTTGGGAACGCTGAGAACGGCCCTCCCTCCCACCCAGAGCCTCCTACCCGCGTTTGAAAACCTGGAAGTAACTGGCAGCAGGAGAGTGGTGCTGGAGGTGGTACTTGGCTGGGAAGGGGTTGGGAACCCCTGCCTTAAAGCAGTTGCAAAGCACAGGTTTTCCTTCTTTCCCACAATAAGGTGAAATGCATCTGAATGTCCATCAGAAACCTGCCTTACTGCTTGCCTACTTTCCAGTCATTATTGAAAGCAGTGTTGGCGTAGGATATGGTGATGGTTTTGGAAGAAGGTTGGGACACATCCATAGAGGAGACTGTGACCATTCCCTGTAACTCAGTGGAACTTCCATGGTCGGTGCACCACTGAGTACAAGGTGCTCGGGATAAAACAGGGAAGGGCTGTTGCTTCTCACGTTGGGTTGTAACAAAGCAGACAATTCTGTTCTTATCGTGCCAATGGAGAACTCGCTGTATGCGCACAGCACATGGTTCGTCATTATTGGCTGCGTTCAGCACTCCCCAGCACAGCTGTCACTTTGCGACCCGTGGAACGTAATTTACAAATGTGCTTGCTGTCAGTCCTCCGTAGGGCGCCCTACTCTCCAAAGAGCACATTGGATGAAATCATGTATTGATTTCCCGTCGCGGTGAGGCCAACCCATCAATCCCGACGGAAGCTGTGATTGGCCTTTTTTTTTTTTTTTTGGTAACACCGAGTGCACTCGCCAGCCCCACCCAAGAGGCTTAAAGCCTTGTGAGTCAGACTCCGGACCGATGAGCTTAATCTTTGAGATATTTTAACGATGTGCCTGACTTTTAGTGCATTAATTTGTAGTGTTCACCTGCCACAAGATGCAATGGCGACCACTGGCTTTAGATGAGGACAGATTCATGGAGGGTGTAATGGTAGATGCGCCGCTGGTTGATGTAACTACTACTAGCCAGGGATGGGGACTCGAGTCAAATGACTCGACTTGCAAGTGCGACTCAGTCACTTTTTCTCGTACTCGTACTCATACTTGTGACCCACTGACTCGCACTCGTACTCGTGACCCACGGGACTCCAACTTGACTCGCACTTGTGGGGGTAACGACTTGCCATTTCCAAGTCGTTTTCCAAGTCATAGGGGAAGCCAAGTGGGTGCTTTAAAAGCCTCAGAGGTTCCCCCCCCCCAAGACACCCACCCACCCCATTTTCAGGGAAAAAAGCCATTTTCCCCAAAGTGACTCGACTTGTGACTCGTGGTTTCTGGCCTTACTCGTACTCGACTCGCACTCGTGCAAAAATGACTCGCACTTGACGTACTTGCCCAAAATTTTTGGCACTGACTCGCACTCGGACTCGCACTTGTGCAAAAATCACTCGCACTCATGACCTAGTTACTTAGATACATCCCTGCTACTAGCCATGATCACTGAATGGAGCCTCCATGTTCCAAAACACTTTACCTCTGTATTTGAGTTACTGGGAAGCTGACTGCACTTGGGGAGAGAGGCCCACAGGCTCTGCAGTGAAATCACTACTTTATTTTTGGCTGACCCCATTTTGCATCCACACCGATAGGCCCGCAACACATGAGTTTTGCTATTAGAGATAGACAAGGGCGATCCCACAACAAAGCGTTGCCACCTGCACATTGTCCTGTGTGTCTGCCCCCTTGGACTCAATGGGGCTTGTTTCAGAGTAAATATCCTCTGATTACACTCTTTGGTTGCAGGGGCTGGGTTTGAGTCTTCAGTATTGAACCAAGCATCCTTAACTATTTCTCTCTCTTTCTCTCTGCTTCTAATCTTCCTCCCATTTCTCTCTCTCTCTCTCTCTCTCTCTCTCTCTCTCTCTCTCTCTCTCTCCAGTCTGTCATCCGCTCCCCACTCTTTCAGAATGTCGGCCATAAAGTGCCGTCGAAAAACCTTGCTAGTAAAAGCATTGAAACTGAAATGGAAAGTATTTTTCCGTCTCACCGGGCAGAAAGTGTGATGCCTATCTAGGAATCCAGACTTGTGTCTCTATTGGGTTTGCACTATCCTGTAAGCAAAGCATTTGGGGGCTTCTTGCCCCCTTTAGTTGTGTGCGCGTGCATGTGGGGTGTTGGGTTGTTTCTAAAGTTTCAAACCTCTGCAAACTCCTCGAGTTTAGTGAGTACAGTACTCGGAAGCCTTGGTTTTCTTTGTGGGTTCTCTCTTGATTTGGGGATTGGTTTTGGGGATGAAGACTTTGCAGAGAATTTGCTATTAGCAAATCAAGAGGAACGTGCAACAAAACATTCCATCTCTCCAACCCTAATGCCTGATTGGTTCACGGGGGGACTGCTTGACCCAATCAGGCATTAGGGTTGGAGAGATGGAATGTTTAGGTCAAATCGCTCAACACCCCCCCTCTGCCGCCATTGTATTACTTACACCAAAGATTCCATGGCTTGTAGGGGCTCAGTCTGCATCAAAACGTTTTAGGTTTGCTTTCCTCTCCTTTTAATTATAGTTTGCAGATCAATCTGTGTCTGCATACCTAGACAGCTCCCCGAGTACATAGAAACCTCTGCCTTGTTTGTGGGTCACCTCGTTTCATATGCAAACTGACACAGGCACGCGAGCTACCTGTGTTTGCTCTTACTGTATAGACAAGAGAGGTCCCCCTACATAATGTTGTCGTGCCCACATTTTCCTGGGATTAAGTCATATTCCATAGCTTGGGTGGCGTGGTTGAAAGTACCGTTGCGTCACCCCACTGAGCACAATTCTGTAGACAGCAGGACTTCTCAGGTAATAATCCATGTGCATGGCCCTTTTGAAAGCAGAACAGGTTTGATAACCTAAAGTTTGATATGCAGGGGCCAACAGACAAAAGGGGGAGAGAAATAATAATCAGCAGCTTCAACTGAGTCCGGAAGCCAATCAGGTCAGCAATGCTGATTATGACTCGCTGACGATACATTTCTTACCCAGTGTGTAAATAATCTGTGGAACTCCTTGACACAGGATGTGGTGATGGCACCTGGCCTGGATGCCTTTTCAAATGGGATTGGACAGAGTTATGGAGGAAACTAACCATGGTGGGTATATGCAAGCTCCAGGTTTTAGAGGTAGTCTATCTCTGAACGCCAGGTGCAAGGGAGTGGCAACAGGATACAGGTATCTTGCTGTCTTGTGTGCTCCGTGAAGCATCTGGTGGAGCCACTGTGAGATACAGGAAGCTGGACTAGATGGGCCTTTGGCCCTACTGGTCCAGCAGGGCTTATGGCCGTGATGGGGCTCGACCCATGTGCCACCATGGGGAGTATCCTGACCGCAGCATTTTGTACCGCTGAAGCAGACCTACTGAGCTGCATAGTGGCCGACTTAGAAAAAGCAGCTGTCCATGTGTCCAACATACAGCCTGTTCCGATGTTTCAGCTCATTTTAGCCTCTCCAGAGCCACATGCATGGTGCCGTTCCATTGAGATCTTCGCTGCAGTGTGAGGAGTGTTTGTGCCAACCAGTTCTGCCCGCCACCACACCTGCACCTCGATGGCTTATTGCTCCCTTGTTCTCGTTTCAGGGTGAGGGCGTTCGACCTCCGCACCGGCGAACCCATTTGCTCTTTCTACGGCCACCAGCTGGGGGTCTCTGCCGTGCAGATGGACGACTGGAAGATTGTCAGCGGTGGGGAGGAGGGGCTGGTCTGCGTGTGGGACCAGCGGATGGGCACCAAGCTCTGGGAGATGCATGCCAGGTAAGATCAGTCCGCTGCTCCAAGGCAGTTTGCTGCCATCCTGCTCCCTCGAAACAAGTTAACAGTGGTTGAGCCAAGTTAGCAACCCCAATGCCCCACTGTAACTATAGGACTGTATGTATAGCAGAGACAAACGCCCATTTCTCTCCCCCTTTTGTCTGTTGGCCCCTGTGTATCAGGGCAGGGACCTGTTCTGCTTTCAAAAGGGCCATGCACATGGATGTTGCTATATAAAGTACAACGACCTGGTCCGTGAATGAGGAGTGTGTTTTTAAAACGCTGTGCTGCCCTTGCTGGATCCAGTTCATCCCTGCCTGTGTTCTGGCAGGGAGGGGCAGTTCTGCCACGCAAGCCTTGCTTCAGGCCTCTCCCGAATCCGCTGTATTCCAACAACATGCCACATGGTGGCGCTAGAAGCAGCAGTTCTTGCTTAGATAACATCTGCTCCCCTCCTGATAAATTATAAGTTTAGCCCAGCGAAAGTGAGCAGAAAGGTTGACGTTGACACCCCTCCCCCCGCACCCTGTTGTCTTAAAAAGAAAATCAAGCCTCTAGAGTATGTGAAAACCTCCATCTTCATCATGTGGGCAGACATATTTCTTAAAGCCCTCACCTCTGTGCCGACAGGACTGTAGCAAAAACAAGATCACCCCGAAAGATGCTGGAGGTTTTCACATACTCACTGAACTCTAGCCGT
This sequence comes from Plestiodon gilberti rubricaudatus, assembly GCA_026170595.1. Lineage (NCBI taxonomy): Eukaryota > Metazoa > Chordata > Lepidosauria > Squamata > Scincidae > Plestiodon > Plestiodon gilberti. The sequence goes on from JANXHW010000008.1 coordinate 39,258,948, forward strand.
TCAATGAATTCTTCTTGTTGATCAATTAAAGACGGAGAGAGTTATTGCATTACAAAATGAGCAGAATCCCGGACAGATGAGTGGAACCAAAAGGATGAGTCTTGGTTTATTCAAATATTAAAGGCAAAGAACACAATGGTTCTGTTCAGACGTCATGCCAACGCAGGGCTTGAGCTTCCAAAAAGCGCAGCTTGACAAACCGCAAAGCCTGAGCCGCCTGTCTGCTCAGCGCTACAGTTTAAGGACAGCGGCCTTCACAGCCAAAAGCTTATTGACAGCCCATGGTGAGGCTTGCACATTACCTTGAGGCACCTTCAAGCCATAACCTTCTTGTTAAATGTTTACAACGGGAGGGAAAAGCCAACGGACTTGTATGCATCCTTTTCCAGGCACCCAGTCCGCCACGTCTGGTTCAACACCCACAGCCTCATCACCGCCAACGTCCCCGACGAAAAGATGCCCCGAGGCGCCAGCATCATGGATGACGACTTGACAGCTCACCGCAGGTGAGGACCAATCAAACACCATCGTTTTGCTAAAGCAGGGGAAGAGGACAACGCGTTTGGGCCGCGGGGGAGGTTGAAGTGGATGCTACCGCGGTGTGTGCGAAGCAGCTGGAAAAGGAGACCTTGGGGCGGGGAGGGACGGATGTAGCAGGAAGGGAGTCTGTGCCAAAGCCTTGTTGAGAGTTACAGAAGCATGTGTGTGTGTGAATAGGGTGTCTTGTCCCCGTAACAATACAAATGTATACATAATAGGGCATCTACAGAAGGGCGCCTTGTCACCGCCTGGCTTGGATTATGGATTTATCTAGCTCAAGGATTGCCGCTGTGAATGTATGTCGCAAGAGAGCACGTTCTCAGTTTCTCTTTTTCTCTTTTGGCCAGACATCGAGGAATCATCTACGCATACGAGTTCTCTGTGGATCAGCTGGCTGTGGAGAGCGTCCTTCCAATTTGCCGCTCCTCTTACAGCGAGACGACCGGTTACAACTACAACATTGGGCTCGCAGTCCCATACGACGACATCTAGCTAGCTTCGAGAACCAAGGCTGCTGGGTCCAGACCGAGTCCACACAAATCCGAAAGGATGCACCACGCGACAATGTCAGGCTGCTGGAAGGGTAAGACCCCTTCCCCCCAAACCGGAATGTCCTTAAACTGTATTCTGACGGAGGAGGAGAAAGAACAGGAAACGGTTCCAAGCAGGTGCTGAAGCCTTGCAGAAGAAGGGCTCGCCCAAGGCAGGGGAACCGAGAGCAATCCATGCAGCCGCCAGGTGTCTGGGAGGGGAGGCTCCGTAAGTGGCTCCTTGGGCCAGGGAAATCTCTATATTGGGGTGAAATGGGGGGTGCTGGAGCCACAACCAGAGGGATGGGAGCAGAGGTCAACTAGGACCTTCTTACAACGCAGGAGTGTTTAAGTTTTTCATCAAGTCCCTTTTACAGCAAGCTTGGCCTGCAGCCTCCATGAAAAAAACACTCGTGCGGGGGGAAAAAAGGAACTTTCGTTCTGGACATGTTTCTACAAAGACTTTTGCTGCTCTTTTTTTGTGTGTAAGGAAGCCTCCCTAATTAAAATGGCCGTTTGCGTTGCACTCTGCAAAGCTTTGGATATTGCTGTTGACCATGTTTGGGTTTTTTTTGTCGGGGGGGGGGGGGAGAATGGATTTTGAAAGAAAGAAAGAAAGAAAGAAAGAAAGAAAGAAAGAAAGAAAGAAAGAAAGAAAGAAAGAACTCTGGCAGAGTCACCCTGGATCGTCAAAAGGCAACACCCACCTCAGTGCAACTTTCACAGGATCTTCCTGGTTTGTCGTCACATTTTCAAAGCTGGTACAGAACAACAGTCTTTGTATAGCTTCCTCCTCCTTACAACCCCCCCCCCCATGGTGCAGTGGTAAATTTGGAAGTGCTGGAACGCCCTCCTCGTAGTCACACTGCCACCCTAACTCTTTCCTTTCCTCCTCCCCCCCATCCCAGAAGCATGTTTTTTTCTTCTTAGCACACAGTGTGCGCTAAAACGGCAACAGTTTCTCTCCCCCCCCCCCTCTTCTCCTCCCAGCTTCCCCCTTCCCTTTTTGGCAGTGATGATGGCGGCCTCCTCCTCCTCCTCCCCCCCTGATCCTGGGTGCTGGAGCTGTTGGGGCCTGGTTCCTTCACTCTCCTGTCCCCAGTCCTGGTTGCCCACTCTGCCCTTTGAAAAGGACGGGTCAGAACCCAATGCAACCTCCTGGTTGTAGGAGTAGATTTTCTCTGTGCCAGGTGCAAGGGAGTGGCGACAGGTTACAAGTATCTTGTTGTCTTGTGCTCCCTGAGGCATCTGGTGCGGCCACTGTGTGATATAGGAAGCTGGACTAGGTGGGCCTTTGGCCTGATCCAGCAGGGCTCTTCTTATGTTCTTATGATGCGAGGGACCACCCACTCTGCTCCTTCCTTGGGTCCAGCCCCCTGCCTTTTTAGCAGAGTGGGTCGTCAGGAGGAGGAGCAGTAGGCCCTGGCAGAGGTGAGCCAGCCCAGGGGGAAGGGGAATACTGCTGGGAAAGGTGTCTAGCTGGAGGTGCTAGGCACTGCCGGCTGTTAGAAGCAAGTGATCCAGGGGTCCCTGACCGGAAGGTGCTGGCAGGCGGGGCCCGGAAGGGGTAGGGCTTCCCATGAAGCTGTGCTCCCCCTGCCACCACTGGCCTGGCCCCCTCTTCTTCCTTCTCCCCTCTTCCTGCGGTGGACAGGCAGGACAGTGGCGGTGGCGAAGGCAACAGCGGCAGATGGGGACGGAGGCGCTGACATTCACCTGCCAAAGAACGAGAGCCTAGGATTCGCTACCACCGCACGAATGAAGATGCCACCACCGCAAATGAAAAACAAAGCCTACTTTATTGACGGTTCGTGCTGTCGAGGCCTCCAAAGCAAAGAAAAATATCCGCAAAGCTAGAGCAGGCGCCTCTGAGGACCGTCCCCCCAAACTAGTGCAATCTCTCTCGTCTCAGCCCCTCCTCTTTCTCAGCAGTCCTAGGAGATGCAGTGACACCTCCCCACCGCCACCTTTATACCCGTATCGACCGCCTGACATCTTGTCCCTGGTCGCTCCAAAGGCACAGCATCGTGGTCGCGGCTTCTCCACGGTCAGTAGCACCTCGCGATGGGCTCCATGGTAAGGAAGCGGACGTGCATCTTGGTCTCGATATCGATTCCATCCCAGATCTGCCATTGAAGGAGACGGGGGGGGGGGGGGTTGAGTAGACAGGCTGATTATGACAGTACCACAGCCTGGTGAGCTAGCAGGTTTGGAGCTGGGCAGACAGGCATCGTTGAGCACCCCCATGTCCGGATCCCCATTTCTCTGCGAATTTTTATTTCTGTGCTTCTAGGTGAAGCGGTAGGCACTCTCTTCGCAGAAGCCCATTCAATGTACAGAAATTCCCTCTGCCCCTCAAGGCAGGCCTATTTTGTGAATTTGGCCCCGTTCTTAGTTTGTCATCAAGAAACGACGCAAACATTTCTATCCTTATCACTGGACAACGGGACTCAACTTTTGAAGGCTGTGAATGCCCTCCAGCGCTAGGCGATACACCCAATTTGGCTTCGCCTGACTCTTGGACGCGTACAACACCTTCACTTCTGTTCTCAAAGCCGAAGATAAATTTAACTCTTCTTTCTTTTTTTTTTCCTGATCGCTACCTTCTGTGTTCTGAATTTGCACTGGAGATTTTACGGAGCTAATGTACAGGCTTTCTATTTCCAGAATAGGGGAACAGGACTATTTTTGGCTTGCTTCCTTTTGTGAAAGCTGCTCTGTGTGAATGCTGAAATTCTCTCGCACCCTTTAGAAGCCAACCTGGCTTTCTACAAAATCCTCCTAAACGTCATCTTTTGATTTTGCAATCTGTAGACTGTTGGGGTACCTATAACCTGTCTCCACTCTTTCCTCAAAGTTTTTTTTTTGTTTGCTTGTTTACTACCTAGCTGCGGAACCCTATAGGATCCAAAAGCTTGCTGCATTTTGATACCTTGTCACTTTTGCGTGTGTTTTAAAAGAAGCACTGCCCTGCTTTTTTTGGATTGGGAATGTTTCTACTAACCTTAAGGAAGTCTTCAAAGGTGATTCCCTCGTACACCTGATCTGGCTCCTGAAATCAGAAAGGAAAAAAGGGGTTCTCTTTTGGAAAATAATTCCGCAGAAACTCCTGCAACGGCACAGAAGGTATTTAGAGAAGACACGGGGGAAGAGGCTGCAGTTCAGCTCCAGTGCTCATGTTTTACAAAGGCCTTATAATCTGAGCTTTAGCAGAATCCACTCCTAAAAGGGCACAGAATTCATAGGTGACAGAGGATCATGCAACAAACCCACCAGTGGTCGATGGGGGAGGTTGCAATATTCTAGTCACATTTGTATACCACCCTTTCTCCCAAGGAGCTCAGGGCAGTGTATTATTATTATTATTATTATTTATATACCGCTTTTCAACAAAAAGTTCTCAAAGCGGTTTACAGACAAAATCAAATGATTAAATGGCTCCCTGTCCCCAAAGGGCTCACAGTCTAAAAAAGACTCAGAACACCACCAGCAACAGTCACCAGAAAAGAGACTGTGCTGGGGTGAAAGGGGGGCAGTTACTCTCCCCCTGCTAAATATAAGAGGAGCACCAATTGAAAAAGTGCCTCTTGCCCAGTTAGCAGGGGTGTACATGGCTCTTCCCCCTTTCTCCCTTAAACTTGTAAGGTAGATTATTCTGAGAGAGGGTGGCTCAACCAAGGTCACCCAGTAAGCTTAATGGTAATCTGAACCCAGGTCTTCCTGGTTCACATCCCAATAGTTTAGCCACCACCCACACCTGAGGGCTGCCCTACCATTTGTCCCACACAGATGCTGGCAGCCTCCATCATGGCTCCGTCCGCTATGGACCTCACCGACTCCTTATCCAGGTGAGGATTCCCCGAAAGCAGCTCTTGCACCACCTGGGAAGGAGAACCAATCGTTCTTAGCATTTGTGTAGCACTTCATGCGCATGATCTTGATGTAGTCCTTACAACAACCCTGTAAAGGAAGAATTATGCCCGTATTATAGATGAGTAATACTGAGGCAAGAGAGGAAGTGACTTGCCGAAGGCTACTGCGAGAGTTTGTGGCAGAGGTGAGAGATTCAAACCAGAGGAGTCCTGATCTGCAGGTCAGTGTAGCCACTACGCACACCAGCTCCCTAACCAGGTGAGACTGGTTGAAGCAGCAGCAGCAGCAGCAGTAGTGACTCTGCTACGAGAGAGAGAGAGAGAGAGAGAGAGAGAGAGCGCAGCCAAACTGATAGGTTACCTTTCTGTATTCCTGCAAAGTGATCTTCCCATCGCTGTCTGCATCGTACATGTGGAAGAGAACTAGGAGACACAAGGAACACAAAACCAGCAGGGTGTGAGGCAGGGTACAACACAGGAACGAGACCCACACTTCATGAAACTTCTCAGTGACACACTGATTTTCCAAAGCATACCAGTTAATTTTTTTAAGCAATTCTTTATACCGTATTGTCCCGAGTATAAGACGCACCCTTAAAGTTTGGTGCTATTAAAAAAAAATTAATTAAATCACTGGCATTAAATTGCAACAGCCTGATTATAAGACGCATCCCTAGTTTAAAAACTTAAATTAGGAGAAAAAAAGTGAGTCTTATACTCAGACCAATACGGTATGTAGCCCACCTTTCATCTATCATGAAACTCACATGTGAGGTTCCTGGGCCATGGTCATCCATTAGAGCCGCTTCTTTTCAGCAAAGCGACTGTAGCAGGTACCCTCATCTGTGGCTTGGGAGTGAGGATTAAGGGAAATTTATGGAGGATCAGTCTATCAGTGGCTAGTGGGCATGATAGCTCATAGAACCTCCAGTTCAGAGGCAGTCTCTCTGAATACCAGGGATGTATCTAAGTAACTAGGTCACGAGTGTGAGTGCGAGTACGAGTCATTTTTGCAAGAGTGCAAGTCCGAGTGCGAGTCAGTGTCAAAATTCTGGGGCAAGTACGAGTCAAGTGTGAGTCATTTTTGCACGAGTGCGAGTCGAGTACGAGTAAGGCCAGAAACCACGAGTCACAAGTCACGAGTCGAGTCACTTTGGGGAAAATGGCTTTTTCCCCTGAAAATGGGGTGGGTGGGTGTCTGTGTGTGGGGTGTGTGTGGGGACCTCTGAGACTTTTAAAGCACCCACTTGGCTCCCCCTATGCCCTTTCCCTCACCTCTCAGTCTTGTCACCACCCATCTGGTTTTGGAAAAACAAGCATGTCTACATTCAAACCATTTATTACTCCCTCCCTGCACCTTCCCCTTACTGAGCCGAGCATCCCTTGGGCTCGTTTTGGTCAATGAGGAGTAACTGCTGCGGCAGCTTCGCCTTCCCTCACTCCTCCCCACCCCTCGCGCTTGGAGTTGTGGCCAATGCCAAACAGACAGCAACAAAAGGGGGGGGGACTCAGAGCCAGGCTTGCTTTCCTACCCCCTTGAAAACCCTTCCTCCCTGCTGCCCTCCTCCTCTGTCTCCACTGTGCCTGCCTGCCTGCCTGTGTTGATGCCGGCCATTAAAGGAAAATGTCTTGGAAATGGCAAGTCATTACCCCCACGAGTGCAAGTCAAGTACGAGTCCCTTGGGTCACGAGTGCGAGTGCGAGTCAATGGGTCACGAGTACAAGTACGAGTACGAGTCAGGGAAAAAGTGGCTAAGTCACACTTGCGAGTTGAGTCATTTGACTCGAGTCCCCATCACTGCTGAATACCAGTCGCTGGGAGAAAGCTGGGGGAGGAAGGGCCGTTGGTTTCACTCGCTGCCTGGGAGCCACCTGGAAGTGGTCTCATCCAAAGAGGTATCTCCAGATGTTAATTTAAAAAGTCGCAAGAACAAATCCCAGATTGCACTTGAAAGGAAGAAGCTTTCCAAAAGACAAAATCCTTTGTTTTAGCACACAAGGAGTTATGCATCCCAGCCACGTTGGCCTGCATGGATATTTTGTATAAAAGGTGCAAAAGGGGGAAACCGACGTAAGTGGTGGGTGGGAGCACCTGTTTTACGAGAAAAGTATTTGGTATAAAGAAATAGATATGGAGGAGGAGGAGGAAGTAAGTAACCTCCGGTTATATCAAGGGAGAATGCGGCACTGGGACTTCTACAGCAGGAGCAGTGATGTTGGCGGTAAGTCAGGTGCTGTCTTTGCACTTTTTGGAAAAGGATCTTAGCTGAGAAGAAGCATCCAGCTCAGCTGGAGGCAAACTGAGAAATTTTCCTAGAGGCCTATATTAACGTCTAGGGCCATTGTCTTTCCTATGGGCTGCCTGAGAACCAGTATGTAGCCCATGTTCCATTAAGGCTACAATCCTATGCAATCCACCCTGCGAGTAGGTCCTGCTGAACACACTAGGACTTATTTTCTGAGTAAACATGCAGAGGCTAGCACTCGAATATGCCATAAATATTTATCTGGGATATTTTCCAAGCTTGTTTTTCCATTTTTTAATGTGTTTTAAAGCTATGACCAGCTACTCCAAGAGCTTGGGATGACATGGGCTAGAACTGTAAATGAAATACAACACATTTCAAAGTGGAAATAAGCATCGGGGGGGGGGGGAATCTAATGAAAAAAAGTAAGGTCGGTTTTGTTATACAGTACTCCCCCCATATCCGCTGGGGTTTTGTTCAAGGCCCCTCCGTGGATACTTGAAACTGTGGATAGGAACGAACACCCCCCTCCATGGTTTCCTGAGGGCCCCCCACCCTACCTCCCCTGCAGGCAGGCATGCGTGTCCCCCCAGCTCTTATTTTTCTTTCAGCAAGCTTTGTTTCTTCCTTAAAACAAACAGAGAAGCAGCCTCCATTGCAGGCAAGTAGAACGAGACTAAGTCCTAAAGAGGCTCTGCAAGGTTTTTGTTAACCTTGCAGAGCCTCTCTAGGACTTAGTCTCGTTCTACTTGCCTGCAATAAGCAGCCAGAGGCTGCTTCTCCTGTTTGTTTAGGGAAGAAACAAAGCTTACTGGGAAAAACGTAAAAGCCTGGGGGGGGGGGGTGTCCCTACGATCCGTGGATAACTGAAACCGTGGATAGCAGATCCGTGGATATGGGGGTCCACCTGTAGTCCAAATGGGGTGGAGGGGAGGGGAGGGTGTCGTATCAAGCTCCTGCCCTGTAACATTTACCATTACAGTGCACCCTTTCTATCAGTGGATTTGGGATCTGCGAATTCAACTTAACGCAGGTTATCCGCAGATCTTGCTATCCGCAGGGGTGGTGTCCAGAACGGATCCCCCGCAGATAGCAAGGTCCATCTGCTTCTGGCCTTAATTGGAGGTAAACACAGCTGAAGACTCCCCCCCCCCCCCCGAGCTAAATTGGGGCACTCACATTTTAGCTTCTGTTTCCGGAAGCGGTCCAGCTGCTCTTCATCCATATTCATCTCTATGGGTCTGAAATTGGACATGATGGTCAGGAAGTTCTCAAAGTTGATCTCTTCAACCAGCCCATTGGATTCCCCTTGCAGGTTCCTGTAGACAAAGAGAAGGAAGAACAGAGAATTGAGAGAGAAATAGAGGGAGGCACAGAGATGCTGCCTGGAAAAAAAATCATTCAGAAACTTAAGGTAACCTAATGTGAGCCCTGCTGGAGCAGGCCAAAGGCCCATCTAGTCCATCATTCTGTTTCCTGATAGTGACCACCACCACCCCAAGCTGCCTCTGGAAAGCCCACAAGCTGAAGATGAAATCAGACCCCCTCCCTTGCAATTACTTCCCTGCAACTGGCATTCAGAGGCACATGGTCACTGAACCTGGGGGTAGTACATAGCCATCATGACAGGCTCGTAGCCATTGATAGATGTCCTCCATGGATTTGTCCAATTCCCCTTTAAAGCCACCCAAGCTAGTGGCAATTACCCAAGGGGCCCCAGTCCCACTGCAAGCCAGGTGACATTTCTGGTATAAAACCGAACACAATGGCCGGGCAACTGTGTGTTGAAGAATGCCAGATATCCCTTGCACTGTACTGATGAGGGAGGCTAAATGACGTTTAGCTCTATGATAGCCCTGCCACCAAACCCAGTTTTTCAACTTGACCTGGCCTGGAGCTTCTAGGAATCTGCTTCCATCTCCAAGTGACTCCTGAAAAGCAATTCCTGGAGATTTGAACAAGGCCTTCCAAGAATTGCCAACATTACATCAGGATTTTTTTTTTTTTTGGGGGGGGGGGTGATATCCAGGAATTACTGCCATCAGAGTTGGGAACCCCACTGGGAGGGGGTCGCTATCAGCTCCTGCAGTTTGCAGAGCAGCAACCCTTCAAGGGCAATGAGTCCCCAGCAGGTGCCCCGCTAATCCTGCACTCCAAAGCTACCCCTGCTCTTTACTTCTTGAGTAGTGATGTGTGAGTGTGAATGCAAAATTTAAAGTTGGGGGGGGGAGGGAGAGAAAATGTAATGATTAACAATTTTACCTCTTGTCAAAAAAGGCCTGGACGATTTTAGACCGAATGGGATTGAACTCCAGGTCAGGGATGCGGTCAAAGTTCTCCTTGCTGTAGAGGAAGACAGGACAAAAAGATAGTGAGAAGGAACTACTACTCCTACAAAGCGACACACACACACACACTCCTTGCTCACAAGCAGAACCATGGGGCAGTGGGTAGAGCCCATGTTTTATACATAGAAGGCCCCAAGCTCAACCGCAGGACCAGCCCAAGACCTCCTGTGCCTGGAGGTAGAGGGGAGGTGGCCAAATACGTGGGGCGGAGTGAGCCTCTGCTCTTCCCACTCTCTGGCTTGGACTAGATGACCTTCAAGGTTCCCTCCAGCTCTAACATTCAATGATGTCAGAGTTGCAGGGAAGTGGAGGAGGAGAGAGGTGGGCTGGAGTGTCTCCGATACTGAAGCCCATGACTCTCGTCTCCACCACACTTCCTCTTCGACTTCTTCCTTTTCCAGGGAAATAGGAGGAGGTAGTGGGCAAGTGGTGATGGGTGCCCCTGCCAATCTGCTGCCCAAGGCAAACACCTCAGCTGGTCTCATGGATAGCCCCGTTCAGCCCCTGCTGCCTCCTATTAAAGTATCTCCTATAGCACAGCTGGGGAAAAACTATGGGGAGCTGCTAGCCGTGTAGAGGACAGCCCTGGGATTACAGAAGTTGATTATCCCTGCTATACAGGATTCTGCAGTAGGGAACAAATTCACAACAATCTTTGTTAGTCTTTAAGGCCACAAGCCTAGACACTTTTCTGGGAGTAAGCCCCACTGAGCATACTTCTGAGTAGACAGGCGTAGGATTGCTCTGTAAATTGCATTCCGCTACAAGAGACTAAACACTGCTACCCTTCCGGACTGGGGTCTAAACCTGGATCTCAGCCGTACTGCCGGGGGTGGTGGTGTCAATACTTAAGTTTCTGCTTGTTAACAAAAAACAGTCGTATTTAATATTAGTATTAATATTCATGTGACTTCAAGCACTTTTCCATGCATATTCTCGTACATACATTATGGGGCCTGCCTGCGCTATGCATGTGGACATGTTATGCCCCCTGCCCCAGAATGGTTTGCAGACCTAACCCTGGTCTTGAGTTCCAATTCCGCCCCTGTGTGCTTTTCATCCCTTCCAAGCCAGTTCTGCCTATTGGCTATATGCTGGACACAAATAAGCAAGGGCCGGGGCCGGATTAATGCACACGGTAAGTAAACTACACGCTTAGGTGCCTCGCAGTATGAAGGGCCGTTTAAATGCAAGAGTCTCAAATTTTGCAGAATCTGTTGAAAAATAAAACCAACTAGGAAAAAAGACTAACATTTTTATTACAACATGACAAAAAAATATCTTGTATATCACCAAGGTTGGAATCGTCCATCTTATTTTGAATTCTGCCGCTAACAGGCAGGTATAGATGCCTCTTCTCATTTTGGTTTGTTGTTTTGTTTTCCTTTGAAAATATTTGTCTTTCTGTTAGAATAATACATTTTGGGGAAGAAGTTTCCGGGATGGGGCCTCTTAGGCTTGGCATAGTTGAAGGCCCCAGCATGGTTTAATCCTATCCTGGGGAGAGCGATTTAATCCATCGAAGGAAACGGAAGCATTTTTGATCATCATCATCATCGAATAGGGACCACCGCAAACAGGATGCGGCAGTTCTGGGCTCTTCTTTCAGAGATGAGGAAGATGAATCAAAGCGGCCCCCCACCAACCCCTCCCTGCAGGGCATCCTCCACCACAGAGACCCCCTGCTGTGGGTCTGTTTCTGTAGCTCCTGCCGAAAGGTCACCCTGCAATTAGGGCAGCGAAGGCCCTCTGAGCACCAGGAGAAGCAAACCATGAAGGAAGAAGGGACAGAAAACCTCTAGCAATGAACTATCATGTTGCACAATGAAATTCAGGGCCGGCATTTCCAAATCTCCCAGCAGCAGCAGACAACAAAGGAGTATTATGACACCACCTATAAAAGCCAGTGAGACACTTGGATGCCAAAAAGCCAACACGACCCTCCGGTTCTTAAGAGAGCTGGAATAGCTTCATGGCTAAGGCTGAAATCTTATACACACCTGGGAGTAGGTCCCACTGATCTCAGTGGGATTTACATTGAGCTGACATGCATAGGCCCCGGCTGTAAGAGGCCGAGCCCCGGAGAGAAGCCTTTCACCCATGGAAGGCTACCATCCTTCAACTCACTCCTATCCCCCTGCAGAGCATCTCTCCCCGCAGCTGTTTCACAGTGTCTCTTTTGCAGACCAGGGAGTCTCTGGGGCAGGGAGTCATCTCTTCCTCTTTTTTGCTATGTAAAACCTGCTTTGTGAGCTTTTTTTGGATATATTTTTAAAAGAGTAATCCTAATTAATGGCCTTGGGGATTTCTGCTTCTGTCTGTCACTGCTAAACCGCGTCCAACCCTTGCTCCAGCTGATGGGCAGTATTACCTTCCAGTCGGAGAAGGAGTCGCGGGCCATCTGCCGACTGTGGTGCCTTTAAGTCTCAGGGCAACAAACGCTCGATGGAGAAAGGCCTGGACGTTTTGAGATAGCTATCTAGGTTAGAACAAGCTTCCCTCAAAGAAGCACGTTGCCCGCCAGAACAAAAATCTCATTAAGGAGAGAACAGGACGGGACAAACCAATTCATTAAGAAGCCATTATCTGGTTGGACAACCAGCTGCTTCAGGGAGGAAGAAATCCAGGCTTGGAGGAAACCTTTTCCACCTTAGACCCAATGTATGAAGCTGCCTTATATGAGGGCAGTATGATCAGTGTCAAGTCTTCCCCTGCGTACAATAATTCACGTCATTCAGTGCAGGTGCAATCTGTGGGTGCAGAATACACAGATTTTGGGGGGCTGTACAAACTAATCCAAGCATAACCGTTCACATGGAAATTCGTACGTGGGTACAGACAGGTGCTTGGATTGTGGGGGGAAAGTAAAAAGGTAAAGGTATCCCCTGACAATTAAGTCCAGTCATGTCCGACTCTAGGGTGTGGTGTTCATCCCCATTTCAAAGCCGAAGAGCCAGCGTTGTCCGAAGACGCCTCCGTGGTCATGTGGCCGGCGTGACTCTCCTTGCCGCAGCGCGTAGCATGCAGCTGGAAAGTAGGGACCCCCTAATGAAGTATGTACTATTTAAATTGGAGCCAGCTTGGCTTACAAAGGGCCTCCCATATGTGAAATATGGGGGACCCTTTGTAAGCCAAACTGGCTCCCCCAGTTGAAACCAAATCCTGCTCCTTGCAGCCTTGAGCCGTCCAAGCACCTGTGAGCCATCCAAAAAGGTGTGTTCGGATTGTCCACCTGTATAAATGCAGCCAGGTGGCATCAGTGTCTATAGGGCCGTTCAGACATTGCTCTGAACCTAGGTGCACATTAGCCACGTGGATGATTGTACCCGAGTTCCTTTTGGCAGATGACCGATCCACATACACTGCACACAGAGTGGACCTGTGTTGAACGGAAAGTGTGAATAACGGTACCTAGACACAGGCTAGCAAAGATTGTACGCTGGAATGTTAACTGTGTGAACAGCCCTCTGGTGGCCAGCAGTGGTATCAATGAATGCAGCTGCCTTATGCAGAGTCAGACGACCGTTCCACGTAGTTCAGCATCAGCTACACAGGCTGGCAGCCAGCTACCCACGGTTTCAGGCAGGGGTCTTACGTGGGCCCTTCTGCATGCAGAACAGGCACTTCCCACTGAGCAATAGCCCATCATCCCTTGTCCAGCACGGTACATTTTCTAAAAGTATTATTTGTTTTCTAAACGTATTATAGAGGGTGGCATTATTAATTCTAAGGATAGGGAGGATAACGCAACCTGGACTCTAAGAAAAAGTCAGGAAATACCTTACCGGATGGTCGGGTGGTCCCCACTGAGCTGCTTAAATCTCCGGTGCAGGTGCTCGATTTGGTCCGAGGTGACTACCAAGAGAAGGCAGACAAGGTGTTTGTTAGCGACCACGGACTGCCACTTGAGTTAACGCTTCTTCCAATAGGCAGACCAGAAAGCTAAAAAATGGAGTTGAGGAGGAGACATGGACAGAGTTGGCCAGGACTCATAGAAACATTTTCAGGCCCTTCCAAGAAAGAAAAAGTAAAACAAAGAAACAAACACACACACCCAAACACACGCGCACGCACACACACACGCGCACGCACACACCTCTCTTTGCCCCCTTGTAAGCCGACACAGGTCTTGTGACGTGAAGGGCAAGGAAAATGGCTGTCCCAGAAGTCTTCTAGCAAAAGCCCTTTCTAGCAAAAGTCCTTTCCTTTTGCAGGTACAGCCATCTTATTCAGGCTGCTCCAGATTACACACAGAACGTGTGGCCAAAAATGTGTTGATTCGCTGAAATGAATATGTGAGAACTCAACCTGCTTCACCCCACTTCTGCTCTCCCACAGCTCCCCCCCTTCCCTAGCCAGAGGTGGGCAAAGGAAGGCCTGAGGACTGGATCCGGCCCATGAGAGTCTCCAAACCACCTGCTCTCTGCCCATGACTAACAATCTGGAACTCACTACTCTTCTCCTGTTCGTTCTCTCTCTCTCTCTCTCTCTCTCTCTCTCTCTCTCTCTCTCACACACACACACACACACACACACACACACCAACCAACAGTGGCGCTGCCCATCCGAACGTAGCCACCTGGCTCCCAGATGCATGTCGCTGTGTAAAAGGGCTTGCAGGGAAGAAGGGTACAAGCGCACGCCAACTGATCATCCATGCCAGGACTGAACATGAGCAAGTGTCTGAGGGCAGCACAGAGCTACAAGAAGTGTAAAGAAAAGAAAAAAGGAAATTGTTCCTATTCTCCTCTCTGGAAACCGGAGTCAAACTTCTAACACCATCCACATTATAGGCCTCTGGACAAATTCCATACAGTACTCCATTGTGGCCCTTGCATCAAAACATTTGCCCACCCCTGCACTAGATTCTGTGGAGTCTTCCAGATCTCCTTGCCTCCATTTTCTTGTCCTCACGCCTACCCAGCCACCAGTCCCCCCCCCCGTTTCACAGCAGCTTATAAAACTCCCTTCCCTCATGAATGTTCTCACAGCAACATCGACTTGTCAACACTCCACCACTGACACTTCCCCTGTAGCAGCAGAATACTCGAGCATTCTGCGACATCACAGCAGCTCAGCCAATGACAAGGCACAGATTGCAAGAAGGCTGTCGCATAGTGATGTCGAAAGAATGTGGTTGGCTTGACACTGGGATGGCGAGGAACAACCTTTTGCATTTTGCATTTTGTTACTGCCCGATGGCGCAAGTTGCTGCTTCCGGTGTCCCTCCCAGCCAATTGAGCAAGCCCCCATCCGCTTGCCAGCCAGCCAGCCACGTAAGCTGGGGGTGGGAGGAAACAGCCAGCCACAGAGGAAGCCCACGTGCGGACATCATGCAAGCATTTCATGCACGCACAATGGTCCAGATCTACCCTGGTGGAACCTGTCTTAGCCCCTGCTCCCCCTTCTGTTTTACTGCTCAAAATTGCCCTCTCCTTATTGCTTTTCTCTGCACAGTTCTCATCTCTGCCTAGGCTAGGAGGGGCTGTAGCACATGCTCTGCATAGGGGAGGTGCCAGGTTTAATCCCTGGCATCTCCAAGGTAGGGTAGAGAAAAATTCCATACTGAACCTCTTGAAAGCGGCCAATGGTCAGACTCAATACAATGGCCTTCTTGCCCGGGGGAGACAGCAATTTGGAGGGGCTACCTTGAGAAGAGAAACGGCAGGAAAAGGAACGTTTCGGCAGCTTGGCCTCCTGCCATTCCTCCTCCTCCTCCTCCTCCTCCTCCTCCTCCTCCTCAAACTGGTAGCCTCCTGCGGCTGCTTCCCAGGTCTGAAAAAAACAGATGTCAGGAAAGCGTTCCGTGTGGCTCCTGTGTAATGTCTAATCTGGCCCCGATCCAAACAGCTCGCAAGGAACATTTTGTTCTGGAAAGTTCCCAGTAAAATTCCTTGAAACCTGGTTTTCCTCCATAGCTTAGTGCCCATGAAAGATGGAAGTGGAGGGGGAAAAAAACAAAACCCATTTAATTTTAATCTGATATTTCTGCCTGCTGCTATCTGACATCTGACCTGTGCGGTGCCTGGAGAACAATTCCACCCAGCCAGAAAGCAACTGCAGCTTGTGCTTTCTAGCTGGGTGGAATTTTTCTCCAGGCCCAGCGATAGCAAGTACAGATGTCTTCAGACTCTGGAACCAGAGATTTTTTTTTTTTCTCAAAACAACTGAGGTCCCATAACAGTAGGCTCACGGGGTGAGCGCTCGTTGCTTGGCCAGCTCCTGCCAACCTAGCAGTTCCAAAGCATGTCAATGCGAGTAGATAAATGGGTACCGCTTGCGGGAAGGTAAACAGCGCTCCGTGTTCCAGCTGCATGCTACACGCTGCGGCAAAGAGAGTCATGCTGGCCACATGACCACGGAGGCGTCTTCGGACAACGCTGGCTCTTCGGCTTTGAAATGGAGATGAGCACCACACCCTAGAGTCTGACATGACTGGACTTAATTGTCAGGGGATACCTTTACAGCAGGGCTTACTTCAGTGTAAGCATGCTCTGCAAACACACTGGTCAGCTGCATTGAACAAGCATGCCCCATTTTCAGCTCACTCTTTGTTCTTTCTCCCTGGTTCACATCTTCCCAGTTTCCCCCCTCTCTCTATTTCCAATCCATCCACCTCTCTCTCACAAAACTATTATTTCAATTAAGCGGAAAGTTCCTTCCCAAACCTGCCCCGGCCGACCTCTCACGCAGAGTGATGCCCCTCTAGAAATATTCCCTTTCACTCTCCCCCCCCTTAACCTTTAAACTTCCCAAGAAGCAAAGCAGCAGTGCCAATATCCCCAATAAAATAAACACTATAAGAATTTCATTTTACTGGCAAAGCGACTTTAATTTCACAACAACCTGGGCCAAAATGGATGCAACTATTTTTTTATTTTGTTTTTCCCATTGTGCTATTGGACAAAACAAAGGAATCAACTTGCTTTTAAGATTTTGAGGGGGACTTGATTATAATACTTGTGTTCCGTTTGCTGTAAAAAAATTAGGAACATTATTTTTCCCCACATGTATATGCCTCCCTTCCTCCAGGGATCTCAGGGTGATGTGCATGGCTCCTCCCCTTCCTTTTTTCCCTCAGAACAACCCTGTGAGGTAGGTTAGGACTGAGAGAGAGCAACTGACCCAAGATCACCCAATAAGCTTCGTGGCTAATCTGAACCCAGCTCTTTGTGACCCAGACCCAACACTCTAACCACTGCACCGCACTGTCTCTCTACGAGATGCAGAATCACAGAGCTGAAGAGATCTCCTTGGCCATGCTAACAAAAGGAATCGCATTGCAAGCCCTCACGGCCGATAGAACAATCCTCTTGCGATGGCATGAAAAATTCGCTTCTTGTTTCCAGTCCCAGCCGGTCAGTGCACAGAAGTGTAAAACAGCTAACGAAATGAACAGTGAGGCTGTGTTTGCATTTTGGGGGGGGGGGGGGGGAAGGGGGTTGTCCCTCCCTTTTTCTCCACCCCTGATATCTTGAGAACTGCTTTGGTCAATATTGGTGGGTACTTGACAAGTGCCAGCCTGCAGCCAATCCCAGTCCAGCTTCTCCCGATACGGAAGGGTGTGTCTGATAATATTGGTGCAAATAATATACACACCCTTACCTAGAAAGCCACCTCACCCTCCATTCCTGCCATACTGATTTAGGGCTCAAGCCTTCCTCCTGGGAGATTAGTGCCCCAGGCTGGAGGACTTGAATCCATTCATGCAACGCTCTACTCCCGTACTGCAGAAAAGGATTTGGGGGGATGAAGACTTGTTTCTGGGGTGCAAAACACTTAAAAGTTAAGTATGTCTGGCGAGTGCTGTCCTCCTATTTCGCAGGGGGAGAGAGCAACTGCCCCCAACACCCCAGTGTGGCGTCTGTCCCAGCGGCTGTTGCTGCCATCTTTTTTTAGAGCGCTCTGCAGACAGGGAACCATTTATCAATTTCTGTCGCTATGTAAACCGCCTTGTGAACTACTTCGGGCTTGCCAGAGCACACCGTTACCAGACTCCAGTTCACGTTTCAATCTCTATGTAGAGTCAATATTACAAAAGACAGCATAAGCCTCCAATGATCTCTGCTCCCAAGGAAGCCAGAACCCAGGTAATGCTGTGCCCTAGAAGGATCAGCTGAAGACCTCCAAGTGACCTGTGGCAGCATGTCAAATTCTGCCTCCATTACCTAGTGACGCACTTCTCTATTCCCTAGATTAGAAAAGAGAGACACAGAGAGGAAGGGGAAGCCCTGACTGCTCTCCTCTCCTCCACACTTCCTCTTCTGTTCCATCCCCCTTTCTTTTCCAATCCAGGGAGTGGGAGGAGAAACAGTGAGGGCAAGTGGGCGGACTGAGCACCTCTCACCAATCTGCTGCCTGAGGCGACTGCCTCAGTTGGCCTTATAGATGGGCCGGCCCTGCCTGGAGCCTCTCACCCCTCTGAGAATTGGGGCACAAACACTCAACAGGCCAGTTACAGGGGTCCATTCAAACACTGGCAAATCTGTCAGTCAACTAGTTGCACCCCCATGTGCTCTCAGCATCCTTCCTCTTTGAGCATCCCACCCCTCTGTTTTCTGGAAACGTGGGAACTTGCTATGTTATAGGCTCTCTAAATTCCAACCCACGACCTTTATTCAACAACGCTATTTTAAACACTATGCTACTTTGGCTCGAGCTCGCTTCCCTTTTTATTTTTTTTTAATTGTCACAAAGAAAGGAAACTTTTCTTGCAGTTTGCTTCCCAAATCTGGGCTGTCGGCTCCTGACTTCTCAGCATTCTCCCGGGCTTATTGTCATGGAAACACGAGGGGACCAGTCGATCTGAAGGCAGCTGGAGCTTTTCGTTTACTTTGGTTTTTATAAATCTAAACGTCGACGAATTAAGGCTACAAACAGGAACTCAGCACCCTGCCCTCTTGGGAGGTCGAGAGAGCTTTTCCAAGGAGTGGTTAATGAGGCCTCATCATAGCCCTCCTATGGAAGATACGGCATCAAACCAGATGGGGTACAGGAGATTGTGAACAGAAACCCCCATGTTTTTATGAGTTAATCGAAAGCTCAAGCGGGTTGAATCAGGACCACAGAATTGAGAGACGGCGATTTAAACCTTTTACCTCTCATCATTAAAACAGGCCACCTGAAATTGCTATTTGCCCCATGGGGCAAAATCTAGAAGTACAGTCAGTTCTCTTTACTGTATATGCAAATTAGCTACCTGCGAATTTGCTTTTATTGTGAGGGGCAGAATTGCCACCTACCTCTCCGTATCTGCGGTCTGCTCTTGCTACCTGCAATCTCGTCGGGGCCACTGTTCTCATGGGTGTGTACTTAGCTTTTTTTAAAAAAAAAAAAACGGGTCTCCATGTTGCTCTGGGAGCAAATTTCCCTGCCTTGCTGCATTTACTGTAAAAAGTAATCTCTCTCTTCTGGAGTTGCTGTGTGTGTTTTCTGTTGAATTCCATTTACAACACAATGGGAACTGTTTGCTTTGTATCTTTCTAGCTGCTTATCAGCAAATCTGCGCATTGCTCTAAAATGCAAGATTTTCCTTGCCTTGAACATGGGTCTCCACAATGGGAACTGTTTGTGCTTTCTCTGGGCTTCCAGGATACTGTACAATACCTTTTATATTTGTATAATGTTGTTAGGAAGGAATAGTAATTAATTTGGGGTCTTTGGCAACCTTATCTGGAGATGCCAGGGACTGAACCTGCAGCCTTCTGCATGCAAGGCAGGAGCTGAGCCACAGCTCTTCCCAAAAGGGGGGACGACACTACAGCAGGAGCCTTCAGCTTCTCAACAGCTGGGACCATCCGACCTGCAAGGCGAGACCCGCCTTCAAGAGCCCAGCGAGTGCGAGGTTGGCCAATGAGCGGCTATGCCATCTCTTCCCGCCTGGTGATGGCCAATCAGCATGCGCTGCTAGCTGTGTCGTTCTGCCCCTTCTTTCCTTCCAGGCCAATGGGAAGAGGGGAGGGGCAGACGGTAGCACGCCAATAGCTAGCACTCAAGTCCAACGGGGGAGGGGGAGAAAGGAGAAGCAAAGCAAGGCAGAACAAGTGGTGGATGGGAGACTAAGGGGGGCTACTGGGGAGGTTAGCCGAAGCAACCCCTCCCAAGCCAACATCTTCAATGGGATTTATGTCATCAAAGACCCCTACCCTAGTGACCACACTGTGCAGGCCTCAAAACAAAATTGCGGCGCCGCCTTAGGTGAAGTCCCAACCTGCTTCTGGATCTTGACCCACCTGTTGAAGAACTCTGTTCTAGACTGACTGGCAGCGGCTCTCCGGGGTTTCAGAGGGGGGGTCTTTCCCTCCCAGTCCTACCTGGGAATCTTCCATGTGCAAAGTATCCTACCCCCCCCCCCCCCGCAACGGCCCCAAGCCGGAGCATCCGGTTTATGCATGGAAACGCCTCTTGCTTTCCAGCACCTGCCAGAACCGGGCCAACGCCTCTCACTGCTTTCCGCTCCGTGCCAGTACAGCCTCCACCCGACTCGCTCGCAACCATCTGCTCGTCATCTGGAGGAGGAGAAGGATGTGACAAGACAGGCGGGAAGCCTCAGACTGAAGCTATTGACTGCAGAAGGAAGCACTTTGGCTGGAGAGAGACCGATCCTCCCCCCTCCCCCGAATTCTCAGTCAAAGCGCACAATAAGAACGTCAGAGGATGCCCTGCTGGGTCAGGCCAAAGGCCCATCTAGTCCAGCTTCCTGCATCTCAGTGGTGTGATGGACTGAAACCCATTTCTTTCCCATGAACCCACCTTTCCCATGAAGACTTCCGCACCTCGGTCCCCATGCCCCACTGTAACAAAAGCGCATGAATGAAACTGCATGCTTGTGTGTTTACTTTTAAAACATATCATCAGGAATCACGCAGGGCCCGGCCCATCCATGAGGCCAACTAAAGCGGTTGCCTCAGGTAGCAGATTGGTGGGGGGACAGCATGAAGACAGTTTCTGCAAAATACTGTAAGGCTACTTGGAGGGGAGCTCTTGGGGTCCCAATATGGGTCAGGGCCCCGCATGACCCTTGGTGATGTGTTTTAAAGTAAACACACAAGACACAATCATGCCGGCAGATCATCTACTCAGCGCCCCCCCCCCCCCCCCGGTCCCTTGAATTTAATCTCTTCCTGCTGGGGTGTGCTTCGTGCGAGACAGCAAAAAAATAAAAATAAAAAAAAGTCACCAAGACTCCAGTCTTCATTTTTCCAGCATTTTAATCTGCTAGAAAGCCCAGAGAGCCGAGTTTCCAAATATGCAAAGCACAGACATTTCCAGCTGCAGCCAAATCAGCCCTTCGCTCAACTCAAAATGCAAACGTCATATCTTGACATTCAACATGGAATATTTTGTTCCTGTGCAGTGTTCCTTGGTCGGGCACGTCCCGCCTTCCATCAGAGCTTTTGCGGGGGATTCTGACATTTCAGGGAACGCCCCCAGATTCTGCTTATAAATCCAAACTCGTTTGCCGCACCCCGACAAGAGAGGAGAAACGGAGCATTGAGCCCCAACTGGGTCTGGCCCAACCCTCCCGGCATCTGAAGCGGCCTGCCAGATGCTGTCCTCCACTCCCTACCTGGTAGTTATGTGCCTCCTCCTCCCACTCCTTGGACTGGAAAAAGGAAGGGAACAGAGTAAAAAAGGGAAGTGTGGAGGGGAGGAGAGGAGAGTGGTGGGCTAGAGTGTCTCTTCCATTCCATTCCACTCCCTCCTACCAGTACAAGGTCAGTGCAAACTCAACAAAACAGAGCACTCAGGAATCCAAAGCCGTCTCTTGGAGTTGCTCGTTTTTAACTTGTAAGTTTCACCCCTCCGAGCTTCATCCACTTGTGGTCTTCTTCCTTCCCTCCAACACCACAGCTCAGGTAAACGTTTTAGCCGGAGAGCCACACTGGGGGACAGAAGTTGCCATAATGCAGACTTCTTTCCTGAACACATGGCATTCATGGTCCTTTCCCCCCCCCCCCAGGACTCATTTTTGAGTGGGGAGTTTTCCTTTTTTGGTTTTTTTTTTTAATTTTTTGAGGCTCTCTCCCCCTCTCATTCACGGCCAGTTCTTTTAGACCTGCGCTGCTCCCAAACCAGACATGTGCGTGCTGATGCTCAATCCGGCCATCATTTAGCATCATTCCAAGCGCACCCACACTGTGTCTGGGAGCAAGGCTGCAAGCGCATGAGAGACAGACCTGTGGGCCAGATAGTTAACCATGGGCATGGAGGAACGGTCGGAGAACTGGAGACTCTCACAAGGCTAGAAGGACAGGAGCTCAGTGGGGAGCGCATAAACTTTGCATGCAGAAGGAACCAGATTCAATTCCTGGCTGCATCTCCAGATCAGGCTTGGAAAGACACCCTACCCCCACCCCCGCGCTTGAAATCCCGGAGAGCTGCTGCCAGTCAGTGTTGACAATACTTAGCTAGATGGATCAAGAGCCTGACTCTGTAGAAAGCAGCTTCCCAGGAAAACATGCATAAGATGGCAGCTTTTGTCGGTTACTACAAATACCATATTAATGGCGCTTTCTCCTACCACCCCATATCAAAAAGCAACATTTAAATCAGGCTTACAATACCCATCACCTTGGCTGGTCTGTAGAAGACGGTCACCTGATCGCCCAAGACGGAACTTGCTATTTCGAGGCCGGCGTAGTCATGGTGCATTGCTACCACCTTGCCTCAGCAAATATGCTTCTTTCCCAGTGGAGAAGAGGATGAAAATACACATTTTGAAAAAGGGGGTCAAAGATGCTGCCAGATGAGGGCATGAAGGAGACATCAAGCTGGTTTGGAAAACCCTTAGATCAGGGGTCCCCAACCCCTGGATCAGGAGGTGGGGGGAATTTATCCCCCCCCCCAGAGCCTTCAGAGTGGCTTACAAACAAAAAACAAATACCATCCAATGATACAAAGTCACCATGTAACAACAAAACTACCACCAGGCAGCAAAATACAATTAGAATAATTATTATAATATGTGTGCAAAGAACTTCACTTGTATTATCTACCAAGCTCTTACAACAATCCTGCAAGGAAGCAAAGTACTATTCCCATATTGCAGATGGGGAAGACAGAGGCCGAGAGGGAGCAGCAAACGTTTTTGCAGCATCGGCATCGTCTTGTATGACAGTTCTTGCAAGTACACAAACTAAATGGCGTCCTATAAAACTTGTGCCCAGGTTGCCAGATGTCTACCCAAGATTATACCCTTCCTTTAGGTATTCTCTCAGTCTGTCCACTTCCCTGGATTCAGAAAAGGGGGGGCAGTGCAGAAGAGGAAGTGTGGAGGAGAACGGTGGTACATGGGCTGCCGGCGGCCAAGATGGCGGCTGCACGGCGCTGCACCGGAAAGCAGCAGCTCCTCTGCCGAGCCAGCAGAGTTCGAGTACGCGGGCTTCTAGTGCACGGAACGGCCTTTCCACTCTCCCTTGCTCCTTACCGTGGATTTCTGCACTCCGGCACCACTGCGAACTCAGAAGTAAGTGCTGATGATGTCATCAGCACTTCCTTCCAGTGGTATGTGGCGGGCCAGAGTCCCGTGAAGGTGGTACATGGAGGAAAAAGGTTGGGAACCTCTGCTCTAACTAGGCTTACCAGATCTCCAACTGGGACAGAGTGCTAGACCTTTAGGAGAAGGAATGTGGGCAGGTGTAGCTTGTTAAACCTTAGAGCACAATCCTAGGCCTGTCTACTCAGAAGCAAGCCCTATTGTGTTCAAGGTTTAACAAGCTACAACTTAGGATTGTGCTCTAAGGTTTAACAAGCTACACCTGCCCACATTCCTTTTCCTAAAGGTCTAGCACTCTGTCCCAGTTGGAGATCTGGTAAGCCTAGATCTAACCCAACATTGTCCTCTCCTTCACACTTCCTCTTCCACTCCGTTTCTTCCTGTTCAAAGCCAGGGTGTGGGAGGAAGAGGAGGAGGATGTCGGTTCAGGGAGAATGGCGTTTGGGGCCACGCCTCAGGCCCTGGGAAGTCTTCCGCCAGCCCTGCACTGATGAGATCGAAGCAGCCAAGGAGAGCAACTCACTGAAATGCCAACATTTGCTCTCTCGCAAAGGTTGATTCCAGTAAATGGAAAATGCCCAGGCTATTAAAAGACATTTGACAGGCCTGCCTTTCACTCCGATAAGCTCCCAGTTGCGTTGCGTCCAGCGAGGTCAGGCTCCTTTTTACGGCTATCTCAATTTCACAGCTGCCCCATAGGAAGAATGCTTTATCTCCGTTTCAGAGACATGGAAAGCCAAGTTAAGTCGCTTGCTCCCAAATGCTACCCCACCGATGGATTTTTCTGGGCAAGACTCCAGATGCTATTCTGCCTGGTTTCTCTTATTAACCACTCCTTTCCTTATTATGGTTCTGTGATGGATACCACAGCCCAACCCACAACGATCAGAGCTCCTGCGACTGAACTAACTGTTCAAACATCCTTTCCTCATTCAAGATCAGCTCAGGAGGGTCCGAAGTGAAAAATGACAGAGCAAAAGAAAGGAAGAAAAACAGAAAATGAATTCAGCAGATCACGGAACGGAAAATCACCAACAACTCAAGAACCAAGATATTCATAAGTATATAAAAATATCTTCAAGAGAAAGGGTTGCTGCAGGCTAACCTCTTGTGACTCATGTTTTATGGCAGCCAAACATGTCAGGTTATCTCTTTTTCATTCACCAAGAACTATTCTTGCTTCTACTGGATCAGTCAACTTTCTGTCGCTCCAAAAGAAACCAGTTCCTCACTTTTTCAAAGAAGGCGCCTTAAAACACACAGTGGGAATTATCGTCTATCATCCCCTCAAAGCCATGTTAAGAAGCGCTCATTATCCAGGCATGCACCGTGCTTCTGGTTTTGCTGCTGCACAACAGGATCTGTGAACTGGGTTTGAAACGGTATTAAACACTCTCTGACAAGGAGCAATCCCAACACTATCATCATTTTGTAAAGAAATTGGAAGCATGGGTTTCTCAGCCATGTAATTAGTTGAAGAATAAAGTTTTAATACTAAAACATTAGTCCTGCTGACGTTTCACCCTGCACTTAGGGTTTCTTCAGAGACTATCATCATCATCATCATCGCATACACTTAAATTTTGCCCTGCTACCTCGTTTATTTTTTACAGTACCATCAATGCCGTTTGACAAAGAGTGAAAAGACAGGTCCCTGCCCCGACAGGTTTACAATCTGCTACCAGGGATGCAGGTGAGGGGCTTGGGGGAAGAAAGGGAACTTGAGGCAGGGGTACCTGAACTCCTTTTTGGTGCTGGGGCCAGGGACTGAGCAAGGCAAGTCACGAGGTCCAACACCGAGCCATGGCTTTGCCTCCCCATCAGCTTTGCAGAGCATTTAATTTATGGCTGCTTCCCATTTTATCTGCAGCCTGGCAGCTGCTGTTGGCTTGGTGATGTTTTAAATTCATTTTTGGGTTTGAACTGGGTTTTATGTTTAATGAGTGCTTCCTTGGACCCATTAATGGAAAGGCAAGGTATACCACACACAAGCAAGACTGAATGGCCACCCATTCACTTGGAAGGGAGAAAGTAAAGAGCACAGCCAGGCTGGGGTTAAACCCAGTGCTTGATTGGCAGAGGGAGGAGAGAGCCTGGCCGCCGAGCCTTTGAAAGAAATGGCATTGCGTGAGAAGGCTACAGGAAGCAGGATTTGGTTCGAATTGGGAGAATCCGGGGGTGCAGCGCTCAGCTTTCATTAAGGGTAGGCTTACCAGATCTCCAACCGGGACAGAGTGCTAGACTTTTAGGAGAAGGAATGTGGGCAGGTGTAGCTTGTTAAACCTTAGAGCACAATCCTAGACATGTCTATTCAGAAGCAAGCCCCATGGATGCCTAGGATTGTGCTCTAAGGTTTAACAAGCTACACCTGCCCACATTTCTTTTCCTAAAGGTCTATCACTCTGTCCTGGTTGGAGATCTGGTAAGCCTAATTAAGGGCCCCCCTTGCCCTTAATTAGGCTTACCAGAGTTCCAGAATCCAATAACTTGCTCCTCACCCCTCACAGCCCATCTACAACTTTCAGATCCCTGAGCATGAAGCTCCAACGGCTTGGCCTGGTGGCTGGACTCAGGCGGTTATCCTTGCATTTAAGAATCTTGGCTTTTCCCAACCGTAACGTCGCTCCCTCCCCCATAATAGGGCTGTTCACACGTTATGCTGTACCCAAGTATAGAATGTGTATCACCATCATTATACAGATACAAGGGTGCACATTCCATGTGAATGACCCTACCTGGGATCATTTTTACAGGTCAACCATCCACGCACACTGTACACAAATCGTGCCCGCTTTATGCAGAATGTGTGAATCACAGTACATGAATTCAGACTCACAAATTATTGTATTCTAGCACCCAGATATACCAAGGCGGTACACTTTGAACATGCGACCAGCTCTCCTGTGTGTTCTGGTCTGTGGTCACAGCAAAGTGCGACGACGCAGTGTTCCGAGCTTGCTTGGATACCGAAGGTTCGCAGAATTGCAATGCTCCGCTGGCTCCAGAAAGTTAAAAAAAGAACACACCAAAAACAAGCTGGAAGACTTCTGCATTGGCACGCAGACTCCTTTCAGTTGGAAGCGCAAGTCTGCGGGCTGAAAAAGAGGTTAACTCAACTGGAAGCCTTGCAGAGAGAGAACTTCCCTCCTGCAACCGGGCAGTGTCAGCTGAGCGTGCTCAATTGTGTGCAGACAACCGCCAGCGATTGCAAAAGCACCTTACTGTCGCGGAAAGCAGCCCCAAGTGCCACAAGCCAGAAGCGGATAAAACCACATTCTTCTTCCCTTCTTCTACCCTTGCGAGCTGCGCTGCGAGAGCGAAAGAGCCAGCCAGCAGCGCATTTGGGATGCCCCTGCAAACCAAGGCCAACTGGGGCGCACAGAAAGGAAAAGTCAAACATCAAAAGGGGCGAAAGCAGAGAGAGCTATACTCACAGCCCGTCTTGTCTGCAAGCTCTTGGACGTCGTCCGGCATGGAGTGGTAGGAACCCATTTCTCTGCAAAGGGAGCCGCAAGCCGGAACAAAATCCCATCCAAAGCTGGGCCCAGCAAGCAGAGAGATGGACAGGAAGAGGGGATGCCGGTGGAGGGTCCCAGCGAGCTGGACCACATACGGAGAAATCAGCACTGCTGGCAGAGTTAATGAGGATGCTGGCTCAGCAGCCCAAGCCAGACTCTGATGATGCTGTGGCTGAGTTTAAATCTTGAGGAAGCATGAGCCGCTAATTAGAATAGAGCGAGAGGAGAGCAGAAAGGCTCCCGCAGGGTCCTGCCGCCTGCCGGGTTCACCTTCAGGCACACCTCACCGAAGAAGCCACACGGCTTTTCCCGGTTCTCATCAACGCAGTCTGTCAACTTGGGGACACACACCACCTTGGCAATTTGCTCCACTCGCTGACGTCCCTGGGGGGCGGCGGCCATAGTAACCAGGCAAGCGCCATATGGTACCCACGAGTTCCTCTGGGGATGTGGAAAGAACAGATTCGTCAGTACACGTTCCTTTCCAGGGTGGCAAAACAAGCGCATGGACAGCATCCTCGCACTCAGAGGGCGACCCATCATCAGTGAAGACAAGATAAAGGGGGAAAATTGATTCCCACTGTCCCAACCCAAAGGTATTTATTTGGCTCCATCAACCACTTTGTGAACGATGTTTTGTTGAAAAGCGGTATACAAATATTCTAATCCTCATCAACGCTGCTCTTGCTTTTCCTCGGCTGCGTACTTTCAAGAATAAGCATGCACAGTTGGGCTCCTGCTATCCTAGACACACTTTCCTGGGAGTAAGCCCCGCTGAACACAATGGGGCTTACTTCCGAGTAGACACGCACAGGCTTGCAGGGTTATTTATTTAAAAGCATCGACACCCTACTCTTTCCTCTCTCCTAAGCTGCATCCACTCCAACTAACAATCACAAGACATTTTTAAAAAAAATACAAAAATTGTAACTGTTGCCTTGCCCCTTCTAAGAGGAGTTTGGGGGGGGGGGGAAGGAGCAGGAGAGGCAACACCAGCACATTTGCAAAACAAAATGACATTTGCAAAACAAAACACAAAAGGAAATATGCAACAAACGGCTGCCATCTCCAGGGTCATTTTCTCAACTGATACATCAATGATCCCTCCTGGCTCCTGGGAGCCACTAAGCAAACTCAGTTTGCTGTGAGGCTGGTTTTTGGGGGCTTTGCTTTGCCTTTTAATTTACAAACTTATTCCCTTCTGCACCTCCAGCAGGTAGAGCTCACAACCTGTGGGGGACGGTCCCATTTCGCTGGCTTCCATCCTTGCTGCTATACAGATATTATTGATATTCAGCATTTGTACAGCGTTTCACATTTAAGAAGCCACCTCCTACTGAGTCAGATCCCTGGTCCCTCTATCTCCGTATTGGCAACACTAACCGGCAGCAACCTGCCAGGGTTTCAGAGAGGAGTCTTTCCCAGCCTTACATACGGATGCTGCCAGGGATTGAACCTGGCACCTTCCACATGCAAAGCAGACGCCTTTCCACTGAGCAACAGCCTTTATTACCTTGATGCTGGCCTTACAACCCTGCTGCCAAGTCATTATTATACCCATATTGCAGATGGGGAACACTGAGGCCGCAAGTGAACCACTTGCCCTCAGCCCACTTGGCAAGCTCCATGCAGAGGGAAGACCTGAACCAGGGAAATCCTGATTTGGAGTTCAGTCCTTTACACACTCACCTGGGAGTAAGTTTCATTGAACTCAATGGGGCTTACTTCTGAGGAGTCATGCATAGGATTGTGGGGTTAGCCATGACATTAGACTAATCTAATCCTTCAGGAACACTCCTTAGGAAGAAGATTTATAGCTCCCCCTCCCAACATGGGGAGAAGTTGCCACACCTTGGCTATGGCAGAGACAGGATGCATGGGAACACTCACAGAGCTGAAGGTCAAAGGTTAAAGGTGCAGACAGGGCAAGACTGGGGCCATAGCCCAGTGGTCCAAGGTTCCATTCCTGGAGGCATCTCCAGGTAGGGCTGGAAACAACCCCTGCCTGAAATCTTGGAGAGCTGCTGCCAGCCTGTGTCGACAATCCTGAACTAGGGGAGCCACTGGTCTGACTCAGCCGAAGGCAGCTTCCTAGGAGTCAGAGGCAGAAAGCATAGACAGGACCAAGCTAGGGTCAAGCACCAGGTAAGCAGTCCAATAGCGAGGCAGTCCGTTTTGCTACTTTGAAGAGAGGAAGCAGCTGCCGACTGAGCCAGACCATTGGTCCATCGAGCTCAGCCTTGTCAGCACTGACTGGCAGCAGCAAGTTTCAAGCAGGGTCTTCCCCAGCCCTATGGGGAGAAGCCGCCAGGAACGGAAGCTGGACACAAAGCACAAAACTCTAACCCTGATCTGCAGCCCCTCCTCCCATTCTGCGATGAATTATTTAGGCTGGCTTAGAGCGAAAGGTTTTCTGAGTCTAGGTTGGATCAGCTGACTCCAGTCAGCCTGGCATTGTCCCCCAGAGGGCACTTCTTCTCCTCCAGGATGTTTGCTTGCAGGGCCAGGTGTGGGCAACTGCAGGAGGAAAGGTGCCAGAGATTGGCTGCAGGGAGACACAGCCAGTGGACATCCCCCCCCCCAACAGAAGCCATGCAGCAGCAGAACCCCAAAAGAATATTGGAAGGGCACTGAATGGGCAAAGTGCATTTCATGGAAGGCAGCAAGCACGTTGGCACATGTTAGATTTCGGCAAGAGAAATAATAGCACGTGCCATAGTGCGGACCTCCCCGAACCCTCCAGAGGGATCTAGGAGCCCCCCCCCCCGAGGGGTGGTCCTTTTAAAAATTTTAAAATATATATATTTAAAATAAATAATTTTTTTTAACATTTTTTTTCCCTGCCGGCAGATCGCCGCTGCCATGCTGTCCCCGCCCCAGGGGACAGCATCCATTTCTGCTGGTGGATCGTGACCCACCAGTTTGAGAATTGCTGGTGTATACATTTGTTTTAAAACAACAGCAACCCACTCGAAGAGTGCGAGTGCCCTGTATTTAGGAGGAAAAGCAGGCTATATATCCCTTAAGCAAACAAACAAACAAACAAACCCTTTGGGATGAAATGAGCTTGTCTCTAAATGAAGTGCGCTAAGCTACAGGGGAAGAGAACACTCTAGGGAAGACATCTCAAGTTGACTTTTCCTGTTGCATAGTTATGCCTATGCAGTGTGTCACCATGACAAGCACTTAAGAACATAACATAAGAACATAAGAACAGCCCTGCTGGATCAGGCCAAAAGCCCATCTAGTCCAGCTTCCTGTATCACACAGTGGCCCCACCAGATGCCTCAGGGAGCACAAGACAACAAGATAACCTGTTTCCCAGTGTTACTTCCTTGCACCTGGCACAAAGAAAACCCGCTTCTAAAACCTCTAAAACCAGGAGGTTGCTTATGGCTTGTAACCTGTGATGGTCTTTTCCTCCATGAATCTGTCCAAACCCCTTTTAAAGGCATCCAGGCCAGGTGCCATCACCACATCCTGTGGTAAGGATGTGCAATTCAACATTTCCTGCATCACTAGTAAACGTTTAGTTGCTCCAAAGAGCAGACCTAACAGGGGTGGGAGGTGGTGTCTCTCCCCCCCCCCCCGACAAGCTAGCCCTCTGAGCTTTCCCCCCAGAACCCAGGCAGGTTGCTGGCCCTTCTGGGCCAATAATGGCCAATGCAGGTACCGGTATATAAGAACTGTGAACACACATCTATTATCGTTGAAGCACAATGCAATTTTTCCTGGAAGTCCAATTCACTGTACTCTATGGGCTTCCTTCAGAGTAAGCATGCCCTGGCTCATACTGTTGCACTGCAGAGTATGGAATAGCCAGTCTTACCTTACACCTTTCTCTCACTCCTTCTCTTTGTTTCAAATCTTATTCCTTGTTTCCTCCTCTGTCTCCCACGCATTCTTCTTCTTCTTCTTCTTCTTCTTCCTCCCCCTCCAAGCAGCTGCCATAAGGGCTGCCTAACACTGAAAGTGAAACTGAAAGTAGTTCCCTTCCCCTTGCCTGTAGGAATGCCTAGTCTGCCCCTCTAGGAATACACATGCGCTCGCTCGCTCGCTCTCTCATTAACCCTTTGACTCCCTTGGAAGCAAAGCATTTGGGGATTTTTTTTTTTGCTTTATTTTTGGAAGCTTTAACTTCTGCAAGCCTCCAAAGTTTAGCAAATACAGGTGGGCCCCCATATCCACAGATTCGCTATCCAGGGATCACAGGGACACCCCCCCCCCTCTGGCTTTTACTTTTTTCCCAGTAAGCTTCGTTTCTTCCTTAAAGAAACAGGAGAAGCAGCCTCTGGCTGCTTATTGCAGACAAGTAGAATGAGACTAAGTCCTAGAGAGGCTCTGCATGGTTAACAGAAACCTTGCAGAGCCTCTCTAGGACTTAGTCTCGTTCTACTTGCCTGCAATGGAGGCTGCTTCTCTGTTTGTTTTAAAGAGGAAACAAAGCTTGCTGAAAGAAAAACAAGAACGGGGGGGGGCGCAGCCTGTGGGGGGGGCTCTCAGGAAACCATGGAGGGGGTGTTCGCTCTTATCCACGGTTTCAAGTATCCACGGAGGGGCCTGGAACATATCCCCAGCGGATATGGGGGGAGTACTATACAGTACCTGTACCCAGAAACCTCCTTTGTGTGTGGTCTCATCTTGGATACAGTCCTCATGGCACAGCGATGGGGACTTTAGAACAGCTACATGCAGAGTTATGTGTCTAGATCCGCAGATGAGTAGCCAGATTCAAGGCTAAAGACGCTTACCTCAGAATAAGTCCCATTGACTTACTTCAGAGTAGACATGCACACGATTGCACTGTAAATGACTTTTAGGCTGCACTTTTATTATACACTCTTACCTGGGAATTGGTCCCATGAATTGAATGGGACTTACTTCTGAGTAAGCATGCATAGGCTTGCATTGTTAAAGGTTAAATCCCATTACCTTGGATTTAGTCTGAAAATAAACATATCAAACTCTGCATTTGTAATGGAAGCCTCTGCTTTGTGTCCTGTCTCTACCCCCCCCCCCGAGATATGGTTGGTGGTGATGTGAGACGGGCTTCTTGGTGGTGGCCCCCTCAATTATGGAATTCTCTCCCCCAGGAGGCCCACCTGGTCCCCCACACTACCTACTTTCAAGCAAACAGTGAACACCTTTCTATTTTGAAATTCCTTCATTTTTGATTGCATCTCGGTTTGGATGTTATGCGCGATTGTTTGCTCGCTGTTCTGTTTGGATTCCTGCAGTTGTTTCGATCGCTGCTTTAAACAGGCTTTAGTGTTGATTTTTGTGAACAGTGTAAGCCACCTGACAACCCATTTTGGTGGGACTGAAAAAGGCAGGGCTAAAAGTATTTTAAATAAGGGCAGTACTGTAGGTCCTTCTTGTCAGCCCCACATCTTTGGTGCGTTCCCCTTCCCACCCCACCTTTCACCTTCCTAGCAGCATGCTGCCTGGTTATTCCCCAAGCACCCCAAATTACCAAGCAGTAGCTTTTGGCACCGACGTTTGAGCCAACGGTTTCCGCTCACATCACATCTCGCCGTTGGTCATGAATATAAAAACGGACAGGGCTACCAGGAGCCAGACAGGACAGATTAGGTTTAGTGGCTCCCAACTAACTACCCTAATCTAATCCGCCAAGTAATAATATATACAATGGACAACTGAGCATGGAGAAGGGCATCTTGCGGGAGATTCAGTCTCTCTGCTATCCCTTGAGCTCTATTCTAATGTTTCCCTTTAATTGCCTGTGCCTCAGCTTCCCCCCTCCCTTTGCAAGAAAACCTAGCAGATGGTACAAGACGTGTTTTTGCCCACAATAACATCCCCAAACTAGTAATGAGAAACTGATTATTTTTGCCCTTCTTGCAAGGAGCTTGCCTGGCTGCGTTTCGTAATGCCATGATAGGTAGACATGAAGTTTTGTGTCTACAGAACCTGTATTTCACGGCAGCTTCACTTGGGAGTGTTTCGACGATGGGGGACAAGCATGAACTTGTGTTCCTGTGGTCACATGCTGGTTCTTTTCCTTTCTGAAGCTCCCCTATTTTAAATCCGGACAAGATGGAGTTTCTCCTGGGTAGGAGACCTGCCAAGACAGTGATGGCAAGTTCTGTTCTTGATGGGCTGCCTTCGGAACCAGGTCTGCAACTTAGGAGTCCTCTTGGACTCGGCCCGACTCCTGGATTCCAGGGGGCATCGATCTGCGCCCCCGGTTGCATTTGCCCCTCTTTGGCCGGTGTGCCAGCTGCACGAGTTCTGCCCCTCCAGGCTTAGCCAGAGCCACCCACACCTTAGTGATTTCTCTGATAGGTTACCGTAACACACTCTGCATTGCAGGTTGGGGGTCGAAGCGTGTCCTACTTCTGGACATGTTGAAGACCATTGTTTCAGAGCAGGTTGTCTTAAGGAAGAGATGGAGGAACATTTTGAATGCCCTTGAAAAAGAAGAGGGAAAGTTGCTGCGGGCTTTTCGGAAGCTAGCATGGAGATTTTCATGGCTTGTCACAATTTGCAGAGAAATAATGTTTATGGGTTTTTCAGCCATGTACAGTTTCAAAGGTTGAAGAAATAAAGATCTGTGTATCTCAACTTCTCAACTTGTATCTCAAGTTTCAAAAAGGAATTTCTTCAGGCAAGTTGAGATACACAGATCTTTATTTCTTCAACCTTTGAAACTGTACATGGCTGAAGAACTCACAAACATTATTTCTTTTCGGAAGCTGTTTGCATCGGGGGCTCGCTGTTCCTGCAAGAAACAGTTTGGCTATGGATGGGCAGAGCGGAGCATGGGTGAGGAAGAGAACATTTTGGGAGACGGTCGAACAGCCAGTACTTTGCCAGCTTCGAGTGACTGCTCTGCAAATACTGTTAACCCTCTTATTTATGACAAGCGTTTTCATTCACTAGTGGTAGGGCTTTCTTTGGAAGGTGTGCACCTTCGGAGACCTGTAAAGGTCCAGGCCCTTTTTGAGGAGTTGCAAGTCTCAGCATGGATGTCTGCATGCCAAGGAGGATAATGCCAAATGGGATAATGGGAGGCCAAAAACACAGGTAGGAGGCTCTGGGCAGGTGGGAGGGCCCTTCTCAGCATTCCAGAGAGGTTCGGCCAAAGGCAGGAGCCTCTCGGGAGCAAAAGCGTACCGCCGAAAGCGCCACATCGGAGCAAGGGTCAGGGGTCCGAGTACCACAAGCAGTTGACCGAAGTACCACTGGTGGAACTAGTACCACTGGTTGAGAACCCCTGAGCTCAACTACAGTGTAACCAAGTATTATATATATTATATTCTCAAAGCAGGAGATTAAATTTAAGGTGCTGCACCAGGCTGGCACTCCCCTTTTCTGCACCCCTCCTTTTGAATGGGAGAGGCTTTGTGGAGGAAAAGGGGGAGATTTTCCTTGCTGTCTTAACGGCGAATTCTTCGAGATCTGCACTGCCCCCACTACACACAGTTGCTCATGCTCAGTCCCATTGAGGTCAGTCAGTCGGCATGTCCTTATGCCTTTCTCCACACCGAGGCTGCATCTCAGAGCGAGGCTACCTTGGGCAGGATTTGGTGTGCACATGAGAGAGAAAGGATTGAAGACTGGATTGTTCGCCACAGACCAGAAGCAATTGGAGGACTGGATTAAGAACATAAGACCATAAGAAGAGCCCTGCTGGATCAGGCCAAGGGCCCATCTAGTCCAGCTTCCTGTATCTCACTGTGACCCCAACCATCTAGCACACAAGACAACAAGATTCCTGTATCCGGTCGCCACTCCTTTGCACCTGGCATACAGAGAAAACCTACTTCTAAAACCAGGAGCTTGCTTATGGCTTGTAACTTATGATGGGCATTTCCTCCATGAATCTATCCAATCCCCTTTGAAAGGCATCTAGGCCAGGTGCCATCACCACATCCTGTGGCAAGGAGTTCCACAGATGAATTACATGCTGGGTGAAGAAATATTGGAAGCTCTTGCAGGCTGGACCTGGTCCCCGGCTCCTTCCTTTGCCCATGTGTGCCTTAGAGTCCCAGAGGAGGTGGTAGCGTAGCAGAAATGCCTCTTCCACGAGGACAGGGAGAACGGGGGGGGGGGGCACTTGTATCATCTTGTGTCTAGCCGTATTTGCCTGTTTGTAAAGTAATAGTTTCGCCTAATTGCTACTGTCTGGGCAATGGCTCGCCAGATTGGTTTTGGAAGACAATTACCAGGCTCCCAGAACCAGCCTGGATCAGGCAGGCCTGTGCTCTTGTTGTGACTTTGATTTGAAGGATATTAAAGGGCAGGCACAGCTCACTGCGATATGATGGAAGCTCGCAGTCTGCAATCACGAGCTAATGCAGCCAAGCCTTCACGCAGACAGAAAGCGTCTCAGCTTGAGATGGGAGCGCAGTCGTTTTCGAAAAGGGGCTTCGAGGAAGTTCCTCTCAGTGTTGGGTAGAGTTAGGCTTACCTAGGCTTACCAGATCTTCAACCGGGACAGAGTGCTAGACCTTTAGGAGAAGGAATGTGGGCAGGTGTAGCTTGTTAAACCTTTGAGCACAATCCTAGGCATGTCTACTCAGAAGCAAGCCGCACTGAACACAATGGGGCTTGCTTCAGAGTAGACATGCCTAGGATTGTGCTCTAAGGTTTAACAAGCTACACCTGCCCACGTTCCTTCTCCTAAAGGTCTAGCACTCTGTCCCAGTTGGAGATCTGGTAAACCTAGGTAGAGTGGTCTTCAACTTGGCAAAAGCTGAATCCTTCCCCCCATCCCAACCTGCAACATGGGACCCACACTCAAGAGCCCAAGTGTGCATCCTGACTGAGGCTGTGTTGCCCGGACACAGCATGCGAAAGGGGGGGGGATAGAAAGAGGAAGTGGGGCAAGGCAGAGAGCAGTGGGGAGCTAGTCCAAAGCAACCCTCCCAAAGCCAACAACTCAGGTAGGAGTTGCCTCTTCTAGGACCCCAAGCTCTGGCTGTTATGTAAACTACAGGGCTGAGTGACAAAACAAAATGGCGGTGGCAGCACCACTGAGACCGGGTTGACATTCAATTCTAAGTCCTGACACACCCCTTCAAAAAGACCTCTACGATACAGGTTATGCAATGACATTCAGGATTTTGTAGCTGGCCACTTAGGGCCTTATACATTTGCTGCCATAATAACCATCAAGACGAGAAATACCGAGCAGGCGCGTTTTAGAGGTCTGCAACGGAGGCTGCAGTCCTATTCACACTTTCCTGGGAGTAAGCCCCATTGAATACAATGGAACATACTTCTGAGTAGACATGCGTAGGATTGTGCTGTGGGTCTGTTCTGTTGCAGGGCTTCCTTACAGGTCCACACAGGGCGTTTTAAAGACAGCGTCTTCAACAGGTGGGTTGGGACCCAGAAGCAGGGTCACGACCCAACCCTAGGCGGGTCGTGGCGATGATGCCACCGCCATTTTGTTTTGAGGCTCAGGCCTGCACAGTAGCCCAGGATAGGAGGTCCTAGGGACGGGGAACCTATTTCTTGTGAAGGGCCATTTTAATATGTTAAAAATTTGTCGCGGGCCGGCTGTTAGGCCGGACGCAATTCCCCCCCTGCAATTTTTGCGCCCCCCTGCAATTTTAGCAACCCCCGCCTCTTTTGCGCGCGCACACACACACACACACACACACACCAGTATCCGGTCTCCAGTCTCCGGAGGCTCCGCGCTCACCTTCGAGGCTGCCGCCGGCTCCGCGCGTCACTCCTCCTAGGCCGGCGGCTCGGCCCCTTCCGAAAGCGGCGTTTTCGCACACGCGCACAATGCCGCTGAGGGCAAGGGGGCAGCCTCTTGCCCTCAGCGGCGTTGTGCGTATGTGCGAAAACGCTGCCGAGGGCCTCATCAGAAGGGGCCGAGCCGCCGGCCGAGGAGGAGGCGCCACGGGCCGGAGGTTCCCCACGCCTGTCCTCGAGGAACTCAGTCCTGATGAAGACCTTGTTTTTAGCAGGGTTACTTTGGCCAATCCTAACAGAAGGGCAATTTCGGGAATGGCTGAGCCACTCGGTGTTACTTATTCAAGATATGTAAGAATCCGGAATCGGTTTGCCAACTGGAATTAAGTAGCATGTTAATCAAGGAAAAGTTGGTTGATTAATTATTACTGACAAACTTTAAATTGGCAAGACTGAGAATTAATGTCACACTCTTTATTTGTTTTTTCCAGAGACTACATACCTTCCGAAACCTGAAATCCTAAACCATGCAACCAGTAAACACAACCTGGTAAGAGCTGATATAGCATAATAGCAAAAGGATGTTTAGCTGTGAATCCCTGGTTTGAATCTCGCCGCTGCCATGAATTCCCTAGTTGACCTCCGTCAAGGCAAATATTTCTTTAATTGATCTGTGGAACTCCTTGACACAGGACGTTGTGATGGCACCTGGCCGAGATGCCTTTAAAAAGGGATTGGACAAATTTCTGGAGGAAAAGTCCATCGCAGGTTACAGGTTACGATGACTGTGTGCAACCTCTGGGTTTTAGGGTGAGCCTATCTCTGAATGCCAGGTGCAAGGGTGTGGCAGGTATCTTGTTGTCTGTGTGCTCCCAAAGGCACCTGGTGGGCCACTGGGAGATACAGGAAGCTGGACTAGATGGGCCTTTGGCCTGATTTAGCAGGGCTCTTCTTATATTCTTAAGGCACACCTTTTCAGCCTCACTCTTCTTCTCTATCTGTAATATGGGGACAATACTACTGACATCTCATTACAGTAAAGGCTTCCATCAAGGTTATCCACGTGAAACTCTTTGACCACTTGCATGCAGAGGAGGAGCCAGACCATTTTTGATCCGGGGCCCAAACCCTTGACGCCCCCCCCCCATAAAAACGCGCGGCCGTAATCCTTTACGCCCCACAGCGCAGCCGCGCAGCAAATTTTTGGGATTTTTTTATTTCAGTTTGGAAGCCTCCTTGTCCACTTTGTACCTCCTGTCTCCATTTCCAGCAGCACACATGATGAGGCATTCATAATGATGTGAATTTTGCTCTGCAGAATAAACTTGAAAGTGTTCCAAACATCAATTTTGTGAATTTTGCTCTGCAGAATAAACTTGAAAGTGTATTGCCCCTTAATGCCCTCTGGGGGGGGTGAATCAGGACTACTGGGCTGCTAGGCAAGGCTGCAATGCAAGGGGGGGGGGGAAACTACAAAGCCCCGTTACTTCTAAAAAAAACCTTTAAAAAACCCAGAAAAAAACAGGAAAAAACAAAAGAAAAAACCGAAACCTAGGATGTCTCCCGCCCCTCCAGAGGCCCTCTACGCCCCCCCAGGAGCCTCTCCGCCCTTACGCCCTGGGGCCCACTGCCCCAGGGCCCCATATCAGCCTACGCCCCTGCTTGCATGGTCATCCACGTGAAACGGTTATCCACGTGAAAGCCCTGTGCAAATGCTATTATCCTTATCAAACGGGATGTGGAAGCACATACCGTATTGGCCCGAGTATAAGACACACCTGATTATAAGACGCACCCTTAAAGTTTGGTGCTATTAAAAAAATGTAATTAAATCACTGGCATTAAATTGCAACAGCCTGATTATAAGACGCACCCCTAGTTAAAAAACTTAAATTAGGAGAAAAAAGTGAGTCTTAGACCAATACGGTATATAGAAAAAAAAGCCAATACTTAAAACAGTTGTTGTATTGGGATTTCCCCAACCCAAAAACCCTCAAATCTAGGACTCCTGCCCCCTCCCCATCCCAAATATTTCATGATAAACAAGTGTCTCAGCACTCCAAACCCTCTCGTAGTTAATTAATTACCGATTATTCCCGCCATGTCCAAGCTGGATGCAAAGCAAGTCACTGCAGAACCAGAGATCATGAATACTAATGGATCCTGCAGTCCATTAGAGACCAGGAGAGAATTCCTGCCTGCCTCTGAGTTGGAATAAAAGACGCCCTCAGGCGACTGAGCATTTTCACCAGTTTAATTAACCTCAATCAGCAGCTATGGGGGTTAAATGATGCAAAGCTAATTGCCCGGAGTCACAGCATCTACAGAATACTGTCCCATTCCGCTCTGCACTCTAGGGCACAGATTTGCTAAATTTGTACAGCCTGGGAGGGCTTTCCACTTCCAAATGCCAGCCACCCAACTCCCACGTGCTACAAAGAGTTACAAGGCATGTTCTAGTGCAGTGGTCTTTATCTTTAATGGCTTGGAGGACCCACCACAAACCCCAACCTGCAACATGGGACCCACCTTCAAGAGCCCAACAGCAAGAGGGGTGGGACAGTGAGCAGCCATGGTTCCCCTTCTTTTTCTATCTGCTGGCAGCCAATCAGCATCCCCTGCTACTGTGTCATTCTGCCCCCCCTCTCCTTCCAGGCCAATTGAAAGAGGGACAGAGAGTGGCATGGCAACTCAGCGCTGCATCAAGGGAGAGCAGATCGGAGACGGAAGGGTTTCATTGGAAATGGTAAGCTTGGTCCAAGCAGTCTAACCCAAGCCAAAGTCTCTCTGGTGAGATTTGCCTTATCTAGGATCCCCAGTCCTGGCTACTGCTCAGACTGTGCAGGCCTGAGCCTCAAAGCAGAATGGTGGATGCACCATTGGCACGGCCCACCTGAAGTCCTCCCTTGATGCAGCTGCAACCCACTTCTGGGTCCCGACCCATCTGTCGAAGAAGTCATTGGTTCTCAACTGTGTTCTAGGTCCAACTGGTAAGTCAGGACCCACAACTCGGTTGCATCAGTGGCATTTGACGCTGTACATGTATATGGGAACAAATAAAGAAGTGGACAATTGGGGGCTAAAGATAGGTCTACTGGAAGCTATGAGTTCTGGAAACTAAGAACAGGCAGACCACCAAGCCAAGGAAAGGATGTAGGGCAGTGGTTCCCAAACTGCGAGCCGGGGCTCCCTAGGGAGCCGCGGAAACCAGCAGGTGGAGCTGCAGAATCCTCACAAAAACACCGCCACCCTATACAACGTATAGGATTGTAGCCCAAATGGGGAGCCGCGGGCAATAGCCCAGTAGGTCAAGGGAGCCGCTGGTCAAAAAGGTTTGGGATCCACTGTAGGGGATGATTTCCTGAAACCTGCTTCAAGGAAGCAAGAATTCTTGTCATAATGGGGGACTTCAGTTCTCCGGCGATCAGATGGGACATCTCCAAGCATCGCTTCTCCAACAAATATCCGATACGTCCTGCTGAGAACTTCCCGTTTCGCAAGGTGGAGGGAGGAACGAGGGGAATGGGGCTACCCTCAACTTCACCCTAACCAACACGGAAGTGGGATATTTTCCCCTATACAAAATGGGCATCGCTATCATAAAATCCAGGACTTGATGGAGTCCAGGTTTCGGACCCGGAACCTGTTTTAATGCCAGGGCTCAACCCTGGAATGTATGTGAAGCAGCGTTGAAGGAGCGAGCCCCTCTGGGACTAGGTGGAGAGGCACAAAGCGAGAGAGAGAGAGAGAGAGAGAGAGAGAGAGAGAGAGAGAGAGAGAGAGAGAGAGAGAGAGTTTTGTTGCAGGCAGGATTGAAGCCAAGAACATTTTCAAAGGAATTTAAGCACTGGGCATAAATTAAAACAGACACAGATACAAAAACACCCAATTGCAAGGTAATACTGCAGCAGTCATTTGTCATTCTTATAATTCAGCATTGTAATTGTGCTCAGCCCTGAGGGACTTTGTCAAGACCAAGAGAAAGTCGAAATCTGTTTCTTCCAGCAGTCCAGAAGTCATTTTCATTCTATTTAAAATATATATTTTAAAACTCCCGAAGGAAGAGAGACACACATACATACATACATACATACAGGAACACCCACTACAGCCTCATCTAGCAGAATAAATAGTATATATTTCAAAATAGTCTTAAGTACATATATACAGTTGATCATCTTGATGAGGCTGTGCCAGAGACGGCGGAGAGCCAAAGGAAAAAAGACCCCACTACTCCAAACACCCCTAAAAACAGTTCAGTGTTGTGATCAGAACTGCATATTGAAGGTTGGCTGTACAAATTCTATGAGTGTGTATCCTTTTTGTTTTTGTTTTTTTAATATCCTCATTATCCTACTTGTATATTTATATGTAGCACCATTCAATTAAGGACGTCTAAGTGCTATACAAGCTATGGTGAAGCACCTTGGGTGGGACAGAGGCAGCACAGCCAAGGATCGGGGCCATTGGGAGCACAGAGAGGGAGAGAAAGCAGCTGTAGCTCAAGGTCGGGCAACTAGCACTGGTGCAGGGATGAGGGCCCGGCGAGCAGTTCTGCCATGCTTGAAGGAACTAGCTGCGGGCTAGAAATGGATGTTTGAGGCAGCGGCATTGTTCCCTGGGAGCAGCATCCCTCCCAACGAAGAGGGGAAGGTCAGGCTATAAATTGCTACAAGGTTCTTCCCCCTCCACAATGAGGAGGCTCGGAGTCACACGGCACAGATTGCATAGGAATTCAAGTCTCTAATCTAGACTACCGTTTGCTACAAAAACAGTAGGCGCGGTTTCTCCTTTCCTGGTGACCTTGGCCGCCACGCGTGCCCTCGGCTGGCCGCTGTGGGGATTCAGACAGCCGCGGCTTGTCCGCACAAGCCACACTCGGCGCGAGGACGGATGCGAATCTGGGCGGTCAGGGTGATTGGGCTGCGACTGCAGGGATGCTCCTTCTGCTTTACACGCTCGGGAGGACAATGAAAAGTCCATTGGTGCCTTAAAGACCAACATATTGATTTCAGCATAGCTTGCGTGGATTACAGCAGGGCCTCTCCATGCATTGTTTTTCCAAGTACCACGCTGCAGGGACCACTTTCCCGGGTACCACTTCCGCCAGAGATGGCTTCTGTATGTGGAAGTGGGCAGCATATCCCAGCTGTCCCTGCGGCAAGGAAGAGGCTTCTCCGGTGGCTGTGGCCATCAAATCTCTTTTCCATTTTGCACCCTCCCTTCCCAAGCCACGCCAGGTCGGGCCAGGCCTGGGCTATACCACCTACGGAGGTTTACATTTTGTGACGACGTGGACTGTAGCTTATGCTGAAATAACTACACCAGACTTTAAGCTTGTTGTTTCTGCTGCTACGGACTCCTACGGCTACCCTCCCGGAAGCTGCAGCCACAGGAGTCACAGACAAATAACCAAAGATCGCCCAGATCCAGCCACACATACTTAGGGATGGCAGAACGGCCTGCAGGCAAAAGACAAGTGATGTCTTGAGTCGCCCTTCCCAAGACAGCCGTTCCAAGTCACCCCCGCAGACACGCTGAGACTCCGCGAGGAAACGTGCTTCTACGAAAATACAGCATGCAAGTCAGTTTTCCCGAAGAGACTGGGGTTCACAGCCACTAACGGCAACATTTCAAACAGAGTTTGTCAGCCTATCATTTTACTCCTCACAACATGATAATTATAAACTTACCTGTAACGACACGAAGCAAGTGATCCGGTAAATATTGACAACAGTCTGTGTCAAAGTGCAATTTAAAAACGGGAGCCCTGCCATCCTCACAGGACATGTTTACAAAACCCAATGCAATGCAGCGAGACGAGATCTCAGTGACACCTGCCCCCCACCACTGTACTCAGGTCCCACTCTGGCAGCTAGACTGCACATTAAGTTAACTCAGATTTCCTGCACATTTGATAACTGGGGTGCTCAGACATCACACTTCCTGTCTTCCTGCAACAAGAATTGTGTTGTGCCGAGACAAAACAGCGGGCTTTACATTTTAACAGGTAGATGTCAGCTACTCGATGCCTTAAATATGGATACTCCTCTTTTGACGTACGCAACGGTGGAGTTAGAAAAGTTAGCCTGCAACGCTTGCCTGAGGGCTCTCCGAGTAGCAGTGTCTCCACCACAGACACGAGAGGTACGGAAAGAGTAACAGGAGATGAAAGGAAGGATATGAATGCTGAGGGGCGGGGAGGGGAGACCACAAAGTGCTGAAAAGATTTTTTTTTTTAAATTATCAGATGCTCCAATGAAAATCAAACGCACAGCACGTTTTGAGCAGAAAAGAACAAGGAACAGAGAATACTGAGTCCATGCATTCAGCATAGAAGAGGATGGGCGTTTGGTGATCAAGTGTATTTTTGCTTCCCTGCTTCCTTTGCATGGGATGAGAGAGATTTCTAACACGTTGGGTTTCTCCTTCAAAGCGCAGATCTATAATTGAATGGTATTTTCTGTTATTTTGCAAAGCTTAGGGTGAATTTTGTGACACACGTTTTAGGAAATGACTAAAATTAGGTTTTTATATCTCCCCCCGTTTTAGCTGGCTTCTGAGGAACAGCCTATTCACTTGGAATGTGACAGAGGGTTTCATGGGAGCACTGGAGAATAATAATAATTTAAATCTTTTCGATATTCTGGGATCTCTCCCTCCCCCCCCCCCCCATTTACAAAAGAACTGTCTTCCTCTCTCTTTTACAAGCCCTATTTGGAGTTCACCTTCAAGTGAATCTGTAATGTGGAGGCGGAGGAGAGACCATGAGAGCATGTCTATAAGCCCCGCCCCATGTGCTCCCGAGGCCCCACCCCCCACATGTACAGTACAGCATTTGCTGGGCTCTGGGGAGTCTTTCTCCCCATGATCTGGAACTCTGTTTGTCCATGCCCACAAAATGCCCACAAATGCAGCAGACGTAGGAGATGGGGCTTTGGGAACAGGTCAATGTAGGTCTTACTGGAACACTCTTGCCTAGGCTGACCATATACCAAAAGGGACAGGGTGCCTATGCCTTTAACCATTGTAAGAAGAGGGAATTTGGGCAGGTGTAGCTTGTTGCACCCTTCCATGATGAGCTGCACCTGCCCAAATTCCAATGGTTAAAGGTATAGGCACCCTGTCCCTTTTTATATAGGGTCAGCCTACTCTTGCCTCCCCCCCCCCCCCTGCATTCTGGGTTTACATGAAGGTAAGCGGGTTAAACCGCTGAACCATAAGCTGTGGATCGAAAGGTCGGCAGTTCGATTCCCGCGACGGGGTGAGCGCTCGTTGCTTGGCCAGCTCCTGCCAACCTATCAGTTCCAAAGCATGTCAATGCGAGTAGATAAATAGGTACCGCTTGCGGGAAGGTAAACAGCGCTCCGTGTTCCAGCCGCATGCTACGCGCTGCGGCAAGGAGAGTCATGCCGGCCACATGACCACGGAGGCGTCTTCGGACAATGCTGGCTCTTCGGCTTTGAAATGGGGATGAGCACCACACCCTAGAGTCGGACACGACTGGACTTAATTGTCAGGGGATACCTTTCTGAATACGGTGATTTTTTTTTTTTAAGGATATAAACAACCCGACCCACAAAACCATACATTGGCAATGCAACTGAGTGGGGAGCGGGGCAGGAAAAGACATAGAAAGACAGAAAACAGGACCCCCGAAGTTTGCCAGAAACAGGACGAGTGATGCCTGTGCCGTTCAGCTACTTCCTCTGAAGCAACGGGAAGGGCATCAGCACATCCTCGGGCAAGAAAACGGCACATCATTCATTCCCAAGGCTTTGGCGCTGGACTGGAAAATGTACACAGAAAATCTGGGCAGGGAGAGAAGAAGGTTGCATTGTTTCCAAGGGGCTTTTACAACAATGGTTAACATCCCCCCCAAGACCTTTAAAATCCCTGCATATGTGACAAAACCCTGGCCGTGAAGTGGGAACATGATCAGTCCTCAAGCTACTGATGTACATCTTCCAGTCAAGAGCCGAGCTTTTGAAGCCCGGGGGGGGGGGTGTTGGGGGGTGGCAAAAGGGACTAGGGTAATTTGCACGGCGGCGGTCGCTGGAGACAAGTCACCGCTTCTCTGGGCAGTTCCAACACACCGCGTTATTTCACTAGCGTTTGGCACGGCGCAACTGGGCGCCTCACAGACCGAACACCTCGC
Organism: Plestiodon gilberti rubricaudatus; assembly: GCA_026170595.1. Lineage (NCBI taxonomy): Eukaryota > Metazoa > Chordata > Lepidosauria > Squamata > Scincidae > Plestiodon > Plestiodon gilberti. The sequence continues at coordinate 39,303,330 of JANXHW010000008.1, forward strand.
CGCTCGCTACTAAGCGGACGCGGTTCCCAGGAAAGCCAGAGAGTCCACCGCCGCGACTTGGCTTCCCACGAGGTGGTTCTCCCAGCTGCTGTCTCCTGCCTTCGTGAAAAAAAAAAAAAAAAGCTCATTCTTTGCTTTCGGCAGGCGTCTTCTGGACGGCCGCACACGTGAGCTCCACGTCTTCCGGATATCGAATCTCCAGCTCGGCGTTAGCGACGTAGTGAGTGCCGGTGAACTCCGCAAAGTACCGGCCAATGTCTGGATGAGGGATTTCGCAAGGCTCCAGGTTATGCTCCAGGTTCTCTGCAAGAAGAGGACAGCGTGAGTTACCATGTCAGTGGCTGCGGCTGGCGCCTCTTTTGCATCTTCTTTTAAACACCGGGAGCCTTCTGGGGCAGGCTGCCTAGTTGAACTAAGAAGCGGGGGTGTGGTTGAGGGGGGTGGAGCTTTGGCACTTTTCCTAAGCAGGTGCAGTGATGTCATCAGCAAGGGTACTCAGGTGCTGCCTTTGAATCTTTTTTTTTCAAAAGACCTCAGCTGAGAAGCATCAGGCTCAACAGGAGGCGAACTGAGGCGGTTGCCTAGGGGCATATTAACATCTAAGCCAGGGGTTCTCAACCAGTGGTATTCGTACCACCAGTGGTACTTTGTCCGGCTGCTGCTGGTACCCCGGAACCCCGCTACAATGCAGCACTTTTGGAGCCGCATTTTCGCTCCCGAGAGGCTCCTGCCTTTGGCCGAGACTCTCGGGAACACTGAAAAGGGCCCTCCCACCCGCCCAGAGCCTCCTACCTGCGTTTTCTGGCCTCCGAAAACCAGGAAGTAACTGGCGATGATGTCATCGCCAGTCACCTCTGGTGGTACGCAACAAGAGAGTGGCAGCGGAAGTGGTACTCAGCCGGGAAGGGGTCTTAAGCCACCATCTTTCCCAAGGGCTGCCTGGCAGACAGGATGTAGCTGATACTACTTTAAAGTTACAATTCTATGCAAGCTTCCTTGGGAGTGAAGTCTTACTGAACACAGTAAAGCTTAGGTAAAGGTAAAGGTGACCCCTGACAATTAAGTCCAGTCGTGTCCGACTCTAGGGTGTGGTGCTCATCCCCATTTCAAAGCCGAAGAGCCAGCGTTGTCCGAAGACGCCTCCGTGGTCATGTGGCCAGCATGACTCTCCTTGCCGCAGCGCGTAGCATGCGGCTGGAATATGGAGCGCTGTTTACCTTCCCGCAAGCGGTACCTATTTATCTACTCACATTGACATGCCTTGGAACTGCTAGGTTGGCAGGAGCTGGCCAAGCAACGAGCGCTCACCCCGTCGCGGATTCGAACTGCTGACCTTTCGATTGACAGCTCATGTTCAGCGGTTTAACCCACTGCGCCACCCGCTGTAAACATGCATAGGCTAGCACTCTAACAGTGTAATATGCTGCATTGTCACTCAGAAGTAAGTCCCATTATGTTCAATGAGATTTACTCCCATGTAAGTGTGTACAGGGTTGTAGCGAATATATCTTTTATATTTAACTGGGATATTTTTTTCCCCTGCCTTTCAATTTTTAATGCAGTTGGTTTTAAACCACTGCGACCCACGCCAGGAGTTTGGGATGAAACGAACTAGATCTTTAGATGAAGTATATTAAATTGCAACGTACGAATAAGTTGCAGGAGAAGAAAACACTCAATGAAGAAATGCAATGTTGAGTTTTTGTTGCTGTTGTTGTGCAGTCTCGGTGGGGCGTGGCTAGGACATGTGTGCGTGTGGTGTTGCGAAAAGCTTCACAATGTACCGCTATGCCTCTGTTAAAAGGGCAGTTTGATGCAAGCTTGGACCGATGTGTGTAATACAAGCTGCGCTGTGTGGCTTTCAGGGCAAGGTTTTCGACAATACGATTGGTTTCCGAATGGGAGGGGGGAAAATGGCACAAGTGCAGGTTTAAGAAAGACAAACCAGAGTCCGCAAACCATTTGGACAAGGCGAGGGTGCCTCCTAGTGGAAAAGTCCAATATTATTTCTTCATTTATTAGAAGGAAAGAAGGGGCAGAACCACACAACAGTGGCTTATGCGGATTTCCTGCTCAGTGGCAGTCAAAGAAGAGCGATCGTGGCAGCTAACTCACCCGCTCACCTGCTGGCTTCTTGGATGTGGGTCCCATGTTGCAAACTGGGTTTGAGGTGGGTCCCAGCTTTTTACAAGTTGAAGGTGCCTTAGATTTCCCCAGAAGCAAAGAACTTTGGAGCTTTTTTGCCTCCTTTGCAGTCCAATCCTGTCTAGCAGGATGCGGTGGCACAAAAAAGGCATCTGCCGCATCCTGTGCAGGATGGGGCCTGCGCTGGAGGCCTCCTCGGGGTAAAGGAACGTTCATCCCTTTACCCCAAGCAGAGCCCCTGCCACCCAAATGGGTCTACTTGAATGTGCGCCAGCACACATTCGAGCTGGCCATGTAACGCTGGCCAGGCCTGGGAAGGGGGATAGGATATGGCGGAGGAGGTCGCCACCGATTCCTCCCCCTTCCCAGGCCTGGCTGACCAATCCCACCCCCCGAAACGCCCCGTTCTGCCCTCCCCGTGCCCCTCTGCTGCGCCGTGGGGACTCACCTCTCCGCCGTGGCGTCGATCCGTCCCGCGGTGCCAGAGGAGTGGCGTAAGCCTCTCTGCTGGCATCGCTTACTCAACGTTTTTTACGGTATGTTTGTGACACCTTAGACCGGCAAAGTGATTGCTCTGCCTGTCTAAATCTAGACAGGATTGTGCTGTTGGTTGACTCCCCCCCCCCACCGGGAGCTCAGCAAGTCCCCGACAATGCCTATCTTCTTTGTGGCTGACCCTTTTTGACGGCAATCCTATCGGTACAGCAGTGGGGACTTTGGAAATAGAGGGAACGATTGCAGCTGGCATTACCCACCCACGTGCTGGCTTATTTTTGCAACCCCAAAGCCCGGAAACACTGTCCTTTTCATATAAACACAACATAAAAAAGCAACTGTGTGCTCAGTACCACGTTCTGCTACGGAATCCCAGCATACACACAGGTCTGTCCTTCTCGCAAAGGGAACTCTACATACATTGTAAGCCCAAGTCACGTAGCAGCTAAATACAAATACTGACGTCGCAGTCTTCGCTTCCACTGCTAAGCTAGGATTTTCTTCCTGTAACTGAACGCATTTCCACAGCGGAGCATGCCGCACCTGCTGCTTGCTCACCTTGTGCAGCGTATCTGCAAGAGCCGTCCTCCACCAAAACGTTGTAGAACGGCTGCTGGGGACCGTGCGGCAGGCTGTGGACGTTCATGTTTCGGATCCACTCGTGTCCCATCATGCACGCTGGGTCCCAGCCATAGATGACACAGTTATAATTATACCTACATTAAAAAAAAAAAAAAAAAAGCAGAGAAAAAGACACACGGTTTAATGAATGGCTGAACTGGAGCACGGGAAATTCTTATTTATTATTATTAACAGTATTTATACACCGCTTTTCAACAAAACGTTCACAAAGCGGTTTACAGACAAAAAATCAAATGATTCAATGGCTCCCTGTCTAAAAAAGATGCAGAACACCACCAGCAAACAGCCACCAGAAAGTCACTGTGTTGCTGGGGTGAAAGGTACATGACTGTACTTATGCAGCACCATCAACGTCTGTGGCACTGTATGCAGAGCGAAGAGGCAAGTCTTTGCTGGTTGAATTCATTGCACTGGATGGGGGCCCCAGAAGATACAGGAAGTGGAAGCAGAAGATACAGGAAGTGGAAGCAGAAGGTACAGGAAGTAGAAGCAGAAGATACAGGAAGTGGAAGCAGAAGATACAGGAAGCGGAAGCAGAAGATACAGGAAGCGGAAGCAGAAGATACAGGAAGTGGAAGCAGAAGATACAGGAAGTGGAAGCCTAAGCTTCCACCCTAACAAGATCCTTTGACACACTCTTCTGGCTGACTGGGGAAAAGCAGTGTCTTGGCAGCGCTACAGGACCCTAGGACAGAATCAACCTTGCCGTTGAAGGGGTGAATGAACTCCAAAGAAAAAACACTGTATCTGGAGCCGCCATCAGGGGCCACGAAAGTGGAGTCTGTGGAAACCCAGCCACACGTCCACCACGTTCCCATTGGATGCAATGGTTGCCAAGTGACAAAGCAGCACCCCCGAGCAGAACAAATGACAGGGGAAGGAGCCGGGGACAATGGGACACACCCACCTCTTGTGTTTCATAATCAGGCCGACGGAATAGCAGACCTCTTTGTGCTTCTCCTCGGAGTGCAGCTTCACATCTGGCCCCACTTCCTCTTTCCGACGTTCGATATGTTCCAGTGTGTGTTGCACCAAGTAGCCCACCGCCCCGTGCTGGGAGGGGTCCAACGCTTGAATGTGCTGCAAGATGTCCAGGACCTATGAACAAGGATGTGAAAGATCACGTACTGCTGTTCACGGCCGCCATTTTAACTCTATTTCCATCCGGGGACAAAACCTCCAACAGTGCGCGTGCCTCCTTCCAATCAGAATGAACGCTGTTCAGCTTGGCCCCACCCACTTATTCATGGACCAATAGCTGCTGGACGCTGATGGTTTTTTCTCCTCTGACTGCGATCAGCAACAGCCAAAAGGGCAGTGGCCGTTTCTAGAGCATTTGCAGAAAATGTGGAGCCAAGGTCCATTTCTCCAGATTTAATTTTATTTTTGTCATCCAAAAACGACCAGAAAGCCATAGATTCACTTCTATTTCGTACTGAGAAATAAGCAAGATGTATAGTGCGAAACGGGGAAAAAATGGTGCAAATATGCAATGGTACAACTGAACATGTAAAAATGCATGTGTGCGTGCGTGCGAGCATATGGGAGAAGAGTCCGAGGGCTGGATTGTAAGCCATGGGTGAGGAGCAATTTGAGACCCAGATTGGAGACTCTTACAGGCTGGATCTTGCCCCAGTGCCTTACTTTCCTACTTCCAATCCAGCTCCCAGCTTGATCCCTGACTCACAGCGCAATCCTAACCAACTTTCCAGCGCCGGTGCAGCCGCAATGCAGCCCCGAGGTAAGGGAACAAATGTTCCCTCTCCTTGAAGAGGCCTCCATGACTGCCCCTGCACTGCAAAATGCAGTGTGTGCCCTGTTGGCACGGCTACACTGCCGCTGGAAAGTTGGTTAGGATTGCGCTGCAAGTCTACTGGCCACTGTCTCTCACCTGTGACTTGGTCTCCTTCCATGCAGAGGGTCAAAGAACAATCCACAATGCAGCCTTTTGCTGCGGCTCACAAGAGCGCACGATGCTGCTGCTGTCCACAGTTCCCACCTGTCCATACCCGGCATCGATCTCACACACACACACACACACACACACACACACTCGTCACTTCCACACAGCCCGCTCTGGTATAAACCTACAGAAAATGGAGACAAGCCAGCCGAAGTACCTTTTCGGGCCAGATTCCCAGGTGGAAGTAGAGCCTCGCTTGGAGCATCAGGTGTTGCACGTTGTCAGGATACATGGCCAGGTACAGGTCCAAGGAGTCTCGCAAGAGCTGGTAAGACTGATCAGTGCTTTCGCTATCAAAAAGAAAGACGCAGGCCAACGTTACAACGTCATCTCTGAGGAGGCACCACATTCGAATGCCAGCGTAGCTAATGGACAAAAGGAGAAGGGCAAGGAGCGACATTCCTCTCCTGCTCATATTCGGAAGAGAGGCCATCAGACATGCTGTGCATCAGACATGCTGTGCTACAATAGATTGCCAACTGCTGTCTTTTCAGTGTTGGAAAGCTAACAGCAGACATAGCTCAGTGGCACAGAGCCGGCTTGGCCTGCAGAAGGTCTCATGGTCAGTCTCTGGCAGCATCTTCAGGCAGGGCTGCCTGAGACCCTGGAGGGATGCTGCCGGTCTGGGCTGACAACACTGAGCTTGAGGGACCAATGTCAGACTCAGTAGATAGCAGCTTCCCATATTTCTAACTCTCCACAACGTCGATGCTGCTGGCCTTACCCATATCAACAATCCCACACTACCGGCCTTCCTCACAGGGCCCTGCAAACGATGCTTAGCCCACTCCTCCTCTGCTGGCCCTGCTGCAGTTGTGGTATTCAAGACGCAGAGAAGGGAAGGAGAGGGAGACAGAAGCCTCCCCGGGATGGAAAGCGATTAGCAAACCTAGTTCGGCTTGCAGAACCGAAATCTGCATCCAGTCACTTTTTAACAGGCACGCCTGTGTGTGCTCTGTGCTGCTGGGCGCACTTTGCAGACATGGCCATGTCATTGCCCTTACCACAACCCTGCAGGGAAGGTCAGGAGGATCGCAAAAGGGGAGGGCCAGACGGATTGGCTTGCCTAAGGCCGCCTAGTTCATAGCGGAGACGAGAGATGAATCGGGGACTTCCAAGATTCGGAGCGCAGTCTCTTGAGCATTACGCCCCACCAGCTGCTGGCCCTCAAACAGGAGATCCCCCCCCCATGCTTTGCCGGACTCCTACCGCTTGCCGATGTTCAGCAGGTTGCCCACCATTCGCTGCAGAACCTCCTTGGCCGTCGCCACGCCGTAAAACTCCTCGGTCACGTGGTGCCCGATCAGGTACTCGCATTCCTTCACGGTCAGTTGCTTGCCCTTCCCGAAGGCGTCGATGTAAGCGTAGTCAAAGATGTTTGTGCTTCTGAAAGGGAATGGCGAAAAGAGGGCAAGCCTTGGACCCAGCGCCATACGCTTCTTGTCCTAGATCAGGAGTCTTCAACTTGTTGAGAACGGGGACTGTACCCAAGCTCCAATCAGCAACATTGGGACCACCTTCAGGAGCCACTGGCAATGCCCAGTGGCAGAGAGTTCCTCTGCCTCCTTTTCCCACCCCACGGTGACCACTCAGCATGCTCTGCTACTGTGTCGTTCTGCCCCTCCTTTCATTCCATGCCAACTGGAAGGAGAGGAGGGGCAGAGAAGGGCATGACAACAGTGCACACTTCATTTTGAAAGGCAGACGAGAGAGGAAGCTACACGCTACGGTCCAGATTTCGTCCCTGAATGCCTGACCCCCACTTGCCAATCATAATGTCATTTAGAAGGATCATTGGACAATTCAGGGAACAAGGGAGGCAATTTGTACGGGAACATCGGCCTCTAGCAATTATTCTGGACAAAATAACAAAAACGACACTCTTTTTTTGTTGTTTGTTTAATCCATGCAATCACGAAAAGTCAAGACGCGATTTGGTTTTGTTCTCTGGAAATCTGTCATTACAGGCAGCTGTGCTCTCGCAATCTCGTGACCCCCAACAGAGCCCTCGGAGTGAATTTATAACCTTTCGCTCGTGCGCCGGCCAAGGCCCCCGTCGTTAACGAGATGGCACCGCAATGCCATTGGTGACCCGCTTCAATATGGCAAATAGGATGGTTTTCTCATCCAACGCGGCCATTCTTTTGCCGCACGGCAGGGGGAGGGGGAAAGATGGGCACACCCCTCTCCATTTGGCAAAGGCTGACTAAACAGCGGCAACGGAGGATGCTTCAGCATCTCGCTTCTGCCCTTGCTCACCCCTCCAGCTTCAGAGAACAGCTTTCTGGTGGAAAATGGCAACAGGGAAAGAGAAAGCCAAACGGCATGGAAAAAGCTTACCCTTCGGTCCCTTGGCACCAGCGGAGGAGAAAGTGGCTGGGGAAGTTGACCGGCTCGAGCTGGACACCCAGCTGCCGGGCAATGGTCAAATAAAGCACGGACAAGCTGATTGGGATTCCGGTTCTGTGGATCAAAACCTGAAAAGAAGTTCAGTGAAAATAAGTGAAAGGGACATGAGAGGCTTCTCAACCGCAGGTCCTCTGAGCTGGGATTTGACAACAAAAGGAAAGACAGAGAGAGAGAGAGAGAGATCAATTTACAGCCACACAGTGCAAAGTAGCCCATGGTTTTCAGAGGATGAAAACCAAAACGGCCGCAGAGCCTGCTTGCTCGTCTGGAGAGTGACCCTATAGCAGCTGACAGCAGCCTGTCTCGTTCGGGCATCTGCCCAAACTGGCACACAGTCAGGAAACAAAATGAGTTGATGGGCAGCTCGCTCCACTGGTCAGAGAGTCCGGGTCATGTAGTGGTCAGAAGATTGGGCTTGGACCAGGAAGAGCTGGGATCAAATCCCCACTCAGCCATGAAGCTTATGGAGCCTTCTGCCATCTCTTCACCTAACCGACCTTACAGGGTGGTTGTGAGGCTAAAAGGAGGAGGAAGAACCATGCGTGCTGCCCTCAGAGGATGAGTGGTGTCTAAATGTGAGGGATAATCACAGTTGTTCAGAACGCTTACCTGGCGAATGTATGAATTCAGAGAATTGTAGTAATCAACCTCGTTCCCTTTGTATTTTAATTGTTCGTACAGAACGTAGTTCATGGCATCCAGAACTTGCCTCTGAAGCTCCCCCTGAGAGACGATCAAGGCTTCTCCTGAAATGCGAGAAGAACCAAGCCGCCATCAAAAGGTTGCTAGAAAAGGCTGCAAGACGGCATACGTTAGAGAAACCTTGAGCACATGACCAGTCTCAGCTATGGCTCTTCCAGAGCTTCTCTCACCAAATCACAACAATCATACTTCACATTTATATTGCACTTAAGTGCAAGAATTATTATCTCCGTGTTGCAGATGGGGAAGACTGAGGCTGAGAGGGAAGAACTTGCCTAAGGCCACCTAGTGAGAGGCACGATTGGGGAAATCCTGATTGGCCGCTCGGTTTCTCAGCCACGATACTATGGGGCAGGCTGAGGGAAGGAAGGTTCTGTACGATACCTGTTCTGGGGGCCACGCTTGGATGCCAAGGGGCTTTCGATTTCAGGTGTTTACGGACCTTCGAAGCAATATCGTCAACCTGGGCCTGGACAGTCTCTAAGCAGATATCCGATAATGGGTTGCAATACTGGTCAATTAACACAGCGCCTGGGCAGGGGGAGGAAAGGAGAAAAAGCCAAAGTCACCCCCCAGAAGGTCAGCCTGCTGTTTTCAAGTTTCCCATCCATTAAGACTACTTGTCCACAAAACTGGTATTTTAAGCACCGCAAAGAATGCTGACATGGCTGATTTTACGACTACGACTGTTTCTTTCTATAGTGCAATAGATGGACGTGGCGCTTCCCATCCAATGAGAGGGCAGGTCCCTACCCAGAGGGGCTTACAATCCAGACAGACAGAAAGGAAAAAAACAGAGGAAGGGGATAAAGGCAGGATAAGTAGGGGAAGAAGATAAGTGTTTTGGTTCCATTTGGACAAGTGCCTCTGAGATAGGGATACATGTTGAAGGCTTTCCTCTATCTTCACCTTGTGTCTGTCGAGGAACTTCAACCTATAAGCCCACCGTGTTCCACAGTGAATGCTCAACAGTGATCAAGTCTCACTTCATACCGTATTTTTCGCTCCATAAGACGCACTCCCCCCCCAAAATAGGGGGAAATGTTAGTGCGTCTTATGGAGCGAAGTTTTAAAAAGTTACAAAAATACTTACCAGGGCTTGTGGGGGCTTCGGGGAGGCCTGCAGAGCTGCAATGCTATGCACACTTTTTCGGTTTTCCGGAAAACCGGAAAGGGCCGAAAAGAGCCATTTATTGCCGAAATGAACATCGGGGAGGCCTGCGCGACACTCTGCAGGCCTCCCTGAAGCCCCCACAAGCCCAGGTAAGTAAAAAAACATTTTCCCTATTTTTTGCTCCATAGAATGCATGCGTCCTATGGTCCGATGCGTCCTATGGAGCGGAAAAATACGGTAAGTCTGTAAGAAGAGCCGGGCTGGATGAGACCAAAGGCCCATCTAGTCCAGCACCGTGGGTATCACAGTGGCCCACCAGCTGCTTCTGGGAAGCCCACCACCTCTTCTAAACCTCCTGCCAATCAATTTCATGGAATGCCTCCTGGTTCTTGGAAAAACTTCTCCCTCTCTCTCCCCCCACAGCATGCATCATTTTATACGTCTCACAGCGCAATCCTGTGTACTGAAAGACCGGCGGAGTGCTGTCAATCATGCCCCCCTCCCCAGTTGCCTTTTTTCTAAATTAAAAGTCTTCAAACGTTGCAGCCTATCCTTGTAAGGAAGATTTTGCAGCTTACTGATTATTTTGGTTGCCTTCCTCGGCGCTGTCTCCAGCTCCACAATATCCTTTTAGAGATGCGGCCACCAGAACTGCACACAACATATTCCAAAACGTGGCCACGCCCTATATTTGTGCCAAGAGCGTTACCGTGTTTGCCGTCTTATTTTTGATCCCTCCTAAAGTTATAAACACGGATTTTAACCTGTTAAAATAGGTATTATTTGGAAAAATCACTTTGACAAGTAACAGAGAAGGAAACTCTCTTGTTTAATTAAGGAGAAGGACAACGTGGTCAGACAACCAAAACAGACTGAATTGTAATTATGCGGGAGGAAATTAAAAGACAACATCACGGACAAGCAAAAACGGATAGGTGCGCTTGGCTAGAGCCCGTGATGTCCAGATAAACACGGAACGCAGATTCTTTTGAGTACAAAGGAGAGAAGTGAATGAATGCAAACCAGGGGTCAGGTTGTTGACAAATGGCTTGCTGGTGCATTTTGCTTCTATCCAAAAGTTCAGATCCAGATACGAGAACCCTTGCAAGGCTCACAGGTTCCCCTTAGAAACCGTTTTTTTGCTTGTTATCTCCTTCCGGCCACTACTCACCTTCCATGAAGGACTGCTCGTCCGCTGGGCGCTGCAGATAGGCCTTCAGTTTTTTTAAGATATTCTGCTGCCGCAGGAAATAAAGGACTTTCTTTGCATAGTATTTCCACGTCAGCCCTTTCCTGCGGAAGAAAAAGGGGCTACGGTTCTGAACAATCGCTTGGAAAAGTTCATAGAGAGGAGAGAGAAAGAGGGTGCAAAAGGACAGGCAGATAAAAGTTTTGCCACCGTTTCCAAAATGGAACACAAAACGGCACGTCAAACAGGAGTGACAGCCTGGCCCACACAAGGACATAGCAAGCAGGGTGTTATTAAAATGGTTCAGGTATCACTGTTGATCACAAACACGGTGTTTGTCCCTAAAACATGATCTTATCTATGGAACATGGAGAATTGAAAACCCTTCAATGGCTTTCTGTCCATTTCCAGATCCAGCGCAAGCCCCCTGACGTACAGAGCCCTCCCCTGGCCCCACCCCTCGTATCCCACCGTGCTCCTGCCTGTGACCTTCGCTTTTCCAGCTCCGCCACCCCGAATCATCCAAAGGCCTGCTCCCTCCACTGACTCCACCCTTTCTGTGGCGCTGCTCAGGTCTGCCTCCTGGGACGACTGGTGGGACGTTTCCTCGCTCGCTTCCTTCAAATCCCACAAGCAGGAGCACACACACCATCAAAGCTGCATCGACATCAATCCATCCGTCGACAAAACGAATGATTTCACAGATCACCTTGCTACCACTAATGGGATATAGCAGAGCGCTGGATGCAGGTGCGCATCCCCAATCATGCAAATCCCCTTAACTTTACCCACTCCTCTTATTCCTGAGATGATATCGGCCCACGCCCTAAATGCATGTGAAACGTCGCTCTGGAGGAGGAAAGCATTTTTCCTTCCCCGGGTCTCCTTTCCCCCTGCATTCGTTTCCAGCCACTCCAGCAAAAAGACAAAATGTCACAACACATCGTCCTCCTGTCAATCGAGAGGCCCGGTAGGAACAGGCACTCGGTCAGGACACCTTCCAGGGAAGCGATTTTGCCTAATGACAGTGAATGGCAAAGACGACGGCATAATCAGGGGGTAATTAGCATACATTTCGGCTTAATAGGCATGGCGGCAGCCAATGCAGGGGCTCAAATGGCATTGACAGACAGCTAATCAATGCAAAATGGGACAGTGCAGCTGTAGCGGAGATAAAGGATGACAGGCAAGGCAAACGCTCGCAGATTGAGGCGCACCAGGCTTGGACAAAATTCCCGCAAGTCCAGGGAAGAAGCCAACAACACCATCCTATGTATGCCTACTCAGAAGTCAGTTTGGTTGTGTTCAGTGGGACTTACTCCCAGGAAAGTGTGCATAGCATTGCAGCCTGGGTTAAGGGGCGTAGCATTTGGCATGCCACCTCCGGCATCAGGAGGTGTTGAGCCAGCCTTGGTCTTAGTCAATTGCAAGCATTTGAGTTGATTGGTTACATCTCCATAAATTTGCATAAGCGGAGGGAAGCATCTTCCTTTTTTCTTTGATGATGCACGCCCATGCTGTAACACGTATCGTTTTAGAAGAGGTATTTTCAATTCTCTCTCACACAGGAAGGAATGCCTCTTAAGATGGCATGCCTCTTCTAGCAGAGTGCTTGCCGTCTTTGATTCTGAATAGATGCTTGCTTTTAAACAATTTAAATCTGTTGACCGATTAGACAATGGGGGGGGGAGGCATCACCTTTTGTAGCTGGTCAAAATGTATTTAACAAGCTACTTTTATTGACTCAATACTGTATCCCTAGCAGAAATGCAATTTAGTTCTGTTGAAGGAGCAGAGGTGGGAAAAGTAAGAACCTCCAGTATTTGACACAAGCTGAAAATTCAGCAAAATGTATGAAAAAGCAGCAGATCATTCTTCTTTTTATCTCTACGGAATCAGCCTCACCTTCCTTCCATATTAAGGATGGACATGAGCTCATCTTCAAAGAAATGGCTGGGACACTCCAGAGTTTCAATATCGCTGAAGCCGTCACAGGGAACCTGGAGGAAAAAAACGTAAAACGTTAACCCCACTGCAAAAGGAGTTTTTCTTATCCTGGAGGAAAACAGCCAGATTTAAGTTAAAAGCTGTTCAGGAGTCTGTGGGAACAAATGAGCAAAATTGTAGGTAGCTGTGTTGTCTATAGGAAGAAAAATCCAACATACAAAACTAGGGAATGGGGGGTGTCCCATATTAGAGCGTGAAGAGGATCCCAGCTCATGAGCCCTAAGTCACAGTTGGCTTGTAAATCTGGATGTTCCAATCATCGTCTGGATTCTAAAATAAGGTTTGCAGAAATCATCAGAACTGAGCCACTACCTATGTTGTGGGGGGGTCACAGGCGCATGCAAACAATGATGTCTCAGATGGACAGAATTCCTAACCCTTTTTGGGTCCCGCCGTTCGAAATTTAAAAAAAAATGTATTCTTTAGCGTCGCCACAAAACACACACAAAAGGATTCGCCGAGCAAGAGAACCCAGTGCAGAGAGCTACAGTCGAGATCAAGAAGCAGGCTTACGTGCTCTGAAAAGAACCTTTTGGAGAAGGAGGCAATGATCCTTTGCGCTTCCAGGCCAGCTCCGTGCCGTGCCTTGTATTCCTCTCGCCAATTCACGCCGTCCGTCTGGTTGTAGTATTTCATGAGCGAGGGCCACCTGCGGAGGAGACAGGCACACAAAAATGCAGTCGGCCCTTTCCGTCTTACCGCCGTCGCTCAAAACATGAAGAAGCTGCAAAGCCCTGTTGCATTCTGACACACCAGAACGCAGAAGCTGTAGTTTTCACCCATCTTATTAATTTTAGGGCCAAATCACACGTTAGCAGGAACAGGTAATGCGGTCCTTTGTTTTCTGGGCTTGGGGCCCAGAATGCAATGGCATGGGGCCACTTACATGTGTCCGGCCAAGCCCCACCTGTAATACCAACCATGCATCCTAGGGGCCGAGGTGGCTTAGTGGTTAAGACGCTGAACTGCAGACCGGAAGGTCAGTAGGACAGCAGTTTGAGAACCGAGTGCCACGTGACGGAGCTCCCATTTCCTGTCCCAGCTCCTGCCAACCTAGCAGTTTGAAAGCAAGACATTGCAAGTAGATAAATCGGTACCGCTGCGGTGGGAAGGTAACAGTGTTCCGTTAGTCATGCTGGCTACATGATCACTGAAGAATCTTTGGACAGCGCTGGCTCTGCGGCCTTAGAAACGGAGATGAGCACCGCACCCTAGAGTCGGACACGACTGGCTTTTGAGCAGGGGGATACCTTTACCTATCCTAGGGCTAAGGTAACACAGACCTCTCCCTAAACTCCTCTCTATAACTGGGAATCCACTCCTGAATTTTGGAGACTTGTGGATATCTATTTTGGGGATATTCACAAAATTAATCTAGGCTTGTCAGCATTCACACATAATGGCAACATTCCTCAAACGTTAGACATTCCCTGTTACAGATAAACAGATTAAACAAAAAATATTATCTGTCTTTTCTCCAGGTGGAAAATCTGCATTTTGTGGATATCCCTGGGACTTAAATGGGAAGACCCCTAACAGTGCAGAAAATATTGGGGAGGGGGAAGAAACAGAATATTATTTTGTTTATTTTGTTCTCTGCTTTGAGCATTCATGGAGCTGAAAAGCAGATTATAAATGCTCAGATGCACACATAACCTGCCTCCCTGCTTCTCCCTGGAAATATCAAGCGAGGGTTGACGGCTGCACCCCCCCCCCCCACTGGCTTTGGAATAACCTCCACTGACTTGAGGATTGGAGAGGTTCCATGGTTCTCCACTGGAGCACACACACCCAGTGGCGCTTTGCCCCCCAAATGCCCCTATTCCTGCTGCAGGCATGAAAAAAATAAGATAAATAAAAAGGAACAGCTGGAGCAAGGGTCTAACATTCGCCCCTGCCAGGAAATGCAGGAGGTGGCTGCTTTCTCTCTCCTTCCCATATGAATTGGGGCTCAGGAGAAATGTGCCAACAGCTGCTCTCTGTGGCACTCAACCCAGACCTAGCCTGGATATCTGGGGAGGGGGGGGGGCGGGAAATAACCAAAAATGGCTTGTCATTCTGGACTGCTACCTGCTGTGTCTCTGTTGCCTTGGAAGCTTCGGTGACATTCAGGATTAACGGTGCACCTGCCTATCTAAGTCAAAAGAATGATGGATTTCTGGAAAGAAACCTCGGCATGGGAGGGAGGAAATCTACTAGAAGACACGGCAGCCAACCAGCAAGATTCTTTCCGTGACGAAGACATAGGGCCGTCGTGTCTGGCCGTCTGCTCTGCTTCCCAGTTCTTGGCTCCCTGGATTTGAAAACGAGGTATGGAAGAGGGGAGGTGGGTGGGCTAGAGCAGGGGCTCTCAACCTGTGGTACTAGTACCACCAGTGGTAGTTGGCCGACTGCTGGTGGTACTTGGACTGACGGACCACTGGAACCTTTTCTCCCGAGAGGCTCCTGCCTTTGGCCGAGCCTCTTGGAAACGCTGAGAAGGGCCCTCCCACCTGCCCAGAGCCTGGCAGATACCTGCGTTATCTGGCCTCTGAAAACCTGGAAGTAACTGGTGATGATGTCATCGCCAGTCACGTCCGGTGGTACACAACAGGAGAGGGGCGCTGCCACTGGAGGTGGTACTTAGCCGGGAAGGGGTTGAGAACCCCTGGGCTAGAGCATCAGAGACATTCTAGCCTACCTCTCTCCTCTCCTCCTCACTTCCTCTTCCTTTTTTGAATCCAGGGAACAGGAGGATGAGGAGCAGAGGAGGCAGCAGCTAGTGGCCTGCTGCCCAAGGGGAGGGAGCGGCATTCGGCACAGCAAGGTGCCACCCATGCGAGAGGGGACTGTGGCATTTGGCTCTCAGGCCAGCCTGCAAAAATATCTGGATAGTCCTCACTTTTCAGCTTCTGAACGAAACCTTCCGAAGGCTGTAGTCCTACATGCTTACCTGGGAGTAAGTCCCACTGAATGCAATGAAACCTACTTCTGAGTTGACATACTCGCGCTGTCCCTCAAAATAAAACCGGAAGTCCCACACTTCCGAGTTTGACGGCAGCGCACGAGGGGCACAATAAGAACGATCTGCTTCTTGCTCGAGCAACCAAGAAACAGATCGCTGCGGCTCGCATTGGCAGCGGGTTGGAGGGAGGTAGCGACAGACTTGGTGAAGCGCACCCGGAACCCGCCCCCTCGCAATCTGCCACCGATGCAAACCGGAGCAGCTGGCCTCGTGGATGGGCCGGCCCTGGTTGCATCGGCGCCACGCTGCGAGCAGACGTCACAGCGTGAACCGTTTCGGATCAAGGCACCAATCTGAACAGAACTTGGACACAAAGAATACCTCGCCGTCGGAGCAAAGCACAACTTGTCGGCATTCACGCCGACATGTGCTCACACTTTGGTGGCGACAAGAGAACTGGACGGATACACGCAAATTCCAGATCCTGGACAGCTTTTTGAGAGCAGGCGAAGTTCATCTGTAGCTTGGCTCGGACCGTGTCTTGGCAGGAGAAGACAAGTTTGATCGCTTTTCCCCAACTGCCAACTGGCTTGCAACAACTCAGACCGAACCGTTCAAAGGAAGAGAATATTCTCTCCCCACCTGCAAAAGGGGCTGCTGAACAATGGACAGTTCACCAAGCCATCATTCTGGGTAGCTTTCCAGACTACGCTTCCAGTCCAAGACTCTGCTTTATCACAGCCAAGTTGGACCTTAAAAAGACTGAGATCTGACTGCACCGACCACGGCTGCCGGTGATAATAGATGCCTGTATCCAAAAGCGACCGGCGCTTCTTTGATCGCTAGACTTCTGGCAGGAGCGGAGATACTGACCCTGTTACGCTGGGCCAGGCTCCATCTTGAGTAATTACATTGGAGAGCCTGAAAATCCCCACTGCCAGTCCAGTTGGAGGAGTTATTCTTGACTCAGCCCCCCTAAAATAAACAGTTGCAGTAATAACGGAAGTCAGCACAGCCAGGTGCCAATCAGAGATGCTTGGGCCACGTTTGCACAGACGCTGTTAAGGGAAGAGCATGAAGCTGAAACGAGGGAAATCGGGATGGCGCATCGACGCCAGTTGTACTGGTAAGAAAGTATACCAGCTCATGCTTGCATTGCCATCTTCGCACTGGGCAACAAAATGGGAAATGAGGGTTGCTGGGAGTGATTCACATGCAAAGAATGCACATTAGGCTCCCCCTCCAAAACTCGCCTCAGTTGGTCTCAGATTTCTTATCCAGCGTGTAATTAATCTGTGGAACTCCTTGCCACAGGATGTGGTGACAGCACCTGACCTAGATGACTTTAAAAGGGGAGTAGACAGATTGATGGAGGAAAAGTCCATCACAGGTTACAGGTCGCAATGACTGTTTGCAACCTCCGGGCTTTAGAGGGAGCCTATCTCTGAATGCCACGTGCAAGGGAGTGGCAACATGATGCAGATACCGTGTTGTCCTGTGTGCTCCCAGAGGCATCTGGTGGGCTACTGTGAGATACTGGAAGCTGGATTAGATGGGCCCTTGGCCCAGCAGGGCTCTTCTTATGTTCGTGGGTGGGTCAGCTCTGAACATAGGGCCCACCTTCAACAGACCAAAAGTCAAGATGGTTGGGCGAGCGACTGGATTAGGCCAACCTCTGCGCGGCAGAGGAGACACTGTAAATCTTCTATGGAGAGGCACATTGACTCTAAAGAAGCAGTCATGGGCAAAATGGGAGAAAAGACCCGAAGAGGAGGGGCAAGGCTGTAGAATGGGGCAGAAAGGGCAAAGTTCACACTGCTGGGAATTTAGCACAAAGGTGCCCAAGCAGGCATTAAAAGTGCACAGGGCTGTAGCATTCACACATTTATGCCATTACCTAGTTAGTTTTATCGTGATCTGAACCGCGTGGAAGTGATATTCTGCATGGATTTCTTCAACAGGGATGGCCTGGGCCCTTAGCGCCTCAGGCTATGGAGGTGCCTCAAGCAGTAGCGGTGTAAGGAAGGCAGTGCCTCTGAGCATGAGCAGACTGCAAGAAGCGCTGAGGGCCTAGGGTATGGAGGTGCATCAAGCAGCAGTAGCAGCAGAAGCAATGGTATAGGGAGGAGGGCAGCTCTCTCTGAGCATGAGCAGAGTGCAATGAGGGCCCTTAGCGCCTCCTTGCACTCTGCTCATGCTCAGAGGCATTGCCTTCCTTACACCCCTACTGCTGCGGCTCCTGCGCCCGCCCCTTCCCGTCCGGTCTGGAGGCCCCGCCCCCCGCCCTCGTTCAGGCCCCGCCCCGCGCGTGCGCCCCGCCCACCTGCGCCGCAGCTGCTGCCTCCACACCTTCCCGCGGGGCTGACAGGCCTCCCTCAGGCGGCGGCAGGTGCAGGACAGGCGGCCCAGGTCGGAGGCGCGCAGCGAGTCGCAGCAGAGGATCAGCTCCAGCAACTCGTCTGGCAGCTCCGTCAGGCTCAGCCCGGGCTCCGCGGCCGCCTCCAGGCCGGGCTCCGAGCCCGCCGCCGCCTCGCCGTCCGGCTCCGGCCGCGGAGAAGGCAGCGAGGACGGCGGCGCCGCCGCCATCTTGCCTGTTTACCTGAGTGGCCTTTCCAGGGAGCGTCGTCAAAGAGGCGGGACTCTGCTCGGCCGCACGGTAAGGGGGGGAGGAGGGAGGAGTGCGGGCTTAGGGAGCGTGTGCAAACTCCACTCCTCTCAGAAAGGCGCTTTTCGCCTCTGGCTTTTACGCGCAGCTGCGTAAGCGGCAGCTTCTTTGAGCCTCGTGTTATTATGGTGAGCAGCCCCCAAACAGCCAAGTTCGCATGGAGAGATGCACATAGAAGACGTTTAATATTTCTGGTTTGTGACACACACAGTATTATTACTTCTACTACTAATATAAGCGTATTATTCTTTGGGTATGTAACGTCAAGGGGTGGGACCTCGTCTTAGGCTTGGCTGCATATAGCTTAGGCTGGGTGCATGCATGACCCCCTGACCTATCACCACATTTTGAGCCCCGTGCATTATAACTACGTGTCGTCCTCCATTCCTTCTCTCTACCCCCCCCCCCGCCCCTATGCCTCTTCCTTCTGTTGGACTGGAGAGCCCTGCAGCTGCAAAGACTTTTCTCCTATTGTGAACATTCTTAAAGTCTTGTCTAAAACGTGTGTGTGTGTGTGTGTTTGCAACTGACCTTGCCATGAGAGCAAAACAGGCTGTAGTTCTATGCATGTCTTCCTGGAAAAGTCCCAGTGGGGACTTACTTCTGAGTAGACATGCATAGGATGTCTTCCTATATGCATGTCTACTCATGCATGAGTGATGTGGTTCTTTGCAGTTGAAAATGTGGGGACCTCTGGCTTGGGACCCCAGCATGGCTTAATTCGGTTCTTGTTCTGATCGTGGAGAAGGGGCCAGTTGTGTGCGGCGTGGAGAAAGAGAGGTAGTACAGTACCACCAGAAATCGGGTCCCGACTCACAGTTTGAGAAACACTGCCCTAAATGGTTTGAGACCTGGTTAAGGACCGACTCCTTTCAAATGTGCCGCCCATACATTTGTGCCCAAATGTGCCGGTCGTCATCTCAGGCCTTGCTCCGGGGGCTCTTGCCTTCAGAGGCATAGTGGACATCCCTCCCCGGGAGCAGGGCCTTCTTGGTGTGGACACCAACCTTGTAAAATGTCCTCCTGCTGGGAGCCTGCTTGACACCTAACCTGTACTCTGTCAGGAGATATGTAAAGACTTGATTTTTCTTGTTCAGCTTTTGGCACCAGGTGGTGCTTGCAGGGTTGTTTGGCACTCGCCTTTCAGTCCTGGCATTTGGTTTTGTCTTACACGGCTGCCTAAAGTTGCTGTTCTGCTCGATTATATTTCATTTGTTGTTTTGTTTCGTTCTGTCATATTGTCTGTTGCCTGAATAGGCAGGGATGGTGAGATCGAAATGTTTGAAAACAAATGCATTCAAGAGAAGATTTTTTTTTAAAAAATCCCATGATTGCTTGGCCAGTCTTTATTTTGACCTGACTGTCCTAAATCTTGGGATGTTGTTGTTGTTCAGTCGTTAAGTCGTGTCCGACCCTTCGTGATCCCATGAACCATATCCCGCCAGGCCTTCCTGCCCTCCACTATCTTCCTGAGTTCGCTCATTTTCATGTTCGTTGCATCGGTGATTTTATTTATTTATTTTCTGTATTTATATACCACCTTTCTCATCATCAGATTTATTCAAGGTGGTTTACACAGGCAGGCTATCCTAGACCCGATAAGGGTCTGTACAATATTGTTCCATTCATATAGAACCTTCCATTTGCGAGATATTTCCCTTCCGAGTGCAGCTCTCCTTCTGGCTTGTGCTCTGCACTTCCAAGCTTCACAGTTCACCACAGTTCACCCTCAGATGGTTGTCAAGATGTTATCTCTCCAGCTGACTCCTCTGCATTCCACTCTCTCATGGTGCCATGATGCTGTCTAACCATCTCATCCTTTGCCTTCCCCTTCTCCTTTTGCCTTCAATCTTTCCCAGCATCAGAGTCTTCTCCAGGGACTCCTCTCTTCGCATTAGGTGGCCAAAATATTTGAGCTTCAGCCTCAGTACCTGTCCTTCCAGGGAGCAGTCAGGGTTGATTTCCGGGGGGCTCTTGCCTTCAGAGGCATAGTGGACATCCCTCCCCGGGAGCAGGGCCTTCTTGGTGTGGGCAAATCTTGGGATAGAGGGGGTTAAAATATGAATAAATAAATGGTTTGTGCATGCGTGCATTATGACAGTTTTGTTCAGGGATGAACATATATGCGCAGTATTGGCTATTCTGATCGGATAATTTTACTGGAGAGAGCAGGGATTGAACCCAGGGCCTTCTGCAATGCCAAGTAAATGCTTGACTTTTTGAATGTCCAGAAGTTAACGGGTAAAAGGCCATGACAAATGCAATAAAAGCTGGTTTAAAATAATAATCAGGCTAAAATGGCCAAAACGTAAAAAAATACTGTATTGGTAAAGGTTTAAAATGTTACAAAACAACACACGGCGCAATCCGACTTAACTTTTGTGCCGGTTTAACCAGCGGCGCAGTGAGAACGGGAGGCCCCTGAACGGAAAAGGGATTCAAATCCCCTTTGAATTTCTCTTTTAGAGGGGATTTGAATCCCTTTTCCGTTCATGGGCCTCCTGTTCTCGCTGTGCCGCTGGTTAAACCGGCACAAAAGTTAAGTCGGATTGCGCTGATAGTTACACGTTTAAAAACACAAAGTAACCAACATTTATCACAACCTTTACCCGTTAACTTCTGGGCATTCAAAAATGATTGCTGGCCATGAAAACCTTAAATGCTTGACCATTGATTTGCAGCCTCTCCCTCTGTAGAACGGGGCATTTAGATGTAACGTAGCAATGAATGCCAGTGGAACAACTTCATGACTATTTTGGAGGAAGTGCTTTCTCCTTTGGGCGTGTTGAACATGGTTTTCCAGTGCCGTCCAAGGGGTCACCCCCCTGAAACAACAGAAACCACGCCGATGCAGTTAACCCGCGGCCGTTTTCAGGCCACGCAAAGCAAACCTGGCACTTGCCACGGGGAGAAACCACACGGCAGTCTGAGTTTCGAACTAACACCGAGCGCCTCTGCTGTGTTTGGAATGGCCTTTGCCAGGGCAGGCTGGGCCCCCGTGGCCTGCGGTATTGAGGGAGTGAGGCCTAGTTTTCCCAAACAGCAGTCGGGGTCTACCAGATCTGGGCCGCTCGCTCCAAGACCACAGATCTGAACAACATGTGGCATCTCCCCACCCCTTCTGCTCTGTGAGCTTAAACTGGCCAATTTCCTCTCCCTTCCCATCTCCCCCCCCCCCCGTCCTGGGTTTTGCTGTTGTGTGTTTTCCAAATGATACCTTGACATTCCATGGCTCTTGGGGGGGGGGGAGGCACAGAGCACCCTCCAGTCTGCGCCTTTTGTGGTGTTTGTCTGTGTTCCCTCTTCCTGTTCTTTAAACCTCCTCTCTACTTCCGCTTACCTAGGGAGCCCCTCACCCCCATTATGTAGAACCCATTTCCTTATTCAGGGGTGCCCCCATTCTGCCTGCACCACCTGACGCTTCAACCCCGTGTCCCACTTACAGGGGAGTAAATCCCACTGGACCTAGTGGGGCTTGCTTCTGATGGCGCTGTGAGTTTCCTGTTGGTGGAAACCAGTGGGGCATGCAGCAAAATGTCGCATCTCCCCAATCCTAACAGTGGGTTAAGGAAGGCCAACACCCTCTTCTCCCGTCCCACCCCCTTGTGGTGCTGTAGGCATTTTCTCCGGGGGGGGGCTCAATATTTCATGGCTCCTGCAGGCCCCTGAGCCTGCTCATTCTAGGCCAGTCCCTGGCATAGAACAACCCCCCCCCCCCCCTAACATGTTGAAACTGACCAAGGTAACCGCCTGTACTTCAGAGAACACGAAAGGGTTAAAGAGAACATAGGCAGGTTTTGCCATTCCGGTGCCTGGACTGTGGGCGGGCACAATCTCTAGCTCCTTATTGGGTAATCCAAATGTGGGACAGTGATTGGCCCGGGGAGGAGGGCAGCGCGCTTGGCAGCATCTTGTGCTAAAGCAAAGCATTTGGCTGGAGGGCCCCATGGGGCAGAGGTCTTTGGCAGGTGGGTCAGGCTCCCGCTGTTTGGTTTTGAGCCTTGACCTACGCAGTTTGATCAGTAGCCAGGGATGGGGATCCCGGATCAGTGAATTCCACCAGAGGCCTTTGCAGTGGCTGCTCTGACCAAGACCCAAATTTCAGTGGGCTCCCTCCGCCTCCATGGCGGCGTGAAGAAGCAGCAGCATCTGCTGGTGCCAGCTGCGCCCGGTGCTGTGTCGTAAGCCCCTCCCCATTGGTCCTCATTGGCTTGTCGTGGTTGAGTGGCAGGTGGTAAGCTGCTGTAAGGAAGCTCATTGGCCCTGGCTTACGAGAAAGCGGCGGGAAACAGCAGGGGCTTGTTGCCTCCAGGGTTGACCAGACATGGTTGACCAGACATGGGTGTGGGCTCCAGCTGTGGGACCCCTTGGCCACAAACCCGAAAAGATGACACTGCGCCGGGTTCAGTCCACGTTTTTTAATTGATTGCAATGCGAACAGGCATATAAGTATTTTATTCCATAAAATCAGAAGTTCCGAACTATACAGAAGGAGGTGCATGCTTCAGAACAGTGTGGATACCTCGCAGACAAGAGCAGGAGTCAGTCCATGAGAGAAAGACAGAGAAATAGTTAAGGTGCAGAGCACATTGTACAAATGGCAGAGACTTGGCAGCATTGAGAGCTCGGAGGTAGGGGAACGGAAATGTTCTGACCGCCGAAAGCACGGATATGACCAAATATGACCCCCACACCTCCCTCCAAAGAAACGTGCACTTGTGCAGTATTTTTACAAAATGACTAATCTGAATTGAAATGAATTACAAATCTGCAAAATGAATCAAATCTGCCCCTCCGCATCAGGAAACACAACTGTGATTGGTTTGTCAGCTTTTGATTGATGGCAGTGATTCAAAGAAATGTTAGAAAAACGAAAAAAGAAGGCACAGTAACACAAAGGGATTTGGCCAGTGGGTCAGGATAGGAAATGTCTGGGTAGGAGAATGGGCCTCGACACATGGCTGGAGCCCGGATTTGAGCCCGCCAGCCAGAAGACGCCCTCAATCTGGAGGCGCCGGAGACCCTCCTGGTACCAGCCCCCTTTCTAAAGACAGAGCCTCGGGCTCTTCTGAGCCTGCATGTTGGTGCGAGGAATGATGCAGTGGAGCGATGGAGTGCCAAGTCTCAGGCCAGAAAGCCGCCCCTTTTACATCTCTGCTCTCTAGGCAGCAAGGAAGAGCCTAGGAAGAGTAGCCAGGGCCTGGAGGACTTTAAGACCTCCATCCTCCTCTAGCACCTGGCACTACCAGAATAGTAGCCCTCTAGGGCACCATGTTTGTTCTTTTGTCTTGCAGCGGAGGAAGGCAGTAAGTGTATGCGGTGAAGCTAAGGAAGGCAAACTTCCTCTCATTCCTAGGAGGCTCCCCCCCTCCCCTCCCCTCCCAGCGCTTGGCAACAATCCAGTCCTTGCAAGATGGGCAGGGCTGGCCTCACAGCAGCCCTGTAGGTTTGGCTGCTGCAGCTGCAGGATCAATGCTCAGGGGGTGCGGCGGGAGGAAGAGAGGGCGGGGGCCACAGTCGGTGTTAACATGAGTGACATCGTTTCCTGTTTGGCACAGACCAGTCTCCTCCTGCAGAGGACTGAGGGTCTGCACAGAGCAGCCATCGCCACCTTCTGCCCCCTTAAAACACCCCCTTTCCCTACCAGACTGCAGAAGAACGAGAGGGAAGGACAGTGTGACCCACTGGTTGAAGCAAGTCATGCTGGGCGGAGGAGCAGCGTATCCACATTTGTCTGCCGCCTCTGCAGGCAGAAGCCAACCTCAACCCACCCGGCTTGGACACACGACAAGATGCGCAGGGTTGCGAAGGTGGCGGTTTTCATGCAGCCGGGGGGAAAAAAGGCTTCGTTGTCGTTGTCAACGAGTGAACGAAGAAGAAAGTTTGGTGTCGTTTTCTGTAAGAGCCACTGCGGGTTGTTAAAAGCTGTCGTGCTTCAGCGGGGGGGGGGGGGTGCGGATTCCAGAGAAGGGCACACAGATAGAAAAAAACAACACCACAGGACATGGAGGGGAGGGGAGGGGAGGAGAAGAAATAGCATCGTCATCATGGCCATCTCGGTAGCGCATCCTTCAGGACACAACCACAGGACAAGACACGGAAGAGGGGTTGGCGCGGGCCATCAAGTCCTTGCACAAAGCGAGCAGACGTGGCGGTACCGGATCCAGGCCCCCCCCCCCGGAGCTGCTGCGAGAGGCCCTGCTCGGCACCCCCCATCACGGGTAAACCCGATCCAAGTTAGGAACGAAACACCCTGGGAAAAAAAGGGACAGAGAAAAAGTCACATGCGGGCCTTTGAAAGTGTTTTCCTCTCCAGTGTTGGATCCTACAGAAGCTTCCCCCCTGTTTACAGTCATTTTGTTTCTAAGCGCAGTAATGCCCCAGTCTCTGTTGCAGCAGGGGCCCCTCTTGCTGGGGATGCGGTCAATGTGGTCAGTTTCACCTGCGAGGTTGTCTCTTTCACTCCCCAGGCTGGCAGTGTGGTCAGTTTCCCTCCTAAGGTTCTCGGTTTCCACATGGAGCCTTGAGAACGCTCCTGAGCGAGCGGCTTCCCTACTCTGGCAGCATGAGCTGCCAATCGGAAGTGGGGACTGAAAGTGGTGGTTGCAAGTGGAATGCTCATAAGTAGGACAGCCTCCCTCTCTCCCCCCCCCCTTTCAGGTAATGTGCATCACTACATTATATACTTGATGCTGCTCCAGATTCAAATGTTACCATGTGTGACGTCCCAGTGGTTAGTCTGTCGTGGCAGGATTGCTCTCCCCCTTAAAAAGAGCCATTTCACAATCTGGGGACGCTCCTTTAACTAGGGCTTCTGTTCAGTAAAGCCAGCATCTCTTACCAGCTGTGGCCTTTTTTGGGACAGGTACGACCCAGCTGCAGTTAACCAGAATGGCGACAACCAGAACGTGGATATCGCCTATGTGAGGTTCTGTGCAAGGTTCGGGAGACCAGGACTTCCCTGATACCCGAGATGGTGAGTCAAAGGCTGCTCCCCCCCTCCGAAAATATAGCAGGCTTTGCTCCTCCCACTGCATGGGGGGGAGGAAGAGGGGGTGAGCACAAGACGAAGCATGGAGGGAAAAGAGGGTGGTAGGCTAGAACTCTAGCCTACTACTCTTCTCTCCCTACACACGTCCTCTTCGGCTCCACCCTCTCTTCCTGTCCCGTTCTGGGGGAGTGGGGGGAACAGTGGTGGAGAGTGGGGGTGAGCAGAGGTGGGCCGGGCCTGTCCTGCCAGTCTGCTGAGTGAGGGGACCGTCCTAGTGGACCTTGTGGCTGGCCAACCCTGGTGAGGCTGCCCATAAAAAGCATTTGGAGACTTCTGGCCCAGTCCTATCCCACTCTCCAGCGCCACTGCAGGCATGCCAACAGGGTGTGCGCTGCATCCTGCAGTGGGGAGGCAGAAGCTTTCCCAAGGTATGTTCCCTTACCTTGGGGATGCATTGCGTCTGCGTTGGCTCTAGAAAGTTGAATAGGATTGGGCCCCTAAGTCGGTACAAAATGCAGCAGCCAGGTTGTCAACTGGGGCTATGCTGTGGGATCGCTTTCTCCCCCCCCCCCCAATTCTTTGGGAACTGTATCGGGTACCAATTTGTTTGCAGACTTATTAAGCTCAGGGGTGCTGCTTATGACCTTTAGAACCCTGAATGATTGGGAAGCAGGGCTGGGGAGCAGGGCACCTCAAGGTTTTTATGTAAGAACATTTGGAGATTGCCTTCCGGGCCCAGTTAAGGGACCAACCAGGCAGCATACAATTGGCTATTCAAAACAAATGGAAAACCACCATGAACAGGACCGATGAAGAATCGATCGAAACAGAGGCAAGCAAGCAGGAGTACAGAATAAAGTCCGACGACAGATCATCTTATTCAACAGTGGTATAAAATGTGAGCGTCTGTATCGTTCTTTTAGAACGAGATCACCTGGACTGGCTGTGTCCAGCCCTCTGAAATCAGGAGCTGCTCTCTCCCTGGAAGCGGGTTCTTATTTGCGGAGGATAAACGCACCTCCCTATAAACTCTAGTCATCGCCTCAGGCCTTGCGCCGGTGCCCTCGGCCTCCACTAGGAGTGGCGCTTGTGGAGTACCCCCCCCCCCCGTGAAAGCCCACTTGAGCCTTTTCCTCCACTCTTTCTGGAGATGCATAAAGCCTGGACTGTTCCATTTGGCTTCTGGAGAGGGGTGATGCCTGGTGACGGTGGTGAGGAAAGGAAGTTGCAGGTATGTGTTTTGTTTTATGCTGACTTCATTGGACAACATGAAATTGGCTCTGAAATGAAAAGAGCTAATCTTTACTAATTTCGACATGCTGAAATTGAAAATGACAATACAATCTGTTGATTGGCTCTAGAGAAGAGGAGAATTCTCTAGAGCAGTGGTGGCCAACCTTTTTATGACATGTGCCACTTTTATTTTTTCTATATCTTGGGCGTGCCACAAAATAAATAAATAAACAAAGTAAATAAATAAATAATAAACTACTAGAACGCAACCATGTTGGAAAATCCAGCGAGCAACTCCATAGTTTTGGTTCCCAAAATTTCCTGGAGGTCTAAATCCACAGGGCCCTTACTGACCTGCTCCTTTATTAAATTAATGTACATGCTCCCACCACTATTCCCCAGTTTCTCTCTCTTCTGCTCAGCACAAGAATGAACGTCTAATTCACACATTTGTGAGGTAATAAGTTCCGCACATGGGGATTTTTCAACCTCACCATCACTTGAGGAGATAGCTGCATGAAAGAGCACCCATTTTCTCTGATAATAAGGTAATCCTGGAGTTCATGTGGAGACTAGTTCACTCAGTGTTTCACCACATGATTCTGAGCTGTCGTGTCTGCTTTACCAACTCGGAAATGAAATATGTGAATTGTAGAAGTGTCATCTTTGTCATAATTATACTTGGGCTGGTTCAGTTAATTTTCTGTTGAAGTGACAATGCAAAAACAAATGAACAAAAACCAAAGGATAAAAAGGATTAATCCCAGATTGCAAGTTACCCAGAGATAAGGGAAAGATACTCGACCTAGGGACCTCCTCATTTCTGCTAAGGCCACTGAAAATAAATGCCTTGGGGGCGGCTCAGGTCACGGCTCACTTCCAAATAAATACAACTTGCAGAAAGGGTAGACAAAGCAAAGTCATAGACAAGGGGAAGTAAGAGTAGACAATGAGGTGTCTGAAGAAGAACATATACTAGTCTGTACAGCATTTAAGGCCTGGGAAAAGCAACCAACGCACAGGCTTTCCGTGTTGGGGAGGGGAAAGGTGCAGCCGCCATTAACGGCCCTTTATGCTCGCGCCGTGTGTGAAATCATCGCCCGCCGCAACCATTGTCCAGCTGCCGCCGCCTGCCTGTTCCCTCACAGTCCCACAAGGCGGTTACCACTCCTTGAGCCTCAGCTCGCTCTGCCGCCCGGGCGTGCTGCCGGTGAGGAGACGAGGAAGGACGGACATGGCGACGGCTATGCTGGCGGAGGCCGCAGCCGGATATGCACCTACGCCTACGCCTCCCTCCGCCGCGGGCCGCCACCAGTACAGCTGACTTGATTGAACGGGCCCAACCCCGGAACGGAACCCGCGGTGGTGGTGACGACAACGGCGACAGTAACAGCTGCGCTTCCCCGCCTGGCCATGTAGTGGGGGCCCGCCGCGCTCGGCCCAGTCTGAGGGGAAGGAAGGCGAGTGGGCGGGAAGGAAGCGGCGCCGCCTGACAGAAGGAGGGAGCCTGCGAGGCGGCGGTGCTCCTGCTGCTGCCCAGTGGGCTGAGAGGCTGCCGTTGGGCGCCATGGAGGACATTAACTCCAACGTGAACGCCGACGCCGAGAAGCGGCTCCTCAGCGGGAATGGCGGTGGAGGATCGGGCGCTTGCATGCCGCCATCGCTCCTCACGCCGCCGAAGTCCGGGCCCAGGCGGCCTCTTGCCAGCGAGGAGAGCGGAGGAGGCCGGGAGAGAGCGTCCTCCCCTCACGCCAGCTCGGCCTACACTGCCCAGGCCTGAGCCGGCGATTTCGCACATGTGTACAACGCATCGGGCCTGGGCAGTATAGGCCGAGCCGGCGTGAGGGGAGGACGCTCTCTCCCGGCCTCCGGAGTCGTGCGGACCCGGAGGGAGAAGCCGGGAGGGAGGCGGCGGGCGGCGTGCCACCCGACGGACCTTCCCGTGCCACTCTGTGGCACGCGTGCCGCGGGTTGGCCACCACTGCTCTAGAGAAGAAGCAGAGAAGAAGCTGCTTTCGGGGAACCAGTCCGCATTGCGTACATAGGTGTTGTAAGTGTCGTTGGGCATTTACCAGTACATGTCTGTGGAACTACAGGTTGATTAACCCTTATCCGGACATCCGAAATCCAGACTATTCCAAAATTCAGACATTTTTGGGGCTATGACTTAACAAATCCTTTTTCCCAGCACCTGACTGGCATAGCGCAAGGCACGCTAGGGCACAAAATTATTTAAAATGTTGTATAAAATTATCTCCAGGCTATTTTGTATAAGGTGAATTTGAGAGATAAACGAATTTCGTGTTTAGACTTTGGTCCCATCCCCAAATTATCTCATTATAGTTATGCAAATATTCCAAAATTCAGACAAATCCAAAATCCAGAGAACTTCCTGTCCCAAGCAGGGACAGGATACTCAACCTGTATCTATTGTGGATCTCTCACAAACCGTAGCCACTTTTGCATTTTTGTTGTCATACTCGTGTTCAGCACCTCCAAATCTATAAGAAATGACTTATCTTGGAGACATAAACCTTTGTTAAAATTTGTTGTCCAGTACTTTTAGTGTGTGTGTGTACGGACCTCATTTTATTTTGTTGTTTTTGTTGTTGTTATTTTTTACAGTCAGCTGCTTGGGTTGCCTTAGAGGCAAGAAAGGTGAGATGAAAATGCTTTTAGATAAAGAGTGCAAGAGAGATACTTCCTCTTGCCCTGATGTTGGCCCCTGGTGCTCTGGCCCTAGATTTGGATGCAGACCAAAGATATGTGGTATAGCCTGGCCTTTCATCAGTAGCCGTCTACCCACTCTCCGTCCCTAGCAGTGGAAAGTAATTGCTTTGCCCAGAAGACAAGCTTCATCTCTAGGGCGCTGTGGCGACGACTGGGGTACCTGTGCCCCCCAAGGGTGGAAGCCGTCTAATTAAAAACGGACTCAAGACAGACAACTTGTGGAAGTCTTCATTTTGACTGTTGTGTTTCTGTGTTTGGACCGTCCCATCCTCAAAGACAAAAGGAGCGGGGTGGAGAACCCTCTGGGCTTTGCTCTCTCTGAAGATTGGTTAGTGCTATTCAGGTAAGTCGGAGAGGATGATCCAAGGGTGGGATGTGTGTGTGTGTGTGTGGGGGGGGGGTTCCACCTTTTGAATGATCTAAAAAGGCGGCTAAAACCTGTATCAAGGGATGCAGACTTGATCTGGGTGCATTTTTGATCCCAGCATTCTGGAACGTGAGGAACCCAGGCGGGTGGAAGAGCTGGGGGAAGTGCGCTAGGCTGTTTGTCGTTTTCTCATTTGTGCCCAATTTCAACTTTGCTCAGGTCCCAGCATTCAGCAAGTGTGACGTTGCTGTGTTGCGTGCGGATGCTGCACGTTGTTTGTTTCCCAATTGATCTCCCATAAATCCTCGTTTTACACCCCATTCCTACCTGGGTTTGAGGAAATGGAGAAGAGCTTCCCTACCGCTCTCCAAATCGACTGTGTTGCTAAATTCTGTGTGGGCCCATGTCTGGAGAGGAGAGTCGCCACCCTTTCCCCCCAACAACCAGTTCAAGGACTCCAGCGGAAACTGGGCTAACCCAGGTTGGTGGTGAAGTTTGAGAGGCAGCTCGTTTCTCAAACCTCTTGGGGAAAACTGAGGCACAGGTTCCTTATTCCCACCCTTGAGCTGGGAGGAAAATCAGGGCCCTCCTTGAAAACCTGTTCTGTTCCCAGCCACCGCAGCTGCCTGTCATTTTTTTCAAAACGTTTTTTTCAGGTGACACTACACTGCAGGACTGGTGCACACACATGGCTTCTTGAACAAAAGCTTTAATTGTGCTCATGGGTTAGGGACCTGGAGAGAGGCAACAGGGAAATGGCACAGAGCAGTTTTTTAGCTACGCAACTGCAGGCAAACTGAAGTGCTCATTTGCCTCTGTTAAATGCATAGTGCTCTTTTTTTGGGGGGGGGGGCTCTGAGTGTTGAGGGGGGGAATATCCTTGGGAAGGCAAACCAGTACAGGGGAGCATGGTGGCTTTTTTCTGTGCTCAGCTTAGCACGTTTTTTCCTCCCCTCCATCTCTCAAGAACTGTCACAGTGATATTTTGTTGTTTAGGTGCCATAAACGTGGCGGTTCATATTGCCTGACTTTGCAGATACGGTAGGTGTAGCATGATGGTTATGACGCCAAGCTGCAGGTCCGTCGTTCTCCAGTCCGTCTTTCTCCTCTGCCACAAACGCAACTAATGGCCTTGGGCAAGCCACTCTGGCTCAGCCTGCTACCCCCACCTGCAGCGTGGGAATAATATCTACTCGCCTTACAAGGTGGTAGTAAGGGCTAGAATACAGGTGTACGCTCTATACATGCTCAGTGTTATTCGATATGATGTCTGTTAATAGGGACACCAGTAGCAACCTGGAGGGGAGGTTAATGTATGTAAAATATGAACTATGAATGCCATTTCCATATACAGCAAGTCCTCACTTAAGTTGTCGATAGGTTCTTGGAAACTGCAATTCAGTGAAATGACTTATAACGAAAACGAATTTTACCATAGGCTAATTGATATACATAAACAAGAGTTTATGGCATGTTTCTGGTCACAAAAACATCGCCAAACTTCTAAATAAAGACCCCGAAACACTTCTAATATTAAGCATTGAAATAAATGTGAGCTCTCGGGACCAGAGAAAACCCACACAGTCTTGGGGAGATCGTTCAAACTCCATACAGATAGTGGCCCCGACTGGGAATCAATTTTTTTTCTCAACAACTTTAAAATGAAACAACTTGTAACGAAATGACTTTAAGTGAGGACTTGCTGTATGTAAAACTGCATGGAATACAAATATGTCAGATTCTCGCTTCAGCTTGCAGGTGACAAAACTAGAAAACGTTTGAAATGCGATGGTCTGTCCCCTCCTCTGCACGGCCACCAGGTGATCTGAAAGCCTTAGAAGCCTCATGCCTGCCTTTCTCCTGTTGGAATAATGTTTTCAAATGGTGTTGGAGGCACATGTGAAATTGGTCAGATACTGTTATCTGGTAGGTGACAAACCTGGCCTGTCCATAGGTGGTAGATTGGTGATGGGGAGGGGGTCGCTTATCCACTCCCCCACCTCCTGCTTTCTGGATTCAAAAAAATATGTTGGGGGTGGTAGTGGAGCAGAAGGGGAAGTGTAGAGGAGAGAAAGGTGAGAGATGGCTGCCCTAGTAATGGTAGGGATCGTATTGGGCCAGTAGATGGCAGTGTTGGGCTGGGATTGGTTAGCAGGCCAGTATTATCAGCTCCATAGTGCAGAAGGGGGTTGGAGCCAGGAAATTCTTGCCTTTGATTGGAGGAGGGGTTTTAGCTCGGTGGTAGAGCAGGTGTTTTGTACACAGAGAGTCCCACATTCAATCCCTGGCATCTCTATGGACACAGGACAACCCTGCCCTCCAAACCCTAAAACATTGGAGAGCTGCAGTTGCTCAGTGCAGATAGTGCTGAACTAGATGGAGCAATTGTCTGACTTGGTTGCTCCACTCCATTGCATCTCTTTTTTTTCCCCATGACTGCAAAGTTTCTAGTCGAGAAACATAGGGGGCTGAACTAGAGGGTATGCTGCCCTTAGCAACGGAAACACAGAAAGCTGCCTGCTGAGTCAGATCCTTGGTCCATCTAGCTCAATATTGTCAGACACTGATTGGCAGCGGCTCTCCAGGTTTCAAGTCCACATTTGTTTGAACTTGGGACTTTTTGCATGCAGAGCAGGGCCTTACCCCACTGTGTTGCAACCCCTTCCGCCACCACCACCCCCAAGCAGCTTTTCAGGAGATGGGAGTCGGGAAACAGTTTTTTCCTAGACTGGGGTTATCCCTGAAATGCACTTCCTACATAAACAGAGATGCAGGTGAAAATCCTGACTAAGGCACAGAGTCTGGGAGAAGAAAAAAAGGTGTTGAGGAAGGTGTGTGTGTGGGGGGGGGGGAAGGATGCTGCAAACAAAACCCTGGAATGGGGAATAGCCTTACCGTAAATATGTTTGCATTGTATTTGATATTCCTTTGCATTATATTGCTATTATTTATATTGTATGTATTTTGGGCCATTCTTGTAAGCCACTTCTACAGTGCTCACCCAGATAGGCCTTTATTACCCTTTCTGTGCGGAGAGATTCAAGGGCCACCTGGAGGGGCTGGCCAGGTCCAGAGAATGAGAGCTATTTGCTCTAGGAAGAGACTTGTGGCACTTATTCAGAGACTCCCAAGGCTTTCGGCTCTAGCCAGGCGGTTTCTGATGTCTAGAGCGACTAGTGCTAACCTAGATGAACCAAGCTACTGTATAGAGGTTGAAAGTACAGGGAAGGGGATATAGGCTAGAGAGGAGGAAGAGCTTCCTATCCTAGAACTGCCCAGGAGTGAAACAGTAGTGGACTCTCCATCATTGGAGGTTTTCAAGCAGAAGCTGGGTGGCTACCTGTCGGGGATGCTGAAGCAGTTCCCTGTGCTGAGCAGGGGGTGGACTGGATGACCTCCAAGGTACCTTCCCCCTTTTTAACATTCTGTATGCTCAACTCCAGTCTGAAGACTGCTGGAAGCTAAGCAGGAACAGTCAGTTTTCATGCTGGAAGGGAGACCAGAAAGTCACTGATAAGCTGTCATGACCCTCGGTGGTAGAGAGGGGTTGCTGTTGCGTGCTGTGGTGAGAGAACAGACTGGAATGCTGAGAACATCAGTGACAGAGCGATTACAACTGGAAAAAAGTTTCCCTGTTCAGCATGATCTGTGGCGTCCTGCAGAGAGCTTGAGGCTTGTGTTCAGCAGCTAGTGAAGATGACTACACCGTGGAGGAAACCAGCTGGACTATATAGGGTTCTATACAGAACAATATTGTAAAGATCCTTATCGGATCTAGATAAGCCTACCTATGTAAACCGCCTTGAACAACATCTGAAGAGCAATCTGAGGATAAGAAAGGCGGTATATAAATACACAAATAAATAGAAATAAAATAAAAAATCTGGAAAGGCTGAAATGGGCAATGGGAGCAGGCCTTTTAGAGCCTCAGACCTGACAAACACTGTCCTCGCCGTAGGCCTGGGCTACTCATTCGTTCGAGGAAGGGGTTTGAATTCTCTGTGCTGTGTCAAAGTGCAGGGATGACAGTTCATTGTCGCCCTAATTTGAAGCTTTCCCTGCAAGTAGAAAACCTGTGTCTACACTTTGTCTGTCCTTTTCACAATATGACTAGTGGTCATCCAGTGAAATGGGCGGGTGCGAGGCTTCGAAAGAGCGAATGGGGAGTACGATTTCATGCCGCACCTAGTCTGTGGAGCTCTGCCACAAGATCTGGCCACTAGCTTAGATAGCCTTAAAAGCAAGATCAGGCACATTCATGGAAGACAAGGCTATCGGGGGCTTGTAAGTCCTGTGCTACCCTGCTGGTTCAGAGGCAGGGTCTCCGAATCCCAGTTGCAAGGGGACAGTGGGGGGAGAGGGGCTATGCCTTTCCTGCTGGTGGGCGTTCCAGAGGTATCTGGGTGAGCATTGGGGAAAACAGGCTGACCTGGGAAATGCCCAGGGTCACCCAATCAGCTTTGGGCCTGAGCGAAGATTTGAACCCGGATCTTAGGCTGTGGGTCTTAATTAACCACCGCACCACACGGAGACGAACAGTGCGGAACCGCCACCCTCCCTGTAGATTCCTTAGATGATATTGGGAAATTTTGATGTGGCCGATAGGAGCCAGACGAACGGGAAAATGCCAGGGCCGTAACTGGACTCCCCTGCTGAAGCCCATTGCTTTTGTAGTCCTAGAATCCCAGAGATGGGAAGGGTTCCTTGGAGGTCATCTAGTCCAACCCCATCTGGTCCCCAAGGAAGAAAGCAAAGGGGCAGGCTTTATTTAATTATGTATTTGTTTATTCGATTTGCATCCCGGTTTTCTCCCGAAAGGGAACCCAAAGCAGCTTACAAGAACAATTAGAAATACATACAATATAAATATAATACAAAGTAAATATCAAATACAATGCAAATATTTAAAAACATAAAACAGATTTGTGATGATGCTCCCTTTTCCCCATTCCAGGATTTTGTTTGCAGCCTCCTTTTTTCATGCCTTCCTCACAACCTCTTTCTTTTTCTTTCTTTCTTTCTTTTTCTCCCTCCCATGCTTTGTGCCTCAGTCAGGATTTTGGCATGCAACGCTGTTTCAGTTGGAAGTTCATTTTAAGGATAACCCCGTCCTTGGAAAAGCTGTCTCCCAACTCCCATCTCCTGAAAAGCTGCTGGGGGTGGTGGTGGAAGGGGCTGTAAAGCAGCTGTTTGAACCCCCTTGCTTTGCATGCAAAAAATCCCAGGTTTAATCCCTGGCAGTATGTCCAGGGCGGGGCAGAGAAGAATTTGGACCTGAAACCTGGAGAGCCGCTGCCGGTCAGTGTCTGACAATACTGAGCTAGATGGGCCAAGGATCCGACTCAGCAGGCAGCTTTCTGCATTCTTGTTGCTAAAGGCAGCATTATCCCCTATGTTTCTCTACTAGAAATTTCCAGTAGTGAATGAAGTTTCCAGAGCTATGAAGCTCTGCCCTATACCAAGTCAGACAATTGCTCCATCTCGCTCAGCACGACCTCCACTGAGTAGCCACAGTGCTCCAGGTCAGGCTAGAGTTGTCCCAGCCGAGGTCACAGCGTCTCTGACCAATTGCAGAATTGCCAGCAAACAGCATTTGAGAACATGCGAGAGCATCACTTCAACACGAGAAAGGCAGGCAAGCGGCTTTTAAGGCTTTGAAACCACTCGGTCGCCATGCAGAGAGAAGGGCAGACAATCGCATTTTCAAACTCCGTATAGTTAGCTGCAAGCTGAAGCATGGGTGTGGACTTGGCTTTGGAGTATTCTGTACAGTTTTACATATTTGGAAATGGTATTTTTGTTTTGTCTTTTAAAGACATGACCCCTCCCCTCCAGGGTGTGCCCTGACACTGGGGGTCGCGATTAACCGATGTCCTATCTACTAACACTGAGCATGTACAGAGCGCTTACTGAGCGTGTAAAGCACTTCACCGGTATACTAACCCCTTACTACCACCGTGCAAGGTGAGTAGATATGATTCCCATGCTGCAGGTGGGGGAAGCAGGCAGGGTTTGGTTTGCCCAAGTCCGTTGACTGAGTGTGTGGACAGAGGAGAAAGCGACTGACGACCTGCAGCTTGGTGTCATAACCATCATGCTACACCTACATGCTGACTGTCTGGCAACTGGGCCACCACAGTTTTGGCACCTGAACAACAAGATACCAGTGTGACAGTTCTTGGCAGAGAGCTGTTAAGGAGGAGGGACGGGGAGGAGGAAGGAATAAACCCTGCCAAGCTGAGCAGAGGGAAAAAAAAGCCACAGTAGAAGCTACTATGCTCCCTGGCATTGGCTTGCCTTCCCAAGGATATCCCTCCCCACAACGCGCGCACGCACACACACGCACACGCACACACACAGCCCCCCCCCCCCCGGAGCTTTATGTATGTAACATAGGCAAAAGGCCACTTCATTTTGCCTGCAGTTGTAGCTGGAAACCTCTGGCTCTCTCCAGCTTCCTACACACACAAGCACAGTCAAGGTGCTGAACATGCCATGTGTGTGCACCAGCCCTACAGTGTAGTGTCGCCTGTCGATTTGGAAAAAAAAACCGACAGGCTGCTGTGATGCTTGGGAACAGTGCAGGTTTTCTCGGGGTGCCCGATTTTCCTCCCAACTCAAGGGTGGTGGGAATAAGGAACAGAAGGAAAGGAGACACTCTCTCATTTTGTGCCTTGGTTTCTCTAAGAGGTCTAGGAAACAAGTTACCTCTCAAGCCTCATCACCCAGAGAGTCCTCAAACTGGCTGTTGGGGGGGGGGGTGAGGGGGGAGACTCTCCTCTCCGGACATGGGCCCCACACAGCTTTTAGCAAGAGCGGTAGGCAAGCTCTTCAATTCCTCAAAAACCAGGTAGGAATGGGGTGTGAAAAGCAGATTTTAGGGGGGGGATCGATTGGGGAAAACGTGCAGTGTCGAGACAAACCATCACACACAACACAGCAACTTCACACAGGCGAATGCTGGGAGCTGAGCAAAGCGGAGTCTCGGAATCGGCGACAAATGAGAAAACAACCAACAGCCTAGCACACCTAGCCCTGCGACCTGCCTGGACTGCTAGCAAGTCCCACCACGCTGGGATCAGAAATGCACCCAGACAAATCCTGCATCCCTGTCTTATGGGTCCAGACTTTAGCCTTCACATTGGATAATGCAAAGGTGGACTCCCCCCCCCCCCCAAATCCCACCCTTGGACCATCCTCTCAAACAGCACCAACCAATCTTCAGAGAGAGAGAGAGAGAGCAAAATCTGGTAGTGGATTCTCCCCCCCCC
The DNA here is from genome assembly GCA_026170595.1 of Plestiodon gilberti rubricaudatus. NCBI lineage: Eukaryota > Metazoa > Chordata > Lepidosauria > Squamata > Scincidae > Plestiodon > Plestiodon gilberti. The sequence continues at coordinate 39,340,197 of JANXHW010000008.1, forward strand.
CCCCCCCGCTCCTTTTGTCTTTCAGGATGGGACAGTCCAAACACAGAAAAACGGTCAAAATGAAGATGTCCACAAGCGGTCTGTTCTGAGCCAGTTTTTTTTTTATTAGCCATAAGCCAGGGCTTCCACTTCCTCAGCACCCTAGAGCTGGAACGGCCAAGGCGACTTGCCTTCTGGGCAAAGCGGTGACGCCACGCGGGTCAGACGGTGGGTGGGCAGGCAAGGATGGACGGCAGGGCGACACAACATGCCACTGGTTTGCATCCAGGTCTAGTTGCAGGACACGTCGGGGAGAAGCAAGAGGAAGGATCTCTCCTGCACTCTTCATTGAAAAGCATTTCCAGCCCACCTTTTCTTGCCTCTATGGCAACCCACGCGGCTTACTGTGGGGGAAAACAAAGAAACACAAAATAAAATGAGGCACATGCACACACTCTAGAAGTCAGCATGAAACGCATACCTGCAACTTCCTTTCCTCACCACCGTCACCAGGCATCACCCCTCTCCAGAAGCCAAATGGAACAGTCCAGGCTTTATGCATCTCCAGAAAGAGTGGAGGGAAAGGCTCAAGTGGGCTTTCACGGGGGGGGGGGGTACTCCACAAGCGCCACTCCTAGTGGAGGCCGAGGGCACCGGCGCAAGGCCTGAGGTGATGACTAGAGTTTATAGGGAGGTGCGTTTATCCTCCGCAAATGAGAACCCGCTTCCAGGGAGAGAGCAGCTCCTGATTTCAGAGGGCTGGACACAGCCAGACCAGGTGATCTCGTTCTAAAAGAACGATACAGACGCTCACATTTTATACCACTGTTGAATAAGATGATCTGTCGTCGGACTTTATTCTGTACTCCTGCTTGCTTGCCTCTGTTTCGATCGATTCTTCATCGATCCTGTTCATGGTGGTTTTCCATTTGTTTTGAATAGCCAATTGTATGCTGCCTGGTTGGTCCCTTAACTGGGCCCGGAAGGCAATCTCCAAATGTTCTTACATAAAAACCTTGAGGTGCCCTGCTCCCCAGCCCTGCTTCCCAATCATTCAGGGTTCTAAAGGTCATAAGCAGCACCCTGAGCTTAATAAGTCTGCAAACAAATTGGTACCTGATACAGTTCCCAAAGAATTGGGGGGGGGGGAGAGAGAGAGAAAAGGATCCCACAGCATAGCCTCAGTTGACAACCTGACTTTGTACCGACTGAAGTCTCCAAATGCATTTTTGGATAGCCCCACCAGGGTTGGCCAGCCACGAGGTCCACAGGGACAGTCGCCTCACTCAGCTGACTGGCAGGGCAGGCCCACCTCTGTCCACCCCCACTCCCCTCCACTGTTCCCCCCACTCCCCCGGAAGAGGGGGTGGAGCCGAGGGAGGAGGGAGAGAGAAGCGTGGTCAGAAGGTGACAGAGCATCATCTTGGCTCTGGTGCTTTCCTTTCTCTGACGACAACCTGCCGTTTGCCTTATTTCCTACTTCTACCCCTCCTCCGTGCTGGATTAGCGGTGCCTTTCACCCCAAGTCTGTTGCCCCCACTACCTCCACCGCCAGTCTAAGGGGCACCGATCTGCTTTCACGAGTGCAAAGTAGCTGCTTCCCCATCTCACCGTGTTCCTTGCTCACGGCGGTGAAACCCAGACGTGCAGGTCTTCCGGCTTCATTCGCAGGGACAGCGGGAACCCTCTCCTGTCCCTGGCGCTGAAACCAGAAGCCCCGCCCTTCCGCGTTCCACCACCGTGCTTAAGGAACACGGTGAGGAGGGGACTGATCCACTTCCCGCTCCAGTGAAAGCAAAGCAGATCGGTGCCCCAGACCGGCAGCAGGTTGGAGGGAGGCAGTGGAGGCAGCGGACTTGAGGCAAAAGGCACCCCTAGTCCGCCACCCCCTCAGCCCCCTCCCAACCTTCCCCCCCCTATGGCTTCATTTACAGGGACAACATGAGAAGAGCTCACGCTGTCCCTGTAAAGGAGACCCAAAGCCCCCCTGCCCTGCTTTCCGGCATCTTGGGGCAGAGAGGCTTTTCTCAGCCCACCTACCTGTGAGATCCTGTAACTGGAGATGCCAGCAATTGACGGCCCCTGTGACCTCTTCCCTGCACAGGAAGCACTCGAGGCCCTGAACTCTGCTGCAAGAGAGGAGTGCCTCACCCCCAAGAGGAGGCCATCTCCGCCCTGCCTTGGCACAAGACTCCCAACGATGGCGCCAGACTTTGCCCCCGACGCATCTGCACCAACAAAAGGGCCTCTGTGCTCCAACCCACAGGGGGTTGGAGGGAAACCAAAGCCCAGGAGAGCGCCAGAAAGCCGACTCACTCATCCGCATCTTTCTTGCTCTCCTCGATGTGCGCAATCGACTCGGACCGGAGGCGGTTAGTCACTTCATACGTGCGCAGGGTGACTCCAAAGATGTCCTCGTGGTAGCGGTTGTCATCCTGCAGAAAGGGGGGGAGGGGAGAAGCAGAACGGAAAACGCACGCCCGGTTATTTGCCCACATCGTGCAAAGAAGATACCGCAGAAAACGGCCCAGCAAATCTCCGTGGGACATGGATATTTCCTCTGGTGTTGGAAATGGCCACGAACATCGATGAGGTGGCTGTTGGAGAGAAGGGCCACATCGGCTGCAGAAAGTGATGTCACGTTCCATGGGCAGGAGTGGCCTAGGATGCAGTTGAACCAACACCATAACAGTTCTTTACCTGAACTTTCTAAGCTGTTAAAACCTCTGGTTCAAAACCAATGCTTTAAGTATCTAAGAACCTGAAATAAAGCATTTGTTGAACTTTTACCTCAGCCTCAGTTTTGTTCTTATTCCTTCTGCGCATCATGCTCTCTTAGTAGCAAGCAGCCTGGTCACAAAACCAATCTGTTTGCAAAAAGAGCTTTGCTTTTTCTCGTGTAGCTGCGCTCCGTTTACCAACTGATCCACCAATGGCAGCAATAACAATATCACTGGAATAAGAACATAAGAGCAGCCCTGGTGGATCAGGCCCAGGGCCCATCTACAGTGCAATCCTATCCAACGTACACCACCAGTGTACCAACCAGTGGTGCAGCGAGACCGGGAGGCCCTAGAACGGAAAGGGGATTTAAATCTCTCCCCCTCCCCCTTGCTGGTTACACCGGTGGTGTAAATTGGATAGGATTGCACTGCTAGTCTGGTATTTTGTAGCCCTCTAGTTTCCTCTGAAGAGCCCACAAGCAGGAGAGACACCCTTCTCTCCCACCACAATCATTGATAGACTTGCCCTCCGTGAAGTGCATTACAGAAGCCCTGTGTTGTCCATAGGTGTTTGAAACTGGGAAACATGAAATAAAAACACTGCTTTCTGCTAAAAAATCTGCAATAAAATAAAACCATGGAATTTTGCATCATTCGTCATCTGCTGACACTGTACATTCTATACCACCTATCTAGTACACTTTTAAATGATAAAAATGGGGGTAGAATTTGGAATAAACACACAACACAACACCGCTTCCTGCTATTTCATTTCGGTTGAACACCGAAATCTGCAAAAAAATAAAAATAAAACCATTGTCAAACACCTCTGTCCATAGGGCTAAAGCAGTTGCCTCCCTGCCATAAGATCTCCTGTGTTTGAACCCTGGCCTGCAGGGGAGTCAGGCGACTGACTCAAGTCCTGTAGCATTAAACCTTCAGTCCCGCCCCTGTTGTGAGCTCTGTTCAAACAGATGCTCAGGCGACACCCAGCAAGCTTCCAATTGGTCCCGGGTGCTGCTTTGATCTGAGAATCCGACCCTCTGTGGGAGTGGCTAACCTTTCAGCACCGCCATAGTAGATGATGACTGCTGCTGCTCCGGTATGCGCACAGCTCCCTGCCTGGCATCTTGGAGTGGTGATGGCTCTGGTCTACTGAGCCAAGAGCAGGCAAGCTGAGCAGGAGTATCGCCCCGATTCTGCACCATGGCTGGGCACACAAACTCTCACCCAGGAGTGCCATGGCTTTGGCTGTTTGCCCTACACAGGCTGGCAGCCTTGGCGCAGATACTACCTACACCCCTCAACCTGCAGACTCTCCAGGCTGTTGAATGTGCTTTGAGCACTTCTTTTAAACCATACATGTGTCTGTCGCATAGCATATAGATCACATACCGCGAGTTGCTGCAGCTATCTCCTCCGATCACGTCACTTTTTAAATTTATTGTTACATTTTTTTCTATTTACAGTATCTGGCGATTTAATATCCTGCCTTTTCTGCACACCTTCCCCAAAGAGGGCTCACACCACTAATTTAAAACCAAAACACAGAAAGATGCAATTAAAAACAACCACAACTTCAAAGAGCGAAAGGGGCGCTGCCGCTCACCCGTAGCTTGCTAATGAAGGCGCTGGCCTCCTCTGCCGCCATCTTGCCCTGATGCCTCGCAATGCACTGGATGGTCTTCAGGACGTCCCCCGCCATGGTGACGTCCCCGCAGACGTAAACGTGACCGCCCTGCTCCTTCAGCGCCTTGTAGACAGATCCCGCCAGCTGCTCCTGCAGAATGTCCTGCACGTATTTCTGCAGAAAGGGGCAGCAGGAAGGTGTGGATGTGTGTGGGGAAGAGGCATTTGTTCTGGTCCCAGTAGTGCGCCCCCCCCACATGCTTTTCCTTAACACAGTGTTTCCCAAACTTTTTCGACCTGCAGGAGGTCTGGCTCAGTTGGTAGAGCGGCCGCCTCGTATGCCTAAAGATCTGAGGACGGCAGTTCGAGACCCGTCGAGAGCTGTCGACATGCAACTGACAAGCTGCAGAAGCCTCGGTGGGAGAGAGAATTCTGCAGCTGGCACACTGAGTCGGAGGCAGTGTTGCCGTCAAGTCGATGCGTGGGAGGCGAATGCCAGAGAGAGGCCAGACTGTGAAGGAAACCACCTGGAATGAGTGTTCTATGCAAGACTAGAACAATTTGTAATATGTAAAAAACGCTTCGGTTTAGATAGCCTGCCTATGTAAACCGCCTTGAATTAAAGTCGGAGGAGAAATCTGATGACCAGAGAAAGGCGGTATATAAATACTGGTATTATTATTATTATTATTATTATTATTATTATTGACCATTGAGAACCGTTGGCTCCCCCATTACATTATGTTGGTGCCTGCCAGTTGGCATTGCACTGTTTTCCCGAGAGGATTCCGTGGCTCCCCTGGCTGGTTTCCGTGGCTCCCCTGGGAGCCGTGCCTCCCAGACAGACATGGATGGATACATATATCCATCCATCCATCCAAATGGCTTCCAGTGGAGCTTCTCTATTAAACACTCCCAAACCTGGGAGTGGGATTGAAACCACAGTTGGGGGCATAGTCTTAAAAGCCTCCAACCCCTTGCCCCAGTTTAGCTTTCACAACCCACCCCACTGTGTGATTTACAAAAAAAAAAAACCCACAACACCTCAATGTACAGGACCACGTTACAAATTCCACGTAACATTTCATCCACCCCAAGATGTGTGAAAGCTGAGCTGTATTAAACGGGTAGTAAGACAGCAGCCATGAAATTAAAAGACGCTTACTCCTTGGAAGGAAAGCTATGGCAAATTTAGACAGCATAATAAAAAGCAGAGATATCTCCATGCCAACAAAAGTTCGTATAGTCAGGGCGATGGTGTTCCCAGTAGCAATGTATGGTTGCGAGAGTTGGACCATAAGGAAGGCTGAGCACCGAAGAATAGATGCTTTTGAACTGTGGTGCTGGAGAAGACTCCTGAGAGTCCCTTGGACTGCTAGGAGATCAAATCAGTCAATCCTAAAGGAAATCAACCCTGACTGTTCCCTGGAAGGACAGGTACTGAGGCTGAAACTCAAATATTTTGGCCACCTGATGCGAAGAGAGGACTCTCTGGAGAAGACTCTGATGCTGGGAAAGATGGAAGGCAAAAGGAGAAGGGGAAGGCAAAGGATGAGATGGTTAGACAGCATCACCGATGCAACGAACATGAAAATGAGTGAACTCAGGAAGATAGTGGAGGACAGGAAGGCCTGGCGGGATGCGGTTCATGGGATCACGAAGGGTCGGACACGACTTAGCGACTGAACAACAACAACAAAAAACCTTGGTAGACTTCATGAAATTAACCCGACCGCGAAACTGGCTTTCAAACGGAGCAAGCTGTCGGCACGTTACAGGGTTACCTTTGGTTTGTCCGGCTCGCGCGAGTAGGCCGTGTACAGCTCCTTGAGGACCCCTTTGTTTTTGGCCAGCAGGGTCTCCTCTTTGTAAATGTGGTCAATCTTGGACTGTCGGCAACCAAAGACTAGAGTCATGGGACACGGCTTCAGCCCTGCGGGGGACCAAAGAAAAAGGGAAAAATACATAATATAAATGAAATGCATAAAGATTGCGAAGGAGATTACTAAGCAATCTATTCACGTCCCCAAAAAGGGCTTCCATATAACCCAACATTTATTCATATGTTGTTGTCATCTACAAGCCCATAAATTCAAACGTTGATGAAGCTGAGAGGTCCTAAATCCACTTAATAATGGGGGGGGGGGGGGGAAGGCACGTATCCTTCCAGTGTTTTAGTGTAAGTCTTTTAGCTACAGCAAAGGCACAAAGTGTATTTCTGCTGTCCTGCAATTAACTTCCATGCAGTAGGAAGATAATTAAAAAGAACAGAAGCATCAAACATCAATATTTGTTGTAATATGGAATTAATAAAGCTAATGACTTCTCCCCCCCCAAATTATATCACTGTACAATCACTCCCCCCATTATATCACTGTACAAGACCACGTCATGTGCTTGAGTGATGCCTAGCAATTACATTATTTAGTCAACCTAATAATACGAAGGTGTTGTGGTGACCAGTAAACTCTAAAAAATAATTCTTCGTTGAATTCATCGCAATCTAAGATCCATATAGACCATAGATAATTGCAGTTATACTAGTCAAAGCCATTTTCTATTGATCGTATACGATAGAGCGATCCAGCTCTGTATTCCATGCTAAGGCTTTGGACGTTGTATTGATGAAACAACAACAGTGTATTGTACTGTGTTGTAGGTACGTTTTCTCCATCGATTCATAAGTACAGGGTTATTCAAAAAGGATGGTGCCAAAGTAAAGCTGCTTTATTCTTAAATGAACTGACATATCACAACCGTCATGACATGAAAAAGAGAGAAAAACTGTGCGAATTTCATATGCACATTTAAAATGTTTGATGTGGGCACTTGTGTAGCTACAATGGGGCAAGGGGGGGGGAACAGCCACGATCTCCCCACGAGATCGTGACTGTCACCTGGGACATTTGCCCCCCCCCTTGCAAGTGCCCACATTGAGCATTTGTAATGTGCATGTGAAACTTAAGACAGTTTTTCTGTCTTGTCATGTCATGACGGTTGTGGTACGTCAGTTCATTTAAGAATAAAGCAGCTTTACTTTGGCACCATCCTTTTTGAATAACCCTGTATTTCTAAAAGTGCAGGAGATTTCAGAAGCAGATAATGCCATTGGACCTAGCTTGGAGATGAACGAATATTATTGTAACTATTGCTATTCAGCTGGCGATAGCCTTCAAGCGAAAGAATAAAAGCAATTCCTGGTCTTGACCAATTGATCCAAGGTAAAAACCACCGTCGGCCCGCGTCTTTCCAGTCTGAGGAAAAGTGAAGTGTGGTGTTGTTTCAGCTCTGCTCCCGGCTCACCAGGAAACGGTCCAGGGCCCTTCTTAGCAAAAGCATCTCCTGAACAGGTGAGCACCAAAGCATCTTTCCCTCCTCCCAGGTGTCTCATTCCTGCCCCTGGAAGCCGTTGGCAGCAGGCAAGGCAGTGTGCCTGCTTCCTAACCCCAGGTTAGTCCTACCTTTGTGTTTGACATCAAATAGCCGCTGCTGCCAAAAGCTCCGGAAAGGCGCGATTCCCGTCCCAGGGCCGACCAGGATGCAGGGAAGCTGTGGGTCTTGTGGCATGTGGAATCCAGGAGCTCTGGGGGAATAAAATGGAGTTCCACTGTAAGCATGCCAGTAGGCTTGCCCCCCCATCCCCCAGCTATTATACTAGGGTAGGGGTTCTCAACCACTTCCCGGCACAGTACCACCTCCGGTGCCACTTTCCTGCTGCGCACCACCGGAAGTGACTGGCGATGACATCATACCAGTTACTTCTGGGTTTTCAGGTTTCAGAGGCCAGAAAATGCAGGGAGGAGGCTCTGGGCAGGTGGGAGGGCCCTTCTTAGCATTCCCGAGAGGCTGCTCCACCGAAAGTGCCGCATCAGAGCAGGGATCCGGCAGTCTGGTGGTCCAAGTATCATCAGCAGTCGGCCGAAGTACCACTGGTGGTACATGCACCACTGGTTGAGAACCCCTGTACTAGGGTAAATGCATGCAGTATGCACAGGCAGGTTGTTTTCTGGACTGGACCACTGAAACCGTGCCTGCAAAAGTTAAAAAGCACAAACTGTGCCTCCACATTCTGGGGGTCCAGAGAGCCTGCTATTGGGGATGTGGTTGCTCTGGGTTTCCTACTAAACTGCCTGCAAGACCCCTCCCAACTCTTCTTATTCTAGATCAGCAGTCAGGCAGCTGTCTAAACTGGCCAGAATAATTGGATTGAATCTGGTTTAGGCCCACGGCTTCAATAGGATCAACACTGGCTTAATCCCACAGCTTCCAGTTTTGCTCTCGCATCGCCCGTCCCTGCCGCCTTACCCTCTGACAAAACACGGCACCACTTCATCCGCCTGTATCCGGTTGAACCATGAGGAGCAGACGCCGTGGTGAATCGGTCCTTCCCCATCTAGGAGAGGGGCAGACAGGAGGCTGGTTATGCAATGCAGCCGAAACAGAGTTACAGAACGTGAGCTTTCTCCCGCTTTTCAAGGCAGGGTGCAGCACGGGCTTAATAAATCGAAGCCAACAACAAAATAGTAGTCAAGAAAAGGTGGAGGGTGAAAGAACGAAGCCACAAGCACTGAAAGCTAGAGGTTCAAGGCCTGATGAAGCAGGAATGTTTTTGCTGCCTGTTTAAATGCCATCAGGGAAGACATGTGGCGGACCGGGGGGGGGGGGTTGCGCCAGGCCAAACGTTCCCGTGAAGGCTGTTTAGGATGCGACTTTTGTGCTGGTGGTGTGAGAATAAGGCTTCCAGAAGCGACAGGCATCATATCAGTGTGTTACATAAGTAGGGGCAGGAGAAAACGGTGATAATGAAATAGAAACACATAACGCTGCTTTCCGCTAAAAAAAAGATCTGCAAGAAATAAAAAACATACAACTATGTGATTTTGCATCATTCTTCATCTGCTGACGCAGTACAACCTATACCTCCTACCTAGTTCATTTTTAAAGCAGTTACAATGGATCAAAATCGGGGGGGGGGGAACTGGAATAAAAACATATAACATTGCTTTCTGCTATTTCGGTTAAACACGGAAATCTGTGAAAAAAAATCAACACTGTTTTCTCCCACCTCTATACATAAGATAAGAACAGCTCACCTAGATGGGGTCCAAGGCCTATCTAGCCCAGTATCCTTTTTCTCGGTGGCCCATCAGATGTCTCTGTGTGTATAGACCCCTCTTCTGTCTGCAAAGTCTCCTGCCAACCAGGGTCCATAGGGTGAGCCCTGGTTCTAGGACAAAGACTCGCTCCCTCCCCATCTATACATTTTATAAGCCTCAATCAGGTCCTCTCTTAGGCTGCAATCCTATTCACACTTACCTGGGAGTAAGCCCCACTGACTAGAATGGGACTTGCATCTGAATAGACATGCACAGGATTGGGCTCTTAGTAGCCTTTTCTCTCAACTAAAAAGCTCAACACATTATAGCTAGAGGTGTTTGAAACCAGCGTTATTTATTTGACTCAGAAACAAGCCCATTGTGTTCAGTAAGACTTGGGCTGTAATCCTCTCGAATTCAACAAAAACATCATGGCCTTGCTGCACGAGGAAGGTGCTCCAGGCCCCTGATCACTGGCGTCGCTTTAGGGGGGGCGGAGCTCTAAGTTCCGCCGCAGTCCGACCCTCCTTTACACCAGTGCGCGAAGCGGCCCCGCCCCCTCGCCTTCAGAGCCATTCAAGGCAGTGAAAGCAACGCGCAGGGAGTCTCCTGCGTGTTGCTTTCACCGCCTTGAATGGTTCCGAAGGCGAGGGGGCGGGGCCGCTTCGTGCACCGGTGTAACGGAGGGTCGGACCGCGGCGGAACTTAGAGCTCCGCCCCCCCCCCCCCGCAGCGACGCCAGTGCCCCTGATCATTTTGGCTGTGCTTTTCCATTCTACAGTACAACACTTTGGGAAGCAGTGAACAACGTGAAATGGAGGGTGAGACAGGGCAAGACCGAGTGTGGCAGCCCAGGGGGGGCAAAGCATGGGGCGGTTCATGCTTGGCCTCCTCGGACTGGGGCCTGGCTTGTGCTCTGATTTTACGCCCATGCGCCGTTCTCTCTCTCTCTTTTTTTTACCTCTGGTGCGATAGGAGACCACGGCCACCGTGAGGTGGACCTCGTCGGGGTACATGTCCGGGGAGGAGCTGATGGAGTAGTAGCGGGGTTGCAGCAAGGGGAGCTGGGTCAAGAGGAGAGTGGACGGCATCTGCACCGACGGAAACTCTTCCAGCACTTCGACCAGCGTGGGGTTCTTGGACCATTTCCACTCCTCGTACTCCTGCAGGCCCTGTACGAGAGAGAGAGAGAGAGACAAGGTGGGTGGTGGTGGTCTTGCAGTCGAGGCCCAGAGGCGCAAGGTGGGGCGCTTGGGGGAGAAGGTCCTTGAAAAAAAGGGAATGCCACTGCTTGAACATTTGCAAGGAGGACAGGAGTGAAGATGGCCCTCTGTCTGCAAGGAAAACCGCTGTGCGGTGTCTGTCCTGATCCTGAGAGCGGCTTCTGCCGCCTCTGTTTTACTGCCGTGGGTTGCAACCTGTCCCCAGGTGGGTCTTAGGCAGGGCTGCCGTTGCTGTTTTGTTGCAAGGCTCCAGCCAGAGCAGTTCTTCAGCCAAGGCTTGGGGTCCTAGATGACGTGAAGACCTTTGGCTAAGCCCTCTAACCTTCCGTGGGCTCCTTCAACCTCCCATCCCTCCCTCTCCTGCGGTGACATTCCCTCTGCTCTGCGCCTTGCCCCTCCTCTCGTGCTCTTTCCCCCCTCCAACCTTTCCAAATTGAGCATCTGCTGTTGCCGTGCCACTCTCTGCCCCTTGTCTCCTCCCAGCGGGGCGGGGGAGAAATGGAGTAGCAGAGGGGGCCAATCCGATCCGTTGTGGCAAAGGAAGAGCAAAACCCTCCACTGCCCCACCCCTCTTGCTTGCTGGGGCTCTTGAAAGCGGGTCCCAGGTTGGGGTTGGAAGTGGATCCCAGCTGTTGACAAGCTGAAGACTGCAGTTCTAAGGGCTGGCCAACAGAATCGGGAGGAGCAAACAGATTCCCCCCCCCCCCCCGAGGAAGCTGGATTTATCTTGCCAAACACAAAGGGCTGGCGGAAAGTGCGATCGCATGGCAGTCATCACGTGCAGAGATGAGGTGGAATGAGGTGGAGATACCACCCCCCCGCCCCCGGTCACACTCCCCCCTCCTTACTTTGCTGAGGACCTGGAGCCGTTTCTTCTCCTTCTCGCTGGTGGCCAGCAAGGCAAACTGTTGCAGCAGGAGAGGCGTGGGAGGGGTGGTGATATCCAGGTAGTATTTGAAGGCCTGGAAGATGGTGCAGGGCGGGACGCGGTTCTCGTCTGTCCAGTTGCTGATGACACCTGCCAGGACAGAAGCCAGGTTCACCCGCAAGATCACAGCAAGGGGCGGAGCTCTAAGTCAGTGGCAGAGTACCAGCATGGAAAGGGTGGCAGGTTCAAGTTCTGTCTCTCGCCAGGTAGAAGTACATAAGAACATCAGAAGAGCCCTGCTGGATCAGGCCAAAGGCCCATCTAGTCCAGCTTCCTGCATCTCACAGTGATCCACCAGATGCCTCAGGGAGTACACAAGGCAACAAGAGACCTGCATCCTGTCACCACCTCCTTGCATCTGGCATTAAGAGATAGCCTACTTCTAAAACCAGGAGGTTGTTTATACCCATCATGGCATAAACGATGGGCTTTTCCTCCATCAATCTGTCCAATCCTTTTTTAAAGGCATCCAGGCCAGGCGCCATCGGCAAGGAGTTCCACAGATTAATTACGCACCGGGTAAAGAAATATTTTCTTACGTCTGTTCTAATTCTACCGCCACTCGGGTGTTGTGCAAGAGGGAAATGAACTTCCCTCTATCCACTCTCTCCATCCCATGCATAATTTTATACGTCTCAATCATGTCCCCCATCAGGCGCCTTTAGGGGAGACCTCGACCAAAACCAGATGGCAAATTTGCTATGTTCCAATCACAATGCTTAATAAGTTAAGAAAACGTAAAGCACAGTGAGACAGTCAGAGGTGTTTAGGGTGAACCAGACCTAAACTAATATTTGAGTTTCAATACAAAACAGGGGCAGTGACTCTTTCTAGCTCCAACTGTTACCTAAAGCCGTGTTTCTCTCTTCCAATAGCTCCACCTTCACCAGCTGGTTGGTGGGAGGCGCGTCTTCCAGCCGCTCGATCAAAGTGCTGACCAGATCTTCGTGGTTGCCAGGAAAGACACCCAGGTGGTCGCCAGGGAGGTAACGCAACTCCTGGTGCCCGTTGGTGTGAAGCCGCAAGAAGATGGTGGAACGGCTGCAAGGAGAAGCAGGGTTCGGAAGGTGTCGGAAAGAACCTCCTGCGCCGCCGCAAAAATCCTATGCTAACAGCTCCCTGGAGCGATTGATTTTATGTACTCCATTTGTATCCCGCTTTTGGGAGAAGATGACCAAAGTAGCTTACAAATGCAAAGTTAAAACATGTTACGCAACGTTTTGTTGCAGGACCCTCTTGTAGGGGGTCATCTCATACCTTTGAACTAGGGTTGCTTGGTCAGCAGAAACTACAATTTAGACATTTTGTTGGTTTATTTTTCACATTTTTATACCGCCTGCCCTCCAAGGAGCTCAGGGTGGTGTACATAAGAACATAAGAACGTAAGAAGAACCCTGCTGGATCAGGCCAAAGGCCCATCTAGTCCAGCTTCCTGTATCACACAGTGGCCCCACCAGATGCCTCAGGGAGCACACAGCCAACAAGATAACCTGTTTCCTGTTGCCACTCCCCTGCACCTGGCACAGAGAAAACCTACTTCTAAAACCAGGAGGCTGCTTATGGCTTGTAACCTGTGAGGGTCTTTTCCTCCATGAATCTGTCCAACCCCCTTTTAAAGGCATCTAGGCCAGGTGCCATCACCACATCCTGTGGCAAGGAGTTCCACAGATGAATTACATGCTGGGTAAAGAAATATTTTCTTTTATCCGTTCTAACTTTCCCTCCACTTAATTTTAGTGCATGTCCCCTGGTTCTGGCGTTGTGCGAGAGGGAGAAGAATTTCCCTCTATCCACTCTCTCCATCCCATGCATAATTTTATACGTCTCAATCATGTCCCCCCTCAGGCGCCTTTTTTCTAGGCTGAAAAGCCCCAGACGCTGTAGCCTTTCCTCATAAGGGAGGTGCTCCAGCCCACGAATCAATCTGGTCGCTCTTTTCTGCACCTTTTCCAATTCAACTATATCCTTTTTGAGGTGTGGTGACCAGAACTGGACACAATACTCCAGATGTGGCCTTACCATCGATTTGTACAAAGGCATAATGATATTGGCTGTTTTATTCTCAATCCCTTTTTTAATGATCCCGAGCATGGAATTGGCCTTCTTCACAGCCGCCGCACACTGGGTCGACACTTTCATCGACCTGTCCACCAGCACCCCAAGATCTCTCTCTTGATCTGTCACAGACAACTCAGAACCCATTAGCGAATATGTGAAATGTTGGTTTCTTGCCCCAATGTGCATCACTTTGCACTTACTTACATTGAAGCGCATCTGCCATTTTGCTGCCCATTGTCCCAGTTTGGAGAGATCCTTCTGGAGCTCTTCACAATCCCTGCTGGTCTTCATCACCCGGAAAAGTTTAGTGTCGTCCGCAAACTTGGCCACCTCGCTGCTTATCCCCAACTCCAGGTCATTTATGAACAAGTTGAAAAGCACCGGTCCCAAGACCGATCCTTGGGGCACACCGCTTTTCACCTCTCGCCATTGTGAAAATTGCCCATTGACTCCCACTCGCTGTACCTGGTTACTCCCCTCCTTTTCTCCTCACAACAACCCTGTGAGGAAGGTGAGGCTGGGAGATCGTGACTGGCCCAAGGTTTTCCCAGGAAGCTTCCTGGCTGAGCAGGGATTTGAACCTGGCTCTTCCAGGTCAAAGTCCGACTCCCAAACCACGACATTATCCTGGCTCTTTTCCAGAAGAGGTTGCATGCAACTATTTTTTAAAAGCCGGAGCGGGGAGACAAGGTAGTTTTCAGCCTGGAGCACCATGATCATCCTTGCTAGTGTCGTAGTATGAGACGTCCCACCAGGTGATCACTGAAACCGCCTACCTTGATTTGGGGCTTTGCAGGTTTTGGCGCGTTAGAAGCCGGGCCGCGAAGACTCGCTTCTTGTGGATGCTGTACAAACCTGGAAACGAACGAGAGTCCATGTCAAAGAAACAATGGCACAGCAAGTCAGGGCCAAGAGAAGTTGTGCATTTGCAGAGCTGTATGTACATCATTAGGCCAGCGGGTGGCGCAGTGGGTTAAACCGCTGAACCATGAGCTGTCGATCGAAAGGTCGGCAGTTCGAATCCACGACGGGGTGAGCTCTCGTTGCTTGGCCAGCTCCTGCCAACCTAGCAGTTCCAAAGCATGTTAATGTGAGTAGATAAATAGGTACCGCTTGCGGGAAGGTAAACAGCGCTCCGTGTTCCAGCCGCATGCTACGCGCTGCGGCAAGGAGAGTCATGCCGGCCACATGACCACGGAGGCGTCTTCAGACAACGCTGGCTCTTCGGCTTTGAAATGGGGACGAGCACCACACCCTAGAGTCGGACACGACTGGACTTAATTGTCAGGGGTCACCTTTACCTTTACCTTTTATGTACATCATTGCCTTCCCCCCATCCTTATTTAGAAAGTTATCCTTGAAAACCTTTTTTTTTTTTTAAACCAACATACAAGGAAGGATAGGATTTAAAAATAAATAATTTACATTTTTGTATTGTACGCTGCTTTAAAAATTGTTCTGAAAAAGTAACAGGGAACATCTTAAAAACACAATAAAATGTGGTGGTGGGTTTTTTGGCCCAGAGGACACCAAGCCCTAAACGGTACCTTGGGTGAGTTCGGGAGCCTCGGCGACGTAGGTCAACCGAAACTTGGTCCTCTTCCAGCTGCGGTCATTGCTGATGAGAGAGTTGTTGGCTTTCTCGATGTTGACATCGTCCCCCACGCAGAACACGTCACACGCTGCCTGCAACACACGCCAGGCTCTCAAGACACGTGGCGCCATGTGCACGGGGACCCTCCTCTTTCCCAAAATGGCTATCTTAGCCATTATTATACCCATTGCAGATGGAGAAGACTGAGGCTAAGGAAAAGGGTCAGTGCCCCCCCCCCGGCAGACTCCGCCTCCCCACTACAATCTCCTGCATTCACAAGAACATTTCAATGTTGAACGCAAGGCCCTGTTCTTCCCCGGAGTCCTTGGGAAACGGGTTCAGGGTTATGACTGTGAGTCCTGGCCGAGCAGGGCAGGTATATGTCTATGATACCGAGTGCAACGAAAGAGTCTACCCTGCGAGAGGGAATCATGGCAGGGTTAGATTTGTGCTCCTCTGGCCAACAGAAAACACTACCAGTCTACCAACTTGTTAGGTACAGGTTTATTGTGCTCCATAAGAGGCTGTTTACCGAGTCAGACCCCTGCTCTCTCTAACTCACCATTGCCTTCACAGACTGGCATCAGCTATCCAAGGTTTCAGACGAGGGTTCTACCCAGCCTTACCTGGAGCTGGGGGGACTGAATCTGGGAAAAACGGGCCCTTTCCTATACACTGTTTCTGGCCATCGTCCCCCCCCCCCCCAAGAGGCAAAAAGGAAGCAGGCTACCTTGAAGACCTTCTTGGCCCATGTTCTGAAGGATTCTTCCTGCCCGCACAGCTCATCCCCCTCGCCCATCCGCAGGATCCGCTCTCCTCCTAGCTCCTCCAACAGGGTATCCACAGCACGGGCAAAGGCGCAGAAGTGAGGGTAGGCGCGCGATCCCAGGCCGAAGACGGAGAATCTGAAAAGCAGGCCAGGCACGTTGGTGGCTGCAGGGGGCTGGCCGCAGTCCACGAGAACCAGCCTTTTCCTTCCTGACATACATGCTAAGAAGTGCTCAGGCTTCAGGCTTATGGGCTCTAGCACAAGTTCCACCAAGGAAAGTTGGGTGCCAAACAGTGGCTCAGAAGAGCAGAACCAGAGGCAATATATCCCGATAATCGTACTTAGAAAATGCCATACATGGGTCGAGTGTCCAGAGCGCTTCATGCGCATTATCTTGATGCACGCCTGACAACAACTTTGGAAAGTAACTGGGTATTATTATACCCATATTGCAGATGGAGAAGACTGAGGCCAAGGAAAAACGGTTTGCCACAGATCGCCTAGACTCTAGGCAATCTGTGGCAAACCGCTTTTCCTTGGCCTCAGTCTTCTCCATCTGCAATATGGGTATAATAATATTGAGAGCCCTAGAGAGCTCACAGCAAAGGGGAGATTTGCACTAGGGAAGTCCCAAAGAGCAGACCAGTCCCCCACCACCACACCACATCAGCTCTCAATGTGGAAGCAAGGGGCAGAGCCACTCACTGCCCTGGCATGAGCCACACACTTGTATCTGCATACACAAGTATACATCGGCACACGAGTTATGCCGAATGGGGATGCTAAAATGACACTCTCAAACTGGTCAGTAGCGCTGGACAAATATCGAGCCCCAAGTCTCCTAGCCATGGCTACTGCCTGCTCCCATTTTATAGGTCATGAAGACTGAAGCTGAGACATAAGCAATTTGCACAAGTCCAGCCACAGGCAAGATTCAAACACACACATAAGAGTTACCATTTCATTGACTAGTTTTAAACCGTTGGGAGCCCTAAACCCATTGCCAAGCTACTAATTTACCTACTGCTCACCCCTGTCCCAAACCCTCTAGCCCCACCCTTCCTTGCTCACCTGACATTGGCCAGAGGCCCAGCGCTCTCAAAGTTGTCCCTGGCTTCGGGACCGTCGGTCGAGGATTTCCGAGCATCCGAATAGGAGGAGACACTGTTGAATCGCACTTTGTAGCTCCTGAAAACAGTAGAGTGGCAGGATTTGGTTTGGAGAGCAGAAGAGGATACCCGCGGGAGGGTGGGGTGGTTCACATGTGCACACACTCTGCACCTTGGGGAGTAAGTGCTCTAGTTTCCCTGTCTGGAAATGTTATTTAATCTGCTTGGTCCAAACAGATGTGGTGTGGGAGATCTGTTATTGCAGAGGTCTTTAACAAGTGGGTTGGGAGCCAAGCTCAGATTGGCCTGCAGCGGTGTCATCACGGCCATTTCTCTTAAGGCTCAGGCCTGCACAGAATTACTAAGGCTGGAGAGTCGTAGAGCAGGGAAATTCCACCAGAAACATTAACTTGGGAGGGGTTGCTTTGGCCAAGCCCCCTTGATCTATCACCCATCCACTCGCTGCCCCTTGCCACAGCTCCCTCTGTTCTCTGCCTCGCCTCCTCTTTCTCTCCCCCTGCCTTTCCAAACTGAGCACACCATGGCCACTCCTGCAGGCTGAGCTCTGAGACGGGCTCTTGCTCTTGACAAGCCAAAGACCCCTGGATCTCATAATTTTATTTTTCTTAAAGCATCCTGTGGAGGCTGCAGTTTCTATCAGAGCAACTGCATGACCCTCACCCAACGGACACTAGTATTTAACCAATTGCCCAATGAAATCCCCCCTTGCCCCAGGCTGCATGGTGCCACTGAAGCAAACAATGTACCGTAGATACTCGTCTATTAGTCGACCTCGTAGATAAGTCAAGGGCAGGTTTTGAAACAAAAACCCACAGAATTTGCTATGACCCGCGGATAAGTCAAGGGTAAAACTTCGGAGCTTAAACCCAACATGTTTTACCATTTGCTGTTTTGTCACTTTGAAAGCACTTGGCTGATGATAAAACATATTTATGTCTCTATGTGTGACATAAAAGTTTTATTAGTATTTTTTTTAAGGAAAATATTTGTAACATATTGTCATAAGCAGAGGTCTTACGGCTCCAGCCAGCCTTGCGCCGCACCAGCTGCTCACTCGCTCCCGCTCGGAGGCAGGTGGGGCTGGCACAGAGAGATCTGAAGCATCCTTAGAATCGTAGAACATTGGCGCTGGAAGAGAGCTTGTGTCCACTGACTCGCGGATAAGTCAACCCAGGTTTTCAGGGTTAATTTTAGGACCAAAATTTCTCTACTTATTCTGCCTCTACTGTTCCCCAGCGTGGCTAATTCCTGCTTCAGTGGGAAGGATGTGTCTGCAGTTTAGAGAAGAAAACCAGGACCACGTTGCTTTGCCCCCCCCCCCCCCGTACCTGTGTTAAACATTAAACCAAAAAATAAAAATCAGGAGATCTACCGTAGTTGCAGATCTCCGTCGTGCCATATTTGTTTGGCCCTGAGGCATGGGTGTGAGAAAGGGAATACAACTCAAAACTAGGCACAGATCAATGGAGAAGGAGAGAGAGAGAGAGAGAGAGAGAGAGAGAGAGAGAGAGAGAAATACGGTGAAAGTCCGACACCTAGTGGTCGTTTGACATTTACGAAGCTCAGAAAACTAAGATCCCCGGAGCGGATGGAAAGACAGAAAGAGGCGTCTCTGTGACCAGACAGCAAAAGCAACTGCTTAAGAGGCTGCGCGAAGGAATCTGGCCTGGTTATACTTACTTCCTGTCTTCTAGATTGGAGTTGGGACTCCGCATTTCCATCAGAGCACAGCCAAATTTCTGGGAACCGAGGAAAAACAAAAAGAAGCAGAAGAAAAAGTACAGAAAGTAACCATTAAGTCTTTTTTAAAAGCTTTTTTTACCTTCACGTGGCAAACCGCAGGTTTTTTTAAAGCTTTTTTTTTTTTTACCTTCACATGGCAAACCGCACCAGTTGCAGGTCTCTGAGGCTCCCAGAATCCACTTCTGGGTCATGTCAAAGCCCACACACCCCTCCCTTGGCTCTGGGTCTCCCCAGAATGCATCACGCCGTGGGCCTCAATGCAACCCAGAAGTGGCTTCCAGGAGCGCCAGAGACTGCCCTCCAGCCGCTGCAGTTTGCTGTGCAAAGGTTAAAAAACTACTTTTTTTTAACTTTTAAAAAACGTTTTAATAGGAGTTTTTAAGTGGACCACTATCAGCGGATTCATGTTATACACGGGGGGGGGACTACCCCCCACCCGCAGATAACAAGGGACAGCCTGTACTGTATATAGAAATATTGTGCTAAATCAAATAGATGGTGTCCTATCAAATAGATGGCGTCCTAACATATATATGAACGTAGAAATAGTTTTAATTCCGGTAACTGTCGGTCTTTCCTACCTCCCCATTCTCTGGCGGGTCTCCGTTCCCAAAGGTGCTCGTCACCACCAGCACAAGGGTTTCATGCTCAAGGTGAACATTGTCATACTCATCCATTGACGTCACCTGCGGAGGGGGGGGGAAGATACAAAGAAGGAGGTTGGCAAGAGGGTTCTTTATTTCCATGCAATAGAGCACATACAATAAGGTCCATTTTTCTGAGGCCGCGGATGCCAAAACTTAGGTACCATGTGAACAAAAAAGTGCGCAGATGTTGCAATAATAAATGCTCATTTTTCCCCAAAGGTTCCTCTTGAAAAGATGTGCTTTGCACTAACACGTAATCTTCATCAGTCCTACCACTCAACAAAATTACATGTCATTCCCCCTCCCCAATAAGGAAGCCTCTACAGTTCCACTAGAGCAGTGGTTCTCAAATTTTTTAACACCAGGACCCACTTTTTAAAATGACACTCTATCCGGACCCACCTAGCTTTACGAGACTTTAAAAAAAGGTGATCTAGAAATAAATATATTTATTTATTTACAAGAGTTCAGCTGCTTGCAGGGTAATTAGCAGCTATCTTGCAAACTGCAGGAGCTCAGCTCTTTGAAGGGCAATTAGCAGCTATCTGATTTTTGAATAGCCTCTGGGTTTGTGGCAATTACTTATCTGATCTTTCCATCACCTGGGACCCACCAGAAATCAGGTCGCGACCCACCAAGTAGGTCGCGACCCACAGTTTGAGAAACACTGCACTAGAGGTTGATGACAAAAGCTTGTGCGGCATAGTGGTTAAGAGACGGAGCTCCAAATTGGGACTTCCCCATTCAAATCTCACCTCTGCCACAAGCTCACTAGGTAGCCTTGGGCAAGCTACTCCCTCCCAGCCTCAGTCGCACCATCTGCAGCATGGGGATAATGATGCTTCCCTGCCTTACGGGTCCGCTCTAACCATGTTATTCCATACTATACACACCCAGCACTTTGAACACGCGAAAGGGCTGCACAAATGCGGAATATTATTTAAATTCAGGTTGCTGCTCCGCCCCACGGCAATTCATACTACCTCAGGGGCAAGAGGCAGGACCCTACCTTGGCATCGAAGGCATGCTTGAAGATTTCACACAGAGTTTTGGCATAGACCTGGGACTTCCCTGTTTCCGTGGCGTACAGGATAGTGGCCTTGACCCTCTTCGCCATCGCCTGTCCCATCAACTTGGCAGAGAACTTCACGGCTCTAGGAGAGGGAAAGAGAGAAGAGACGTGGAGCCAAAAAGCAGACTTCCTCTCCATCACGCCTCAGGTTTACCGTCACAGGTCTCTATTTTCAGACAGGAGTTGGCATTTGCTGTTTTATAAGAACATCAGACGAGCCCTGCTGGATCAGGTCAGAGGCCCATCTAGTCCAGCTTCCTGTATCTCACAGTGGCCTCAGCCCTCACCAGATGCCTCAGGGAGCACACGAGACAACAAGAGACCTGTATCCTGTCGCCACTCCCTTGCACCTGGCATACAGAGAAAACCTACTCCTACAACCAGGAGGTTGCTTATCCCCATCATGGCTTGTAAGCTGTGATGGACTCTTCCTCCATCAGTCTGTCCAATCCCCTTTGAAAGGCATGCAGGCCAGGTGCCATCACCAAATCCTGTGGCAAGGAGTTCCACAGATTACACGCTGGGTTGAAATATTTTCTTTTGTCTGTTCTAATTCTCCCACCACTCAATTTTAGTGGATGTCCCCTAGTTCTAGTGTTGTGCGAGAGGGAAAAGAACTTCCCTCTCTCCACTCTCTCCACCCCATGCATAATTTTATACGTCTCAATCATGTTCCCCCCTCAGGCGCCTTTTTTCTTTTTGGGGGGGGGCTTCAAAGAGTCCCAAATGCTGTAGCCTTTCCTCGTAAGGGAGGTGCCCCAGCCCACTAATCATTTTGGTTGCTAATATGGGGGGGGGGACACACACGCCGACATGTGTTAGCTGGCGCAAGGGCAGTGCTAGGGGCCCGTGGCTCCAAACTGTCCCAGCTCATCTGACCTGTCCCGTCACCGGCTGCTATAGGACTCACGGCAACCCAGAAGCTGACTTAGGAAAATCTATAGTTACATGAGCAATCCCAACTTTGCCACTCCTAAGTGATGATGTCACCATCGCCCCTCGCTGATCTGCACCCATAAGTGGAGCCTGTCTTGTTGCAAAGCATCCATGTCCCCCCGGCATCCATGCCCCCCCCCTCTGGAGCATCTATTGTGATGGGGCAGTGCTGTGGCCCTGCATGAAACTAGATCAGTGACCTAGTTCAGTCTCATCAAACGGTGGCGGCCAGGTCTACCCGCCGCTTTCCATGGCGGTGGAGCTACCTATGGGCACATTCTTGAAGCGCGAGGCTGGCAGGCGGTTCCAGGAGGGTTTCGGACAGGAATCATTTCTCTGCCCCAGCCTGGAGACTGAGCTCCAGAGCCTTCTGCCTGCCTGCAAAGCGATCGCTGAGCTGCAGCCCTTCCCCAAAGAAAACAAAGGCAGCTTCCTACATTCTTCTGAATATTGCCACACTTGAAGGAGCCACCAGTGCCTTCGAGAAAGCTGCTTATTCTAACATCATTTTCCCTTTTACGGCAAACAAAAACAGCATTAACCAAGCGCAAAAAAAAAAAAAAAAGAGGCATAGCCGCTTGGCAGTGAGAACAGAAAAATGCAGAAAGCTCACCCAGGAAACAGCAACCTCTGGGTATTTTACATACAGCTTAAAACCCAGAGAGCAGAAGAAAAGGCAACTGGAAAAGGTAATTCCACAGACGGGGGATAATAACTGCGACGGCATCTCTGCAGAGCTTTTACAATGATTGAGAAGTGCTGTAAACCCCACGAGGGAGATCGGTAAACTGGGTCAACGGGTGGCGCTGATAATCTTCAATAAGTAAACATGGTTGGGGTGTTGTTGTTTTTTCCTTCTTTTTAATATATTGGATTTGGTGAACTGAACATCATTTGTCTGATTACCACTTTTGCAATGGTTAGCTGGAGCGATTTTGCTGCCCTTGGTGAATTTATTTTGCAGGGGATCCTTTCCCACCTGAGTGTGTAGGATGCGCACACCGTATGTTGCTTTCCTGGTGGTAGAGCTTTTTCCTTGCTAGCTATGGGGCAAACGAAAGGGACACTTCCAGCCAGCATATGAAATGAAATTCCAAACACGGATTCACCTGAAATGAGGGAAAGGGGTCTGCATGATGGAAAGCTTGTGTGCCTGTCCCCAGATGACTCCATCCTCAGACCAAGTGGTCCCAAAGGGGTCATGGGAAAATGCACTTCCCACAGGGGGCTCTCCCATCATTATTTTGGAGCCCCTGGCAGCCACCTGTCCTTCCCAGTGGGTTGGGGCCACCTGGCGTCTCTCCATCTACAGAGAGCCTCTCGAGTTGGGAGCTCATTTTCTCTGTAATGAGAAAATTACAGCCTCTCTCGACCACATTCAGCAAGGAAGGGTATTTAACATGGCTGGCCAATTCCCACTGAGACAAAAGAAAAGCTCCCCGGAAGACGCAGGGACTGAATTTATGGCATCCAAAACGAAACATAATACATGCCGGATTCTGCAGCGAAGCGAATGCTGATGATTCCCTCCCCCCCCCCCCGGTTAAAACGACGAACGTTCCAACTATGGGACAGACCCCATCATGTGTGTCGAAGGGCAAGGTTGACTGCATAGCCAGCAATGTGTGCTACGCCACTGTACATGGAAACCAATGCTGGGGCTCCGTCTCCCGCCCTCCCTCCTGCCAGGTGATGGACTGCAAGGGAGCGAACGTCGCTCCTTCCCAGGTGATGCTTAAGGGAGAGAGACCCATCAGACCGCACACCCCAGGTGGTGCTTGCATCCTCGTGTATGGGGGAGGCAGCAGGAGCACTACAGGCAAGCCGTTTCCATATTGTTGCATGGGAGGGCTCCTCAAACACACTCCAACTATTATCCGTGTCTCCTCTGCAGAGGGCATCACTCCCCAAGTCCCTTTGCTCTGCTGCAAGCAGCTACGTCCAAGTACAGGCCTGCGACAGCCTTGCCTGTTCTTCCCCATGCACCCTGGTTCCGCTCCTCTCCTTTCCTCCGCCGTCTCTCTTGCGTCTCTTTCTCGACCGCAATTCCCTCGACCCCCCCTTCTCTTCCGCCGTCAGGAGTCACGCATGCCTGACAGCACTACACAAATAAATTACAGGTAGTCCTCACGTACCGTCAGGTTGGTATCCTTCGTTTTGTTTTAATGGCGTCGCTGAAGCGGCAGCTGCTTCGGGGTCGCGACCCACTTCCTGATTCTCGCCCCAGAATGCCTTGCAATCGGAGGCGAGAAGAAAGCCTAGGAAGTGAGTCACGGTCCCAGAAGCGGCTTCTGCAGCCCGCCAGAGCCCCCCAGAGCCACGGCAAGCATTTGGAACCTATCTGCGACATTAAGTGAGGACTTCCGGTATTACTACAACTGCCAGTTTCGTCACAGCGCAGAGGGCAGCACCTCGGACCCAATCCACGTTTGGGGCAGCATGTCCTGCTCAAATTAAAACGTCCCCTCTGTCCTCTGCATCCAATCTGGCTGCCCTCGCTCTCAGGACCAGCCATATCTTGACTCATCAGGTCTGTTGCTGGGATACAAACGCAGCCAAATTGGGGGGTTGGGGGTTGGGGCAGGAACGGGCAAATTTGACTGGCAAATTTGACGGGCATGGTGAAGGGTTTCCAGAGGGGTTGGCGAGGCCACGCAAGATAGGATGGGGATATGCCCAGGTATGCCATGGAGATGATTGATCAGGGAAAAGCTTGGTGCACAATAAGGAGCAGTCAACCCTTGCCTGGAAACCATGTCTTAGCCCGCGGGAATCTCTGCCCCTCTAACATCAAATTTGCGGGAGCCGAGCTAGTGGCGTTTGCGAAGGGCTGCTTTCGCACCGTCAAAATCCTCCTTCGAGGGATGGTTTTGGTCTGCCTTGGAGGACACATCTGCATGGAGCCCAGAAGTGGAGACCCGGAGCTTCGATTGTCCCCACTGACCAGATAAATCCCTGTCCCCATTTGCACCTTTGAGGCAAAGCTGCTGCCTGCGGATTCAGCCACTTCGCCCAGCCAGCACTGGCTGGCAGCAACTGCCCAAGGTTTCAGATGGAGGTCTTATCCCAGCGGCAGCTGGGGAGGCTGCCAGAGACTGGAGCCCTCGGTATGCAAACGCCAGTGCTCAGCCACAGAGCTACGGGCACGTTCCATGTCGTGATTGTGTCAGCGGCTAGAGTTTTAGCTCCCTCCCCAGCATCGAGAGCCAATCGACACATCCCATAGAGTTAAGGTGAGGTGGTAGATTTCGGCACAGCTCCATTTCAG
Organism: Plestiodon gilberti rubricaudatus; assembly: GCA_026170595.1. NCBI lineage: Eukaryota > Metazoa > Chordata > Lepidosauria > Squamata > Scincidae > Plestiodon > Plestiodon gilberti. Next base: position 39,364,992 of record JANXHW010000008.1, read on the forward strand.
GCTCACACTGAACCCGGAGGAAGCACCCAGCTATCATGACTACTACAGAACACCACTGGAAATGGCCTTACACCGTGTCAGACTCATGGACCATCCAGCTCAGTCTTGCCAACACAGACTGGTAGCAGCGGTTTTTCAGGGCTTCTCCCTCTCCCTCTGCCTGGAGATGCTGAGCCTGAACTTGGGGCCTTCCCCATGCAAAGCAGGTGCTCTTCCGATGGGGCTGCAGCCCCGAAGGAGCCATTGATAGACTTGTCCTCCATCGCAGCCCACCTCAAGCCACAGATGGAAGGCCAAACCATGGTTTCCCGAGTCGTGGCAAAACTCCCATTGGCGCTAACCAGGAAACGGAAAGCACTTCGAGGTGACCAGCACTTTGACCTGGACCCAGAAATGCCCTGGCAGCCGGCTGCACAGCATCTTATCCTCGACACCCGCTAGGAGACCAGCTGCAGCGTGACCCCGCTCAAGCCCGTTCCCCCGGTCACGTCACACGGCCCCACGCTCAGCTGGGACCTGCTCGCAAGGACAGTGTCGCGGCTTGGCCAACCGCGTACTTACTTAGCCAGCTTTTTAAACCCAATGGCCCTCTTCTTGGTGGGTGTGCCGTTGATGCCTTTCCAGACATGCGTGTTCCAAGGGTCCGGCTGGAGAAGAAAAACGAAGAGTTTATTTAAAAGGGCGGACTGAAGGAGCTCCCAAACTGCGGTCTCCGATCGACAGCGCGGAGATCAGGGGCTGCAAAAACCTCCAAGCTAGGAAGAGCATGCAAAGGCACAAGGCGTCGTTCCTCAGGGGCAGCCATCTCCATGGGGTGCATCAAAGCAGGGCTCAGGGTATACACAACTTCCCATCAAGTCCCTCTTGCAGTGTGGAGCCCCAGGCAATATTCGGAGAAGGCGACTTCCACCAGGCTTCCACCAAGAAGGCGACTTCCACCAGGCTTCCACCAAGAAGGCGACTTCCACCAGGGTTGAGCCACAGGGCATGCCAGTGGCGGATGGTGACCTCCTGGCTGTGATTCCCCACCCCCATCGACATTCTTGGGACCAACCCTGGCTACAGTAACCCAGAGAACGGGAAGTACCTGGTACTCAAAGGAAGGAGTGAGCCGGTAGTTGAGCATTTCCTGGTGAAACACGGGGGTGACGCTGCCAGACATTGGCGGGATGATCCAGACCCAGTCGGCGGGACAACCCCCCCGGCAGCGGTACTCGTTCTCCATGTGCTTGATGAAGGACTCGGTGGCCGAGTGATGGTCCACGATGGTCACCTTGTCGCTCTGTAAGGGAAGGAGGGACAGGTAAAGGCTTTCTAGGGGAGAGAGATGCATTATGGCCCCAATCCACCTGAGTGGAAACCTGGGCTGCGAGGAGGACTCCCCTGGGGGAGGAGACTCTGCAGGAGACTCGGGAACGAGCCAAAATCCTTTGGTGACCATGACCCTTGCGGGACAAATGGAGCTGGCCTCTCCCATAGATGTGCCCCCTGAGGAACGTGAGAACTTGGGAGATCCAACACCCCACCCCTTCTGGACCCTCACCTTCCCCTCCTCCATCACCCCCGGACTCCAAAAGCAGCAACAGCATCAGCTCAAGGCTAAGGTCCAGAATCGGTGGAGGGCGGCCCTTTTGGGTGCTGGAGGCTTCACTTCCCCTACTTAAGAGGAGGAAGCAGACCCTGAATTGGGACCCAGCTAGATCTAAGAAGGGGTGGCTTTCCTGCATCTTTATGAGCCCCTCAGTCTCACTCAGGCACCTCCTAGGGTAACAGCTCTACCTGAACTCTCCTCTACATAACCTGCTCTCCCCAGTGCACTGCTTCTGCTTTCTCTCCCAAAATGGAGTACTGTATACACTGGCTCCTATTGGCCTGGAAGGAAAGAAGGGGCAGAATGTCCCAACAGCAGTGTGTGTGTTTGACGGGTTGCCCCAGGGCAGGAGACGAAGAGAAGCCCGGGTACTCGTTGGCCCTCCCCTCTCACCCACCGGGCTTTTAAAGGTGGGCATCATGTCGCAAGTTGGGGCTTGAGATGAGTCTTGGCTCCCGACAAGCTGAAGACCACTGCTTTAGCAGGAGCAGCACATTCGATCCTAAGAACTGATGTGCGCCTGTCTCCTTGGGTGTGGAATTCGCATCCGGGCCAGCAACATCTAGTGGGCTGCCCCATGACCGCACTGCAGGTGGTGGCTCATTGGGCTTTTCCTGGATCTAGTTCACAGACAGTCTCTGCCCTCACACACAACGGTCACAATGCTTTTTCAGCAAACCTCCCACATCGACAGAGAGAGATACAAAGCCCAAAGCGGCCCTAGACAATGCTCCTTCTGGCAACGAATGCTCATTCATTTGTGCTGGACAGGCAAGGATGTGGCGTTGTCATTCCTCAGCTTTTGTGAAGCATGTTCTAGCGAAAGTGCATGACATGAGCACTTCAAACTGTCCCATCAGGCCACCGCTGCTGCAGAACCATTCCCTCGTACCTGGAAGCTGTAGAGGACAGCAATGTTTATCTCCACCAGGGCCTGGTCCTTCCACAGGGAGGAAGTCTTCCGCATGTCCAAGTTCATCTTTTTGGCAACGTCCTGCAGTGCAACGACAGTGAGGATCTGTAACTAGAGGATCTGTAACTAGTTTGCATGTTAAAACTCTTCCTGGGTACAGCATCACCGCTTGTTTTGACCTGGGTCATGTCATTCATGACGGGTTAACAAATGTGGTTCCTACAGCCTCACTGAATCATATAATACAAAACTGGAGGATATATGCAAGTGGACCCTCGGCATCCGCGGGGGATTGGTTCCAGGATCCCTTGCGGATACCGAATTCCGCGGATGCTGAAATGCTGCACTGCTGTTGACGGATACAAAACCGGAAGTTACTTCCAAGAGGTGTTCTGAGGCATACGGAGGCCACTGGAGTGGGTTGCAGGCTCGGGTGCGTGAGATGGAAGCAGCCTCCGGAAGCCACGACAACACTGGATAAAGAACATTAGACCATAAGGTGCAGTATTGATTAGAAAGTTACTCGGCCCACCCCAAGAGCCACACAAAGATCTGTGGCAACCACGAGTTATCCAGGAGCCTTTCTAAACCAAGCATCACTTTGCGTCTCCGGTTACGTGTACGATGACTTTGCAGAATCTATATAAATAAAAGAGGAGTCGTTTTCCAAAAACTACGCAACACACTTTGCACAGAAAAAAAACTCCCTTAATTGTCTAGGAGATCCTGCCTACAGATTAGGGCTCCCCAAACCTCGTCACATGTCGTATGAATAGATGAAATTTGTTGCCCTCTTCCAAATTCTTGCAACTACAGTGCTAGGTTATAGAGAAATTAACTCTCTCATTCAGTCTGGGAAGGGTTCGAGTCCCCTGTTCTTTTCAAGGCCCTCGGTGGCTCCTATTCTTCCTTGGATGTCTTTGCTGCTTTTCCGGGAATGGTTTCCCTCCTCAGGGTTACCTACTCTATGCCTTAAAGCAGAGACCTTCAGCAGGTGGATCGGGGCCCAGATGTGGGCTACACAGCCCACCTCGGATGGGTCATGGCGGGGCTGAGGCCGCCATCTTGTTCTGAGCTCAGATCAGGGCAGAGGGGTCTGGCTCAGTCGGGAGAGCTGCCGCCTTGCAAAGCCTGAAGATCGGCAAATCGCAAAGTTCGAGACATGCCGCCGACAAAAAGCTGTGAAAAGCCTCCGTGAGCAGAGGTAAGAGCTCCCAACTGCGTCGGTCGAGTGTGGGAGGCAACGGCCAGCGGGAAAAAGCCAGACGGCAAAAGGGTACCACCTGGAATGTTGCTGTTTACAAAAGATTGGACATTTATATATTGTTTAAAAAAACCCATTGGGGGTTAGGAAAGCCTGCCCATGTACACCACCTTGGATTAAAGTCAGAGGAGAAATCCAATGACCAAGAAGGGCGGTATATAAATACTGTACGTATATTATATATTATTATATCTGCACAGTTGGAACAGAAGCCAGGACCAGGAGTCCTAGAGGAGATATATCCCACCCGAGACTTTGGCTTTGGAGGCCAAATCTTCAGTGGCCCCCCCTCGGACTCTCACCCACCTGCCTATCATGGCCCTACCTCTCCACCCACTTTTCAAAATTAAGGGCAGACTGTTGCCCCTCTGCTCTTCCTCTCCTTTCCATTGGCCTGGGAGGAAAGAAGGGGCAGAGCCACACAGTAACAACACAGGGTCAGCCACCACTGCGTGGGAAGACAAACCGTGGCCACACCCATCCCTCTTGCTCTCTAGGTTCTTAAGGAAGGACCCCACGTCGCCCATTGGGGATTGAGGTGTCTCCCAGCTTTTGAGAAGTTGAATGCTATTGGACAAAAGCTGGTGGGATTTCTTTGCTTACCTCCAGAATGTTGTAGCGCGAGTTATCGCAGTAATCCCGGACGCCAATCTCGGTCCCCATGTACCAGCCGCTGAAGGGACAGGCCGAGAACTCCAAGCCTCCGATCTCGAGCAACATGTTGGAAACAGCCGGCAAGCCATACCACTTCAGCTCCAGGTCTTTAAACCAGGCAAATCTGGGGAGGACAGTTTAGGGTGGACATAACTAGAGGAACTCGACCCTATAAGACCTTCAGCACCCTGGACAGATCCCAAGGCAAGTTCCAACAAGGGCCTGGTGATAATTGAACCTTTATGTGCTCCATGGACCTGAATATTCCTTCCCGGGCTTCACTCCCTTGTTGGGGAATGGAAAAGTTTCAAAGGGCCTGCCCTTTGGAGTGAAGTCCTTCCAGGTCACGCGACTCCCTCTCCCTCTCCTGAAATAGCTCCAGAATGCATCCTGGGGCGACCCTGAGAGAGGGGAGGGGGGAGTCGTGCGACCTGGAAGAGGCTTCCAGAGTGTGATTTCAGCCTGTTTAAACAAGAACACACAGCGGCTAGCTTCTAAAAGGTTTAAAAATCCTGCGGTTTTTACCCTTTTTTTCTTTTTACAGTGTTTTCTGGTTGGCCCCCCATATCCGCAGATTTCAGCATCCGCGGGGGTTTTGGGGAACAGAATACAGAGGGCCAACTGTAGTTAAAATTGTATCTTACATTGTTGTAAAAATAATTTATGTCATTTATGTACAAATACATGTTTGCTAGATGTGTACGAAACATGTCCCAGGAGGCAAGATGCCCAGGACTGGCCAATCAGCGAGCCCTGACTGGTGCCTCTTGCAGGCATGATTTGCCACCTTCACTCCTGCATCTGCTCTTCTGCCAGGCTACTATAACAGTAGTAGTTCTCAGCAATGCAAATTTGGGGGGGGGAATCCCAATTTCTCAGACCCCATCATCAGTATCTACGCGATGTTGGTGACTACCCATGAAAGAGATCTTGGACTCATTGTGGATGCGCAAACACGGGCTCTGACACCCTCCCCATTTTCCCGTAGCAGGTGAAGGCACACAGAATGGAAGCCTGTGTGGGACGGCCCATCATTGTAGTTGTCTCCACAGATAAGTTAGAGAGGAGGACCCAAGACCTCCTTGGCGATCGTCAACAAAACAGACATTCTGACTTACTTGGGGTGCCGAATGGGGACTTCAAGCACCAGCTCGGGTGGAATTTCAAAGAGTTCGGGATCGTTGCCGTTGGCTTGGAGAAGGAGCGGCAAGACATCGAATCGGCCCCTGGGCGGCTTCCACCCTTGTTGTATACAGATCTGGAGCCGAAGAAAAGTACCGGTTGATGATCATTCATACGTTAAGGTCCCATGATGCATCAGGCGGGTCAGGACCCAGAAGTGAGTTGCAGCCGGGCCTCAGAGCGAACACCGCCATTTTGTTTTGAGGCTCAGGCCTGTGCCGTTTGAGCCAGCACTAGGAATCCTAGAGGAGGCAAATCCCACTGGCGACTATTGGAGGGGTTGTTTTGGACAAGCCCCTCCAATGTCAGTGGGCCCCCTTGGTCTTCCCTCCACCTGTCTACCCTCCCCTGACTCCCGCTGCTCTCTGCTATGCGCCTTAGTTCTGCTCTCTCCATCCACTGTTCAAAATGGAGTATGGCCTGTCGCCATGCCACCCCCTGCCCCTCCTCTCCTTCCAATTGGCCTGGAAGGAAAGGGGTGGTGAGCGACACATAAGCAATGCATGCCGATTGGTTACCACAGGGTGGGAACAGAAGGGGAGCTACGGCCACCCGTTCATCACCCCTCATTCCCAATGGCCTCTGGAAGTTGGGCCCCATGTTGTAAGTTGGGGTTGGAAAGTGGATCTCAGCTCTCGACAAGTTGAAAATTGCCGTACAAGTTTTTTTTTTAATTTGTCAATTGTTAATTTAATTTGTCAATTAATGGATACATTCAGGGGTTGGGTCTATTGTCTGACGTTTACCTACATTCTGCAAGGAAGGAACGTGAACCCTTTCCCCCCCCCCTCACGCACTGACCTCTGTCAACTCCACGTTGGCTGGGTCTCCTAGGATAGTACTGTCTGGCTGCTTGTAGCCAGCGTAGCGGATGAGTTGGGAGTTCCAGACTCGGAAGTCATGTTTGCCATCTGTTCTCTGGGGGAATATGGTGATGGCAGACCTAGGCAAGAAGGAGGAAGGGAGCAGGCGTTAGCAGTACCCAAACAAGAATCTACAGTGTCTTTTGCCCAGGCAGAATGAGACTCTTAATTCTCCTGGGCAGTATTTGGCCGCGCTCCGTCAGGAGACAAGGATCTGGAAGCACGAACCATGAAGAGGGGTGCAAGGTGGGCAATCTTCTGCGCCCCTCAACCAACAGGCCACATGGGCCAACTGGTATGCCACGGAGGCTGGACACAAGCATGCAACTAATTCCTCAGTACCCTCACAACCCAGTTGCCTAGTCCTCACTGAGGTGGTCAACGTGGGCCCACAAGTTCCAGGGCCGACCCATCCATGAGGGGGACTCAAGCGGAAACCCTGATTGTGGTTGTGCGGGGAGCTCCCACCTCTGTCCAGCTGTTTATGCTAATAAAGGTTTAATCAACCAATCAATCTGTCCAGCTCCAGAGCTGCTGCTCTTATGACCTCGCCCTGGATTTAAAAAGGAAGAGGGGAATGAAGCGGAAGAGGAAGTGTGGAAGCGAGGAATGGGCTAGAGCGTCTCTTGGGAGACATTCTAGCCCACTACTCCTCTCCTCCATGTTCCCCTTTTTCAAACTCAGGAAGCAGAAGCAGCAGTTGGTAAGGGGAGGGGTGGTATTTCAAACACTGCCAGAGCAGTGGACCATCCAGTGGACCAATCCTGGAAGTTTCTCCAGGACAAACTCTAGGAATTCTGGTCTCCCGTTCCCCGTGAACTTTTCCTGTCCCCTCCCTCTGCCACTTGACTGGAGCTGGGTATGTCAAATAGGGGGCGAGGGAGGGGCACAAAGCCGATTTCACAGATTTGTGGAGGGCAAATAGGACAACAAATGCAGCCTGGTGGAGCTGAAGTGAACCCTGGAATTAATGTCCCAGAATCCGTCCTAATGGCAGGTCATTTCCTCCAACTTATAAATGCATGGTGACGTAAGATAGTAGCCTCTCTTGCAATACGGGGGAAAAGAACGATGTCCTACCTTACAGGGTTGTTGTAAAAGATTCCATAAAAATAATACCTTACAGCAGGGGTGCACAACTTGGAAGTAGGTGGGGGCCAAAATGAATAGGCCAAACTTCTCCGGGGCCGCATGGGGGGGCGTGTCAAGAAACCGTGATGTCACTTCCTCAGGAAGTGACATCACAGGGGGCGTGTCCAGGGGCGTGTCCATGTCGCAGGGGGCGTGTCCATGGTCCGGAAAATATCCCGAAAAATATTTATATAAATATATATAATAAATATACAATAAATAAAAATAAAATATACACTGTTGACTGTTCCTTAGACCATAAACATCTACCTCTGGCCCTTCAGAACACCACCTGCCTGCCCTGGAACGTAACCACCAGACTATTTTCCCATGCTGTTTGCCTTAGACCACACTGGGCCCTAACACTCTCCAGTGCATGTAGGGTCCAGATTCAGGTTTTCTGCCTTCCATTTTTCAAGGGTCTGGTCATCATGTGTGCAGAGGCTATGCATGCACTTTGAGGTGTATAAGCAAAGGTCCTTGTGCAAACAGAAATGCCAATGCAGGCAAGTAAGGTGGGGCTTCTCTCAACATATGTACAGCTGCAAACAAATCCCATTGGTTCCACTTGTTGCTCTCTCTCTCCCTCTCCTTTTTGATTTCAGTCTGCTTGACGTATATCTGACTGACACCAGGGAAACATGGATTTGGATGAGAGTGGGTAACAATTAAAATATAAATAAATATACATATAATATATATATACAATAAATATATAAATAAAATATACACAGCAAGCCAGGCTCGAGAAGTGACACCATCCCGCTTGAGCCGGTTTCCTGACTGTAAAATACGAGATTTGTGCCCCAGCACCATTGGCAGCAGCAGCCTATTGCTCGGGCTCTCCCCCTCCAGCAGCAGCAGCAGCAGATTCCCCCGTCCTGCGCTGTGCGCCCAGCCGAGAAGCCCAGCCGTCGTTCACACAACAGCCCCCTCTCATTCCTCTGGACTGCGGCTCGTCTTGTTTATAGCTTCTGCCGGCCGATCCGCCTCAGTCGGGCGAGACCGAGCTGGCCACAGCCCAGGCAAACTGCTCCGCTGCTGCTAGCACGCTGCAAGTGTGAGCGAAATTATGCTGCCTTCACCGGAGCAGCAACTCCTCCGTCTGCAAAAGGCTCCACTGACGAGCCCGGCGGGCAGTCCCGCTCGGGGGGGGGGGGGAAGGCGAGCTCGCCACTGCAGAGAGAGGCTGCTTTGCTTGGTTGGTGGGGGACGGGGAGGAAGGGGACGCAAGGAGGGCCCCGACTCAGTCACTCAGCTTGTCTTCCCGTCTCGCCGCCGCCCCCTCACCTGCGACCTTCCCTTGCCGCCACCAGAGCTACCATCGCAGCGCTGAGCCTGCATGCGGCCGCTGCCATGATTGCTGTTGATTGGGCGGTGGGAGGGGAGAGGGAGAACGGGCTTGCCTGGTTGCCAGGGCAACCCGCGCAGCGCGCAGTCCCGGCTGGGCCCTGGCAAAGGGAGGGAAGGAAGGAGCAAGCAAGGCCCTCCCTCTGCAAGCCTTCGGCAATCTTCCTCCGTGCGCGTTGTTTAGCCTCCTCCTGGCCAATGCGCACGCGGCTTATTCGGCTCTTGGCTGAACGCCAGGAGACTCAGCTGATTGGCGGCGATCGAAGTGCCGCCTGGAGTCTCCTGGCGTTCGGCCAGGAGCCGAATAAGCCGCGCGTTGGCCAGGAGGAGGCTAAAGAACGGGCACGGAGGATTTCCCGTGGCCCGCGAAGAACTTGGGGATCCCAGATCCCCGATTTCTTCGCGGGCCACAGGAAATCGTCAGGCGGGCCGCATGCGGCCCGCGGGCCGTATGTTGTGCACCCCTGCCTTACAGGGTTGTTGTAAGGATTCCATAAAAATAATACATGTGGAGCACTTGGCACACTCAGACAGCGCTACACAAATGCTAAGAATTATCATCTGCACGCACACGCATGTGCTGACATACATGTATTTTCAAGCGCACCTGAGGTTCCCTTTGTTTGTGGCATATTTGATGTGGTTGCAAATGTAGTTGAACATCCCGTGTGCAGTGGTGCAATCCCGGGCATCAAAAACCTGAAAGAATTCAAAGAGACATCGTGAGATAAACTGAAGCATCTCCCCTACGTTAGGGTTAAGCTGAGACCAGAAAACAGGCTCTTGAAGAAGGCGCATTTGTGTGTTGTAGACAGTCAAGTCAGGGCGAAGACAGAGGTAACATTCTGAGAATGAAGACAGAGGTAACATATGGTGGGTGGTTTTTCCACATGCATTTGCTGCCCGGAAAGCATATGCCACAGAATGTAATGAATGTGCATTCAAACACCTTACACCATGCTTCAGAAAGTCTGTCTGCCTTTACCCAAAAAGAATTCTCAACATCATACACTGGTGACTCTACAGAAACAGAGGATGATTCTCCAAAAACACAGACCAGTTTCCCACATCTTGCTATCATCTTGTCACAGGTTTGCCCACAGGCTACCGAATATAAAAAACAGGCCCTGGAGAAACACCGTACAATACTGATTGACAGAAAGTTCAGACTTTCTTTTGACTGTCTGAAAACACACAACGCGGTCTATAGAGTGGGGGGGGGGCAGGAACACACAGGAACGGCCCCAACCTAAAGAATCCAAATTGACTTTCATACTGATGGCAAGGTAGCTCTCAATGTATTTGTTCTTGAAAATCGATGCCCTGCTACCAACTTGGCCTCAAGAGTTAAATTGGTTTGAAAATGCCACGTTTTCATGTGTGAAATTCCTAGGGAGAATTTAACTGAAGATTAGCCTTCATGCAAAAATATATGTTTTCAAACGCATTATGGTCTTTTCTTCTTTTTAAAAACAAATGAAAAGAAACATGAAAGAAGACATGGCTCCCCCCCCCCCAAAAAAAAACATGGTCTAAAACACTCAGAAGTTAAAGCTGCCATCTCCCTGGCTGAATCAGCCCCCTCCTTGCTGTTTCAGAGTTCAGCACCCGTTCACCAACAAACAGGCTCTTTCTCCAGGTGTGCTCAAGGCAACTAACTGCTCACCTGCAGCTTGGACCACTGAATCCTGCCCACGCAGCGGGAAGCATTGCGCCAGGCATGCTTTGCTCCGTAGATGAGCTCGGTATCGCGCAGCTGGTAGGTGTCGGTGGCTCCTATCTCCTTGGTTACTTCCTCCAGCCTCTCCATGTGAGCCTTGGAGCCAAACCTGCCAGGACGAACAAAGGGACAGACAGTGTCACCAATATGATTCGTTCCAAGCAAGCATGAAGCAATTCAGTGGTTGAATATACCAGGGGTGGCCAAACTGCGGCTCCTGAGCCACATGCGGCTCTTTGATGTATAATGTGCGGCTCTCGGAAATATGTTGGCTGAGCTCCTTTTTTGAATCAGAATTAATATAAAAAGGTAAATAAGAAATGTTCAAGCTTTATAATTATATTTACCACGTATAAACTGAGAGTCCACTGGATTAAAACATAGGTTTAATGTTCATGGTGAGTAAATATTTTTAAGAATTTATATTGCGGCTCTCTTACGGTTCTCAAACATCGTATGTGGCTCTTACATTAAGAGTAAACCACAAGTTTATCGTATGTGGCTCTTACATTAAGCAGGTTTGGCCACCCCTGGAATATACAGAGTGTGAGTGAGTGAGTGAGTGAGTGTCTCTCTCTCTCTCTCTCTCTCTCTCTCTCTCTCTCTCTCTCTCTCTCTCTCTCTCTCTCTCTCTCTCACACACACACACACACACACACACACACACACACACACACACACACACACCATTATCTGGGACAGGATAAAGCAATTGTAGCTGGCAGACACTGAGCACGTTTGTATTTCAAGTGCCCAATAGGGGTGGCTTCAGAAGCAACTGGCGCATAGAGTTTAGACTCCAGCATCTAGTTTAGACTAGCATGAGAAGGAGGCTGGGCACCGACGCAAGGTCTCCGCCTAGCAGGAAGGGGAGAAGGGGGAGGGAATGCCCCTGTCTGGCGGTTATTGCCGTTGTCACTGCCAGCAAGGCCCAACACGCGGTAAACAGCAAGAGGACAACGGCAAGTAGAGTGGAAGGGAGAACAAGCTGGAGTGGGTCATGCACACGCATGTGCACGCAGAGATGTGCATGCATACATGTGTATGCAGGCTCAGAACCAGACCTTGCCCCCAGGATCTGGTACACCCTGGCGCCAGCCCTGTGTCTATTCTAGCAACTGGACAGCCAATTCTATTGGCAGAAATCTGGACATTTCATGTCCTGTTAGTCGGGGAATGCATTTCTCTTGGCTCCGCCCACCAGAGTCCAGGACTGTTCACAGACAAGACTTGCCTCTTGATGGAGGAATAGTACTGATCGATGAACTCTTTCGCCAGCGGAAGAAGCTGCTCCTTCGTCCGGACTTCCTCTGGCCTTCGGACGTGCTGGGAGGGCATCATGATGGACCCCATGCAGACTTGCTCGCTGCAAGGGGTCACCTGGGAGGGGGCGAAACAGAAGAGCACACGGTACATGCCTTGGTCACCTCTGGGTCGTCTGTATTAACACGACTGGGCTGCAGAAAACAAATGGTCTCGGACAGAGGGACCATAGACCACGTTCTCTCTCCGAGCTAGTAGGCTGCGTACACTCCACCATTCCTCTCACACAAGCAAAAGGGAAGTACCAGTGACAAATTTGCTCTTGGCCTAAAATCAGGGCTTCTGGGGCAGCTACAAAAAAAAAGGACAAATTCTATGCTAGGAGTTCATTAGGAAAGTGATTGACTAGAAGGCTGCTAAGATGATAAACGCTCCCTACATAAATCTATGGTGCAGCCACATTTGTAATACAGTGGGCCCTCGCCACCCGCGGTTTAACCATCCGTGGATTTCAGTATCCGCGGATGCCAGGTCCACTTTAAAAAACGTTTTTAAAAAAGCTGTTTTTTTTTTTACTTTCGTGTGGCAAACTACTCCATTTGCAGTGCTGGAAATAGCGCACCGGAAGTCACTTCTGGGTCACGTGACCCCCTCTCCCTTGGCCCTGGCTTGCCCCAGAGTGCATCATGCAATGCATACTGGGGCAAGCCAGGGCCAAGGGAGGGAGTCACACAACCTGTAAGTAGCTTCCGGAGCACTATTTCCAGCCCTGCAAATGGAGCGGTTTGCCGTGCAAAGTTTTTTAAACCTTAAAAAAAAAACTTTTTAGAAGTTTAATCCGGGCTGTAATTATCTGTGGATTTGCCTTATCTGCGGGGGTGGGGGTGGTTTCGGAACCAGACTCCCACGGATAAGGAGGTCCGACTGAAATGTATACAGTTCTGGTTACATCTCTCAAAAAAGATATTGCAGAGCTGGGGAAAGATGCAGGAAGGGGCAATCAAAATGATCAGAAGGCTGGAGCATGGTCCTTCTGAGGAAAGGCTACAACGTTTGGGGAAAAGAGACGGCTGGGGACGCACAGGCGCGATTGACCAGTCGGGCCTCTGTTCTGGGCATCAAAAGACAGCAGAAAAGGACTTCCACTGGCTGGACATGGCCAGACCTCAAACCGCTCTGTTATTGCTATTGCTAAGGAATGGAGGAGATGGAGGGAGGTGCTTGGACTCCACCAGCTGTCAGCGCTTCCCGCCTTGGTTTGATCCAGTCCTGCGGAGACAGAGCTGGTACAGCTCCCCAGCGTTGCCATGGCAGCCCTCAACCTGGATGATGCTTCTCCCAAGCAACTGCTCTCGTGTAAGTGAGTGATGTGTCACCGTGATCTGGCAGAACGTACCTGGGAAAACGGCGGACCGGTCGCGCCGCCCACCTCACTTACCATGGCGCTCTTCAGATGCAAGGTGTCGTGGAGCACAGAGCCCGTCTCCCAGTTCCGGACTTTCGCAAAGCGAGGGCATTTGGAAGGGCTCCCGTTTGCCACGCTCTTCGTGGGAGATTGGCGGCCAGCGGGCGGCAGCTGGTGCGGGAAAGAGAAAAAGGGACAAAGTGGCCTTAGATGACTGTGACATTGTAGTGATTTAGGTCTTCGACAGATCATGATCTGACCTTAGGTGGGAGGTAGCAATGCTACTGCCGCCATTTTGTTTTGAGACGCAAGTGTGCACTGTTTCAATAAGGGCCAAGGCTAGCGGTTCAGATGCGGCGAATCCTGTTTTGACTGGGGGGGTGCGCTCCATCTTCAGTGGGACCTCGCAGTCTCTTGGCACCTGAGGCAGGGTGCCATATGCCGCCCTGCCCATACCAGGTCATGTGCCAGCAAAACGGGACCCACCCAGTGGAGGCAAGTGGGGTGACAGAGGTGGGCACCCTCTGCCAATCTGCTGCCTGAGGCAGCTGCTTCAGTTGGCCGCATAAATGGGCCAGCCCTGTTGCAGGTTGGTATTTGGGGTGACTCCCAGTCCTTGACAAGGCAAAGACCACTGCCTTGTGAGCTTCAAAGCCAATTCAAGTCTTCTTTTCTTTCACATGCGAACGAACTGTATATCTGAGAAGGTGCCTTTCTTTTTCTGTTGGTTTCAACCCTCTGATTAGGGGCGAGAAGATCCTTGAGGAGTTGAGTTCTTGTTGTTGTTGTTCAGTCATTAAGTCGTGTCCGACCCTTCGTGATCCCATGAACCATATCCCGCCAGGCCTTCCTATCTTCCTGAGTTTGCTCATTTTCATGTTCGTTGTGATGCTGTCTAACCATTTCATCCTTTGCCTTCCCCTTCCCCTTTTGCCTTCAATCTTTCCCAGCATCAGAGTCTTCTCCAGAGAGTCCTCTCTTCGCATTAGGTGGCCAAAATATTTGAGCTTCAGCCTCAGTACCTGTCCTTCCAGGGAACAGTCAAGGTTGATTTCATTTAGGATTGACTGATTTGATCTCCTAGCAGTCCAACTCAAAGGGAGTTGGACTCCCATTTCCCCTGAAGTCAAGTCAAGACTATCCTTTTAACACCTTCCTCGATCCTGTGGGCCACATGACCGGTTTCCAGGCACTGAGGGTTCCCTCCCCCCTTCCCTCCCCCACCCACATGCTACTCAAAGGGACATTTTGGCACAGTTTGGCTCCTGTGCCCTGCTATGCTGTTGAAAGATGAGAGAACCTGTTAAGAGCCTCAAACAATGTAGGAGAGGAAAAAAAATCCATTCCCCACCCTTGAGGGAAAGCTTCGAGCAGGAAAGGCAAATCTACAAGTGACGTTCTTTGTTTGGAGGAACAATCAAGCCAGAGAACACTTTCCTCGGCTAGAGATTGTCGGTGGCTCAGGGTTGCCGATCGTCTCGGGAAGGCGACGTGGGTTACTGGGCAGCCCAGGCAACCCACGGGTGGCACCGCTGGCTACTGCATAACTGGCCACCACGAGCACTTTGTGACTTTAGCTAGCTTGTTACGCCGAAAATGAAACATCCTTACGAGGGTCCCTTGGGAGAGTAGGATGGGATCTCCCTGAAAAGTACCGATCCTTCAACAGGGAGCTCCGTCCATTGCTAGACTTTGAAAGCCAAAGGCCAAGAGCCAAAGGGGAATGGCCAGTTGTGGGGGGGGGGACTGGCTAAGTTGGCTCACTCCAGTCCTCCTCCTGGTGATTGAGAGGCCCATCTCAACCCCCAACCTGCAAAACGGGACCCACCTTCAAGAGCCCTGGGGGAGGGAGAGACTAGGGAGTGGTCAACACTGAGCCCCTAAACATAACATAGTGTGGAAAAGAAAGCTTTTACACTAAGGGCTCATGTGGGCAAGAGAGGCTCCACCAGCTCCTTTTAGCTTCCAGTTCACCCCCCACTTCAGTGACAGGGGACGATTTGCTACAACTGGGGCAAGATCTCACACTTTTGGCTGCTTTTCAAGAGCCCATTAGGGCGGTTTTCCCAAAGACGCTTCACAGAAGTTGGAACCGCCTTTGCCCTAGTGACAAAGCTTCGGTTCAAGGGTGTTTCCTGATGTGCACCTGAATGGGACTTCCTGAGGCACCATGGTCTGTGGGCCACGCTGCCACTTGGTGGTGGCCAATCAGCATATGGTCCATTTCATCAGCTGCATGAAGTTAAATTCTTAGTAGACAGATGCATATTTACATGGAGTCAATTGCAATGTGAAATGAAAGAGGACTGATCACGTAACAAGCTTTAAAAGTATATAAGGTATGAATGGGGACAATTCACCACAGCGATAACGGCCTCCAAGCAATGCTAATTCCATTCCACCCTGCGATAAAAAGCTGCTGTTTGGATTAAGACCTCCTGTGGTGGTGTTAAGTCTCCTTACAAAGTCTAATCCACCTTTTCCTTGGTCTATGCTGGAGAAAGCAACATGCCTTGAGGATTTCACTTCATAATTCCGATGGGGCGGACTGTTGCTGCCCACAAAACAAAACAGTCAGTCCTTAAGGTGCTACAGGACCCTCTGTTGTTTCATTCGTTTGATTTGGTTTGAAGATTTATACCCCCCCTCCCCTTTTCGGTCAAGGTAGCTCACAGCAGATTAAGACAAGAGGGAACAAACAACAAAGCAATTAAGAACAACTGAAATCAACAGCAGGGCAGCATCTGCATGACAAGCAGCTCAATTACAATCTATCAGAAGTTGAAAAAGTGAGAAAAACAATTCCTGCTGTGCCTATGAGAACGCCAAGCAATTCCCAAACAAAATTGCCCAAGACACAGCTAACAAGGGTCCAACTCCGGGCTGGAGGATGCCGTGCCCTCCTGGGGAGGGGGGCTCTTCCTAAACAGTTGGTCCCCTCTTAGTAGGCAGGTCCACACAGTGCCTGGGGCACATGAACTCCTAGGGTCCCCACCCCATCACTGACCAATGATCCCAGTTGCCCTCGGGTAGCGGTTTCACCACTAGGTAGCACTGCCGGGCCTTGCTGCATTGGCTGCTGGGGAAGAGAAAGCACCTGGGCATTTACTGTTGCAACCACAGCCCCCCCCTCCCCGTAACGTGGGGCTTGTCCACTGGCGAGGCGAGGGAGCAGAAAATGAGCAGGGGGTGGGGGTTACACACACACAAGGGCCTGAAACCAGGCTGTGTTCCAGCATATACAGCTGCTGCTGCCTCTGCTCCGAAGATAGGAAGGGGCAGGCGGGTGGGGGGGGGTGTCCTGCTGCCATAGGGGCTGACAGCAAACCTCCTCAGCTATCCCGCTTCCCCTCTCCCCACTTCCTCTCTAGGTTCACCTCACCCCCCACCCCCGCCAGCAAAGAAGTGCAAAAGAGAGTTACAATCCATCACGCCTCTCTGGAAGTGGGAGGTTGCTCCCCGATTAGGATCAAGTCCATGACCTGTAGATGGGGGGGGGTGTATTTAACCCATTTGCCTCACTTCGACAAAAATCCACCACCACCCCAGAGCTACAGCGCCATTCTGAGTCTCAGCGTTTAATCTTCCAAACATGGCACATCAACCGAAAACATGAGACGTATTTAGAACGTTCAATTTCAGGGCCATGCTTTTATTTTGATCTAAACATAAGTTTGCTACGTATGCACACATCCAGATACACACACACACACACACACACACACACACACACACACACACATGGACGTCATTAAATAGACTACAGTTGGGCTACAGAACAACTCACTTGTTTTCCCGGCCTGGGTGCGCCTTGACCTGAACATTGGCCCGAGGGGAGCTATTGCATGTTGGGTCAGCTTCCTGAATTGGTGGATAGACAATACGCAAGCCAGATGTCCATTTGCAAGGGGAGAGTGCCATTTAACTCATTTATTTAATATCTATTTCCCCCTGCCTTTTCCTTTTACAATAAAATAAGGTCTTATTCCCTCCGATTATGCTTCTACCTGCAAAGATCCCTATTCTTGTTTTGGTTTCTTCTTAGGATCACAGTATTCAAGATCACCCCCTAGCCCCAAAATGCTTTTCTCCTTCTCGAGTTAATATTCCGCCACTGGCTATGCATATGCCAATTCCCCCTTCCCCATGGACCAGTAAGCTCTTAAGCTTTCCTTAGAGCAATTAAATGTTTCCTTTTGCCATTAAGTCTCCCATAAGAAGTCCCGGGTCATTACATCGCTAGCTGGTGGACATTTCCCCATGAGAATTCATTATGTGTCGTGCGTCACAGGCAAAGCAATAGACGCGAGCTTGAAATGGCAGTTCTTTGCGGAAGCTGGCGAAAGGATTCACAGTGCAATCCCATGCACGCTTACTCAGAAGTAAGCTGCAGTGGGTTCAGCAGGGAATGCGCTCAGGTACGTGTGTAGAAGAGTAGAGTCTTATAGCCCACACCTAGGCATGCCTACTCAGGAATAAGTCCACCCTGTTCAATGGCACCTACGCCCAGGTAATTGCGTACAGGACTCAGCTTTGGTTTTCAAATGTTGTTCCAGATCTGACCAGAAGGGGTGCTGCTGGACTTCCTACTATGTGGCTACAAGGTACAATAGAAGCTCATCAATCATGTTTGTACACACAATGATGACTGTATCTTGGCAAGGGAAGCTGAAGGCCGCCAGCCTGCCAAAGGAAACAAGGAAAGCGTGGGACTATTTTTGCCCCATCCAATCCATCACACATTGTTTGCATGTAGGGAGGAAGCCACGCCAGCTACCCTAGCGCTCACCCCAGGAGGTCACTGCGTAGGAACTCAGGGAAGTGCCTTGCTCCAAAGCAGAACAGGGGGCATCTAGCTTAGTGCTGTCTTACCCCACAGGTCTGGAGCAGGTGGGTCGGGACCCCAAAGCGAGTCTTAAGCCAATCTCAGGTGGGTCTTGGCAGTGCGGCTGCCATTTTGTTTTGCACAGTTTAAACAGTAGCCAGGGCTAGAGTCATCGAGGAGACATGGGCTTTGGAGGAGCTGCTGTAGCCAAGCCCCCCCCCCCTCAAATTTCAGCAGGTCCCTCTCAGAGACGTCACTAGGGCGCGCGCTGCCCCAGGGCAGGGCACGCGCGTCACCGTAGTGACCCCTCCCCCCCGGACACACCCTTGGGGGGAAGCCCGTCAGGCCGCCGCTCCGGGCGCCCACTCAATCGTTGCAGCCAGCTCGGGGACGTCTTCCCCGGCCGGCTGTCCTGGGCCTTCTGAGGAAGGCCCGCTGTGCGAATGTTATTTATAACGTGTTTAGCGCATGTGCAGACTGTTCCTGAGGGAAAAGGGCAGCCCTTTTCCCTCAGGAACGGTCTGCGCACGCGCTAAACACGTTATAAATAATGTTCGCGGAGCGGGCCTTCCTCAGAAGGCCCAGGAGCGCAGGCCCGGGAGGACGGTCTGAAGCCTTCTCCCGGCCTCGGAGCCTCCCGGGTGACGCGCGGAGCCTCCCGGGTGACGTGCGCAGGGAAGGTGGCGCACGCGCGCATCACCCTTCTGCGCACGTCACCCTGGGGCGCTCAGCCCCGCGGGCCACGTTACAGTGACGTCTCTGGTCCCTCTCCTAGTCTGCCACTCCTCTTGCCTGCTGGGCTACTGAACGTAGGCTCTACTTTGCAGGTTGTGTGTGTGTGTGTGTGTGGGTGGTCCAAGTTCCTGAGAAGTGGACAATCACTGCATTTAAACCAATTGGTAGACACCCTCCAATATCTTTGTTTTCAGCCTTCCCTGGAGAGGCTGCCAGGGATCTCGAACCCGGCACCTTCTGCATGCCAAACCGCTGCACTCCCTTTGAGCCATGGAGGGCAAAGGAGGCGCAACTCTTTCCATGAAGGCTATGTCCACAGCAAGGAGGGTCCTTTGGGGACACAGAGAGGGACATTCTAGAGCAGTGGTTCTCAAACTTTTTAGCACCAGGACCCACTTTTTAAAATGACACTCAATCAGGACCCACCTAGCTTTACGAAACGCTCAAACATTTATCTCCCTAGATTTACACAAGCTTTGCAAACTGCAGGAACTCAGCTCCTTGCAAACTGCAAAAGCTCAGCTGTTTGCAGGGCAATTAGCAGCACTCTGATTTTTGAACAGCCTCAGGGCTTGTGACAATTCGTTATCTGATCTCTCAGTTTGAGAAACACTATTCTAGAGAATGGCGCTCTAGATCACCCGCAATGCTCTCTCCTGCCCCGCCAAGGTCTTTGTTAGTCCAGAGAAACGGTTAACTAAAAAGGGAGGCTGGCTGATCCACTTATGCTTGGGGTGGAGGGAGAGAAGTTCGCAACACCAGAACCAGGGATCATACAATGGGACTGAACGCCTGAGATCTCTGACTGGCAGCAGCTCTCGGAGGAAGAAGCCATCCTGGGCTAGGTGGACCAATGGTGGGAGTCGGCAGACGGCAGCTTAATTCATTTGTTCCTGGAAAAGTGTCAAGTCTTAGGGTGTCTTCTGAAGTTTTAGAGATTTGGCCTCCTTTTCAGAGTCCCCAGGTAGAAAGAGGCCAGCTTCGTCTGCACAGGGAAGTGTAACATCTCAGAACCAACAATTATTACACCACCTATTCCCGTTTGGATACAACCCATTGTCTACTGTATTTGGCTTGCTAGAGCTTTCTAGAAGCTACGCCTCCAGGTCCATCAGGCTCCGCCCCAAGCGAGGTTCGACTTGCTTATTCTCCAGGCAACAACCAGTGATGTAAAATTGAGTGTATTGGCTCGGACTCGAGTCGCGGCAATGACTTGACTTGGCGATTGTAAAAGACTCAAAAGACTCGACTCGAGACTTGGAGCCTTTTACAACAAGTTGAATTTATTCAGGTGTGAACTCGTTTTCTCCATTAAATAGATAGGGACTCGCAACCAAAGACTCGGGACTTGAGGGGAAAGACTTGGGACTTGGCTCGAGACCTGGAGTCGGAGACTTGATCCACATCCCTGGGCACACACCCCCTCCCCCGTAGCTCCCAGCCAGTCACAGTGCAGGAATCTCAGGAGAGGTGGCAACGTGACGTCCCCGAGGTTAATTCCTCAGGCAAAGCAGTGGGATCCAAGGAGACACACAACTTGCACAGCAGACACACTGAAAACCATGCTCATTCTATTTTCGTGACTCCGCGTCTTCACATGCGTCCTGCTAATTTGGTTTCTGTTTCTCTTGAGTGACGGAATGTCGAACACTAGCATTAAAAAAACCTAGCTTATGGAACTCTCTGCTACAAGATGTGGAAATGGCCTTTTAAAAGGAAGGAGCGAAACGCATGTCCCTAGTAGCTACTTTCCCCACATTCTTTCACAGGGCACAGCTTGGCATCGGGTGTGAAAAGTTCACCCTGGGAGAGCAATGCGAAAACACAGGGCAAGCACCCTTTTTTGCTTTCACACGCTGCAAAAGAGGAAGAAAAATAAACACCAGAAATGGTTCACAACACACACACCCCAGGACTTTGTCAGCTCCTCCCTTGGAGAGAGTGGGCTGCTTCCTTAAGAACTCCCCTTCCTCATGGAACAGGAATTCCTTGCAAGGTACAGAGTGGAAAATCTACACCCAGAAGCCACACAGGAAGTTAATGAGGCTGTTTTGGATGACGACGGGGGGGGGGGGGGGGGAAGCAGCGTCAAACGGGGCTCCATTGTTTTTCCAGTAGCACAACTGCAATGCCCTGGGAATGGAAGGAGCAGGTTTGGACTGGTGTGCGAGAGAACGGGATGGAGCTGTTCCCTTTTCACTGTAAATGTTGCGCAGAAAAGCAACGTTGTTCTGATCAGTCATCCCAGATGCCTATGTAATAAAATCAGCATCTAACCTCACTCTTGCTTTGCGGCTCCGTATACCATTCTCTTCTTCCTCTCCTTAAGAGTACCATGAAAGCAAGTCTTCATGGATTAGAATGCTCATTTGCATTACAAATGCCTCTCCTCCTCACCCTCTTCTGCAATGCTGCGTTAGAAACAGATCGACCAGATGACAACATGACAACATAAAATGACAACGGGTGGAGTCCAAATTTTTAAGCCTCTCGAGTGAAATCGAGGCCCTGCCCCTCTACCGCACTATTCCACCTGTAAAATGGGACTGATAACAGTGGCCCGTATAAACGACCGACCGCAACAAAGACCAATGTTTCGCAGCCCTGGCAGGACTAGGGGAGGAGAGGAATTTGTAATGCAAATGAGCATTTGAGTCTAATGAAGGTTTTTAACATTCGCAATTACTGTACAAACTGATTAATGCCAGAGCAGCTTTCTTGAGCCTTGTATTTTAAAAAGGCCAGGGAGTCGCTTGCCGAAAGTCACACAGTGAGTAGGTGGGCACACTGAAGACTGGCTTTTGAGGGGGTGCTGTAGCTAACCCCCCCCCAAAGTCTCCAGCAAGATGTGCCTCATTTAGGACCCCCGGCTATTTCCGCAATCCACCAGAGGTCAGCTCACAACCCACTTCAGGATCCTGTTGAGGGTTTTTCTGCTATCAAACACTAGACTAGACTAGTCCAATCTTTGCTTGTCCCGATCTGGCAGCATCAGAGAAAGGAAGACCGGAGTGGTGCAAACTTTGATGCGTAAACATCCCAATGCTACCAGAGAAGCAGATCTCGCTCTCCAGCCGCCACCACCCCCTCATTGTGACCTACCGGCTCGTTTTCTGCAGAGGGGTTGCTTGTGACGGCTGCCGGGTCAGTCTTTCCCCACAGGTCATTCAAGACTCGGTCGTTCTCCATCCCTGCCGGCAACGACTTTGGCGACTTGCGGTCTACTGCCCGGAAACTGGGAGGAGGAGGAAAAAGCTGAATCAGTGAGGGATAGAATGACTGTTTGGAACATTTGTTTTCAAAACAATCATCTCTAGCATTTGTATAGGGCAAAGTGCTTTGCGTGCATTATCTCGATGTAAACCTTGATGCAATCACCTGGAAAGGAAACCTTGATGCAATCACCTGGAAAGGAAGTATTAATTATCCCCATATTGCAGATGGGGAAAACTGAGGCTGAGAGGGAGCAGTTTGCCTATGGCCAGCTAGTGAGAATTCATGAGGCAGAATTGAAACTGGGCAAGTGCCGATTGGCAACCAAGTCAGCAGCTTGTTTTGGTTCCATTTTACACCACTTTGAATCAATGAAAGGCGGGTTATACATTTTAAAACCACACACACACACACACACACACACACACACACACACACACACACACACACACACACACACACGGCTTGGAACACAGATGGTGAAATCTGCTACTGTCGTCATTCCTCTTTGGAAAGGTCAGGTGCAAATCTCCCACTTGGAGAGAGCCAAAACACATTTGTTCATGCACATTTACATTGCAGCCTATTGCCCAAGGAGCTCAGGACTGTGTGCCTGGCTCCCCCATTCCTTTTACCCTCACAATGAGACTGTGAGGTAGACAGGGCTGACGGGGAGCAACTGTCCCAAGGTCACCCTTGAAAGCTTCATGGCTGAGGTCTTGCTAGTCCTAGGCTGACACCGTGGCCATTACGCCATGCTAGCATCCTTCCCGGATCCAACGGCAGCATTTATCATCCTAGCCCAGCTTTGCACATCTCTGAACAGACACACAACTGCCTCCATGAATGTCACACACCGCAGATGAATGTAGGAAGCTGCCTTGCACAGAGATTGGGCCCTTGGCCCATCTAGCTCAACACGGGCCGGCAGCATCGCTGCAGATCTCAGACTTTCCCAGCCCTGCTGTAAGAGTCCAGAGATTGAATCCGGGGAACCTTCGGCATGCAAACCACGCATGCGATTCCTGAGCTACCCATGTGTTGTGAAGTCGCCAACAACCTTCCCGGCAGGGGTGCCTTCCCGCTAGTAAAGGTAAAGGTATCCCCTGCTCAAAGGCCAGTCGTGTCTGACTCTAGGGGGTAGGGTGCTCATCTCCGTTTCTAAGGCCGAAGAGCCAGCGTTGTCCGAAGACGCTTCCGTGGTCATGTGGCTGGCATGACTAACGGAACGCTGTTACCTTCCCACCGCAATGGGATCTATTTATCTACTTGCAATTTCTTGCTTTCAAACTGCTAGGTTGGCAGGAGCTGGGGCAGGAGACGGGAGCTCACTCCATCACTAAGCACTCGGGTCTCAAACTGCTATCCTTCCGGTCTGCAGTTCAACATCTTAACCACTAAGCCACCACGGCCCACTAGCCCCAGGTTATTTCTAGGTTCAGTGTCTAGTCATGCCCAGCGCCAGGTGTGTCCCTTCTTCATTTCCCCATCCCTGCAACGGCAGGCAGGTGCACGACACGGCAGGACGCAGGCCAGCGAGACAGAAAAAAACCACCCCCAGTAAGCGAGCACCAGCTTCTCCCACCCTGCTCCTTTCAGATATTCCTCCTGCAAGGCAGGACCACTTCGGATCCAAGAGCTCACCAGGTTTGGACGTGCGGCAGCCGGAGCAGGAGAACCAGAGCAGCCGGAGCCGGCCAGGACCCTCCTGCCAACCCAGTTCCCCCCAGCACAACTGCAAACTTCAAACAGGACTTTGGGGAGGGAACTGGGAGGGGACCCAGCCTACAAGCGATTCAGATGAATCACCAGCAGCTCGCTGGCATCCAAACAATGGGAATTTCATAACAGAAACAAAAGCACCCCTCCGAAAATTACCAGGAAATAAGAGTTCTTAAAGCAATAATTATTCAGGAATGGGGCGAAACGGCTCATTCTCCAGCTCCCCGTTCAGAAAGCAGCGGATCTGAGTGTCGGATGGCTACGGACAGCCTGGGGACTCAGCAAACTCTCCTGGGCTGAAGAAGTCGGCTATTGCGTCCTCCTGGCATCTACCGTCTGAGCTCAGGGCCTAAGCACAGCAAGGGAACAGGGGACCTTAGCGACTTCCAGCATGAAAATGGAGATGCCAGTACAAACAAGGGCACTGTGGTTGACGTAGCCCAGGAGCTACGCGCACAAGCTATGAATCAGGACTTCTCCAGATCCAATCTCACCTCTGCCATGAACTTGCCAGGGGGCCTTAGGCAAGCCACTCCCCTCTGGGCCTCAGTCTTCTCCATCAGCAAAGTGGGGATAATACTTCGGTACTTCCTTACCTTACAGGGACATGGTAAGGACTACTTCAAAAGGCAATACACACATGGAGCAGTTTTATACACTCAGAAGGCACAATACAAATGCAGCGTTATTACTAGGGGCAGGAGAAACTGGCGTTAACAAAATAAAAACAGGTAACACCACTTTTTGCTAAAAACTCTGCAAAAATAAATAAAATGAAATAAAACCTCTGCAAAAAAAATTAAAATGAAAAAAACATGTAATTTTTGTATCATTCTTCATCTGCTGACACTGTACAACCTATACCACCTACCAACAAGTACACTTTAAAGTGGTTACAATTGATAAAGATGTGGAATAAAAACACAACACCACTTTCTGCTATTTCATTTTGGTTAAACACCGAAGTCTGCGAAAAAAAGAAAACCATTTTCTCCCACCTCTAATTATTACAATTATCAACAAAAACTGAGGGGGTGAATAAGTGATACATGTACTCCTTCCAACAAACTTGTAAGGTAGGTAAGTATTATTATCCCCATATTGCAGATGGGGAAGACAGAGGCCAAGAGGTTTTGACTCGCCCAAGGCCAACTAGTGAGTTCATGGCAGAGGTGAGATTTGAAGTGGGGGGAAATCAAGGTCCACAGTTCAGTCTCTCGCAGCGCGCACCTGTGCATGTCTACTCAGAAGTAAGCCCACTGACACACTGGTGCTTGCTCCCAATTGAGTGTTCATAGCGATGCAACCTTAGCCACTAAGCTCCACCAGCTCTCCAATGACTTTCCGCAAAGGTGCCAGTCTTTCTATTTTTAATACATACAAATCCGCTTTGAATTTTCCTTTTTGGCAATGTTCCCCTTAATGGAAGATTGCCAGAATGCTGCAGCGCTCCCCTCAAATATTTTCTCCGCCCAGGAGGGAAATGTGTCCCAGGTGTGTTTCAGGACGTTTATACTTCCCAATGAATAGATTATCTCCCATCGCTTTCAAAGAAGGAAACGGCTCCTTCCCCAGCTGCACTTTTATGTTGCTGCAAAATTGCCTTGATCAGATAAAAGAGGCGGGGGGGGGGGGAGAAAAATGCAGCACTCCACCCATGATCAAAATACCAGCCAAAGACAACACGGCCCAAACGTCAGAGAACCACAGAATAATGGCCCCCACGCTGTGGCGGCCACAGTGTCAAAATCCAGGAACTCGAGCATGCAAGCCACTGAAGCGAGAGATACTTTGCACACAGCGAAGCGACCGACGAGACCTTTCCGATGGAAAGTGCTCGTGGCGCCGATGGAGGGAGAGCTCAACAAGGGTCAAAAGTCAGGGACTCCATTTCCAATGTGAAGGAGCAGGTGTGGACCACGAGGAGTAAGCAAGGTGTCATCGAGGGGGGATGGCGCTCGCTCGGGGCTGTGTAGCACTCTCTCTCTAGGCTTGTAAGACCTTGGAGCGCCATCTGACCAGCTTGACATTATGCAGACTGGAAACCCTGTGCACCGGCACCCACCTCTTCCCTGGCTGCATCTTAAAGGCTGGAGTAGGAGTGCAGCTCTGGCAGATGCCCCAGGCTAGATCTCTTCACAGGCCATTAATGATTTCCTGTTGCAGGCACCAAAGCTCCTTTTGCTAAGCCTAGGAGAGGTAGAGTTCCCCGGACCAGCCCAGAGCTGCCCTGCCTTCTGAGATGCCACAAATAGGATTATGAGCCCTTTCCGCACAGCACTAATCAGGAGATGCCACAGAAGGGGAGCCTGGGGAACTTCCCAGAAGCTGGAAGGGGAGCCTGGGATCTAAAGCTGGAAGGGGAGCCTGGGAACTTCAGGCACCCATGGCCAGGCCAGAGGGTGAAAAAGGAACACATCCAAACTCCCCCTCCTCTCCCGGGTGTAATTAACCAAGGCAGGTCTGAAACGTACCAAGCAGAAAGGACAAGGACTTCCTACCCAGGAACATGAGACAGCCGTGTGGAAAGATAAAAAGCCCATGAGGGCAGCGGGAGGCAAGAAAATGCCAGGGCTTTTTTCAGGCATCAGCAAAATAACCAATAATGATGCACATGGTGGCTCTGCACTCATATTTTTACAGGGGCTCGGAATGCTTTAGGGAGAACGATGACACAAGGACTCAGGAGCCCAAGAAGAGTGCACTGAGTCCCAGGTAACCACCTCAGCCCTTTCCTCTAAGCCTGCTCTGAGCCATCATGAACACACAGGAAGCCTTCCACCCGTGCCAGTTGGTCTCCCGACTTGTCAAGAGCTGGGGCCCGCCTCAGATCCTGGCCAAGACACAGCCCAAACCGGGAGGGCTCAAACCTCACCTTTGCCATGAACCTGCCTTAGGGCGAGCCACTCCCCTCTCGGCCTCAGTCTTCCCCATCTGCAAAAGGGGGGTAGCAACACTTACATAGAGTTTTTGTAAGGATAACAAGAACATACACGTGAAGTCCTTGGGATCGTTCTCCAAAGTATTTGTGCGCTGTACAAAGCGTTTGTACTTTGTATTTGCACTATACAAAACGCGAAGGATAATTACTATTTGCCAATCTGCATGCACGGCCACTGTGTTGTTCTGCGCCCCCTTCCCCCCCCTCCAGGCCACTTGGGAGAAGAGGAAGAGCAGAGGGTGGCATGGCAACAGCACCTGCTCAATTTTAAAAGGTGGAGAGACAGAGAGGGGGAAGTTGCCCCAGGCTAGATCCCTCAACAGGCGATGGATGACTCTCGCTCCTTCCGTTTAAAAGTTGCGACCTTCTCTATGCAGTTCTGCCACCAGCATAGCCTCTGAAATGTGTGCAAGTGGAAAGCATGGGGGGAGGGAAGAAAAACTGCCCCCCCCCAGTACTCCCATTCACCATACACTGTGTGAACAAACCCTGCACTTCTCAGACTCTCCATCCTGTGCCCGGCTTCATGCATTTAAATGCATGCAGGCACGCTTCCCCATGCAGGACGCTGCCTACGGAGTCTGACCATGGGCTCCTCTCTCTCAGCATCATCAACACAGACCGGCAGCGGTTCTCCAAGGTTTCCGAAAGGATGTTTTTTCTGCCATACCTGGTCGATCAAAGATCGAAGCTGGGACCTTCCGCATGCAACGCAGGGGCTCGGCCACTGAGCTACGGCCCCTCCCCAAATAAGGCACGCATGCAAGCGTCAGTCTGGGGAAGACAATTCATCCTCCAAAAGAATGCCAGTGTTCAAGCGATTAAAGCATCAGGTTTCTAGCCCCTATGACTGCAGCAAGGGACTAAACAGCAGTTTGGTGGCAACATTTTGGAAACAGGAGCGGGACGAGGGCCAGGAGGGCAAAGAGACCCCAGCACCCCACGCAGCTGGCTTCTCACTCCCACCCAGCGATCACAAGCAAAAGCAGCCAGGCAAAGTCACAGAGACTCCGAGACGCAGACCTGCTCTCTCCGTTCGACGAGCGACTCCTGCACATTCAACTCGCCTGGGACTCCCGAAAGGCTCAGGGGGCAGAACTTACTTACCTGCAACCAACCTCCGATGCCAACAGAGGCACCTCCTGCAAGTGCCTCCACCTGTCCTGTCCTAGCCCCACATCGCTCATGTCTGCAGGCACGAGCCCTTCCCCAGTCCCCAGCATCTCATTCACTGCCTTTCCCCTGCTGTTTCTTCCCATGGGGCCGCTTCCTGCCCCGAAGGGATCCCACCCCTCCACCTCCACCCCGTAGCTGATGTTGCTTCCTCCTTTGCACTCAGTGAATCATTATGAACTCCTGGCAGGACCAATGGCTAATGTTTACCGTGCCTGGAGCAACTGGGAACCTGAGAGTTGAGTCTACAGACATTCAGAAAAGAAAATAAACCATGTGGTACAGCCCTTGTGCATTTAAAAATGCAGGCGCGGGAGGGGGGGAAGCATCGCACGAAACGGAAACAACTCCCTTCCTCCAGTTGTCTCCTTTTTGTCCATCTAGAGTGACTGGATGTCCCCCAGGGAAGACTTGTCCACTCTGTGTGCAATGTTCCATGTACACATTTGAAGGTGCCGTGCAAAGAACTGATCAACAATTGAATGTTCCTCCATTTAGCACGCGCACGTACCCCCCCCAACTCCCTTCACACAGAAAGTTAGCACACCAAGACTGGCACAAAGCTACTCCCTGACATGCTACCTTACTAGAGGCAAGGAGGTTTGTTAACACAGGGGAATACTCCAATATGCAACCTGATCGCTCACATGCATTCTCAAGTGGTACCGCCTTCAGGCACTGCTGGGAAAACGGCTGGTTTTCATCTGTTTTGGACCTTCCTCTTGCCCTAGGAGGCTCCCGGATGGGAGCACTGAACCGATGCAGCAGCTTCTTCACCAGGAGGCAGCTGTCACTTGTCTATTGTTGCTGCTATTGATGATTCTCCCTTCCATCTGAGCAACTCCAGACCAATAATGGACTTGCGGCTGAGCCAGCTCATTGGACCATCAAGCTCACCTGACCCCCGAAAGCAGGAAAATAAAGAGCTCAGCTAACACCCCCCCCCACAGCCCTATCCAAACCCAGAGGTTATAAAAAGCAGAGTCCAACACTCCCCCTGTGCTTTTGCATGTCTCTCCTCCAGGGTGGTGGGTGCCACGATGGGGATCACTCGCCTACCAGCTAAGTGCAGGTGTTAGGGATGACATCCTGGACTGGCCTAAGTACTTCGGGGATAAGGGAAGGACCCAATAAGCCACACTCCTGTTTTATTCTCAGCTTGCCCTTTAACCTCTGTGCCTACTCCTTTGCCCAACACATCCCCCTAAACTCGCCTTTGCCTCTCTGCGATTCCTCGTGCCTCGTTTTCGCGCCCTGTCCCTTTATCTCTCCTGTCGTGGCGTTCTTCGCCCTTTCACTAAAAAAAAAAAAAGCTCTCTTGTGACTCTTTCAACCTACCTGGCCTGGGGCCGTTCAGCAGAGAGTCGCTTGCTTCCCACACCGCCAGCATTTGCTGCTTCTAAAGGGGACCCCCAGGGCGCGTGGAGCTCTCCGTTCCGGCAGGAGGGGGGCTTCTCCAAAGCACACTCCCCTCCGGTCTGGTTCTCCTGGCTTTGAGTGGCAGCAGCAGCACCCTCCCAGCCCAGTTAAACCCAGGTTCAGAATGAATTCCCATTTGGAGACAAACATGATGTTCTCATCAGCCTACCGATGCAGACGCTTAACCCTTCCCCCTCCCCTGCAAATGGTCCTCATGTTACCATTAACTAGGAAACGCATGTTCGTGAACTCGCTGTGTCGTTCTGCTTCATGGAGCTTAGGGTGGTGTATTGTACGCAGTTCCTTCCCTCCTTTTGTCCTCACAACAACCCTGTGAGGTAGGCGAGGCAGAGAGATAGTGATAGCCCAAGGTCACCCAGGAAGCTTCATGGCTGAGTAGGGATTTGAACCTGGATCTTCTAAGTCTAACTCCAACACCAGAACAACTATACCATCCTGGCTCTCCAATTAATATGGAAAAATATGGCAACAAATGTAACCAGACACATCATAAAACCAAGAAAAGAAAGAAGCCACAGCCAGACATTAAGCTTGTGGAAGAGAAGGTATTTAACCTGTTATCTGAAGGACAGTCCTGCACCTTTTTCGGGGGACAACAAAAAGCCATCTCCCCATCGCTACCTGCTGGACCTCTAAAGCAGAGGTGGGCGAAGAAACATCCAGGAATCAGGTCCGACCCTCACAGCCTCCATCCGCCACTGGAGTCATCCGACTCCTTTTGCGCATGTACACAGAAGCTGACTGACTCCACCCACTGAAGCGTAGCAGCCGCCTCGATCCCAGACACAGCATTGGGGTCTGCATGCGTGCATGAAAAAAGGGCACAGAGGCATGCCAACTGAGCGACCGTGACGAGCACGAGGGCAGCATGAATAAGCATGGGGCTTGCGCCTGAGAGCATTGCAACTCTGAGCGCATGCGCAAAAAAAAAAAAAGGGAACACTTGAGATTTTCCTCCCCCAGAACTCTTCCCACTCAAAAATGAATACTAAAATTAATACCTCTCTGTTCAAGGCCTGGTGTACATACAACTGTCCAAGGACCCAGAGCGGTACATGAAGAGAGTAATTGTATTTTGACAGCTTTAAAGGCATCCGGAGGTCTTGTGCCAGCCCCGTTCCATGCGCTTGGCTGCGCCTGGGCTCATTTTTACGATTCATGTACTCTGTACACAGGCTGTACCTGCACAGAACAGAACTTGTGAACACCGTACAGGGGTATAAACTAACAAGGATTGTGCCCAAACACAGTTTAACATATGAACAGCCCCTTCTGCAGTGCTCAGATCATTACGGTTATCTGTGAACAGTCGCAGGGCCGGTCCATTCATGAGGCCAACTGAGGCTGTTGCCTAAGGCAGCAGATTGGTAGGGGCATCCATCTCTGTCTGTTTTTCTCCACTGCTCCTCCTTCTTCCACTCCCTGGAGTAGAAAAGGCAGAGGGGGACAGAGAGGAAGAGGAAATGTGGAGGAGGAGGAGGAGAGTGCTGAGCTAGAGCATTGGAGGGGGGGGGAGCAGAGGCTGGCACATCACTGGGCAAGGGGGGGGCAGCATTTGGCACACCGACTCAGACATCAGGAGGTCTTGGGCCGGCCCTGAACGGTCTTAAAATGAACCCAGGTACAGTAATTCAAACGGAAAGTGGTGCAGACGTTCTGTACACTGGTGCAGGCACAACATGTGAACAGCCCTCCAGAGACTGAGCCTGGTACCCTTCTGGAAGGAATCCCACTACAGCTCTCTGGCGTCAAGGAACAGGGCCTCGGGAGTCACCAGGAAACACACAGGCATACCTGGCACGAAGAGGGGGCAGCTACTAGTCAAGGAGATCGGACCTGACAGCCTTCTCTAGGCAGAGGGGCAAAAATAGAACAAGGTTAGTGGGCAACGAATGAGCTGTGCTCTATTTTTACCCAGTAGCTAGCGGGGTTGAGATGTCTCCCAATGCCTCGTGGGGGCTCGGGAGAAAGCGATCACTTCTGATCTCACTGAGGACCCAAGGTGCTTTCTCCCCCTGCCTCGATTTGGGCCATAAAAGGCCACTGAGTCACCCACAGAAGTCGTCACCTGCCTCTCTAGCCGCCCACTTCTCCTGGAGGCCTACGGAGAGATGCCTGACCCTCTCGGAGAATCACAGCCGGGAAAAGGTTACGTCAAAAGAAGACAGTCCCACTTCCGGAGCACCCTTCTTTCCCGATCCAAGGCGGGAGAGTGTGGAGACACCCGTCACTTGAGAAATGGGGACTTCCAACCAATTCATGGAGAACAGGGGCATCGGCAGCCATTATTCATGGAAATATGCAGCTCGGCTTTCCCCTCCAGTAGGAGGTGTTCCAAGGTGGCTTACAACAGGCTTTAAAAATGACCAGTGAGGCTCTTCTTATGTGCGGATCAGCTGACAGAGGGCACTGCACCCACCCATAACCACACATCAGCACAGAGTCAGTCCACCCATGAGGCCGACTGAGGTAGTTGGGCACCGACTGCGGTGCCCACCTTCATCTTCCCACTCACCTCTACTGCACATCCAACTCCCTGGATTGGAAAAGGAAAAGCAGGATGGAGCAGAAGAGGAAGGGTGGAGGAGAGGAGAGTGGTGGGCTAGAGTGTCAGAGATGCTCTAGCCCTCTACTCGCCTCTCCTACACTTTCGTTTCTTCTCTTCCTTTTCCAATCCAGGGAGCACGGGCAAAACAGACTGCTTTTAAGCTCACTGCCTCAGGCACAAAGGTTTCTTGAGCCGACCCTACACCATCCCCTAGTTATGCCCTCATTCTCTGGCTCCTGTTTGAATTTTTCTCTGGGAAGAGTCCAATGGCGAGGAGAATGCGCCACAGAAGTCCTTTGCCCAAGCTGCAGAATTTGCATTCAGAACAGATCTCAGGTTTAAGAAAAGTTTGCCCCCTTCCTTAAGAAACATATCCTGAAGTTGCTGATCAACCAATGGCAGGATCAGGGCACTGCCACCCAGCTGGAGCTCTCCCCACCCTGCCAGCTTTGTTGTGAAAGCTGCTTATCCTGCCGGGAGGGAATTTCTCCTTGGAGCTTTGATCACACATCCCCTTGTCATTCAGATATGGAGAAAACGAAAAAAGAAGCAACAGCAGTTGGCATTTCAAGACAGGCACCTGAGACAACCCAAGGAGCAGAAACTGTCACACAAGCTCTGATTAGCACACACAGGCCTATGCATTCATTAAGTCCAACTCACAACTGTGTGATTCTTTTTTTTTGTTGTTTCATTTTTCTGCTCTTTTAATCCTGTTGTATTTTGCTTGCAAACAAAAACCACAGCACTGAACAGTTAAGAATGTTAATTTTCTCAAGTCAGGAATCCTTGTTGCCTTCATTTTAAACTGTTCTATTGCAATCAAAAGAACGTGGTATCATTCTGCATCCTACATATTTGAACTTAATAATAATAATAATAATAATACATCTCGTCACTGCCAACACCATGCCCGCATCAGCCACCAAACCTATTCTTAAAAGGTTAGCAGGTGAACTGGAGTGGTAAAAAGAGATCGATGAAATGAACCCATATCTTTAATGCTTTGAACTCACTCCCTACTTACAGGTCACAGTTTTTAAATCCAAATTTGACAGTAGCTAAAAATTTCCAGAATGGTGGTCCAAAGACACTCCAAAACAGACGATTTTTTTAAGAATCTCTCTCTGAGAGTCCTGTCGAGAGGGGGCCCAGATGGGGTCCAGTAAGCCAAACTATCAGCTTTCCTTTTGGAGACACATACATATCCTTCATGGGGAGAGTGTGGATTAATTGTAAATTTGCACTGTACATGTTTTGTGTTTGCATTGTTTATGCTAATAAAGATTTCTATCTTTCTATCTATCATCTATCTATCATCTATCTATCATCTATCTATCTATGGATCTGCCACTGAAACATGCAGCCCAGTGTGCGGTGGCTGTGAAGAAGGCCAATTCTATGCTCGGGATCATTAAAAAAGGGGATAGAGAATAAAACGGCCAATATCATTATGCCTTTGTACAAATCGATGGTAAGGCCACATCTGGAGTATTGTGTCCAGTTCTGGTCACCACACCTCAAAAAGGATATAGTTGAATTGGAAAAGGTGCAGAAAATAGCGACCAGAATGATTCGTGGGCTGGAGCACTTCCCTTATGAGGAAAGGCTACAGCGTCTGGGGCTTTTCAGCCTAGAAAAAAGGCGCCTGAGGGGGGACATGATTGAGACGTATAAAATTATGCATGGGATGGAGAGAGTGGATAGAGGGAAATTCTTCTCCCTCTCGCACAACACCAGAACCAGGGGACATGCACTAAAATTGAGTGGAGGGAGAGTTAGAACAGACAAAAGAAAATATTTCTTTACCCAGCGTGTAATTCATCTGTGGAACTCCTTGCCACAGGATGTGGTGATGGCACCTGGCCTAGATGCCTTTAAAAGGGGTTTGGACAGATTCATGGAGGAAAAGACCATCACAGGTAAGGGAGTGTCAACGGGAAACAGGTTTTCTTTGGTCAGATGCAAGGGAGTGGTGACAGGATACAAGTATCTTGTTGTCGTGTGCTCCCTGAGGCATCTGGTGGGGCCACTGTGAGATACAGGAAGCTGGACTAGATGGGCTTTTGGCCTGATCCAGCAGGGCTCTTCTTATGTTCTTAGCCAGCGCTGTCTGAAAGCATAACTGGGCAAACGGTGCTGCCTGAGATACAGTGCAAATATGATGCAAACTCAACTTGCACAGGGATCCGGGAAATGGTCTGTTGAGGCAAAACCGCTCACCCCCCTCCAGATACTTTGGGGATTTCAATGCAACAGCAACCCACATTAGCCTTCCAAAGGATCTCAGAAAGCGTATTTGAAAGTTCTGCAATCCAATCCTGATCTAAAGGCATCTGAGAATAGCTGCAAAAAAAAACAGCTGAGCTTGGCAGGGGGGCGGGTTAGAGAAGCCTTTTCAGAACTTGGGAGGAGTCCAGGTTTACAACAGGTGGATTGTGACCGAGCCTGGAGTGGATTGTAGTCGACGGCAGGGCTGCTGCTGCCATTTTGTTTGGAGGCTCAGACATGCGCAGTTTGCACAGCTAGGAGCTGGGGATTCTAATGAGGGAAATACTGGAGATTTGGGCACTGGAGGGATTGCTTTGGATAAGCACCTTCAGTTGACCTCATAGTCTCCCACTCCCCTGCCTGCTCTCCCCTGCTGCAGGACTCCTTCGACTCTCTGTCTCATTTCGTCTCTCTCTCCTTCCACCCTTCAAAACCGAGCATACACTGTTGCCATACCTCTCTCTGCCCCGCCAACTGGCCTGGTTGCCATAGAGTGGGGCAAGAAGTGTTAGACGTTTGGGTGCAACATTGCCTGCAGGACGCTGGAGGGCAGAGTGCCTCCATTCACCTTAGACCACCGACCTCTCTCTCTCTCTCTCTCTGGTTCCTGTTGGAGGTGTAGTCCCTGACTCTACTTCCTTCCTGCTCTCTCTCTCTCTCTCTCTCTCTGGTTCCTGTTGGAGGTGTAGTCCCTGACTCTACTTCCTTCCTGCTCTCTCTCTCTCTCTCTCTCTCTCTCTGGTTCCTGTTGGAGGTGTAGTCCCTGACTTTACTTCCTTCCTGCTCTCTCTCTCTCTCTCTCTCTGGTTCCTGTTGGAGGTGTAGTCCCTGACTCTACTTCCTTCCTGCTCTCTCTCTCTCTCTCTCTCTCTGGTTCCTGTTGGAGGTGTAGTCCCTGACTCTACTTCCTTCCTGCTCTCTCTCTCTCTCTCTCTCTCTCTCTGGTTCCTGTTGGAGGTGTAGTCCCTGACTTTACTTCCTTCCTGCTCTCTCTCTCTCTCTCTCTCTGGTTCCTGTTGGAGGTGTAGTCCCTGACTCTACTTCCTTCCTGCTCTCTCTCTCTCTCTCTCTCTCTGGTTCCTGTTGGAGGTGTAGTCCCTGACTCTACTTCCTTCCTGCTCTCTCTCTCTCTCTCTCTCTCTCAAGGGAAATGGATGTACTCTGCTGAGCTCCATGCTCGCGAGCACCTCCCCCACATTCGCACACAAAAGGAACAATTTTAGGGTTCCTTGCTCCCAGGTTTAGCAATGACTTGATCAGAAGATGTACATCATCTACTATGGACTGCAAGTACAGTATTTTCTTTTTAAACCTTAACCAAGCTTCCGCCTCCATGTGCGTTTATTGATAGCAATCTAGCCTGGGTGGCAGGAGAGAATCATTTTTGCCCCCGGGAGCAGGGCATCCGCTGGTTACTCTGGTACACTCCCCCACTCCCAACAAGAAGAGGTATCATGGTCTGGAGGCAGAAGGGTCAGCTCCCCATGTTCACTGTATCAAGGTGTTGAACATCTGGATAGGACTACTGCGGGCTTTGAGGCAGAAGTTCCAAGACATTAAGCCTCCTGCTTTTTAAGCCAGGATAATTAAATTAAATGAGCTGGCAGTCCTGCCAGCTTTGAATGGCACTCAACATCTCCTGCCTGAGGCACCTACCTCAGTATGCCTAGCAGTAGGGCCGGTCATGCCACTAACTATCAAAACAACCAGGGATGAATATTGCTACTTTATCTTTGTGAATGTCTCCGGGGCACCTAGTTAGCCACTCCTGACAGACAGAATACGGAGCTCAAGGGAGAATCAGTCTGACTCATCCCAAGAAGGCAAATCTCATACCATCCCCTGCCTACTGAGAACATGGGGGGGAGGGGAGATTTATATATATATATATATATATATATATATATATATATATATATATATATATATATATATATATATATAATCTTAACTGAAAATATAGTATTTGGTGTAATTGTTAGGGCTGAAACACCTTGACAGGTTTTTCTTCTGATTGCATTTATACCCTGCCTATACCCTTACCATCACAGAGCACAAATGAGCACAGGACACTGCCTACGGAGTCAGACCATTAATCCATCAGCTCAGTATTGTCAGCTCTGACTGGCAGCCTCACTCCAGGGTTTCAGGCAAGGGTCTTTCCCAGCCCTACCTGGAAACACTGCCAGGAATTGAACCAGGGACCTTTGACATGCAAAGCGGGCACACTGCCATGGAGGTATGACCCTCTCACTCCTGTATCATGCACCTTAAAATTATAAGAACATAAACAAGAGCCCTGCTGGACCTTCTGCCTGGGCTGAGGCAGCAAAGAAGGTGGCAGTGGACGTGGAACAGTGGCAGGGGGAGGAAACGGCAGAGGAGGCAAGGGGGCGGACTTAATAGTCCCACCCCTCTAGGCCTGGACACACACACACCCAACTCTCACCAGTGCTTTCATGTTGGGGCTTCGTGTTCTCAGAGCCCAGTGGCAAGAAACAGAGTCCTGGATTCAAATCCCAGCTCAGCTCACTTCCAGCAGCAGCTCTTAAAGCAGCAGCACCGACTTCAACAAGGCTAGCAAGCATTTCTGCAGCGGGTCTGTGGCTCTGGGCTCTCTCTGCCTGGTGTTCTACATCTGACCTTGCATGAAAAAGCGTGGCGACATTACAAGCCGAAACCCACCTGTCCACTTGGACCTCCGCGTCTCTCGTGTCCATCTTGGGCTGCGCTTCTCCGTTCAGGTCCTCTTTCTTCAGGAGGTCCAGAACCGGCTCGATCTCTTTGAGCAGTTCGCTGTTTTCGACGCTGCCGTTCAGGCAACGGTGGGAAACGTCGGCGTCGGGTCCTTTCAGAGAGTCCCTGGCAACGGTGCCGGAAACCACGCCATTGACGTGGACCAACGTCTCGTCCCCCGGCCCGTTGTCTCGCGCACATCGGGAACTGACGGAGCCGCCCATCGTGTGGTCCGCCCCTTGGGGCCGGTCTTTGGCGGGGATGTTCGGATGGGGCGGCAAGTCGACCGCTGTCGGGGTCGTACACAGGGGCCTGGTGACTCGGACGGTCTTTGGCGTCCCGTCGCCGGCGAAGGTCGTCTCCAAGTGTGTGGTGAAGCCCTCCGGGCCTCTCAAGATAAGGACGACGTAGGTCTCCGAGGCAATGCTCCTCAGGGCCTCCAGGGCAGCGTCATAGTTCATATCCACCAGGGGCCTGCCATTGACTGCGAGGATAATGTCCCCGGTCTGAATCAGCCCGCTTTGTTCCGCCGCCCCTCCTCGGATCAAGTCGGAGATAATCACCGGCGGCTTATTGATGCGCTCCTTGACCAGAAACCCCAGACCGCCACATTTACGCTTGAACAGCTTCACCGAGATGACGTTGGGTTGAATCTGCTGGACACTAAACACATTCTCTTCCATCGTAGGCCTCGGTTTTCCCGCTTGGCCACCAAGAGCAGGTGATGCTGGCGCTCGGGCGGGCTGCGGCAGCGACACCGGCCTCTAGAGACGGGGAGGTGCTTCCCTCCCCGCCTGCGAGAGCTCGACGCTGGGGGCGAGGCAACCTCCGTGGCTGGCAAATGCTTCGCCGAGACACCAACTGGGCATCAGAGCCTTCCCGTCAGCTCCGGCTCGGGTTCATTCTCTGGCCTCTGCTCCGCAACACAACCAAAGGAGCCCCGTGCGAAACACGGGAGGGAGACGTGCTGAGATGGAACCGGATGGTTTCCTGCTGGGCAAGAGCTCCGAGGAAGCACAGCGCTGGCCGATCATGCTCAGGCTTGCGGCGGTAGTTCAGGCTTGCGCGTCACATCACATGTTCTCCTACAGAGTGGGGAGAAAAAGCAACAAAAATACTGATATCAGACTGAATCTATTGACTAAAAAGAGAGGCGGGGGGAAGGTCTGCAAGGGTTAAATGCGCAACTGAGTCAGTGTGGGGTAATGGAGGGAGCACTAGGCTAAGAATGGGGAGGTCTTTTTCTCCAAGAGAAACCAACCACGACATCTAGGGACCACAAGGATCTGCCTTCGACAGTTCAGACTAGCGATTTTCAACCAGTGTGCTGCGGCACTTTGGGGGAGGGTCATTTATTAGTAGGGCCATTGGGGGATGTGAGCTCCCGGCCAGCAGTGCAGTGTCAATTGTCAAATAACTGGGTGGTGTGCCTTGACAACTTTAGCAGTGCTGTCAAGGCACACCATGTCAGTGTGCCGTGTCCGTGTGCCGCGAGATGAAAAAGGTTGAAAATCACTAACTTAGACCATCTAGCACAGCGCTGTGGGTGCTGATTGGTGGTGGCTCCTTGGGATTTTGGACAGGGGAGCTTGGGAGCCCTACCTGGGGATCTACACGGGGACCTTCACCTGAACCACTTCCCATCCCATCCAGAACTCCTTGAGGAAAAAGGGATTAAAAAGTGCCTTCAGGTTCCTTAATGAGTGCTAGTCTCTTGCCTTCTCTAGAGTCCCTTCCCTGTTCAATGCATCTTATTCAGGATGAAAGCAAGTCATAAGAACATAAGAAGAGCCCTGCTGGATCAGGCCAAAAGCCCATCTAGTCCAGCTTCCTGTGTCACACAGTGGCCCCACCAGATGCCTCAGGGAGCACACAAGACAACAAGATACCTGTGTCCAGTCGCCACTCCCTTGCACCTGGCACAGAGAAAACCCACTTCTAAAACCAGGAGGTTGCTTATGGCTTGTAACCTGTGATGGTCTTTTCCTCCATGAATCTGTCCAAACCCTTTTTAAAGGCATCTAGGCCAGATGCCATCACCACATCCTGTGGCAAGGAGTTCTACAGATGAATTACATGCTGGGTAAAGAAATATTTTCTTTTGTCTGTTCTAACTCTCCCTCCACTCAATTTTAGTGCATGTCCCCTGGTTCTGGGGTTGTGTGAGAGGGAGAAGAATTTCCCTCTATCCACTCTCTCCATCCCATGCATAATTTTATAAGTCTCAATCATGTCCCCCCTCAGGCGCCTTTTTTCTAGGCTGAAAAGCCCCAGACGCTGTAGCCTTTCCTCATAAGGGAGGTGCTCCAGCCCACGAATCATTCTGGTCGCTCTTTTCTGCACCTTTTCCAATTCAACTATATCCTTTTTGAGGTGTGGTGACCAGAACTGGACACAATACTCCAGATGTGGCCTTACCATCGATTTGTACAAGGGCAGAATGATATTGGCCGTTTTATTCTCAATCCCTTTATTAATGATCCCGAGCATGGAATTGGCCTTCTTCACAGCCGCCGCACACTGGGTTGACACTTTCATCGACCTGTCCACCAGCACCCCAAGATTTCTCTCTTGATCCGTCACAGACAACTCAGAACCCATTAGCGTATATGTGAAATTTTGGTTTCTTGCCCCAATGTGCATCACTTTGCACTTACTTACATTGAAGCGCATCTGCCATTTTGCTGCCCATTGTCCCAGTTTGGAGAGGTCCTTCTGGAGCTCTTCACAATCCCTGCTGGTCTTCACCACCCGGAAAAGTTTAGTGTCATCTGCAAACTTGGCCACCTCACTGCCTATCCCCGACTCCAGGTCATTTATGAATAAGTTGAAAAGCACCGGTCCCAAGACCGATCCTTGGGGCACACCGCTTTTCACCTCTCGCCATTGTGAAAATTGCCCATTGACTCCCACTCGCTGTTTCCTGGTCTTCAGCCATTTCCTAATCCACAAGAGGACCTGCCCTCTTATTCCCTGACTGTGGAGTTTTCTCAGGAGCCTTTCATGAGGGACCGTGTCAAACGCCTTCTGAAAATCCAGATATATAATATCCACGGGTTCGCTCGCATCCACATGCCTGTTGACCTTTTCAAAAAATTCTAACAGGTTTGTGAAGCAAGACTTCCCCTTGCAGAAGCCATGCTGACTCTCCCTCAGCAGAGCTTGTTCTTCTATGTATTTTAAGATTTTATCCTTAATGATACTTTCCACCATCTTCCCTGGAACAGATGTTAGGCTGACCTGCCTGTAGTTTCCCGGGTCCCCCCTCCTTCCTTTTTTAAAGATTGGCGTGACATTAGCTATCCTCCAATCCTCTGGCACAGTGGCCGTTTTAAGGGACAAGTTGCATATTTTGGTCAAGAGGTCAGCAACTTCATTCTTGAGTTCCTTCAGAACTCTTGGGTGGATGCCATCCGGGCCTGGTGATTTATTGATCTTTATTTTGTCAATTAAGTCTGAGACGTCTTCTCTTTTAACCTCTATTTGACTTAATTCTTTAGTCAGGGGAGAACGTTCCGGCAGCGGTATTTGCCCGAGGTCTTCTGCCGTGAAGACAGATGCAAAGAACTCATTTAATTTCTCTGCAGTCTCCAAGTCCCCTTTTATCACCCCTTTCTCTCCCTCACCATCCAGCGGACCCACCGTTTCTCTGGCAGGTTTCCTGCTTCTAACATATTTGAAGAAGCTTTTATTATTCCCTTTTATGTTGCCTGCCATACGTTCCTCAAAGTCTTTCTTGGCCTCCCGTATCATCTTTTTACATTTCTTTTGCCACAGTTTGTGCTCCTGTTTATTTTCCTCACTAGGGCAAGACTTCCATTTACGGAAGGAAGCACAACTTATTTATTTATTTATTTGGGAGACTCCTGAATTTCCCTGGGCGCAACCAGCAACTTTGCAAGAAGCTAAATCACGCCCAGGTTTGCTCTATGACTGAATGAAGAGGGCCTGGCAACAACATGCATGCTGACTTGAGTTCCCGAAAGAAGAGCAAGTATGCATGCAATATATACACCTCAATCGAGTGTGGAGGTTCCCATGGCATGTAACAATTTGCAACGATTTGAGAGTTATGGGATTTTCAGCCATGTAAAGTTGAAATGAAGAAATAAAGTTCTTACTAAAACCAGTGGTCTGTAGAAATTCCTTGAAATGAGGTAGCAGCTATAAGCGCGAGTATCTTCAGGATTATCCAAAGCAGCCACAGGCAATAACTTCAAACTGACATTTCAACCCTCGCTTGGGTTTTCTTCAGAGCAATAACACCAGTCTCAGTCTCACCAGTCCCAGTCTGGATAATCCTGAAGATACTAGCGCTTATAGCTGCTACCTCATCTCAAGGAATTTCTACAGACCACTGGTTTTAGTAAGAACTTTATTTCTTCATTTCAACTTTACATGGCTGAAAATCCCATAACTCTCAAATCGTTGCAAATATATACACCTGTTTGCCTTTTGAATGTTCATATTTTTAGATGCACACCTCTGAATAATTTGCATTATTGGGAACAGTACTTAACATTTGTATCATAGTTGGAGTGTGCAACGTGCTTGACAGGTAAAGCCTTGATGCAGCTACTCAACAACTTTTGGAACGTATTATTATCACCATACTGCAGACAGGCAAGACTGAGGCCGAGAGAAAGAGGGTCTTGCCAAGGGTTACGCAGTGAGTCCTGATTTGGGTCCCGATTTGCCCTCAACCTCTTAGCCACTGCATGCTATTAAGTCTGCAACATTTAGGCACACTTTCTGGGGAGGAAAACTGATAAAACGTGGGCAAAAAGGTTTGTAGGCTGCCTTTCTGCCCCATTAAAGGGCAACAACGTAAACAGCCAGGCACTGTTTGAAACACAATTTGAAAATGAACCACCAGAAGAAAAACACCACAACAGAGAGCAGACACATAAACAATGTCAACGAACCACAGAATTCAAAAACAAATTCAGGGAAGGACTAAACAAAAGAGCAAAGTGTATTTATTTTCCACTTATATACACCCACAGATTTGTAAATACAGACGGAGACTTAGAAAATGTGTAGCAAGCACCCGATAAAACAAGGCACTCCTTCTCTCACACCCAGGAGAAATGACGCTAAGAGGGTGCCTGCCACCACACAGCCAACACTAGCCCTGGGGTGCTGGCCCCACCTGAGGTGGGGTCCTGCATCCATCCCCTGGGTACCACCATCACCAAGGGTTTGGGAGTTAGCCCGGCCATGCCTCTAACAGATGTGGATCTAATAGACGTGGCCAGTGCCTGACCCGACCGAACTCTCATGTGACACACACACCCCAGACACAGTTCAAGAAAACTGCCCTTCTCAGCATCTTTCCCAGGGTGCAGACCCCTATTTAAGTCCCTGAACGAAGGTAAGAAAGGAGAAGTCCGGAGCAGGCCATTCATGACTCAGCATTTGATAGCACTTTCTGAGCATGCAATATTCTCTTCCTGTAACCGACATAATCATTCTGCGAGGTAAGTACTATTATCCCCATAATGCAGATGGGAAAGACTGAGGCCAAGAGAGAGCAGCTTGCCTAAAGCCACCTAGTGAGTTCATAGCAGAGGTGAGATTAAACCTGACTAAGTCCCAATTCACAGCCTGATCTCTTGGGTTGCAATCCTACACATACTTGGGAGTAACCTCCATTGAGCACAGTGAGACTTGCTTCTGAGCGAACATGTATAGGACTGTGCTGTTAGTGTGATACAACAAATCTCTTTTTCTCATGCAATCAGCTGCTGAAGAGATCACAAACAGCCCGACATAAGATAACACTGTTTAACCTTCAATTACCTTTATTTTGCCGGTGTGCTATTTTAGTAATTGCCAAATGTACTGGCAGAAAGGCAGTGCGTAAATGCAGGCAAACTTATGTGCACCTTAGAATCGGGGTCGTAGCAGATAGCTTGGCGCGGAGAAGGCCCCAGGCACTGCCAGGAAAAAACTCTGAGAAGATGCTACCAGTCAGAGTTGACAATACTAAACTAGATAGCTCAATGCTGGACTCAGGAAAAGGCAGCTTGTTCTGTTCCTAAGCAAAAAGTATGCTTCCCCCCCCCCTTTGGGGCAATTGTTCTCTCAGATGCAGATTTGCATTGATTCATCGAGTTAGCAAAATGTCATTAAAAATATCAACGGTTAGCTATTCATTTCTGCTTGCTATTCATTTCTACGGCTCTTCTGTATGCCCGACATTCCTGCAACCCCCGGCTCTCTGCCGTGCGAGGCTGGGCTAGCTGCATAAGGATTCACAGCACTTTGACATTCTGTATTTTCTTCTTTCACTGCTTTTCCTAGCATTCAAGGCCTTTTCTTGTTCCTTTCTTCTAATGATGCAGCTGAAGCGACAACAGAAACCATGAATTGTAACATCTTTTCAGCTGCCATCGACTCTACTGATTCTGCTGGCTTGTTATAAATAAAAAGGAAGGGGGGGGAAGGGGAGAAAGAGGAGGAGGAGAGAAGCCTCAAGTGTAGAAAAAAGGCAGAGCTTGGTGAAGTTGTCAAATGGCACTCATCGGCAAAATTGGATTTGTCGTTGCATTTTGGAGAGGGAAGAGAAGATTCAAAAGTCTCATTCTGAGTAGAGAAGTGACAAGATAGAAGGCACCTCAGTCCAGTGGACAGGAGGGGGGCTCAGCCACGAATCCCCTTCCCGTGATTATGGGGAGGTGAAAGAATTAAAATTGCTGCATCTTAGCCTCAAT
The DNA here is from genome assembly GCA_026170595.1 of Plestiodon gilberti rubricaudatus. Lineage (NCBI taxonomy): Eukaryota > Metazoa > Chordata > Lepidosauria > Squamata > Scincidae > Plestiodon > Plestiodon gilberti. The sequence goes on from JANXHW010000008.1 coordinate 39,408,648, forward strand.
TGCCCACCTGTAAAATGGGTGCGATGACTGGCTACATGAAGGAGCCAAGAGGGAGAACAGGATCTTTTGCATGTTAAAAGAGCTCTTATATGAAGCAAAAATCATCATCATCATCATCAAATTACCAGCAGTTGCCTCTGAGGCTGCTTCGCATAGGGATGGTGTAGTGGTTTGGGAGTCAGACTTAGACCTGGAAGATCCAGGTTCAAATCCCCGCTCAGCTACGAAGCTTCCTGGGTGACCTTGGGCCAGTCACTATCTCTCAGCCCCACCTACCTCACAGGGTTGTTGTGAGAACAAAAAGGAGGGGAGGAAATATGTACACCACTCAGAGCTCCTTGGAGGAAGGGCGGTATAAAAATGTGAAAAACAAAAATAAATAAATAGTTAGAGAGGAAAACCTGGAAGAAAAAATCCAGGAACTGAAATTGCTTTCCTGACTCAAAATGGGCTTGGTTTGGGGACGAGAGCCCCAGCAGCAGAGTGGACTTGAGGGACAAAGACAACAGACAGCCCCTCCTATTGCTCCCATCCTGCACCTAGTGTGCAGAGATACACTGTTCCTGAATATGGAAGTTCCATATAGGTAGCGATAGATGTTTTCCTCCCTCCCCCCCAATGAATCTGTCTAATTTCCTTTAAATGTTCTCTTGACTCTAAGCTGCTGGCCATCACCACATCCGGTGGTAGGGAACTGCATACGTTGTGTGTTTTGTGAAGTTGTGCTGTCCTGAATTTCCTGCTAAGTTTGGGTATCGCGAGAAGGGCAGTCATATATGCTTTTGTGTAGGACTTGAGCTGTACGTCACAGGATGTTGCTGCCAGAATGCAGGGTAGGAAATAACTGAACCTAAGACCACCTTCCCACAGCAAAGTAGCTTATAATTTGCTCCGGCGCTTCCCGTCCTTATCCCAACATACAGCGATAAAGGACACACAGACTTTCTTCAGTGTGTTTAAGAAACAGCCATTCAGACAGAAATTACTCCAGGTAAAGGCTAAGTCATTAGCAGGTGTTAACAAAATAAAAGCCAAGCGGCTCTGCTGAAATAGCCCAAGGACTCTGGAAACCGTGGTCGGCTTGTCAAGGTGGGTTATTCGGGGATTGCCGCTAGTTAAACCGAAAAAGCACTTCACACTTACCCAGCAGTTTCCAGGCATTAACTAATTAAATCATCACACCGGTAGAGACAGAGCTCAGTGTTATCGTAAGAGAAGCCTGGCAACTTGCTCCCAAGAAAGCCGGCAGCTTGACTGTCAATTCAGTAGGGTAGAGGAGGCTCTTGCGATTCCCCCCGCCCCCGCCTCCCCCTTGGTTCAAAGCAGAAATACCTTGAGAAATTAATGTATGGCTTAAAAGAAGGCCAGGTCGGAGCCGGGGGTGGGATTATTGTCTAAAAAACCCAAACCCAAGATGGGGGGTTCCCAATCCAGAATCCCATCTGGCAATGCTGAAACTCCCCATACCAAGACGGTGTGCCATGTCACGCCTCCCCATAACCAAGTGACAGGCGCTTGCCACTTCCCTGGATCTGAATCACCAAACGGAAGAGGAAGTGTGGACTAGGGTTGGCGACACCCGGGGCGAGATCTCATGCTCTCTCTCACCCCATGGATCTCCTGCCAGACCAACGATGTGCAAGCCTCCTGGGAAACGCGATCCCCATGTGCGTCATGGTGGCGATGGTGAAAAAACCCATTTTCTACCAGTGGTACGTTTTTGCGCCACACCCCGTTTTCGCACCACCAGTAACAAATAAGAATAGAAAGTCATTTTGGAGGCACCCCTCCCTGGGGTGACACCTGGGGTGGTTCGCCCCCCTTCCCCTCCTAGTGATGCCCTTAGCATGGAGGAGAGCAATGGGTTGGAGTAGTCTATCCCTCTTCTCTCCTCCACATTCCCCTTTCCGTTCCATTCCCCTCTTCCCTTTCCTAATTCAGATCCGAGGAGGGGTGGAGGAAGGTGTCCCTGCCAATCTGACCCTGGAGGCAACCACCTCCCCCACTTCCGAATTAAGGGACAGGTCTCACGCTAGCAGCCGGGCTGTTTCAGCCATTAATTATCTTGCGCCTCTCTTAAAAAGCTGCTCCGATTCCACGCTTAAAGAATAGGCTGTACCATACAGGGAGCGATGGCCGTTTTGACAAAGAAAGCTTGCTTTTAAGAACAGAACAAGCCGCACCATCACCAATCCCTTTCCAAAAAAAAAAGAAAAAAAGCTGCTTATTAACAGCTCTCCTCCTCAGCGCTTCCCACCAAACTTTCCTTCCTACCCAATTTCTTCGACAGCCCGGCAAGGACTTCCTGGCTCCTTCCGGAAACCGGCATCGAGGAGGCATCTGGGATGCAGAGGCGGGACCCCCAACTGCTCAGGATGCACGGTGGGGTACCCCTTCCCAACACCTCCTCCTCTCCCTTTAGGTTCATCCTCATTTCGCTGTTTCTCCTACTTCCTTCCAGTTTGCAGCATTTTTCTTTCATGCGCCCACTCACGGGGGGGGGGACAATGACGGGGGGGGGGGGCTGGGCCAGCTTGTTACAGGAGCCGAGACCGAAAATCAGGCCCTCTATTCCCGCCCCTGCTTAACAGCCCTATCAAGGGCTCCTGTTAATGGGCCAGCAGCCATCATTACAGATGGTTTAGTTGAAAGGGGGCAAGGGGGGGGACGACGACACACAACCACATCAATGGGAGAAGGAGCCACAAATCAACGACCGTGCTTGACAACATTGTGGTCATTAGGTTGTTTTGCCAGACATGCAGCCCCATTAGAGCCAGTACATGTCAGTTCACCGATACTCTCCGCCGCCCGCCCCGCAGGGAGATGTCAGGAGGCAGATATGATGGAGCCTCACAACGTCTTGGCCTCGAACACACAACCATTTTCAAGCAATAGTTAGGACGGTGATTTCAGCGGCAGAGGGCAGACCTACAGTTCTCAAAGGGCCGGGCACAATCCAAAAGGTTAAGAGTCGCCACTCAACTCTAGGTTTTCAGGCTTGCCACCCGATTGGTGGGGGGGGAGTGCCTTCCCATGACCCCCCACCCCACAGCTTGCATACCCTGGAAGCAAGTCAAGGAGCTGGAGATGAGGAAGCAAGTCAAGGAGCTGGAGATGATGGCAGATTCTTCACCTCCTCTTCCGCCTTGCAAGAGGGGGAAGGAGAGGAACAGTCACCTATCAGTGATGGCGGACTGTTCTTCTCCTTCCGATTCTTATTAGTGACCCTGGCCAGCAGGCAGACAGGAAGGAAAACCACACTGATGACAAGACTGGGGGGGGGGGTTGCATGGACGAGGGTAGCTGGGAGGGCTGTGTGCTCATGCGCACAGGACCCAAAGGACTCCAAGACACCAAGGCCTGCTGCTACCTGATTCCAGCTGCGCACGAATGATCTTTCACAGCTAGCATATGCTCAGAGGGAATGTTCACCGAACCAAAGTAAAATCGGCGAATTACCAGGCACCTTCAGCCCACAGCAAACCGAAGATCCCATCGTACCTGACCTCACTAATGCGCTTGGACCCATGATGATGCATTTTCCTGAGCTAAATGGCAATCATCGCAGAGCGGGGTTTGACCGAGGAGCAGAAGCGAACGAACACCCTGCGGGGGGGGGGGGAGCAAAAAAGTCAAACCCTCCCGTGACGTCACCGCCAGAAGTGACGTCATCGTCGCTGACACCGCAAAGGGCTTCCCAGGCGCAGGGTGGGCGGGCAGGCTGAACGTTTGCACCACTGCCCGCCCACTTTTCGCACCGCCGCTATGTGACAGGGTTGTCCCCCCCCACGTGCCAGCCAGTCCCCCCGATCCCCTTTCTTCCTTTTCTGCCATACAAGGAGAGTGCCCATCGGTGCCACGTGGAAGACCAGTTCAGACAAACTACTGCGTGGTTAGGGGGAAGTGGCCCAAATTCACCCCAATCTGAGGGGAAAGGGCTTTTCTTGCATGGGATTAGCCCGGTTGAAGCGATATTATCCAAACCAGCTCTGGGGGGGGGGAAATAGCCTGCTTGAGCCAACCAGGCGTTAGGGTCGGGGAGACGCAATATCTTGTATGTGTTCCGAAAACATCCGCCCCAAACCACAGAGGCCATTCCTTGAAACCGAAAGAAGCGTAAAGACTCTCCTTATCTAACACACCAAGTTCCCATCAACGGGTTTCCCGACTGCAGCCAAGCGGAACGGGGGGGGGGGGGGGGCAGAACGCTCACAATGTAGATTTTCAACTCTTCGGCCTTCTGCTCATTCTTACGTTTCAACTCAGCAGCTTAACCTCTGCTAACTGGGCAAGAGGCACTTTTTCAATTGGTGCTCCTCTTAGATTTAGCAGGGGGAGAGCAACTGCCCCCCTTTCACCCCAGCACAGTCTCTTTTCTGGTGGCTGCTTTTGCTGGTGGTGTTCTGCAACTTTTTTAGATTATGAGCCCTTTTGGGACAGGGAGTCATTTAATCATTTGATTTTTGTCTGTAAACCGCTTTGTGAACTTTTTCTTGAAAAGCGGTATAATAATAATAATAATAATAATAATAATAATAATAATAATAATAATTTATGTTTTATTCATTGGGAATCACCAGGAATACGCACACGCCCCCTTCCCTATTTGCACCACTGAAAATCCAAGTTTCTGAAAAGTTCGATCTGGGGCAAAATTGCTGGAGGCGATACCTGCAGGCTATCACATTCCCCCCCCCAAATGGATTGAGTTTTGGATTCTTCTCAGGAAACAATGGCACACATTTCCGCCAGCCCCCCTTCACTTTTAACATAGTCTGATGTGTGCAGCTGACAGGGATTCATTGACTGGGTTTGCCTGTACATTTTGTACCAACAAGGGTTTTTTGGGTGCTATTGTTTGTTCATCGCCTCCAGAATCCTTGTGATAGTAAGGCAGGGTAGGATTCGTGAAAAAATGAAGGAAACCTGCATGCTCGAAATCCCGGGGTTCGAGTCTCAGACAAGCAGAGCTGTCCTCGTCCAGCCCACACACTGGGGGTGCCGTCTGCAAGTGTCTAGAGGAGTTGAGTTTTGGGGACATTCCAGGAAGCCATCAACAGAAAACTCAACACCCTTCCCATGCACTGGCTGGCTGGCCGGCTGGATGTAGATGAGCCTGAAGGGAAAAGAAAAGAAAAAAACACTCCCCAGGCTGCTTTGATGAGCGATGTCTATATTTCCATATGAAAGAAGAGGAATTCAGTCCCTCTCCGACATGAAAAGCTGCTGACAGTTTTCAGAAAGGGCTGACACTGGATGACGCGGGAAGAGACAACATGGAGGCCTGGCTCACACTGCAACGCAAGTGTTGGATCCCACCCTCGGACAGTGGGGCTATTGCAAAGTGAAAGACCGGAGACAGAGAACTAGGAAGGAGGCAAAGAAGGGGGAAAGGGGTCCTCAGCGAGAGGAAGAGCAAGAGTTGTGGCCCTCTGCAGGATACGAGCTGGGGAAAACACACACACACACACACACACACACACACACACACACACACACACACCTTGGAGCTCCAGCCCTCGCTTTTGATTTCATGTTGTCTAACGCACAAGAAAAAAAAGCCAGACAGGAAAACAGCTTTTTTAAGGCTGCTTTCATCAAGCAAAAGAGTCTCATTTCCACCAACGCTTCATAGATGAGAACAGATATAGCAACGCTGGAAACAGCTTTGTATCGCGTCAGATTATGGTTATAGTAGCTCCGTGTTGTACACTGCCCGTCTTCAACAAGTGGGTCATAACCTGAGCTCAGGTGGGTCATGGCACTGTTGGCCCCTGCCGTTTGGTTTCGAGTCTCAGGCCCACATGGTTTGAATCGCAGTCAGAGTTAGGGGTCTGAAAGGAGGTCAATTCTGCCAGAGGCTTTGGGAGACTTGGCCAAAGCAACCGCTTCAAAGCCTGTCTTCAGTGGGTCCTTTTAGTCTCCCCCCTGCATGCCCCCCTGCTGCAATGCTCCCTCTGCCCCACGCTGTGTCTTTATCACCCTCCATCTTCCACAATGAATCATGTGCTGTTGCCATGCCACTCTCTGCCCCTCCTCTCTCGCCCATTGGTCCAGGATGGGCAGAGTGACACGGTAGCAGCACATTCTGGTTGGCCACCACCAGACAGCCAACCATCAACGGAAGCCACTCACTTGCCGGTCCTTCACTCTGGTGGGTTCCACGTTGCATGCTGGGGTCTCAGTTCTTGACAAGACAAAGGCCACTGCCGTGAACTGTCTAGGACAGGGGTGGCCAACCTTTCAACGTGAATGCTTCTGGCCCTTTAATGGTTGTATAGGTGAGGGCATTTCAGCAGGTGCAGCTGTCTTCTGCACAACTCTTAAGAACACAGAGGCCCTAATGATGGAAGGTTGGCCACCCCTGGTCTAGGATCAGACTACCCATATAAACTTGCCAGAAACTTAAGATCTACATCAGAAGTCCTTCCCTCTTTCCCATGCAAGATCAGACAAGTGGACACAAGGCAGGGTGATCTTGGTGGCTTCACCATAGTTGAGCAAGGCCTTCCCAGTGGTGATCTGCCAGGACTTCCTGTTTCCCTTTAGATACCAACTGAGGAGAACCTTCAGTGCAATGGTTCCCAAACTGGGAGGCGTGGCTCCCAGGGGAGCCGTGGAAACCAGCCAGGGGAGCCGCAGAGCGCCACGGAATCCTCTCGGAAAACAGTGCAATGCCAAATTGGCAGGCATCAGCGTAATGTAATGGGGAGCCGCAGCCAATGGCCGCCAATGGTCAAGGGAGCCGCAGGTCGAAAAAGTTTGGGAAGCACACTGAGTTCTAGTTCACTGAATCATTCTGCTGTTTAAGGAGTTCTGTGACAGCTACTGCTTTTGAGTTTATTACCACTATTACTGTTCTGCTTTTTTGCATATTTTGATTTTATTTACAATTATTCACATCCATCAATTACAACAGCAGCCCCCAAACTCTGTGGTGCCAAGGACCGGTATGACGGAGGGTTTTTTTTTTCACGGACCAGGGGGGGGACCACGCCCCCACGTGACCCGGGTGTGACGTCAGCTGCACGCACCCAGCGCGGCTTCAATCAACTCCCCCCCCCTGGTTTAGTGGCTACTTTGGAGCCATTCGAGCTCCAGGGCGGGCAGGAGGGCCGAGGACTGAAGCGGAGGCGACGCATCGTTCAGGCAAGTACGCCACGTCCTGCCCCCGCCCTCAGGCCCGCCACCCCAACCCCGACAACGCGCCCCGGTCCCGGGCCATGGCCCGGTGTTTGGGGACCCCTGAATTACAACACAAAAAATAGATACACACACACACACACACACACACACACACACACACACACACACACACCCCGCAATCGATAGATTAATTCAAATCGCAAAACTGATCAGACCTCAGAATCTATTTCTCTCTTCTCTAGCGCAGAAAAAGCTTTCAAAAGCTTTTCTCTCTCTCAGTGCTGCTCTCCTTTCATTAAGCAGTTTAGAGGGATTTTTTTTCTTCTCCAAAAGATTCTTCTCGCGGCCCAAGTCTCATGCATTCTTTGACTTTCAACTTCTCGGCCACAAACCGGATCTTAGTTGATCAGGCTTTTTCCGCATTTCGGCACAGTTGGCCGCCAATCCTTGGCAGTTAACAACTTTGCAGCTGTCAACTTCTAGGTGAGGTCTGCATGATCTTTTAAAAAACATTCTTCTAAGGAACTTAATATTACAATTGGGCATAGCAGAATTGAATATGAGAGAGAGAGAGAGAGAGGGAAAAGAGGGGGGGGAGAAGATATGTATTCTCCCAAAACATTCTCATTTTTTTCTTTTTTTCACTGACATTTTTTCCCAGTTTGAAGATGATTTTTTCTTGTAATATAGTTGCACGTCATAACAATTTCTGCTTTTTCTATTCTCATTTTTGCACATTACTGCCAAATATGTACAAAATCCGCTTTCCGCTTTTTGTTTAAAACGATTGCAACAATAAAAAGAGTGCCAGTTTTACAGTTTTGTGGCCTGTTTCGTTCTCAATTACACATTTTGTTATTTGTTTTCACCGTTTCATCGCTGTAAGCGGCTTTGGAATAGTCTACAGGAAAAAAAGTGGGGCGGAAAGAATCCACAATCGACCGTTCAAAATGATGATCGCTCCTAGGCAGGCCACCCATTCTGCATTTTGTTTGAATTTATGCCACGCTTGAAACGAAAAAAAAAAAGTCCTCGAAATGGTTTGCATTGGAAAAGGAGTAAGATAGAAGACGGTGTCAAGTCCTGGAGGCATTCACAGTCTAAATCAGTGGCTTTCAACCTGCCAAGAGCTGGAATCCGAACCGCAACATGATGCAGCACTTTCGAGTTCTCAACAAGCGAGGGGGAGGTGAGTGAGTGGCCAAAAGTGCCTCTTTCTCCGCCCAGTGATGGCCAATCAGAGCGCTTAGGGGAGGCGAGGCGGAATGGAGTAGGCGGGACCCCTGCCTCCTCCTCCCCTTCACTGCCTCCTCCCACTTGCTCCTACTGCTGAAACAAACAGGATGGGTGGAGCTTGCTGGCAACAGTGGAGGAAGAGGAAGTCTGCTGTTGCCTCGCTTCTCCTATTGCTCACTCTAAGCGAGCAAGAAAAAGATCAGAGAGTGGACTGAAGTGGCAGGATGGGCGGCATGTCTGGGGCGCACTGAGCGGACTGTGCAAGGTGCGTCATTCTCCTCCAGTGGCGGTCAAGGCTTTCCTGTTGGCGTTTCCGGTGCACTGATACATCAGAGTCCAACCATCCATGAGGTCACATCAGTGGCGGTTGCCTCTGAGGGTGGGACTGGTGTGGGGCGCCCACCTCTCTCTCTCCAGCACCCACCTCCACTGCTTCTTCTCCCGCTCCCCGGCTTCAAAAAGGGAACAGAGCAGAAGAGGAAGTGGAGGAGCACAGAGTTGGTGGCCTAGAGCATCTGACGCTCTAGCCCTCTCCTCCACTTTCTCTACTACTCCATCCACCTTTACTTTCAAATCAGAAGGAATGGTGGAGGTGGGGGGCAGGGGAAAGAGGCCACATCTAGCATGCCACTTCAGGAGCCAAGGAATCTCGGGCCAGCCCTGGGGGCTGCTTTTATTTCTGGGATCAGATACATTCCAACAGAAAGATGGATATTTAAACATCCTGAGCAGAACAGAGAACTTCTCAGAAAACATTAAGAAGCCTTGACTTGTAAACAATGTAGGAGGAAGTTTCTTAAAAAGAGATAACAAGAAGCACATATATAGTCACTTAAAGACCAGTGCAGCCCTGTTGACAAAGACCTCTGATTTAGAAGCAGGGCTGCAGGATATAAATCTGCAAAGGGCTTCTCAAAGCACCCCCACAGGGCTGTGCCACACCACACCGAACAAAGCACACTCCGCGCACCCCCCCCCCAGGAATGGCCTTCCCCAAAGTCAATTGTCTCTCCTTCTCCATCCGTCTTGTCTCGTTTAATGGCATCCACTTTTACGAGCCAGATTTAAACGCTCACCATTGTCTCGCTTAATCAGTTTTCACGGGATTTATGCAGTTAGACAAAGAGCCCAGCGGCTGATGGATTTATGCCGGTTTAATTTTTACAAGCCAAGTGGATCCGGTGAAGGGCAATGGGATGCAACAGATGCACAAATCTGAAGATGGAGCATGGCGATGACTCACTGACAGCCGTCTGTCCTCCTGCCAACTTAGCTTTAAGAAACGAGAGAGATGGAGATTCTGGCACTGGGGAATTGCCAGCGGCGCTGGTACTTAAAAAAGAAGCCCCTTATACCCAACTTTGGCAAAATTGGCACTCAGGCACAGGAAGTCATTTTTCTTCAGTGGATAAGGAAAGCTGTCCGGTGGTTTGCTCTCCTGATCAATCACTGTAATAAAAGGGGAAGCCAATGGGCCGTGTCTGGTCGAGTTAATTTTCTTGACAGTTCTACAAGGATGATTTCCTCCTTTAGGGGTCAGTGAAACAAAAAAGGGGCCATCCAACCTTCTTCCTCCATCCCACCAGAACTGGCCCACCAGTTCTCAAAACTAGTGTGTTTTAATCCTTTGCCAGCATCTAAACAAATCTGATCAGATAACAAGTCCGCAGAGAATACGGCTTCTGATACAGAGTCTGGTTTTAGCTGCAGGAACTTGAGAATGATTTTTGTTTGGTTGTTTAAGCCAGTGTTTCTCAAACTGTGGTTTGGGACCCACTTGGTGGGTCGTGACCTGATTTCTGGTGGGTCTCAGGTGATGGAAAGATCAGATAAGTAATTGCCACAAGTCCTGAGGCTATTCAAAAATCAGATAGCTTCTAATAGCCCTTCAAAGAGCTAAGTTCCTGCAGTTTGCAAGATAGCTGCTAATTACCCTGCAAACAGCTGAGCTCCTGCAGTTTGCAAGCTTGTGTAAATACAGGGAGATAAGTGTCTCGTAAAGCTAGGTGGGTCCCGATAGAGTATCATTTTAAAAAGTGGGTCCCGGAGCTAAAAAGTTTGGGAACCACTGGTTTAAGCCATGCAAGTTTCTAGTTCTCATTGTCTTTCCCGAGTAATTTGCCATCCACTTTTTGTTGGAATTTCCCTTAGGGGGGGTAGCTATTAGTCGCTCCATTCCCCTCTCCTTTACTCTGTCTTACTCCCCACCCACGTGGCAGACTTGCTTAGCTTTACTTGGCTAGAGAAAACACACTAGGCATAGTTGATTGAAGTTGCAAAAAGAAGTTTACTTACAGTTTTCATTCATAACTACAACGTCTGATTCACATCAGAGGATACACTAAACTTGAAAGGACAGAACCCTCCTAAAGCTAGGGCTCTCTGCGTGGAGGCATGCTGGAAAGATGGCGCTGGGCTGCAGGAGGGCAGCTTGCCACGTCTTCCCTGGTCAGTGGTCAGATGCAGAAGAGAGTGAGAGAAGGGTGAAGAAGAAGGAAACTGGGTCTGGGGCCACGCCCCTTCCTTAAGACAATGAGGGGTCAAAGACAAGAGGGTCTACCTATGTACTTAGGTGATCAACCAACACACACACACCCTCCAGTGTCCAGCATACGGAAGTTGCCCAATTTCCCAACACTTTTTGCTCAGCGTGCAAGCTGGTGAAGGATCCTGCCGAACTATCAGGGATGCATTTCCTCTGCCTGGTTCCCAGCTCGGATCATCCGCTGGGCAACCCAAGGGCAGTTTTAAAAGCCAGGTTGAAATGTGTCGATATCCGGTTGAGACTGATCAACTCTGGAGGGGGTCACACTCCAACACCTTGCCCCCCAAATAGTAACTTAAGACACTGGGTGGCACTTGTCCAATATGAAGGGGTCTAAAGAACTATAGCAGAAGACGTACGACTGCCATTTTCAGGCAAGAGGATGCTGCTCCCATTGCAAGAGATTTTCTTAATCAACCTCCTAGCTCACTCAACCAGCCTCCCTCTGGCAGGCAGGTCTAGCAGCCAGAATGGGCAAAGGTCAAGCATGCACATAGACAGCCTCACATTCCCATGGGTCCTGGCCACATCTTCAAGATGGAACCTGCTGGGGGGAAAACCTACAATCACAGAACAGGCAGACCTTAGAGGCACCTAATCCAGAACTGCCAATGTGAAGCCTAAATCGTGACCAACGCAAGCCAGCTTATCCAAAAAGTGCCTTGTAAACTGGTCACAGTGGGTCAAAGGGTCACAGATGTCATGCCACAGGTTCCACGCTCCCCAGACGCATCAAGAACATTTTCACAAGCAGCACCTGCAGTCTGGAATATCTTCTTTACGGTACAGAAAGTGAGCGTTTCAAACTACATGTACATTCTAGCCAAATTCGCTTCCCCCCTCCTCCTCCCCATTTCAAGTGCTCTCCTCACTCAGATATGTGCAATCTACGATGAGACTGTGGGTTGCAGTTTTCCAAGATAGATCACGACCTGGAGAGAGAGAGTCATCGTGGAGTTGCAAATACATCACCACAGTGGACTGGGTAAAAGCCAATTTAGGACTGGAAAACAAAATGCGTTTTAACACAGAATGTCCACAGACGCTCCTGAAGAACAGACCCCGTTTTGCTCAGGTAGGAAAACACACACACACACACACACACACACACACACACACACACACACACACACACACACACACACACACACACACACACGATGCAACACTAAGATTGCAAACCCCTTGCCGCTCCAACCGTTGATCTGCATAGACCGAGGAGAAACACATTTTGATGTTCGCAAGAGGACTACGCTGAACAATTTTCCTTCTACGGGCAACGAAAATGGTTCTCTCAAGTCCAAGGACTTCCACATATTTGAATCAGTCAATCGTCAATTCCATTCTGCTCATTTACACCCAATATGTGGGGGAGCACCTGAAAACTCCAACACGGAAAACAGGTTTCTATTAAGCAAGCAATTTCAAGCCACCCAAATCAAAATTAATGATCTCGCTAGAGCCGGCCCCGGTTGCAGGCGGGTTTTTTTTTTGCGAGATCAATTTGCAGCGCCAAAAGGAGGCCTCCAATTTGACAAATAGAATGAAGCTGACACAACACTAGTTTTGCCCCCAAAAAATTTTCTCACCAAGCAGCACAACAGAGACGGCGGGGAAAATAAATGAGAAAAATGTCACCGGAGAGATGGCTTTGAAATCCAATCATGGTGCAAGGAAAGAAACATGCCTTTCTTTTAATACAATGCTTAATGCTAGAAGGAAAGTTGGGTCCGTTAGAAGCAGCAATATCAGCAGCATGAACTGCCACTTTAACCGTGCCGGGGGGGGGGGGGGGTTGGGTGTATGTGTGCATCTCTATTTCAGAGAATCCTGCATCCATTCTGCTGCCCAGCTCTCAGGAAATTCACTGTTCAACGTTCCTAATACAATGAGCTCAAGACAAAAGGGGCCCAATTAAGACACAAATTGGAAATAAACCTCATTGTCAGAAAATTCCATGAAGAGTGACTCATAAGTATTCAAAAATCATGTTGAAATAACGTCAGATCTCAGGCGTGGGGAGGGGGGAAAACATTTGTTTTCTTGGGCCAATGCACAAAACTAGCTTAGCCAACAACACTCTTATCAAGAGACTGGTTTTCACCATCATGCATCGCACCTCGAAATATTGACACTGCTGTTGCTCATTATGGCTACACAAGAAGATGCAAAGACAGCGTTGCTCAGGATCAGTTTGATTGGGGGGGGGGTAAGAAAAGCCTTGATGTTAGAAAGGTTGCCAAGTCTGCTACCAATCTGAAAGATAAAAGAAGGCACAGGGTTCTAACCCGCCACTGACTATCAAACATACTGTGTGTGTTGGATGGTTTGTCACATACCATAACCTGGCAACCAGAGTTTACGTGTGTGCCTGTTGTTGTGTTTTTTTTTTAATTGACAGCTGGTCTAGCAGCTATCCTGGCAATAATGATCTCTGCCCACAGACCTGTCAAGCTGACAGAAACACAATGCTTTCCAACGTCAAAGCGAAAGTTGCTAATGAACAAGAATACTAGAAACAGAGAGACGCTCGCACGCGAATGTTTCAGCTAGGCTGGACGACACTGCATGCAACACCAGCGGGGGATCTAGCACTCTCGCAATGCCAGACGTACCACGGTGGGCTCCAGTTCTGGAGGGGGACACACGTCCTGCTAGGGTCCCTTGATTCTGGGGCAAAACACTGACACTGCTGTTGCTCATTAGGGATACACAACAAGACGAAAAGACAGCATTGCCCAGGATCAGTTTGATGAGGGGCAAGAAAAGTCTTGATGTTACAAAGGCTGACAAGTCTGCTACCAATCTGAAAGAAGACGAAAGAAGGCACTGGGTTCTAACCAGACAAAATAAGGCACTGGGTTAGAAACCGCATGTGTACCCACCAGATACCCCTGCCAGGGCGCTTGGAAGTTGGATTTGTATCCACAAGTGCTACCTGCTCCTTATCACTGCTTGCCAAGTCTCCCCGTTGGCCCCTGGTTGGCTTAACGACCCAGCTCCTGAAGCAGCAGGGGCGGATAAGACAATTAATGGCACTGGGGGAAGGAGATAGTTCACTGTTTCTCCCGCAAGGTTGCCCAGTAAACATCTCCATGGGCCCTGGCTTGCCAAACAATGGTGGGGAGGTGGGGTTGGCCAGGCACAGGTTTGAGCCCTACTTGTGTGCTGGGGTCCATGCACCACCAGATCCCCGTCTCGTCCCCCGAATCATACCCCACACTGAACAGCTTCCTTGCTCCGAGCGCTGGCTCGGCGATCCCCACCAAGGTGGTCTCCACCAGCAGCTTTGTACAGTTCTTCCCAGGAATGGATACGACCTGGCAGTTCTCAGAGGACGCGTTCTCACCAAGGGGACAAGGCCTGTGGTTGGCTGTAGCGCTGTAGACGGGGATAGGCTGAATGCCTTTCATATACGAAGACAGACAAACCCATGCACGTAGAAGGTTAGATATTAAGGGTTCTGGCAATGCCTTCTTCCCATGCTGGATTTCTGTGTGCAGGGAAGTGCCTACCCAGAAGAGTCCCCACCTGCAGCCACAAGGGAGGTAGCCCAGACACAGGTATATCGTCTCGGTTTAGGTCAAAATATATGCTAAATTAAACACTATGTTAGATATGCTAAATCGGAGCTGGGTGGGGGAGGGAAGGGTATGATCCAGATCGAGGTAACGGAATGGGGAAGGAGGGGTATAACTCTGTGCCCTCTCCATGGTCCTGATTGGAATTCACCTCTCCCACATGGCTACTTGTCCAGGAGGAATAAGTTCCCCTTATAGCATGACTTGATGCATGCTCGGAATTTGTAACAGCCTTTGTAAGACATACATGGGAGCCCCTCTGCTTGCAAACGTAGAATTGGAAACGGGCAGGTAGCCTGACGCCCAATTACACAGGAGAAATGCGCTTGCTTCTGCCTTGCAGCGATCCGGCCACCGAGCGTCAAAGCGCCGGGATAACCGACAAGAATGTGAACCCGACTTTATCACAATTTAAAGTTTAAAATGGAACGCTCATTAAAACTGAACTTTCACAGACACATACCACGTGACTTCCATGGTGAGTTTTGCAGCCGACGCAGGACGCTTGCGGCCTGAAACCACAACATATCTAGAGGGTGGGTTGTGCGTCTCCTTGCATCCCTGGAGGGATGCTTTGTAGACGAAGCTCCCCCCCCCCAAGTACTGGAGGAGAGTCAATTCAGCAGACCCTCCCCAACTCCACAACAAACTGGGCCCAAGGAAAGACTGGCAAAAGGACAAAACTTCCACAGCCCTCAGAACTCAGAAGCAGTCGCTGTGGCAGGATATCCAACGAGCCCCATTCCTGGCTTGCATTGCTCCAAAGCCACTGCTTGCTGAAGCGCATCCATGCGCCAAAGCCGCAGTCGGTCAGCACAGTTCAGGCACATCGAAGCATCCAACTCAGGCAGGCAGAAGGTGGGAGAAATCACTTTGTGTTCACCGAAGCCACCAGCTTGTGGCCAGGTCTATTTTTAGGGCCTTGCGTATTATCACAGCGCTGCGAGAACCCCGGTAATCCACATCTGCTGGGTTTTTTGATGCATGGATGCAGCAACACAGTGTGGCTAGCGGGCACGGCCATAGCTCTGGCTTGTTTGGGGCTTGTTTTTTTTTGCTCAGTTTCCCCCCCCCCCCCCCCGAGTGTGCTAAACACAAAGGAGATAAGAGCAAAGCAGATCCCCCACTTGGGAGACAGAGTGGACAACAACGTACAAGCAGACCTCAACTCTATTCTTTGGTCAGACTCGCTCCCCCACCCCCCAAATTATATATATAAAATTTTATAGAAAGTCAGCATGAAATGATCATATAGAAAAGCAAGGATACACTTCCAAGAAGCAGGGAAGGATGGAGAGGAGAATGCGAGAGCATCCCTCCACCTGGTCAACCTGACTCAACAGGGAGCATTCGCTTCAGCTGCAAGCCTATACACACTTACTGGGGAGTAAGTCCCATTAAACTCAATGGGGCTTACTTCTGAGCAGATGCAACTAGGGCTGTCAGTGCAATCCTACGCATGTCTACTCAGAAGTAAGTTCCATTGAGTTCAGTGGGACTTACTCCCACGTAAATGTGTACAGGATTGCAGCCTGTCTCTTATTAGCACAACTGCCTTCTTAGACATGTTGATGATGATGATGATGATAAATAAATACTTAATGGACATAATATCATCATCATTTAGCACTTGCATAGCATTTTGAGCTTACAAAGCAGTTCAGCTAAGTCAACTAAGTGAATGTAAGAAAAGCTCTCTGATGAGTTGGATTCACCAGGTGGAGGCAGGTTCTCACTTTCTCCTCTCCATCCTTCCCGGCTTTTTGGGAGTGTATCCTTGCTTTTTTACATGATCCTTCTCTTGATGCAATCCTTACAGCAAACCTGTAAAATTAAGTAAGGTAGTATTAACCCCATATTGCAGATGGGGAAAACCGAGGCTGAAGAGGGAGCAGCTTGCCTAAGGCCACCTAATGAGTTCACGACAGAAGCAGGAGCAAAAACGGGCTTCCTCCTGCCGTGTCTAAGAGACTGGAAAATCTAAGTTACCAAGGCCTGATCTGTCCAGAGCAAAGAGGAGGAGCAACTTTCTCAAGGATATCCTCCTCCACTGCAAGAGGAATCCTGATTTGCAGCCCAGGCTCTTAGTTGCTATGCAATCCTATGCAAGGTTACTTGACAGCAAATTCAACTCCAATGAGATAAACAGGACCGCAATGCCTTCAAGCCCCAAGAGACGGGAAAAGAAGTTCACGCGTGGTCATTCATGAACTGGTTACTCAGAGTTCGGAATGCCGTGGCTACGATTAAAGTTAATGCACAATGCACAACCGGTTTTTCCAGGAAATTGGCTTTGCCAATGATGTGGGGGGAACAACAACAGTACGTACAAGACAATGTTCCACCCTACGCTGTGCTAAAGCAAGACAGTTATGCGACTTGTCCCAAAAGCAAATGAGGCCCACCTCTTAAAATACATCAAACTGCACGCCACAGACAAAAATATTTTGGAGTATAGAAAGCCTATAGTCACGGTTTCTATATTTTTCATTGGTGCACATAAGATACATTTCGGAGTGGGCTTTTTTGCTCATTCGTCTATGGTTTATCCACGCCTCTTGTCTCCTTCATTTCCTACCTTTAGGGTTGTGTTTTTTTCTTGATTTGTTATTTAAGGTTTGCATCCTGGTAATAAGATTCAGTTTTGATACTACACACATTTTGTGTGATATATAAAGAAAGCCACGCCAGCGCCAAACACCATGGAACAGAAACTCTCCATCGTCCAATTCCACATCCGTATCTTGGAGCTGAAGCAGGCACGACGCAAGAGTTCAGTGAGATTACTTGACTTCGCACAACTTTAGAGCAGGGGGGGATCTGATTTTCAACCGAGCGATGAGGTTAGCACAGGGAGAGGGTTAAACCACCCCTTCCCTACTTCCCCAAGCTAAATTCCTCCCCTGTTCACAAGGTAGCAGCTCTGCAGTGCAAAAAAAAAGTACAGGTGCAATTAAGGGACTTGTATCACACCATCTTGCAACGGAGCCAACAGTCACGGAGTAATTGAGCGCAAGGATACAGTACAGTATTGGGGTGAAGGCAACCCTCCCTCCCGCCACACCACGGCTCCAAGTCAAATCATCCCTGTAGCCACTCGAAAGAGAGGGATCCAATCTTGGGACCTACACATCATGTCCGTTTCAGTCTTTCATCACACTGGAGCAGAGGTGAGCAAAGACAAACTTGGGGCCCCCAGATCCAGCCTGTGTGAGCTTCCAGTCAAGCCCTCCAATGGCTCTTAGACCAGCAATCATCAACCTTTTTCAACTCATGGCACACTGACAAGGCACACCAGCAAGGCACACCATCCGTTTGGTTTTTTTTTTTTTTTTTACAATTGACAAGGCACACGGTGCTGCCGGTGGGAGGCTCACTTCCCCCAATGGCCCTACTAATAAATGGCCCTTCCCCCAACTCCTGCAGCACACCTGCAGACCACTCGCGGCACACCAATGTTCCACGGCATACAGGTTGAAAATTGCCGTCTTAGACCCTTCTCCGGCTCATGCAGGCAAGTGCTGCCGGCTCCCGATGTCGTGGCCTCGATCCCAGGTGCAGAAGGATGCACGTCAACCAACCATGCTGGAGCTGAGCATCTCCTGTCTGGGAACAGTGCAGGTCTCAAAGAACGAGCTGTAAAGGAGAGAGAGGCCAAGAAAGGAAATCTTCCTTCCCAGAACTAGAACCATACGAGACAGATTTTGAAGTCTGATGATGGTATCCTCTCTCTCTCTCTCTCTCTCTCTCTCTCTCTCTCTCTCTCTCTCTCTCTCTCTCTCTCATATATAATTTAGTTCCAGCATTCCCTCTCCCTGTTTTTTTCCTTTCTTTTTGGCATTTTGGTTATCTTAATCTCACCACTTAACTGAAGGGTGATTCGTGTTTTTTTGGTCACTGAAGAATTAGTCAACACAGAAGCCATTGCTTTTCTTTGGATCCACTTTGGCTGAAGATGCTTTAAGAGGAAAAAATATATATACCGTATTGGTCTGAGTATAAGACTCACTTTTTCCTCCTAATTTAAGTTTTTAAACTAGGGGTGCGTCTTATAATCAGGAATTTAATGCCAGTGATTTAATTAATTTTTTTAATAGCACCAAACTTTAAGGGTGCGTCTTATAATCAGGTGCGTCTTATACTTGGGACAATACGGTATATTAGGGGCAAACTGACCTTCATGCAGTATCATTAGTCCTGGGGTAAATTGCATTGTGCAACAGAGATCGGGACTGATAAGGAAGGATTTAACCCTCCGTATCCTGCTGTGGTCCAGATTCAGATCATGCCAATCACAGACTTCCCCCCCCCTCTTGTGTAAATAGCACAACCCCGTCTCCATCCCCCTTCCCTGACTTTGTTGCCTCCCTTGTTTCAATATCTAGAACAAGGTAAGCTCCTTGGGGCAGGGGCTTGTATTTTCACTTTGCATAAAGTGCCACACGGAGGACACTACATCAACAATAAAATAATAAACTCAACAATATCCATGTTATGTTCAACGCAGGAATACACTTGACCTTGGAGGGGCCCGGTCCTTGCGCGGACCTTAAGGACACATGGACAACTATATTCAGACAGACACGCACATGAATGTCCAGACACCTACACATGCTGCAACCTACAGTGTGAATGTCTCTTACGCACTGCCTGGAGAGCGCAACAAGACACGGATCTACAGGTGGCACCCCTATATCCACTGATTCGCTATCCACGGTTTCAGTTATCCACGGATTGCGGGGGACCCCCCCCCAGGCTTTTACTTTTTTCTCCAGTAAGCTTCATTTCTTCCTTAAACAGAAGAAGCAGCCTCTGGATGCTTATTGCAGGCAAGTAGAACGAGACTAAGTCCTAAAGAGACTCTGCAAGGTTAACAGAAACCTTGCAGAGCCTCTCTAGGACTTAGTCTCGTTCTACTTGCCTGCAATGGAGGCTGCTTCTCTGTTTGTTTTAAGGAAGAAACAAAGCTTGCTGAAAGAAAAAGAAGAGCTGGGGGGTGCGCACGCCTGCCCGCAGGGGAGGCAGGGTGGGGCCCCTCAGGAAACCATGGAGGGGGTGTTCGCTCCTATCCACGGTTTCAAGTATCCATGGAGGGGCCTGGAACATATCCCCAGCGGATATGGGAGGAGTACTGTATACCAATGTGGCACTCCAATAGTTTCTCACAGACCGAAAGCCTTTGCACCTCGAAGGGGAACGCAAGCCTTCATATCGGCAGATGTCAGTCTGGTCAGACCTGACTGATCCTTCCCATCTCCTCCCTGGTCGCTCGACGGAGGACCCGGCTCTCGTCAAACAGTTTTCAGTCCCAGCAGGACTCAGAACCCTGCCAGCATCTATCTGTGATAATGTGTCCGTACTAGGAGGCGACAAAACTACCTCCTCCCCCCTCCTTCTCCAAAGTGCTTTAATTTCCACACAATATATGTGCGGCGCCGGTGCGCATACGTGTGGAGAACACAGACCGCGGTGCGCTGCCGGCAAGTCGGAGAAAAACCAAGATTGCTGCAGCTAAGCGATCGGGGGAAGAGTCATTTTCGACACAGGATTTCCCCAAACGCCACAGGCGCTGTCTCTGGGCTGCAATAATTACCTGTTACCCTGGTTCATCTTTTTCCAGAGACAGGAGGTTCTGAATTACGCACCAACTTTAACTCATCCCTGACAGGTTCGGAGGTGGTGAGGGTAAAGTTCCACGACTCTCGGAATACGCTCAGACGCACTCAAACAGCCGTAGTTCTTCTCAAACGTTCTACCTCCCAAAAACACGGCTGGTCAACAGTTCTGCAATCCAAGTTTGTGTCTCCTTTCGTGCATCTTTTTCAGACTTTTGACAGGGGTGTACGTGTGTGTTTTCAATCTCAGACTGGACTGGGACTCACTGTCAGGGGCACCAGCACACCTCTGTTGAGGCTCAGGAACAAGAGGCTAGGCTGGCAGGCATGCAACAACGCTGGTTTTTCTAAACTTGCAGTAAAACATGCCCGTAAGGTTTTCATGATCACTTCCCACTTCTGAGAAGTCTAAGAAGTTGTCTTTTCAAAATACAGTGGACCCTTTCCACCCGCGGATTCGGGACCCGCAGATTTGTTACACCATGGGTCCCGGATCCACGGGGTCCACGTTAAAATCACTTTAAAAAGGCAAACACCTATGTTTTTTTTAAAAAAAACTTTTAGCAGCAAACCGTGCCATTTCCAAGCCTCTAAACCCCCCCCCCTGCATTTTTTTGCTTTTTTAAAAGCGATTTTAGCGTGGACCCCGGTATATGCGGATCATTGCTACGGATAGTGAGGTCCGACTGTAGTTCTAGCAAGGATCCCTCCATATCCATCAGAGAGAACTATGAGATACTGCAGTATCCACAGGGGTGAACCAAGTTAAGCCTGGGAGCTGGAGCTGCCCCCCCCAAGAGCCTACAATCCGGCCCTCCTAGTGCTCCCCATCTATGGTCAGCAATCTGGCCACCAGTCAACCTCCTCCCCAAGTGCAACTGCTCCCACCATGGATGCTTTTAAGGGGGGGGGGAAGATTCGAGATCTCCTGCAACACACCTGGTCTTGGCCCTCCAGAGTACCAGCTTGGGCTCCAATTTAAGAGACTTGGCATCCAAAACTAGCTCACTTGGGAACTCAAGGAGTCACTTGCTCAAAGCCACCCAGCCTCTTCAACTTGGTTCCCCACCTGAATGACAGGAGAAAGCAGAGCCTGTGCAGAGATGCTCTGAAGAATAAGGTCAAAAGAAACTTATTGCCAGCCTCTAAGCAGGTAGAATAAACCCTCTGCAGCAGACAGGACTCATGGCAATGCACGGGAAAGGGGGCACCGATGTCTTGGCTGTGCAATCATAAATTCTTTCCTTTGAACAGGAAGCCAGGGCCACCGATGTGTCAGGGCTGCTCTGCCTGAAGTGGAGATGGCCAGGGGAGCAGTGCGCCAGTGGTAAGGTGTGGCCTGGGCACTGCCCTT
The DNA here is from genome assembly GCA_026170595.1 of Plestiodon gilberti rubricaudatus. NCBI lineage: Eukaryota > Metazoa > Chordata > Lepidosauria > Squamata > Scincidae > Plestiodon > Plestiodon gilberti. Next base: position 39,430,128 of record JANXHW010000008.1, read on the forward strand.
CAAAAGGAGAACAGGTTGGGCCAAGAAGACCCAGGGCAGAGATGAAATCAAGAGGCAACAGCAGCTGTGCCAGGAGGAAGTACTACTCCGCCATGCCCCACCCTGCTAGCCAATCCCTACTAACTGGGCAAGGAGGCACTTTTCAAGTGGCGGTTTCAAGTGGCGGATAAGACATTCATGACATTTGTTATCACGAATACTTAGATACTGCTTTTCAACAAAAAGTGGTTCACAAAGTGCTTTCCATAGCCAAACAACTAAATAAATGGGGCCCCCATCCCCAACGGACTCGTAATCGAAAAGAAGATGCAGACGAGACATCAGCAAATGAACCAGTGGAAACGATGCCATGCCGGGTAAAAGGTAAAGGTGACCCCTGACAATTAAGTCCAGTCGTGTCCAACTCTAGGGTGTGGTGCTCATCTCCATTTCAAAGCCGAAGAGCTAGCATTGTCCAAAGACGCCTCCGTGGTCATGTGGCCGGCATGACTCTCCTTGCCGCAGCACGTAGCATGCAGCTGGAACACGGAGCGCTGTTTACCTTCCCGCAAGCGGTACCTATTTATCTACTCGCATTAACATGCTTTGGAACTGCTAGGCTGGCAGGAGCTGGCCAAGTAACGAGAGCTAAAGAGGGACAATTGTTCTCCTGCGGCAAAATAGGGCATTCAAGGGTGCCTCTTCGTCCAGTTGGCAGGGGAGAATGAGCGGGGGGAGAGCAACTGTCCCTTTTCACCCCAGCATAGCGTCTTCTCCAGCGGCGGTTCGGCTGGTTCCTCTCCAGGTGCCTTTTAGATTGTGAGCCTCTTGGGGACAGAGACCATTGATCCCATGTTTCTGACCCCACATATCAGCACTTGCTTGTTGTCGCTAAAAAACAGCATATACCGTATTGGTCTGAGTATAAGACTCACTTTTTTCTCCTAATTTAAGTTTTTAAACTAGGGGTGCGTCTTATAATCAGGCATAAATTTAATGCCAGTGATTTAATTAATTTTTTTTAATAGAACCAAACTTTAAGGGTGCGTCTTATAATCAGGTGCGTCTTATACTCAGGACAATACGGTAAATATTCTCAACAATAAGGATCGCAGCAATCGCTGCAAAAGTATACTTGCAAAAAAAAAAAAAAAGGTTGACGAGCGCTACGCTGGCATGGACAGATCGTTTTGGGCTGACCGACAAACAAAAAGTCAAAGATTTAGGAACAGTGCTCCTTTCATGGCTGGAAATCTCTGCTCCCTGCCTTTGGAAGGTAGCCGGATGGACAAAGAAACCATTGTTAGCAGTCTGAGCTTTGAGCTGTTGTTGTTGTTATCATCATCATCATCAACAACAGTATTTATATACCACTTTTCAACAAAACGTTCACAAAGCGGTTTACAGACAAAATGTTGGCTTAAACTGGGGTGTGGCCTTGGCGGGGGGGGGGACGCAGCTGTTGCATTCAAGCAAATGCAAGACAGCAGTTGGCTGCCTGCTGCATGAATCCAGTTGTTCCCTCCATGTTGCATTTGTGGTTACTTATTTAAACATAGATACAAGAAAGTCAGCATGCTCTCAAAGGAAACTAAGCTCTGCGGTGTCGTCCCAGAAAAACTCACTGCTCCAGGAAGCTGAGCCACCACAATCAGTCTCATCTGAGTTTTGAGTCGCTTTGAGTCCCGTCCTGTTCCCATGGGGGGAGAAAGCGGGATAAAAATCTAATAAATAATCTTTGCTAGCTCATTCAATTCGGTGCAAAGGGTTAGGGGCACATAAGGAGCCTGTACAGAATGTCGGGAGAGCAAGCAAAAAAGCCCAGTTTGCACAGGGAGGATGGACAGGATGAAAGATGGATTTATGCGCTCACACACACACACACACACACACACACACACACACACACACAGGTATAGCCAGCGCAAGGCTGCCAACCATGAAAGCAGCCCTCCCAAAGAGACAATCTGTGATATTTCGAAGAAAACTGGCAAGACAGAAATGCAAGAAGGAAGACAGCCAAGTATCTTACGCACCTAGTGCTTATCTAGAGCAGTGTTTCTCAAACTGTGGGTCGGGATCCACTTGGTGGGTCGCAACCTGATTTCTGGTGATGGAAAGATCAGATAGGTAATTGCCCCAAACCCTGAGGCTATTCAAAAATCGGATAGCTACTAATTGCCCTTCAAAAGAACTGAGCTCCTGCAGTTTGCAAGATAGCTTCTAATTACCCTGCAAGCAGCTGAGCTCTTTTACTTGTAAATGAATATTTATTTATTTATTTATTTCTAGATCACTTTTTTTTTTTAAAGTCTCGTAAAGCTAGGTGGGTCCCGATTAGAGTGTCATTTTAAAAAGTGGGTCCCGGTGCTAAAACGTTTGAGAACCACTGATCTAGAGCATTTGTGTAGCTGCAAGGGCAGGAAGTTATCAGCTAGTTATCGTCCCCCTACACAAGGTCATATCCTGGAAAGCCACATTCACTGACCGACCGACCGACCGACCGACCGACCGACCGACCGACCGACCGACCGACCGACCGACCGACCGACCCTCCCTCTCTCTCTCTCTCTCACACACACACACACACACACACACACACACACACACACACACACACACACACACACACACACACACACACACAAACCTCTACTTCATCACAGACTCACATCGATAGGGGGGGGGGAAGAGCACCTTTCCCCCATCTCGCCTGAACATTTGACAAAATGGCTCAAGCGTCTTAAGGGGTCACCCGTCTGCAATTACCGATTATGCAGAAGGACAGCATGAAAATTTCATTGGGCAAATGTGGCAATGTGTGCGGAGATGGGGAGAAAAAATACAGCTCAGAAGAGCATAGAACAAACATAAGACCTCATGATCTTCATGTGCAAAAATACGAATTTTCTGTTCGAGGTATCTTAACAGATAGTATTGTAGGTAGCCAAGCTGGTTCATTACAAGAACATTTCACAGTCCAGAGTACGATAATGCTTTTCTTTATGGCCAATCAAATAGCAAGCTTCCGAATCCGATAGGATTCTTCATCAGGCTAGGTAATGAGCAAAGGGGGGGGATGGGGGGCATATTTGCAGTTAGTAAGATCAAGACAAAATTTGGGGAGGTTTTTATGTAGATTTGAACATTTCAGAGACTGATTCAAGACGCACAGAGGACTGCTTGGATAAAGGAAGCAAAAAACAATTTGACTGGAACCCCCATATCCTGGACACAAAGTCTGAAATTGGACTTTATTTCCAGAATATGGGGAAGTTAAATCATTTTTTGGTCCCGTGTTCTAAGCAGAGTGGATGGGTGTGCATATGCGTGTGCAGAAGCTAACTATCAGCCTTCAGAGGCCAATTCAGAAAAACCTCCCAACCCGCATCTTTTGGTTTTACAGCCTGTTGGAGATCCGACAACATATCCCCTCCTTCGGCTTTTGATTCTATCCCAATGACAGATCCTACAGGATTCAAAAGCTTTGCTGTGACACTTGGTTACTTTTGGGTTGGCCCCAAAAGTCAGGCATTACCTGACTTCAGTCAGTAGACAGAAGACTCACAAAATGTCCTAAGAAAAGCCTATCGTTGGGTGGTTGAGACACAGATAAGCAGGTCAAAGTGATATCCTGTCCTACAAATACAAGAAAACAATGCATTCAGAGATTAACCACGTAGCAGGGATGGTGCGCTAAGGTCGGTTTTAGTGAGTGGGCAGCATCGCAGACCACCATCTCTCTGCGTGGACAAGGTCGCCACATGGAAAGCTCCTAGCAGCCACTGCATGAGGCACTGCATGGCGCATGAGGCACTGCATGGCGCATGATCTCCTGAAACCACATTAAGGACAGTTCTTTTGCTGAAGCACGAAGCGTGTCAAACATTCAATACGGAGCTATGTACACATAGCAATTCATAACTGAACCTTGTTTGTTCAGGAGAGAGAACTACTCATTGTTCAAGTCCCAAGATAACACAATGAGATTTGCCAGTGAAATCCAATCCCGCAGCCTCCCACGAACTGTGTTTTGGAAGGAGTAAAAATGTGACATTCTACAGCTTCCCATAAACCGCTCCCCTTTCCTTAAGCGTCCCGCTCTTAGACGGCAGCTCCTTCAACTGTTGACGTTAACATCTATGAGCTGTTGATGTTGCCACTGCCAAGTCTGGCTTATCGGCATGTCAGCCACAAGTGTATGTAAACCTCCCATTCTTCTTTCGACACTTCAGGCATCTGAGGAAGCCAGTAGTTCCCCACCAAAGCTCATTCCGCTACAAACCAGGGAAAGCAGAGGTGGGCAAAGGACGGCGCAGGGACCGGATCAAGCCAGAAGAAACCTTCAGTCTGGCTCTCTGAGTGCTCCCTAACCATTTGGCCCGCAGAGCCTTATTCCGTGGGCGCATACAACGATGGCAATGCTTCCTGTCGAAACACAGCACCCTTACACCCAGAACACAGCACTGCAGAGCATGCCAGTCAAACTGGCCATGCTGCGGCTGTGGATGGGTCCTGCCTGTAGAAGGAACAGTCTAAGAACTGACTGTAAATGAGAGGGGGGGCAAGGCAAACTCCCTATTTTTCTCAACTCCCCCCATTTGGTAAACGAGTGCCAAAAAATAAAATGAAGGTAGCAGACGTCATGTGTTCAAAAAGACTGGAATGCGTGCACGCACACACAGCTGGAAACAAAGTTATGACGGCAATGATAAGCACAAGTCTGCATTATGACCCTCCGTTCAATTTCCATACACCAGTGTAGCTCTCTGGCCCAAAGCGTTTGCCCACCCCCAAGTTAGACCTGATCGCCATAAGATTCTTCGCTCTACACATGAGAGAGACACAACTGTCCTCTAGTACAGGTTCCCGCGGGTAACCCGAACTGGGGGACTACAAGCACCTTGCCAAAGATCCTCGGGGGAGACGATACTGTGATGGCGGGACCTGCGGCTGGTGGCTTCGACCGCCTGGTTCTCAAGCTAGCTTTGTCATGCGATGCGTCTCCCGAGGCTGCCATGCTGCTAACAGAGAACCCCTCGGTCTGCTTGATGCTGCAGCCTTCAGTCTACAAGCGCACCAGTGCATTTTGCCTTCCAAAGACAAAGTGGAGATGCTGAATCTCTTACCTCAGAACTAAATCCGACTCTAGTCAATGGCCCTAATTTTAAGAAGACGTGCTCAGAAGTAAGGGGACACACCGGGCCCAATCCTGTCCAACTTTCCAGCACCGATGCTGCTGCAAAGCAGCCCCGAGGTTAGGGAACAAACATTCCCTTACCTTGAGGAGGCCTCCGTGGCTGCCCCCCTACCACAGGACGCGGCACACCCCCCATTGGCGCGGCTCCATCAGCGCTGGAAAGTTGGACAGGATTGGGCCTTAAGACTTGTTCATTCATTACATCTACAGCAGATTTTGTCCACAACCCCACAGACTATTTGCACTGACGTTAGTTTTTCGAACGCGTTTCAGCCGCTCACTGTTGCTTCTGCTCCAGCTCATATTCCCGTTCCCAGCTAGAAAAAATATCCGATCTTCTTCCTTATAGTTCTTTTATCCTAAATGTTCCGGGGTCAAACTACATATTACTCAGGCGGTCTGTGAATGGCATTTTAATGCAAACTGTACCTGTCCCTCTTGTGAGGGATGGACAAAGTGGGGGGGGGGCAACAGAGGCAGGTCCAGGGCTTTGGGGTTGTATTATTAATATAATCACCTCCACCTAGATCCATACTTTCAGAAAGCATTGCTAATGCATCTCCTTCATCCCTATCACCTTGTGAGGTTTCATTCTTCCCATTTCACATACCAGGGGAAAGTGAGCTGAAGCTGAAAGAGGGCAACTTGCCAGGGAATCAATTCCAGTAGGCAGGATTTGAACCCAGGTCCACAAGGAACATTATTCTCACAGGCACCTGGGGATTGAGTACATGTTTACAACTCATTCAGTATTTCCACTGCACCAATTTCCCCAGCCGAAATCCCCTCCTAACGCTACAGTCTTATATAGAGGTGCGCTGGGAAGCAAGTCATACTGAACTCAGTGGGGCTTACTTCTGAGTCAACATGCATAGGATTATTTTGACAGTTGTCTCTTGGCCCAAATTGGGGGGGGGGGGAAGAGAGAGAGAGAGAGAGAGAGAGAGAGAGAGAGAGAGAGAGGCGCTTGTATGCAACAAACACAGACTCAAACCCACATTGCTGAAGGGATCTGGAGAACTGAACTTCACTGCAATTCTATGAATGGTAAAGGGGGGGAGGAAGACACCCTCAGGATTTGCCAGCGTCTGCTATAACACAACACGTAAACTAGTCTTTACCATTCTGCAATCTCAATTCCTGAACAGGCTTGCTTAGAGAGAAACCAGTTGATTGGAGTGGACCGTGTAAACACCGGAGGAGGCAGGACCAGCGAGCCTGGGGTTTTCAATCGCTCCTCAGCCCCAACTCGAGAGGAACAAAACCGTGCGTGTGAACGCACCTGAAGGCGGCGGCGAAGTCGCAACGCCGCCGGAGCTGTCCGGGGTGCTGAATTCTCAGCCGCTGGCTCTGGAGAGCCGAATGGGAAGGAGAACGCTCGGTTTGGGTCTCTGCCGACAGGGATACAACTGAGGGGAGGGGGGAGGGCAACAACACCTGGCTCAGTTCTTCCCCCTTTCAACCTAACCTTTCGGATTTAATCCGCTCTCCTTCCCAGCACTAGCTAGCTAGACGCCCCCTTCCCCTCGCCGCACTTGCCCGGCCATTCAGCTCTCAGCCCGCACCGTCTAAGCCTCCAAACCGGATTGGGCGGGCGCTTCGCCTCCAGAGTCTGGGTGTGAGGAGAGCGGAAGAGACAATGTGCCACCTGCATTTCTGGAAGAACTCCAGATAGCCAGGGACGAGGAAGTCCCTGCTCCGTCCTGCCCCCCAAGTAGCACAATTCTCCGGAAAGCAACCCACACCCCCTTTACAAATTTTGCACTCAGGAATGAGTTCCTGAAGGACCAGCGCAACGGCTCAGCGCCTGTCTGGTATTTCATGATTCAGCGCCGCACCCACCACCTTGGAGAGGCTCCCACAGGAACCCGTCGCTCCTGACTCCCTACTCGAGAGGTGAGGAACACAACAGAGCCACGGTGGCTGCATTAAGTAGCTGGTTTTGTGGATCCTCACTGTACTTTGCAGAACACCATCACTGGCTGCATATCCCATAGACACCCCCCCCACACACACACACAAATTTTCCTCTGTCTGTGTCTACTGGAGATGAAGTGGACTGTACTGTAATCCGCGCGGCAAGACTGTTGGGCGGGCTAACAACCAATTTCTGCACTCCTGAACCCCCTCCTCGCCCAAGCAGGCAAACATTTGGGAATTCCCGGTAATTACTCTGAATGTACTATACTCTCTGACCAAGGTGGACTGGCTGATAGCTCCAGCAGTCCATCTCTCTCCCACAATTCCCCCCGCGCTGATTTTTTGTTGGATCCGCTTTCCCCAGCATGAAGTTGTTCTTGGATCCGGGTTTGAATCCCACCTAGTGCGCTGGGTTAGTTTCATGGGAAGCTACTCTCTTTCCACCTCAGCTCCCCCACCCGTAAAATGGGTATTGCGGTTGAAGATGGTGCCCAAATCCTACTTGGGAATCCGAATGATAATCTATGTGCAATTAAACAAAACAACCCCGCCACCTGAAACTGTAGATCTGCTTTTTACTTCCTTTTTCATGCTTTCCCCCCCCCCTCCCATTCCTTTCATATCCTACCAGATGGAAAGGTTATATGGAGACTAATTCTGGCTGCTTGTTGAACAGCTTCTCCCCACGTGAAAGGGAGAAGCAGCTGCCGAGAAATTGTCCCAGATTTTGGAAAGCTGAAACCCAGATCGGGAGTGATGGGGGGGGGAGGGGGAGACGGACTGAACAGGGCACGAGAGTCCATTTCACTACCCACCCCCCACGATGTGAATGTTCCTTTGTTGACCGCAAGATGGTAACTGGGGGGTCTGAAGAAAGAAGATAGGACGACTTAATCTGAACTTTCTCAGTCCCCCTCCGCATTTCAGTCACGAGCAGAAACGGTGGACAATGCCTCTGAGGAAGTGCAGACCGCCTTCCCCTCGCAATGGGAGAACTTCCCAACTCGGCTGAAGCCCCCCCCCCCCCAGCACCTCTCATTTCAGAAAGGAAGAGAGACGTGCAAGGCGATTTTATGCAGGTTTTACACGGAAATAAGCACGAGCGTTTCGTTTGGGCTAACTCCCAAGTTCGCGCGCATAAGAGAGCGCCTTTCCCTGTGCCAACTACTAGTCCCTACCGAGGTAAGCTTCGGAGTGGCACAGAATTCAACACCCGTATGGAATCAACCCGTATGGAGTCCAGCAAGCAACCCCCCTCCCCCCACATCAGTGTTCTGGGCAAAACTCGTGCAAATTGCACTGCTTCCTTCCCCACAGTGTAAACGCTCCCCAGTCTCGTCGGGGGTGAGGAGAAGATTCAGAGCAGAGGTCGCGGGGAGGGGTCGCCACCCGCTTTTGTTTCCCAAGCAGCCGAGAGTCAGGGAGGGTCCCTGGAGCCCGCTGTCCTCTCCGGCTCCCGAGTAAGCGAAAAGGGAGAGAGCCGATCTCAGGGCTGTTGCAGTTCGGGATCCCTCTCCACTAAGTTGGCAAAACGGCGGAGCACCCCCTCCAAAGAGACCCTCGCATTGGCGCATGGAGTCAGTCAGCCCAGCGCACCCCCGATGGTGGGATGTATTGGAAGGCACGTTCCAGAATCACAGCCCCCCCATCAGACAACCCCCCCCCCTACTCTCCAACGGCGAGCCTCTGGACTTCGAGCCCATTCCACTTTTAAGTCAATTTCTCGTTGGGAAGTGCTGTTTTTTGGGCATCCCAACCCACCAGGTTGACCCGCACACCGTCGCCAAGGCTCACCCCATAACCTTTAACCCCCCCCCCAAAAAAGACAGGCAGAGAGAAAGAAAGCTTTGTAATGTGACAAGGCAAGAGAGCCTCGGAGCATATGCAAAGTGCGATCTGGTCTCCAGTGACTAAACAGAACCAGATCAGGAGCAGGATTTCTGAAGGGGGGCGCCCGTTGTAAAAGAAGTGACAGCCACTAAGTTGGGAGAGGCAACGAGCTCCGGGCAGGAGGGTGCTGCTGCCCGCAGCGCGCATCTGGCTCACCTGATCCCGCAGCAGCGCGGCCGCTTCCGTCGGGTCCCTTCGCGGGAGGCTCAACCTCGGGGCGACGGAAGGCGCTCACAGGCTGCCCTCGGCTCCTGCGCTTTCTCGGAGAACCGCTCTGCTCTTTTTCCCTCCCTCCCGCCCCCCGCCTTGGCGAGGCTGGGCTGGGCTGGCTGGGCGGGGAGAGGCCACACGGCCGGTGGGCTGCCGAGCCACGCTGCGCCTCCGCCTCGCTTGTCGGGCCTCCTTTATGCGCTCCGCACAGCCCCGAATTAAGCCCGACGGCCAACCACGGGGGCGCAGCCAGCGACGAGGCGGCCTCATCAGGAAAGCTTTTATATAAGCGCGTCAGCCCCACGCCCAGCCAAGGGAGCCCGAATCAACTCCTTCCCCAAGCGAAAGGCTGGGAGGAGGAGAGTAGCTCCGGCTCGCCCCCCCCTCCCCCCCGGAAAACGATGAATACACGGAAACCTGTTTCCCGTCCTTGCCACACCAAGCAAGCCGCCGCCTAAGGCTGAGAGAGGCGGCGCGCTTCCCTGAGAGTAATCCCACTGAACGCAGTCATTTACTCCACAGTCAACACACCAGAAGCTCCCCACAGCTATGCTAGAGGCTGGAATGGGGCCGCAATCCGAGGCACGCGTACCCAGAAGTAAAATCCCATTGGATTGAAAGGGCTTTGCTTCTGAGTTTTAGAGGGAGCCTCTAAACGTCTATAGGCTTGTAAGCCTCTTGCCAGAGAGTAAGTCCCATTGAAAATAGCGGGGCTTACTAGTTCTCTCTAAGCAAACATTTCTAGGAATCTGAAATTCCTAAGAAACACAGAAATTGCTTCGGAGTAAAATGCAGAGGGTGGCAGTTCAAGGCTGCTATGTGCCTACAGGTCCTGGAGGCTAAGCCCCAGGGAACAGGGCAGGATTTACTTTTAAGTAAACATACCAAAGACTGCACTGCATAAGACTGCGACATGTCTTGGTACAGCCTGAGACTGGGGTGTTTACTCAGAAGTAAGTCACAGTGTGTTCAATGGAACTTACTCCCACGTAAGTATGCACAGACCCAGAGTTTAAAAGGACACCCAGTACAGCTTCCTGCATATTTGTAGTCTGGATTATAATCCAAAGGCAATTTGTGTAAGAGGAAGCCCCACTGAACTCAGTGGGATTTACGAGAAAACACACAAGAGGTTCAGCCTGCAACTCCCACATTCACCTTTGCAACCCAACCCTGTGGATTAGAGAGGAGAGCTCCCAAAGGTGGGAACCATGCTGCAAAAAGAGGGAGGAAGCTGGAGCATGGTAGGGAATTTGGGGTGTTGACATTCAAAGGAAGATCCCTCAGCTCTCCCCAATGGGGGGGGGTCTTAGTAAGAAGAGCCACCACCCAGCCCAGCGTCCTTTCCAAACGCTGACTGAGAGAGTGTGTGCATGGGACAGGGCTGCACCCTAAGAATTACAGTCTAGTGTTGGAACTCCAAAAAGTGGACTCATTAAAATGACCCCACCGAATGTCCTTAATATTTTTAAGCTGCAATCCCATGCAAAATTGCCTGGGATTTAGCCCCACTGAGAAGAATGAAACGGACTACTGAGTGAACAAGCATAGGGCAGCACTGTAAGGGTTGCTATTTCTCCTTCCTCGCAGCAGCTCAGAGGTGCCGATGTGAGGGTCGGCCCATTTGTTCTGTGAGACAGGTGCTGTTGTGCCAAGAGTTAGAGCAGTTTGCACCAAGCAAGCTTAATGACCAGGCAGGCATGCCAACCTGGGTCTTTTCCCCCAACACTCTAGCCATAGTACCCACTGCATCATAGCATGTCAGACCAGCGCTGGTCCAAGAATTCCCAGTGCCTGAGCTGACCAGTCGGAGCACCAGCTGTCAACCTTTGCGCCTCCTCTCATTTGCTGGGATCTGAAAAGGAAGACAGGAAGTGGAAGAGACAAGGGTGGTGGGCTAGAGTGTCTCCAACACTCTAGGCCATCACTTGTCTCTTCTCCACGTTTCCTATTCTGTTCCATTCCCCTCTTCCTTTCCAAATTCAGGGAGTGGTGGAGATGGCCCCCACTACCAAAGCAGTCCTATGGATAGGCAGACCCCACATTGCCCCCCCTCAGTCCTCCCACTTCCCAAGGAGTGCTCTTCATACCCTACAAAAGTAAAACTAGCACCGTAATTTCGAATAGTTTGATAGGGGAGGCCCACACACCTCCTCCAAAAAATGTGTGTATTTGTGTGTTTGGATTTGCTCAAGGGGCCTTTACGTGGACTCAACTATTGGGTATACTCCATTTCATCTCTATCCCCCTCCACTTATTTGCACCTTCTTAAGTGCCACGGAGGAGACCCACCATGTTCGACATCATCCCCAGTTTTGCAACTGTTCTGATTTCCATGGCAACACATCACTCACATACACACATATATACATGGATATATATACACAAAGTCTGTTCTTGATCAAGACTTTCTTCTCACCTGATCAAAAAGAAGAAGAAAGGATGAGGGAGGGAGTTGGGGGGGGGGAGTCAGATCTAACAGGGTTTGCTTTGTCTTGACATCTGAATAGTGGTTGCTCTCCCAGCAAGGGATTGAGGCTCAGCCTCTGCAGACTTGACTAAGGGATTCCGTTTGGGCGGGGGGGGGGAGGCTAGAAAGCCGTGCAGTTGCCTTTCTGTAGGCCTGACAAAAAGAACTCAATGGTCAACTCTTCCACTGGACAGATCCATTACACAACTCCCCCCCTCGTCTTCTCCCCGCCCCCCAACAGCATCAGGATAAAGTGGAGCATTCCTTCCTTTCAGCACCAAGTTCAGGCTGGAAACATGTACATTAGTGAAGATATGCGGACCTCTGAGCTCATGCAGAGAATCTCTCTTTCAGCTCGTGCAGAGAATTTCACTTGTGGTCAGGAAATCACAAAGAAAGCTTCCTTTTCATGAAAGATGCAGACCACTGCTTCTAGGTCCAGTACCTTCACCACAGTCTGGCAGCGACTCTCCGGGGTTTCAGGTGCGAGTCTTCCCCAGGCCCCCTGAAGGTGCCAGGGATGGAATTTGGCACCCGCAGCATGCAAGAGGGGTCTGTTCCCACAGGCAAGCAACACATATCTGGAATGTGGAAGCCGGGGTGGGGGGTGGGGGGGTGTTATGTCCAAGCAGGCACGCACGCTACAATCCAATCCTACGCAAACTGAATCAGAAGTCTCACACAAGTCGAAGAGCTTTAATTCCCAAAAAGGACGGGATTATAACCTCACAAACTATGTGAATGGGCTTAAGGCGACAACCCTAAACACACTTAAGGTAAAGGTACCCCCTGACAATTAAGTCCAGTCGTGTCCGACTCTAGGGTGTGGTGCTCATCTCCATTTCAAAGCCAAAGAGCCAGCGTTGTCCGAAGACGCCTCCATGGTCATGTGGCCGGCGTGACTCTCCTTGCCGCAGTGCGTAGCATGCAGCTGGAACACGGAGCGCTGTTTACCTTCCCGCAAGCGGTACCTATTTATCTACTCGCATTGACATGCTTTGGAACTGCTAGGTTGGCAGGAGCTGGCCAAGCAACGAGCACTCACCCCATCGCGGGAATCGAACTGCCGACCTTTCGATCGACAGCTTATGGTTCAGCGGTTTAACCCGCTGCACCACCCGCTGGCCTTACATGGGAGTAAATCCCATGTACACACTTACATGGGAGTAAATAAATCCCATTGACTTCTGGCTAGACAAGCCTAGGATGGTACTTTAAGTGTGTTTAATGCGAAGAGAGGACTCTCTGGAGAAGACTCTGATGCTGGGAAAGATTGAAGGCAAAAGGAGAAGGGGAAGGCAAAGGATGAGATGGTTAGACAGCATCGCCGATGCAACGAACATGAAAATGAGCGAACTCAGGAAGGTAGTGGAGGACAGGAAGGCCTGGCGGGATATGGTTCATGGGATCATGAAGGGTTGGGCACGACTTAACGACTGAACAACAACAATGCTGCACTAGTCCAGGCTGTTAAATCCTATGTACACTTAAACCGGGATTAATTCACTAAATTCAATGGGGAGTTACTCCCAAGTAAACATATCTAGGCATGGGTTGTACAGTGGCAGGTGTTTTTTTTAAGGTATCAATGGCGAATTAAGGTATCAACCTGCTTTACATTCAGAGGGTTCTAGGTCCAATATGGGGCAGGATCTCAGTAGGTCTGGGAGATACCCCCTTTCTGAAACCCTGGAGAGCTGGTCACTGGACGGACTAAGGATCCACTACATTCAGTCAAACGTCTGGAACGTGCATTTATTGATTTTCCATTTCTGCCAGCCTTCCACTAGGTACTGCAAAGGTATGCGCGCGCGCGCACACACACACACACACACACACACACACACACACACACACACACACGGTATCTCACAGTGGTCCCACCAGATAGCTCAGGGAGCACACAAGACAGCAAGAGACCTGTATCCTGTCGCCACTTCCTTGCACATGGAAATTCAGAGATAGGCTCCCTCTAAAACCCGGAGGTTGCACACAGTCATCGTGTAACCTGTGATGGACTTTTCCTTCATCAATCTGTCCAATCCCCTTTTAAAGGCATCCAGGCCAGGTGCCATCACCACATCCTGTGGCAAGGAGTTCCACAGATTAATTACACGCTGGGTGAAGAAATCTGTTCTAACTCCCCCTCCGCTCAATTTTAGTGCAGAAACCCCATCACCAGCTCACCCCAAACCTTGGCGGAACGGGTCAGTCTTGAGCACTTTTTCGACGTAAAGAGAAAGGAGCTTTTCCCAACAGCCTAAGATTGGGAGCTCCACGCTCTGGAGACTCTCTCAGATCACAAACCTCCTGAAGTCCCTACACGGGCTTCTGGTCCTTTCTCAGAGCCGGTGCAAATCTCGGGTCCTCATCTTCAAAGCCCTCCACGGCCTCACCCCTCCTTCAGCTCTGTTCTCATATCCTGCTGCACTCCTGCCCGAGACCCTTGCTCTACAGCTCCCCCCCTCAGTCATCCAAAGATCCCCTGCTCCCCCAAATGGCTCCACCTCTCCAGCCTGGAACTCCCTTCCAGAACATCTGTAGCATGTCTCCTCTCTTATTTCCTTCAAATCTCTTCTTAAAACCCACATTTTCTGCAAAGGCTTTGGCACTATCCTCTAGTTCAGTGTCCTCTAGTCAGAGAGAATTCCGTGGCACTCCGCGGCTCCCCTGGCTGGTATCCGCGGCTCCCCTGGCTGGTATCCGCGGCTCCCCAGGGAGCCGCGCATCCCAATTTGGGAACCACTGCTGAGCTCCCTTTACCCAGGGCTGGCCCACCCATGAAGCAGGTGAGACAGCTCACGCCGAGCAGTGAGTGGGAGTGGCAGGCTGGGGGTGCCCTTCACCCCAAGCCAGCCACTGCCTCCCTTCAGCCTGCCACGGATACAGTGAGGTGAGCTGGTTGAGAAGCAGATTAATCTTCAAAGAACCACGTGGGCAGCAGCAATCCGCTCCCCTACCCTTGCTCGTTACTCCTTCCTTGCGGTCCCTTTAAATCAAACAGGAAATGCTGGAAGCTCCCATGACCTGCACTTCCTGTTTTGCCGAAAAGGATCACGCGAGACGGAGGAAGGTAAGGGGCTGCACTCCTCCAAAAGGTCATATAAAACAGCTTTCTATATTAGGCTCAGTATACAACATCATCGTACGTAGACTTCTGGCACTGAATTACGCCCACCAGGTCCAGTTTGCAGGGCCGTTTTCCTGTGTGTGTAGCCCTTGAAACGAATGGAAATGGAACGAGGGCTCTGGAGTGCTGCCCCACGCCTTTTGCCAGGGCTGGCGGTGGAGAACTTCCCCACAGAATGGAAGCCACGGTAATTAACCCGAGGAGCTGCTTGTTCTGCATATCCCACCTTGGGCACCCAAACGACTCGGGCTGATCCTCGCGGGACGACGCTCACGGTTCTACATCAAGAAAGCTCAGATTTGATAAATAAAGATGAGGACGGAAGAAGTAAGAAACCCAATTAAGCAAAACCAGTAGAAGAACGCCGAAGGGCCCAGTTCTCCTTTCCCCAGCCTGCCTGGGACACCCAGATGTTATACATCATCCTCGGGTAATGAAAACCTAATTATCCTCCATTTGGATGCAGAGAGAACTAATTCAATAGAAAGGCATCTGCTTTATACACGCCCAGCAGGAGAGCCAGCTCGCTAGATCAGAGACCTTTTCATGCACAGAGGGCCCGATCGCCTCCCTGCCAGGGTAACCCGGGGGGGGGGGGGAAGGAAGGGAGTGAACCAGCCCAAGCCAGGATGCAAGGAACTGGTTGTTTCCACCAGGAAACAATGAAAAATGCCCGCGACACAGGCCTCCTCGAAGTCTCAAACACACATTCCTGGCGAGAAGCCCTGTCTGAAAGGCACTCCTGAAGCTTCTTGGAACTCAGCTACTGTGTGCAAAACAGGGTGAAATCGTGGGGGGGGGGGCTGCCTCCACCGCAGTTCCAATTGTGATTGTGGTCCCCCCCCCTTTTTTAAAGTAAGCTACTGAGTCCAGTCCTGAAGAAGGGCCACCAGTTCTGGGCCCAGGTCCCCACTGAGCCAAGAGTACCCCAGAAAAAGAGCCCCCCATGGGCCCCAAGCCCTCAACCCCCCAAGAACCAGCCCCTCCCATGTCAGGAACCTTACACTCCCTGGTGCCTCAACACAAGCGCTGGCAACGGACGAGGTGGAGACTGACGGAAAGGAGAAGGTCAGAATGTCTCCGCTCTCCAGGCAGGGAGACGGAGTCCAGGAGGGACAGTCTGTGGGGAAGTATACCAGGTCCCCCAGTTATGGGCACCCGGATTAAAGACATCTGAGTTACAGGCGGCCATGTCATGCTTTTGCTTAGGCACAGTCCATCCCTTGTGACGCTTCTGCACAGGCACAACGGGCCTGTGCAAAAGACGCTGGGCCGGCTATTCCAACCCTAGGTATGTTCCAACTTCCAGAATGGAATCACCATGTCTGTTGGGGACTTAGTGCATTGAAGTCTGAGAGTCTATCTCCGCCCCTTGAGAACAACTTGTTCTTCTAACAGAGCTGTCCGGGGTACTGAAACTCTAACTGGCCTTGCCCACCTCCAACTGCCCTGGCTCTCCTTTGCGGGTCTCTGCTTGCACTCTGGACCCAAGAAACCGGATGGGATGCCACAGAGTCATTCTAATTAGCCTTAATGCAGCGGGAGCCTGCGTGTGCCTGGGTCGTAACTGGCTAATAAAAGGAAAAATGTAATAAAGTATTAATGGGGAGGGGGGGGAAATAGAAATAAACAAGCAATACAAGGTCCAGAACAATCTTAAATTGAAATCGGCATATGGTAATCCTGCTTTGTGCTGCTTCTCCCAGCAACAGAGGCTTCATTCCCCCCCCCCCAAGAAAAGGCCTATGAAGATGCTTTTAAAGAAGCTAATTACCGAGGCAGTTAATCAAAAGAGCCCCAGGAACTGCACACTGGAATGCTGAGAAGCTGGAAACTGGGACACTTTTACATGGCAGTTCGCTGCCCGTTTCAAAGGGCGATGGTGATTATGGAGATTATATAGTTTGCGTTGGGTTTCTGAGAGCGTCAAAGCCTCAGGCTTTGCATACTGAAGGCCCCAGTTAAATCCACAGCATCACCCCGTCGCCTGCAGAAAATCCCAGGTTCGATCCCTGGCAGTATCTCCATTGACAGCAGGGAACGATTCCTCCTTGAAACCCTGCTACCAGTCAGTGCTGATAACCCTGGACAAGGTGGACCAATGGACTGACTCAGCAGAAGGCAGTGTTCTATGTAAGAGCCCTAAATGTTCTGGAATTGGAACATCCCCTGGGGTTTTTTCACCCTGCACTTTCTCAAAAAAGCAGTTGCATGGGTTCGAATACCGCTTGGGTATTCCAATCATTGAACCCCCCCCCCAAAAAAAAACGATATCTAGTAAGGCCTTCACCATGGTTGTGAACCTAATAATCAAGCTTAACATCTGCATAGCAGTGAGTGTTCAAAGTACTCCACATATAATGATGCCATCTGTACATCAACCCTGTAAAGACAAGTGTATCCACATGTTGCAGCTGAGTCTGAGAGGAAACAGCTTCCCTAAGGCTACCGAGTTCATGGCAGAAGTGAGATACAAACAAGATAAGTTGATTCACAGCTCAGTCTCTTTGACACCATGCAACATCAGCTCTCAGCACGTACCAGTACGACTCTGGCACTTCACTGGCTACCTATTAATATCAAGTCCCATTCTTATTTTTAACACCCTAAATAGCCTGCCACCTTAAATATCACCTTCTCCTGTATGTTCCTTCCCATGAGCTCCAAGCAACTTCAGAGGTTCCCCCTTCAGGTCCTTCTACTGACTAAAGCTTGGCAGATGGCCACAAGAGGCAGGGTCTTTACAATGGTGGCTCCATCATTGCTTAATTTTTCTCCCAGCCTACAGGTGTATACAGTATATAGAGGTGGGCCCCCATATCCGCTGGGGATATGTTCCAGGCCCCTCCGTGGATACTTGAAACCGTGGATAAGAGCGAACACCCCCTCCATGGTTTCCTGAGGGCCCCCCACCCTACCTCTCCTGCAGGCTGGCATGCGTGTCCCCCCAGCTCTTATTTTTCTTTCAGCAAGCTTTGTTTCTTCCTTAAAACAAACAGAGAAGCAGCCTCCATTGCAGGCAAGTAGAACGAGACTCCTAGAGAGGCTCTGCAAGGTTTCTGTTAACCTTGCAGAGCCTCTCTAGTACTTAGTCTCGTTCTGCTTGCCTGTAATAAGCAGCCAGAGGCTGCTTCTCCTGTTTCTTTAAGGAAGAAACAAAGCTTACTGGGGAAAAAAGTAAAAGCCTGGGGGGGTCCCCACGATTCGTAGATAACTGAAACCGTGGATAGTGAATCAGTGGATATGGGGGGCCACCTGTACACCCTTAGGTAAAAATGGTTTAACATTCCACCATTTGGTAAAGATGTGACTGTTCCAGGAGGACAAGGATGATGGGCAATGACTGACAATCACGGACCGTTTGTCCTACGTTGCTGCGGATACCGAGTTTTATCGATCCTTGAGGCTGTGTTAAGTTTTACTGCTGCTGGTTTATTTTTATTCATTCAAATACATGTCCCGCTGCCTTTCTTTTGAAACAGTTCAAGGTGCTCAACAACAATAGCTATTGTTCTTTTGATGCCATGGAATTGATTTTAGCATGGTTAACTATCTTGAGCTTCCTTGTAAAAGGGAGCCAGGATATCCATTTGAATAAATGAATGCGTGAAGGGCACACTCCCATTGAGAAATTCAGCCTGTTGACCACAGCCCTTCAGCCTCAGAGGCACCGGGTCAGTCTCCTAGCACTCATTCTCTCTGGACATCCCAAGGGAGCTACTCTCAACACATTTTGTTTCCCCCTCCTTTGCTCCATTCTTGACTGGTTCCTGTAAACTTTGATCGGCTGAGAGACGTCGGACAACATTCCATCCAAAACGGAAACCCATTTCAAAGGTTTCAGCAGGAGAGATGCAATGCGAGGATTTCATGCGCTTGCTGAAATCCACAGGCACGAATGTGGTAAAATGATTAGTGGGCTGGAGCACCTCCCTTGGGAGGAAAGGCTACAGCGTTTGGGGCTCTTCAGTCACATGATTGAGACATAAAATCATGCATGGGATGGAGAGAGTGGATAGAGGGAAGCTCTTTACCCAGCATGTAATACTTCTTTTACCCAGCATGTAATTAAGCAGTGGAACTCCTTGCCACATGATGTGGTGATGGCACCTGGCTTAGAAGTCTTTAAAAGGGGATAGGACAGATTTATGGAGGAAAGGTCCATCACAGGTTACAAGCCATGATGGGGATAAGCAACCTCCTGGTTGTAGGAGTAGGTTTTCTTTGTGCCAGGTGAAGGGGAGTGGCGATAGGATACAAGTATCTTGTTGTCTTGTGCTCCCTGAGGCATCTGGTGGGGCCACTGTGTGATGCAGGAAGCTGGACTAGATGGGCCTTTGGCCTGATCCAGCGGGGCTCTTATGTGGCAATCCTGGGCAGATTTACTTGCAAGTAATTTCCACTGAATTCAGTGGGGCACATGCCTTCAGACTAAACAGGCACTGCCTCGCACTGAAAGAGCGCTTAACTTTGATTGAATTGTGCCCTACATAGGCTTTGATCTAGGTGGCAGTACAGATAAAACTCAGAGAAGTGGGAAAATCGAAACTTATGGCCAAACACCTTTGTCTATGCCAACTCCGCTCTCAGAAAGGCTTTGCATGAACATACATGGGCCAGCCATGGGCTTGCAGGGTGGAGAAGCAGCAAGGGTCTCCCCCCATTCTACTATGCCCAGTGGCCACATCAGCTGCTTCTGCCAAGCTCCTAAACAGGAGACGCAAGTGTCCTGGCAAGCATGTGCCATTTGCATGGAAACGCGTGTCCAAGTGCAGACATTAGACCTGGGTACAGCAGAATGTGTGAACAGTCCTCTTGTCATCCAGCCTGGGGGGGCCAGGACAGAGGTGGCTTTAGGCTGTGGGCAGTTCGTTCTCACACACAGACACAGACACAGACACAGACACAGACACAGACACAGACACAGACACAGACACAGACACAGACACAGACACAGACACAGACACAGACACAGACACAGACACAGACACAGACACAGACACAGACAGAGCTGTTAAGATCTTGCCCTGAGCAGGGAGGATTTCCAGGGGCTCTCTTGGGCTTTTCTAAAGCCCTAATATCCTCTGCTCTGGTTTGGATCAAGCTCTGAACAGCAACACTGGCTTTGCAGAGCCTCAGTCAACTCTGCTTCTGTGCAACACAGAGCGTCTTTTGAGGGATTACAACGCCGGAGGATCAAGGAAGCAGCTCAGCATATTTATACTAAATGCTTGCAAGCTCATGTAAACCGTATGCACACACACCAGATGAGAGTAGGTGGCCTGGCACAGGGACGGACCTGCGCTGGGACGGACGCCAAGGCTGCCTTTTTTCTCCCTTCCCATTCCAAAGGACGAGAGCGTCGATTCTGCGCCTTGCCTAGAGATGGCAGTGATCCTTCATGCTGCACCCAGACACGGCTCACTCCTCTCGCTCGGTTCAAGGAGGGGTGTTTGGGCTCGCTTGGGGGTTTGCTGGCGTCTGCTGAAAATTCTCAGGAGTGTGTCTATACTGAATGAGAACAGGTGGATCCCTCTCTCTCCCGGGCTTCACCTCTCCTCTCCCCTCGCCTGAGAGACGCTCGATCCCAGAGGGCTGAAATTTCCACATCTTTTCGGCAGTGCCCTCAGCATACATGGCGCTTGCACTGAAGGAGAAGTCCTCGCACGCCCCCCCCCCAGGAGATTGACAATTTAGATAGGCCCAAGGGAGACGAGAGAGGAAGGGGAGAGAAGCAGAGGCGGGGAAGGACTAAGGGATTGTCTCAGTGTCACGTGCTGCAGCAGGGAATAGGGAAAAACATCGCTTGTGCCAAAGGCTTCACAGAAAAGGTGGGATAAGTGCCACACTCGCCACTAGTTATCCATGTGTAGCTGTAGCCTGGCTGCTGGAATAACATGCTGAATAGGACATCAAGACCTGGGACCCCAGATCTGTGCTAAGTAGTGGGGGGGGGGCTAACGAGCAGTAGAGGGAGAAGAGGTGATTAATACGTCACACACTTTGCCCCAGCAACCTCTCCCCTCCCAAGCCACTTTTCCTCTGGTTTGGGGTCACGTGCCCTTTGGAAACAGGCACCCTCCCCCTTTTCATTACAAATGTAAGGTGGCCATTTATTCGGTGCACACTGCTCTACAAACCAGCTTTGAGAAAGTGCAATCACTTTTGCCCACATTTACTTGAGCAAAGACCGGTGACAAGACTGCCCCCCCCCTTTGACACCACTCCGCAAGAGCGTTTCAGCTATTGTGAGGTTAACGACATCACGACATGCATGCATGCAAGAGAAAAGATGCATTACACACACACACACACACACACACACACACACACACACACACACACACACACACACACACACTATTCAATATCTCTGGAAAAAGGAACTGAAGTCTGAAGAAAGACAAATGGAGACATTCAAAGGAACCATTCAAACAAGGCAAACATAGGGGCAGCGATTTGCCAGATAAAAGGTACTGAGAAACAGAGACCGTCCCTGGGAAACAGCAACAGTTGGCCTAGAGAGTCCAGCAAAGTCATGACTCTTTAGCTCCCCAGCCTACAGCCCAGCCTTGTCTATTCACTCCGTTCCCACCAATGGCGCATAGACCCTCCTGTCACTAGGCCAGGGTTCGTCTCCCTCTGACTTAGAAACACAGGAAGCTACTTTGTCCAGAGTCAGATCCTAGTACTGTCAGACACTGACTGGCAGCAGCTCTCCAGGGCTTCGGACCGGACTTTCGCTCTGCTCTACCGGGAAGTGTTGCCAGGCACTGAAGCTGGATGGAACTTTCTGCATGCAAAACAGGGGCTCTATCGCTGAACTACAGCCCTTTCCTCAATGGCGTCATCCTGTTTAAAACTCCATCAGCTACTTTTCAGCCTACCACTTACTCTGCACCACTTCCTTGACCCACTCTGTCTCTGGGCCAGTCACGAAAGCCATCCTCTCACCTTGCATGTGGTCCCTCCTGATCTTAAGTCCTACAGAGTCTCCTCCCCTAGTCCTGCCACTGCCTGATCCTACACACTTCCCCTTGAGCAAAGCGAGAGAGGAACTACAGAGCCAGCCGTAGCCCACCACTCTCCTCTCCATTTTTTCCTCTCCTGATCCATTTTTTTTAAATCCAGGAAGTGGCAAGATAAGGAGGAGAACTGGAGGAGGCAGGTGGGCAGAACAAGGTCTCCCTGCCAATCTTCTGCCTGAGGCAACCATCTCAGTTGGCCTCATGGATGGGCCGGCTCTAGCAAAAACTATTATCCAAAGTTGGCTCTTGACTTTAAAAACAGAGAAAAATCAATGTAAGAGGATTGTTTATGAGACCCTCCCCCCACCTACCCCCACCCCCCATCCTTATTCCAAGCATTTAAAAAAAAGTCAAGGAGAGTTAATAATCCACTAAGGTTAACTCGGGTTACTGAGCGTTACTAAGGCGTTCTACACCCTTCACAAAACTAAAATAAACTGAGGAGTTATTGCTGCCAACTGGAGTCGGAAACTTCAGGTTGCACTTATGGGAACATGCAAGGCAGTCTGTTCACTCACACACACACACACACACACACACACACACACACACACACACACACACACACACACACACACACACACACACACACACACCACTTTCTGACCCCCAGGCAACCAAGCCTCTAAATCTGCTCATCCAAATTAACCTGGGGGGGGGGGAACCTTGTTACTTAGCCCCACTTCTGCAGACAAATGTCTCCGTTCAGCGAAGGATTGTTAGCTGGTAGATTTATGGCTGAAATGATTTTAATGGGTTATTGAACAAGCGCTTGTAACATAAAAGTATTATAATAGGATAAAGGTAAACAGCACTTCCGGGAGAGGAGATGGAATCTCCCTTTGGGAAAGCAAGCAAGATTGTTAAATTTAATTTAAGGTTTATTAGATGTTCATTAATTTGCCTGTCACCAAACCACTCCCCATAGAGACCTTGCTGTGGTGGCTGAAGGAAAACACACACACACACACACACACACACACACACACACACACACACACACACACACACACCATTCTGTCCCTGCTAACATATCCGCAGAAAAACAGAGCCATTGATCTCACTAAATCTGGGGTGGGTAAACTTTCTAGCCCAAGGATCAGCACAGAGGAATGGAAACTGTACGGGGGGGGGGGGGAGCAGAACTCGGGCTTGGTGCTACCAAGGCCACTATTGTAGCGACGATTCCAGCTCCATAAAATAAACCATTTCATTGTTTCCATTCTTTTTTGGAACACACAACTTCACTGTCCGTTTTCTTTGTTCATTTTTGAGTGGGAAGAGTTCTGGGGAGGGAAGCAGAACATGTTCTGCCCGCTGGCTCACCTTTACAGCAAATTATTTCGGACCTGCACGTCCCCCAGACAGAACAAACGTTTTCTCACGCTCCGGTCCGTCAATTGACGTGCAGTTGCGCCTTTCCTCTGTGCCCCCCCCCCCAATTCTGTCTCTGGGAGGGATGAATTGACCTCCCTTCCGAGTTGTGGTAAGGATTACAAGGTGGTAATGCATGAGAAGTGCTCTGAACACTCGAAATCAATGCATAAAAGCCAGAGAGATGATGATGATGATTATTATTAGCAACCCTTCAGGTCCAAGGGGTGTGGACCAAATACGCTGCAAAAGGAATAAACACACATCTAGGCGACTGCGGATGTGTGTGTGTAATTATTTCCTGGCCTCTTAAGCCCCGGGAGGCCAGGTTGATGGCATTCTCAGGGACATGGCGATTGGCCGCCACTGGGTGGAATAAGGGGGGAAAGTGCTCAACCACTCACCCCTCTCACCCACTGGGCTCGCGACAGGGGCCCCACATTGCAGGTGGGCGTTTGAGGTGGGTCCCAGCTCTTGGCCAACCGAAGACCACTGCTTCAGCGGCTGGATTTTGAGCCAACTAAAGCACGTCAACTGAGAAACCGTGGAGTGACTTAAGGCTGTGACACGCTGCCCGCGTCGCGGTGCATTGTGGCCCGAGCGTAGCCGTCGTGTCGCACCGCACCCTGTCTACACCAGAGCGCTTCGCACATCAACATCCTCAAAGATCGGTCGCATGTGGGTCCCTAATGAATGGCCGCTTGCAGTAGAGGAGGAGCGGTGCTGAAGAGGATTGGCTAAAAAAACCCCGCCTCAACTCCGATTGGCCAACGCGTCGCTCCGCGTCCCACCCCCTCTGCACCAAACACGGCCTCTCATTGGCTAAAGTTGAATTTGTCCAACTTTGCTCGCATGCCAACACAGCTTTCCTGCGTTGCCGTGCGATCCTTAAAAACTAAAGACAGACCGAGATCTTCGCTCCGAAGGCGGACGCTGGTCCACTCACCGTGCCACAGAGCGGCCAGTACGTCACAGCCTTGAGCATGAGGAAGCATGTTGTCCCCTAACCTTGGAGCAGACGCAGCTCGAAAAGAACTGGCTATAAACAGGAGCGAGAAAGCCAGAAAGGAAAACATCTTATTGTCTTGCCCAGAACGCCTCCCATTCAAAGGTGAGCGTAAAAGATAGAGCAAGAAGTGGGCAGTGAACATCACATGTTCAAAAAAGAACAGGAATAATGCCATTGTTTTTGAAAACGCTGGAATCAAAGTTTTGACAGTAACTAACAAATCTGCATTATGGCCCTCCATGTAGTTTCCATCCGCCAGTGTGGCCCCTGGGTCAACACTATGGCCCACTCCAATATTAACAGCGCAATCCGATCCTGCTCCTCCACCGGTGCAGCGAGAACTGGAGGCCCTGGAAAGGAAAGGGGATCCAAATCCCCTCTAAAGGGGGATTCAAGGGAGATTTAAATCCTCTTTCCCCTCCAAAGACTCCCTGCCCTCCTCCGCTGGTTGCACCGGTGGAGGAACTGGGTAGGATTGCGCCGTTAGGCAAATTCAGACCTCGATCAGAAAAGGCACAACAACCCCCCCAACACACACACACACACACACACACACACACACACACACACACACACACACACACACACACACACACACAGGTAATCTAACCAACAACCCTTTTCAGTCCTGCCAGGATCATAAGAACATCAGAAGAGCCCTGCTGGATCAGGCCAAAGGCCCATCTAGTCCAGCTTCCTGTATCACACAGTGACCCCACCAGATGCCTCAGGGAGTACACAAGACACCAAGAGACCTTTATCCTGTTGCCACTCCCTTGCACCTGGCATTGAGAGATAGCCTGTTACTAAAACCAGGAGGTTGCATATACCCATCATAGCTTGTAACCTGTGATGGACTTTTCCTCCACCAATCTGTCCAATCCCCTTTGAAAGGCATCTATTCCAGCTGCCATCACCACATCCTGTGGCAAGGAGTTCCACAGATCCTCTCAAATAATAATAATAAAAAAACAGGGCATGAGTAGAACTTGTAGACCGCTCTTATGGGGCAGCAAGTTGTCTTTTTCGGTCCTTCCCCTCTTCTCCCTCGCATCCCATCTCCCACTCCTCATGACACTATCAGTACCAACTGCAACAAATGGAGGAGGAGGAGGAGGAAAAACAGTGGGGCAGACCCCTCTGGAGCAGACATTCAAGAGGAACGAGGATAGTATGCGGGGCGGTGGGATGAGGGAAGCAAGAAGGGACACGTGAACCAGGACATTCTCCCTGTGACTTTGCATTTACTGAAAAATAAACGCATGTTTTTCTACATGGCAATGAAAAAACAAAGATTTATAACGCTCTCCCCAGGTGTAGTGTTTTTCATTGCAGACGAACGCTACATTTGTGGTCAGATGGGGCAGGGCTTTAGGAAGTGCCTGCCCAGGGGCGGAACTTGACAACATGCCCTTCATTTCCCCCCACCTGATCACATGGCGTTATACATTGGATGGTTAACATCAGCACAGGGTTATTAACTGGAAACTTTTCTGAGCACCCCGACTGAACAATTGCAACCTCTCCAGCTGGAAGAGGCGTTCCAAAATCTCAGGCACCTGAACGTCTAGGCAAAAGCAAGAGCTGTACCCACGGAGCTATGGGCCCTCCATGCTATCTATGGGTCTTTGATGCTTTTAAAAGGAAGTTGGATAGATTCATGGAGGAAAAGACCATCACAGGTTACAAGCCGTAAGCAACCTCCTGGCTTTAGAAGTAGGTTTTCTCTGTGCCAGGTGCAAGGGAGTGACAACAGGAAACAGGTTATCTGTACCAGGTGCAAGGGAGTGACAACAGGAAACAGGTTATCTTGTTGGCTGTGTGCTCTCTCGGAGGCATCTGGTGGGGCCACTGTGAGATACAGGAAACTGGACTAGATGGGCCTTTGGCCTGATCCAGCAAGGCTATTGTTCTCCTATAATAGGAGGTTTCAGATGTTTAACAGGGTGTCAGAAAAGACGGTTGCAATGACCCCGTGAGGACAGGAGAAGTTGCAAGCAGTATGCGCTGCCGTACAGCGAGTTCATGCATCACTTTGAAAGCAAACCTGCCGTTACATCTGTTTTTAACAAGGCCCGACGATAGATGGGAGGAGTAAGTCCAGTAAACAGCTTTGGCAGCAAGCATTTTTATGCAGAATTTTAAGGACAGAATCAATTCCCCTCGTAACTATTTGCCTGCCAAAATGACAGCCCAGAGCCCGGGGGGGCTCCACTGCACAATTTCAATCTGACCATTCATTTCTTAAAAGCAGACAAGGGGAGCTAAAAACAGGCTCTAATCAAGCCTTTTAACAGCTGTGGAGCAGTCAGCCCAGAGTAGGTTTTACTGCACAACCCTTTGGGTGAAATAACTTCGGAGGCAAAGTAAATATCCAAGACTATAAAGTGGGGGAGAAAAACAAACAGACAGACAGATGGAAGAAAGGCAGTCTGTGAGCTGTGCTGGTTCCAGTGATGTAGACTTGAGTCTATTGACTCGGACTCGAAACGGACTCAAGTCGCGTCAATGACTCAACTCGGACTTGACTCAGTGATTGTAAAAAAGACTCGAAAGACTCAACTCGAGATTTGCAGCCTTTTATGACAAGTCCAATTTTATTCAGGTCTAAACCCATTTTCCCCATTAAATAGATAGGGACTCGCAACCAAAGACTTGGGGGCAAAGACTTGAGACTTGGACCCAGAGGCTTGGGATTTGAGTCGAGACTTGGAGTCAGAGGCTTGATCCACATCCCTGGCTGGTTCCACCTTCCACAAAGCCCAGCCTCACCAAGTCCCACCCTGTTCCTGAGCTCGGACAGAACTGCAGAATCAAGCTCACTGCAGACACCCCAGGCCTAAGACCAGGAGGCAAGATGGACGGCTTCTGCAGAGCCGCTGCGCTAAGCAACGCCAGGGCGGTCAGAGCCACGCCGGGGCTCCTTTGATCTCTGATGCAATCCGGATTGACAGCCCTTCAGAGACAGCTTTCTTCTCTCTATATATTCCCAGTGGCCAAGAACATTTAGTCTGGCCGGGAAAGGGAAATTATATTACAGAATTATGGTTCATTTGCTGGGTCCCACTGGAAGTTCTGCAATAATCACCGGGCTTCTAACCCTATTAGGCAGCGTCTGAATTTTATGACTTCAGAGCAGTTGTCTCCCCCCCGCCCTTTGCTACACCAGGCTCGGGAGACAAAAACGGCCAATTACGGAATCCTCAAGAGCAGAGGTCACGTCAGGCGAGGCGGGAGAGACGTGGTCCATCACGCATCGACTCCCAGAGGAGAGCTGCTCTCACGGGGCGAGTTTTGCCTTTGCCAACACTCCCTTTTCCCAAAAAAAAAAAAAAGTGGGGAAAAAATCAATGTGGAGGCAAATGGCTAGGAAACAACTCTTTTGCAGGCCTGGCTTTAGGGTGAAACTAGACATTCTTGGCAACCCCATCAGGGCAGGCCCTGCTATGAGGCTGACTGAGGCAGGTGCCTCAGGCAGCGGAGAGGCGGAGGTGTCCTCCACTGTCATCCACTCTCTGTCATCCACACTGTCATCACTTGCTTTCACCACTCCCCCCCCCTCCATGTGCTTCTTGGAGTCGGTAAGGAAGAGGAGGGGAGATGGAAAGGGAATGTGCACAAGAGAGGAGAGTGGCGAGCGAGAGCGTGGGAGCCACGCCCCTCTCCCCCACACTTCCTGTTGCACACCCCTTCCTTTTCAAATCCAGGAGTGAGGAGGAGAAGCAGAAGCAGCAGCTGGTACAGCTGCCAGTCAAGGGAGGCATCATTTAGCACACCGACACCCAGTGATGTATCTAAGTAACTAGGTCACGAGTGCGAGTGCGGGTACGAGTCATCTTTGCACGAGTGAGAGTCCACGTGTGAGTCAGTGTCAAAATTTTTGGGCAAGTACGAGTCAAGTGCGAGTCATTTTTGCACGAGTGCGAGTAGAGTACGAGTAAGGCTAAAAACCATGAGTCACAAGTCACGAGTCGAGTCACTTTAGGGAAAATGGCTTTTTTCCCTGAAAATGGGGTGGGTTGGTGTCTGTTGTGGGGTGTGTGTGGGGACCTCTGAGGCTTTTAAAGCACCCACTTGGCTTCCCCTATGACTTGGAAAATGACTTGGAAATGGCAAGTCGTTACCCCACGAGTGCGAGTCAAGTGCGAGTCCCGTCGGTCACGAGTACGAGTGCGAGTCAGTGGGTCACAAGTATGAGTATGAGTCAGGGAAAAAGTGACTCTACCAGTACCGTAGATCAGCCCTGAAGTCCATGCGGGTTATCAAATGTCGCTCAACGATGGGCCGGCTCTGGGAAGAACCCCTGCCTTGATCCCTGGCATTGAGAGTGGCACACAGAGTTCAGGAAATCGAGAATCCCCACCCAATTTGCTGTGATGCCAATGCAACTCCTGAGGCAATCAATGAGGGGGCATCGCGGGGCTCTTTGAGGGTCAGGTACATGCCTGGGTAGCCAGCCCAGACCCTTGGACCGAAGACTGGGATATTGCCCTTCTCCTCCACCTGTGAAGCGATGGAGGGCAGTAGGCGAGGTTCCCTAGGTTCTTGGAAACGGCTGAAGTTCTGCTGCCCCCAAAAGTGACCGACCTTCCCTTGAAATGCACAGTGCGCTTGCACAGCCCCAGCCCCACCCCACAGCCAAATTAATTCCTTGACATAAATTACACGGGCAGTTCCCTCTCCGCCACCCTTTTCTCCTCGGCATCTTTGGGCATCTCTGAATGTGCCCTCCTCCCTCTGGCGGCAAGACGTGGTCAGCCATGGCTTCTCTGCCCTTTGTTTTCACCTCGTGTCTTATCAGCACTTTCTTATTTGTCCCTTTTCAAAAGCTAACAGCAAACTCCGTCTATTTATGGACCTGGACTGCTACCTAACATCTTCCCTCTGTTCAGCCTCACAAAAGCTTTTTCAAACCCTTAATCATTCATCACCCTTCAGCTAACCCTTTCTCATCATCACCCAACATTAGCATGCTTAGAAGGAAGACCCGCTAGCCAAAACGTTCCCCCACCCTTACAAATCATAAGTCAACACACCATTATGAAATCAGATAATGGGGTTGGGGGTTACCATTGTGAATACTGGCTGACCAGTGGTTTTCCGACACGTGGGGTGCTGGCCGGCCCCTCAGAAAAACTACCGAGGCCCCCTACAGAGCTGCCAATGCTCCAGCATGCTTCCTCAAAGGAGAGTTCCCGAGAAAAGAAGGCTTCTTCAGTGGGCTGGCACCTAGGAATGGGTCGTTTGCAACTTGCCTCACAATCAGTGCTGCTGCCGCCATTTTGTTTTGAGGCTCCGGCCTCCTCAGGCCTCCACAGGCCTGTTCACAGTTGGGCTCTTCCAACGATTCTGGGGGATGTGCTAGGCCAGCCATTTTCAATTGGTGTGCTGTGAATGGTCCGCAGGCAAGTCATTTCTTAGTAGGGCCATTGGCGACGTGAGCCCCCCCCCCGCCGGCAGCGTGGTGTGCCTTGTCAATTGTCAAAAAACTGAAGGTGTGCCCTGAAAATTTGAGCGCCTTGTCAGTGTGCGCTGAGATTAAAAAGGTTGAAAAACCACCGCTCAAGGCAGTTGTCTTCCACTGATCCAGAGCTGGGAACCAGTTCAAACCTCAACACGGGGAGGTGGGCTAAAGAGGTGGGCGGTCGAGTAGTTCTTTCTCCACCTGGGACAGTGCCCACTGCGAGTGTCTCCAGTAGCGTCACTAGGACGCGTGTCACCCTGGGGCGGGGGACGCGCGTCACCCTGGGGCGGGGGACGCGCGTCACCCTGGGGCGGGGGACGCGCGTCACCCTAGTGACGCTCTGTCATTGTGGCGTGGGGGGTGGGGGCGAGCCGGCTCCCCCCGCGTCGCGTCGCCCTCCGGGTCGCCCTCCGGACGCTCCGAGGCCGGCCCAGGAGCCAGCCTCGGAGCGTCCGACCCCGTCGGCGCTCCAGGGCCTTCTGAAAGAAGGCCCAAGCAGCGAGTTCATCCGGGTATTTTCCAGATTTTTGCGCATGCGCAGACCGTTTTGAGGGCAAAAAGGTGACGCGCGAGGGGGTGCGCACATCACCCCATGGCGCGCGTCACCCCCAGGCGGCCCACCCCCCCGCCACGCTCCAGTGACGCCCGTGAGTGTCTCCATCTGCCCCTTCTTTTCTTCCAGGCCAGAAGGAAGGATAGGAGGAG
This sequence comes from Plestiodon gilberti rubricaudatus, assembly GCA_026170595.1. Lineage (NCBI taxonomy): Eukaryota > Metazoa > Chordata > Lepidosauria > Squamata > Scincidae > Plestiodon > Plestiodon gilberti. Next base: position 39,460,507 of record JANXHW010000008.1, read on the forward strand.
CAGAGAGCCACACAGCATCATGACGGAGAGGGGGAGAAGGGGGGCATGGCCAAGGGAGCCTCGCAGCAGGGGAGAACAGAGGGCTGGGTGGGAGACTGAGGGGGGGGTGTCACTGAAGACTGGGGAGAGGCTTGGCCAAAGCAACCCCTTCAAGGTCCACGTCGTTGGGATTTCAGACCCTTGAAGCCCAATCCGAACCAACTTTCCAGCGTTGATGCAGCCGTGGCAACAGGGTGCACGTTCCATTCTGTGGCTGGGAGGGGGGGGCAGTCACGGAGGCCTCCTCGAAGTAAGGAAACATTTGTTCCCTTACCTTGGGGGGCTGCATTGCGGGTGCATCAGCGCTGGAAAGTTGGTTAGGGTTGGGTTGCCAGTCCTGTCGGGGCAGGCCTGAGCCTCAAAAACAAAATGGCGGGGGACGCACTCCCACAACCCCCCCCACCGAGACTGGCACAGTGCTTTCTCTTCCTCTGTCCAAAAATTGAGGACCCGTTCTAGCCTTGCCACTCTCTGCCCCTCCTCTCCTGTCAAGGGGCCTGCAAGGAAAGAAGGGGGCGGAACATCATGCTAGCACCGCCTGCCAATTGGTCGCCACGCCACCGGAGGGGGGGGAGGGAAAGACGAGGACTCTGCTGGGCTCTTGAAGGCTAGTCCTGTATTGCAAGCCAGCATTTGAGGTGGATCCCAGCTCGTGACAACTGCAAGACCACCACGCTGTAGCATGAACAGCAGGTGCCCAGCTAACCTTTCCCCGAAATAAGCCTCCGAGGACAGACATTCAACAGCCTCCTTCGGAGTATGGCGCCCTTCGAAACCAAGTTAGTTTTTGGCAGCCCAGGTGGGGCCATACGTGATTTATTCATTCCTTCCCCCCCCCAAGAGTCTGTCTCATCTCATAACTTGAAATACACACACTGTTTTGATTCTCTTTTCTAGGAAATTCGATTTATTGTTTCAACGGCCTAATCCCATTGTGTCCAGTCCTGCTTCCCTTTAATTTATGGCTGCGGTTTGGTATATTAACTGATGCATTGCAGAGGTTTCGAGAGGGGCTAAACTGCTTAAATGTAAACATGGCAAAATGAGAGGTCCAGACAGAAATATTTGGCTGGGGAGAAGCCGTCATGCAGCCAATAACCCGACCTAGAGCTTTTTTCCGGGAGGGATTCACAGTCTGCAGTTCCCTTGGCAATATCATGGTCTGGGAGACATCCGATATACCCCGTATTGTCCTGAGTATAAGATGCACCTGATTATAAGACGCACCTTTAAAGTTTGGTGCTATTAAAAAAATTTAATTAAATCACTGGCATTAAATTACAACAGCCTGATTATAAGACGCACCCCTAGTTAAAAAACTTAAATTAGAAGAAAAAAGTGAGTCTTATACTCAGACCAATACAGTATATACACCCTTGTGTGCAGTGCTATGCCAACCGTGGCACAGTCAATCATGGGGGTACAAGGCTCTGCCCATGCCATGCGTCTTCTTCCCTTTTCTTTCCAATGTGCCACTCATTGTCCCAAATACCATACAGGCCAACTGTCCCTATTCACAAGGCAAGCCCCTATTTTCCAGCCCTATTTATGCCTTTGATGGGCGTCTTGTTAACATTCGGGCGGTGCAAGGTGGTAGCGCGGTCATTCTTCCGGGTTCAGCTCCCTCCTCAGAGCCTCCAGAAGTCAAGCTCTCTGAACAAGGCGGGGAAAACCACACTAAACGAAGACTCAACACACCCCGCAGCATTCAGCGTGCCACATTCACAAACTGCAGGGGCCGAGAGACGTTGCGAACTGCTGATAAAACTCTGGCTGGACAAGTATATTGTTCAAGCATATCTTGAATGCCAAAAAAGCAAACATCCTCCTGGCTTCTAATTTGGCAGGACATGGGCAAAGTCAACAAATACAGCACCCTGCAGGCAAAGCCACGACAAGCTTTAGGCACTGGGCATTAGTAGTCGGAGCTCAAAAGGGTGACCGTGTCTTAACTGGAAGGGGACTTACAAGCATGCCCCGACTTTCACTTGTGAATTGTCCGAAGATATGCGGTCCCACCAGGACAGGGTGGTAGGCAGTCCAGGTAAAAAGGTAAAGGTGACCCCTGACAATTAAGTCCAGTCGTGTCCGACTCTAAGGTGTGGTGCTCATCCCCATTTCAAAGCCGAAGAGCCAGCGTTGTCCGAAGACGCCTCCGTGGTCATGTGGCCGGCGTGACTCTCCTTGCCGCAGTGCGTAGCATGCGGCTGGAACACGGAGCGCTGTTTACCTTCCTGCAAGCGGTACCTATTTATCTACTCGCATTGACATGCTTTGGAACTGCTAGGTTGGCAGGAGCTGGCCAAGCAACGAGAGCTCACCCCGTCGTGGATTCGAACTGCCGACCTTTCGATCGACAGCTTATGATTCAGCGGTTTAACCCACTGCGCCACCCGCTGGCCTGTAGTCCAGGTACACCTTATAAGAACATCAGAAGAGCCCTGCTGGATCAGGCCAAAGGCCCCCATCTAGTCCAGCTTCCTGTATCACACAGTGGCCCCACCAGATTCTGGGTCGAGGTTCCCCAGGAGCTTCCAGGGGCCAGAGGTTCAAGACAACGCTTCTAAAGGAGCAGCCCAAAGGCCAAGGTGATGCCACCACTCGAGAGTCTGACCTCATGAGCCTCGGGCCCAAGAATCTTAAAGTCACGGACTATCCAACAGGAAGGACTTTGTTTCTTTGGGAGCAGCAAGAGTGCACTGAACGTTTAATCGCACCAAAACAGTGAAAAAGGCAATTGCTTTCCCCCAAACAAATCACAGACAGCGCAATAAAACCAAGCAGCGAGAGGCGAGGTGTTTGGAGGGCCAAGGTCATGATACTTCCTGCATCCCAGGATTGATCATCAAAAGTGGTCGTTTAATGGCAACGGAGCATTTCGCAAACACCTGCCACAGCACAGACCAACATCCCTGGGATGCCCAAAAGAGATGCCTGTAATGATAATCTCCATAACAATAACAGACAGACCCTAATACAGCTACAAAACAGCTCGATTAGACCAAACACCCAGCATCCTGTTTCCAGCAATGGTCAGAGGCCTGAGCCAGCCCTTCCAAGAGGCCAAGTGAGGTGGTTGCCTCAGGTAGCAGGCTGGCAGGGGTCACGCCTCCTTTTCTCACTTCCTGAATTCAAAACGGAAGAGAGAAATGGAGGGGAAGAGTTTTCTTTCTTTTCAAATCCAGGGAGCGGGAGGAATGATGGAGGCAGGATGCGTGCCACCAGGTGTGGCGACTGGCAGGCTGCTTCAGGCATTGGAAGGTCTTGGGCCAGTCAGATGCTTCTGAGAAGTGCGCAAAGAGAACATGAAGACAACAGCCCTTCCCTTCACCTCCCCATCAATTAGCATTCAAGGTATACTGCCCCCAGCCATGGAAGTTCTGTTTGGTTAGCAATCTATTAGCAGGGGTTCTCAACCAGTGGTACTAGTACCACCAGTGGTACTTCAGCCAACTGCTGATGGTACTCGGACTGCCAGACCATTGGAACTCCGTTCCGACGTGGCGCTTTCGGCAGCATGTTTTTGCTCCTAAGAGGCTCCTGCCTTTGGTCGAGCCTCTCAGGAATGCTAAGAAGGGCCCTCCCAGCCGCCCAGAGCCTCCTACCTGCGTTTTCTGACCTCTGTAAACATGAAAACCCGGAAGTAACTGATGACGATGTCATCGCCAGTCACTTCCGGTGGTACTCAGGAGGAGAGTGGCGCTGGAGGTGGTACTCGGCCAGGAAGAGGTTGAGAACCCCTGATCTATAGAATTCAGAGGCATTTGGCACCCACGTTCCAGACATGGGGGGCAAAACAGAAAGGACAATTTTTATTGTCTTCCAAAAGTCATGTTTGTCATTCAAAAAGGAAAAAGCAGAGATTTGTCATTTGGTTTTTCGGCAGGGTCTGAGGTGACCGGGAAGGAAGCAGAGAGCCTGGAAAGCTCCAGCAATTATCCGTAGAGTTACCTCGTGTTTAACTGCCAGCTACATTTCACTGACTGCAGGAGACTACAAGCACAGCCGGGAGAGAGATCTGCTTGAAGCCGACGCTGTCCATTCCCCACTGGGATTTAATAATAATATTAATAAAAAGGCACCCATTTCATGCATGGTTATGCATGTCAGGGAAACGGCTTTGCACTGCCTGTCTCGCAGCAAACACGCCACCCGGCCTTGGCCAGTATTGACAGTGACAATGCAGGGGCGGAGGGGAGGGGGGTGTTTATCATCTGGATGGGTCCTGATTCTACATGTGGAACAGCCCAATTACAATATATATATATAGGATTCGAGGAGGAAAAGTTTTTTCTGGTTTGACCTTCACCTAAATCCTCAGACATCCTGACTTGGAGTCAAGTCCCCCAGCTCTGTTTCAAGGAGGAAGCTTCAAAAAGGGACTCATATTTTGAGACGTATACAATTACGCATGGGATAGAGAGAAGTTCTTTTCCCTCTCGCACAACCCCAGAACCAGGGGACATGCACTAAAATTGAGTGGTGGGAGAATTGGAATGGACAAAAGAAAATATTCCTTTACTCAGCGTGTAAGTAACCTGTGGAACTCCTCGCCACAGGATGTGGTGACGGCACCTGACCTGGATGCCTTTCAAAGGGGATTGGGTAGACTGATGGAGGAAACGTCCATCACAGGTTACAAGCCATGATGGGGATAAGCAACCTCCTGGTTTTAGAAGTAGGCTCTCTCTCAATGCCAGATGCAAGGGAGTGGCGACAGAATACAGGTCTCTTGTTGTCTCGTGTGCTCCCTGAGGCATCTGATGGGGCCACTGTGAGATACAGAAAGCTGGACTACACAGGTGTTTGACCTGATCCAGCAGGGCTCTTCCGATGGTCTTATGTTCTTAAGCTTTGTCCATGCTTTGTGCTGAAGGGCGCAGCCTTAAAAAGCTGAACACGCACCATGCCATGCAGGGCCATCTCGGTCTGGGGCATGCTATTGTGACCGAGTGGGCACTGCCTCACCTGGCTCAAACCCGCTGGAAGAGGAAAGGGCTGAGGGGCAAGGATGCCCTGGTGGCTATACAGCTGCTTGGCTCTTCAAATCTGGGGGGAGGAGGGGGCAGAGTGAAGCCTTAACGGCAGGGCAAACCAACGGCCCTAAAAGGCCCTGCTCCATGCAAATCGTATTAGGTCAGTTTCGAGCACAAACGTGAGCAGTTTTAGAAAGCAGAAGCCAGGAGAGGCGGGGAGTGTCACAGCAGCAGAGATACACAGACAGGTAAGGGAGAGGCCGAAGGGAGCCTGGCCACAGACCCCCTGGCAAAGCCAGTCTCCCGCAACATTTCCCTAACCTAGGGGCCCTACTGTTCAAACTGCAGGTCTGAGAGGAAAAGCAACATGGCCGTTTGCAGTACCTTCCATGATGACTCACCTGAAGCAGAGCCGGCCTACTTCTGGGTCTCGACCCACCTGTTGAAGATCTGCGCACTAGACCCCAGACCGACACACTACAAGGCACCTGCGATGCTTGTTCTGTGGGCCACTTTATTAAGGGCCACAGGGAGGGAGCGTGGCAGACCCTTTCTGCTCCCTTGGCACACAGACCCTCTTTGAGGTCTCCTCGCAGTGATGAAGCCATCGTGTGGGGCTTTTTTTCCCCCCCCCTCTTCCTTTTGAGAAAGAGGATAATGATGGTAATAGCTGGCAATTCAATCTGCCACGATTAGCCCATTTCACGGCTGGGCTGCCTTCTGCAGTGCAGAAGGCAGAACTTCGGAAAGCCAACAGAATCCTTTTTTCTCCCGTGGCAGGCGCAAGTCGCTCCAGACGGAGCGGCGCACTGTTTGCCGACAGCATGTCAGTCACAAGCAAACGCTCCGTGAGAGCCGCGTCCAATCGAAAGATTAGAGAAATGCTTACATGTGAAATGGAAACAGACACGGAGCAGGGGAGGAAAGAACCGACAGCTCCTTGGGGGGGGGGGAGTGTGCGATGTGCGGGGGGTTTTTTTTGCTAAGAATAACCACCGCTACCCAACCGAGAGCCAAAAGTCAGGGAGATTCGAGATGGGGACTGGATGATGCCATCTGCTTTCCATGTCAGATTGCGCCAAAGAGTCGTTGACGGCGCTGAACTGATGAGAGACAATGACGGAGGTGACCCAACAGCATCTGCCAATGCCGTACTTCCGCTCTGGGTGGGGTCACTGCCTGCCCCGCCTGGGCACTTCTCTCCAAAAAGCTGAACACGCTCCATGCCATGCAGGACCTTCTCTGTCTGGGGCATGCTACTGTGGCTGAGTGGGCACTGCCTTGCCTGGCTCAAACCTGCTGGAAGAGGAAAGGGCTGGGGGGCAAGGATGCCCTCCCCTCCAAATCACTCCCCCCAAAATCACTCCAAAAAGCAACATCGACAACAAGAGGAATATCAGAAGGATTGTCCACATGTTAACACTATACCTGGGTACACCTCACTGGGAACAATCGCTGTGAATGTGTTGCCCGGGCACCGTTATTCACAAGTTTCATTCAAGGGCCGTTCACACGTGACGGTTGTACCCAGGTATAGAATCTCTGCAGCTGGGTCCTTGCTTCTGTGCAAATGACCGGACTCAGGTTCATTTTTACAGATCAGAAACATAGATCCTGCCTGCGTCGAACAGAATGTGTGAACAACAGTAGCCAGGTACAGATGAATAATGATGGTTCTCGGGGACCCAGATGTGTGATGTGTGAGCAGCCTTTCAATGCAGGTGCAACCTGTGCACGGAGCACACAAACCGTGGATCAGTAAAAACGAACACAGGTACGGTCGTTTGTGCAAAAGGGTCACCTGGGTACGGCAGAATGTGTGAGATGTAGGAGATCCGCGATGGTCGGGTCTCCTGCAATGTCTATTTTCATCCTAAGGGCTCCGAATTTGGAAGGAGGCTAAGCTTCCCCTTGCAGTTTGCAAGATAGCTGCTAATTACTCTGCAAACAGCTGAGCTCCTGCAGTTTGCAAGCTTGTTTAAATATAGGGAGATAAATGTTTGAGCGTCTCGTATAGCTAGGTGGGTCCTGATAGAGGGTCATTTTAAAAAGTGGGTCCCGGGAGTCAGTGCCCAGACAGAGAGAAGAGATGTTGCATAGGAGAGACAAGCAGGGTGACAGAGCACCGGGGGGGGGGGGGGGGAACACATTGCAGAACTTGGCCCAGGGGCCCCAGTAAGCTGGCACTGATGGGGGGGGGGCATCTGGTTTTCTCTTCAGACAACAAAGCTCCTTGGGTCAGCCCTGCCCAGAACGTTCTAGAAGAAAGCTTGGCAGTTTGGCAAAGCACTATTCTGTTCCCCCTCCCGAGAGGGAAAATAAGTATCCCTGCTGTTTCGCCGACAGGGTCAAATGCCCATTTCTGCAGATTCAAATACATACAATACGTGATTTACTGCATCATTTATACGCTGACCTTAGAAGTCAAATCTTTTTCCCGGAGTGTGTTTTTCGCTCTCTTTCACCTAGAAAGGCAAGTTTCCATTCAGTGTATTTGATGAAGTGTTATGGGTTGAGCTTTAAGTGTTAAAGCCCCAAAGCATTAATAAAAGACCTGAAGGGGGGGGGGGGAACAAACAAGCCCAAGTCTGGTATTCTTAGGAAATCTCTTGTGCTATATTAAGGACTCAAATGTGGCAGATTGAAAATCTGCTTCAGGGGCTAGTTGGGCACTCATATTGTCAGCTCGTGTTCCCCAATGATTTCGTCCAGTGTTTCTCAAACTGTGGGTTTGACTTGGTGGGCCGCAACCTGATTTCTGGTGGGTCCCAGGATCAGATAAGTAATTGCCACAGGTCCTGAGGCTATTCAAAAATCAGAGAGCTGCTCATTGCCCTTCAAAGAGCAGAGCTCCTGCAGCTTGCAAGATAGCTGCTAATTACCCTTCAAAGAGCTGAGCTCCTGCAGTTTGCAAGCTTGTGTAAATATAGGGAGATAAATGTTTGATCTTGTAAAGCTAGGTGGGTTCCAATAGAGTGTCATTTTAAAAAGTGGATCCCGGTGCTAAAACGTTTGGGAATCACTGATTTAGTTAATTCACTGAGTGATGGCGTAGCGAGGTGCAATAGTCTTGGGTTATTAAGATTGGGGACCCAGCTCAAAACCCAGACTACAATGTGGAACCCATTTAATCATTTGATTTTGTCTGTAAACCGCTTTGTGAACTTTTTGTTGAAAAGCGGTATATAAATACTGTTGTTATTATTATTATTATTATTATTATTAACAACAACCCACCTTCAGGAGCCCAGCAGGCAAGAAGGATGAGCAAGGGAACGACTCCGGTTTCTTGTCCTTTCCCAATGGCCGTTCCAGGCCAGGTGGAATAAGAAAAAGGGGCAGAGAGGGGAACGCAACACCATGTGCTCAGTTCTGCAAAATGGACCGAGAGAAAGACGAAGCAACGCACAGCAGAGAGCAAGAGACCAAGGGGCCCACAGAAGATGGGGGGGGGCTTGGTCTAAGCAGTCCCCTCAAAGCCTCCAGGGAGATGGTCCTCATCTAGGAGCCCTAACTCTGGCTCCTGTTTACACTGGGCAGGTGTGAGCCTCAAAACAAAATGGCGGCAGTGGTGGCGCAGATGCAACCCACCTGAGGTCAGGTCAACAACCCAACTCACCGGCTGAAGACCTCTGGCGTATCAGCCGAGGATCCGAGTTCAAATCTCACTTCTGCCGTGAACTCAGAAGGCCTGCACTTAGCTCCCCCCGGGCAGAGATGACGGAAGGACGATGTAAAGATAAAACAAGAGGCACTTCACATGCTCAGGAAGCGCTAGCGTGGCGTTTGGAAGATTACAGACGACTGCGAGAAATAGGGTGCTGGACTAAAGGGGCCTAGAACCCCCAAGGAGGGCTCTACTGTTTGCAGCAGGGTTGCCAACCTTCCGAGCCCGGCCTGGGGCCTCCAAAAACCCGCCTCCGACTGCCGGTGACGGCCAAAAGCAATCCTGGAGACGTCAACATCTCCTGGAATTTCCAGCATTGCATCACGCTGGGGAAAAAATACATAGATCTCCAAGGAGAGCTTCAGACAGAGCTGGCAACTCGAGTTCGCAGTCACGCGGAGACAGAAGTCAGTTCTCCGCATTAGCCAATAAACCAACCCAAAAACACCGGGGCCGGCAAATGACAGGGTGTGGCCAGGAACAGGTTTGACCTTCAAGGGCTGGGGTCACCGGAGGTCAGGAGCAGGCTGAACCCTTCCCCCAAATGGTGTCCCCAAGAGAACTGGTTCCCTTATCAAGGAATGGCTGCGGTCCACTCACCCCTCTCCTGCGACTGTAAACATGAGCTACGTTCCTCGGTCACTGAAACTAGACAGATCTGCCCGCCTCTCAGTTCCGGACTTCTCTCCCATCGTCCACCGATGGTCTTCCCAAAAGGATCGGCAACCTCTGCACGGCTCGGATCCCCCAAGCAAAACGCTCGGTAGCTCCTAAGCTGCCCAAGCCACCCTTAGCTGCGCGCAGTTCTGCACAAGCTTTCAGAGAGCCGCTGAGAGTCGGTAGGCACTGGGAACTGGCACAGGTGCTCCCCTCTCCGCTATCAGCCCTCCCGGACGCGATAAGCTCAACCTGCTTCCGTTCTCCCGGCTTCGAATGGGTAACACTGCCGGGAAAGCGGCAAAAAACAGCCTGCAGGTGCATGCGTGTTTGCAACCAAGAGGCAAAACCAGCCATTTGGAGCTCCTAAAGGGCACGGCGCACTTTCGGGAGGGAGTGTGGCATCACTCGAGAAGGCAGAGAATAATTCCTGCCTGGCACCCTGGAGAGCTGCTGCCAGTCTGTGTTGACGGCGCTGAGCTAGACAGACGAACGCCTGACTCAGCAGAAGGCAGCGTTCCAGCTTCCGCATACATACACCCATTATCTGCTCTTTGTCTTCTTGTCCCTCGAGTTTTAAGATGAAATGGCCGTTGCAGAGAGTCTCTTATTTACCTTGCGGTTATGACGTTTAAGTCTCTTAGTATACCTTGCTTTTTGAGAACTACCACCACCGTCACCAGACAAGTCCTGCTGGATCGGAAGTTCATCGGTGTTATTTTGTCAGCGTTATTTCTCACAAAGTCTTGGAGGCCCACAGCAGTTTTTTTTTTGGGGGGGGGGGTTCAGCAGGCAAACGGTGTGGAATGAAAGGACACTCTCTATGCCCTCATCACAGACCCCTTGTTTGCCTGGCTGCACGCTTCCTGCAGTTTCTGGGGTGAGGACGTCTCAAACGTTGGTGAGAAAACTTAAGAATGAGGTCATTTCATTTGGATTAATGGACCGAACGGTCCTCTTTCCGAGCCTAAGCCTGTTCTTGTCAAGGGGACTTCATTGTCCAAGCCTTCCCTTGCAGAGAAAAAGGCCATTTATCACCTCAATGGCATATTAAAGAGCAGAGCACTTAGGACTGTAACATTCTGGGAATATTCAGTTAGCCTGGCTGAGAATCAGGAGGATGACAGAGGGCCGAGGCGGAGGAAGCAAGCCTGGGTTCGAGGTGGTAGTGGCTTCCTCTTTGGATCGCTGACCATGTCAGGGAAACCATCAAGCAGTCGCCTTCAGAGGATGCGAGGGGGAAAGGGGAAGAAACTGACTTGCCAGAAACAGATGCTGGATGCCGTGTCTTCAACTTGTCAAGAGCCAGGGCACACTGCAGGCCCGAACCCTGCAACATGGGAGCCACCTTTAAGGTCCAGTGGGTAGCCATAGTGGCAGCCAGTGTGCGCTACGACTGTGTGGCTCTGCCCCATCTTTCCTTGCAGGACAATTGGAAGGAGATGAAGGGCAGAGAGGGGCCACAGGGTGTACGTACGTACGTATGTACGTACACACACACACACCTAATAAAGACCTTCAGGGAACCATGGTTGCTGCCTCTTAGCTTTGGGGGGCTGCTTTGGCTAAGGTCTCTGGTGGGACTCACCACAAAGGACATAAGAACATACGAGCCCTGCTGGATCAAGCCAAGGGCCCACCTAGTCCAGCTTCCTGTATCTCACAGTGGCCCCACCAGATGCCTCTGGGAGCACACAGGACAACAAGAGACCTGTATCCTGTAGCCACTCCCTTGCATCGGGCATACAGAGCAAACCTACTTCTAAAACCAGGAGCTTGCTTATCCCCATCATGGCTTGTAACCTGCGATGGACTCTTCCTCCATCAATCTGTCCAATCCCCTTTGAGAGGCATCTAGGCCAGGTGCCATCACCACATCCTGTGGCAAGGAGTTCCACAGATTAATTACACACACTGGGTAAAGACACAGGACAGATACACAGGACAACACGATACCTGTATCCTGTGGCCACTCCCTTGCACCTGGCATACAGAGAAAGGCTACCTCTAAAACCCAGAGGATGCATATAGTTGTCCCAGCTCATGGCCTGTGATGGACCCCTAGACCTAGTTACTGTTCAAACTGTACAGGTCTTCACCTTGGAAGACAACGGCAGCGACTGTACTGCTGCGCCGTCACCAGTTCGAATCTCCCCTCCACCATGAACTTGCTAGGCACAAGTCACTCTCTCTCCACCTCAGTCTTCCCCATCTGCAAAATGGGGGTAATAAATACTGACTTACCTTGCACAACAGGTTGGTTATTAAAAAATAATTATGCGGCTAGGGCAGCCTCCCTCGTGTTTTTAAAGACAAGAGTAATTATGACAAGACCCAACACAGCAATTACAGAACTGAAGGCATCAATCGATCATAAAATCAGTGAAGCAGCAGAGGGCAAACCGAAACGGCAAGGGCAAAACTCATTAACCCTTCGAAAGCTAAAGAAAAGAAAGGCTTTAGTGGCAAGGACTATGGTGGTGGTGAAGAAGTGCACCAAGATAATGCATGGACTGAAGCACTTTGCACACCTGGAGTGTGCAAAGCGCTGCACATGTGTTAAGAATTCTTACGAAGGCCACTTTAGCGGGAGGACTGCATTGCTTGTAAACGTGGCTACAGCAAGAGAGAAACTGAGAAGCGTCGTTTTGATTGTCAAGGGCCTCGAAACACACTGCCTGCCTGCAGGCCAGCTCCTGCCGGGGAATCCGATAACATTCCAGCGGCTGTGAGGGAGACTGATTGTGTCTTCTGAGAGTTTCATTTTTCAGATGCAGACTCTGGTAACTTTCCAGCTGCCCAGGGATAAACATCGAGAGCACATAGTGAGCACCAAGGAGCCTCGGAGGATTTGCACTTAAGGATGTCCACAGCGATATGGTAGCTGCAGGGTAGAAAACGGGGTCTAACCCAGACAGGGTTGGTGCGAATTTAACGGAACCCTGGCTGCGGAAAGCAATCTGCTTTTCTTGTACATTCAGCATCTTGATAGCTGTTGCTAGTCATGATGCAGAATGTCGTTTTCTCTCTTTGAGCCTCAACGATCAAACTTCACATCTGTAAAATGGCTGACTTCCAGCCTGAGGAGGAGTTCTCAAAAGCTTGCATAAAATTCTGTGTCCTTTTAGATGATCCTAATAAGTAGAGGTGGGAGAAAATGGTTTTATTGTTTTTGCAGGTTTTGGGGTTTTAACCAAAATGAAATAGCAGAACGCGGTGTTGTGTGTTTTTATGCCAAATCTTCCCCATTTTTATCAATTGTAACCGCTTTAAAAGTGCACTAGGTAGGTCGTACAGATTGCACAGTGTCAACAGATGAAGAATGACTCAAAATCACATGGTTTTATTTTATCGCATTTTATTTTAGCAGAAAGCGGTGTTAGGAGTTTTATTTCGTTACCACCATTTTCTCCTGCCCCTACTAATAAGGGACATTATGAGATGGCAGCTTTTGGATTGCTCACAGAGCAAGAGTGACTGTCCCAAGGTCAAACCTACCTCACAGGGTTGCTGCAAGGGAAAAAAAGGGGGGGCTACCATATGTTTGCTGCCCCAAGTCCTTAGGAAGGATGACAGACTTTAAAATACAGACAGACATGGGACTAAGATGCCAGGTGACCCGGCTTCTCTCTCCAGGAAGGTGATCAGAACACAAGGACTACCTGCAGCGAAGGGCCCCCAAATCAATAATCCTGCCATCCGGAGATCCGATCATCATGACCGTTTGAAAGGACACTGCAAATAAGCGCACACCTGCCGTGCCCTTTTACCCCTTCCGAAGCTCACAAAGGGCTTCTCTCGCCCTTCGTGGCTGGGAGGAGGAATTTCATTTGGACTTTTATCGCTGGAATCCATCAAGAGATAAGGTTTCCTGGTGAATCTCAAAGTGGTAGATATTGATTTCCCTCTCCAGCAAGGGACAGGCAGCAGGAGGGTTTTCTGGCTGGTCACCTGCTCCTCCAAAGTCAAAGAGGCCCAGGGACTGAGCATATCTCTGAGGGCAGCTCCTGCATTAAGTTACCAAGAAGCACTCCTTGCGAGAACCTCTGGGCTCCGCGATCCCCTCCCTCCCAATCCAAGCACTCTGGCACCCAGCCAGAACATTGTCGTCTTAACACAATGCAACCGCCTTGATCAGGCTCCTTGCGGCGACTTTTGCGCGTCATGGTGCTCAGTCGGCTGGAAGGCCTGAAAGGAAGGGGTCAGGCATTGGCTACCCTAAACCAGCCCAGCCAGGCCCAATTACGTGGTCTCAGCATTTCAATCTTCTTGTGAGTGAGCCGAGCAGACACCCACTGGCCCCAGAGAGAAATCCAACTTGGATCAATTTCACAAATGCTACTTAAGGCCGCTTCCAGTCTCCCTTCTACCCATGCGCAAAAGACAAAAAATGCAGTGTCTGAACGTGCTTGAAGCGTACTGTTAAAAACTGATCCGATGCGCATGCAGGGATTTACGTTTGCATTAACTCTCCTGCATCCATAAAGACTTCAGTACTTTCCAAAGCATTATACAGATTTGGGTACCCCCCCTTTTTTTACATTTAAACCTCTCCTCCATGTATAGCAGTCCCGGGAGGGGGCAAAGCCAGCCTGCAAGAACCCCCAACCCAGCCTTTCTCTGTCCAAAATTCTGGCTGTCAGACTCTTCTTCTGCATGCACTCACAGCCAACAATGCTGCACAAATTTTAGGTAAAGGTAAAGGTGACCCCTGACAATTAAGTCCAGTCGTGTCCGACTCTAGGGTGTGGTGCTCATCCCCATTTCAAAGCCGAAGAGCCAGCATTGTCCGTAGACACCTCCGTGGTCATGTGGCCGGCGTGACTCTCCTTGCCGCAGCGCGTACCATGCGGCTGGAACACGGAGCGCTGTTTACCTTCCCGCAAGCGGTACCTATTTATCTACTCGCATTGACATGCTTTGGAACTGCTACCTGGGCCTAATAAAAGATATTAGGAAATTGTGGATTTTGAAGGAACCCTGATAAAACTGGAATGTGTCTCTAGGCATGGGCCACATCTAGGAAGACTTGTCAATTTCAAGTCTCTTTTTAAAAAACTAAACTAGGCAGGCACAAGATCCCTCCATGGTGAAACTGACCATTTCACCCATCCCACCTATACCTTTGCTAAAGCCCAGAAGATCCCAGTGAAACTAGCAAAACTCTGTCTGTTTCACCTCCTGCTTAAAGGGGGGGGGGGCTTCAGTTTATATTGCACTTTTTATTTTCTTTTAACAATGGTGGGTGACAAGAGAATGCTGGGGGCTGGAGAGACTGGTGTTCACATGTTTATCGATATCACTGTAGCCGTGAGGACTATTCTGCCTCTCCTGAGGCTATGATGCAAGTGGGTGAACTCTGGGGCTTGAGGGTCACCTTGGGGGGTGAAAATAGGGGGGGATACACAGAGGATTCCTGTTCCTAGAATTACCACCATAACTTTGATTCTCTCTCTCTCTCCCTCTCCCCCCCCCCTTTTCTGGAACACATGACATTCACAGTCCATTTTTCTTCCTTTTATTTTAGGCCTTGTTTTTGAATGGAAGGTGTTCTGGGGAGGAAAGCGGGGTGCTTTTATTGCTTGCGCTCTCTCCCGTTTACAGCCAGTTCGTTCAGACCACCTTTGCTCCCAAGACAGGACACCTCTTGGCTCAGGCTTAGTCCTGACATGTTCCAGCATCCTTCATCCGTGTGCATGAGTGCCCCAAAGGTGATTTAGACTAGACCAGTGGTGGCCAACCTTTCAACATGAACGCTGGCCCTTTAAATGATTGCATAGGTGAGGGCATTGCAGCAGGTGCAGCTGCTTGAGCAGCACAATCAGCAATGGCAGCTGCCAAGGTTCTGTCTTCTACACAACTCTTAAGAACATAGAGGCCCGAATGGTGAAAGGTTGGCCACCCCTGGACTAGACATTCCTAATTGTACGAGTAGTCCAGCACGGAAACAGTCCGCTTTGGGCAGTTGTGGGCTCTCCCTTTTTGAAGCGGAAGCTGGATGGCCCCCATCATCTAGGATGCTGTAGTAATTGCCTGCACAGTGCAGGGGGTTGGATTAGATGACCTCCAGGGTCCCTTCCAGCTCTAACATCCTAGGGCTTTAAATAAGAAGGGAGAAGGAGGGAAGAGAAGGATGCAATTGTTGGGTGCATGCTGTCTGAATTCTCGGGAGCCAACAACGAAAATGGCTACTGCGAAACACTGACCATTTCCAACACCGAGAACCGTGTAGAAGTTATGAGCCCCTCCTCAAAACCGAGACCTTCGGATAAAAATCGCTTTCTTTTTCATAGAGAAGGCCTGAACAGTCCCCAGTTCTCTTGGAGGAGCCGGGCCAGTCCAAATTGGTCCCACTCCATTCGTGCGCCTGAGCATAGCTGGAGCACGAGGCTGTTAGATGCCTTGTTTATTTTCCCCTTTAAAAGTTTACAGTCTTTCCCTTCAATCAAATCTGGGCCTCACAACAACACCACAACAAGAAGTCACAACAAACAGCAGCCAAGGACAACACACCCCCTCCCAACTAAGTACTAGGCACGAAGTGCCAAAAGCTCAAGCGAATACAGAAAGAAATCTCTTTGTACGTTCCTAGGAAGTTGTTGTAATTCGCATTAAGGTCCCGCCCTTCTGCAAGGAGCTCACGACAAGCTGCATGGCTCCTTCCTCTCCTTCTGCCCTTACGACAACCTTGCGAGGTAGGGTCATCTGAGAAAGAGCGGCTGGTCCAACGTCACTCGTAAGTTTCATGGCTAAGGGGGGTGGGGTGGGGGGGATTTGAAGCCAGCTCTTCCTGTTCAAAGTCGAGCACTCCAGCCACAACATCACACACAGGCTCCATTTACATTTTCAAATAACCGCCACCAAATTTGACACAGGCTATTTTGATTTCTACGCTGTGTAGTAACGGGGGTCCAGGTGTGGGCCCCAATAATATAATAAAGCCTAAAAGAACCAAAGATTAGCACAGGCCTCTGAGCCAAAGTAGACAAAAAGGGGAAGTACAGCTTAGTTACACCCCCAGCAGAGAAATTACACATACCTAGCGCGCTTGGGCAGAAATCGCAAGATGTACAGATGACCACTAGGAACATCACCCACAGGATAAGGAGGGTGGAGGGTTCAAGACCAAATAAGGCACGATTGCTTGCCACATATTGCAGAATTATTTGCAACACTCAATACATCTCTATGGAGTTTCAGGTGGAAAGTCCCTAACTGTTGTAACCCACAAGAACAAGGGGAGTGGGTGACAGAGGGAGTGACTTGTGGGAGGAGGAAACAAATTGTGAGGAATGGGAGATGTTTGTACAAGACTATAAATACTGCTGTTTCTCTGTATTGCTTTATGCCTTGCCCCATAAGGGCAAGTGCATCCTATGCGCATAGTATCCCTAATAAAATTATCAATTTGGACAATTATGGTCTCAGTTATGGTTATCTCAGAAATTATGGTTTCTTGGCTATCAAATCCAGGTCACGGACCTCAAACGCCACCCTTTTGGGGGGGTGCGCACAACAGCTGCCTATTGGGAAATTGCGTCAAAGCAACCGAGGGAGCCGCCGTTTCATTTTGCTCACCACAGGTGCCAACCCCGAAAAAACCAGCCCCGTTTAGGTCCAGATAGAAACTGATAAGGTGACAAAAAGGACCGTTGTTTCTGTTGGAAATGGGCAGCTTTTGGCTGTTTGGACACTAGGGGTGGTGGTGGTGTATAGCCTGGTCACCTGAAAGACGTTCTTTACTTTGACCTCTCTGTGTCTAAAGGAAGGGGTATGCCCCCTGACCCATTTCCTCCTTCTCCATGCTCTTTCTCATTCTCTTACTATCTTGACCCCAAGGTGGATGGACCCACGACATGTGGCTATGACCCAGGCGGCCATGATCCAAGCAGACCTACCGTGCAGGAGGCTCCCTGCTGTAGGGGGAGCTTCATCCTTTAAGTTAGAATAACCTCTGATCTTAATCAGATGCTGTATATGTGAACTGAAACCGTGAGTAAACTTCTTCTTTTTGCAACTTAACTCAACCTATGCCTTGTGTGTTTATTTAGCTAATAGCAGTCTGCCTGGGTGTAAGAGGGAACAAACTCTGCTAAGAATCTCCTAGATAACCTCCCAAATAGAGGCTTATCCCAATAGTTTCCATGTTCCCTTTCCATGCCAGTAGCAGTGGACGCTAGACAGTCAACAGCTGTCCAGGACTGGAAACCTGGGCCACTGCCAAACAGCTGTAAAGCCAATGGGAAGGATGGGATTTGCTCCAGAGAAACAGCAGGTGACAGGATATGCTTAACCCTGCACCAGCCAGGGAATGGCAGGGAAAGGGTTCCAGCACTTCCGCCTCCCCTCGTGGCTCTTCTACTTCAAACTGCATCTTCCCCCGTCACATCACAGCAGTTTGGTCCAAGCTCCCAGGCCATGGGGCTGCTACCAAACATCCAGTTTCATCCCTGAACAGGCTGTGGATCTTTTTGCAGAAATTCTCCTCTGCCTCCCCCAAGAAGTCTTTCCTTGGTCCAGGCAGCGAAATGCTGATGGGGGCGGGGGAACCTTCACGGGAGAGGACTGAGGTTTGTTGAATTAAAATAGCGCTGACATTGTCAAAAGATCTTGAAGCGTGTGTGATATTTTTTCAGCGGGGGGGGGGGGGGCCTCAAATTCGAGTTAGATATCCCTGTATTAAACGGAGCTTGAAAGGAGCATTCACCTGGACACCGCCCCCTGCTCACCCTGATCTATGTTAAATCTGACTCCCACAATAACTTTTGTCACTGTTGGCAAACTGTACTGACTCCCGCTGCAAATCGCAGCAGTTGCTCTCCTCCTTTAATGTCACACTCTCTCCCTTAACAACCCTCCCGAGATGCTTAGTCCCTCTAGCAAAGGCAGCCTCTGAGGTCCCTGGGGTTTGAGAGAAGCGGGGCTTTTATTTGCTACACTCTCCTGCTGGCATTTTCAGTGCCAGAGGGAAGGACGCGAAGTCTCAGCCCCCTACCTTGAGCGTGGCCACGCCAACAGTCAACCCCAGCAGTGCGGAGATGGTGGAACACCTAAAGGCAGAAATCGATGGCGTGGGTTTCCCAGAGCAAGGCTGGCCCAACCTGAGACAGCAGGCCAAAGCTGCCCCCCCTTACCCAAAGATGCACCAGCCTCTGCCCCTCCTACTTTCCAATGTTCCAGCTCAACACTCTCCTCCCCTCCACATTTCCTCCCCCCCCCGTTCCTTCCTTTTCCAATCTAGGCAGACAGAGGTGCCCCCCCAACCAATCCACTACCTGAGGCAACGGTTTCAGTTGGCCTCATGGGTGGGCCGGCCCTGTTGCTGAGGTGTGGAATGCACAATGCTACCAGTTCAGGCCAAATGTTTCATGTCTGTTATGGAATTAGGAAAGAACTTTGGAGAGACGATACGCAGGTAAAAAGGGCATTTCAGCCTCACTAATCCACTAATCCAGGGCGGTTTAGTGGTTAAGACGCTGAACTACAGACCGGAAGATCGGTAGGACAGCAGTTCGAGACCCAAGTGCTGCATGACAGAGTGAGCTCCCATCTTCTGTCCCAGCTCCTGCCAACCTAGCAGTTCAAAAGCAGGAAATTGCAAGTAGATAAATAGGTACCGCTGCGGCGGGAAGGTAACAGCGTTCCGTTAGTCATGCCAGCCACATGACCACAGAAGAGTCTTTGGACAGCGCTGGCTCTACGGCCTTAGAGACATGGAGATGAGCACCGCACCCTAGAGTCGGATACGACTGGCTTTTGAGCAGGGAATACCTAATCCACAATACAGGGACACGCAGTTGTGCATCAGGAACCAATAATTGTAGATGCCCAGTGTTGCAACTGGGGCTCAAATTAGGGAATTAATGTGTAGATCGCCGAAATGGGGCGGCGTGCACACACCTACTCACTGGAAACCTGGTGATCAAAGCAAGACCAGATAAGCAACCCCGTGGCGGCAAAACCCAACAATTCCAGAAACGGCGCTAAAGCCACTGAAAACGACATGCAGTTTTAACAGAGTTCACAGGTGACAACAACAATTCTGCCCCATCAGTGACGTGCCTAGCTCGTGAACGGTTGCACGTGCAAATGCGTTGGGGGCACCGAAATAGAGTTTGGATGAAAATGTGTTCCCTTCGCTTAGACAGCGAAAGGTTTTAGAGAAGGACCAGAGAGGGGGAGAAAGAGTTTAAAAAAATGTGCCAGGCTCTATCTGCATGACCTCTTGCCAGAAATCTGGAGTTTCACACAGCACTGAGTCCTTGCTTCAAGGAGACCACAAAAGGCAATCTGAGGCTTTCTCCCAATGTTTGCCGGGTTAGACCAAAATGTCTATGTGAGACCTTGGGCACAATCTTCCCTGGGAAGGGGCTTCTCAGTACACAATCCTCTTACTGGTTGGGTTACCAGAATGCTAACTGTCCCTGTTTTAATGTGATGATGTTAACCCTTTGTGTGCCTGTGATCTCTTTGCACACCCATTAGACTCATGCCACTATCATCCTGGATTTGGAAATCCAAAAGGCATCTATCCGAATATCTTTAGCTCCAAATCTGGCCACAGGTACACAGGGGAATGAATTCCTGGTCACACACAGCCAGGAACTCCGAGATCTCACTCCCCGCTCCCCTGTGTTCATGGCAAGTTTAGCTGCTTGCAGCAAGCTGGGTAACAACTTGGCAGAGTTTTCAGCTTGACCCGGATCTTATAAAAAGCACCTCCCAGAATTCACGGGCTGGACCACTGCGTGCATAGAGAATCAGAGAAAAATAGTTCAAAAATGCATTGGGGGTAACGTTAGCACTGGTCATATTGCACTGCAATCTGATTCATTCAATACACATTGAAATATTTCATGCAGCCCGGTACAATTCAATGATCCTAACACTGCAGTCCTACAAACGCTTTATCTAGGAGTCGGTGGTATTAAATTCAATGAGGCTTACTTCCGAGTATGCATGCGGAAACACATGCTGGAAAAATCAGGAGCCTGGAACAGCACCGCCTCCCATCACTGGATCATGCTGCTGTCTGCATGGATGGCATGATATGAATTGATCTTTAAGCCTTGAGTTCGAGTCATGTCACTCTTTGCGGCAGCGGCCACAAAATTCGACAGCTACCCAATTCAGCATACATGTGAACTTAAAGAACTGGCCTTAGGCATAGCAAGACATAAGAACATAAGAAGAGCCTTGCTGGATCAGGCCAAAGGCCCAATATCACACAGTGGCCCCACCAGATGCTTCAGGGAGCACACAGCCAACAAGATAACCTGTTTCCTGCTGTCACTCCCCTGCACCTGGCACAGAGAAATTGGCTCATTTCACCCAGTATGGCCCATTATCATTGGCAGTGTCCGTCCGTCCATCCATCCATCCCCCCTACTAGAAATCTTTGCAGCCCAAAGACGCAGCATCACTCAGAAACACAGGGCAGGTTAGTGAGGCTATTGAAAGGGCTCAGCTGCTGCACACTGCCTGGCCAAAGTTCCATGGGTTATTTAACTCACCTGAGAAACGGGCACTTCAGAACATGCACAGAGTGCCTTTCCTTCAACACGCTCACACCCCTGGCTGGGGGTTAAGGGGAGAGCTCAGTGGGCAGATTCAGACACCGTCCTCAGAGCAGGGATAATAACCTAGAGACGTCAGCGCTTGAATTATGGGGCTTCATGAACTCCACAAAACAAGGGCCACCTCGTGACTCCTCCGACTTTAGCCAAGCCATGTTCTATATAGCCTTCTAAAAACAATCGCAGAGGAGACCAAGACCCCCGCCCGGCCAACAAACACCAGCAGAAATCGCCATGTAGCATCCCGCTGCCCGCCCGCGTTTAATCCCTTCTCTACTCTTCCCATCACCATCATCAACTTCAGCCTCGTCTCCTCATAACAAGCAACAACGGGGGGCGGGGCGGTAGGAGTTAATCCCCCCACCATTTTATTCCCTCCATGGGGGGGCACGGCTAGGTTGCTATGGGAAGCCACCAGCCACGCGTGCCTGCAGAGCACATTCCCCCCTTTTATTCCCCCTCCCCGAGGGCAGGGAGCGTGCAACAACTACTTATCCCCCCCCCGCCAGAGACGCACGTGCTATATTTGGAAAGCCCGGGCCGACTCGGCTCCCCGTCGAGAACGCACAAGCCCCCCCGAAACAGACGGAAAGCTGGGGAAGGGCTGGAGGACGCCCCCTCCGTGCGGGGAAGGAAGCCATGACGCCCCCCCCCCTCGCTGCCGCCCCTTCGAAGGTCACTTGCCTGCTGCTGCCGGCCCGTCTGCCCTCTTGCCTCTCCCTCCTGGCGCTCCGCCTCGGGCGTCCGTCGGAGGTTCCAGCGAGCGGCGCGCAAGCGCTGCCTGTGCGCCCCCGACGGCGCGGCCGCCCCCGCGCACGCCGCCACTTTCGCTTCGCCTTCTGGCGGCGGCCGCCCCGGCACCAGCCGAGGTGTCCGCGGGCGGCTCGCTCTTGCTCTCCCCCGCCCCGGCAACATGACCTTTTCGCCGGGGCGTTCATTGGACGCGCAGCGCTTCGAGCCGCCGGGGTTTCTTGCGAGTGTGGGTACGCTGGAGCGCTTTCGGCAGCCCCCCCCCCGGAAGTTCAATATGCCAAACTTTTTTTTGCCTTGTCTGTGACGGACTCCTCATCTGGCCCGAGCAGCGACCAAAAACTGCCCGGGCGCTCACGAACAGGGCCTGGGCAGCCCCCCCCCATAGCAATTGCTTTGCCCCCAGGTAGACTGCATCAGAACATGCAGGTTCCACGGAGCTAGCATGGCTAATCGCCCCTGAAAGACGAGCCCAGCAGAAATCCACGGAGCTCTTCGCAACCAGCCACGCACCACCTGCTTTTTACCATGTGGGCAGGTAATGTCCGTCAGGATCAGGCCCTCTCGTCTGGTACCCTGTTTTTTGGGGGGGGCTTCGTCCAATACCGTCGAGAACTTCAAGAAACCAGAGTTGGCAACACCACCAACAGGTCACATTCCAAGATATTGTAGTATGGTTCTGGTGTTGGACTAGTTAGACCTAGAAGATCCAGGTTCAAATCCCTGCTCAGCCACGAAGCTTCCTGGGTGACCTTGGGCCAGTCACCTCTCTCAGCCTCACCTACCTCACAAGGTTGTTGTGAGGACAAAAAGGAGGGAAGGAACCATGTACACCACCACCCTGAACTCCTTGGAAGAAGGGTGGCATAAAAATGTGAAAAATAAATACAGTATAAATAAAGGAGGCTTCCAAGTGCCTGTCCTCTAACACCAGTTCTGCAAATAAATAAATAAAAGTTTTAAAAACAAACAGGGCAGGAAAAGGGATGATTTTATTCCTCTTTCAGTGCATGCATGCTGAAAAAAACACACAGAGGGTACAGTTTTCCCAGGATGACATAACTTCCAGGGGCAGGGCATAAAACAGACCTAGAGGACCTGCCTTGCATGCAGAATGACCCAGGCTCAGGCTCCGCCCCAGCACCCCTAGGTACAGCTGGGAAAAATCCCTCTCTGAAACCCACCAGCCAGCATATACAATACTGAGCCAAATGTCTGGGTCAATAGAGGGCAAAATTCCTCCCCAAAATGGCCCTCCAGGGCCCAGGTTTTCCCCAAAACAAGCACAGCATGCATGATAACCATCCCTGCTTTGTCTGTCCCCACCACCTGCTACTCGGAGGTAGACTGCTTTGGAATAGGGAGGCTCTGTTCCTAGCTATGATGGTACTGACAGCCTGTTCCCCTGCCCCCACATAATGCCTTCCGCCTCAAAAGGAGACAGGTACACACCCCTGCCTCATCTCCTGATAACACAGCAGCCTTAACTGGATAACAACGGACCACCTTCATATCACACAGGGCCTTGTTTTTACACATAAAGGTAAAGGTATCCCCTGACAATTAAGTCCAGTCGTGTCCGAATCTAGGGTGTGGTGCTCATCCCCATTTCAAAGCCAGCGTTGTCCGTAGACACCTCCGTGGTCATGTGGCTGGCATGACTCTCCTTGCCGCAGCGCGTAGCATGCAGCTGGAACACGGAGCGCTGTTTACCTTCCCGCAAGCGGTACCTATTTATCTACTCGCATTGACATGCTTTGGAACTGCTAGGTTGGCAGGAGCTGGCCAAGCAACGAGCGCTCACCCCGTCGCGGGAATCGAACTGCCGACCTTTCGATCGACAGCTTATGGTTCATACTGCCCACAAATTGGGATTTAGGGGCATCGAGTTAGGAGGCCTGAGCTCCAGCACCTATCCTTTCTACAAAATCAATATGCTCAATAGTGTCGGGGCAAAGGGGTGTATGGTATAGGTTAGAGCAGCAAGCTGGGCACCCTCCGGTATGGGTGGTATCAAGTGGTTAATTTCTCTGAGCATGTGCAGAGTGTTTACTGCTCAGTAACCACTGCCTTTCTCATGCATCTTTGAGAAGTTTAACGCTACAATGAACCCTTGCTCTGAGCTGGAAGCCAACTCCTTGATCCCAGAAAGGGGGCTGACGGCTGCGACGCATCCTTGGGCTGAGCCCCTCCTCAAATTTAGCATCCCCCCCGAATGTGGAATGAAATAAGGAGACACACCTGTCTGGTTAAGAGGGAACCCCTAGGTCTCCAACTCCCCTGGAGAGATGGAAAAGCCTTCGGGCAAGGCCTGAGTGTTGGCCATGGACACCAGGAGTGCCAACATAGCAGAGACCCTATGGTATTAACATTGTCGGGCAGGTAGAAATCCAGCACAGAAATACGATCATCGAGAAAACTGCACCTGTTGCACGTCTGCCTACCATTGTTGTTCAGTCGTTAAGTCGTGTCCGACCCTTCGTGATCCCATGAACCATATCCCGCCAGGCCTTCCTGTCCTCCACTACCTTCCTGAGTTCGCTCATTTTCATGTTCGTTGCATCGGTGATGCTGTCTAACCATCTCATCCTTTGCCTTCCCCTTCTCCTTTTGCCTTCAATTTTTCCCAGCATCAGAGTCTTCTCCAGAGAGTCCTCTCTTCGCATTAGGTGGCCAAAATATTTGAGTTTCAGCCTTAGTACCTGTCCTTCCAGGGAACAGTCAGGGTTGATTTCATTTAGGATTGACTGATTTGATGTCCTAGCAGTCCAAGGGACTCTCAGGAGTCTTCTCCAGCACCACAGTTCAAAAGCATCTATTCTTCGGCGCTCAGCCTTCCTTATGGTCCAACTCTCGCAACCATACATTGCTACTGTACTGGGAACACCATCGCCCTGACTATACGAACTTTTGTTGGCATGGTGATATCTCTGCTTTTTATTATGCTATCTAAATTTGCCATAGCTTTCCTTCCAAGGAGTAAGCGTTTTTTTAATTTCATGGTTGCTGTCTCCGTCTGCAGTGATCTTGGAGCCCCAAAAAGTAAAATCTGTTACTGCTTCCATTTCTGCCCCTTCTATTTACCAGGAATTGATGGGATCAGATGCCATGATCTTAGTTTTATTAATGTTGAGTTTCAAGCCAACTTTTGCACTCTCCTCTTTCACCCTCATCAAGAGGCTCTTTAGTTCTTCTTCACTTTCTGCCATGAGGGTGGTATCGTCTGCATATCTGAGGTTGTTGATGTTTCTCCCGGCAATCTTGATTCCGGCTTGCGATTCATTCAGCCCTGCATTTCTCATAATGTACTCTGCATATAAATTAAATAGGCAGGGTGACAATATACAGCCTTGCCGTACTCCCTTCCCAATTTTGAACCAGTCGGTTGTTCCATGGCCGGTTCGAACTGTTGCTTCTTGACCCGCCTACCATGCATAGTTGCAAATCCAAGAGGCTCCATTGATGGTGGGGGAGGAGAATCCTAATTTGTGCTGGGAATTCTCACATGTCCTAAGCTAATTTATGTGTTTCAGTCTCACACACACACACACACACACACACACACACACACATCCATGGTGGGGAGGGGAACCTGAGAAAGCACCATTCATGGCTTCTCCTTGTCTCACAGGCCACATGTGCCGCAGCTTGTAAGGTTGA
The DNA here is from genome assembly GCA_026170595.1 of Plestiodon gilberti rubricaudatus. NCBI lineage: Eukaryota > Metazoa > Chordata > Lepidosauria > Squamata > Scincidae > Plestiodon > Plestiodon gilberti. The sequence goes on from JANXHW010000008.1 coordinate 39,485,832, forward strand.
TCCTCATCCGTGAGGTAGGCTGACACTGGAATAATATCGCCCAACTGCCTGGCAGGGCTTTTGTTCTGGAGATTACAGCGCAGGAATAAAGCTCCGAGGCGGGACAAAAGGCTCCTGCCGCTCAGCGAGTGCGGAGGCAAAGTCACCCCGTCAGTTCCTGGGGACGCCACTTCCAGAGCGATGCCTGCATTGAAAGACCGTTCAATTGCAGCCAATGACGGCTATAATTGCATGGCGGATATTGATGCTTGCAGCAGGCATAAGAGAGGCTGCATTTACTCACTCCTGCGCTACGGAATCAAGGGGCCAAACCTGCAGGGAAAGCTCCTTAGCCAGCCCTGCCCGTCGGCCCCCTGATCCTTGGAAGCAGCAGCTGGCCAGGACAGCAAATCAACACCATGCTTCTGCCTGACCTCAGGTGTTCCCCAGTTATTTTCAGGTCCGGTCCGGACATGCAGCAGAACGAGACAAGAGTGTGGTGATCGCAGCTTGAGGTGATAAAGCAAATTCTAGCTGCGCTGAGGGAGATCTTTCTTTTTTCTTTCATGTGCTCCCCTGTTCAAAACTCCCCCGCCCAGCAGAAAACTGGCACATCAAGAACACGGATGGGTTAGAATCAGAGGTTGATTGGAAGGGAAGGGATCTTAGAGGTCATCCAGTCCAACCCCCTATGGAAGGGGCCTTGGAGGTCATCTAGTCCAACCCACAGCTCAGTGCAGACAACTGCTGCAGCATCCCTGACAAGTGGGCATCCGGGATTCGGTTAGCATTGTGCATTCCAAGCAGTGGTACTTTCACAGTACGGCAGCAGCCTTTGGCCCTGTTGCCATGGGGAGCAGCATGGAATGCTGCCTGTCCGGATCTCTCTGGAAGCGGAGAGGGCTGGGGATGCTGGTGTGCAGCTATCTGGCCTTTCAAAGGAGGCATGATTGGGGGGGGGGAGGAAGCCCCCACTGTGGGGCCAGACTCACAGCTGCTGCCTCTGGTGGTGGTACTCGCAAAAGTGCAATGGGGGAGGGGAGGAAAGGTTGAAAAGTGCTGGATTCGAACCTTTCTCTCTGACGTTCCCGACATCTGCCACTTGCAATGGTAGTTGAAACCATCAGAGAGAATTTTAAAGCATTAAGGTGTAGGAGGCGGTATAGCCTATTCCAGGGGTTCTCAACCTGTGGTACGAGAACCCCTAGGGGTACGCGGACCAACGGCAGGGGGTACGCCAGAACCTGCCTCTTATCAGCATCAATCAGTAGTTAATTAGAACTTAAATGCAATCCCCCTGTCTCTCTGTTTGATTCTCTTTCTCTCTCACACACACACACACACTCACACTCACACTCACACTCAGAGTTAAGACATTTTTTCACATTTAAAATTGTTTTAGTACTTTTTTATTTAACAATTAATTAGCTAATTAATTGATTGATTAATCAAATTAATTAGAAATTAATTAGCAGGAGTACTTCAGAAAATTGGACCGTGACAGGGGGTACCTGGGCCTCCAAAGGTTGAGAACCTCTGGTCTATTCAACCCCCTCACTGAGTTCCCTGCGCAGGTCGAAGCTCAGTCATCATTGCAACGACCCTGTAAAGTAGGGCAGTAATATTGGAGGCTATTGGCTATTACAGCTGGGGGGAGGAGAGCCGAAGCGGAGGAATCGTAACTTGCCTATGAACACCATCAGCTTCTCGGTTTTCTGAACAAACATGCTACATTTATTATTATTATTATTATTATTATTAATAATAATAATAATAATAATAATAATAATAATAATAAATAGTATTTATATACCGCTTTTCAACAAAAAGTTCACAAAGCGGTTTACAGACAAAATCAAATGATTAAATAGCATTACCTCTCCAGGAGTAAATTGGAATTCTTTCCCCTCTGCTCTCCACTCACAGTTGGCAGGAACTTGATCGATCGAAGTCACTGATTTTCAACTCGGCTCTGGGTAACTCTGCTAAGAAAGGAAGTGATTGCTTACAAACGTCCCTTAGTGGAAGTCTGTCCAAGACTACTGCGTTTTCCCTTTCAATACACAGCTGTTGGGTGTGTCCAGTGCGGAACTCTTACAATGCAAGCCTATGCATGCCTACTCAGAAGTAAGTTCCACTGACCTCTCCCAGGTAAGCATGTATACTAGGATTGTGACCTTACTGCATGGTGGAGCTCAACAAGTCTGGTTAGGGATGTCACGCAACTTGATCCGGAAACATTCAGAGGTACAAACACACCTGAGTCGAGAGGCTGGATGTAGCTACTGTGGCTAGCAGCCATTGATAGGTGGTGGCTAGCACATCACTCAGTAATGAGGAAGGCAGGGGTTAACACAGGCAGGCACATCCTGTCAATCCGACACCTGAGGCAGCCATCCCAGTTGGCCTCACAGACGTGCCAGCTATGAATCCTTGGAAGTCGTCAGTTCCCTCCAGTGCAAGAACTGATTCCTGACCTTTCTTTGTGGTCTTTAACTAGTTGTGGATCTTGTGTATGTTAAGTTTACTCAGGCACCGTTGAGGAGGGTCTTTGCCACAACCCATTCAAGTATAAAAGCCTCACAGACATAAGGTCTAGACTAGAGAGAAAGTTTTTTTTTCCCCTCTCAAAACATGAAACCTGAGATTCTGAACATGTGAAAGGCAAGTGTCATTTCTGAACGTTTGTGATGTGATCACGGACCACACACAGCTCTGCTTAATACAACTCCCCTTTTGCCTCTCTCTGGTGCTCAGGAAGAACCCAACACATGAGCAATGAACAGGAGGAAATCTTTACAGGAACCATGTCTTAAATAAATATTCTGAATTCCTCCTTTTGAGTGCTGTTAGAATCCTTGTTACCAGTTATGCTAAAGATAACAAGGGGGAGGGAGGAATCTGCATTATCGCGTCGAGGCAGGACATTTAAGGTGGACTCACTTTGTTCAGAAGTCTTCAAATGGTTTAGGACTTGTGCTTTGGTGAAGAAGTCAACCTGTGTCCAGACTGCAACTCTTCAGATTGAAGGTCGGGATGCACACAATGGAATGCTCCCCTATGGAGGGAAAACATGTGCCTGCACACAGAAAACTAGCTTGTCAGGGAAGAGGTTAGGCTGGAACATTTCTCCATGGCAGCTAGGTTTCTACATGCAGGGAATTTGTTTGTTTTGTCATGACGAATGTGGGAAGCTGCTGCTTTATGCAGAGAGTCAGACCCTCGATCCGTCTAGGTCAGTTCTACCAGCACTGACTGGCAGCAGCTCTCCAAAGTTTCAGACAGGAATTGTTTTTCTGCCCAACCTGGAGATACCAGGTGCTCGACACCAGCGAGCTCCAAGTGCTGGGCTCTACCTCACTTCCCCCCAACTTGCAACATGGAACTCATCTTCAAGAGCGCAATGGACAAGAGGGGCAGACTTGAAAGCTGCCGCTGTTCCTCTTCATTTCCTGACAGTGGCGGCCAATCAGCGTGCCCTGCTGCCACTGAATTACTCTGCCCCTTCTTTCCTTCCAGGACAGAGAGCGGCATGGCCACAGAGCATGCTCGCTTTCAAAAGGGAGAGAAAAAAGAAGTCGGGCCAGGCAGAGGGGAGTGCCTCCGCAGGGGAGAGCAGGTGGGGGTGGCAGACTAAGGGGGCTCATTGAAGATTGGCCAAAGCCACCCCTCCAAAGCCAAAGCGTCCAGTGGGATTGACCTCCTCTGGAAGGGACCTTTAGCCCAGGCTACAGGCTACACACGCTCCATGTTCCAGCTGCATGCTACACACTGGCGTCACTGTAGCGTGGCGGGCGGGGCGGGCCGCCGGGGGGTGACGCGCGCCAAGGGGTGACGCGCGTCACCCTCCGGAGGCCGGACGCTCCGAGGCCGGGGAGCGTCCGGCCCGGCCGGCGCTCCAGGGCCTTCTGAAAAGAAGAGGCCCTGGAGCGCTTGCGTTAAAACGCGAATTTTGCCGATTTTCGCGCATGCGCAAACCCTTTTCTGAGGGCAAGGGCCTGCCCTCTTGCCCTCAGGAGGGTCTGCGCATGCGCGAAAATCGGCAAAATTCGCGTTTTAACGCAAGCGCTCCAGGGCCTCTTCTTTTCAGAAGGCCCTGGAGCGCCGGCCGGGCCGGTGACGAGCGCCGGAAAAGGTAAGTTTCTGTAGGTTGGGGGGGTGATTCGGGGGGGTGTCGGGGGGGTGAGTGGGGGGGTGACGCGCGTCACCCGCTCTGGGGTGACGCGCGTCACAGTGACGCCACTGATGCTACACGCTGCAGCAAGGAGAGTCATGCCAGCCACATGACCACGGAGGCGTCTTCAGACAACGCTGGCTCTTCGGCTTTGAATTGGGGATGAGCACCACACCCTAGAGTCGGACACGACTGGACTTAATTGTCAGGGGTCACCTTTACCTTTCAGCCTCGAAACAAAAGTCGCCTGAAGTCGGGTCCTGGCCTGCCCGCTGCTGAAGTCCTCCCGTCTCTAGCAACACACAGAGTCCAAGGGAACATTTGGGCACCTATGAAGTGGGATGGGGTGGGGAGTGTTTGGGGATTCTGGCACAGTGAAGTCACTGTGGAAGGAGCTGTGCCGGACTGGCGGATTTTCAGAGAGGATGCTATTTGGGAGTTGGACTCAGACCTGGAAGATCCAGGTTCAAATCCCTGCTCAGCCATGAAGCTTCCTGGGTGACCTTGGGCCAGTCACTATCTCTCAGCCCCACCTACCTCACAGCGTTGTTGTGAGGACAAAAAGGAGGGGAGGAAATATGTACACCACTCTGAGCTCCTTGGAGGAAGGGCGGTATAAAAATGTGAAAAATAAATAAAATAAATATTGGGATGAAGGGCCACATCTCCTGCCAGTCTCAGAGGGCAGGTAAGACTAGGGTCTCAGGCATCTGGGCAGTACATTGCCCCCCCCCCGAGGTCTGCAGGCGCTTTTGCAACAGATGCAAACCCAGCTCCTTCCCAATGCCCAATGGGTGCCGAATGAGCACTGTGGCCCTGCCTTACTGCTGAGTCCGTGGTACTGTATTTATTGATCGTGATCTTTAATTGGTTTCCGGGGCTACTTATGCCGCTATGTTGGACTGGAAGCAGCTTTGGGTTCGCTTGAACAGTGCCTCCTCCTCTCCTTCCAACTGGCCTGGAAGGAAAGAAGGGGCAGAAGGACACAGTATATTGGTGGCCATCAGGCCACTCAGTCGGCCACCTTTCTCGCACGTGGGACTCTCCAAGGCTGGTTCCGTGTTGCAGCCACGCGGTGGAGGACCACTGCGATAGGTCAGTCAGACCCCAGAGATGAATGTGTTCTTCTTTTATGAAGCCTGAAAGTATGGAGGTATGGTGTTTATATTTACAGAACGACGGATGTCGCAAAATCCCCAGGACAGGAGCAGGTGCTTGTTGGGAACACCGCCGAGTTACAAAAAGAATCCTTCTCTCCCCCCCCCCCTTTGTGTGTTTCCTCTTGGGCTTCTGCTTTGGCCTAGAAGCGTTTCAGCTCTGGATTTGTGCCGGTAAGAGTGCCAGACATGTCGAGCGACGTCGGGGGGTCGGGTGCCCACTGAAGGCCTCCCTCTCTTCTGCAGCCTTTCGGCGGCTCTTCTGGAGCAACAGCTCTCTAACCCTGTGCCAGTTATGCCACCGCCTCGTCGTCCCCCGTCCCCCCCCCGTTCTCGCAGCTTCTCGTCTTCCTTTGGATCAGCTGACCCCCCACAGCCCTGACTCAGTTGGAATCCCTTCCTCTGACGTGGGCGGCCGAGGCCTGGTGGCGGGTTTTGTCTCATGATTGGCTTCGCCCAGCCAGCTGCCTTATCCTTGTCGAGGGACGTTGGCCTCCCTCAGCTGAATAAGCTTCTCAGCTTTCACTGACCCGTGCGGCATTCAGGAGGGTGACTGCAGCTGACCCAAGGCCAGGCCCGGTCTTCAGACCTGACTCACCACTTCTGGGGGGGTGGGGAAGAGAGAGAGAGAGGTGAGGGAGAGCCATATCTCAGGGTCCCTTGACTTTTCTTTGCACAGACACTAGAAGGAAATCGGAGAACCGTCACCTGTCTGGTGGAAGTCTACACTTGTATTTATCCGCTCCTCTGACGAACACAAGACATAACCTCCAGAATCTTTGGGGAATGCTCCTTAAGTCATTCTTAAGAACATCAGAAGAGCCCTGCTGGATCAGGCCAAAGGCCCATAGTCCAGCTTCCTGTATCACACAGTGGCCCCACCAGATGCCTCTGAGAGCACACAGCTAACAAGATACTCCTATTGGATCGACTTAATAGATCACTCAATGTTTCCTGAAATTCCATGTTATGTTTCAGCTCTTAGTTGGCCATTTATGGTTAGAGAGAGAGAGAGAGAGAGAGAGAGAGAGAGAGAGAGAGAGAGAGAGAGAGAGAGAGAGAGGTCTTTTGGGGGCCCATAAATGTAGGGTATAACCTGCCAGATAAACAAAACATTTTTTGTTATCAGAACTCTGGTGAGACATTTCCTTTTCTCATCCTCAGGTCTTCTAACTGAATCTTTTATAAGCCTAGCCTCTCATTCTGCTGTCTTCTTTTCCAGATATGGCTTTTGGCATTTTCCTGCCCCAACCCCTTCAAAACGGGTATGGTGGTTGAGCTGGTGTTCCAGTTGAAAGGTAGAATTGCATCCTACCAAATTTCGCCCCACCACCACCTCTGTGTCTGAAGCAAATATCAAGTTGCAGATATAAACACACAAATGAAAGGTCGCACCGGAGAATTAAAGCAAAGGTCTCGCTTTGCTTCGCCAACTATTCCCTGCCCCCGCCCCTCCCCAGCCAAGAAAAGGTTGAAAATACTGACTGCAGTTGCTACAAGGGAAACATAAACTGAGCCATAGTGGAAAGAGACCCTGCTGAATCAATGGGAGTCAGTTTAGCAAACAGTGTGACTTGGACTGGGGTCAGAGATGTGGAGAAGACCCCCGGCCACCTCTCAAGCCCTCCTTCGCTGGCTCCGATTAGCACTGCTGTGATCTGTTAGCACAACCCAAGGGAGGCCGACTGCCAGGGCCTCGGGATGGACTTGAGAAGGCAGTGCTGGAAGAGCAACGTTGGCAATTAAAACCGGCACTTCGGAGGTCCCCTGCTGCTGTGTTGCTGGGGAGCCCAGGAGCATCACTTGTCAATCACTTCTCCTCCTGCACCGAGAAAGACAATAGGTTTAAATCACAACGGGACAGAGATTCCAGGTGTTAGAGATTAGAAGACAGGGCTCTCTCTCTCTGTGTGTGTGTGTGTGTGTGTGTGTGTGTGCGCGCGCGCGCGCGCACGAATGTGCATAAATGCTTATTATAGGATTGCTACTGAGCTGTTTTTTTTAAAAAAAAAATCTGGCTCCTTAAACAAACAAAACCCCTTAATATCAACAGGCACAATTAAATGTGCATGTTATTTCAAAGTCGCCTTTAAGCTGGCCACTCCCATGACACAGTTCTTAGCTTTAGGGTCAACCCTGCTACATTCTCAAAGTCCCGACTGCAAAACGTGTAGGGCTGGCCTGTCCAGGAGGCCAACTGGGATGGTTGCCTTAGGTACAAGACTAGCAGACAGGCACCTATTGCCCTCCCCCCAAAAAATGTCTGCTGTTCCACCTCCAATTCCTCCCTGGATTTGAAAATGAAGATGGGTATAAAGCAGAAGTGTGGAGGAAAGGAGAATAGTGGGTCATAGCACCTCCAATGCTTTGGAAAGCAAGAGGGAAATAAAGCAGAAGGGGATGTGTGGAGGAGCAGAGACGGAAGGGCTAGAATGTCTCTCAGAAGATGCTCTAGCCCAGGGGTTCTGGAGGCCTGGGTACCCCCTATCATGGTCCAATTTTCTGAAATACCCCCTGCTAATTAATTGCTAATTAATTGGATTAATCAATCAATCAATTAGCTAATTAATCATTAAATAAAAAGTACTAAAACAATTTTAAATGTGAAAAAATGTCTTAACTCGTGTGTGTGTGTGTGTGTGTGTGTGTGTATGAGAGAGAGAGAGAGAGAGAGAGAGAGAGAGAGAGAGTCAGACAGTCCGACAGTCAGACAGGGGGGATTGCATTTAAGTTCTAATTAACAAGTAATTAACTAGTGGTTGATACCGATAAGGGGCAGGCTCTGGCATACCCCCTGCCATTGGTCCGCATACCCCTAGAGAAGTGTTTCCCAAACTTTTTTGACCTGTGACTCCCTTGACCATTGGGGACCATTGGCCGCGGCTCCCCATTACAGTATGTTGATGCCTGCCAATTGGCACTGCACTGTTTTTCGAGAAGATTCCGTGGCACTCCGCGGCTCCCCTGGTTGGTATCCGCGGCTCCCCTGGGAGCCACACCTCCCAGTTTGGGAACCACTGCCCTAGGGGTACTGGTACCACAGGTTGAGAACCCCTGCTCTAGCCCACTACTCTTCTCCTCTTCTGCTTTCCCCCCTCTTCCTTTTTCAAATCCAGGTTGTTCAGGAGAAGGAGCAGAAGCTGCAGTGGTAGTAGCCCCTGCCCTGCCTCTGTCCACCCCATTGACACGCCAGCCTTGCTTCTCCCCCTTTCTGAAATAACAATACAGGTGAACTATTACCCCAGCACCATCCTTCGTGGTGAGGACTAGGCAGCTTATTTAATTCTTCAGTTCCCTTCTGCTTCTCAATTGCCATGCCTATGGGCCTATATGTTCATATGAAGCTGTCTACTGAGTCAGACCTTTGATCCCTCTGGCTCAGTACTGCCAACTCTGACTGGCAGCCGCTCTCCAGCTTTTCAGACAGGGGTCTTTCACAGCCCTATTTGAAGATGCTGCCAGGGACTGAACCTAGGACTGTCTACAACCAAAACAGAGGCTCTTCCACTAAGCATAAGATTCGGCATGTTTTGCAAGTTCATTGTTGTGCCGAAATGGTGCGTGTGTTGGTTGATGATGCTGATGATGAGTGGGCACCCTGGAGACTTTGCTATGTTCCCATCAACCCCCATGTGCTCACCACTTGCACGAAGAGGCCCGCAGAGAGCGTTTTCTCACACAAAGCTTAATTTGGTTAGTGCTTCAATTGGCCTATAATGCAAATTCAGAGCTCCCTTCATTATCGCATTAGCCAAGGGCCATCAGCACAAAAGGAACCTCATAAATCAAATACAAACATACAAGGTAGACCACAAATATATCAAATATATGCCTGCACACGCACAAATTAAGGTTGTAGCTCAGCAGTACATCTCATGCATGCAGAAGGTCCCGAGTTCAAATCTTGACAGCATCTCCTGCTAGGGCTGGAAAAGACCCCACCCGCCTTATTTGAAACCATGAAGAATTCCTACAATTGTAGGATCTGAGGCTTTCGTGGCCGGTAAAAGCCCATTAAGCCCGAACAAATTGAAAGAGGATAATTCCTACAATTGTTGGGAATGTTGAAGTAGATGGACGGACTTGTATAAAGCAACTTCCTAGATACCTAAGCCGAAAGCCATCCCAGCCTCAGGGGCAATGAGCGAGTAATGAGCATTCAAGCTTGGCTACCACACCAGTTGGAAGCCCCACTGTCTATGCTTGATAGGTTAACGTTTAATCCCTCTAATGTGCCGGATCGTTCCTGGAAAGTGGGATAATCCCTCCTGCATTTAAGAGCAACAATCCCTTTAACGGGCCCTGGCTTGCTCCAATAATAGCCAGATTAGCTGCTGGCTCTCCAATCTGGGTCAGAGCCTCACACTTCCTCCTCTCCTCCGCTCTCTTCCTGAGCAGATGAGCCGTTGTTGCGGCAGCCCCAGAAAAGGACCCCCAACTGCCAGCGATATTCTCCAAGGAAGGAGGGGTGGGCAAGACGGACTCTCAAATACCGGACCCCAGTTTCGGGCAACAAGTGAGAGAAATATCGATGCATGGTCCGTTCCAGAACACTTATGCATGAATATCGATGGCAAGAGGGAGATATTGAGCTTGACTTTCTATGGAGCTCCTTCCATGCATCCAGTACCACGTCCCACTCTGGGTGCTGTTGTTACCCTGTAGTTTAACAAAAGCGCTTTCACAAACGGAGATCCTGGAACCAACCAATAAAAAGGTAAAGGTATCCCCTGACAATTAAGTCCAGTCATGTCCGACTCTAGGGTGTGATGCTCATCTCCATTTCAAAGCCGAAGAGCCAGCGTTGTCCGAAGATGCCTCCGTGGTCATATGGCCGGCATGATTCTCCTTGCCGCAGCGCGTAGCATGCAGCTGGAACACGGAATGCTGTTTACCTTCCCGCAAGCGGTACCTATTTATCTACTCGCATTGACATGCTTTGGAACTGCTAGGTTGGCAGGAGCTGGCCAAGCAACGAGCGCTCACCCCGTCGCGGGAATCGAACTGCCGACCTTTCGATCGACAGCTTATGGTTCAGCGGTTTAACCCACATAGCTGCAGTTAAAAAGGAAGCCACACCACTCCGCACACGCACGACGCTCCGGGATTCATGCAGTGTAGATCAGCCTTTATGGTTGGAGGGCTCAACCCCCCCCCCCCATTTTTGCTTTGCTTAACATCTAGCCTGATTGGGGGACTCAAACGTTTGCTTACAATTCCGTGTCTTGGTGGTTGGTCCGAATTAAATGGCTTTTGGATTTGTTCTAATGAACCAACATAGCTACCTATGACCTTTTTTGTTTGTTTGTTTGTTTCTTTGTCATGTGCAGAACGGAATCTGTGCAGCCGTGAGTTGGAGGGGCTGGTCAGGAGGCAGAAGAGAATCCCTTCCATGTGTCTGTGAAGCAGACGGAACTGAAGCATGTGTCTCTCTGGGACTCGCATGTGTACTTTCAATGGGGTTGAACTAATGCGTGTTGACATGACTTGAGCCTTTGAGCCACTAAAATGGAGACTGCCTGCAGGGCTTCTCCGTGAGGACCTATAGCTGCGCCCCCCCCCTCCCAGACGTCCACACCTTCCTCCTCTCTTGAATGCAGAGGGTGGCTTCCTATGTTGGCTCAGCTAATCCAGTTTTCTCTTCGCGCTGCAGATGCTTAATAGATAACAGACCAGAAGGGCCCTGCCACAAAAGGTTGAGGTATACAGGTGGGCCCCCATATCCACTAATTCGCTATCCACGGTTCCAGTTATCCACGGACCGTGGGGACCCCCCAAGCTTTTACTTTTTCCCCAGTAAAATTCGTTTCTTCCTTAAAGAAACAGGAGAAGCAGCCTCTGGCTGCTTATTACAGGCAAGTAGAACGAGACTAAATACTAGAGAGGCTGTGCAAGGTTAACAGAAACCTTGAACTTAGTCTTGTTCTACTTGCCTGCAATGGAGGCTGCTTCTCTGTTTGTTTTAAGGAAGAAACAAAGCTTGCTGAAAGAAAAATAAGAGCTGGGGGTGGGCAAGCATGCCTGGCTGCAGGGGAGGCAGGGGGGGGGCCTCAGGAAACCATGGAGGGGGTGTTCGCTCTTATCCACGGTTTCAAGTATCCACAGAGGGGCCTGGAACATATCCCCAGCGGATATGGGGGCCCACCTGTATATGCAATCCTCCTGGACTTCATGGGGCTTACTTCAGAGTAGCCATGCCCTAGCCTAGCTGGTACTGTTCGGCTGCCGGGGTGGGGGAGAGGCAAGGGTCAGAACAGGAATGGGGCTTGACGTACCTCCAGGCTTCTTCGCCTCTCTGCCTGGACGGCAGAGAGAAGGCCTGACGTCTTGCACTCCTTTGACACTCCATCACAGCCTTCCTAACCCATTGCTGGTGCAGGCTTAGGGGAGTGTAAGGTTCTGGGCAGTGATGAGGCTGGTTCCTTGGGCTGCTATGGCACTGGTTCCGAGGATGCCGAATTTTCCCATTCTGGGGGCGTTGGCGCCAGTCTCTCCGACTCTGGTGGACACAGGCCCACCATGCTCCACTGGTGCTGAGGCCCAGGATTGGTCCTTCTGACTCAACTGTTTCCCTGTCCTCACAGTCAGCGTCCACGTTTGCGGCAGGCTCATGACAGGCCCTGGGTCCTGAGCTCAGAGCTTGGCGGTGGGACCTCTGATGGTCCTGAGCTTGAGACAGTGCCCCACTTTGGCCCATTTTTATTCCGCCTTGCCCTCAAGGCCCGAGATCTCCCTTATCTAGGGGAACCGCAAACTTGCTCTCCAAGAGCATTGTATGTGCTCATTTGTGACTGTCTCCTCCAAGGCTTTGAAGACGAAAAGCACCACGCAGAGCCACGGTGAGGTGTTCGCTTATTAATGGGCCTTTGAAACATGCAGGTTTGTGGAATGAGCAAAAAAGAAAAAAAAGTTGTGTTATTTGTCTGGAAATTCTGCAAGGTCCACAGAACTGGACTGAACAGATCAGCAGAAGTCAGGGCTCCTGGACGAATCCTGCAACGTTCAGCAAAGGAAGAACCGTATCTTCTTATCGCGCTCACTTTGGCTCACCTCCGACCACAACGTGGCATCCCAGCCACAAGCCGTGTGGACACGCCTCGATTCTGAAACGACCCTATGCAGCAATGGGATCTGGTGTTTGGTCCGACACCTCGGGATGTGGATAATCTAGGGGTGTAGGGGAGGCTTGAGCACTTGAAAAAAGGGGGGCCCAGCTTTTGCACACATTCCAAGCAAACACAGGCCAAGACATGTGGTGCCTTTCTGAGCAGTTGACTTGAACGCTCGCTCGCAAAGACTAACAGAGCATCCATGGCCATTGACTAGCAAAGCATCCATTGCCTCTCTGTGCCCCCAGAATACTTATGTTAGGTGCAGGGGGTGGAAACAGTAGATGCTCCCAGGGACCCAGCAGCTTCTTTTCTTGGTGGGAACTGGGACTTTAAATCCCAGTTCAATAATGCCCAAGAGCCTTTTCCCATGGGGAAAGGATGCAAACAGCAATCCTAGCCACCACCCCCAGAAAAAAAAGATGTCAGCGGGTCCCTGGGAATGTCCCTTGACTACCCCATCCCTAAAGGTAAGGGAAACATCACTTTCCCACAGGAGGCTTCTGGTAATCCCAGTTCCCACCAAGGCACCCTGAGAGTCCTTGAAATGCCCACTGTCACTGCCTTCTCTATTCCTAAAAGGTATGCAAGTTGCTTGGGAGAAGAGGAACAGAGATGCAGCAGTGAAGGTGGTGTTGGGTACTTTCTGTTCAAGTCTTTGCGAGCAGTCAATTCGATTGCTCGCAAACGGGAACGCTCGAGCTTTTGTGAGCAGGCCTGTGTTTGTCTCGAGTCTGCTTGCGAGCATTCTAAACATGCCAACTGTTTTTTGAGCAGCCCGATCGAACATTTGTGGATATCTTTAGGACAGGGGAGGCCAACCCTTCCACCAGTGGGGCCTTTGTGTTCTTCTTAAGAGTTGTGTAGAACAGGGGTTCTCAGCCAGTGGTGCTAGTACCACCAGTGGCACTTTGGTTGACTGCTGGTGGTACTCAAGACTGCCAGACCACGGGAACCCCGCTCTGATGCGGTGCTTTCAGTGGCACGTTTTTGCTCCCAAGAGGTTCCTGCCTTTAGCCAAGCCTCTCGGGAACACTGAGAAGGGCCCTCCCACCCGCCCAGAGCCTCCTACCTGCATTTTCTGGCCTCCGAAAACTTGAGAACCTGGAAGTAACTGGCAATGATGTCATTGCTAGTCACTTCTGGTGGTATGCAGCAGGAGAGTGGTGTCGGAGGTGGTACTCGGCTGGGAAGGGGTTGAGAACCCCTGGTGTAGAAGACAATCTTGGCAGCTGCAGTTGCTGGTGGTGCTGCTAAAGCAGCTGCACCTGCTGAAATGCCCTCACCTACACCATTCAAGGTCCAGGAGCATTCAGGTTGAAAGGCTGGCCATCCCTGCTTTAGGACAATCATCATGTTTCTTTCTTTGTCATGTCATCTATTTTCTTTCTTTAAGAAAAGTTTCTAGTTCTCAGGACTGCAAAGGCAGAGTCAACGATTCATGGGCAATGCCTGGTGCCACCCCCACAGCAGGAGGTGATGGTGTGCCACAGTCTTCACCATGTAGAAAAGGGTGAAGTCAGCTCTTATATATCAATTTGGTTTTCATCTGGGTTGTTTTATTGGCTAAACCCCCCCCCCCCCAATCCGATTCTACCTGCCTTGGCCCTTTCAAATCTCCATTCCCCAGCAATAAATACCACGGGAGAGCTCAGCTGTGGAGCTGGCTGGAGGTACGTAACGTGGCACGTGGCCTGGAAGGCGAGTTCTATAAATGGGACGAACAATGGAATTATCTGCGCAACTGACCTATAATTTTCATTAGCGTGACAGCTTCGCTGTTTCTCTCCCTGCTGTTCCTGTCCAAACGTTCAGGACAAATTAGTATCGTCGTCATCATCTCTCGCCAAACAGCCGATTCTTAACGGGAGCTTCAGAGAGGGGTCTGAACGAGTCATTTCCTTCATGGTAAACAAACAGAACTTAGGAAAGGAAGTGCTTTTCTTAACTTGCACGGAACATATGTTGACGTTTCCAGGGAAAATCGACACCCGACGTGGACTGTTCAACCACTGGCATATCATATTGTCATCTATGTACTAACAGCAAACTCAGGTGGTTGATTACAGTTTGCATATAAAATGGGGAGGTGCGTAGGAAAGATACAGTATAATGGTTTCGACATCCGTGGGACTCTGCAAGGCGGCAGAAGGAGGTCTGTTTGTAAGGCCTGTGTTGTCCCGCCAGCACCGGTACAGAGAGGAACGTGTGCCGGAGCAGGTAAGCCATCCTAGGGGGCAGAGCAGGTCTAGGAGAGGGTGGGGGGAGGGGGAGAGGAGGAGGACCAGGGTGGGGGTGGCAATGGGGGCGGACGAGATCGGGCCCGGGAGGGGGGCCTGATTGGTGACGCCGGCATGTGCTATATCCTAACCCCCTTCCCAGATCCAATCCGCCAACACAGATCCACTCAGACTTGTGCCAGTCAAGTGGCAAACATAGGTCCGAGTAGACCCATTGCAGGGGTTGGGGCTTTCCCCAGGGCAAGGGGACGAGTGTCCCTTACCTCGAGGAGACCTCCCACCTCCTGTTTTTCCCTGCAGGATGCAGCATTAGGCTTACCAGATCTCCAACCGGGACAGAGTGCTAGACCTTTAGGAGAAGGACAATCCTAGGCATGTCTACTCAGAAGCAAGCCCCATTGTGTTCAGTGGGATTGTGCTCTAAGGTTTAACAAGCCTAGGATTGTGCTCTAAGGTTTAACAAGCTACACCTGCCCACATTCCTTCTCCTAAAGGTCTAGCACTCTGTCCCGGTTGGAGATCTGGTAAGCCTATGCAGCATAGACTGCGCTGTCATCGCGGCATCATTGTGGGGAAAGTTAGGTAGGATTGTTTGGGCTGTAACAGCAGTAGAGAGATGGCGAGGTACTGTGTGTGTGTGTGTGTGTGTGTGTGTGTGTGTGTGTGTGTGTGTGTGTGTGTGTGTGTCTCCTTCCTCCTAGCAGCAGACCAAGCACTAGGAGCTCTGGGAAATCTAATTTTCCCAGGGTGCCTGACAAACTCCCAGGGCTCCTGGTACCTGCTATAACAGTGACTCAGAAAGAGAGAGAGAGAGAGAGAGATCTCCCTTCCTGCCTGCTAGAGTAGCAGCAGGTTGGGTGAAACAGAGGGAGAAAAAAATATTTACCACTTCAGATTAGAATCTGAGGCTTGTGCTGTTCACCTCATCCCATTGCTCTGAGGTTCTTTGTTTTGAGTTTCTCTGAGTTTTTCTAACTTCTGCCAGAGTTTTGTCAGATTCCAGAACAAGAGCTGCTGAATAAGGAGCTTTGCCTAAGCACTGTAGCCTTAATTCCCAAGGGGACAGACGGGCTGAAATTTCTCTGATTACTACCCAAAGCTTTTTTGCTTTGTCCTTAAGTGCAGGTTAATTATTCCATTTACTGTGAGAAGCATACAGCGTGGAAGGAGGAAGGCCACCCAGAGGAGAAAGTGCTCATGTCAGCAGAACAGCTTTGGCATTAAACAGCTACTGTGGCTGCAGCCTGTTGAGGAGCTCCAACTTTTCAGGGCTACCCTGAGGCTGAATGCTGAGTGGTAGCTGGACGGCCGGGTCTTCCAAAAGCACTTGCAGCGCCCATCAGGCATCCTCTCGGAAGCGACAGCGACAGCAACAGCAGCAGCAGCAGCAGCAGCGAGGAATTACGGTACATCCCTTACTGCACAATCCTGCTTAAGTATAAGTCGGTGGAGCTCCTGCTCCGCCAGCTTTCGGTGTTGCAAAAGTGCCATAAGAGAGTCGTATGGCTCAAGAGTAAGCCATACCTCAAGAGTAAGTAAGCCATACCTCAAGAGTAAGTAGTACCTCAAGAGTAAGCAGCGCCCCACTCTGCCACCTACCTGGACCTGCGCTGGCCAACCCAGGTGAGTGCTATGCGGGTTGGCACAGGGGCATGGGGAGGGCAGGCCGGGGTGGCAAGGGAGGGGGCTATTGGCCTGCCCAACCTGAGGGGGGCGGGGATATCAACAGTGGGTTGCGCTGATATCCAACGCCCCTTCCTGGGCCAGACCAGCTTTACACATCCTCTGATGGGGTAATTAGATGCTCTCTGGCATATATTGGGAGGTGCGTTCCCACTTATTAGCAGAGTTCCCTCCTCCACCCAGGCAGACTGCTTTGCTTAGCTAAATGAATACACACGAGGCATTGCTTTGCAGTTGTAAAAAGAAGAAGAGCTTACTCACAGTTTAGTTTGCATATATACATAGCGTCTGACCATCAATCAGAGGTACATCCTAGACTTAAGATAGAACCCCCCTAGAGCTGGGGCTCCCTGCATGGGGTTAGGCTGCTAGATGGCCGCTGGGCTGCAGGAGCAGTGATGGCATCATCTTGCTCGGTGGGCATCAAGAGAAGAAGAGACTGAGTGAGGGGCAAGAAGGAGGAAATGAAGGTCAGGGGCCACACCCCTTCCTGGAACACAGAGGGATTAGAGTAGGAGGTCTTTACATGTGACCACGCAGTACACCACACCCCCAGTGTCCAGCAGCTAAACGCTGCCCATCCTCCAACATCCTCCCCATTTGTGCATCAACTAAAGAGCTAGCACGCATCCATTGGGCCTCCGGGGCTTACACTGGGGGAAGGGGATGAACGTCCCCCTTCCCCTGAGGCGAGACCGGGCCGTGCTGGCACATCTTAGGCAAGATTGGGCGGTTAGTCTAGCTACACACCATGGCACATTTGTGTACGTTTGGTCTTACTCACCTGTAATCTCCAGTCTGTTGGTCACTGTCCCTATGTTTGCTTGGCACTGGACAGCGTTGTAATCAGTTAAGCCCAGGAGGTGGTGGCAAGCAGGTCTCCATTAACTCCGTCAGTCTTCTTAGGTAGCTTCAGCCAATAGGGATAGCCTGTCTGCTTGTAATTCCAATGCATAGAAAGTGCATGTCAGAAGGATCCCAGTTCCTAAAATAGGCCAAGGCCAGCGGGTGGCGCAGTGGGTTAAACCGCTGAACCATGAGCTGTCGATCAAAAGGTCGGCAGTTCGATTCCCGCAACGGGGTGAGCGCTCGTTGCTTGGCCAGCTCCTGCCAACCTAGCAGTTCCAAAGCATGTCAATGCGAGTAGATAAATAGGTACCGCTTGCGGGAAGGTAAACAGCGCTCCGTGTTTCAGCCGCATGCTACGTGCTGCGGCAAGGAGAGTCATGCTGGCCACATGACCACGGAGGTGTCTTCGGACAACGCTGGCTCTTTGGCTTTGAAATGGGGATGAGCACCACACCCTAGAGTCGGACACGACTGGACTTAATTGTCAGGGGTCACCTTTACCTTTACCTTATGGTTTCCCAAGACTGGTTTTGGCAGAGAAGAAACTGCCTATCCATTCGTGATCCCTATGAATTAGAATTCTAGACTAACGTTTTAGACTAGTACTTCAGCTACAAAGCTTGGAAACCGTTGCCCAAGGAATGGGTGCAACAGTCGTTCAGCTCCTCTCAACTGGGGAATATGATTCCCAGAGCAGCCGATCAGCTCAACAAGGGCAAGGAAAGCAAGACCCACTGGCTAGGTAAGAACATAAGAAC
Organism: Plestiodon gilberti rubricaudatus; assembly: GCA_026170595.1. NCBI lineage: Eukaryota > Metazoa > Chordata > Lepidosauria > Squamata > Scincidae > Plestiodon > Plestiodon gilberti. The sequence continues at coordinate 39,503,781 of JANXHW010000008.1, forward strand.
ATAAGAAGAGCCCTGCTGGATCAGGCCAAAGGCCCATCTAGTCCAGCTTCCTGTGTCACACAGTGGCCCCACCAGATGCCTCAGGGAGCACACAAGACAACAAGATACCTGTGTCCAGTCACCACTCCCTTGCACCTGGCACAGAGAAAACCCACTTCTTAAAAACAAACAAACAAAAAAAAAACAGGAGGTTGCTTATGGCTTGTAACCTGTGATGGTCCTTTCCTCCATGAATTTGTCCAAACCCCTTTTAAAGGTAGGTCTATACAATGGCAAGCTGCCAACCCCACTTGCTTTCCCCTACTTGCAGGGCCAGCCCACCCATGAAGCTGAGTGAGGCAGCACCCACCTCTGTCTGCCCCCTTGCCTCCTCTTCTTCTCTTGGTCCCTGGATTCCAAAAGGAAGAGAAGAGTGACCTCTGACACTAGGATGGTGTAGTGGTTTGGGAGTCGGACTTAGACCTGGAAGATCCAGGTTCAAATCCCTGCTCAGCGTGGACAGTCATGACAGTGTCTGAGGGGCCCCACTGAAGACTGGGGGGCTTCTTGGCCAAAGCAACTCCCTCAAAGACTTAGGCAGGATTTACCCATCAAGCACCTCTCTAGCCATGGCTACCGTTAAAACTGTGCAGGCCTGGGCCTCAAAACAAAATGGCGGCAGCAGCCCTGTCAGTAGGCTTACCATATCGCCGACCAGGACGCTCCGTTTTGCCCTTAAGGGGGCGGGGCGGGGGGAAGGGAGCCAGAGCACACTCTGGCTCCCTTCCCCCCACCCTGCCCCCTTAAGGGCAAAACGGAGTGACCCGGTTGGCGATATGGTAAGCCTACCTGTCAGGCTCCGCCTGGACTTGGGAACATAGGAAGCTGCCGTTGACCGAATCAGTCAAAAAGAGATAGGCCTCATTTTCAAAGTCTTTATTGGCATAAATAATTGGTACATAATTTACCTCACCGAACACCGCACAAAGCACAAGGAACCCAAAAAATAAATAAATAAACCCCCCCCCCCAAAAAAGAGTGACGCCATTTGTTTTGCAGTCCACAGCAACTCTCACACCCCAGGCAAATGGCGGAAATTATAAATACTTTCCCTCAAGTGTAGAAAACTTTATAAATGGTACTGTACAAATTTACAATCTGCGAGTAGAACCGTCGTGCCTTTTCCCAGTTTCAGAGTTTGGGTGGGGTTTTCGCGCAAGAGTCAGTGTTTGTGGGTATTTTGCTTTTGTTTTGTTTTTCCAGTGACGAGAATTCTGCAACAGCCACCACAAAATAGATATATTTATAGTCCATATACAGTTATTTATTAAAAAAAATCTCTAAATGAAAAAAAAAAGCTCAATCTAGCAGAAGGCTCTCCTGCACAAACCCGCTGCAATGAGCTCCTTCAGAAATGGCGCTTATCCAGTGGGACTCTCTGTTCAGAGAGCCCCACCTTGCCTCATCATTGTATTTCTCCTGTTGCTAACTGAGGAAAAAAGAAGATGACCCAGTTCATTGTGAAAGCTGTTTCTGAGAGGTCTGAGGCTGGTTGCCTTCCTCTTGGCTAGGATGTGACCTTTGATGCTGCTTTGAACAACTTTTCAGAATTTGATTTCGCTATGCAGGGCTCGAGTATGCACATCGAAAAGCATCGTCCCCCAAAGTAAAAAGGATAGAGAATGGGAGATGTGCAAGGGTCCGGCCATGCTCTCTACAGTGGCGGTCTTCAGCTTGTCAAGAGCTAGGCCTCGCGCATGAATCTCCAACCTAGAAAATGGGACTTGCCCCTTCAAGAGCCCCATGTACCTACTACCGCCACACCTTTCCCTTCTAAGTGGGCTTCCTGGTAACCGTTCTTGTTGCGCCACTGTTGCTCTTCCCCACCAGGTGGCGCACATGCAAAAACAGGGCTGCATACCTGGTCACAGTGGCAGCAACAGGCTGCTTGTGTGCGCCCACAGTGGTGATGCGCAGCTGATGCGTCCACCTGCCACAGTACAGTGTGGGAAGTGTCCAGCCAGCCAACTGGAGAGAGGTGGGCAACGACCGCACTGCCTTGGGTCCTCTTCCTCCTCCTTTTCCTCTTCTTTTCCCATCCAGTGACAGCCAAGTCTGCATAAGTATCAAAACAAAATGGCAGCTACAGCACTGCCACCAGAAGTTGGGCCGCGACCTACCCCAACCGACCTACTGAAGATATCTCTGTTCTATGGTAACAATCATGCACAACTCCCATCTGTCTCAATTCATTCAATCAATCAATCAGCGTCAATCCGACCCACCAGTTCAATCCCCACTCATGTCAACAGAGCCTGTGCGGGAGAGTTTTGCGATCAGATTGTGGCTGGGGGAAAAAAAAAAAAAGTACCGCAGCTCTCGCTGCAAATTCAGAACCGACACGGAGGAAACAGAAAGCAGGCTAAGAAAACAACAAACAGAAACAAAACAAAACAAAAAAACAACCTGTACAGGCTCAAAATTTGGCATATATATGTATGCATACTGCCATATACATACATACAGATGTGGATCTATATTCATATGTACACAAGGCGAACACAGTGTATTTTACAGGGAACGAAATAAAACAGCTGACCAAGTCCCCCCCCCCCCAAAGCTCAGTCTTCTCATAACTTAACAGCAACACAAAGGAAATGGGGCGTACCATGTTTGCAGGCTTCACATGGGGGTAGTTTATGAGGCATAAGTCACTACAGTGTTTCAGAGATTCCCAGTATACTGGCCACTGCCTCCCCCCCCCCTCGGGTCTGCCCACCCTCACATTGGTGCCATTGGCCTTTGCATTGGACAGCTGGAATTCTGAATGTCAGAAAATCCTCATTCTTCTCTTGGTTTGTATTTTTCAGAGCCTTGACTCCAGTCCACGAAAGCTGATACTGTACTTTCTAGCTACTAAACGTTTAGAAAAATTGACCAGGGTTTGCTTGTTTGTTTTCTTCCATGAAAACTCAAAAACTGCTCTTTGACAAATAGAAAACCTGCAGGACAGAATTGCAGGAGGCAGTAAAAAAGCCACGCGCAGTTCCACCCTGCCGGGCTCTGCGCCATCTTTCCCGTTGCCAGTCCCCACAGCCCCAGTCCTCTTCTTGCAACACACCTGCTCTCTGCTCGTGGCATTTCAGTGGCCTGGGATTGCGTGGGCCAGCTGGCGGAGGCAACAGGTAGACAGATGGGGAAAGGACTAGTTCACCGCCCAGTCCTTTCAGACTCGACAATGTTGTCATTCTTGTTGCTACAAGAGGGGTCCCGCAACAAAATGCTGCAGTCTGCAAGTCTTCTCGTGTGTAAGTCCCACTGGGTTCAATGGGGTCTGCTTCTGAGTAAGGATGCCTCGGATCACGCTAGGTAGGTTGAGTCTTCAATAGTGAACAAGCAGCCTTAGCTTTCCCCCACTCTCTTTTTCTGTGACTTGTGTCTTGACAACAATAAATCTCTCTCTCTCTCTCTCTCTCTCTCTCTCTCTCCCTCATTACTCTCTAGGAATTGTGACTCTCTCCCTTTAACACCTTATAAAACAAAGCAGGATTTTGGGGGGGAGGAGGGTGCCTCCTTTGCGGTGTCTGTTTTTGAAAGCCCCTCATTTCTGCACATCTCTGGAGCTCAGCAAGTAGCCCAAAACTTCCATCTTCTTTGGGGGTGGCCCTGTCTTGGCTACAATCCTACTGGCCAGGGTCGGCCCATCCATGAGGACAACTGAAACAGTTGCCTCAGGCCATAGTTTGGTGGAGGGTGCCGATCTCTGTCCTACTTGCTTCCACTGCTCCTCCTTTTCCTTTCACTCCCTGGATTGGAAAAGGAAGAGGGGGATAGAGAGGAAGAGGAAATGTGGAGGGGAGGAGAGTGCTGAGCTAGAGCTTTGGAGAGTGGGAAGAGCAGAGGTGGGCACATAATCAGGTAAGGAGCGAAGTATTTGGCCTGCTGTCTCAGGCGTAAGGAGGTCTTGCACCAGCCCTGCTATCGGCACAGGGGTGGGGGCTTTTAGAGATCGAGTGACTGGAAGGTAAAACTAACCCTGTACTTCTTCTTGCTGGAAAGGAAAGGGGTTTCGTGACTACCCTTGGGTTGGCAAGACTGAGAAGAGAAAAAGAGAGAAGACAGAATGGCATTTCAATGTTGACGATTCCCATCTAGCCCCTGCAGCCTAATAATCTGATCTGGGGCACAGTTACTTATTCTGAAGGGAGGCCCATGGAGTCCAGTGGGACTTGAGAGGTCTTGGGGAGGAGATGAGCCGGAGCTGTGGAGCCCTTTCCGATTGTCCCTCCTCACTAGACAACTCTCCAGGGGAAGTTTGCGTTCCGGCCGCCTGCTCGCAGCTCCCATTAACACTATATACGCGAGTTTAAAAGTGTGCAATGAGGAGAGGAACGTTTGTGTCTAAGCCAGGCTTGCCGACGCTTTCAATGGGGCATTTAACGTTCCAAGCAGCAGCTGCCATAAAGCGGGAGGGAAGAGAAGAATGTTTACTTCCTTGGTCTCAGGTTAATGGCAGCAGGATTTGGTTACAAAAATCAAGCATAGCTTGCATTTACACCACCTTTTCTTAGTAAAAGATATTTGCGTTTGCCACGTATGAGCATTTATGGCATTTTGCCTGATGAAGAACTCTGTGTAACCCAGCTGCTTGCATCCTATTCCATCAGCTGTCTAGTCAACTTGCTTTCCCTAGGTTGATCCTCTCATTTTCTTGGAATACCTAGGGATCTGTCCTATAAACCCCTTGGTCCAGTGTTTCCCAAACTTTTTCGACCCACGGCTCCCTTGACCATTGGCGACCCTTGGCCATGGCTCCCCATTACATTATGTTGATGCCTGCCAATTGGCGTTGCACTGATTTCTGAGAGGATTCCATGGCACTCTGCGGCTCCCCTGGCTGGGAGCCGCGGCTCCCAGTTTGGGAACCACTGCCTTGGTCCCTTTAGCTTAGTGCCGTCTACACTGACTGGCTACAGCTCTTCAGGGTTTCAGGCTACCTGGAGATGCCAGGGATTGAACCGGGATGTTCTACATGCAAGGCATGGACTCTACCACTGAGCTACGCCCGCCTCTGCCTCAGAACCACTTTCCAATTTCTTTCGGAAAATAGCTCAGTTTGCTGGTCCCCTTTCTGCAACAGCAATGCCACCCATCTTGAGAGACAGCTTTTGGACCCACACACCCAGTGAATAACTGTGTGCATTTGTTGTGCCAAAGAAGTATAAGTAATCTGGAAAGGTCTTGGAGGATGGCTGCATAGGTGGAGGGTTTGAGGGTTTTGGGGTTAAAAAAAAATGTTTTTAAGTGGAGGATCGGAAGGAACAGCAACAGAGAGAAAGAGCATTCCAGGATGTTGTGCTTGGCCAGAACAAGAAGCAGAATGTGAAGGTTTGTGCTGTCAGATTAATGAGGTGCTAAGCACAGAAAAATAAATCAGAGGTGGATTTCTGAAGAGGCTGGGAGGGAAGTGTGGATTAGGGGCAGCTCTGAACGTATGAGTTGCCATGGGTCTGTCTAGCTTAATACTGCCTACACCAGGGGTTCTCAACTCGAGTATCACCTCCGGCGCCACTCTCCTGCGGTGTACCACAGGAAGTGACTGTCGATGATATCACTGCCAGTTACTTCCAGGTTCTCAGGTTTTCGGAGGCCAGAAAACACAGGTAGGAGGCTCTGGGTGGTTGGGAGCACCCTTCTCAGCAGTCCCAAGAGGCTTGGCCAAAGGCAGGAGCCTCTCGGGAGCGAAAAAGCACCACTGAAAGTGCTGCATCAGAGCAGGGTTCCAGTGGGCCAGCAGGTTGAGTACCACTAGCAGTCAGCCAAAGTACCACTGGTGGTACTAGTACCACTGGTTGAGAACCCATGGCCTACACGTATGGTCTTCAGCTGGTCAAGAGCTTTGACTTGCCTCAAAGCCCAACCTGAAATATGGCACCCACCTTCAAGAGCCCAGGTGGGTGAGAGGGGTGGGTGAGAGAGCATGACCAGGGGTCCTCTTCTTTTCCTACCTTCTTCTTTTCCTACTCAGTTCACTGCACATGACATTCTGCCTCCCAAGTGGAAGGAGAAGTGGGGCGGAGAGTGGCAAAAAGGGAGAGGGAGAGAGGTTTTGAAAGGGGGAGGGAGAGAGGCCTGGCAAGGTGGAGAGCAGTGGGAGGGCTACAGTAGGGGAGGGTGGGTGGGTGGGTAAGAGACACAGAGGAGACCCACTCAAGACTGGAAGACTTGGCTTCTGAAGTCTTCAGCAGGATTTGCCTCATCTAAATCTAGCCCTGGCCTGCTGTTGAAACCATGCCAAAACAAAATGGTGGCAGCATCACCACGGTGACCCACTTGAGGTAGGGTTGTGATCCACTTCTAGGCCCAACCCACCTGCTGAAGACTTCTGGTCCAACTGGCAAACAGTTCTCAGGTAGGCAACTCTCCCAGCCCTACCAGGAGACGCCAGAGATGGACAACGTGTGGACCTTTTCGGGCTCTTCCCAGTGAGCCACACAGCGCCGAAATAGGGCTAACCAGCCACCAATAAATAATACATGACAAATGGCTGGCGGAGAGAAAGCTCTAGAAGTTGGCAATGCAGGTGGACCACTTTGCACTTCTTCTCTCCTCATGGTCAGAACCCTGGAAAATGGTTCGTGTGTGAATGGAAAAAGTTGGATGCAACTCCCTGAAACTGAGAAAGAGAAAAAAAAGGGGGGGGGAGAGAAAAAGCAAATCTGAAGCCAGCAATGCAGATCTGTAAATAAACCCACGTCTCTATGGAGTCTGCTAATATAAATCTGAGCTACCGGATGACCCCCGTCACTCCCTCGGAGCTCCTATTAGTTGGCATTGTGGCGATTTCCCTTCCCTTCTCTGCTCCAAAGAGCCGGTTATTTTTAAACCGGATAAAAATCTACAGATAAAAGCAGGGGTTGAAGAGGGTGAGGGGACCTAAACGACAGAGAAGAGGGGGAGAGAGAGAAAAGTACGGTTTGTTATCAATAATGACAACTCTCAAAAATAAGACTGCGTTTTGCAAATAATACGTTTGCATCTCTCGTGCTCAAGGGAGAAACAACCCAGATAATTTGTGCTCAGTGGAGGGCAGTGATTTTTTTTCTGTCCTCACTTTTGCGCAACAGATGGTCTCCTTTGAACTCATAGTCCCACCTCCTCGGACTCAAAATCTCCTATGTTCTCCCCTACATAGTGTTATGGGAGAGGTTTTGGCTCCAAGGGAAGCGAAGAGGGCATTATCAGGATGATCAAAAGTGATGTTTCAAACTCATTTTCTTCACACACATTTGCAAGGGACAAGACAAAGAGATGCCTACAACAGACTATCAACAGCCCCGAAGTCTTCGTCTTGTTAAGAGCTGGGACCCACCTCGAAGTCTCAACCTACAACATGGGACCCACCCTCAAGAGTCCGACAGGTGAGAGAGGTGGGCCAGTGAGCTTCTCCTCTTTTCCCATGTGCTGGCAACCAATCAGCATGCTGTGTTACTGGCATGTTCTACCCCTTCTTTCCTTCCAGGCCAATTGGAAGGAGAGGAGGGGCAGAGAATGCCATGGCAACGGTGTGCGCTTACTTTTGAAAAGTGGAGGGAGAGAAAGATCACGGCAGAAGGAGCTTAATTGGCCTGGATGGGAAAAAAGGGGGGGGGGGCAGAACAGAAAAAGCAGGAAAGGAAGAGGAACTGAGGTCACTCTCCCACCCATCTCATTCCCTGAGCTCTTGAAAGTGGGTCCCACACTGCAGGTTGGGGTTTGAGGAGGGTCCCCATTCTAGACAAGCTGAAGACCACAGGGGCAAAACAAAGCAAGGATGTGCTGCACAATTGCAGAATTGATGCAGATTGCAGAATGCGGCTTTTCTTCCCGCAGAGAACAGCAGGCCGGGCAAAAGGATGCCAGCATCCACTCGCTCACTGCCTGCTTACTGGCAAAACAAGGGGGGCGATCTGAGCGAATGAATGCAAGGGCGCCTGCATGTGGCGTGGTTAAGCCTCATCAAGCCGGTCCGTCTCGGGAAGACAGCGCCAGTCCAGGACCAACGGCACCCCTGGGATCCGTGCAAACTCCACATCCCTGTTTGTCAATTAACCTTTATAGGCTGGAGAAGAGAGCTGAATAAGCGTTCTCTCTGCTGCCATTTCTCCTGGGTTTGTTTCCTGAGAACATAAAGTACTTGGAAAGAAACTATCCAGAATCTAGAGAAGCAATTGCTTCTGGTTTCCTGCATTTCCCCCCCCCCCATCTCAAGAACCCGCTAGAGATGGAGCTGCTTGATCTCCAAAGTCAAGACCTCTGGTGGGACCGACCTCACCTAGAGCCCCTAGCCTTGCCTACTGTTCGGCCTCTGCCTCAAAACAAGATGCTACGGCGGCACTGCCATGGCCCACTTGAGATCAGGTCGAGACTCACCCACTGAAGAACTCTCATCAGTAAGATGACATTCGCCTGCATCTTAAGACATGAGCATACATGCTCACCTCTCCCCAAAAGTTAACATTAGAGGCGCCACACAGATCCTTACGAACAACATGAACTAGTCTAAGATGGTGAATCAGCAACAGATTCTCAGCCACCACCACCATAAAATGGTCCAAAATGCACTTGTCTATGGAAAGTTATGGCTCACCTCCAAACTTGTTCCTGGGCTTTCAATTACGTCTCAAACAGCGCAATCCTATGCACGTCGTCGACTCAGGAGTTAGTACCATTGTGTTAAGTTGAGCTTACTCCCAGGAAAGCGCTACAGGATCGCAGCCTAAAAGCCATTAAGTTGTTGCTGCTCAGGAGTGGCGAATTCTGGGCAAACAGGATTTTGCTAATGCCCTCCCAGGGGAATTGGGTTTTGTGTTTTCTTTTTTGGTGGAAGAAGAAATAACTAAATAAAATGTATTTTGACAGCATTCCAAAGCTTCTGTCCTGATCGGTGACTGTGGCAGCTCTGCTCTCCAAAATGAACATAAGAACATAAGAAGAGCCCTGATGGATCAGGCCAAAGGCCCATCTAGTCCAGCTTCCTATATCACACAGTGGCCCCACCAGATACCTCAGGGAGCACAAGACAACAAGATACTTGTATCCTGTCGCCACTCCCTTGCACCTGGCACAAAGAAAACCTACTCCTACAACCAGGAGGTTGCTTATATCCCCATCATGGCTTGTAAGCTGTGATGGACTTTTCCTCCATAAATCTGTCCAATCCCCTTTTAAAGGCATCCAGGCCAGGTGCCATCACCACCTCCTGTGGCAAGGAGTTCCACAAACTCCACAAATGAATCAATGTCTCCACACTCAAAGAGCTGGCTTCTCACAGTGGGGAAAGAGAGGCTAGTAGTGGTCGCACTTGAATCTAGAGGAGGGGGTTGGGGGGGAACAGGGCCCATGGTCACAAACAGTGTAAGAGCTCCCTGAAGGACTCCCTGCATCAAGGCTGGCCATCTGACGAGCCTGGTGAGACTGGTGGTGAACCGTGGCACTTTGGGGGAGTGGCTGGCATGTCGGGTCGTCGCTATGCCCAGCTAGGATAAAGGAAGTGGGGACGGCCTCTTTCTACTGTAGTCTGTGGCTTGCACAGCGCCCTTGGAAAAGGCAGTGTGTCAAGACAGAGTAAACTAGCTGGGGAAGAAGCAGACACTGCACCCCTGCAGATGCTTCTGGTAAGGGGTGGGAGTCGAGCTTGGGGAGAAGAGACGGATGGGGAAAGCCTGGAGGGTCCCCTCAGTCATGGTGCATCCCAGGTGCCAACAAAGGGAAGAAATATGGGGCTGGCACAGCTCACTTTGCGTGCTGGGGGGAAATCAGGTGTAGTGAGCTCCATCTCAGCTGCACAAAAGGATCAACATGAGCCTCCCTTCCCCAATATATTTCATCAGAGCCCCTGCTGGCCTTTCTAAAGTCTCTTTCCCTCTAGAATCAAGTCTAGAATCTTGAGGTGCAGCTCGGAGCCTTGAAAATCCATGGCAATTTTGCCACTTCTTTCGGCAGGATGGAGGCTGAATCCTTGATTTTATGTGAAAGGAAAAGTCAAGGTTTTCAGGATTCAGAGCGAGAGTCCAGACTTCGGCACTGAAAGCTCAATTGCATTGCATGAGCCCTGAAGCAGGTTCGGTCCCTGATCTAAGAAAGCATCTGCAAGAGAAGGAGGCATTGCACAGATAACCCATCCAACGCCCACTGAGACTGTGCCGACAATGGCGCCCGCTTCTCATTGGCTGCTTGCTGTCCTTGTTGCTCCAGCACACCCTGGCAGGGCATCCTGACCAACTCGTCTCTGAACCGCACTGGTTCTTTGCAGCCAAGATGGTTTCAGTCTACCAAAGAGGCCAGCATGGCACTCCACAGGAAGCTGAGGTGCAAAGACAGCCGGGAGAGCGCCTGCAATTCCTCGCCTTTCAGTGGGAAGGCAGCCAACTTAAATGTTGAGCCGGCGACAGCTTCACGAAAAACAAACGATTCCTTGTGAAATGGCTTCTTGCCGGATTTGGGGGTGGACGAGGCAGTGCTTCTCGTTTCTAGGGACCAACCACTATCGCTGACTTATCCGACCATCTCCACAGCAATTACAAATCATAGCCAGCCCTGCTTCCCCCCTCCCCTGCCGCAACACAAGTTTTGATCCAAGTTAGGAATCTGGTTTAGTTGACGTCTTGGATCAGCGCTGCAAGGGAACACAACACAAAACACTCCGGGCAGACAGGTTGCAGCTAACAGCCCCATTCTGACGTTCTCCAACTATGGAGTGCGTCCTTGTTTAGAAAAGGCCTTCGAAAAGGCTCCCGTTCCAGCTCCGGAGGGGCCCTCAAGCACAAGTCCTGTGATCCCCCCCTTTACATGCGTATGCTCCCCAACTGCCCCCTGCAGGAGATGGAGGAGAGTTCTCTTTTACGCTGCTGCTGCAGCAGCAGCGATGCCAAAGACAGCTCCATCCGCTACAGATTGCTGCTTTCCTCTCCCGTCACACACGGTAAGCATCCCCATGGCTTACTGGGCAATGGGAGAAAACAGCCACCACAGCAGTCCTTGCAGAGTGCAATTTAAACATTCCCAGATATAAACAAGAAGCATTATCCTATATCACAGATGGGGAGGACTGAGGCCGAGAGGGAGTGGCTTGCCTAAGGCCACCTAGCGAGTCCACGGCAGAGTGGGGGCAGTCCTGATTTGCAGCGTGGTCTCTTAGCCACCACACAGTACACTGCATTGATCTTGTGGGATCTCTGTGCTTTACGATGGGGTTTCAAAACGAGGTGGTTAGTCACTTTGAAAGAACATGATAGAAATAAGTAGGACAGAGATATATATAAAAAAAAAATAAGCAATTCTTTCCTGGTTCCAGCAATGAGACTCTTTCAGGGCATCAACCATAGATCGGCTAACATTTGTCTGTGCATTTTTGTTTTCTTTGCCTGGGCTAAGGAACTGGACGAAGAGGTGCCTTTGAAAGCATTGTCTCTCCTATTCTTAGCAAGGGGAAAGCAACTATCCCTAGCATTAAACCACCATCCCACCCAGAACTACTGCTTGCTGGTGTTTCCTTCTCATTCTTCTCTTCTGATCGTGAGCCCGTTGGGTACACAGGGAACTGTTTTCTAACTCCTTTGCTATGCAAACTGTTTTGGAACCCTTGGTTGTTTTTGAAAATCATTATCATTATACTAATGCTAATGATGATGATGATGCGCTCCTTTGAAAGAAACAAAGTTATTGCACAGTGCTGCCTCCTCCAGCATCATCCCACCCCAATAACCTCAAAGAGCCTTGCAAGAGACTTCACGCTGGAAGGGTGCGTGTTACACGTTTGCTGGGCAGGGGTAGTGCCAGAGGTTGAACAGGTTCAGCACTGAGGCCCTGTTTCCAATCACAGGGCCTGCCTAGCCAGGCCAAGTCCTGAGCCCTCAGTACTGTGGCAGTGGTAGAGCACAATGTGCTAGCAGGTGGATGGGGGGCACTCCACGGACCCCCCCCCCCGAGTAGGTCCCTAACAGACTGGTGCCAGCCCTGCCCCTGGAAAGATTCTTGCTAACCTGAAATGGTTAAAATAGTTGGCACTGAAGTTGGGGAAGGGTTAAGGGGAGGATTTCAATGGGCTTAAGAGCACCAGAGCCCTGCTGGATCAGGCCAATGGCTCATCTCGTCCAGCTTCCTGTATCTCACAGTGATCCTCCAGATGACTCAGGGAGCACACAAGACAGCAAGATACCCGCATCCTGTGGCCACTCCCTTGCACCTGGCATTCAGAGACAGGCTCCCTCTAAAACCCAGACGTTGCATACAGTCACTGTGACTTGTAACCTGTGATGGACTTTTCCTCCATCAATCTGTCCAATCCCCTTTGAAAGGCATCTGGACCAGGTGCCTCAGCACAGACACGTGTGTCAAAACCAGATCACACACACGCCTGTTGTGACATCTCCGACATCTGGCAAAGCACTGCGTGCGCGAGTACACAACCTGCAATCACTGCAAGCCACAAGTGATTCGTGATTGAAAGCTGGGCTCCCACCTAGTGATGGGGGGAGGAAGAGGGCACGACTGCCTTGGGTTTTGCAAGAAGCCCGTGGAACTGAGAGAGAAGCAGGGAGAAAGCGGGGGCAGGGGAAAGGCAAATCTAGACCAGGCACGGCAAGAACTGCAGCCAGGAGAGCTGAGTGGAAGATGGGATGGCGCGAAGAGGGCAACAGGAAGCCATCGCTCAAGGCATGTTAACCCCTTTGGAGTTCTTGAAACATCTAAATCAGGGCTCTGCGTTTGAAGAGACCCTCTCCGTTGACAACAGCTGAAACGGACGGACGGGTGGGCTGTGAAGCAGGTGGTCTAGCAGCATTGGTCTTCCAAAGAATGAAAGAAGAAAACCCACGTCAGCTTCAGAGGGCGCTCGCTAGGTGATGCTCCAGGAAAGCTTTTTCGTGCCCCTGCTAAAGAGGAATCGGTGGAAGGGTGTCAAGGACTGGCCGCCATCCACACACCCCTCCTTCGGAGGAGGCTTTGCCAAGACTATTCCGTGCCTCCTGCATGAAGGTTTCCAACCTGCTCTTCATCCACATGCGGGATCCTTCGAGATTCTCAGGCTGAGTGGGGTACTGCGGGCGTCCAGGTGCCGTGTCCGTTCCTAAGATCGGGGCCAGGGGACGTCTCTTGGTCCTTGAAACACTCCTAAGTTTGCTGCGCTCCTCTGGCCTTCCACAAAACAAGGAGGAGGAGGGGGAAGAAAGGTGTAAGCAAGGCACCATTCCTCGGAGCCATCTGTCACAGCCTGGAAGAAAGGAGAGACGAGAAGGTGAAAAGGCAAAAAGGAGCTGGGCACTTTTGTGGGTCTGCAGAGAGCAGTCACGGTCAGGCATCTTCTCCTCTGTCGTTCCTACTTCAGAGGTGGGCAAGATAAGACCCAGATCTGGCCCTTGAGAGCCTCCAAACCAGCCCTTCAATTGCTCCCTGTTCACGGCTAACAATCTGGCCTTTAGATCCACACACGCGCTGATGTGCGGGCCCCGGTTGCTAGAGGTCCTCGGGCAAAATCCCTACACTGAGCCTGCCGTGGTGCTCTGCACCTGCTTCCTGGTGCTGCCTTTATCACTGTCAGTGGTACTGAGGCTCTACCCGCTACAGATTGCTGCTTCCCAGATGTAAACAAGAAGTATTATCCCCATATCACAGACGGGGAGGACTGAGGCGAGAGGGAGTGGCTTGCCTAAGGCCACCTAGCAAGAGTGGGGTCGGCCTGGGCAGGAGGAGGCCTGTTGATGGGTGGACCCTCAGCCAGTGGTCCACCTGGCCACCCTTTGGGCTGCCTGCTCACTTGCAACAGCCTCCCTCCCAGACACAGCATCCATGTGGGTGTGCACGGAAGGAGGACACAGGCGCATGTTGACCAGCTGACTTTGCAGGGCCAGAGCATGAACAAACCATGCGTATAACAGCAATAGGCAGCAATAACAGAATATTGGCTGTGAATGACACACAGAGAGAGAGAGAGAGAGAGAGAGAGAGAGAGAGAGAGAGAGAGAGAGAGAGAGAGAGGGAGGGAGGGAGGGAGGAAAATGTCCCATTTTCCTCCCCAGAATTCCTCTAATTCAAAAAGAAGGTATGAAAAAGAAAACTGGACAGTGGATGAAATGTAAAATATTTTTTTTCACAGAGCTGGAGCCAAGGTGGTGATGGTCATTCTAACACCATGTCTGCATTTTGGTCCTCTATACAATTTCCAAACCCCAATGAGGCTCTTGCCTATCCCTGCTCGAGTTGGATTGGGTGTGGGGAGCGGGAGCTCGTGCAGAAAAATGTGCTTGATCTATGGCTTTACAAAAAAGGACCCCCTCCAACAGATTTCTGAATGGAGGTACCCCGAATGTGTGTGTGTGTGTGTGTGTGTGTGTGTGTGTGTGTGTGTGTGTGTGTGTGTGTGTGTGTGTAATAAAATATTAAAGATACGGTGCATTTTTAAAATTGCCTTGACGTGATAGATTTTATGCTAATGGCTAAATTGTATTTTTTTAAACAAACAGCAGCAACATCAACTCGCTTTGCAGTTGATTCCGACAACAAGCATTGTTGTTCCGACACATGAAGTGCACTAAATGCAACAACTCGAAACGAGAGGGCTTTTTATGAACAAAACACCTTTTTCTCTGCAGCACCTCTTGAGGTTTGCCTCCTTGGTTTGTTTGTTTGTTTGTTTCAGAAGTGGGGCTGCCCTCCTCCTCGTTTCCCTGAGGGGGAGTATAATTGTCCCCACCGTGCTGTTTTCATGATATAAATCATCACACACACACTGTTAAGATGCGGTGTTCCCTGCTGGGGACCTGTAAATAGGCCAAACGTCACCTTTGCAGGAGGGAGATTGCCAGAGGCGTAACAAGGGTGGAGCGAAGGCAAGTAGTTCTGCAAGACTCCGTTACACTGGAGTCAGCGGCCCCTCCCCCTTGCTGCTGGAGCCATTCTGGCAGCAAAGGCAACACGCAGGACACTCCCCTGTTGCTGCTGGAATGGCTCCAACAGCAAGGGGGAGGGGCCGCTGACTCCAGTGTAACGGAGTCTTGCAGAACTACTTGCCTTCGCTCCACCCTTGTTACGCTTCTGCTGCCGTCTACTGCACTTCCTCTTCTGTTCTGTCCCTCTCTTATTTTTCCAATTCAGGGAGTGGGAGGAAGAGGAGGAGCTTACTCTGCAAGTTGTTGGGAACTTTAAGGCAGTGGTGAAACAAGGGTGGAGTGAAGGCAAGTAGTTCTGCAAGACTCCGTTACACTGGAGTCAGCAGCCCCTCCCCCTTGCTGTTGGAGACATACCAGCAGCAACAGGGGAGTGTCCTGCGTGTTGCCTTTGCTGCCAGAATGGCTCCAACAGCAAGGGGGAGGGGCCGCTGACTCCAGTGTAACGGAGTCTTGCAGACCTACTTGCCTTCGCTCCACCCTTGTTAAGCCTCTGGAGATTGGAAAGTGGTGGTGGTGGGTGCTGTGGATGCAAAGGGTATCTGATTGAATGGGCAGTGCCTCAAATATTGTACATCGATTTGCCAACCAGAAAGAAAACGAAAAACCTGGAAAAACTTCCATCCAACTACCCACCTCCTATGAAGAATTCCTATCTGGTGGTCAGTCACTCTTGCTATCCATCTGAGCAGAAAGTCAGGAGGAAAACTAGGAAGGGGATTGGATTTCCCCTTGTTATTTATATTTTACAATGGTTTTGCAGATTTTACATACAAACCTGAAACTCCGTTCTCTTCTTGCCCTCCCCTCTTTCAGCCCTGATAAGCACAATGGAAGTATGTTTACAAGGAGACAAATGAATAAACAGAAAAAGAAAAATAAATACATAAATACGTAAATAGATTAATTTTTTTTTAAAAAAGTCATTCCATTTTCTGTCAGATTTGTGTGTACATCCCCCTCTGTAGTGAGCCAGCCGCAGTGTTGTTGTTTTTAAACTTGTGCAGGTGTGGATGTGTTAAAAGCAGGAACCGACATCAAGTCTATTGTACAAAGATGACGTGGGTAGATTCTGCCCGTCAAAATGACTTTTTAAGGTCATTTTCAAGGTCAAAGGTCATGGCAAGGGATGGGTTTGGCTACTTTGGGGGATATGGGTCACAAATCAGGAAATAATGAACGAATTTGGACTGCTCTACAAAACACAGAATGGCAGTGCAGCTCCATCTTTGATGGGTGAATTGCTACAAGGGTTCAAATGATAACCCACATCCAAAATTATGGTAAAAAGAATGTCTTTGGACTGCAGCTTTAAACATCCCACATAGCTCATTCAAGCATATTACATCTTTGTTAGCCAGTTCATTTCCTGCAATTTGAGGAACAGTCCAAATCAGATTGATATTCACAACATTATGACTGAAAGGAAGAGGGACGGCCATACTGCTTAAGGCAGGTTAATAATAATAATAATAATAATAATAATAATAATAATAATAATAATAATAATAATAATAATAATAATAATAATAATAATAATACAATATTTTCCACAATTTTAAATAAGGAAAAGTCAGTTAACCTTTTTGTGAATAACTGGAAACCATTTATTGATTAAGAGAGAGAGAACGACGTGATGATATGCGGATTTAATGAATAGAATGTGGGTGATATTTTGGCTTAGTTGGATATTATATGTAGAAAATAGTGAATAGTATGCTAGTAGGATGTATTGCTTCACGCTTGCTATAACCTTACGAAATATGTATTGTTTTTAGGTTTTAATATATTAATAAAATATAAATATATGCAAAAATAATAATACAATATTTGCATAGCCCTTTCTAAGAGTGAAAAGTGCTCGTATTAAATGTATTATCTTGATTCAGTCCTTACCACAAACCTGTAAGGCTAGTAAGTATATTACTATATTAGTGTATGAGTAAGTATATTAGTAAGTATACATATCCCCATATTACAGATGGAGAAGACCGAGGCTGAGAGGGAATGGTTTCTTTAAGGTCACCTATAATGATGAGAAGATTTGAACCAGGGAAGTTTGGATCCACAGCTCGGTCACTCAGGTGGTGCACTACACCAGCTGTACAAGGGGAAGAGCATGAAACGGACAGACAGATGTACAAAGACTCACGTTCAGTTAATAGAAGGTAGGAAGCCAGCTGTATGCTAAAGCCAGAGGTGTGGGGGTGAAGCTTTGCTTTTCAGCGACAGTAGCGAGTGCCGTTCCTGCTCAAAGACCCCCTTTCCCCCAGCCCTTCACAAATACTCTAAAACACGCTCTAGCTCTCAACAGGGCAAGGGACAGAATGCCTTGCAAATGTTCGCTCCAGCTGTGAGCCGACAGTTGGCTTAGCAACAGGGGGATGTTGCTTTCAGGACAGCCTTAAATTTATACCCTGGGGAGATCTCTAAACAGTCAGAGCATGGAAAAGGGACTGCCTGTGTTAGTATTTCCAAAGCCAGTCATTGCTCGGTTTTGCTAGTAAGCTCCAAGCCCGTGACCTAAATACATGTGCATGCCAGTTGATCCGAGCCAACCCCAGAGCTTGTGCTGAATACCTTTCTCTGCCATGAGGCATGCAAATTTACGAGGAAAAGGGTGAAGAGAGAGCATGGGCAGAGTGCATGGAAGCAGGGATGGCCCAAGAAGGCCTTCCAGTGCCTCAGGCATTACACCAAATGCCACCCCGTTTAGCGGCTTACTCTGTCCTTCCTCCTCCCTCCTATCCCTAGATTTGACAAGGAAGAGAAGAGAGGAAGTGCGGAGGAGAGATACAGTTGGGTATCATCAACAAATTGATGACACTGAAGCCCAAACCAATGGTCCATGGTATCAGAAACTGCGGAGAGGTCCAAACGAACCAAGATGGTCACACTTGCCCTCTGTTTCTCTTCCGGTGCAGGTCAATCGCTTGGGTGACCAAGGCAAATTCTGGGCTTGGGTTACCAAGGCAAACTCTGGGACAGGCAAACTCAGATGCCAGACTGGATGAACGGATCCAAATAATCAGCCTCGTCCAGAATTACTAAATGCCACCACCTGCTCAAGGAACTTCCCAGAGATGGTAAGTTGGAAACTGGGCAGCAGAGTTGTCCAAACCTCCCTGATTCAAAGAGGGTTTTTTTTTTAAAAAAAAAAAAGGGGAAGAACTACAGTCTCCCTTAATGGGGTGAGTACAACACCCTCTCTCTGGAAGGCATTCACTATCTCGGATGCCCATATGGCCATGTCTGTGCCTGGCGGATCTTTTCAGCCAAGGGGGGCAAGGAACTATCAGGAAGATGACGCTCCAAGTCACCTCAGGTGCTACCAGCAGAAATGAATCCATAACCAACATGACCAGGCTGCACACTCTATCTCCATCTCTGACACAACTGTGGTGTCCAAGTCGGTGCGGCGGTGAAAGATTGTACTTGCAATGTATCTTGCAACTGGGTCACAGCAGGGCCCACTGAAGGTTCAACAGCATCATCTTGAAGGGTAGGTTGCAGAAGTCCCTTCACCTCCTTCGAGAGCTCTGTGGGATGACACTGAGCAAAGGCAACGGTGGTGGAGCAGGAATCTCCACTGGTTTGGCCCTTTGTTCTCAGATGGAGGGGCCAGGCCAGAGCGTGCAATATGATAAGATCTGATTAGGGTGTGGCTTAGGGGCTGTGGTGGCTTAGTGGTTAAGATGCTGAACTGAAGACCGAAAAAGGTCGGTAGGATGGTGTAGTGGTTTGGGAGTCGGACTTAGACCTGGAAGATTCAGGTTCAAATCCCCGCTCAGCCGCGAAGCTTCCTGGGTGACCTTGGGCCAGTCACTATCTCTCAGCCCCACCTACCTCACAGGGTTGTTGTGAGGACAAAAAGGAGGGGAGGAAATATGTACACCACTCTGAGCTCCTTGGAGGAAGGGTGGTATCAAAATGTGAAAAATAAAGTAAATAAATAGGACAGCAGTTCGAGACCCGAGTGCCGTGTGATGGAGTGAGCTCCCATCTCCTGCTAACCTAGCAGTTTGAAAGCAAGAAAAGTAGATAAATAGGTACTACTGTGGTGGGAAGGTAACAGCATTCCGTTAGTCATGCTGGCCACATGACCACGGAAACGTCTTCAGACAGCGTTGGTTCTATGGCCTTAGACCCGGAGATGAGCACCGCACCCTAGAGTTGGACAGAACTGGCTTTTGAGCAGGGAATACCTCTACTTAGGTGTGGCTTGCCTAAGGCCCCACCTAGTTAGTTCACGGCACAGTGAAGTCCCAATTTGGGGTTCAGCCTCTGAGCCATTGTGCTACACCGGCCCGTGTAAATAAAGAATTATGATTTGCACAACTAGCTTTGGATCAAGGCAAGAAACTGGTGTGTGTGTGTGGGGGGGGAAGTGGGGGGGGGTCTGGGGTGATGGTGCAAAGGGAAGATGTTGTCCTTACTCTGCTGACTTCCAGAAGTGGCCAGGGTGGGAAAGGCGACGGTTCCGCTTTGGCAACTTCTCCAACATTTCCATGAGCTTCGTGAAGGTGGGCCGCTCCTCCTGCTCGTAGGCCCAGCAAAAGAGAAGGATGTCCTGCGAGGCAACAGGAAGGAACAGTCAAAGGAGGAGAGAAAACAATGTCGGCCAGATCGATGCCCACTGGGAGTGCATGCTGTGTCGTCATCCACAGACCTTCATGTCCGGTTTATGACCCCACCAGCCAGGGCTGGTCCAAAAACTCCGGGCGCCTGAGTTGGCATGCCAAAAATGGCCACTCCCTGCATGGCAACCATACTGTGCCATATGCTGTCTCCTGTTCACCAAGTCAAGTCATGGAAGCCATGAGTCAACATAAGCATAAGCACACATTCATGACTAGAAGCCATGACTTCCAGTGATCCTCATCCTCCCATTCCCGGGAACCAAAAAAACAAGAGAGGAAGGAGCAGAAGAGGAAGTGTGGGGGAGAGAAGAGTGGAGGGCTAGAGTGGCAATGATGTTCTAGAAGCCCATCACTCTCTGACCACACCTCCTGCTCTTCCATAACTTTTTGCTTCCATAACTTCTCTTGCTTTTTGGATCCAGGGAGCAGAAGAGTTCAGTGGAGTAAATGACTCAAGAGGAGCAGCATTTGGCACACTGCCTCGGGATGAAGAGGCCTTGAAAGGACTGGTGGAGCATGTTGGAGGCACAGGACAAGCTGAAGGCCACCACTGTAACCTCTCTAACCACACTTTAACCCCACAGAACCATCTCTGAGCCACTAAGACGAGCAAGCCATGCTTCAAGTGCTTCTCCACCTCCCCGCCCCCACGGAAACCACGAACCACTTACTGAGATCTCCTTCCCCATGCCAATCTGGGTGAGGTTTGGCTTCATCCCTCGGCCCACTTGCCAAATTATTGCCTCTGCTGGTTGGGTCTTGAAAGGCCACTCCCGAGCATGCAGCTCATACCAGATGGTGCTGTTGAGACAAGGCAGGGCAAGGAGTTAACATAAGCACAACAAGCACAAATACAAGCACATACGTGTATTCTGACTCTGCAACTTCTGAAGCAAACTCCCACACTCAGGCATGGAGGAAGGGCTTTCCCCACTCTTCTTGGGGGTCACAAGCAGGGATGAGCATACTCTGCCTTTAAGCACGGCTGTGTATATATTCTGGGACCCTGCACTGATTCAACACATTTGGAAATATTTGCTTCTGGGGCGGCATTGTTTCTTAGTAGGCGTGCGGCAATTCGCTGTCTGTTCTCTCTTTATTTATTCCATTTTTAGACTGCTTTACCCACAGATCCAAGTGGATTACAAAGAAGCGGACACAGCAGCAATCCTGATACTGTACATGCAAAAACCTGCAAAAGCCAGGATGGTGTAGTGGTTGGGGAGTCGGACTTAGACCTGGAAGATCCAGGTTCTAATCCCCGTTCAGCCACGAAGCTTCCTGGGTGACCTTGGGCCAGTCACTATCTCTCAGCTCCACCTACCTCACAGGGTTGCTGTGAGGACAAAAAAGGAGGGGAGGAAAAATGTACACCACTCTGAGCTCCTTGGAGGAAGGGCGGGATAAAAATGTGATAAATAAATAAATAAATATCGCCACTAAGAAAGAGGTGCATTAAACCCGACATGGTAGGAATGCAGCACGTTGAAAACCGTCAGTCAGGAAGGCCTTTCCAAATGACAACAACCAGCTTCTTGTAAAAAAAACTGCGCGGGTGGGGGCTGAATGGATCTCTCTGGGAAGGCAGTTCTACAATGTGGGGCCACCACTAAAAAACTCCTGTGTCCCAAAGCCTTCTGACGCCTGAGGTGGGATGTTCTAGCTCAGTTATTCCCCCCCTCCACATTTCCTCTTCCTTTCTGCCCCCCTCTTCCTTTTCCAATCCAGGGAGTAGAAGAAGAAGAAGAAGGAGCAGTGGAGGCAAGTAGAGATGGACGCCCACCGCCAACCTGCTGCCTGAGGCAATTGCTTCAGTTGGCCTCATGGATGGGCCGGCCCTGACTGTGGCTGTGCCTAGGCTGCTTCTTGCTTCCACTTCTTGGCAAATAGCCAAAAGGGGGGAGACTGGATAGTGAGAGCATGAGCTCTTGAAAATCAGTCTCACATTGCAGGTAACAGTTTGGTCACCTAGTTCTTGACAAGTTGAAGCCCACTGCCCTAGAAAGATAAATATGCTACAAAGGGGCCAGCAAAGAATTCCAGAAACTCATGCCTGAGCTTTCAGGAAATGTCCATCTCTGATTTTTGCCAGGATGACTTTCCATTTTTCCCCCACTCGCGCTCATGCCTCTGGTGAGATGCGACGGGAGGGAAGGCAATGCATTGTCCCACTGATGGTCACAATCACTGCCCTGAGCCAAAGACAGTCGGCCTTGGCGAATGGTCACATCCACATGCTCTTGATCTAGTACCAGGTACTCAATACGCATCAGACAGAACAAATCTGTCATCGCAAAGGCAAATACCGGCAGGGTGATGAAATGTACTATCAGAAACACCAGCCAGCAGCTGCTGGGCATTTGGCCAGGGCTGGAAACAGTGTGCAACAGAGAAACCCAAACGACCAGGGGGTTGCAAAACGGCAACACCCTTCCCTAGGAGGAAAGGCTAAAGATTTGGGGTTTGGGGGTTTAGAAACCAGGAAACGGTGACTACGATCAGAGGCCACCTCTGCCATGCTCAATTTGGGGGGACAGAGGAAACGGCAAATACCATGCTTCCCAGCCCTCTGTTGCTCAATATCTCCATCCTCTTCCCTTAGGAGGTGCAGTGAAAGTGGTTTGCCACAGGGTAAGGAGGGAAGCCACATTTGGGGAGCATTTGGACCCGGGCACTGGAAGGTTGTGGGGTTGCCCTGAGTACAAGCCACATTCCAACCAAGTTATCCGCGGTCATCCGTCTTCCGCTCACAACAAGAAAATGTCTTCCAGCGTTTGGAGACAGGCTTCAAGGACGGCAAGCTCCTATTTTTCTTGCTGCCTCTTCAGCCGCCTCTGCCTCCTGACGGCTGCAACCAGTCTCAATTAACTTGTTCACCTCCGCGCACGTTTCCCATCCGCGCATTCAGGCAGGGTTATCTTCGCTCTTGACAGTAGCACTGAACGGAGAATGCTTATTTCTTTTGAAGGACCTGCCTCTAACAAGTGTTTCTCTGGATAAAGGTCCTCAGCACCATTGTCTCTCATAATCAGACCATTTCTGTGGCAGCTCGGGGTTACGTTCAGAAACAGTGCAGGCCAGCTTGTCCTGTGGACCCTTGCTGAACATGCCCACTCTTATTATTTACCGTACATGTGACGTAGTACTTTAAATATGCAAACAGCTTTAGAACAGAAGCAGATATTCAGTACTCCCTGAATATCTGTCAGTTCTAACAGCAATAATAATATCACAAAGTGCTTCCTGTGGGTTATCTCGACAACATTGTGTCCTTGCAACCGCCCTGTACGGTAAGTAGGGCTTATGCCCATATTGCAGATAGGGAAGACTGAGGTTGAGGAGTCATAGCTCCTCCCACTCTCCATACGGACGAATGGGGGGAATCTTTGGCAGCTGCTCCCTCCCCAGCAGTCAATGGGAGTATCCCCCACAGGCCCTGCAATGACGCAGGGACCTCTAGGGCATGCTCTTATTACTAGGCGGAGGTGCCAGGAATGGCAGCTGTGCAGGGGGGCTCAGGGGTCAGACTGGCCTATAGGCATGGCCTTTGTGGTCAACCTGGCCAAACCCTGATGCTTCCCAGATACCTGTTGCTGGGGGAAACACCAAATAAGGTCTTTTGCCTTCATGCAAAATACCTTGTGGGATTCTAGGAAGCATTTGGGTGTGCATAGTGGGAAACAGTGCATTTGACTAGATAAATGCTTGGCCTTATCTAGCGTGGCTCTTACGTTCTTGGAAGTTTTGAATAATCTCAGAACAACCTTGTAAACTGGGCTGTATTCACATGAACGGAGGCAAAACAGCATTACGTATGTAGGTTTCTTTGACTCTTGATTCAATTTGGGGGACAGAGGAAACTGCAAATACCATGCTTCCCAGCTGCCATTTCCTTCGGGGAACCATGGAAGTGTAGTTTTTTCTTCCTTCTGATTCAGTTTGGGAAACAAAGGATTTTACAAATCCCATACACTCCAGCAGGAAATGACATCGTGTGCAGCCAAGGGAAGGCCCAGCAGGGCCTTTCTTGTGGTTAGTGAGCTTGCTGATTACCCCTCCCCACAAGGTAGGACACAGGGCATAGACTCATAGAATGTTGGAAGTACCCCTAGTGGTCATCTAGTCCAACCCCTGTTCAGTGCAAGCAATTGCTAATGCATCTCTACAGGATACAGGCAGGAAGAGGTGGCAGGGCGCAATCCTATTTCGGACTTGAATTTGAACTCAAAACAGGGTAAGGTGTGGAGTAAGGTTTTTTTTTCTCTCTACTAGTGAAAAAAGGAAGTGCTCTTCCTTCACGGGTTTTCACAAGCGATGGGAGTGAGTTCACCATTGGGAGAGATTCAAAATAGAAATGCCCCCAATTGAAAAATTGCCCCCATCATCACTAGTGCAATTTGGCAAAGGTCTCCTGAGACACGTCGTGCGTGCGCCTGCTGCAGAATCAGGTCCTATGAGCTGCGTGAAGGTAGCCAAAGCAGCCCTTTAAAACTCAGAGCCCATTACTTAAAAAAAAATAAAGAAAGAAAGAAATGAAGGAAGGAAGGAAGAAAAAAAACAGCTGGTGTTTTTCAATACAAACTTTCAAATTAAAAAAAGAAAGTTTCCCTACGGCTTAGTCTGATAATAATAATAAAAAAAAAACATAATTACTTTTTTTCCCCTCCCTGTTGGTTAAAGTTACACTTAAAGCAGTACTGGGTTTAATTGCTGCATTTTTTTTTTTTGGATGATAATGCGTTATCAGATAAGAGCTCGGTATAAGCTAATCACTTTGCACTGTGCTCTTTAAGGTGTCCATCACTGTGGCACACAGCAAAATTAATCCACCGGATAAAGCCCACAGTCCTCCGCGTGCTTCCACAAAGATATCATCGCAGGCCAGTGGGACTACTTTCAAAACTAAGGCTTTCCCATTGCTATAGAGAAGGGCAATTAACCGGACAAGGGGAAAAAACTACATTAGGGGAGAGATGGCTCACAGACTGGCAATCAGCTTTGAGCCACGGGTCTTAGATTCCTTTTGTGAAGGAGGTACACCCAGAAGACGTCTCCTT
Organism: Plestiodon gilberti rubricaudatus; assembly: GCA_026170595.1. Taxonomy (NCBI): domain Eukaryota; kingdom Metazoa; phylum Chordata; class Lepidosauria; order Squamata; family Scincidae; genus Plestiodon; species Plestiodon gilberti. Next base: position 39,528,381 of record JANXHW010000008.1, read on the forward strand.
CCATTTAGGACTCAGCTCTCTTCTCCTCCTCATTCCACCCCATTCTTAGTTCTGGGGGGGGGGGCGCTGCCTGTGTTGGTAGCACCTTGTGGTTTCCATTAAGCAAAACCCCACAAGCTGAGCCCTACTATTGGCTGCTGCATGATTTGCAGTAGCCTAGAAGTTCATTTTGGAAAACCTAGAGTCAGTGTGCAACTCTAGATATTCCTCGTACGTGAACTTCTAGGCGGCTGTGAATCCCATAGAAGCCAATGAGACTGCTCCCAGAAGCTCTCTAGAGACCCTGGGGGGAGCAGTCCTAACTGGCCTCTTGCGAGGCGGAGGAAGAGGAAATGCCCACATGATGGACACTTCCTCCCCCCCTCTTGCTTCAGGAGAGGCCAGTGCAGCTTGGTCAGGCCCAATGGAAAGGGTGAGGGGGAGACATTCCCCCCCACACACCATCATCTCAGCATTGCCTGCTGCCAGCCAGCCCCTGTTCCTGCTGGGCAGTAGCAGGGACTGGGAAGGACAAGCTAAGAGGAGTGAGGCGGAAGCATGCCAGGGGTGTGGTGTCTTGCACACATGGAGCTAGAACTGAATTCTTATTACACCCCAGGGCACAGAGCACCCTGGTACTGGGTTCACCTATAATGACAGTGAAATGGCCTGTTCCCAGAGCCAGCCTGCATGCACTCATTGGCTTGCTCAGTTCCCTCCACCCCCGCCCCACACCTACCCCAGCGCAAAGACATCCGAGTGCTTAGAAAAAGGCAGCTTGTCTTCTTCTGTGTCGGGCGAGAGCTGGCGGATGATTTCGGGGGCCAGGTGGCACAGCCAGCCATTTTGTATCCTCAGTTTGTTCTCCCTCCTGGAGAGAAAAAGCACAGCAGGTGTGAGCAAGCCTGGCCATTTATATAGCTGGAAAAGTTATATTGATCTCCCCCCCCCCCAAGCCGACATGCGCACCCCCCACCCCCACTCTGAACTGGCACCTGAAAGGCAGAGGGAGAGAACAGAGGGAGTTTTGTGGCAGAGGAGAGCAGGTGGATTGGTGGGAGGCTAAGGGGGGCGGGGCACTGACGTTTGGGGCTTGGCTAGAGCCCCGCCTCCAAAGCCAAAGTCTCCAGCAGGATTTAGTGCATCTAGAACTGCTAGCCCCAGCCTCAAAAAAAAAGCTCAGTGGTAGTAGCACTGCTGAGACACTCCTGAGGTCAGGGCGTGACCTCTTTCTGGGTCCTGGCCCGCCTGTTGAGGATCTCTGGTCTACGCTAAATGGCTTCAGGATGAGGCAAAGAGTTGGTGGCCACTGAGGAAGGGGGACATGGTGCCATTCACAGAGGGATGGCTGAGAAGATCAACTGGGGTTCGGACAATATGTCTTCCAGTACAGCTAATGCCAGGGGCCGCGGCGGCTTAGTGGTTAAGCGCTGAACTGCAGACTGGAAGGTCGGTAGGACAGTAGTTCGAGACCCGAGTGCCGCGTGACGGAGTGAGCTCTCGTCTCTTGTCCCAGTTCCTGCCAACCTAGCAGTCTGAAAGTAAGATATTGCATGTAGATAAATAGGTACCGCTGCGGCGGGAAGGCAACAGCGTTCTGTTAGTCATGCCGGCCACTTGACCACGGAAGCGTCTTCAGACAGTGCTGCCTCTTCGGCCTTAGAAACGGAGATGAGCACCGCACCCGAGAGTCGGACATGACTAACCTTTACCTTTACCGCTAATGATATACCGTATTTCTTCCATTCTAAGGCGCCATCAATTCTAAGGCGCACCTTTAATTTCATTATTACCAGCAGGGAAAAAAATTCCCTCCAGGATTTATGTGCAAATTGTACCCCCCAAACTTACAAATGGTACCCCTTCTTGCTTATTACCAGGGCTTGTGGGGGTTTCGGGGAGGCCTGCACAACCCTCTGCAGGCCTCTGCAATCTTCAGTTCGGCGAAAAATGGCTATTTTCGGGCACTTCCGGTTTTCGTGAAAACCAAAAATGGCCGAAACCGCTGTTTTTCGCTCAACTGAAGATCGGGGAGGCCTGCAGAGGGTCGCGCAGGCCTCCCCGAAGCCCCCACAAGCCCCAGTAAGTAAGGAGGTGGCGTTTTGGGGGTGCAATTTGCACACCTTCGATTCTAAGACGCACCCCCTTTTTTGAATTGCTAAATTTGGAAAAAACGTGCGTCTTAGAATCAAAGAAATACAGTAGATCTGACACATGGAATTAGATGCCATTTGAAAAGCGCCTGTGTGTTTAAGCAGGCAAAATGGACGGCTCGTCACTTGAGTTGGGACTTGAGCGTTGGGAGCTGGCAGATAAGAGAAGCGAGTTTCAGAGTACGCATTCAAGAGCTGACAGTGTTGGGTAAGAAGTGTCGACACTCCGTTCTGTTGGCACGTCTTTTGTGCTGCCAGCGTTAACTTGCAGCATGGGCTACAGAGCAGTTCAAAGCAAAGTCAGTGTCTACCCTCGACTCTGTTGTGAGCTCTGAAGCTCTGTGGAGGGAACAATCTTGCAAGGCGGGGGGGGGGGGGGGCAAAAGGCAGTGCAGAAACAGTGCACTGGTATTGCATGGCAAAGGTTCTACTTTTCGCCCCTGGCAACTTCTCTGAGTAAAGCTGGGAAAGACTGACTGACTTCTGGAATCTAGGAAGCCCCCTGCCCGTTTGTGTAGACAACAACCCTGCACTAGATGAACCGGTGGTCTGACCCAGCCCTATCTGGTATTTTCTGAAAGCGTGGCAGGTGCTCAGTCCCTGAGCTACGGCCCCCTCCCTAAACTACCTAAACCTGAGTCAAAGACTTGGTCCCTCTAAGTCAGCATTGTCAGCACTGACTGGCAGCATCTCCCCAGGGTTTCAGACGGGCCTCCTTCCCAGTCCTACCTGGAGATGCTGCCTGGGGTGGACGCTGGGATCTTCTGCACGCAGAGCATGTGTTCTACATAAGAACATAAGAAGAGCCCTGCTGGATCAGGCCAAAGGCCCATCTAGTCCAGCTTCCTGTATCACACAGATGCCTCAGGGAGCACACAAGACCACCAGATGCCTCAGGGAGCACACAAGACAACAAGGCCCCAGTGTCGACACTCCATTTGGCCCCAGTGGTGCAATTCCCAGATCTTGCCGCTCTGAGGGTCAAGAGGACAAATGCTCTGCAGCAGAGGAGGCAAGTCAATCTCCCTCCAGGGGCTCCCCTGGCTTTGTGGCCACAAATATGGTGCTCGGTTACAAACTGCCGTTAAATTAATCACCAAGGGCAGTGGAGAGGTGCAAGGATACCGCTTCTCCCTCCCCCTGCCCGCACTATCAAATGTTGTGCTCCCGCCGGTTCTCCTCTGCTTGAAGCAGAGCAAGAGGAGTGAGTGAAAAGGAAAAGCCATGCTCCGTCTCGTGCGCAAACATCATGGCAAACTCTAGGGAAGTGGATGTGACTGGTATGATGTCCTCAAATATTGCTCTCAACAGGAATCCTTCTGCTTGGACCAAACTAGCCCTCGTTCGTCCCATCTCCACGGGCTTCATTTATACGGTTCTCAAGCTCTTCCTGGAAAAATTCTTGTTTTTTTTTTTTTTTTAAAATAGAGTACCTCAAATTTCTTTCCTTCTCCCACCTAAAGGCCTTTTTATTTACATTTTTTTCTGTTTGTAAATTAAACGCATGGGGTACATGCGTACAATCCAAATCGGCTTGCTTATGGGAAGCCACTTTCAACTGGAGTCAGGTCCCAATATTGTCCAACACTGGCTGGCAGCAACTCTCCGGGGTTTCAGAGAGGGGTCTTTCCTGACCTTACCTGGAGATGCTGCCAGCCAGGGATTGAACTTGGGATCTTCTGCATGCAAAACAAAGGCTTTCGTCACTGAGACACAGCGCTGAAACAGGGCTTAAAGTCTCTATGTCCCCTTTTCAGAGCTAAAATGAAGTTTCTTGCCCTCGTGCTGCTGGGGAAAAAAAGGTTAAGATCCACAGCCCCTATCTGCCAAACGTTTGAAGGTCATGAAGGTTAAGTAGGAATGGAAATTAATTTTGCTAATCAAGGCTTAGCACATCTATCAGTTTACTGCCAACTGGGGTGGCATGACCAGACCTGAGGCCATCTCTGCCGTGGTGTGCTGAAAAAGACAGAAACACTATCCCTTACCGTGCTCTGTCACATGGTTTTAGCAAACCCAGAAGTGCAAGACTTCTGGTTTTATTTAAAGGGACTGTGCAAACAAAGGAGCTCCTTTGCTCATGAGGTCTGTGTCAAGAAAACCAGAAGTCCTGCATTTCTGGATTTGTGCAAACCACTTGATGGAGCTGGATAAGGAAGGAGATGATCTGCTTTCAGCTTGGTTTTAGCAAGCGGGAAGCAGATCAATGTGGCTCGTGTTCACAGTGGAGGGAGGTGGCAGCAGGCTTGGGGTCAAGGGCACCCTGAATCTGCTGCCCCCTCACCCTCCGCCATCCGTCACTGATGCAAGCCACATCAGGTCGCTTCATGGCTGGGCTGGCCATGGAAACAACCTAGTAGGGTTGAATCTTTGTTGCATATGGTTCTACTTTGCCCGTAGATCTTTGTCTACTGGAGTAAGTAACCTCCTGGTTTTAGTAATAGGCTATCTCTTAATGCCAGATGCAAGGGAGTGGCGACAGGATACAGGTCTCTTGTTGTCTCGTGTGCTCCCTGAGGCATCTGGTGGGGCTACTGTGTGATACAGGAAGCTGGACTAGACGGGCACTGGCGTCGCTGCAGGGGGGCGGAGCTCTACGTTCCGCCACGGCTCCGACCCTCTGTTACACCGGAGCACGAAGTGGCCCCACCCCCTCGTCTTCGGAACCATTGCTTCGGAACGTTGCTTTCACCGCCTTGAATGGTTCTGAAGGCGAGGGGGTGGGGCCGCTTCGTGCTCCGGTGTAACGGAGGGTCGGAGCCGTGGCGGAACGTAGAGCTCCGCCCCCCCCGCAGCGACGCCAGTGTAGACGGCCCTTTGGCTTGATCCAGCAGGGTTCTTCTGATGTTCTTATGTACTCCACCTAAGCCCGATTCTGGGAAAGATAAGTGGGTAGGCTGATGAAGATAGGCTACGGTACCTTCTTATGGTAACCGATGTCGAGGTTCTCTTGAGGATAGCTGCCTTTCTAAAGCTGATGGTCGAGCAACGGAGATGATGTTTCTCTAATTTTGCACGGGGGAGTTGTGGGGATGGCTGATAGATTTTGTATCGTTTGATGTATTATGTCAATGTTTGTATGTTATGCCAATACAGGTTTACCAACGAACGACACAAAATTTAAACAGTTCATCATATGTGAAGGATTAGATTGGGGGAAGCAGCTCAGCCCCAAGATCATTACCCAGAATCGGTTGCTTTAGTGGGTTTTAGATATGGCCGTGCAGGTCATGACTACTACAAAACTTAGAATGCAGTTTGGTCTGGTCATGAATGGAGGAAGATCTGGGGAACTGGGAGCACTGCGGAGATGGCACATCTAGGGTCTCATCTTGCATCTTGAGTGAACCATCCATCCTTTTTCAGTTTGGGACGTTGGGAGTTTCACCAACCCCAGGCATTCTAAGGCTGTGATCCTATACTGCACTCTTACCTGAGAGTAAGGCCCACTGAACACAGTGGGACATACCTCTGAATAAACATGCACAGGATTGCACTGTTACTAGCACAGAAAAAAAAATCCCTAGGTTAATGGCAGCACCTGCTATTTCCCTAACAAGCAGGCTGTTCAGAGCAAGACAAGGCAAACCCTGTAAGTATTGCTTTAAAACCTAATGGAACCTTTGAGGGGAAAAAAAAAATCTAGCTGCCTGATCTTCTTCTGAGGCACAACCTCCCAGACTGGGGCAATGAAGCACAAAAGAAATGGGGGCCATCCCTCCGAGATTTCTGGTTGAAAAAGGCCAATGAGAATGCACTCCTGTAATTGGATTTGTTCAAGAGCTCTGAAGCTTAGGAATTAATTCAGAACAGAAGTGATGGAACCAGAGAAAGGAAGAGGGAAAAAGTTGTTGACACAGAAGCCAAGAAGACATCAACAGTCACGGGTTCAGTTATATTTACGCTCAACCCGCAAGAAGCTAATTTTGATTTCCTTGCTTGCCTGGCTGTTGAGCTCAGCTCCTGCACAACTGACATGGACTCCAACTGGCCTTAGGGACAGTCCCTGTTTGTCAGCTCCTGTCCCTGGGCAATCCCTGTTCCCCATTTATGCCTTTGGCAAGACGTCTGATTGAAATGTTCAGTGTGAGTTGCGACACTTGTCATTATTCAGGGCTAAACTTCCTCCCCAGGACTTGAGAAGTCTCGGGGCCAAACTATAACTGATGTGAAGCGCAACATCTGGCCAGGGGTTCCTGTCAGTCTTAAATGGTAAATTGCAAGTGTGAGGACCCTGATCCCAGATTGGGACAGAGGGAGAGGGATGCTGTTTGCCTCCATCCCAATCTGGATTGGCTTGCATTTGCCCCAGAAGGGGATATTTATTCACTGTTCTCTTATTATTTATATATTTTTAAAATATACCCCACCCTTCTCAACAAGGACTCAGGGCAACTTACAAAAAAGAAGAAAAGGAGGAAAAACAAATACAATTTTAAAAAATCAGCAACAAACAAACAAACAAACAAGGCAGACAGCCTCATCTGCCTATAGAATGGCAGACTGACATGTCTTTACCTGGGGACACCTATTCACATATTCCATTTCAATGCCGGTCCAATCTGTGTACAGCGAATTGCTGGTCTGTAAATGTGAACCCAGGTATAGCCGTTCACATGGAAACATGTAACCAGGTACAGGCGTTCTAAACCTGGGTATAGCATAATGTGTGAACTGAACAGCCGTTTTTGTTTTTTTAATCTCTACGACTCCCTTTTTTTTACTCATTTGAGAAGAAGGATCCCACGTACCACAACTAATGAGTGCTTCTTGCTCTTCTGCTAAAGGAAACCTGCAATTTACTCTGTAGAGCAACAACAAATAAATAGAAAGATGTGCTTTGATGGAAGTGCTACTGGGACTTCAAGGAAGGTCACGCACAATAAGCGCAGCCCACGAGCAACACAAGACTCGGCGTGCCGAATTCTCTGCTGGGGCTGAGTCATGCTGGGAGGGGGTGGCCTACAGCAGGGCAGATGTTTGCAGATTCACTTTGGCGAACCGCCCTCCTCAGTGAGTCACATGTGGCACATTCTGGGTGAAGCTGGGAAACCAAGAGTGGGCCAGAGCACAAGGGAGTCATCTTAGATCCTTTCTTTAAGGGTGTGCGTACCGATTCAAAAATCACCCCTGGTTTGGCCCTGATTAAAACAAAATAAATAAATCCAAAAACTGGGCTTATCAGTTGATCTATTGGGGGCCGGTTCGCTGGCTGCAGCCTGGAAGTTATTAATTACTAGGCTGGTGGATATAGATAGGCAGGAGATTTTGGCACCGGCACAAAACATCTGCTCCCCACTAAACTCCCAACTGTTGATTAACTATGGCAGCAGACCTCGATGCTTGCTCTTTTTAGACAGTAAAAGGCAAGCATTTACATTTGCGCGCTGTAATGCTCTGCCCTCTAAGGTTCCACTGGGCAGATTTAGAGCCCTGTCCATTGAGCGCTGCTGCAACTGCATTCCAGGGGGCTGGAATCCCTTCCCCATATTTTGCTTTACTGTACTGTACCACGATTTGCACGCCCAATTCCTTAAACCGCTGCTCTCGGGTATAGCGTGTCAGTCAGATAACTTTGCCATCCAATATCTATTAGCAGGGGATGACGAGACATGTACTAGACAGGTGGCCAAGTTTTGTAATCTGTTTGTTCAGAAATGTTTAACTATTCATTTTTTAATGATTAATTTAAGGATGACATAAAATGCTTTGTGTGTGTGTGTGTGTGTGTGTGTGTGTGTGTGTGTGTGTGTGTGTGTGTGTGTGTGTGTAGTGGGGGGTGTAGATCTTAAATGTTCGGAATGGAGATAGTTTTAGTTTAGTTAATTTTGTTCTAACGTGTAAATTTATCCTGATTTGTTTATTGAATAATGTTTTGTTAGGTTTACTTCTTCATTTTATTTGTATATGCCAATAAAGGTCTTATCGATATCAAGTCATCTTGGGTCCAGGATATGCATCGCTCAGGAGGTCAGGCTATGCACTGAGATGGACCTCAAAAAGGAAGGATGTGACGGAGCTGGAAAAAGTACAAAAGAAGGCAACCAAAATTATCAGAAAGCTGGAGCACTTTCCTTACGATGAAAGGCTACACCAGTATTTCCCAAACCTTTTCAACCTGTGGCTCCCTTGACCACTGGCAACCATTAGCTTCAGCTACCCATTCCATTGTGTTGATGCCTTGCCAATTAGCATTGCACTGTTTTCCAAGAGGATTCTGTGGCACTCCACGGCTCCCCTGGCTGGTATCCGCGGCTCCCCTGGGAGCTGCGCCACCCAGTTTGGTAACCACTGGGCTACGCCTTGGGGGCTTTTGAGTTTGGAAGAAAAGATGACTAAGGGTGTGTGTGTGTGTGTGTGTGTGTGTGCGTGCGTGCAGTAGCGTCACTAGGACGCGCGTCACCCTGGGGCAGGGGGCGCGCGTCACCCTAGTGACGCTCTGACATCGCTCCCCCCCCCCCGCGTCACCCTCCGGACGCTCCGAGGCCCGCCTGGGAGCCGGCCTTGGAACGTCCGACCCCGTCAGCGCTCCAGGGCCTTCTGAAAGAAGGCCCATGCAGCGCGTTAATATGGGTATTTTTTACAATTTCCCGCATGCGCAGAGACCGTTTTGAGGGCATTTTGCCCTCAAAACGGTCTGCGCATGCGCGAAAATAGCAAAAAATACCCGTATTAACGCGCTGCATGGGCCTTCAGGCCCTGGAGCGCTGACGGGGTCGGACGCTCCGAGGCCGGCTCCCAGGCCGGCCTTGGAGCGTCCGGAGGGTGTCGTGTGTCACGGAGGTGATGCGCACGGAGGTGTGCGCGTCACCCCATGGCGCGCGTCATCCCCAGGCGGCCCGCCCCCCTGCCACGCTCCAGTGACGTCAGTGTGTGTGTGTGTGTGTGTGTGTGTGTGTGTGTGTGTGTGTGTGTGTGTGTGAGAGAGAGAGAGAGAGAGAGAGAGAGAGAGAGAGAGAGAGAGAGAGAGGCAGGCTTAGGAAACTAGACATGGTGCCGAGAAAGTGAGCAGGGAGGAAGTTTTCTCCCTCTCTCACAACACTACAACCAGCTGTCCTCCAATAGAACTGACTGGTGGAAGATTTAGGATGGAAACAAGCCAGGAGGTGCCTCTTCACACCGCACATAATTAGTCTGTGGGATTCACTGCCACAGGATGTGGTGGTGGCCACTAACTTGGATAGCTTTCAAAGGGGTTTGGACAAATTGTGGGCCACTGTGAGATATAGGAAGCTGGACTAGATGGGCCTTTGGCCTGATCCAGCAGGACCCTCCTTATGTTCTTATGACATAGAAACGCTAACGCAAGTTCAGGTGACAAATGAATGGCTGCAGGATCACTTCTGCAGTTCAGCTCGTTTTGCGCAAATCTGCCTGGCGTCGCATTTTGAACACTGACACGGAATTTTGTCTTTGACAGAAGTAGAACTAATAGATACAGAGAACAGGAAAGAAGGACAGGAGTGAGGATCACACACACAGGGACGTGCATGCTTTACACATGCTTTAGTTACACAGAAAACATGGATCGAGCTTCTGCATCATGAGAGGCTGAACTCATTATGCAAAAGGGATCTCACCCAAACAAAACAAAACAAAAATGATGCAGTAAATGCATCTCCCTGGGAAGAAGTCCTGCTGGATCCAGTGGGGCTTACTCAGAGGAAAGTGCTGTATGCCCTAGATCAGATTACTGGGCTGCAGGAGTGGGCAGAAATCTGCACAGAACATCCAGCCTTACCTGACTTTCACTCTCTCTGTGGTTCAGATATTCCAAGTTTTCTCTCTCTCTCTCTCTCTCTCTCTCTCTCTCTCTCTCTCTCTCTCTCTCTCTCTCAAAGCTTTACACTGGATCCCATGTGGCACCCATACATATCACCTGCCCCTGATGGCATGTGCAGTACTGGTACTGAGGGTTCGGTTCAGGGGTCAATGAGGACTAGGTACTTTCATTCTTAACTGAAAGCTCAGTTTGGTAGAAATTATTATGTATTTATTTGATTTATATCCCGCTTTCTCCCCGAAAGGCCATCGAAAGCGACCCAAATCCAAGTTCAGTACGAGGTACTATATGGCATAATAGTGGGAAGATAAATAGAGCTGCTTGGAAGCATGCAGTCGTTGTTGGAATAGCAGACCAATGTGGTTTGGGTAGGTTAGGTAGCTGTGCTTAGTCACCTGTCTCCGTTACATCCAGGTGTGACCCACACAAACGGGGCCCGAGAACAACAGAAGACAGTCCAAGAGACTGCCTAAGAAAGTTGATGTTAAAAATTGGAGAGGGTATAAATAGACAACCATCTTGAAAAACAAAAAGAAGAGGAACCCACTCACAGCGTGGCGAACCACTCCAACCTGACAACTGGTACACCGGTGGGGAAGGAGGGAGAGGGAAGCAGGCAGGCCCTTATCGCCTTCTGTAATCCAGGGCCTTTGACACACCATAATTACAGAAAGATTAAAATATGCGATCTATCTCGCAGACGGCTTTGCAATAAAGCAATAATTAACTGCGAGAAACCTTCACAATAGCCAGGGTTTATTTTATTTCATTTTATTTTTTAATTTAGGAAGACTCTGAAAGTACAATAAAGTTAAATCTATATCAGGAACGACCAGCAGTGAAGTTCACAGGGGGACGGTATCCAAACAAATTAATGGACTTGGTGGGGAAGGGATGAATGTTAGAAGACTGCAGGGCTGATCAGAGCCCCTCCCTACCGTCGCTGTCCTCGCTGCTTCCTCCTCCTGCAAGGGAGCGTGTGTGTCCCCCCCCTCGCCATTGGTGCGACACCTCTTCCCCTCGCCCCTGTTCCAACATTTGAAAAAGACAGAGGATGGCGGAAGAGGAAATGTGCACAGCAGAGAGGAGAGCTGAGCATCCTAGAGCATTTCCTAGGACATTCTCGCTCTCCTCGTTCCTCCACACAATTTTTCTTCTACTCTTCTCTGCTTTTCCCCCCAAATAGTAGAAAATGGAGTGGAGAGGAGGAGGAGGAGAAGGAGGAGGAGGAGAAGTAATGACAGCAGCTGTTGCTGCTGCTGCTTAGCAAGGCCAGGTCAAAATCCTGAGTCAGGATGGTGTAGTGGTTTGGGAGTCGGACTTAGACCTAGAAGATCCAGGTTCAAATCCCCGCTCAGCCAAGAAGCTTCCTGGGTGACCTTGGGCCAGTCACTATCTCTCAGCCCCACCTACCTCACAGGGTTGTTGTGAGGACAAAAAGGAGGGGAGGAAATGTGTACACCACTCTGAGTTCCTTGGAAGAAGGGTGGTATAAAAATGTGAAAAATAAAATAAATAATAAAAGGCTGAGTTGGCCATGTGGTGGGCAGGTCAAGGATATAGGGTATATGGGTATAGATGTATGTACATGTACAAATAATATCAAAGCCAGAATAAGATTTAAAACAATTTCAAATTCAAGGCTGAAGATGGTGCACAAAAACCAACGTTTCGTCTTAATCTTAAGACATCTTTTGGGTGGTGACAGCTTGGCTGTTAGGATGGTCCTGAGGACCAACCCAACCGACAGAACGGAACTTGAAAGGAAATACCAGGTAGAACTAAACAGTAATCTTAAAGGAACATAAGCAGATTCATAAGACAAAAACATCCTATAAACTAACAGGCTGAAAAGAGCGCAGGAAAACCAGAAGCTGATTTTAAATGGAACCGGGAGCTAATTGGAAGCGGAACTCAAATCGGAAACGGCCGACGAGTTGACCGAGGATGACCTCCGTTGTAGATTGTTTTCTTTTATTTCTGTATCTGTCAAACGGACCTTATGGATAATAGGAAACCGAATTTCATTGATAAAGCTTCCGCTCTAACTTGAAATATTTGTATTTTTGGGACTGCCCTCAAGAGCCCACTGGAAGACCTCTGCCCCAGTTTGATCCTGGAAAAGCAGCAGTGGCTGATGCCTAATATTTGGGAGGCAGGAGGAACGAAAGGTAGGTTTGCCTTTGGAGACGTTTGCACCCTACCTGCCTGCTTGGAGAACTCCTGATATGCTGAAGAGGCCAAAGTCTGTGATCACCACCTTTCCGTTGTCGTAGAAAACGTTTTTAGACTTGAGGTCTTTGTGGAGAATCCCCTTTGCATGAAGGTAGCCCATTCCCTGCAAGAAAAAAACAAGGGGAGAAACGCACTTGACTGACTCGTATGGAAAACGCCAACGTGTCCTTGGGCCAGTCACTATCTCTCAGCCCCACCTACCTCACAGGGTTGTTGTGAGGACAAAAAGGAGGGGAGGAAATATGTACACCACTCTGAGCTCCTTGGAGGAAGGGAGGTATAAAAATGTGAAAAGTAAAGTAAGTAAAACCAAAGGCACCTCTGTAGTGCAGTTCTGATATGGTGAGGGTTTTGAAATATTGTATTTGATCCGTAGTTGTGTCCATACAAGATGCTTTTCCTGCAACTCGGCCTCAACAAATTCTGACATGTTAACCTCAGTAGACATGTATGTATAATGGGTTTCTTTCCTCAGAGAGTTAGCAGGAAAGGAGCTGCCACTGCAGAAGATCCCCTCCCCTGATGGGGAAGGTGGGAGGAGCTGTTGCCCTCTGCCAGTGAGTGGTGGCACGCCCAATGTGCCATGGGGGACCCCAGTGCAAGGCTTTGGCCCAGGGCCCCAAACAACCTGGTACCAGCATCGCTGCTGGGATTCCACCAGAAAGAGCTCCTACACCTTTTGCAAGCAGATTCTCGCAGTGTGGGGCTGCAAGGACGGATTGCATTCTGCAATCTTGCAGGCTGCAAGACTGCAGAATGCAATCCGTCCCCAGGTTTTCCCTATCAGCATTTGGCTCCATCAGTTGGTGACAAGGGGAAGGATGAACGAACAGGAGTGAACCATAAGTGCGTCCGTCCCTTGAAAACGAAAAGAAAACAACAAGAAGGGGAGGGTTATAATGCTGGAGAGCTGTTTTGAGTTTGGCGAGTCTGGATCTCATCACTCCAACGTCTCCACTGCCTAGAAGGCCGGCAGTGATCACTGCCCGCCCCCGTAATCCTCCAGGGCCCTCCCACAGCTTTCTTGGAGCACTGAAGTTAATGGCCTGCTAGCAACAGAGGTGTGGGAGGCAGGGCAAGCTGTCACTCACCTTTTTCTTCCTTGCTCATTAAAGCTGCCATCCTAAATACTCCAGAAACAGGTAGAGAGCCGCTCTGGCTTGCTTTCCCACTCACCAGGGAAGCTGCTCTAGCGCTCCTTTTTATTGACTCATTTAAGGCCTTTTCTGTCCAACGAGTGACGCGGTGACGGAGGCCAACATCAAAAGCAACTACAGTTATCATATCCGTGCTCACATCCAGGGTTGATTCTCGCAATGCATTACCAGGGCTGTGAGAAGTGTTAGGAAACGTCAAACTGGTCCAAGACACAGCAGCAGTGGTGCCTGAACATTTTGATGTGTAGGAGCTAGACGTGACACCTTCTCCCCAGTCACAACCCACTAAGGCCATTCAACACAAAAAATCTACTTTAAATGTCTTCATTAGATTTTTTTTTTCTCCAGCCATTTAATTCTACACTGAAACGTATTATATTTCTTAGAATTAAAAATATTTACCAGGTTATCTGGTCGTTTGTTTGGTTCTGCAGAAACTGGTGGTACTTGGACCACCAGACCACCAGAATCCCCTCCCCTGAGGTAGCACTTTTCAGTGGCACATTTCCTGCCTTTGGCTGAGCCTCTCGGGAATGCTGAGAAGGGCCCTCCCACCACCTAGAGCCTCCTACCTGCGTTTTCTGGTCTCCAAAAACCTGAAAACCCAGAAGCAACTGCTGATGATGTCATTGCCAGTCACTTCCAGTGGTACGCAGCAGGAGAGTGGCACCAGAGGTGGTACTCGGCCAGGAAGGGGTTGCTTTACGACAAGCCTGATCCTAACATTTGACATGATGTGGTGGCCTGCCTTTAGCAGTAGATGTTGGGTACAGGTAGGCTTACCAGATCTCCAACCGGGACAGAGTGCTAGACCTTTAGGAGAAGGAATGTGGGCAGGTGTAGCTTGTTAAACCTTAGAGCACAATCCTAGGCATGTCTATTCAGAAGCAAGCCCCATGGATGCCTAGGATTGTGCTCTAAGGTTTAACAAGCTACACCTGCCCACATTCCTTCTCCTAAAGGTCTAGCACTCTGTCCCGGTTGGAGATCTGGTAAGCCTAGGTACAGGTAGCAGATCCAGGACAGGCCCAAGACTACTCAGAGCCTGAGGTGCACCATCTGCTGCTTCCGCTATGTCTTCTCCCACTCACTCCCTGGTTTTGAAACAGAAGAGGGGAACAGAGCAGAAGAGTGGAGGAGAGGAGAGTGGACGGCTGAAGCCCACTTCCTTTTCAAATCAAGGGAGCAGGACGACGAGGAGGAACAGTGGAAGTGGGTGGGTGCACCAAAGCATGCACTCTGTGCCAATCCATCACCTGAGGCAACAGCCTCAGCTGGCCTCATGGAAGAGCCAACCCTGAACTGATCCAAAGGTACCACTTCACTGAACAGGCCAATGTCCAGATTACTCGGTGCAGATGCTAAAGTAATGACAGAAACATTAGAAACGGAAAATAAAACCTGTCGCTTCGCATCAGATCGCTGTTTGTGACGATGCCATCTTCCAGCTCTGGCACAAGAGGAAGAGGTCGAAAAGGGCTTTAGAGTTAATTGCATTTGTTGCCACAAAGTGCCTTCTCATTTTCTGAGCCGTTGCTGCAAATTTCACCACCCTGGACATTCCAAGTTTGTCGTGATTACACAACAAGGAAGCAATTTCGTGAAGATAGCTGGGGTTAACGAAAACTGCTAAAAAAAAAATATCCAATGTATCTTTCCCTTGAGTGTACTCTTACATTTCTACCCCAATGGGACACTAGACGTTCTGCCTTAGGATTCCCGATGCCTTGGGAGTCTCTTGTTGGGAAAAGCTAGGACTAGAACTCAGGGATCTCCTGGTATATGTAGTGAGCTACCAAAACTACAGGTTGAAGCATTTCTTGGGCCATAAACCAACCCTGGGCTCTAGAGCAGGGGTGGCCAACCTTCCACCATTAGGGCTACTGCGTTCTTAAGAGTTGTGTGGAAGACAGAATCTGGGCAGCTGCAAGTGCTGATGGTGCTGCTAAAGCAGCTGCACCTGCTGAAATGCCCTCACCTAGACAACCATTCAAGGGCCAGGAGCATTCATGTTGAAAGGTTGGCCACCCCTGCTCTAGAGTGACTCATGAAGGCTTAGTTTGAGGAGTCTGTTATCATATGAGGAAAGAAAGGACAGCAGCTACTTCTCCATGAAAATGGACTCGTTGCAGAAGTTAAGATCTTTACCAAAAAAAAAAAAAAAAAACACCCACCCCCAAAAACGAAACCCCTAAATGAGGCAAAACAGCCCTCAAATGTTCTGCTTCCTGAGGAGTCTAAAGGTTTAAAAGAGAGAGGATGTGTCTAGATTCCTAGAGGGGCTTCACAGTGCATTGGAACAACCAATTTCCTGTCCAGAACTGGGGCGGGACCAGGCAAGAGAAGGACTCTTGTTTTCAGGTGACTAGCACAATACATTGGAGGTGTACTGAAAACCTGACAGAGGAAAGGGGAGGGGGAGAAAGACTGGAAACGGAGAGAACTAAAGAAAAAAACCAAGATTGGAAAAACAGGGAGTGAGTGCTGCAGTCTAGCAATGTGATCCAGGGCATGTTTACTCTGAAGTAATGGAATCCAGTGGGACTTACTCTCAGAAAGATGTGGAAAATAGGCTGGGTAAATGGGGGAGGGGGAGAAAAGGCTACAACCAAACCCCTATAGCTAGGCTTACCAGATCTCCAACCGGGACAGAGTGCTAGACCTTTAGGAGAAGGAATGTGGGCAGGTGTAGCTTGTTAAGTCCTAGAGCACAATCCTAGGCATGTCTACTCTGAAGCAAGCCCCATTGTGTTCAGTGGGGCTTGCTTCTGAGTAAAATGCCTAGGATTGTGCTCTAAGGTTTAACAAGCTGCACCTGCCCACATTCCTTCTCCTAGAGGTCTAGCATTCTGTCCCGGTTGGAGATCTGGTAAGCCTACCTATAGCCTAATAATTTGATCCAGAGTATGTTTACTCTAAATTACTGGTAAGTACAGTGGAATCCAGTGGAATTTATTCCAAGAAAAATGTACCTGCTACAACACACTGTTGTGGGACCCCTCTTGTTATTTTATATGGCAGCATTGTTGTCAATCAGGAAGAGCAACATTAATGGGGCAGAACTGCTGAGATTCTGAAAGACAAGGAGTTGGTGCCAAGTGGAGGAAAGAACAGGAAGACAGCGCTGGGCTCGGAGGAGAGGCTGATGAAGAGGCAAAGGGTTTGGGCAGCAAAATTCTGGAGAGAAGTGAAAGGACTGAGGCCAGAGAGAAGACAATAATAGACAGGGTGAACGAAGGTCGGCATGGCGGACCAGAGTTTTGGTCGAGTCAATGGAAAAGGAGGAGCAATTCCAGGCCAATGAGCCTAGAACCTATTTAACAATATGGACACGTCTTGTATAGGTGTCATTAATGCTGAATTTCCTTGTGGGGAGTCAATAGCAAGAAGTATAGATTTAAGGGGTACGTGTGTGTGTTCGTGGCACCAGTGTCTTAAATGTGGAACTCTGGCAGCAGGGCACATGATCCTTACTCTCCACCCTACAAAGATAGTAGGTCAGTACAGGAACTGGCTGGCTTGAGGCTTCCTGCTACACAGTATCCCGCTTCCCTAAGAATGGCCAGGAGAAAAACCATGTAGCCCAGGGGACCTGGAGAATTAACTGGGCCTCTGCTGGCCCTATATAAAATCTTCCCTGGTCTCAGACTATGTCGGACCTTGACATGCACACATGACCCCCAGGCATTGTTCCCAATCTGCCTCTGAGGTGGGCCTGAACGGTAACCATGCTCCAAGTCTCGTCTTGGTTGCTCTTTGAACTTTTCTGTGTTTGGTCTCTGGCTGGAGAACATTTCTGCTTGCTTTGCCTGACATGTATCTTTAAGAACTGGAAGGTTAAGCCTGGCTCAGCAGGCAGATCCTCGACTCTCCCCTGGGTCCTCCTATCCCAGCTCTACACACATCCACAGGAGTAGGATGTTTTTGCCCGAAGAGAGCCTGCAAGAGGCTACCAGAATTTCCTTTGGCCTCTGTATGGTAGCTGGATAGCTTGCGCCCCCTCCTGGCCCGTGGTTTTTCACTAAGTGCTCCTTATGTCAGGGTAGTAGATCAATGACTTTGCACAACAAAATCTGGGACAGAAAACAGCCCTTTAGGTCAAAGGTTTGCAACACAGGTGGGCCAGGAGGACCCAGGTGAAAAGCCAACCTCGGGTGGGTCATGTGGCAGTGCTACTCCTAGAGCTATTTTGTTTTGCAGCTCAGGACGGGGCAGTGGATTCTCGATGACGTCATTCCTAACTGAGAGCTGGGCTTTGGAAGGTCGTTTTGGCCCAGTCCCCCAATCTTCAAAGACTGGCCCAATCCTTGGCCCTCTCAACCTCCCACTAATCTGGCTGCTCTCCCCTACCATAGCACTTCCTCTACTCTCAGCCTCGCTTTCTCTTTCTCATCTCCCGCCTCTCAACATTGAAGGCACACTGTCGCCCTGCCACTCTCAGCGCCTCCTCTCCTTCCGACCAGCCTGGATGGAAAGAAAAGGCAGAGTGAAACAGTAGCACGTGTTGGTTGTCTGCAGCTGGGTGGGAAAGAAGGGGAATCGTGGCCGCTCACTTGCTCACCCCTCTGACTTTTGGAGGTGGGGCCCATGTTGAGGCTTGAGCTGGCTCTCAGCAAGCTGAAGACCACAGGTTAAAGACTCACACATTTATTCTAGCGAAGCCTTTGTAGGCTGGAGCCCATTTCGAAAGAGGCAGGAAGAAACTGGGTCTTGGCCTTTGAAGGAGAGAAGAACCAGTGCAGCAGAATAAATGAATGCAGCGGACAGAGCAGAGCCTTCAGCAAAGTGCAACTGGAGACATGGGTGGGTGGCTGGGGGGGGGGAGTTTAAGCAGTAATCCTTGATGTGAAAAAAAAGGTAGTCATAAGTATGTTCCTGTTTAATCTGTGTAACACCGAAGGGTTTTTGGAGAGGGTCTGAGATGGGCTGCAAAATCAAGCCTCACTCCCTGGTGAAGAAAGAGCTGCTGGGATTAGGACTGGGTGGGCAGAGAGAGAAAAGCACTAGAGCAGGGGTTCTCAACCCCTTCCTGGCTGAGTACCACCTCCGGCGCCACTCTCCTTCTGAGTACCACTGGAAGTGACTGGCGATGACACAGGCCAGATGACACAGGCCAGAAAACACAGGTAGGAGTCGCTGGGAGAGTGGGAGGGCCCTTCTCCGCGTTCCCGAGAGATTCGGCCAAAGGTATGAGCCTCTTGGGAACAAAAATGCACCACCAAAAGCTCTGCATTGGAGCAGGATTCCAGTGGTCCGAGTACCACCAGCAGTGGGTCGAAGTACCACTGATGGTACTAGTACCACAGGTTGGGAACCCCTGCAGTAGAGTAAAGTGCTAGGGATGCTGGGCATTTCAAAGAGCAACAACCCCCCCCCCAGAAGACAAGCTAGACTAGTGGTTTCATATTTTTCTGGGTTAAAAGGCTGCCTGCAGAAGGATGGATAATGCATTTACTTTGGTGCCTGAGTACCAGACTCCTCCAGACCTTAGGAACAGGGTTGGCAGCAGTGGTCGGCCAACTGGGGCACTGGCCAGGAGCCCAGGGCATAAAAGGGCCCACAAGCGACCCCTGTCAAAAAATAATGGAAGCTGCCTGTGTGGCTGGTGAGAATCACTCCATCCCCTGTACCTTAACGGCAGCAGCGACCATGTTGCTCCCTGGCAGCCGTGCATCTGGCGGCTGTCATCGGAGTTGACTTATAATGCAAAGCGGAGACGGCTGCATTTCGTTGTAGGGGAACAAAGATGACGGCTAGGGCTACCACACCGCTAAAGGGAGGCCACAAAAGCATTTGGCCAAGGGCCCACACGGACGGACCTGAAACCAGGGCTGCTTAGTCTCACTGTTTCACGGGGTCCCTTTGAATTCACTTGTCTGCCCTGAATCAGTCAAGGCAACCTGGCCGTAGCCTGGATTCTGGGGGACATCATGAGGTCACTTGGTGCCCCCACCACTGAGGACTCCGGGGGCTCTCCAGTCCATCATCCTGATAGCTTCGTGGGTGCGTGTGGGGGGAGGGGAAAAGGAGGAGCATTCTGGGAAGGGAAACCCTTGGAACATCCCTTGCCCTGCAGGAAAGTGCTGAGCAGCCATCCTGCTTCCAACCTCCTGTTGTCACTTTGAAGGATGGATCGTCTCATCAGAGCTATTTCCACATCCTATTAAATTCAATCCCAACTCCATTTTTGTTTCATTGGCTCTCATTAGTTTTTCCATCCACTGGCTAATGAGAGATATCAGCCCCTATCTTCGCCAGCACTCTCAGGGGTGCTTAATGCCTCTTATCTGAAAAATCCTCTCCTCTCCCCCCGCCCTGCAATCAAAGTTGTAAAAGCAACATATATGTGCCAAACAAACACCATGGTTCTCTGGATAGGTATTGTGCAGGGTCAGTGCACAGGTGCACCGGGCCCTGGGGGCATGCATGGCCCAGGTCTAGGTCCACTGGTGTGTGCCCACCCAGTCCCTGACTTGCCCCACATAACTCCCTGCAGCTTGGGACAGGGCAGCAGACAAATGAATGGGGACAGTTTCTCCCCATGATGGGGATAAGCAACCTCCTGGTTGTAGGAGTAGGTTTTCTTTGTGCCAGGTGCAAGGGAGAGACAACAGGAAACAGGTTATCTTGTTGGCTGTGTACTCCCTGAGGCATCTGGTGGGGCCACTGTGTGATACAGGAAGCTGGACTAGATGGGTCTTTGGCCTGATCCAGCAGGGCTCTTCTTATGTTCTGATGTTCATTTCTACCCGTCCTGCCTGGGATTACGTCCAAGGGGCAGTCCACTTGGGAGCCTGCCAACCAGCCAGCCGGCTCTGCATTGACCTCTGGGGCAGGGATGGAGGAGGAAGTGCCTGCCGTACATATGGTCGCTCCTCCTCCCTCCTCTCCCCAAAGGCCAATAGGAATTGCTCCCAGCAGCCCTAGAGGACTCCTGGAAGGATTCTATTGTCTGCTAGGACAGCCTAGAAGCTGACTTATGAAAATCTAGAGACGCAGGTGACTCTGGATCTTCCTAACTTTGTGAGTGAGAGTCACGTATAGAGTTGTTAAAATCTAGAGGCACTGCATAAAGCTCCAGAGTTTCTCAAGTCTGCTCCAAGGCTGTCACAAGTCCCATGGCAGCCAATGCTGGGGGGAGCAGGTTGGCCATATGTCCCCAACACATGCTCCACACTGTTTGTACAGTCAGCAAGGCTAGAGGTCCTAGATGAGGTAAATCCCGTCCAAGACTTTGGAGGAGTTGTTATGACCAAGCCCTCCAATCTTCAGTGGGTCCCCCAGTCTCCCACTTATTTGCCTGTTCTCCCCTTCCACATCACTCCCCCCCCCTCCGCTCCCTACCTCATTTTCCTCCCACTATCTCTCCCTCTGCCTGTCAAAATTGAGCTCGGACTGTTGTCATGCCACTCTCTGCTCCTCCTCTCCTTCTCATTGGCCTGGAAGGAAAGAAGTGATGGAATAACATAGAAGCAGCATACCCTGATTGGCCACTACTGGGTGGGGAAAAAGAGAAGGAACCGTGGCAGGTCATTCCCTCCAACTCTTGCCCCCTGGCAAGCATCTGAAGAGGGATGCTCACTTCTTTGAGCGCTTCTGACTGAATGCTTGCAACATTTCTATGCATGGTTGAAACTAGCGCCGTCTGGGGTACAGCTGCGTCTCACTACATAGAATAGAATATCACACCCAATCTTAGTGGGACTTCCGCAAATCAGACAGCCTCAAAGTCCCCCGAGCTGTTCCCATCATCAAACTCCACATCTGGAATGCCTTTCCAAATATATAAAATACAAATTCTTACACTGTTTTATGGGAAGCTTCTCCCCAACCAAGACCGTTTCCACGCAAAAAAAAAAGACCCTTTGCTTATTCACGAGGTGCAGAGTTGAAACTGGCCTCCATTTTGCGCCTGGATCTTTTCCACACTTACTCAGAACTTGCATTCAGTCTCATCTGGGTAGCTACGTGAGTCTTGTATTCCCCAAAAGTAAAAGTTAATCTATCCAGCCAAGGCACTCATGTTGTGTTGCATCACTTTGCATAAGAAAGCCATGGTGGCTGTGACATAGAGTTTCTCCAGAGGCACTTACAATAAGGGCCCTCTTAAACAATGGGCTCCTTCACAGCAGCCATGAAATTAAAAGACGCTTACTCCTTGGAAGGAAAGCTATGGCAAACTTAGACAGCATAATAAAAGCAGAGATATCACCATGCCAACAAAAGTTTGTATAGTCAGGGCGATGGTGTTCCCAGTAGCAATGTATGGTTGCGAGAGTTGGACCATAAGGAAGGCTGAGCGCCGAAGAATAGATGCTTTTGAACTGTGGTGCTGGAGAAGACTCCTGAGAGTCCCTTGGACTGCTAGGAGATCAAATCAGTCAATCCTAAATGAAATCAACCCTGACTGTTCCCTGGAAGGACAGGTACTGAGGCTGAAGCTCAAATATTTTGGCCACCTAATGTGAAGAGAGGACTCTCTGGAGAAGACTCTGATGCTGGGAAAAATTGAAGGCAAAAGGAGAAGGGGAAGGCAAAGGATGAGATGGTTAGACAGCATCACCGATGCAACGAACATGAAAATGAGCAAACTCAGGAAGATAGTGGAGGACAGGAAGGCCTGGCGGGATATGGTTCATGGGATCACAAAGGGTCGGACACGACTTAACGACTGAACAACAACAACAAAACAATGGGCCCCAAACTGTGATTGTATAGAACAGGAGTTCTCAACCTGTGGTACGAGTACCCCTAGGGGTAAGCGGACCAATGGCAGAGGGTACGCCAGAGCCTGCCCCTTATCAGCATCAATCAGTAGTTAATTACTTGTTAATTAGAACTTAAATGCAATCTGTCTGTCTGTCTGTCTGTCTGTCTGTCTCTCTCTCTCTCTCTCTCACACACACACACACACACACACACACGAGTTAAGTAAGACATTTTTTCACATTTGAAATTGTTTTAGTACTTTTTATTTAATGATTAATTAGCTAATTAATTAATTAATTAATTAATTAGCAGGGGGTACTTCAGAAAATTGGACTGTGATAGGGGGTACCCGAGCCTCCAAAGGTTGAGAACCCCTGGTATAGAAGAAGGTTGACATGTTAACTCTCTCTCGTGTTTCAAATTTGTGAAAATGTTATTCCTCTCCAAGCACAAGTGTCTGCCTGTAACCTCAAACTTCAAAACTTCACACTTCAAATGTCTCCTCAAATCGTGCTCTCGGGATGTTAACAAGCCATCGGTGTCAGGCAGCCACCTGTACGTTCTTGCCAAATGAGTTCATCTCGCACTGTGTGCTGCCGTCACGGAGGGCAGGAGTCTGAAAAACGAGTTTTTCCTCCTCTGAAGCGACAAACAAGCACATGTACGAGAAGAAAAGCGAAACAAAACAAAAAATCCCACACAAAGAGAAGAGGTTTTTGAAGAGACATGACAGGCCAGGAAAAAGCTTCTGAAGATGTCACCGGGCTCGCAGACTCCATCATACTGGCTTGGGGCCGGCCTATCTACGGCCTCTTCCCTGTTGATGTTTTGGAAACTAGCAAAGACTATTCCATTTAGATGGCCCTTCAATACTGGCCAGTGCAGTTCCCCCTAGATGTGTTGGTTTAAAAAAAAAAATCTGGCTCTGGTTGGTTGCATTTTCTGCTGTGTCTTTTGTTGGCTATTATTTCATGATGTGCTGCTTAGCTAGTTTTGTTTTTAAGTATGACTGCATGCTGCTTGGGAGGCTCCTTTGAGCTGTGAAGTGCCATATAAACACACAGGAAAAACAACATGCATCCTCGCCCCCTTCCAAGAGCACAGGGGCAGCTGCTGTCTGCATGCGCCTTGGGTCGCCTTGCCCCCCCCCCTTGCCCCATACCTTGACAATTTCTTGAGCAATCTGCCTTGTTTTGTTGACATCCAGGACAATTTTGGCATCTCTCACCACGGAATAGAGCGTCCGTCCTTTGCACAAGCTGAAAGAAGAGGAGAGTCGTAATTGTTCGGGGAAGGAGAGGGTCCAACTAGTCCATAGGTGGCCAACCAGCGGCACGGGTGCCACTTAGTGGCACGCCGAGCCTTTTGAAGTGGCACGCACCACTGTTTCTGCCCAAGTCAAGCACTGAAATCCCTCTCTCTTTCTCAACCCCAGCACACCTTTCCAAGCCTGTGGCACTAGAGGAGGTCTCTGTACCCCCACTGCACCTCATTCCTCTTGCACTGTCACAGTGCTTTAAATATTTATTAGTTTAGAAATATTTAATTAATTAATTAATTAATTTAAGTGGCACGCTTAAGATTATCTACATAAAATGTGGCACATGGCGTGCCACAGGTTGGCCACCACTGAACTAGTCAAAAGCATTGTAAACACTGAACAGAGGAACTGCAGAAGAGACTTCAAGAAAACAGAGTCTTCAACCAGTGGGTCATATAAACCAACCTCAGGTGGGCAGTGGCATTCCTAGGGGGGCGTGGGGGCACGGCCCGCACTGGGTGGTGCACCAGGAAGGGGTGATATGCGACTGGAAGATGAAACTGGAAGTGGCTTTTAATTGCGTCTCAGACCTGTTCTGAGGCACAAGGAGGCCCATAGAGTGGGCCAGAGTCCTCCTCGCACTTCAGAACAGGTCTGAGATGTGATTGGAAGCCACTTCCAGCTTCCAATCGCGCGTCACACCTCCCTGGTGGTGCGTCACCCGGTGCACGGGGGTGACGCGCTAACCTTCCGCACCTGGTGACACACACCTAAGGGACACCTCTGCAGGTGGGACATGGTAGTGCTGCTACCGCCATTTTGTTTTGAGGCTCAGGCCTGCACAGTCTGTACAGTAGCCAGGGCTAGGAGGTTCTAGGTGAGGCCTGGAAGGAAAGAAGGGGCAGGATGACACAGCGGCAGGGCAGCATTGGGCAGCGGCGACAAAAAGAGGAACAGTAGCCACTTACTCCCCCTGCTGGGCTCTTGAGGGTGGGCCTCATAGTACAGCTTGGGTTGGAGGCTGGCCCCAGCTTTTGACAAGTTGAAGACCACTGAAACAGAGTGTCTGGGTTGGCTATCAAGACAACAAGAACCATTTGGGGCGAGGGCACACTAGGCTGCAGACAGAAGGATGTTTCAACTGGTTTGGGATATTTGGTTGTTTTCGCTTTTTTGCCCTTTTCAAACTGTACAGCACAAGAATTGTTGCCTCTGTGGGACACGAACCCCATGGAATGAAGATGCTCCATGTGAAAAGAAGAATAGCATCAGCCATACACTGGGCAAGATTCGTCTTCCTTTTCCTACCTGTTGCCGAGAAATCTATTTACAGAGTCTTAATTACCAAATGCAGCTGCTGGAGGGGGGAGGGGACCCTGAAACCAATTAAAATTGTATTGACATTTGAATCATGTAATGAAGCCTGTGGGCGGATTCTGCCTCGACTTTTTCCCCACAAAAGAAAGCCCCCCCACCCAGTTCTTATGCCCACCTACGCTCATTACAGGCAACTCGAGAAAACGCAAACGAAATACCTGAGCTCAGATAATAAACCGCCAAAAATAAAACCAGCTCCGAGGATCGCAGGTGTTAATTTGATCTGGTTCTATAACTAACGACAGAAGCACTGCAGTTTTTAATTGTTCTTCTCTCCCACCCACCACGGCAGCCCTTTCGTCTCTCCGACATCTTCCTCCCCCTCCTCATGGCACCGGAGGCGAGACCCGGCGTCCTGCGGAGGCTGTGGGCAGCAGACTTGGACCGAGTGACCCTTTCAATCAAGGAGCCGAACGGCTACAAACAGGGGTCCAGCTCCACATTCAATGCTCTTCCTCGACTTTGCCACCTGGCGTCAGTTCAGATGCCAGCTGAAACAAACAGTTCAAGCAGGCAATCAAATACTTGAAACCACAGGTCGGCATGAAGAAGAGGAGAACCTCCAAGAGAGTCGTTTCCAGAAGGGAAAAACCATGAACAGATTCCTTGACAGGGAACAGATATATGTTTTCAACTCGTTCAGATGCATTTAAGAAAGAACGGGGGATGTGCCACAAGATCAGTTGTAAGATCGCGGGAGCATTGACTGTTGAATGTCAATGGGCAATCTGGGACCCCCTCTTCTTTTTAAACACATTTTACCCATTTTTCTCCTACTGGCTGTTTCTGTCAAAGAAAGAAAAAGAGAGAGAGAGAGAAGGTGAGAAAGGAAGGGTGAGAAAGAAAGAAAGAAAGAAAGAAAGAAAGAAAGAAAGAAAGGGTGAGAAAGAAAGAAAGAAAGAAAGAAAGAAAGAAAGGGTGAGAAAGAAAGAGAAGGTGAGAAAGGGTGAGAAAGAAAGAAAGAAAGAAAGAAAGAAAGAGAAGGTGAGAAAGGGTGAGAAAGAAAGAAAGAAAGAAAGAAAGAAAGAAAAGGTGAGAAAGGGTGAGAAAGAAAGAAAGAAAGAAAGAAAGAAAGAAAGAAAGAAAGAAAGAAAGGGTGAGGCCACTGGCAAAGATGGGACCAAGATAGCACCAACAGGTGGCCATGCCCATCAGATGGCTTGCCCTACTGGGCTCTCTCTCTGAGCCCCCAAGACATGAGGTCCCAGCCTGTGCCTTACAGCGCAATCCTATCCAACTTCCAGTGTAACCAGCAGGGGAGGGCAGGGTGGGAGGCTTTGGAGGGGAGGGGAGATTTGAATCCCCCTTTGGAGGGGATTTGAATCCCCTTTCTGTTCTGGGGCCTCCCGTTCTTGCTGCACCGCTGGTTACACCGGTAGTGTAAGTTGGATAGGATTGCGCTGTTCCTTACGGTCAGCCACCACAGATCCCCCCTGCCTTTGGGAGGATCCACCACCACCTTCCACCTACTGCTGATAAGCTGAGAAGGGACCCAGTGGAGGACTTTGCCCCATAGCCTTAAGCAACCTTTCACCAGCACTGGTGCCAACCTATTACTAGGCAGGCTATCCATACTAAGGAGGAGTTGCCATATTTTTTGACCGGCGTCTCAAAGAAATGGTGTATGGAAAATCAGTGACTATTGAAACGTCTATAATCCTGGGTGCAAAGCCAAAATGTCTACACATATTTTAGTATCTCTGAATTATTAAGCATCAGGAACATATGAAACTGGGTACGTATAGAAGCTTTTAACCGCTTAAAGTGAAGACCTTTCTTATATAAATGATCATTTCCACAGAGTCAAAGGGAACCTTGGGCAGACAGAGGGGGCTGTCTGGGTGGAATTTAGAGGACTACTAGGGGGGGGGGAGGGAGACACCACTCACCACTGATGCTTAGAACAAAAACAACACAAAGGGATTTTCCTACTCCCATTCTTTAAATAGAAATGATCATGTCAAAATTAAGACTACTTTTAAAAATAGGTGAGGCAAAGCAGTGCTCCTAAAGAATGCTTCAGGAATACATTTCCCCCCCCCCATGGGGGAGAGGGTGGGGGTTGCAGCCTGCAGAGGACGGGGCTACGAGCAGAACTGAAGCAGGGTGTGGCTTGACGTGGGCTGCGATCTGCATGCAACCCATTTGTGCAGGGATGCTGCTCTCGCATGCAGTCAAGCAGGGGTGTTCTCAGAGTTGAGCATCCCTGCTCGGAACGCTCTCAGAACCCCTAGAAGGCGTAGGATTCCTGAGCTGAGTTACAGTGAGGGTAAAAGGTCGGGTTGTGTGTATATTGCCTTGAGCACGGAAGAACGGTGGAATGGAGAACATAACAAGTATACAGTACTCCCCCCCCCATATCCGCTGGGGATATGTTCCAGGCCCCACCGTGGATATTTGAAACCGTGGATAGGAGCGAACCCCCCTCCATGGTTTCCTGAGGGCCCCCTGCCCTGCCTCCCCTGCGGGCAGGCGTGGTGAGCCCCCCCCCCCCAGCTCTTATTTTTCTTTCAGCAAGCTTTGTTTCTTCCTTAAAACAAAAACAGAGAAGCAGCCTCCATTGCAGGCAAGTAGAACGAGACTAAGTCCTAGAGGCAAATGCAGAGCCTCTCTAGGACTGAGTCTCGTTCTACTTGCCTGCAATAAGCAGCCAGAGGCTGCTTCTCATGTTTGTTTAAGGAAGAAACGAAGCTCACTGGGAAAAAAGTAAAAGCCTGGGGGGGGGGGTGTTTCCCCATGATCTGTGGATAACTGAAACCGTGGATAGCGAATCCGTGGATATGGGGGCCCACCTGTATACAAATAAGTACCTCTCTGTTAGCGTGATGGCTAAAAATGAGAACTCCATATTAGTAGGGATGCAGGAAGCTGCCATTCACATTCACATAACTGTACTCATCGCTAAACACATAACTCTGCTCCAAGTTTCCGATGGGGGGGGGTCCCTGCCCTACTCGGAGATGCCAGGGATTGAACCTGGGACCATCTGCAGGCAAGGCAATTACTCTACCACGGAGCCACAGCTCTCCCGCAATATACACATTGTTCATTGCCAGTGACATTGGATTCTTTTATTACTACCACCACCACCACTACCACCACTTTCCCTGCGTTTGGCATGCTAGAACCAGGCTCAGAACGGTGAGTGTGCTTTGTCCCAAAGGAAGACAAAGATGTGCAGACGGGAGGTGCAGGGCCGAAGTAGCTCCACTCTTTCTGTTTCCTTGGCAAAATGCAGCAATGCGCAGCAGGATCCCCCAGGGTCCCGCGGCAAACGGATCTTCGCTGCCCACCTGTCTGCCGCGCCGTGTTCCTGGCTACAGCTCATCTCACCAGCAATGGGGCAACTGAACCATGCCAGCCAGCGGGAGCCTCGGCAAGGCTGCTGGCCCTTTCCACCCCCCACCCCCCCACCCCCAGAGCCTCTGCAAATCAAGTCGCCAATGAGGCTTCCAGAAGGCAGTCAACTAGACTCTGAAGAAAGCAGCAGCAGAAATTAATGAGGCAAGGAAGGGAAACAGCCCCTCTCGCTTGGCCTTCGTTGGGGAGGGTCATAGCACTGAGCAGATGGTCTCTAATAAAACCAACTCCAGAGCAAACCAGAAGGGAGGGTGGGGAAAAACTAACTTTTGCCTGCGCCTTTACTTGGTTTAAAAGCTGCAATTTCTTGGGAAAGACAGAAGAGGAGGAGGAGGAGGAGGGGGTGGCAGCGTGGTCAACAGGGACAGTTCAGTGGCAATATGCGAATCCCCCTGTGACTGGCACAGTGGAACCGTCCTATAATGCTTCCTACTGGTGAGGAGGCAGCAACCACATGGAAGGGACAGGGGTTGAAAGAGGACTTGTCTTGGCCTGGCAGGGTTTGTCTGGCAGTCCCGTTCAGCTGAGTACAAAATATATACAGGGCCGACCCAAGACTTCTCAACACTGGAGGCAGTATGACAAATGCCTCTCCCGCTTACCTGGCGGTGTACCAGCAGGTGTGTCCCCGACAGGTTGCTTAACCCTTTCCCTCCAACCATTACCCTGCTGCACTGCCCAGAGGCTTTTCTCCTCTCACAGGAAAAAAGAAGAAGAAGAAGATGCTGGTATCCATATCTTTTTTCCCCCCCTGTCATGAAAAAGCAGCTTGGGCAAGATCATCACTGCAGCATCAGAATTCCTTTTCACCCAAGGAACAGCATCGCAAAGAGAAACTGCACTGACAAAGTTTGTTGGACCTGGACAAAAGGAATGAGAGACAAGAACTTTGCTGATTCACTCTCTTCCCAGCATGCTTTGTGGGATGAGGAGCGACCTGTTGAAAAACTATTGTGGCAAAGAGGGGGAGCGGAAGCTTCCTTGCTGCAGAAGGAAAGAAGCTTCAATACATAACTCCGCTGAATCTTCTTTGCGACGACTGTCATATATACGGCACCTGAGGCTTTTGAAAACCCACCTGCACCATCTTCTCAAGAGTCTCTCTTCACTGGGTTTAGTTCTTCCAGTTTCTTAAGTGCTACAAGCACTAATGACAAGACCTCAAAAAGGCAG
Organism: Plestiodon gilberti rubricaudatus; assembly: GCA_026170595.1. NCBI lineage: Eukaryota > Metazoa > Chordata > Lepidosauria > Squamata > Scincidae > Plestiodon > Plestiodon gilberti. Next base: position 39,557,568 of record JANXHW010000008.1, read on the forward strand.
GGATCACAGGAACGCCTCTGCTCCACACAGGCCCAGGTGCTGTTTTTGGGGATATGAACTTAGAGCTCCGTAAATGCTCACGTTTAAGAGGCCTATCTGCATAAGCCAAAGGAACACAAAACTTTCCTTTGCAGACGCATCGCTGATTCACTCTTGAAGTAGGCCCTCATAATAAGATCATTCACCCAGGCGCGCTCCGCTTATCAATGGAAATTTGCATCTGTGAACTGAACACCCAGCCCTTGGCAACCCAAGCGCACTGCGCCGTGTCAAGACAAGCACCACATCCAGGGTCTTGCCACCGTTAAATCTGCCAATTAGGAGCACCTGGGCCACGCGGTTGGTCGTAAATGGCCAATCCTTAACAGGCAAGGAGTGCACAGATGCCGAACAAGCTCTTTTCATGCCTTTGCTAAATCTTGGACATGGCATATCTAATCTCTCTCTAATCCACAGGTCTATCTGCTCCCAACTGCTCCTATTTATTTATTCTTTTTTGGAACCTGTTCCACAGAAACGGCTGTCTCTCTTTTGTCCCATTTTCTGCCTTTTCAAAATGTGTCAGTGAGTTGCTTGCAATGCCGGTGCCGAGTTGCTGGGGGCTCTGGGACAACGTCCTGTAGTGGAGTTCCCAGGGACCCCTCTGTCTGCCACAGGTATGGAAGTTCTGGGGTCAGCTCAGCCAGATGGGCTCTCAGTCATCCCCCCTGATGAAGATGGGCTCTCACCCAGCACCCAACCTTGCTGAGCCCTGAAGTCACTCCTGGTTGGCAGAGTCATCATCTTCGTTTTCCACTATTGTACCCCAGACCATTGGTTCCCAAACTGGGAGACACGGCTCCCAGGGGAGGAAACCAGCCAGGGGAGCCGCGGAGTGCCACGGAATCCTCTCCGAAAACAGTGCAATGCCAATTGGCAGGCATCAACATAATGTAATGGGGAGCCACGGCCCACGGTCAAGGGAGCCGCAGGTCAAAAACGTTTGGGAAACACTGCCCCAGACACTAGGAGGATGGCAATAAAATGTGTTTTCTCTCAAGTGCACATGCATATAAATTCACATATATGAACAGCAAGGAACAATGCAGTGTGTGTGTGTGTGTGTGTGTGTGTGTGTGTGTGTGTGTGTGTGTGTGTGTGTGTGTGTGGACTCTGCTGCAGTTACGAGAGCAAACAACTTCCCTTTCTGAATAGTGTTCATGCTAGCAAAGGATTTGGGGGCCCTATCAGCAGCCTTTCAGTCTGTCCTGAAAAGCACCTCATTTTAAAGATGTTTATAGCAACCCTCAACCACCCCACTTCCCAGGCAATGGCCCATTTGGGAACGTTTTCGAATTCAAAATGAGTTTGAGAGTTGTTCAGCCAAGCAAGCAGAATCCCAAATTGCTTTGGAGGAGTTCTCTCTCTCTCGTCTACCTGCGTGAGTTGGGAGGCTGCAGAAAAAGTAACAAAGCAAACATGACTTGTGGTGGGCCAAGGGCAGAGGTGCCCAAAGAATGGCTCTGTCAACACTGTTCAATTGGGTTGCAAGGGAAGGCACAACATGGCGCTCTTGAAGAGGGCAGGCTTTTTGTTTTGCTTTGTGTTTTTAAGTCCAAGCTCTTTGCCACATGGGGCAAATTCAGTCTCAACCTGCATATTTGCAACACAATCCTATGCATGTCTACTCAGACGTAACTCCCATGGCATCCATTGGGATTTACTCTCCGGTAATTAAAACAATTCAAAGTTTTCGGGCTGAAAAGCTGTGGACCAAATTAATACACTAAAACCTAACGTTTCGCCCACTGCTATCTATGGTAGGCTTCTTCAGAGGCTATCTTCTCCAGTAATTGTGTATACAGGATTGCAGCTTTAATGAAGCAAGCATTAGGATGCCACCATGAACAGCTAGCACTCCCCCCCCCCCAAGGAACCCAAAATCTGGAGAGTTCAGCACTCTCTTGCTCAGGAAACTGGGACACACACAAGCACATAACCATCTGCTGACAAATTTCAAATTCAGTTGTGTTGCAGCATTCAGGCAGAAGCCCCTCTATATGCGCTTCCTAAATGACAACAGGTTTTCTCCAGTCTTTTCCTGCTGACTGCCAGAGCGGTCCAGCCTCCCCCCCCCCTTCACATTTTCCCACACAGTAGCAAGAGGATGCAGCCCCAGAGGGGAGGGAAGAGGCAGATACTGGACAGTGATTCATTTTATTTCACATTGCCCTCCTGTACTTTTTCAAGCTCCTATGTTAACAAGCATTTCATTTCCAGGCTGTGCCGTTTCCACCACTGAATAATTTAAAATATTCACCGGGGGGGGGGGGGGAATGCAGAGAAAAAGATTCGGTGCCTAGCAGGGTCCCTATGGGACGACCATGTCGCATCTTCTTACGGCTGAACTGGAATCCCTATTACAAAGCATTCCTGCCTTCCTCTGCCTGTTCATCTCTTGTAATAGAAAACCATCTCTAATTTCTATGGAACTTGATTTCAAAAGACTCGGCCATGGAAGGGAAGTTTGTGCTAGGGCCTAACCAGGAACAGAAACAACTTTTGAAGAACAGAGTGTGGAAACCAGGCACGGTAATGGTCTGTTCCCTGTTCCCCTTTTCAATGCAGCAGATGCCCCCACCTGTCGGGAAGAGAGTGCCCCTTGAAACAGAGACATTTGTTGAGAGTATAGATTTTATTTGCATCTGGTAGCAGAGGAAAAACAGGGCAGTTGTTGTTTCAAGGGGTAACTGGTGACCCCAAACAGATTTTGTGGGACAGAACGAAAACTGTTATGCAACAATGTAAAAAGAACGAATCATCTCAGCAGGATTAAAGGTCATAAAATGTGTCATTAAAATAATAAAACTTAAAAACACACCAAGTGTATAAAAAAAAGTTTTAAAGCACCTTATATTTGGCAGGGGGAGAGCCGCTGGTCCCCCGGCACAGGCCTACCCAGGATTGGGCCGTGAATTGTTGTAAGCGACCTCGAGCATCCTCTTAATGATGGAAAGTTGGGATATAAATGTATCCTATAACACTGGCTCACACGAAGTCCTGCACTAGCTGGAGAGTTTTGTTATTATTTTGTAAGCTGCCCTGAGCATTTGTTTCGGCAAGGGAAAGGCGGGGTATACATTCTTCAAATAAATCAATGTCTAAAATTAAATCACGTCATGCACCAGACTGCCAGTGACCATGTCCTGAATGGGCAAAGTGACAGCACTACTAACTTCTGAGTTTTGGCAAGAAAGATGCTCCTTGAGTAGGAAGTTACCCCTGAAGAAGAAGAAGGAGGAGGAGGAGGAGGAGGAGGAGGAGGAGGAGGAGGAGGAGGAGGAAAAGGAGAAGGTAAAGCCTGGACAGGCAAGTGAAATTGTGTCTCTGTTATGAATGACTTCTGCAAATGGCTTCTGTTCATAAACAGAGGGGGGCACAGGAAGTCTTCCACAAATGGTTGCACAGAACAACCTACCCCCACAGGCAACACGATCAAAGTTCAAGGCAAGTATATCCAATAGCGACAGAGAAAATCTCTCCCAGTCAAGGTGCAAAGGAAAGACGTTCGCCATCACGCACCTTCTGCTTTTCGGTAGAGGTGCCTTTGCAGGGCAATTAAAATCCAGAAATAGGACAGCCGCAAAGACGATTACTCTTCCCACCCTTCCATCTCTCTCCTCACACCTTGCTTAGCTCTGCTCGGCAAAAATGGAGCCCTGATGGACATTATTTAAACGGCGGAATGTTCTTGACGGGAGCCCTCACCAGCTGGCATGAAAGATAAGTCCGGGAGCATTTCCCAACTCGAAGAGCCGGCTCGGAGCAGGGGAGATCAGCCTTCCATACAAAGTCGCCACCGTTCCGTCTACGGAGACAAGCTACTTAGGAGAAGCAGGTGCAATGAATGTTTATCGCACAGAGCCTATCCCATTCCAAGGGGCTGTCAGAGGTGAAATGTTGCCCCCCTGCCAATCATTAACTCATTCGAGGAAAAAACGAGGCTACAGGTGAGGGTCACCTTAGCTTAGTTCAGGCAGAAGACATTCTGCTTCCCTTTGGAAAAAAATGGTGCTTATAATCGGCTTGGCAAGGTCTCAACTGATACGGAAAGCTGTTTTGACCCCTTCCTTCTCTTTGAAGGAGCCTAATATATTCTCCGTTCTGTGTTCTTACTCGTCTTTTGAACTTTAGGAAGAAGAAGGCAGCAAGGGAGGCATTTTTGATGGTGGGGGAGAATCTTTCCTTTGTTTGAAGAGGCAACCCTTTTGATTCAAAAGAACTCTTCCACCTGGAAGCTACAGAGTCAGAGAGCAAAAGGGAAAAGAAAAGAAGCTAGCAGATGGCTATATTTTCCCCAGAACTTTCACTACAGAAGACTCATATGCCCAGACCGCAAAATGAGAGGCACACACAAACCCCAATGCTCTGTCAGGGAGTGAGGCTGCTCCATTTGGTCAGGCAGGAAAGCACGGGCTGAATGACTCTGTTGCAACTCACGCTGATCGGCTGCCCCCAGGTCGGAAAAGAAGAGCAAGAAGCACTCATGGCTTATCTGTTCACCTTGCACACCTGCTGGGCTCTTGACGGTGGGGGGTGGGGTACCACGTTGCAGACTGGGGTTTGAGGCAGGCCCCAGGTCTTGTCAAGCATAAGGCCACTGGGCCAGACCAACAGTGGTGCAGGAGATAGAGGCTGCTTAGGGAGAGAGTCCTGGTTTGCAACTCCCCTTGCATGATTGCCACCACCAGGCCAGCTTCTTCTCTTTTCCAAGCCTAGTTTATCCATGAGGAAGTCTGAAGCGGTCGCCTCAGGCCGAAGTTTGGCAGGGGACACCCACTTCTGTCTGCTTACTTGCCTCCACAGCTCCTCCTCCTCCTTCCATTCCTTGGACTGCAAAAGGAAGAGGGGGATGGAGTGGAAGGAGAAGTGTGGAGGAGAGTGGTGGGCTAGAGCGTCAGAGAGCATCAGAATGTCTCCACACTTTCTCTTCCACTCCATCCCCCTCTTCTTTTTCCAATCCAGTGTGTGGGAGGAGCAGAGGCTGGCACATCGCCAATTAAAGGGAGGGGGCAGCATTCAGCACACCTCCTCATGCACGGGGGGGGGGGAGTGAGAGTCTTGGGCTAGCCTGGCCACAGGTTGTAGCAGGAAGTTCCACAAGCCTGTAGCACGACACCAGCAAAACCTGTAGGCATCTCCAGTTCAGTCACTCTCCTTACTCCCCTTGTCCTTGGCAAGCTGTCAGAATGAAATGGCGTCTCCCCAGGGGAAGGCGTGTGCGCTCGCTGAATGTATGTATTAATAAGCATATTGACTTTTTCTTTCCTGTTGTCAGTCTCTATCAAGATTTATTCTCCATCGTGGCCTTTTATCGACCGAGGAAAGCAGTATTCCCACAGGTCAATCAATCCTGATCCTGACCATGGACGGAAGTCAATAGCCATTTATTATATGATTTATGGGCTTCATTACTTTAAATGCTATGAAGGAAGGAACGTAGCGGAAAGTTTAAGAAGAAAAGAAAGCAACAGGCACCCCGGGAGGGAGGTGACAATCCAGCCCCAAAACACCATGATGGGGAGGAACCTTATTAAGCACACCTGTATACTCTCACCGGAGCAAGGCAGGGAAGCGGGAGGACAGGTGAAAGGACTGAGACTGCAGTGGAAAACAGGAATAGCCACCTTACAAAGAAAGCCACTGGTGGCTCTCCAGGATTTCGGATAAGAGTCTTTCCCAGCCCTGGGTGGAGATGCCAGGGATCCAGGCTCTTCTGTACACACAGCATGCATGTGCTCCTCCATGGAGACACTGGCCTTACCCATTTGCCACGGATGTGTCTGTGCCTAGTGGTGTAGTGGAGGTAGAGTGCTGCCCTGCCACCCCTACTGGTGGAGGAGCTAAGGTGGACTGCTGCAGCTGCTGCTCTCCCCCCTTCTTTCTGTCTGGTTGGGGAGAAAGTCGAAAGTTCAGAAGCTTGCCAAAGCTCCGCAAGTCTCGGGGGGGGGGGGGGGAGGACGGCCAGGTAAGCCCTGCAGTTCTCGCCCCCTCACCTGTGTCATAACCGTGAGGCCCCTAACTCTCAACTGGAGAGGAGGGTACCTCAACTCTGGGTTACTTAGGTTCTAACCTTCAGGGTTCTGCCTATTGGGATAAGCCTCTATTTGAGAGGTTATCTAGGAGATTCTTAGCAGAGTTTGTTCCCTCTTACACCCAGGCAGACTGCTATTAGCTAAATAAACTCACGAGGCATAGGCTGAGTTAAGTTGCAAAAAAGAAGAAGTTTACTTACGGTTTCAGTTCACATATACAGCATCTGATTAAGATCAGAGGTTATTCTAACTTAAAGGATGAAGCTCCCCCTACAGCTGGGAGCCTCCTGCATGGTAGGTCTGCTTGGATCATGGCCGCCATTCCTCAGAGCTCAGGCATGCCATGACCTTCCTGCTTGGAGTCAGAATAGTAAGGGGAATGAGAAAGAGCAAAGAGAAGGAGGAAATCGGTCAGGGGCCACACCCCTTCCTTTAGACACAGAGAGGTCAAAATAAAGAAGGTCTTTCAGGTAACCAGGCTATACACTCCCCCCCCCCAGTGTCCAAACAGCCGAAAGCTGCCCATCTCCAACACTGCCCAGCTCTCAACTGGAGAGGAGGGAGTTCCCCGAATACCTGGGTTAGAGGTTTGAACCTGCCCTAGCCGTACTCAGGCAAAGTCAGGAAGGTTCAGAGTTGGACCAAATAGAAGTCAGTAGGCTGCCACCACCTGGGGTACACCAGATCACTCAGCTCCCAGGCTCTGAGGATCTATAGGCAAGAAGGATGTTGTGGGGCTGGCCTTCCTCAGCTGGAGGAAGCCAGGCCACAAAGGTGTAAATCAGCTTAAGCTGCAGTAGCGAAGGCAAAGCGGTTTCAGGCTGGATTTAGCCTACTCAAGTTCCCAGTACTCAATAAGAACACATTGCTGATGTGGCCACTAGCGTCTCTCCGGTAGGGGCGGGGCTGTAAGTATCGCTGCGGTCATAGTCTCTTTACCTAGCGAGGAGGAGGCAGCCCCGCCCCCTCACTGTCCGAGCCAGTCCCCTACGGAGAAAGCAGCAGGCAGGGTCTCTTCCCTGCCGGTTTCTCCGTAGGGGACTGGCTCGGACAGTGAGGGGGCGGGGCTGCCTCCTCCTCGCTAGGTAAAGAGACTATGACCGCAGCGATACTTACAGCCCCACCCCTACCGGAGAGACGCCTCTGGATGTGGCCTGGTGAGGCCACCAATAACACCGAGGGGGCTGGATGCCCCCCTCGCATTATATAGAAGCCAGCCAAAGCTCGAACCCTACGCTAGAGGCACAGGGTTTGAGATTCTGCCTGGTTGGAGGAAGTGGGGAGCAGTAGAGACTAGACTGGTGGTCTAGAGGGGTAGCTGTTGTCATCCAAAATAAGAAGGGCAGAGAGAACAGGCAGGCAAGTGGGCAGCACAGGAGGAGAAAGAAAAGAACAAGCCTGGGGGAGAGTCACAGACGCTCTAGCCCACCACTCTCCTCTCCTCCACCCTTCTTTCGCTCTGTCCACCTCTTCCTTTTTGAATCCAGGAAGTGGGAGGGGGAGCAGAGGGGGCAGCTAGCATGCTGCAGGGCAAGGCAGGGGGCAGCATTCAGCACAGAAGGTGCTGCGCAAGGGGTGGCAGTGCTAAGTTGGCGCATATGTGTGTTTGTCATAGATCAGTGCTAGATGTGCTGAATTCCATAGTCCGCGTCCCAAGCATTCTAGTGGAGCGCACAGGATCAAGTTCAGCTTGGCTAAAAGTTGCCACCGGAGAGAAGTTGATACGAAACTTAGGATCAAAATGTTCTCGCAAAAAAAAAAAAGCCTCTGAGAGAGTTTTATAGATCTGCCACAGCAAACGTTCTCCCAGCACAAGCACTAATGTCATGGCGTATCTAATAAAGTGATTTCCATGTCATTAAAGCATGTTTTCCTTGCCATGCGGGGAAAAGAGAAGAAGAGAAGACACACAGAAAAATGCACGTTTCATCTTTGGCAGTCTTCTCAAGGAGTCTGCTCGAGAGAAGAGGCTCCCAATATTTCTCTGGCATCACCATAATTAAACGGGCACGAGTAAGACGTACCTGAGACTAACAACTCCTAATTAAGTTTGGCTTTCCTGAGACCAGCTGCTAGAGGCGAACAACTCTCTACAAAGAAGAGCTTCATTAGTGACATGAATGGGATGGGATGCCGGCAAAACAGGATGCAGAGCCGATTGCCATATTGCCAGAGGGCCAGTTTAACAAGCCCAAGGGAAAGTATTGCGTTTAATATTTCATCAAAGGGGCTTCAGTGTTTAAACGCTACGCTTCCTTTTATGATTGTTTCATCGACGCAACTGAAGAGGCCTAGACAGAAAGCTGTTTACACTTTGGGTTGAGAGCCGATGTCGTTTTGAACGTCTGAGATGCTGCCGCCCCCTCCCCCCCCCCCGTGAGAGGACTCAGGAAGAGTTTTCCAAAGTTGCTCTTGCAGCAGAGATCAGAGGTCACGTTCTCCTTGGCACAGACAACCTTCTTGATGTGCTTAAGGCACTGGAAAGCCTTGACTTGGCCTTGGGTGTGTGGCAATGAGGACCCTTCTATACAGGAGTCTTTTAGTCCTGGTGAGATGTCCATCTGCTGCACACAGTGCTTCGTATAGCATTGTGTTCAACGAATGGGGCATTACTGGGGCATGACTGTGCCCACCACACTCGCCCCTTGCCATGCTGCCTGGAGCTGCCTGGCTGGCTGGAGCTGAACACCTTCAGGTCGTGGCCCATGCGGTGAGCTCTGGGACTATTGCAAGAACAGGAAGGGCTATAAAGGGCTTCCTGTTGAAGTCTTGGCTTGAGAAAGAAGGTCTCCTTGTTTCCGATGTTTCTCTCCTGTGGCTCTTGGTTTCATTCTTGGCACGCTGCTCAATCCTGACTCCTGGCTTTTTTCCCTGACTCCCAACTTGCGGCTCAGAGCGAGCTCTGATTTGGGGCTTGTTTCACAATCCCGACTCTGGGCTCTGACTCCTGCCTTGCTCCACAGTCCTGATGACGGGCTTCGACCCCTGGCTTTGCTTCCGACTCCTGGCTTGCTTCCTGGTCCCGACTGCTTTGTGGCTGCTGCCTGCCTGCAGCCCGGCCCTGATACCCCAGGTGTTCCCTTAGGTCTCTCCGTTCGTCCTTCCTCCTCTTCAATGCTGCTGAGCTACAGATGCACATGCAGCAAAGTAAACACAGGGCGCAAAAAGTCCCATCCATCTGTTGATGCAGCAGAAGTGTGTCCCTGTCCAAATGGCTGCAGAGGAGAAGCGTTGCCTAGTGGCAAGGGCAGCTCTGCCTGCACAATCCTGCCATCCATTAGGTTGTCTTTGGGGTACCGAGCAAGACTCGACCAGCATCACTTCTTGCCAACATTGAATTAAGATGAATGCCAGTGTCCACGCTGTTATTCCCCAAGGGGAAATCTATTCTGCCAATGTTTTTCCTAGGAATTCCTCCCACGTCGCCTTAGGCGAGAAGAGCAGTGTTTACGACTGCTATGAATTAGACAGAGATCTTGCTCCCCTCTCGGAGTGCTAGTTCCATGTTAAGGGCATTAGCAGCAGCAGGACCAACCTGCAGGAGCCCCCCTGCCTTGAAGGAGAAGGAACTGTGAGTATGGGGGGGGGGTGTCTTTTGTCTTTCACATTTCCACAATGCATCTGGCACAGAAGTAAGACTCCTGGGAATCTCCACTCTCACTGAACACTAAATCTTGCTCTGGCTCTTCAGTTTTGAACCTTGTGCGTCATTTTTAGTGAACATGGGTTTTTCTAGCTGAACTGGGTTTAACATTCTAAAATCCGAGGTAAGGTAAAGGTAAAGGTATCCCTTGACAATTAAGTCCAGTCGCTGTCCGAAGATGTTTCCATGGTCATGTGGCCGGCATGACTCAACACTGAGGCACATGGAACGCTGTTACCGTCCTGCTGACGTTGAACCTATTAATCCACTTGCAATTTCTTGCTTTCGAACTGCTAGGTTGGCAGGAGCCATCGCACGGATTCGAACTGCCGACCTTTCGATCGACAGCTCATGGTTCAGTGGTTTAACCCACTGCGCCACCCACTGGCTCTCTAAAATCCGAACTATTGGTCAAATCTGGGGAGGGGGAGATGGAGAAAGATGGTGTGTTTGTGTGTGTGTGTGTGTGTGTGTGTGTGTGAGTGAGTGAGTGAGTGAGTGAGTGAGTGATTGAGTGAGAGAGAGAGAGAGAGAGAAATGCTAATTCCTTTCTGCATTTCTTCACCATTACTGCCTCTGTTTTGTGGCAACACACTCCCCCCCCCCCCCGAGAATGCCTCTTTGAATGACACAATCGGATGATCGTAACATCGGAGATTTTCTCTTGACAAAATTACCGAATTACCGTGACCTGTAATAACTCAAGCCATGAACACAGTGCCTTACACAAGCGTCTCGTGAACCTTGCCCCATAGTCAATGAAAACTCCATCCGAAGACACAAGTCAAAGGGCCCTCCCCATCTTATTTTAACGACTTTAGAGCAATTCAGCTCTAAAACAAAACAAAACAAAGTTTCGGCTCTGGAAACAAAACAGGGAAGCACCCGTTGTGAACGGGAAACATTCTGTGATCACAGCCTGAGAGCTTGTCCCACTTATCCTCCAGGGCTAGCCAATGATGCAGCACTTTGACCTTAGGAAAGAGGGCTGGCAACTGAAGGAAAGCAGAGCAGAAAACTCTGCAGACCCTGATTAAGGCATCAAACTCACGGCCCAAGCCTAGCTAGTTGGCTTCTCAAGCTGCCAAGAACGGAACGTCGGAGGAGTTTTCCTTAGCTGCGCTTGCAGAGGGATGGTGCCTCTTAGCTGTCTGCATAGTGTTGAAATAAGATTCAAGAACTGGGCAATCATCCCTAATGAGAACTTGAAATGCACTCTTGTGCTCTCCCTTCCCCGACAGGTGGGAAGTCAGGGCAGGGCAGGCTTTTCAGAATTGGTTTCCGCTGGAGGTTTATAATGCATTGGAAACCATCTGTTTATTTGAAACCTTGCAAGACATCGATCATGACACCTGGTGAGATGTATGCACGGAGAGGGGGCCTGTGCATTGCAGAGGCCTTTGGCGGGGGGGGGGGCAGCGCAATGCAGCTCTGTGCATGCAGTGCATTGACCCTACAGTTTCCTATCAGCAGAGGTCAGGCCCCCAAGTGCCAGGACAGTGGGCGAGTTGAGTCCCCAGCGAGACACAGCTGAGTGCAGTGCTTTGCTATAGGATTGAATAGTAACAGTTCGTCTCTATCCAACAGAAAGGAAAGGCCTTGAGGACAAGTTTTGCCAAGCAGGATTGCTGACATTTGCAATATGACCTTACTCAGCATGCTAACTGACTGAGCTCAGAACACTTGCATGTGTTACAAGTCAAATACCCAGAGCTGACCCAAACTCCCTTCCCCTGCTGCGCCTGAGATAGAAAGTCACCACCGCTATCCCCCACCCCATTATTAGGCATTCATGTCCCATTATCTTTCAACTAACCCTACTCCTCCTCCTGAAGCACCCCCCATGGCAGAGCTTGGGGACCAGAAGAGAAAATGAGGAGCATAGAGTAGCAGCAGCCTAGAGCGTCTCCTGGGAGACGCTCTAGGCAGCTGCCACTCTACTCTCCTCATTTTATTTTCCAGTCTGCTGGCTCTGCCACGGAGAGTGCTGCAAAAGGAGCAACTGGTGCCAAGCCAGGCTATCCAGATTGGTGGGTGGCTGGCCAGTGGAGGCAACAGGGTGCACAGTCAGGGCATCCGCCATCACAAATCCACTAAAGTACCCATCTCACCAGGACTTATCAGTGGGCCATATCTGCGTACGTCATTTCCCTGAAAAGTTCTTCTACAGCTCAAAATACAAAATGAGATTCTTCACTCTACAGAGGGTGTCTTTAGTTTGTTTTTCTCCAAGCCATGGAGAGGGGTCTTCGGATCAGCCCTACCTAATTTACATCTCTACAAGCTTTTAAAAACCATTGCAAATCTATTCCTTGCCATCCAATCATCTGGAGCCCCCCTTGTGCATATCCCACACAGTTCTGTGCTTCTTTCCCCTGACTTTTTAAATGGGAAAAAGTAGCCAGGAAGGGAAGAAGGGAGGTGGGGGAGAAAGGGGCTGCTTAGCCATTTTTTCCTGCCTGCTGTTTGTTGGCTTCAACTCTGCTCTCCCCCTCCCATTGTTTCCTACCCTTGGATGTAGAAAAGGTAGCATTATACAAGCATCGTTAAAAAAAACAAAAACAAATCAGGATGAGAAGGGCAATGATCCATTTGGAGATGACATTGCAACTCACGGCTGTGTCCTAAGAGGAACACATTATTTATTTATACCCTGCCCTTGAGTCGGGGGGGGGGGGATACACACACACATACACACACACACCCCAGTTGGTTGACAATGTGTTAAAATCCATATTAAGAGAGATTAAGTAACAATCAAAACCCAAATGGCAACCGCAATAAAATAAATGGCAAAACAACAACAGGAGACTAATGACTAATTAAATTCAGCAGCAGGAAAAACAGCGCAGTAAGTAAATGCCAAATGCAAAGGGTCCCAACGTCCCTCTAGAAAAGCGCTGCGTTTGCCAGGCATTTGGATAACCAAAGAGATGACTGGGTGGAGCATGCCTCCTCCAAGAGGGGTTTCCATAGCCTTGGTGCCACTACTGAGAAGGTCCTGTTTCAGGTAGCCTCTCCCTACCACTGTAGGGTTGGTCTGGAAGTTAAGCCATGACCTAATCTCAGGTGGGTTGCAGCCATGCTGCCCTTTAGTCTTGAGGCTCAAGCCTGCACAGTTCAAGCAGTAGCCAGGGCGAGGGGGTCTTAGATGATGTAGAACCTACTGGAGACTATGGTTTTGGATGAATGGCTTTGGCCAAGTCCAGAAATCTTCAGCAGCCACCCTCAGTCTCCAAATGGATCCTCCACCATAGCATTCCCACTGCTCTTGGCCTTCTCCCGCCATTCCTCCTCTTTCTCTTCCCCTGCTTCTCAACATTGAGTGCACGGTGTCGCCACACCACTCTCTACCCCTCCTCTCCTTCCAACAGCTCTGAGAGCCAGGATGGTGTAGTGGTTGTGGTGTTGGACTTAGACCTGGAAGATCCAGGTTCAAGAAGTCCCCGCTCAGCCACGAAGTTTCCTGGGTGACCTTGGGTCAAGTCACTATCTCTCAGCCTCACCTACCTCACAGGGTTGTTGTGAGGACAAATGGGGAGAAAGGAACCATGGACACCACCCTGAGCTCCTTGGAGGATGGGCGGTATAAAAATGTGAAAAATAAATGTAGCAGCAAGACTTGTTGATTGGCTGCCACTCGGTGGGAACAGAAGAACCTGGGTCCCAGGCTGAGGTAGGGTCTTGGTGCTTGATAAGTTCAAGAGCGCTACTGTATTATAATCCTGACAGCACAGGGGCTCAGACTCCAAGCAAGATCTCCAAGTACTGAGAGGTTCATACACAGGAAGGCTGCTGCCCCACAGGCCAGCTGCTTGGCTACCAACTGCAGAGAAAGCCAATGAGCGCCTGAGATTGAGCAGGGCAAAGGACCGGGGCTCTGGTACCCAGTGCAAGGCTTACCTGGTGATGATGGCGAGGTGGGGAGGGCTCATGCAAGCGCCCATGAACAGCACCACGTTCTCGTGCCGGGTCTGCCTGTAGGCCATCACTTCCCGCTTGAAGGCCTTCAGCTGGTCCTCATTGTCCCGCTCAATGTCGATGAGGCGGATGGCCACCTCCCCGTGCCAGCGGCCGTGAAACACTTGCCCAAAGCGTCCATTGCCAATCAGTTCACCAATCTCCAGCTGCTCGAAGGGGATGTCCCACTCCTGTAAGAAGATGCTGGTCTGGCTGGCCTTGCGGGGGAAGTTGCGGGCAGAGAGAAGCGAGAGGTTCATTTCCTCGAAATCGTCCTCGGACTCCTCATCGTTTCCCTCTTCGTTCTGGGGGAAAGGAAAAGGGGTGTGTGTGTTAATTGAATGTGCCAATGTTTTAATTCGGTGTGACGTGTTAATGCTATAGCACCTTGGCTTGGATTTCAGTCGTAACTGTTACTGATGGAAGGCAGAAACTGAAATGTTTGATGTGAACAGTTGAAATATTATCTGTTTGGTCAAACACTCATTTAAGGTAAATCTTCATATATAAAACGCGACGTTCATTTTGCTGTTGAGAGGTCAAGCCCAGCTGCCATGAGATGTGTGGAAGCCTCCCCATCTCGGAAACACAGCACAGGCAACAGGCAGCTATAATGGTCTCCAGGAGGACCTACGGATTCCCAAAGGAGACTCTGTGTTCTGCCTCCACAGAGACTTTCGCCATAAAGTTCACTCTCAACAGTTTTCCTTTCATTCTGCCAAGGGAACAGAATGTTGCTCGATCCTTTCATGTGCCTTACCTCAGAGGTCGGCTCCACTTCAATTTGAAGTAATGGATTTCCTTCCAGGCTTTAGAGGAAACAAAAATACTGCAGGTTACCAAGAGATGAAAAAAATGCTCTCTCTCTCTCTCTCTCTCACACACACACACACGCACGCACGCACGCACGCACGCACGCACACACACACACACACACACACACACACACACACAAACAATGGTCTAAACCACGCTTTGGTTGCCTGATCACCTATGGTGAGTGTGAATCATCTCCAGGTGAAGAGGCAAGAAAATTTTCATCTCAGTGTCTGCACTTACCCTGACTTCCTCTTGATTGTATTGTTTATCTCCTGCTTTCTGCATTGTTTTTCTTTTAAAATGCTTTACCATTTGCTTGCTTTTAACTGTCCATGTTAACTGCCTTGCATGTTCCCGTGAATAAGAAAGCCCAGATTTAAATAGCCAGAGGCCCTGGAACCAGAGCCAACTCCCTCACCCTTCAAGATGGCTCCCGAGCCTGTATCTTGACACTGACAATGGGCCAGAAGAAACGCAGTAGAAGCTAAGGAAGAGGGAAAGACTCCAAGCCAGGGGACTGAACTGATAAATCTCTCCAGTCTCCAGACAGAGACATGAAATATGAGAGGGTGAGTCTGGTTTTCTCTGTGCCAGGTGCAAGGGAGTGACAACAAGAAACAGGTTATCTTGTTGGCTGTGTACTCCCTGAGGCATCTGGTGGGGCCACTGTGAGATACAGGAAGCTGGACTAGATGGGCCTTTGGCCTGATCCAGCAAGGCTCTTCTTATGCTCTTATGGATCTGGAGGAATTTAAGATCTTATTGGAGGAAGTCACTCTCTCGGAGCTCTCCAGGGTCCTGAAATTCAACTCAACCTCCATGCCAGCTCCCTCTTGTGCAGGACACGACACAACACAACCCCTGCGGAGGAATCGTCTCTATGCCCAAGGAATCAACGGTTGCTGCTTCTTCAGAAAGTAGCACAACAAGAATTGGAGAACACTCTTCACTTCCTCAACCCTTCAGCAATCCAAGAGGTCACTGCTAAAAAAACTTGCAATATAAAAAGAGATTTTGCAGGCAAATGTAGCTCCATATCATGATATAATACATATCATTAAGGAAGTACAGTTAATTGGGCTGAATGGTAACAATGCATTTCAAACTCACTGAAAATATAAATAGAATCACAGCAGACCCAACCTTTGTTTCTGGTGAACCTGCTGGGCGGGAGACCAGACCAAATACCTGTTTCTGGATATCTCGTAATAACCATCTATTGGTTTTGTGAAATGTGGCGTGTTTGTGATGAAGGCTTTGATCTGAAATGAAATTATGATTTGGCCCAGCCAACTGTACTGTGCATTTGATGATCTGTGCAATGATATGGAACTACTTAGGAGTGGATGATTGATCGACTTACAAGCACAATGTCTGTCCTTATGACAGATGATGATGGGCATGTGGAGGAAGGACGGCGGTGTTGCAAGGACCCCCTGCGGGATGCAACGTGTGCTCTTTGCACAGGGAGACACATGTCCCCACCCCCAGAGGGGCCCTTGACAGCAATGGGGCTGGGACGAGTATTTGAGAGGGGGAGCTCATCATGTGAACTCCCCTTGCCCAGAGGTCAGCCCCAATTCAAGCCAAGCCCAGCCCTCTATAAGCTGGGGCCAATTTGAACTGGGGGTCGCACTCCACTTCTTCAGTGTCATCTGTTACCTTCTTTCCCAAGGTCAGGGTTTGGGGGGCTTGTGGAAGGGGAGAGGGTAACTGGTGACGGAGGGTTCACCTGTAGACAGGAGACATCCCACAAGCGGTCTCAGCACCAGCACCAGGTTTCTGGGAGCCCTGGGGCAAAGTCCTGCACTGGGCTTCACCAGAGCATGCTGAACTCCCCCCCCCCCAAGGGAGTGGGCAGCAGCAACAGGCAACGGATCCTCTCACCCTCCCGGTCAGTGAATGAGAAGAATCTATGGTGGTGGCAGTGGCTCCTCCCACCCCACCAGTCAATGGGAGCAAGCCCTAGAGCAGGGGTTCACAAACTGGGAGGCGTGGCTTCCAGGGGAGTCGCGGATACCAGCCAGGGGAGCCGCGGAGTGCCACGGAATCCTCTTGGAAAACAGTGCAATGCAATTGGCAGGCATCAACATGATGTAAGAGGGAGCTGCAGCCAATGGTTGCCAATGGTCAAGGAAGCCGTAGGTCGAAAATGTTTGGGAACTACTACCCTAGAGGCTCTGCAGTGAGTGACCCAGTGGCTTCTGGGTGTGTGTATACGAGGGTGCTGGATGCAGCGACAGCACGTGTTTCGCGGCCAACGTGTGTAATCGCTGCCAACGTCACTGGGAGATTCAGGGGTTGACGCGACTGGGGGGGGGGGCTTTCATGGGCCTGGGTGACTCCAGCAAAAGACCCCCAATGTCACCCCCCCTCATGCTTTGGAGAGCATGTTGTGCGCCAGCTCCTTCCTCGTTGTGTCTGCAAACCCGCCAACAGAAGGGTGCACTGATGGACATGTTGCCACCTGCAGGTGCGATGGAAGAGGACTCTTGCTTGTCCACTGCCTGGTACCCGGTTAGCTTTTCCATCTGGGCACCGGATGGATGGAGAGGCTCACAAGGATGCAATGAGGAGCAGGTAATGACACTGGGTCACACACTCTCTCTTCCTCCAGTTATTTCGCCATCCCTGGATGCCCCAGTATCTGGGGGCTGGACACTGTAAAATGGCACTGACCCCCCACAACCGCCCATGACTGGAAGGCAGTGGGAGCAGTGACAGCGATGGACCTTCACTGCCACAGGACTTGGTTGGGCTCAGGTGAGGACTCTCATGTGGGCACAGGCCCCCTGGCACAGGCCCCATCTGTGAAGCCACCCGTGGGGGTAAAGATAAGAGCGAAGACTGGCTTAGAGACAGTAGACTGGACGTCCCCCACGGGTGGTTCCAGAACTTCCCGAGCCCAGTTCAGATGCTGAAGGCAATGCTGCTGCAGTGCTGCCTCATCGCTGGTATTCTGTTGGGTTTAGAGAGGTTTTCCTTGTCCCTTCCTCTCTCCTTGCAAACAGCCGCTATGAGCCACTTACTGTAGTGGAATTTATGAAGTAGCTGATTCACTTGTGTTTCATTGATTTGTCAGCTAATCTCCCAGAGGCCTGTAGCCAGAGATTGCAGTAATAAGCCCAAGCGCTAGCCTGTCCATATAATATTCTCTCTCTCTCTCTCTCTCTCTCTCTCTCTCTCTCTCTCCAGTGTATATTTCAGGAGGGCTGGTTCAGTTTACATCAGAGGTCACCTTCTAATGCCACAACAGTGAGGCGAATTTGCAGGGCCGGTTCATCCATGAGACCAACTGAGACATATGTCTCAGGTGGGGGTTGTCTGCCTCCATCTGCCCACCCACTCCCACAGCTCCTCTTCTTTTTGATTTGAAAGGAAGAGGAAAAGGAAAAGAGGAAAGGAAGAGAAAGTGGTGAACTAGAGCAGCGGTTCCCAACTTTCGGAGGCCCGCATACCACCTATGCGTGCCTCCGGCCAGCTGCATACCACTGGAAGAAAGTGTTGATGATGTCATTGGCACTTTCTTCAAGGGGGGGGGAGTCTGCCAGGGGACACGTCTTCAGCTTCTCATCCCCGCGATCAGGGAAGAGAAGCCGAAGACGCAGCCGCTGGCAGACTAGGCAGCTACGTCTTTGGCTTTTCTTCCCTGATTGCGGGGAAGAGAAGTCGAAGACCTGGCGCCACGCGGTTGAGATGGTGGCTGCCATCTTGGCCACTGGCAGCCCGCATACCACCAGCCTGTGCTCCATATACCACCAGCCTGTGGTCCATATACCACCAGTGGTACAGGTTGGGAACCTCTGGACTAGAGTGTCAGGGCCTGTTTCTGGGCATTCTGATATAAATCTGCAGGTTTGAGATGTTCGTACAAACACATTCGTGCAAACCTGAAGCAAACAAATTATAAAAACGCTGCCTCACCTCCCCACACACTGGACGGGAGCTCAGTTTCCCTTTAACAACACACAAAGATGGAAACCGGAGACCAGCAAGTTGGTCAGGGCCGGCTCTTAACCAAACGATGCCCCAGTCCAGGAAAACATTCCCTGTGATTTTCACAGGGGCTGCGCAGGGGCAGCTCCGGAGCGCTTGGCGATGATGTCATGGTCATCCCCAAGCTCCGGCGCATCCTGACAGAAGCACTGTTGCAACCCACCTGAGGTCGGATGACGACCCACTCCGGGCTCCTGACCCACTGGCTGGAGCCCTTTCACCCAGATCAAGCTCATAAAGTCAGTGATCCTGCAGACCGTCCCCTCTGCATGCCATCAAACCAACAAAGCCAAGACCTCGGAGAAACATCAAGAGCCTCGCTGAAACTGAGCTCCCCCTGCAGGAGAAATGTCACTGTCGCCCTCCCAAACTGGTCCTCGGCTGTCAAGGGTCTCTCGGAGGGGGAGGGCGAGAAAGCGAGAGCAAAGCTCCCTGGAATTCATTTGCCTGCCATTTTCGCAAGCAGCGACAAAGCTGGAATTGGCTTCAGTCAGGAAGGAAAAGCCATTACACTCTGAAAGCAAACACTAAGCTGGCCACTCGTCTCTAACCACCCAAGCTTGGGTCTTACAGGTGCCTTTAATCTGTGACTTATAAACAGCTGCCACTCCGAGCTCTGGCGCCAGGCAGAAGTCAATTTACTCTCCCTTAAAAGCCTGGGAAGAGCCTTTCCAAGGGTCTGACAGGGCTATCGCTCTCTGCATCACCTGGGGAGCCCTCGCTCGGCGTCTGGTGCAGTCTAACCTTTGCAATTCAACTCAAGCTCCTTGTGTTACACGACGCACGAAAAGAGGCCTGTCCGTGTGCTTCTGTTCTCTGCCACTTCTTCCAAGACGCAAAAAAGGGAACGTGGTGGGCATCTCCCCGCCCTCTGTGGTCCTGAGATGTGTGTGGAGTGTTGGTACTGTATCTCCTTGTGGAGAAGACACACCAATCCCCGCTGCTCCTTTAGAACTGCGGCATGCCCTTCCCTGTTCTCTACCATCTGTAAGTGTAAGTACGCATAACTGAACCAACATGCTTCCCCTGCTAACCCCACCTCCACCCATCCCCCTTCCCTCCCCTCTGATTCCCTTCTGTCAGTATCTCTATTGGAAGCCCCTCGGGACAGGGACCACCCTGCAAAGTGTCATGCACGTTGACAGTGCTATATAGATAAAATAAATGATTGTTATTGTGATTATTATTGTGATGTAAATGAGCGCGGCCCCAGGGCGGGGGCCGCGTGTCACCCAAGTGACCCCCCGACACACCCCCTTATTGAAATTTTCGCGGCGCGATTTGGGGGGCGACCCAACGGGCTGCTGCTCCGGGTGCCCCCCACCTTTCATCGTTGCAGCTGGCTCGATGACGTCTTCCCCGGCCGGCTGTCCGGGGCCTTCTGGCGAGGCTGCGCGCTGAACGTTATTTATAACATGTTTTTGCGCATGCGCAGACCGTTCCTAAGGGAAAAGGAATGGTCTGCACATGCGCAAAAAAAGTTATAAATAACCGGCACACAGCCTCGCCAGAAGGCCCCAGGCAGCCGACCGGGGAAGATGTCCCCGGAGTCGGCTCCCGGGTGGCAGCGCGCGCAGGGGAGGTGGCGCGCGTAGGGGAGGTGGCGCGCGTCTGTGCGCGTCACCTTTTCTGCGCGCATCACCTGGGGGCCCTCCGCCCGCCTCGCCACGGAACAGTGACGCCACTGCTCTGGAGGAGCTGGGAGTTCAGAGCAGGAGCACAGAGAAATCAGGAACACTTACATGGGGTTCGAATTCACAGGATGAAGGATAACTTGGGGTGCTCTGGTGGGCGTCTCGGGGACGACATCTGAAAGCAAGAGGGTTAGCGGTTCAGAACAGGCAGACATACATTCAGGGGCTGGACAGGGGGCCACAACAGAGAGCCTGCTGGTAGACCACATGGTTCGAAAAAACGTTGGATGCCAGGAGTGGAGACATTTTCTGCTTCTTGCTACTGAGGCAAGATGCTTCTGTGCCCCCACAGAAAGGGATGTGCGTGGTCCACCCCAGTGGGACCCCTGTGGGGGTGGTCTTTCCCTCCTTCATTTCCCAGGGCAGTCCGTCTCTTACTTGGCACGGAGATCCAGTGCATTAAATAAGGAGGTTTGAGGGAACTGGCACTTCTTCTCTACCCAGCTTCTATTTTAATTTAATCGGGGAGCTTGTGAGGTTCGCCTCACCTCGGACGTACAGTTTAAAGGAGCTCCTGAAATTCATTTCTGAACCTGACTCGGGAGAATTTTGCTGACACCTCCCATATATTAAAGATGTGAGTGGGACTTGCGCATGCACAAGTTGCGCATGCTTAGGTTATAATAATGCGTTCCCTGCAAAGGCTGTGTTCAGACATTCAAATGACGGCATGGAGGACAGGAGTGGAGAGGGTGTGGGAATTCTCGACTTGCTCCTCTGCCTCCACTGAATGCCTGAAAGGGACTAGAGGGGAAGGTTGGGTGTAGGAAAGAAGAACATTCAACATGCAGGCAAAAGGAGCAGCTTACCTGGGAAGATGAACTGCTGCTTGTACTTGTAATAATGGGATGCTGAAAAGGAGAAAAGGGACAAATTAGGGAGGAGAAGGCGGCCCCGAACCACTTCAAAGGACTGGACAGGAGTGGAGTCTTGCAAGATAGATTGGAGTCGGGCTGGAAAACACAATGAAAATGCCGACCGAGCATGTGGCAGCTGTGAAAAAAAGGCTCATTCCGTGGCTAAGGATCATTAGAAAAGGGAAATAAAATGTCTAACATTACGATGCCCTTATACGAATCCACGATGCGGCCAGTTTTGAAATAGGATGTAGGGTTCTGGTCACCACGTCTCAAGGAGGAGATTGTCTAGCTGGAAAAGGTGAGGAAGAGGGCAGCCAAAATGATGAAGGGGGATCTGAGGTACTTTCCTTTCAAGGAAAGGCTACAGCATCTTGGGGGGCTTTTGAGTTGGGCACAAAGTTGACTAAGAGGGAGCGTGAGAGAGGCCCACAAAAGCATGCTTGGTGTGGATAAACTGGAAAGGGTTTTTCTCCTGTTCTCGCAACTAGAGCTCATCCGATGAAACTGAATTGCCTGGAAATTCAGTAAATGGAAGTCCTTCTTCATATGTATAATTAATCTGTGGAATTTGCTACCTTGGAATATGGCAAGGGTAGCCAAACTGCAGCTCCTGAGCCACATATGACTCTTCAACATATAATGTGCGGCTCTTGGAAATATGTTGGCTGAGCTCCTTTTTGCATCACAAGTAATATAAAAGCTAAATAAGATGTTTTCAAACTTTATAATTATTGACCAGGTATAAACGGAGAGTCCACTGGATTAAAACACAAGTTGAATGTTCATGGTGAATCAATCTATTTAAGAATTTAAATGCTTCTTGAATATTGCAGTTCTCAAACACCTGAAGTTGATCGTATGTGGCTCTTACATGAAGCAAGTTTGGCCACCCCTGGAATAGGGCAATGCCCCTGGCCTGAAAGGGGGATTGAGCAATTTCACGGAGGACAGGTCTACCAATGGCTACTGTGTCTATCAAGTTGGCCATGCGCTACCTCCGGGTTCAGCGGCACTCTGCCTCTGAACATCAGCTGCAGGGAAGCGACAGAGAGAGGGGGAATGCCGCCTTCATCTCCTGCTCGTGGGCTTCCCAAAGGCCACTGTGAGAAACATGCTGCTGGACTAGATGGGTCTTGGACTCAAACCAACAGGGCTCTTCTCATATTCTTGTCTGCAAAAAATCACCTGATGAGAAGTTGGTTCTCTCTGAACCATGATCTTATTGCCTGAGTTATACAGGTGCCTGTTTTACACTGCAGGGACGTCTGGTTTGGTGTGACCTAGAAATAGTCTATCAAAAACCAACCCTGTTACCTAGGCAAGTCATCTTATCCATGCACTTAAATCCTGTGTATGGTAACACAAAAAAACATAGATGTCATATTCCAGGGCATTGCTTACTAGCCTTGAAATGTGAAGCGAACCTCCATCAGGGCTAAAATCAAAGCGAAGTCGTTCAGGAATCTTGGCGGGGGAGAACAAGAACGGTTGTTTCAGTGCCACAGCCAATAAAGGACCCGAATTCAACTAGGTTGCCCAGGCCTTGGCCTTCAGGATGGGAAGGGATGCGGGAGTCACTCAGACTCCAGCAGATACGGAAGATTTTGTGCTCCACTGCTTCACTTCTGCACCGTTTCCCTGCTGGTTGTGGCTGAGAGTGGGACCTCCATTGCCCTGGCTTCTCCTCCCAATTTCCAGGGGCTGGGGGCAAGTCAGCCAGTTCACTCTGTCCTCTGAAAACGAGACAAGCTTGCCTGCCACGTTTACCCAGGGTGGCTGCAATGGGACGAATTGCTCTGCGTGCCTCTGCATTCGCCGCTCCAAGTCGGCAGCTCAGCAAGTGAAGAGAAAATGCTGCTGCAGCTTTCTTAAATCCTCGCGATTAGCAAAATCCAAGGGTTCCTTATCAAATCTTAACATCCATCTGTTCAACCCACCAGCTGAATGCCCACATCCTCCAGCGCTCAAAGTTGGGAGCTTTCTTTTGCTGCATAGCCAAAATCCAGGAAACCAGAGTTTTTAACGGCTGCAAGCTTGTTGCTTGGTCTTGTGGCCGAACAGAGAATCCTTCGAATGTGGAGACAACGAGTGCCAAAAAGCAGCGTTTGCAAAATGCAAACCCTGGAGCGGCACACAGCCATGAGGAAAAAGTGCTCTGAGCCATATTTAGGAACTTAGGAGGCTGCTTCCTGCTGAGTTTGGCTATTGCCCATCAAGCTCAGTGTACCAACACTGATCGGCAGCAGCTCTCCCAGACATCACGCAGGAATTTTTGCCTTCTCTGCCCTAGCTGGAGATTAATCCCAGGACTTCCTTCATGCTAACCATGTATTCTGCCACTGATCGTCTACTTTCACAGAGAGTAGGGCTGCATAGTGGCTGAAGTTTGTCCCTTTACCCTGAGTAACTCGCCAGCCGTCTTGATGGGCCTCCTCGAATGCACGCCAGCAATTTTGCTGGTGTACATTTTGGGAGGCCTGTGTTAAGGCCCAACAGGCCCAGGAAGGGGGATAGGATATGGCGGAGGAGGCCTCCACTGATCTCTCCCCTGTGCCGAGCCCAATCCTCCAATCCCCCCTACCGGAACGCCCCTGTTTCACCCAACGGGGATTTACCTTCCCACCGCAGCACTGCACTGTTCTGTGGTGCTGGGGGAGCGGCGCAATTCTCTCCGCCTGCACCGCTTACTCTCCGGGTCCCACAAACATGCCCATTTGCATGCCTTAAGGCACAGTCGCTCTGCTGATCTATTTGTAGACAGGATTGCGCTGCAAAGCTTATAAACTGGCTACTTTTCAATGCGGTTTGGGAACCTTTGCTGGGTTTTTTGCGCTACAGACTAATGCAGCTCCTGCTTCTCCTCTTAGAAACAGCAGTGACTGAATTTTAGAAGGGCAATTCCCATGTACAGCCTCCTCTCCAGGGCTAAGCCTGAGAAAACAGGCTACTATTCTTCTGACACTTTCATTCCATCCTTTCTCCAGCAAGCTTTGAGTGGTGTCCAAGGTTCTCTTTCCACCCCCACCCCCCACCCCCCAGTTATCCTCTGATAGGAATATAACGAGAAGAGCCCTGCTGGGTAGGCCAGAGGCTCATCTAAGTCCAGCATCCCATCTCCCACAGTGGCCACCAGCTGCCTTTGGAAAGCCACCAAAGCAGAGCATACAGGCTACAGCCTCCCTCTGTCTCTTTCTAGTAGCATCTGAAATTCAGAGATATACTGCCTCTCTGTACATGGAGATTCGGTTCCCAAGTACTGTGGCTAATGGCAACCTCAGAAGGGCTCTGCTGGATGAAGCCCAAGGCTCATCTTAGTCCAGCATCCCGTCTCCCACAGTGGCCACCAGCTGCCTGTGTGAAGCCCCACAAAGCAGGACAAGGAGGCATCTCTTCCTCCTGCTGTTGCTGCCCAAGAACTGTGACCCACTGGCTTACTGCACCTGAACCTGGAACATCCACCCTGCGAGGTCTGCCAGTTTGTTGTTTGACTAGGGCCTGCTGCAACATCACAAAGTCATCTCTCCTTGGAGCGGCTTGGCAACTTTAAAACAATCAGTCTGGGAGCAAGGATACTTAGTTTCTACTCCCCCCCCCTCTTTTTCTGCATAGCGTGTCTATTGTGGGTGGCTATATTAAATTATGCTCTCCGCTATTCTGGGCATTTCTGGACGAAGGAGCAGTTTCTTCGTCTCTGGCGTGACCCCTCTACAAGGTCATCAAACGCTTCCTGGTAGAACTTCCTTTCTCTTCCTTGTTTCCGCCAATTGTCCATTTTGGCTCCCCAATGTGGGTTTCACATGTGAAGCTCACAGGCTGCTTAAAAACTAAAGCAAAAAGCAAAAACAGCACCCAGCGATACTTTCCGGCCAGCTTACCTGCCTCTCCCACCTTTCAGTACAAAGAGCTTAGATTGTGAGGAGCGTCTAAGGGGCAAATGACAGGTTATGAAAAACCGGAGAGTCTGGGACTCTTGATTCTTTTTCTTCCTTTTTCACTTTTTTTCACTTTTTTTTTTATACCACCCTTCCCCCAAGGAACTCCGGGTGGTGTACATAGTTCCTTCCCTCCTTTTGTCCTCACAACAACCCTGTGAGGTAGGTGAGGCTGAGAGATAGTGACTGGCCCAAGGTCACCCAGGAAGCTTCAAGGCTGAGTGAGGATTTGAACCTGGATCTTCCAGGTCTGAGTCCATCACTAGAACCACTATGCAATCCTGGCTCCTGTTGTTGTTGAACAGCACATAGGGATGGTGTAAAATGCTACAAAGCTACACTGGAGGGGACAGTGGCTCTTAGCCTACATGTTTAAAAAACGTTTCAACCGAGCTCCAGAAAGTTTTCCTTTTAACATGGAGATGCTAAAATAAAGCTTGGCTCTAAAGAAGCAGAGATGCCCCTCTGTCTTATTTTCCCCTCAGGTGAAAACAGCATCTGTAGCATCAGCCTCAAATATGCTTGCCCTAAGTCACCCACTTAGGAGCCGCAGTGGCGTAGTGGTTAAGGTGACAGCGTTCCATGCGCCTCGGAGTTGAGTCATGCTGGTCACGTGACCACAGAAGCGTCTTTGGACAATGCTGGCTCTTCGGCTTTGAAACGGAGATGAGCACTGCCGCTAGAGTTGGTAACGACTGGCTTTCGAGCAAGGGGAACCTTTACCTAAGTCACACACACACACAATCTAGAGAGCCAGGGAGCAGCGATGCAGATGTCCACATAACTACTAGGTTTGTCTTCATTTCAGGGATGGCGGTTGGGAGGACTGGAATCCTGGCCTGGAGGGAGGCCAGCGTGATTGGTATCAATAAGCGAGGGGGCTGAGATCATCCTCACGGGCAGCTCCCGTCTCATACCTGGAAGGTTGAACTGCTTCTGTTGCCGGGTGCATTGTGGGGAAGGGTGCAGAGGAGAAGGAGGAGTGGCGCTGGGAGGCAGGGGAGGAGCCGGCGAGGAGGGCGTGGAGGACGTTGTCGAGGAGGGGTTGCTGCTGGAGTCGGGCTGGTAGGGTACCGGAATGTGATCCTGTGGGAGGAAGGACAACGAGCCTGTGAACATTTGATGAACTGCCTTCACCTCTCCATCTCTGCTGCTCCCCAAGGCATGCAGGAGGCAGCACCCACCCCGCCCTGCGTCCTGACAGCAACCAACCTGCACATGTTCTGGAGACTTGGCTAACTGGTTCAGTTACCAAGTGCAGATCCCATGATTGCCCCGGGTCGCCATGGCACAGCCAGAAGAGATGGACGGTGCTCCGCCTGGCTTTTGGACCATGCTTGGAGGAGTTCGGCTCCACCCAAGGGGAGTGGCCGGGCACAGCTAAAGTGGCTTTTTGTAGGAGCAGAACCCAATTGTAAAACTACAGAGAGACCATGGAGAGCCACCATTACTGCCTGGGGCCAGGGCAGAAGTGGAAAGGTCTCTCTTCCGTTCTTCCCCAGCACCGCCTTCAATTGGCATTTTAAAAAAACTGGAGGGGTGAAGCAGTGGAGGTGTCCCTCATTACTCCTAGAAAATACCCAGAATCTGGGACCTTCTCTATGCCAAACAACAGGTGCCCTATAGCCCCTTCCCTGAGGTCTGCGCACATCAGGAGCAGCGGACTCGGGGTGCCCCTTCACCCCGCGTCTGCTGCCACCACGGATGGCGCTGCATTGATAGGCTTCCCACCCGCTATAAGTAAGGGGGGAGTGGGTAATCCTCCTCCCTCCCCCTCCCCTCCTCCTTTCCTTTATATTTAAAGGGACCACACAAGGCAGAAGCAAGGGGAGGGGAAACGATTGCCGCTGCCCGTGAAGTTTATCCGCGCAGGCAGTGGTGGATCCACTTCCCCACCTACTTTGGGGTCCCCTTTAAATACAATGGAAACTGGGACACGCTGGGGCTTCCCAGCATGGGCCGCACTTCCTGTTTCGGTGAAAAGGATTGTGGGGGAAAGGAGGGAAGAAATCAACTGCTTTTTGGTTGGTTGGTTTCTGGTTATTTGGGAGGGGGGAGCATGTGAGGGTGGGTGGAGGCAACATCAGGCGATGGACCCCGTTGGGCCTCCCCATATAGTAGCCCTCCTAAGGTCACTCCCCTCTCCAAAACGTAAGACACATTTAAACCCAAGCGCTAAATGGCTAGAAGTTGGTGAGCTCCCAGCTCATCGTCTGGGATGCGGAGCAGAAACTTCGCGCAAGTGCCATCGGCG
The DNA here is from genome assembly GCA_026170595.1 of Plestiodon gilberti rubricaudatus. Taxonomy (NCBI): domain Eukaryota; kingdom Metazoa; phylum Chordata; class Lepidosauria; order Squamata; family Scincidae; genus Plestiodon; species Plestiodon gilberti. Next base: position 39,584,800 of record JANXHW010000008.1, read on the forward strand.
CTTGAGTAGCGGTGCTCCAGCTTGTGTTGTTGAACGAAACCCCCTCCCGTGCACGGCAGCGTAACATTTGGTGGGGAGGGAAAAGCGCTCCCAGAGAGAAAGCCCAAGTCAGCTCAAGTTACTCTCCATTGATCATTCCTCATGGGCCATTTAACTTAACGGAGGCAACAGAGGCCACTCTAGGGGAAGCCGACAGAAGGGGTTTTTGTACAACGCTGCACATTTTTGACGCAGCTCCGTAGGGAGCGCTGCCCGCCAAATGCTCCGTTCTGCCGCAAAGAAGAGCTCCTGGCAACACAAAGGAAACGACAACAACGGATCGGTGGGTGCCACGGGTGGGGGGGGGGGGGTACCAGCAAGCATTTGATAGCCCGGTAACCAAGCAGTTGCATTCGGCTGAACGTCTTTCTTTTTTTTTAAAGGTGCACTTACACCAATTGGCTCACAGGTGCAATACACAGACACACATATCTTAAGACCAGAACACTGCGAGGGTTCTAGGAAGTTTGCTCATGTGACAGGTGGAATTATTAGCCTTATGTAGGCATTATAAATCTGTGTAGAAGCAGCATGGTGGGGGGGGGGAGCAAAAGGACACCAGCACACCCTACCCCTGCTAGGTTCACATCGCGCACTGATCTGCTCCAAGTTCTCCCCCCCTTCCCGCCATGAGTCCTGCATTTCACTGCAGTGACAAACTATGTGTTTAGGGACAAATCTTCCCTCTGAATAGGGACACTCACCGTCTCTAATCACGGGGTGGATCTCTCCCTAAGTACATCATTTATCACTGCAGACAACATTGTGGTGGGCTGGGCTTTGGAGCACATCAGTTCAGGGTGGGTGGGCTTCCTGGTGTGCTCTCGCTGCCCCCTCCATTAAAACCATGGTTCTTGCACACAGATACTGTACATAACATCTGAACAGGATTATTGTTCGCTACATTGCCAACCTCTCTAAAAGACAGATCAAATCCCACACCGCTAAAACGTTGTTGTGTTTTTTCTTGTATTGCTAACATGCACAAATAAAATGAAGTTCCGTTTTTGGTCACGTAAAATCTTTCATGCAGTAGTACTCTTCCTCTCCATCCCCACCCCGCCACTGTATCGCAGGGACACGAGCGACAGGTAGCAGAGAGATTTTAAAAACTCAATTTCTAATTAAACAGTTTAATGATGTGAACCTAGATTTAGGAAGAGACTGCGCAAGACTACATTTTGCGCCGCCAATGCTGATCTTTGCCCTTTTATGGGCTTTGAAAAGCAAAAGGACCTCATTGGAGGATTATGTGCACAGAGAAACCTTTGATGTGATTTTTTAAGAGCATTCAATCATTCCTAAATTTTAGCATATTTCAGAAAATTAGCCACAGACAGACAGACAGATAATTAGCCACAGAGGGGAAGAGAGAGAGAGAGAGACGGAGTGTGGAAATGAGCCGCAGAAGGAGAGAGGAAGGGAAGGAGAGCTGTCTGTGCAAACGCCGCACTGGTGAAATGCAAATATATGCAAATAGGGCTTGCATAATCTGTACTTCAAGGTCCTCTATTTTGAGATGCTGAATCTAGCAACGGGTTTCATGGCAACTCTGATGGGCTGGCAAAAGTCTGCTTTGCTCCGTTCTAGAAGAAACTCCATCTGCAGTTAAGTAGACGCTTTAGTTTGACTAAAGGGGCATTAGAAACTCCTTCTTCTCCAAGAACTAACTAAATAATCATCTGCAAAAACAACAACAACAACAAAACACCAAAGATGGAACTAGAACTGCATTGGGTCCCCTTTTTTGCCGCCCCCTCTCCAAGAATGCAGGGTCATAATGCAGGGATAGTACCACACATAGGGCCTTGTGTGGGGTACAGACCCACAGTCCATATCCACACCAGGGATCTGTGCAAGTTAAGAGTCACATGGGCACTTCTTCCTCCCCACCCCATCGTTAACCAATTGTGCTCTCCTGGGCGATCTCCCGCATAATCATGGGGGAACCTGGGAAGAGGAGGTGCTGCACAGCTGCCAGCCCGCTCACCCACCCAGTAAACTGGGGAAGGAGGGGGAAGAAAAAGCACACCATATTCCCAGGAAACTAAGGAGGGGGGGGGAGAAGCCACATTTTAACCATTAAAGGGAAGAAAAGCTGCATTACAGGGCTCAGCACACATGCAGAGGCCGATTCCACCACTACCCCAGGGCCCAGAACAACACGACACCAGCCCTATCATTAGATCATCATTTTATGTATTTATTTAGCAGACCATCGTTTTATTTATTTATTTAGAACAGTGGTTCCCAAACTTTTTAGCACCGGGACCCCCCCTTTTTTTAAAAATGACACTCTTATTGGGACCCACCTAGCATTATGAGACTTTTAAAAAAGTGATCTAGAAAGAAATATTTTTTATTTACAAGTAATATTTTATTTATTTATTTATTTATTTATTTATTTATTTATTTATTTATTTATTTGCAAAAGACTCTGATTTTTGAATAGCCTCAGGGCTTGAGGCGTTAGTTAGCTGATCTTTCCATCACCCCTGTTTTCATTGGAGGCTCTGCAGGACCCACCAGAAATTGTTTGAGAACAGTTTGAGAAACACTGATTGAGAAGATTTCTATACCGCCTTTCCCCAGGCTAAAGTCCTTCAACCCAGCTCCACTTCATTTGCTGTTATTCGTGGGAGCGGGGTGGAGAAACACTTGTGATGATGTCACAACACAGGGTAAGGGATGCTACAAATGACAGGGGAGGCTTCAACGTCTTGTGGCCACCACTTTCAAGGGTTGTCCCCCACCACGCTACCCGTCGCGTCTAGCTCAGCCCCAAGAGTCGAGCTCTGTTCGGATTCTTTGGTCATCAACATGTGTTGTCTTGCTCTCTGCTTGCTCCCCAAGGGAACCTAGTCTGCTTCTCCTTCGACAGATCCCAGCTTGCCACTTGCAGAACCCCGGCCCCAACCCCCAACAAGTTTTGATGCTCGTTTCAGCCAGATTTGCTGAAATATATACCAGCCCCTTTGAGATCTGAATTGGCAGGCAATGCCTGGAAACCCAAAGAGCCATCTGTGAAGTTCTGGCCCAGCAGATGGCTGAACAGACCAGCAAGTAAACTGGGAGATGCAGGGGAAAAAAAAATATGCCAGTTTCCTCTCCCCCCCACTTTCGTTTTGGTGTAGCGCCCCTGTTTCCATGGCAGGCAAGAAAGGGCCTCTCTCTTTCTCCGGCAGTTTCTCTACTAGATGTTTTGGGATACTAAAAATCCACCCTGCAGTTTGGTAGATTGAGCACAGACCCGGCTCAACTGACCATCGACCTCTGCATAGGACCTCTGACCTGACACCTGACCGAACGGTGTAATAAATGCTGCCTTCATGCTCCTCTAACTGGTGGGACCCCTGTGTGATACAGGAAGCTGGACTAGATGGGCCTTTGGCCTGATTCAGCAGGGATCCTCCTATGTTCTTATGACCCCTCCTTTCCCTTGCCATTTCTGAACTATTTTCTCTGTTTTCCAAAATGAGATGGGCTTTTTCTGCTATTTTCTTGGGAGGGAGGCATTTCTTGTGGGGAGGGGGCGATAAACTTTGCAAAGCTCTTAAAGCGTTCTCCAAACTGCAATGGCTTTCCCAAAGTGCCTCTTTTGATTCGCCTTGGAGCAAGGCATCTGGGACAAAACCAAAATGGCCATCTCATACATGCAACGGAGGCAGCAAACATCGATGCAGGAGAAAACAAGGGGGGGGGGGTATTTTCTCAAAAAAAAAAAAACTCCATCCAAAAACTTTTTTTCTTCAAAACTTTTTTCTCCCGACTCCAGGAGAAAATCAGTGAAAATAGAGGAAAATTTCGGATCAGAATCACTTCAACATGCCTCATCTTCCATTCCACAGGCTGGATGCAATGATTACGACACGTCTAACCAGGACGCACACAGACACCCACCGTTTCAACGCTCAGCTCACTAGAATAGTGCACTCCCTGTATCTTAACATGGGCACCATCTTCTCTCATGGGCTGAACTCAGGAGAAACCTATTTTTTTCTGGTTTGTAGCAAAAGTCAGATTGATAAAGTGCCGATTGGCTAGTGCCCACGTCAACCATGAAGCCGCTTCCCTTTTCTCTGCCAAGGGCTGTGCACAGTACTGACTGTCTAACCCTTGTGTCATCCACAAAGACTCACCCCCTCCTCCTTGGAGCAAATTTAAATGTGCTTAAATGTGCTTAAAATAGGAAGTGCCAGATCAAAGAAGCATGCATGTATTGGAAAAACGAAACCAACGCGGATAGCCTGCTTGAACTAGCTCCTGCAGCATTACATCAGTGTGCACCCTACGGATGTTGTTCACACCCTAGCGATGATGTACTGGTTCACATTTGCAGCATGGGCTACTTTGGCCATTGAAGGCATGGGTGCCATGAAGACTCTCCCAACACAGAGAAAAAAGACCCTACGTCTTTGTGTTCTATGAGGCACTGTGGCTATAGAATCAGAGAACTGTCATACACAGAGTTAGACATCTAGCCCAGCAGCACACTGAGGTCTAAACTCGGAGATCTTTCCCAACTTCGCTATGTTCCTTTCAGCTGACAACACAGGGGATTTTCTCTTCCTCCCCATGGGATGAGTTGTCAGTAACTTCAGGTTCCTGACTGATGTGTCTTTTGTTTTTCCTTCCCTCTCCCCGAAACTCAGATCTGCAAAATTCCACAGAAGCAGCTTAGTCCAACAGCTCACCTTGTTGATTTTGTTGGTTTTAGGAAGGGTTTGGCTGATGTGCAGGTCGGAATATCTGGGCGGCTTCCGCAAGGGGTTGTTGATATCGCACGGCACAGATTCTGTCCGGACTAACCTTGCTGGATCAAAAACAGAGAAGAAGGGGGAGGGAAGAGAAGCAGAGAGAGAAATAGAAAGATTTCTTTGTTTAAAACATTTATACTGTACCAGTTTCTTCTTGTCTATAGGAAACTCAAGGCATCTTAGAATAAATAAACAAAAACCCAGCATAAAGATAGAACAAAACAGTAAACTAATAAAAAGGCAGCTCAGTCAATACCAGTCCACAGCAAAAAAAACCCACAACAATATCACCAAACCCCCTGCACAGTGCCAACCATTATTCTCCCTCAAAAGTGGAATAAAAAACACAACCGAAGGATAAGGTAAGGGCCAACTAGGCCTCTGTTGGGAAAGCGCTCCATGAAGTTGACGTCACCCACACCAGAATGGCTCTTAGTGAATGCCTGTTACTCCTCAGAAGGTAAAGGCACATGGAGCAAGGCCTCAGATGGCAATCAAAGCATATGGGAATAGGCATTTATGGACCCAAATTGTTTAGGACTTCATCTAGCCAGGATGTTGAACTTGAGCTTGGAAACAGATCAGTAACCAATGTCATTCTCTCAAAATCAGAATCAGAATGGACAGCCCTCCGAATGCTTTGCGTGGACAGGACCAACATAAAGCCCATCACAGTAGCCCAACCTGGAGGTGACCAGAGTGTGGATATAACTGTGGCTATGAACGGAAGTGAGCCTGATGTGAAGTTCAAGGCTTTAACTCGTGGGGTGCATGCTGTCCACTTGGGGCATGCAGTCCACCATCCACCCTTCTTTGAAGCCCCTAAATCCTATTAACTCATGCTGGGATCAAGGCTTCTCTTTTGCCCAGCTCCGTATAGGAGCCTTTGCCTGATCGAGAGCTTTGGTTCACCTAGCCCAGTACAGATGGGCCCCCATATCCACTGATTCGCTATCCACGGTTTCAGTTATCCACGGATCATGGGGGGACACCCCCCCAGGCTTTTACTTTTTTCCCAGTAAGCTTTGTTTCTTCCTTAAAGAAACAGGAGAAGCTGGCTGCTTATTACAGGCAAGTAGAACGAGACTAAGTACTAGAGAGGCTCTGCAAGGTTAACAGAAACCTTGCAGAGCCTCTCTAGGATTTAGTCTCGTTCTACTTGCCTGCAATGGAGGCTTTGTTTGTTTTAAGGAAGAAACGAAGCTTGCTGAAAGAAAAATAAGAGCTGGGGGGCAAGCATGCCTGCCTGCAGGGGAGGTAGGGTGGGGGGGCCCTCAGGAAACCATGGAGGGGGTGTTCGCTCTTATCCACGGTTTCAAGTATCCATGGAGGGGCCTGGAACATATCCCCAGCAGATATGGGGGCCCACCTGCATTGTCTACTTTGTTGAGCGGTAGAGTGGAGACCTCTCCAAGGTCTCAGGCAGGAGAATGGAGGAGACGAGGAGGACGTTTGGTGGAGAGGACGTGGTGGTGAGCTGACCACTTTCCTCTCCATCATACTCCCTGTTCTGCTTTGCTCCCCTTTTTCCTTTTTGAGTCCAGGGAGGGTGAGACTAGCATGCTGCTGGGCAAGAAGGGGGCAGCATTTGGCACCAGGAGATCTCAGGTTGGCCCTGCCTAGGGCATCATCCCACAAATTCCTTCTCCTTGGCCAGTTTGCTTCCTGAGAGGCAAGCGGATAAATCGAGAAAATTTGGTTGCCGCGGATAGAACCCGAAGCCCGCGGATCTGTGTGCTGCTGCCCTCTGTGATGAACCAAAAGGTCTACAGGCGACAGCCTTCCCTGTTAAGTCATCATGAGTTCCTGGCCTCATTGCAGCCCACCACCAACTCCAGACTAACACTCACACTGGAAGCATGCACTGAATGAGGGGGAGAAATCCAGCTCACCTACCACCTCCTTAGAACTGGTTTCTCACAGGTCTTTCTTTGCTCGCAAGCACAGCCGTGTTCCAGAGGAAGAGAAGCATTCTGGATCATGGCCACTGCACAGGGATTACTTTCACCCAGTGCGTATTTCTCTGCCCTTTATCGACGTGGAACTAAACACCCTCGGCCGTTTGGCCGTCACACAACGAGTTGTACGAGATCCCTTTTTGTAATACTTGACAGTCTGTTATGACCTTAACCGTCACAAATAATTGTGTGCCATCGGCTCCTTGGCTGCCCTTTCTGGGCGGTTAATTATGTCGAATGGTCAGGTTGCAGCGCAGGCTATTGGAGTGCTCTTATCTCCACAGCGAACACTGATTGCCGATGCCAAGCACTGGTTCTCGGACTTTTCAGCCGGTTACAGATCAACGTCAGGGCCTGGTGTCTTATGCCACTACTCTGAGTTGAACAGGTTTTGGGGTTGTTGTTTTTTTGCTGATACGCAAACCAGGGGTGGTCATGATGAAGAGGCCTGAGCATATGTGCGCACAGGCCCAAACTCATGGCTTGTCCACCAGGCCACCAGAACCTCATGATTCCCCTTTCCTACTGAAAGTGTCAATAACACTTTCCCTTGCCCTAGCCACATCAAAATGTCTAGCCAGGGCCAGCCCATCCATGAGGCCAACTGAAGCAGTCGCCCCAGGTAGCAATTTGGTGGGGGGGCGCCCGCCCATCTCTGTCTGCCTACGTGTCTCCACTGCTCCTCCTTCTCCTTCCACTCCCTGGATTGGAAAAGGAAGAGGGGACAGAGAGGAAGAGGAAGTGTGGTGGGGAGGGGAGGGCTGAGCTAGAGCACTGGAGAGTGGGAAGAGCAGAGGTTGGTGCATCATCAGGTAAGGGGGGAGAGTATTTGGCCTGCCGCCTCAGGAGGTCTTGGTCTGGCCCTGTTCCCTTTGCACAGAAGCACTCCACACAACTTCCGTTTCTTCCCCGAAGCCCCTTATCAGTTCAATCTATCTCCAACTTGGGGCTGATAGTTGGGGAGCTGCAGTGAATCCCCGGTTCTGACCATCCACTAACCTTCTCCACCTGCGTGACGAGCAGCACCTGTCCCCTTTCCTGGGCGACCAGGTCTCCCAAGCTCAGCCTGCTGGCAAAACGCTAGTCCTGCCTGCACTCACCTGAACGCTCTCTACATTTTCAACCCTGCCGCTGAAGAGTCTCATTCGACACAATAAGCCGCTCGTTAGAAGCATTCATAGCAAAAACGAGTTTTCTCAGTGAAGGTGTTTTAGCGAGCAGAGAGCATCAGCCTCACTAGAGCGCACTGGAGTTTCAAGCGTTCCGCCTCCAGGTAATGACAACATCTCCCACCCTTCTGTAAGGGGAACACTTCGTGAAAAGCCAAAGCCGTTCTCAGCGGTGGGAGAAAAAGCCGAATCCCCTCCCTCCTCCTGGCACCTGTGAAGCTTCCCCTTCAAATGCCTGAAGAGTTCTTTCTCCCGCAGGAAAGGGAGTGCCGCTGTCGAAAAGACCAACTCACATGGAAACATCCAGCTGCCTGGGTCGCTCCTCCATGTGGTGGAAGGTGGTGTGTCATCCGGACTGGGCCATCCCTGGGGCTGACCGATGTGGTTGCCCCACCTGGCGGAGAGGCGGAGGACACTCGCCGCCCACCTGCCTCCACCGCTCCTCCTCTTCTCACTCCCTGGATTTGAAGAGAGGGGAGTGGAATTGTGGAGGAGCGGAGAGCGCTTGGCTAGCCTGTCTCAGTTGGGGATGGCAGCGTGCTCGCTCATTCGCCCACCCACCCACCCTCCAACAGAAGGGGTGCCTTGCAGAGCATGCGCAAGCGGAGACGGCAGTAGGCGGGGGATCCAGGTGGCACGAAGGCACACACCACCGCCCCCCCTGCACAGAACGGCTTGGAAAACGGTCGCTTCAACCAAAGAGAGGTTGAAATCGTTTTCCATTGTACGGGGGCTCCAGACTCAGAGACACGCACTTTTTTGTATCGGGATATGTGCAGGGACTCCAAGCACTGAGCTGGAAGACCATCTCATGAACCACGAGAGTACGGCAGTGCCTTACCTCCACGGTGGATGATCAGAAGATGACACGGCGGGGCTTCTTTGGTACACTTGTTGTGGCACTTTAGCCTAAGAGAAGCAAGACCAAAAAGCATGACCATCATACGAAGCGGACTTGTACTGAATTGGGCCAGTAGACCACCTAGGTCAGGACTGCCTACTGAATGGTCTTTGACAGGTGAGTCAGGACTAAGAACTGGGTCACAACTTGAGCTCGGTTGGGTCGGTTTGGGGTTTGATACGTAGGGCAGGCCCAGCCAACCGGGCTAAGCTCTGGCATGACTCCATCCCAACCAGGCCAGCCATAAGCAACTTCTATCCTGTAAGAACTTTGCCTGGGCAACATCAGTCTCCCCGGTATCTTGGTGGTCGACTCCTGGCTTGCAATTCCTGGCTTCTGATACTTGGCTCTGCAGTTGCCCAATGGCCCAGCACTAACAAACTCCGTAGAAGCAAGATCAGCATTCAGCTAGCCATATTCGGCAGCATCTTCAACTAGCTTTTTTCCCTTCTTTCCTGGGGCACCCCAGCACAACACTGATCACTCTGATTATGCAATAATTTCCATGCCCCATCTGCCCAAAGGGTGAGCTGACCCTGCATAAATCTCGCATATTTTGAAAGCTGGAAGGAAAACAATACCCAGTACCTTATGCTCCTGAGCTGCGCTTGGAATAATAAAGAAGACCGCAAAGGAGCAGATGTGTGCGCCCAAGGAAAACCAGAGCCCAAATGCTGCTCATTGCTATACTAGGGGAAAGAAAACGATGGACGTACTTGCAGTTTTTACATTTCAGTCCGAACAGCATTCCTTTCCCACAGACGGTGCAAGTCTGAGACATCCAGTACTTGGTGGAAAACCTGCAAGCGAGGGAGTGAAAGAGATTGACCTCTGTTCAGCTTTAAGCAAAAGCCCTTCCCCAGAACGGGAGCACCTGTTATTTATATTTAATATATCTGATGGCTCCCTGCTCACTGGCCCTTGCTCCCCAGTCGCCAAAGCCCAACAGCATCAAAACAGCTGGTTGATTCTGGTTTAGGGAGCTGCTGCAAACCGATTCCGTGTGATCTTGCCCCATTCTCTGTAACTGGCGCGAGGAGTTTGGAGCAGGCGCAAGCAGCTGCCGTGGTGGTCCAAATTGTGAGAATTCGGAAAGGGATGGCAAAGGGACCCAAAAAAAGTTTTAATTCCCTCTCTGGCACCTAAACACTTCAGCTGATGTCACCGCTAGATGCACCCTAGAGTTGCATCCGGGACCTGCCTTGCCCCGCCTCAAAGACACCCCTAGTTCTCAGCCAATGCCGCGTCCTCTAGCTTTGCATCTGCTCTAAGTTTACTCTGCTCCGTTTTAGTCAACTGCAATTCTCCACAGTGGTGTTATTGTTCTGAAAAGGGCTTCCTTTGTTTTCTTACTATGTAAACCACTTTGATTGTCTCTTGAACGAGATGGAAAGATAGAAAACAAATTCTTCAAACAAATCAATATTGGGATGCCCCACTGAGCCTCCTCCCACTCCTCACAATAGGGAATAAAGTTACCCACTGAGACAGAGTTTCCCAAACTTTTTTGACTTGCAGCTCCCTCGACCATTGGCAAACATTGGCCGCGGCTCCCTATGACATTCTGTTGATGCCTGCCAATTGGCATTGCACTGTTTTCCGAGAGGATTCCGTGGCACTCTGCGGCTCCCTTGGCTGGTTTCCGCGGCTCCCCTGGGAGACGCGTCTCCCAGTTTGGGAACCACTGCACTGAGGGATCCGGGAGACAGGAAGAGGTTGTGCCACTTCCTTTCCCAGCAGGAGGAGGGGGCATCAATGGTAGCCGGGCATGGGGGGGGCAAGAAAGGGTTTATCCCTGCGTGCAAAGGGAGGAGGGATCACATGCAGCGGTAGCTGCTCACAGCTTTCTCAACTACCACCAGTACTCTTGCTTCTCCAAATTTTAATATTTGTATTTTAATCTTTGCTGTTAGCTGACGTGGGCACCCTGTTTTAACTGGAGGAAAGATGGGATATAAATCTTTTAAATAAATAAATAGTGCTAAGGGTTGTGACAACTGTAGGCACCTTGACATGCCTCCCAGCTGCAAAAGGGCCTTCGCCATGCGCTGCCCACTCAGTAGGGCACTTGTGATGATCAAAGCCAGTGAGCCAAGCTGCATAGGAACACATTTGATCAGAGCTGGTTGCTTGCTTGCTAATTGGTCCACCTAGGACCTATTCCCATCTTGCCCCATTCTCTGTAACTGGCGCGAGGAGTTCCTATTCCCATCTCATCCAGGAGGTGCAGAGAGCTGTCAGGCTGCTCACATGAAATTTACTCAAGGTTGGTAGGTTACAGATAACGTACAGTAGTTTTATCGACAGCAGCTGGAGCCTTATCTAAGTGACATCAGAATTGAAATGGTGTTTGGAATGGACTCTCTCAAATCTGAAGTAGGTGTTTCTCTCTCTCTCTCTCTCTCTCTCTCTCTCTCTCTCTCACACACACACACACACACACACACACACACACACACACACACACACACACACACACACACACTCTGCTTATCAGCACTTGGTCACCCTGAGTCAAAGATTTTATAAGGCAGCAAATTACAGAGCCCAAGCCGGCACTAGGAAAATGTTTCTTAGCAAATTCCTCTTTCAGGCTACTGTAAGGACTGCCCCGGTCATGGCGGTTGATAGAGAGTTCTGGAGAGGGAAAGCATTACTGGGAGCACTCAGAGGCTGCTTCCAGGTTGCGCCGGGCCCGTGACACACTCCTTTGGCCTCCACAGGACGCCTTGTAGAAGGGACCGGAAGTCACGAAAGTAAACCGGAAGTCACTGGTGCGAAACTGGAAGTCGTTTCCTCAAGGCATCCTGGGGCAACGTGCATGTTTGCAGCATAACAGAGAGCCTCAAGCTGTGACCCACCGCACATTGGGTCATGATCCACCAGTGGGTCGCGACCCACAGTTTGGGAAATCTTATATTTATTTATGCAAGAGAAATCTCCATAGCACCCATATCATCTCTCTCAAGTATGCCCCTGATCCTTCAGCACAATTTATAATTTAAGCCTCTCTTTTTCCGGTAGCTTTCATGGCCCGAGATTACTGTACAATGTACAAAAAATCAGTGACATCAGAACTTTACCCCAAGAAGAGGTTCCGAGGTTGGAACGAAACGTTGGGTCAACAATAACCTTGGATTTTAGTGTTTTTTGTGCCTGGGGCGGCTGCCTACACGGAGATCCGTCCACGGTTTCGGAGAATTATTAAAGTGCAAGTATATATCTTTTTCTCATGGCATCTAAACCCGTAATTTGGAAACATTGTACAGTAAGCCTCTCTTTCTTTTTCATGGTAATGGACTGACACCCCCAGACCTCCGAGGTTAGGAAAAGTGTCTCCTTCCTTCTCCCAACTATGCTTAGGCTTCTTGCCCTGTGCTCCATCTCTTCATCAGCAGATTTTTTTTTTTTAAAGAAAAGAACTGGATCTATTTTGATGTCACCTCATACCTGTGTTTGATGGAATTTCCAAGATCTCGTCGAGGGATTTGTGGGGACCAGCGAGGTACTGAGAGTGTATCTGCAAGACAGAAGTCAGAGAAAAAGGGGATCACCAAGGGGGGAAATTTAGATCTCCTCCTCCCTGCCACGAAAAGCCTGGCTTCTTCCTTGTCCCGGATGTCATCATGACCTCTCGGAGAGAAAAGCGAGTTAACCCAGTCTTCTGTACAAGTCTCAAACTTATTGTACAATAAATTAGCTATAAATGACGACTGAAGGAAAAAATTAAGGGGCTGCCAATCGGGAGAGCATTGCCTCAATTGCTTTATATTGAAAACAATATTAAATAATGTTTCTTATTAAAATGATGTCAAATGGGGAAATCAGGGGAAGTACATGCGTTATGCAACTCTGAAAACTAAATCAGACTGTGATTTGCATCTTTTTAAAAAATATAATATAAGCACCATCATCACATATGGGAAATGAAGACATACAGAGATTGGGGGGCGGGGTTCCAGTATCTCCTTATTTCCCCAGTGACTCAGACCGGAGATAAGAGATTGTTCTAGTACAGGGGTTCTCAACCTGTGGTACGGGTACCCCTAGGGGTGCGCAGACCAACTGCTGGGGGTATGCGAGTCCCTGCCCCTTATCTAAGCCATCAGCAGCTAATTAAATCTTACTTAAAACTTAATTGGTTTCGGAGCCAAAGCTCCGCCCCAGTCACCCCAGAGAACCCCTGCTCTAGTGGTCACCCAATTCTTCCTCCTCTTCTCTGGATTCCTTGATTGGATCTTCCGGGGGGGGGGGACAGTCATCAGCCAGTATGTCTCATCCTTGACATCTTGCCCTTCTAATGCTAGAATGAACCATCTTGTACATTTGCGGGAGGCCCTACTACCACGAAGATCATCTCCGGTGAGACCAACTTCCAAGGTTGGCTCAAATATGTAGGAGCATCCTCCTCCTTGCGCTGCCCGGCTTCCTATTGGGACCGTGTCTCCCCCATTTTTCCCTGGAATTAACACAATTTGCTCAGACAACGTTTCTCCCAAACTGGTGCATTCCTGTGTTTTCCTTGCAATTGGGGCGATTTGAGCTAAACCATCTTCCAGATTTACAGCTGGCTCTGCTAAGCACCACGCAATAAGACAATGTGACCAGGTCATCAAGATAATACAAGCAAACTGCTTTGCACACTCAAAAACCACAATACAAAGGTGAAGTGCTTTAATGAGTTTTCTGTTTTCATCATGGGATTATTAGGCAATGAATCATGGAAGAAAAGTCTACCAATGGCTACTACTAGCCATGACCTACAAGACCACATCTGACGTCAGGCCCACCAGCCATATGCCTCTGGATACCAGTAGTAGGCTTACCAGATCCATAACGGGGCAGAGCACAATGGGGCTTGCTTCTGAGTAGACATGCCTAGGATTATGCTCTAAGGTTTAACAAGCGACACCTGCCCACATTCCTTCTCCTAAAGGTCTAGCACTCTGTCCTGGTTGGAGATCTGGTAAGCCTACCATTAGATATAATGGCAATAATGCCATTATAATGGCATTAATGCCCTATTCTCTCTTGCAACTTATGGATAATTTAACATAAAAGGATGTTTTGCGAGGATGACCTGGTCACAGAGTGCTAAACCTTTAGGAGAAAGAATATGGGCAGGTGTAGCTTGTTAAACCTTAGAGCACAATCCCAGGCATCCATGGGGCTTGCTTCTGAGTAGACATGCCTAGGATTGTGCTCTAAGGTTTAACAAGCTACACCTGCCCACATTCCTTCTCCTAAAGGTTTAGCACTCTGTCCCGGTTGGAGATCTATGCTTTCATCAGGCCTCCAGTCTTGGGTGGGGGGGGGGGTGTCTTGGCAGCTGGACTCAGGCTGGGTGTCAAGGCCCCAATTCAATGCTTCCTGTCCTCTGTGCTTCTGGACCATCTCGGACCCCACTGGTCCTTCCCCTGCTGAGTTAGTGTCCAGACCTCTGTCTCATGACAGTAAAACAACGACATTTTTGCACTGATTACCACGTGTGTGAGCACCCCATCTCTGACTTAAGCCCTCCCCAGCCACGCCTGGCTGTGTTTCCTCTAAGTCCACCCATATTTAGTCAGGGCTCAGAATACAGAAAGAAGCCACCAGGAAAAAAAAAAAGCATTTGTCAAAAGAACAACAAATCTCCTTTCAAATGCAAACACACCTCCCAGTTTACCTTCCACCCCATAAAGGGGCCTTTTCTGCTCTAGCTGGAAATTCTACAATTATTATTATTATTATTAATTTCATCGCAATAAAACCTCCCAATGTCCAGATGCTTGACATTTATCCATATCCACTCCGTTGCTGATCAGGGAGGATAAAGCTTTCCAGGAAATGTTGCAGGTTTCTGCTAGTAATTCTCAATAAACGCGGCCTCTGCCCTAGAGAACGACACATTTCAGCCTTGCAATGGGCATCTGCTCTTTTTGACGGCGTATCCATCGAAAATCAACAGGACTCTCCCAGACCCAAATGCCATCCATCAGGGATATAAGCATAGGCCACAGACATCTGACCACCTGCAGCCACTAGACAAGCTTCAGCAGTGACCCCAGGGTTTACTAGGCATACTTGCCAATCCTTCCGCAAACAGGCGGTGGAGTTTTCTAGACAGAGGCCGCGAGTGCCTCTGTTTGCTTTCATATCCTATTTTAATATTGCAGGTCAGGGTGCTTTTAATTAGGTGCCATTTCGGAAGGTTACATTTGCATGCGACTTCCTGTGCAGGAGCAACTTTCCCTCTGAGGTGCAAGAGCAACTCAGGTTATTGCTTCCCGCACAGGGCTGAACCAAAGGGCTGCTATGGAAGCACCGAAGAACCATCTCATTCCCACACTGTGTCTCCCAACAGTAGGCTTACCAGATCTCCAACCGGGACAGAGCGCTAGACCTTTAGGAGAAGGAATGTGGGCAGGTGTAGCTTGTTAAACTTTAGAGCACAATCCTAGGCTTGTCTACTCAGAAGCAAGCCCCATTGTGTTCAGTGGGGCTTGCTTCTGAGTATTCATACCTAGGATTGTGCTCTAAGGGTTTAACAAGCTACACTTGCCCACATTCCTTCTCCTAAAGGTCTAGCACTCTGTCCCGGTTGGAGATCTGGTAAGCCTACCCAACAGTAGCTGGCCAGAAGCCTCGGAGAAGCTCCTAAACAGGACAGGATGGAGACAGGATGGTCATTGGAGGGAGATACTCTCCCTGGATATGGTGCTTTCCTTCATTGCCAGGGCTATTTAGCTAACAGAGAACCCAATACAGGTGAAGCCGTCATTAAGCGGGTCTTGCTGTGCTTTGAAGTTTAGCACTGTGCTTAAAGCCCCAGCATTAAACATCCAAGCTCTTATCTTGCCCATTACTTGTTTGGCTTTAGATAAGGGCTTTGGAGTTCCACACTGGCGCTTTAAGCACAGCGCTGAACTTCAAAGCCCTTATCTAAAGCCAAACAGCTGAAGAATCGGGGATTTAAAAAATATGTGTCTTTTTTAAATCCTTTGCTCTTTTTTACTGGGGACCTCCGTCATATATCCGGATCGTCATTAAGCGATCTGTCATTAAGTGGGGGATACCTGTAATAATAATACAGCAACATAATCATTTAAAAAGCCCTTCTCACTCAGGGCCAGTCTGCGCCTCCGACCGGAGAAACTGGAAGGGGTCCCTGGACGTTCAGCGATCAGGCTCAGGTCAGAGACTGAGCTGCGCTCTGAACTGACAAGCAGAGGAAAGACTGGAGTCAATGAGCAGGAGACAAGACCAGCTGCCTATGGCTGAAGCCGGAGCAGGCCATGGATGAATGAGGAGCTGCTGCACTAGCAAAGATCAGGTAGACACTTATAGGGGCTGGATGCTCCACCCCTTCTGGATCATTAGCTGGGTCCCAATCCAGAGCATGGGTCCATCCTGGCTTCCTCCTCATGAGAAGGGCAAAGGGACGGTAAGCCTCAGGCAGCCAAACAAGCACTCCGCTGCCCGTTCCAAGCGTCAGCCCACACCAGTTGCCATCACTTTTCTGGGGCCCTGCAGGTGAGATGGGGATCTGGAGCTGGCATCCAAATAGGGGTGAAGAATCCCCAGGGTTTGGCTCCACCACCACCCCTTCTCTGGGAGAGGTCTGACCAAGATCAAAGTTCAGGCATAGCTGGGTTCCGACGACCCATGAGACCTGCTGAGATACTGGCTGCATTTGGCTTTGGGTGACTGTATTTATTGGGTTCCAGGCACCATCTGCACCTGCTCACTCAGGGCCCATCCATGAGATCGTGAAGCCAACTGAGGGGGTTGAAACAGGAGGGGGGGGATTGTGGCTGACTCTGTCCACCAGCCAGGCCCCACTGCTCCTTCCACTCCATGGGTTTGAAAAGGAAAAGGGGAACAGAAAGGAAGAGGAATTATAGAGGAGCAGTGAGTGGTGGGCTAGAGCATCTCCACCCCTCTAGCCCAGCACTCTCTCCTCCCCCACACTTCCGCTCCAGTCTGACACCATCAGGTGCAAAAAAGAGTGGCAGTTAGTGCACCAGCAAATAAGTGGGGGGGGGCTGCCTATGGGCACAGCACTGCAGGGGCTTGAAGGGCTTTGTTCAAATTTATTTATTTTTATTTTTCACATTTTTATACCACCCTTCCTCCAAGGAGCTCAGAGTGGTGTACATATTTCCTCCCCTCCTTTTTTTGTCCTCACAACAACCCTGTGAGGTAGGTGGGGCCGAGAGATAGTGACTGGCCCAAGGTCACCCAGGAAGCTTCGTGGCTGAGCGGGGATTTGAACCTGGATCTTTCAGGTCTAAGTCCGACTCCCAAACCACTACACCATCCTGGCTCTCTATTTCTAATAGGGAATTAGCGCTTTGAGAGTCCCAATTTCAATCAAGGCTTCCCCAGGAAGAGGCCGGTTTGCACTGCTAAAGATCTAGTCTCTGCAAACACAAAGGGGGCTTTTTATTTTCAGAAATGCCATTTGCTCATCATCATCACTAAATCACATTGTACAAATGAGCCATCCTCCTCTCCCCTTTGTCCTTTGTGAAGCAAACACATGGGCAATTAAAGTTACTTACCTAAAGTTAAATTAAAACCTTGGCTTTATCATCCACGATTTATTTTCACTAACTTTCAGCTGGCCTCAATTAAATCCTGCTATTTTATGAAGAGAGAGAGAGAGAGAGAGTGAGAGAGAGAGAGAGAGAGAGAGAGAGAGAGGCCGGCTGAGGCATTTAATTACTTTCTATAACATGCTCATCGCCAAAAAAATTATTATTAAAGTGTATCAGGAATCGCAACCCTAGAACAAAGCCATCAGAGACCCTCGTTGATTTGCAGGTAATTATTTTCATTACAGGGATGATGGATGAAGGATCTGAGAGACGAACAATACTCCTACTGTTTGCCGTGGAGTGCCAAGAGAGGGGATTGAAATACTGCAGAGGAATAGCCCCGAGACAGTTGTTGAGATTTTCAAGCTAATTTGTGACTCTCCTTTCTAACCCACGAGAGAAGGAGCTGAGGTTTTTTTCCTCCCAAATGAAAATGAAAACTGTTGGAGAAAGACAGAGATGTTGCAAACGTTCGATCAAGAGTGCTTGGAAAAGCAAACAGCTTGGTCAAATGCTCGCGAGTGGGATCTAAGACAAACATACTGCATTTTACATGCCATAGGGGGCAGCTAGAGGGTTTGAGCTGGGGCCACATTTGAGCTTGGACTGCCCTTGATACCAGGGCGCATTCCGCTGCCGTACACTTAAGAGTGGGGGCGTCCCTATTGACTTCAGTGGGATACAGATTGTCTCTATGATGCATCCCTATATTTTGTCTGTCACTCGGAAAACTGAAACTGCTGTGAAGGATAATAATGGGCTATAACAACCACTGGCGTTCAGTGACCTGTTTTCCAATTTGATGATTATAGTGCAGTCGTAATTTAGGCATCAAGATCTGCCAATGAAACTCTGCCTTGGGTATAATCAGTTATGGAAGCTAGGCTTCAGCAACAGATCATCAGGAATTAGGAGAGACCTGGGATACCTTTCAATTCTAGACTAAAGCCTTGGGACATGATTTTAGAACGGAAGCTTTCATGGCCCGCAATAATCTTACAAGATTTAGGATATCCGGGTAAAGATGCCATGTTCACAGTACAAGCCTGCATAAAATCGTATCCAATGCCGAACGTGGGTTTCCAGTTCTTGGCAGCCACGAGCGGGAAAAAATACAATTAAAATCCGAGGCTCCGTAGAGCAGTCCTGACGTTTCGTTCCGACCCTCGGAACTTTCTCAATAGGAACAATCCCAAAGGATTGAAGGTGAAATTGCCTCAGTCCACAACGCTTCTTGGCTTAAAAGGAAAAAAGAGCGGGAAACACACATTGGAACATGAGAAATAAAGGCCCCACAAAGTCAAGGAAAACATCCTCCTGAGCACGTGCAGAGTGTCATCCATTCCACCAGCACTAGCCCTTGGACATCTGGGAAGAGGGGGATGGTTGTCCAGAGTTGGACAAACTTTCTGGCCAAGGGCCACACTGGGTATGGATTTTTGTGCGCAGGTCCATAATGCAGACTTACAACCCAATCCTATGCATGTCTACTCAGAAGTAAGTCCCACTGTGTTCAATGGGGGCTATTCCCAGGAAAGTATGGATAGGATTGCAGCCTTACAGCCCGATCCTGCCCAAACACAGGCCGGTGGAGTGAGCGCTCCACCGGCCTAGGGTGTCATAAACATGCCGCAAGGCATGTTTTCGACACCCTGGGAGTAAGCAGCGCCAGCTCAGAGGCGCCCGACACGGCTCACTCTGCCATCGCACAGGACCTGCGGTGGCCAACGCAAGTGAGTGCTGCGCCAGGCGGTGGGAGGGCATAGGGAGGGCGGGAAGGGGTGGCAAGGGAGGGGGCCATTGGCCGGCCTGACCTGGGAGGGGGAGGGGATATTGGCGCTGGGTTGCTTAGGATGCAGCGGCCGGCCATTTTGGCTGGCAGCCGCATCTTAGGCAGGATTGCGCCGTTAGTGTTAGAATTACCATCATAACTTTGATTCCAGGTCTGCGGGGGGGGGGGTGGAATTGTGTTCCATTCTTTTTTTAGAAAATGCAATGTTCACTGTCCGCTTTTTTTTTTCTTCATCACTCATTTCTGAATGGGAGGAGTTCTGGGTAGAAAACAGGAAGTTTTTCCTTTCTGGCTCTCTCTTCTCTTGTTTACTCCCAGTTCTTGGAGATCTGCTCCGCTCTCAGATTGGACACATGCTTGCTCATGCGCCTTTCCCGCGCACAGCTGCTTGTTCGTTGCATGCCTGCACCCTCCTTTTGTGCGCACACGTACTATACATCGATAAAGCAGCTTTGACTCCAGGCGCAGCATTTGGGTGGGTGTCACCAGTGCTGGGCTGTGGGAGCAGAGAGAAAGAGGGAAGGGCAGGATTGGTACCCAAGGACAGAGAGCAGTCAAAGGGACGGACTATGGGGCTCTTGCCGGTCTCTGGATCTTACTTTGCTCATCTCTGGGCCAGAGGATCCCTCTGGCTTCTAGAGACTCCCAGCTCCACCACCTCCCCTTTGAGAAGTTTGATATCCAGGAACAAAACTAGAAGAATCTCAGCAGCGGGGCCGAAAAGCCAGAAGGCGAAAGCCGAGGCACATCACCGTGTCTCCTGGAATCAACCGCCTTCCCCTGACAGAAGGCAATGGGCAAAAGAAAAAAAGAAAAAAAAATTAGCAGCCCGGCAGAATGCAGAGGGTGACAAAACAGGGTCACGCATCTCCCCATCTCCCTCTGACAGGAAGCACAACACAACAGCCCGCAAGCCACGGCTGTCTCCCGCTGATAGACAGGTGTGACCACGAGGCCCGGGACCTGAACGGCACCCGCCTGCCTTGGAAGGGAGCGGGGCCAAGTGGGTGACATGAGCCAGGCAAATAAACAGCCCAGGCGTGACATGTCTGCTGCACCGTGGCGCTCCCGGCTTCCCAACAGCCTTGCTGTTAAGCGAGATTGTCAGGGGGAAGCTGGCCATTGTGTAGCACAGCGATGCTTTCCGCAGAGACGGGACAGGACCCGATTCTGCCGGGTCTAGTCCAGCATCCTGCTTCCGACAGTCATCCATCAGTTGCCTTTGGGAAACCCACAGCAGGAGGGGAAAAAAGCGTACGTTAGGTCCCCAAATTATGTCCTGGTTCCTTTCTGGACGTTTGTCCAGACGCTGGAACGGATGCAAGTCGGAACAGCGCCACTGCACTTTGAAAAAGCACCAGAACAGAAGGACTGCACCTCTGTGAAAGCACTGATGTGGCCATCCATAATGGACCATAACTCGGGACATTCGCAAGTCGCGGACCTAGTACTTCTGTCCCATCGTTGCTCCCCTGCAACTGGTATGCAGAAGCAGCATGTATCCACGTGACTAAAAGCCCTTGAAGTGTGCTCAATCCCCTTCTAAAGCCAGCCAAGCTAGGAGCCATCGCCGCTGCCGCACCTTGTGGCAATGAATTCCACAGACTAAGTATGCACTGTATAAAGAAATGACTGCCATGGTGACCATGCAGCGCTGCTTTTCCTGGCTGGAAATGGAGACGGTTGAAGGCAGGGGGGCACAGCAGTGGGAAAGATGTAGCTGTGCCGCAGCCTGGCCCATCCAGAAAGGCACAGATTGGGGAAGGAAGGTGCGAGGAAGAAGCGACTGAAGATGCCTCTCCCTTGCTATGGGGCAAGCCGTCCACTTCCGTGCGCAGCGGCCATCTCTAATGCAGCCTCCAAATATTTTTTGTGGGCAACCCAAGTAGAGCACTTTGCAATCTCCCAAATGGACCACAGCGTTCCCGTAAAGCAGGAAGCTTTACGAGAGACGAGAGAATCCCAGGGAGAGGAACAGAAAGTTGACCAAAACCACTGGGGATCCAGGAAAGCGCAACAAGGAGGAGCCCCATTTAGCCATTAAGCAAAGGTCCTGACGTTCTGAACACACCCAGCTCTTAACCAACTGATCTGCTGTTCCGGGATGCAGCCAAACAGCTCGTCCCAGATACCTTGACGTCTCCCCTGGAGGATGGTGTGCAGAGGAGATCAAAGGGGGGTGAATGCACCCGGGCAGAAACACACTTTGGCACTATCAAGGCAGGCAAGCCCTGAAAGGAAATGGGCAATTTGATCATCTGAAAGTGATAGTTTTGTATGAAGCAATACAAGGCAAACTGGGAGTGGAAAGCTGCTGAAGGATTCAGGTGTTCTATCAATGATCTACGGCCATTTGTTACAGTAGATTCCGGCCACCGCCACGGGGCAATCCTATTTATATGGCTGGCCTGCAATGCTCGGTCACTTTGTATCCTTAAATGAACATGATGAGCATGCCATGACTTTGTTTCTTCCCATTTCCTGCCCTGCAAGACGAACCAACCAGAAAGAGCCAAACGATGCACTATGGTAAGCTCAATTAAGAGATTAGTTTAAAATGGACAGTGGATTAGGCGTGCAGACAATACACATGGATGGATAACTAGTCTCTGACCTGGTATAAAGCAGCTTCCTATGTAGCACAGTCCTTTGTTCCTACACCCAGGGACTACAGTCAATGTCTTGGCACAGGAAGGAGAGAAATGGGAGGAAGCGACAGCCAATCGCAATTCTCTAACCCCGGCAACTCCACTCACCTGTAAGAACAGCTACGACCACCACTGAAGAGCCTTCCTTCCTTCCCGAGGACGGGAATCAGAGGATGCCAGTGTTGGCTACCTCTGGACATTTTTCAACAAACAAGATGCATCAAGAGCCCAAATGCCCCCCACCCAAAGGCCACATCCTTAAAGCTGCTGTTTAGCTTGTGAATGGAAACAACCCTCCCCCCCCCCAGACATCGGGCTGGAGTTTTGCTTGGCAACTGGGGGCATGCCAGGTTGCTGGTCACATCAGCAAAAAGCCATAAGGGAAGCCTCAGCTTTGACGGCAGACAGCTGAGCTGACGCTCTGACCCGTGCGTCCGGATGGTCTCTCTCCTGCTCAATGATATTTGCCGTGCGGCTGCATCTTCCTTCTCCGACAACCTGACACGAAAAGGCTCACGGCTGACACATGCGTTGTCAAAGTCAAGCAACCCCACCAAAGGTTGCACACTCAAGAAAATGCCCTTGCACGCCATATCAATTAGTCCAGAAGAGGTGTCACTCCCTAGCTGGTCATGTGGCTGCAAACACCGATGGGGATTTAAATGTCCCCGCTTGGCTTACAAGACCGCTTGCTGCGGGCAGAAAGAACCAGCCTTTTACCAGTCTTCATCCATCCTGTGATCTAGGAAAGCTGGTTGAAGGGTGCTAAGGGCAGATGAAAATGCAGATGAAACAACTTTCTATGTACTAACAGAGACTGAATAGATGCGGGATTAAAAGCCATGTGTGCAGACAAAAATATATTTAAGTTAAAAACAGATGATAAACAACGTTTAAAACATATAGGCACAGTAACAACAGTCCTTTCTAAAAAGGTTAAAAACAACCAAGCACACAAAACACTAATTACACAGATAATAAAAATGCTTTAAAACATAAATCAAGTTAAAAACAAAAATAGAAGTCTCAACGTTTCGTCCAAGTCCATGGACTTCTTCAGGAGACACAAGTAACCTGGGCTGCTGGATGTTACTGTAATCGCTGGCCATGGAAGTCTAAGATCATACTTTCTATGTACTAACCGAGGTGGATCATGGCCATTTTGTGCGTGCGTGTGTGAAAAAGGAAGACATTCCATGGGTTGACTTTCCCCCTGTTTCTCCTTCGTTACGTCTAGGGAAGTTCTCTAGACCAGCGTTTCTCAAACTGGTGGGTTGCAACCCACCATGCCAGCCGGAAGCAGTCACTCCCCCTTAAGGGGCTTGGTGATGTGTGGCGACATCAGTGATGGCACTCCTGGGATCTCGCCGCAGAAAAAAAGGGGCGACAGCCAGTTGCTGTATAGACTGTATTTTCTTGCTTCTTGGAGTGGGAAGAGGAAGTGTGGAGCAGAAGAGAGTGGTGGGGCTAGAGTGTCTCCTAGGTTGCTGCATCCCACCACTCCTCTCCCCTTCCTTTTCGGCTCCATTCCCCTCTTTCTTTTTGAAGCAGCAGCAAGGGCAGCAGCTGATGCTCTCTCCGGTAATGGGGAGCAACCTTTGGCACCCCGTCTCTGGCACGAGGAGGTCCTGGACACCCCTGACAGGAGCAGCTTCCCGTTGCTCTCCAAGACAACCTGCCCTCCCACCAAAGTCCCTCGCTGGTTCGACTTACTTGTGGAGACGGTGGTATCCGTGTGGACAGGCGGGGTGGAAGGAAGGAAAGGTGGGTGCCCGACAAAGAAAGACCTCAGGGATCGCTCGGAGAGGAGGGGAGAGCGCTGGGCGGGGATATTCTCGCAGCTCCCCACGCTGTTGTGGATCTTGAGGTTCAAAGGTTTGTTCTTTTTCTTTGCTCTGAGAGAAAGAGGCAAGGGAAAGCATCATGAGACAACAACACACGAGAGAGGCAACACTCTTTTGTCATGGGTTACAGCAACTGGAGAAAGAAAAGGAAACCGGAAGTTAAGAAGCGCCCCCTTGCTGGAGGAGATCGAGGAGCTGTCTAGCCCAGCATCCTGTTTCCAATGCGGGACAGCCAGGTGCTTCTGGGAAGCCAACAATGGGGAAATGAAGGCTACCGTCATCCCCTGCTATTTGCCCCACAGCCACAGGAGTCCAGAGGCACGTTATCTCTGAACTGCAACACTCACTGGGCCACTTGATTGTTTTGCTTGGTTATGTTTTCCAGCTCGGCATGCATTAAATGCAAACCTAATAAGCTGAGACACCTGCAGGTTTGTTCGCTTATTATTATTGCTTTTATGAATATAATAACAAACCGACCCCGAAAGCCGAAGTAGAAAACCACTCAACATTCAGATCGTTTAGAACAGAGAATGGGCTCGTCTTATGTTCACCACTCTCAGTGAGCAATCCAGGACACAGAGCTCCACTCCACTCCAAAAGGTTTCGCTTCCAATTTTCCACCCATGGCACTTGTACAGATCTCCATGCTTTTGCTAACAGCACTCATTCTACTGTTAAGATATTCCCAACCAACATGGCCCCAAGGTTTTTCCTAACATCCCTTCCCAAACATCCTGGAAGAACACAGCTGCATGTCGACAATCAAATCCCATCGTATATCAACAGTCAAACGTTATTTGTTATTAAGTATAAATAACATGCCAACAAAAGTTCGTATAGTCAGGGCGATGGTGTTCCCAGTAGCAATGTATGGTTGCGAGAGTTGGACCATAAGGAAGGCTGAGCGCCAAAGAATAGATGCTTTCGAACTGTGGTGCTGGAGAAGACTCCTGAGAGTCCCTTGGACTGCTAGGAGATCAAATCAGTCAATCCTAAATGAAATCAACCCTGACTGTTCCCTGGAAGGACAGGTACTGAGGCTGAAGCTCAAATATTTTGGCCACCTAATGCGAAGAGAGGACTCTCTGGAGAAGACTCTGATGCTGGGAAAGATGGAAGGCAAAAGGAGAAGGGGAAGGCAAAGGATGAGATGGTTAGACAGCATCACCGATGCAACAAACATGAAAATGAGTGAACTCAGGAAGGTAGTGGAGGACAGGAAGGCCTGGCGGGATATGGTTCATGGGATCACGAAGGGTCGGACACGACTTAACGACTGAACAACAACAATAAATGCTAGCCAAAGATCAAATACTGTTGAATATTAGCCATCAAAGATTGAAACAGAGTATCGTTCGCTGTCAATGCTGAAGACCCCTGCAGCAGCCTCCAGCTTGGGGGAGGAGATAGGTGACTATGAAGGACAGGGCCTTTTCTGTCATGGTACCCCAGTTGCTGAACCCAAACATCTTGTGGCAGTGCATTCCACAGACTAATTATGAAATAAATAAAATAATAAATACTGTTCAACATTTATTCCCTGATCATTTAGGGATTGGTCGATCCCCTGATCCCTGCAGAATTCCCCACATTGTGATTTTCTTTTTAAAGATATGCTCACCTCTCACTTGGATTTAAATTTAAGGAACCATGGGAAGGGAGCTGAACCCTGAAGGATGACAACTTTAGCAGATAGCAAAAAATGTAACAGGGCACTCCTCAAAGGAAAATGAATCACCATTAACCATTTCATTCCCAAAAACATTCCTCAGGGGCAGCATTACCCCAGAAACCAATTGCAAATTTGTACCTCAGCTAAGATTCATGCGTTTAGCCCTGCTAAGTTCCATTCCTCCAGTCCAGACACACCATTTCTTTCTCCTAGAGAAGGACTCAAAAAAGGTGTCTGAGTCATTATACCATGCCAGCTCTCAACATACCGACGTCTGCTATCAAATGCAAATAAATTTCCTTGGGGCTCATCTGTAAAAAAACAACCACTAAATCTATCTAGGGTGACCAGTTGCCCCTCAAAACAAACGTTTTCATTTTCCTTTTTTTCTGGAATGATGACGGTTAAAGCAAAGTGCATTCTGCCCTCCTGTGGTGGAAAATAAACACATAGGCAGCATGCCATCCCGCTGGGATGGGACAGTTTGGTGGCTTTCTCCTGGACTATTTCTCCATCAATTCTTCCCAATTTATCCTGCCTGGGCAGCGATTCCTGCTTTATGTGAGGATTGGAGCAATACATCTTATCCCTTCCCGCCGGCCCCATATACCAAAGTGACAGGTGTTTTAGGAACAGCTGCCTCAATCCATCTCTGTCTCCATGCAATTTCCTTGCTCGCCCAGAGCTCCCCTCCTTCCACCGGAGAGCAGAGTCAAAATGCGATGCAGGGTGTGAGGAACTTTCCAGATCAGGAGCACTCCACTGAAACAGGGATGGTGTGTGTCTGAGAGATGGAACATGCCATTCAATAATTCAAGGAAATGGGGTCTCAGGAAGAAGAGGCTGGCTAGGTTAAGGTGACCCCTGACAATTAAGTCCAGTCGTGTCCGACTCTAGGGTGTGGTGCTCATCCCCATTTCAAAGCCAAAGAGCCAGCGTTGTCCAAAGACGCCTCCATGGTCATGTGGCCGACATGACTCTCCTTGCCACAGCGCGTAGCATGCAGCTGGAACACGCAGCGCTGTTTACCTTCCCGTAAGTGGTACCTATTTATCTACTCGCATTAACACGCTTTGGAACTGCTAGGTTGGCAGAAGCTGGCTAAGCAACGAGCGCTCACCCCATCGCGGATTCGAACTGCTGACCTTTCGATCGACAGCTCATGCTACAGCGGTTTAACCCACTGCGCCACCCGCTGGACTAAGAGGCTGGCTAGTGGAAGGCAAATACAAAACAAGATGCATACTGCAGTTCCTACAGGAGATACCCAAGTTAAAGTGACTCTGCATCACCCTCCGATAAAAATCTTTGGTCATTAAATCAGGGTCTTCCTATTGCGAGCTACGACAGTCAAGTATATAGAGATGCTGATGAAGTTCATCGTTGGGTTGGCCCAGAAATGAGCTTCGGGCAATTGGAACGCTTGCTTCAAAGGAGAGGCAAACATCAGAAATCGGTCCTGGTCTGGATTTTAAATCTGAGCCGGAAGAGTGTCGGGCTTGGTTGCTCTTCCGAAGCGCTTTCCTTCCCCTTGAGCAAAACTTCCCTATCTGGAACAAGTGCAACAGTGGCCCTTGGGAAAACTACAGTACCAAAGGACCACCAGAACCTTTCTTACTAGAACTGCAAAGTGCATGAGTGAAAGAAAGGACGGAGATATCAGATCTTCCTCCTTTCCCATGGCTGAAATGTCATCCCTTTCCCTTGGCAAGATAAGGAAGGTGTTTTTTTTTTTTTTTTTAAGGGATAGGAGGGAGGGGGGAATTGGGGTGGGGAGGTGAGAAGGGCCAACTCAGATTTGCCTTGAAAATAAGCGGAGCTATTTTCCAATAGCTCCGTTTATTTCCGAGGCAATCTGACACGAACCAGGGCCAGCTCAGCCACGTCTGGTCAAGTGCCTGCCTTCATGAGAGCAGCAAACAGCGTTCGGTTGCCGTCGCTGGTCTGCCACTGGGAGGGAGCCTAGTACTTGACCTCATCTTAAACCAATTTCCGGAACACTCATGTGTACCCTGAAAACGGGGCTAGGAGTTAATCTAAATATCTCGGCTAATTTAATAAGATGCTCTTAGCAGACGTGCGTTAGGAACAATGCATCAGGGTCAACGCAAGACCTGTTGTAATATTCTTGGTTCTTAATGGATCCGCTTGTGACAAAAAGCCCCCCCCCCCATATTGGCTTTTTGGTGCATAGTTTACAGCCCGTGGCGCAGCGGGTTAAACCGCTGAACCATAAGCTGTCGATCGAAAGGTCGGCAGTTCGATTCCCACGACGGGGTGAGCGCTCGTTGCTTGGCCAGCTCCTGCCAACCTAACAGTTCCAAAGCATGTCAATGCAAGAAGATAAATAGGTACCGCTTGCGGGAAGGTAAACAGCGCTCCGTGTTCCAGCCGCATGCTACGCGCTGCGGCAAGGAGAGTCATGCCGGCCACATGACCACGGAGGCGTCTTCGGACAACGCTGGCTCTTCGGCTTTGAAATGGGGATGAGCACCACACCCTAGAGTCGGACACGACTGGACTTAATTGTCAGGGGATACCTTTACCTTTAAACTCGTAAAACCATTTCCAAATCCCTGGCATGAGGGTTCTACTTTGCCTTGTACAATCTCCTTGTTTAATGTTGGTATTTTGGATAGGTCTTTTATCATCGACCATGGGCACAAATCAACCTGAATGGGTAGATAATTTGGACCCACGTTGTAAGGACATGAGAAGAGCCCAACTGGATCAGGCCAAGGGCCCATCGAGTCCAGCTTCCCGTGACTCACAGTGACCAGCCAGACAACAAGAGACCTGTATCCTGCCGCCACTCCCTTGCAGTGATGCTATTACATAAAGCCACCACCGGCTCTTCTTAAAACTCTGCATCCAGAGGAAGGGCCCAAACACAGTCGCTTTAGAAGCCCCGCAGGAGGAAATGAGAGCCTGGGAGAGTCACCTAAGGGGAAGGGAGCAGTGGCAGGGTAGGTCAAACGCTCGCCCTCCTGAGCAACAACAGACATCCTTCCTGCGCGCCTGTTTGCAACACATGCCCTTCAAGCACAGCATGGGCATCTGGAGAAGCCTTCAGGAGGAAATGACTGCACTGCAGCACCTCCAGTGTCTGGTAGCCCTTGGTAAGCAATGCGGCTTCCAAAGGGGGGGGGGGGGAGAGAGAGAGAGAGAGAGAGAGAGAGAGAGAGAGAGAGAATGACAAACAATTATGCAACCTCTCCCTAATGTTCTAATTGTTTCCTAGCCCAGGAAAACGTGATGCTCATATTCACGTCTTGCGCAGGGAAAAGGGGCACATCGCAGCCGCTGGTTTCCATGAGATAAAGGGATAATTGAATCGTGGCAAGGACTGGTTGTGCAACCCGCATGACCCCTTGGCTGGCTGGCACGTGACCGAACGTGCTGTCACACCACCGCCACACAATGGCTAAGCAGCCACCATCATCTCTCTGGGCATGGTGTTTCTAGGTTATGGCTGCTGGGTCCCTTCTCTCAAAAGATTTTGTCAGTTTGGGGGGTCAAAGCGAGCCCAAGAGCTCCCACGATGCCAAATGCCGCCCGCCCACTACACGGCTGCATGACAGTCACCTCTGCTCCTCCTCCTCTGGATCCCGGGATTTGAAAAGGAAGAGGAATAGAGAACAAGAGGAAGTGTGGAAGAGAGGGGGTGGCTAGCCCAGGGGTTCCCAACCTGTGGTACGGGTACCCCTAGGGGTACGCAGACCTCTTGCTGGGGGTACGCCAAGCCCTGCCCCTTATCTGCCCCATCAGCAGCTAATTAAGTGTTCATTAACATGAATTTTAAGTTTTAATTCTTTTCGGAGCCCTTCTGTCTCTCGGATTTTGGTTTTGGGCTTATTTTTGTACTTTGTAAAATGTACTTTGGTGGGGTGGGGGAGGGAGGAGCTGATTTTGGGAAGTGTGACTTGGAGAAAAAAAAAAGAGATCCTTGCATGTGTCTCCCTCCCTCCCTCCCTCTCACTCACTCACTCACTCACTCACTCACTCACTCAGAGTTAAATAAGACTTTTTCACATTTAAAATTGTTTTAGTACTTTTTTATTTAACGATTAATTACCTAAATTAATAGTAGCTTTAATTAGGATTTAATTAATAGTAGGATTAATTAATTAATTAATTAATCCAATTAATTAGCAGTTAATTAGCAGGGGTACTTCAGAAAATTGGACCGTGATAGGGGGTACCCGGGCCTCCAAAGGTTGAGAACCCCTGGGCTAGAGCATCAAGAGGAAATGCAGAGGGGAGGAGACAAGAGGAAAGGAGAGGGCTAGAGTGTGCCTATCCACTCTCCAATCCTCCACACTTCCTCCCCTCCCCTTCATTTTTTTTTGATAAAATGAGGGTAATGCTTCCTGCCGTCACTCTTAATAGACTTCTGGGAGGAAAATAACTGGCAGGTGCCAACCAGTAGGAGTGCTGCTGTCATGCTGCTGTCAGCATTTGGCGTAAGAAGGCTCTGCACAAGGGGAGCAACGGCATTTGGTGCACTGCCTCAGGTGCTGGGAATCTTTGAGCCAGGTCTGGAGTGCTGCTACAGGCACCAGAAGGTCACACATCGGCCTTGCACACTCTTCCTGCTTCCTATTACTGGTATGACAAAACCCAAGTCATTCCCTTCTCATCCCCAGCACCGGTTTCAACCCACTGCCTATCCATCGCATTTGCTTCCGACAGCATGAGTCTGCAGAATCTTGAAAACTTTTCCCCGAGTCTCCCCATCTATCATTCAGATCTGGGTCATTAGCAGCGACTATTCTATCCGCCTCACACATCCCACGGAAGACAGAAAAAGGACATTCCAGTCTAGCAGTCCTCTCCGCATCCAGCACTTCGACAGCTCTCAGATCTCGGTGTGACAAACTCGCCAGCCAAGAAGCCCACCAAGCCAGGCAGTTTTGTTCGTGACAAGGCTTGGCATGTCAACAGACTTTTGTGCTTGCTTCGAAGCATATCTTGAGAAGCGGCTGGGATTTTATTCATGCTCAGCAGAAATGTGCCCCCCCCAGCCCAGTTATAGCATGCTTTACAGGGTGTACATTTGAGGAGGTTGTTCGGGACACAAAAAGGGGTGAGAGGCGACATTTCCCACCAGCATGACAGCAGCACTCCTACTGGTTGGCAGCTGCCATTTTTTTCCTCCCAGAAGTCTATTAAGAGTGACGGCAGGAAGCATTACCCTCACTTTGATTGGCTTTGGAACAGATCTGATGCAAATATTCTCCTAGAAGAAATGCTGACGAAATTTGAGAGTTCAAGGGAAAAATAAAACAGGATAAATTTCAGGGGCAGGCAAGGAAGTAAGGATTTGATAGAGGTCTTTTTTTTTTGCCTTTATACAGTGTATACTGCACCTTTGCAGGCAGTGCCAGAAGCGCATGTCTGTCTGAATGCGTGTGTTGAACTGGATCTCCTGGCAGCCAGTCTTCAGTACCTTACTTCCTGTGCCACTCTTGCCCTGACCCTTCAACAAGACACCCTAGAAGAGTGCCCTCTAGAGGACAATGCCATCCTGCATGTGATCAGCTGATCCCCAGCCTTCAAGCCAGTCCATCAATACGAGCGACTCCTCGGAACAGCCAAGCAGAATCTCTCCTCTGCCTTGCCTCTTCTGTTGTACTGATTCCCTGAACGTTGACCCCAGCGTGGTCCCAATTATGCTTTGACTTCTGCAAGCATTCCCCTCTCTGCAAGCATCCCTGCGTCCTGGCCTGGCTCATCATTTTTGCTCCCGGAATGACTCTGGAATGATGCTAAATCATGATGCTGCTTTAAACCACACAATGAAGGACCAGTTTGGATGTCCCAGCCGCAGCTGTTGACATCAGTCCGAGAAGAAGTGAAGCCAAAGAGGGCTGTCCTCCTCGCTTCTCGGAGAGCAACGGGCAGCTGCTTGAGCAGTTAGCCTGAAAAGTCTTTAGTGCCACTCTAAGGGGACTTCTGGGAAGGGGAGTGATTGTTGGAGGGCTGAGAAATTCATTAGACCTCAGTCCCTCCCCTTCAAAACTTCAGAAACTGGCCCCTCATTTTCTCCACCTGAGAATTTGAGGAGATAGTGCTGGACCGGATGGAATGACGGCCTAACCTAGGAAAAGGCACATTCATGAGTCTGCACAACCACAACTATTAGTTTCAACATTCTAGTTGGCCCCATTGGCTCCCCAGAACAAGAAACAAAGACCAGGCAGAGGACACTACTATTGCTTGGGCAACCTCTTAGAATTACCCAATTATGCCTTAGCCGTAACATTGCCATGGACGTCAGAAGCCCAACGAGAGATAAATGGACCCCAGAACAGCAAGAGGAGGCTACAGAACAGCGAGCTCCTTCCGTTCCACCACTGTGCTCTTCGCCTCCAACTGGCACAAAGCCCCACTTCCTGAAGCTCTGCGATTAACCAATGGAGTTTGGCTGTTTTTCCACCTATAAATCAGTTACAGACGAAATATTTAAGGAGAAAATCATTTCCTAGCGAGCAGCGCCGGTGACAGCTCTCATTATTAGGAAGGATGAGTGATTCTCAACAGAGATTTTCCCCCATAGCCCCCCCTCCCACCCCCACCTTTCTCTGGAAAATAAATTTCAAGGAAGAAGAAAAAAAGAATAAGATGACTGATTATCAAGAGCCTGTCATAATTCATCTGACTTTCATGCTAAGAAGGCGGCAAAGGTGGATGCAGCCTAGGCACAGAACGGAGTTGGTGGGGAGACGTAGCTCTGGCTGAGAGCCGACTCACCTCCATGGGCACCCCCACTCCAAGTAGTGGCCCCGAGTCCAAACCCGAGGACACAGGATCCAAAGCCAGGTCCCGACATGGAGTGAGACCTGGAAGAACCCCCGGAACAGGAGTCCTCCAAGGTGGCACCCTCAGAGCCTGAGAGCCCCAAACCTTCTGAAGAACCAGCCTCCCCCAGGCCAGAACCCTCATGCTTCCTGCAAGGCGCAACATTTTAAGGTCTCCACAATCCAGGCAGGGATGTGGAATCCAGGAGGGGAAGTATTTAAAGCCTTCATCTATC
This sequence comes from Plestiodon gilberti rubricaudatus, assembly GCA_026170595.1. Lineage (NCBI taxonomy): Eukaryota > Metazoa > Chordata > Lepidosauria > Squamata > Scincidae > Plestiodon > Plestiodon gilberti. The sequence goes on from JANXHW010000008.1 coordinate 39,617,201, forward strand.
TTTGACCCTTGTCAGACTAACACAGTGTTTCCCAAACTTTTTCAACCTGCGTGTCCCTTGACCATTGGCGACCATTGGCCGTGGCTCCCCATTGCATTATGTTGATACCTGCTAATTGGCATTGCACTGTTTTCCGAGAGGATTCCGTAGCACTCCATGTCTCCCCTGGTTTCTGCAGCTCCCCTGGGAGCCGCGCCTCCCAGTTTGGGAACCACTGGACTAACGTGTTAGAGTTGTCCAGCATATTGTGACCCAGACCTGTGGCATTCTACTACTATCCAGTCTCACCTTCATGGGTCTCCATTCATAGTCCAGACACAACCATCTCCCTTATCCTCCCTGAATATAGCCTTGTGAGTTTTGAGAATGATGCATCGTCATGGCACACAAGAATATATGGAGACTGGGGCCTCGGTCCATGGGTGCAGCCCACCGAAGGACCACCTCCGCCTGTACAAACCTGCCTGCGTACTAAGATCTTCACCTGAAGTCCTCCCCCCACAGCCTTGTCTTGTCTTTAGAAGGTGGGCAGGTGGCAACAGGGCCTTTCTTGTGGTGGCACCTACTTATGCAACACCCTCCCCACAAAGCTCTGCTTGGTGCCTTTGTTGCTAAGTTTCAGATGCCAGGTAAAAACCTTTTTGTTTTGCCTGATATTTTATTTTTGTTGGACCATCAATCTAATCCATGTTGTGACTGCTGCTTGTTGTTGTTGTTTTCATTATTTGGGGCCAGCTTTCTATTTTTCTGCGGTTATTTGATTTTTAGCATTCTATTTTAATTTTTCTTTCTTTGCCCGTCAACGTTGTCTGCTGCTAAGCTGAAAAGCGGGATACCAACACCAAAAAAACAATCAATAAGCCCCAGTCACTGCCATCACCAGCCTCGTCGCATCTCTATATGCACCTAAACTGAAAACCCGTCCAGCTGGCATGAAGAACAGCAGCTGCCTCCAAGCCAAGGAGAAACCTTCAGAGGTAAAGACAAATTGGGCAGAGGGTGTGTGCCAAGGCTGTGCCAAGGCTTAAACCTCTCTGCCAAGCAGACACTGCATTTTGTTCCTGAGTGGGAGCTCTGGCGTCGCTACAGGGGGGTGGAGCTGTAAGTGCTGCTGAAATCCGAGCCTCCCATACACAGACGAACGAAGCAGCCCCGCCCCCTCACCCTCGCAGCCATTCAGAGAAGCGAAAACAACAGGCAGGGAGTCTCCTGCCTGTTGCTTTAGCTTCTCTGAAAGGCTGCGAGGGTGAGGGGGCGGGGCTGCTTCGTTCGTCTGTGTAAGGGAGGCTCGGATTTCAGCAGCACTTACAGCTCCGCCCCCCCCGTAGTGACGCTAGTGAGTGGGAGGGATGTGTGGACCCCACAATATGGTCACATATTGTTCGATCACAATATGAACAAACACAGTGGTGTAACAAGGGTGGAGCGAAGGCAAGTAGTTCTGCAAGACTCCGTTACACTGGAGTCAGAGGCCCCTCCCCCTTGCTGTTGGAGCCATTCTGGCAGCAAAGGCAACACGCAGGACACTCCCCTGTCGCTGCTGGTATGTCTCCAACAGCAAGGGGGAGGGGCCGCTGACTCCAGTGTAACGGAGTCTTGCAGAACTACTTGCCTTCACTCCACCCTTGTTTCACCACTGCCTTAAAGTTCCCAACAACTTGCAGAGTAAGCTCCTCCTCTTCCTCCCACTCCCTGAATTGGAAAAATAAGAGAGGGACAGAACAGAAGAGGAAGTGCAGTAGACGGCAGCAGAAGCGTAACAAGGGTGGAGCGAAGGCAAGTAGTTCTGCAAGACTCCGTTACACTGGAGTCAGCGGCCCCTCCCCCTTGCTGTTGGAGCCATTCCAGCAGCAACAGGGGAGTGTCCTGCGTGTTGCCTTTGCTACCAGAATGGCTCCAACAGCAAGGGGGAGGGGCCGCTGACTCCAGTGTAACGGAGTCTTGCAGAACTACTTGCCTTTGCTCCACTCTTGTTACACCACTGAACAAACATGTCCTGCCCCCCAACCACACACACACACACACACAGACACACATCTTTCTTCCCAACCTGATCTCACTATTTCTACTGGCCATCAGCAGGAGTTTGGTCCAAACCAACAACCTCGGGGTGTTGTTGTTCAGTCGTTAAGTCGTGTCCGACCCTTCGTGATCCCATGAACCATATCCCGCCAGGCCTTCCTGTCCTCCACTATCTTCCTGAGTTCGCTCATTTCCATGTTCGTTGCATCGGTGATGCTGTCTAACCATCTCATCCTTGGCCTTCCCCTTCTCCTTTTGCCTTCAATCTTTCCCAGCATCAGAGTCTTCTCCAGAGAGTCCTCTCTTCGCATTAGGTGGCCAAAATATTTGAGTTTCAGCCTCAGTACCTGTCCTTCCAGGGAACAGTCAGGCTTGATTTCATTTAGAATTGACTGATTTGATCTCCTAGCAGTCCAAGGGACTCTCAGGAGTCTTCTCCAGCACCACAGTTCAAAAGCATCTATTCTTCGGCGCTCAGCCTTCCTTATGGTCCAACTCTCGCAACCATACATTGCTACTGGGAACACCATCGCCCTGACTATACGAACTTTTGTTGGCATGGTGATATCTCTGCTTTTTATTATGCTGTCTAAGTTTGCCATAGCTTTCCTTCCAAGGAGTAAGCGTCTTTTAATTTCATGGCTGCTGTCTCCGTCTGCAGTGATCTTGGAGCCCAGAAAAGTAAAATCTGTTACTGCTTCCATTTCTGCCCCTTCTATTTGCCAGGAATTGATGGGACCAGATGCCATGATCTTAGTTTTATTAATGTTGAGTTTCAAGCCAACTTTTGCACTCTCCTCTTTCACCCTCATCAAGAGGCTCTTTAGTTCTTCTTCACTTTCTGCCATTAGGGTGGTATCGTCTGCATATCTGAGGTTGTTGATATTTCTCCCGGCAATCTTGATTCCGGCTTGCGATTCATTCAGCCCTGCATTTCTCATAATGTACTCTGCATATAAGTTAAATAAATTAAACCTCGGGGTGGTGCCCTAAATATGCATCACTTTGGCCCCCATTGCTTTGATGGTACGGCTCATCTGGGCTTATTCCTGCACTTGATGATTGGTTTCGGGGACTTAGTCCTCCTCCCCTACTGAGCGTCCAAATGGAATGCATATTTTTTTTTTGAATTTTTCATTTCACTTGGTGCTAAGTCATTTCATCTTTCCCACACTCTCCCCCTCACCCTGCCACCGCCTGCCCCAATCAACTAAGAGAAGCCGGCGCTTCAACCACTCCAAGGCCGAACCCCTTCTGTGCAAATATGGATTAGAAAGAATATCTGCCTCTAAACAGGCCCAGAAAAAGGAGTTTGCCACTTCAAGGGTACAGTCTGAGATGCATGCTCCGGGGCGCCCTGCGACACTGCAGGAAATGAGAGGGAGCAGTTCCCGAACTCATGAACTGCAGCCGCTGTTGGCCAGAACACCCAAACCCAGTGCCCAATGCAGCAACGGAGGTGTGGGTTGTGCTTCTGGATCCTTACAGCCAGAGAATGGTAACTGGCACCCAGGAGATCGAATGCAGCTTTTATCCATACCATACCATACCCTTTATTGGCATAAACAAACAATACAATACAATATAATACATAACAAAACATTTGCAGCTTTTTTCAGGGGCCCTGGTGACTGTAGTTGCCTGGTTGGGTGCCTCCAAAAACCTGGGATTGAGGCAGGGCCGGGTGATGTCACAAGGTGGGCCAAATGATGTCACAAGATGGGGCTCAGTGATGTCAGAAGCCTGCCCAAACTTGAAAAACTGTAAGACAAGACAACCCCCCCCCCCATCCTCAGAAGGAATCTTGCTCTGACTTTGGAGGAGAGAATTGGGGAGCTTTTGCACTGCTCTTTTCTGCCGGCCTGAACTGTCTCTATTTAGACTCCGCCAGCGTCATGGTGCGTCTCGCCACTTGCATTCTGTAAGCCAGTGGAACACACTCTGCCCCATGCCCTTCTAATGTGTCTGTTGTCCATCAATCAGCCCCGTCATCATTTCTCAAGCAAAGGCTTCCAGAACCTGCCTTGACATCTGCTCATCATTTCGAGCGCCCAAGATGAGATGCCATTGATCCGCGGCATTTTACCGGTTCCCTGCCTCATTCTCCAATCCTGCAGGAGCCATCACTAAGCCCTTCCTGTCACGGACCGATCTGGCAGCATGTTAAGCAGGGGCTCCCGCTCACACCAGCCGTGGGGAGGGGGAGATGGCAAAGATGCTTCGCTGGGACGCTGGCAGCCGTGGGTAGGAACTGCGAGAAAGTCAAATGCCAGAACCAGGGGGGTCGGGAACCAGGGATTGAATTCGCTGCATGGGAGGCAAGACTGGTCCAGAGCCTCTCTTACTCATGGGGATAGCCCCAACTGAAGTTCTGGCAGCCTGCCACATGAGGTTCCTAGAATCCTAATGCAATGGAACCCAAACTGGGAGGCGCGGAAACCAGCCAGGGGAGCCGCGGATAACAGTCAGGGGAGCTGCGGAGTGCCACAGAATCCTCTCAGAAAACAGTGCAATTCTAATTGGCAGGCATCAACCTAATGTAATGGGGAGCTGCGGACAATGGTTGCCAATGGTCAAGGGAGCCACACGTCCAAAAAGTTTGGGAAACACTGCCCTAATGCTTCAGCACAGGCAGCTCCTAGGCTAGGTCCTTGCATAAGACTGATGCTCAAAGATAGGGCTGCAGATCCTAGAATGCCCATATCCACTCACAATATAGACAGAGAACCACATCTGCTAGAACTGCTAAAACACTGCTAGGAACATTTAAGAGGGATGGACAGAGAGGATAGAGGGAAGTTCTTTTCCCTCTCGCATAACACCAGAACCAGGAGACATCCGCTAAAATTGATTGGCGGGAGAGTTAGAACAAACAAAAGGGGGAAAAATTACCCACCGTGTTATTAATCTGTGGAACCCCTTGCCACAAGGATGTGGTGATGGAACCTGACATAGATGCCTTTCAAAGTGGACGGGACAGATTGTCGGAGGAAAAATCCATCACAGCTTACAAGTCACAATGACCTCGGGGTTTTAGAGATAGTCTATCCCTGAATGCCAGACGCAAGACAACTCTTGTTGTCTGTGTGCTCCCAGAGGCATCTGGTGAGCCACTGGGAGATACAGAAAGCTGGATTAGATGGGCCCTTGGCCTGATCCAGCAGGGATCTTATGTTCCGAGTGTCCTAACAACGTGCACACAGGTCTGGTGTTTCAGGAGAGAAAGAGCTTTAATAGACGCTCTCCATATCAATAAGTCTAAGAGGCACCACGCTCAAGGAACTCTCCCCTCCCCTCTGGGCAAGAGCCTGCTCAGATCAATTTTCAACGCATCCCAGTCCTGCTCAGGAGCCAGCTGCTTGCAACAACGTGGGTACACCAGCACACCAGGGGTTCTGTGTTTTGCACCCACCCAACCATTGCATTAAACGGCGTTCCAGGACATTTGGAAAGCTGGCAGATCTCCAAGAGTAAGCTAAGACAGGGAATAAATCACTGTTTCACAAGTTCCACAAAGTTGCAACGAGTGCCTCTGAGGCACCTGGAAAAGGCCACCAAAACAGAACAGGGGACACCCGGTTTGGTTTGGGAGTCGGACTTAGACCTGGAAAATCCAGGTTCAAATCCCCGCTCAGCCATGAAGCTTCCTGGGTGACCTTGGGCCAGTCACTATCTCTCAGCCCCACCTACCTCACAGGGTTGTTGTGAGGACAAAAGGAGGGGAGGAAATATGTACACCACTCTGAGCTCCTTGGAGGAAGGGCGGTATAAAAAATGTGAGATAAAAAAAAAATCTCGCCACAATGCCAAGTTCAAAAAGGTACTGGGTAAACTCAGTGACCATGAGCCGTGAGGTTTGCCTCGAAATGACCAGGAGGCTCCTCCTACACAATCTGAACGTGAAATGCTACCTGCTCCACCTGTGGGGACAGCAAACAAGACAGGCAGAGTTGCAGAGGCTCAATAAGAGGATAAGACAACAATGCACATAATAAGAACATTTAACATTTGTAGAATACTTTTTGAGGCTGCAAAACTCTTCACATGTACTATTTTGAGGCAGTCTTTACAACAACCCTGTAAGGTAGGTACTACTACCTCCATATTGCAGCTGAGGCTGACATGGAGCGGCCTAAGGCCAGCTCGTGAGATCGGGAAAGAGGCAAGATTCAAATCAGGGTAGATATACGATTGATTTGCTGTGCAGCAGGCTGTTTGCCACGATGCTACCATACCAGCTCTCTAACACAGTCCTAAAATTAGTTGAAAGGGAGCTGAAAGAGAGACAAGGAGGGTCAAATCTCTCCAGGACTCTTGACGGACATTGAAAAGGACTCGTAATTAGACGTTCCAATGACACGTAAACCCCAGATTAAGAGAAGTGCCAACGGATCTACAAGGATGTCAGTGGCGTTTGTAAGAAGCCATCAAGCCACTGAAGCCACTGTGAAAAGCAGAAGGGTGTCCAGGTGGGAGGACGAACAAGGAGCGCCAATGCTAGCAAAACAGACAAAAATGCAAACAAAAAAAGAAGACGCTGAGAAGAACATGGCCAGGGGAACATTTTAGAAATACAGTCTATATTTTCCAGGTATGGTTGTCTTTTAGAGACATCAGAAAGCCAGAGAGAGGCAACAGGATAGGACCGGTGACAGGATAGGACCGTCGGATGCGAACGGCGTGAAAGGATTACTGGAGGAAGACAGGGAGTCGGCAGAGAAGCCGAACGGATTATTTGCGCTGGGTTGAGCAGCGGAAGACGTTGGCGGCAAGGTGGCTATGCTTGAAAGGCTTCCTTCAGGAAGGGCAGCTGAACGACAAAGACAAGTAGAGGGGACGAGAGCGACGGTCCAGGGCTACGTGCCAAAATTAAAATTGCCAAGTCACTGGGTCCAGATGGCCGGCACTGGAGAGCTTTGAAGGAGCTCAAATGTGGAAGCACTGGTCTGGTCTTGATGCACACCTGACCTGCAACTTGTTCAGGGCGGCCAAAGACCTCTCATCGTCTGTCGGCACGCCAAATGCCGTCGTCCCCCCCCCCCCCTTTACCAAGTGGCTCACCAGCTGCTCCTCCTCGTCCTCCCACTTGCTTCAATGTACTTGAATTCAACTTTGGTAACCAGCTCAGAGTTCTCATTCATGAGACAGGGGGCGCTCTATAGCCTCCACTTCGCCTAGTCCTCCCACTCTCTGGTTTTGAAGAGGAGGAGGGGCAGGGAGCAGAAGAGAGAAAGGCTAGAATGTAGTCCCCCATCTTCCTCTCTTCAACATTTACTCTTCTGCTCTGCTCTCTCTCTTTTTTTTTTTCAAATCCAGGGAGCAGGGGGGGAGGTGGGTGAGTGGAAGCGAGCTTCCCCTGTCTCATTCATGATCCAGCCCTGAACTGGTCACCAACATTTAAGTATTGCATATGCTTCTCCTATTTTCCCCTGCCTCTCCCTCCCCACAAAGAATCTGCTCTCACCCCTCTTGTCAAGATCTAGGCCAGGGGTTCCCTGTCCCAAAAAGGCTCACAATCTAAAAAAAGATGCAGTACACCACCAGCAAACAGCCACCAAAAAAGACAGTGTGCTGGGGTGAAAGGGGGGCAGTTACTTTCCCCCTGCTAAATATAAGAGGAGCACCAATTGAAAAAAGTGCCTCTTGCCCAGTTAGCAGGGGATCTATGCCAGGCACCTAGGAATTAGAGGCTAAGGAAGGAAGGGGCAGATCATGACCTGGCAGATTTAAGAGTTATTGATTGGATGGGACCAAAAGGGGGATTCACTATATCACTGGGGCAGGTGAGCCCGGGAGGAGGTGGTTCGTGACCGGACTGCAGCGGGATGTTCTGCCAGTTTGACCACCGACCCTGCCCGGCGGGACTCTGAGAATTTAGTCATGTAGTAAGTACAATAGTTGCTAGCGGGTGGCGCAGTGGGTTAAACCGCTGAACCATAAGCTGTCGATCGAAAGGTCGGCAGTTCGAATCCGCGACGGGGTGAGCTCTCATTGCTTGGCCAGCTCCTGCCAACCTAGCAGTTCCAAAGCATGTTAATGTGAGTAGATAAACAGGTACCGGTTGCGGGAAGGTAAACAGTGCTCCGTGTTCCAGCTGCATGCTACGCGCTGCGGCAAGGAGAGTCATGCCGGCCACATGACCACGGAGGAGTCTTCAGACAACGCTGGCTCTTTGGCTTTGAAATGGGGATAAGCACCACACCCTACAGTTGGACACGACTGGACTTAATTGTCAGGGGTCACCTTTACCTTTACCTAAGTACAATAGTTGAGCCAGTGGGTGGCGCAGTGGGTTAAACCACTGAACCATGAGCTGTTGATCAAAAGGTCGGCAGTTCGAATCCATGCAACGGCTCCTGCCAACCTAGCAGTTCGAAAGCAAGAAATTGCAAGTAGATTAATAGGTACCGCGTCAGCAGGACGGTAACAGCGTTCCATGCGCCTCGGTGTTGAGTCATGCCGGCCACATGACCATGGAAACGTCTTCGGACAGCGCTGGCTCTTCAGCTTTGAAACGGAGATGAGCACCGCTCCCTAGAGTCGGACACGACTGGACTTAATTGTCAAGGGATACCTTTACCTTTACTAAGTACAATAGTTAGTTTGTTGTTTTCTGCGGTCTTTAAAACGTATGAATCTCACTCACTGTTTGGAACCCAGACCCTACTTTTAGAGCCCCAGCATGTGGAGTGGAGAGATTTCTTCTTACTTATTAACATGGAAAAGCTTTAATAAACTTTTTAAGTAATCTGCTAGAGGGGGTGCTTACTGGTTGACCAGAGGGAATTGGGCTACCCTGAGGAACCATTAGAAGGTTGGGTAAAATACCTGAAGACCCAGTGATTCTCTCCCTTCTCCCCCTGCAACCGGAGCCTTGGAGGTGGAGAGGCGCAGGCAGGGAGGAGGGAGGGGAAACGTGCTCAGTGGTTTGCAGAAGACATTGTGAGGAGGTGGGTGTGGGCGCATAAGCTTGGGAACTGTGTAAACGGCAGTCCCTGTTGCCCGGGAGGCCCTGGGTGCCTTTGGCCCCCAAGTGCAACAACATCCCAACACCAAACGATTCACAGGATGGCAAAATCCAACCAGACTGCGAAGAGACCCAAACGGGCCTCTCCAAATTGGGTGAACAGTTAGCAAAATGGCAAGAGAGAAAGTTCAATGCCAGTCTGGAGAGATGCAGATCAGGTACAAACAAACAAACACACACAAAAAACACATCACTGCAGATGTACAGTGAACTGGCTGGAAAGAGATGCTGCGATGATGGATAAACAGCTTGTTGAAAATGTCAACTCAGCCAGCAGTGCAAGGAAAGCAAATTCCATGCTAGGGATGATTAGAAATTGGATTGAAAATAAAAGTGTCAACATCATATTTTTTGTGTGGGGATTCGCCGCGCCCGCATTTGCAACACAACGGACAGTTCTGGCCAGTCCATCCGGAAAGGGATATTGTAGTGAAGGCCTGTCTAAATCTTTGGTCTGTCTCCATTTTGGATTTTTCCTCACCTTGATTTGTTTACGTGGTTTTTCTTTAGCCTGGATTGGAGGTGTTGACCCCCTAATCTATTCTCCGAAACCCCGGCATGTAGTGAAGGCCTATCTAAATCTTTGGTCTGTCTCCATTTTGGATTTCCTGTCTTGGTTTTTCTGCCTGCCTGCTGCAGAGCCCCAGTGATTGGCGCACGGCCAGAGGCCTTGGGAGCCTTGCTTTGAGCTGGCCTGTTTACCCCTTATCTTCATGGGAACAGTAATACAGCAACTTCTCCCAATTAACTTCCAACACCTGCGCTGGCCATCACGCGCTTTTCTGGTCTGGGAGGGGGAGCGAGGAGTGAGCTCATCTGCAAGAACTTTCTCTTACGTGTTGCCCTTTGATTGGTCTGCTCCCCCCTGTCACTCATCTTACCCCCAAAGTCTACTTAAGCTACACTGGTGGAATCCATTTTGTGTTCTTCATTCTCATTCTCTAACTGGTCTTTGTTGGAGACAGTTCTCCCTGTCTACTGCTACTCCTACGGCCTGGCTTTAGCCCTCTAATCTTGGGCGGGTCAGCCCTGCACCGTCCTGGCAAGGATGGCCGACTATCCTTTCTCATCTTGGTGAGTGTTTAGGGACATGTGTTTAGCTGAGGAGTTATTCCTTTATTATTTTGTGCTGTATTCTTGTATTTGGATGTTATGCCTTTATTGCTGCAACTTAGTTGCCTGTACCTTTTAACTGTCTTACTATGCTGGTTTGCGTAGCCTAAACTTAATAAACACCTATCTATTTTACCTGAGAGTGTTTCTTTGGAACCAAGGAGTCTAAGTCCTGGAAGCCTTTGTGCTTTGTCACGTACTACCTGTGTGTGCACGTTGTATCCCCTGGCTGGCTTGGTCAGTCAGTCCAGTGGGACCAACGGTTCACTCTGCACCCCTTCCCAGTAGCCTGGGACTGGAAGGGATAGGAGGAAACCCTGGCTGGTGGCAGATTCTACTGACACTATTCCCTTGGTCAGGGATAGTTGCTTTAATTCTCCTGTGGCTCAGGGGTGCCTTCTTTCTCCTTGGTCAGGAGTGGACAAAACAACCACTGAAAGGACCAAACTCCTCGTGCTGAGGTGGCATGGCCTTGGTTTGTGCCAGCACCGAAGCTAGAGGGGCAAGCAAGGCTCCTTTCACCACAGATATCACAGAGCTGGAAAGACAGAGATCCACAATGAAACTGGTTTGAAGCAGTCTCTACAAGGAATGGTGGAAAGCACTTCAGGCTTTTTGGCTCAGGGACAAAAATGGCTTGGAGGTGACAGCAACAGGACAGAGATTTATAACATATGCATGGTATGATGAAATTGGACACACAGGATTTTAGAATTAAAAATAGTAATTTCCAGGTTCTCTGGTTGTTTATTAAAAGTGCCATTTAAAAATTGCCCCGACGTTTCACTGGGTAATATTCCCAGCATCTTCAGAGGAAGAAACAAAGACAGCTCACTGCAGCTGCCATCCTCTAACCACAGGGACGATCTTGCTCTTAAAGGGCCACACGCAATTTCCGGAACCTGGATGATGGTCTTGCTTCTTTCTTCCTCTGAAGATGCTGGGATAGTTACCCAGTGAAACGTTGGGGCAATTTTTAAATTGTGCTTTTAATAAACGACCAGAGAACCTGGAAATTACTATTTTTAATTCTAAAAGTCTGTACCTGTCATGAAAACGTAAATACCTACATTATGGACAGAGGGGTTTTTTTTTCTGCATCTCCCATAGCACTAGGACTCTTGGGTTACAATCCCAAAAACACGTGCCTGGAAGTCAGCCCCATTGACTATAATGGGACTGACTTCTATGTAGAAGTGCATAGGATTGCACTGTAACTTACTGCATTCGCTACCACAAAATGTGGAGGAGCAGACATGGCAGCTACAACGCCAAAAGGCAGTCGATGCCGTCCCTGTTCCTGCACCCAAATGCCGTCACCCATCAAAGCTAATTGGCTATAAGAGTCGCTGGCAGGCCACGACACCCGCCTTTGATAGAGGCTTCTGCAAGCTGCTCTCTGCAAATTCTGTGGTGCTTCTGGGAGCTTCCAGCTCAGCTGAGGCAAAGAGCAAGATAAAAGGGGCTGCTGCTCCACAGGAGATCAAAGATGATCGCTTCAGGGGGGCAGGAAGTTACAACCTATCCACAGGTTTTGCAGGGCAGGTGTGGAAAAGAAACGACAGAACCGACAGAACCGGAGAGTGACAGGAACTCTCCGGTTCATGGAGTACTCTCATTTCTTTTCCCTTGTGTGGTGAGTGACCCTCTAAGGGCCGTTCTACGTATTTAACTTCATCACACAGCAGATGCTGGAAACAGCCTCAGAGGCGTGACGGATTATCCTACCTGCGGCCCGAAGGCATATATTATAGCTACTTAGCATTGCGCTCTCTGTGGAGTGGAAAGCCACACAGCCATGTCAGCAGTCACATGAGCATAGGACGCTGCCAGACTGAGTCAGAACTTTGGTCCCTCTATCTCAGTATCATCGGCACAGACTGGCAGCGGCTCCCCAGGGTTTCAGAGGTTTTTCCCAGCCCTAGCTGGACATGCCGGGAACCGAATCTGGACACTTCCGTATATAAGGCTAGAAGATGGGTACTCTTAGAGAGAAGAATCCAAGAACTGTATTACAGGGAACAGGCCGATTTGTGCCCTTTAGACAGGCTCAGAAAGTCTCAGACCTGGTTGGCTCAGCATGGGTCTTGGTTGGGCTAAATTCCCACTGAAGTGGTCTACTGGTATGGCTGTACCACTCTACTTCATACTGCACATGGTGACTCCCAATTATCCATTTTAAAAAAAAAATCCCTGCACATGGAAAACTAGCACGTCTGGGTTCTAGTTTAGTCTTTTCCTGACATAGTAGCTTTCACCCAAAAGTAAGGGAGAAAAACAGCACACAGGCATCATGCATGTTAAGTGTCCCGGAACACAGTGCCCATGCACAGAATAGTCCCTGATAATTCACTGAGGACAGCAAAGGCTTCTTTTTCTTCTTTAGAAAAAAACTGCCAGTATTTCAACCAGCTTCTGATTCTGTCCTTTTAAACAGCAGCTTGATGCGCAGACATAAACAAGGGGAGAAAAAAATGCTGCTCTCAGTGCTGAAAGCCTATCCTGCTGATTTTCTGCACATCAAGCTACTGCGAAAGGCATAGGAGTAGACCAGCTGGGTTTTTTTCCTGGTCAGTTGTCAACCCAACCCGCAGCACTCGCACAAAGAATGACTGCAAGCCTCCAGCTGTGACCACCTCCCTCCCCCTTTCTCCCTCCCACCTCTCTGGTTAACTTCGGCACCCAAGAGGCTCCTTCTTCAATAAAAGATTGGAGCAGCGTACCGAAAACTATTTGCCCTTCAGGCGAGTTGTTCCCAAATTAATTTTGCACGGTGGGGAAAATAATAATAAAAGGATGCCGTTTAACGGATGGGGGGAGAAAAGCCGCCTGTAAGGTTGGCTGGTTTGCACTGTGTTTAATTCAGAGCTCTGCCCCCTTCCCAATGTACCGTGGATTCAACGGAAAGGCTGACCTAATGGGGAATGTACTGAGGACCCTCAATTCATTGTCCTGCAACGTCTCCTCGCCTGAAACAGCAAGCTGAGCTGGCTTGTTTTTTTTAATGGGCTCCTGTGCTGTGGAGTAACTTTGGACCAGTCTGGATTCAACCCAGAAAGAGGATCTGCCACTGGCCTGAGACACGGGCAGGCTCATCCATCTCCCTGCTCTCAAGGAGGCAGGACAAGAGCCATAGGAACATAAGAGCAGCCCTGCTGGATTGGGATCAATCAAGGCATCCCATTTCCCACAGTGGGAAGCCCACAAGCAGGAGATGAAGGCACACCTCTGGCCCACTGTTGGCTCCCCTGCAACTGGGATTCAGAGGCACAGAGACTGTGGATTGATAAGCTTTCCCTCCTCCATGAACATGTACAATCCCCTTTTAAAGCCATCTAAGCCAGTGGCCACGGGCGCCATGGTGGCTCAGTGGTTAAGACGCTGCACTGCAGACCGGAAGGTAGGCAGGATAGAAGTTTGAAACCCGAGTGCCGCGTGACAGTGTAAGCTACTGTCTTCGGCCCCAGCTCCTGCCAACCTAGCAGTTTGAAAGCAAGAAACGGCAAGTACTGTAGATTAATAGGTACTGCCTCGGCGGGAAGGTAACAGTGTTCCACGCACCTCAGCGTTGAGTCACATGACCACGGAAGCGACTTCAGCACTGGCTCTTTGGCTTTGAAACGGGGATGAGCACTGCCCCTAGAGTCGGTAACGACTGGCTTTCAAGTGAGGGGAACCTTTACCTTACTAAGCCAGTGGCCATGAATTCCACAGTCCAATGATGCGCTGTGTGAAGATGTCCTTCCTTGCAGCTCTGTTGAATCTCTGGCCACTCTGTTTCACTAGATAACCCCAGTTCAGCCATGGGAGACACAGGACATCGTTTATCTAGCCCACCCGTTGACTACTGAGGCTGTATACCACACTGGCACCCTCTTGGACTTGGTGGTACTTTAACAAAACTCTGTGCAGGGGCGTCACTGGAGCGTGGCGGGGGGGCGGGCCGCCTGAGGGTGACGCGCGCCATGGGGTGACGCGCGCACCCCCTCGCGCGTCACCTCCATGACGCGCGACACCCTCCGGACGCTCCGAGGCCGGCCCAGGAGCCGGCCTCGGAGCGTCCAACCCCGTCGGCGCTCCAGGGCCTTCTGAAAGAAGGCCCACACAGCGCGTTCATCCGGGTATTTCCCGGATTTTCGCGCATGCGCAGAGACCGTTTTGAGGGCTTTTTGCCCTCAAAACGGTCTGCGTATGCGTGAAAATCCGGGAAATACCCGGATGAACGCGCTGCGTGGGCCTTCTTTCAGAAGGCCCTGGAGCGCTGACAGGGTCGGACGCCCCGAGGCTGGCTCCCGGGCCGGCCTCGGAGCGTCCGAAGGGTGACCCGGGCGATGCAACGCGACGCGGGGGGGGAGCCGGGTCGCCCCCACCCCCTGCGCCGCGATGACAGAGCGTCACTAGGGTGATGTGCGTCCCCCGCCCCATGGTGACACGCGTCCTAGTGACGCTACTGACTCTGTGGTATATATTCTAGCAAGAGATCCCCTCCTCCTCCTGCCCAGTTTCTGGGCAGCACATGAGGAAGAGTTCTTCTCGCCAGCTTCCATCATCATCGTAATATATACCGTATTTATCGGCGTATAAGACGCACCTTCCTTTTGGCCCTGGGTTTCAAGAAAAAAAGATTTAAAGAATTTTTGGGCCACTTGGCTGCTTAATTAGCTAATTTACATAAATTGCACAAAAATACCAGGATCTCTTTTAAAACACACAGCAATAAGACACATGAACAAAATGCACCAGAACATAATTCCCATGTACAAAAAAACCCCAGACTCAACTCTTTTCCCCCAACCCACCCATGCACAGTTTCCAAAGTAAACAACATAAATCCCAAGTACAAAAAGCCCCCAGACTAAACTCTTTTCCCCCAACCCACCCATGCACAGTTTCCAAAGTAAAAAACATTTACCCCAAGTACAAAAAACCCCAGACTCAACTCTTTTCCCCCCAACCCACCCATGCACAGTTTCCAAAGCCTCCCAACTAGGCCCAGTTCAGAAGCTTACCCAAGCTGCATTCATTCAGCATTGGAGGAGCTGGAAAGACCACACCTTCTGCAGCTCAGCTGAACTGAACTGAGGATCACAGCGCCCTCTGCTGGCTGCTGAGAAGCTCAACTCATGCACATGCATAAATTAAACCCGACAAACAGCTGTAGATCAGATAGATTAGTCAGGGAAGAAAGCACAAGGGAGCTCTCCGGCTCCAGAAAAAACGCGGTAAGCCCCAAAATGCTTTAAAACGGGCGGGGGGGGGGGGGAGGAGGGATTTTTTTTTTTTTAGTATTGGCGTATAAGACGCACCCTACTATTTTGGGTCACAAATTTAGACAAAAAAGTGCGTCTTATACGCCAATAAATACGGTAATAATATACAGTTTTTATATCGCCTTTCTGGTCATTGGATTTCTCCTCTGACTTTAATTCAAGGTGGTGTACATGGGCAGGCTGTTCTAAACCCCAAGGTGTTTTTACAATATTATAACGTTCTAAATCTTTTGTAGAACCCTTCATTCGAGATGTTGCTTTCACAGTCCAGCTCTCTCTCTCTCTCTCTCTCTCTCTCTCTCTCTCTCTCCTCTCTCTGACGTTCGCCTGAGCACGCTTCAGCTGACACAGGCAACCTTGATTGTCACTCAAGCGCTGCAGCTGCAGCTCCACTCCCCCACAGAGGCTCTGCAGCTTATCAGATCGGCGTGCCAGCAGCTCTCCAACAGACTTCCGGCCATCTTGAACTGCTGTCCTGCAGATCTTCAGGCATTTGTGAGACGAATGCTCTACCAACTGAGCCAGACGTCCTGCACATTATGGCCCAGTTCCTCCCTGTGCCAGCATCACCCAGTATTTAAGTGTCTTCATAGCTTACCAGGTGATGGGGGAGCAGTGGGTGTGGCAGTTCTCCATCTTCCTCTTTTGCTGGCTCCATTTTAAAATTCCTGGATGCCTCTCTTGACACAGTGTTGGAGGCCAGCAGTGATGTAGACTTGAGTCTATTGACTCGGACTTGGAATGGACTCAAGTTGCGTCAATGACACGACTCAGACTTGACCCGGCGATTGTAAAAGACTCGAAAGAATCGACCTGAGACTTGGAGCCTTTTACGACACGTCGAATTTTATTCAGGTTTAAACCCGTTTTGCCCATTAAATAGATAGGGACTCGCAACCAAAGACTCAGGACTTGGGGGCAAAGACTTGGGACTTGACTCGAGACTTGGAGTCAGAGACTTGATCCACATCCCTGGAGGCCAGGACATCTGGGAATTTTAAAATGGCACCCAGTAGGAAGGAGGATGGGCCACTGTCAGCGCAATTCTATCCAACTTACACCACTGGTGTAACCAGCGGTGCAGCGAGAACGGGAGGCCCCAGAATGGAAAGGGGATTCAAATCCCCTCCAAAGGGGGATTCAAAGGGGATTTAAATCTCCCCTCCCCTCCAAAGCCTCCTGCCCTGCCCTCCCCCGCTGGTTACACTGGTGGTGTAAGTTGGATAGGATTGCGCTGTGTGTCTGCTTCCTCCCATTCTCATTGTAAACTTTATGGGAAGGTTCAAGGCAAAGCCTTGCTACAATTACAGCAGGATAGAGGCCAGCGGGTGGCGCAGTGGGTTAAACCGCTGAACCATGAGCTGTCGATCAAAAGGTTGGCAGTTCGAATCCGCGATGGGGTGAGCTCTCGTTGCTTGGCCAGCTCCTGCCAACCTAGCAGTTCCAAAGCATGTTAATGCGAGTAGATATATAGGTACCGCTTGCGGGAAGGTAAACAGCGCTCCGTGTTCCAGCCGCATGCTACGCGCTGCGACAAGGAGAGTCATGCCGGCCACATGACCACGGAGGCGTCTTCGGACAACGCTGGCTCTTCGGCTTTGAAATGGGGATGAGCACCACACCCTAGAGTCGGACACGACTGGACTTAATTGTCAGGGGTCACCTTTACCTTTACCTTAGAGGCTGGCAAATGCATGTGCAGGGGCCACAGGGGTTGTGCCCAAGTGTCTCCCCCCCCCCAAACTGGTGCCAACCAATTTTGAAATACAGCAAGAGATTCACATCAACCACACCATGCAGCCTGAACAGGAAGAACCGCCACATCGTACGTTTGAGGTGAAATGAGCTTCGGAGTGAGAGAAAAATCACCTAATGCTCGAAGGCATCCTTTTCTTGTTATTTTGAGGGACAAGCCTGAAAGCAGAGACATTTCCTCCTGCGGCTCAGGAAAAGGCAGCTCTTCATATCAAAGGCTGGCCAGTTAATTATTGATCCGTTGCCTTGTCCTGGCTTCCCCGGGTCGGCTGAATTTCAAGGCGCAAGTTTCACTGATCAATTATTCCCTTTTCTGTTGCACAAAGTGTAACTTCTTAATACGCCTCAGATTAGAAACACCTCAGGAATTCTTTGAAGGGAACATTAACAAACCAAACCCAAACTTTTTTCCCCTTCCAAAAACACAGGCAGAGAGAGTGAGAGAAAGAGAGACAGACAGACAGAGAAGCCTTAATACCAAACTCCAGAATCTCATTCTCGGAGGGGGGGGGGGAGTATGGAAAGTATGTAGAAGGTTAGACTTGGGGAAAATGAGAAAAATGCCAAAGGCAGGGACCACATGCCCAGAAATTCTTCAGTATGCAGAGAGAATGCAGAGGGGAGTCAGCACCTTCTCAGAGCAGGTAATTTAATGGGATTCGGCAAATTGTCCTCCTGAAAACCAGGTGCTCCTGTCCTGAGAAAGCGAAGAGGGTGCAGAGAGGTAAACGGCCAGCAGCTCAAGCCCTGTTCACAAATCATGTCCTCCCCCCCCCCACCCAGACACGCCTGCTAGCCACACACCCCAGACAGGGATAGCCCAAGACTTCCTGCCTGCTGAAGTGGTGAGCCACATGTTGCCACCCCTTTACCCATCAGTTGTCACTGCTGCTGCTCCTTCTCCTTCCAGAAGACGAGGATGGAGGAGAAGACAAAGGAGGAGAGGCAGGGTGGTGGTGGTGGTGTTGATAAAGAGTCTCCAACCACTCTCCTGCAGACTCTCACTTCATTCCCCTCGTCCTTTTCCAACCCAGGGAGTGGGAGGAGGTGTGGTGGTAAGGGCAGGTGGGCAGTGCAAGTAAGCCACTTCCTGCCCAACTGCCTGAGGCAAAGTCCTCAGTCGGCCTCACGTACAGGCCAGCCCGTGAGCGGAGAAACAGACGTCTGGTCAAAAATCCCTTCTCTGTAAAGCAGGGATCTGTTACAGGCAGTCTGTGGGCCAAATCCAGTCACTGGGTGTCCTCTGCCCACCCCCTGCCCTGAAGCAGCAAGCCAGGGAGGGACGGATAAGAAACAGGTTGAGGACAGGCAAGGAAAGTACTTCTACCGGGCAGCGGATGGCACAGAGACTGCTGTTCTGCTGCGTGTCACTCCGACTGGCCAGCTCCTGCTTCGAGCAGCATCTTCCACGGAGAGGATCTATTTGTCACTGACCACCTGCAGTGCCCAACGCGCCCACCTGCACCATCCATGCCAAGCTGAGTTCCCGCCGCCCCCACCCTGGGCCCACGCAGCACTCCAAGCAGGCAGGTGGGCAGCGCAAGGTTTCCGCTGCGGGTCACCATGGAGATGTAAACCCTCATCTAAATTCACCATCATGCCTTCACTTTTCTCTCTCTTCTTTTTAAGCGGCAAAAGGAGGCACAACTTCTCATTACGGGACCCCGCAGAAGCGCCTCTCTCCCAGCACACGGAAACCTGCGCACTTCTCGGCAGAACCGCCACAGTGGTCATTAACATTAATTACATGCCGACGACGATGACGGGGCGCAAGGGGCCAGAGCTCCTAGATGGCCAAAGTATAGCGCTGTCAAATCTACTGGAGAGTGCTGGGAAAGGCAGAAGGCACGCCAGAGCTCCTGTACAGACACACACGCAAATCCCCCCCCCTCTTCGCCAGTCACTCAAGGTGATGCTGGAAGTTTCCAGCACAGAGAAAGGCTAGTTTTGTCCTCCAGAGCTCGGTCCACTCAAGGGCACATCTGCAGCACGTTTCCCAAGTGGCAGGGAGCCAAAGATATTGCCAAGACTGATTGCAATTTGCACCCCATTCCCAACTCCGGCCCCCTGTTTAGCAATCCAGACCAGGTTTCCTTGCATGAACAATTCATTCCTCCTTCAAGAGATATTGACCTTTCTGTAATTTTTTTTCATACCCCACACTTTTTTGCTTATTTGTTTATTATTACATGAAATATTATGAATGTTTTCTACCAGCTTTCTAAAAATGTTGATTGTTCGTCTTTTTTTATAGTATACTCATATTCTTTTTTTCCCTTCTGATCCCTTATTGTTAGCTTACATTTCTTTTGCCAGAACTTAATTTAAACCGCTGAACCATGAGCTGTCGATTGAAAGGTCGGCAGTTCGAATCCGCGATGGGGTGAGCTCTCGTTGCTTGGCCAGCTCCTGCCAACCTAGCAGTTCCAAAGCATGTTAATGCGAGTAGATAAACAGGTACCGGTTGCGGGAAGGTAAACAGCGCTCCGTGTTCCAGCCGCATGCTACGTGCTGTGGCAAGGAGAGTCATGCTGACCACATGACCATGGAGGCCACATGACCACGGAGGCCACATGGCCACATGACCTTCGAACAACGCTGGCTCTTCGGCTTTGAAATGGGGATGAGCACCACACCCTAGAGTCGGACACGACTGGACTTAATTGTCAGGGGTCACCTTTACCTTAATTTCCTTTTCTTCTTGTGTGGCAAGACTTCCATTTTATAACTTCCTTTACTCTAAATGTGTGTTGAGGTTTTAATGGCCAGCAACTATTTTCACAGACACAATACTGGGATTAAAAGCCATGACACAAGAATCTAACGTTAAAAAAACACGATAAAAACTCCGTTTTAAAACTTTATAGATTAAAATTAATAGATCTTAAAAGGCAACGTTTCAGTCATCTTGCTTACTCTGCTTGCTTAACCACGCTGGCATCCCTTCTAGACTTGGTGGTACTTTAACTGGCACTGGCATCCCTTCTGGACTTGGTGGTATATATTCTAGCTGAGCTTCTGTTATTGCGGCTTTAAATATTTAGATACAACTTTCTCTCTCTGGTTCCGTTTTACTAACCCTTAATTTTCGAGAGGTTTCCTCCTTCAAAGTCAAGTGTAACTGTAGTGGAAAGTTCTTGGTAATTTTTCACGTGCAGGTATACTGAATTTGATGGTGCTGTCATCACTGTTTCAAATCGGTTCCAGACCACTTACCTCTCACACCAGATCCTGAGTACCACTTAGACCGAAGTCCCGGATTGCTTCCCCTCTGGTCAGTTCCATGACCTCAGTCATTTAGAAAATTGGTCTCTCTGTTGTGATTCAAACACCCATGTACCCCAATCTACATGAGGGTAAAGGGAAGTCATTCATCATCACAACACGTTTTCCTATTACTGTCTCCCTGGTTTCTCTCTCTACCTCAAGATCACCCTCTGCATTTTGATTGGGAGGGGAGACAAAGTACATCCCCCCAACTAAATTACCTGCTTCTTCATGACGACTTAATACACTTGTATTGTGCATCTGTTGCATTTCAGCTTTTCTCCTTGAATAGATCTATCCTACACATCGCCCTTCTGCCTCAAAAAGGATATACACTAGTTGAATTGGAAAACTGAGTGGAGGAAGAGTTAGAAGAGACAAAAGAAAATATTTCTTTACCCAGCGTGTAATTAATCAGTGGAACTCCTTGCCACAGGATGTGGTGATGGCACCTGAAGGCCTGGATGCCTTTAAAAGGGGATTGGATAGATTCGTGGAGGAAAAGTCCATCACAGGTTACAAGCCATGATGGGGATAAGCAACCTCCAGGTTTTAGAAGTAGGCTAACTCTGAATGACAGGTGCAAGGGAATGGCGACAGGATACAGGTATCTTGCTTGTCTTGTGTGCTCCTGGAGGCATCTGGTGGGCCACTGTGAGATACAGGAAGCTGGACTAGGTGGGCCCTGGGCCTGATCCAGCAAGGCTCTTTTTATGTTTTCTCACACCTTTGTGAGCGATGCCACTCGGGACCCACAAACAGCTGAACAGCACAGGCCACTACAACAAGCTTTCCAAACACCACAACTGCCAACGCTGCAGCCGCTGAGCAAGCCAGATTCTTAATACACCCCACTGTAAGCCCTCACTGTGGGATCTCTAGACGGCCACACAGAAGCGGGCCATGGCTTCCATTTCACAGCATCCGTGCGTCAAATGTGCCATGTCTGCCCGCTTCTTTTGCTAAGGCTCCTCGGAACTGAAGCTAACAGTCTGGAGCTCACAACGACAAATTGCATTGCCCAGAATCCAGCTGGTACCCACGACGACGTCGAGCTTTGCAACATTACTCCTCGAACAGTTCCCTGGGCTTTAGGAAATCCCCAACCCGCAATCAGCGACAGGATGGCAGCCTGGAAACAGATGGGACTGCAGAAAGCAGTGGGTAATATAAAGGGATCGGATGACTTCCTGGGGTCTTTTTAAGCATTTCATGGGCACTTAGTTAGTGATCAGCAATCAGCATCCAGACCAGAAACATACAGACTAATTGGGAGGTTCTGGGGCATTAAGACGTGAATCAATGGACTTCAATTTGCAAAAGCAAAATCGTACAGAAGCCTCTGTTGATCATGGAAATGGAGAAGGGGCCCATTCAGGCCACACATACACTAACCCCCCCCCCATGAATTCCACTAATCCCAATACATCAGCATGCACTATGCTCACCAGAGGCTGTGCGCTGGGACACAACAGGGTCTATGCGGACAGTTTTTGAAACCACACTGGGCAAAGCCGAAACCAGGACATGATGTGCTGTCGTGCGCAGATCTAGCAAAAGAACAACGAACCACCAAAAACGAGTTACATAAAGAAAGAGTTTGGGCCGGCAGAAATCAAACTAAGTTTCTTTGGGACGATTTCTAGGTAGATTCTCCAGTTTCATTATAAGTGGGGTGGTAGAAAGAGCAGGGTCAAAAGGTCTGCAGAATTAGTCCAGATCTCCCCTGCCATGACATCCATTCTGCTCTCCTGCCACTTTTCGAGACGAACTGCATGCTAGGGACATGACAGAGACGTATAAAATGATGCATGGGATGGAGAGAGTGGATAGAGAGAAGTTCTTTTCCCTCTCGCACAACACCAGAACCAGGGGACATGCACTAAAATTGAGTGGAGGGAGAGTTAGAAAAGACAAAAGAAAACATTTCTTTACACAGCGTGTAATTCATCTGTGGAACTCCTTGCCACAGGATGTGGTGATGGCACCTGGCCTGGATGCCTTTCAAAGGGGATTGGACAGATTTACGGAGGAAAAGTCAATCACAGGTTACAAGCCATAAGCAACCTCCTTGTTTTAGAAGTAGGTTTTCTCTGTATGCCAGATGCAAGGGAGTTGCGACAGGATACAGGTCTCTTGTGGTCTTGTGTGCTCCCTGAGGCATCTGGTGGGGCCACTGTGATATACAGGGAGCTGGACTAGAGGGGCCCTGGGCCTGATCCTGCAGGGCTCTTCTGATGTTTGGGATGTTCTTCTCCCTGCCCATTTTCTCCTTCCACTTCATCTTCAGAGCCCAGCAGGTGGGAAGGGTGGGTGGGTGGGTGAGGGGGGGCAGTTCCTCCTCTGTCCCTGCTTGGCAGAGGACAATCCACACATGTTGCTGTGCTGCCATTCGTTCCACCTCCTCTCTCCATCCAGGCCAATTGGAAGGAGAAGAGGGGCAGGGGTTGGACAAGGCAACTAGAACTTTTGGCTGGTGGTCCACAAAGACTTGGTGGAGTGAGCATGGAGATGGAAGGATGCTCTGCCCATGTTCAAAGGCACTCTCTCTCTCTCACCATGATTTCACTTGTTCTAAGCATCATAACAGGTCTGGGGCTATGCCCTGGCAACACACCTACAGCTCCACCACCCTCAGTCATCCTAAGGTCTCCTCCCCCTTCAGATGTCTCCTCCCATTCTCCCTTCCTGTCTCATATGCCTGGAAACACCTCCCAGAACTCCAGCATCTTGCCTCCTCTCTTACTTCCTTCTTCCTCCTTGTTGTTGTTGTTATTCAGTCGTTAAGTCGTGTCCGACCCTTCGTGATCTCATGAACCCATGAATCCCTCCAGGCCTTCCTGTCCTCCACTATCTTCCTGAGTTCACTCATTTTCATGTTCGTTGCATCGGTGATGCTGTCTAACCATCTCATCCTTTGCCTTCCCCTTCTCCTTTTGCCTTCAATCTTTCCCAGCATCAGAGTCTTCTCCAGAGACTCCTCTCTTCGCATTAGGTGGCCAAAATATTTGAGTTTCAGCCTCCGTACCTGTCCTTCCAGGGAACAGTCAGGGTTGATTTCATTTAGGATTGACTGATTTGATCTCCTAGCAGTCCAAGGGACTCTCAGGAGTCTTCTCCAGCACCACAGTTCGAAAGCATCTATTCTTCGGCGCTCAGCCTTCCTTATGGTCCAACTCTCGCAACCATACATTGCTACTGGGAACACCATCGCCCTGACTATACGAACTTTTGTTGGCATGGTGATATCTCTGCTTTTTATTATGCTGTCTAAGTTTGCCATAGCTTTCCTTCCAAGGAGTAAGCGTCTTTTAATTTCATGGCTGCTGTCTCCGTCTGCAGTGATCTTGGAGCCCAGAAAAGTAAAATCTGTTACTGCTTCCATTTCTGCCCCTTCTATTTGCCAGGAATTGATGGGACCAGATGCCATGATCTTAGTTTTATTAATGTTGAGTTTCAAGCCAACTTTTGCACTCTCCTCTTTCACCCTCATCAAGAGGCTCTTTAGTTCTTCTTCACTTTCTGCCATTAGGGTGGTATCGTCTGCATATCTGAGGTTGTTGATGTTTCTCCCGGCAATCTTGATTCCGGCTTGCGATTCATTCAGCCCTGCATTTCTCATAATATGCTAATGACACCCAACTCTATCTCTCCTTGCCATCTCGCTCCAGGGAGGCTGTGGAAGTCCTAGAGCACTGCCTGGAGGCGGTTGGGGTCTGGATGAGGGCTAATAGGTTGAGATTGAATCCAGAAAAGACAGAGGTCCTACTGGTCAGGAAAGCTTCGATGCAGGTACTGAGTCATCTGCCCGTTCTGAATGGGGTTGCACTCCCCCTGCAGGAACAGGTGCGCAGCTTGGGAGTACTTCTGGATTCACAGCTCTCCCTGGAAAGCCAGGTGGCGGCTGTGGCCAGGGGTGCGTTTGCCCAGCTTCGGCTGGTGCGCCAGCTGCGGCCGTACTTGAGTCGATCGGACCTGACCACGGTGGTCCACGCCTTAGTGACTTCAAGACTGGATTACTGCAACGCGCTCTACGTGGGGCTGCCCTTGAAGACGGTTCGGAAGCTGCAATTAGTGCAGAATGCGGCGGCCCGGGTGGTAGCTGGAGCTAGGCGGTTTGACTCTGTTGAGCCGCTGCTTCAGCGGCTGCACTGGCTGCCCATTCGTTTCCGAGCCCAATTCAAGGTGCTGGTAATGACCTTTAAAGCCCTTCATGGTTTGGGTCCAGGATATCTGAGGGACCGCCTTCTCCCATACATTCCGGCCCGCTCTCTTAGGTCATCTGAGGGGGCTCTCCTGCGTGTACCACCTCTATCGCAAGTTAGGGGAGTGGCAACACGTGGGCGAGCCTTCTCTGCTGTGGCGCCACAACTGTGGAACTCCCTGCCAGGGGATCTGAGAACCACCCCCTCCCTCATGACTTTTCGGCAAGGGCTCAAAACATTTTAGTTTCGTCTCGCGTTTGGGTGATGGGTTGTGGTCTGCCTCCTGTGTCTCAAGATGCTCTGCCATGCTGATTTTATGCTCCCTACTGTTGCCCCCCCAGTGGTTTTTATTGATATTATTGTTTTTATTGTTTTTAAATTATGTATTTAAACTTTCTGTATTTTAAACTGTTTTTAATTTTTGTTGTAAGCCGCCTTGGGCATTTGCCTCGGCATGGGATAAGGCGGGATATAATTTTTTTAAATAAATAAATTAAATAAATAATGTACTCTGCATATAAGTTAAATAGGCAGGGTGACAATATACAGCCTTCGTACTCCCTTCCCAATTTTGAACCAGTCGGTTGTTCCATGGCCAGTCCGAACAGTTGCTTCTTGACCTGCATACAGGTTTCTCAGGAGACAGGTAAGGTGGTCTGGTACCCCCATCCCTTTAAGAATTTGCCACAGTTTGTTGTGATCCACACAATCAAAGGCTTTTGCGTAGTCAATGAAGCAGAAGTAGGTGTTTTTTTGGAACTCTCGGGCTTTCTCCATGATCCAGCGCATGTTGGCAATTTGATCTCTAGTTCCTCTGCCTCTTCGAAACCCAGCTTGTACGTCCGGTAGTTCTCGGTCCACGTACTGCTGAAGCCTAGCTTGTAGGATTTTGAGCATAACCTTGCTAGCATGTGAAATGAGTGCAATTGTACGGTAGTTTGAACACTCTTTGGCACTGCCCTTCTTTGGAATTGGAACGTAAACTGACCTTTTCCAATCCTTTGGCCACTGCTGAGTTTTCCAAATTTGTTGGCATATTGAGTGCAGCACTTTCACAGCATCATCATTTAGGATTTTAAGTAGCTCAGCTGCAATTTCTTCCTCCTTCCTGCAATTTCTTCCTCCTTCCTGCAATTTCTTCCTCCTTCTCCTCCTTCAAACTCGCGTTTTCCGCAAAGTAGCTGGAACTATCTCATATGCTTCCCTGGCCCCCATGCCCCCCTTCCTCCGTTGTCTCTCTTGTGTTGATATCTAGATTAGGAGCCCCTCGGGGAAGAGACAAGTCTTTTCCTTCCACAGCAGGGGCCATGCACGCTGACAGGGCTACATTAATCAACAACAACTTAAACCTTTGCCTAAATGCCATCCTTCCTTGAATCTGGAGCGAAAGTCAACCACCAAAAGGAGGCAAAACCAGCAGCACAGACATCTGTACAGCTCTGCTGGAAAATAGAAAAATGCTCTCCCTTTAATGTGCTAATTATGATCCAGAAACACTAATGGGATTAGAAGGCAAGATTCGGTGACTGCCTCCTGAAAATCATTAGGCCCCATTAGAGTAAATTAACCTCCACTCTTCCACCAAGCAGCTCCTGGGTCCTTTCCAGACCCCCGTTCTTTCTCCCTCCGCATAGCAGTGATGAGCCCTCAGTTGGACGCTGGAGAGTGAGAGCGCACTTCAATATTTGTTTTCTCTTCCCTCGATTAATTTAGCTCATAAACTCCTCGGCCTGTAGGGGATTCGCCTCTTTGCAAACCGACGCTGGAAAGGGGCTGCGACACGTCAATTGCAAATGAAGGTAGCTCAACCTAAGGTATCGGAGTCCCACTGGAAGTGGGGGGGGGGAGCAAAGAGGGCCAGCCAACTGGAACGGAACTGAGGGGGGCTCCAAAGCCCACTCTTGCAATTAGCAGCTGGAGACGTGCGATTACCTTCCGCCCCGGTTGGTGCTCTCAGAGTCTCACTTGAGCTCACCTGAAACGTTTAATTACAGAGAAGATTTTCAGAGAGAAGGCATAATATACTCCACGGCCCCGCCACCGCAACTGTCTTTGGCATCTAATTAAGTGGAGCCACCTCTTCAGGCGCCGACAGTGATCCACAAGAAACAAGGAGGTAACGTTGTTTTAACTATTTGGCTTTGCTGAACATAAGCAGAGTTGCGCTGTATCAGACCAGAGGCGCAAACTTTCCAGCATTCCATTTCACCCACTGGCTGACCTGATGCTTGTAAGAAGAGCACAAGCGAGACATGCAAGCCATGTCCTGAGAGATGTTTTGAGTGTTCGATCAGGGGTGCTTGAAAAAACGAACACCCCTGTTTGAATGCCCGCAAGCCAGAACGGAGACAAACACAACTTTGCTCACAAAGGCTTGAGAATGAAGTACCCACCACCATGGCCACTGCCACTTCCCCATTCCCCTTCTTCCCTCCCAAGCAAAGAGGTTAACTTTGGGGGTGGGGAAGGCAGCAGAAGTGGGCCCCTCCAGGGCTCTGGTGGGGACTGAGACTACGAGTCCCAGAATCCCCAGTGGGAAACCGATGCTCTTCTAATCATTTCCACCTGGAAGCGCACCCTCAGAGGTCACAGTAACAGCATTCATTTCCCACCAGACATTCTTCGACCGAGACCATCAGTCCCAATCTCCACCAGAGGCCCTGGAAGCACCTGTCACCACCTTCCCCACCCCAAAAGCTGGCACTTTGCCTTGGGGGAAGGGGAACTGAGAGACAACAGCACCTGTGGTAGCCCACATGTCACATCTGAGCCTTTGGGAATGATTTCATCGCTCACAAAAAGGCTTAAATGTTTGCAGACACTTTCAAGCCTTGCCGAGCATCCAATTCAAGTGCTCACAAAGGCCCGAGCTTTTGCGAGCATTCTCTTGGAACTCACGCAAACGTTTGAGTCAAACATGCTCTTGCACTGCCTCTGGAGGTTCTTTTTGGCTCTCATGGCTAAGAATCTGCCAAGCGCCCTTCCAAATTAAGTCCAATGCTCCATCTAACCCAATATCCTGTCTCCAGCAATGGCCAGCCACGTACATCCGGAAAATCTGCAAGGAGTCCTCACCCGCTCTAGTTTATGTTGCTGCAATCAGAGGGAGAAACTACATTTCCTTGCAGAAAAAATAAACGAGGCAACAAAATACTTTGCAACAAGATTGGATTTTTAAAAAAGATTGATTGTGAGGCATCTTTGCAAAGTGATAGCCAAGAAAAAGACAGTCTGGAAGGGACAGAGAAGACAGGCTGTGCCCTCCTGGGGAGAACTGTTCATTATTATGAAAAAGGGACCCTTCTCCTTTGGGGTGCCATATTTGGACCTAATGGTCTGGCAACCCTATCAATATTTCCGGAGTACATGCCACCTCTGCTCAATAGAGAGAAACAGATTCATGAAATGGAAGGCAAAGGCATCATTGCCTCAGGCTCCATCCTTAGATGATCGCACAGGGACAGAGAGAGAAGAGGGCTGCAAGGAAAGCCCTGGTGCACAATTCATATTGGCTGTAGCTCTGTGGGGGTTCGTATCCCGCTGGCCCAACGTTTCTCTCTTTCTGGACTGACACAGCTATCGTGAACTCAGGGCTGTGACAAGCCACCAGCCCTTCCCTGCTGCACATAGATGGCATGGTAAGTTATCTGGCCAAGGCGGCATCAGATCAAGGAGTCGGCTTTGACTTGCCCAGTTCAGACACATGGGGCAATTCGGAGCAGGGGAAACCTTCTCTTTAGGGATGGGAGCCATCGCTCAGTTGCAGAACACCTGCCTGGCTTGCAGAAGATCTCGAGCATCTCCAAGTAGGACTGGGAAAGAACCCCTGTCTGAAATCCAGGGGAGCCCCTGCCAGTCCGTGTCTGTTGGAAAAGTGGGCAACTTCCGTATGCTGGACACTGGAGGGTGTGTGTGTGCTGTTTGATCACCTAAGTACCTACGTAGACCCTCTTGTCTTTGACCCCTCTTTGTCCTAAGGAAGGGGCGTGGCCCCAGACCCAGTTTCCTGCTTCTTCTCTCTTCTCACTCAGTCACCTCTCCTGATGTCCACGAGGTAGGATGATGCCAACGCTGCTCCAGCAGCCCAGCGGCCATCTTACAGCAGACCTCATGCAAGAAGCCCCCAGCTCTAGGGGGGGGGGCTTCATCCTTTAAGTTAGAGCAACCGCTGATCTAAGTCAGATGCTGTGTAAATATGAGCTGAAACTGTAAGTAAACTTTTCTCTTCCTTTTTGCAACTACAACCAGCCTATGACTCGTGCTTTTTATCTAGCTAAGTGGCAAAGCATGTCTGCCTGGGTGGGGGAGGAACTCGGAGGTTAAAGATACCTTCATCAGTGTCTGACCCCGGAGAAGGCAGAAAAGTCCTCTTGGGCCAGACCCAAAGACTCAGCATTCTGTCGCACACAGCAGCTGGAAGGAGGCCTCCAACCAGCTCACTCCACGGCAGCATCTCATCCCCAGTAGTGGCTGCTTCCTCCCTGGAGCAAACAGCAGTGACAAGATCTCCCCCGCACTAGGATCCTGAAGTCCTCGTCCAGATCAGCTTCTCCCCCTCTCCCCACAGCTAACTGGGGCTGAAAGTCCCCCCTTTAAAGTAGTGGGTCTCTCCTATTCAGCGAGTGAGAGCAAGACCCCCACAGAGTGCCATTTCCGCTTCGCTCGAGTCTTTTCAAAGGCTGTGGGACACGGAACCACCTTTTCCTCTATTCTGCTATGTCGCTTTGTCCACTCTTTTATTGAAAAGCAGTACGTCTATCATAATCCATCCCCCCTCCCTCACCATCATTATATAGGTGACACAGCAATAAATCCAACACAGAAGGGTCAGCAATGCACTTGACAGCTCATGATGTTTGGGCTTGGAAGGCACCATCTATCCAGGCTGCAGTAGCAGCCTCCCTAAGCAGTAAGTCAGCTGACCCCCAACAGCCAACCTCTGTTGACCTAGTGTGTAAATCTTTCGCTTCAGAGAAGCGCTTATTCAATCTGCCTGGTGCGTGAAGATCTTGTCCAAGGGCCTTTCCTTGGTTGTTGCTTTGAAGCTGGACTGCAGACAGCTACAACTGCCCCCCCTCCCAGATCTGCAATTGCCCTCTTGGAACTCCACCCCTCCTACTCAGGGTGTCATTGAGCCACGCAGCTGCGTCTGGCCAAACTGAGTTGAAAGGCAGCGTCCCTCGGACCCCCACCTCAAGCACACTACAGCAGCCACCCAGGGGGCTCACCGGCCACACATGAAGGCAACAGCCTTTCTGGACTGTTGCCCGCCGACATCTGGTGTTGTCGATGGCCAAAAAGAACCTCCAGCCTCAGGGGCAGCCTATCGCTGAATACCAGTTGTGAGGGAAGGGAGTTCTGTGGCTTCCGTGCCCTGCTTGTAGGTGTTCAGGAAGTCAAGTCAAAGAAACCGGTGCGTTAAACTTCTAGGAAGACGCCCCAGGGAAGCACTGAGCATTTTATGCATCTCCAAAGAGTCAAATGTCCTGCCATTTTTTAATTTCTTGCATGACACTTTTATCCCCTTCTTTGGAGGAAATTAGAGTGAAATATGTGGTTTCCGCTCCTCTTACGTCCCCTCACAAGAAGTGTGAGAGCTAGGACTAAACTGAGAGAGAGAGAGAGAGAGAGAGAGAGAGAGAGAGAGAGAGAGAGAGAGAGAGAGAGAGAGACTGCCCAAGGTCACCCAGTGAATTTAATGACTAAGTGGGGATCAGAACCCAGGTCTCCCCAGTTCTGATCTGATACTCTACTCATGGCACCACACTTGCCCTCTTTTATTAAAAGGTAAAGGTGACCCCTGACAATTAAGTCCAGTCGTGTCCGACTCTAGGGTGTGGTGCTCATCTCCATTTCAAAGCCGAAGAGCCAGCGTTGTCCGAAGACGCCTCCGTGGTCATGTGGCCGGCATGACTCTCCTTGCCGCAGCGCGTAGCATGCGGCTGGAACACGGAGCACTGTTTACCTTCCCGCAAGCGGTACCTATTTATCTACTCGCATTAACATGCTTTGGAACTGCTAGGTTGGCAGGAGCTGGCCAAGCAATGAGAGCTCACCCCGTCGCGGATTCGAACTGCCGACCTTTCGATCGACAGCTCATGGTTCAGCGGTTTAATGTAATTTATTACATTATTGCTAATTAATGTATTATCCATTTACCCAAGGAGAGAGACCAGGGTGCCTGCTCTAGCAAGTCCCCTAGAAATGTCGTTCTATTTACTCTGGCAAAGAGCTCTTTGTAACACAACAAGCTAGCAAGCATGCTCTTACTGCCGAGGGAAGACTGTGGTCCTATCAGCTTTCTGGA
Organism: Plestiodon gilberti rubricaudatus; assembly: GCA_026170595.1. Lineage (NCBI taxonomy): Eukaryota > Metazoa > Chordata > Lepidosauria > Squamata > Scincidae > Plestiodon > Plestiodon gilberti. The sequence goes on from JANXHW010000008.1 coordinate 39,648,167, forward strand.
TCTCAGGGAGTCAAGCAGGGAGATGGGTTTTCCAGAACGAAAGCTCCCCCTGCTGGCTGAATGGCACAGCTGACGCTAGGTCTAGGTCAGTGTCTGGAGGGGACGCCACCTGGAAAAACTCATCCATTGAGTTCCAGAAAGGTGGGATATAAATGTAACAAGCAAATCAATTAATTAATAAGGTCCACGGCTGGCCGACAAGACCTTCCAATCCGACCCTCCGACTGCTCCCAGTCCATGAAAGACAACCCAGCCCTCAATCCTTGTTCCCAGGCACAGACAACAACTTTGTTTGCACTGCTGCTCACCCAAATGTAGCTGCCTTGCTACCAGACACAATGTCAGGAAGAACGGCACAGGTACACGCCAATTGACCGACCTTGCTAGGATTGAGCAGGGCCAGGCAAGCACACATCCTGCCTGGGTGCGGTGCAGTTCTCCAAGGACAGGCTGTAAGCAAGAGAAAGAAAACAAGAAAGGAAAAATTTCCCATTTCTTTCTTTCCCCAGAGCTCCCCCGATTCAAAAATGAATGCTGCAAAATAAAAAAAAACAAAACACACACACACACAAACCACAAGTGGACAGTGAATGGTGTGTCTTAAAGGAATGGAATGCAAAATATTTCTCCCACCCACTGAGCTTCAAAGCTACGACGGTCATTCTGACACAAGTCTGTATGATGGTTCTCTCTGCAGTTTCCAGACCCCAACGTGCCCCTCAGCTGGGCTGAAAGGTTTGCCCACCCCCGCCGTAGGCTCTTGAAAAAAAAACACCAGTTAAACACAGCATCAGAGCAGTGCCTTATCTAACACCCTTCCAAGGAAAAGCACAGATTCAAGATAACTTGTAACCCCTAAACTGAAGTTTTGTTTTGTACTAAGAACCTACGGAGATCCCTGCAAGGTCGGGCCAAAAGATCTATCTTGTTCAGCATTTCATTTCCCATCGGTGCTCCACCAGGTGCCTCCAGCAAGGAAGCCCACGAGACAATGGATTCTCCCCTCTGTTGCCCTGCCCCCTCTGACAACTGGTATTCTGTTGCCTCTGCTTCCATAGCAACTGTTAAAGCATGAATTTTTCTCGTTCTTCCTTCGTAGAGCCATCTAAAGCCAGCGGCCATCACCAAGTGTCATGGCAGCAAATGCCACAAATTAATGATTTGGGAGTGGGAAGAGGCAAGTTCTTTTATTGGCCAAGAATCGCCCGCTGATCAAATTCACTGGATTCCCCCCCCCCCGCCCAGTTCAAGCATTGGGAGCGCAAAAAACTTCTCTTGGTTCACTCCCTCTGCACCAGGCATCATTTTATAACCCCCTCTCTTGACCCTTTCCAGCGCTCTTAGTCGTCTTTGTCACCCCCAACCACAAAGCTCTGAACACTATTGTCTTTCCTTGTAGGGAAGGTATTCCAACCCCTTTGATTATTTTGGTTGCCCCCTTTTGCATCTGTTTGACATGACAGGCAGCACCTAACAGAAAGGGCCGTGTGGACTGGGCACCAACCACTGAGCATTTTTTTGGGGGGGGAGCACTTCTAGTTAGCACTGCTCTCATTGAAGGACGCCATCCTCAAACAGGAATTCAAGGACGCATGATCTCTAGCCCTGCAGAACCAAAGGCCCGGCCTGCTTGTGTTCTGACATTGTGCTTACGACACTCAGATTTCACCTGAAACAGTCTCCTTCGATAAAAACAAACAAACAGGAAGTTTCTAGCTCTCTTGGTTTCATATACAGACATCCCCGGTTAACAACCATTGTAAAGTGAGTCCGCCATTAAGTGAGTCTTCAGCACCATCTAGTGGTCAATTTTAGTATAGCGTGTATAGCCTACATAATGTAATGCGATACAGTGCAGTTGTAATAAGTCATGAATGGCAAGTACTCCAGAAGCCTCTTGTTAAATCCTCAGTTCATCAACTGTTTGGTGCTAGATTAGTGCTTCGATGTTTAGTGCTTAACAGCTGATGGGCTGGGGATTTAAAAAGACACGTTAAAAAGGATTTTAAAAGGGCTGTGAGTGCTCCCTGCCTCCATTTTATAATTGTTTCTATTAATAACAAAAACGGAAATCACATTTACCATTTCTATAACACTTCTTTGAGTGTATAAAGGATTTCAGGTGTCTTGTCTTGATAGAATCCGTACAACAACCCTGCAAGGTAAGTAAGTGTTGTTACCCCCATACTGCAGCTGAGGCTAAAGAGGGAGTAGCTTACCCAAGGTCAATAATAACAACATTTAGCATCTGTATGGTGCTTTTTCAAGTGTTCAAGGAGCTTCATGTGCATTAGGTAAAGGTGACCCCTGACAATTAAGTCCAGTCGTGTCCGACTCTAGGGTGTGGTGCTCATCCCCATTTCAAAGCCGAAGAGCCAGCGTTGTCCGAAGACGCCTCCGTGGTCATGTGGCCGGCATGACTCTCCTTGCCATAGCGCGTAGCATGCAGCTGGAACACAGAGTGCTGTTTACCTTCTCGCAAGCGGTACCTATTTATCTACTCGCATTAACATGCTTTGGAACTGCTAGGTTGGCAGGAGCTGGCCAAGCAACGAGAGCTCACCCCGTCGCAGATTCGAACTGCCAACCTTTCAATCGACAGCTCATGGTTCAGCGGTTTAACCCACTGCGCCACCCACTGGTCATGTGCATTATCTCAACGCAATCCCCACAGTATCCCTATAAGGTAAGCATGGTTATATCCATGTTGCAGATGGGGAAGACTGAGGAAACATACCACAGACTGGCTTGCCTGAGGTCATCTACTGAGTTTATGGCAGAGGTGAGAATGGAACCGGCCGGGGCAATCCTGAGTCACAGCTCAGCCTCTTAGCCACTATGCTACACCAGTTCAAAACAAAACCAATCCTTTGTCAAACAGCCTGCTGTCCAGTATACCTTAGGGAACAAAAACTGAAGCTTCTAGTTTCAGAAGCTCCCAGCTGTAGCCATCTCTCCTCCCTCTGGTTTGAAATCTTGCTCTGACATATCAGATGCTTGCCATTTCACTGCAGGCGTCCCTTTTGCAAACAGGCACTTATAAACAGAAACGATCAGAAAACGGAATTCCCCCCTGCACTGAAAATGTAGAGAATTGACATTTGCATTCATCCAAACAAGGACAAAGGGATAAGGCACAGAAGCCCAAAGGAGAAGAGACCAACTCTTATTACTGAACCCGGCGACGTAGAGTTATTTGTTTAGAAATGGCATCAGCCGATTAGGGTTAAAGAGGATACCCAGGTGAACGTGAGAGCATTTTTCTTGCTTCTCTCACACCCACCCTCTCAAGACCCAGGTCCAGAAGCTGCATTGAAATGGCGCAATGATGGAGGAGCAGCATCTATGAGGAGCAGCCCATCCGTGAGGCCAACTGCAATCGTCCCCCCAAGCGACAAGAGCCAGCCGCCAGCATCCATCTGCTGCTCATGGACCAGCACGCAGATGGACCAGCATCCATCTGCTGCTCCTCAGTCTCCCTCCCCTTGGATTCAAAAAGGAAAAGGGGAACAGAGCAGACGAGGAAGTGGAGAGGAGGTGGGCTAGAGTATCCAGGAAGTGTGGAGGAGAGGAGAGTGGTGGGTTAGTTGAGGAAGAGTGGAGAAAGAGAGAGAAAGAGTGGGCTAGTGTGGAGGAGTTGCTCTAGTCTAGCCCATCATTTCCCTCTCCTCAACGCTTTCTCAACACACCATTCCCCTGTTCCCTTTTCAAATCCAGGAAACAGGAGGAGGGGCTCAGTTGGCCTCGGTGGTCGCTATTGCCATGGGATGGAAGCTCCCATCAATGTCAAGCTTACCGCAGCTTTTGTTTCCTTCCATTCGTGTGCGTACATTAAGGTAAAGGTATCCCCTGACAATTAAGTCCAGTCGTGTCCGACTCTAGGGTGTGGTGCTCATCCCCATTTCAAAGCCGAAGAGCCAGCGTTGTCCGAAGACGCCTCCGTGGTCATGTGGCCGACATGACTCTCCTTGCCGCAGCGCGCAGCATGCGGCTGGAACACGGAGCACTGTTTACCTTCCCGCAAGCGGTACCTATTTATCTACTCACATTAACATGCTTTGGAACTGCTAGGTTGGCAGGAGCTGGCCAAGCAACGAGCGCTCACCCCGTTGCGGGAATCGAACTGCCGACCTTTCGATCGACAGCTTATGGTTCAGCAGTTTAACCCGCTGCGCCACCCGCTGGCTGAGGAGGAAAACCGTACGAAAAAGCAAGCTTGATCCACTCGCATGTCCAACTGCGCATTTATGCAGAGCACCTGACTGATTCAACACCCCACCACAAGCATGTTGATGCCATCGTACAAAATCATCACGTCAAGGTTGCTTTTCTGCAGTGTTGTTTCAGTGTGCATGTGTACACTGGAAACATACCACAGAGGTCCTTGGCGGCTGGGCTGGAAGCATGGAGGAGAGGGGCTGCGACCTGATGGGCTGCAGAGATGGGCTGTGTGACCTGATCTTGCTTTGAGGCTCAGGCCTGCACAGTTTGATAGCAGCCAGGACAAAGAGTCCTAGATAAGGTCCATCTCACTAGAGACTTCTGATTGGAGGGGTTGCTTTGGTCAAGCCCCCTGATTGGAGGAGTTGCTTTGGTCAAGCCCCCTGATTGGAGGAGTTGCTTTGGTCAAGCCCCCTGATTGGAGGAGTTGCTTTGGTCAAGCCCCCTGATTGGAGGGGTTGCTTTGGTCAAGCCCCGATTGGAGGGGTTGCTTTAGTCAAGCCCCCTAAGCTTCAGTGGACCTCCTCACTCTCCCCAGCCATCTCCCTGCTGCACCTTGGCACTCCTTCTGCTCTCTGCTTTGCCATTCTCCCTTCCTCTTCCCCTCCCTCCACTTTTCAAAAGTAAGCGCACACAGTTGCCATGGCATTCTCTGCCCCTCCTCTCCTTCCAATTGGCCTGGAAGGAAAGAAGGGGCGGAGCAGCACAGCAGCATGCCACACTAATTGGTCAGCATGAGAAAGGAAATGGAAAGGAACCACAGACGGTCATCCCTCTCCCCCACTGGGCCCCTACAGGTGGCTCCCATGTGGTTGTTTCGGTATGAGGCAAGTCCTGGCTCTTGGCCACTGAGGTGGGGAGAGAATCATACAGTTAAAATATGGCATCATAGAGCTAGAGGAGGCCTTGGAGGTCAAGTCCAAACTCTTGCTCCTTGCGGGAAATTCAGAGCTAGAGCAACCCCCAAGCTAGAGCATCCCCCGATCTCTGCTTGAACACCTCCGCTGAGAGAGCAGACGCCACTCCTCTGGTAATTCGTCCCATTGCCAAACTGCCCTTGCTATCAAGGAGTTTCTCCTGCTGTACAATCAAAATCTATCCTCCTGCAACTTAAGTCCTTAAGAATTTGCCTGCCCTCTGGAGCAGCAGAGAACAAATCTTTGCCCTCTTCGACGCATGTTTGAGGAGCTCTCTTGTGTCATCCCTCAGGGCGACAACGGAAGGAAGCTGTGGCAAACTGGGCACACTCCAGTTCTGGGATTAATCGAAGAAACCTTCCTAGGTAAAGGTGACCCCTGACAATTAAGTCCAGTCGTGTCCGACTCTAGGGTGTGCTGCTCATCCCCACTTCAAAGCCGAAGAGCCAGCGCTGTCCGAAGACGCCTCCGTGGTCATGTGGCCGGCATGACTCTCCTTGCTGCAGCGCGTAGCATGCTGCTGGAACACGGAGCGCTGTTTACCTTCCCGCAAGCGGTACCTATTTATCTACTCGCATTGACATGCTTTGGAACTGCTAGGTTGGCAGGAGCTGGCCAAGCAACAAGAGCTCACCCCGTCGCGGATTCGAACTGCCGACCTTTCAATCGACAGCTCATGGTTCAGCGGTTTAACCCACTGCGCCACCCGCTGGCCTCCTACCTAACCGGAATTCAGAAGGAGTCGAAGGAAGCGCAGGGGAAACTTCCCAAACAAGGATGGAACGGAAGGGGGGCGGGATTCCATCCATCCCAGTCTCTAAAAATCCACTTACTTGGGTGTATGTGCCTCATCCACTCGATTGCCCAGCTGGAACTCGTGCGATTTGCTGCGATGCAGAGCAGTGAAGCCTGGGAAAAGGTGAATCAGCTTCCGGGTCGATGGGGGCGGCGTGCCTGGGGGTTTCACCTTATTCCTCCTCCTGACCGGCGGCGTGCCGGGCGGAGTCATGGTGGTGATGTTAGGGGTGCGAGGCGGAGTATGGGCAGCATGCCGCTGCCGGGGGGAGGGTGGCAAGGAGCGGTGACCAGATTCGAGAGGGGGGCACAGCCCCAGAAAGCCTTCCACTGTCAGCCTGTCCACGTGGCTGTACGCTGGTCCGTGAGACAAGCCCTGGTGGCAGTAACGCTGAATACACTTGGCCTGAGATTTCGGGCTTGGAGAGAGGTGAGTTCGAATCCACTGCATGGATTCCGATTGGCACGCAGGATTGTTCTCCTTGCCAGTCTCTGTCGCTGGCCACTGGATGGTCCAGTCTTGCTTGGAAAGACCGCCTCCTGCAAAACAGAAACAAAAACAGGTAAGATAATTATTATCAGGCACAAGGTGATAAGACTCAGTTCCTAGTTGATGCTGAATTAGAGCAGGATTACACTGCGAACTGAAATCTGTTTCTAATGTGTTCCACAGAGCACTCCTGAAAAAAAACAACAGAATTTCTTACCTGAGAATTCCTGTTCTAAGGAGAGGAAAGGGGGCATTTCAAAGAGTCAGGAATGCCCCCTGCCTCTACCAGAGAACTGAATATATACAAAGATTGGAATGTGAGGTCACAGATGAAGGATAAAAACAGGTGCAGTGCCTGGCAGTTAGCAATGGAGCCCTTTCCCCATTGCTCTTCGTTTCATTCTTCTTACTGGCTAAACTGGAAATAACTGGGGAAAGGTAGGGCTTTGCTACCACCATCCAAAGCTAAAAATCCCAGACCGAGAGAGGCTGCCTTGGGAAACCCTCTCTCCCAGATTGGGAAAGCCTCTCTCCTGTATTAATAGGGGGTCCAGCTTCCAGGGGGTCCCCATGAAATTAGTCAATAGTGGCCTGAAAGATGAGGCAAACCTAAGTGAATTTAGACTGGGCAGATAAAACAGGAAAAAGGCAAGAAGATTATTAACAGGTTGGAAGTTCAAAATGATGGAGTGGGGACACAGAGGATCAACGCAAGGCACTGAGCAATTGACACATGGAGAAAAGCAGAGGAGGTTGACAAAAGTCCCCGGACTGCCTGCAATAACCCCCTATTTTGCAGAGAAGGGATTTTCATTGAACGTCTGTTGCTCCGCTCAAGGACTGGCCAGCTCACCCAAGAGACTAACTAAGGCAGGCAGTCACGTTAGGCGGATTTGGCAAGCCTCCACTTCTCCCACTCCCTGGATGCAAAAAGGAAGAGGGGACCGGAGCAGAAGAGAGCAGAAGAGGAAGTATGGAGGAGTGGAGAGTGGTGGGCTAGAGCATCTCCAAGTCTCTGCTGTCTCATTCTCCTCTTCCTTTTCCAACCCAGATGGCACCAAGTCAGAGAAGATGATGTTTGGAGCATGAGAAGATCTTGTGCTGGCCCTGTCTTGCTTCCATAGTCTCCCTGTCCCACTAGATATCTGTAAATGACACCCACAGATTCCTAGGAGCAATCTATTTTCCTTCCAGTCACCCCAAAAGCTCCAAAACTCCCACCACCACCCCTCTCTGTCATCCACCCCACATGTACATGTATCACCAGCCCTGTGCCCGGACAGAAAGACCCAAAGGAAGTCACATTTAATGACTGCAAGTGTTATTCAGTGCCTCAATAGACCTCGCGCCCTCCCTGCATGGCAGATCCGAGCTCTCCACGCCAACGCTTTTGATCCAACTCCGCTAATAATGCATGAATAAAAAGGTAATATTTGAATTCTGAAAAGAAGTCGGTAACCACCCCATCCCCTCCTTTTCATGCCATTTTGGGTGATTAATTGATAGGTCTGTTATCTCGGCATCCTTTTCAAGGAAATCAATTTATTTCAAGCACTTGAGAAGAAAGAAAGAAAAGAGGAAGAGTCACAGGAATGAAAAAAACCCAGAGAAATTGATTAAAACAGGAGGACTTTTTTTAAACACTGGAGATGAGGGGAAAATGTGTTTGGAATTATTCTCTCTAAGGCTGTTGAGAAATCATCGCCAAACAGTGGTCAGGAAAGAACAAAAGTAAGACGTGGAGCAGCTTCAGGAATCCCTGCACAAGGCCACTTTGAAAAGGAAGGAAGAAAAATGTGCTCCCAAAACAAATGGGATGCAAAATATTTTCCAACAGAGCAGGAATCAAAGTTATGATGACAGAACAATGCTGCACGGTGGCCCTCCGTAGAATGTCTGTACCCCGAGTAGCCCTCGAATCCAAAATTATGCCCACCACCATGTGCCCCTCAGAGCATGCCCCTAAGTCTTAACCCTAGGGCCTAAGACAAGCCTGGGGTCAAATCCAATTCCCAAATCAACCCTCCATGCCACCAACCAGATGCCTTGACAAGTCTGCTTGCACCTAGATCAGAAAAGCAGAGCTGTTCTTTTGGTCGCATTGCATGCAAGCGTTAATTCGCAGCAAAACCATCCCCCCTATACTCCACGGCATTCAAAAATGACAGAATGGAGTCACCCTCTGGCCAAGGGTCCAGGAGGTACAGGGATATCAAGTCAGCCATCACTCCCATGGCATGGGGGACCGTAACACCTAGCCAACCAGATCTCAGCTAGCAATCATCAATGTATCCTTACAACTTCAGGCATATCCTGCCGACCAATCCCTACGGAGATATTTACACAACACCTGAGACTTCTGCAAGTTATGGGTCAACAGCCTATGATTACCCGGGGAGAACACCTTCTGGGCGAGTGTAATTACCACTATTGCACATTGCTAATTAACGATGATTGATGGCGGCTAAACATAGGAGACTGGCTGAACCAGCCACCAAGAAAGGCTGTGCAACACGAGAGTCCAAATCTGGGGGCTGTTCAGCCCCTGAAGCCCAGGCCCCAGGCGTATCCTTGCCATTCCCCACCGTCATTTATCAGCTATTTATTTTGATGGCTGTGTCATTACATGATTGATGAGCACCCTTGCAAAAATAACTTGATGCTTATCCTGGTGCGTCATGCCTAAAAATACCCAGGTAGGCTTTGGGGAGCCCATTTTAAGCTGACAGGGGATCACACAAAAAAGCAACCACGAGCCTTTTCAGAGGCTGAGCGGCGGCATTGTAGAGCCGTCACCGCCCCAGAGCGGATACGTTCAGGTTTTGCATCCCATCATGGCTGCCTGTCAATCCGCTTTGGCTGGTGTTTGTAGCACTTCCTTCCAGCGAGGTGCCAAAACAAGCTGCTAAAAGCAGAGTTGCAATAGAGATAAGTGGCTGTCGAGGGGAAGGGCCAATGCATATGGTCTGAGCAGGTGCTTTGCATGTTGGTTCAGTTCCTGGCAGCATCACCAGGCAGGGCAACCTCCCCCCCCCCCTGGAAAGCCTCGGCCAATCAGCATAGCCATACTGAGCTAGATGGACCAAGGGATCTCATTTCAGCAGAAGGCACAATGTTCCTCCTCTCCAAAAGCAATGCATGACGAGGAAGAGCCCGAACAAACTTTCAATTATTGTGTGAGAATCTCCTCACTGGGGATTTTGCTCTGCGGCTGTTTTGTACGTGAAAATACAGCCAACCGTTCAGAGAATGGAGTTGTTCTCCTGTGGAACATCTCAGACCTGCTCCTTGTCTGCATCAACTGCACTGTGGAAACATTGGAACACACATGTGCAACGCAAGACCACATGAACTCCCTTGCACGCGTCACTTGAACCAGGCTCAAAAGACCGTAAGCGTGGTTGGCAGGGTGAGGGGGGAGAAGTTATCCTGTCAGCTGTGTGGAAAAACAAACCACTGATAAAAAATATCTATACAAAATTGCAGAACACCATAACACTAGAAGGGGTGGGGGAGAGGGCGTTATCTAGTGAAACGGATTGGCTGAAGATTCAGGGCAGAAGAAAGGAAGGGCTTCTCCACACAATGCAGCATTAATTTATGAGATTCACTGCCACAAGATGTGGGGGTGGGACTCCCCTTAGATGTGGAACTGATAAACCTATGGAGGAGGAGAGGTCTAGATGCAGCTAGTGGCTGTGGAATTCTATTTTCAGAGGTAAGTCTGAAAATAGAGGAGAGTTAGAACAGACAAAAGAAAACATTTCTTCACCCAGTGTGTAATTAATCTGTGGAACTCCTTGCCACAGGATGTGGTGATGATGGCACCTGGCCTAGATGCCTTTAAAAGGGGTTTGGATAGATTCATGGAGGAAAAGACCATCACAGGTTACAAGCCATAAGCAACCTCCTGGCTTTAGAAGTAGGTTTTCTCTGTGCCAGGTGCAAGGGAGAGACAACAGGAAACAGGTTATCTTGTTGGCTGTGTACTCCCTGAGGCATCTGGTGGGGCCACTGTGAGATACAGGAAGCTGGACTAGATGGGCCTTTGGCCTGATCCAGCAGGGCTCTTCTGATGTTCTTAAGTCTAAGCTTAGGTATGCCAGTAAATTACCTTGAGCTCTCCAGGGTCCTGAATATAGCGAAGCAGAAGGCTGCAAGGTTTGGACAGAACTGGACTGGGAGCAGACATCACTAGCCTCTAGTGAGGCAATCTCACTGGGTATTACAAGCCTGCTGTTTCTGCTGATGTTCCAAGTTAGAGGAAGGTAACCCTGACCTTGGACACATTCTCAAAGGTTCTGGATGTGAAAACGCTAATGGAAGAAGGCGAGTGTTTGAAAGATCATGGAAGCCTCCACTCAGGTTCATAAACTGCATTGGCCTCGTCCCAGGAAGGTTCAAAACCCAGAACAACTAGGAAGAGGGAATGGGAGTTGGCTCTCAGAATATACCCACTATGTCCCGTGACATCCTAAACTCAGAGGCGTATTTAGGGCGGAGCAAGCGGAGCACCCGCTCCGGGCGCCATTGCCCGAAGGGCGCCCCGCCGCTCCGCCCGCGAGTCGGACTCGGAGACTCGAGTTCGAGTCGGACTCGGGCCGGCCCCCTCAATCGGGAGAGCCGGCTGGGGACGTCTTCCCCGGCCGGCTGCCCGGGGCCTTCTAAGGAAGGCCCGCTGCTCAGACTCAGTAACAGTCTGAGCATGCGCAATTTTTTGTGCATGCTCAGACTGTTATTGAGGGAAAAGGGCTGCCCTTTCCCCTCAGTAACAGTCTGAGCATGCGCAAAAAATTGCGCATGCTCAGACTGTTACTGAGTCTGAGCAGCGGGCCTTCCTTAGAAGGCCACGGGCAGCCGGCCGGGGAAGATGTCCCCAGCCGGCTCTCCCGATTGGGGGGGGGGTCTTCCAGAAGGCCCCGGGCAGCCGGCCGGGGAACACGTCCCCGAGCCGGCTCTCCCGATGGGGGGGGCTGCCACCTCCCGGAGCGTGCCGCTGCCGCCTCCCGGAGCACGGCGCCGCCCCCTCCCTCTGGAGCCCTATTAAATTATAGGGGCGCCACTCCCCCCCGGTGCTCCGGGCGCCAACAGGGGGAGTTACGCCTCTAACTAGATGTTTACGATTTTGCCCAATCCAAACACATTGGTCTGGTGCATTCTGCAAAGCACCGTAGACCAAGGTACGGTTGATCTCCTCACACAACTTCAGCGAACCAGGCGTGTATGTCCTAATTAAGAGGCGTTCACCATTACAGACAAATGATCAATGGTAGCCCATCCATCTCCTCTCCACCCTCATTTCATTGGGAAAGATGATGGATTTCTCCCCCCCCCCCCCCCCGATGCCTGCCTGTTATTGCTGGATATTTGTCTAACAATTGCATTCACCAGCTGGAATTGATTAATTTGCTGGGTCCTCTTATTGAAATTTGCTCCAATTCTTTAGATGGCAAGGATTAATCACAATTTTTTTTGTTTAAAATGAATCTGACCCCCCCCCCCACTTAGCAACACTGTCCCCTACCAACAGTGAGATAATGTGCAGGGGTTACGTCCCCCCCCAAAAAAACCTAATGACTTAGGCTGAAGCTCAAATACACTTTGGTCACCAAATGAGAAGGGAGCACTGGAGAAGATCCTGACGCTAGGAGAGACCCTCATCCTGGGAAGGTGGGAAAGACTGAAGGTAACAGAAGAAGGGGACGACAAAGGATGAGATGGTTAGATAATGGTATTCAGGCAACGAACATGAAATTGAGCACACTTCAGAGGACGGTGGGAGACAGGAGAGCCTGGCATGACGTGGTCCACAGGGTCGTTAAGAGTCGGACCCGACTGTGCGACTGAACAACAACAACAACAACAACATGGTTAACAGAGTGGGAGGAAGCTTGGCTGCTTTGTGCCATCAACTCCCCAATGGACATTCAGGGAGATTTTTCTACTGCAGAAAATCTTCCCCTCCTCCCGGAACAGGAAAGCCGGACAAGTCTATATGGGCAAGAGAAAAGTTTGGCCGACAATCAGGAAGCCACCTCCTGACAGTCGTCTTCTCGCCTGCCTCCCCAGACATCCATCACGGGGGCAGTCGTGGAAAGCTCATCTGCCAGTCAGTCATCCTGAGGAAGTGACGGCGTGGCGACACTACTGACCTTTCATCCACGGCACAGAAGCGGCAACGTGGCACAGACTCAATGCAGCCCCCTCCCTTCATCCACAAAGTAGCTTGTTGCCATCTCCTGTCTCACTTGTCCATCTTCACAGATGGATTTATTTAATTAGAGGGAGGGAAGGAGGGAGGGGAGAGAACCTGGGTGCCCCAGTCCTTCAACAAGTTTCTCTGCATTGATGATTCTCCTGCACTTTAATTAACTTTCCTCCATGACCGTAAAGTTACTTTCCTCCATGCACCGTAAAGTTACGACTCAGTTGTTGCATGGGTCCATTCTCACAAGAAAGACCTGTTGCAAGAATATCACATTTGCCAGCATCCAAAATACCTCAGACACACCAACACACACCTGAAACCTGAGGGGAGCTGTCCAGAGCAAAATGGTGCTGAAACCTATGGAGAGCTATCTTGATCAGAATGGTTCTACGCCACAGTCTCTATCTATACTTATAGGCATCCCTAGGCTGCCACCCTAAAGGACAACCTTCCTAAGGAGTTTGTGGGCTTCAAACTTACTTGATGCCCCCAATGGACCTCTCACAGACACACAGACACACACACACCTCTGAAACCTTACAGGAACTATCCAGAGCAAATACATGCAACTGCCCTCTACAAGTCATACTCTTGGTCCATCAAGCAAAATGGTGCTGAAAGCGGGAATCCTAAGAATGGTTCTATGGTCTCTATCCTTACATGCATCCCTAAGTTCCTGTCCCTGAAGGTTGTCCCTGAAGGACAACCTTTTTAACATGTTTGTGAACTCAAAAACTTGATGCCCCCAATGGATATCAAACATACATACACACCACACCAGAAACCTGAGGGGAGCTGTCTGGAGTAAAAGGTGCTGAAACCTATGGGGAGTTGTCCACAGCAAAATGATGCTGAAGCCAGGAGCTAGGAATGAAGCTGGAGCCAAGTCACAGAAGGGAAAGCACCAGCAATCAGGAGATTTTGTTGCTCAGCCAAAGACTGAGCCCAAGCAGGAAGAGTTTTACAGATCCATTCCTGTTTAGAGAGATCCAACAGCCAACTTGGATAGGTGGGGCCAGCCCAGAGCCTGAGAACCTTTTCATCTTATGATAGCCCCCCCCCCCCCACGCTGCAGTTCTAGCAGCTCACTCAGCCACTCAGAAAACCTGAATGCTGCAATCGTACACTTGCCTGGGAGAAAGTCCCATTGGACTTACTTCTGAGTAGTCATGCATAGGAGTACACTGGAACACTCTCTTCATTTCAGCCCAGACAGCTTCATTCCTCATGTTACACAACTCCCTCTTCTTGTGTGGGGTGGAACATCTCAAAGGGGTGTTGTTGTAAGGCTCCTGGGAGGGTTGCAATCCTGAGCCATGTGTGCTCTCAAAGCGAAATCTAGAGGAAAAATTATGGCTGTCCCTTTAAAGTACTGTGTACTTTTATGTCACAAGTGCATTTGATGAAGGAGCTAAGATTGATATTAATAAATTAGGATAAGGGACAATGTCAGTGTCAGCTAATGACTCATTAATTAGACTAGAGCCATCCAATTTCAGAGGACACATCTCTGCAGGAGTTAACCTGCTTGCAGAGAGCAGGGGGGGGGAGGGAACAGAGTACTGTGTCATGCCTCCCCCTTGCAGAAAGAAATTGCCCATCCCTGCATCTTATGGATGTGAGTGCCACATAGAGGCAACAGACCCTCAGATATCAAGATGTCTCGAGTAAAGCTCAAAGCACACATTATGTGGAATGACACAATTCTTCCCTCCATTTCTTTAAAACAAAATCTTCATTTGGAGAGCAGGCTCATGACCTCCGACATGTCACAAAGGAAAGCAGGGACATACCGTAATTCCCAGACTCCCAGACTGAGGATCATCACCACCCAAAGCCTCCCTGCGCACTGCCCCAACTTGCACACTGCTGAAGGGCTTTGCTCTGTCTCCTGTGCATTGTGTTCATTTATATGTCCTCCATCGACTGCACGCTGAGTACAGGGGGCCCCCCCACTATCCGCGGATCCACTATCCATGGATAATGAGTCCCCCCCCCACGCGGGAGGCCCTCAGAAAACCACAGAGGGAACATTCGCCCCTATCCACAGTTTTCATGTATCCGCGGGGGAGGGGCTGGAACATATTCCCCGCGGATACAGGGGCCCTACTGTACTGTTGGTTAAAGTTATATTAGAGAAACATACAGGTTTTGATGATAATATCCTACCACAGTTCAAGGTATGTGCGAAAAGGTAGGCTGTTCAAGGTATGGCAGCTGCCATGTGCGAAAAGGTAGGCTGTGGGCTCCATGACGCCAGGGCTGACCCAAGATCTCCTACTGCCTCAGGCAATGCGCCAAATGCTGCCATACTTCTCTTTGTGAGGCAATGCATTGTTCACTGCCTCCACTACTGCTGCTGCCTCCATTCCATGGAGTGGAAGTGCAGAGGAAAGAAGAGTGGTAGGCTAGAGTGTCGGAGCCTGTCTAGTCCACCACTCTCCTCTCTTTCACAGCCAGGTGATACAGGCCCCTGGCGATGGGTGGTCAGAGGCATGCAGTGGATGACCCTCACCAATCTGTCGACTGAGGCAACCTCATGGATGAGCATGTCCCTGCTTTAGTGTTCATGTGCATGCATTAACGCATTTTCTCACAGAGAGAGAGAGAGAGAGAGAGAGAGAGAGAGAGAGAGAGAGAGAGAGAGAGAGAGAGAGAGAGAGAGAGAGAGAGAGTCTCAGCTACTAGTCACCCTGGGTGAAACCTAAAGCATGTCAGTTTTAGAAATTGACACTAACACTACCTGGATGCAGCATTCCCAAAATATAGGGACAGGTTGCAAAAGACAGGAACTGTCCCTTGGAAACAGAGGTGGAGTATGTGCCAGGCGCACTGCCCATACTGAACTCCTCAGGCAATGCGCCAATTGCACCAAGCATCGGCCAAAAGCAAATTCTGTGTGTGTGTCTTAAGAGTGGCAAATGTAATGTCATGCATGAAAGACACCAAGAGGAGAAAAGTAAGCAAAGGAGAGCCAAAAGCAAGCAGAGCCGTAATTACAGACAAGAGAGAGATTTCTTTTAACTCCAGAAGCCAGCCTCCTCCCCTGGGCAGGGTACAGCAAACCATGAAGCTGTGACAGGTTTTCCCAGGACACAACCCAGTTTGAAGCTTCTTTCTCAACGCTTCCCCGCAGAATTCAATTTCTCCCACACGCCCTGCCATACCCCTTTCTCTGCTTTAAACCAAAGGGGGGAAATAAACGTTGTTGTTGTTTTAACAGCGCAGTCCTCATTCCCAGTTGCAAGGGTTTTACCGTAAGCCTCTCACTACCAAGGCTGTCAATCAAAAAGGTTTTGTTTTAGGACCAAACTACATGTGACATGAGACGTATCACTGGGACCAAAGTGCTTTAGTTTTCTTTCATAAATAGCAGCCAGGTTGAGCCCCCTGGGGATGGGAGTGTGGGGCAGGGGTAGGAAGGCTTCAACCTTCTGCCATGGTCCCAATTGGGGAGGGTTCCCCCTTAGCAACTGAGGGGGGAACTGGAAGTAGAGTTTCCATCAAGCTGCTTTGTGCCAAATAGGAGTGCGGTGGAACTGATAGTGGCAAATCTGGAGTTCCCAGGCTGTCTTCCATCCAAGCACTGACCAGACACAGATAATGTGGAATAACGAGTGCACAGCAGCTTTCAACTGCCAGGCAGAAGGGAGGACTGGTTACCATCTATGGCTGCAGCCACCCCAGTCGAGTCAACCAAAGTGTTTTCAAACCAAAGAGAAAGAAACACACCAGTTCTCTCTTCCTGACACTGAACATCGCACGGCTTACATGATCCCACAGCGCCCTCTGCTGTGGGCAGGGGGCCAAGCAAGTAGTATCTGTATGTACAGTACTGCTAAAGTGTCAACAAACTGGGTTTCCCCCTCCCTCTCAACTGCAGCATAGCACTGTTTGCAAAGTTTTGCTGTTCTGTGAGAGATTTGGGCTGAAGCTGTTCTTTTGTGGTGGATGAAAAAGGTGCGGGCTCCTTAAAAGCCAGCTGGGCAAAAAGGCAGATTAAAGTTATTAAAATGTAATAATTAAGTTATTAAAATGATGTGACAGTCTATAGGGCTGGCCTAAGACCCCCTGAGGTGCCAAATGTTACCCCGCCCTCTTACCCAGTAGCGCACCCACCTCTGGTTAGCACACTGCCTTTTGCTCCCCGGATTTGCAAAGGAAGAGAGAAACAGAGCAGAAGAGGAAGTGCAGAGGAGAGGAGCAGTAGTCTAGAGGATCCCCGACGCTCTAGCCCACCACTCTCTCTCCCACACTTCCTCTTCTCTTCCCCATTCCCTTCTTCCTTTTCAAAAGCAGGGAGATGAACATTCTCTGCCAATCCACCTTGAGAAGCAACTGTCTCAGTCAGCCTCACGGATCGACGCCAACAGCACCACTCAGACCTCAGCTACTGCCGTTCGCATCCCTGTCCCCGTGATGGAACACGACAAGCATTCCGCAAATGTCACTTTCCTTCTCGCAGAGACACAAGTCCCTGGCTTTTTAGAGCAATAAGCTGAGAAGGGTGCAGCCTCTCTCTGCAGGAAAACCAGAAGAATCCCTGCACTGCTCTTTTCCAGAGGCTATGGAGTGAGGCGGCTGCGGAATCTAACTTAGGGAGCTGCTTTAAAGCTGAAACGTCGGGTCCTTGGGCCAACCAGCCCAGACTGGTAGCAGTTCCACAGGCAGGGGACATTTCTAGTACTAGTTAGAGATGGCCAGGATTGAACCTGGGATATTCTGCATGTAAACCAGAGGCTCTTCCACAGAGCTACATGTACTCCTGAGATGTTCAGGAGAAAATAAAAATATTTCTTCACCCAGCATGTAATTAATCCGTGGAACTCCTTGCCACAGGATGTGGTGACGGCACCTGAAGGCCTGGATGCCTTTAAAAGGGGATTGGATAGATTCATGGAGGAAACGTCCATCACAGGTTACAAGCCATAAGCAACCTCCTGGTTTTAGAAGCAGGTTTGCTCTGTATGCCAGGTGCAAGGGAGTGGCGACAGGATACAGGTATCTTGTCTTGTGTGCTCCCTGAGGCATCTGGTGGGGGGGGGGCACTGCGAGATACAGGAAGCTGAACTAGAGGGGCCCTGGGCCTGATCCAGGGCCACAGAACATCCAGGAACATCAGAACATCCTTCTGATGTTCTTATGCAATTGTTCAGACCATGGGTGACTCTAGCTCAGCTTTGTCATGGAACTGGCCCAATCAAGGAGGGTTTGTCATATTCATCCAAGGCCATCAGGCCTTTGAAAATTTCATGCAACCAAGTAAGGGTTGTCCCTGACATTGCTGCTGTTATGAAAACCCCAAGCTGGTTCTTTGCTGTCTCCCCCACCTGCAAACACACATACATGCCCCAGAACCCAACAGCACTGTGAATGCCAGGCAACCACAGACTACCGGACCCGGCTGCAACTGTGGAATTTGCCCTGAAGTTGCTAGGCAACTGTAACGTTGTTTTCTCCTGTTCACCAGAGAACCGGCACAATGGCCCATTCAGAAGCTGAAGCCAAGGCAGGACCCAGTGGGAAAGCGAGAACCTGGAGGGACAAATTAACAGGAGGACATGCAGAGAGGGAGAGGACAGATCAAGCCCAAAACAAGAGCTTTAAGAGGACACAAAGCATTGCCACTCCAGTTGATTCCTTGACCTACACCTTCCCAAAAATCAGAACTGATGATCAAAGTATCACCTACTTTCCACCACAACCATGAGGCGCTGAAGCTCAGGGGCAGAGTTTTGCTTTGCAAGCGGAAGGTCCCAGGTTCACATCTCAGATACAGACAGGGCTGTGTGCTCTTTCCAAGTGGTTTAGTATGCAAATGGCGGGGGGGGGGGGAGAGCCACCTGCAGCCAGAATGCTCATTTGCATTACAAATGCCCTGCTGCCATTTCTCCCTCTTCAGGATTAACAACATTCAGATAGTCACATTAATAGAGCAAGAAAGGTTTGTTAAGTCGCAAGTATGAAAATACTCACATGAGTAGAGACAGTAATGTATAATAGAAAACAAAAAAAGAAAATATGCAAATATGGCCTATTTCCCCCCCCCCCCATCATATGCTGGGTCAGGGCTAATGCTTTTGTGCAGTTCAGCCAAAACAGAATGGTGTTGGTGAAGTTCATAACTGAATATGTCCGATCAGCTCGTAATGTTCAGCTATATTATGAATCGAGTCCAATTTCCCTTCCCCAAAGCTCATAATGTTCAGTTACATTCAGAATTGAGCCCAATTTTCCCTCCAAGTTCTTCTCTGGCTCAGAATGCCACAAACAACTGAAGTACCTAGGAACCAGAGGGCTGTAACCATTTACAGTTACATTGGTCATCCAGAGGAACAGAAAGAAGTTTGGCTCCGCACCTGATTTGTGGACACTCCGGAGACAGGAGAGGGAGGCGTTGAGCCGCGCACACTCCTCCCTGTTGGCCCCAAACTTCTCCAGCGTCTCACAGACCTGGTCATCGGTCATTTCTAGAAGCTCCTCCAGGCTCACCTGGCCAGGCGTGATCTCCTAGGGGAAGAAAGAGTGAAAGGTGAGTCAAGAAAGAGAATCACCATCTTGCCAAGAAACATGCTAGTGGGGTTAGCGACCAGCGACCCACAAACTGAACCTGGTTCTCTATGACATTCTTAATAACAATTACTCCTACTCAGGTGAGTCCAAAACCTCCTCTCTCTTATCCAGCAGAGCACCGGCCTTCACCGTTCCCCCTCCTCCTGCTCCCTGGGTTCAAAAGGAAGAGGGGAGTGGAATGAAAGAGGAAGTGTGGAGGACAGAAGAGAGTGGTGGACTAGAACAGCATTATGAGAAACAGACTGGAAGACGAAGTGTGGAGAGAGGAGAGCAGTGGGCTGGAGTGTCAAGGGGAACAGAACAGAAGAGGGAGAAGAGTGGTGGGCTAGAGTGTCTCAGATGCTTTAAACCCACCATTCTTCTCTGCACATCCTCCTACTCTGTTCCCTGCTACTTTTTCCAAATCCTTTCTTTTAAATTTCAAGCTGTTGAGAAGGTGAGTGGCCTTGCACAAGTCCCCCTCGAAAGCCCCTCAGAGAGGCAGCCTGCTGATGAGATCACACACTTCCACTTTCTCCTTCCGGGTATTTTTTTTTTTTGTATACTTCAACTGTGGGAAGAGATGGTGGTAAAGGAAGGGGGGACGTGTGCATGCAGACTTGGGCACAGAAGCATTCTTAATCCGTGGAACTCCTTGCCACAGGATGTGGTGATGGCACCTGGCCTGGATGCCTTTCAAAGGGGATTGGACAGATTGATGGAGGAGACATCACAGGTTACAAGCCATGATGGGGATAAGCAACCTCCTGGTTTTAGAAGTAGGTTTTCTCTGTATGCCAGATGCAAGGGAGGTGCGACAGGATACAGGTCTCTTGTGGTCTTGTGTGCTCCTTGAGGCATCTAGTGGGGCCACTGTGAGATACAGGAAGCTGGACTAGATGGGCCTTTGGCCTGATCCAGCAGGGCTCTTCTGATGTTCTTATGTAAGCAAGGGGAGGCCGTAGCAATAGCTCAGCTCAGCTCAGAATAGCTCAGCTCAGCAATAGCTCAGCTTAGTCTACATGAGCCCCCATTTCACCCCCTGCAAGTGGGGCAAGAAAATCAGAGCAGGCATTTGGGCTTCACTCCTAGCAGCAGCACCACTAAATAGCAGTTGCAGGGAGGCTGCCTTTGTGCCCTCCTGGTGGGCTTCCTAGAGGAACCTGTTTAGGTGGGGAAGAGGAGGCTAGAGCAGGTGGGCCTCCACTGCAGGCCTGTTGTTCTTACAGAATTTTTATTTCCGTATGGAGACGCATTCCATCTCAGGAGCCCCCACCTGCAATCTGAAGTGGTACAGCCCAGCAGGGCCGGTCCATCCATGAGGTAACCTGAGACAACTGCCTCAGGAAGCAGTCGGCAGGGGATGCCCATCTCCATCTCTCTGCCCATTCGCCTCCACAGCTGCTCCTCCCACTTCCTGGGCTGGAAAGGAAAGAGGGGAATGGAGCAAAAGTGGAAATGCAGAGGAAAGGAAAGTGGTAGACTCTCCTCCACACTTCCTCTTTCGATCCATCCCATCTTCCTTCTGCAGTCCAGGGAGTGGAAATAGGAGAGACTGGCACGTCACTAGCTAAGGTGGGGGCAGAATTTGGCATGAAGGTTTTGGGCCGGCCCTGCAGCCCAGATCCAGATTTACCCTCTGAGTGAGAATGTAATCAAAGTCTTCCAGGCTGACTACGCTCAGATAACCCCCTCTGCAACCCCCCTCCCCCTCCCACAAAACGTCAAAGTCCACACAAAAGCCAAAGGCTCTTCCATTTTCTAATTCTGAATTTGGCATCCAAACGGGATGGCATCGAACACTGGTGTGAGCTCATTCGACACATACATTGTACACAACAGACATGGATTCCCCGCCAGAAAGATCAAAGAAAAACATACGTGTGTGTCAGACACAGCAGCTGAAATACCAGCCCTCGTTCAAAAAGGGACGATGTCATCGAGATGGTTGCTATACCAGTGTTCACCTACCCAGCTCCAGTGGGTACGGAGAGAGGTTTCGCTGCCTTCTCTTTCACAGATCTGACAACATGTGTCAGCTGAATCACACATAACAAATTCAGTACTGATGAAAGTTTCTATTCCTAGAAATTGCCAGTGGCCAGAACTCCCACTGGAGACATCTCTAGGCCTCTGCACCTAAGGGCAATTGGAGGTATGGGGGCTAGAGGCCCCCCAGCTGCTGGCCTCTCCAAGTCTTTACTTCTTCTGGAAATGATACCGTTTGCTTGGCTGAATGCAATGCTCAGCGACTCAGTTGCCTGGTTGCCAAGGGCAACTGAGAGTTTTATTCTCCTATTCGGAGAAGAGGAGCTCTTGTTTGAAATAAGCAGGACTCCCTGCTTCATGGCTGGACAGCAGTTCTCCACGCTGGGGGTCCTAAGGGCTGTCCCTCTCACCCCGCCGCAATTTTCAAAGTGTCACCGCAGTCGATTGTTTTCCCGACATAGGTTGAAAAGGAGGGGGGGGGATGATGAGCTGCAAACCCTTAACTCGAAAAGGAGGGGGGGGATGATGAGCTGCAAACCCTTAACTCGAAAAGGGGGGGGGGTGATGAGCTGCAAACCCTTAACTCGAAAAGGAGGGGGGGGATGATGAGCTGCAAACCCTTAACTCGAATGCAAATTTGCAAAGCTTAGGACTCCGTGTAAATATGTCTTCCATCCCTCAATATCTAGGCAAGTGTTTTCTTGCCAACACTTGACGGACAGGAGTCTTGCAATGCCAATTGCGACAAAACTAGTTCCAGGAGTTTGGTCCTTTGAGTGGCATGTGGATGAACCTGGGCTCCAACAAGAATGCAAGGGAACACAATGCATTTGTACACTAAGTCCCTCAGAGAGCACATGTTGATGTTTTACATGTTGGCGAGGCTCATTTTGAACTATTGATATCAGGCTGCAGGACAACGATATATTTTTTTAATTCCCCTTACAATTTCTTTAAACTAAAGAACAAACAGCCCCTTTTAAAATGGTGCAGGATACGCTACTGCAGAGTAAGTGAATTCAGCATATGGAATGTGAAGTGGAGCTTTGGGGGCAGCCTGTCAATGAGGATGACCGAGGTGCATTTGATTTGGATAAAAGATTGTTCGGGTATTATAGCCACGGTCTGTTAGAATTTTTTTCACTGTTCTTAGAGGTTGAAAAACTCTTAAGATCCACAAATTCTATAAAACTCCACAGATTTATAGAATTTGTGGGTCTTAAGAGTTTTGCAACCTCTAAGAACAGTGATTTTTTTTTTAACAGACCGTGGCTATAATACCCGAATAATCTTATATCCAAATGAATCACACCAGCCACGAAAGCCTTAGAGAGTATCTTCAATGATCCTTCAGACAGCAGATTGGCTAGGATACCTGCTGCCAATTTCCACCTGCCCCTCCTTTTCCTCTCATTTCCTTCCTAGATTTGAAAGGATGAAGGGAATGGAGCAAAAAGTGTGGAGGAGAGGAGAGTAGGTGGGCTAGAGTGGCTCCAATGTTCTAGCCCACCACTCTCCTCTCTGCCACACTTCCTCTTCCGCTCCATTCCCCACTTTCTTTCCAAATCCAGGAAGCGGAAAGAAGAGGCTGGTGCTGAGATCAGAGGAGGAGACAATATTAGTACCTCTCTCTAGCTCTCCTCTGCTGTTCCTGCTGTTATAGACGTCCCTACAAGGGGTCTGCAGTTAGCCCAGGGAGAATACCACCACCACCCCGGTCTCTTTCCAGGTGTGCCGCCAAGCTGCCCTGGATGCATGAAGAACACATTCCAAAGCCAGAAAAGAGAATCACCATTTCCGACCTGACCAATGGAAAAAAATAATAATTCTCTACACAGGAAGGTTCACTGGATAGAGAAATGCTGCCCTCTTGTGGACTTGTCCAAGAAGTGCATCAGACTTAGCCCTGAGCTTGTCGTTTCGTTTCAAGTTTATTGTTCTCGAAAAGCAACACCATACATCCAGGCCTGGCCCCCTAGGAACGGGGGGGGGGGGGGGGAAGGAAGCAGAATGGTAGGGGCCTGCATCATCACCCACACCACTAATGTTTCTCTTCCACTCTCTGCCTGGAATGAAGCAGAAGGATATGGCACATGAATGTGGAGAGAAGTTCAGTGGTGGGTTAGAGAGTGCACAGTTTTCTCCCACCCTGAAGCACACACCCTTCCCTTATCTGGCTGTGGGCCACTGTTGGGCCTGGCCTTTTTGTTAGCTCCATCCAGGACCAGAATCCATCCAGGACCCTTCTTTAAGCATTTGCAGCCTTGTGACATCATCACCAAGCCCTGCCCCAACAACAACCCCAGGTTTGGGGGTGTACGTGCCCAGGCGACCTGAAGGGCTCACCTCCATGACCTCCTTGCGGATGTTGACGATGCGGAACCAGTGCAGGAGCTGCGGGAAACCCTCCAGCTTGGCATTGCGCTCCTGCAGGGCCACCTTCCGCTTGCAGGAGAGCTGGCGGCTGAAGTACTTCACCAGCTTGCTCTGCAGAAAGACAAGACGGGGAGAGGATCAGTCAGGGCAGCTGTCTGTCAAAAGAAACAAAAACCCTCTCCAATGCTGTGCTCTGCCTCAAACCCCTCAAACTCAAACTCTTTCTTTCTCGGGTTGAAAGACCCAGAAGTGGGTCACAACCCAACCTCAGATGGGTCATTGTAGCGCTGCTGCTGTCGGCATTTTGTTTTGAGGCTGTGGCCTACACAGTCTCAATAGCAGCCAAGGGTTAGGGGTCTTAGAGGAGGTAAACTCCATTCAAGGCTTTGGAGGCGTTGTTATGTGTCAGTTGGCCTCACACAGGGCCTCTGAGAGGAGTTATATCAAAGGGGGAGGCCCTTATCAATGGGGGAGGGGGAAAAACAGGGTGGGGGAGGGCAGCAATAGCCGGAAAGGTCTCTGGAGCCCAGGTCTACCAGGCTTCCCGATGCTGTGCCCAGGTCTACCCACCCAGTAGACCTGGCCCTGCCACCGTCTTTCATTCTCCATGAGGCCAGCAGAGATCCCAGGACATTTCTGGGGGCCCTCCTTTGGCTCCTGGCCCCCCTTTTTGACCCTGGGCCTGGGTACAATTTACCCCCTTTACCCCCCCTCTCATGGGCCCTGGCCTCATGGATGGGCCGGCTCTGCTCCAAACCATCACTGACGAACACCAAACTTCCTACTTTGTGGCCACTTCATATCAAAGGCCCAGAGAGCTAAATGAGACTTTAAATGAGAAGTCCAGGTGACGGGGTTGGTGCCAGGTTGTGCCGGGGCCCAGTTCCTCCCCATTGTTCCACACATGCACCCTGCACACTCACATAAAATGGGTCCAGTCCACCCCACACCCCAGCTCACGAGGCAGACAGGCAAGTGGGGACAGACAGTGCCTCCTGCTCACCACCAGCCTAACAGATATGCAAGAGAAAAGGGAAATGCTGCACAAACTGAAATGGAAAAAAAAAAAAACCGCAAAGGAACCCAATGAGTTATTTGGAATAAGCACTTCACCTCATGCCTGAGATGCAATGAATGCGCCAATGACTTTGGCAACGTTGAAAAGTTCTGTTTGGTTAGCATCCATATGCATATAGTAAATGGCATGTCTAGGGCATAACTAGAGATGGTAAGTTAGGCCCATGGGATTACCAGGGCTCAGAGGTTTGATTCTGTTGGACTGGTGATCTGGTGACGGCACTGGCTGCCGGTTCATTACAGGGCCCAACTCAAGGTGCCGGTTTTGACCTTTAAAGCCCTTTAAAGCCCTTCATGGACCAGAGCATCTAGGGAACACTGCCTTCTCCCGGACACTCTGGCCCATCCCCATCAATCTTCAGAGGGGGTCATGCTGTGTGTGCCACCCCCGATGGAAGTGAGGGGGTGGCAGTGAGAAGTAGGGCCTTCTTAGTTGTGGCACCGCAGTTATAGAGTTACCTCCCCACAGAGGCAGGAGAGGAAGCAGAAGATAAGAAGGGATATTCTCCCATGGGCTACAGTAGTGCCTCCCATAGACTTGGACTGGCCAAGGAGTCGTCGTGCCAGCCTTGTGGTGCTACAGGTGACCACATAGGGTGGAGGAAAGATGGCTTCACGTCTGCCATTCCCGCAAATGCATGGCCTGAAAAAAACCAGGCTTCCCTTCACCTTGCAAATCTATTTTTGTGAAGCATTTCTCCAAGATCACTTTTTTTGAGTTCTGTTCTGGTATTCAGATCATTGAAAAGAAATCCATGGGCACCCCAGCAGTTTTTTAATCTAACACACAAACACACCCCACCACCAGGCAAGAGAGACTGTGTATAATACCTCATTTATTTCTTTGCCCCCCTCCCCCCAAAAAATTATAGTAAAAGCTATTTGCATAGTCAAATATGATTCACAGCCTGACAACCAATTTATAAGTCCTAAGTAATAAAATTAAGAGGTTGTTCGCTCCACACGATAAGCAATCAAACGAAGCTAGCCACCGTGAAAGAAACAAAGAGTAGAAAAGTATCATCAAATAT
The DNA here is from genome assembly GCA_026170595.1 of Plestiodon gilberti rubricaudatus. NCBI lineage: Eukaryota > Metazoa > Chordata > Lepidosauria > Squamata > Scincidae > Plestiodon > Plestiodon gilberti. The sequence continues at coordinate 39,673,823 of JANXHW010000008.1, forward strand.
ATTAGCCATCCATCAAATAAATACATATTAACAATGTGCAGTAAAATATGTGTATATAACAATTTACGACGGTAAAAAAAGTAGAACAAAAAATATGCTGTTAAAACATGATTTATGCATAGTAAATCATATGTCGCACTTTTTCCTAAGGGAAAAGAAGCGTTGAATGGCTTTCAGAAACAGCACACCAAAAAAAGCAAGAACTGAAACCAAGAGGTGACATTTCAGTTCAAAAGATAAAATAAGATTCAATATTTTTTTATGGACTTAAAAATGAACCCTGTTGGCTGGTCAATTGATTTCCTTCCCTCTCTCAAGGCACCACGCGATGGCCAATGAGATGATCCTCAGAGACTCTGCAGTCACCTGAAGCGCAGGATCATTCACAACAACTGAAACTGCCCCACATTGGATGCTGTCTCAATGCCACGACATTGGCGACATTCCGTTTGAAGAAAAAAAAAGCAAAAACGAGAGGACGTACTGTATATTGCAGCTCAGGTGCATGCAGTAAAGGAAAATGCAATGGTGGGAGTAACTTGAATAAGGAGCATGCTTGAGCATCGTCTTTACCCATGGGCACACACCTGGCAGCTGCCATCTGGGGTGAGGCTCCCTACTCGAGAGAGTTGTTAAGACTGCTGGACTCGGATTCCAATCCCTGCTCAGCCACAAAGCTTACTAGGCGATCACTGACCGGTCGCTACCTCTCAGCCTGTCCTACCTTACAGAGGCATCCTGAGGCTCAAAAGAACAGGGAGGGGCTATGCTCATTGGTCTGCTTTGAGTTAAGGAAATCTACTTTTTGTGACATAAGGCAGTTGTTGTTTTTCTGGTTATTTGGGCATAATGTTTGATAGAATACAGATAATTCAAAACAGTTCCATTGCATTCCACATGAACATACACGTTGAATAATATATAACATGATGGTATTATTTGTAAATACAAAGTTTTCACAATTTTGGCCACTAGTGGTGCGTGTCCCCACCCCTGAGGGTGTCACCCAGGGTGGTCCGCACCCCCTGCACTCCCCTAGTGAGCCACTGACCAGAATTGGTCAGATATCTGAAAGCTTACAACCCTGGATTAACCCGTCCCGCCTGTGGATTCCACTTTAGAACTGCCAGTCCAAGCAGCTAACTGAGGTTTGAAATACACATTTATATTTAAATAAATAATCAAACAGAGTTGGGGCTGCTGTAACATGCACATTCCGTCCAACCTCAGCAAAGAGACTGGCTCAGTCTTTTGACGGGGATAGTTATAAACTTTTATCTTTCCTTTCCTCCCAGGAGGTTTGGGGGCATCCACAGCTTCCTCCTCACCCCCACTTTATTCTCACATCCACCCTGGGAGGAAGATTAAGTTACACGACAGTGACTGGTCCCAGGTGATCCAGTGAACGTCATGGTTGGGCTAGGATTGGAAGCTAGGTTTTTGTGGGCCCTAGGTTTCCGAAGCTCTTCTAACCACTACACCAGGGGTTCTCAACCTGTGGTACGGGTACCCCTAGGGGTACGTGAACCTCTTGCTGGGGGTACGCCAAGCTCTGCCCCTTATCTGCCCCATCAGCAGCTAAGTAAGTATTCATTAACATGGATTTTAAGTTTTAATTATTTTCGGAGCCCTTCTGTCTCTCTAGTTTTGGTTTGGGGCTTATTTTTGTACTTTGGAAAATGTACTTTGGTGGGGTGGGGGAGGGAGGAGCTGATTTTGGGAAGTGTGTGTCTCTCTTGCTGACAAACACACACTCACTCACACTCACACACACTCACACACAGACTGAGTTAAATAAGACATTTTTTCACATTTAAAATTGTTTTAGTACTTTCTTATTTAACAATTAATTACCTAAATAATTAATCCAATTAATTAGCAGTTAATTAGCAGGGGGTACTTCAGAAAATTGGACCGTGATAGGGGGTACCCGGGCCTCCAAAGGTTGAGAACCGCTGCACTCAGAGGCGAAACAAGGGTGGAGTGAAGGCAAGTAGTTCTGCAAGACTCCGTTACACTGGAGTCAGCGGCCCCTCCCCCTTGCTGTTGGAGCCATTCTGGCAGCAAAGGCAACACGCAGGACACTCCCCTGTTGCTGCTGGAATGGCTCCAACAACAAGGGGGAGGGGCCGCTGACTCCAGTGTAATGGAGTCTTGCAGAACTACTTGCCTTCGCTCCACCCTTGTTTCGCTTCTGCCTGCACTACACCAAACAGCTGCAATTCCCAGATGCACATCAGTGGGAGATGTGAAATTTGACAACTTGAGAATCACAGCTTTTCTTTACAACGAGCCTGATCCCTGTTTTTAGAATACTTTGTATCGCACAGAGAGAAAAACCGTGCACTCTTTCCCCTTTGTCCATATTTCCAGTCGGTTAATTTTTGAAGCTCCCCCCTTCCCTACACCCCCCCCCACATTACAGCTCCGAAAACAAATACCCTCCTTAACCACTCTGCTTTTTAAGCAATTTGTCCCCCATATAGTCAGCAGCACAGTCGCTTTATCTTCGCAATGACAACGTTTAAACGAAACACAATCCCAAAAGGAAAGACCCGCATCAGGTGCACCTCCAGGGATCACTTCTCTTAGTGTGCTGGCCGCATCATCCTTCTCGACTTCGCAAAAGGTGCCTGGCTTGGAAAAGCAAAAGGGAGGGCACACCTGTGTCATCAGAGCTGGGCAAGATGGCAACATGCCCTGTGCATGGAAAAGTTGCTCCAAGTTATGTTAAAGCTCTCCAGAAGAGCTCACTGTTAGAGAGTCACAATAGCTGTTCTGTTCAATTGAGTTCTGTTCAATTGAGTACATTGAGTTTCAAGCTGTATAAACACCACCAGAGTTGCATTTGTTAGAGTTGCAGGAGGTGTGGCCTGGAGGTTTGAGCCGGTGCCCTGCCTGAAGAAGCTAAGCAGGGTCAACCTTGGTTCCCGCTTGGATGGGAGACAGAAGCTGCTGACGAACCTCGCAAAGACACTGAGAAGGCATCTTGAGAAGGTGGAATGCGGAGGAGTCAGCTAGAGAGAGAACATCTAAGACAACCGTCCCAAGGGTGAACTGCGGTGAACTGTGAAGCTTGGAAATGCAAAGCACAAGCCAGAAGGAGGGCTGCACTCGGAAGGGAAAACATCTCGAGCATGGAAGGTTCTATACAGGAATAGAACAATATTGTAAAGACCCTTATCAGGTCTAAAGATAGCCTGCCTATGTAAACCGCCTTGAATAAATCTGATGAGAAATCTGATGATGAGAAAGGCGGAATATAAATACAGAAGAAAAAAATTGTTCCTGTGCTTACGGCGCATGCGCTCAATTTTGAACTGCCAGTGCTTGACATGACACCTCCTACAGTCACACCCCCATGGCCATGCCCCACTCTTGTGACACAACTCACCCACCCCAAATTAACTTCCTAGAGTGTTTTCTTCCCTTGCCTCCTCTTTCTACTTTTGGAACTCACGATTCATTGAAAAAATATCGCTCATTTCATCCCAAGCCCTTCCAGGGGGTTGCACCTGTTTCAAAGAAACCTACAAATGTTGAGAAACAGGATTTAAAAAAAAAAAAAAAAGCAGCAGGGCGGCACCACATAGCAGGTAACTTCTATCATTCCTAGAGTTTCAGCTGGAAAAAAATGTGTGTTGGGAGACTGGAACTCTATCCTCTGGCCATTGGTTCCACCTTATCTCCCACGCTTTTCAACACGGACGTGAAAAGCTGAAGGGAGGGGTCACCTGGAAAGTTGGGCTGAAGGGTATGATTCTCAGCTAGCTTTCATACTGCTGGTGCAGTGTGGTGGCTAACAGCACAATCCTATACAGGTGGGCCCCCATATCCACGGATCCACTATCCACGGTTTCAGTTATCCATGGATCGCAGAGACCCCTCCAGGCTTTTACTTTTTCCCAGTAAACTTTGTTTCTTCCTTAAACAAACAGGAGAAGCAGCCTTGGTTGCTTATTTCAGGCAAGTAGAACGAGACTAAGTCCTAGAGAGGCTCTGCAAGGTTAACAGAAACCTTGCAGAGCCTCTCTAGGACTTAGTCTCATTCTACTTGCCTGCAATGGAGGCTGCTTCTCTGTTTGTTTTAAGGAAGAAACAAAGCTTGCTGAAAGAAAAATAAGAGCTGGGGGGGCACGCACGCCTGCCCGCAGAAGAGGCAGGACGGGGGGCCCTCAGGAAACCATGGAGGGGGTGTTTGCTTCTATCCACGGTTTCAAGTATCCATGGAGGGGCCTGGAACATATCCCCAGCGGATATGGGGGGAGTACTGTATATGCTTGCTTGGAAGACATCCCATTGTGTTCAGTGGGACTTACTCTCAGGTAAGCTTGCGTAGGATTGCAGCCTGAGAGACTGGGCTACAAACTGGAACTTCTCTGGTTGAAATCTCACTAGGTGGCCTTTGGGAAGTCGCTCCCTCTCAGCCTCAGACTTCCCCATCTGCAGTAAGGGGATAAACGTACTTACCTTACAAGGCTACCTGCAAGAACTACACCAAACTACACCAAGGCAATCCAAGGAAAGCACTTGGCACTCTCAGAAAACTCTCCGTATTATTATTCCCCTCTTGCGATTCCAGGGAGGCAATGGAGATCCCAAACCAGTGTTTGATGACGTCCGTTCTAGGGTGGCTGAGGACACACAAGCTGAACCTTAATCCTGACAAGATTAAGCAGGTTGCTTGGGGGTTCTGGTGATCAGGGGACAGGCACCCCACCTGTCCTGGATTGCCTCTACAACGCAACATGGATCACCAATGGCGACCCCAATGATCCGTTACCACTCTCTCTACTAGGGCATCGCTCACCATTTCCAACACCAGGTGGCACTGCAGTATTCATATGAGAATTTTCCCCCTCCGTTCTCCATATTCATTCTCCAGGACAGCAGTTCTACAGGTGCAGACTGCTCTGTGTGCCACTTTAAAGCCTGCCCCATTTCTTGAGGCATGTATGAAAATACAAAACTGCTTTCCACCAAGCCAGAACCGTCCGTGGTCAAAAGGGCTCAAAGGATGAGGTGTTGTCCTCATCCTTTGTCAACACAAGCGTCTGAACCTTCTGCCTGTGTTTTCTGGCCTCCGAAAACCAGGGAGTAACTGTCATTGCCAGCCACTTCCAGTGGTACACAGCAGGAGAGTGGCAACGGAGGTGGTACTCGGCCGGGAAGGGGTTGGGAACCCCTGGGCTAGAGGACAGACATGGTGGTGACCATTTGCAGCTGGAAAGACTGAGAAACCAGAGGAGAGTTTTGAGGCTGGCAAAAAGCTACTTTAGAAAGCGAAACAGGAAGCAGCTTCCTGCTGAGTCAGCTCACTGGTCCAGCTAGCTCAGTACTGACAGCAACTTTCCAAGGTTTCAGACGGGAGTTTTCCCAACCCCACCTGGAGACATCAAGGATCGAACCTGGAACTTTTTCCATGCCAAGCAGGTGCTTTTCCATTATGCTATGAATGACCCCTCCTTGTCAAGAGAGTGATAACTAGTGCAAACATAGGCTTACCAGATCTCCAACCGGGACAGAGTGCTAGACCTTTAGGAGAAGGAATGTGGGCAGGTGTAGCTTGTTAAACCTTAGAGCACAATCCTAGGCATGTCAACTCAGAAGCAAGCCCCATTGTGTTCAGTGGGGCTTGCTTCTGAGTAGACATGCCTAGGATTGTGCTCTAGGACTTAACAAGCTACACCTGCCCACATTCCTTCTCCTAAAGGTCTAGCACTCTGTCCCAGTTGGAGATCTGGTAAGCCTATGCAAACATGAGTTTCACAGCAGCCCCATTATAGAAGCCCTGGCTGTTAGAGGTCTCAGGTACAGAGGCTTGGAGGTTCAAACCCCCAACTCAGCTGCCACAGACACGCAAAGCGGGGGGGGGGTTGGAAAAGTCAGCGCGTACCTCTCATTCCCAGGTTACATTTCATGAAGGATATTCAACTGGAAATAGCTCTCCAAGAAAAGCTACACAGTTCAGAGTGCGAGAGGGAGCTTCCATTCAGTGTCACAAGCCAAAGATAACCCGTCTTTTATCCCCTGCATCTTCTTGAAACTCTCCCAGGCTCTCTTGCCATTGAGGCAGGTGGGAAAGAGAGAACACCTGGCTTGAGAAGGACGGATTCACCCATCAGGTCAAAGCATTTGGGCTGAAAAACATCGCCAAATGGCCTTTTGGTATGTCAGTTCCCTTTTATTGAGTATGTGTGCAATAGTCATTGATCCATACTTGCTGGGATAACAAGCCTTTGATCAATACTGCATGTGCGCACGTGCGCGCACGCACACACACGCGCACGCACGCACAGTTGGTCTATTAGAATTGAACCCTACAACCCAAAATAGGGTAATGCCTTTCTTAGAGCAAACTAAAAGCTAAGGAAGTATCAAATGCAGCAAGCTTTAGAATCCATTAGGATTCTTTGCTTTGCCAGGCTAGATGGTAAGCAAAAAGAGAGGAAAGGGAATAGTGAGGACAAGTTGTGGATTTCCCAACCATCTGAACTCTATAAAATCAAAAGATGGAGTTCGGGAGACTTTCCATGCAGACTTACTTGATGCAGCCTCTCAAAAGGTGCGAGACAGTTTTTAATACATTCCCAGGGCAGCTCAGACAATTTATTTTCTCCCATGTGGGGTCTGAAGGCCCATATTGCAGCAACCATGTGGAAGCTAAACAGGATCTAGGTCAGGTCAGCACCTGGGTGGGTACTCACGCATGTGAACATTTTGGACATGGCCTCAAGTTCTGTGATGGCAAAAAGGCAGGATATAAATGAAATTATATATTAATGTCTACATACAGACAGAACAACAATTAAATTAGTTGGTATATTTGGCTACTGGCTGGACTGTACGATAATCTGTTCTTTATTTTTTAGGATTAATTTCTTATTTGTGCAGCCCCGTGGCTCTGTTTATGCTTACTGTATCTTTTAATTACATTTTATCATGCAATACACTATCCTGTGTACTACTAGTTTACTGTACTTTTTTTTAATCCCTTTTTAACTCTTGGGCATTTCTAAGGAGAGGCAGAAAGGATAGAAATTCACAGAATAATTATAGTATTTTGTGTATGTACAGTATATGACACACACACACACACACACACACACACACACACACACACACACACACACACACACACACACACACACACCAAAAAGTGGGAGGTTGGTCATTGATGACTGTAAATGGGGCTACCGCTGCGATATTGCCAAGATCGTTGCCCAATGAGCGTTGGAGATATGGCAAAACAACATTCATGTCCTTCTAAATAGGACTGAGCAACTGCTTCACACACCAATAGTTCTCCTCTTCTCTGCCTGTCCCCCACGATTCATTGAAAAATATCGCTCATTTCATCCCATCTCCAATGCTGAGGATTTGAATTTTATCCTCACAATAACTCTGAGACAGCAAGTGAGCCTGGCCCCAAGGTCACCAGGAAGTATCATCAGGAGCAGGTGGGAACCGGAGTACAAGAAGGGCTCAGTTACCATTCTAATGCTTAGGGTGTTTCTGTCTACCAAGCCACAAAGCTACTTCTACAGAGTCACCATTTGTCCATCTAGACCAGTATTATCAACAGTAACTGGAAGCTACTCTCCAGCATTCCAACTGCCTCCAGTTAGAGTGGAGAAAGATTTCTGGCTGAAACCTTTCAAAGCCACTGCCAACCAGAGTCAAGTATACTGAACTAGCTAGACCAATGGCCAGACTCTGTAGGAAGCAGCTTCCAATGTCCCTATACTTCTGTTGCAGGTGGGGATTTGAACCCCAGATGCCCCCACAGGCATAATCCAACATGCCAACTCCTATACCACACTAGCTCTCTTTCAGCTGGAAGGTCCTCTCTTTCCCCAGCTCCTTTCAGCCTTTGGAAGGAAAGAGTCAGGTTGCAAAGAGGCGATGGAGCTTTGCCACAGGAGCTGGGTGGGTGGGAGATCCTGGCCGAGCCCAGATTAAGTCAAAGGTGCTCTGCAGCTCATCTGTGCAAGACCACCTGCTCATTTTCTCCCACTCCCCTGCTGCGAACAAGAGAGTGCTTTGCATTCAGATGAGATCACTGCAAGCTGATACCTGAATAGGGCCCATGGCTACCAGGCGATAAGGGAAGCCATTTATCCTCCCCCCCCCCCAACCTGGTGTCCATGAAAGAGCTTATTCTCCATGGCAATGGTCTGGCAAAACGGAGGGAGATGAGAGCTTGTGATGGTGTGGAGGGGGGGCGGAAGGGGGGGGCTTTTGCTACTTGATCAATGCCTCCAAGCTCTGCTTCTGGCTTCAGCAGCCAAACTGGGTCAAAGCACCACCTCCCCCCACCGCCACATATACAAGCGAGAGTTCAAAGTCAGCCCATTCAAGCCTCCCTAATTTGCCCAACACCTGGTTGAAAAAGGGCTGCCTCGGCAGCGCCACCTGCTGGGTGGAAGGAAGGAGATCCTGCCACAACGGCAGGTTTGCGTTTCTGCAGGTTTGAGAGCTGCTGCAGAGTCGTCGTGTGTGTGTGTGTGTGTGTGTGTGTGTGTGTGTGTGTGTGTGTGAGATCATTATAAATGACGGCATCTTATACAGCGCTGCATGCTCAGAGCACTCTGCTAATGTTATGGCAACAGTCTTTACAACGGACAGCCATGGCATTATCACTCTGTTACAGATGAAAGGGAGGAGAAAGCACAGAATCAAAGGCAGACGCTTGCCTGAGGCCACCCACAGAACGCAGATTCCTACTGCGTCAGACCATCGGGGTCCACTTAGATCAGCATTGTCAGCACTGGCTGCAAGCAGCTTTCCAGGACTCCTAGCAGGAGGGGCTTTCCTTGCCCTGGAATTTGCATCCCATTGCAAAGCAAGGACTCTACCACTAACTGAGATATAGCCCCATCCCCAAATTGTTTCACCCGCCCTACTTCCAAAAGCAGCAGCAAGTCGTTCCAGGGGCAACGCTGCAAGCTTCAGCTCCTTTTGCATGACAGAGCCCAGGAGACTGATACACTCTTGGTAATATCTGGTTTACAATCAAGAGCCGGTGCAGTGCAGTGTGGCTAAAAACAGAGCTGCGAATCAGGAGTTCTCAGGGCTGAATCTCACCTCTCTGCCACCAGTTCTAATTGGGCAGCCCGAAGACAAGCTATTCCTTTTCAGCCTCAGTCTTCCCCATCTGCAACAGGGGGATAACTGTACTCACCTTACAGGATTATCGTAAGCATTTAAGATTATATATGTGATATATTTTGCTCACTCAGGAAGTACTATACAAATATGAAATGCACAAGCAGAGCCTTGAGTCCCTTCGGGGAGAAAGGCGGGGTAAAAATATTGTAAATAAATAAAATAAATAAATAAGGAGAGAAAATATGAATTTCTAAGGGGCAGATCCTAGAGGGAAACTTGGACAGTTGCCCCGCCCCCAACAATTAGCATCTTCTTGCCTTGATTCTCTGCCTAGACCAAGACTCTCCCAGACCCCAACCCAAAGGAAGTCTCTCAGAAGGAAGAAGCGGAGCTGCCCCCTGCAGGAGCATCTTACGCCAACCACAGTCCAGCCGACACCACAGTCCAGGAGCAAGAGCCAGCTCTGGTCCTGCAGAAGGAGGCGGAGATTTCAGGGGACCTGACACCTCCCCACCTAGGCCTGCTTCAGACCTTCTCCTCGTTGCACCAGAACTCCAGGAGAAGTCACAGCACTGGGTGGGGAGGGGCCGAGTGTGGTGTGCGAGTCTGTCTGCCTGAAGCCTCTGGTCTTTCCCTAGGGAAAGAGGCAGCGTGTACAAACACAGGCCTTGGATCAGGGCCGAGCGAGCTCCAGGAGGGTGAGCAGCTTCCTGGCTCTCCGCCAACCCTTCAGTTCCAGCTAGACCTTTGCTGGTACAACTGATCAGCCTGGACGGCTCCATGGGGGATCTGGCCCCAAGCTTGATGCTCCATTCCCGTTAGCAGCTTTGCACTCCGGTAACCCCATTTGCGGCCCGGCCTGCCCCTGCTCTAACCTTGGCATGCATCCTAGTCACCAACCCACCATCACTGCCTTGCACACACCACCAGATGTGCACTTGGTTGACCAGTCTATCCTGCTCTTCTCCTCAAGTCTCATTCTCCACTTACCCTTCCTCCAGGTTCCTCTCTCTTGGTCTACTGTATCCTCTGCAGCTTTCCTCTAACCTTCTTGCCCCCGGGCTCCCTGCCCCTTAACCTTCCTATGTCTTGACACTTTCTTATCCTCAGCAAGCCTCCCAGCCAAACAAACAATTGGCCCATCCCTCATGGCAGCTGGCCTCCAAATCCCCTCCAAACCCCAGCCCTGGATGACTGAAGAGCCCGTGTCACCACACCAGCTCCACCAACCAGCTTCCCAGGCTTCACCGCCACAAGAGCAAACCCAGGAGAAGCGATGGAGCAATCCATGCATGCGTTACTCTGCCCAACCCTTTAACAAAACAACAGAATTCTGGTGGGGAAAAGGAGAACTGATGGCCTGATCCCAGACAGGCATTTACATCAGGCTCTGGGATTCCTTTGTATTTTGGTTGAGACCATTTCAGAACGTATTAAAATGCAGGGGGGAAGAAGTGGGGGCCCCAACTGAAGACATGGCAGTGTGCGTGCGCACATGCACACACACGGCAATTGCTGATGGTATGGACCCTGTGAAACACAGATCAACATTATTTTTAAAATACGGTCATCAGCATTCTTAGTAAGCACAGTAGTCCACAGGACTAAATCTCAACACTTTGTTTTCTTAAAGTGAGAACTGTGGCATGATGCAGATCAGGGAGGAGGGCAACAGGTGAGGACCTGATAGAAGAGGACCCAAGAGTTGGAAAACCATACAAGAAGGTCCCAGCAATTGGTGGCCATTGGAGTTGTCACCATTTCCTCGCTGTCCTCAGGCAGCTCCCTCCGAAAAGCGACAGTTGACTCCCTGTACTCTCAGAGCTATCTTCACAAGTTGTGGCTTAAAACCTGCTTCTGCGTAACACAAATCAGCAAAATTGTACAGTGGGTGGGGAGGGGAGAATGACGACACACGGGACAGAACTTGCGCTCAGTTTTTAAAACCAAGAGTCTTGTGGCACCTTAGGGGTTAAAAACTCCACCTTTTAAAGAATACTCTTCTGCTTTCTGTGCAACAGGTCCATAAAAATTATAGGTAGCCAGGTAAGTTCATCATACAACCCAAAGGTCATGGTCTAAGAATGCATTTTATTAGGTCCAACCCCAAAGACACAGAACCTTGAGCAAGCTTTGGAGTTCTTCAGTTATCCTTCATCAGACTGGATGCTAAGAAAAGCAAGGAGGGGGTGGAGGGGGAGAAGGTGGGCAGGCTGACACGGCCCCCAAAAGTCAGCATTTTATTTTTAAAAACCTTGGGATGGGAGTCAGGAGAATTCATGCAGATACGTGTTGATCAGCCTGATCATGCAGTGTTTCCCAAACTTTTTTGACCTGTGGCTCCCTTGACCATTGGCGACCATTGGCTGCGGCTCCCCATTACATGATGTTGATGCCTGCCAATTGGCACTGCACTGTTTTCAGAGAGGATTCCATGGCACTCCACGGCTCCCCTGGCTGGTTTCTGCGGCTCCCCTGGGAGCCACGCCTCCCAGTTTGGGAACAACTGGCCTAATGAGTTTAGTACCTAGTTAGGTTGATAGGAGAAATCCTCCTGACTGCATCTCAAGATGAAGATAAAACGCGGACCTTTTGGGGGAGGGGGCATTTTATCATGCCCACCTTCCTACTCCCCCATCATCACTCCCTTTTGCTTTTTCTTAACATCCAACCACCTGCTGAAGAGTGCTGCAAAACTTGCCTTAAAGATGTGGCGCCTTTGGGGGTTGTTCACAAAAGTGACACCAGCCAAACCAAGAGACATTCTTGGTTTTGGTTTCTGTTGGGCTCAAGAGGCCAGGTTCCAAGGCCCTGGAGGCAAGCATCCCCACTCTGGTGCTGGCCCATTATGAGTGCCAGTGTCGTCCGTTCCCCCCCCCCCCATGCACACGTGTGCTACTGATCCTTCAGAGGGCCACTTTGTGTAAATTCCCTGAAGCAAGCGTAGTGACAGCAGCGATAAACCTGGTCTCCAGGGAGAGGGACGACAGCTGCGCCTCTTTCCCAGCGCCTAGCGCCAGCTAATCGACAGAGCTGCGCTGACGTCAGCCACGCTGGAAACAGCTCCCCTGCCTTGCCCTGCCGGGAGATTAAGATCTCACCAAAACAAAGACAACGTGGATGGAAAAAAAATAAAAATAAAAGGAGCCGCAGTGGCCGGATCACCTGAGACAGGGCACACAAGCCCCCACGTCCGTCGACCAAAGGGATCATCTGAGTACACAGGGCGGGAGGAGTGGAAATCCTGCCCACCTTGGAGAGCTCCCTTGACAGGGCTGCAGAGCTGCGTTTGGAAGTTTAATGAATGCATATTTTCTACGTGAGGCTAGACTCCGACTATAGTGAGAGGTGACCCTTGGAAGGGCTGCCGGACTCTCGGAAGGATTACCAAGTTGTGCTCTGGCTGGCAGACAAGTGAAAGAAACTGTCCTTTTAGAAACAAGAGGGGGGCTTTGGGGAGGGGGACAGAACAGGAAGAGAAAGAGCACCAAGCTCGTCTCGCTCTGGCAGCCTCAAAGCTTCTTCTGGCGGTGGCAAGTCAGCACACGGGCGCCACCTGCTCATGTTTCACAACACAGGTGGGCAAATGAGTTCTGGCAGTCAAGTGAGGCCTGCACGAGTCTCCAATCCAGCCCTCCGACTGCTCCTCGCTCACAGCTCGCCACGTAGCCCTGAAGCCCTTCTCCTGGGCACACAGGTCTCCATGCTGGTGCCGCCGCCCACCCAAATGTAGCAGCCTCACATGGTAGTGATGCTGCGTCTGCATGTTCAGAAGAAAGGCATCGGAGGACGCCAGCCAACAAAGCAGGCTGGAACTGAGCATGAAAGCAAGCGTGTGTCCTATCGGAGAGCGGTGCAAGTCTCAAAGAACTGGCCCTTAACAAGAGAGGCAGTAAACTTTGCTATGTTCCTTTTCTGAATTCCTCCCAGTCAGAAATAGACACCGAAAAGGAAAATGGACAGGGAGTGCTGTGCATTCCAAAACAGAATTAAATGGCATCTAAGTCTATATTATGACCCTTTATACAAGTTCTATACCCCCGTGCGGCCTTTGGATTAAAAGGTTTGCCCACCTTCATTTCAGAAGCATTGTCCTTAACAGATCTAATGCTCATTTTTCCACGGTTGTAAGTTACTACTCCGCATAAGGTAAATAACTCCCAGTGGAATACAGCCAATTTTGCACAGAACGAAGAACTTCCAATGATGGATTTCATCACTGGGAGACTGGTCAGCATGGATATCTGTCCCCTATCGATGCATGACTGTGTTAGTGACTCATTTGCCGACTATATGCTGCCCAAGTTATTAAATACCACATTTGAAAGGCCTCAGATCAGACCTGGAAAACGACAATCTATTCAGCATCTCCAGCCCACTTTGAAACCAAGCTCAAAGCATAGAATGCTTTTTTGAACACGTAGCACCAACTTGCATTGTGATACCTCCATCTTCATATCACATTGTATGGTGTTGTGTTGAAAACAGGCAAGAGTTTCAGCCTTGAAACGCAAAATGATGCTGCAAACATGGACACCAACTTTCATTCACTATGCTGATGTGGTATATGTATATGTATACAAAGAGAGAGAGAGAGAGAGAGAGAGAGAGAGAGAGTACATACAAAATGTGGTTTGTTTGTTTGTTTTAAGGGGGCGTTATCACAGAATTGGTGTCTTTTGTAGTCGAATCCGCGACGGGGTGAACTCTCATTGCTTGGCCAGCTCCTGCCAACCTAGCAGTTCCAAAGCATGCTAATGCGAGTAGATAAATAGGTACCGCTTGCGGGAAGGTAAACAGCGCTCCGTGTTCCAGCCGCATGCTACGCGCTGCGGCAAGGAGAGTCATGCTGGCCACATGACCACGGAGGCGTCTTCGGACAACGCTGGCTCTTCGGCTTTGAAATGGGGATGAGCACCACACCCTAGAGTCGGACACGACTGGACTTAATTGTCAGGGGTCACCTTTACCTTTATCACAGAATTGGTGTCTTTTGTAGTTGTTTGGGGTAGACCTCCATGCTCCTCACTCTGCCACACAATCAAGTGCACAAGACATTTAAACAATCCTCGAGGCTACTCAGAGCATCCCCAAGTAAAGCGACTGAGACGAAGTAGGAAGTCAGCCACTGCCTGAGGACTCCTTCCCCCAGAAACCTCCTCAGTGCTGGAGACCCCATTTTCCGCACCATGCACCATTCACCATGCAGGAAGAGAGAGCCTAGTCTTTCCAGAGCGAACATCTCAGAGCTGAGAGTTGATCACCTCCAGGGAGGCAGGCAGGCAGGCACTGGTATACACAGCCCTGCAGGAGAGTTTCAGCCCTGGGAAGGTTTCAGGCCAGTAGTGCCCAGACGCCTCTCCTCCTTACCCCCTTGCCAGCCTTTGGACAAAATTCCACACAGGCCGCTTAAAGCGCTGTGGAGCCCTCTCCCAGGGTGGGCCACATGCACGAGAGACAGTAGTCCAACTTTCAAGGTGGGAACCTATAGGACGGTTTCTAAAATAAACTGAGGGACATGCAGGCAGTTGGATTCACAATGGCATTTCAACCTCCCTGTGGCGTTTGTCTCACCCATGAACAGAGGTGTTCCACCCAAAGCAGGTTTGTAGCCCTCCAGCCACCATTCCCCCCCATCACAGAGTTGCATGCACTTAAGAGTGGTGTGTCCCCCCCCCCTCATATTTTAACCTCTCCTCTTTGTGCAGAAGTGTCTCTTCAGCCACACTTACTGGTAACAAGCACAGCTTCCTGTCTCGATTCCACCTCCTTTTCCAGAGCTGTGGACATCTCTAGCCTTTAACACTAGCAGCACCCTCAATCTCCCGCGCAACTGACCCAGTCAAAGGAAAACCACCTCCAATTCACAAGCCTGATGCTCCTCCTCTCCCCCCCCCCCTTCACAAGGGTGTGTGCAGGGCAGGGGCGGCCAACCTTCCACCATGAGGGCCTCTGCATTCTTAAGGAGTTGTGTAGAAGACAGAATCTGGGCAGCTGCAAGTGCTGATGGTGCTGCTCAAGCAGCTGCACCTGCTGAAATACCCTCACCTATGCAACCATTTAAAGGGCCAGCATTCATGTTGAAAGGTTGGCCACCCCTGTTGCAGGGACTGCGGCAGAAGCAATAGTTAAAAACAAAACACATTCTGACATTGACAAGGCCAAGGCAGCTTGATCAAAGCTGCTGGGTGGGAGGGCAGGAGCAGGATACTGAAATAAGTGGTGGTGAGATGGGCAAGTCAGGGCTGACCCAAAAATCTCTGGACACCTCAGGCAGGGCACCAAAATACCACCTCCGTTAGCCCAGGGTTCCATCGTTCCCTAGATTTGAGAACAGGAAGTGTGGAGGAGAGCAAAAAGGCGAGGTAGAGGATGTTCTAGCCCACAATTCTCCTCTCCTCTATACTTCTTCAATCAATCAATCAATCTTTATTGCAGTCACAGACCAGCGCAAAAGTTACCAATACAGAGCCAAAGGAAACATCATGAATCTCAATTAAGACAAGAAATTAAAATAAAATAGACCCCTCGACCCCCAATCAACACATACTTAATGCTATAAAATCTACAATAAATGTTTGCTCTGAATTAGAATGTTAAATATATCTATAAATCTATAATCTATACTAACACTAAAATGAACAAAATAAGAGTCAACTATCATATCAAACTATAAATTAAACACACATCCCATCAGAGGTCCCCTATACCATTACACTTCTTCTACTACTCTGTTTTCAAATTCAAGGAGCAGAGAAGGAAGAGGAGCGGTAACAGTGGGAAAGTGGGTGCCCTTCACCAATTTGTGGCCTGAGGCAGTCTTGCGAATGGGCCAATCCTGGGGGAGGAAGGCGATGTGGGGATTGGGGGGAGTTGCACATAGTCAGGTTGCAACTAGGCATGGAATGACTCAATTACTACATCCACGTGTCTGTTGCAAGGTCGTACTGGCCAGCACCCAGCTCCTCCCACACTCACTGGAGGGCATGTGGCGACATTTAAAATGAAGACGTAAGCATTGCAGAACTTGGGGAGGGATAGACAGACACCATGCCCCGCCTGCTTCCCCAGAGCGCTGTCCCAGGTTCTGACACTGCAACGTACAGTGCAAGTCCATTGCCGGTCTGCCTAGCTCCACATCAGAAAATATCTGCAGGGGCAGGCCAGTCTACTCATGGCCTACAAATATCCCACATCTTTATGCCCCCATTCACCCTGCCTCTAGGCAGAGGCTCCTTGGGGGGGGGGGGCTTCAGTAAAACAACAGAAGAGAGAGGACACCTTCAGGAAAAAATTCACCTAAGGGCCATTCACTACTTACTCTCATTCCAGTCCATTTGTCTTTCCTGAGCACGGGAGACTGAAGAGGACACTGCAGCTCAACAGAGAGCTTTGCCAGCATTTTATGCAGTGACTGGGACATGGCCATGGCTCTTTGGATTTTTCAATTTTATTGGATGTGCTCACTCCTCTTTTAGGCCGCTTTTCCAGAGAGCCCAAAGTGGTTTACAAAACAGCCAACAAGAATGACATCTATATGTCCAACCATATCTGCGAAGGCTATAAATAGCAGCACTGAAATCAACGAACAAGTCACAGCCAGGAAGGTCTTGCTCAGTAAAGAAATGCTTTTTGTTTTCTTCCTAAAAACTGCAAGTTTTCAGGATCTCTCTTGGAAGGGAATTCCACAAACATGGGGCCACCACTGATAAGTCACCGCCTCTTGTGCCTGTCAACTGGAACTCAGGCAACGGCAGGCCAGAAAGCAGTGCCTCCAATTCAGATCTCTGGGGCCAGGCGAGCTGGGATGCAAGAATGCAGTCCTTCAGATACCTTGGTCCAAAGCCATGAAGGACTTTAAAAGGCCAAAGCCCAACATTCTAAATTGGGTCCAGAGGCAAACTGGGAACCAGTGTAGATGGAGCAAAATAGGTGCTGTATGCTCCCATCTGTTTGCCCCCTGCATACACAATACCCAACATCTACAGCAGAATCCTATGCATATCAACTCAGAAGTTAGGCCCATTGTGTTCAATGGTGTTTACTCTCAGGAAAGTGTGCCTAGGATTGCAGCCATTGATTCCTAAAGGTTTGAGTTTACTTGATTCCTACACGCTGCTGAGTTTACGCAATTCCTTTTTAAATTGAGCTTTGAGGTTGAGTAAGGCCAGCGGGTGGCGCAGCGGGTTAAACCGCTGAACCATAAGCTGTCGATCGAAATGTCGGCAGTTCGATTCCCGCGACGGGGTGAGCGCTCGTTGCTTGGCCAGCTCCTGCCAACCTAGCAGTTCCAAAGCATGTCAATACGAGTAGATAAACAGGTACCGCTTGCGGGAAGGTAAACAGCGCTCCGTGTTCCAGCCGCATGCTACGCGCTGCGGCAAGGAGAGTCATGCCGGCCACATGACCACGGAGGCATCTTCGGACAACGCTGGCTCTTCGGCTTTGAAATGGGGATGAGCACCACACCCTAGAGTCGGACACGACTGGACTTAATTGTCAGGGGTCACCTTTACCTTTACTTTGAGGTTGAGGAGGAGACACTTTCAAAGCAGGGGTTACATGGCATGGTCCGATTTTTCTTTCCTCACAGCTCAGCCACATGCAACATTTACAAAACCAAGAGGGCATATTCAGGATCTTGGAAGAGAAAAGGCAGCATTCGTCCGTGCTAAGCGACCCTGAGCATGCCCTCCTCCTTAACAGCCAAGGTACACAGCAGCAGGCAGCTTCCTGACTCAGGCTATTCATCTGTCTACTTTGGCAATGCCGACACTGATTGGCAGCTGGCCTGCAGACAGGCAGGGGCCTTTTCCAGCAGCATCTAGAGAAGCTGCTGGAGATTGAACCCGGGACCTGCAGATGCTTTCCCCCTGAGCTATGGCCCCCTCAGTGGCCAAGCCCTGCTTTGCATGCAGGAGATCAGCTCCTGGCATCTCCAGGTAGCATTGCACAGGTAGGGCACAGAAAGTAGGTAGGGCACAGAAAGACTCACTTGATATACACATCTCTGGGATATCAAGTGAGTCTTTCTGTGCCCTACCTACTTTCTGTGCCCTACCTGTGCAATGCTACCTGGAGATGCCAGGAGCGGATCTCCTGCATGCAAAGCAGGGCTTGGCCACTGAGGGGGCCATAGCTCAGGGTGAACGTATCTGCAGGTCCCGGGTTCAATCTCTAGCAGCTTCTCTAGTTGCTGCTGGAAAAGGCCCCTGTCTGCAGGCTACACTGTAGCCCACACTAAGCTAGAGGGACCCATGAGCTGACTCCATACAAGGCAGCTTTATTTGTGCACTGAAGCAGCGCCTTGCTGAAAATACCACGATACGATACCCACCATTCCATACATAAATCTTGCCAAGATGACCGCATCGGCGCAGGACTTATGAAGTCCATTAGTGCCGGGGCCACAGGAATCGGCCCAGGCATAAAGCTTCGATTCGGAAGGGCACCTTCCTCCCGTGAAAACACAGATAATATTTAAGTTAAGCTCTCGTCAACACCGGAGAGGTTTCGCTGCCACTTCCTCTCTAACACCCTGTTTTTTTTCCAGTTCACACATTCATATGCAAGTCATCAAGCGTCGCATCAAGAAGCACTGAGAAGTCAAGTGCGCGTCGGGGGTGTGTGCGCGCGAGTGAGAGAGAGAGAGAGAAAGAGTGAGCCAGGCCTAAGGATTGGTCTATATATGGCAGGTGTTATCACAGCTTAAGCAAATTTGTGTAGAGAGGCATGAAACATGAAGCAGGTGGTTCCCAACACACCACTGCAAGCCTCTTTTTTCTGGGGGGGGGAAGGGTATGGTGCTTTGGTGAAAGGTCCCGTGAACGTTGGTTCACCAAATATGGCCTCACACCAAGAGGCCAAACCTGTGGCAACAGGCACACGCCCCGTGTGCTTCCCGATCACTCTCAGGTTCCTGAAGGAGAGACTGAGGCATGCCATAGCAAATAGATCAGACTCTCTTTTGTATAGAGCCCCGTGTTCCCGAACAACTCTTGCTCACGGTTTATTGCAACCAAACAAGCATGCTTCTTTATTGCAGATCGTAACTAAGTGAGCCACAAAAAAGGCACAAGCAAGAAAAAGTACAAAGGTGGAATCTAGCTCCAGCCCATCATAAAAGCTCTAAGGTTACTTCAACCGTTTAGTGGCCATGCTGTGACACATGCCAGGCCCAGCCTGGTTCCTGGTTGGTAGATTCCCTACCATCAGAGAGGGAATTGAGGCCCCCACCGCAAGCCTTCTCTCCAGCCTGAGGACAGTCCTAGCACCAGAGTCATTGCTGCAGGAGAGAAAGGGTTGGCAAAGGTATTCGCTGCACAAACTGCTCTCTCTCTTCACACACACACACACACGCACACGCACACGCACACGCACACGCACACGCACACGATTTTGGCCCAAGTCGTCTCTTGGACAGCAAGGAGGCAAATAGCTCTTAGCTCTCGTCTTTAATCAGAAAGGCAATCAGGGCCGGCCCATTCACGGGGCCAACTGAAACGTTAACTGAGGCAACAGGTTGGCAGGGGTCATCCACCTCCGTCCACCCGCTCACTTTCACTGCTCCTCCTCCCTTGATTGGAACAGAAACAGAGGGACAGAGCAGAAGAGGAAGCACAGAGGAGAGGAGAGTGGTGGGCTAGAGCGTCTCCACCACACTTCCTCTTCTGCTCCACCCCCCTGTTCCAGTCCAGGGAATGAGAGGAGCAGAGGCTGGCACATCGCCAGGTAAGAGGGAGGCAGCGTTTAGCACACGTCACATATCCACTGTGAGACGAGGGGAGGGATATGTTCTCATTCATACCCTGGCTACCTTCTCAGGGCAAGGTAAGGCACAATACCCACCCAAATTCTTTTCCCAAAAGCAGAAAATTTCAGTTGCTTTTCTAACTAAGCAGTGGGCTAGTAGCTACAAATCTACTTGCAAGGTAGACATACAATGCAATGAACACAGCAATACTTCCATTCCCCTCTCCGCAAAAAAAATGGAGAAACCAAGTCCATCTACATATCACTTTTGTTAGGCACTACTAAATCGAGTATCCGTATAAGGCAAAAACGTTTTCTGGCTCAGTTCAAGGTGCTGGTAACCAGTAACGTCCACCATGGCCTGGATCCTGTATACAGTCATGCACCGCATCACAACATTTCGGTCAACGGCAAACCGCATATACGACAGTCGTCCCATACGGTTATAATGGAGCTGAAGATTCCCATTGCCTTGTGACATCGTAGCGCAACACATTATGGTGTTTGTGGTGATGCTGGTGCAAACAAACCCACTGTGCTGCCAGTCGTAAAGAAAAAGTATAGCACATACAATTATGTAAAGTACATAATACATAATGATAATAAATGACTATGTTGCTGGTTTATGTATTTACTATACAGTAGAAGGCTATACCATCTAGGTTTGTGTAAGTACACTCTATGATGTTCACACAATGACGAAATCGCCCAATTAATTACGCACTTCTCAGAACATATCCCCATTGTTAAGCGACGCATGCCTGTATCTCGGAGTACTTCTACCCACGCAAGCCCCTTTGTCTATTAGGTTCACTAAGAGAAGAGTCTTGCACGATCAGGAGTGGCCAAACTTGCTTAATGCGGGAGCCACATACGAAAAACTTCAGGTGTTTGAGAGCCACAATAATTAAGAAGCATTTAAATTCTTAAACATATTTACTCACCAGTGAACATTAAACTTATGTTTTAATCCAGTCGATAATCCAGTTTATACCTGGTCAATAATGATAAAGCTTGAAATTTTCTTATTTACCTTTCATATTAATTGTGATGCAAAATGGAGCTCAGCCAACGTATTTCCGAGAGCCGCACATTATACGTCAAAGAGGAGCCGCAGTTTGGCCATCCCTGCACTATTTATTTATTTTTCACATTTTTATACCGCCCTTCCTCCAAGGAGCTCAGAGTGGTGTACATATTTCCTCCCCTCCTTTTTGTCCTCACAACAACCCTGTGAGGTAGGTGGGGCTGAGAGATAGTGACAGGCCCAAGGTCACCCAGGAAGCTTCTTGGCTGAGCGGGGATTTGAATAGATCTTTCAGGTCTAAGTCCGACTCCCAAACCACTACACTATCCTGGCTATATAATCATAAGCACATTTTACGGGACAAGAACCAGGGTGAGAAGGAGCAGGGTCTTCCAGGAGTAACCACAAGGCTCTGGAGCAGCTTCCCAGAAAAGGTTCACCCACATTCCACCTTGCCAGACTTGGCATGCAAGCAAGGCCCGTCTATGTTGTTCAGGCGGCCTTTGGGAGCTATTTGCTTTACAGTATTTTCAAACATTCCTACCCTCCCCCCTTTCTTGCCTTTCAAGGCAACTTACAATAAGAGTAACACAACAATCAAAACACAATCCAATATACCAGGGGTTCTCAACCTGTGATACGGGTACCCCTAGGGGTACGTGGACCTCTTCCTGGGGGTACGCCAAGCCCTGCCCCTTATCTGCCCCATCAGCAGCTAATTAAGTGTTAATTGATATGGATTTGAAGTTTTAATTATTTTCGGAGCCCTTCTGTCTCTCTGATGTTGGTTTTGGGCTTATTTTTGTAGTTTGGAAAATGTACTTTGGTGGGGTGGGGGAGGGAGGCAGAGACGTATTTAGGGTGGAGTGGAGGGAGCAATGGCTCCAGGCGGCAACTCAGGCTGGGGCGGCGAAACGCCGCGCCGTCCTGAGTTGCCGCCCGCCCTCCGTCCGCCCGCCCTGTCTCACCCGCCATGTAGCTACACGGCGGGTGAGACAGGGCAGCGGGAGGCCGCCCAACCGGCACCCGGAGGCTCCGCCGGGTCCGCGCAGCTCCGGAGGCCGGGAGAGAGCGTCCTCCCGTCATGCCAGCTCAGCCTATACTGCCCAGGCCTTAGCCGGCGATTTCGCACATGCGTACAATGCATCGGCGTTGTGCGCATGTGCAAGATCGCCGGCTCAGGCCTGGGCAGTATAGGCCGAGCCGGCGTGACGCGAGGACGCTCTCTCCCGGCCTCCGGAGTCGCGCGGACCCAGAGGGAGAAGCCAGGAGGGAGGCGGCTGGCTGGCTGGCGGGCACCCGGAGCATGGTCCCTCCCCCAATCACGGGCGGTTATGCTGCCCGGAGCTAGGGGGGTGTTGGCCACCCTCAGGGCGGCCAACACCCCCTAGCTCCGGGCGGCATAACCGCTAGCCTCGCCTCTGGAGGGAGGAGTTGATTTTGGGAAGTGTGACTTGGAGAATAAAAGAGATCCTTGTGTGTGTGTGTGTGTGTGTGTGTGTGTGTGTGCGCGCGCGCGCGCGCGTGTGTGTGTGTGTGACACACAGAGAGAGAGAGTTAAATAAGGCATTTTTCACATTTAAAATTGTTTTAGTACCTTTTTATTTAACGATTAATCACCTAATTAATTGATTGATTAATCCAATTAATTAGCAGTTAATTAGCAGGGGGGTACTTCAGAAAATTGGACCGTGATAGGGGGTACCCGGGCCTCCAAAGGTTGGGAACCCCTGCAATAAACTAAGAAAAGGGCGCACAAGACGAAAAGCAAACATCTCCACTGAAAAATTGCAGCTGAACAACTCCATTGCCATTGCTGAATGAACAACGCCCTCTCTCTGAATGCTGAACAGAAAGACTGAGTCTTTCCATTCCTTCTGAAGGAGTCTACGGCAGGAACAAAGTTGGCCTCCACAAGGAGGCCATTCCACAAGGTTGACGCCACCATGGAGACCGCCCTTAAGGTATCTACGCTCCAAACCATAAAAGGTCACACTACCTTTAAACTCTACGACACTATTAGTGGAAAACATTTGTCCCTTGTGGAATTGTTAAGGAGGATAGCACTTTGCTTGCACTGCACTGAATGCATCCCCCAGTCATTCAATGCAGTGCAAGCAAAGTGCTATCCTCCTTAACAAAGGCTTTCCACTAATAGTGTCGCAGAGCACAAACCAACAAACCAGAGACCAAATACACATGGGTAAGGAAACTGCCCATTTTAAGTGTAAACAACTCAGTGGTTGACCTAAGATAGTCCACGTACCTTGTGGGCTATGCATCCTAAATTGGACAGGTCACAAATTGTACAGGCGTGTGTAAAGCCAGGTCTGCTCTGCCCATGGGAATTCTAAAGCATGCTTTCATTGTTATTGGGTTGTAGGAACCAATATCATAAGGGTCTAGAAGAGGCATTCCCCCTGTCACTCATGCACAGGAGAGAATGCCTCTTCTCTTGCCAAGGTGAGCAGCTTGGCCTGGCATGACAACAAGAAATGGTGTCTTCATACCTGCAGCATTTGTAGTAAAACTAAAGTGTTAAAATCTGCCACCCAATTCATCAAGGCACCTATACAAAGAGAAATAATTTTTCCAGCCACCTCTCTGAGCCCCATGGAAGTAAATGAAGGTCCTTTCCACCATGTACAAGATCTTAGGCTTCGCAGGGATCCCCCAGCCCTCAAGAAAGGAGTCGTGTGTGGGGGGGGGAGAGGGGACTCAGTGGAAAAGCTCCTCGTTTTAATTAGTCAGGCCCAGATACTCGAGCCCACCCTGAAAGGAGCACTCGCAAGGTCACATCTGCGCCTACGCACACTCGACAACTATCCAAGCACAGCCATGCAATCCTAGCCGTGCACAGCAGTGGCACCAGGACTTAATGAATTCAAAAAGGAAAACGGCAAGGCTTTTGAATCCATGAAGTACAATGAGCAAGAGCCTTGATCCATCTAGGTCAGTATTATCGACACTGACTGGCAGTGGCAGCGGCTCTCCAAGGGTTCAGAGCAGAATCTTTCCCAGGCCAAACTGGAGATGCTGCCAGCCAGGGACTGAACTTGAGAACTTCTGCATACAAAGCAGTAGCCTCCCACAGAGCTAGGACTTGGAATCCCCCTGAAATCCTTCAGCCTGCATGAGAGCTGACTCACTGCATTCACCGACTATGGAAAATGCACTCTCTACCTGCTCAGAGGCACACTTATTTCTTCACATGTTCCACGAATGCTCTTGGGTGCACAGAAGGCAAGTCCTGGGCTAGGACTGCCCCCCTTTCACCCCAGCCCAGTGTCTTTTCTGGTGGCTGTTTGCTGGTGGTGTTCTGCATCTTTTTTAGATTGTGAGCCCTTTTGGGATTCACCGACTATGGAAAATGCACTCTCTATCTGCTCAGAGGCACACTTATTTCTTCACATGTTCCAGGAACGCTCTTGGGTGCACAGAGGGTTTTGATTTTGTCTGTAAACCGCTTTGTGAACTTGTTGAAAAGCGGTATATAAATACTGTTTAATAATAATAATAATAATAATAATAATAATAATAATAATAATAATAATAATAATAATGGGCTAGGCCTGACCAGCACAACTAGAAGCACTCAAGAACAGTGCTTCTGGGCTTATGCAAAATCACCTCTCGTATAAATGAGAAACGTTTGTTAACATTAGGATTGGCTCAGCAGCAGGTCATGCTTGAGAATACCAGCTGCTAGTGAGCAAGCAATGGGAGAGAGACCGATGCCTCCACCACCTTGCTTGTGGCTTCCCAGTCGCATCGGACAGGGCACTGTTGGAAACAGATCACTGGGCTAGACAGAACCTTGGTCTGGGCCAGCCACACTCTTCTGATGCTAAGCCAAAGATCCACCCAGACTTGGCAGAACTCAGCTAAACTTCCCGCTGCTTGTCCCAAGCACCCAGCAGCTTAATATAGACTGTTCCTGAACATGGAGGCTCCACTTTGACCTACCACGGCTAATTGACATGCCCTTGGCGCCACACTCCCATCCGTCCTCCTTCAGCTGCAGAGAAAGCGCAGTGGACATCTAGTTGTCATGTTACAATGCCCAAATATTTACTAGAGAAGAATCACATCCATTCTTTCAGGCCACACGAAAGTGCCCTGAAGGTTGTGCTAGGTCATTTTGTTGCAAAATGTGGCATGGAAGACATTAGGCTGCGATAAATAACCCTGCAAGTCCTTTCTTTGAAAGCAACGACACCAACGTTTTATGTACGCTTTATCTATAGATGGTCATCATACCCTCCACTTTCTAGCTAGATTTAGAGACAGCAATCTCCAATGTTCATGAGCTCCATTTCCAAGAGATTTCCTTCCCGAATAGTGCTGTGCCAAAAGAGCCCTTTCACACTTCTCTGCACTTTCAAGTCTGCAACTGTTTCGGGCACCTCTCAAGCCAATGAGGTGGTGCATCGACACCCGATCTCAGCTCCACTATGTTGCCCAGCCCAAAGAAACATTTCATGCCATCCAAAATTGCCTCGCTGTTGTCGCAGGCATTTCTTCAGGGTCTCAGAGCGGCTTCACACATTACAGGTGGCCACCAAAGTTCTTTGAAGTGTTTACCTGAGAACCTAACATGTGAATGCAACGTGTGTGTGTATGTGTGTGTGTGTGTGTGTGTGTGGTGTGTGTGTGTGTGTGTGTGTGTTTAAAAATGTATGTATCACACAGATACATTCATGAGGAAGCAAGATTGGGCTGCACTGCCGTCGAGCATATGCTCAGTGGCAAAACTGGGCTTGCAGCCGTGTAACATGTGAAATTATCCTCAGGCAGAGGCCTGGTGTGAGCCCGATAATAATTCCACCGCTTAGTGGGGAAGTGGAATCGTGGCCACTCGCTGGCCCACCCCCTTGCCAGCTGAGCTCCTGAAACTGGGTGTGAAGTGGTCCCCGGCTCTTGACAAGGGAAGAACCCTGCTGCGCCACGCCAGTCACATCAAGGCAAGCAGGGTGGAGGAAGGCTGTCGCGTCGACAGAACATACGAATCCTGCAGGATCAGATCAAGAGTCTAGCCCAGCATTTCATTTCACTTGCCAGATTCATTGGGGAGCCCCACAGGCATGGTACGAAGAAGGCAACAACTCTCACCACCCTGTTCACTGCTTGCGAGCCTGGAGGCATCACTGAACTATCACGGCCAAAAGATGCAAGATACCAATCTTAGTTACCTAAGCTAGTCACCACATCCAGACCCCCTATTAGCCAAGGCTGGCCCATCCATGAGGACAACTGAGGTGGTCGCCTTAGGCAGCAGATTGGTGGGTGGTGCCTACCATTGTCTGCCTGCCCACTCACTTCCTGTGCTCTTCCTCCTCCTCCCACTACCTGGATTGGAAGAAAAAAAGGAAGAGGAGAGGAGAGGGGAGTGGTAGGCTAGAGCAGTGACACTCTAGCCTTACACTCTCCTTTCCTTCACACTCCCTCTTCTGCTCCATCCTCCTCTTCCTTTTTCCATTCCAAAGGGCAGACGGAGCAAAGGCTGGCAAATCATTTGACAACCAGCTCAGGTGCCAGGAGATCTTGGGCCAGCCTTGCCAGCAGTTGCTTCACACATGACAGCCGAGTTATTAGCTCTACCCAGTGTTCCCAGATTCAGTCTCCAGGTAGGCCCCTGAGAATCTGCCCCTGCCCCACCTTTTGTCCAAAACCCTGAAGAGCTACTCAGCAGAAAGAAGTCCACATGTTCACAGCAAAAGAGAACCCAGCACAAGCCAGGGGCTCGTAAGCAGGGCCTTCTCCAAAAGGGACAGCAGCTCTTCTTCTCCAAATGCGTGAGAGGAGGGCTGGAGAAGATGCTGCCAGGTGGGAAGCCAACCTGGGGGTCATTTTGCATCCTGACCACTTTGAGAAGCCCCAGGCGAAGCCTTCTGGAAAGCCAGGCTGTAACTGCTCTCCCCCTACCCCAGCAGCAGGCTTGGCAAGGGGGAAGGGAGTCAGGCCTTTAGGGCAAGGCATCGCCTGGCTCATGCGTGCCACACACACGTGCATCTCTTACTCCCCCCATCTCAACCACGTTGTGGCAAATCCCCCCCTCATCCCCCCCTTTCCCTGTTCCCATCAGGGCTGCCATGATCATTAGCAAACGTTCTCGCTGCCCCCCCCCTCCAATTAGCTGCTCCAGGAGCCCTCCGATTTTCTCTCTGGTGCTTCCCCCCCCCCTTTCAGAGTGTCCACAGAGACGGGTTTATTTTTAACTCCCCCTGCAAAGGCGGCCTTCAGGAAGGAATTACCACGAGCCTCTCCACGTTCGGCCTCCTCCTTGACGCGGGAGGGGGGAGAGAACTAGAGATGGAGACTGAGAAGGTTCTGGGGGTGGACAAGGAAATAGCGGGGGGCTCCAAGATAATATGCTCCACTGAGGGGGGAGATTTCCCCCCCCCCCCGAGGAGGCCAGCGGCACCTTCGGACACCTGCAGGGACGCGCAGGCTCCGTGGCGCCCGCCCGCAACCTGCCAGCGTCTCGCTCGCTCGCAACCCTTCCGTGGCGCAGCCGTCGAGGGCCACCGCCGGGACCCCCGGCCCGGGCCTGCCCCCTCCCTCCCGGCCCCGCTCACCTCCAAGGTGCGGATCTCCTTCTGCGTGAGGTCGTTGGACGTGGCACACTTGGTGCGCAGCCCCTCCAGGTTGGAGATGCTGATGTCGATCATATTTTGGACGAGCTCGCACTGCTGCAGCGCTTTCTGCAGGCTCAGCGGCGGCGGCGGCGGCGGCAGAGGAGGAGGAGGCGGCAGCGGCGGCAGGAGCAGCGGCGGCGGCGTTAGCTGCTCGTCGTTCCCCGGCACGGCGGCCTCATCCATCGCTCGCCCCTCGGCGGCCGCCGCCTCCTCCTCGTCGTCCTCCTCTTCCTCCTCCTCCCGGATCAGGGGGATGCCGCCACCGCCGCCGCCGCCACCACCACCGGCCCGGTGGTCCCCCCAGGCGGCGGCGCCGCGGCCGCCCCCACCGCGCCGCCCCCACCGCGCCAGACCTCACCGGAGCCCTGCGGGGGGAGCCAGCAGCATCCTCCCGCCGCAGCCGGCCCCCCTCCTTCTCCTCGCCTTCCCTCGTCCTCGCTCCCCCGGCTGTCAAGCCGCCTCCATGCGAGCCTCTCTCCCGCCCCGCGCGGAGCAGGAGCAGCAGCAGCGGCGGCGGCGGCAGCAGCACCTCCTCTCGGGGAGGGGTCGGGGCGGGGCGCGCTCAAGCCACGGGGGAGCAGCGGGATGCGTTCACACGGCCTCTCCAGCGGCTGCCACGCGTGGCCCGCAGAAAGAGGCGAGAGAGGAGGACACGGCTGCTCCTCCGTCCAGGAAGCGGGGCTTCCCCCGCCCGCACCTGCACCCACCGCTCTTGCCTGCAACGTCCGCGCCGCACGTCTGGCCTGTACTCAACGCCGCGCGCAAAGGCACCAAAGAAGCGGGGTGGGAGTGGGGGCACCCCAAGCAAGCGAACTGGAAATGAGGACTTTACTCCGCATTGATGAGCTTGCAGCCCCAGGGTATATAATATTAAAAGGCTAGTGTTTCTCTGAGCATGTGCAGAGTGCCTCTCCCAACCCGTCAGGCTTCCTACCATCGTCAGAATTAGTTTCTTTTCAGAGCCTGCGTGTATAGTAAGAAATGCTTAGCATTTCTCTGAGCACCTGCAGAGAGAGACTTTGGGCAGTTTCTTATGGGCCTCAGAAGCCACATGCGATCCGTGTGTAGGTCATCTGTCGCTGCACCCCACTGACCGATATTCAGATACGCTGTTTCGGAAGCTGGAGGTTCCATTTTTAGCTCTCAGGGAATTTGTCCAGTAACATTTCCCAGCTACCCCCACCACCCGTGGCAGTTCGGAGCAGTCAGACTTCCATGTGTTCTCATCCGGACTGATGGCTTAGGCATGGTTTTGTTGTGCACTCCTTTCGTCACAGAAGTACTGAACTTGTTGTATAGGGACATAAGAAAAGCCCTCCTGGGTCAGGCCCATGGAGGACCATCTAATCCAGCATCCAGGAACAGGAGAGAAAGGCACCCTCTTTTCTCTCGCCACGGCTCCCCTGCAACCAGTATTCAGGAGCAGTCACTGGACCCAGCAGTAGTCCATACCACTGTGACAGTAGGCAGCCATTGATACCTTTCCAGGAATTGCTCCAATCCCTCTGTCATCCACGACAGTGGCCATCACCACATCTTGTGGCAGTGAATTCCACAGACTATATGCTGAACGAAGAAGTGCCTCCTTTCATCTGTCCTAAATCTCCTGTCCATCAGTTTCAAAAGAGTCCCCTGGTTCTAAGGTTTTGAGGGAGGAAGAAAAACTTTCTCTCTCCATTCCATGCATAATCATGCCCCTCCCCTGAATCACCTTTTTTCAAAGCTAAAAAGTCCCCTTTCTCTCATTCCCTTCTCCAAGGACCCCAAGCTGCTGAAGCCATCCTGAGAGCTACCTGTGCATATTACATAGGACTAGCCCAGGACAGGACCTCCTGATACCTGAGGAGGCATGTCAAATGCTGCCCCCATTCTTACCTGATGCCGTGCCAGCCTCTGCCACTCTCCAATGTCTTCGCTCAGCACTCTCTTCCTCTCCACATTTCCTCTTCTTCTCTGCCCTTTACAGTGGGGAATAGTGGAGCAGATCTGAATGCAAAAACAAACGAAAGTTTAAAATATATTGAAAAATGATAGTGCTTGTGGAGAATGACAAGAATTTGCAGGTTTGTGGGTGTTACAGAAAACAGCAGCCTCACACCCGACAAGACACTCTAGTCCACCACTCTCCTCCACACTTCCTCTTCCTTTTGCATCCAAGTAGCAGGTTGGTTCCTGCCCAACCTAGCAGTTTGAAAGCACGTTAATGCGAGTGGATAATAAGGTACCACTTGTGGGAAGGTAAACAGCATTCCATGTTCCAGCCGCACGCTTTGTGGAAAGGAGAGTCATGCCGGCTACATGACCACAGAAGCATCTTCGGACAGCGCTGGCTCTTCGGCTTCATAATGGGGATGAGCACCACTCCCTAGAGTCGGACGCGACTGGACTTAAATGTCAAGGGATACCTTTACCTTTAGCAGGATGAAGGGGGCAGAATTTAGCACACTGCCGCAGGTTGCTAGGAGATCTTGGGCTGACCCTGTATAATATACAGTATATGTGCTGTGATATAAGATTTTATGGGACAGCACTCACTGAATGAGAGCTACCATTGCATAGTCCCGGTCCCTGGCACCCAGGTCCCTAGCTGCACTGTCACCCCCCGGGGAGTGACATCATCACCCCTGGAAGTGAGGTCAGTCCCAGGGGGGTGTTTAAAAAAAAGATGCGCGTGGTAGCTGGACCACAGTATCCGCACCCTGCGGATACTGGGGTCCAGCACCAATTGCAAATTACTCACCCGGGGCGGCCTCTGGAGGTCCGTTCTCCTTTGCACAGGCCTCCACAAGTCTCTCAAACGTGATTTTAAGTGATTTGACCATAGGGCTGAGTGAGGCGGTTGCCTTGGGTAGCTGATTGGTGGTGTGCCCACTCTCTTCAACTGCTCCTCTTCCCATCCAGAGAATGGGAAGAGCAGAAGAGGACGTGGAGAGGACAGAAGAATGGTGGGCTAGAGCGTCTCAACTCATCACACTTCCTCTCCTCCACATATCTCTTCCTTTTTCAATCCAGGAAGGAGAAGGAGTGGCAGAGGCAAACGCCTGCCCCCCCCCCAATGCACCCCTGAAACATTTTATGGATGAACTGGTGCTGAAGGAGTGAATAGGAAAACAGATAGGAAACCAGTCAAGGGATTTAAGAATAGGCATTACAAAATGTTAATGGTCAGAGTAAATTGGCAGTACTGTACTCATCTATAAAAACAGAGCACAGCAGAGCTAAGTTAGGCAACTGACCAGAAAGAAAAGCAGCCTAGTCCACTCCTTTTTCAAAGCAGCTCTTTGATGATCAGAAACTGCTGCATGAAGGTAGGCATTATCACTTCTGAATCGACAAAGGCCCAGACAGAGGCTATTAAAAATAGTCACTAACTCTAGGCTATCTCTTTCTCAACCCTAGGATTGGCTCTGCCATCACCAACTCCAGGCAAAGAAGAGAGATTTTGGCTGCAAATTAGAGTAACCAGCATATTTGTCCCAGCAAGCAGGGACAAATCTCCCCCCCCCCAAAGCTGAGGCTCTGCCCTCCTCACAACACAGCTCTTATCTACCCCAGCTACAACCACACAGCATGCATGTTCCATTTCTCATCAACCATGACACTTTAGTCAGAAGGAGAACGTCTTCGTGTGTGGGAGTGTCAGGATTGCTGAGCTACGTCTGCAGAAAATTGGATGGGAATTGCTGTCTTTGCAGATCTCCAGGCAAAATAAAATAAAAATAAAAATCCTTTATTTTGAAATGATTGCGCTTGTGGAGAACAACAAGAATTTGGCGGTTTGTTGATGCTGCAGAAAACAGTGGACACACAGCAAGACACTCTAGCCCAGTGCTCTCTTCTCCTCCCTGCTTCCCCTTCTGCTCCATGGTCCTCTTCCTTTTTGAATGCAAGACTGAAGGAGGAAAGATGAAGGGGGCAGCATTTGGCACACAGCATCAACAGGATCCAGGAAGTCTTGGGCCAACGCTAAACCATAAGCTGTTAAACCGCTGAACCATAAGCTGTTGATCAAAAGGTTGGCAGTTCGATTCCCGCAACGGGGTGAGCTCTCGTTGCTTGGCCAGCTCCTGCCAACCTAGCAGTTCCAAAGCATGTCAATGCGAGTAGATAAATAGGTACCGCTTGCAGGAAGGTAAACAGCGCTCCGTGTTCCAGCCGCATGCTACGCACTGTGGCAAGGAGAGTCATGCCGGCCACATGACCACGGAGGCGTCTTCGGACAACACTGGCTCTTCGGCTTTGAAATGGGGATGAGCACCACACCCTAGAGTCGGACACGACTGGACTTAATTGTCAGGGGATACCTTTACCTTATACAACTATTAAGCATTCATGTTGAAAGATTGGCCACCCCTGCTATATACTTAGGCAGAAGTATTTTGGAGGCCTCTCACTGCATGAGAGCTCCTGTTGCATTCTGACTAACAGCACAGACCTATGCATATTTACTCAGAAGTAAGCCCCATCACATTGACAGCGCAATCCTATCCAACTTACACCACTGGTGTAACCAGCGGTGCAGTGAGAACGAGAGAGGTCCCAGAACGGAAAGGGGATTTAAATCCCCTTTGAATCCCCCTTTGGAGGGGATTTGAATCCCCTTTCTGTTTTGGGAACTCGTGGTCTCGCTGCACCGCTGGTTACACCGGTGGCGTAAGTTGGATAGGATTGCGCTGTAAAGCATCCCCTGCAGATTTTTTTATTTTTTGCAGATTTATTTAATTTATTTTATTTTTCACATTTTTATACCGCCCTTCCTCCAAGGAGCTCAGGCTGGTGTACATAGTTCCTCCCCTCCTTTTGTCCTCACAACAACCCTGTGAGGTAGGTGGGGCCGAGAGATAGTGACTGGCCCAAGGTCACCCAGGAAGCTTTGTGGCTGAGCAGGGATTCGAACCTGGATCTTCCAGGTCTAAGTCCGACTCCCAAACCACTACACCATCCAGATCAGAGACCTCTGTATAAAATAGGCAGAAGAGCAGGTGACAAAGACTGTGTGTTGTCTTTTTCTGGCCACTTGAGAACCTGGGCAAAGCGGGAGCGGAGGGGATTTCAGAGCAAGATTCAGATCTTAGAGAAGTTCAAGATGAAACTGAATTAAATTTCAGTCAAGATTAAATTGTCAAAAGCCAAGACAAAAAAACTCACCCACCCATTGTGATTTATTGTAGGACTTTTCCCCCCTTTAAATCTCACTTTGACCAAATTGATAATTTAGATGGTTTTTGAGGAACAAATCACATGTAATCTGGACCACAGGCTGGTGGCATTAGAGGGTTAAGCTGCTGTCTATTTGACAACCTCTCTGCAGCTGTCCCTTTAACAGCAGCTCCCTCTGCAGCGATCCTGTTTTGCTCTATATGCCACAAGCTTTACTTGCTGATTTTGCAGATCAAACCTCTGCCAATGGCACAGAAACAGGTCAGGCCAGTTTTTTAGGTTTTTTTTAAAGGGTTTGTTTCCTCTGCCATGTTGGTAACCCCAGTGAGGAGGGGGAAAACAATGCCAGCAAAGCTAGGCTTACCAGATCTCCAACCGGGACAGAGTGCTAGACCTTTAGGAGAAGGAATGTGGGCAGGTGTAGCTTGTTAAGTCCTAGAGCACAAGGCATGTCTACTCAGAAGCAAGCTCCACTGAACACAATGGGGCTTGCTTCTGAGTAGACATGCCTAGGATTGTGCTCTAGGACTTTACAAGCTACACCTGCCCACATTCCTTCTCCTAAAGGTCTAGTACTCTGTCCCGGTTGGAGATCTGGTAAGCCTAAGCCAGAGGTGGCCAACCTTCCACCATTAGGGCCTCTGTGTTCTTAAGAGTTGTGTAGAAGACAGAATCTTGGCAGCTGCAAGTGCTGATGGTGCTGCTAAAGCAGCTGCACCTGCTGAAATACCCCCACCTATGCAACCATTTAAAGGGCCAGCATTCATGTTGAAAGGTTGGCCACCCCTGGCCTAAGCAAAGCTCAAAGGCAACAATGGGCAACCTGCAACCCATCAGGGCTCTACTTGTGTGGACATTTTGTAGACATTTTGCTAGTTTGTCAGATTCTCCCTTGGCATTCATTGGGTCACAATTAGTGCCCAAGTCCTATTTCAATACCAGGGCCTCTGAGAGGAATTTTATCAGGGGGTACAAAGTTTCTTTTGGGGCCCTTCTCAAAGGGGGAGGGCAGCAACAGGTGGAAAACTTTCCAGAGCCCAGGTCTACCACTGGCTTCTACCTCCCAGTTGGCCTGGCTTCCGTCTTTCACTCTCCATGAGGCCAGCTGAGATACCAGGAAAATTCTGGGGGCCCCTCCTTTGGCTCCTGGTCCTCCTTTTTTGACCCTGGGCCCAGGTACAATTTACCCCCCTGTCATGGGCCCTGACTGCAACAACACCGAAATAAAGGAGGGCCATCCATTCAACTGGCTCACTAGCCTAGGGCTGCAAACTGGGAGTAAAACCATGAGCTGTCGATCGAAAGGTCGGCAGTTCGAATCCGTGCGACAGCTCCTGACAACCTAGCAGTTTGAAAGCAAGAAATTGCAAGTAGATTGTTTCTTGTAGTAACCTTCATGGCCCGCTATTACGTACCAATGCACCAATGCTATATAGGGAATACATCTAGCTATGTCAAGAATACTTATCATTTATAGAAAGAATACAATGGGTGATTTTGAAACCAGAATCTACATTGGTGAGCTTTGACGTGACATCTTTATTCACCAAGGTACCACTGGGGAAAGTGATGGAATTGATTGAGAAATTAATACTCCCTAAAGACCTGGTCCCACTTTTCCACCATTGTCTGACATCAACGTACTTTGTATGGCAGGGTGAATTCAGAGAACAAAAAGAGGGGGTGGCCATGGGGAACCCTCTTTCTCCAGTGGTTGCGAATCTCTTTATGGAGTTCTTTGAAAAACAAGCCCTGGACTCAGCCACCTTAAAACCAGACATGTGGATCAGATATGTCGATGATGTTTTCTGTATATGGCCGCATGGGGACTTGGAATTGGAGAAATTTGTGAAACACCTTAATGGACAATGTAGGGAAATCCAGTTCACGATAGAAAAAGAAAACAACAAGTCTCTACCATTCTTAGATGTACTGGTATCCCGAAAAGAAGATCTATCCCTGGGCCACAGTGTCTACAGAAAACCCACAAACACTGGGAGATACTTAAACCAAAAGTCCAATCACCACCCAGCCCAAAAGAACTCATTAATAAACTCTCTAGTATATAGGGCTTTAAAAGTGTGTGATGAAGATTCCTTGGATTTGGAAAAAAGAGTGATTTTTGAACAGCTCCAAGCCAATGGATACTCTACCACACAGATCAATCAGTGCTGGAAACAACAAAGTCTCAAGATAAAAGCAAAGAGAGAAAGGGTAATTAATATAGATAATAATGACAAAGAGACCACCACAGAGGAAAAAATTTGGACAGTCTTACCATTTATTAAAGGGACTACTGACAAAATAGCCAGAATATTACAGCAAGGCAATATAAGAACTATTTTTAAGCCAACATACAAATTACAACAAGCTTTGGGCAACCCGAAAGAAAAAAGAACTGCATTATCCAACTCAGGTGTTTATTCTATTGCATGCGAATGCAATAAATATTATATAGGTATGACGGGCAGAAGCATTAATACAAGAGTGTCCGAACACGAGAGAGCGTACAGACTTAATCACCCAGGACAATCGGCTATTGCCGAACACGCTCTCAACGAAGGACACTCGATTTGCTTCAATAGAACTAAGTGTTTACAGAATGAGAACAACCCTAGAGTTTTGCGTCATTTGGAATCGTTGGAAATAAGCAAACATCTGGAAACTGGTAGACTCTTGAATCGCCAACAGGATTTGACACTAGCGAACCGCATTTGGCTTCCAATACTGCATAGGAAAGGAGATTGGGAGAGGAGAAAGGAGCTGAGTGCGGCTGTTTGAAGATTTGACAGCTGGTGCGGTCATACTGGGTCATTTCCGCTTTCCAACAACTAGCGGGTTCCCGCGCTTTTCTTAATTTAAACGGACTTGAGGTGAGGCTGGACAACTTCACCTACAATCTCTGTGATTGTTTTTACCCCTAGAAGATGTTCTAAGACTAGAACGAAACGTTGGGTGTTTGTTTTCCTCGGATTTTTGATATTTTTATCCCGCATGCGGCTGCCTGTTCTGGAAACCCGCGGCGTGTTTTGGAAATCATTAAATATTTCGAGCTGACTACATGGCGTCAAATCCCGTATCCGTGAAGCATTGGTGTGCAAGTAGATTAATAGGTACCGCGTCAGCGGGATGGTAACAGCGTTCCATGCGCCTCAGTGTTGAGTCATGCCGGCCACATGACCATGGAAATGTCTTTGGATAGCGCTGGCTCTTCGGCTTTGAAACGGAGATGAGCACCGCTCCCTAGAGTCGGACACGACTGGACTTAATTGTCAAGGGATACCTTTACCTTTACCTAAGTTCCATTAGACTCAGCGGAACTTACTTCTGAGTAGAAACCTCGAGGCTTGTACTACAGCAGGAATGGCCAAC
This sequence comes from Plestiodon gilberti rubricaudatus, assembly GCA_026170595.1. Lineage (NCBI taxonomy): Eukaryota > Metazoa > Chordata > Lepidosauria > Squamata > Scincidae > Plestiodon > Plestiodon gilberti. The sequence goes on from JANXHW010000008.1 coordinate 39,709,883, forward strand.
TCTTCCACCTTTAGGGCCTCTGTGTTCTTAAGAGTTGTGCAGAAGACAGAATCTGGGCAGCTGCCATTGTGGATGGTGCTGCTAAAGCAGCTACACCTGCTGAAATGCCCTCACCTAGACAACCATTAAAGGTCCAGGAGCATTCAGGTTGAAAGGTTTGCCACCCCTGTACTATAAGTTGCGTCCAAAGCCTAAATATCTCTGATATTTAGCAGGGAGAGAACAATTGTCCCTATTCAACTCACAGGGCCAGCCTAGGCATGTCTACTCAGAAGTAGGCCTCACCTCACTGTGTTTAAGGGAACTTCCTCCCATGTAAATGTGTATAGGCTTGGAAGCATTACAACATCTGAAATTGCTGTTATATTTCTGAGGATGTCCGAGATGGATCGGGGCAAAACGTCAACCCAGGACTTGTCCTGTTTTAACCTAAATAAATGGCTTGAAAACCCAGACCTTTTAATTGTAAATTCTATGAATTGTGTATAGGATCGCGCAGTCTCGGTGTCTTTTTCAGCGGCCGTAGCTTGTTAGAGGTGCTTTTATGAGGGGACAACCATTTCAGAGTTTTATTTTTGCTACATAAATTGCTTTATGAGTTAATTGTTGAAAAAAAGTGATGTACGTGTGCATATGTACACAAAACACACCACTTTTATATACATAACGTATATGTTTTCAGTGGCTGTCGCTTGCTAGTGGCTCTTTTGTGAGGGAACCAATTTTTAAATGTATTTATACTGCTATAGAAATTAAGGAGTTGTGTATGAGCTGAAAAGTGATGTGTGTGTCCGTATACAAGTACACAAACACACCACTTTTATATGTGTAATAATGCACGTTTCCAGTGCCCGTCACTTGCTAGTGGCTCTTACTAGGTAAAGGTATCCCCTGACAATTAAGTCCAGTCGTGTCCGACTCTAGGGTGTGGTGCTCATCTTCATTTCAAAGCCGAAGAGCCAGCGTTGTCCGACGACGCCTCCGTGGTCATGTGGCCGGCATGACTCTCCTTGCCACAGCGCGTAGCATGTAGCTGGAACACGGAGCGCTGTTTACCTTCCCGTAAGCGGTGCCTATTTATCTACTCGCATTGACATGCTTTGGAACTGCTAGGTTGGCAGGAGCTGGCCAAGCAACGAGCGCTCACCCCGTTGCGGGAATCGAACTGCCGACCTTTTGATCGACAGCTTATGGTTCAGCGGTTTAACCCACTGCGCCTAAGGGACCTGTTTTTCATGTTGCTACATAAATTGCTTTATGAGTTAATTTCTGAAAAGGGATATGTGTACACACACAGAATACAAACACAGCAATTTATATAAACATATATAAAATATGTATGTATAACCCTGTCAGAGAGTGGTGGCTACCATAAATAATTAAAAATCAGTAAATTAGAATTAACACTTGGTAAAAAAAAAAACTAGACTAAACAAAGCAAAAAAAGCAGAGGCAGCATAAATATACAGATATAAATCTTTCTAATTAGTAGCAATATTAATAATGTTGTTCTAGAGAGCTTACACTGTTTTGCTTTTTTAAGCTGCGAATTGTAATATCAGAGCTATGCCATGTGAGCAGAGGGCTAGTAATAGATGTGCTTGTGAGGGGCGGCGAAACTCGCACGTGTAGTGAATCACAAAGCAAAGGTGGGCAGGGTGCCCATCAAGCTCCAGAGAGCGCGAGCCCTTGCAGCAGGCTCCGCCCCCTGGTTACCAGAGAGCCAGCGGAGGCCTTAGCAACGAGGGCTCGGCCAGGACCAGGGGGCGTGGCCTCGCGTCGCGGAAATCGCGCTTACATCTCGCGAGAGGCGGGAGCTGGTCGCTTTGGCGCGAGCTGGAAGACGTTAGAAAAACAAACGGGACGGTTTAGGATGGAGCGCGCGGCTTTGTCGGGGCGGACGGTGGCTGGAAGGACCGCGAATCTGCCTTGGTAATGGGAGGGGGGAAGGGTGGTGGTAGTGTTGCAAGGATACGGGGAGGGGCTCCTTATTCTTCAGCTTCGCCGGGGCTGCATCGCCATTGCAACATATTAGTAGCTCCTATTGCGTCTTTTTCTCCCCCCCTTTTTTCTGTGCAGCAGTTGGGGGGTGGGGAGCTTAAACTTGGGGCAGCTGTTAAATCTCGGCAGCACCTGCGTCTCGGACTAGTTCACCTAGGAATGTCTTTACGTGCAAGCAGTGATGAAGGTGCCCATGAGCATGTGCAGAGTGCTATTCTCTAAAATGCACCTCCTTTTATAAAGAGTGGTGGCTCTCTTTCATGCACCCCTCTGGAAGGTTATCCATCAGCATAAGAGAATGCTTTTTGGTTGGTTTTGGTGAAGGACAGAAACAGAGCATCAAATTGCAAGCTTTTGAATCCTACAGGATTCTTCATCAGGCTTGGCAAAAAGACAGGGAGTGGCAGAAGAGGGGGCAGGTTGTGGATTCTCCTAGCAGTTGGTAATATAAAAGGACAGAGTTGAGGAGGTTTTCTTGCAGACTTGGATCAATCTCTGGAGGGTGTGAGATCACATGCATATACACAGCCCTATGAGGTAGGTTTTGCTGAGAGAATGGTTCAAGTTTGCCCTGGGATTTGAACCCAGGTTTTCCTAGGTCAGACACTCTTTTCCTTGACACTCTGCTAGCTCTCTGCGTTTGTTCAGACTCTGCGTGTGCTGGTGCTCTCGGATTTGAAATGTTCCCAACACTGCACAAAGAAGCAAAACACCATAAGCTGATCTCATCTGTTTTCAGTAACCTCTCTCTGTCTCATCTGCCCAGATACGTTCACTATAAGTGCAAACATTCCTGAATGCTCCACCAATCAGGATTTCATATTTGTGAAATTCTTCAAGCTTCAATCTTTTTTGTGTGGGTGTCTCTGTTTTATCTTGTATTAGGGTAGAAAAATACCGGCCTCAGACACTGGGTGACCTGATTTCTCATCAAGACATTCTGAGTACCAGTAAGTATTAAATGGTTAATACCATTCTGTTGCTCATATGTGACTAGGAACCCTTATTGCAGTTGTGCACAGGGATTGTTGAGAACATGTGCCCCTTTGGGGCACGATGCGTAAGTTGGAGGTAAGCTTTACTGTAACTTGGTTAGTCCTGTCCCAAGCAGAAGGATAAAGGACTTCTTCACACAACCAATGCCGGTACCAAGTTGCTGGAGTCTGTGGAAAAGCCCTTCACTGGTTTCCTGTGGAACTCCCCGCCCACACCTTGACAGTGCATCTGGTGCTACCACCGTCACCATTACTGAGTGATAACACTATTACAGGTTATCTTGTTGTCTTGTATGCTCCCTGGGGCATCTGGTGGGGCCACTGTGTGATACAGGAAGCTGGACTAGATGGGCCTTTGGCCTGATCCAGCAGGGCTCTTCTTATGTTCTTATGAGTGTTCTGTAATTGACCCTGGGCAATGCCCAGCTTGATCAACCCATGGCACCATCCTTCCATGAAACACACAATTATGAAATTCACTGGCATGTGATGGGCACCATGCAGATGGCTTTACAAGGGGGTTAGACCAACTTTATCAGAGACAGCTTTATCATTGGGTAGCTAAGCCAGGTGGTATTTATACAATACCAGGTATTTCCCAATACCAGGTGGGTGGGCAAACAGGAGAAAGCCACTGCCTTGTGGACTCCTCAGAAGCACCTGACAGCCCACTGTTGGAAGCAGGCTGCTGGGTTGAATGGAATGCCAGTTAGATGCCTTTGGAAGCCTAAGGCAGATATGCTGCTGACCTAAATGCTTCTTATGATGCAGCTGTCCGGTTAGACTAAAGTTGCTTGTCTTCCTTCCTTACGCCTTTCTCCTTGTTATCATGTCTTTTGGATCATAAGCCATTTATTTTAAGCAGTAAACCACCTCAAGTACCTGGGGCAAAAAGGCAGCTTATAAACGTCGTAAGCGTAAAATAAAATCTTTGCATAAGAAACAGAAATGTTCTTTTCAACGTTTCCTTTTCAGTTCAGAAGTTCATCAATGAAGATCGCCTGCCTCATCTCCTTCTCTATGGCCCTCCTGGGACTGGCAAGACCTCCACCCTCTTGGCTTGTGCGAAACAGCTTTACAAAGACAAGGAGTTTGGCTCTATGGTTCTGGAGGTAAGTGGACTCTCTAGGCCAGTGTTTCCCAAACTCTTTTGACCTGAAACTCCCTTGACCATTGGCAACTGTTCGCTGCGGGCAGCGGCTCCCCATTACATTCTGTTGATGCTTGCCAATTGGCATTGCGCTGTTTTCCAAGAGGATTCCGTGGCACTCCGCGGGTCCCCTGGCTGGTTTCCGTGGCTCCCCTGGGACGTGCCGTTTGGGAACCATGGCTCTAGGCTCTTGCCATTCTCTCACAGTGGAGGAGGGCCTCTTTGGGCAGATTGCTTCTCCTTCTCCAGATGGGACAGTGTAAAAGAGGAACATGGGGTGAAGCCGCTCCCAGCTCCAACCCTACTTTGCTCCAAGGATCGGGGCTGTGATGGAACTCCTCTGTCCCCTTTACATTTTACTCCTTTTAATTTGATCTAGAATTAGGGGGGTCCTCCCTGCCCGCCCTGTCTTCCATTTTTCCCCTCTGATAACTTAGAGGAAATTAAAGGGGGAAATGAAGAGAAGCAATTAGACCCAACAGTTCTGGTACCCTAGAATGTTACTTTCCTCCTCTAGACTCTTTCCTGCCTATATATGGGTAGGCGTACCATCGTCCCGGAATCGAGCCTGGCTTCGGCCTAGACGGGGCCCGAGCCGCTCCCAAGGATGCACTGTGGCTGCCCAACGGGGTTCCAGCTTCGGTCGCGTTGTCGACCGGAAGTTCCGGAAGCCCATTGGGCAGCCGCAGTGCATCCTTGGGAGCGGCTCTGGCCCCATCTAGGCCGAAGCCAGGCTCGATTCCGGGACGATGGTACGCCTATATATAGGGGAGGGGGCAGAAATAATTCTGACCGTATGGTTTATTTTTTCCTAGCTTGCCCTATTCCCTTGCCTCTTCAGAGTTGGTTCATTTTTTTAAGCACTCAGAGCTACGACTGCGTTCCTTCAGAGCTACTGTCTGAACTCGTAGCTCACTGAGTGGATTGACAAAAACTTACCAGTAACAGATAATCGGCTACGACTTCTCTAATGGGGTTCAGCCATTACTTGTTAAGTAACTGCTTTCAGTGGTGTCTTGATCGTATATACCCAGCATTTGACACAATAATCCACAATAACTCTTCTCTCCCCCCCCCCCCCCCCATTCTGCAGCATGCCTGCTACTCGTCTCATGGCTACACAGCCCATATCTTAAGATGAGTTGCCTCTCTGTCTTTTTTTCTCCTCAGCTGAATGCTTCAGATGACCGAGGAATTGACATCGTCAGAGGACCTATCCTGAGCTTTGCCAGCACCAGAACTATCTTTAAGTAAGTGCCAGGCAGGAGACTCTCAAGTGTCCTGGTCCCAAACTATTAAGGATTTCAAAAGTGACGATCAGCACTTTGAAATTTAGCTTGGAAACAGACTGGTAACCAATGAGACTAAATGGAAGTGCAGTCTCCAAAGCTTGGGCCTTGGCAAGGATCCTTTCCTCCTCACATACTATACCAGTTTCCGAGTGATTTTTTTCAAAGGTTGCTGTGCATAAAATGCCTTGCAGTAGTCCCACCTAAATGTGATTAATGCAGTGGGTTAGGGCCAGCCAGATCTGCCTTTCCTAGAAAAGATACGTTCCCCATCCATCTGGATATGTGTAGGAAGTCTGTGTTGAGGAAGCTCTACGACGAAATGTCTTGCTGTGCTGCTTTTGCCTTGGGCTCGATTCGGTAGTGACCTAGGCCAGCATTGGTCCTCTCTAGATGAATAAGGGTCTCTTGCTGTGCTGCTTTTGCCTCTGGCTCGACTCGGTAGCAACCTTGGCTTGACTCGGTAGCAACCTCAGCCAGCATTAGCCCACACTAGATGAATAAGGGCCACAGATTGAAGTGCTGTGTTTTAAATGTCTCTGCCTCACTGCCACGCGCAGCTCTTGCTCACCATTTTGGATGGAAACCGGGGGCAGGCTCCTAACTTGCGGTAGGCAGTTATTCATGTATTTGTTTAGAGTGCTTAAATGCCACTGTACCAGTACTGTCGACAAAATGGTGCTCCAAGTGGCTCACGTAGCTAGGGAACGAGAAGACCCTGTGTATCTCCAAGGGGTTCACAATCTAGAGATTGTGGCACAACAGCGGAGGAAGGTGAAGGGGAGCAGGAGCAAGGATAAACTGGGGAAGGATATGTGATGGTTTCACGTTTGCGCACGCAAGCTCAGTTGCAGCTTTACGCAAGGACTTTCTGACTAGTCACTCCTCGGAGTAGGGGGGCTGAGAAGACTGTTCTCCTCCCGCACTGCTGTTGCGCTAGAGCTGGCGAAAGATGCTGTGGGAATATTGCCAGAGGCTGGTGTCTATATGAGGGGGAGAGGTTGATCTTTTTGATATCTTTACGTTCTTTAAAAAAAAAAGTTGGCAGTTGGAACAAGTAAAAATACAATGCTGTAAAAACCATGTTCAGAAATAATTGCATTATTGATAGTGTCTTGCTTTTCCCTGGTATTGCAATTTTGGCACCACAGCTCCCACTGAGACAAGGGAGTGTGGCTGACCGGGGGTGGGGGTGGGGTTATTCAATCTGTGATGGGAGGTAAGTTTTGCCTGGTGTCGGTCTTTCTTCCATTGAATGGGACTGTTTTGTGGGGGGGGGGGGGAGGTAATAGTTCTTAAAAGCTCCAGGTTAATGTCAAGCCTTCACCTCCCCTATCTTGCTCTCTCCTGTCAGGAAAGGTTTCAAGCTTGTGATTCTGGATGAAGCCGACGCCATGACTCAGGATGCCCAGAACGCCCTCCGGCGCGGTAAGTTCACCTTGTGCACTGGAGCCAGGAATGCCACGACTCACAAAGGCAGCAGTTTCTCAGGTGTTTTCTGTTCTGTAATGTCAAGTAACCTCGAACCAGAGAGCTGCAGAATGCAATTGGTGATGTGGCATTACGGAGAATCTTGGGCTGCTTCCTCAGTGACTGGTTTTGCTGTGGTCTTGCTAGAGTTTCTGGCCAGGTCTCCTAGAAGACCCCCACTCAACAGTCTGGAAATTTCAGACTGCCTCATCTTTCAGCGGGCTGCAGTATTTCCTCCTTGGCCTATAACGTTTCGATCCTGCGGCTCAGAACCTCACAAACAAGCACTGGGCTCTTTTTCCGTGGTGGGTTCCGCACATCCTCACTTCCCCCAGAGGTTGCAGAGACGACTGCGACCCAGTCTTCTAGAAAGGACTTGAGATGGTTTCTTCTCGGGGGGGGGGGGGGGACTGGGCAACTTCAGAAGTGCAGGTTACGAGTTTCCAGATACTCCAGTTTAAATGTGAATTAAAACCTTTCTTTCTCCAAGTTGTGAGACTGCAGTTAAATGCCTAAAAGGCAATATCTGGAAAAGATGGGATACCTGCAGCAGGTTCTCTTTCTGCATTTGCTGGTGCAACCGGAGGTGAAATGAGAGCACAGGGGTAGGTGGCTTGTCCCATAGTTAGGACTTCATTTTGCACCCTCCTTCTCCACATTCTACCTCTCCTGAAGGGCCGGGCCCACCTTGTCCACTGGTGCCCCACTGCCTCCAGCCATCTCCATTTCCAGTAGGTTGGGGCAGTGCCATGTGGCTACTATGGCAGTGAGAACAAGCCCCCCCCCCAATTCTGTGACATTCCAGTGATTGAAAAGCACAACAGTATTTGGGCTTCATGTGATCAGCTCTGTTGCTGGGAGGTGACAGAGAGGCTAGGGGGAAGAGAGTCGGTTTCCTTTTGGATGTGGATATTGAGGAGCCACCTTGGGCTTGTCTTTACAGGTAAGATGGGGGGTATAAATTAACTCTGTTCACACAGTCTCCGTCCCTATTGCAGCTCCCAAGTGGGCTCAGATCTCCCCCATTGTGTCTCTCACTTTCCCAGTGATCGAAAAGTTCACGGAGAACACGAGATTTTGCCTGATTTGCAACTACCTTTCCAAGATCATCCCGGCCCTGCAATCCAGATGCACCAGATTCCGCTTCGGGCCCCTGACGCCTGAGCTTATGGTTCCCCGGCTGCAGCATGTCGTAGAGAAGGAGGAGTGAGTAGGAAGCGCTGTTAAGTTGGACCGGGGTCCTTCCCTGTGATTGCTTCGGATGCTTGTTGTCTGCTCTTTGTGCCACGGTTGAATCCGTACCATTCGCGTGGCGCTGGGAACACACAGCCCTCCTGCATTTGGTTCCAGCCGCTGTGTCCCCTGCATTGTCGGGGGTGCTCTGGTGAGCTCCATCGAGTCCTAAGGTTGGAAGCGATCCAGCGGTCTTCAGCAGGTGGGTCAATACCTGGAAATGAGGCGCAACCTGGCCTAGAGTGGGTTGTAGCTTTTCCATTCGGAGAAGAAATACAGTTTTGAACAGTAGCCAGACTGAGGGGTCTTGGAGCCCAGTCCTATCCTTCTCCCCCAGTGGCTACACCAGTGGGGGAGAAGGATACAATTGGGCTGGAGATTTTGGCTTTGGAGCTTTGGCAAAGTCTTCAGTTGATCAACTCGGTCTCCCATCTGCTCTTAGGACTCTTTCTGCTCTCTGTCTTGCTTTCTCTTTCTCTCCTGCCACCCTCCAAAATTGAGAGCTGTAAAAGAAGGGGCGGAATGACTAGCAGCCCATGCTGATTGGTTGCCACCAGGCAGGCAAAGAGACATCATGGTCGCTCACTCACCGACCCTTCTAGCCCACTAGGCTCTTGCAGGCTGAGGTTTCAGGTGGGTCCCGGCTCTTGACAAGCTGAAGACCTCTGATCTAGTCAGACCCTATCCCAGGAGATACTTGTTATCTTGGTAAGTTTGATGTCGGTCAGAGCTGCCGGAACCCTGGGAAGGGGGCCAAGGGGACCCGGATATTGCGTGGATTCACTCATTTGTTCCATCATTGACTGTTTCTGTGGAACGGCACTGAGAGTCCGCCTGACTGTTTACTTTAAAGCTTGCTTTGTCTTTCAGAGTTGACATAAGCGACGATGGGATGAAGGCATTGGTGACTCTGTCGAACGGAGATATGCGCAGGGCTCTGAACATCTTGCAGGTATGCAGGCCTGTGTGCAACGGCTTCACCTTTCCATCCTGTAGGGGTGTCTAGGGTAGCGTTTGTTCATCCAGTGGTGTGATAGGGTGATACTTCACAATATGACTAGCGGTGCTGGACTATGTAAATGACTGTACATGTATGTGAAGTGCCAGTAAGATTGGTGCAGTGATCTGGGCCGTCTTGCCCTTCAAACGAGGGCAGATTGGGCAAGGAGACCAGTTTGCAGCAGCAAATGGAGGTGTTTCTCCCCTGCTGCAGAAGGGACTGCTAGTTCTTGACACTCTGGGGGAGTACATATGGGCTTGCTAACTGGGCAAGAGGCACTTTTTCAATTGGTGGTGCTCTTATATTTAGCAGGGGGAGAGTAACTGCTCCCCTTTCACCCCAGCACAGTCTCTTTTCTGGTGGCTGTTTGCTGGTGGTGTTCTGCATCTTTTTTAGATTGTGAGCCCTTTTGGAACAGGGAGCCATTTAATCATTTGATTTTGTTTGTAAACAGCTTTGAACTTTTTGTTGAAAAGCTGTGTGTGTGTGTGTACACACACACACACACACACACACACACACACACACACACACACACACACACACACACACACACACACACACACACACACACACACACACACACACACACACACACACACACACACACACACACACACACACACGGTTAATAATAATATGGGGTACTGCCGGATCAAACTAAAAGGCGCATCAACTCTGTGACGGTTCCCATTGCAGTTGGTTAGGTGTTCTGGGAAGCGTACAAGCGGACTGCTCCCAGAGCAAATAAAAACACGCACCACAGAAAAAAAAGTACCATGTTGAGTAGACCTAATAGAGAAACCATACCTGGAGTAAAATGATCTGCATTCTTTCTGGCAGGAGCATGGAAATGATGAACCTTTGAATATTGGTTAACCCATTAACTCAACTGCACTCTGTGTCCATTTCCTTGTATTCAGTAGTACTTCCGATCATGCAATTGTTAAATAACTTGGTCCCACCAGATCCCGTGTATGTCTGGGCACAAGAGCAGGTTCCCGTTGTGGTTCTTGCGTTCCAGGTAGTCATTTCATGAGGTGTGCAGGTGGGAGAGCCGTCGGAGGGTGCGGTTGTTGCCATGTGTAAACAAGCCTGTTTGTGTGTGTGTGTGTGTGTGTGTGTGTGTGTCTTTTTTTGTTTGCATTTAAACACCTTGAATGTTCCTATATCATGTGGCCAAACCCTAGCTGAGGTGATTTCTCCCCTGCAGTCTTATAGCTGGGCCACAGTTACAACAGCACCTCTAGATCAAGCTTGGTGCCATGTTGACTTAGGCAAGCATTGATGTTGCTGGAGTGATTGGCTCCTGCACATGAGTTAAGCTGTCATAGGGTTAAGCTGTTGATGGCCCTAAGGGGCCAAATAAACCTCCCCTGCTCATCATGTGTCGTCGTTCCCCCCCCCCCCCCCGGCAAAGGAGCTTTGTTCTGTGATTTGTGCCTTAAGCTAAATGACTGTGTGTGTGTGTGTTTTGCCAGAGTACCAACATGGCCTTTGGAAAGGTGACCGAGGAGACGGTCTATACCTGCACTGGGCAGCCGCTCAAGTCGGACATTGCCAACATCCTTGACTGGATGCTGAACCAAGATTTCACCACGGCGTATCGTAGTATCCTTGGTTTTGCTCTCCGAAGCCTGAACGAGGGTAGCTTGGAGAGGTGGGCACAAAATGGCTGACATGGTCCTGACGTAGGCGTCCATATTTGCACCACCTAATCTTGTTGCTTGGAGGGTGAGATGGCCACAGCACCTTTTGGCTCTTGAGCAAGTAGGTCATGGGGGAAAATCGAAGACACCCTCCCCACCCTCCATAAGAAGAGCCCCGCTGGATCAGGCCAAAGGCCCATCTAGTCCAGCTTCCTGCATCACACAGTGGCCCCACCAGATGCCTCAGGGAGTACACAGCCAACAAAATAACCTGTTTCCTGTTGCCACTCCCTTGCATCTGGCATTAAGAGAGAGCCTATTACTAAAACCAGGAGGTTGCTTATCCCCATCATGGCTTGTAAGCTGTGTTGGACTTTTTCTCCATAAATCTGTCCAATCCCCTTTTTAAAGGCATCCAGGCCAGGTGCCATCACCACCTCCTGTGGCAAGGACAAACCAATTACACACTGGGTAAAGAAATATTTTCTTTTGTCTGTTTTAATACTCCCTCCACTCAATTTGAGTGGATGTCCCCTAGTTCTAGTGTTGTGTGAGAGGGAAAAGAACTTCTCCCACTCTCTCCATCCCATGCATAATTTTATACGTCTCAATCATGTCCCCCCTCAACTGCCTTTTTTCTAGACTGAAGAGCCCCAAACGCTGTAGCCTTTCCTCATAAGGGAGATGCCCCAGCCCACTAATCATTTTGGTCGCTCTCTTCTGCACCTTTTCCAGTTCCACTATATCCTTTTTGAGATGCGGCGACCAGAACTGGACACAATACTCCAGATGCGGCCTTACCATCGATTTGTACAACGGCATAATAATATTGGCCGTTTTAATTCTCCATCCCTTTTTTAATGATCCCGAGCATGGAATTGGCCTTCTTCACAGCCGCCGCACACTGGGTCGACACTTTCATCGACCTGTCCACCAGTACCCCAAGATGTCTCTCTTGATCCGTCACAGACAGCTCAGAACCCATGAGCGTGTATGTGAAGTTTTGGTTTCTTGCCCCAATGTGCATCACTTTACACTTACTTACATTGTGTAAGTAAGTCTCCACCGTCTCTGTTCCTAGTTTTGGCAGAGTCGGGTTGGGTTCCTTCTAGCCTTTTGGCCTGTCTTAGTCAGTGTCCCCCCTCCGACCACGTTCTATCCACCGTTGGGTGGTGCTTGGATGGCCAATCAAGCACTGGGATAACGGAGGTTCCTGCCCTCCTGGGGTGCCTGTGTCCTAGCATATCCTGGACCTCCTACAGATGGTCCCTGTCACAATCAAAACTTAGATGGCAAGAGGAAGTGGTGGGATACCAAAGGAAAAAAAAAGTACTTTGTAGAATGCATAACTAGAGGTAATTAGACCATGGGCCACAAGACGGAGATGAATGCTGGTGTAGCATTGTGGCAAAAGACTTGAGTTGCAAATTGGGACTCCCCAGTTCAACTCTTGTCTCCACCATGTAATCAGTTGGTGGCCTTGGGCACGTCACTCCCTCTCAGCCTCCCGCCTCCTCCCCTGCAATACAGGGATGCTGCTACTTGCTTGTCCTACAGGGCTGTTAGAAATTCTAACTCTGCGCCCCACCCCGTCCAGCCTCCCGCCCCGCACTGGGGCCCCCCGCCCCACCCCCGCCCCATATCAGGCGATGCCACTGGTTAGAATTACATTCAAGGTAATACCTGTGAAGTGCTTGGCACATTTAGAAAGCGCCATACAAATGCAAAGTGCTAGTTCAGATTGTAAATTGCCTTTGGCAGAATAGAAATGTATTCAGTCCGAAAGTGAATGCATTCCTGTTAAATTTGAGAGAGCCTGTTCTCCCCCCCCACCCCGGGGCAGTTCTTTCCTCATTTGTATTTGCGAGTCCTGCCTCTTAGCTTCCACCAAATGCCTTTTTCCATTGGAAGTGGTGGTGGGGCAATGGTGGGCTCTCCAGTTTTCTAACCGGGGCAGGCATTCAACTACCGGTAGCAGCTGTCTATATTGGCAGGAGAGCCATGGAATGCTTCTCACCTTGACGTTCTGCTCAGATATCATGGAACTGAAGACCTTGAAGGGTTTGGCTCTGCACGACATCCTGACAGAGATTCACTTGTTTGTCCACAGAGGTAAAGCTCCTGCAGGTTTAGAGCAAGGCTATGTCTGTGTTCCCTTTTGGGTCACAATTCACCATCTAACCAGAGGAGGTGGATTTTGTAGGGTGGGATGGAGTAAAACTCAGCTACTGAGCACTGGTAGTTTTTCTTCTGCACTCCTGCTGTAGATCCTGATTATATTTTGGGTTTCAGAGGTTAGGGAGAGCATATCTGTCTTTTTGGAGGGGTGTCTGTGGGGAAGTCAGAGTTAAGGAGGTGCCTAATTGGAACTTTGAAGGCCATTTTCAAGGGAAATGAGAGCCTGTTTTGCTGGGCTAGATCTAAAGAGCATTTAATGACCAAGCCCATCTTGCTTGGGAATGGGGATGGAATAATCTGATTTTCCTACTGCAGAGGAGTGTGGCATCTTGTGTGTTTCCTTGATGTTCAATAATCGGAGTATCGGGTATCTTCCCAAGAAAAATTCCCGGGGGCAGAAGCTGTTCCCTGAATACCAAAGAAACACGCTCAACGATGCATTCATTTTGTACTGTGGATGGAAGGTATCATGGCAAGTGCAACAGTCCTGACCCCTTTGTAAAATACTGCTGATGCACGATTTCGCATTTGTTTCTCTCTGGTCTACAGTTGACTTTCCGCCGTCTGTACGAATCCAGCTGCTGATCAAGATGGCAGATGTTGAGTGAGTGTTTGGTGGGAAGGAGGAATGTTGGTTGAAAGCCTCTCAATACCCTACAATTTTGCTGGGTCGAAGGACTGCCTGCTGTGGGGCTTGGCACACGACCTTTTGTGGGCTCTTCCTGCACCCAGAATTCACACGCGCCTGGGGAGGAATCCCTCCCCCACAACTGTGCAGAGTAAATCAGGCGTGCATGGTTAGCCAAAGCTTTTTTAATTTGTGCAGTCTAACTTCCCGTATGTGAAATTTGGGAAGAATGAAGCAGGGCAGGGCTGAATCTGAGGCAGGCAAGAGAGCCCACAAATTCTAGCTTGGCTCCCTGGCCAAACCGAATGTGTGTTGTCCTTGCTGACTGGGGTGGTCTGAAAACGTTGGCTTGGCTTCCTAGCAAGCTGTTATTTGTGCTTGCTGCTGTGGGTGAGCAGGCAAGTTAAGGTATAGCACCCTGGGGGTAGGGATGGGTACCAAAGTTTTCAATATACTGTAGTCCTGGAGAAAGTGAGGGCTAGAAACTTGGAATGGCAGCTGAGATTTGCCTGAGGCCGCAGAATGGAAAGGAGGCTTCCAGGCTGTGACCTGTGGAATTCTCAGTAAGCTGCTGTTACCAGCTGGTCCTCGTCGATTCTCCCACCCCAAAGCTGCTTTAGGATCTTGCTGTGCTTTTATGTGCCTGCCTGAAATTTAGAAGACCCATCCTTCTTTTCTGTCTTTTTAGGCATCGGCTGGCTGCAGGGACAAGCGAGAAGATTCAGCTGGGGGCCCTCGTTGCCGCCTTCCAAGTCACCAGAGACCTGATTGTAGCCGAGGCTTAGCACCAACGCTTCCCCTCCAGCAGTGTATATCTGTTCTGGAAGGCTGCAGCTTCCCTTGTGACCCAGCTCCAGTGAACTGGACATCTGCTTGGTGCTGTTACGATCAGGGTAGCTCTGCACACGCCCTCAAGCTTGAGTGGCGGCTCTGATGGTCTGAGAAGGCAGCAGCTCAACACAAAAACCACCTGCGACTTCCACGATTTTCACTTGGCCTTTGGCTCCTTCCAGCCTTGATTGGCATCACTGCAGTGTGTTGACACAGACAGAATTGGACTTTTAATGGGGGAGAAGAGGTGGCACGTTGCTGCTAGTCCACGCACAAGACCACATCGCTCCTCCTAGGCATGGATAGAGAAGTTCTTGGGGTTAGAGGAGGGCCTGACCTTTTCAGCCCCAAAGGAGGATCTTTGCAGACCTTTTTCCTTAAGCCGACTACATTGAGCGCTACAAGAAAAGTGAAGGGAGGGGAGGGGGATGACTGTATGTATATAGTAGTATACCCTAATAAAAGTGAAGCTTTGAATTAACAAAAGGAAGCATTTTCCAGGTTGTTCTGATCGTTTTATTTAGTTAAGAGATTGTCCTAACGTTTCGCTCCTAATCTAGGAGGAGCATTATCAAAGGAACAGCAACTTGCTGTCTGCTCTAGTTCTTCTTGGTGCAAGATGTTAACAGTTGGGAAGTTAACTGCTGCCTTTGCAGAGTTCTTTAAAGGCATATCACCATTTTATAACAAGTTCCATAGCTGCCAAGATTTTCCCTATATAAAATGGGGCAGCAAAGTTTTATAGTCTGTTCATCTTGCACCAAGAAGAACTAGAGCAGACAGCAAGGTGCTGTTCCTTTGATAACGTTTCGCTCCTACTCTATGAGGAGCATTAAGAAGAGATTGTCCTAACTAAATAAAACGACCAGACCAACCTGGAAAATGCTTCCTTTTGTTAATTCAAAGATATGTACCGGTCGTGAAAACCTCAGAACATACAAAAGTGAAGCTGTTAATGATACCTTCTGTTTCCGTATTGGAGGGGGAAAGTGGGATAAAAATACTCTAAAACATGGTGCAGCAAAAAGATACAGGCCAGATTTAAAGTTGCCTCCTTTGACTGCATTAGCTTGTGGAACTATTCAAGTAAGAGCCAACAAGTTGGAAGGAAAGGTCTATCGGGAAAGGCATGGGACCTGTGGAGCTCTATCTTGCTCTCCTGGCAGATCTATACCTGTGCCAGGTTTTTAGATCGGAGGACAATGCATCTTCCTAGCTGCTGATCAACTTGTGTTCAAAAGCATATTCTGTCACCCCCATTAAAACTAAAGAACAGGCCTGTAGCCAAGTCTATTTTAAAAAAGTCTTAAATATCTTACTCCCACACAGTGTAGGCTTGAGACCTGTCCTGATGCCACATCTTGCTGAACTTGGCTACCAGAACCCCCCCCCCCTTGCATAAGGGAGCCCAAGCTGAGCACCTCTTCATGTTTACTTGGCCAAAGCAATTGCCAAGATGACCAAAAATTAGCAGGATTCCCCTTCAGTAGCCATTACAAACCTATGGGATTATCCCCTTTACAGGAACCACAAACATCAACAGTTTCTTTAAAACGTTTATTTTCCTCCAATCATGTCAATACATTCACTTGTGCCCTGATCCAGTGTTAATAATCTTGGGGGGGGGGGGGGGGAGAATTGGTTTTGTGGAACCTCATTCACAAAAATATGGCTATTCAGCAGCACACTGAAAGTAGTGTAGTATGGCAATTGTTCAGCTGCCCCTTGACTCCAAGCATGGGTAGAAAACAGTGGTTTGTTCAACAGTCCACAGTGGCACCTGTGCAGGCTGGCGGAGAGCAAGTTGTAATGTTGCTATAAAATCTTGAGGCTTAAGGGAAGTTTTATACAGTATTGTAAAGAGATCCTTGGAAGAAATTCGGAGTTGAGAAGTGTCAATCGATTCTGCTGAATCGTGGCTCTAGGACCAGTTGTCGGTTTCAGTCTCCTGCCTTGGGGGAAGTTGCGTTTTGGCTGGGTAAGACTGATTTCTTATCAGGATGCACTTCAGCTGGGTCACCGGGGGGCAGGGCGGGCCATGTCCTATGTGACCCAAAGAGCGTTCTCCCGGCATGACTCGGCAGAACTGAGATGGGTCCCAATTGGACTGGCGTTGCCATAAATGGCTTCCGGTCGCGTCCAGGGAGGTCACGGTGGCAAGCTTGGGGACCGCTGCTCTGAGCCATTCAACTGCAACTAAGCTCCAAGGCAGAAGTCCAGTCAGTAGAAAATCCGGCAGCATTTCAGCATGCTCCGCCCAGGTGCAAAATGGAGTTAAACGTCGCCTTGGTGTGCAACAGCCCACATGAGAAAATCAAGTCTTTGCCCTTCAAGTATGGCAAAGCCATCGATCTGCAGTTGCCTCGTAGTGCCAACTGGAAGCCAACGTGATGCAGACAAAATGCTCCCGGCCTCCATTGGCATCATGAAGTCCTGTAGGTGAGGAACTCTTTCACTTTCTTTGGGATGGGCAGTGCCAGGACCTGGTAAGTGGTGAGGACGCAGCGAAGGGCTTTCCGGCACAAGTGCTTGAGAGAGGAGAGTGCCTGGGGGGCAGTCCAAAATTGAACGTGACCATCTCTCGTCCTGCGGTGAGGGGAAAGGAGGATGCAGAAGCCGTTATACACAGAGAAAGCCAGGGCACTTATACAATCATCAGCTACAGCTATTTAGCATGTGTTTGCTTTGTGAGCTTGCCAAGTGCTTCACATCTGTTATCCTGCTGCAGTCCTTGCAAGTAGCATTTTATCCCCATGTTGCAGATGAGGAAAACTGAGGCCAAAAGGAAAGGGTTTGCTTAGGGAGACTCAAACCAGGGAAGTCCTGCTTCACTATGCTACACTTGCTGTTCATAATTCCCACATTTCAGTCAAGTCTAGTTCCCAAAACAGCCTACATTTAAAACAAACTATGGAATATAGTTGGGGAGTGTTGGGATCTTCTGGCTCCTTGGGGCAGTCTAGAATCTTCCCTCCACAGCGAAGAAGCTACAGACAGAATCTGAGCTGGCCTCTTTGCCATCCTTGACCCTCGGAAAGGAGTTGTGTAGATCAAGGCAACCGATGCTGCCTCAAGGCACGGAAAACAGGCAGTTGCATCAGTCTAGATTTCCTCCTGGGACTTTTGGGCCCTATACTCAGAGATGGGAATGGGGGAGGCAATAGCTCTGCAGACTCAGAAAACAGCAACAGGGTTATGGAGAGGAGTTGGACGAAGTTCCTTCTATTAACTCACAGGCATCTGATCTGATCCCCACAGCTTGTTTGTATTAGTGTTTAGCAGCAGTTGCCACATTCTTTTTATAACCATGAGGACTAGGCACTTGACAGCCCAAGAGAGTTGGGGCAGTGCACACTATAGGGTTCAGAGGAGCCACTTGGTTCTACTAGAGATCCCTGCATGGCAAGCAAAAAAAAAGGTTAGTCTCCACTGGCTATTCCATGTTGAATGCTCTCACCCAATCTCTACTGCCTAACATAAGAAGAGCCCTGCTGGATCAGGCCAAAAGCCCATCTAGTCCAGCTTCCTGTATCACACAGTGGCCCCACCAGATGCCCCAGGGAGCACACAGCCAACAAGATACTTGTATCCTGTCACCACTCCCCTGCACCTGGCACAAAGAAAACCTACTACAACCAGGAGGTTGCTTATCCCCATCATGGCTTGTAAGCTGTGATGGAATTTTCTTCCATGAATCTGTCCAAACCCCTTTTAAAGGCATCTAGGCCAGGTGCCATCACCACATCCTGTGGCAAGGAGTTCCACAGATGAATTACACGCTGGGTAAAGAAATATTTTCTTTTATCCGTTCTAACTCTCCCTCCACTCAATTTTAGTTCATGTCCCCTGGTTCTGGGGTTGTGCGAGAGGGAGAAGAATTTCCCTCTATCCACTCTCTCCATCCCATGCATAATTTGAGACGTCTCAATCATGTCCCCCCTCAGGCGCCTT
The DNA here is from genome assembly GCA_026170595.1 of Plestiodon gilberti rubricaudatus. Lineage (NCBI taxonomy): Eukaryota > Metazoa > Chordata > Lepidosauria > Squamata > Scincidae > Plestiodon > Plestiodon gilberti. The sequence continues at coordinate 39,728,258 of JANXHW010000008.1, forward strand.
TTTTCTAGGCTGAAAAGCCCCAGACGCTGTAGCCTTTCCTCATAAGGGAGGTGCTCCAGCCCACGAATCATTCTGGTCGCTCTTTTCTGCACCTTTTCCAATTCAACTATATCCTTTTTGAGGTGTGGTGACCAGAACTGGACACAATACTCCAGATGTGGCCTGACCATCGATTTGTACAAAGGCATAATATTAGCCGTTTTATTCTCAATCCCTTTTTTAATGATCCTGAGCATGGAATTGGCCTTCTTCACAGCCGCCGCACACTGGGTCGACACTTTCATCGACCTGTCCACCAGCACCCCAAGATCTCTCTCTTGATCCATCAAAGACAACTCAGAACCCATGAGCGTGTATGTGAAGTTTTGGTTTCTTGCCCCAATGTTTTGCACTTTGCACAGTGCGTACTAGGGCATGTCTGTTCTAAAGGAAGCCCCTTCAAGTTCAATGAGACATATTCCCAGAAAGATAGGTATACTGTGAGATCCCTCTTGTATGCTGTATGATGTTGGTGAAGGAGCACTCTGGCTACTTGTCTGGAACATACCCTGTAGCAATGATCCCTCCCCGTGGGAAGTAGGTGCAACAAAGTCCATTCTTCACAGGGGCAAAGGCAACTGGGTTTCCTAGCTCCAAGGCCCAGATCCTCAGAAGTCTAGAAGAGATAAGGGAGATGTTCTTAATGAAAGAGCCATAAATCAATGGTAAAGCACGTGCTTGACATACAGAAGGTCCCGGGTTCAACCTCCAGGTAAAGCAGAGAAAAATGCCAGTCTTAAATCAGTGTACTGCTGCCAGCCAAAGTTGACAAGGGCCCCGTATATCTGCGGGGGATACGTTCCAGCCCCCCCCCCCAGCGGATACGTGAAAATTGCAGATAGGGGCAAATGCCCCCTCTGTGGTTTTTTGAGACCCCCCTGCATGGGCGGTACCTGCTATCTGCGGATAAGTGAATCTGCGGATAGCAGGGCCCCCCTCTAATGAGATGGGTCAGACTCAGCATGGCAGCTTCCTACGTTCCTAATCTGGAAAGTCGGTCAGTGAGTTTCAATTCGCTTTTTAGAGAACGTTCCACCACCAAAGCTTCCGTTCCAGGAAAAGACTTGCAATGCACTTTGTACGATTCATCAGAAAAGCTCTGCTGACTCAGATTAAAAGTTCCTCTAGTCCATCTGCCTGCAGCCAATGAGGGTTAGACAGAGGATTCTGGGAGGTAAGCAAGCATGACATAGGCAGTAATAGCCCCCCCCACAGCTGCTATTCAGGAATACACTGCTCTTGAACATGGAGGTTCCATTTAGGAATGATGGCCAATACCCTTGCTAACTGGGCAAGAGGCACTTCTTGACAATGGTGGCTCTCTTTATATTTAGACAGGGAGACAGGAACTCTTTCATACCATCATAGGGATCCCCCCCCCCCAAAGTAGTAGTTTGCTGGTGTCTCCCTTTTAGATTGTGAGCCCCTTTGGGACAGGGAATACTCATTCCTTTTACGGCATAAACCACTTTGAATTTTTTTTGGGGGGTTGCAGGCAAGTTGTCTATAGGAAGGAGCACAGAACAGGTGGGAATTGGAGGCCCAGGCTCAGGGTGGAGCAGAGTTGAGAGTGCCCTTTGCATTGACTGCAAAGGGCACTCTCAGGCATGGGCACGTCTCCCACTCTCCAAGTATCTCACCTGTCATCTGCCACAGTTGCAAGATAAAGCCCTTCAGGTGAGAAGCAGACAGATCGCAGGGAGCTGGCGTGGAAATCACTGCCGTAGTCTAGTGCAGACGGCAAGGGAATGTGGCTGAAACAAAAAGAAAGGTTGCGTTGGCCTGGTTTATTTGGCTATCCCGGCTAATGGTCACTGATAGATGCATCTTCTGTGTGTTTGCCTAATCCCCTTGCAAAGCCAGCGAGAAGATCATCTCCACAACTTTTGGCAGGGATTTCTGTCAATTTAATTGGGCGCTGCATGAATCTTCCATCTGTCCTGAATCTCCAGCTAATCAGTTTCATTGGATGAACCAAGTTCTAATGTTATGGACGAGAGAGAGGAAAATATTGTGTATCCTTTTGGAAACCTCAAGTATATCCTCTCTCGCTTGAGGTTGACTTTTTCTCAAAATGAAACAGCCCCAAACACTTGAGTTTTTCTGCCCCCTTTTTCCAGCTCGACGGTATCCTTTCTGTGACAGGGCAGCCAGAATGAAACGTAATGCCTAGAAAAGCTGCCTTACACCTGAGTCAGACCCACAGTCCATTTAGTTGGCAATGGCTCTCCCGGATTTCGGGGGGGGGGGGGAGGTGTCTTTCCCACCAGTCCCACCAGGAGATGCTAGATGGGGCAAGGGATTGAGCAGGGGTTTGTACAAAACAAGGGGTCTTGCTGTTTTGACACTGGAAGTCCATATGGTTCCCCAGCTGCAGGGTGGAGATTTCTTCTCGAGAATGACACACATAAAATAAATGGCACCCTGCCTGTGAAGCACTTACTCCACGGCAAGGTCAGGGCCGTACCACGCCCGTGCCCTGGCAGACAGTGACCTCCCTTACCAGAGGGCTTTCAGTTGCTCCCCTGTGCAGGGGTCCCAAAGAATCACCGAGGTGTCGTACGAAGCCGTTGCGAGAAGGGCCGAGTCTGGTGAAAACGTGCAAGAAACAACACAGCCCTGGTGCCCTTCCAGCTTTCTGAGGAGGTTGTAGGAATCCATACTCCACAAGAGGGCCTAGAAGGAGTTAAAGGGACAGGGGTCAAAAGCACGAATAGAAGTATGAAGACAAGAATCAAAGCAAGCGAACTTGGGGGGCAGGAGACCCAAGCACACAGGAACACATATCATGGGACGCTGCCTTCCGAGCCATGCATTATGCTCCCTGTTGTCTGCACTGACTGGCAGTGGCTCTCCAGGGTTCAGCCTTTCCCAGTCCTCCCCAGAGAGGCAAGGAGTTGAACTTGGGATCTTCCGCATGCAAAGAGGAGCTCTGTCATTGAAAACCTGCCCTCCCCTGTTCTGTGGTGATCTGCAGCCCCTCCATCATGAAGGGCAGCCTTAACCATCGATATGACATCGGAGTCAACCAATGGGCCACCCATCCGGCTCCTTCCCTGCGCTGGCTTACCGACTTCTCTCCAGCTGCAGAGCACAACATCTGACAATCAGGGGAGATGCAGCAACAGTAGACCCACTGCACATGGCCAGATAGCACCCGGAGTTGCTTCCCTGGGGAGATGGGAAAAAGGGGGGGGGGGCTTGCACACTTCTGGGACAATACTTGCCCTTTGATCACACACTGCATCCTCCCCAAGTCAGGGTGGAAATCACACTGACAACGTGGGTGGAAATCCAAGCATTTGCCAGGACCAAGGACTTCAGTAGTGGTAGAGTTAAGGAAACGATGCCCGTCGCCCCTGCCCCAGAGCATCTATTCTTTGAAAAGAGACACATCGCTCGCTCCTACCGTTTTGGCTCAGGTCCCAGACACGCAGGGTCTTGTCCCGCGATGCCGAAACGAGGATCGAGCGGCTCTCGCTGGGCGCAAAGCTCAGATCCCTCACAACGTCCTGGTGGCCCGAGAGGTTGAAAAGCAAACGGCCTATGAACAGCAGGACATGGCAAGGAGTGTCAGAAGGTCCTGGGTGTCAGGCAACCCATCCCCTTAGTGCCGCTCTGTCCTCCCCAGAGATGCCCCCTTGGCGCCGATACCATTATTACTTCCCCAACGTGCAACATGGGACCTAGGCTGAAAAACCTAGTGGGCCAGAGGGCTGGGTGAATGAGCAGCCATTCTTATCTTTCTTATCTTATCTTTCTACCTGGTGGCAGCCAATCAGCACATGCCGCTACTGTATTGTTCTGCCCCTTCTTTCCTTCCAGGCCAATAGAAAAGAAGGGGCAAAGAGTGATGATGGAACAGCATGAACTCCATTTTGAAAGATGGAGGGACAGAGGAAGGGAGGCGAGGTGCAAAACGGAGGGGAGTCCCTGATCCACTCTTCCATTTCGGATCAACAGAGCCGGATGAAGAGCATCAGAGACTGTGGTTGGTGGGTCACCGGGTAAGGAGGGAGACATTTGGAGGACCACTTCAGGTGTCAGGAAAGCTTGGGCCATTTCTGCATATGGGCTTAATAAAAAGGGAAGAGACCTCCTCATTTCCCATCCCAACCAGGAGCACCAACAAGGCGAATTTACCTGTCTGGACTTCCCACACTTTAATCTGCCCGTCGTTCAGTCCCGTGGCGAGGACCAAACAAGAAGCGCCACCTGCTGCCCCCGGAAAGGGCTTTCCGGAATGGGAAGGAAGCCAAGGACTGAACGCCAGACCCCAGACAATCTGGCCGCACTGCAACGTCTTCTCTTTGGCCGCACCTCGACCCCTGGTGGTCTCTGCTTTTGCACAGTGGCTCTTGCGCTCCAAGGCTTTGCAGGGTCTGCTAGGAGAAGAGGGCAGGAGGGGAAGCATGTCAGAGGACTGGAAGGCGCCATGGCTCACATGAATGACAAGAACAGGGGTTCTCAACCTTTGGAGGCCCGGGTACCCCCTATCACGGTCCAATTTTCTGAAGTACCCCCTGCTAATTAATTGCTAATTAATTAGATTAATCAATCAATTAATCAGCTAATTAATTGTTAAATAAAAAGTACTAAAACAATTTTAAATGTGAAAAAATGTCTTACTTAACTGTGTGTGTGTGTGTGAGAGAGAGAGAGAGAGAGAGGGAGAGAGGATTGCATTTAAGTTCTTTAATTAATTGCATTTAAGTTCTTTAATTAACAAGTAATTAACTACTGATTGATGCTGATAAGGGGCAGGCTCTGGCGTACCCCCTGCTGTCAGTCCACGTACCCCGAGGGGTACTCGTACCACAGGTTGAGAACCCCTGGACTAGAACATGTGCCACGTGGGGCTGCCAAAGGATTATAAAATGATGCACAGACAGTTGAGGAAATGGAGAGACAATTACGCTCTGTTGAGTAGATCGTTAACCAAAAGGGCAATTTTTTTTGATAAACTTTGAAGCCATGTGACCAAAACAAGGGTGTGGTTAACCTGATTCTTTTCATGGTTTTCTCAGCAGAGAATGCAAACGGTTTCTCTTTCCTTCCCTTCCCCACCATAACTGCCTATCCAGCACAGTGTCTTTTCAGGTGGCTGTTTGCTGGTGTTCTTCTGCATCTTTTTTAGATTGTGAGCCCTTTTGGGACAGGGAGTCATTTAATCATTTGATTTTGTCTGTAAACCACTTTGTGAACTTTTTGTTGAAAAGCGGTATATAAATACTGTTAATAATAATAATAATAATAATAATAATAATAATAATAATAATGATGATGATGATGATGATGATGATGATGATGATGATGATATCATCCAGGCAGACATGTCGCAGCACGCCATTCTTGTTGTCTTTGGATGATATTTTAAAGATTGTACTTTAAAATGTTACTCTTTGGCTTACTGCTGTTTTAATGGAAGCCAAATTGTGATGTACATCCCCCCATACCCCACCCCATAAATTGACTCAAAAATGTGTCCCCGATTCATCGGTCACCAGATTTTACAATCATTTGTAACACAAAGACTTAGAAAATTTGCAGGCACGAAGCACCGTCTGAAAAAGCGACATTCTTTTAAATGAATTAGTGTCACGTAGTAGCTAAGAGACTGATAGCGCAATCCTATGCATGACTACTAAGAAGTAAGTCCCATTATATTCAGTGGGGAAACGTGTGTATAGGATTTCAGCCTGAGCTGCACATCTGGACTGCCCTGGTTTATTATACCTCACCTCTGCTATGAACTCAGCAGGTGGTCTTAGGCAAGCCCCTCCCTCTCAGCCTCAGTCTTCCCTATCTGTAATATGGGGATAATAATACCAACATGTCTTACAGGATTGTTGTTAAGGGTTACATCAAGACAATACTTGTGAAACACTTTGAACATTTGAAAAAAGCACTATATAAATGTGAAGTGCGATGATGATTATCACAGCATAGCTGATAGGGGTACTCACGGATCAGTCCCTTCCAAAGGCCAAGGGAGTAACTTGACAACGCAGTGGCCCTGAGACCACGCAAACCAGGTGCCATCTGGGGAGAAGGCAACGCTCCACGTCTCGCAGCTTGATTTCCAGTCGTATTGCTGAGGCCGTCCTGGCTTCAGTTCCGCCACAAGGAAGGGCTCTCCTGGGGGAAAAAGCATCAGGGAGACAGTCTTCATTATGTGAAAAACGGCAACCACAACGACCAGGGGACTGCTGGAGCACCTTCCTGATGAGGAAAGGCTATAGCATTTGGAGAGATTTAGCTTGGGAAAAGGTCAGTTCAGAGGGCCCTCGTCAGCATTCCCAAGAGGCTCGGTCAAAGGCAGGAGCCTCTCAGGAGTGAAAACGCGCCACCAAAGGCACTGCATCGGAGTGGGGTTCCGGCGGTCCGCGTACCACCACCAGCAATCGGCCAAAGTACCACTGGTGGTACTAGTACCACTAGTTGAGAACCCCTGTGCTAGACACAGATGGTGTGTGCTATGCAGACCTTTGAGCAGAACTGCACTTTTCACAGTGGTACTTCTCTTATATTTAATATAGATATTTATCTATATTTATATAGATTAAAAAATATCTATATTTTCAGAATAATATCCACCCCATCTTTGCGCCCCTCGCTCCCAGTGGCTGTAGAGCACAGACTCCCATGGCTAGTCTTTTGTCTGTGGCGCGTTTTGTGCTCCTTTTTAGGCAGCGAGCATCTGGTGGTGGGACAAGAGACCGACTCCCCATTCCCTTTTGCTATGTAAAATCTGTGTTCGGAGGTGGGGATTTTCGTTGGTGTGGTGGTGGGTGGGACCGTTCTCCCCCCCTCCCCCCGTGCCACAAAAAAAATGAACACAGTATGCAGAAGGTGTGCGTCCACTGGTGCCATTAGATGTGCGAGTAAATTTGTGGGAGGGGGCGGATCGCTCGCACGGGGGGGGGGCGAGGACCGTAGTCCGCGCCTGCTCACCCTCCGACGCCTCCTTCTCCGACGCCGGCAGTCGCTGCAGTCGGGGGTTCGCCAGAGGCGCCTCCATCCAGCTGGCATCCAGGCGCATCGGAAACTGGCGATCCTGGCAACCGGAACGTTTCCTTTTCCCGTTCCCACCCCGTCACCGGTCACATGCCGGCGGGGCGGGACATCACCTGCTGGCCTGCTTCCAAAGCGAGCTGGAGGGAGGGGAGCATCCGCTGGACGATTGGCCTCTCCCCGCCCGCAGCGCCGCCTTTGCGCCCTGAGAGCGCACCGCCGAGAGGCAGGGTGATGACCTGGGTCTGGGGGGAGGAGGAGGGCTAAGTTATGGCTCGTCTTTTATTTATTTTATTTATTTAAAAAATTTATATCCCGCCTTATCCCATGCCAAGGCAAATGCCCAAGGCGGCTTACAACAAAAATTAAAAACAGTTTAAAATACAGAAAGTTTAAATACATAATTTAAAAACAATAAAAACAATAATATCAATAAAAACCACTGGGGGGGCAACAGTAGGGAGCACAAAAGCAGCATGGCAGAGCATCTTGAGACACAGGAGGCAGGCTACAACCCATCACCCAAACGCGAGACGAAACAAAAATGTTTTGAGCCCTCGCCGAAAAGTCATGAGGGAGGGGGTGGTTCTCAGATCCCCTGGAAGGGAGTTCCACAGTTGTGGCGCCACAGCGGAGAAAGCCCGCCCACGTGTTGCCACTCCCCTAACTTGCGATAGAGGTGGTACACACAGGAGAGCCCCCTCAGATGACCTAAGAGAGCGGGCCGGAATGTATGGGAGAAGGCGGTCCCTCAGATATCCTGGACCCAAACCGTGAAGGGCTTTAAAGGTCATTACCAGCACCTTGAATTGGGCCCGGAAACGAATGGGCAGCCAGTGCAGCCGCTGAAGCAGCGGCTCAACAGAGTCAAACCGCCTAGCTCCAGCTACCACCCGGGCCGCCGCATTCTGCACTAACTGCAGCTTCCGAACCGTCTTCAAGGGCAGCCCCACGTAGAGCGCGTTGCAGTAGTCCAATCTTGAAGTCACTAAGGCGTGGACCACCGTGGTCAGGTCCGATCGACTCAAGTACGGCCGCAGCAGGCGCACCAGCCGAAGCTGGGCAAACGCACCCCTGGCCACAGCCGCCACCTGGCTTTCCAGGGAGAGCTGTGAATCCAGAAGTACTCCCAAGCTGCGCACCTGTTCCTGCAGGGGGAGTGCAACCCCATTCAGAACAGGCAGATGACTCAGTACCTGCGTCGAAGCTTTCCTGACCAGTAGGACCTCTGTCTTTTCTGGATTCAATCTCAACCTATTAGCCCTCATCCAGACCCCAACCGCCTCCAGGCAGCGCTCTAGGACTTCCACAGCCTCCCTGGAGCGAGATGGCAAGGAGAGGTAGAGTTGGGTGTCATCAGCATATTGGTGACACCCAACTCCAAATCCCCGGATGATCTCTCCCAACGGTTTCATGTAGATGTTGAAAAGCATGGGAGACAGAATAGAACCCTGTGGCACCCCACACTGTAAAGGGCAGGGCGCCGAACAGGCATCTCCCAGCATCACCATCTGGGACCTGTCAGCCAAGTAGGAATGGAACCACTGCAAAGCAGTGCCCCCTAGTCCCAACTCGGCCAACCGGCCCAGAAGGATACCATGGTCGATGGTATCGAAAGCCGCTGAGAGGTCCAAAAGGACCAGCAGGGATGCACTCCCCCTGTCCAGTCCTCGGCGAAGATCATCCAGCAGGGCGACCAAGGCTGTCTCCGTCCCAAAGCCCCGCCTGAAGCCAGACTGAAAAGGGTCCAAATACTCCGTTTCATCTAGTATCCCCTGGAGCTGAGACGCCACCACCCGCTCAATCACCTTACCCAAAAAAGGCAGATTGGAAACTGGCCGATAGTTATTTAAATTGGAGGAATCCAGAGATGGTTTTTTCAGGAGGGGCCGCACAATTGCAGTCTTCAGGATGCTAGGCATCACTCCCTCCCGCAATGATGAATTCACAATAGGTTCCACCCAGTCGGCCAGCCCAACCCGCGCAGATCGTAATAGCCAAGCTGGGCAAGGGTCAAGCGGGCAGGAAGACGATCTCAAACTACAGAGGACCCTATCCACATCCTCAGGCTGTATAAGGTGAAAAGAATCCAAAACGATGGAATTGACAGATGCCGTAGGGACAACTTCTGGAACTGTTAAACCAGAGTCCAAGTCGTGGCGAATCTGAGCGATTTTATCTGCGAAGTGCCGTGCGATCTCATTGCAGCGGTCCGTCGAACACTCCAACTCACTCGCTACAGGAGCCGAGTGGAGCAGATCCCGGACAACTCGAAAGAGCTCCGCTGGCCGGCTACTCGCAGACGCAATGGTGGCAGAGAAAAACGCCTTCTTCGCTGCCATCACCGCCACGGAGTAGGCCCTGAAATGGGCTCTAGCCCGTGTTCGGTCAGATTCATCACAAGTTTTCCTCCACCGTTGCTCTAGGCGTCTGCCCAGTCGTTTCATTGCCTGCAGCTCCTCAGTAAACCAAGGAGCCGCCTTGGCTCGACGACAAGGCCGTGGCCGTTCGGGAGCGATCTGATCCAATGCTCTAGCTGCCTCCCCATACCACAGGGCAGCCAGAGCATCAGATGAATCACTGACCCGGGAAGCTGGGAAGTCCCCCAGAGCCCTCAGGAAACCATCCGGATCCATCAGTCTCCGAGGGCGGACCATACAATTCGGTCTCCCAGCTCTGCAGGGGTGATTAAACGTTGCCAGTCTAAAACTCACCAGATAGTGATCCGTCCAAGACAGAGGAGTGATCTTAATCTCCTCCATGGGCAGATCACCATCCCCATACCCACCAGTGAACACCAAGTCCAATGTGTGCCCCGCACCATGCGTTGGGTCCTTGATCCATTGAGACAGGCCCATGGTCGCCATGGCGGCCATGAAGTCCTGAGCCGCCGCTGTCACAGGGGCCTCGGCATGAACATTGAAGTCCCCCAGCACTAACAGGCGGGGGGACTCCAGTGCCACCGCCGAGATCACCCTGGTCAGCTCAGGTAGGGAAGCCGATGGGCAACCAGGTGGACGGTACACCAATAGCAATCCCATCCTGTCTCGCCCCTGTAGCACGATGCGGAGACACTCAAACCCGGCACACTGTGGGACAGGGTATCCGGTGAGGGAGATGTAATCTCGATAGACCACAGCAACACCACCCCCTCGCCCCTGTAGCCGCGGCTGCTGCATCACCCGGTATCCCGGCGGACACAGCTGGGAAAGGTTCACACCCCCAGCCGCATCCAACCAGGTCTCCGTGATGCAAGCCAGGTCGGCACCCTCCTCCAGGATTAAATCCCGAATGAGGGAGATCTTATTATTAACCGACCTGGCATTTAACTTTTCTATCATGCAGGCTCTGCCTACTCGCAGCAAATCCCACTAAGTCCAATGTGCACCTTCCTCCTAAGGAAGGGTGGATGGGATTCCACTTTTACAGCCGAATGCCTTGTATGCTGCTCATAGTGCAGCAGCACCCCCCCAAAAAATAGGCTCAATTGTGCATCGGTAGGTTTACCATAGAAGCCACCCCCTCCCCATCCAAGAAAGCAGAAGACTTGGCTATAATAATAATAATAATAATAATTATTATTATTATTATTATTAATTATTATTATCATTAACAGTATTTATATACCGCTTTTCAACAAAAAGTTCACAAAGCGGTTTCAAAAAGTTAAAACACACACAGATGGCGCAGTCCTGACAATATTTGTCCAAAATACAACTTTTATTTCTTTAAGCAAATTTCATGTCCACGAATAGGTTTACAGAAGGAAAAAAAACACACATTTGCTTGCTTCCCTGTAGCTCTTTGGGATCATGCGCACAGGCAGCTGCTGCTGCTGCCTCAAGGCAAAGAATACATCTTTCCAGGTGCTGAGCTTGCTTACCAGGATGACCACTCAAGCATGGCACAACCCAGCCTGGGGTTTGTAAAGGCACATGGAAGTGAGTGGATGAGTTGAGAGGATGCTTTTGGGGGTACAATCCACCCAGGTCTCCTATATGGTCCCCACTTAAATGAATGGGAGCTGATCTCTGCTTTTGCAAGACTCTTATGCCAAATAGTGCTTCCTGATCCCGAATTACTGCATTCGGAGCCATGGATATAGAGGTGTTTGAAAATGGTAAATACAAAATAAAAAGACATAACCTCACTTTCTGCTGTAAAAAAATCTGCGGGGAACCCCCCCCCCCCATGAAATTTTGCATCATTCTTCATCTGCTGACACTGTACAACCTACACGGACCTATACCACCTACCCAGTACACTGTTAAAGTGTTTACAATGGATTAAAATGGGGAAAAATTGGAATAAAAACACATCACACCGCTTTCTGCTATTTCATTTTGGTTAAACACCGAAATCTGTGAAAAAATAAAACCATTTTCAAACACCTCTAGCCATGGATAATAAAAACCAATCACAAAATGCCTTTGGGGGGACTGAAAGGTTTTCAGGCCCTGTCTGAAATTTGGAAGTGAGGCTTGTCCGATTTCCCCATGGAGAATTCTACAACTGTGGAGCCCCCACCAAAAAGGCTCTCTTATGACCAGCCCCTCCATCTTTCTCACTGGGCCAGAAGTGAGGGCCATCTTTCCTCACTTCTGAGTCTTCCTGCAACCAACCATCACCCCATAATGAGCTCCAGGTGCTGGTGGCTATACTAAGTGTGGTCCTTTTAGTTGTGAGTCCAAAACACAGGAGGCTCTGATCGCTGTTCCAGGGCTACTGAGTGGCAAATTATATCTTTGCATGAAAAGGAGCTACATTATTTGCTCCATTTAGGTGGTTCCTCCACACAGACATTACTAGAGTGCTCTGTGGGAGACTATATCACACAGGCAAGTGTTTCTCATGCCATTGCAGTAATAAATTGAACAAGCCTAATTTTTCTTGCAGCCAAAGTTCCTAAGCTCTGTTATAGATATACAGTATATAGTGATAAGGGTAGTGTATATTCAAGGCCTCCTCAAATTTTATCTTAGCATAAAGTCACACATAGATTTAGAAGCATTGGGGAAGGGCTTAAAAGGAAGACAGATTTTGAAGTAAACCAGTAGTTTCAGGACGGACCAAAGAAATGGCTTCTACACCACAATGGACGTAGCCAGCTGTCTATGCCCCTTGGAGTGGGGGGGGGGGGGTTCATATAGCTTGACTCTCTCTTACCAAAGAACCCTTCTGGCTGCTTCTATTTCCCTGTAAGTGCACAAGCCGATGTTGGGGAAAAATCATACTCTTGCCACCTGGTGGCACAGGAAAAAAAATATATTGGCAAGGGTACTGAAAAGGCAAAGTGCATTTCTGGGGGGGGGGGGGGAGACACACACGGACTTTGTCCTATATACTAGACAGATTTTTATGAGAAAAACAATGGGGGGATTCACATTAACGCTCCCACGACATGTAAGTGGAAGGAACTCCTGGGGAGCTGCTCTTCATAGATATAATGATCATCAAGAAAACATTCTGAGTATGTGAAGTTCCCACAGGGATCCAGCAATGGGGGGGGGGGGGGGGAAGTGAGCTACTTGTCTGGAGGGGGGGTGTTCACCCCCCCCTTTGGTGCTACATATGCGTCCTTGTATCTTCACAACCTTGAACATCAGAGCTTCAGTTCATCAGCAGTTTCAGGACAAAGCAAGATCCAAGCTGGATAAATGGAATTCAGTTTCTAGAGACAGACAACTGTCCTTCTCTTCCTGTTACTCTCGGCGACTTCTTTTCCATGGAAGCTCGTTCCAAACATCGTCTCTACCCCACTCCACTGTTCTTTGCTCCGAGAGGGGGGGGGGTCACCACAGTGCTCCCTGCCCCCCCCCTACACATTCCTTGCATTTGTATGGCTCCATTTCAGTTTCGCAGTTGAACAGGGAAGGAAGCAACAGCACATGGGAGACATAGGACAAGTGGAAAAGGCAAGACATAGGGGGGGGTCACAGATAATCTAGAAGAGCATTTCTTGGCTGCGGAAAGAGCTCCCCCCCCCAGTCTTTGTGGGCACAGACACAAAGCTCAAACGTTTTAGCTCCTAGCGTGGAAGGGCAAAGACGAATAACGTCTACGTTGAGGGTCTTGCCTCTCCTTTGGTTTCCTGCAGGACAATTTCATCAGGGACTTCTGCCCGGGAGCCTGAAAGGCAAACACAACAGGTCAAGACTGTAGGAGCAGCAGGGGGGACGGGACCACCCCACCTACACCATTGGCTTACCCCACCTAAGAATTGGGGGCTTGCTGGTTTGCTTCTAAAAAAGAAGACTTTAAAATTCACAACATGACACGTTGCATCAGGAGCTGTTGTGCACTTGCTCTTCTTGCGTGAATTGCACGCGGGGGGAGGGGGGGAGGTCTGGATCGGGAGAGTGATGGAGCTTTAATTTACTGGAGCAAACGGGTACAGAGCCATGGCAAAAAATGTTTTAAAATGGTATCAATAAAAAAACGAGGATGTTAGCTGATGTTAGCAAGCCTAAGGTGTCAGTCCTACTAGATAAGGAAGGCTTTCTTCACCCTTATGTAGTAGGACTGACACCTTAGGCTTGCTAACATCTTCCCACTACATGAGGGCTATCGAGCCCGGATGGTGTAGTGGTTTGGGAGTCGGACTTAGACCTGGAAGATCCAGGTTCAAATCCCCACTCAGCCACGAAGCTTCCTGGGTCACCTTGGGCCAGTCACTATCTCTCAGCCCCACCTACCACACAGGGTTGTTGTGAGGACAAAAAGGAGGGGAGGAAATATGTACACAACTCTGAGCTCCTTGGAGGAAGGGCGGTATAAACATGTGAAAAAAAAAATTGCTTGATAATGCTCGTAGCAGATGAGCGAAATGTTGCAATGTTTATTTGATGGTTTTAATTTTTAATGTGTTATTTTAAGTGTTTGTGTTTTTTTTATATATTTTATATTTTAAACTACTACTTTCAAGCTGCACTTAAGTTTGCCTCGATTTTTATTGATACCATTTTAAAACTTTTTTTGCTGTGGCTCTATACCCGTTTGCTCCAGTAAATTCAAGAATTATTGCGGGCCATGAAAACTAAAAAAAAAAAAAAAAAAGAGTGATGGAGCTTTAATCCTACCCCCAATGCAGCCCTCATGTGGTCAGCCCCTGCACACTATTTACCCATGAAAAAGACCATCCTGGCAGGTAGACTAAGCCCACCAAAGGCATTACCTGCTACATGGCTTACTTTTCGCATAGCGGGTACGACCTCCATTGGCCAGCGCCATTGCTTGTTGCAAAGCGGAGTCCTCAGTGGTTTCCATCAGCACCTCTCCTTCCTCCGAATCTACCAGCACAAGGATGTCACCTGCATCTTGATTCCTGTAGTTGGGAAGATGCCCAAGGAAGGATCAAAGTGACATTTCCTCCCTCCCTCCTTTGCCACTTACGGGCTTTCCCCACCTGGCCTTTACTACCCAGGGTGGTTGAAAGTATTTGCACTTGTGGAGGAACCAGAACACACAGGTAGTATGTGTCCCCATGGCAAGTTCCAGGGGGAAGCTTACAGCTGAGCAAGGACCAAACGATGCACCATCACATTATTGCAGTGTGGCTTTATGCAGTGACCACTAGGGCTACAAACCATAAGCCCTGCTGGATCAGGTCAATGGCCCATCTAATCCAGCATCCTGTATCTCACAGTGACCCACCAGATGCCTCAGGGAGCACACAAGACAACAAGAGACCTGTATCCTGTCACCACTCCCTTGCAGCCTACTATTAAAACCAGGTTGCATATACCCATCATGGTTTGTAACCTGAGATGGACTTTTCCTCCCATCAATCTGTCCAATCCCCTTTTAAAAGGCATCCAGGCCAGGTGCCATCACCACATCCTGTGGCAAGGAGTTCCATGGATTAAAGGCACGCTGGGTAAAGACATATTGTCTTTTGTCTGTTCTAATTCTCCCGCCACTCAATTTTAGCAGATGTCAACCAGCATGCTCCCTTGGGCAGCAAAGCAAAGGGTTCCTGGCTCTCAGATCAGCCTAGCCACTGGCGCCCCCTGACCAAGAAAGACTATCGGTGCTTCCTGGCTCTCACACTATCTCAGAACAGATGCCTTGAGCTGACTTGTTCTTTCCCACTTAATAATAATAAGACAACACTTACCTGAGTATATTGGCTGAAAGGAAGAGAGAAGAAAACAGTTTTAATCAGCACCCAATTGCATATTTCCTCAGATGAAACGTCAGTGGGAAACAGCCCTTAGCCCACATTCCACTGAATTTGACAGACTTTTCTTGGGGATTACTCAAATTCTGCTCTAGAATTCCTGAAGCCTAGTCTGGTCTGAGAAAACTCCGGTGTTAGTACTGGAATGAATGCGATTCTATTAACGTCACTAGCTCTGCAAGGGGCCGTCATAGGAACATTGGAAAATGCCTTCTCCTTGTTCATTCATCCATCTAGCTCAGTGTTTCCCAAACTTTTTCAACCTGCGGCTCCCTTGACCATTGGCGACCATTGGCCGCAGCTCCCCATTACATTCTGTTGATGCCTGCCAATTGGTGTTGCACTGTTTTCCAAGAGGATTCCGTGGCACTCCGCGGCTCCCCTGGCTGGTATCTGCGGCTCCCAGTTTGGGAACCACTGAATATTCTTGCCAAGAAGTCAACAGCTATGGGAGGGAGCAACCCAAGGGGGCTGAAGAAGAGGAGGAAGAATTGGGTGCCACACAGAACCTCCTGCCCCGTGGTCCTATCCTTCTGCACCCTGCAGGGCTGCTATGTAACAAGGTTGTCGTTGACCTTGGTTGATGATGTCACATGTACTTTGGCCTGGAATTTTTCACAATGGGCATACGGTGGGGTAAAGAGGGAGCAAAGGACAAGCATGTAGGGGACTGGGCTCCTAGCAGTTCTATCCTCCGCCAAAGCAAACTATCATTTTTAATCTGCAGGAAGCTGCTCTTACCTTTCAGGCACAAATGGGGACCAAAATAGACGAGGAGCCCCGAGAAGATGAGAATCACCAGCAGCAAGACGACGACAATCCCCCCCACAATGCCGGCGATGTTCACAGGCTCTGGAAGAGAGTAAGGAGACTTCAACTCCCTGGTTGTCCATAGGATGTGCGGTCGTCGGCTTAACTGCTAAGATGAGCAAGAGTGACATAATAAGCACATGCTGCTGAAGACCCTGACATGGTTGAACATGGAAAACTGTCTTCTGCTGAGACCTTGGTCCATCGCTGACTGGCAGGGGCTCTCCAGGGTTTGAGGCAGGGGTCTTTTCCCAGCCAAACCAGGAGAAGCTACCAAGGACTAGGCAGCGTCTCTCGCTGAGCGACAACCGCATGGTTGTCAGCATGTGGAGAAAGAGGGACATCATTTCCATAAGCCCCAAATCCTGCCTCATTCCTTCACGGGCCACAGTTTGTTTGTTTATATATTTATTTATTTTCTGTATTTATATCCCGCCTTTCTCATCATCAGATTTCTCATCAGATTTATTCAAGGCGGTTTACATAGGCAGGCTATCTTTAGACCTGATAAGGGTCTTTACAATATTGTTCTATTCCTATATAGAACCTTCCATGCTCGAGATGTTTTCCCTTCTGAGTGCAGCCCTCCTTCTGGCTTGTGCTCTGCACTTCCAAGCTTCACAGTTCACCGCAGTTCACCCTCTTGGAAAACAGTTTTAGATGTTCTCTCTCTAGCTGACTTCTCTGCCTTCTCCGTGTCTTTGCGAGGTTCGTCAGCAGCTTCTGTCTCCCATCCAAGCGGGAACCGAGGTCGACCCTCCTTAGCTTCTTCAGGCAGGGCACCGTCTCAAACCTCCAGGCCACACCTCCTGCCAGATACAGTTTAAGACGTATCACTTACCAGTCACAGAGAGATAAATGTACAGCTCCCGCAGCCCCAGGGGATTCTCGGCCTTGCAAACGTAGTAGCCGTTGTCAGTGTCGCTGGAGCAGTTCTGGATGACCAGCGTGGAGATGTTGCCCTTTTGGCTGATGAGGAACCTCCCGCCAGAGCGGATTTCAGTCTCTGGCTGCGAGAGGTTGCGTAGCCAGGTGATTTTGGCAGGTGGATTGCCGGCTGTCAACTGGCAGGTCATCGTCACGGCCCTTCCTACGAAGCAGCTTCTCAAACCGTCGGATACAATCAAGGGCCCCTCTAAACCAGGAAGAACACAAAGACAGACATGAAAGTCATATGCAAGCAGTCGGCCAAAGTACCACTGGTGCAGTGGCGATCATAGACCCCCGTGGGGTGGGGGCCCCTGCCACCACACCACGCCCCCACGGCCGCCACTGGGGTGTGTGATGTCATCATAGCGTGCCGCCACGGCACGGAAACACACACACACCCCGGCGCTTTTGGCCTCCTTTTTGGAGCCAAACGGCTCCAGGGAAGGTGGGAGGGCCGAAAAACGCAGCTGTTTTCAGCTGCGAGGAAGATGCGGCGGAAGAGGACGCGGCGGGGCAACGGATCCACGAGAAGGTGCGACCCCTGCGACCCGCCGTCCTGGGGCCTACCGCCCCAACCGCCCCCAGTGCCACGACGCTTCTGCACTGGTGGTGGAACTAGTACCACTGGTTGAGAAACCCTGCTCTAACCACTACCCTTAGTAACAGTTTCAGTCCTATTCTATTGATGGGCTTCCCTACATGTGTGTGTTCTCTTCTTGCACAGTTCCCTCTGCCAGCACCCTGCCCCCCCCCCCCAATGCATGGAAGACCCAGCTCACAGCTGTGTAACTTCTCAATTTTTCACTTCCTTTTTTTTTAATCCATAGCAGTGAGTGGTGGATTCAGGCTGCAGAAGGGCGAGGCTAAGAGGACAAAAATAGGCCCCTTGCTTTGCCTTGCACTAAGTGACTGATCCTGTTTGCCACTTAGAAAGCAAAAGCAACATGTCTTCCTAGCCAGAGTTCTGAGCCACAGATCTCCTTTGCAGTGAAACGGCTCTCTTGTTAGAGGAAGTCCGAGATCTGGATTGCAGAGGATAATCTGTTGATGGTGGACAAACAGGCCTGCTTGGGGCACTAGGACAGACTGGATCATCCTAAACGGTTTGCGACTCACCCAACTGCACAGAGCAGACTTGGTTTGCCTTCTCCATTATGACGTGGTTTCCGTGGCACATGAACTCCTTCCCGTGAAGTAGCGGTGAGCCATTCAGAGTTGCCACGTTGGTGTCTGCAGGGCCCGTGGCGCTGATGACCCAGCTCAGGTTCCCCTGGTTCTTCCACTGGAGGGTGGGGTGTGGGTAACCTTTGGGCCAGCTGCAGAACAGCTGCACACTTTTGGAGCTTTCCGTGGAGGTCTGAGCCCAACAGCGGGGTGAGGATGGTGGAGGATCTGCCGGTCGAAGGTCCCAAAGTTAACAGAAAGAAAAAGAGATGGTCTGCCACTTTCAGAATCATGTGCAAAAACCTACAATCATTTGTGCAGAAATCTACAATCAGATCAACCGGGGAAAGGTGATTGCACCCCCATTTGGGAACTTCAAGGGCTGGCCCACTGATTAAGCTCAGTGCAGCGGCTGCTTCAGCCAGCAGTGCATTCTGATGTGCTTCAAATGTATTACCTTGGTGCAGGCCTTACAAAAACCCTGTAAAGCTTTACTATCCCCATACTACAGATAGAGAAGACTGAGGCTGAGAGGGAGTGGTTTGTGTAAGGCATTTGTTGCAGAGGCAAGACGCAAACAAGGACAGTCTTGATGCACAGCTCAGTCTCTCTTAGCCACTACACGACATCAGTTCGGCAAGCTAGCCACTACACCACATAAAACTCAGACCCACCTTCTGAAGTTTGCGGCTAGGCAAGAATTTGAACCCATGTCCCACCCATAGCATAACATGCAAACTGCAATGGGAAAACTGAAACTACAAAAATTCAGAGAGAGAGAGAGAGAGAGAGAGAGAGAGAGAGAGAGAGAGAGAGAGAGAGAGAGAGAGAGAGAGAGAGAGAGAGAGAGAGTTTTGGTGTTGATTTTTAAGTCATGCCACTTCTTGTGTCCATTAAAAAAAACTAATAATCTTCACACACTGCTTTGGGCAAGTGATTGAGAAAAGCAGATTCTTATCAACGATGCAAATAAACAAATATATAGATAGCCAGAGTGTAATCTGAGCCACCACCCACTTGGGCTTGGCCCCAGAACCTGTTTTCAATGTGAGACTTTTGCAAAGAAGGAAACCAAATGGCTTTAAGCAGTCATGTAACTAGGGATAGGCAGGATAGGCTCTCGGCCAAGATGTTAAGGGAACAGCCGACATGGAATATGCATTCTGTTTACTCCAAAAAAACCCAAGAAAAGATTTGCATACTTCTACTGTGCGTGTGCCAAAGCATCTATTTACTGCTCTCATGCAATTCCCGTCCTCTTCCCCCCCCCCCCTTATGAAAGCCTGATTTTTAGAGAGAGGGATTACCTCTTTGAAAAAATATACATAAAGTCCCGGATGATCTAAGAGCTGGGTATCTCACAAAGCTGGGCCAACTTAAGAAATCCCAATGCCCGAGGTAGCGAGACAAAAATCATTCCATTTTATTCAGTGGCATGGAAGCTTTCCTCTTCTCTGAATGTGAAGAGGAAAAGGGAAACGGGGTGGAAGAGGACGTATGGAGGAGAAGAGAGGAGAGTGGTGGGCTAGAGTGTTCAGATGCTGCTGTTCAAAAGTCAGGAATCTAAAGGCCCCTTGGTCATGCAGAACAAATTATTTCGGATCCTAGCCTTTCAGGACAACATTTCCCAGAGTGTGCCCGACGCCCCTCTGCAAACATCCTTGAATGTACGTACAGTAAATCAGGAGCTCCTGAGTCACAGTCTTTCGGCGGCTACTGCGTGGGTTGGTGGCAGAACACGAGTAGTTCCCCTGGTAGCTGGGAAACATGGGTGACAGGACAAAGTAGTTCAGGGAGTTGTTCACTTCTGTGAAGACCTCAGAACCAGAACTAGATGGAGAGAAAACCCACTGAATCGTGGGTACCGGCCGGGAGTCACTGGTACAGGTGAAGTTGAGGGCATCATGTTTCTTTGCATACAGTGTGCCATTGGGTAGTGCTGTGGTGGGATGGATGTTGATGTTCACCTTTTCGGGGCCACCTGGAAGGCAGGTAAAAGAGATTTTCTTCCATAACAGCCAGGACAGAACTGTGGTCTGCACCAAGCAGGCCCATCCCACCCAAGACCAGCCCCCCAGTACATGAGGCAGTATGCCAAATGCTGCCCCCCCAAATAGTGATGTGCCACCCTCTGCTGCTCCCAGGATTGGAAAACTGACAAGGCACACAGTGCTGCCGACGGGGGGCTCACATCCCCCAACAGCCCTACTACCCTGTTTCCCCGAAAATAAGACCTACCCTGAAAATAAGACCTACCGTGTTTTTTGGGAGCCAAAATTAATATAAGACCCGGTCTTATTTTCGGGGAAACAGGGTAATAAATCACCCTGCCCCAAACTCCTGTGGCACACCTACGAACCAGTGTCACATCGGTTGAAAATCGCTGGGCTAGAGTGTCAAAGATTCTCTGATCTCCTCTATACTTCCTCTTCCTGGTTTTGGATCCAGGGAGCAGGAGGAAGAGGAGCAGTGGAGGAAGATGAGTGGATGGCTAGAGACAGGTGTGCTCCATCAAGCTCCCTGGTGCATATACAGTACTGACACCCATCCCTCCTGCCGTGGTCCTAACCGTGATGCTTGCCCTGCTTTTATGCATCCTTGGCTGCAGAACAGGCGAGAGGAAACGGCAACTTACTGGCCACGAGCAACTGGATTCTGTGGCGGTGGACCGTCTCGTTCAGCAGCACCTCCTTGCAGGTGTAGTTGCCCTCGTCCTGGAGGCGCAGTCCTGAGATGTGCAAGGAGCTGTTCTTCACGAGCGACAAGCGTGCATCGGAAGGGACTCTGTCATCCGAGGAGAAGAGTATGGGGATGTCCCCCGGGTCACCATGAAACCATTCCACTAAGACTGCTTGCGGAGATACATTTCGGCACGTCAGGGTCACCTCCCCTTTAACCTCCCCAATCACCAACTCTTCCGTTCCTGGGGAAAAAAAAAGAGGAAAATTAGCACCCACACAAAACATCATGGCAATGTTCTGGCCTGATTTCCTTTCTGGAGCGGAGGGTTTCTCAGCAGGAAGTGAAACGTCCTGAACAGAAACTGACTCCAGAATGCTACAAAAGAGGAATGGGTGCAGGTCAATTACAGTTTCGCAAGGAGATCAGTTTCTGCATCTCTGAAGCAGCCTACAATCTAGGAATAAAGAACCTTACAGCGCAATCCTAGGGCTTCATGCCCTGTTTGTAGGCATCCCAGAGCCATTTGGCTGCCCACTGTTGGAAGCAGGATGCTGGAATACCTGCGAATCAGTGGCACATCGGTTGGCACAACTGTGCCACATCGGTTGAAAATCGCTGGGCTAGAGTGTCAAAGATTCTCTGATCTCCTCTATACGTCCTCTACCTGATTTTGGATCCAGGGAGCAGGAGGAAGAGGAGCAGTGGAGGAAGATGAGTGGATGGCTAGAGACAGGTGCGCTCCATCAAGTTATCGCCTGAGGCAAATGCCTCAGTCGGCCTCATGGGTGGGCCAGCCTGAATGTGAGCCATCCAAGGAATATTGTTGCATCAGGTCACATTGCCGGGCTTCACCCCTGGACTCTAGCAGAAATTCCCCACCGCTGCCCAAGATCACACCCTGTCTGAGCAGCAGCCCATCAGAGCTGTCACACCCTTGGACAACGTGAGCACAGCTCTCCGCTCAGGGAAGACACCCACACACACCCTGCTCAACTGCAAGCTTACCACACCTCAAAAGCAAATAAGGAACTATGCGGAACTGAACCGAACAAGCGGGCGAATGCGGACAAGGGAGGCTATTGGGTCACTGAGATAACATCAGAGCTCTCACAGAGGGTAATGGTAGTTAGAGGGGCAGAGCGGGGGGGACTGGAAGAGGCCAAGTTAGGGGGAGAGCACAGGTTTTGTAAGCGGAAGGTTCCAGGTTCAATCCCTGCCATCTGCTGAGAGTTTGGAAAAGTCAGAACAAAAGACAACCATTATAAGGGTGTGTGTGCGTGCGTGCGCGCTGGCTAGCTGGCTGGCTGGCTGGCTGGCTGGCTGGCTGGAAGAAGGAGAATTCAGGAATTCCATGGGGCTACTAGCCAGTGATAGCTAGAGCCTCCATGTACAGGAGCAGTCAACCTCTAAAGACACAGGGACGTATGGTCAGGGAAAGCTCTTGTCCGCGTATAGGCTTTCCGGAGGCACCTGACAGGCTACTGTAAGAGGTTGCTGGGTTAGATGTTGGATCTCGGGTCTGTTCCAGGAGGGCTTTTCTTGTGGAGCACTGAATTTGATCTTGTAGACACGGATGCAACTGCCTAACATAAAGCAAAAGCTCCCTGGTGCATATACAGTACTGACACCCATCCCTCCTGCCGTGGTCCTAACCGTGATGCTTGCCCTGCTTTTATGCATCCGTGGCTGCAGAACAGGCGAGAGGAGATGGCAACTTACTGGCCACGAGCAACTGGATTCTGTGGCGGTGGACCGTCTCGTTCAGCAGCACCTCTTTGCAGGTGTAGTTGCCCTCGTCCTGGAGGCGCAGTCCTGAGATGTGCAAGGAGCTGTTCTTCACGAGTGACAAGCGTGCATCGGAAGGGACTCTGTCATCCAAGGAGAAGAGTATGGGGATGTCCCCCAGGTCCCCATGAAACCATTCCACTAAGACTGCTTGCGGAGATACATTTCGGCACGTCAGGGTCACCTCCCCTTTAGCCTGCCCAATCACCAACTCTTCCGTTCCTGGGGGGGAAAAAGAGGAAAATTAGCACCCACACAAAACATCGTCCCTGTTTATGGCAATGTTCTGGCCTGATTTCCTTTCTGGAGTGGAGGGTCTCTCAGCAGGAAGTGAAACTTCCTGAATAGAAACTGACTCCAGAATGCTACAAAAGAGGAATGGATGCAGGTCAATTACAGTTTCGCAAGGAGATCAGTTTCTGCATCTCTGAAGCAGCCTACAATGTAGGAATAAAGAACCTTACAGCGCAATCCTAGGGCTTCATGCCCTGTTTGTAGGTATCCCAGAGCCATTTGGCTGCCCACTGTTGGAAGCAGGATGCTGGAATAGAGAGACTGATGGACTGATTTGGGCAGAGCTCTTCTTAGTCCTGATAGTTTAATAGAATTTTTAGATTTGGAGGTAATTTTACTTCTAAATTCCAGCTGCTGTGAGCTCACAACAGGGGATAGATGTTGTAGTTACTTGTGGATGCCCCTGTGGCTATTTACTGTTGGAAACAGTAGAGGGGGCCTCGGTCCCAAATCTGATGTAATCTCATGCATTACCTTGTCCAGCACAATCACCTATTTACAACGCAATCCTAACCAGCTTTCCAGTGCCGGTGCAGCCGCAATGCAGGCCCAAGGTAAGGGAACAATTGTTCCCTCACCTTGAAGATGCCTCCATGACTGCCCCCACACTGCAAAATGCAGTGTGCACCCTGTTGGCATGGCTGCATCGGCACTGGAACGCACTGGAAAGTTGGTTAGGATTGCGCTGTTAGTTATTTATTTAACAGCCAGCCTGCCTTTCTTGTAACAATAAATGGGCTATACGTATTCCTTTGGTGGGTGGCTGCTTTCATCTTTGCATCATTGTTTTGAATGTATAAAGCATCTATGATACAAAAGGTGGTGGGAACTCTAGTTAGAAATATCGTAGGCTGCAATCATGCTTGGGAAGAAGTCCAGTTCAACCTAGCGGGAGTGGCTTCTGAGTAAACAGGAGCACAAGCTTGAGACGGTCACAGCAAAATGCATTTAAGTTGCACTGATTTCAACGGGAGGCTTATTATATGCTGCAGTCTAATGCAGCAGGTATACTCCTTGGGGATTGGGCCTTAGCTCAATGGCAGTGCAGAGAGACGGCCCCAGTTTCAATCCCAGCGAATCACTTTCGTTTTGTTTTTATAGAAGCAACATCTTGATAGCAGTATTTACAAAACAACAAGAGGGAACAAATTCAGCACGAGTTCTTGCAGAGGGCAAGAAGACAAATAAACCACGCAGCGAGTTACACCTCAATGTAGCCACTGCCATTTTTTTAAAAATATACACAAAGCGCCTGATCCTATGCATGTCTACTCAGAAGTAAGTCCCATTATAGTCAATGGAGATTACTCCCAGGTAAGTGTGGATAAGACTGCAGCTAAAACCAACTTTTTTGAAAGTTTAGATTAGAACAATTACAAAGTGTACTGGATGATCTTGGGTCAGTCCCCCCCCCCTCAGCATAACCTACCTCACAGGGTTGGTGTGAGGATACCATGGGACAGCAGGGTGGAGGAAGGTGGGGAACCCTGCATGCTGTCCTGAATTCCTGAATTATAACAGCACAATCCTGAACAGGTTTACTCAGAAGTAAGTCTCCTGAAACTCAATGGGTCTTGCTTCCTAGTGATGAATGTTGTGTTTAGGACTGCAACCTTAATTGGTTCTTTCTCATTTTCTTAAAATCTCATCCACTGATTTATGCCACGCCTTTTCGCCTCCAAGGGGGGTGGGTGGGTGTAAATCCCATTGAGTTCGGTGGGATTTACTTCTGAGTAGATGTGCCTGGGCTGTAAGTGTTAGTGGAAAGATCAGTGCGCACGCACACACACCCCACACAGAATAGGGAGAAACACCCCCCCCCCCAAAAAAAAAACAGATGTTCCGGAGCTGTCCAGTCCTCTCATTTGGCCAGGAAGTGGGGAGAATACGTGGCTCTGTAGCCAGACTAATAGATAAGTTTAAAAACACCCCAGATGTTGGGCGCGTGTTTGGGTACAATTGTGCGGGCGTGGAAGGAGGGACCGGGATCTGTAGTCGAATAACAAGGTCTGACCACGCTGGGGGAGGTAGAAAAGTAGGGTGGAAAGTTCCTGAAAAGTCATATCATGGTTTCGGGAGAGCGCCCATCGACCACCCTTCGCAGATCAGCTGACACGGGAGTTGTCTAGTTGCAAACGCAGTTGACAGGGGGAGGGAGCGGAATAGAAACTAGCTTTTTATTTCACGCCCTGAGTAACTTCGGGAGCGCGGACGGGGGGGTGAGGGTAAAGAACTGGCAGGCTTTTAATTTTTATTTTATTTTTTACAAACCTCATCTGTTTTTCCAGAAAGGCGGTATTGTTGCATACAGGCGCGCGCGCGCACAGTGGACACGGATCGTGTTCCTTTCCCACGTGCGCCCCGCCCGCCCCGTACCTGCAGCGGTGCCCTGGCCAAAGTGAAGGGCCAGGAGGAGGACGAGTCCTGCGGCGGCCGATCCGCTCGCCATGGCAGCCTGGGTTGGAGCAGCCGGAGCGACCCGGCGGTGCCCCCGCGGGCAGCCGTTGGGAGGGACGAGGAGGAAAAGCGGGCGTAGCTTCAGCCGCTCCCCGCCCCGTCGGAGGCGGGTCTGCTGCCTCTCTGAACGGCCTTGTGGGGAGCCGGAGGTGCCTGGCTGCTGGCTGGCTCCCAACCAGCCCGCTTTCTCCGCCTAGTGTCGGTGCGAGGGAAAAGACAAAGCAACCAAAAACCTTGGCGCAGAGGCAAGGAGCTGGATCTCTCAAAGGAACACTGGGGACCCACCCCAAAAGTGGAGAGGGGCTAGCCTAGATGAGGCAAGTAGCTCCCCCCAACACAAGAAGCATGCCCCCCAACTGCTAAATCCCTGTAGCTGCTTGATGGAATGCACTTTTCACATGCTCTGATTGCTGTTCTTCCTGCCATAAACCAGTATATAGGGGGGGGGGGGCGCGGTATCCGTGCCGTGGGGGATCCTGTCGCAAAGGGGATCCGTGGGGGATCCTGTCACCCTTCATCATTCTTGACAGATCCGTCCCAGGCCCCCCGCGGATGCGAGATAGGGGCGAACTCCCCCTCCGCTGCCCCCACATGCCCCACCGCCGTTATTTTAAGATGGTCTGTGTCTTCCTTTTTAAAGTTTACAAACGCTATAATCAGCTGATTATAGCGCTGAAGCCGGCTGAGTGCTAGAGAGGCTCTGTCGAAGAACAGGAAGCCTCTCAGCTGACTAAGCATGCTGCTGCTGCTGCTGCTGCTGCTGCTGCTGCTGCTTATAGCGTTTGTTCACAGTCCATCTTCTAAGGTAAAATAATGGCCAGGTGGGGCATGCTGCAGGGGGGCCTCCCGCTATCCACGAATAAATGAATCCACGGATAGTGGATCTGTGGATACGAGCCCCCTGTACCAAGAGCAATCCAGGGAACGGAAGGAGAAGCAGTTGGAGGCAAGTAGGCAGACAGAGTTGGGTGCCCCTGCCCCCTACATTCTGCTGCCTGAGGCGACCACTTCAGTTGGCCTCATGGATGGGCCGACCCTGCTTAAGTGAATCATCGTATACTGTATATGAATTGCTGCTTGAACTGGGGGTGGGTGGGTCCCCAGTTGCTTCTCTTCACACCCGACCTGCCCCTTGGCAGTGCAGCTTATAAACTCATGTTTTACAGAGCCAGTAAGTGATAAGCTTTTGCTCCTGTTGCTTTTCATTTACTGAGTCATTAGTGTGCTTTTCCCCTTCTACAAATGCACATTTGGAAAGGCCTCCTAGCAACAGTCTCCTCCCTGTCTCAGGAGAAAGATAATATTCCCCAGAAACCCAAAGCAGAATGTATGCAAAACAAATATATCAGCAACACACACACACAGAGGCGTGGAGATATGCACAGGATGGAAAGTGACCAGGAGAAACAGACCCACTAAGCAGATTTTTTTTTTTTTACAAAGAAGTTATTGGCAGCTGCTGAGGAGAGCTGGAATAATTCGAGCTCAGTGCACCAGGTCAGCATTTTTAGATTCTTGCAAAATCGAGCGCTATCCTCTCGCAGTACAACCGGCCAAAAGAGCAGAGTCCTCCCCTCCAACAGCTGGGGTGTGTGTGTGGGGAGAGAGAACAAACAGCAAATTTGGAGTAAATGGGAAAACAGAAGAGGCCCAAGAAAGGGACCAGCAAAAATGCATGTTTGGGAGGGGGAGCAGCAGCGTCCAGAATGCAATGGAGGATGGGAATCGCAGCCAGAAAGAAACCCAGAAGGGGACAGAAAAATGAAGCATGGAAAACAGAAGACCACTAGCTGCGGCAGGAAAGAAATCCAGGAGGCACTCCATGCACAAGAGGTTTTTATTAATTTTCATGGTACATTTTCAGTTGATTATTTTGTTGCGTTGAGACTGCACCTTTCTTCCAGGTTAGATCTCAAGGTGGTATACAGAGGCTTCCCAGGCATGGTGTCAGCCAAGGCCGGGGCACGTGGGTGAGGGGAGTGAAATCCTTCCCCATCTTTCCTCCCTATGAATGGTTTCCCCCAACTCCATTTTACTGCAGCGAACAAGGCTGGGAGAAGACTGGACTAGATGGGCCTTTGGCCTGATCCAGCAAGGCTCTTCTTATGTAAAGGTGCTTCCATGTGTGGACCACAGCGAAGGAAGGTGGGGAAGGGTCCCACACCCTTCACCCCTATATCCTGCTAACCCCTGCTAACTAGGCAAGAGGCACTTTTTCAATTGGTGCTCCTCTTAGATGTACCGTGTTCCCCTGAAAATAAGACAGTGTCTTATATTAATTTTGGCTCCAAAAAATGCAGGTCTTATTTTCAGGGAGGTTTATTTTTCCAACCTGTGGCACGACCCTCCGGGCACTTACTTTGACTAATTAAAGCTTCATTCTTTCCTGAGGGTGCAAGGCCTGCACAGCCTGTACTCAAGGCCTCCACCATAGAGACAACATGCTAGAGAGACTCTGCAAGGTTGCAGCCTCCTTGCAGGCCTTGCTGGCCTCTCTAGCACATCGTCTCTATGGTGGAGGACTCAAGTGCAGGCCTTGCAGAGCCTTGCACTCTCGGGAAAGAACAAACCTTAAATCGGTCAAAGTAAGTGCTGGGGGGGGGGGGTCGTGTCTGGCTGCTGATCCTAGCTAGGTCTTACTTTCAGGGAGGACTTATATTGACGAGTGCCAGCAAAAAAAACCATGCAAAAATGACGGTAGGTCTTATTTTCAGGGAAGGTCTTATTTTCAGGGAAACAAGGTAGCAGGGGGAGAATAACTGCCCCCTTTCACCCCAGCACACAGTCTCTTTTCTGGTGGTTGTTTGCTGGTGGTGTTCTGCGTATTTTTTAAGATTGTGAACCCTTTTGGGGCAGGGAGCCATTTAATCATTTGAATAATAATAATAATAATAATAATAATAATAATAATAATAATAATCTCTTTTGATTGCCCTCCCTGCTTTATACATAAATAGGGCAACTAAAATGATTGGGAGCAAAGCTGGAGCACCTCCCTTATATTATGAAGCTACAGCAGGGGGGCCCCAAGACCTCCTGATGCCTGAGGCAGGCGGCCTGCCAAATGCTGCCCCCCTTTACCCAATGGCGTGCCAGCCTCTGCTCCTCCTACTCTCCAATGTTCTCTCTCAGCACTCCCCTCCTCTCCACATTTCCTCTTCATCTCTGGCCCCCACTTCCTTTGCCAATTCAGGAAGGAGGAGCAGAGGAGGCAAGTAGTTTAGACAGAGATGGGTGCTCAGCACCAATCTGCTGTCTCCGGTGACCATTTCAGTTGGCATCATGGA
This sequence comes from Plestiodon gilberti rubricaudatus, assembly GCA_026170595.1. Classification (NCBI taxonomy): domain Eukaryota; kingdom Metazoa; phylum Chordata; class Lepidosauria; order Squamata; family Scincidae; genus Plestiodon; species Plestiodon gilberti. The sequence goes on from JANXHW010000008.1 coordinate 39,756,899, forward strand.
TGGGCTGGCCCTCGACGGCTACAGTTCTTGGAGCTTTTTAGTCTAGGAAAAAAAGCAGCTAAGGGGGAACATGAATGATACACGAGAGAGAGAGAGAGAGAGAGAGAGAGAGAGAGAGAGAGAGAGAGTAGTTCTTCTTCCTCTCTCACAACACTAGGACCAGGGGTCATTGATTGGTAGGCTGAGGATGGATGAAAGGAAATAGTTCTTCACGCAGCACATAGTTAGTCTGTGCAATTCATTGCCACAAGATGTTGTGGTGGTGGCTAGTAGCTTGGATGACTCCAAGACCGGGCTTGAACATTGTCCTGGGCCGGCCCTGACGACAGCAAAAAATACCAAAACAGCTTGAAGTGGGCTATTATTTCTTAACACTTATCTAGTGTAGTATCTCAATTATGATTGAATCGTAAACCCAGCCTGATTGTGTGAAACTGAACACTCTTCTTTCAGAAATCTGCCCTTGCATGAGTGGATTGGCCATGCTGTTCCCTAGAACGCCTGCCAGAATAGATCCTCTGCATGCTGAAAGTCAGAGAGTATCAGGTAAGCCAAAGTGCTCTGCCACCTGCTCAGATGGCGAGGATCAGAGAACAAAAAATGGTGGAGATGTCGGTTGGGAAGGGGCTTGCTTCCAGGAAATGCACAGGAAGTTTCTCCCCGTCGCAGCATCTCCATATTAGAAAAAAAGCTTCACCTGTTGGATTTGTGCCTGTTGAAAGCACAGGCTGGGCACAATGTACTGACAGTGCACGTTTACTCAGAAGTAAGTTGTTGTTGTTGTTCAGTAGTTAAGTCGTGTCCGCCCCTTCGTGATCCCATGAACCACATCCCGCCAGGCCTTCCTGTCCTCCACTATCTTCCTGAGTTCGCTCATTTTCATGTTCGTTGCATCGGTGATGCTGTCTAACCATCTCATCCTTTGCCTTCCCCTTCTCCTTTTGCCTTCAATCTTTCCCAGCATCAGAGTCTTCTCCAGAGACTCCTCTCTTCGCATTAGGTGGCCAAAATATTTGAGCTTCAGCCTCAGTACCTGTCCTTCCAGGGAACAGTCAGGGTTGATTTCATTTAGGATTGACTGATTTGATCTCCTAGCAGTCCAAGGGACTCTCAGGAGTCTTCTCCAGCACCACAGTTGGAAAACATCTATTCTTTGGCGCTCAGCCTTCCTTATGGTCCAACTCTCGCAACCATACATTGCTACTGGGAACACCATCGCCCTGACTATACAAACTTTTGTTGGCATGGTGATATCTCTGCTTTTTATTATGCTGTTTAAGTTTGCCATAGCTTTCCTTCCAAGGAGTAAGCATCTTTTAATTTCATGGCTGCTGTCTCCGTCTGCAGTGATCTTGGAGCCCAAAAAAGTAAAATGTTACTGCTTCCATTTCTGCCCCTTCTATTTGCCAGGAATTGATGGGACCAGATGCCATGATCCTAGTTTTATTAAGTACCAAACCACTATCTTCTATGGTGGGGTGTTCTTCTCCCAGCCTGAGAAGTGCCGGGAAGCAGCAGGGACTCAGGCTGCCTAGAAATCAGTCTCTCCAGTTAGGAGTCCCTAGTTATCCTGCATCCCAAGGTGCACTGCAAGGCTTGGTTGTGGTTAGTGCTGCAGGATTGGCAAACTCTGCACATGTTCAGAGGCACGCTACCATGCGGCTGAACGCAGGCTCTGAAGGGCTACACAGGAAAACTTGCCTCGCTTCCACCAACGTTCGCCCTGCCCCTTCAACAAGCTCAACCTCTCCCCAAAAGGGACACGCCCCTGGTTCTCCCCAAAAGCCAATGGGAGTGGAGACAGGGGTCTGGCGCGACGGGGACTGCAGGAAAGCGGCTGTCACTCAGCCGCTGGGCGGGTGTCCTGCTTGGACGGGACGCTTCTGGCCGTGAGTGCTTTTTGGTAGTGGCAATTGCAAGCGAGGAAGTGTCGGGTTTTAGCGAAAATGCCGGTGGATCTGAGCGACTGGGTTGGCCCCTTGAACCTCCCCGAGGTGGAGGAGACGCCGGCTCAGCCTCTGACGGTCCGCTACGGGTCGGTGGAAATCGACCGGCTGGGCAAGGTGCTCACGCCCACTCAGGTAATAAATGCAGCCCCTCTCTCTCATGCAGCTGCAGCCGTGACCTTTTGTTGCGGCATGCATGCAGCATGCATGCCCCCTCCCCTTTTGTGCATTAGGGCAGTGTTTTGCAGCCCCGTCACCATGATATAGAGACGGCTGCTGCGAGCCCCTTTCTGTATGCAGTGGGGAAAAAATTCTCTGCCCTCGTGCAATAGGAATAAAATAAATCATTCTTCAATTCCCCCCCCCCCCCTTCCAGTGCTGTGGCGTGGGGGAGGAGGAAGACGGTGCTGGCGCCCTCTTTGCAATTGCAACCGTAGAGGAGGCAGTGCACCACGGATGCAAAAAACCCATCGGGTGACAGGCTTCGCAAAATCCCGGAGGAACCGTGTTTGCACGGCCGGGGCTGATCAGCCATAAAAATATGCAGTTAGCAGACCAGACCAGCCGTGTCTTGGGGCATGTGCGGAATGCGCTTTGCTCGCGCTGAGGGCGGGGAAAGGGCTTGAAGCTGGGAAGAACCGTTGCAACGATGACATCTGGTGGAAAGAGAGAGCGCCAAGAAAGGCTCGGACGTGCAGCGGGTTATGCAGGCTGCAGGAGGCAGCGCGGCCTTCTTGGATGCCAGGCCGCCGCTTGCACGCTCCCTCCCCCTCTAGTCCCGGGAGCGCGTGCCCGGCGCCTGTCCTGGACAAATGGGAGATGGGTGGGCGGAGGCTGCACGCGCTCGGCTGTAGCTTAGCTAGTTGCTGCAGCTGATACTGCTAGAACTTTGCTCCTGTGCAATCGCCAGGAGGAGTTGCAAAGGTCCTGATAGCTTGCAGTTGGCTGGCAGGCAGAGGGGAGATTGTGGCCAGCGAGCAAATCTAGTTTTCTGTGAGGGTGGATCGTGCCCCGAGGAGGGGCTCAGAATTCAGCTGGGGTGTGTGTGTGTGTGTGTGTGTGTGTGTGTGTGTGTGTGTGTGTGAGAGAGAGAGAGAGAGAGAGAGAGAGAGAGAGAGAGAGAGACATTGACACAAACCAGTTGCGGTTAATTCAGTTGCCAGTTGCAACCAAGCTTGAGGCAAATTCAGGCAGGAGTGTGTTTTCTTCCCCTCATTGTAAACTCCTGGGGGCACAGACCTGTCTGTCTTTTCATGCATCACTCCATAAGGTGCCATGTACTTGGATAGCTGTACAAATATTTATGAAAAATTTGGGTTATGAAAAGTTTGAGTGTATGCAGGGTTCAGATTCCCTTTGAAGGAGGGAATCCATTGCTTGAGGCTGATGGTGTCTGTGCAAAGTTTGCTTTGTTTACAAAGATGCACGCTGGAACATTTGTCTTAAGTCTGATGGTGCAGCTAGCAAGAAGCCAGCCCTGGATGATTCAGGAGAACCATTACCTAACCTCCTTCACAAAATCACTGGCCAGCCAGCATTCCTGACTTCTAATCTGAGATAGCTACAAAGGCCGACACGACCTCTGGCAACCCCCAAGGACTCCTGTTTTGCCTTCTAGTTGGTGTGGGAAGTCCATGCCAGGGTGGCGAGGCGGGGGGGAGGGAATGGGGAGACATTGCCAAGGCTGGAGATACCCCAAGTAATACTGGACTGGTGCTTGGGCTTTTGATCGATGGGATTGTCAATATTGTTCTAGCCTTGGACCTTACATCACTTCATTGGGGTGAAGCTGTCCTTGTGGCGTGCAGGAAGGCCTCCATGTCTCTTCTCTGGAAGCAGAGTAGCTTTTGGACAAAGCCTGTAGCCCAGGTCCACTTGTTGGCACTGCATCATTCTAAGCTTTATGGACCATCTGTTGAGTTGCCAACTCTTTTCCTCATAGGGCTTCTGTGCCTTAAGCGCTTGCCTGATGGGCCAAGCAGTGCTATGATGGCGAAGACCGAGAGACAAAACAGAGTGAAAAAGTTCTTGGGTAGCTGCTGATTGCAGAAGAACCCTGACAGAGAAAAAGTTGGCAGCCCTCACCTTTTGGTGTGATGCAGGATAAGGTGTTTGGGATGACATCTTTCTTTTTCATGGATCCTGAATTTCTTGCAATCTTGTCCTGGCAGGTGAAGAATCGCCCGACAGACATTGAGTGGGAGGGCTGTAGCCCAGATAAACTCTACACCTTGGTTCTTACGGACCCCGATGCACCTAGCAGGAAGAACCCGAAGTTCAGGTAAGAGAGGCAGGGGGAGGGGGAGCTGTTTGGGCACGATTCAGGATTTTTATCCTGTGTTCGAGCCACGAGGCAAGCTATGTGTTGATGCTGAAAAGTGGGGGATCGATAAGGCAATCGGCCTTCGGTCTGGAGAGTTGACAGGTGGTGCTTGAGAAGTTAAGGCAGGAGGGAAGCAGAGTAGAAAATCCCCAGACTTGCTCCCATTTGCATGTCTGAATGCACTCCCAGGTTCTTGCATTGGCGTCTCCAGTTAATGGTTCTGCAGAACCAACAGACCTTTGCCAGAGATTCTGCAGAGTCAAGTTCAAGAGTCGTTCATTGCCAGTCAGAGTTGAGCCAGGTTTGGCTTATCATGAGATGACGCCTCCCTAGGCACGAATTGGGAAGGCACCTCCCTTAGGATTGCAAAGCGAATTGGTAAAGCTCAAGCAGACCCTCTTCCCCTTCTCTAGGGAGTGGCACCACTTCCTGGTCACCAACATGAAGGGCAATGATATCAGCACTGGGTGCGTCCTCTCAGACTACGTGGGATCTGGGCCCCCCAAAGGAACAGGTAGGTAACAAATAGTGGCTTTTCCCATTGTGCTTGTCTGGGCTGGCGGCACCACCGCTGAAGGGAGTGTTTGACTTTCTGATTCATTTGAGCAGCCCCTCCCAGGCAAAAACCAAAGCTGCCAATCGGGGTGACCCCAGGAGCAGCCCCTGACTGGTGGACCAAGAGAAGTTGGAGCATCACTCAGTCTTGTTCTTTTGGTGGGGCGGAGCGATAGCCCCTTAAGGGGGAGGAGCATGGGCGGGGCTGGTACCGGCCCTGCCCACGCTCCTCCCCCTTAAGGGGCTATCGCTCCGTCCCGGTTCACAATCTGGTAACCCTACCCGAAGGAACTTTTCATCAGCTCAAAATAGTGACAGTGGTGGGGCTTTGCAGTGGTGGGGCTGCCTGGCTCTCTCCGCTGGGCTCTCGGCAAGAGCAGCCCAGCTTGAGGAAGAATATGTGTTGTGGTGGGCGGAGGTAAAGGGAGAAGAGGAAGGGGTGTGTGCGTGCATGCATGCAAGTATAATGGGCTGGTCCAAAATGTGTTGTTGGGCTAGATGGGGCCTGTGAGCCATAGTTTGGGGACCCCTGGGCTGTATGGTCACCTTAACCCTGTGCTCTGATGTCAAATTACAAGAGAGGCCAGTGGCTTATTTTACACGGCCTAGCATCGGTTCGTTTAATGGGGTGCCACAAGGCAAGATTTTAAAACTAAACAAAAGGAGGGTTGGAATGGCTCCATGCTGGTACTTTGAAAGGGAAATACGGTAGAGCGAGGTTCTAGCCCAGTGCTTTTCAACCAGTGGGGTGCAACTGTGGGGCAAACTACCCACATCTGTGCAGAGTTTCTGTCTCTGGTGATAGCAGCGGTACTTATACTTGCAAAAAAATAAAAGTTGAAAAGCCCTCGAGCCCAACACTCTCCTCCTCCAAACTCCCTCTTTCACTGTCTTCCCCACTTTTCAAATCTGAAAAGGAGTAAGCTGGTTAGATGGAAGCAGACTGTCTGGATCTGCTTGCCTGAGGCAACTGCCTCAATCAGCCTTGTGGATGAGCCGGCTGTACAGTTTGGCCCTTTAATTTTCAAGGCTGTATCTCAATTCCTTGCATCTCAACACGCATCTCTGCCTCTCTTCTGTTCCAGGGCTCCATCGCTACGTGTGGCTGGTCTACGAGCAGCCGCAGCAACTGAACTGCAACGAGCCCGTCCTCAGCAATCGCTCCGGGGACAAGCGTGGCAATTTCCAAGTGGCGACGTTCCGCAAGAAGTACAAGCTGACAGCTCCTGTGGCGGGCACGTGCTACCAGGCGGAGTGGGACGACTATGTGCCAAAGCTGTACGAGCAGTTGTCTGGGAAGTAGAGCTAGCACAGGGCCATAGCTGTGGGTTCTCTTTCCCACCCCTTTTTCCTGTACCGTTTAAGTGAGTTGCATAGACACTAGTGGAGACTCTTGATGCTCGCATGCAAACAGGTCCTGTTGACTTGACAATGCGTTTGACTGTTATAGCTAGGTGGGAATGGGTGAAGGGAGAGCCACTGATATGCCTAGGCTTACCAGATTTCCCCCCCCCCCCCGACGCAAGGGGGCGGAAGTGATGTCATTGGGGGCGGGGGAGGGTGTCGCCGGGGAGGGTGTCGCCGGGGCCGGGAATGTGACGTCATTGGGGGCGGGGACTTAGCCTCATGCATGCGTGCGAGGCTAGAAGCACTCAGAAAGCTTCAGAGTGAACTGAGGCTGTCCCTGTCTCGGAAAGTGATGTCTCGGAAAGTTCTTCTAGCCTCGCACATTTAAGGTCTTGGAAAACGTCTGAGTTTACTCGGATGCTTTCTGAGTGCTTCCAGCCTCGCGTGAGGCTTGAACAAAGAAGATGAAGGCGCCGTGGGGGCAGTCCTGGACGGCCGGAACAAACAGGAGACCGGCCGAGAGCCTGGGATTTGGGCTCCCGGACCAGGATTGTCCTGGCTGTATCCGGGACTACGGTAAGCCTAGGTATGCCAGTTCGGCTTAACTAGGGGGCGTAATTGAGACTTTCCAGCGTCTTGTTGCCCTGACTATCCCAGTCCTTGAAAGGGCTCGTTGAGGGCGTGAAATACAATTAAAACGATCGGTGAGTGCCCCATTTGCTCCCAACAAAATAAAAAAGAACGCCTCTTTCCTCCCTCTCCACTAATCCAAGACTGGTAGGACTTATTTGGAGATAAGCTGCTTCATAGGTTGCCTTCTGTCGTGTCTTGGCTGCTTTGTGGTTGGCTCCCGTGCCATGTGGCTCGTGCATGTATGTTGGGGACCCCAAGCAGCTTTATGTTAGCCCTGCAGGGTGGGAGCCAGCCACGAGGACGTGGTTGGGTGGCAGCAGCCACACCCAAAATGCAACCCATGAAATCAGCTGCAAGTTGCAAGTCAGCATCGGTGAGATTGACATCCGTTTGGGACTCCTGCATCTGCTCCTCCCGTTGTTCTTTGTGCCTACCTTCATCAGTTTCTGACTTCCAGCAGATGCCAAGGTGGCTCGGGTCCCTACATCCAGACGCCTTCAAGAGGACATCATACTGCACAGGAACGGCGCTCCCACTGGAAAGCACGAACTCATAACCTTTCGTGTTTTGTTTAGCTTGCAGCGATCGTCTCGATCTGTCTCCACAAGATTTCAAAGTCCCCATGACCATCTCTCTTTGAAAGCCCATTGCTCTTAGAGTGATGATGCTCGTGTGTCTTTCCGTCTGTTTTGCCAAACTTACACGTGGGAACTGTGTTTCTTTCCTTTTAATATTGCACTCAATATTTTTCTTCTTCAGACTGGAGTAGACTAACTGCAGATTGTAGCTCTTTGCAGACCAAGGGGGTGTGATGGATGCATTCGTTCTGTTTTTGGCATTGCAATTAAAAGCTTAGGAACGAGTTGGCATTTTGTTTGGCGTTTTTTATTGCTGTCCGTCCTTTCTCTGAAAAATGAAAGCTGATGAATAGCAAGCAGCAACTGGTGCTTCAGGGCATTCATTCATTCTGAATGGGATACAGGATATTCTCTTAGCAAAAAGTGAATTGGAGCAGAGTAGTTGAAATAGGTATTTCACCAAATACTGTATTCATGTGTTGGTGGTTGGGGTTTTTGTTTTTTTTTAAGAGTGCCAACTATATGACAAAAATAAGAAAATATTTCCTTGCCTGCTCAAAATTGTTCAGAAGGCAATTCTTGGCTGAAATTAAATTCTGACAGTCCCAACTCGGGACAAGAAGGCTCTTTCACCCTCCTGGGGAAGTATATTGGACTATTTTGCAGGGGTGATGTAAATCAAGATTGCTCTTTCCCAGCCTCATCTGGGACAGGTGCCACGGCTGAGATATCGGTGCATTAAAGCAACTTTTTCAGCCTCAGTCCTCCTGCAATACAGGGATAATCAAGTTGGCATGTTTCTCATCTCCAAGCACATGAAGCAAACATAAGATATTTTTTTAAAAATAATTCCACTACAATTATTATTAAGGCACTTTGCAACATATGTATATGGCACTTTGCAACAAAAAAAGTTCACAAAGCAGTTTACATAGAAAAATAAGTAAATGGTTCCAGCTCCCAGAAGGGCTCACAATCAGTCACTAGTGCTAGGGTGAAAAAGAATGAATCAAATCTGCTGCTAAAGGCCTTGGATTTGCAGATGGAACTGAATGCCTGGATCCCTTCATTGTTGGATAAAAGGATTAAAATTATAAATGCAACTCATTTGTGGGTTGCCCCATTGATGGAGGATACATGAATCAAATCCACTCATAAATACTTGCAATCCTATACATGCTTACCTAGGAGTAAGTCTCATTGAACTCAATGAACCTTCTGAGTAGAGAGGCATAGGATTGTGCTGTCAGTGGATTAAAACTGCCTATAACTGCATCTAAATTCCTACGCTGGTAGATAAATGGATCAAGTCCATTTGGGTTTCTACGCTGGTAGATAAATGGATCAAGTCCACCGCTACATGCAGCTCGGTTCCTGGATTTTTCTATTGTCCCCTTTAGCGCAGTTGCCCTGGTGTCACCACTTTTAAGCAGAAGGCTCCAAAAATATCCAGGAAATCCGGCCTGCAAGCAAAAGAACTGGCCCTCTAGGACGTTCTGACACGGGCTTCCACCGCTCTCCCCTTCCGGAAAGCTCTGGAAGGGCAAAGTCTTCCGAGACAAAGGCAGGAGGTGGTTGCGCTTGCGCAGACCGAAGGAAATTAGTTTTCCCCGCCTACTGTGAAGAGGGCAAAGGCTTCAGCGGCCCTTACTGCGCCTGCGCAGTTGCAATGTTCCGTTTGTGATAGGTACTTGACCTTAGTGGCCACGTGGGTTCTGTTCTTGGTAGCTGCTGCGTAACTCTGGAGTTCAAGGAGAGTCGGACGGGCTAGCAAAGGAGGCAGGAGGAAGGGAGCGAAGCAGACGCAAGAGACCCAGGATCGAGATGCCCCGGGGCAGCAGGAGCGTGGGATCCAGGTCCACTGCGGCCAGGTAGGGGCACGATAGTGAAGCAGCCAAGCTGGGAAGGTTGACCCTTAAAAACAGTTTGCAAAGATACAAATGTTCATTTTCCCACTTTGCCTTGGAAGCCCCCATCTCAGATGAGGAGGGAAGAAAAAGCTCTCTGCACATGCTCGGGGGCACTGTCGTCTTTAATATGATGGCATGTCAAAAGGACACAGTTCTGACATTAAGAAGAGGTAGCTTGGCCTGGGTTGACTTGGACTCAAGTTAAACCCTCTGCCTTGCTTTTTGTGTGGGTGTGTGTACGTGTGTATGGCCAGACTCAAGTTAAACCCCTCTACCCTGCCTTGTTTGTGTGTGTGTGGACTCAATTTAAACCCTCTGCCCTGCCTTAGGGGGTGGGTGGGTGGTAGTTTAAAGGCTACTTCTGGTTATGGTGGGCAGCTGGAGAGCCTGGGGGGGGTTGCTTTGCAGCATCTAGAACTGCTAGGGTGGGAAGCCAGCGTGAGACTGTGTTGTCAGGAAAACCAAGACAGACATCAGCACACTCTTAAAAAAAAACAAAAAAAACCAACCGAGAGACCAGAGTGTGTTTCAAAATAATGAGATTCCAGTTTATGAAACTGGAAGTCTGCCCTCTGGTAGCTCTGAGTGAAACCGCAATGGAGTTGACTTACTCATGACAATTCTGCAAAGTAGAGTTGGAAACCCAGGGGAAATCGGTCTCTAATGGAGAGTGGAGTCGCTTGATGGGAGTCGTTCTGGCCTAAGCGAAGGAAGCTAGAATCTTGTTTTGAAGCTGATTTAGTTCTCTCATGAACGATGCAGAACTTTTTGTTGTTCAGTCGTTAAGTCATGTCCGACCCTTCGTGATCCCATGAACCATATCCCGCCAGGCCTTCCTGTCCTCCACTATCTTCCTGAGTTCGCTCATTTTCATGTTTGTTGCATCGGTGATGCAGAACTTTAAAGCAAGTTAAAGATTTCCACTCACTTTTGTTTTTAGATCTTGAGCCTGTTTGTTCTCTCTCTCTCTGAAGTCCAGCACCATCTCATCATGCCCACCCCCCAGCCCACCCGCCTCCGTCAGCGATGGCTGCTCCAGCTCAGCCCCAACAACCTGGCCTGATGGCCCAGATGGCTACCACTGCAGCGGGAGTGGCTGTGGGCTCTGCAGTGGGCCACGTGGTTGGTGGCGCTCTCACGGGGGCATTCAGTGGAGGTGGCAGCTCGGAGCCTGCAAAACCAGCGAGTGGGATCCAGGTGAGAGCCTGTCGTTCCCAAACAGGATGTACATGGGGTGGCAGAACAGCTGCTAGCCTTGAGACTAGCATACGCAATGCCAGTTTTGGCTGGGGATGGAATGTTCTTTCTTGGTTGCTTTTATATCCCCCTCCCCTTCCTGCATGGAGGTCAAGGCAGCACACGCATGCCTGTGCATGCGCGCGCACACAGACACATTTGCATCCTAGCAACAACTTGTGTTTTATTTTCTATTTTAATGCATGGGGGTTGGTGAAAGAGGGCGAAAGGACAGCAGGGACAAAGCATTAAGGCCTCCCCCCCCACTGTGTTTTTTGCTTCGTTTCACAGGCAAACCCCCCCCCCCCCCAGCTTATTTAAGAAAGCAATGCAGGGGGGAAAGAGGCCAACACGTGTTTAAAGCAGTGGTGGCCAACCTGTCAACATGAACGCTGGCCCTTTAAATGGTTGCATAGGTGAGGGTATTTCAGCAGGTGCAGCTGCTTTAGCAGCACCATCAGCACTTGCAGCTGCCCAGATTCTGTCTTCTACACAACTCTTAAGAACACAGAGGCCCTAATGGTGGAAGGTTGGCCACCCCTGGTTTAAAGCAACATGTGTTTGGGGATTAAAGCTGTCTAGAACAGGGACTGAGCAGACCCTGAGGGGTGTGTGTGTGTGTCTGTCTGTTTGTCTGTCTGTCTCCCTGGCAGAGATGTGATGTGGAACAGACCCTAGAATGTCAGACGTTGGATGTGCGCTTCTATCCCATAAGAAGATCCCTGCTGGATCAGGCCAAAAGTCCAGCTTCCTGTATCACACAGTGGCCCCACCAGATCCCTCAGGGAGCACAAGATAACCTGTTTCCCGTTGTCACTCCCTTGCACCTGGCACAGAGAAAACCCACGTCTAAAACCAGGCGGTTGCTTATGGCTTGTAACCTGTGATGGTCTTTTCCTCCATGAATCTGTCCAAACCCCTTTTAAAGGCATCTAGGCCAGGTGCCATCACCACATCCTGTGGCAAGGAGTTCCACAGATGAATTACACGCTGGGTAAAGAAATATCCCGTGCTGCCATGCTCTCTTCTGGTGTGTTTGCAGGAGCCCAGGCAGCAGCCGTCCTACCAGCAGCCCCAGTACGGACCCTGCCACTACGAGATGAAGCAGTTCCTCGACTGCGCCACCAACCAGAGCGACCTGACTTTGTGCGAGGGCTTTAGCGAGGCCCTGAAGCAATGCAAGTATAATAATGGTGAGTCTTCCAGCAGAGGAGTAAGAGGAACTCCCTCCTTGGTTCAGGTTCGAGAAGGGGGCTACGCGTTTTGGCACTCGGAAAGGGTTTGCGGCCAACACTTTGCGCCCAACCCTCTGGGGACGCATTCTGAGGCAGGCCCCGTTGAAAGTGACGGGAGCTGTACAATCCATGATCATCTCTTGGGAAGCACTATGGGCAAATCCTTCAGTGCTCTCTTGTGCCCCTCCTATCCTGAATCCCACCTGTAGTTGGGGTGCTCTGATGCCTTCAAAGGAGGGGTGTTTTTTTGAGATCTGTAGACCACATAGCCAAGATATAGGCTGCGTATGTTTTTCGGCCTCTAGTGCTAGGAGCGCTTGAGAGCCTTTTTTTGCCTTGTAGAGCACTTGGGTCACGGGTTTTTTTTTTCCTTCTAGCCCGTTCACCACGCTAGAAGTTTCAACTCCGAGCTCCAAGCTAGAAAAAATGGCGGCCTCCAGCACCAATAGGAAGGCTGCTTGGCTGCAAAGGAGCTTGGGAGATGTAGTATGAGGGATGAGGAAATAAAGATGGCAGCCTCGTGCACCAATAGGAAGGTGGGAGATGTAGTGGGAAGGACGAGGAGCAACAGCAGCCATTCTGATTTGGATCATTTCCGTTCATTTTGGGAGCCCCTGGTAGCAGTGATATCAAGCATGCTAGGAGTGTCTCTTCCTGCTATTTCCAAGTTGAAAAACAAACACAGCCTAAATTGACCACGTACTTTGAGTTGGCCAAGACTACTGAGACGGCCTGTGAAATGTAGCCCTCCTCTCTTGCACGGCACATCTCTGTGTTAAATCGTGCACTTCCTTACGCGGAGGAGAACGGTAGGCGATAGAGTTGTCGCTTCATTCCATAGAGTGACATTGCAAGCAGAGGAGTTCGAGGTTATTCTGCATCAAGTGTATCTGAAACCAGTTCGAAACCAGTTCAGGGTACACCAACCACTTTTTGAAGTGAGTGCCTGAACCAGAGAGTTAATACTGATGAACCCAAACCAGAACTGACTCCAAATGTGCAATGATTCCAGTCCCTGTTCTGAAAGTGGAGCCAGGGTCTCTGCACATGAGCTGGGGGGGGGGGGGGCTTGCAGGCTCAGGTGGGAGAAGACGTTTGTGGGGCATTGGCTTTGGGTAACTGTCCCGCAGTGATGATCTGCTGACTCCTTCCTGTTTGCAGGCATCTCTTCCCTCGTGTGAAGACTTCTGAGGACGAAATGCCACCAACTTGGAAGAAGCTGGAGTGGAACCATGAACCCGAGGGGACTGGAAGGCCTAGCAAGCGACCAGTGGACGAGAAGAACAAGGGATCTGGCCAGATCCATAAACCTCTTTAGTGCTATTATCTGTTGTAGATTAGCAAGCAAGGAGAACTCTGGTTGATATTCTTACACTGGAGCTTGTGGGGCCTGGGCGTCCCTTGGCTTGTGATAGAAAACTATGAAATAAAAGGAGATGGTTTATTTTAATGTTCCTACTTGTCTGTCTGTCTTCATTAACTGAAATGCTCATGTTTGCATAGGATGCAGAATACATAGTGGAGGAAAGGGATCTGGTCACTTGCTGTTTTTGCAGCAGACTACTTGTAGCAAGAGGTGTTGAGAGGTGGCAAACCAACGGGTGTCCCCCCCCCCCAATGCATTTCTTGCAAGATTCTCTAATTCCCTCTTGACTATTAGCGCAATCCTATCCAATTTACGCCACCGGTGTAACTAAGCTCAATCCAACTTACGCCACTTGTGTAACCCAGTGGTGCAGTGAGAACGGGAGGCCCCAGAATGGAAAGGGGATTCAAATTCCCTTTGAATCCCCCTTTGGAGAGGATTTGAATCCTCTTTCTGTTCTGGGGCCTCCCGTTCTTGCTGCACCGCTGTTTACACCGGTGGCGTAAGTTGGATAGGATTGTGCTGTATGACTCTACTCAGGGCTGGCCCATCTATGAGGCCAACTGAAACTGTTGCATCAGGCAGCAAATGGGGGGGAGGAGCCCTCTCTCTGTCTATCTACTTGCCTTCACGGCTCATCCTTCTGCTTCCACTCTCTGGCTTGGAAGAGGGGGACATGAGAGGGGAGGAGAGTGCTGGGGAGGGGAGGGGAGTGCTGAGCTGGAACATTAGAGATGGGGAGAAGCAGAGGCTGGGACATCCTTGGGTAATCCAATCAATCAATTTACCTTCATTGGCATATCCTTGGGTAAAGGAGGGCAACCTTTGGCATGCTCCCTGAGGCACCAGGAGGTCTCAGCCTGCCTCGCTACTCCTCTGAATTCAAGCTTGCCTGCATGATTCTGCAAAACAAAAAAACCAAGAACAAAACCCAAATAGGGAAAGTCAGGTCTGATTTCTCTCCCTGAACACATCTGTAGAGCCTTCCTACCACGGTGATCAATGCTAGCAGAGCTAAAAAGTTGAGTCATAAGGATCCTGGTTGAGTAATAAGGATCCTGGCAAATCCTCAACTTCCTATGGGCTCAGATGTGGAAGGAGACAGTGAGACAGAACTGCAGTCAGTGCAGCTGCGTGACTCAGGTGGCTTGCTAGTCTTATTTTAGATCTTAGCTGGTTATGTAACGTGCTGAAGGTCATTGGCATTGGGTTAAGTCCAGAGGGTTTCATGTAGCGGTTGATGATTAAATTAGGAGCCAAAAGGCTTGGAGTGCTAAAGGCGGATGCGGCTAATCGGTTATTACAGTCAAGGGTGTTGTGCATTGATGCAAATTTTGGGGCCGGCCCATCTATGGGCCAGCTGAGCTACATGCCTCAGGTGAGGTGTGCCTGCTTGCCCACCTCCATCATTCCTTTTCCTCCCTGGAGGTTGAAAACAAAGAGGGAGATGGAGCAGAACAGAAACTCTGGAGAGTGGTGGGCTTCAGCACTGGATACCATAGGATCTCTTATCTTATTATACTTTGTCTTTGTTATTAAGTGTTATGATTGATCAGATACTAGGAAATCAAGATCAGTTATTTCTGTTGCTTCAGTAGAGATTAGATACATCCTCTTGGTGTGATGATCTCCCAAGAGGGAAACGATGTTGATCTGAAAGGACACTTAAGTCATTCAAGCTTAAAAACACTCACCCAAATCTGCACCTATCAACGGTGTGGTCTAAAGAGGTCATTAATACCCTTCAAGATGGAGATACTGTATAGTATGCTTGCTCCTGGCTCAGGATCCAGTCCTTCCCTGAGTCTTCATTCATAAAAGAAAATACTTCTTTACCCAGCGTGTGATTCATCTGTGGAACTCCTTGCCACAGGATGTGGTGATGGCACCTGGCCTAGATGCCTTTAAAAGGGGTTTGGATAGATTCATGGAGGAAAAGACCATCACAGGTTACAAGCCATAAGCAACCTCCTGGTTTTAGAAGTAGGTTTTCTCTGTGCCAGGTGCAGGGGAGTGGCACAGAGAAAACCTACTCTGGGGATGAAGCAGGACGTATGGAGGAGAGAGGAGACACCTAGCCCACCACTTTCTTCTCCTCCTCCACACTTCCTCTTCCCCTCCAACCACCTCTTTTCCAATCCAAGGAGGAGCAGAGGCTGGCACATCACCAAGAAAGAGGGGGCAGCATTTAGCAAACCAGCCCTGGTGCTGAGAGGTATGTAGCTGGTTAAGCATATGCTGTAGCTCAGCCAACTGAGATATGCATGATGTGCACCTCAATGGCCAGTAGGTGTCATTGTGTGTTTGTGTGTGTATACACAGAGAGAGAGAGCGAGAGCGAGCAGCTAGAATCATCTGTACACTACCTACAACCTGTCATCTTGTGCAGAGAACCCAGGAAAGAATGATTTGGGAGGTCACTCAGCACCTTGTAAATATTCAAGGGGAAATTGGTTCCTGCCTGTTCTGACATAGAAACCAATGGGGCACAGACAGTCACAGATTCATCCCTGCCGCAGAGGCTGTCTGCATAATACAGAAGGGAAGTACTTAACTGCATCAATTAATGCAGGAATAAATACCCGTCCCTTGAAAAACTGGATACAAAATTATAATTTGTCCTCTTGCAATGAACAAATCAACAGCACTTCTAAGGAATAAGCTGAAATCCAGCTGTGAACCCATCGCTTTTCTGGGAGACGTTTCCTCTATCAATCCCTACCCGGTCAGGGATGCAGCCATGAAAAGCGCATAGCGTTTGTCCATCAGTGCAATGCAGACAACCAAAAACACACACTCTCTCTCTGCAGAGATAATAATGAGGGATAATTTGGATAGTGCCATCAAAGCGCATGGCGCTTTCCATCTAGTGAAAGGATGGCTCCCTGCCCCCAGGGGCTTACAATCTAGATAGTGACACAAGGGAGACTAGAGAAGGCAGGAAGGGGATGGCAGACGGGGTAAACGGGAATCGGTTACTTGTGCTTAAGCTCAGTCAGAGGAGGAGGAGGAGACTAAGCTGTTGTGCTAGACTCTAGAGGCTTCACAGAAAAGGTGGGTTTTGAGAAGGGATTTGAAGGAAGTAAGAGAGGAAACATCTTGCAAGTATTCTGGGAAGCAGCTCTAGGTATAAGTGATAGCAAGAGAGAAAGGA
This sequence comes from Plestiodon gilberti rubricaudatus, assembly GCA_026170595.1. Lineage (NCBI taxonomy): Eukaryota > Metazoa > Chordata > Lepidosauria > Squamata > Scincidae > Plestiodon > Plestiodon gilberti. Next base: position 39,773,182 of record JANXHW010000008.1, read on the forward strand.
CAGCATGAGCAGGGGAGCAGATTGTGTAAATTTGACAGTACAAATTGTATACTCACCAAATTGTATACATTTGGAGAATATACATGAGATGAATGGGAATATTTGTAGTCAGCTGAACTGGTCTAAATCTTTAACCCTGGCCAGGAATGTTCTTCTCCTCGTCCTTCTGACACTGTCCTGGGGAGAACTTGGGACAGGCTTCTTTGGAAAGGCTCCCCGTTTATTTTTATTTATTTATTTTTCACATTTTTTATACGGCCCTTCCTCCAAGGAGCTCAGAGTGGTGTACATATTTCCTCCCCAGTGGCGTACCCAGCCCTCCCGGCACCTGGGGGGCGGGGCTTGGAGCGCCCCGTCGCTCCGCACCCCCCCAGCAGCCAGGCTCGGGGCTGAGCAGCGCGGCACTGGACCGGAGCCCCCGGAAGCAGCGCGCCCACTCGGTGCGTCACCGGCTTCTGGAGGCTCCGCTCCGAAGCCGGGACAAGCCCTCCTCCGTGCGACCGCCCAGTTCAGCAGTCAGGGCCTTCTGAGAAGGTCCAGCGTGTTGAAGCGTCTTTTATTCCTTTTCGCGCATGCGCAGAACCTTTCTGAGGGCAAATGAGTAGCCCGTTTGCCCTCAGAAAGGTTCTGCGCATGCGCGAAAAGGAATAAAAGGCGCTTCGACGCGCTGGACCTTCTCAGAAGGCCCTGACCGCTGAACTGGGCGGTCGCTCGGAGGAGGGCTTGTCCCGGCTTCGGAGCGGAGCCTCCGGAAGCCGGTTACACTTCCGAGGGGCGCGCCAGCTGGGCTCCGGTGCCGCGCTGCGCAGCCCCGAGCCTGGCTGCCGCTCCCCCCGGAAGCTCGGCGCCTGGGGTGGAGCACACCAGCTCCCCCCATGATAGGACGCCACTGTTCCTCCCCTCCTTTTGTCCTCACAACAACCCTGTGAGGTAGGTGGGGCTGAGAGATAGTGACTGGCCCAAGGTCACCCAGGAAGCTTTGTGGCTGAGCGGGGATTTGAACCTGGATCTTCCAGGTCTAAGTCCGACTCCCAAACCACTACACCATCCTGGCTGAGTTCAAAATCAGGAGAGTTAATTTTAGCGAGCAGCTCCTCGGGGGCTCTCAATCATGGCCAGCAACCCACCCTTGAAGCTATTCCCTTTGCAGAACTTGGACAACTTTACTCCATCAATTCCTGCTCCTGATGCAGCAGAGGAAGGCATAGAGCAGAGGTGTCACTAGGTTTTGCATCACCTTGGGTGAGAACTCATCGTGTCACCCCCATAATGGGCATCACCCACCCTGCCCCTCACCCTGTCCCTCGTCATCGCCCCACCCCATGATATATTTGGCCATACCGTTTGATATAATATAGATATTTCAAAACAGTTTGTTTCCTTGCATTCGTCATGACATTACACATCGAATGATATATAACATGATGGTATTATTCATATATACTAAGTTTTCACAATTTTGGTCACTAGTGGTGTCAAACCCCCCCTTATAGTGTCACCCAGGGTGGTCCGCCCCCTGCACCCCCTAGTGATTCCACTAGCACAGAGGCTTTTGTTCATACATGCCAGTCTGGCAAACTGAAACATGCTGCCTCTCTGCAGTGGTCAGATGCAGGAAAGGAGAGGAAGGGCAGATTTGCATACGTTTGCCAGGTCTTTGGAGGATTAAAAGGAGGAGAATCAGTTGCCCAGTTAAGCTGCTCTACATTCTCAGCCATGGCTTCAAACGTTTTCCTTGTCATCCTCGTCACTTATTGCACCAGTGAGAATTTGGGACAGGTTTTTTGCAGAGTGGGTGGTGGTGGTTGGAATGGTTCCTTTTTTCAATGGCTGAGGACTGAATTACCTTGAACCTCTCTGTGCCATGTCTGTAATGTCTCTATTGCCAAGAAGGGCGACTCAGTTTCCCTAAAGAAAGGGACATCATGGTAGACTCAAGGAAGGGCAGGAGGACCCCTGCAATTCACTTAGAAAGAGAATTTAAACAGGGGTCATTTCTCCCTGATAGGAAAGAGTAACTTCGTGAAATCCTTGCTTCCTTGCACAGGAAAGTTGCCCCTATTTCACGCAACCGAGTGATATGACTGTTTGCTTTTCATCCTGTTTGTTCCAGGCTTCGGTTCACAGGCTGGGCTGACTCAGAGACCTGGTTCCCTGTCTGTGGTCCTGGGACATACTGCTGGCATATCCTGTACCCTGGATGGGGTGGATTTTATCAGCAGTAACCACCCATCCTGGTATCGACAGAGAGCAGGGATGCGTCCTGAATTACTCATCTTCAGATCTCGGGAAAGACAGTCGGGGGTTCCAGAGCGCTTCTCTGGAGAGACGCGCGGGAACACTGCGTCGCTAACCATTGCCGGGGTGCAGGTGGCGGACGATGCGAGTTATTACTGTGCTGTGTGGCAGCTGCAAAATGAAGTGTTCCACACTGCCACAGTCAGATGTGGAAGTGAAGCAAAAAGCTCACTAGGCTGGAGAGAGGGCCGGCTTTAAGCCAATTGTTCCCAGTTGGACCACACGCCTAAGGGCCCCCCGCAGTTAGATAATGTACTGTAGTCTTGTCAAATACACACGACAACACATATTAAAATGTGCTTAGAGCCATTTGGTCCACTCACATGCACTTTTTAAGTGACACTTTTCAAGCCACTCACATGCACTTTTTAAGCGCACATTTTGATTGATTGCCATTGTACCATAGAGATGTAAAGTCTTAGAATGAATTTTATTTACCGTACTGTATATCTCTAAGATTCAACAGACTTTGGCTGTGAACCTGGGGCCTTGCAAAAACTGTTTCCAATTGGGCCCCGCAGCTCCTAAGGCCAGCTCTGGCTGGAGAAAGAGGCACAGCAGCTGGAGAAAGGAAAGGGGACGAGAAAAAAAAAATCCCTGTATGTCTCTCAACCTTAGGACTTTAACAAATTAGCAATGCACAATTTACCGGACCTTTGCAGTAACCTTTCCAGATCTTAATACTCCTATGGACAGGTAGGCATAGATGACTCACTTATCGGACAGGGTGCATTGCCAACTTTTTATCTGACCTGCTGCTACTCTGCCTTTAACAGCAGTGAGGCAGAAAATTAGCTTCCTGATGTTTTGCCTATGTATGGAGAAAAGCGGCAGGGTGCCTGCCATTAAAAGCACAGGAGCAGGGTCGGTAAAAAATGGTGGCAGCTTTACCTACAGGCCAGTCCTTGTCAAATAACATGTCTGGTTTATATGTATCTTTGTCATTCCAGAGCTAGGAGCATAGGAGAATAATAGAATGTTAGAGTTGGAAGGGATCTGTGAGGCCATCTAGTCCAACCCGCTGCTCAGTGCAGGTACAACATTCCCTGAAAAGTGACCATCCAGCCTCTGCTTAAAAACTCCAAAGGAGAGCCCACCGTGAGGTAGTCTAGAATCAAAAGTGGTAGCCAGTGGGCACAAAACTGAAATGATCATTATGCATGGAGCCAACTGTGCAGTTTGGTAGTGGCCCAGGAGGGGAGGGAGGACTCCGGTAGCAAACCTGGGGACTAGTGGCGGCAAATTCACACTGCCAATGTATAGACCTTCCTCCTCCTCTTGTGATCAGGCAAATGCCTCCGAGATGAAACGGCTGAAGCCTGTTTTCCAAGTCCACACCTTGCAGGGTGCAGGATATGGCTGCCATCAGTCCCGGGGCCATCGAAAGTGGACAGCTGTGTGTCACTATGTGTCACTTTTCCTGAGAATTGGCCCTCAGAGTGATCACAAGGCAAGAGATTTGTTTTTCTTAAAAGGAGAGGTGCCAACATTCAAGGCATGCTGTCTGAAATCAAAGCCTACAATCTCACTCACATCAGGCGAAGAAGGCTGTGGCTATACTCTGCAATTAATCAAATTGTACACTCCATGATTGTTATTTCTTTCTGATTATATGATGTACGTTGGCTGCTGTTATCTATTATCTTTATTGTGCTTGTTTGGTAATTTTAATATTGTAAGCCACCTTGATCATTTTAGGAAAAGCGGGATATACCGGTACATTTTTAATTTTTTTAAAAAATGTACTTCTGCCTCTTCCTCACAAATGGGTCACCGCAGCCACCACAAGACACACGCTGACCTATCCAGGGGAGAGGACAACATTTCAGTCCGAGGCTCTTCTTTTAAGCACTGACTTTCACCCAAGTGATGTCACTCGATGACATCAGACAGCACCATGATGGACAGCCAATCGCAGCTGGCAATATCTGCATAAAGAGGGGGGGAAATTTGCTTCCGTAGAGGGGTGACAGAAGATAAGAACTAAGGACAGGCATCCAAGAGAAACAGGGAGTGTGACTTCTCGTGATGATGTTGTGGGTTCCTGCGGTTGTCTTCCTTGGGGTGTTTGCCTCTGGTAAGACGCATCAGTGGCTGGTGGCTTAATCGAAGACAGGTGGGTGTGTATGAAGCATGAAGTTTCATTCATGGTCTATGACCTTCTCATAGGTTCCAGATCCCAGGTAACGGTGACGCAACAACCTGCAATGGAGGACTCTCTAGGATCAACCGTTAAGATTCCTTGCACGGTGACTGGCCTTAGCATCACCAGTGAGAGGGTCCGATGGCTCCAACAGAAACCAGGAGGTGCCCCTTGGTTTCTCTACCACTATCACAGCAGCAGTGACCAGGGCAGGGGCTCGGGGGTCCCAGAGAGATTCAGCGTCTCCCCTGACACTTCCGGCAACCTCTGGAATTTAGTCATCTCTGGAGTTCAAGCTGAAGATGAGGCTGATTATTACTGCACCACATGGGATGATGGCAGAAAGATGCATCACAGTGATTCATTCTCCTGGGGAAGTGAGACAAAAACCTCTCACTTCTCACACAGGGTCAGACACCAGCAGGTGAATCTCGTCAATATGAAGGGGCAAAGGCAATGATGGTCTCCAATTGCAGCAAAACAACAAGGATAATGCCAGGAGCCGCACTCTTGGGTGTGCCTCAAATGTTTTATGAAAGTTGAGTGTTGCTGTTCTTGGCAATGTATGTGATGCTTCAGAAAGCAAAATGGAAGGGTGCCCATTTCCAAGTGCCCAAGGTGGTACACCAAACTCTTCACTCCCGTACCTAGCTGCGTATCAGCTCCCACACCTCCTCCCGGGCCATGGATGTGAAAAGGAATGGGAAGAAAGAGGAAGTGTGGAGGAGAGTAGTGGGGAAGCCTCGTTGGGGCTGACATCCATGCAAAGCATTGCATCCAATGACATCCATGCAAAGCATTGCAAGTCCCTCCCCCTATGCCATTGTGCATTACCTCCTCCTTGAAAACGTGCCTTTGCACCTCTGCCCTCCTTCCTTCAGATGCCATGAACTCAAACACCGATGCCAAAATTAGCCCCTGTGGCCAAGGTGATGCTTAACCTTATGAACCAAGGTGATGCTCTGATCTTCTCCATAACACGTTCCAGATGGAACATGGTCAACATGACGCATTGATTGAAGGCAAAGCTGGCTTCTCTGATTGGAAATTTGGCAATTCTTCATGGTGCCTGGAGAACCAGAGAAGGAACGAATGGAGGCTCAGAGACTGCACTATCTCTGCCAGTCTCATTGTAAACTTGAAAGGGGAAGTCGGGCTCTTGGGGTTGTGAGCTAGCAACTCTCAATTCCCAGCAGTGCTTCCTGCCTCCTGCCCCCAAAGGCACAGAGCCTCTGCGCACAAATGCAAAGCTGGCAGCCTGAAATGCTCCCTTTGTGCAGAGATTAGATAGATAGAGGAAGAGAAGATTTGCATATGTTTGACCTTTCTCAGGCCTTGAAAGGGGATAAATTGGAGGAATAGGTTGACCAGTGGAGCTGCTCTGACTTCTAGGTTGACCAGTGGAGCTGCTCTGACTTCTAGGTTGACCAGTGGAGCTGCTCTGACTTCTCAGCCATGGTCTTCTTGAACCTTCTCCTCACCGTCCTCTTGGCGTATTGCTTCGGTGAGGACTTAGGACAAGTTTGATCAGAAATGTTCCCTGCTGAAGTGGCTACAGAATTGTTTTAAACATTCATTTCATATGGTCTTTGCATGTTTTGTCAGTCAGTTGCCAAAGATGGTGCCTTAGTCTCCCAGAGAAGGGGGATCTGCTAGATCTAAGAAGGAATGAGTCCTGTGCCTCAAATAGTTAACCTAGGAAAGAGAATTTGTACAGGGATATAGTCTCTTTCCACCATGCCTAGTGTGCCTTGAGGAAGGGCTCAGTGTAGCTCAGCAATAGCGCACCTGCTCTTCAAGAAGGCAGTTCCAGGTTCAATCCCTGGTGGGCTTGCTGGGTAGCCTGGGAAGGAAATCCGGAAACATTGGAAAGTTGCTTTCATTCAATCAGTTTCAAGCTAGAGAGATCCATGGGCTCTCAAGATAAGGAAGCCACATATGTTCCCATGACTGGAGAAGGCACTGCTAAAATTCTTCTATGCTACGGTCAAAGGTCCAGGAGTTCTGTTGTCTCCTGCAGCGGCCGACCTTAAGGGTGAGTGATATGACTGTTTGGTTTCCATCCTGTTCATTCCAGGTTTCAGTTCTCAGGCCGGGCTGATTCAGACCAGCCGTCCACTTTCGATGGCCCCGGGACTGACGGCAGCCATATCCTGCACCCTGCAAGGTGTGGACTTCATCAGTGGGAGCCACCCATCCTGGTATCAACAGAGAGCCGGGAAGCCTCCTCAGTTGCTCATCTACAAGACTAGAGAAAGAGCCTCCGGGATCTCTGAGCGTTTCACCGGCTTGTCATATGGCAACACTGCGTCGCTAACCATCGCAGGGCTCCAGGCTGACAACGAAGGGGATTATTACTGTGCTGTCTGGCATAATAGCACGTTCCACAATGATATGCTCAGGTGTGGAACTGAAACAAAAAGTTCTATGAGCCAGAGAAAGAGGCACACACAAGCCAGAGGAACTATCAACCGGTCTCCAAACAAAGTACTGGGTAGGATATGCAACTATTCTGAAATCCAGACAACGTCCTGTCCCAAGCAGTCCGAATAAGGGATACTCAACCTATATTGTGAAACAGGGAGAAGCACTTCTCTCGCTCAACCCCATGCATCGTTTCAAAAGTCTCAACCATGTCACGTCTGACTTGATCCCCAGTTGGCGCTCTGTTTTCAACTTCCAACTTGGTATGCGCCCATATCTTGGGGGTTCATTTGCATGCTCTCTTTCCCCCAGCCCCACCTCGGATGTTCTAACATTTAAATGTGCTCAGGGGTTTCTCTAGAGTCAAGATCTAGACTAGATGACAACAATCAAGAAAGACTGGGTGCTCCATAAATCTGTCTCAAGCATGGATCTGCTAGCGCCTGTTCTCTGGTTCCTGGGGCTTATCTTAGCAGGTAATGGGCTTCTCTAGAGTCAAGAGATGAAGACACTGTAACTGTGTCTTCTTATGGCCCTATCATATATTGTCTGCTGCCTTGTCACATAGACCTGGGTAACCATCTGTACGATTGTGTTGCAAATTCTTCTCTTTTGGTCTGTGGCTGGCTAGGATACAATCCCCCCATCACTTTAATGCTATACACTTGGGAAACAGCGACATCTCTATGACAGTCAACCTGTAAGCAAAGGGTCTAGGGAGTCGCAGCTCACAGGTTTATCCACAAACCGTCAGCAGGCTCTTGTATCTGTCGGTGAGGGTCATGAGAAAGTGACCTGTGAATAATATCTATGGTGTGTTTGTGTGTCCTAACAGCAGGCCGCACAGAGGCGTCGTTGAGCCAGCCCAGCTCCATCTCGGTGTCCCTCGGAGACACCGCTCAAGTCTCCTGCACCGTCTCTGATGACGGCGTCGCAACTTATACCGTACTGTGGTTTCAGCACCAACTTCCGAGCCCTCCAAAATACCTCCTGTATTACAAGGATGAGTCTGCACAAGGCCGGAGCTTGGGTGTCCCGGTGCGGTTTTCTGCATCCAAAAACATCGCCAGCAGCACATGCTATCTAACCATCTCTGCGGTCCAGGCAGCAGATGATGGTGACTATTACTGCATGACGTCGAAAGGAGGAGAGTAGCACAGTGCTGCAGCTGATGGTACCACTGAAACAAAAACCTCACCCTGGCCCTTAAGGCGCACATGTGCGCAACTGCTACATAGAAAACTGCCTTCAGCTGACTCAGCCTATTGATCCTTCTTTGGGGCCTCCCCACACATCACTCACCCTGTAAAAACAGTAGTAGTGTGAAATATTTTTAAAAAAATTTATATTCCTAACAAAAATATATATATTCCTATTGATCCTTCTGGCTTGGCACTGCCTCCCTGACCTGTTATGGCTTTATTATATATCAGGGATGTTTCCATTCCCACCTGGAATCGAACCACTGAGCTCCGGATCGTCTCTGGCAAGACAGAGGAGAGATCCAGCTGGTTTTTTGCATGACAATGCTCTGTCCACGCAGTCTAGAATGATGTCACTGAAGTCACAACAAGACAATCCTTCCTCCCCCCCCAAGTATATTTTTATTTTATTAGTATAATATTAGAACAACAATACATAATATTTCAACAGATTACAGCAAGTGTGAAGCATGGTATCCTAGTAGCATATTATCTCTATTTTCTACTTATGCTATCCTACTAGGCCAGGGGTTCTCAATCTGTGTTACGAGTACCCCTAGGGGTACGCGGACCAATGGCAGGGGGTACACCAGAGCCTGCCCCTTATCAGCATCAGTCAGTGGTTAATTACTTGTTAATTAGAACTTAAATGCAATCCCCCCTGTCTGTCTGTCTGTCTGTCTGTCTGAGAGAGAGAGTTAAGTAAGATATTTTCATTTAACGATTAATTAGCTAATTAATTAATTGATTAATCCAATTAATTACCAATTAATTAGCAGGGGTACTTCAGAAAATTGGACCATGATAGGGGGTACCAGGGCCTTCAAAGGTTGAGAACCCCTGTACTAGGCCAAAATGTCTCTGACATTCATCAAATCCACATATCATCATGTCATTCCTCTCTCTCTCTCTCTCTCTCTCTCTCTCTCTCTCTCTCTCTCTCTCTCTCTCTCGTAAAAAGTCAACCAGTGGTTTCCAACTGTTCACAAAGAGGTTTACTGACTTTTCTTTAATTAAAATTGTGAGTTTGTCCATCTCTGCAAAGTTCAAAACTTTTATCCACCCCCTCCCCGCCGCCTTCCTGTTTTAAATGCAAATAGGGCAGTCGCATGAAAACAAACCTGGCTGCTCTCTGACGCATGTGGTCTGGCAAAGGAAAACAGTTTCTCACTATATTTAGCCTTTACTATTAACTGTCACAGTATCGTTCAGACTTCCGGAAAAGATAAGACAAGTTATTTGTGTGGCACCTGCAGCTCCCCCTTCCCCCCCCCTGCAAGGGAATCGGTGTTGCCCCCAAGGATATTTAAGTGAGTCACGCTGAAAACCACCAACCTCACCTCACCAACCCGTAGTTAACGAAAGGTGTAATTGATGCTTCTCACCAGAAGATGGCGCCACCATAAAACTGATCTTTCAGCAAAGTGTGGGAACCTTTCTCTCTAGCAAGCAAGGTTCCTGTGCCTTTGACAACTGCACAGCACAAACACACAGTCTCGCATCATAGTTTCCTCATACTAGGAAACATTTTCCTAGTTGGATTCAACCTGGCTTGCAGCTGTTAAAGGTGCAGGAGACCTGTTTGTTGTTGATAGACCAGGTGTGGTCCTTGGGCCATTGTCGGGGGACACCTGTGTCCAGTCAGTTGGAATTCAACCTGAAGATTCTCAGCCCAAGCATTTGTTAAACGTGAATAAGCCACAGGGCTTATATCCTTGCTTTAATATGTTGGGAGGAGATGCTGGCCCCCTTTTCTGACATTAGGGAGAACGAATTGAGAGCCAGGATGGTGGAGTGGTTCAGGAGTTGGATTTAGACTTGGAAGATCCAGGTTCAAATCCCTGCTCAGCCATGAAGCCTCCTGGGCGAACTTGTGCCAGTCACTATCTCTCTGCCCCACCTACCTCACAGGATTGTTGTGAGGACAAGAGGATGGATGGAATGAACAATATACACCACCTTGAGCTCCTTGGAGGAAGGGTGGTATAAAAATGCAAAACTAAATAAATACATAAATGACATCATGTACCACCTATATACAAACCCTGTACCTGTGGTGTGAATGAAGTAGGACAGGGGGTTCTCAACCTTTGGAGGCCCGGGTACCCCCTATCACAGTCCAATTTTCTGAAGTACCCCCTGCTAATTAATTGGATTAATCAATTAATTAATTAATTAGTGAATTAATGTTTAATAAAAAAGTACTAAAACAATTTTAAATGTGAAAAAAATTCTTACTTAACTCTGTGTGTGTGTGTGTGTGAGAGAGAGAGAGAGAGAGAGAGAGACAGACAGACAGACAGACAGACAGACAGACAGAAGTAATTAACTACTGATTGATGCTGATAAGGGGCAGGCTCTGGCGTAACCCCTGCTGTTGGTCCGCGTACCCCTAGGGGTACTCGTACCACAGGTTGAGAATCCCTGAAGTAGGAGAATGGATGAATATGACTTCTTGGCCTTTCTCTTCATGCATGGATTGAGAGATGGTGGCCATCGTTCGGTACCCAAGATCTTAATCTGGGACCCTGGGCTAGACAAGTGTACATGGCTACTTTTGCAGAAGTCATGAGTGGATCGTCTTTCCCTGAGCAGGAGGATGGGGATCTTCTATCTTTCCAGGACTCTGGTGCCCAGACTCAGAGCAAACAATTTGTCATGATTTCTTTGGATTCCCAGACCCGGAGAAAAAGAATGAAAGCTTTGGTTGATTCCATCTGAGTGGCATTTCAACACATTTTTTTTTTTTTGCATTTCCATTTTGGAAATCCTGTAGTGTATATTATTAGCCCTAATATTTGCCAATGAATGGCGCATTTGATTTAAAATGACTCCCCTATCCAGCCCACATGAAGAACATTCACAAGTGAATCAGAGTTCCAGGCAAAAAAGTGGCTCCGCTTGTGAAGAAATCTGTTCTTTCCATTCAAGCCTGCTTCATTTTATCCTGGAGAAGACAAGGGTCATTTCCAATATTATTAAAATATTTTATGCAAATGTAACCCATGAGAATTGACTTTGCTAAAATGAGTTCACAGTGCAGAGGTGACGTTGTAGCAGGACCAAGGAGCACAGAACAAATTTGCATGTGGGGGGGGGCATTCTGCAGCTCAGGAAGATTTAAGCAAGGAGGGGGAAAGGGCGTATTCAGGTATCAGATTTCTTCAGAAAGCCAAACTCCTCTCTAGAGCTCATCATGGCCTGGGTTCTGTGTTTCCTTGCCCTTCTCAATTCCTATTCAAGTAAGCTTGTGCAGTGTTTCCCCAACTTTTTCAACCTGCGGCTCCCTTGACCATTGGCGACCATTGGCCGTGGCTCCCCATTACATGATGTTGATGCCTGCCAATTGGCATAGCACTGTTTTCCGAGAGGATTCCGTGGCACTCTGTGGCTCCCCTGGGAGTCACGGCTCCCTATCCATGGCTCCCCTGGGAGTCACGCCTCCCAGTTTGTGAACCTCTGGTGTGGAGGATTAAGTGTGCATGAGCCACCAACATTTTTGGGGGGCAACGTTTGTTGTGGAAGAGAAAAGGGAGAGGGATGAGGGATGGATACTAGTCCAGGCTCTCCTTTAATCCTCCTGAAATGGCATGGGATTCTTTGAGCTCCACCCAGCCATGAATGGAGCAGTATCCCACCTCCAACCCTGGATATTTGAGAGCACAGAAAATGTACCAACTTCCTGGTGTTTGCTCTTGTATTTTTTCTGTAAAGGTGTCCGTTCAGACGATCTGACTTTGACTCAACCAGCCACAGAGTCTGTGTCCCCAGGACAAACGGTTACACTCTCCTGCACCATCAATGGCGGTGTAGGCACCACTCCCTGGTATCAACAGAAAGACGGACAAAGCCCTCGCTTTCTGTTGGCTGGTAGCAGCAGAGGAGAAGGGGTCCCAGATCGGTTCTCTGCTTCCCGATCTGAAAACGTCGGCTACTTAACCATCACTAATGCCCAGACTGAAGATGAGGCTGATTATTACTGTAGCATTTGGTATGCCAGTCATAACGTGTACCACGGTGGTGCAGTCGAATGGGGAACTGAAGACGAAACCTTCACTTTGCACCCCTAGATCCCCAGGGGATCGAGGTTCTTTAAACAGCTTAATGGGATCTGTGTTTTTGAGCCATTCAAACCACAGAGTTGGAATGCATAGAAAGGCCATCTTGTCCTCTCTCATTCTGCAAGGTAGTAGGACCTCCCACCCGCACATGTCGATCCAGGCAAGCAAGGTCAACAAGGAAATGTCCTTGTGGACAAGGGTGACCTCAGGGGTCATCATCTAGATCAGGGGTTCATCATCTAGATCAGCTCCTCCCTCCCCCACCCCACCAAAGTACAGTTTCCATAGTACAAAAATAAGCCCCCAACCAAAACCAGAGAGACGGAAGGGCTCCAAAAATGGAGAGAAGCTAAAGAAAGGCACTTTGCACATACTCAGAAACACCCTGCTCCTGAGATAGGTTCTGGATGCCAGTTCTGGTTACTCTGCACGCAATTCAAGACCCACTTTCAGCATTCCAAGCCTATATTTCCAGGGTATTTTACTAATGCAGACCTTGGCGATCCTAAAGTCCGTGAGCTTGGAAAGATGGTGTTTCACCAACAGGCTCCAGCTGTTTTCCCTTGGGTCGTTCTGCAGCCCTCCTTTGTTGAGAGACAGGAGTGAAAGTGAAACACACATTTGCATGAAGGGCAGCCTTTCCTGGTTTCTAGGGGTTTAAGGGAGAAGGAGAGGACGCATGCGAAAGATCGACCAGTTGTAGGACGTTTCCATGCACAATGGCTTGGCTCCTGCTGTTCTTAGCAATCCTCCTCTGTTGGTGAGGGAACGTCTTGAAGCAGAAGAAGTTCTGCTTCTTCTGTTGTGGTCCAGGTCCCCACCTTCCAAACTTTCAGTGTGGCTAGCCTAGGGCATCACCCCATTCACTTTGATCTACCCTCTTCTTTCTCACAGGTCCCAGTTTCCAGCAGCTGCAGAGCCTGAAGAACTCAGACTCGGTGGCTCTAGGAGGGACAGTCACCTTATCATGCAGCTTTGGTGGCGGAACCGTCACTGACCACAACTATCCTCGGTGGTTCCAGCAGAAAGCAGGGGCCGCTCCCCGGCTGATGGTGTACGGCATCAACAGCAGGCCCTCGAGCATCCCAGGCCGTTTCTCTGGACCTAGGTCCGGCAACACCATATCCCTGGCCATTACTGGGGCCCTGGGGGAAGATGAAGCCCTGTATTACTGCTGCATGTGGACAGGGGGTGCGTAGCACAGTGGTTCATTTCAGATGAGGAAGTACATCAAAAAGCCTTTCTCCTTTCCTTCATTCTCTCTGCACACCAGTAAAAACCCAGCTGCCCATATTGAATACTTCTTAGCAGGTGTAGCCCTTCTTAGGGCACAAAGCAGGTCATTTGCATTACTTTGCTGTGTTTATTTATTTATTTATTTTTCACATTTTTATACCACCCTTCCTCCAAGGAGCTCAGAGTGGTGTACATTTCCTCCCCTCCTTTTTTTTGTCCTCACAACAACCCTGTGAGGTAGCTGGGGCTGAGAGATAGTGACTGGCCCAAGGTCACCCAGGAAGCTTCTTGGCTGAGCGGGGATTTGAACCTGGATCTTCCAGGTCTAAATCCGACTCCCAAACCACTACACTATCCTGGCTCCTAGATACAGATAAACAGCTTTGAACATTGGGATGGAATTGGGTTGCACATTCCTGAAAGCAGCCGTGGCTAGATGTGTCTTCGAAGCACGTCCGCGACTGTTGGCTCTCGCTCTTCTTGTCTTTCATGGCAGCTTCTCCAAGCAAACTCTGTCTCTTTGCCTTCCCCCAAATTTGCCACTTTGCACTCCACTCGGTCTTATTCACTGGCCAAGCAAGAGGGCAGAATGAGTCACTGTCAGCCCCAGCGGCCCCAATGGGCCTCCTCGGATGTGTGTTGGCAAAATGGCCAACGCAAATCCGGGGAGGCCTTGTTAGCCTGCCCTGGCCCGGGAAGGGGCTTTGTATATTGGCGGAGTGCGCCGTCGATATCACCGCCCATCTCCTGGACCCGGCGGCCCATTCACCCCTGGCCGCCACCCTGGCCCGTCCTTCCCACGTCCTCCTGTTGCAGGACTTACCTGCATCCAGTGGTGCGGCCTCCGGGCATAGGCGGAGAGAGTGGCGCTAGCCTCGGCACTGGCGCCGCTTCCTCGCGCTGTGCTGCAAATGTGCCTTTAAAATTTTTTTTGCAACACCTAATGCCAGCAGAGCGGTAGCTCTGCCGGGGTGGAATTGTGCAGGATTGTGCTGTAAGTTAGTCTGAAATCCTATACACACCAGGAGTGAGTTCCATTGAACCCAGTGGGGTCACCTTTGAATAAATATGCATAGGACTGCATAGTTTAAGGCATCGTATCCAGCTGCAGTTGAGCATTTTCAAGACCTGATACAGGAAAGTGAAGCATGTGTTTGACATTCTCGTTCACAGAAATGGAAATTTAAAAAATACTGGGCAGTGGATGGACTTTGTCTTCAGCATTTTAATAGGAAACATTACTTTGAATGATTCTGGATTTCACCTGTAGGGGGAGATGTTGCTGCAGCTTCCCTACGTTAGGCAGAATTGAACGGCAGGTGCGACCACTATGCGCACACTGCACCTGTGATATGAATCTTCCCTATGCATGGGTACCCTTCCATGGCCTTCCTCTTCGTCGTTGCGTTGAGTTAAGGTGCCAGCAACAATCTTGCTCAGTCTAAGAACTCTGCACTCAGAGATGTGTTGTGTGCATGTACATCTGAGCAACAGGATATACTGTAGCTCCTTTCCCTCGGGTTGGTCTGAAACCATCCTTCACACGGGGACAGGAGTTAAGGCGCAGCACATTTGCATGAAGGGGCTGCTCTCTTGACCCTGGAGGTTTAAGAGAGTCTGGGAGGAAGCCAGCAGAGATCCTTCTGCTTTAGGAAAGTTACCCGATTTCTCCACAATGGTCCGGCTCCTGCTTCTCTGCACAGTCCTCGTCTCCATTGGTAAGAGAAATTCATGTAGTGGAAAAGACAAGCGTTGCTTGGAATAAAACCCGCACGAGCGTCATGCTCTCGTTCCCAGATGCGCCAATTGGAGCGCTTCCACACAGGAGCAATTTAATCAGTGTTTCTCTGCCCCGTTCTCTTTCAGATCCCAGTTTCCAGCAGCTGCAGGCCTTGAAGAACCCGGAATTTGTGTCCGTGGGCGGAACAGTCACCCTGTCTTGCCTATTCAGTAGTGGAAACATTGGCGATGGCAACTACCCTTTGTGGGTTCAACAGAAAGAGGGGGCTGTTCCAAAGCTGATGATGTATACCACCAGTACCAGACCGTCTGATGTTCCGGCCCGTTTCTCCGGGTCCAGGTCAGGCAACACGATGTCCCTGACCATCACTGGGGCCCAGGTGGAAGACGAAGCCAATTATTACTGTGTTGTGTGGACAGGCAGTGCGAGCACAGTGATTCATTCAGATGGGGAAATACGACAAAAACTGTCTGATTCGGTCTGCATCAACTGAAACTGTTGAAATATCCAGCAGAGGCTCTCTAGCCACCTATTGGGGTTATTGTAGCTTTGAACCACCTTCATCGTCAAGGGGTTGGACTTGATGATCTTGCAGGTCCCTTCGGACTCAATGATTTTAGAAAATTGAATTGCCCTTCTTAGCCTCTATTCTTAGAGGGAGTGAAGGTGGATGCAACAGGCAGGACTAAGGTTGGAGTGGAGACATTACAAAACTCACCTGTCACTTTGCCATTCAAATCTGTTTTCCAGGTTCTTCTTTTTAACCAGCAGTTTCATCTCAAATGGAAAACAAAGTTGTCTTCTTTAGAGCACCTGGCATCATTGGATTTAGATCCTTCCAGGCAGCTAACATGAGTTGTCCGTCAACTATCCCTGTCGGCGTTGCTAAAGGGAAGTTTGGCTCTCTGATGCTTGGAAGGGGGGGGGGGAGAAGAGCAAAAATGAATGTGGGTTCATATTCCTCCAGAAGGGGCACTGCAAGCAACATTTTGCATGGTTGAAAATCATGCTGGAATTGAATGCTACTCAGGGAAGAACACAATACAGCCAGCATCTATGGTTCATTATTTATCACTAAAAAAGCTGCAGAAGAGACAGAAAACCAACCTTTGGACCACCATTGTGCTGGGAACGAAGCCTCATCCTGTTATTCCTGACACTGTTGGCCCACAACTGCTGGCTATTGCTCTTCTTGTCTTTCCTTGCAGCGTCTCCACGATCAAACCCTAACTGCCTCTCTGCCTTCCCCCAAATTTGCCAGCTCTCACTGGCCTTGGTCTTACTCACCAAGAGGGCAGACTGAGCCTGCAATCTACACTTACTTGAGAGTGAGCCCCACTGACTACAAGAGGACTTACTTCTGAGTAGACGTGCATAGGATTGGGCTGTGAGTCACTTGACCCTTGCACGTCTCGGCCCAGTTGCCCCCTGGACAGGAGACCTCCCATCCTATCCCATTCTTCTTTGGTCAGTCGCATTCGATAACCCCCCTTTGTTCAACCCCAGACCCTCCCATTGCTTGGAAGTTCAGTTTCAGCCAGCCTTCTACAGTATATGTAAGTTGTTCAGTGACTCGCCTTTAAAAAAGCAGATGGCCACAGCTTTGCTCCTCATTCTGTACTTCTGTGTCACCATGTGGAAGAGGGATATAAAATGCTCCACCTCCAAATTAAAAAAAAAAATCTAAAGGAAATTTTTGGTAGCAAATTAGTTTTCGATGGGGTAATACACATCTCTTACGAACACAAATGCCTTTGAGACATATGAAGTGGACTCCTTGTACTGAATTGTGAATTTTCAGAAACAAATGTCAAACTCACAACTTTACCCTTCACAGAAATGGACATTTAAAAAATGAGGACTGTGTCCTCAGCATTTTAATGGGGAAAAGTACCAAAATTGTATGATTCTGGATTTCACCTGTAGGGGGAGATGTTGCTGCAGCTTCCCTACGTTAGGCAGAATTGAACGGCAGGTGCGACCACTATGCGCACACTGCACCTGTGATATGAATCTTCCCTTCGCATGGGTACCCTTCCATGGCCTTCCTCTTCGTCGTTGCGTTAAGGTGCCAGCAACAATCTTGCTCAGTCTAAGAACTCTGCACTCAGAGATGTGTTGTGTGCATGTACATCTGAGCAACAGGATATACTGTAGCTCCTTTCCCTCGTGTTGGTCTGAAACCGTCCTTCACACGGGGACAGGAGTTAAGGCGCAGCACATTTGCATGAAGGGGCTGCTCTCTTGACCCTGGAGGTTTAAGAGAGTCTGGGAGGAAGCCAGCAGAGATCCTTGTGCTTTAGGAAAGTTACCCGATTTCTCCACAATGGTCCGGCTCCTGCTTCTCTGCACAGTCCTCGTCTCCATTGGTAAGAGAAATTCATGTCGTGGAAGAGACAAGCGTTGCTTGGAATAAAACCCGCACGAGCGTCATGCTCTCGTTCCCAGATGCGCCAATTGGAGCGCTTCTACACAGGAGCAATTTAATCAGTGTTTCTCTTCCCCGTTCTCTTTCAGATCCCAGTTTCCAGCAGCTGCAGGCCTTGAAGAACCCAGAATTTGTGTCTGTGGGTGGAACAGTCACCCTGTCTTGCCTGTTCAGTAGTGGAACCATTGGTGATGGCAACTACCCATGGTGGGCTCAGCAGAAAGAGGGGGCTGTTCCACGCACAGTGATGTATACCACTAGTACCAGGCCGTCTGACGTTCCGGCCCGTTTCTCCGGGTCCAGGTCAGGCAACACGATGTCCCTGACCATCACTGGGGCCCAGGTGGAAGACGAATCCGTTTATTACTGTTGTGTGTGGACAGGGAGTGCGAGCACAGTGATTCATTCAGATGAGGAAGTACGACAAAAACTGTCTGATTCGGTCTGTGCATCAACTGTAACTGATGAAGGTCTTTCAGCAGAGGCCACCTATTGGGGTTATTGTAGCTTTGAACCACCTTCATCATCAAGGGGTTGGACTTGATGATCTTGCAGGTCCCTTCGGACTCAATGATTTTAGAAAATTGAATTGCCCTTCTTAGCCTCTATTCTTAGAGGGAGTGAAGGTGGATGCAACAGGCAGGACTAAGGTTGGAGCGGAGACATTACAAAACTCACCTGTCACTTTGCCATTCAAATCTGTTTTCCAAATTCTCCTTTTCAACACAGTTTCCTCTCAAAAGGACAACAATGTTGACTTCTTTAGCAGCAGGCACAGCCAAAATCCATGCTGGAATTGAACGCTACTCAATGAAGAACAGAAAACAGTCAACATTCGTGACTCCAATGACTGTCAAATAGCAGCAGAACAGTCTTAAATCAAACACTGAATGAACCGTCATTGTGCTAGGAAGCAGGTCTTGTTCTTTTATTCCTGACTGTGATACAGCTACCCTGTTTCCCTGAAAATAAGACCTCCCCTGAAAGTAAGACCTACCGTGTTTTTTGGGAGCCAAAATTAATATAAGACCCTGGCTTATTTTTGGGGAAACAGGGTATTATTCAAGGTGCAGGGGATTGTGTTGAACAAATCCATGACTGGGTCCCTCTCTGCGGAAATCAGTTCCAGGGAAGGAGGATTTGACTGCTTGAGCGTTCTCAGACCTTTGGAGGGTTGATATGAGAAGATTAGGAAGATCTCAGTCATGGTCTTCATCCTTCCCCCTGGCCATCCTTGGCTCACTAGTGGGAAGCTGGGACAGCTAAACATGGAAGGGATCGGCAGCAGTGGTGTGACCCAGAACGCCACAGGATGCTGCCTCGTGTCCGCCACCTCTGCACAATTGCACAAAAACAAATGTAAAATAAAAGCCGCCGTTTACTGTGCTCCTCATGTCGTTTTTCCGTTGCAGAAGTGCAGGACTTTTGGTGTGATATAAAGAGACCTCACGAAGGAAGGAGTGCACCCCAAAAGGGGGTGGTTTTTCAGCTGGAAAACAGTGTGCAGGGACCCCCCTCCCAAGCATCTTGCTCTCTATTCAGTCGAACAAACCCTCCCTTGCGTGGCTGTTGGTGAAGGGGAAGCACTTCCAGTAGGTGTCCAGTAGGAGTCACCATTGCCTTCTCACTGGTTTCATCAAAACCACAGATGTTGTAGAGGATGGTTGTCTTTTTTTTTTTTTTACAATCAGAGGGGGAAGGGAAAGACAAGGGAGGCCTCTTAATAGTTACTAGGGAAAGAGCAGTGTGAATAACAGATCATGGGGAAAATGGGGAAAAATTGTGATTGCCTCCATCTCATAACATCACATAACATAAGAACATCAGATGAACCTTGCTGCAGAATTGAACATAAGCGTAGGCTTACCAGATCTCCAACCGGGACAGAGTGCTAGACCTTTAGGAGAAGGAATGTGGGCAGGTGTAGCTTGTTAAACCTTAGAGCACAATCCTAGGCATGTCTATTCAGAAGCAAGCCCCATGGATGCCTAGGATTGTGCTCTAAGGTTTAACAGGCTACACCTGCCCACATTCCTTCTCCTAAAGGTCTAGCACTCTGTCCCGGTTGGAGATCTGGTAAGCCTACGTAAGCGGAATAGTCACTGAGTGGGTTGCAACTTGGCAACTTTCATGACTGAGTGGTGGGGTTCGTTCTTGCATCCCTGGAGGTGCTGAATGTCTAAAGGAGAGTCGCAGGGCCCTGAGACCATGCGTGGTATACGTTCTGCCCTGAAAAGCTTTATTATCCCTGATGTGTCTTGAGTAGATGTGGTTGCTTAATAGGTAGGGAAAGGCCTTCTGCACATGTTCAGATGCACACATGTCTGCATTATTAAGGCACCATGTATTCCTGGATTGACCTCTGGAATTAAAACCAAACTAAACAAAAAGATGGTGCACTCCATTCAGTTTCTGATGCTGGAGCCAGGGCATTTGTAATTGGTGTAGGCCACAGCAGTCCTTAAGACTCTGTGCTCAGAGGTGTATGGGTGTGTTTAACCAATAGCAACTACTTTCCCTCAGGTTGCTCTATATAGCCCTCCTTCACACAGGGACAGGAGTTAAGGAGCAGCACATTTGCATGAAGGGGGCTGCTCTCTTGACCCTGGAGGTTTAAGAGAGACTGGGAGGAAGCCAGCAGAGATCCTTCTGCTTTAGGAAAGTTACCCGATTTCTCCACAATGGTACGGCTCCTGCTTCTCTGCACAGTCTTCATCTCCATTGGTAAGAGAAATTCATGTCGTGGAAGAGACAAGCATTGCTTGGAATAAAACCCGCATGAGCGTCATGCTCTCATTCCCAGATGCGCCAATTGGAGCGCTTCCACACAGGAGCAATTTAATCAGTGTTTCTCTGCCCCGTTCTCTTTCAGATCCCAGTTTCCAGCAGCTGCAGGCCTTGAAGAACCCGGAATTTGTGTCCGTGGGCGGAACAGTCACCCTGTCTTGCCTATTCAGTAGTGGAAACATTGGCGATGGCAACTACCCTTTGTGGGTTCAACAGAAAGAGGGGGCTGTTCCAAAGCTGATGATGTATACCACCAGTACCAGACCGTCTGATGTTCCGGCCCGTTTCTCCGGGTCCAGGTCAGGCAACACGATGTCCCTGACCATCACTGGGGCCCAGGTGGAAGACGAAGCCGATTATTACTGCCGTGTGTGGACAGGCAGTGCGAGCACAGTGATTCATTCAGATGGGGAAGTACGACAAAAACTGTCTGATTTGGTCTGTGCATCAACTGAAACTGTTGAAATATCCAGCATAAGGCTGAATAGCCATCTATTGGGGACATTGTAGCTTTGGGACAAACGTGGCTTGGAATAAAACCAGACTGAATGCCACACGCTCATTCCCACATGCACAAATTGTAAGGGCTTCCACACAGTGGAATTAGTTTAATCTATGTTTATATCTGTCCTGTTCTCTTTCAGACCCCAGTTTCCAGGAGCTGCAGAAACTGAGAAGCCAGGAGTCTGTGTCTCCAGGGGGGACCGTCACCCTATCCTGCAGGTTTCGTTGTGGAGCCCTGGCAGACAGCAACTACCCTTTGTGGGTCCAGCAGCGAGAGGAGAACGTCCCACGGCTGATGATCTACGCCACCAGTACCAGGCGCTCGCAGAGGCGTCGCTCCGGTAGGGGCGGGGCTGTAAGTATCGCTGCGGTCATAGTCTCTTTACCGAGCGAGGAGGAGGCAGCCCCGCCCCCTCACTGTCCGAGCCAGTCCCCTACGGAGAAAGCAGCAGGCAGGGTCTCTTGCCTGCTGCTTTCTCCGTAGGGGACTGGCTCGGACAGTGAGGGGGCGGGGCTGCCTCCTCCTCGCTCGGTAAAGAGACTATGACCGTAGCGATACTTACAGCCCCGCCCCTACCGGAGCGACGCTTCTGGGCGCTCGAGCACCCCAGCCCGCTTCTCCGGGTCCAGGTCAGGCAGCACAATGTCCCTGACCATCACAGGGGCCCTGGAGGAAGCCGAAGCCGATTATTACTGTGTTGTGTGGGATGGGAGTGAGTAACCCAGTGGTCCTTTCTGATGGGGAAGTGACACATGCTTGAGGCCAATGGATACAATAAACAACACATTGAGACTTGCTGGGAGAAACAATGGGCCAAGAGTCAACATATCCCAAAACCAGGAGAAAAAGAAAAAGAAAAAGAACAGCAGAACTCTGAAGGTAATGAACATGTTTGGCTATCACTTCCATATATACGAGGTCTGTCTGATAAAATAGCTCGTATTTTCAGGAATTACAACATCAAGACCCGTTTCTCACCCACACTTAAAATACAACAAATGCTGCGCAATCCAAAAGACCAAAGACCCCCCTTATCCAACCCGGGTGTTTATGAAATTCGTTGCGGGGACTGTGCACGGACATATGTGGGCAACACCATGAGACCGATTGCTGTCAGACTACAGGAGCACATAAGAGCTGTGAAACTGGGTCAAGAAGAGAAATCAGCGGTGGCTTGCCATGCAGCTCAGACCGGACACAGCATCGCCTTTCAAGAAACCCGATGTCTGTACAACGAAGCTAAAAACAGACAGCGCAGAAACCTGGAAGCCATTGCCATTTCCCAGAGAAGATCACTGAACCCCATGAATCGTCAGCAAGAATTAATCTACGTGAATAAAATCTGGCTTCCCATTCTAAGTAGAGCAGGACCTTACACAGGAGTAAAGGTTATTCCTGGTCAGCACAATGGATTGCATCCAGATGCAATCAATTAAGTAATTAGTCTTCCCCGTGCTGCCTGCAGCAATGTTGATTTAAACCTGCTAAGCACTTCACCAGGTACAGACCATCCACCAGCTGAGACTGGTGCTATTGCTCTGAAGAAAACCCAAGCGAGGGTTGAAACGTCAGTTTGAAGTCATTGCCTGTGGTTCTGCTGTGGATAATCCTGAAGATACTAGCGCTCACAGCTGCTACCTCGTCTCAAGGAATTTCTACAGACCACTGGTTTTAGTAAGAACTTTATTTCTTCATTCCAACTTTACATGGCTGACAATCCCATAACTCCCAAATTGTTGCAAAGACACAAAAACCGTCTTCATTCTCTCCGACTGAGCTGAAATTGCACTGCCCATATTCTCCTCTGCTAATAGTGCCCTTTCATTCATTCATTCATTCACACAAACAAACAAACAAACAAACAAACATGGTGGCCACCCCAGGACATTTCAACTGATGTCATTTGAAAATTCTTTTTAATTCTTAAAGTCCCATTATTCTTTCCACCCGTGTTGAAAAGCCAATACAGAGAGAGAGAGAGAGAGAGAGCCTGGAAATAAACTTCCACAAGTGAGGGGGCACCTACCAAAAAGGCCCCGTTTCTCATCACCTCCCTTCAAAAGGAACGATTATGTTTACAGCCAGGCTGAACATGAGCTGGTGTGAAAACATGTCTTGTCTGGATGTCATTCCATGGTGAAGAGTGACCGAGCCTCTCTAGCCTCTTTAAACTTCAAGGGCTGTTCCATCCATGTCATTGTTTTTGTGTGTCCCAATTACATATTTGTTTCTGTGCTTTTGTATACCTGTTTCCTTTTCAGGTGTCCCAATCTGGTGTGCTCCTTGAAATCATGGTAGCAAACTTTCATCCCATCCCATCCATCTCCACCATCATGGTCACTGGAGCGATGATGGACTGTCCACGTGTCCATGTGGGGAGATATCTTTCCTCTGTTTGATAGCTTCTGAAGACTCATGGTCCATGATCTGCAATGCTATGCAGCATGCACACTCATTCATTCAGAAGACCTGTACTGCAACATTCTCAACATGCAATGTCCTGGTTGCACTGAAAATTCAAGCTTACCTTGCAAGGTTGCTGCAAGAAGCCTGTCGAAGAAATACATACGAGGTGCTTTTCATGCTCCAAAATCATTATAGAAATGGGGGTGATGTCAGTTGAAAGCTCTTTTTAATTCTTAAAGTCCCATTATTCTTTCCCCCCATGTTGAAAAGGCAATACAGAGAGAGAGAGAGAGCCTGGAAAGAAACTTCCACAAGTGAGGGGCACCTGCCAAAAAGGCCCCGTTTCTTATCACCTCCCATCAAAAGATGGAGCTCAAAAACTCAAAGTAGGGCCTCTTGATGCGGTCTCTTCATGCATGGGAGGAAAAAAATAGATAGTGAAATATGTTGGGTATGCAATGATGGGGATCTGTGGTGAAGAGAAAAACCCCCTCATATATTTTTATGTCGTCCGTCATGACCCCCTGAACCTGTTGCTTTTTACCCCATCCAAATCGGTCCAAGAACCACGGAGATACAGCCCTTTTTGTCAAAACGCACTTTAAATTCGGCTTTTCTCCGCTTTTCCCTGTGTTTGACAGCGGACACGCGTCTCTCAGGGCAAAAGTTCACTGACACGCGTCCGCCATGAGCCTCCAAGACCCCCAGAGAAGCGGCAGCAGCAACAATTCACACTATGCCTGTCTAATCCTGTTAAACCCTCTTAAACTCACTGAACCGGCAAATCCTATTTCACGCTTCACCGAGTTCTGGGCGTTCAGCCAACTCCGGGAGACCGGCGTGTGTTGTTCATTACGGAACCAGGGAAGCCCTTTTTACCTCATTTAACCCCTGCATCTGACAGCTCTCTCTCTTAAAGCGGTAGCGTTTTATTTCAGCGAAAGTAGGTTTTCCCTGACATTTATGGCTGTTTCAGGGGTCCCATGGGAGGTTATGTGTCCGGAACCTTACTAGGATCAACGGGGCTTCTTCCAGGGAGGGGATCCACGCAGAATGGTCCCGATCCTGACACTTGGCAAGGGTCTGCCCAGGCTCAGTGAGCAAGCTCCTGGGAGCAGTACAATGGATTTGCAGCCTATTAAAAACCTCCGTTCGAGTCGGAGGATCCTCATTGGGCAATCGGGAAGGCTTTGGGAATGATGGGGGTTCAAGTCCCTCTACCCACCTTCGGCGAGATGACAAGAGGTTGAACGTAGTGAGCCCGGGGGGGCTCCTCCTGCCATAGATCCGTACTGCAGGGAGTGGGGAGAAGCCATTTTACAAACACATAACCTATGCAAACCACCATTGCTCCCATTCTGTGTTGCTCTCAGATGGCTTCCTCTACCTGGGAAGCTAGCTGGGGGGAAGGGGACCCATGGAAACTCCTGATCAGCCAGGAAGGCTTGGATTGCCCCATTTCCTGATCTCAAAAACGTAACATTTGTTCTCCAACAGTTCTCATGCCCCTCTTCCTGCTGCCTATCAACCACATGTATGCCTCCCATTACCATTTCCTTGAGCCCAGCCTGTCTCTCTGTGCACGCTCTGATTCCATCTCCCCACCCATTGTCCCCCAGCTACCTGGTCTATCATGCAAATTCCCTGGAACTCTTCACACTGCTCCTTCCCAGGCTGGCTACAATTAATTCAAATGCTAATCTAATCACTTGCCCTGCTCTTCCTGACTAACAGCATGGACTCAGACTTCCCCAATTGTATACCTGGTGCCAGGGAAGACAGGGACCTATTGTATTAGCACTTTTGCCTATCAATTTGGAAATTCAGTCTTTTGTGTCAACAAGCAACACAAAAGACCCCATTCATCCGATTCCGGAACACCTCACTCACCCAGGATGGGGGCCTAATCCCATTACCCCAGCCTCCCAGCACCCTTGCCCCTCTTCCCATTGGCTATCAGTTCTCATTCCCATTGGCCCCAGTTAACACAAAGCACAACACTTCTCATTGGTTCTTTTAATAAAGTTTGTCTTTTATTGGCTAAATATTTCACATCTGCTGCTGCTGTTCTCATTGGTGCAAAGTTTCAATCCTCCATCTGATTGGCTGTATCGAAGTGCAACTTTTGGATCCTTCCTCCTGTTGGTCCCTCTTTATTATGTATTTCCCCAAGACAATGACTTCCATGATTCTGTATGTAAATAATGAAATGTATAAAAGCTTCTGTATTAATCATATATGTTACACTTTCTGTCTTATGATTGTGTCCTCGCTAGCTGAGTAAAAGATCTTTCTTTACAACGTTGGTTTTTGAGCTCTTTTGGCGCCTCTGCACCTAGCAGACTTTTTCTTCCCTTTTATTTCCTTTTTTTTTTTTACTTTTGGGTACCCGCTCCTACCTCTGGGTCAGGTGCCTGCTCACCGAATCTCCCGAGCTGAAATCACTGGCACCCCTGGGTGCTCACTACAGATCTACACCCTCTTTGTTGCTGTCTGTCAGTGAGGATGTATTGGTTTGGCAGACACGGAAGAACATTCTCCACAAAAGTCAGGCCTTCTCTTGAAGTCTGAGATTGGATCATTTTGAGGGAACCTGCTGACTATCTGAGAAGTATTTAAGGATGGTTAAGCAACAGTCAATCAACAGGAAACATATTTCCATGTATTTGCATAATTTGCCTCTGGGGGCTCAAGGCTAGCCAGGAGGAAGTCTGTCTGCATGAAGAGGAACCTTTGTCTCTTCAAGTCAATTTCTCTATCATGGCCTGGGCACCTCTCCTCCTCCTCCTCCTCCTCCTCGTCCTCTTCACTGACTGCCCTGGTAAGACAAAACCTTTCTTTTCCTATCATCAATTCTTTGATTTATATTCCTCTGCTCTCTCATAGTGGTCAGATCTGAGCTCTGACTGTCTCTCTGATAATATTTTATTTTATATTTTATTTGTTATGGCATTTCTGTACTACCTTTTCTTTAGAGACTCAAGGCAGTTTACATAGGCAGGCCATTCTAAACCCCATTTTTTTCAAATGTGTTCTATGAGAAACTAGAACCCTCCATTCCCAGACGTTTCCTTTCAAAGTGCAGCAGTAGCTACGTTCTGGCTGTGCTTCTGCCTTCCAAGCTTTTTGCAGCAGTGGCAGGTCTCCCTCAGCCGGTTCTCCATCTTGCCAGCTGATTCCTACGCATTCCACACATTCCACAATCACAGTGCTTCCGCAAAATCTGTCAGTGGCAGCGGTCTCCCTTCCAAGCGACAACCAGGGCTGAACCTGCTTAGCTTTCTTCAGGCAGGGCAACAGCTCAACCTCTGGGCCGCACCTCCTACCCATCTTCTCCCTTGTCGGATCCTCTTTTCTTTCAGCTTGAGGGAATGACATTCCCACCAGAGGAGCTCATATCTTTTCTTGCCTTTCTTCCAGGGACTTTGGCTCAGTTCCTCCTGACTCAGCCATTCTCGGTGTCAGCACCTCCTGGAGACACCGTCAAAATCTCCTGTTCCAGGAGCAGTGGCAACATCGCAAGCTATGATGTCTCCTGGTATCAGCAGAAATCTGGCCGCTCCCCCAAACTAGTGATGTATGCCTTCAGCAACAGGCCTGCAGGAATCCCAGAGCGGTTCTCAGGGTCCATTGACAGCACATCCAATTCCGCCACCTTAACCATCTCCAACCTCCAAGCGGAAGATGAGGCTGATTATTACTGCCTATCTTACGGCAGCAGCGAGCAGAGTACGCTGGGACCATCTCATGGGAAAGTGAAATGAAAAGCTCTTTGAGGTTCTTGGGTTGCAGGTGGTAGGCTGAAGGGTAGGCCGGCCCATCTATGAGGCCAGCTGAAACTGTTGCCTCAGGTAGCAGACTGACAGGGGTTGCCCACTGATCCTTCCCCCCCCCATTCCTTGGACTGGAAAAGGAAATGGGGGACAAAGTGGAAAAGTGGAGGAGAGGAGAGTGGTGGGCTAGAGTGTCAAAGGAACAGAGGGTGGTCGACCACCAGGTACGAGGGGCAGCATTTGGGGGGCTGGCCCTTCTGAAGGGTGGAGATTTCATACCATTTCCCAAGCAAAATGATACAGGGTTTGTAGCACCGTTCCCTCTGAAGAAGGTTTAGAGTGTTTGGGGGCTTTCTAGTTCAGAAAAATTGTGTCTATGGTGGTGGGGGGACAGAAACATGGAGGATTTTGGAAAATGGCGCATGGCGTGGAGAACTTTGATCAAAGTTTTTCTCCCTCCTATTTCCAGGCTGCGGTGTCACCGAGCAAATTGTGTGGGCCGTAGATTCAGGACAGAGAGAGGAATGTACCGTTGTGCAGGCCTCACGGCTGGAAGTCGAGATGGAGACAGGTGAAGGCGCCAGTTGCCTCCTCGACCAGGATTGTCTTCTCCACCACCCCGAGCTGTTTAACGACACGTGTCCTGTGGAGGGGCTGCACTGATGGCCTTATTGGGCTTTGATTTGCTAATGTGGTAAGTACATGTATTGATTGCGCATTGCTCTAATTGGTTCCCCCCCCAATATGGCCACAGGGCGGTGCAGTGGGTTAAACCACTGAACCACGAGCTTTCAATTGAAAGGTCGGCAGTTCGAATCCGCGCAACAGGGTGAGCTCTTGTCACTCAGCCCAGCTCCTGCCAACCTAGCAGTTCGAAAGCATGTCAATGCGAGTAGATAGATAGGTACCGCTTTTGGGAAGGTAAACAGCGTTCCATGTCCCGGCTGCACGCTTTGCCCTGCGGCAAGGAGAGTCATGCTGGCCACATGACCATGGAGGCGTCTTCGGACAACGCTGGCTCTTTGGCTTCGTAACAGGGATGAGCACCGCACCCTAGAGTCGGACACGGCTGAACTATCAAGGGATACCTTTACCTTTACTAAGTTGCTTTGGGGACCAACATCAAAACAAGGGAGATCAAAATCAACAAATAAATAATGATTTTAAAAGTGCATGGTGTAACTTACGGACTCCGTTGTGCCCGCAAGATGCGGTGACAGCTGCCAGCTGAGATGGTTTTAAAAGAGGATTGGACAAATTCAATGGAGGACAGATCTATCAATGCTGCTTGTTGGTCTATCATGATGGCTATCCAGAACCTCCTGCTCCAGGGGCAGGCTACAATCCTATATGCACTTACATGGAAGTAAGATCTCATTGAACTCAGTGGGGCTTACTTCTGAGTAGACATGCCTAGGATTGTGCTCGTAGTTTATTTCTGAATACCAGGCGCAGGGGGGTTATTATGTGGCCCTTGTTGTGGCCTTCATCTCCTGCTGGTGACCTTCCCAGAGGTATCTGAATGGCCACTATGGGAAGCTGGATGCAGGACTCTTCTTTGCTGTGGTAGCTAAATGGAACTTCCATGCTCAAGAACAGTATACCTCTTATCTTAATATCACTTGCTGGGGGATATACTAATAGAAGAGGGCTGCTGCCTTCATGTTCTGCTCCCCTTGTTCCCAGGGGAATCTGGTTGGCCAGTAGATGCTAATTTAGATGGGCCTTGGGCCTGATCCAAAGCAGGACTCCTCTTATGCAGGTCTTATTGGCATTATAAGCAAAATCCTGAATTTAGGTATTTGTTTATTTATTTTACTTGCAGGGCTCAGATGAAGCTGGACTCCCTAAAACACCTTTTGCATATTTCCAAGGAGCTTGAGACCACGTGAAGCATGTGCAGAGTGCCTGTTGAAACCACAAGCATCCTCTCCCCATCGGGCACAGGAGACAGGGTGACCAGATAGGAGGACAAAGTGCCTATAGAAGAGGGAATTTTGGCAGGTGCAGTGTTTTGCACCCATCCATGATGAGCTGCACTTGCCAAAATTCCCTCTTCTATACAATGGTTCAAGGTATAGGCACTTTGTCCTCCATTCTATCTGGTCACCCTGCGCAGGACTTCCAGATCAGGAAAAAAAGTATTCCAGGCAAGCACAAGGTCCACTTGTAAATCCAGGAACTGTATGTTCAATTTTTTTTTTAAAAAAATTGGGATTTATCGTTCACATGTCCAGTATGAAAGCTAGAAAAGAAGTGAAAAGAAATGTGTGGCAACAACTCATATTGCCATCATCCCTCCATCATCCCCTTCCAGTGCAATCCTATGCGTGTCTGCTTAGGAGAAAGTCCCCCTGTATTCAATGGGATTTAAGCATGTTTCGAAGTGCAGCCTTCAACTGTCAAGCTTTAAATTCTCAAAGTTGTAGCTGTCCATGTGAATGCAATCATTGAAAAAACATAACTACCCTGTTTTCCCCAAAATAAGACCGGGTCTTATATTAATTTTGGCTCCCCCAAAACAGAGTAGGTCTTATTTTCAGGGGAGGTCCGTCCTATATTTAGGAGTGCCAGCAAAAATCATGCAAAAATGGTGGTAGGTCTTACTTTCAGGGGAGGTCTTATTTTCAGGGAAACACGGTAGCTCTTGGCAAACCTTTCTGTACATTGTCTTCCTCCTTTAAATGGTACCGTTTACTCCAGTTGGATCATCCAGCTGTTCGGCACACCTTATTTGTGTCCCCGCCAAATGGGTTATTAAGAAGCACTTTTTAAAGCAAAGTTTCTCTTCTATTGAGCCAGAGAAGAGCCATGGTCTCTGTTTATCCTCATCTTTTCCAGTGGCTGTTTGCTGGTGTTTCTTTCTGATTGTGATTGTGAGCCCTTGGGGTACAGGGCCTCTTTGAAAAGATGCAATCTTTTTAAAAAACAAACATGCTAGCTAGCGGACAGGCCTAGGCTACTGTGATCTGCGATGGCTTTCGACCAAGCTGCAAAGCGAATAAATAATAAAATGAAGTCACTGTGGTTTGAGAAAGTGTTTTGCGCCTGTATGTCCAGATGGAATGGAGATGAGAGCAAAGGGATAAGATTCTGTGGTCCTGCCACCTCCAAAGCATAAAGTATATCTGAGGCTTTCCACCGCCTTGTGGAGAGTAAAGGCTGATCTACACCGCACAAATTCCGGTGCGTCCCGGGCGCGTGTGGAGCGGTGTGGCTTCCTTTTTAACTGACCGCAATGGAATGCGGGAGAGCCGCGCTCTCCCGAGTTCCGGTGCGCTCAGTCGTGGACCATGCTGATGTCTGGCCATGTGGGTGGGACGTAGGGCGACGCGTTCACCAATGGGAGGAGAGGGGGGCTTTCAGCCAATTGGAGCACACATGTGCGACCAATCAGGAGGGACACGCAGGGACACTTGGAGGGGAAGATATCTGGTGGAGCCAGGGTAGCATTTCGGGGTGGGGCGTCCCATTCCCTACGCTCGCACCCCCCTGGACACCAACAGATTTGGTGTAGGTCAGCCTTTAAGGCTAAGTTGATTTCTCTGGGTTGTAAACTGGCAACTCTGCTTCACAGAGTGGGGGAAAACAGGTCTTGGAACATCAAAAACTGTATCTCTGCAGTAGAGGGCGAGGCTGTGCACAGTACAGAAGGGAGATACGTCGCAGCTAGAGTTGATGTGGGAGTCTCTTTGAAAAGCAATGCAACAAAAGTATAGCAATGCTCCAATATGCCAAATTTGAAATCTCAGAACTGGACCTCTGGACCTCAGTTGGACACCGGTTTGTCCAGCTCTGATACCTTAACTGACTGCAACGTTCTAGCAGAAGACGGGGCCAATTATTATTGTTTATCTGGCGACAGTGGCTCATTCCGGTATATGCAATAACGCAACCACTTGGGGAAGTGAAACGAAATCTGCTTTGTGAGGAAATGAGCTTCACTTAGCATTGGCTGCAGGTGGTTGACACAGGAAAGCTGGTCTCGTGCAGACACGCCGAAAGGGTACCTAGATGAGACCACAGTGTGACCTTTGTGTTAGGACACAGGTCGTCTTGAGCATTAGAAAACAGGGAGATGTACTTAACCCATTATTTTGGCCACCACCAATTAGCAATTAATTCCGTCTGTGCGCCACCACCCCGACCACCATTTACAAAGCACATTTCTGCTTTTAAAATTAAGAGTATACAATTAATCCACCCAGGTTAGATTCCCCCCCCTCCCCAAGCATTTAACTTGGACCTCATGCAATGGGTAAATGTAACTATCCGAGCCTCGTTTTATTTAGCCTTTGTTTTGAACTATCATTTTCTCATTCTGACACCCTGAAACGAAGACATGTTATTTCTGCTGCATCTATAGCTGTCCTCCCGAGGGAAATTGGGTTGATCTGAAAGGAACATTGAACTTATCAGATGAAAACAAGCTTTAAAAACCACAACTCACAAACATATCGCAGTGAACAAAACAAAGAATTTATATGTCTCATCAAAAGATGGAGTTACGGTATCATGGAGGTATGATTGGAAAGGAAGCTGTTTCCCATCTGGGGGAGATCGGGACTGGTGGTGGGCACCAGGGTCGCCAGCTTTTTTCTGGCAAGGCTCCTATGCCTTTAACAACTGCGCAAGCGGCAAACTCCAATCCCCATGGCTGTCACCCCATGCTAGCTTAACCTGTTGAAATTCTGTCTGCCTGACAGATGCTGCAGGAGCCCTGATAGGAAGAAAGGTGGCATTTTTTGTGGGGGGAAAGTGTCA
Organism: Plestiodon gilberti rubricaudatus; assembly: GCA_026170595.1. Classification (NCBI taxonomy): domain Eukaryota; kingdom Metazoa; phylum Chordata; class Lepidosauria; order Squamata; family Scincidae; genus Plestiodon; species Plestiodon gilberti. The sequence goes on from JANXHW010000008.1 coordinate 39,804,950, forward strand.
ATTAAGAACATAAGAAGAGCCCTGCTGCATCAGGCCAAAAGCCCATCTAGTCCAGCTTCCTGTGTCACACAGTGGCCCCACCAGATGCCTCAGGGAGCACAAGACAACAAGATAACCTGTTTCCCGTTGTCACTCCCTTGCACCTGGCACAGAGAAAACCCACTTCTAAAAACCAGGAGGTTGCTTATGGCTTGTAACCTGTGATGGTCTTTTCCTCCATGAATCTGTCCAAACCCCTTTTAAAGGCATCTAGGCCAGGTGCCATCACCACCAGGGAACACCCACAGGCAATGCCTACCTGAGCCTCCAGCAGAAGGGGCAGTGATAGCATTCAGTGTGCCATTGGGGGTGAGCAGAGAGTGCTATTGGGGGCTCACCGATACTGGACTTTGCCCCCCCCCCCCGAGCCCCTAGCGACCTGATTCTGGCCCTGGTCCGGTGGATGCTTACTTGGAAACAACTTCCATTGATTTCCATGGGGAGAACCTCTACCAACTCTGGACTAAATAAACCAATGTTTTGGGTTCGTCGTAGAAAGCATGATGAGGTTATAGTTCAGCAGTAGATCATGTTCTTGGCATGTGGAGAGTGTCAAGTTCATCCCCCTGGCAGCAGTAGTGTCCAAATGCTGGACTGGTGTGTGGCTTGTTGCTCCTATACATGTTTACTCAGCAGCAAGTCCCTGGGTGTTCAGTGGGGCTCACTCCGCCTCCCAGGGAGACATACATAGGACTGCAGCCTTAATATCGACCATGGATTCAGGCGCTCTCAGTCCTAGTGAGCCAGTCAGGCTCCTTGTTGAAATGATGCCCCGCCCCGTGCAAAAGAGCTTTCAGGATCGGGGCCCCCAAATGGAGCAAGACCAAATGCAAGGGAGAGGAATTCAAAAGGCACAAGCTAAGGGCAAGGGCAGTGGCTTCAGCTGTGCATTGCACATGTGTAAGAATCTCTCCACAAAGCTATTAAGTTTGACCCTCAGCAGCTGTTGGAGATTTTTGGCTTTGGGACTGAGCAGGGTCAGAGTGTTCTGTAGCTTAGTGGAGTTGAGAGAAGGAAGGAGGACTGCAGGAAAATGGTGAGTAAGTAAGAGGAAAGGAAAGGACCCAGGGGTTGTTTTGCATTGCTCTCTGAAATCTGCAGATTTCTTTCTGGAGAGAAGAGTACTTTATTGGAGTATGTTGTTGTGCTGTGATTTTAAATGGGAATGAATTTGAGGCAAGGCGTCTTGATGCTGACTGTCTTGGAACTGGGTTCCAGCCCTTGCGCTCAGATCTCCAGCATGTTAAGTAATAGCAAAGGGTGCATCTGAGTACGTGCAAAGTATTTTCTGTGTTGAGAGAATCGCCGCCAGCTCCCTGCAAATTTGATCTGAAAAGTGTTGGTTGACAGTTTTTTTTTTTTTTAAAAGAGAGGTGCTGGAATATAAGCTTTTCTGGAAAAGTGGACTTATCCTTCTGCAAGGTCTCCTATCTCTTCTGTGAATTGACTGAGCTGTGCTGTAGTTTCAAGGAAGAAAAATGCACTCTGCACTTGCTCAGAGGGACTCTTTAATTATTATTGAGTTGTGTGTTTCAGTGTGGTGCCCTGACATCTCAAGCAGTGGAAGGGGTGCTGAGTTCCATGAAGGGGCAGGGAATCTAAATATCGGAGTATTCCTGAGCTCCAGCACCCATCTGGAGTGATTGCAGTGAAATGGCTGCTTCAGTGCCTTCTCCTGAAATACTGAAGAGAAGTTGGATCTTGCCCTAAGGCTCTCCCTATCTGAAAGCAAGCCCAAGGGAGGCAATGAAGGGAGGGAGCAGTCCAGGATAAATGGGGAAAAATATGATTATTTCTTGCAGACAGGATAGCGACTGCTGCAGCAGGCACAGTTCTGTGTTCATAGACATAGGGAAAATATTTCAAGCTCTCAGGAGCCAGAATAGGGCTGGGGGAAAAAAAATATTGTAAAGACCTTGATTAGAACAGTTTGATTTGCTGGTGTAGGATTCGGGGGACAAATCCTGCTCCACTCTAGGTGGTTCTGTGCAGCTTCAGCCTTGCTACTGGCTCATTGGCTGTTCTGCTTTGCAGAGCTGGTGGTGTTGAGGACAATGTGAATTGAAATACTGTACTGTAATGGCTTGCTGTTAGTATGGCGTAGTGGCAAGGCATTTGGGATCTCCCTAACTGAACTGTGGCTGGATCTATTCCAGTTGCCTTTCTTGGCCAACATAGGCATGCTCTCGATATGATATACTATACCTGTGAACAGCCTGGTGAACTAGAGCTGTTGAAGTAAACTGAGCTGTAAGTCAGGACCTCCCCAGTTGGAATCTTGCCTCTTCCATGGCTTCTCACTAAGTGGCCTTAGGCAACACATACCCTCTTAGTCTCGGTCTTCCCCATCTGCAAAATGGGAATAATAAGAATAATGATTTCTCAATGTACAAGGTGGTCATAAGGAATACATTTAAGGTAATGCATGCAAAACATCTTGCATGCTAAAACAACCCACTACTGTATATGCTATTATTATTCAGAGGTCGAATTCTGAAACGGGAGCATTAAGCACGTAAGGTCACTGTAGACATAGTTAAAGAACACACAAGCACTCCTTTCATCATGTGATTTGCTCACAAGATCCCAGCGAGTTTATTCTTGCAAGTTCCTTGGTGTTTGTGGAAGGAGAGTCATGAAAGATAACAGCTGAGAAAACAATGTCGGAGATCTTTCCAACTGTTTGTTTTGGGGCAGAATAAACTAGTTGCTTCAGTGCCAAAAGCATATTGCTTTGCAAGCCAGAAGCGCCCCAGATTGCGATCTCTGTATAGAGCAGGGCAGTGTGTCTCTCCATTAGAAGAAAAATCTAGAGGGGGGTGCGTGCAAGAAATATACAGGTGGGCCCCCCTATCCACTGATTCGCTATCCACGGTTTCAGTTATCCACGGATCGTGGGGACCCCCCCAGGCTTTTACTTTTTTCCCCAGTAAGCTTCGTTTCTTCCTTAAAGAAACAGGAGAAGCAGCCTCTGGCTGCTTATTACAGGCAAGTAGAACGAGACTAAGTCCTAGAGAGGCTCTGCAAGGTTAACAGAAACCTTGCAGAGCCTCTCTAGGACTTAGTCTCGTTCTACTTGCCTGCAATGGAGGCTGCTTCTCTGTTTTTAAGGAAGAAACAAAGCTTGCTGAAAGAAAAAAATAAGAGCTGGGGGGGCAAGCATGCCTGCCTGCAGGGGAGGCAGGGTGGGGGGGCTCTTAGGAAACCATGGAGGGGGTGTTCGCTATTCGCTGTTATCCACGGTTTCAAGTATCCACGGAGGGGCCTGGAACATATCCCCAGCGGATATGGGGGCCCACCTGTATTGTCATGATGTAGTAGTAATTGATTGCTTTGGCTATGTAAGCCCCTTTGTGGACTACTGTACTTCTTGTTGAAAAGCAGTTTATAAATATTTCTAATTCTTTTGCATATAGCTTTCTGAGGGCGCAAAAACGTCACGTGGTAGGTAGATAGGTACTTTTATTGGCATAAAAGTACAGTCATGACATCATTAGCAACAATACACCACAACATCACAGCAAAAGACAAATTAACAATTGGTTAATGAGCACCCACTGTTGGATTTCGACACATAACTCTAATATGATACTTCTCAATCACCAAGAGGAAAAACTTGGCCACCCTCTCCATGATTTCAGCAGAGCTATGATTAGTCCTCAGAGGCATCTTTTTCAGTATGTGTTTGTTTCCCTTCTCTCCCTGGGCTATAATAAGCTGGTGCTGGTGATAGGAGACCTTCACATCCCTCATCGATGCAGTGGTCTCCCTGCCAAATTCCAAAGGCTTCTGGTCCCTGGGAAGATCCAGCACATCCTCTGCACTGGGAATCTCTGTACCAAGGAGAGCTACGATTACCTGAGGTCGCTGGCCGGGGACGTTCACGTGGTCAGAGGGGACTTTGATGAGGTAGAGGCGATTTCTAGAATATGAGACTTTTTTTTAAAAAAAAGGTGACCTAGAAAGAAATATTATTTTTATTTATTTACAAGTAATGTTTTATTTGCCAGCGGGTGGCGCAGTGGGTTAAACCGCTGAACCATGAGCTGTCCATCAAAAGGTCGGCAGTTCGAATCCGCGACGGGTTGAGCTTTCGTTGGTTGGCCAGCTCCTGCCAACAGCAGTTCCAAAGCATGTTAATGTGAGTAGATAAATAGGTTTTTCAACGAAGTAGGATGTACGAGTAAATCAGCCATGTACAAAAATAGAAAATCCAGCAAAGATAAAAAACAATGTCCAAAACCACAAGCGTCTTATCCAAATCATTAAGAGTCAACACTCATGGACTAAGATTATTAAAATCCACAGCTGGGCTAGAAAAGTATCCCAACGTTTTGTTTCTTACTGCAGGAACATTTTCCAGGGCAATCCGAGGATTGATAGATGGTGAAACAGTGAGGGCGCTTCCTTCCTATATACTTCACAAAGAAAAGGGGCGGGGAATAAAGAGAATATCCCACTTAGACCTATAGTAAGTAATATTGGCTCACCCACCCATGGGTTGTCGCAACATTTAGCCAAAAATTTTATACCCCTACATTGGTAATACTCCCTCATATGTTAAAAATTCATATCATTTCATTGAGAAATTATATTTGATTAATCTGTCGCCCACCTCCATACTTGTGAGTTTTGATGTTGTTTCATTATTTACAAAAGTTCCACTGAAGGAGGTTTTGAGACTAATTGAGGAACTTACAGTTCCCAGAGAATTACTGCCGCTCTTCAGGCACTGTTTGACCTCCACGTATTTCTTATGGGAAGGGGTGTTTCGAGAACAAAAAGAGGGGGTGGCCATGGGGAACCCCCTCAGCCCCGTAGTGGCAAACTTATATATGGAGTTCTTTGAAAATCAGGTGCTCCAATCAGCCCAGTATAAACCAGAGGTATGGTGGAGATACGTCGATGCCGTATTTTGCGTTTGGCCCCATGGAGAGACAGAACTGCAGAATTTTTTAGTACACCTTAATAGTTTCTGTAAGGATATCCAGTTTACTATGGAGAGGGAAAATAATGGTTCGTTGGCCTTCCTTGATGTAATGGTAACCAGGAGAGAAGATTTGTCTCTGGGACATACAGTATACAGGAAGCCAACTAACACTGGGAGATATTTGAACTATGGCTCAAATCACCATCCGGCCCCAAAAAATTCTTTAATTCCCTAGCACATCGGGCCATAAAAATCTGCGATGAAAGCTCTCTGGATAGAGAGAAGTAGATTGTATTTGAGACTTTAAAAGCCAATGGATATTCTGTGGCACATATTAATAGATGCTGGTCATTACAGAGTAACAAAATTAATGCAGTGAGGGAAGGAAGGAATAACAACTTAGATACCAATAAAGACAATGCAAATAAAGAAACTACTGACAAGGAAGAAAGGTTATGGACTTGTTTGCCTTTTATTAAGGGGGTAACGGATAAGATTGCCCGCATTCTTAAACAAGGAAATGTTAGGACAATTTTTAAACCGACTAATAAAGTTGAACAGTTGCTGAACAACCCTAAGGATAAAAGACTGCCTCTTTCCAATCCCGGGATTTATAGTATACCATGTTCCTGTGGAAAAGAATACATCGGTTTAACGCAAAGAAGTATTAACACCAGAATTAAGGAGCATGAAAGATCTGTCAGACTGGTACATCCTGAGTTATCTTCTGTGGCTGAACATGCTCTTTCTACAGGACACACCATTCAATTCAAGGACACCAGCAGCTTAAGAACAGAAAGCAGATCTACCATTCTCAGGAACTTGGAAGCTATAGAGATCAGTAAGAAACCTGTCCAATCGCTGATTAATAGGCAACAGGACCTAAGTTTTATCAATAAAATCTGGTTGCCTATTATACGAAGGCAAGCTCCGGAACGACGGAGCGTTGGGAGCAAGCCAGCACGGAGTTCAAATGAGGACACGGACTGCAACCTGACAACTGCGGAGAAAGGGGAGGTCTGAAGCTGTTCCGTGTCTAAGTGATCTAACTCCTGGTCTAAGTACTGGAAGCAGTTACCAACTTTATTTGCTTCCTTGCAGGATCAGTCTCTATTAAACTGACTTAGTGTAACAGGTCAGCTGCACTGAACTAGGATTCCCCGCCCCTTTTCTTTGTGAAGTATATAGGAAGGAAGCGCCCTTACTGTTTCACCATCTATCAATCCTCGGATTGCCCTGGAAAATGTTCCTGCAGTAAGAAACGAAATGTCGGGATACTTTTCTAGCCCAGCTGTGGATTTTAATAATCTTAGTCCATGAGTGTTGACTCTAATGATTTGGATAAGATGCTTGTGGTTTTGGACATTGTTTTTATCTTTGCTGGATTTTCTATTTTTGTACATGGCTGATTTACTCGTACATCCTACTTCATTGAAAATAATTGCTGGCCATGAAAGCTTTCGATCAAAGAGATAAATAGGTACCACTTGCGGGAAGGTAAACAGTGCTCTGTGTTCCAGCCGCATGCTACGCGCTGCGGCAAGGAGAGTCATGCTGGCCACATGACCACGGAAGTGTCTTCGGACAATGTTGGCTCTTCGGCTTTGAAATGGGGATGAGCACCACACCCTAGAGTCGGACATGACTGGACTTAATTGTCAGGGGTCATCTTTACCACCTTTACCTTTAATGATTTATTTATTTGCAAAAAACCTCAATCCATTTCTCGTAATGAGGCAGCCCTAATGAATAGCCTCAATGCTTGAGGGGCTCAGTTATGTGACCCAGCCTTCACCTGCCTCCACTACCTGTCATTGACAGACTTGGGGGGGGGACACCAGAAAAAAGATGCTCAAACATTTATCTCCCTATATTTACAAAGCTTGCAAAGTGCAGGAGCTCAGCTGTTCGCAGGGCAATTACCAGCTCTCTTGCAAACTGCAGGAGCATAGCTCTTTGAAGGGTAATTAGTAGCTATCTGATTTTTAATAGCCTCAGGGTTTGAGGCAATTACTTATCTGATATTTCCTTCATCTGTGTTTCCTTCGTCATTGGAGGCTCTGCGGGACCCACCAGAAATCAGGTGGCAACCCACAGTTTGAGAAACACTGTTCTAAACCATTCCAGGGTTGATGGAATGATCAATGTCTCCTAGTGGACACACTTCTGGGGAGGGACTGTACCTTGATGGTAGAGTACAGATTTTGCATGCAAAAGGTCCCAACTTCATTCCCTGGCTGCAACTGGTAACATATGACTTGTTAATGTTAACACTGGTTTCTTTAGGGCTCAAGTTACCCAGAGCAGAAAGTAATCATGGTTGGCCAGTTCAGAATTGGACTGATTCACGGCCATCAAGTTGTTCCCTGGGGAGACATGGCCAGCTTGGCAATTCTGCGGAGGCAGCTCAATGTGGACATCCTAATTTCTGGGCACACACACCGGTTTGAGGCCCTGGAGCATGAGAACAAGTTCTATATTAACCCAGGATCGGCTACGGGAGCCTACAATGTCTTGGAGAGGTCAGTCCAATATTTCTGGTGATGTTAGTCTGTATGCCTGCCTAAACATTTCTGGAGGTGTTTTGGAGGGTGGGGAGAGGCAGCATTCATGCTTCTGGCCCTCATGGTTCCTGATTGATTGATTGATTGATTGAGGGATGAACAGGGGGAAACCACAGGCAGGAAAGGTGGGCTTTTCTAGCCTTGACAGGTTCTTGAGATGGTAAATACTTGGGGAGAAACTCACATGGCCTAGATGCCTTTAAAAGGGGTTTGGACAAATTCATGGAGGAAAAGACCATCACAGGTTACTGGTTTTAGAAGTAGGTTTTCTCTGTGCCAGGTGCAGGGGAGTGGCAGCAGGAAACAGGTTATCTTGTTGGCTGTGTGCTGCTCCCTGAGGCATCTTGTGGGGCCACTGTGTGATACAGGAAGCTGGACTAGATGGGCCTTTGGCCTGATCCAGCAGGGCTCTTCTTATGTTCACATGTGCAAAAATTCAGATCAGTCCTTGCAATAAAGCTTTGGAGTCCTAATATCAATATCCTGCCCGCTCCTTCCAGAAATGTCATCCCTTCGTTTGTTCTGATGGATATCCAGGCCTCTGCAGTTGTCACTTACGTGTACCGGCTAATCGGTGAGGAAGTGAAAGTGGAAAGGATCGAGTATAAGAAGCCTTAAGTCGAAGTGTCTTAAGTTCCGTGGGGACTCTTTTTGCCATTTGCTGGCTTGGTTGCACAAAGAAATCCTGTTGCTCTTCAGAGGTGAAGCTGTACTTCATGGGGAGCAGTTCAACGAGAGATTTGTACTGAAGAGTTGCTCTGGGAGGGAAAAAAATTCACTGCCGCATGAATAATTAGCAAAAATACTGCTGCAAAATGAGCCATATTCAGGGCCAGTTCTTATGCCTTTGTTTGTTTGCAAGGGCTGTAAGCTTATTTACAATGTGGTAGCTAATGGAGAAGATCATGGATCCTTTATGGCATGGAGATGGTCCACGTTTCTACTTGGAATAAAATTAGTTCTGAACTGTGTGTCTGTAGTAGTAGATTTTCTTAAAGGTTTGGCAGAGGTTCAAAGATGGCATGCTGGACTACTCTTGAGGAGCTCCTTCAAGGGCTACTGCAAGATCTCCTGGCCTCTGAGATGGTGTACCAAAGGTTCCCCCCCTTATCGGATAACTCCCCCCTTATGGGATGGTGTTCCAGCTTTTGCTTCTCCCACTACCTTGATTGGAAAAGGGGGGGGGACTAAGGAGAAAAGGAAGTGTGAAGGAGAGCAGTCACTGTCATTTACTGCACACTTCCTCTTCCTTTTCCAAAGCGGGAGGGTGAGCAGATAAAGGTGGGTGTCCCCTGCCCATCTGCTGCCTGAGGCAGCTGTCTCAGTTGGCCTCCTGGATGGGTTCGCTCTGCCTCTCTACATTATCATTATGTTTGTATTTGCATATGTGTGTGCCCTACCAATGTATAACGGTAGGGCACCAGCTGGATTTTATGTGATGCCTGCTATCCTGGCTTGACCCGCGAGGGGGAGCTGTTGTTCCAGCTTCCCAATATGTGGCAGAATTTATGCAACCACAGGGACGTCCTGCAGCTGTGGTGTGAAATGAAGCAGAAGAATATTCGGTCTACACAGCTACCTTTTTCCTGTTGGCTCACTCAGGCATGGAGCTCAAGTACCCATGCACAACTTTCTCTACCATAAAACGCCGACCGGGTTGATTTAGCTAATGTGCACTGCAACTTCTGCAGAGAACATAAGAAGCTGCCTTGATCCAGTGATTGGTTAGGGGCCACCTATCTCTGTGTGGTTGGCTCTGACAGGGCTCTCCAAAGGCTCAAGTAGCCGTGATCGTCTTCTTCCCCTCCTCCAGTTGCCAGGTGTGTGTTGTCTCTTCCAACTCTGTGTTTCCCATTGGTTTGGTCCCAGAGCAAATGCATTTCCACTGTTGCTGTAGATGCTGAAATCTGGGGAGGCAGAACAAAGTCGCCTTGGTCGCCAACAAGTCTTTGCAATTCCATTTTGAGTGAGCTATTTATTGCTTTTATACAAAACATGATTTAAAAATGGCTCACCTGTTACCCTGCTCTGGGAACAAACACACACTAGTGACATGTTCCAGACTAAAATTATGTGCTGCAGCTAGGGCATCGTTTGTGAAACCACCACCTTGTTTCTCTACCTCATCCACCTTCACCAGGGTGCATTATCCTACTGTTGCCTTGCTTTCATCTGGAGCAAATCAAGGGGCCGTTCCCGATATTTCAAATCTCCTTCATGCAAATGTCTACTGTGGTCATTAACTTGGCTAGAACATCAAGGTTTCTCAACAGCGAGGTGAAGTTCTAGAAAAGCCAATAACCATAGAACTAATTTGCATGGTAGTGGAGCCATACTTGAGCTCTGGGCATTTAAGGAAGGAGGGAGACAGTCCCACCCACATATCTCTTGGCTGCAGAGAGTGAACCGCCCTCTACAAAACTCATCATGGCTGGGCTCTATGTTTTCCTGGTACTTCTCAGTTACTGCTCAGGTAAGGGAGTGGAGGAGAACTCTCTGCATATAGGCCTCGGGGAGAAATTGTGTGCTGTGTATCGTAGGCACAGAACGTGTCTGTGATAGTTTTGAGAGCACCGGCAATGGATCCAGGCTCATGAGTTTTGCTTGTTTTGTCTGTCAAGGTGTCCGTTCGCTGCCAACTTTGACTCAACCGGCCTCCATGTCTGTGTCTCCGGGACAAACGGTAAAACTCACCTGCACAGTCAGCCGTAGCATAAACACCATTCACTGGAACCAACAGAGAGTGGGCCAGGCCCCTCGCTTTGTGCACTGTAATGGCTGCAGCAGCAGGGGAGAAGGGATCCCAGATCGGTTCGCCGCCTCTGCCTCTGGGAACGTTGGCTATTTAACCATCACTAACGTACAGCCTGAAGACGAGGCAGATTATTACTGTGTGATGTGGTATAGCGCTGGCAAGATGTTCCACAGTGATACAATCTCATGGGGAACTGAGACAAAAACCTTAATTCGTCCTCCCCAGGGTAGAAAAGCAAGAATTGCTACAGTGCTGAGTTTATTGGTGCCAGAGGCTTTCTGAATTGTTCAATGGAAGTGACAGAAAATCCCTCTAGCCCCAGTCTCTTCAAGTCAAAACCACCTGTACAGATCAACTCCCATCTCTCTCTCTCTCTCTCTCTCTTTCTCTGCTACAATTAGTAAGCAGATTTACCTGCATAGGCAACAGTTCAAGATTGGTTTAAGACAGACAGAAGACCTTTATTGGTATAAACAGATCAACAGAGATAACATACAACACAAGACAACACCAACCACAAACAGGGGCAAACCATCCCAAAACCTAGCGTGCACCTCCCACATGACTCCCACCACGCCTCTCTACAATCTGCCCCAAGCAGACCGCAACCCTCTCCGCCAGATTGGTTTAAGTGGGGACCTGGAATTCTGTTACCGATGGAACTGGTCCAAATATGATTGTGGTCCTGCAATATTTGCTTTGGTATGGGTGCGTGCATTTGTTCGTTCTTGCCTGCTTCCCTCGACCGGTGAGCCTCCACTCGCTCTCTGGTGTAGTGAGGAGAAATCCCCCCTCATATATTTTTATATCATCCGCCCTGACCCCCTGAACCTATTGCTTTTTACCCCATCCAAATCGGTCCAGGAATTGCAAAGATACAGCCCTTTTTGTCAAACCGCACTTTAAAAATTCGGCTTTTCTCCGCTTTTCCCTGCGTTTGACAGCGGACACGCGCCTCTGGGGGGCAGAAGTTCGCTGGCACGCGTCCGCCACGCGCCCAGGGAAAGCGGCAGCAGCAACAGTTCACTCTACGCCTGTATAATCCTATTAAAACCCTCGTAAACTCACTGAACCGGCAAATCCTATTTCACGCTTCACCGAGTTCTGGGCGTTCAGCCAACTCCGGGAGACCGGCGTGTGTTGTTCATTACAGAACCAGGGAAGCCCTTCTTACCTTATTTAACCCCTGCATCTGACAGCTCTCTCTCTTAAAGCGGTAGCGTTTTATTTCAGCGAAAGTAGGTTTTCCCTGACATTTATGGCTGTTTCAGGAGTCCCTTGGGAGGTTATGTGTCCGGAACCTTACTAAGGTCGACGGGGCTTCTTCTAGGAGGGGGACCCACGCAGAATGGTCCCGATTCTGACACTTGGCCAGGGTCTGCCCAGGCTTGGTGAGCAAGCTCCTGGGAGCAGTACAATGGATTTGCAGCCGTTAAAACCCTCCGTTCGAGTCGGAGGATCCTCATTGGGCAAGCGGGGAGGCTTTGGTACCCCCTCCAGCGTGATGACAAGAGGTTGAACGTAGGACCCCCGGGGGGGGCTCCTCCTGCCATAGATCCGTACTGCAGGGAGTAGGGAGAAGCCATTTTACAAACACATAATCCATGCAAACCATCATTGCTCCCACTCTGTGTTGCTCTCAGATGGCTTCCTTCTACCTGGGAAGCTAGCTGGGGGGAAGGGGACCCACGGAAACTCCTGATCAGCCAGGAAGGCTTGGATTGCCCATTTCCTGATCTCAAAAACGAATCACTTGAACGACTTCTCTCTCCAGCAGTTCTCACGCCCCTCTTCCTGCTGCCTATCAATCACATGCATGCGTCACATTATCATTTCTTTAAGCCCAGCCTGTCTCTCTGTACCCACTCTGATTCCATTTCCCCACCCATTATCCCCCAGCTGCCTGGTCTATCATGCAAATTCCCTGGGACTCTTCACACTGCTCCTTCCCAGGCTGGCTACAATTAATTCAAATGCTAATCTAATCACTTGCCCTGCTCTTCCTGACTGACAGCATGGACTCAGACCTTCCCAATTGTATACCTGGAGCCAGGGGAGACGGAGACCTATTGTATTGGCACTTTTGCCTATCAATTTGGAAATTCAGTCTTTTGTGTCAACAAGCAACACAAAAGACCCCATTCATCCGATTCCGGAATACCTCACTCACCCAGGATGGGGGCCTAATCCCATTACCCCAGCCTCCCAGCACCCTTGCCCCTCTTCCCATTGGCTACCAGTTCTCATTCCCATTGGCCCCAGTTAACACAAAGCACAACACTTCTCATTGGTTCTTTTAATAAAGTTTGTCTTTTATTGGCTAAATATTTCACATCTGCTGCTGCTGTTCTCATTGGTACAAAGTTTCAATCCTCCATCTGATTGGCTGTATCGAAGTGCAACTTTTGGATCCTTCCTCCTGTTGGTCCCTCTTTATTATGTATTTCCCCAAGACAATGACTTCCATGATTCTGTATGTAAATAATGAAATGTATAAAAGCTTCTGTATTAATCATATATGTTACACTTTCTGTCTTATGATTGTGTCCTCGCTAGCTGAGTAAAAGATCTTTCTTTACAACGTTGGTTTTTGAGCTCTTTTGGCGCCTCTGCACCTAGCAGACTTTTTCTTCCCTTTTATTTCTCTTTTTACTTTTGGGTACCCGCTCCTACCTCTGGGTCAGGTGCCTGCTCACCGAATCTCCCGAGCTGAAATCACTGGCACCCCTGGGTGCTCACCACAGTTTTGGCACCCCAGATGGGACGATTCGGTCTGTCTGTGGGAGAAGAGGGAGACTGGAGGTAGACAGATCTTCTAACCATCTTACCTTCTCCGCAGCAGCTCAAAGGAGCACGGCACCTCGGAACAGCTGAAGTGTGTAGGGAGCTTCTGGGCAACTGTGAGGGACCAAGACTAGCTAGTCGCCAGGACGTGCGGGTTCGAGTCCCCACTGGTGAAGGCTGTGGGCAGAAATCACCCGAGGGTAGGCTACGACGGTGGCGAAACCCCACAGTGGTGAGCGGGGGAGACGTCCCTGCACTTGCTGCACAGCCAACGGGAATGGGTGCCTCACAGTCGGCCCGAGAATTGCCCTCACCGCTTCAGAGACTCCAGAGATTGGAGCACTTATGGAACGCCTTTCTTTCTTTCTTGTTTGTAAGTATGCCTGGCCCCAGAACAGCTGGAGGCCAAGAGGAGGGTTTGACCAAGAAACCTGCTGCCAAAACTAACGCAGGAGCCACTGCACCTGAGTAGGGAAAACTTCCTGAAGGATTGGGCAAGGGGGAGGAATGTTTGTGTTGCTTGCTAACCTGTTTAAACCTGTGTTCTCTATGGATCTCAGCCACCCTGTGCCCTCTGTGTGCAATAGAAAGGGGGATCCATATCTCTCTCTCTCTCTCTCTCTCTCTGTTTGTCTCCCACCGTCTCTGTCTGTCTTTCTCCCTCCCTCCCTCCCTCTCTCTCTCTCTCTCTCTCTCCCTCTGTGCCTGGGAAGGCAGGAGAAAAATCCTGGGACCAGGGGAGGGAAGATTTTCATTCTTATAGGAAAATTGAAAGGGACTCTCAGTCATGAAAACTCTGCTCAGTGCAGGGCTTGGCTGGTTTTCAGTTCGGCAGAGGTGTGGCATATTGGGTATATTGGTGTGGAGACTAAGGAAACTCTCCTAAAAGGAATGTGCCAAAATGGAGAAATTACAAGCCCAGGTTAAAATCCTGGCACAGGGAGCAGATAACCTGTTAAGAGTCCCAGCCAAATTGGTAAAAACTGCTAAATTAGGTTAAATCAGGCTAACTAAGATTTCTCTCACTCTCTCTCTCAAGCTCTTTCTCTCAAGTTCTCACTTCCCCAAGTCCTAAACGAAAAAGAGAAGGTTTTCCTGCTTAGAATGTAGAAAGAGAATAGCCAACAACCCTCAGAAACAAGAGCTCCTATGTTTAAAATGTCTGTTTGTTGTTTGTTTGTCTTATGGTTCACGTCTCTATGTGTTTATGTGTTAAGGTTTGTGTTGTATGTCTATACCAATACATAGGTTTTGAGGAGGAAAAAGGTGTTTTTGCTTAACATCTGTTTATATTTGGCCTTGGGAATAAAGTCAAGCCTGATCACCTTGGCCTTATTCCCTAAAATTGCAGAAAACTGGTTTAAAATTGGTTTCTAACATGTCCCTTCTTTCCTCCCAAAAACTGCTAAGAGTCTGGGTTCAACAAGATTTAACAACTATGGTGTGTGCAACTCTAGAAAGTGAATGGCTATGTTTTAGAACCTCATGTGCGTTTGTGTGCTTGTGCTTGTGCTTGTGTATGTGTGTGGGTAACTCATGTAACATCTGTAGGATGGAAAGGGAGGAATGTTTAAAATGTTACAAGTGACAACTTGGAGTCTAACTGGTAGAAATGCTAAGGAGAATGGCACTGGTAAATGATAATCATGTTTGCTTCCTTCCATTGGGAAAACCACCCCCACACACAAAAGAAAAAAACTGCAAAATACGCAAAGCTTCTGAGTCTGATGTTGCCAAATTCTAAGCTTTGTAAGGTCCTAAATCTGCTTTAGGAACTTTGTTCATGTTCAAAGGTTATATGCTATGTCTTAACCAACTTTGGGGGGTTAGGTACTGTTTGGGAAACCCAGTCGAGCCTCCAGCAGAAGGAGCAGTCTACCAGCAGCACAACTAACAAAATTGTTTTGGGGTTTTGCTTCACATTTATTCCACAGGTAGAGACCGAGAAGGGAAAAAGCCTAATTGTCAGCTGATATCAGTCCAGACTGGGAAGAAAAACGGTTATGTGTTGTGTGTGTTACAACATGGGACTTGGTTTCAGACAAGTTGGGAAATCAAGGCTTGCAATAGTGTTTTCCCCAGCACTCTGGCATTTAGCTATACTGCCTTTGACTCCTGATGTTCTTTTGCCTCTGAAAAGCATACTGAATCTGCATTTGTACACCAAGTAACAACCTAACAACCTCTCTTTGGCTAAGCAAAACTTTTAATACCTACAGGTACCTCTGCCACTTCGCCACATACATGGGCCTCTGAGCATGTACAGAGCGTTAATCAGTTGGACTCCACACTAGTGTTATTAGAATCCTGTTCCTACCACCACAATGATCTTGCATGAATGGGTTACTTATTCTGTCCCCTCAACCCTTTGTGTTTTCTATTGTCTGAATACCTGCCTCCCTCAGCCCATGGTTTATTCCTATCTTTCCTTAACAGCATTTCACACAGGAGAAAACACTGGTGCAACATCCTGATTTGGGTATTCCCCATTTTACCTCTCTGTGCCCCACCTGCCTATCTCCATATCTCTGACACTTTGCAAAACAAAAGAGCTAGCCTCCTAGTCTTCTTTTGTTCTCCCCATCTCTCCCTGGTAACCTGAGCAACCTTTGATTTGGAGATTTGTGTCTCACTTCTTGCTTGACTTGCAACAGGAACCAGAAGCCCCAGAGCATACATGGAGTTCCTTCCAATGCCAACCCCATCAGGCGGACCACCCAAGCTATGGAGGATCTCTGCTGCACCAGACATGGAAGCATGGAAGTTAGCCAGGAAGCACTAGAGTTAGCAACTCCCCTAGGAGTTGGGGACAGCTTGAGACATTATGGGTTGGGAAGAATCGCGGAAGACCATCTACCATTGTACAATTCGAGGAGGAACTAGCAAGATAGAAAAAAAAAAAAAAAAACCAGACCCCAAATGCCTATGTTATTGTTAAGTGTTGAATGTATTGTGTCTTTCTTATTTTTATTTTATTTTATTTGTCAAGTTGGCTCTCCCAAAACACTTTTTTTTGGGGAGCGGCCAGCTCTCTCTCTCTCTCTCTCTCTCTCTCTCTCTCTCTCTCTCTCATATTACCCATGCCCCCTTTTTCCTTAGTCTCACTCTCATGTAAATACCTTTCCACACCCATGGTTCCAGAAGACAGCCACCAGCAGGCTGTTCTCAAATCTCTGTTTGCCTCTCCTTGTTCATTCCTTTGGTCCTACCCTATTCCACTCACAGGTCCTACCAGGTCCAGAACCCCCAACAACGAACAGTGCTGTCAGAGATGTGATACTAAATTTGATGCTGCCAACGGAGTCTGCGAATGCCCCAACAAGATGCTGCCAAGTCAAAGCCCAGCATCTGGAACTGTGTACTGAAGAATGTTGCTGGAACTGGACTACTATGGCAGAATACAGCTTTAGGACGAAAACACCATCCCTGTAGTGTTGCACAGAATTGGCAAACGGAAAAGAACTTTGGCTACTTTGAACAACCCAGTGGCCATCCTTGGTGGGAAAACACTTCTTGGTTGGAGCCAAAAACTGCTTGGAGCCTCTCTAGGGGAGGGCTCTTTGCCCCATTGTGGTAATTTTGGTTTATCAGGTAACACTTGTGATTGCTCTGCTTGCATTTTGCAGATGGAGGCGTCTCAGACCCGGGAACGAGGTGAGGATGTGGTGGGAGTT
Source organism: Plestiodon gilberti rubricaudatus (assembly GCA_026170595.1). Lineage (NCBI taxonomy): Eukaryota > Metazoa > Chordata > Lepidosauria > Squamata > Scincidae > Plestiodon > Plestiodon gilberti. The sequence goes on from JANXHW010000008.1 coordinate 39,821,696, forward strand.
CCCAGGCGAGGAACCAACCAAAAGGGGGGTTGTAATGGACACCCTCTTTTCCCAAAACGTTTGCAGTCCAGACTGCCTCCATGGTGCCCCTTTGGCGTGTTGGAGCAAGCGGAGGGCTCTGGCTGTGGAATGTGGGACATCTAGACGCCCCCCCCTCTTAGGTCTTGCAGATTTGGGTGTTCCCTCCTGTTAGGATTGCGGCAATCACAAGTCCTGCCGCCTAAATTGTAGTACAAAATTTGTCCAGTGGCTAGCCAGCCTGGACAAGCCTTTTCTGGGTTCCAAGTTAAGAAGTGTCTCTCACCAACGGCCTGGCCCTAGCAGCATAAAGAAAGTGCAATGTCTAATTAATTGGATTTTTGCCTGTAGAGGAAATCACCTTCCTGCCAAGAGGAGAACCACTGCATTCCTACATCAGCCCTGTGCCTCACATCCAGCCAGGAGGAACAACAGCCCTGCGAGGATGGGAAAGGATTCTGCAAGACTTCACAGAACATCAGCTCTCTGTAAGAACAACCTCCATGGCAGCATGCTACAGCCAAGACATCAGCATCAATCTACCATCATCCCTCTGGCAACACCAAAAACAGCAACTGAAAAGGGAAGGTAGTGAGCCTTAGCGCCTGCCTTGGCAGAACGTAATTGCTCGACGCAGCTCCCTGCTGTGCGGCCTGCACTGTAGGTGTTCCATGCCCATCGCCCTTCACCTTCCATCTTAGACCTGCGTGCCCCAGAAACCGAAGAAAAACTTCACCTGACCTCCCCCACTGCAGCACAGCCACAATGATCAAACCCAGCACCAGACTTCACCACCAGAACCAGCCTCAGAAAGACTTTGGACAATGGAACCTTTTTCAACACTCCCTGGAAAATACTGCTCTCCTTGGAGCACCTGAGAACCTGCATTCTGTTGGCCTGCACTCTGAGACCACAAGCCTAAAAGCAAGTGATTTTTGCCCTTTCTGAGACACTCGGGGGGTGGGAAATTTTGTGGCCACCGAGAACAACCTGCCTCCTGCCAGAAAGAGAACCAACTGGAACCATGGAGACTTTCATATTCCTCTGCTTTGCCTTTTGCCTTTCACCTCATCTTCCCCTTTCGCCAGAATTCCTCTGTTCCCCAAACCCCACTCTCTGCCACCCCACGCGTGGTGGCCTGGGCCCCTCTACTCCACACCAGAATGCTCACAGCAAAACTACAGAACAGGCTCTCCTCAACTGGAAAGAAAGACCAGCCAAGGGGGGCTCCGAAGTCTCTGGGACAACCTAGAAAGCCTCATGCCTGATGTGACCGGCTGGGTAAAGGATCTTTTGAAATTGGGGCTTGTATTTGTGGCATTCATTGTGTTTCTGATTGTGGGGTGGGCATGTTTAAAGGGAATGTGTAGACTTGTGCATGCCTCCCTTAAAAAGAAACCAACTGTAGCCCCAGTCCCTGAGATCTCTCTCCGTACCATCTATGCCCAGTTGGACCAAGAGGAGGGAAGGTACGCAGTCCCAAAGGTTCTTAATAAGATCTGATGTGGGCACCCCCACATCAGAATTTATTAAGAAGAGGAGGGATTGTAGTGAGGAGAAATCCCCCCTCATATATTTTTATATCATCCGCCCTGACCCCCTGAACCTATTGCTTTTTACCCCATCCAAATCGGTCCAGGAATTGCAAAGATACAGCCCTTTTTGTCAAACCGCACTTTAAAAATTCGGCTTTTCTCCGCTTTTCCCTGCGTTTGACAGCGGACACGCGCCTCTGGGGGGCAGAAGTTCGCTGGCACGCGTCCGCCACGCGCCCAGGGAAAGCGGCAGCAGCAACAGTTCACTCTACGCCTGTATAATCCTATTAAAACCCTCGTAAACTCACTGAACCGGCAAATCCTATTTCACGCTTCACCGAGTTCTGGGCGTTCAGCCAACTCCGGGAGACCGGCGTGTGTTGTTCATTACAGAACCAGGGAAGCCCTTCTTACCTTATTTAACCCCTGCATCTGACAGCTCTCTCTCTTAAAGCGGTAGCGTTTTATTTCAGCGAAAGTAGGTTTTCCCTGACATTTATGGCTGTTTCAGGAGTCCCTTGGGAGGTTATGTGTCCGGAACCTTACTAAGGTCGACGGGGCTTCTTCTAGGAGGGGGACCCACGCAGAATGGTCCCGATTCTGACACTTGGCCAGGGTCTGCCCAGGCTTGGTGAGCAAGCTCCTGGGAGCAGTACAATGGATTTGCAGCCGTTAAAACCCTCCGTTCGAGTCGGAGGATCCTCATTGGGCAAGCGGGGAGGCTTTGGTACCCCCTCCAGCGTGATGACAAGAGGTTGAACGTAGGACCCCCGGGGGGGGCTCCTCCTGCCATAGATCCGTACTGCAGGGAGTAGGGAGAAGCCATTTTACAAACACATAATCCATGCAAACCATCATTGCTCCCACTCTGTGTTGCTCTCAGATGGCTTCCTTCTACCTGGGAAGCTAGCTGGGGGGAAGGGGACCCACGGAAACTCCTGATCAGCCAGGAAGGCTTGGATTGCCCATTTCCTGATCTCAAAAACGAATCACTTGAACGACTTCTCTCTCCAGCAGTTCTCACGCCCCTCTTCCTGCTGCCTATCAATCACATGCATGCGTCACATTATCATTTCTTTAAGCCCAGCCTGTCTCTCTGTACCCACTCTGATTCCATTTCCCCACCCATTATCCCCCAGCTGCCTGGTCTATCATGCAAATTCCCTGGGACTCTTCACACTGCTCCTTCCCAGGCTGGCTACAATTAATTCAAATGCTAATCTAATCACTTGCCCTGCTCTTCCTGACTGACAGCATGGACTCAGACCTTCCCAATTGTATACCTGGAGCCAGGGGAGACGGAGACCTATTGTATTGGCACTTTTGCCTATCAATTTGGAAATTCAGTCTTTTGTGTCAACAAGCAACACAAAAGACCCCATTCATCCGATTCCGGAACACCTCACTCACCCAGGATGGGGGCCTAATCCCATTACCCCAGCCTCCCAGCACCCTTGCCCCTCTTCCCATTGGCTACCAGTTCTCATTCCCATTGGCCCCAGTTAACACAAAGCACAACACTTCTCATTGGTTCTTTTAATAAAGTTTGTCTTTTATTGGCTAAATATTTCACATCTGCTGCTGCTGTTCTCATTGGTACAAAGTTTCAATCCTCCATCTGATTGGCTGTATCGAAGTGCAACTTTTGGATCCTTCCTCCTGTTGGTCCCTCTTTATTATGTATTTCCCCAAGACAATGACTTCCATGATTCTGTATGTAAATAATGAAATGTATAAAAGCTTCTGTATTAATCATATATGTTACACTTTCTGTCTTATGATTGTGTCCTCGCTAGCTGAGTAAAAGATCTTTCTTTACAACGTTGGTTTTTGAGCTCTTTTGGCGCCTCTGCACCTAGCAGACTTTTTCTTCCCTTTTATTTCTCTTTTTACTTTTGGGTACCCGCTCCTACCTCTGGGTCAGGTGCCTGCTCACCGAATCTCCCGAGCTGAAATCACTGGCACCCCTGGGTGCTCACCACACTGGTTTCAAAATGGAAAAGGAAGTGCAGAGGAGAAGAGAGTGTTGGGCTAGACTAAACACAGAAGATGCGCTAGCGTACTTTCCTCTAGATGTCCTCTTCTGCTCTGTTGAGAAGAAGGAGGAGGGAGTGGAGGGAGAAGGAGTGGTGGTGGCAGCTCATGTCCTAGTAGGTGGTGGTGGGGGAAATGAAGGTATTTGCCACAGCAAGGTGCCACAAAAGGAGGGATGGGGCCATTTGGCCACCCCACCTCAAGCACTGGGAGGTCTTGAGGGGGTCCTGATTATTGAATTTCTGACACAAGTACATTGGGCCTTGTTGTGATCACCAGATGCTGAGCACAAGTGCCAGTGATCTGGTTTTGGACTTGCGATGGTCTCTACCTACTCACTCAGTTCCATTCTAGTGAGAATTGCTGACATGCTGCTCTCCCTCCTGGAAGCACAGGGAGCAAATGTGGTGATGGAGCGATGTGGTCGTGAGGATGTGCAGCAAGACATTGGACTGACACAATATTATTTTCCAACCCTCCTTGAACCAAGGTTTACACTCCTGCATTCAGAGGATTCAAATATAAGCCAGTATCTGGGCGAGCTGAGTTTGTAATGGTTCCCCTCCTATCCCCCATGACGTGCAACCTGTTTCAAACTGAATAGATGCTCTTGGTGGCTACGGTGGAGAAAGCACAGGTTGCTTCTGTTGCCTGTTACATGACCTCTGCTGCATCTTCTTCCTGGTCAGGAAGTTGCAGACTCTTCAGGGCTGGCCTGGAGTGTCCAAAAACCAGTCTCTAGGTGGCATCTTAACAGGACGTACAGGAATTTCCAACATGACTGCACGTGGAACAAAAAAATCTCCAGGAATAGCTTCAGTCAGAGTTGGGCACTGTGCCCGGGGGAAGCTTCCACTGACAACTTCCCTCCTGTGGCAAACCACAGAGTTGGACTGTGTGTGTGTGTGTGTGTGTGTGTGATGTTCATCAGTACTGTGGTGTGTGGGGAATGAGCTAATCGCAAGCCACAGTACTGATCTTGGTTCCTCCAACCCCTCCCGCCGGTGACTGCTATTTGGAAAGAAAAAATGGCCTGCAGTCATGTTTGGGATTGGACTGACCCAGCGAGCCCAGAAGGCCACATGGCAAAACCACCACATGATGCCCCACCATGTGGCATCAAAGCAAGCTCACTTCAGCGTTGTTTGATGCTATGGCAGCCACACTGGGACAAACTTTGTGGCTCCTGGCACTGCCTGTGAGTGTCTCTGTTGTCAAGGATGTGGAGGCCCTACAGCCAGGAATCAGGCTGGAGGGAGGGATAGAGCAAGTGACAGGGAGCATGTGAAATGCACTGCAGGCTTTTCAGGGTGCAATACCCTGCTGTTGACACATGTTGAGAGGAGGTAAAGCTGGAAGCTGAGCGCCACTGCAGGCGGGTCAGTCTTGGACAGGGAAACTCTCCCTAGCACATGGTTAGAAAATGCTACCTGCATACCGAAGTTGTTGAGTGCCACTTACAGGAGTCTACCCACTGGTCAAGAATGATGATGTGACTACTTTTGCTGACCTGGCCAAGAGAAAATACAACCAGGATGTTCGAACCACGAGGGGTTGACGTTTCTGCTTGGCATTGTGTTGGTTCCACAGCTCTCCTGTCTGCCAGTCGCTTCTATGGTCATCATAGGCTTAGGATCATATGCACCCTTGGTGGAGATCTGAAGTCCTAGCAGCCAATGAGCAGAGGACAAATTTGCATATTTAAGCCAATTTGCACATTCTGGGCTATTTAAGAATGCAGAAGAGAAGGTTCCACCCAGTTCTCTGTTTGATTCAGAAGGTTTTGTCGGTGCCACCATGGCCTGCTGGGCTCTGTTTTTCCTGGCACTTCTCAGTTACTGCTCAGGTAAGGGGGCGGAGAACAAGCTTCATACAAGGCAGCAGCAACAAAGCTGTTTGTATATTGCATATTTGTCATAAAAAACATAGGTGTCTATTTTGTGATGCATTTGAAGGCACAGAAAGGGAATTAAGCTCATGCACTATGTTCTTTCTTTGTGCAAAGGGGTCACCTCTCAGGCGACTTTGACTCAGCCTGCCTCAGAGGCCGTGTCTCCAGGACAAACAACTGAACTTTCCTGCTCTAGAAGCAGTGATAGTAGCTGGAGCAGCACTTTTTACTGGTATCAACAGAGAGCCGGACAGGCCCCTCGCTTTGTTCACTGTAATGGCTGCAGCAGCAGGGGAACGGGGATCGCGGATCGATTCACTGCCTCTGCCTCTGGGACCAATGGCTATTTAACCATCAACAGCATCCAAGCTGAAGACGAGGCTGATTATTACTGTGGTACCTGGTATAGCAATACATATCACAGTGATACAGTCTATTGGGGAACTGAGACAAAAACCTTCACTCTTCCTCCCCAGAAAGGGAAATCAAGAATCCTTCGAGGGCGTAATTTGATTGGTGCCTGAAACTTTCCCCCCTTTTAAAAAAAAAGTGTCTCTGTGTGTTTTTTCATTCACAACAAAGCAGGGTGTGTGTGTTTCCAATATTTTTAAGGCTCCCTTTTATGCAAATTTGCCCTGTGGTTCATTGGTTTTCATTGTCAGCGAAGCTGTGGCACAGCCAATGAGCACAGACCAAATTTGCATGCTGCAGCCATCCTTCGGCTCTCAGGGATTAAAGAGATGAAGGCGGAACGGTCCTTCCCAGTAACCTGTTTCCATCCTAAGAGAGAGCGCTGTTATTATGCTTCCCATGGCCTGTGCTCTGTTTTTCCTTGCAGTTCTCAGTTACTGCTCCGGTAAGGGGGTGGAGGATTCACATGACTGAGGTTTATGGACCAAGAGCAGCAAATCTATTCTGTATTTATGCTTTGGTGATCATTGAGAGCACAAAAAGTGAACCAAGCTCATACTTTTTTCCTCTTTCCTTTTTCGTCAAGGTGTCCATTTGCAGGCCATGGTGACTCAACCCTGACTCCCAGGTGAGCGCTGGGTCACATAACTAAGCCCCTCCAGCCTTGGGGCTAATCATTAGGGCTGCCTCATTATGAGAAATGGATCGAGTTCTTTACACATAGATAAATAAATAAAACATTACTTATAAATAAATTATAATATTATTTCTTTCTAGATCATCTTTTTTTAAAAGTCTCATAAAGCTAGGTGGGTCCCGACAAGAGTGCCATTTTAAAAAGTGGGTCCCAGTGCTAAGATGTTTGAGAATCACTGGTCTAAGGATAGGTGGGCATGTTCCTCTGTGTGTGTTCCTCTGGGCGTGTGTGGGCATGTTCCTCTGTGTCCCCCCCCCCCCCGTATACTCCCACATACAAAGGGAACAGTCTACAGAACTTTTATTCTTCCTCCCCTTCAAAACTTTTCTTGTTAACACTTTCTCTCCAAAAAAGAGCAAAACTTCAAAAATGCCATAAAAATACATTTCAGATCAGCGCTAAAATGAATACATACCTGTTCTTCTGCCTCTAGACTGCAGGGGGGGATGTTGATCCATCATTCCCACACTCAACAGAATTAAGATCTCACAAAGAGCTCTTGAACAGAGGAGTAGCTGTGGCATGCAGTGATGCAAGAGACAGTGCGGGACAAGTGTTTCCTCCTTCTGGTCTTTCGTTCATGCACAGAGACCAAACCTGGTCAACCCTAAGCAATCATACAGCTGAACATAGCCTAGCTTTCTCTTTGTCTCCCATCCCTGCCAAGTTTATGTTCCTGCTTGCCTCCCTCTTGGATAAGATATCTGGAGGGAAGGCTGTTTCTTGTGCTGGAAAAAAAAAGACTAACCACTCTTGGGGCTAAGGTTGCCTGGCAACCTCCTGATGAGATCTAAAAACTTGCACCTTCTTTTTCCAAAGTGTGTGTCCCTCCTGACTCGTGGCAAGCTGCCAACAAAGCTTCATCTTGGTATTCCCAAGCTTTGTTGCCACCCTGAGGGGCAACCACTAAACGCTGCTCTGAATCTTGCAGTGAATGTGGCATTTGGACACTCCCCCAACCTGGCACTGGATCTTGTTCACTGACACTCAAGCAGTACCTTCTCATACTCAACTCCTTGCCTTAAGCACCATTGTGGACACAATCCCACCACATTCCTCCAGTATGTCACCTCCACCAGTATCTAGAGTACCTGCTCGGTCCATGCACTGCTTTTGGATCTATACTCAGCAGAGGCAGAAGGATATGTTCATTGAAGAATCCACCTGTGGAGGTTCATTCCTGTTCATTGAAGAATCCACAGGTGGAAAGGGGGTGGTCAATCTTTATTTAAAAATATTTATATCACACTTTTTCCTGCTGAACAGAAGCTTCCAAGGTGGTCCTCTTTACCCAATGCTTTCCCTTTCCTGTGGCTGGGTGTTTGCTCCTCCGCATTTGAACCTGAGGCCAAAATAATGCCCATATATGCCTGTTCTCCAGCAACCATGTGTCTTGCTAAAGCTACAGGCAATTTGACCCTCAGACCTATGCCAGAGTATTGCATTGTGAGTGATGCTAAAGATGGAATGTTTCCTTCCTGGACAAATCCGACAACGTTCCCTCTCTTATTCACGAAACCTCCTTCATGCAAATGTGGTCCCTGGTCATTGGCCTGGCTCGAAGGTCAAGCCCCCTTGGAGGAAGGGTTGCCATTTCTAGCAACCCTCCCTCCATGTTTGAACCCATTTGCATGATGGAATATTCTTCGGTTCCTGGTGCATTTAAGAAAGGGGGAAGGATCCAGCCAGAGAAATAACCGTTGCTTTATTTGCTCTGATTCACTTTGACCCCTACCATGGCCTGGGTTCTGTTTCCCCTTCTTGCACTTCTCAGCTGTTGCTCAGGTAATAGGCTGGAGACCTCACTGTACATATGCCGATGTGTCATCAACTCAGCAATTCCTATTTCGTATTGATCATGGAAAACTAGATAGCTTGTGATGTTTGTGAGTCATGCTTTCTTGCTTTCTTGTCTTGTTTGTAAAGGGGCCAATTCACAGGCAACCGTGACTCAGCCTGCCTTCGAGTCGGTGTCTCCGGGACAGACGGTTAAACTCTCCTGCACCAGAAGCAGTGGTGGGAGCTGGAACAGTGATTTTTACTGGTATCAACAGAGATCCGGACAGGCCCCTCGCTATGTGCACTGTAATGGTTGCAGCAGGGGAGAAGGAATCCCAGATCGGTTCACCGCTTCTGCCTCTGGGACCACTGCCTATTTAACCATCACCAACATCCAAGCTGAAGACGAGGCTGTTTATTACTGTGCTGTTTGGTATAGCACTGGTAGCATGTTCCACAGTGATACAGTCTAATGGGGAACTGAGACAGAAACCTTCATGCTTCTTCCCCACAGTGGGGGAACTGAGAATCCTTAAGGAGCTGAATTTTATGTTAGTGTTAGGTTGGGTGATAAGGACTCGTTCAGAACTCACTTGAAGCAACCACCTTCCAAGACCTAAGCAGGTCTTACTATGGCCAGTTCCTCAGTGGGTGGCTCCTTGGGGACCCCATATATCGGAGACCTTGGAGACTTCCTGGTACATCCAGCACCACTGGTGTGATATGAAGGATAAGGATGTTCAACGCACATAGGGTAACCCCACCTTTCACCTTACTGGTGCTGCTGGTTCCTCACCGATAGATGTCCTACAGCAACTCCCTTGGGCCTGTGCTAACCTGTCCTTTTGACGAAGAGGTTACGCTTAAAAAAACACATCCAAAAAACCTCGCCTTCTAGCATTCATGAAACCACAGCCCACGCCACAGTACATGAGAAAATCTCCCACTTCCTGGCCAATCTGGGTGAACAAAGCCTCTGACCTCATGGGCGCTGTTGGAGACTAGCCAGAGACCCAGGTGGGTGTGAAGAATGGTCACCAGAAGGAAGGTGCTTGGTTCAATAGCCACTGTTTACCCATCATTTTTGTCTATGGGTTCAAGTTTGGACTAAGCATGAGGCTATAACATGGCTGTGCTCAAGTCTTGCCACCTCTCCGGAGATGAGGGGCAATGCTGCCTCCCCCCAGTCTGTAAAAAATCATGGTGGAGAGGCCTGATGGAGAACTGCAGGTGGCAACTGGCAGGTGTGGTTTAGGATTCAACACCTACCCCTGCTGCCCAGGTTGTCATCCTGCAACTTTTTCTGTCCTCATAGGGCTTCTAGTCAACAGCCTCATTGTTGCCAAGGTCACAGGTGGTTCCAATACCTGGTCCATGCCTGAGTGACAGTATGAGCGAGCACATCTTTTCCATCCTGGACAAAACAAGGGACCTTCTTGATAAGAAATTCCCATCATGCATTTTTTATCTCTGCTCATTGGCCAGGCTAGAATGCAATTGGTCCTCAGAGGAGGAGTTCCTTTCCTAGAAAGCCAATGGGTATGAAACAATTTGCATAAGGAACTGTTCTTCAGCTCCTAGCGCATCTACGAAAGGGGGAAGGATCCTGCTAGAGAGACACTTTTGCCTAAAGAAACTCAGAATCATGTTGTTTCCCACCATGGCCTGGGTCCTATTTCTCTTTGTGCTTCTTGGTTATCTCTCAGGTAAGATTACGCAAGACTCAGTACACATAGGGGTATTGGCCAACAGCAGAGCTATTTATCTCTGTATATGCCATAGGAACATAGTGCTGTTGAGATCTGAGAAAGCATTACATTTTCTTTCTTTTTGCTGTTTTCTTGTTTTGCAAAGGTGTCAATTCACAGGCAACGGTGACTCAACCTGCTTCACAGTCCGTCTCTCTGGGACAAACGGTTAAACTGTCTTGCACCAGGAGTGCTGGCCAGTGGTACAGTTTTGAGTGGTATCAGCAGAAACTCGGACAAAGGCCTCGGTTTTTGTTCCATGGTAGCAGCAGGGGAGCAGGGGTCCCGGATCGATTCACTCCCTCCGAGTCAGGGGATGTTGACTATTTAACCATCACGAACGTCCAGGCTGAAGATGAGGCTGATTATCACTGTGGCCTTTGGTATGTGACTGGTAAGATGTATCACAGTGATTCAGTCTAATGGGGAACTGAGACAAAAACCTTCACTTTCTTCTTCCCCACAGTGGGGGAAACTGAGAATCCCTAAAGAACTTAATTTCATCCGTGCCAAACTATTTGAATCACTGAGTTTTTAATTCACTGAGTTGAGTTGGATAGAAAGGGGATGGTCTGAGAACACATCAATACAGCAATTTTGCTGATGTAAGTAGACCTAGATCTGGTCAATGCCTCGATAGATGAGGACCTGGGCATCCCATGCATGCTTACCTCAGTCCCATGATGGAAGAACAGTCGGATATAAATATTATTTGATATTTTGACTCATCTAGTTCCACTTCCTGCTTTAAGGGAGACTCACCCCTCTCTTGACCGGCACAGATCACCCCAGGCAATCGGACAAGAGTGTGCCATAAATGGAATGAAGATCACCAAAGAATGTTGGAGAACAAAGAGCTCCAGATATGGTGTAGTGGTTCTGGTCTTTAGACCTGGAAGATCCAGGTTCAAATCCCTGCTCAGCCATGAAGGTTCCCGGGTAACCTTGGGCCAGTCACTATCTCTCAACCTAACGTACCACACAAGATTGTTTTAAGGACCAAAGGAGGGAAGGAACTAAGTACACCACCCTGAGCTCCTTGGAGGAAGGGCGGTATAAAAAATAAAGATTTCTGACAAGTGAAAGCTGCAACTTTATAATGATTTGATGGTGGAATGCAATATAATTGGTATCGATAAATCAGCAAACATTCAATGTCTTCCTAGAGACATTGAACTCACTTGGATAGATTCTCTAATGTCCTCAAGAGCATTTTGCTTGATTGACGGCGAAATACCAATCTGGGATGGGATTCATGAATGTGATGCTCAGAAGTTATCGGGTATGATTTGTGTGTGTGTGTGTGTGTGTGTGTGTGTGTGTGTGTGTGTGTGTGTTCAAATGTGAATCTCTGTTTGCAAATGTTAACACACTAATCTGTGATGAAAAGTTTTCTTATTCGCTGAAGTTGTTACCCAGCGCACTTATCTTTGTTATTTGCCTATACTGTAGTAGTTATTATTGTTTGTTGTTGCTTTTAGATGTTGTTGTTGTTGTTGTTGTTGTCAGCCACCCTAGAAGTACTCTTACAATGAAGATTGGCATACAATGTTTTCTAAATCAATAGGCAAACCCTGGTCTTCTACCTTTGGCCACTAGGGGGAGATGTTGATCTACCTCACTCAAATGATAGGATGACTCTGTCCCAGAAGGTGCAGCTTGGAGGACTCTCAATTGTGGCATAAGTTGGAGCAGCAAACTGTTCTGGAAATGTGAGAGCTTTGATGGAGTGTGGGGCTTGGACTCTTGAGAACCCACATTTTCAAATGCTTTCAAATCCTCTCACACTATTATGGGTGTAGGGCGCCATTTGCAGGCAGAAGTTTACCCTACTTTTACTTATCCATTTCCCACCCGGTAGGGTTTTGCTCTTTTCCACCCTTTTGGATCCTAGACTGGAAATAATCCTGGTGGGGGCAAAGGCCTTGTGGAGGGGTTGCAGGTGAACAGTGGCTGATGGGCATAAGGTTATGTGCCCATCTTGCAGCAATCCTGAAGCTGCAATCCTGTACACATATATCTCAATTTTCCTCCTTCATTGATAAGTTAGAAGGTGGAACGTTCCTTCCCTCTACAGTTTCATTGCCATTTTGCATCCAGATCCTTTATTCTTGAGTCTGGTTACCAAACCAAACAGCATGGGTTTGTGTGTGTGTGTGTGTGTGTGTGTGTGTGTGTGTTTTGCTATTTGTTGTAAATATGTGCCTGTTACTAAGTGATCATTGGCTTGGCTGCAATCTCACAACTTCCCAGAGGAAGAGCGCCATCTCTCCCAAAGCCAATGGCTGTCAACTCATTTGCATGATCTTAAATTTCCTGTGGTCTTAAAGCCAAGCGGGAGAAGGTCTCAGCAGATATCCATTTTTGCGACAGGACCTTGAGCTCCATTTCACATTCACCATGACCTGGTCCCTGTTTCTCCTCGCCCTTCTCAGTTATTGCTTGGGTACGTGTGTGTCTGTGTGATGCGGGTGGCATACAGTAAGGTAGCTGTGGCAAGACCTGCATGCCAACAACAAAGTAACTTGCATTGTCTACGTAACATATAGAAATCAGAGTGATATTGTAATATTTGAGAACACAGAAACTGAATGAAGGTAATATTTTCTGCACTCTCTCTTTCCCTTCTTGTCAAGGTGTCAAGTCACAGGCAACGGTGACTCAACCTGCCTCCGAGTCCGTGTCTCCAGGCCAAACAACGAAACTTTCCTGCACAAGAAGCAGTGTTAGTGGCTGGCATAACTGGTTTTGCTGGGTTCGACAGAAGCCTGGACAGGCCCCTCGCTTTGTGCAGTGTCCTGGTGGTAACAGGGGAGAAGGGATCCCGGATCGCTTCACTACTTCGAAGTCAGGGGATGTTGGTCTTTTAACCATCACCAATGTCCAGCCTGAAGACGAGGCTGTTTATTACTGTGTTGAGTATTATGGCACTAGTAACATGTGCCACAGTGATGCAGTCTAATGGGGAACTGCGACACAAACCTTCTGTCTTCCTCTCCAGGGTGGTATGTCAAGAGCTTCATTTGATTTGCATCTATGTGAATCAATGTGAAGACGAGCCTTTATTTTCACAACCTTTTGCATGGCCAGGAATCCAAACCCCAACACTTTGGTCCTCAGAGTCCATACCAGAGTCTGTCACAAGGTGCGGACAAGGCAGATCAAGCATTCCATTGTGAATTGTCAAGGGTTGATCTGTTGAGTGTGTGATATAAAATAATGCACAGCCCTATGTGGATCAGATTTTGAGAATGGATGGAGGTATATTTCAGATCCACCGTTCGTTCGTTCGTTCACAAACAAGGGAATTAAAATAGAGACTTAAAAATTAAAATGATAATAAAACCAAGGCTGGGCTTATGTAGGCTGGGCTTATGTAGATTGGGTTTATGTAGGTTGGGCTTATTTGGGCAGCTGCTGAAGTTCATGTTCACAGAGGGGCCCATACCTCTTCCTGGTCAAGCCTTGCGGCAGCAAGGCTTAGCTGCTGTCTCTACTCGCCATCATAATCCAGGAAGCCAGATTACATGGGGGTGCTTACTGGGAGATTTTTTGGGGGAGGGGGGAGCAGCAGGAGATGATCATCTTCTTTCCCCAGTCCCAATTCACAATGCCAGGATGCCCTGTCCCCTGACTATACCTCATTTTAGTGGCAAAATTGAAGCTCCCTAACTCAGAATCTGCATCTCTGGACCAAGCAGCTAATCTCGCGTCCTCCAGAAGCAGTGGTGGTCGCTGGGGCAGCTATTTTAACTGGAAAGGTCCCTCTGAATATGCACTGTAATAAGTGTTGCAGCATGAGGGAAGAAGAGATTCTGCATTGTTTCACTGCTTCGGACTCTGGGAACAATGACTATTTAAGCATCACTAACATCCAGGCTGACTTTATCCAGCGTGTAATTCATCTGTGGAACTCCTTGCCACAGGAAGTGGTGATGGCATTGGCACCTGGCCTAGATGCCTTTAAAAGGGGTTTGGATAGATTCATGGAGGAAAAGACCATCACAGGTTACAAGCCATAAGCAACCGCCTGGCTTTAGAAGTAGGTTTTCTCTGTGCTAGATGCAAGGGAGTGACAACAGGAAATAGGTTATCTTGCTGGCTGTGTGCTCTCTGAGGCATCTGGTGGGGCCACTGTGAAATACAGGAAGTTGGACTAGATGGGCCTTTGGCCTGATCCAGCAGGGCTCTTCTTATGTTCTTATGTTCTTATATAACCATGTTTATTGTCACCACAGATGATCTGGTGACATGGGTATACGCATTACGCATGCAATCAGGACTTGCACCCTTTATCACTGATCATGATACACACAACTTAGAATTGTGTACCGACAGTTTTATGGAACAAAAGTCCACACGTTGACTACGCACAGAGATGTCCGCTGCACAATTCAACATGAGCTTTATTCTTCCATTGAAATAAGCAGGAATTAATGAGGCTTCGCTTGGGCTGTGCTGTGCCCAGAATGGTGTTTCAAAACACGGTCCTCTTTGAAGCTTGCTATCCTAGGCTCCACCTTTAGGGGGCATTGTTGGACCCTCATAATTGGACCTGCCTCATAATTGGCAGAATCTATACATCTTAAGAGACCCTTTGCACACCTGGAATCGGTGGTGTGAAGTGAAGCAAGAGAAGGTTCCGTTTACATGAGTCCTCCTTCTGAAGTTTCCATCTCACTTGGGCATAGAGCTTCAAGGGCCCATAATTAACTTTTACCAGCCCAAAACATACAATTCTAGCTTCAACACGTCTAGTCCACCCCCTGCTTGAAACGGGAAAACTCTCTGTAGACATTTTCAAGAGGTCCTGAGGCTCTCTCAGCTTCTTCACAGCCAACCCCCGATGAAAGGGGGTCAAGGAGGCAGAATTGCCCTGCCAGCCCTGTGCCGGAAGGTCACTAACTAAGACGGGCATTACACTTCAAGTCTGAGGGGCTGCCAGCTGTGCCCCAGTGCCGGAAGGCCACTTGGAACTGGTTCTGGCCGCCCCTCGTAACTCTTGCTTACCTAAAGGCAGGCACCTTAGTTCCCTCTCTCTCATCCCTGCCCGCAAAATTCTGCCAGTCATGGCCGACCTGGCAGTGTGCACCCTGAGCACACAGTCTGAGGTTGTCGAAAAACCCACACTCCCACAATAAAACCCATAGTTGGTAAAATATTCCTACCTGGCCACGCGAAGGGCAACCAGCAAAGCATCAGACTATGTGAAAAGGTGGGAGGGTGGGCTTTGCGCTCACAGCAAGAAATAGCGCTGAGCCTCTTTACTGTCCCATAAAGGAATACCTGCCAGTTTGCCCCAAACCAATCCTAGTTGAGTAAATTGCTCACCTATGCAGGAGGGAGTGTCGCAGGTTAGCCCCGCCCCCACCCACACATGCATATGTGTGCAGAACTGCAATCTGGTCAACCACCATTTATTTTGCTAAAGTTTCAGGCAGTTCCTCCCTCCGTTCATTGGGCAAGTGTGACTATGATGTGATGGATTCAGGATGGTTTTTCAGGATGGCGAACGGCTCTTCCCTCTTCTCAAAAAACTTCCATGCAAACTCCAACTCTGAGCATTGGCCTGGCTGCAGTCTCAGAACTTCCCGGGAGAGGAGCGCCACCTCTAGCATAGCCAATGGGGGTGAACCAATTTGCATGGCAATGAGTCTTAAATGTCGTGTGGTTTTCAAGCCAGACAGGAGAGGGTCCCTGCAGAAACCCACTTTCGCCACAGGACCTTGAGCTCCGTTTCACGTTCACCATGACCTGGTCCTTGCTTCTCGTTGCACTTCTCAGTTCTTGTTTGGGTACGTGTGTGTCCGTGTGATACGGGTGGCACAGTGTAGGCTAGAGGAGCTGTGAGGAGAGCTGCATGTCAACCACAAAGTACCTTGCACTGTGTTCATAATATAGGAATCAGAGTGATTTTGTAATATTTGAGAGCATAGAAACTGAATGAAGGTAATATTTTCTGCACTCTCTCTCTCTCATTCCCTTCTTTGTCAAGGTGTCAAGTCACAGCCAACAGTGACTCAACCTGCCTCTGAGTCCGTGTCTCTGGGCCAAACTGCGAAACTCTCCTGCACAAGAAGCAGTGGTGGGAGTTGGGGTAACTATTTTTGCTGGCAACAACAGAGACCTGGACAGGCCCCTCGCTTTGTGCAATGTCCTGGTGGTAACAGGGCTGAAGGAATCCCGGATCGGTTCACTACTTCCAAGTCAGGGAATGTTGGTCATTTAACCATCACCAATGTCCAGCCTGAAGACGAGGCAGATTATTACTGTATTGAGTGGTATAGCACTAGTAGCATGTGCCACAGTGATACAATCTCATGGGGAACTGAGACGAAAACCATTTCCCTTCCTCCCCAGGGTGGAGAATCAAGCATCTCTACAGAGCTTCATATCATCTGAGTCCGCTTCAATCAATGTGAAGAAAGGCCCTTTTCTTCTCATGGACGTTTGCATGGCCAGCAATACTCATTCTCCAACCCCCACACATCAGTCCTAAGAGTGTGGGGTGTACCAGAGGCTGTCACAAGGAGTGGACGTGGAGGATCTGGCATTCAGTTGTGAGTTGTCAGGGGATGACCTGCTGAATAACGTGATAGACAACTATGCATATCCCTGTGTGGATCAGTTCTCGGAAATGAACATAAGAACATAAGAAGAATCCTACTGGATCAGGCCAAAGGCCCATCTTGTCCAGCTTCCTGTATCTCACAATGGCCCCACCAGATGCTTCAGGGAGCACACGAGACAATAAGAGACCTGTATCCTGTTGCCACTCCCTTGCACCTGGCACAGAGAAAATCTACTTCTAAAACCAGGAAGTTGCTTATGGCTTGTAATCTGTGATGGTCTTTTCCTCCATGAATCTATCCAATCCCCTTTTAAAGGCATCCAGGTGCCAGCCCCACATCCTGTGACAAAGAGTTCCAGAGATGAATCACATGCTGGGTGAAGAAATATTTTCTTTTGTCCATTCTAACTCTCCCTCCAATCAATTTTAGTGCATGTCCCCTGGTTCTGGTGTTGTGCGAAAGGGAGAAGAGCTTCCCTCTCTCCACTCTCTCCGTCCCATGCATAATTTTATACGTCTCAATCATGTCCCCCCTCAGACGCTTTTTTTCTAGACTGAAAAGCCCCAAACGCCTGTAGCCTTTCCTCATAAGGGAGGTGCTCCAACCCACAAATCATTTTGGTCGTTCTTTTCTGAACCTTTCCCAATTCAACTATATCTTTTTGAGGTGTGGTGACCAGAACTGGACGCAATATTCCAGATGTGGCCTTACTATCGATTTGTACAAGGGCATAATGATATTGGCCGTTTTATTCTCAATCCCTTTTTTAATGATCCCGAGCGTAGAATTGGCCTTCTTCACGGCCGCCGCACACTGGGTCGACACATCACACCATGGATGGAGGTATTCTTCAGATCCAAACACATCCATTCATTCTTTTACAAGGGATATAAAACAGAGACTTAAAAATAAAAACGATCATCATCAAAACCAGAGATGAGTCTTTAATTCTCCTGTTGAAAGAAAGAAGAATTTTAAATGCTTCCCTTGGGCTGTGCCATGCCCAGAGTGCTGTTTCAAAACATGATCCTCATTGAAGCCTGATATCCTAGGCTACACCTTTAGGGGGAGTTGTTGGTCCATTTCCTCATAATTGGCAGATTTCGTAGGTCTCAAGAGACTCAGTCTGCACACCTGGAATCGGTGGTGTGAAGCAAGAGAAGGTTCTTTTTACATGAGTTCTCTTTGTGAAGTTGCCACCTCACTTGGGCATAGAGCTTCAAGAGCCCGCCACAATCTAAGAACATAAAATCCTAGAGGTGGAAGGGAACTTTCAAGGCCATATAGTCCAACCCCGTTTGAAACAAGAAGTTCTTCTCTAGCACATTTTCAAGAGGTGCCTGTCCTGCCTCTGCAGGAAGACCTCCAGCGAGGGACAACCCACTACTCCCATCCATGTTTGGTGCCATTTTCAAAACACTCTTGCTATTAAGATTTTTTTCTTCTGATATAGTCTAGGTTAAAGGAGAGAAGTATGCATTGAACCTATGCAGAGGTTATGATTTCATTTTGGGAAACACTCTTGGTCTTTGTTGTCCTCCTTAATTGTAGCCATTTGGGCTTCCCTGACGCGGGAGTGATCACCGCTCCGGTCCTCCCCACTTCCTTCCCTGTTTTCATTCTGCTGTTGTTGCTTTCAAAACAGCTGTTGGAATGGGGCAGCTCAGCAGAACGGAGAGGAGAAGAACAGGAGTAGCTGGAGGACAAGCACTTTGGCAGTGGCTGGAGCGACTGTGACGCGGTGGTAGCAATGGCTCTGGTCTCCGGAGGTGCTGTAACACAACCACAGAGGTTTAGAAGGTCACTGCCACCATTTCACCACATCTCCTTATTGGGAAGAGATGCTTTCCCCCATTTGGCATTTGCCTTGTTATGCTAAGATGGGGACAGGGGAATATTTGCAGGGCAGAATCCATACAAAGCTGGATTAAAACCCTTATCTCACCCAACAGTTCCAGTCCCCCCCACCCCAGGCTGAGTTATTGCTTCCCTCATTTGGAGCAAAGATCCGAAGAAAATTGGTTGAGGATGGGGGGGGGGTGTCTGGTGAAGATACGGGAGGGAAAACTCAGCAGGTGTGGATAGGGTTAACAGCGACTCCTCTGGCTCAATGGATTCTTACTCTGTCAATTTCTCTGCTCTATATTGTATTCCTTTGAGTCAGCACGCCATGTCTTTTGCAAGGTTTCAGGCAGTTCCTTCCTTGGTTACTCGGGCCAACATGCATGAAGCTATGGATGCAGGTTTAGTGTTCCAGATATACCGTACGAAAGGATCTTCTCTCTTTTCAAGAAATCTCCTCCAAGCAAACTCCATCTCGGATCATTGGCCTGGCTGTGGTTTCAGAACATCCCAAGGGAGTAGTGCCAACTCTCGCAAAGCCAATGGCTGTCAACTCATTTGCATGATGAAGTCTCTTCAATTTCCTGTGGTTTAATTTAAAGCTAAGCGGGAGAAGGTCCCAGCAGATATCCATTTTTGCGACAGGACCTTGAGCTCCATTTCACATTCACCATGACCTGGTCCCTGTTTCTCCTCGCCCTTCTCAGTTATTGTTTGGGTACGTGTGTGTCTGTGTGATGCGGGTGGCATAGGGTAAGGTAGCTGTGGCAAGACCTGCATGCCAACAACAAAGTAACTTGCATTGTTTACGTAACATATAGAAATCAGAGTGATATTGTAATATTTGAGAGCACAGAAACTGAATGAAGGTAATATTTTCTGCACTCTCTCTTTCCCTTCTTGTCAAGGTGTCAAGTCACAGGCAACGGTGACTCAACCTGCCTCTGAGTCCGTGTCTCCAGGCCAAACAGCGAAACTCTCCTGCACAAGAAGCAGTGGGGGGAGCTGGCATAACAGGTTTTGCTGGGTTCACCAGAAGCCTGGACAGGCCCCTTGCTTTGTGCAGTGTCCTGGTGGTAACAGGGGAGAAGGGATCCCGGATCGCTTCACTACTTCGAAGTCAGGGGATGTTGGTCTTTTAACCATCACCAATGTCCAGCCTGAAGACGAGGCTGTTTATTACTGTGTTGAGTATTATGGCACTAGTAACATGTGCCACAGTGATGCAGTCTAATGGGAAACTGCGACACAAACCTTCTGTCTTCCTCCCCAGGGTGGTATGTCAAGAGCTTCATTTGATTTGCATCTATGTGAATCAATGTGAAGAAGAGCCTTTATTTTCACAACCTTTTGCATGGCCAGGAATCCAAACCCCAACGCTTTGGTCCTCAGAGTCCATACCAGAGTCTGTCACAAGGTGCGGACAAGGCAGATCAAGCATTCCATTGTGAATTGTCAAGGGTTGATCTGTTGAGTGTGTGATATAAAATAATGCATAGCCCTATGTGGATCAGATTTTGAGAATGGATGGAGGTATATTTCAGATCCACCGTTCGTTTGTTCGTTCACAAACAAGGGAATTAAAATAGAGAGTTAAAAATTAAAATGATAATAAAACCAAGGCTGGGCTCATGTAGGCTGGGCTTATGTAGGCTGGGCTTATGTAGGCTGGTCTTATGTAGATTGGGCTTATTTGGGCAGCTGCTGAAGTTCATGTTCACAGAGGGGCCCATACCTCTTCCTGGTCAAGCCTTGCAGCAGCAAGGCTTAGCTGCTGTCTCTACTCGCCATCATAGTCCAGGAAGCCAGATTACATGGAGATGCTTACTGGGAGATTTTTTGGGGGAGGGGGGAGCAGCAGGAGATGATCATCTTCTTTCCCCAGTCCCAATTCACAATGCCAGGATGCCCTGTCCCCTGACTATGCCTCATTTTAGTGGCAAAATTGAAGCTCCCTAACTCAGAATCTGCATCTCTGGGCCAAGCAGCTAATCTCGCGTCCTCCAGAAGCAGTGGTGGTCGCTGGGGCAGCTATTTTAACTGGAAAGGTCCCTCTGAATATGCACTGTAATAAGGGTTGCAGCATGAGGGGAGAAGAGATTCTGCATTGTTTCACTGCTTCGGACTCTGGGAACAATGACTATTTAAGCATCACTAACATCCAGGCTGACTTTATCCAGCATGTAATTCATCTGTGGAACTCCTTGCCACAGGAAGTGGTGATGGCATTGGCACCTGGCCTAGATGCCTTTAAAAGGGGTTTGGATAGATTCATGGAGGACAAGACCATCACAGGTTACAAGCCATAAGCAACCGCCTGGCTTTAGAAGTAGGTTTTCTCTGTGCCAGATGCAAGGGAGTGACAACAGGAAACAGGTTATCTTGCTGGCTGTGTGCTCTCTGAGGCATCTGGTGGGGTCACTGTGAAATACAGGAAGTTGGACTAGATGGGCCTTTGGCCTGATCCAGCAGGGCTCTTCTTATGTTCTTATATAACCATGTTTATTGTCACCACAGATGATCTGGTGACATGGGTATACGCATTACGCATGCAATCAGGACTTGCACCCTTTATCACTGATCATGATACACACAACTTAGAATTGTGTACTGACAGTTTTATGGAACAAACGTCCACACGTTGACTATGCACAGAGATGTCTGCTGCACAATTCAACATGAGCTTTATTCTTCCATTGAAATAAACAGGAATTAATGAGGCTTCGCTTGGGCTGTGCTGTGCCCAGAATGTTGTTTCAAAACACGGTCCTCTTTGAAGCTTGCTATCCTAGGCTCCACCTTTAGGGGGCATTGTTGGACCCTCATAATTGGACCTGCCTCATAATTGGCAGAATCTATACATCTCAAGAGAGACCGTCTGCACACCTGGAATCGGTGGTGTGAAGTGAAGCAAGAGAAGGTTCCGTTTACATGAGTCCTCCTTCTGAAGTTTCCATCTCACTTGGGCATAGAGCTTCAAGGGCCCATAATTAACTTTTACCAGCCCAAAACATACAATTCTAGCTTCAACACGTCTAGTCCACCCCCTGCTTGAAACGGGAAAACTCTCTGTAGACATTTTCAAGAGGTCCTGAGGCTCTCTCAGCTTCTTCACAGCCAACCCCTGATGAAAGGGGGTCAAGGAGGCAGAATTGCCCTGCCAGCCCTGCGCCGGGAGGTCACTAAAGCTGGCAATACACTTCAAGTCGGAGGGACCGCTAGCTGTGCCCCAGTGCCGGAAGGCCACTTGGAACCGGTTCTGGCCGCCTCTCGTAACTCTTGCTTACCTAAAGGCAGGCACCTTAGTTCCCTCTCTCTCATCCCTGCCTGCAAAATTCTGCCAGTCATGGCCGACCTGGCAGTGTGCACCCTGAGCACACAGTCTGAGGTTGTCGAAAAACCCACATTCCCACAATAAAACCCACAATAGGTAAAATATTCCTACTCACCCCCCCCCCCCAAGGGCATCAGGCTATGTGAAAGGGCGGGAGGGTGGGCTTTGCGCTCACAGCAAGAAATAGCGCTGAGCCTCTTTACTGTCCCATAAAGGAATACCTGCCAGTTTGCCCCCAACCAATCCTAGTTGAGTAAATTGCTCACCTATGCAGGAGGGAGTGTCGCAGGTTAGCCCCGCCCCCACCCACACATGCATATGTGTGTGGAACTGCAATTTGGTCAACCACCATTTATTTTGCTAAGGTTTCAGGCAGTTCCTCCCTCCTTTCATTGGGCAAGTGTGACTATGATGTGATGGATGCAGGATGGTTTTTCAGGATGGCGAACGGCTCTTCCCTCTTCTCAAAAAACTTCCATGCAAACTCCAACACTGAGCATTGGCCTGGCTGCAGTCTCAGAACTTCCCGGGAGAGGAGCGCCACCTCTAGCATAGCCAAAGGGGGTGAACCAATTTGCATGGCAATGAGTCTTAAATGTCGTGTGGTTTTCAAGCCAGACAGGAGAGGGTCCCTGCAGAAATCCACTTTCGCCACAGGACCTTGAGCTCCGTTTCACGTTCACCATGACCTGGTCCTTGCTTCTCGTTGCACTTCTCAGTTCTTGTTTGGGTATGTGTGTGTCCGTGTGATACGGGTGGCACAGTGTAGGGTAGAGGAGCTGTGAGGAGAGCTGCATGTCAACAACAAAGTACCTTGCACTGTGTTCATAATATAGGGATCAGTGTGATTTTGTAATATTTGAGAGCACAGAAAGAGAATGAAGGTAATATTCTCTACACTCTCTCTCTCTCTTTCTTTCCCTTCTTTGTCAAGGTGTCAAGTCACAGCCAACAGTGACTCAACCTGCCTCCGAGTCCGTGTCTCCGGGCCAAACAGTGAAACTCTCCTGCACAAGAAGCAGTGGTGGGAGCTGGGGTAACTGGTTTTGCTGGCAACAACAGAAGCCTGGACAGGCCCCTCGCCATGTGCAATGTCCTGGTAACAATAGGGGAGAAGGAATCCCGGATCGGTTCACTACTTCCAAGTCAGGTGATGTTGGTCATTTAACCATCACCAATGTCCAGCCTGAAGATGAGGCAGATTATTACTGTGTTGAGTTGTATAGCACTGGCAAGATGTTCCACAGTGATACAATCTCATGGGGAACTGAGACAAAAACATTCTGTCTTCCTCCCAGGGTGGAGAGTCAAGCATCTCTACAGAGCTTCATATCATCTGAGTCCGCTTCAATCAATGTGAAGAAAGGCCCTTTTCTTCTCATGGACAGAGGCGTCGCTCCGGTAGGGGCGGGGCTGTAAGTATCGCTGCGGTCATAGTCTCTTTACCGAGCGAGGAGGAGGCAGCCCCGCCCCCTCACTGTCCGAGCCAGTCCCCTACGGAGAAAGCAGCAGGCAGAGTCTCTTCCCTGCCGGTTTCTCCGTAGGGGACTGGCTCGGACAGTGAGGGGGCGGGGCTGCCTCCTCCTCGCTCGGTAAAGAGACTATGACCGCAGCGATACTTACAGCCCCACCCCTACCAGAGCGACGCTTCTGCTCATGGACTTTTGCATGGCCAGCAATACTCATTCTCCAACCCCCACACATCAGTCCTAAGAGTGTGGGGTGTACCAGAGGCTGTCACCATGAGTGGACATGGAGGATCTGGCATTCAGTTGTGAGTTGTCAGGGGATGACCTGCTGAATAACGTGATAGACAACTATGCATATCCCTGTGTGGATCAGTTCTCGGGAATGAACATAAGAACATAAGAAGAACCCTGCTGGATCAAGCCAAAGGCCCATCTTGTCCAGCTTCCTGTATCTCACAATGGCCCCACCAGATGCTTCAGGGAGCACACGAGACAATAAGAGACCTGTATCCTGTTGCCACTCCCTTGCACCTGGCACAGAGAAAATCTACTTCTAAAACCAGGAAGTTGCTTATGGCTTGTAACCTGTGATGGTCTTTTCCTCCATGAATCTATCCAATCCCCTTTTAAAGGCATCCAGGTGCCATCCCCACATCCTGTGACAAATAGTTCCAGAGATGAATCACATGCTGGGTGAAGAAATATTTTCTTTTGTCCGTTCTAACTCTCCCTCCACTCAATTTTAGTGCGTGTCCCCTGGTTCTGGTGTTGTGCGAAAGGGAGAAGAGCTTCCCTCTATCCACTCTCTCCATCCCATGCATAATTTTATACGTCTCAATCATGTCCCCCCCCCAAGACGCTTTTTTTCTAGACTGAAAAGCCCCAAACGCCTATAGCCTTTCCTCATAAGGGAGGTGCTCCAACCCACAAATCATTTTGGTCGTTCTTTTCTGAACCTTTCCCAATTCAACTATATCTTTTTGAGGTGTGGTGACCAGAACTGGACGCAATATTCCAGATGTGGCCTTACCATCGATTTGTACAAGGGCATAATGATATTGGCCGTTTTATTCTCAATCCCTTTTTTAATGATCCCGAGCGTAGAATTGTCCTTCTTCACGGCCGCCGCACACTGGGTCGACACATCACACCATGGATGGAGGTATTCTTCAGATCCAAACACATCCATTCATTCTTTTACAAGGGATATAAAACAGAGACTTAAAAATAAAAACGATCATCATCAAAACCAGAGATGAGTCTTTAATTCTCCTGTTGAAAGAAAGAAGAATTTTAAATGCTTCCCTTGGGCTGTGCCATGCCCAGAGTGCTGTTTCAAAACATGATCCTCATTGTAGCCTGATATCCTAGGCTACACCTTTAGGGGGAGTTGTTGGTCCATTTCCTCATAATTGGCAGATTTCGTAGGTCTCAAGAGACTCAGTCTGCACACCTGGAATCGGTGGTGTGAAGAGAAGCAAGAGAAGGTTCTGTTTACATGAGTCCTCCTTGTGAAGTTGTCACCTCACTTGGGCATAGAGCTTCAAGGGCCCGCCACAATCTAAGAACATAAAATCGTAGAGGTGGAAGGGAACTTTCAAGGCCATATAGTCCAACCCCGTTTGAAACAAGAAGTTCTTCTCTAGCACATTTTCAAGAGGTGCCTGTCCTGCCTCTGCAGGAAGACCTCCAGCGAGGGACAACCCACTACTCCCATCCATGTTTGGTGCCATTTTCAAAACACTCTTGCTATTAAGATTTTTTTCTTCTGATATAGTCTAGGTTAAAGGAGAGAAGTATGCATTGAACCTATGCAGAGGTTATGATTTCATTTCGGGAAACACTCTTGGTGTATGTTTTCCTCCTTAATTGTAGCCAGTTGGACTTCCCTGACGCGGGAGTGATCACCGCTCCGGTCCTCCCCACTTCCTTCCCTGTTTTCATTCTGCTGTTGTTGCTTTCAAAACAGCTGTTGGAATGGGGCAGCTCAGCAGAACGGAGAGGAGAAGAACAGGAGTAGCTGGAGGACAAGCACTTAGGCAGTGGCTGGAGCGACTGTGACGCGGTGGTAGCAATGGCTCTGGTCTCCGGAGGTGCTGTAACACAACCACAGAGGTTTAGAAGGTCACTGCTACCATTTCACCACATTTCCTTATTGGGAAGAGATGCTTTCCCCCCATTTGGCATTTGCCTTGTTATGCTAAGATGGGGACAGGGGAATATTTGCAGGGCAGAATCCACACAAAGCTGGATTAAAACCCTTATCTCACCCAACAGTTCCAGTCCCCCCCACCCCAGGCTGAGTTATTGCTTCCCTCATTTGGAGCAAAGATCCGAAGAAAATTGGTTGAGGATGGGGGGGGGTGTCTGGTGAAGATACGGGAGGGAAAACTCAGCAGGTGTGGATAGGGTTAACAGCGACTCCTCTGGCTCAATGGATTCTTACTCTGTCAATTTCTCTGCTCTATATTGTATTCCTTTGAGTCAGCACGCCATGTCTTTTGCAAGGTTTCAGGCAGTTCCTTCCTTGGTTACTCGGGCCAACATGCATGAAGCTATGGATGCAGGTTTAGTGTTCCAGATATACCGTACGAAAGGATCTTCTCTCTTTTCAAGAAATCTCCTCCAAGCAAACTCCATCTCGGATCATTGGCCTGGCTGTGGTTTCAGAACATCCCAAGGGAGTAGTGCCAACTCTCGCAAAGCCAATGGCTGTCAACTCATTTGCATGATGAAGTCTCTTCAATTTCCTGTGGTTTAATTTAAAGCTAAGCGGGAGAAGGTCCCAGCAGATATCCATTTTTGCGACAGGACCTTGAGCTCCATTTCACATTCACCATGACCTGGTCCCTGTTTCTCCTCGCCCTTCTCAGTTATTGTTTGGGTACGTGTGTGTCTGTGTGATGCGGGTGGCATAGGGTAAGGTAGCTGTGGCAAGACCTGCATGCCAACAACAAAGTAACTTGCATTGTTTACGTAACATATAGAAATCAGAGTGATATTGTAATATTTAAGAGCACAGAAACTGAATGAAGGTAATATTTTCCGCACTCTCTCTTTCCCTTCTTGTCAAGGTGTCAAGTCACAGGCAACGGTGACTCAACCTGTCTCCGAGTCCGTGTCTCCAGGCCAAACAGCGAAACTCTCCTGCACAAGAAGCAGTGGGGGGAGCTGGCATAACAGGTTTTGCTGGGTTCAACAGAAGCCTGGACAGGCCCCTCGCCATGTGCAATGTCCTGGTTACAACAGGGGAGAAGGAATTCCAGATCGCTTCACTACTTCCAAGTCAGGGGATGTTGGCTATTTAACCATCACCAATGTCCAGCCTGAAGACGAGGCTGTTTATTACTGTGCTGAGTGGTATAGCACTGGTGGTATGTGCCACAGTGATGCAGTCTAGTGGGGAACTGAGACAAAAACCATCTCCCTTCCCCAGGGTGGTATATCAAGAATCTGAACAGAGTGTCATATGATCTGTATCAGTCTGAATCAATGTGTAGAAAGGCCTTTATTCTCACAACCTTCTGCATGGCCAGGAATATCCATTCTCCAACCAACACATATCAGTCCCCAGAGACCATACCATAGGCTGCTATGAGTGGACAAGCTACATCAATCATTCAATTGTGAGTTGTCAAGGGATGACCTGTTCATTGACCTGATAGACAAGAATGCATGTCCCTTTTTGTGGATCACTCTCTATACTGCATTTTAGATCCTCAGCACTACTTACTGATTTTTCTTAGAGGTTTTCATTTATTTACAGGGGAAATTAAATGGGGACTTAAAAATCAGTACGATCATCATCAAAACCAGAGCTGGTTCTGTAATTCCGCCATAGAAATACACAGGATTTAAAAATGTTTCACTTGGGCTCTGCTATGCCCAGAATGTGAAGCCTGCTATCTTAGACTTCACCTTTAGGGGGCATTGTTGGGCCATTTCCTCATAATTTGCAGAATCTATACATCTCAAGAGAGACCGTCTGCACACCTGGAATTGGTGGTGTGAAGTGAAGCAAGAGAAGATTCCATTTACATGAGTTCTCCTTGTGATGTTGCCCGCTCACTTGGGCATAGAGCTTCAGGGACCCACAAATATCTTTTACCAGCCCAAAAGATAGAGTTCTAGATTTGGAAGGGGCCTTAAAGACCACCTAGTCCAGCCCCCTGCATGAAACAGGCAGCAAACCCTCTCTAGAGCATTTTGAAAAGGTGCCTGTTGGAAGACCTGCAGTGAGGGAGAACCTATCACGTCCCTCGGCTCCCTCCAGCCCACAGCTTCTCACCCACCAGTTCTCCCTTATTATTTGCACAAATACCTCCACAATAAGCACATGTGACTTTGAGGAAATTAAAGTCCATGTTTATTGGAGTCATTACACCGTATGTGTTTATTTGCAGCAGGCCTTCTGCTATGGTCAACCTCAGCTGTGCGGGCACCTACACTGGAGGACGCCGTGAAAGCCCGAGTCCCTCCTTCGGACCGAACCATCATAACTCAGAATCTAAGATTGCCTTGAGGATCTCAGCTTCTTCACAGCCAACCCCTGATGAAAGGGGGTCAAGGAGGCAGAATTGCCCTGCCAGCCCTGTGCTGGAAGGTCACTAACTAAGATGGGCATTACACTTCAAGTCTGAGGGGCTGCCAGCTGTGCCCCGGTGCCGGAAGGCCACTTGGAACCGGTTCTGGCCGCCCCTCGTAACTCTTGCTTACCTAAAGGCAGGCACCATAGATCCCTCTCTCTCATCCCTGCCCGCAAAATTCTGCCAGTCATGGCCGACCTGGCAGTGTGCACCCTGAGCACACAGTCTGGGGTAGGCGAAAAACCCACACTCCCACAATAAAACCCATAATTAGTAAAATATTCCTACCTGGCCACGCGAAGGGCAACCAGCAAAGCATCAGACTATATGAAAAGGCCGGAGGGTGGGCTTCGCACTCACAGCAAGAAATGCCGCTCAGCCTCTTTACTATCCCATAAAGCGGTGGTTCTCAAACATTTTAGCACCCGGACCCACTTTTTAAAATAACACTCTATCGGGACCCACCTAGCTTTATGAGATGCTCAAACATTATTTAAACAAGCTTGCAAACTGCAGGAGCTCAGCTATTTGAAGGGCAATTAGCAGGGATCATATTTTGGATAGCCTCAGGGCTTGTGACAATTACTTATCTGATCCTTCCATCACCTGGGACCCACCAGAAATCAGGTCAGGACCCACCAAGTGGGTCCTGACCCACAGTTTGAGAAACACTGCCATAAAGGAATACCTGCCCATTTGCCCTCAACCAATCCTAGTTGAGTAAATCGCTCACCTATGCAGGGGGGAGTGTCGCAGCTTAGCCCCGCCTGCACATGCATAAGTGTTTGGACAACAACCATTTATTTTGCTAAGGTTTCAGGCAGTAACTCCCTCAATTCATTGGGCAAGTGTGACTGTGATGTGATGGATCATGCGGGATGGTTTTGCTATCCCGGATAAGCGAACGGCTCTTCCCTCTTCTCAAAAAACTTCCATGCAAACTCCATCTCTGAGCATTGACCTGGCTGCAGTCTCAGAACTTCCCAGGAGAGGAGCGCCACCTCTAGCATAGCCAATGGGGGTGAACCAATTTGCATGGCAACGAGTCTTAAATGTCATGTGGTTTTCAAGCCAGACAGGAGAGGGTCCCTGCAGAAATCCACTTTCGCCACAGGACCTTGAGCTCCGTTTCACGTTCACCATGACCTGGTCCTTGCTTCTCGTTGCACTTCTCAGTTCTTGTTTGGGTATGTGTGTGTCCGTGTGATACGGGTGGCACAGTGTAGGGTAGAGGAGCTGTGAGGAGAGCTGCATGTCAACCACAAAGTACCTTGCACTGTGTTCATAATATAGGGATCAGTGTGATTTTGTAATATTTGAGAGCACAGAAACTGAATGAAGGTAATATTCACTACACACTCTCTCTCTCTCTTTCCCTTCTTGCAAAGGTGTCAAATCACAGGCAACGGTGACTCAACCTGCCTCCGAGTCCGTGTCTCCAGGCCAAACAGCGAGACTCTCCTGCACAAGAAGCAGTGGTGGGAGCTGGGGTAACTATTTTTGCTGGCAACAACAGAAGCCTGGACAGGGCCCTCGTCATGTGCAATGTCCTGGTAACAATAGGGGAGAAGGAATCCCGGATCGGTTCACTACTTCCAAGTCAGGTGATGTTGGTCATTTAACCATCACCAATGTCCAGCCTGAAGATGAGGCAGATTATTACTGTGTTGAGTGGTATAGCACTGGCAAGATGTTCCACAGTGATACAATCTCATGGGGAACTGAGACAAAAACCATTTCCCTTCCTCCCGAGGGTGGAGAGTCAAGCATCTCTACAGAGCTTTATATCATCTGAGTCCGCTTCAATCAATGTGTAGAAAGGCCTTTTCTTCTCATGGACTTTTGCATGGCCAGCAATACCCATTCTCCAACCCCCACACATCAGTCCTCA